>OX392430.1:0-2964500 GCA_947623395.1 Synanthedon tipuliformis
CACCTGATCATAGCGGCACTGGGAATACCCACTAAAACTCCCCGGTGCCTCCTTGCCCTGTGAACGGAGTGAACCGGGTTCTGCCGAGGCACCAAACTCCGATCCACTCCAGGGCAGCCTAGCCTGTTGGCTAGGCTATCGCCAACGGAGGATTGCCCGGAGACACCCAGGCAATCCCCAGACGGTGGGACCTAGTGCAGGCACACATAGCTGGCCAGCTATGTGCGCAGGTCCCCTGGGACATTCAAAGACGGGCTTGGTATGCCCGCCTTCTCCTGCCCCGCCGCCTACGTCTGAGGGAAGCGAGACCGGCCTCGTCCTCTCGCTCCCTCTCAGCTGCCTCCTTCTGCGACATTACATATCCGCAGAAGGCGGCAACTGCTTTCCAGATGGCCACACTGCCAAGCATGGCTTCGACCATGTTTGGCAGTGTGACGTCAGCTCCACCCAGCGCCACTTCTAGCTCCTGGCGCTGGGGACTCCAGGCCGGGCACACCTGGAGCGTGTGCTCGGCCGTATCGTCGGGGTCGCCGCAGTGGTGGCACCGCGGCGACTCCTCCCTTTTTATGCGGTGCAGATAATGACCGAAGCACCCGTGTCCGGTCATCATCTGCACCATGTGGAAGGTGAGGCAGCCTTTTTGGCGCCTCACCCAGTCCTCCAACACCGGACGGATCGCGAAGATCGTCCGGTGGCCGGCGGTGGGGTTGAGTAGTGCCTCACTCCAATCTTCAATGGCCCTCTCATGGGCCTCTGCACGGACCCGTTGCACGTCCTCGGCAACGGGTCTTTCTCCGAGGGCCCTAGCGGCGACCCGATGCCGATGCACCTGGGACAAAACCAGGGCATCGACATCCCACGGAAGCATGCCCGCTAGCACGCAGGCAGCCCCGTGGCTGACCGTGCGATAAGCCCGCACGGCCCGGGTCGCCATGACCCTCTGTGGCCTCCGTAAGAGGGCCCGGGTGCGGGGAGTGAGGCACTCCGCCCAGACCGGGGCTCCGTAGAGTGCCATCGACCTTACCACACCATGGTAAAGCCGACGGCACGCCGAGTTGGGTCCTCCCTGGTTAGGGAGGAGCCGTCCGAGTGCGGCTGCGGTCTTAATCAGCCGTGGAACGAGGAGCTTAAAATGCTCCTCAAAGTTCCAGCGGGGGTCCAGAGTTAGGCCGAGATACTTGAAATGCATCTCGACCGGAATCCGGACCCCCTCCACTCGGACTCGGAGCCCCGGCGGGATCCTGCGGCGTGGGGGATGGAAACCCATGGCCCTAGTTTTGTCTAGGGCCACCTCCAATCCGAGCAGACGGATGCGCCGGACGACCAACGAGGTGCCGACCGACGCAAGCCGTTCTGCCTTCTCCCACGTCTTTGCTCTTGCCGCGACAAGAGTGTCGTCGGCAAAGCAGACAATCTCCATTTTTGGTAGGAGATTGCCTCGCAGGACCCAATTATAACCGATATTCCACAGAAGGGGGCCGAGGACGGCCCCCTGCGGTACGCCGACCGCCACTGGCCGGCGCATGACTGTCCCGTCTGCGCCCTCGTACAGCACTACCCGTTCGGAGAGGTAGTCGTTGACGAGGGCGCAGAGGTAGGACGGCACTCGGTGGAACCGGAGTGCCGCCCTGATACATTCGTGGGGGAGGCTGTTGAAGGCGTTGCGGATGTCGAGCGACACCGCAACAACAGCCTCCCCTCTGCCGGTGGCCTCCTCAGTCCACCGCTTGAGGAGGCTCACTGCATCAACGGTGGACCGACCGGTGCGGAAGCCGAACTGGTGTTCGTCCAGATTCGGCCCCTCCGTTTCCAGATGCTCGACGATCCGACGGGCCATAATCCTTTCCATGGCTTTGCCGGAATCGTCGAGCAGGACCACCGGTCGGTACCCCGCCGGCGAGTCGGCAGGGCGTCCCTCCTTGCGGAGAAGGCAGAGACGCCCCACCTTCCATCTCGCCGGGAACTTTTTCCGGGCGATGCATGCATTCATCACCGCCCGGAATCTCTCCTCTAGAGGCCCTAGCGCGATTGCTAGGGCCTTGGCCGGGACTCCGTCTGGTCCCGGGGCCGTCTTCTTGCCCCGGAGTCGCTCCCTCACCGCCTCGAACTCCGCATCGGAGACGGGAGGACCCTCCGCCTCGAGCTCCGGAAGTGGTTCCGGAGGCTCCATGCGGGGGGGCTCGAATCGGCCAGGGGTAGGGAACAGAGACCCCATGACCTTTTCTAGCAACTCCGGGCCAAGGTTGGCTGTAGAGGGGGAGCTTGACGCGAATTTCCCCCTCACAACCCTATACGGACGGCCCCAGGGGTCGGCGTCCAGGAGGGCCAGGAAGCGCTCGTGAGCCTCTTCTTTGGCCCTGCAGATTCCCTTCTGCAGGGCCTTGTGAGCCTCCCTGTACGCCTGACGAAGGAGGACCTCTTCGTCAGGCGTCCTCCTGGTACGCCTCCTCCGGCAACGAAGTAAGGCGCGCCTTGCCGCCAGACATGTGGTGCGCAGGAGAGCTATCTCCTGCGCCCACCAATAAACTTTCTTCCATTTGGGAGGAGGACGCCACAGAGGCATGGCAGCATTGCAAACGGCCCGCAGGTCGTCGGCGAAATGGTCTGCCATGCCTTCGGGATCCCCTGCGAGGTGAGGGGGGAGAGGGGACCACTCCCTCACCATCGCGGCCTCCTCCGCCACATCAGGGCGGAGCTTGGCGAGTGCCCACCTGGGAAAGGCAGCACCCGCCGTGGGATCCCGACGCTGTGGCGCGCTGGGGGCCAGCGTGGAGACCTCGTATCGGACGTACAGGTGGTCCGACAGGGTCTCCACGTCTTCCTCGACCCGCCAACTGCGGGTTTGGGCAGCAAGGGCGGCAGTGGCAAAGGATACGTCCACAATGGACGTACCTTGCCACCGTACGCACGTGGGAGAGGTACCGCGGTTGAGTACCTGGAGCCCCAGGCCCAGCGCCCAGGACTCCAGAATACCCCCCCTCACGTCCGTACGGGGGGACCCCCACGCCGAGGACTTGGCGTTGAGGTCTCCCGCCACCAAAACTGGGAGTGGGGCCGCACGCCTCACCACCCCCTCCACCGCAGCCAGGAAGAACTCGAAGTCCGCCCGACTGCGGTTTGGGGAGAAGTAGGTCGACACGACCACCATTCTCCCCCAGTTTGCTGCCACGAAACCCGCACCTCTCTCCCTGAGAGAAAGGGGAGGAGCCCCACCACCAGGCCTCACTGCTATAGCAGCGGAGCCGTCCAGGTCCCCTAGCCAATTGGCATTATGGGGGACCGTGTATGGCTCCGCCACCACCGCCAGGTGTATCTCCCACTCCGCCATGGACTGACACAGTAGATCCTGTGCCCCAGCGGAGTGGTTGATATTCACCTGGAGGATCTTAGCAGTGGGCCTATTGGACATTGACGGTGTCCATTGGCTCCTCCCCAGACTTACGGGTGGCCCCCGCTCTCATCAGTGGGATAGCCGCTGTGAGGCGGCCACGGACTGCGGGGGGGGAACAGTTTATCCCCCCCATTCGGTGGTTAGCCGGGAGGCCAGCGTCTGCGCAGACGGCGCACCTATACGCCGCCTCGCACTCATTGGCAGAATGCCCATCCAATCCGCAGCGGTAGCAGAGACCGCTGCGGTCCTTTTTGGATGGGCACCTGACCACCGGGTGGCCGAGCCCCATACACCTGAAGCAGCGCATGGGGCGCTGCTCCAACAATTGGATGGAGGCGGAGCTCCATCCGACGGTTAGCCGGCCACCGGCCGCCAGCTTCCTGGCGGCCTCAACGGGGCACGAGGCGAAGGCCGAGCCCACCCCTCTGACTCCAGGGTGGACCTTCCCAACTCTGAAGTGCTCGGGGGGGCAACCCGTGGCTAGAGCCATTGCCGCCAGCAGCTCTTCGGCCGACACCGAGTCATCCAAGCCATTGACCCGGATGTCGACCGATTTGATTGGGCGCGTCACCTTCGCCTCGTCGCCCAAAACGGCGCTAATCTGCGCCGCCAACTGGTCCGCCTGTGTGGGTGTCGTTTCTTTGGGGAGCTCAAGAATTCGAGCTCCCGTGACGCCTGTGCGGAATTGGGCCGGACCAATTCCCAAGGCGCTCAATGATACCGTGGCCTTCGTTTTGGTGATGGCCTTGTTATACGTCGCACCTTTGGCGATTGCCTCCGGCTTCAAGGCCACCACAACGGCCAGCTTCTTGTGCTCCTTTGGGAGCTTTGGTGGACTCTCTTTCCTCCCGGGAGTCGGGATGGGACCAGCGGCGGGGGCGCGCTTCTTGCGCCGTACCACCTCCGACCAGGTCTCTCCTGGTACGGCTGAACTCCCCGCCTGCAGTTCCGTAGGCTTTTGAGCGGGGGCTTTCAAAGCCTTGACCGGCCTCGCCTTTTGAGGCAGGTTCGCCGGTGGGGCAAGTGTTGTCCCCGACACTCTTTGGGAGGCTTTAGCCCGCTCTTCCCGCTTCCTGTCCGCCTGGAGGGGGGGGCGAAGTTGACGCGCCGGGAGCAACCTCCCATCCACCTCCAAACTATCCAAATGAGCGTTGACGACCCCACCTACGTGGGCCGTCAGCTCCGTCTGCAAGGCCGAGAGCGCCTCCATGAATTCAGCCCTCGACAGCGGCTGGGAGTCAGCCACTGTCGTGGGCGGTACTACAGCCTCTTCAGCCCGAGTCTTCTCCGATGAGGGCCTTTCAGAAAAGGCCCTCCTGAGCGCTGTTACCTCAGAGATAAGCGCATCGATCTGAGATCGAAGACGCTTATTGTCGGCGCGAAGTCGCTCGATCTCGCTCGACGCCTTGCGCTTCGCCACCGCCCCGACCACCCCAAGCATGGAGTGGGTGGCTTCCTTGATTGTCTTCTGGGAGGTGCCCTTGAGATTGCCCGACTTGCGAACAACCTCAAGGATGGCAGATGCGCTGGCCTCCGCTTTTTGCGTGAGCTCCTCTACGGAGCTCGCCGACTTTGCGGAACGGAAGGTGGTCACCGATCTGACGGAGTCCGAGCCGGAGTCGGAGTCCTCCCTCAAATCGCGGCGCGCTCGCGACATGCCAATATCGTGACCGTGAAGCTTGCCGCCACGGCCTTTACTCCCCTTTTTATATTTTTGCGGAACCACAGGTTCCGCTAGCTCCTCCTCTTCCTCCGATCCTGATACCAGGCCAACGAACTTATTGGAGGACATCGCCTCCGATACATCCTTGGCGGCGGACCGTTTGCGCGCCACCGAACGGGTCAGGACACTGGAATACAGCGTCCGGCCTTCCTTGCCCGCCTTCAGGCTGGGCCCACTGGTGTCGGTGGAATCCGACATTGGCCAGTTTATGGCCCTGCTGACGTCTGAAGAAGTAGGTGAGTCCACCCCTACAGGAGGGGGGACGACTCAACAAATTGACGACAAATTCGTCGAAAACAACAATTTTCCTTATAACTAAGAAAAACAAACAACAATAAAAAACTAAATAACAGTGGCTATCAAGAAGTGGTTTTGGGTGGCTGGAAGAGCTTCCGAAGAGGCTTCTTCCAACCTAGCCCGCAACGCGAACCGCCTGATAGAACCAAAGTTATGACAACAAATAACAATTTTTCTTAAAAATCTAACAACAAAAACGATAATAAAAAACTTAACAACAACGGATAACAAAAACTAGTTTGGAGTGGCTGAAAGAGCTCACAAGGAGGCAACTTTCAGCCCTAGACCGCAACAAGATCCGGCTACGGGAACCGGGTCTTATTACGGTTTTAAACAAAAAATTTCCAAACAAGAAAACAGAAAATCAACAAAAACAACAACAACAACAGACAACAATAACAACTGGTATGGGTACGTTGAAGGAGCCTTGAGAAAGGCTTCAATCAAGATACACCACGCCGAGAAACTCCAAGGGAAACCGAAGTTATAAGCGATTTAAAATGTTGAAATTTCGGAAAATTTCAGCACCCAACCTAACCTAACCTAACCTAACCTAACCTAACCTAACCTAACCTAACCTAACCTAACCTAACCTAACCTAACCTAACCTAACCTAACCTAACCTAACCTAACCTAACCTAACCTAACCTAACCTAACCTAACCTAACCTAACCTAACCTAACCTAACCTAACCTAACCTAACCTAACCTAACCTAACCTAACCTAACCTAACCTAACCTAACCTAACCTAACCTAACCTAACCTAACCTAACCTAACCTAACCTAACCTAACCTAACCTAACCTAACCTAACCTAACCTAACCTAACCTAACCTAACCTAACCTAACCTAACCTAACCTAACCTAACCTAACCTAACCTAACCTAACCTAACCTAACCTAACCTTTTTTTTTTTTTTTTTTTTTTTTTTTTGTCGAGGAGAAATCCGCTTACAGATTCCCTACCGCTGGCTGGGCGATAGGGATATGTGGGGGTCGCCCAGCACCTGATGTTAGGATGTTAGCGGCACTGGGAATACCCACTAAAACTCCCCGATGCCTCCTTGCCCTGTGAGCGGGGTGAACCGGGTTCTGCCGAGGCACCTAACTCCGATCCACCCCCAGGGCAGCCTAGCCACTAGGGGCTAGGCTATCGCCAAAGAAAGGGATTGCCCGGAGACACCCAGGCAATACCCACGCGAAGGGGGGGACCTTGTGCAGGCACACACAGCTAGCCAACCATGTGCGCAAGGTCCCCCTAGACCATCTGCAGAAGGCGGGCAGCCTTCTCCAGACAGCCAGGCTCTCAAGAAAAGTCCGCACTCAAGTGCAAGAACTCGAGTGCGGAGAACACCAATGACGGGAGGGAGCCCGCCACTCATAATCCGCACACATACCTCGTGTGCGGAACAAACAATAACATAAGGCCGCACTCAAGGAGTGCGTCCGACCTCCAACTGAGAGACCCGCGAGGGTACTTCCCGCGAGCGCTCCGCTACGGACTCCCACTTGGGAGCCCGCTCGGAACGCTCGGTTGTACGCCTCCTTAGCACCCGAGGCCGGCCCAAGGCCAAGGGTGAGCCCCCCCACCGCGACAAGGTCTCGGCGTACCCAGGGAGAGAACCTAACCTAACCTAACCTAACCTAACCTAACCTAACCTAACCTAACCTAACCTAACCTAACCTAACCTAACCTAACCTAACCTAACCTAACCTAACCTAACCTAACCTAACCTAACCTAACCTAACCTAACCTAACCTAACCTAACCTAACCTAACCTAACCTAACCTAACCTAACCTAACCTAACCTAACCTAACCTAACCTAACCTAACCTAACCTAACCTAACCTAACCTAACCTAACCTAACCTAACCTAACCTAACCTAACCTAACCTAACCTAACCTAACCTAACCTAACCTAACCTAACCTAACCTTTTTTTTTTTTTTTTTTGAGGAGGGGAAATCACATTTACGGACGCCCCCCGCCGACGTAGGACGCGTCGGCGAGGGGGAGTGTGGGACTCGACCGGCGAGAGGCGCCGGTAATACCCACTAAAACCCCCCCATGCTCCACCATCGGCGGAAATGTGCGGGTCCGAATAACAGCGCGAGCCATGTCCGCGTAACCCGCACACCGCTATGTCCAATTAAGGATCCTGTTCTTTGGTGGCGGTCTAGGGAGCATCTCTAGGCCGCCACGCCACGTCAAGTCAGAGTAGGCCGGGCGTCAGTCGTCCTTCCTGACGCCCGGCAGTCAAGTCCGGTGTTGAAGTGGCGCCGCAGCGAAGGCGCGGCGCCGTCTTCCAGTTTTGCGGCGCCTGAGTGGGTCTGCCTCGGGATCCTCCTCGCGGAGCCGCTCCCTGGCCTCTTTGCCACTCAGGGCCGCCTCACAGTATAATCTGACGGCTTCCCAGCCGTCAGGCGTCTCAATCATTGCTCTGACGACAGCCGGCAAGGACAGGTCCTGCCCCACGACTGCCGTCAGAGCCGCTCTCTCCATATCCCAACTTGGGCAATCCTCCAACACGTGCTGCGCGGTGTCATCGTTGGCCCCACAATCGTGGCAGGCGGTTGTTGGCTCCCTCCTCGCGACGTTGCACAGGTACCTTCCGAAGCAACCATGCCCCGTAAGCACCTGCACAAGCCGGTAAGAGAGCGAGCCGGTCCGCCTGCTCACCCACTCGTTCAGCACTGGCGCGATCGCAGACGTGGTGCGAAAACCGTACCCCGCCTGCATCAAATCGTCGCGCCAGCGCTCGAGCGCCTCCTCCTGGCCCTCTCGCCTCCATCGTGATACCTCCTCTGGGAGTGGACTCGCGCCGCGGGCCCTTGCATCCGCGGTCTTGCGGTAGACCGCTGCAAGGACCTCGGCATCCAGCTCCCAGGGGAGCGTGCCGGCGATTGCGCATGCCGCTCTCCACGAGGTGGTGCGATATGCTCTGATGACCCTGGACGCCATGACCCGCTGCAGGCGCCGCAGCACGGCCAGGTTTTGGGCCGACAGGGAGTCGACCCAAATTGGCGCCCCGTACAGAGCCATCGAGCGCACCACGCCCGCGAAGAGGCGGCGGCACCCTCCTTTGGGGCCACCCAAGTTGGGCATTAGCCCGCATAGGGCGAAAACTGTCTTCACCAACTTCGGAGCTAGGCTCCGGAAATGATCTTTAAAGTTCCATCGGCTATCGAGTACGACGCCGAGATATTTCAGCGTCGACCCGACGCCGATGGAAACCCCGCCAACAATTATGTGTGCATCTGGCGGTGGCACCTTGCGAGGCCCGCGAAAGCAAATCGCTTCGCACTTCTCAAGGGCCACCGTCAGGCCCAAGCGCCGTATGCGCATCACAACCTGTGCGACTCCGGCTGTCGCCAACAGGGCGGCGTCACGATACGTGTTACCACGGGCAGTCACCAGCGTATCGTCCGCGTAACACGTGACGTCGACCCCGCGCAGGGTAGCGCCCCGCAGCACCCAGTCGTAGCCGATGTTCCACAGGAGCGGCCCGAGAACCGACCCCTGCGGGACACCGCACGACACTCCACGTTGACGATCTCCAACGCGCGTGGGGTACACGACTGACCGACCCGAGAGGTAGTTGACCGACCCGAGAGGTAGTCCTCAACGAGTCGGCGCAGATATAAAGGGAAGCCGTGGTACCCCATTGCCTCCAGAATGACCCTATGAGGTAGGGTGTTGAACGCGTTAGAGATGTCCAGGGACACTGCCAAGACGCACCCGCCTTTCCCAACTGCCTCATCGGCTATAGCCCTCACCCGCGCGATTGCGTCGACGGTGGACCTGCCCCTCCTGAAGCCGAACTGGTTGTCGGCCAAGTTCGGCCCAGTCTCCTCCAGGTGGAGAGTGAGGCGAGCAGCGATAACCCGCTCAAAGAGCTTGCCCGCCTCACTCAGCAGGACTATGGGGCGGTAGGCCGACGGTGAGTCCACCGGTCGCCCAGGCTGCCTGCCCTCCTTCCACTCGTTGGGAAAGTGGCTATCCGTCACACAGGTTGTGAGTAGCGCACGAAATCTCTCCAGTAGGCCGCCCTCTTTCAGGGCCAAAACCAGCGCCTTCCCCGGGATGCCATCGGGACCGGGTGCTGTGTTCTTCGCACTGAGGCGAAGAACCGCCCTATCAAGTTCACCCTCTGACACCTCGGGGGGAGCCTCCATCGGGATCTGCAGCCGCGCAGTAGGAGCGTCGCCCTCCGCCCTGGCAGGGAACAGATTCTCCACCACTCTCTCGAGCGTCTCCGTCTCCATCGTGGATGTTAACGGAGGGGCCCAGGGGCGAAGCTTGCTCATCACAAGCTTGTACGGCCTGCCCCATGGGTCCTGCTCGAGAGAGTTTACTAGCTCCTGCCAGGCGCGCTCCTTCGCTGCCCCGATCTCCGCTCTCAGCGCTTTCTTGGCCCCTTGGAAGGCGGCATAAAGCTCGGCCACGACCGATGCGGGTTTGTGGCGTCGCCGGGAGTGGGTGTACCGGCGTCGTGCTTTCACACATGTCGTCCGGAGCTGTTGTAGCTCCGGCGACCACCAGTACACCTGACGACGGGGCTGCTGTTTGCCCACGCGGGGCATGGCGACGTCGCAGACGTGCGTCATTGCTCCACGAAACCACCGCGCCTCTGTGTCCGCATCGGTCACCTCCGGTCGTGTATTCCAGGATTCAACGAGGGACGCCTCAATGAGGGCGTTTCTCTCCAGCTGTTTTAATGCCCATCTGGGCCCGATCTCCGACGGGACACGCCTCGGGCTGTTCGGGTCGGTCGGGTGGGGGGAGATGGAGAACCGAATGTATCGGTGGTCCGACAACGTCTCGACCCCCTCCTCGACTACCCAGCCCCGAACGCGGCGTGCCAGGGCGGGAGACGCAAACGTTACGTCCACGACTGATCCGCCCTGTTGTCGCACGCACGTGTTTGTCGTGCCCCGGTTCGCCACTAACAAGTTGTTGCTGGAGAGCCACTCCTCGAGAGCTGCGCCCCTCGCGTCTGTGAAGGCCGAACCCCACACCGTCGACTTCGCATTCAGGTCTCCGGCTAGGAGCACCTGATGCGGACGACACCGCCCCAGGAAGATGTCTATTTCCGCCAAGAATCGCTCGAAATCCGCGAGCGGACGGTTTGGCGAAAAATAGACACCCACGAACACAATGTTTCCGCAAAAGGCGGCAACGAACCCTCGACCTTTGAAGGTTCGATCGACGGTGTGGGCTCCCTCCCTCGGAGTCAGAACAATGGCGACGGCATCGTCCCGGTCGCCGATCCAGTTGTCACGATTGACGACCAGATACGGCTCCGAGACGATTGCCACGTCTATCCCCCACTGCGCCAGAGTCTGAACTAGTAAGTCCTGAGCTCCGGCGCAGTGGTTGATATTCGCCAGGAGGCACTTTATGGGCGTACTAATTGTACGTCCATAGGCGCTCCGTTTGTCCCGTTCGGTGGGCGGTCAGCGATCTCCTGGGACGGAGCCTCAGGATTCGCTGGCCTGCGTCTAGTCCATTTCCGCTTGGGAGCCGAACACTTTGGGCTTCCCAAGCGGTGGTTGTGCCGTTTCCCGGCTTCGGCGCACATTACGCAGCGGGCTTCGGCGCGGCAATCGGCTGCGCGATGACCGTCCTGCCCGCAGCGGTAGCATAGCTGACTGCGATCGACAGCAGCGGTGCACTGCCCCCTGACGTGTCCCGACTCCAGACACCGGAAGCAGCGCAGCTGTCGGGGTTCCAGGGCTTTAACCCTCGCTGCCGTCCATCCAACCAGCAGCCTACCTTCAAGAACCTTCTTAGCGGCTGTCGCAGGACAGCCCGCCCAAGCCGTGCCCATGCCGAAGCGCGGGAAGCGTATGGCGCCAACCTTAACTGATTCGACGGCGCAGCCGCCGACTTTGGCGATGGCCGCCGCCACTTCCGCGGGAGTGACGGAATCGTCGAGCCCCGACACCAACAACTCGGTCAACTTGACCGGTCTTGAGACTCGGACGAGTTCCGCACTCATCCTCTCCCGCAGCTTGGCGGCCAACGCGTCCGCCTTCTCAGCAAGGTCGACGCCGTGCACTTCAAAAATTACGGCGCCCGTAATCGCCCGTCGTGATCTAACAAACGGGATGCCCACCTCCTCAAGGCTGATTTTCGCCTTAGCCTCCGTGACTATTTGGGCGTAGGTCACTCCCCTTTCAGCAGCCTCGGGCTGCAGGGTGAGGACCACGGCCGCAGTCTTCGGAGGCTTCGGCGTTTTCCGAACGCTGGGGGTGGGCTGTTGAGCCCGCCTCGTCGCGGCCGGAGTTGGCCGGGTCTCCTTATGTTTCCCCCCTTTGGCCACCATGCTCCATGGCCGATCCGTAGAGGCGGGGGCGGGGGGAAGAGGGCGCGGTTCCGGTGGAGCCGGAGGTTTGGCAGCCTTCTTCTTTCCCTTGGAAGTTTTCTTCCCTTTCCCTTCCTTCGCCGTCGCCTTTTGGCCGCTGGTGGAGGCTTTGGGCGGTGCGGTGGGAGGAAGGGGTGGCACTTTCCTTGGGGCCGACTTCGGAGGGGGTATCTTCCGAGCGGCCAATGGAGGGCTCACCCTCGGCTCGGGGTTTAGGCGCGGCTCCAAGTTTTCGAGCCGCGCGCTGAGGCGAGCGTGAACCCTGTCCATAATGGACGTTTCTAATGCCGCCATATGCTCAAGTGTCACTGCAGCGGGGGCAGCGGCACTTTTGCGAAACTCCGCAAACTCCCTCCGGAGCTCGTCCAACCCCGACTGGAGCCGCTGGTTCTGCGCCCGAGCCTCTTTCAGCTCGCGACGCAGAGCAGCTGTCTCCTCGTTGGTGGACAGGGAGGCAAGGCATTTCGCGTCGGCGACTACCGCGTCAACATGGTCGCGGAGCGCCTTCACGGAGGTCCCCTTTAGATTTTTGGATATGTCGGCCACCCTTCGGATGGCCTCCACACTAGTCATTAGCCTCTCGAAGATGAGCGAGGACGACTCAACGCTGTCGTCCTCATGCTCCATCTCCGAGAGGCGGGAGCGGGTGACTCTAGCCTCGGACATCGAGGCGAGTATTTCCCGCTCCGCCAGTATCTTCAATTCCTCTTTATGGGCTCGGGCTACCTGGGCCTTCGCCTCAGCGAGGCCGACGTACTCTCCGGTGGTAGGAGGGCGACCGCGGCCTCGCTTCTGAAGAAGACCCGTGGCAACGCCGGGTCTCTCCTTGTCTTCCCCCGAGGACTCCGAGGAGGCCGTCGGGGACGGTACTGGTGGGCCTTTGCCCCTCTTTCTTTGGAGCCGGTCCCCTAACTTAGGGTCCGACTCGTTGTCGCCCTCGCTGCCGGCATCGCCGTCAGCGGAGAGCACCGTCTCCATGTCTGACGAGGGCTCCGAGAGGCTGAGTTCCTCTCGGATCCCCGTCAGCCCTCGCAAGCTGGGGTTCGAATCAGCCCCATCGCTTGCAGGGCTTCCGTCTCTTGGCGACACCTGGGGTGTCGCCACACGACAAATGTCGTGAAGTAGAACGACAGGGCTGGAGACCCTGCCGCTCCCACCATCAGTGGGGTCGCGCGTCGACCCGACCTTAGTCTGCGCACGCGTGCGCACTCTGGTAACACTCCGCGTAAGCTCCTGTTGCCTGGCCTCACACCAGGCACAGGGGTGACGCTCCCCGACACAATCGCATTCGCCGGTAGTCAATTTAACATCGACCGGCCCGGACACCGGTCGACGCCGCTGGCAAGGCGGGTCACATTTGCCGCTGGTTACCAATTTAACACTCGGGGGCCGAGCTACCCCCGAGCGCCCGGCGTCAGCGGGATCACTCGACAAACTCTGTTCCATTGAAGACATTTCCATTTTCGTTTGGGAGGCGTACCTGCGGCCCTTTCCCAACAGGCCGCAGGAGCGCTTGGGACCGGGTCCCCCCCAGCCATGCAGCCCCTCGGCACGCTATACCTTAGGCTTCAGGGTAATTTTTTATAGTGGTTTTCTTCCACGCGGCCCGACGCTCAGTGCGCCAGACCCCCGGCCCCGCGAGTACGGGGTTACGGTTTGCCCGACGGTGGCCAAAGCCACACGCCGCGCCCGCGGACCTACAAGGTCCGCACCCACGAGCCGAAGCTCCGCTGGCCCATCTCTGGGCCCCTCCGAAAGGCGCTGGTGAGCGCACCACCACAATGTCCGGGCGAGCCGGACCGCCAGCTCAGCTGGCCAACCCACGACCACGAAGGGTCCACTGGTGACAGCCGTAGGCTTCTTGAAAAGAAGCCATGGCTTCACCCTCCGAGAGTAATTTTTTAGAGAGGTTTTCTTCCTCGCGGTCCAACGCTCAGTGCGCCGGACCCCCGACCCCACTGAGTGAGGCTACGGGTTCATGTGACCGTGCAATGCCCGCCCTTAAGAAAGAGCAGGCAGCCACATGCCAGTTTTTGTCCGCGCCGGCCGAAACCGGTACCCCCCATATCTGGGGGGCGTTCCCCTATCCGCAACCTGGGGACGCGTCCGATGGCGGATCTGGAACCGCACACGGAAACCTAACCTAACCTAACCTTTTTTTTTTTTTTTTTTTTTGAGGAGGGGAAATCACGTTTACGGACGCCCCTCACCGACATAGGACGCGTCGGCGAGGGGGAGTGTGGGACTCGACCGGCGAGAAGCGCCGGTAATACCCACTAAAACCCCCCCATGCTCCTCCATCAGCGGTGGTGTACGGGTCCGAAAAACAGCGAGGCCTTATCTGCGGAACCCGCACACCGCTATGTCCATTCCTGAACTCTTCAGTTTGGTGGCGGTCTAGGGAGCATCTCTAGCCGCCACGCCGTCAAGTCAGTGTATGCCGGGCGCCAGTCGTCCTACCTGATGCCCGGTGGTCACAATTTAATGCGCCGCAGCGAAGGCGCGGCGCATTAGCATTTATCATTTGTTTGAAGACATCTCATGGACACACTGATTGTGTGTCCATGAGTGTCTCCGTAGTCCCATCCGGTGGGCAGGTTATGGAGTCCTGGGCTGAAACCGCAGGACCCGCAGGCCTTCCTCTTTTCATCCTGGGCTTGGGGGCCGAACATTTCTTGCTCCCCAGGCGATGGCTTGCTTTTTTGTTGGCATCGGCGCAGAGAGGGCAACGAGCTTCAGCCCGGCACTCCGCTGCGCGATGACCATTTTCTCCACATTTGTAGCATTGCTGGCTCCGGTCGACGGCCGCCGTGCACTGCCCCCTGACGTGCCCTGTGTTCAGGCACCGGAAACAGCGCAACTCGCGGGGCTGCAGCACCTTCACCCGTGCTGCCGTCCACCCGACCAGCAATCTGCCTTCCGCGACTTTCTTGGCGGCTGTCACAGGGCAGCTCGCCCAAACCGAACCCATTCCGTAATAAGAGTTACGGATGGTTCCCACCTTCACTGCATCCCTGTGACAGTCGCCAAGCCTAGCGATGGCTTCCGCCACCTCATCTGGAGTGACGGAGTCGTCGAGGCCCGATACGAGCATCTCGGTGGCCTTGAAGGGCCGCGAGATTCGCACCGACTCCGCACTCAGCACGTCCCTTAGTTTGGCAGCGAGTTTGTCCGCCTTATCGTTGTTGTCGGCGCCGGAGACTTCCATGATGACAGCCCCCGTCACCGCACGACGGCAGCGAACATACTCGATGCCCATCGCCGCGATGTCCACCCTCTTCTTGGCCTCTTCCGTGACCAGCTTGTATGTCACCCCCCTCTCGGCAGCTCCTGGCTGCAGGGTGACGACGACGGCCGCGGTCTTGAAGGGCTTGGCCTTCCGAGGGGCAGGCTGTGGTGCCCGGCTCTTCTTTTGAGGAGCAGGAGGGTGCTCCTTGTGCTTTCCACCCCTAGCCACCAGACTCCATGGTTTGTCCATAGAGGTGGGGGCAGGTGGGAGGGGGCGCGGCGCAGACTTCTCCTGCACCTTGCGGCCTCTGGTCGCTCTCCTTCTCCGAGCACTCTTGTTCGGAGTTGGAAGTGCCCTTCCTACAGGCGCCTTCGCCTTTGGCCCGCTGGTGGCGGCTTTAGGCGGTGCGGTGGGAGGAGAGGGCGTGTTTCGTCTGGGGGCCGGCTTCGGAGGGGGTACCCTCCGAGCGGCCAATGGAGGGCTCACCCTCGGCGCTGGATTAAGGCGCGGCTCCAGGTTTTCGAGCCGCGCACTGAGGCGAGCGTGGACCCTGTCCATTATCGCCGTTTCCATGGCCTCCAGATGCTCCAGTGTAGCTGGAGACCCAGAGGCGGCGGAGGGGGCGGCTTTAAAAGCCGCAAACTCCCTCCGAAGTTCGTCAATTCCGGTTTCTAATTGCTGGTTCTGCGCCCGAGCGATTATGAGCTCGCGACGCAGAGCAGCTGCCTCTTCTTTCGGTGAAATGGAGGCCAGACGTTTGGCGTCTGCCACCACCGCCTCAATGTTGTCCCGGAGTGCCTTAACGCAAGTGCCCTTAAGGTTCCGGGACACATCGGCCACCTTGCGGATGGCCTCCACTCTAGTCATGATTCTCTCGAAGACGAGCGAGGACGACTCGACGGCGTCGTCCTCAAACTCCATCTCCGAGAGACGGGAACGGGTTTCTCTGGCCTCAGCCATCGAGGCGAGGATCTCCCGCTCGGCCTGCAACTTGAGCTCCTCTTTTTCCGCCCGGGCCACTTCGGCCTTCGCCTGAGCGAGGCCGACGTACTCCCCGGTGGTGGGCGGGCGACCACGACCACGCTTTTGGTGGGTGAGAAGCTCCTCCCCAGAGGACTCAGGGGAAAGGACCAGAGGGCCTTTGCCCCTTTTACGTTTTCGACGGTGGACCGACTGGTCGCTCGTCTCAGATTCGGATAGGGACACCACTGTATCCCTATCAGAAGACGAAGGCCCCGAAAGGTTGAGTTCCTCTCGGACCTTCGCCAGCCCTTGCAAGCTGGGGCAAACATCGGCCCCGTCACTTGCTCGGCTGCCACCTCTCGGCGACGGCACGGGCGTCACCATTCGGCGGAGAACAACCACAGGGCTATCAGCCCTGTTGCTCTCCGCGAACTTCATCTGCGCACGTGTGCGCACTCGTGGGCCCTCTAGCTCCTGCTGTCTGGCCTCGCACCAGACGCAGGGGTGACTAGATGCACCACATTCACAGTTTCCGGTAATCAATTTCCCATCGACCGGCCCGGACACCGGACGACGCCGCTGGCAAGGCGGGTCACATTTGCCGCTCGTTACTGATTTCACACTCAGGGGCCGAGCTACCCCCGAGCGCCCGGCGTAAGCGGGATCGCAATACATATCCATCTCCTTATTTGACATTTCCATACACGTTTGGGAAGCGTACCTGCGGTCCTTTCCCAACAGACCGCAGGGCGCTTGGGACCGGGTCCCCCCCGGTCATGCAGCCCCTCGGCACGCAGACCTTAGGCTTCGGGGTAATTTTTATAGTGGTTTTCTTCCACGCGGCCCGACGCTCAGTGCGCCAGACCCCCGGCCCCGCAGTGCGGGGTTACGGTTTGCCCGACGGCGGCCAAAGCCACACGCCGCGCCCGCGGACCCACAAGGTCCGCACCCACGAGCCGAAGCTCCGCTGGCCCATCTCTGGGCCCCTCCAAAAAGCGCTAGTGAGCGCGTCACCACAGTGTCCGGTCAAGCCGGACCGCCAGCTCAGCTGGCCAACCCACGACCACGAGGGGTCCCTTGGTGACAGCCGTAGGCTTCTTGAAAAGAAGCCATAGCTTCACCCTCCGAGAGTAATTTTTTAGAGAGGTTTTCTTCCTCGCGGTCCAACGCTCAGTGCGCCGGACCCCCGACCCCACAAGTGGGGCTACGGGTTCATGTGACCGTGCAATGCCCGCCCTTAAGAAAGAGCAGGCAGCCACATGCCAGTTTTTGTCCGCGCCGGCCGAAACCGGTACCCCCCATATCTGGGGGGCGTTCCCCTATCCGCAACCTGGGGACGCGTCCGATGGCGGATCTGGAACCGCACACGGAAACCTAACCTAACCTAACCTAACCTAACCTAACCTAACCTAACCTAACCTAACCTAACCTAACCTAACCTAACCTAACCTAACCTAACCTAACCTAACCTAACCTTTTTTTTTTTTTTTTTTTTTTGAGGAGGGGAAATCGCGTTTACGGACGCCCCTCGCCGACATAGGACGCGTCGGCGAGGGGGAGTGTGGGACTCGACCGGCGAGGAGCGCCGGCAATACCCACTAAAACCCCCCCATGTTCCACCATCGGCGGTGATGTGCGGGTCCGTATAACAGCGCGAGCCATGTCCTCGGTACCCGCACACCGCTGTGTCCATTTAAGGACTCGGCTCTTTGGTGGCGGTCTAGGGAACATCTCTAGGCCGCCACGCCGTCAAATCCGTGTAGCCCGGACGCCAGTCGTCCTACCTGACGCCCGGTGGTCACAATTTATTGCGCCGCAGCATAGGCGCGGCGCCGTCTCCCGGTTTTACGGCGCCTGAGTGGGTCCGCCTGGGGGTCCTCTTCGCGGGACCGCTCCCCGGCCTCTTTACCACTCAGGGCCGTCTCACAAAATGTCCTGACTGCATCCCAGCAGTCAGGTGACTCAATCATTGCTCTGACGACAGCCGGTAAGGACAAGTCTTGCCCCACGACTGCCGTCAGAGCCGCTCTCTCCGTATCCCAACCTGGGCATACCTCCAAGGTGTGTTGTGCCGTGTCTTCCGTGGCTCCGCACTCGTGGCAGACGGTGGTCCGCTCCCTCCTCGCGACGTTGCACAGGTACCGTCCGAAGCAACCATGCCCCGTAAGCACCTGCACAAGCCGGAAGGAGAGCGAGCCGGTCCGCCTGCTCACCCACTCGTTCAGCACTGGCGCGATCGCAGACGTGGTGCGAAAACCGTACCCCGCCTGCATCAAATCATCGCGCCAGCGCTCGAGTGCCTCCTCCTGGAGCTCCCTCCTCCAACGCAGCACCTCCTCCGGGAGTGGATTCACGCCACGGGCCCTTGCATCCGCGATCCTATGGTAGATCGCTGCAAGAACCCCGGCATCCAGCTCCCAGGGAAGCGTGCCGGCGATCGCGCACACCGCTCTCCACGAGGTGGTGCGATATGCTCTGACGACCCGGGACGCCATGACCCGCTGCAGACGCCGCAGCACAGTCCGGTTCTGAGCCGACAGGGAATCGGCCCAGATAGGCGCCCCGTACAGGGCCATCGAGCGCACCACGCCCGCAAAGAGACGGCGGCACCCAGCGTTGGGTCCGCCCAGGTTGGGCATTAGCCGGCTTAGGGCAAAAGCCGTCTGTGTTAATTTCGGAGCCAGGCTCCGAAAGTGCTCGTTAAAAGTCCATCGGCTATCGAGTACGACGCCGAGATATTTCAGCGTCGACCCGACGCCGATGGAGACTCCAGCGATGATGATTTTGGAATCTGGCGGTGGCGCCTTGCGAGGTCCATGGAAGCAGATTGCCTCACACTTCTCAAGGGCCACCGTCAGACCCAAGCGCCGTATGCGCATCACAATCTGTGCGACTCCAGCGGTTGCCAACAGGGCCGCGTCACGGTACCTGCCACCACGGGCGGTCACCAAGGTGTCGTCCGCGTAACACGTGACGTCGACCCCGCGCAGGGTAGCGCCCCGCAGCACCCAGTCGTAGCCAATGTTCCACAAGAGCGGCCCGAGGACCGACCCCTGTGGAACACCGCACGACACACCCCGCTGACGATCTCCAACGCGCGTGGGGTACACGACCGAGCGACCCGAGAGATAGTCCCCGACAAGTCGTCGGAGGTACTCCGGGAAGCCGTGGTACCCCATTGCCTCCATGATAACACTGTGTGGGAGAGTGTTAAACGCGTTGGAGATGTCGAGGGACACCGCCAGGACGACCCCGCCTTTCCCAATCTCCTCCTCCGCTAAGGTCCTCACCCGCGCAATCGCGTCAACGGTGGACCTGCCCCTCCGGAAGCCGAACTGGACATCGGCCAAGTTCGGCCCGGTCTCCTCTAGATGTTGAGTGAGGCGAGCAGCGATAACCCGCTCAAACAGCTTACCCGCCTCACTCAGTAGGACTATGGGGCGATAGGCCGACGGTGAGTCCACCGGACGCCCAGGCTTGCGGATGAGGACAAGCTTACCTAGCTTCCACTCCTTGGGAAAGTGGCCATCCTTCGCACAGATTGTGAGCAGCGCACGGAATCTCTCTCCGAGACCGCCCTCCTTCAGGGCCAGTACCAATGCCTTCCCCGGGATGCCATCGGGACCGGGTGCTGTGTTCTTCGCACTGAGGCGAAGAACCGCCCTATCGAGCTCACCCTCTGACACCTCGGGGGGATCCTCCTGCGAAATCTGTAATGTTGCCGGGGAGGGAGTATCGCCTTCCGCCCTGGCAGGGAACAGATTCTCCACAACCCTCTCGAGCGTCTCCGCGTTCATCGTCGATGATAACGGTGGGGCCCAGGGGCGAAGCTTGCTCATTACAAGCTTATACGGCCTGCCCCATGGGTCCTGCTCGAGAGAGTTCACCAACTCCTGCCAGGCGCGCTCCTTCGCTGCACCGATCTCCGTCCTCAACGCCTTTTTGGCTCCTTGGAAGGCGGCAAAAAGTTCGGCCACGACCGATGCGGGTTTGTGGCGTCGCCGGGAGTGGGTGTACCGGCGTCGTGCTTTCACACATGTCGTCCGGAGCTGTTGTAGCTCCGGCGACCACCAGTACACCTGCCGACGGGGCTGCTGTTTGCCCACGCGGGGCATGGCGACGTCGCAGACGTGCGTCATTGCCCCACGAAACCACCGCGCCTCTGTGTCCGCATCGGTCTCCTCCGGTTTCCTGTTCCAAGATTCAACGAGGGACGCCTCTATGAGGGAATCTCTATCCAGCATTTTAAGCGCCCATTTGGGCCCGATCTCACAGGGAACACGCCTTGGGCTGTTCGGGTCCGCCGAGTGGGGGGAGATGGAAAACCGGATATATCGGTGATCCGACAATGTCTCGACCCCCTCCTCGACTACCCAGCCCCGAACACGGCGGGCCAGGGCGGGAGACGCAAACGATACGTCCACGACTGATCCGCCCTGTTGCCGCACGCACGTGTTGGTCGTGCCCCTGTTCAGCACGCACAGATTGTTGCTGGAGAGCCACTCCTCCACAGCCGCGCCCCTCGCGTCAGTAAGAGCTGAGCCCCACACCGTCGACTTCGCATTCAGGTCTCCGGCGAGGAGCACCTGATGCGGGCGACACCGTCCCAGCAGGATGTCCATTTCCGCCAAAAAGCGCTCAAACTCCGAGAGCGGACGATTTGGCGAGAAATAGACACCTACATACACAATGTCGCCGCATAAAACGGCGACGAACCCACGACCTCTGAACGATCGATCGACGGCGGGGGCTCCCTCTCCTGTGGCCAATATAATGGCGACGAGGCCGTCGCGGTCGCCGACCCAGTTGTCCCGGGGGACGACCAGATACGGCTCCGCGACGATCGTCACCTGTATCCTCCACTGCGCGAGTGTCTGGACTAGAAGGTCCTGGGCACTGGCGCAGTGGTTCACATTTGTTTGAAGACATCTCATGGACATACTGATTGTATGTCCATGAGTGTCTCCGTAGTCCCGTCCGGTGGGCAGGTCGTGGAGTCCTGGGCCGAAACCGCAGGACCCACCGGCCTTCGTCTTTTCATCCTGGGCCTGGGGGCCGAACATTGCTTGCTCCCCAGGCGATGGCTTGCTTTTTTGTTGGCATCGGCGCACAGAGGGCACCGAGCTTCAGCCCGGCACTCCGATGCCCGATGTCCGTTGTCTCCGCATTTATAACATTGCTGGCTCCGGTCGACGGCCGCCGTGCACTGCCCCCTGACGTGACCTGTGTTCAGGCACCGGAAACAGCGCAGCTCGCGGGGCTGCAGCACCTTCACCCGTGCTGCCGTCCACCCGACCAGCAATCTGCCTTCAGCTACTTTCTTGGCGGCTGTCACAGGGCAGCTCGCCCAAACCGAACCCATTCCGTAGTAAGAGTTACGGATGGTTCCCACCTTCACTGCATCCCTGTGACAGTCGCCAAGCCTAGCAATAGCTTCTGCCACCTCTTCTGAAGTGACGGAGTCGTCGAGGCCTGACACCAGTATCTCGGTAGCCTTGAAAGGCCGCGAGATACGCACCGACTCCGCACTCAGCACGTCCTTTAGTTTGGCAGCGAGTTTGTCCGCCTTGTCGTTGTTGTCGGCGCCGGAGACTTCCATGATGACAGCCCCCGTCACCGCGCGGCGGCAGCGAACATACTCAATGCCCATCGCCGCGATGTCCACCCTCTTCTTGGCCTCTTCCGTGACCAGTTTATACGTCACCCCCCTCTCAGCAGCCCCTGGCTGCAGGGTGACGACGACGGCCGCGGTCTTAAAAGGCTTGGCCTTCCGAGGGGCAGGCTGTGGTGCCCGGATCTTCTTTTGCGGAGCAGGAGGGTGCTCCTTGTGCTTCCCACCTTTAGCCACCAGACTCCATGGTTTGTCCATAGAGGTGGGGGCAGGTGGGAGTGGGCGCGGCGCTGACTTCTCCTGCTGCTCCTTGCGGCCTCTGGTCGCTCTCCTTCTCCGAGCGCTCTTGTTCGGAGGTGGAGGTGCCCTTCCGACAGGCGCCTTCGCCTTTGGCCCGCTGGTAGAGGCTTTGGGCGGTGCGGCGGGAGGAGAGGGCGTGTTTCGCCTGGGGGCCGGCTTCGGAGGGGGTACACTCCGAGCGGCCAATGGAGGGCTCACCCTCGGCGCTGGGTTAAGGCGCGGCTCCAGGTTTTCGAGCCGCGCACTGAGGCGAGCGTGGACCCTGTCCATTATCGCCGTTTCCATGGCCTCCAGATGCTCCAGTGTAACTGGAGACCCAGAGGCGGCGGAGGGGGCGGCTCTGAATGCCGCAAACTCCCTCCGAAGTTGGTCCAGACCGGTTTTTAATTGCTGGTTCTGCGCCCGAGCGATTTTAAGCTCGCGACGCAGAGCAGCTGTCTCCTCGTTTGATGATATGGAGGCCAGGCGCTTGGCGTCTGCCACCACCGCCTCAATGTTGTCCCGGAGTGCCTTAACGCAGGTGCCCTTAAGGTTCCGGGACACATCGGCCACCTTGCGGATGGCCTCCACTCTCGTCATGAGTCTCTCGAAGACGAGCGAGGACGACTCGACGGCGTCGTCCTCACACTCCATCTCCGAGAGACGGGAACGGGTCACTCGAGCCTCAGCCATCGAGGCGAGTATCTCCCGCTCGGCCTGCAGCTTCAGTTCCTCCTTTTCCGCCCGGGCCACTTCGGCCTTCGCCTGAGCGAGGCCGACGTATTCCCCGGTGGTGGGGGGGCGACCGCGACCACGCTTTTGGTGGTTGGGAAGCTCCTCCCCGGAGGACTCCGGGGAAAGGACAAGAGGGCCTTTGCCTCTTTTTCGTTTTCGACGGTGGACCGACTGGTCGCACGTCTCCGACTCGGATAGGAACACCACTGTGTCCCTATCTGAAGACGAGGGCTCTGAAAGGTTGAGTTCCTCTCGGACCCTCGCCAGCCCTTGCAAGTTGGGGCAAACATCGGCCCCGTCACTTGATGGGCTGCCATCTCTCGGCGACGGCACGGGCGTCGCCATTCGGCGGAGAACAACCACAGGGCTGTCAGCCCTGTTGCTCTCCCCGATCTTCATCTGCGCACGTGTGCGCACTCGTGGGCCCACTAGCTCCTGCTGTCTGGCCTCGCACCAGACGCAGGGGTGACTAGCTGCACCACATTCGCAGGTTCCGGTAACCAACTTCTCATCGACCGGCCCGGACACCGATCGACGCCGCTGGCAAGGCGGGTCGCATTTGCCGCTCGTTACTGACTTCACACTCAGGGGCCGAGCTACCCCCGAGCGCCCGGCGTTAGCGGGATCGCATGACATCGTTACTTCCTTATTTGACATTTCCATCATCGTTTGGGAAGCGTACCTGCGGTCCTTTCCCAACAGACCGCAGGGCGCTTGGGATCGGGTCCCCCCCGATCATGCAGCCCCTCGGCACGCAACCTTAGGCTTCGGGGTAATTTTTTATAGTGGTTTTCTTCCACGCGGCCCGACGCTCAGTGCGCCAGACCCCCGGCCCCGCGAGTGCGGGGTTACGGTTTGCCCGACGGTGGCCAAAGCCACACGCCGCGCCCGCGGACCTACAAGGTCCGCACCCACGAGCCGAAGCTCCGCTGGCCCATCTCTGGGCCACTCCAAAAAGCGCTGGTGAGCGCGCCACCACAGCGTCCGGACAAGCCGGACCGCCAGCTCAGCTGGCCAACCCACGACCACGAGGGGTCCACTGGTGACAGCCGTAGGCTTCTTAAAAAGAAGCCATGGCTTCACCCTCCGAGAGTAATTTTTTAGAGAGGTTTTCTTCCTCGCGGTCCAACGCTCAGTGCGCCGGACCCCCGACCCCACTGAGTGAGGCTACGGGTTCATGTGACCGTGCAATGCCCGCCCTTAAGAAAGAGCAGGCAGCCACATGCCAGTTTTTGTCCGCGCCGGCCGAAACCGGTACCCCCCATATCTGGGGGGCGTTCCCCTATCCGCAACCTGGGGACGCGTCCGATGGCGGATCTGGAACCGCACACGGAAACCTAACCTAACCTAACCTTTTTTTTTTTTTTTTTTTTTTTTTTTTTTTTTTTTTTTGTTGAGGAGGGGAAATCACATTTACGGACGCCCCCCGCCGACGTAGGACGCGTCGGCGAGGGGGAGTGTGGGACTCGACCGGCGAGAAGCGCCGGTAATACCCACTAAAACCCCCCCATGCTCCACCATCGGCGGAAATGTGCGGGTCCGAATAACAGCGCGAGCCATGTCCGCGTAACCCGCACACCGCTATGTCCAATTAAGGATACTGTTCTTTGGTGGCGGTCTAGGGAGCATCTCTAGGCCGCCACGCCACGTCAAGTCAGAGTAGGCCGAACGTCAGTCGTCCTTCCTGACGCCCGGCAGTCAAGTCCGGTGTTGAAGTGGCGCCGCAGCGAAGGCGCGGCGCCGTCTTCCAGTTTTGCGGCGCCTGAGTGGGTCTGCCGCGGGATCCTCCTCGCGGAGCCGTTCCCTGGCCTCTTTGCCACTCAGGGCCGCCTCACAGTATAATCTGACGGCTTCCCAGCCGTCAGGCGTCTCAGTCATTGCTCTGACGACAGCCGGCAAGGACAGGTCCTGCCCCACGACTGCCGTCAGAGCCGCTCTCTCCATATCCCAACTTGGGCAATCCTCCAACACGTGCTGCGCGGTGTCATCGTTGGCCCCACAATCGTGGCAGGCGGTTGTTGGCTCCCTCCTCGCGACGTTGCACAGGTACCTTCCGAAGCAACCATGCCCCGTAAGCACCTGCACAAGCCGGTAAGAGAGCGAGCCGGTCCGCCTGCTCACCCACTCGTTCAGCACTGGCGCGATCGCAGACGTGGTGCGAAAACCGTACCCCGCCTGCATCAAATCGTCGCGCCAGCGCTCGAGCGCCTCCTCCTGGCCCTCTCGCCTCCATCGTGATACCTCCTCTGGGAGTGGACTCGCGCCGCGGGCCCTTGCATCCGCGGTCTTGCGGTAGACCGCTGCAAGGACCTCGGCATCCAGCTCCCAGGGGAGCGTTCCGGCGATTGCGCATGCCGCTCTCCACGAGGTGGTGCGATATGCTCTGATGACCCTGGACGCCATGACCCGCTGCAGGCGCCGCAGCACGGCCAGGTTTTGGGCCGACAGGGAGTCGACCCAAATTGGCGCCCCGTACAGAGCCATCGAGCGCACCACACCCGCGAAGAGGCGGCGGCACCCTCCTTTGGGGCCACCCAAGTTGGGCATTAGCCCGCATAGGGCGAAAACTGTCTTCACCAACTTCGGAGCTAGGCTCCGGAAATGATCTTTAAAGTTCCATCGGCTATCGAGTACGACGCCGAGATATTTCAGCGTCGACCCGACGCCGATGGAAACCCCGCCAACAATTATGTGTGCATCTGGCGGTGGCACCTTGCGAGGCCCGCGAAAGCAAATCGCTTCGCACTTCTCAAGGGCCACCGTCAGGCCCAAGCGCCGTATGCGCATCACAACCTGTGCGACTCCGGCTGTCGCCAACAGGGCGGCGTCACGATACGTGTTACCACGGGCAGTCACCAGCGTATCGTCCGCGTAACACGTGACGTCGACCCCGCGCAGGGTAGCGCCCCGCAGCACCCAGTCGTAGCCGATGTTCCACAGGAGCGGCCCGAGAACCGACCCCTGCGGGACACCGCACGACACTCCACGTTGACGATCTCCAACGCGCGTGGGGTACACGACTGACCGACCCGAGAGGTAGTCCTCAACGAGTCGGCACAGATATAAAGGGAAGCCGTGGTACCCCATTGCCTCCAGAATGACCCTATGAGGTAGGGTGTTGAACGCGTTGGAGATGTCCAGGGACACTGCCAAGACGCACCCGCCTTTCCCAACTGCCTCATCAGCTATAGCCCTCACCCGCGCGATTGCGTCGACGGTGGACCTGCCCCTCCTGAAGCCGAACTGGTTGTCGGCCAAGTTCGGCCCAGTCTCCTCCAGGTGGAGAGTGAGGCGAGCAGCGATAACCCGCTCAAAGAGCTTGCCCGCCTCACTCAGCAGGACTATGGGGCGGTAGGCCGATGGTGAGTCCACCGGTCGCCCAGGCTTGCGGATGAGGACCAGCCTGCCCTCCTTCCACTCGTTGGGAAAGTGGCTATCCGTCACACAGGTTGTGAGTAGCGCACGAAATCTCTCCAGTAGGCCGCCCTCTTTCAGGGCCAAAACCAGCGCCTTCCCCGGGATGCCATCGGGACCGGGTGCTGTGTTCTTCGCACTGAGGCGAAGAACCGCCCTATCAAGTTCACCCTCTGACACCTCGGGGGGAGCCTCCATCGGGATCTGCAGCCGCGCAGTAGGAGCGTCGCCCTCCGCCCTGGCAGGGAACAGATTCTCCACCACTCTCTCGAGCGTCTCCGTCTCCATCGTGGATGTTAACGGAGGGGCCCAGGGGCGAAGCTTGCTCATCACAAGCTTGTACGGCCTGCCCCATGGGTCCTGCTCGAGAGAGTTTACTAGCTCCTGCCAGGCGCGCTCCTTCGCTGCCCCGATCTCCGCTCTCAGCGCTTTCTTGGCCCCTTGGAAGGCGGCATAAAGCTCGGCCACGACCGATGCGGGTTTGTGGCGTCGCCGGGAGTGGGTGTACCGGCGTCGTGCTTTCACACATGTCGTCCGGAGCTGTTGTAGCTCCGGCGACCACCAGTACACCTGACGACGAGGCTGCTGTTTGCCCACGCGGGGCATGGCGACGTCGCAGACGTGCGTCATTGCCCCACGAAACCACCGCGCCTCTGTGTCCGCATCGGCCACCTCCGGTCGTGTATTCCAGGATTCAACGAGGGACGCCTCAATGAGGGCGTTTCTCTCCAGCTGTTTTAATGCCCATCTGGGCCCGATCTCCGACGGGACACGCCTCGGGCTGTTCGGGTCGGTCGAGTGGGGGGAGATGGAGAACCGAATGTATCGGTGGTCCGACAACGTCTCGACCCCCTCCTCGACTACCCAGCCCCGAACGCGGCGTGCCAGGGCGGGAGACGCAAACGTTACGTCCACGACTGATCCGCCCTGTTGTCGCACGCACGTGTTTGTCGTGCCCCGGTTCGCCACTAACAAGTTGTTGCTGGAGAGCCACTCCTCGAGAGCTGCGCCCCTCGCGTCTGTGAAGGCCGAACCCCACACCGTCGACTTCGCATTCAGGTCTCCGGCTAGGAGCACCTGCTGCGGACGACACCGCCCCAGGAAGATGTCTATTTCCGCCAAGAATCGCTCGAAATCCGCGAGCGGACGGTTTGGCGAAAAATAGACACCCACGAACACAATGTTTCCGCAAAAGGCGGCAACGAACCCTCGACCTTTGAAGGTTCGATCGACGGTGTGGGCTCCCTCCCTCGGAGTCAGAACAATGGCGACGGCATCGTCCCGGTCGCCGATCCAGTTGTCACGATTGACGACCAGATACGGCTCCGAGACGATTGCCACGTCTATCCCCCACTGCGCCAGAGTCTGAACTAGTAAGTCCTGAGCTCCAGCGCAGTGGTTGATATTCGCCTGGAGGACTTTTATGGACGTATTAATTATACGTCCATTTGTGATCCGTTTGTCCTGTTCGGTGGGCGGTCAGCGATCTCCTGGGACGGAGCCTCAGGATTCGCTGGCCTTCGTCTGGTCCATTTCCGCTTGGGAGCCGAACACTTTGGGCTTCCCAAGCGGTGGTTGTGCCGTTTCCCGGCTTCGGCGCACATTAAGCAGCGGGCTTCGGCTCGGCAATCGGCTGCGCGATGACCGTCCTGCCCGCAGCGGTAGCACAGCTGGCTGCGATCGACAGCAGCGGTGCACTGCCCCCTGACGTGTCCCGACTCCAGACACCGGAAGCAGCGCAGCTGTCGGGGTTCCAGGGCTTTAACCCTCGCTGCCGTCCATCCAACCAGCAGCCTACCTTCCAGCACCTTCTTTGCGGCTGTCGCAGGACAGCCCGCCCAGGCCGTGCCCATGCCGAAGCGCGGGAAACGTATGGCGCCCACTTTAACTGATTCCACGGCGCAACCGCCGACTTTGGCGATGGCCGCTGCCACTTCTGCGGGAGTGACGGAATCGTCGAGCCCCGACACCAAAAGCTCGGTCAGCTTGACCGGTCTCGAGACTCTGACGAGTTCCGCACTCATCCTTTCCCGCAGCTTGGCTGCCAACGCGTCCGCCTTCTCGGTCAGGTCGGTGCCGTGGACCTCAAAAATAACGGCGCCGGTGATAGCCCGGCGCGGTCGGACAAACGGTATGCCCACCTCCTCAAGGCTGACTTTGGCCTTAGCCTCCGCGACTATTTGGGCGTAGGTCACTCCCCTTTCAGCAGCCTCTGGCTGCAGGGTGAGGACCACGGCCGCAGTCTTCGGAGGCCTCGGTGTCTTCCGAACGCTGGGGGTGGGCTGTTGAGCCCGCCTCGTCGTGGCCGGGGTTGGCCGGGTCTCCTTATGTTTCCCCCCTTTGGCCACCGTGCTCCATTGCCGATCCATGGAGATGGGGGCGGGGGGAAGAGGGCGCGGTTCCGGTCGAGCCGGAGGTTTGGCAGCCTTCTTCTTTCCCTTGGAAGTTTTCTTCCCTTTCCCTTCCTTCGCCGTCGCCTTTTGGCCGCTGGTGGAGGCTTTGGGCGGTGCGGTGGGAGGAAGGGGTGGCACTTTCCTTGGGGCCGACTTCGGAGGGGGTATCTTCCGAGCGGCCAATGGAGGGCTCACCCTCGGCTCCGGGTTTAGGCGCGGCTCCAAGTTTTCGAGCCGCGCGCTGAGGCGAGCGTGAACCCTGTCCATAATGGACGTCTCTAATGCCGCCATATGCTCAAGTGTCACTGCAGCGGGGGCAGCGGCACTTTTGCGAAACTCCGCAAACTCCCTCCGGAGCTCGTCCAACCCCGACTGGAGCCGCTGGTTCTGCGCCCGAGCCTCTTTCAGCTCGCGACGCAGAGCAGCTGTCTCCTCGTTGGTGGACAGGGAGGCAAGGCATTTCGCGTCGGCGACTACCGCGTCAACATGGTCGCGGAGCGCCTTCACGGAGGTCCCCTTCAGATTTTTAGATATGTCGGCCACCCTTCGGATGGCCTCCACACTAGTCATTAGCCTCTCGAAGATGAGCGAGGACGACTCAACGCTGTCGTCCTCATGCTCCATCTCCGAGAGGCGGGAGCGGGTAACTCTAGCCTCGGACATCGAGGCGAGTATTTCCCGCTCCGCCAGTAACTTTAATTCCTCTTTATGGGCTCTGGCTACCTGGGCCTTCGCCTCAGCGAGGCCGACGTACTCTCCAGTGGTAGGAGGGCGACCGCGGCCTCGCTTCTGAAGAAGACCCGTGGCAACGCCGGGTCTCCCCTTGTCTTCCCCCGAGGACTCCGAGGAGGCCGTCGGGGATGGCACTGGTGGGCCTTTGCCCCTCTTCCTTTGGAGCCGGTCCCCTAGCTTAGGGTCCGACTCATTGTCGCCCTCGCTGCCGGCGTCGCCTTCAGCAGAGAGCACCGTCTCCAAGTCTGACGAGGGCTCCGAGAGGCTGAGTTCCTCTCGGATCCCCGTCAGCCCTCGCAAGCTGGGGTTCGAATCAGCCCCATCGCTTGCAGGGCTTCCGTCTCTTGGCGACACCTGGGGTGTCGCCACACGACAAATGTCGTGAAGTAGGACGACAGGGCTGGAGACCCTGCCGCTCCCACCATCAGTGGGGTCGCGCGTCGACCCGACCTTAGTCTGCGCACGTGTGCGCACTCGTGGGCCCACTAGCTCCTGCTGTCTGGCCTCGCACCAGACGCAGGGGTGACTAGCTGCACCACATTCGCAGGTTCCGGTAACCAATTTACCATCGACCGGCCCGGACACCGGACGACGCCGCTGGCAAGGCGGGTCGCATTTGCCGCTCGTTACCGATTTAACACCCAGGGGCCGAGCTACCCCCGAGCGCCCGGCGTAAGCGGGATCGCAGTACATATCCATCTCCTTATTTGACATAATCCATTGACGTTTGGGAAGCGTACCTGCGGCCCTTTCCCAACAGGCCGCAGGAGCGCTTGGGACCGGGTCCCCCCCAGCCATGCAGCCCATCGGCACGCTATACCTTAGGCTTCAGGGTAATTTTTTATAGTGGTTTTCTTCCACGCGGCCCGACGCTCAGTGCGCCAGACCCCCGGCCCCGCGAGAGCGGGGTTACGGTTTGCCCGACGGTGGCCAAAGCCACACGCCGCGCCCGCGGACCTACAAGGTCCGCACCCACGAGCCGAAGCTCCGCTGGCCCATCTCTGGGCCCCTCCGAAAGGCGCTGGTGAGCGCACCACCACAATGTCCGGGCGAGCCGGACCGCCAGCTCAGCTGGCCAACCCACGACCACGAAGGGTCCACTGGTGACAGCCGTAGGCTTCTTGAAAAAGAAGCCATGGCTTCACCCTCCGAGAGTAATTTTTTAGAGAGGTTTTCTTCCTCGCGGTCCAACGCTCAGTGCGCCGGACCCCCGACCCCACTGAGTGAGGCTACGGGTTCATGTGACCGTGCAATGCCCGCCCTTAAGAAAGAGCAGGCAGCCACATGCCAGTTTTTGTCCGCGCCGGCCGAAACCGGTACCCCCCATATCTGGGGGGCGTTCCCCTATCCGCAACCTGGGGACGCGTCCGATGGCGGATCTGGAACCGCACACGGAAACCTAACCTAACCTAACCTAACCTAACCTAACCTAACCTAACCTAACCTAACCTAACCTAACCTAACCTAACCTAACCTAACCTAACCTAACCTTTTTTTTTTTTTTTTTTTTTTTTTTTTTTATTTTTTTTTTTTTTTTTTTTTTTTTTGACGAGGAGTAATCCGCTTACAGATTCCCTACCGCTGGCTAGACGGTAGGGATATGTGGGGGTCGCCCAGCACCTGATCATAGCGGCACTGGGAATACCCACTAAAACTCCCCGGTGCCTCCTTGCCCTGTGAGCGGAGTGAACCGGGTTCTGCCGAGGCACCAAACTCCGATCCACTCCAGGGCAGTCTAGCCGACCGGCTAGGCTAACGCCAACGGAGGATTGCCCGGAGACACCCAGGCAATCCCCAGACGGTGGGACCTAGTGCAGGCACACATAGCTGGCCAGCTATGTGCGCAGGTCCCCTGGGACATTCAAAGACGGGCTTGGTATGCCCGCCTTCTCCTGCCCCGCCGCCTACGTCTGAGGGAGGCGAGACCGGCCTCTTCCTCTCGCTCCCTCTCAGCTGCCTCCTTCTGCGACATTATATATCCGCAGAAGGCGGCAACTGTTTTCCAAGTGGCCACACTGCCAAGCATGGCTTCGACCATGTTTGGCAGTGTGACATCAGCTCCACCCAGCGCCACTTCCAACTCCCGGCGCTGGGGACTCCAGGCCGGGCACACCTGGAGCGTGTGCTCGGCCGTATCGTCGGGGTCGCCGCAGTGGTGGCACCGCGGCGACTCCTCCCTTTTTATGCGGTGCAGATAATGACCGAAGCACCCGTGTCCGGTCATCATCTGCACCATGTGGAAGGTGAGGCAGCCTTTATGGCGCCTCACCCAGTCCTCCAACACCGGACGGATCGCCTGGATCGTCCGGTGACCGGCGGTGGGGTTGAGTAGTGCCTCACTCCAATCTTCAATGGCCCTCTCATGGGCCTCTGCACGGACCCGTTGCACGTCCTCGGCAACGGGTCTTTCTCCGAGGGCCCTAGCGGCGACCCGATGCCGATGCACCTGGGACAGAACCAGGGCATCGACATCCCACGGAAGCATGCCTGCTAGCACGCAGGCAGCCCCGTGGCTGACCGTGCGATAAGCCCGCACGGCCCGGGTCGCCATGACCCTCTGTGGCCTCCGTAAGAGGGCCCGGGTGCGGGGAGTGAGGCACTCCGCCCAGACCGGGGCTCCGTAGAGTGCCATCGACCTTACCACACCATGGTAAAGCCGACGGCACGCCGAATTGGGTCCTCCCTGGTTAGGGAGGAGCCGTCCGAGTGCGGCTGCGGTGTTAATCAGCCGTGGAACGAGGAGCTTAAAATGCTCCTCAAAGTTCCAGCGGGGGTCCAGAGTTAGGCCGAGATACTTGAAATGCATCTCGACCGGAATCCGGACCCCCTCCACTCGGACTCGGAGCCCCGGCGGGATCCTGCGGCGTGGGGGATGGAAACCCATGGCCCTAGTTTTGTCTAGGGCCACCTCCAATCCGAGCAGGCGGATGCGCCGGACTACCAACGAGGTGCCGACCGACGCAAGCCGCTCTGCCTTCTCCCACGTCTTTGCTCTTGCCGCGACGAGAGTGTCGTCGGCAAAGCAGACAATCTCCATTTTTGGTAGGAGATTGCCTCGCAGGACCCAATTATACCCAATATTCCACAAAAGGGGGCCGAGGACGGCCCCCTGCGGTACGCCGACCGCCACCGGCCGGCGCATGACTCTCCCGTCTGCGCCCTCGTACAGCACTACCCGTTCGGAGAGGTAGTCGTTGACGAGGGCGCAGAGGTAGGACGGCACTCGGTGGAACCGGAGTGCCGCCCTGATACATTCGTGGGGGAGGCTGTTGAAGGCGTTGCGGATGTCGAGCGACACCGCAACAACAGCCTCCCCTCTGCCGGTGGCCTCCTCAGTCCACCGCTTGAGGAGGCCCACCGCGTCAACCGTGGACCGACCGGTGCGGAAGCCGAACTGGTGATCATCCAAGTTCGGCCCCCCCGTTTCGAGATGCTCGACGATCCGACGAGCCATAATCCTTTCCATGGCTTTGCCGGAATCGTCGAGCAGGACCACCGGTCGGTACCCCGCCGGCGAGTCGGCAGGGCGGCCCTCCTTGCGGAGAAGGCAGAGTCGCCCCACCTTCCACCTCGCCGGGAACTTTTTCCGGGCGATGCATGCGTCCATGACCGCCCGGAATCTGTCCTCTAGAGGCCCTAGCGCGATTGCTAGGGCCTTGGCCGGGACTCCGTCTGGTCCTGGGGCCGTCTTCTTGCCCCGGAGCCGCTCCCTCACCGCCTCAAACTCCGCATCTGAGACGGGAGGACCCTCCACCTCGAGCTCCGGAAGTGGTTCCGGAGGCTCCATGGGAGGGGGCTCGAATCGGCCAGGGGTCGGGAACAGGGACCCCATGACCTTTTCAAGCAGCTCCGGGTCAAGATTGGCTGTCGAGGGGGAGCTCGATGCGAATTTCCCCCTCACAACCCTGTACGGACGACCCCAGGGGTCGGCGTCCAGGAGGGCCAGGAAGCGCTCGTGAGCTTCTTCTTTGGCCCTGCAGATTCCCTTCTGCAGGGCCTTGTGAGCCTCCCTGTACGCCTGACGAAGGAGGACCTCTTCGTCAGGCGTCCTCCTGGTACGCCTCCTCCGGCAACGGAGTAAGGCGCGTCTGGCCGCCAGACACGTTGTGCGCAGGAGAGCAATCTCCTGCGCCCACCAATATACTTTTTTCCACTTGGGAGGAGGGCGCCACAGCGGCATGGCAGCATTGCAGACGGCACGAAGGTCGTCTGCGAAATGGTCTGCCATGCCTTCGGGATCCCCTGCGACGTGAGGGGGGAGAGGGGACCACTCCCTCACCATCGCGGCCTCCTCCGCCACATCAGGGCGGAGCTTGGCGAGTGCCCACCTAGGAAAGGCAGCACCCGCCGTGGGATCCCGACGCTGTGGCGCGCTGGGGGCCAGCGTGGAGACCTCGTATCGGACGTACAGGTGGTCCGACAGGGTCTCCACGTCTTCCTCGACCCGCCAACTGCGGGTTTGGGCAGCAAGGGCGGCAGTGGCAAAGGATACGTCCACAATGGACGTACCTTGCCACCGTACGCACGTGGGAGAGGTACCGCGGTTGAGTACCTGGAGCCCCAGGCCCAGCGCCCAGGACTCCAGAATACCCCCCCTCACGTCCGTACGGGGGGACCCCCACGCCGAGGACTTGGCGTTGAGGTCTCCCGCCACCAAAACTGGGAGTGGGGCCGCACGCCTCACCACCCCCTCCACCGCAGCCAGGAAGAACTCGAAGTCCGCCCGACTGCGGTTTGGGGAGAAGTAGGTCGACACGACCACCATTCTCCCCCAGTTTGCTGCCACGAAACCCGCACCTCTCTCCCTGAGAGAAAGGGGAGGAGCCCCACCACCAGGCCTCACTGCTATAGCAGCGGAGCCGTCCAGGTCCCCTAGCCAGTTGGCATTATGGGGGACCGTGTATGGCTCCGCCACCACCGCCAGGTGTATCTCCCACTCCGCCATGGACTGACACAGTAGATCCTGTGCCCCAGCGGAGTGGTTGATATTCACCTGGAGGAACTTAGCAGTGGGCCTATTGGACATTGACTGTGTCCATTGGCTCCTCCCCAGGCTTACGGGTGGCCCCCGCTCTCATCAGTGGGATAGCCGCTGTGAGGCGGCCACGGACTGCGGGAGGGGAACAGTTCATCCCCCCCATTCGGTGGTTAGACGGGAGGCCAGCGTCCGCGCAGACGGCGCACCTGTACGCCGCCTCGCAATCGTTGGCGGAATGCCCATCCAATCCGCAGCGGTAGCAGAGACCGCTACGGTCCTTTTTGGATGGGCATCTGACCACCGGGTGGCAACCTAACCTTTTTTTTTTTTTTTTTTTTACGTGAGGAAATCAGCGATCCTGATTCCTGCCAGAAATAGGGCGCTGGCAGGATATGCGGGATTTCTACCCGCTAAAACCCCACGGTGTTCCTTGTCCACGCACGCACATGGGACGGGAGAGAGGTGTCAGCGCGAGCATTTCGTCCTGCTCTCCCGTCAGCGTTCGCCCGATCGGACGCCTCCGTTTTTGTTCATCGGTAGAGAGGGGATGGTAGGCTCCCCCCCCCTTCCCGCGGAAACCTGGTGTGGGAGGACGTGCCGGAACACGAACACGTCCTTCACCGGTGCCGGGTTGGTAGGTGAACGGATCCCCATATCCGCTCACCCTCCGGCCGATCACGGGGGCGCTTGGAGTTGGCCGTACAGCCTCCTCCGCCTCCCGGATCGTTTGCGACGGATGTCGCTAGCGAGGGCGGCATCCTCCCTCGCCCGCTCCGCCGCCTCCTTCAGTGAGAGGACTTCCTCGCTGAAGGAGATCACGGCCTGCCAGGCCTCATTGCTGCCGACCATGGACAGAACCACGGCCGGCAGCGACAGGTCTCCTCCGACAACGGGCGCTAGGTTGCGCCGTTGCTGATCCCATGCCGGGCATTCTGCCAGCGTGTGCTGCGCGGTATCCTCCGGGCCACCGCAGTGGTGGCAAGAAGGCGTCGCCTCTCTTCTTGCAACGTTGCACAGATATCTGCCGAAGCAACCATGCCCCGACAGAATCTGTGCAAGTCTAAACGTAATTACGCCCTTTCTGCGTCGGCACCACTGCTCCAAGACCGGCCTGATGGCCCGGATGGTGTGAGCGCCGGCGGTAGGTTCGGCGAGCCTCGCGGCCCACCGCTCCAGTGCAACTCGTTGCGCCGTGCGGCGCACTTCCTCCGGCAGGGGACCAGCAACGCCCCGACTGCGAGCTGTCGCTCGACTTTCGTAGACCGAGGACAGAACCTCGGCCTCCAGGTCCCACGGAGGGGTACCCGCCATAACGCACGCGGCATCGCACGAGATCGTGCGGTATCCGCGTATCACCCTGGTCGCCATCACTCGCTGAGGTCTTCTCAGGAGCGTGACGTTGTGGCGATCCAGGGCGTCCGCCCACACAGGCGCGCCGTAGAGCGCCATGGAGCGCACCACCCCCGTGAAAAGACGGCGGCAGCCCACACTCGGCCCGCCCAGATTTGGGAGGAGGCTACCCAACGCCGAGGTGGCCTTGACCAATCCGGGGCTTAGCCGCCGGAAGTGCTCATGGAATCGCCACCTGGAGTCCAAAGTGAGCCCCAGGTAGCGCATGTGCACTCCGACGGCGACGTCCACATTACCCACTCTAATGTGCGCTTGCTGCGGTGGACCCTTCCGGGGACCATGGAAAAGCATGGCCTCGGATTTTTCGGGTGCCACCCGCAAGCCCAACAGCTCAATTCGCTTGGCCACGAGAGCGACGCTCACCGTGGCCAAGCTGGACACATCCTTGTAGTCGTCTGCACACGCGACGACCAGCGTGTCGTCAGCGTAGCAGACGACGTGTACATCCGGTGGGAGGGCGCCTCGCAGCGCCCAGTCAAATCCAATGTTCCACAGGAGTGGTCCTAGGACCGACCCCTGTGGAACGCCACAGGACATGGTCCTTTCTAGGACCGTCCCGTCTCGGCGAGGACAGAGGATCTTACGATCTCTCAGGTAGTCTCCGACAATCAGCTGGAGATACGCGGGCAACCGGTGAAACCGGAGCCCCTCCGTAATGCAGCTGAAAGGGAGGGTGTTAAAAGCATTGGAAATGTCTAAAGACACAGCCAAAGCCACTCCTCCCCTTTCTACGGTCTCCTGCGCGATGGTCTTAAGGCGCAGGATGGCGTCGATCGTCGATCGACCCGCGCGAAAACCGAACTGATTGTCGGAGAGACCTGGCCCCGCCGAGTTTAAGTGTCCGGTGATGCGGCGGGCAATTATTCTTTCGAATAGCTTGCCCACCTCGTCGAGCAGCACAATTGGCCTGTATCCAGAAGGAGAGTCCGCGGGACGTCCCTCCTTCCTTAACAGGACCAATTTGCCCTCCTTCCAGATCCTGGGAAAAGATCCCGCAATCAGGGCAGAGTTGAAGACGGCCCGCCAGCGGTCTCCCAACTCGCCCGACGCCAGAACCCAGACTCGACCGGGTATCCCGTCCGGACCGGGGGCAGTACTCTTCCCGCGAAGACGGGCTATGGCCTCCTCGAATTCTCCGCTGGAGATAGGCGGAGCTCCGTCCTCGTCCTCCGTTCCGGCGTTCACTCGACCGCCCATGGGCGGTGGAGTGTGCTCCCCCTGTTCAGGGAACAGTGTGGAGAGCACAACCCGGAGGAACTCTGGGTCCAGCGTTTCGGCCACGGGTGGACCGTGCGAGCCGAGCTTGGCCCTGGTTGCGCGATAAGGGCGGCCCCACGGGTCTCGGTCGAGGGACTCGAGCATTCGCTCGCGAGACCGTGCCTTCGCCTCCCGGATTGCGACGTTGAGCGCTTTCCGGGCCCCTCTGTAGGCGTCGTAGAGGCGTGCCTCCAGCTCGAGGTCCTTGACCCTGCGCCTGCGACATCTGGCGTACCTGCGACGGGCAGCTACGCACGCGGCACGAAGATCTGCCACTTCTTCGCACCACCAGTGCACCTGCCTTCGGTGCGGACGTGGCCCGGCACGCGGCATGGCGGCATCGCACACAGCGGTCATGGCGACGCGCACGCCGAGTGCCTGCTCCTCGACCGGCAAGTCCTCGCTGGGCTCTCGCGAGACCCAGTCTTGGACAATCGCCGCCTCGATGAGGAGGTCCTTGTCGAGTTTCGTCAGAGCCCAGCGGGGAAATCGCTTGGACTGTCCACCCCGATGCCGCAGGGACACGTTGTCCGTACGCGGGGAGCCAACTATCTTCATCCGGACGTATCTATGGTCCGAAAGGGTCTCAACGCCCTCCAGCACGCCCCAATCGCGGACACGATCGGCGATGGCCCGACTAGCGAACGATATGTCCACTATCGAGCCACCGTTATGCCGAACGCAGGTATTAACCGTGCCGCGATTGAGGAGCACTAGCCCTGCCGAGGCTAGGAAATCCACGACGGCGTCGCCTCGTGCGCCCGAAACGGGACAGCCCCACGCCGTGGACTTTGCGTTGAGATCCCCCAGAACCATGACTGGGAGTCGCGAACGCAGGATTATCCTCTCCAAGCTGCCGAGAAAAACCTCGAACTCAGCGAGGGGGCGGTTGGGGGAGAAGTAAACTCCGACGAGCAAAACCGCGCCCCACTCAACGGCAACAAATCCTTGGCCCTTCTCGGCCACACGGAGAGGGGCAGAGGCGGCGGCACCCACGATCGCGACCGTGGATGACAAATCCGATGCCCAGTTGGGGCGGGGCGGTACATAGTACGGCTCCGCCGCCACCGCAACGTCAATCGACCACTGCGCCATGGACTGAAGGAGGAGATCCTGAGCCCCGGCGCAGTGGTTGATGTTCGCTTGGAGAAGACGGACGTAAGGGACGTTGTCCATTACGGAGCCGTTTCCATCTCCTCCTCGCGTGAAGCGTTATCCGCGGCGGCGGATGTACCGCCAGCCTTGGCCTTTTCCTTGCTCTTGTTGGCCTTGGGGGCCTTGCAGCCCCGACTGCCAACGGGATGATCCGCCCTTTTTTTGGCTGCAGCGCAAGGGCCGCAGTGAGGGGGGTTCGGGCATTGGAAGGACTTGTGGCCTTCCTTTCCGCAGCGGAAGCACGCACCGCTGCGGTCCTCCTCCGCTTGGCACTTGGGGGCCACGTGTCCGGTCTGAAGACACCGGAAGCAACGAAGTTGGCGCTGGGGCAGCACTCTAACTTGTGCCGACACCCAGCCCACTAAAAGTCGCCTGCCGTCGGCGACTTTCTTCGCGCTTTCAACCGGACACGAGACCCACACCGAACCCATCCCCAGTGGGCCGGCGCGTACCTCCCCAGTTTTTATGTGGTCTCGGGGGCAACCACCCACGCGAGACACGGCCTCCGCGACCTCCTCCGCCAGCTGGCCAGCTATGTGCGCAGGTCCCCTGGGACATTCAAAGACGGGCTTGGTATGCCCGCCTTCTCCTGCCCCGCCGCCTACGTCTGAGGGAAGCGAGACCGGCCTCTTCCTCTCGCTCCCTCTCAGCTGCCTCCTTCTGCGACATTATATATCCGCAGAAGGCGGCAACTGTTTTCCAAGTGGCCACACTGCCAAGCATGGCTTCGACCATGTTTGGCAGTGTGACATCAGCTCCACCCAGCGCCACTTCTAGCTCGTGACGCTGGGGACTCCAGGCCGGGCACACCTGGAGCGTGTGCTCGGCCGTATCGTCTGGGTCGCCGCAGTGGTGGCACCGCGGCGACTCCTCCCTTTTTATTCGATGCAGATAATGACCGAAGCACCCGTGTCCGGTCATCATCTGCACCATGTGGAAGGTGAGGCAGCCTTTTTGGCGCCTCACCCAGTCCTCCAACACCGGACGAATAGCTATGATCGTCCGGTGACCGGCGGTGGGATTGTTTAGTGCCTCACTCCAATCATCGATGGCCCTCTCATGGGCCTCTGCACGGACCCGTTGCACGTCCTCGGCAACGGGTCTTTCTCCGAGGGCCCTGGCGGCGACCCGATGCCGATGCACCTGGGACAGAACCAGGGCATCGACATCCCACGGAAGCATACCCGCTAGCACGCAGGCAGCCCCGTGGCTGACCGTGCGATAGGCCCGCACGGCCCGGATCGCCATGACCCTCTGTGGCCTCCGTAGGAGGGCCCGGGTGCGAGGAGTGAGGCACTCCGCCCAGACCGGGGCTCCGTAGAGTGCCATCGACCTTACCACACCATGGTAAAGCCGACGGCACGCCGAATTGGGTCCTCCCTGGTTAGGGAGGAGCCGTCCGAGTGCGGCTGCGGTGTTAATAAGCCGTGGAACGAGGAGCTTGAAGTGCTCCTCGAAGTTCCAGCGGGGGTCCAGAGTTAGGCCGAGATATTTGAAATGCATCTCGACCGGAATCCGGACCCCCTCCACTCGGACGCGGAGCCCCGGCGGGATCCTGCGGCGTGGGGGATGGAAACCCATGGCCCTAGTTTTGTCTAGGGCCACCTCCAATCCGAGCAGACGGATGCGCCGGACGACCAACGAGGTGCCGACCGACGCAAGCCGTTCTGCTTTCTCCCACGTCTTTGCTCTTGCCGCGACGAGAGTGTCGTCGGCAAAGCAGACAATCTCCATTTTTGGTAGGAGATTGCCTCGCAGGACCCAATTATATCCCAAATTCCACAATAGGGGGCCCAGGACGGCCCCCTGCGGTACGCCGACCGCCACTGGCCGGCGCATAACATTCCCGTCTGCGCCCTCGTACAGCACTACCCGTTCAGAGAGGTAGTCGTTGACGAGGGCGCAGAGGTAGGACGGCACTCGGTGGAACCGAAGTGCCGCCCTGATACATTCGTGGGGGAGGCTGTTGAAGGCGTTGCGGATGTCGAGCGACACCGCAACAACAGCCTCCCCTCTGCCCGTGGCCTCCTCAGTCCACCGCTTGAGGAGGCTCACTGCATCCACGGTGGACCGACCGGTGCGGAAGCCGAATTGGTGTTTGTCCAGATTCGGCCCCTCCGTTTCCAGATGCTCGACGATCCGACGGGCCATAATCCTTTCCATGGCTTTGCCGGAATCGTCGAGCAGGACCACCGGTCGGTACCCCGCCGGCGAGTCGGCAGGGCGGCTCTCCTTGCGGAGAAGGCAGAGTCGCCCCACCTTCCACCTCGCCGGGAACCTTCTCCGGGCGATGCATGCATTGATGACCGCCCGGAATCTCTCCTCTAGAGGCCCTAGCGCAATTGCTAGGGCCTTGGCTGGGACACCGTCTGGTCCCGGGGCCGTCTTCTTGCCCCGGAGTCGCTCCCTCACCGCCTCGAATTCCACATCGGAGACGGGAGGACCCTCCGCCTCGAGCTCCGGGAGTGGTTCCGGAGGCTCCATGCGGGGGGGTTCGAATCGGCCAGGGGTCGGAAACAGAGACCCCATGACCTTTTCTAACAACTCCGGGCCAAGGTTGGCTGTAGAGGGGGAGCTTGACGCGAATTTCCCCCTCACAACCCTATACGGACGGCCCCAGGGGTCGGCGTCCAGGAGGGCCAGGAAGCGCTCGTGAGCCTCTTCTTTGGCCCTGCAGATTCCCTTCTGCAGGGCCTTGTGAGCCTCCCTGTACGCCTGACGAAGGAGGACCTCTTCGTCAGGCGTCCTCCTGGTACGCCTCCTCCGGCAGCGGAGTAGGGCGCGCCTAGCCGCCAAACAGGTGGTGCGCAGGAGAGCTATCTCCTGCGCCCACCAGTAAACCTTCTTCCATTTGGGAGGAGGGCGCCACAGGGGCATGGCAGCATTGCAGACGGCCCGCAAGTCGTCTGCGAAATGGTCTGCCATGCCGTCGGGATCCCCTGCGAGGTGAGGGGGGAGAGACGACCACTCCCTCACCATCGCAGCCTCCTCCGCCACATCCGGGCGGAGCTTGGCGAGTGCCCACCTGGGAAAGGCAGCACCCGCCGTGTGATCCCGACGCTGTGGCGCGCTGGGGGCCAGCGTGGAGACCTCGTATCGGACGTACAGATGGTCCGATAGGGTCTCCACTTCTTCCTCGACCCGCCAGCTACGGGTTTGCGCAGCAAGGGCAGCAGTGGCAAAGGATACGTCCACAATGGACGTACCTTGCCACCGTACGCACGTGGTTCCGCGAGGTACCGCGGTTGAGTACCTGGAGCCCCAGGCCCAGTGCCCAGGACTCCAGAATACCCCCCCTCACGTCCGTACGGGAGGACCCCCACGCCGAAGACTTGGCGTTGAGGTCTCCCGCCACCAAAACTGGGAGTGGGGCCGCACGCCTCACCACCCCCTCCACCGCAGCCAGGAAGAACTCAAAGTCCGCCCGACTGCGGTTTGGGGAGAAGTAGGTCGACACGACCACCATTCTCCCCCAGTTTGCTGCCACAAAACCCGCACCTCTCTCCCTGAGAGAAAGGGGAGGAGCCCCACCACCAGGCCTCACTGCTATAGCAGCGGAGCCGTCCAGGTCCCCTAGCCAGTTGTCATTATGGGGGACCGTATATGGCTCCGCCACCACCGCCAGGTGTATCTCCCACTCCGCCATGGACTGACACAGTAGATCCTGTGCCCCAGCGGAGTGGTTGATATTCGCCTGGAGGATCTTAGCAGTGGGCCTACTGGACATTGAGGGTTTCCATGGGCTCCTCCCTGGTAGTGCCAGAAGCCCCGGCTACGGCTATCGGCTTAACAGCCGTAAAACGGCCCTTTACAGCTGGGGGGGAGCAATTCATTCCCCCCATGCGGTGATTGGCTGGGAGCCCGGCGTCCGCACATACTGCGCACCTATAAGCCGCCTCACACTCAAAAGCGGAGTGCCCGTCGGTCCCGCAGCGGTAGCAGAGACCACTGCGATCCTTTTTGGACGGGCATCTGACGACCGGATGTCCAAGCCCCATGCACTTAAAACAGCGCATGGGACGCTGTTCCAACAGTTGGATGGAGGCAGAGCTCCATCCAACCGTTAATCTACCACCGGTCGCCAGTTTTTTGGCGGCTTCAACGGGGCACGTTGCGAACGCCGAGCCCACCCCTCTGGCTCCAGGGTGGACCTTCCCCACCCTGAAGTGCTCAGGAGGACAGCCCGTGCTTAGGGCCAGAGCCGACTGCACCTCTTCGGCCGACACCGAATCATCGAGCCCGTTGACCCGGATGTCGACCGTTTTTACTGGACGCGTCACTTTGGCATCGTCGCCCAAGACGGCTCTTATTTGAGCCGCCAGCTTGTCTGCCTGCACAGACGTGGTCTCCTTCGGGAGCTCCATAATACGGGCTCCAGTCACTCCCGTGCGGAATTGGGCCGGACCGATGCCCAACGCGTCCAGCGAGACCGAGGCCTTGGTTTTATCCAAGGCCTTTTTGTAAGTGGCCCCCTTTTCGACGGCCTCGGGTTTGAGGGCCACGACCACCGCTAGCTTTTTATGCTCCTTAGGGAGCTTATTTCCAGCTACTTTCCCCGTTTTTGGAGCTGGAGCGGCAGGGGCACGCTTTTTGCGTCTGACCACTTCAGACCAAGTCTCCATTACTTTAGCCGGCTCCACCTGTGGCTCAGGGGCCTTAGGAACGGGCTTGGCCGCCTTGACGCTCCTTGCCTTTTTGGGCAGATTGGCCGGGGGGGCAAGGGTTGTCCCCGTCTCTCCTTGTGAGGCTGCTGCCCTCTCTTTGCGTTTTTTATCCGCCTCGAGAGGGGGACGAAGTTGGCGCGCTGGCAGCAGCCTCCCGTCTATCTCGAGGCTGTCTAAGTGGGCGTTGACGACCCCCCCAACATGGGCCGTCAGCTCCGTCTGGAGGGCCGATAGGGCCTCCATAAATTCGGCCCTTGATAGCGGCTGGGAGTCAGCCACTGTATGGGGCGGTGCTACGGCCTGGTGTTCAGCTGGAGTCTTTTCAGGTAAGGACCTTTCGGAAAAGGCCCTTCGCAGCGCCGTCACCTCCTGAATGAGGGCATCTATCTGGCCGCGGAGACGTTTGTTATCCGCGCGAAGTCGCCTGTTCTCATTAGACGACTTCCGGGTCGCCACCGCCTCAACCACTCCAAGGATGGAGTGGGTGGCCTCCTTGATAGCCCTCTGAGAGGTGCCCTTGAGGTTGCCCGACTTGCGGACAACCTCAAGTATTGCTGACGCACTGGCTTCGGCCTTCTGCGTCAGTTCCTCTACCGAGCCAGCCGAAGACTTAGCTGACCGGTAGGTTCTCACCGACCTGTCGGAGTCAGTGTCCGACACCTCCCGCAGCTCGCGACGAGCTCGCGACATTCCTATGTCGTGGCCGAGCGCTTTGCCGCCACGACCCTTTCCACCCTTTTTAAATTTGAGAGGAACGGAAGGTTCCGCAAGCTCCTCCAATTCCTCCGACCCAGTCTCCGGGTCAAAAAACTTGCTGGAGGACCTAGAGTCCTCCGACACTTCCTTCGTGGCGGACCTTTTGCGGGTCGCCGAGCGGGTCAAAACCTTTGAGTACAGGAGCCTGGTTGCCCCTGTTTTCTCCATCGGGCTTGGCCCGCTAGTTTCGGCGGAGTCCGACATGGGCCACGAAATGGCCCTGCCGACCTCCGAACTTGTTGGAGAGTCCACCCCTACAAGAGGGGGGACAAAACAACGAGGATATTACCCAACTAACAACAAAATAACAATTTTCTTAAAAATTAGTTAACAAAAACAACAATATATTCTGAATAACAAGGGTTACCAACAACCGGTTTGGATTGGGTGAAAGAGCAAACGAGGAGGCTACTTTCAGCCCAAACCCGCGACGCGATCCGGCTGTTGGCACCGGAGTTATCAGCGATAACAACAACTTTACTTAAAAAACTAACAACAAGAACAGCAATAAAAACTTAACAACAAATAATCTGAAGAAAATTTCTAGACTGGCTGAAAGAGCTCACAGGGAGGCAACTTTCAGCCTTAGACCGCGACAAGATCCGGCTACGGGAACCGGGACTTATCGCGGTTTTTATCTAAAAATTTCCTAACAGAAAAAACAAAAAACAACAAAAACAACAGTAACAACAGAGAAAAACAACAACTGCTGTGTGCAGATCGAAGGAGCCTTGAAAAAGGCTTCAATCGATATGCGCAACAACGAAATGCACCAACAAATAACAAAGTTATTCACGATCGAAAATACGGAAATTTTGGAAAATTTCGGCACCAACCCAACCTAACCTAACCTAACCTTTTTTTTTTTTTTTTTTTTAACGTGAGGAAATCAGCGATCCTGATTCCTGCCAGAAATGGGGCGCTGGCAGGATATGCGGGATTTCTACCCGCTAAAACCCCACGGTGTTCCTTGTCCACGCACGCACATGGGACGGGAGAGAGGTGTCAGCGCGAGCATTTCGTCCTGCTCTCCCGTCAGCGTTCGCCCGATCGGACGCCTCCGTTTTTGTTCATCGGTAGAGAGGGGATGGTAGGCTCCCCCCCCCTTCCCGCGGAAACCTGGTGTGGGAGGACGTGCCGGAACACGAACACGTCCTTCACCGGTGCCGGGTTGGTAGGTGAACGGATCCCCATATCCGCTCACCCTCCGGCCGATCACGGGGGCGCTTGGAGTTGGCCGTACAGCCTCCTCCGCCTCCCGGATCGTTTGCGACGGATGTCGCTAGCGAGGGCGGCATCCTCCCTCGCCCGCTCCGCCGCCTCCTTCAGTGAGAGGACTTCCTCGCTGAAGGAGATCACGGCCTGCCAGGCCTCAGTGCTGCCGACCATGGACAGAACCACGGCCGGCAGCGACAGGTCTCCTCCGACAACGGGCGCTAGGTTGCGCCGTTGCTGATCCCATGCCGGGCATTCTGCCAGCGTGTGCTGCGCGGTATCCTCCGGGCCACCGCAGTGGTGGCAAGAAGGCGTCGCCTCTCTTCTTGCAACGTTGCACAGATATCTGCCGAAGCAACCATGCCCCGACAGAATCTGTGCAAGTCTAAACGTAATTACGCCCTTTCTGCGTCGGCACCACTGCTCCAAGACCGGCCTGATGGCCCGGATGGTGTGAGCGCCGGCGGTAGGTTCGGCGAGCCTCGCGGCCCACCGCTCCAGTGCAACTCGTTGCGCCGTGCGGCGCACTTCCTCCGGCAGGGGACCAGCAACGCCCCGACTGCGAGCTGTCGCTCGACTTTCGTAGACCGAGGACAGAACCTCGGCCTCCAGGTCCCACGGAGGGGTACCCGCCATAACGCACGCGGCATCGCACGAGATCGTGCGGTATCCGCGTATCACCCTGGTCGCCATCACTCGCTGAGGTCTTCTCAGGAGCGTGACGTTGTGGCGATCCAGGGCGTCCGCCCACACAGGCGCGCCGTAGAGCGCCATGGAGCGCACCACCCCCGTGAAAAGACGGCGGCAGCCCACACTCGGCCCGCCCAGATTTGGGAGGAGGCTACCCAACGCCGAGGTGGCCTTGACCAATCCGGGGCTTAGCCGCCGGAAGTGCTCATGGAATCGCCACCTGGAGTCCAAAGTGAGCCCCAGGTAGCGCATGTGCACTCCGACGGCGACGTCCACATTACCCACTCTAATGTGCGCTTGCTGCGGTGGACCCTTCCGGGGACCATGGAAAAGCATGGCCTCGGATTTTTCGGGTGCCACCCGCAAGCCCAACAGCTCAATTCGCTTGGCCACGAGAGCGACGCTCACCGTGGCCAAGCTGGACACATCCTTGTAGTCGTCTGCACACGCGACGACCAGCGTGTCGTCAGCGTAGCAGACGACGTGTACATCCGGTGGGAGGGCGCCTCGCAGCGCCCAGTCAAATCCAATGTTCCACAGGAGTGGTCCTAGGACCGACCCCTGTGGAACGCCACAGGACATGGTCCTTTCTAGGACCGTCCCGTCTCGGCGAGGACAGAGGATCTTACGATCTCTCAGGTAGTCTCCGACAATCAGCTGGAGATACGCGGGCAACCGGTGAAACCGGAGCCCCTCCGTAATGCAGCTGAAAGGGAGGGTGTTAAAAGCATTGGAAATGTCTAAAGACACAGCCAAAGCCACTCCTCCCCTTTCTACGGTCTCCTGCGCGATGGTCTTAAGGCGCAGGATGGCGTCGATCGTCGATCGACCCGCGCGAAAACCGAACTGATTGTCGGAGAGACCTGGCCCCGCCGAGTTTAAGTGTCCGGTGATGCGGCGGGCAATTATTCTTTCGAATAGCTTGCCCACCTCGTCGAGCAGCACAATTGGCCTGTATCCAGAAGGAGAGTCCGCGGGACGTCCCTCCTTCCTTAACAGGACCAATTTGCCCTCCTTCCAGATCCTGGGAAAAGATCCCGCAATCAGGGCAGAGTTGAAGACGGCCCGCCAGCGGTCTCCCAACTCGCCCGACGCCAGAACCCAGACTCGACCGGGTATCCCGTCCGGACCGGGGGCAGTACTCTTCCCGCGAAGACGGGCTATGGCCTCCTCGAATTCTCCGCTGGAGATAGGCGGAGCTCCGTCCTCGTCCTCCGTTCCGGCGTTCACTCGACCGCCCATGGGCGGTGGAGTGTGCTCCCCCTGTTCAGGGAACAGTGTGGAGAGCACAACCCGGAGGAACTCTGGGTCCAGCGTTTCGGCCACGGGTGGACCGTGCGAGCCGAGCTTGGCCCTGGTTGCGCGATAAGGGCGGCCCCACGGGTCTCGGTCGAGGGACTCGAGCATTCGCTCGCGAGACCGTGCCTTCGCCTCCCGGATTGCGACGTTGAGCGCTTTCCGGGCCCCTCTGTAGGCGTCGTAGAGGCGTGCCTCCAGCTCGAGGTCCTTGACCCTGCGCCTGCGACATCTGGCGTACCTGCGACGGGCAGCTACGCACGCGGCACGAAGATCTGCCACTTCTTCGCACCACCAGTGCACCTGCCTTCGGTGCGGACGTGGCCCGGCACGCGGCATGGCGGCATCGCACACAGCGGTCATGGCGACGCGCACGCCGAGTGCCTGCTCCTCGACCGGCAAGTCCTCGCTGGGCTCTCGCGAGACCCAGTCTTGGACAATCGCCGCCTCGATGAGGAGGTCCTTGTCGAGTTTCGTCAGAGCCCAGCGGGGAAATCGCTTGGACTGTCCACCCCGATGCCGCAGGGACACGTTGTCCGTACGCGGGGAGCCAACTATCTTCATCCGGACGTATCTATGGTCCGAAAGGGTCTCAACGCCCTCCAGCACGCCCCAATCGCGGACACGATCGGCGATGGCCCGACTAGCGAACGATATGTCCACTATCGAGCCACCGTTATGCCGAACGCAGGTATTAACCGTGCCGCGATTGAGGAGCACTAGCCCTGCCGAGGCTAGGAAATCCACGACGGCGTCGCCTCGTGCGCCCGAAACGGGACAGCCCCACGCCGTGGACTTTGCGTTGAGATCCCCCAGAACCATGACTGGGAGTCGCGAACGCAGGATTATCCTCTCCAAGCTGCCGAGAAAAACCTCGAACTCAGCGAGGGGGCGGTTGGGGGAGAAGTAAACTCCGACGAGCAAAACCGCGCCCCACTCAACGGCAACAAATCCTTGGCCCTTCTCGGCCACACGGAGAGGGGCAGAGGCGGCGGCACCCACGATCGCGACCGTGGATGACAAATCCGATGCCCAGTTGGGGCGGGGCGGTACATAGTACGGCTCCGCCGCCACCGCAACGTCAATCGACCACTGCGCCATGGACTGAAGGAGGAGATCCTGAGCCCCGGCGCAGTGGTTGATGTTCGCTTGGAGAAGACGGACGTAAGGGACGTTGTCCATTACGGAGCCGTTTCCATCTCCTCCTCGCGTGAAGCGTTATCCGCGGCGGCGGATGTACCGCCAGCCTTGGCCTTTTCCTTGCTCTTGTTGGCCTTGGGGGCCTTGCAGCCCCGACTGCCAACGGGATGATCCGCCCTTTTTTTGGCTGCAGCGCAAGGGCCGCAGTGAGGGGGGTTCGGGCATTGGAAGGACTTGTGGCCTTCCTTTCCGCAGCGGAAGCACGCACCGCTGCGGTCCTCCTCCGCTTGGCACTTGGGGGCCACGTGTCCGGTCTGAAGACACCGGAAGCAACGAAGTTGGCGCTGGGGCAGCACTCTAACTTGTGCCGACACCCAGCCCACTAAAAGTCGCCTGCCGTCGGCGACTTTCTTCGCGCTTTCAACCGGACACGAGACCCACACCGAACCCATCCCCAGTGGGCCGGCGCGTACCTCCCCAGTTTTTATGTGGTCTCGGGGGCAACCACCCACGCGAGACACGGCCTCCGCGACCTCCTCCGCCAGCTGGCCAGCTATGTGCGCAGGTCCCCTGGGACATTCAAAGACGGGCTTGGTATGCCCGCCTTCTCCTGCCCCGCCGCCTACGTCTGAGGGAAGCGAGACCGGCCTCTTCCTCTCGCTCCCTCTCAGCTGCCTCCTTCTGCGACATTATATATCCGCAGAAGGCGGCAACTGTTTTCCAAGTGGCCACACTGCCAAGCATGGCTTCGACCATGTTTGGCAGTGTGACATCAGCTCCACCCAGCGCCACTTCTAGCTCGTGACGCTGGGGACTCCAGGCCGGGCACACCTGGAGCGTGTGCTCGGCCGTATCGTCTGGGTCGCCGCAGTGGTGGCACCGCGGCGACTCCTCCCTTTTTATTCGATGCAGATAATGACCGAAGCACCCGTGTCCGGTCATCATCTGCACCATGTGGAAGGTGAGGCAGCCTTTTTGGCGCCTCACCCAGTCCTCCAACACCGGACGAATAGCTATGATCGTCCGGTGACCGGCGGTGGGATTGTTTAGTGCCTCACTCCAATCATCGATGGCCCTCTCATGGGCCTCTGCACGGACCCGTTGCACGTCCTCGGCAACGGGTCTTTCTCCGAGGGCCCTGGCGGCGACCCGATGCCGATGCACCTGGGACAGAACCAGGGCATCGACATCCCACGGAAGCATACCCGCTAGCACGCAGGCAGCCCCGTGGCTGACCGTGCGATAGGCCCGCACGGCCCGGATCGCCATGACCCTCTGTGGCCTCCGTAGGAGGGCCCGGGTGCGAGGAGTGAGGCACTCCGCCCAGACCGGGGCTCCGTAGAGTGCCATCGACCTTACCACACCATGGTAAAGCCGACGGCACGCCGAATTGGGTCCTCCCTGGTTAGGGAGGAGCCGTCCGAGTGCGGCTGCGGTGTTAATAAGCCGTGGAACGAGGAGCTTGAAGTGCTCCTCGAAGTTCCAGCGGGGGTCCAGAGTTAGGCCGAGATATTTGAAATGCATCTCGACCGGAATCCGGACCCCCTCCACTCGGACGCGGAGCCCCGGCGGGATCCTGCGGCGTGGGGGATGGAAACCCATGGCCCTAGTTTTGTCTAGGGCCACCTCCAATCCGAGCAGACGGATGCGCCGGACGACCAACGAGGTGCCGACCGACGCAAGCCGTTCTGCTTTCTCCCACGTCTTTGCTCTTGCCGCGACGAGAGTGTCGTCGGCAAAGCAGACAATCTCCATTTTTGGTAGGAGATTGCCTCGCAGGACCCAATTATATCCCAAATTCCACAATAGGGGGCCCAGGACGGCCCCCTGCGGTACGCCGACCGCCACTGGCCGGCGCATAACATTCCCGTCTGCGCCCTCGTACAGCACTACCCGTTCAGAGAGGTAGTCGTTGACGAGGGCGCAGAGGTAGGACGGCACTCGGTGGAACCGAAGTGCCGCCCTGATACATTCGTGGGGGAGGCTGTTGAAGGCGTTGCGGATGTCGAGCGACACCGCAACAACAGCCTCCCCTCTGCCCGTGGCCTCCTCAGTCCACCGCTTGAGGAGGCTCACTGCATCCACGGTGGACCGACCGGTGCGGAAGCCGAATTGGTGTTTGTCCAGATTCGGCCCCTCCGTTTCCAGATGCTCGACGATCCGACGGGCCATAATCCTTTCCATGGCTTTGCCGGAATCGTCGAGCAGGACCACCGGTCGGTACCCCGCCGGCGAGTCGGCAGGGCGGCTCTCCTTGCGGAGAAGGCAGAGTCGCCCCACCTTCCACCTCGCCGGGAACCTTCTCCGGGCGATGCATGCATTGATGACCGCCCGGAATCTCTCCTCTAGAGGCCCTAGCGCAATTGCTAGGGCCTTGGCTGGGACACCGTCTGGTCCCGGGGCCGTCTTCTTGCCCCGGAGTCGCTCCCTCACCGCCTCGAATTCCACATCGGAGACGGGAGGACCCTCCGCCTCGAGCTCCGGGAGTGGTTCCGGAGGCTCCATGCGGGGGGGTTCGAATCGGCCAGGGGTCGGAAACAGAGACCCCATGACCTTTTCTAACAACTCCGGGCCAAGGTTGGCTGTAGAGGGGGAGCTTGACGCGAATTTCCCCCTCACAACCCTATACGGACGGCCCCAGGGGTCGGCGTCCAGGAGGGCCAGGAAGCGCTCGTGAGCCTCTTCTTTGGCCCTGCAGATTCCCTTCTGCAGGGCCTTGTGAGCCTCCCTGTACGCCTGACGAAGGAGGACCTCTTCGTCAGGCGTCCTCCTGGTACGCCTCCTCCGGCAGCGGAGTAGGGCGCGCCTAGCCGCCAAACAGGTGGTGCGCAGGAGAGCTATCTCCTGCGCCCACCAGTAAACCTTCTTCCATTTGGGAGGAGGGCGCCACAGGGGCATGGCAGCATTGCAGACGGCCCGCAAGTCGTCTGCGAAATGGTCTGCCATGCCGTCGGGATCCCCTGCGAGGTGAGGGGGGAGAGACGACCACTCCCTCACCATCGCAGCCTCCTCCGCCACATCCGGGCGGAGCTTGGCGAGTGCCCACCTGGGAAAGGCAGCACCCGCCGTGTGATCCCGACGCTGTGGCGCGCTGGGGGCCAGCGTGGAGACCTCGTATCGGACGTACAGATGGTCCGATAGGGTCTCCACTTCTTCCTCGACCCGCCAGCTACGGGTTTGCGCAGCAAGGGCAGCAGTGGCAAAGGATACGTCCACAATGGACGTACCTTGCCACCGTACGCACGTGGTTCCGCGAGGTACCGCGGTTGAGTACCTGGAGCCCCAGGCCCAGTGCCCAGGACTCCAGAATACCCCCCCTCACGTCCGTACGGGAGGACCCCCACGCCGAAGACTTGGCGTTGAGGTCTCCCGCCACCAAAACTGGGAGTGGGGCCGCACGCCTCACCACCCCCTCCACCGCAGCCAGGAAGAACTCAAAGTCCGCCCGACTGCGGTTTGGGGAGAAGTAGGTCGACACGACCACCATTCTCCCCCAGTTTGCTGCCACAAAACCCGCACCTCTCTCCCTGAGAGAAAGGGGAGGAGCCCCACCACCAGGCCTCACTGCTATAGCAGCGGAGCCGTCCAGGTCCCCTAGCCAGTTGTCATTATGGGGGACCGTATATGGCTCCGCCACCACCGCCAGGTGTATCTCCCACTCCGCCATGGACTGACACAGTAGATCCTGTGCCCCAGCGGAGTGGTTGATATTCGCCTGGAGGATCTTAGCAGTGGGCCTACTGGACATTGAGGGTTTCCATGGGCTCCTCCCTGGTAGTGCCAGAAGCCCCGGCTACGGCTATCGGCTTAACAGCCGTAAAACGGCCCTTTACAGCTGGGGGGGAGCAATTCATTCCCCCCATGCGGTGATTGGCTGGGAGCCCGGCGTCCGCACATACTGCGCACCTATAAGCCGCCTCACACTCAAAAGCGGAGTGCCCGTCGGTCCCGCAGCGGTAGCAGAGACCACTGCGATCCTTTTTGGACGGGCATCTGACGACCGGATGTCCAAGCCCCATGCACTTAAAACAGCGCATGGGACGCTGTTCCAACAGTTGGATGGAGGCAGAGCTCCATCCAACCGTTAATCTACCACCGGTCGCCAGTTTTTTGGCGGCTTCAACGGGGCACGTTGCGAACGCCGAGCCCACCCCTCTGGCTCCAGGGTGGACCTTCCCCACCCTGAAGTGCTCAGGAGGACAGCCCGTGCTTAGGGCCAGAGCCGACTGCACCTCTTCGGCCGACACCGAATCATCGAGCCCGTTGACCCGGATGTCGACCGTTTTTACTGGACGCGTCACTTTGGCATCGTCGCCCAAGACGGCTCTTATTTGAGCCGCCAGCTTGTCTGCCTGCACAGACGTGGTCTCCTTCGGGAGCTCCATAATACGGGCTCCAGTCACTCCCGTGCGGAATTGGGCCGGACCGATGCCCAACGCGTCCAGCGAGACCGAGGCCTTGGTTTTATCCAAGGCCTTTTTGTAAGTGGCCCCCTTTTCGACGGCCTCGGGTTTGAGGGCCACGACCACCGCTAGCTTTTTATGCTCCTTAGGGAGCTTATTTCCAGCTACTTTCCCCGTTTTTGGAGCTGGAGCGGCAGGGGCACGCTTTTTGCGTCTGACCACTTCAGACCAAGTCTCCATTACTTTAGCCGGCTCCACCTGTGGCTCAGGGGCCTTAGGAACGGGCTTGGCCGCCTTGACGCTCCTTGCCTTTTTGGGCAGATTGGCCGGGGGGGCAAGGGTTGTCCCCGTCTCTCCTTGTGAGGCTGCTGCCCTCTCTTTGCGTTTTTTATCCGCCTCGAGAGGGGGACGAAGTTGGCGCGCTGGCAGCAGCCTCCCGTCTATCTCGAGGCTGTCTAAGTGGGCGTTGACGACCCCCCCAACATGGGCCGTCAGCTCCGTCTGGAGGGCCGATAGGGCCTCCATAAATTCGGCCCTTGATAGCGGCTGGGAGTCAGCCACTGTATGGGGCGGTGCTACGGCCTGGTGTTCAGCTGGAGTCTTTTCAGGTAAGGACCTTTCGGAAAAGGCCCTTCGCAGCGCCGTCACCTCCTGAATGAGGGCATCTATCTGGCCGCGGAGACGTTTGTTATCCGCGCGAAGTCGCCTGTTCTCATTAGACGACTTCCGGGTCGCCACCGCCTCAACCACTCCAAGGATGGAGTGGGTGGCCTCCTTGATAGCCCTCTGAGAGGTGCCCTTGAGGTTGCCCGACTTGCGGACAACCTCAAGTATTGCTGACGCACTGGCTTCGGCCTTCTGCGTCAGTTCCTCTACCGAGCCAGCCGAAGACTTAGCTGACCGGTAGGTTCTCACCGACCTGTCGGAGTCAGTGTCCGACACCTCCCGCAGCTCGCGACGAGCTCGCGACATTCCTATGTCGTGGCCGAGCGCTTTGCCGCCACGACCCTTTCCACCCTTTTTAAATTTGAGAGGAACGGAAGGTTCCGCAAGCTCCTCCAATTCCTCCGACCCAGTCTCCGGGTCAAAAAACTTGCTGGAGGACCTAGAGTCCTCCGACACTTCCTTCGTGGCGGACCTTTTGCGGGTCGCCGAGCGGGTCAAAACCTTTGAGTACAGGAGCCTGGTTGCCCCTGTTTTCTCCATCGGGCTTGGCCCGCTAGTTTCGGCGGAGTCCGACATGGGCCACGAAATGGCCCTGCCGACCTCCGAACTTGTTGGAGAGTCCACCCCTACAAGAGGGGGGACAAAACAACGAGGATATTACCCAACTAACAACAAAATAACAATTTTCTTAAAAATTAGTTAACAAAAACAACAATATATTCTGAATAACAAGGGTTACCAACAACCGGTTTGGATTGGGTGAAAGAGCAAACGAGGAGGCTACTTTCAGCCCAAACCCGCGACGCGATCCGGCTGTTGGCACCGGAGTTATCAGCGATAACAACAACTTTACTTAAAAAACTAACAACAAGAACAGCAATAAAAACTTAACAACAAATAATCTGAAGAAAATTTCTAGACTGGCTGAAAGAGCTCACAGGGAGGCAACTTTCAGCCTTAGACCGCGACAAGATCCGGCTACGGGAACCGGGACTTATCGCGGTTTTTATCTAAAAATTTCCTAACAGAAAAAACAAAAAACAACAAAAACAACAGTAACAACAGAGAAAAACAACAACTGCTGTGTGCAGATCGAAGGAGCCTTGAAAAAGGCTTCAATCGATATGCGCAACAACGAAATGCACCAACAAATAACAAAGTTATTCACGATCGAAAATACGGAAATTTTGGAAAATTTCGGCACCAACCCAACCTAACCTAACCTAACCTTTTTTTTTTTTTTTTTTTTAACGTGAGGAAATCAGCGATCCTGATTCCTGCCAGAAATGGGGCGCTGGCAGGATATGCGGGATTTCTACCCGCTAAAACCCCACGGTGTTCCTTGTCCACGCACGCACATGGGACGGGAGAGAGGTGTCAGCGCGAGCATTTCGTCCTGCTCTCCCGTCAGCGTTCGCCCGATCGGACGCCTCCGTTTTTGTTCATCGGTAGAGAGGGGATGGTAGGCTCCCCCCCCCTTCCCGCGGAAACCTGGTGTGGGAGGACGTGCCGGAACACGAACACGTCCTTCACCGGTGCCGGGTTGGTAGGTGAACGGATCCCCATATCCGCTCACCCTCCGGCCGATCACGGGGGCGCTTGGAGTTGGCCGTACAGCCTCCTCCGCCTCCCGGATCGTTTGCGACGGATGTCGCTAGCGAGGGCGGCATCCTCCCTCGCCCGCTCCGCCGCCTCCTTCAGTGAGAGGACTTCCTCGCTGAAGGAGATCACGGCCTGCCAGGCCTCAGTGCTGCCGACCATGGACAGAACCACGGCCGGCAGCGACAGGTCTCCTCCGACAACGGGCGCTAGGTTGCGCCGTTGCTGATCCCATGCCGGGCATTCTGCCAGCGTGTGCTGCGCGGTATCCTCCGGGCCACCGCAGTGGTGGCAAGAAGGCGTCGCCTCTCTTCTTGCAACGTTGCACAGATATCTGCCGAAGCAACCATGCCCCGACAGAATCTGTGCAAGTCTAAACGTAATTACGCCCTTTCTGCGTCGGCACCACTGCTCCAAGACCGGCCTGATGGCCCGGATGGTGTGAGCGCCGGCGGTAGGTTCGGCGAGCCTCGCGGCCCACCGCTCCAGTGCAACTCGTTGCGCCGTGCGGCGCACTTCCTCCGGCAGGGGACCAGCAACGCCCCGACTGCGAGCTGTCGCTCGACTTTCGTAGACCGAGGACAGAACCTCGGCCTCCAGGTCCCACGGAGGGGTACCCGCCATAACGCACGCGGCATCGCACGAGATCGTGCGGTATCCGCGTATCACCCTGGTCGCCATCACTCGCTGAGGTCTTCTCAGGAGCGTGACGTTGTGGCGATCTAGGGCGTCCGCCCACACAGGCGCGCCGTAGAGCGCCATGGAGCGCACCACCCCCGTGAAAAGACGGCGGCAGCCCACACTCGGCCCGCCCAGATTTGGGAGGAGGCTACCCAACGCCGAGGTGGCCTTGACCAATCCGGGGAACCTAACCTAACCTAACCTAACCTAACCTAACCTAACCTAACCTAACCTAACCTAACCTAACCTAACCTAACCTAACCTAACCTAACCTAACCTAACCTAACCTAACCTAACCTAACCTAACCTAACCTAACCTAACCTAACCTAACCTAACCTAACCTAACCTAACCTAACCTAACCTAACCTAACCTAACCTAACCTAACCTAACGGTATCGCGCTAAAGTTGAAGCTGAAGCCCTCTCGAGGAATGGAGGTGGTCAGAACGACCAGAAAGTACAACACCAAAAAAGCAGATTGGCAAAAGTTTGGAATCAAAATTAAAGAAGAAATTAGAAAATGTAAAATCAATGATGGTGTTGTACTCAACAAGGAGGAAACTGAATTGGCTGTTCAAAATTATACCAAATTATTAATAGAGGCGTGTGACCACGCCATTCCGAAGAGAGGGTCGAAGGAGAGACTGGCGCTGCCGTGGTGGTCGGAAGACCTTGCGATCATGAAGAAAGAGGTCGCCACCAGGAGGAACAGGATCAGGAACGCTGCACCGATCCGGAGGTCGTGGGTCGTTGAGCAATACCTCACAAAGAAAAAGGAGTACGAAGAAGCGGCGAGGCAGGCTCAGACAGACTCCTGGAAGTCTTTTTGCGAGAGGCAGGACGGCGAAAGCGTCTGGCAAGGCATTTACAGAGTAATTGGAAGAACCACCGTCAGAGAGGAGGACACGCCACTAGAGCGAGACAACGTGGTTCTGGACGCGAAGGGCTCGGTGGGGTGGCTTGCGGAGGCATTCTACCCGGCAGACCTTCCTGATTCGGATGAGGAAATTCACCGCCAAATCAGGGAAGCAGCGGATGGAGTGAATGCTGGGGAACAAGACTCCTCTTGGGACCCTCCATTCACTCTGACCGAGCTCGAGATGGCGGTGAGGTCCTTCAATCCGAAGAAGGCCCCCGGGGCCGATGGACTCACTGCTGATATCTGTTCCAGGGCCATCAGTTGTGACCCTAACGCATTTTTAAACTTAGTAAACAACTGCATGGCCAACCATATCTTTCCGCGGATATGGAAGGAGGCAGCAGTGATTGTCCTTCGGAAACCGGGGAGGGATAGCTATGCTAGCCCCAAGTCATTCCGGCCCATTGGTCTGCTTCCCGTGCTTGGCAAAGTGTATGAGAAGATGCTCGTGGCTCGCCTGAAGTATCACATTTTACCCGGCATAAGCGCACGCCAGTATGGCTTTGTGCCCCAGAAGAGCACGGAAGACTCCCTCTATGACCTTGTGGCGCATGTGCGCAGGTTGATTGGAAACAAGAAACTTGTGACACTTGTGTCCTTGGACATAGAGGGAGCCTTCGATGGCGTCTGGTGGCCCATGATCAGGGTCAGACTGGCGGAAGCGGGATGCCCCGTGAACATCAGGCGGGTCTTCGACAGTTACCTCACCGACAGGACGGTTAACGTCAGATACTGCGGTGAGGAACTCAGCACGATGACAAGCAGGGGATGCATCCAGGGGTCTATAGCCGGCCCTTTGCTCTGGAACCTGACACTCGACACATTGCTGCGGAGCCTGGAGGGTGGAGGTGTTTATTGTCAGGCTTTCGCGGACGATGTAGTCCTCGTCTTTGACGGAGACACAGCTCAGGCCATAGAAAGTCGTGCCAACGCCACCCTAGCCCGTGTTCTGGAGTGGGGTGTCAGAAATAAGCTGAGGTTTGCACCAAGCAAAACTAATGCGATGGTGCTAACCAAAAGGCTTAAATTTGACACTCCACGCCTGAGCATGGGCGGGGTTGGTATTGACATGAAGAATGAAATTAAATTGTTGGGCCTCACCATCGATAGCAAAATGACATTCAACAGCCACGTAGATAGGGTTTGTCGGAAGGCCATCGGCATTTACAAGCAGTTGGGGAGAGCTGCCAAAACTAGCTGGGGGTTACACCCCGAAGTGGTCCGCTCAATCTATATCGCCGCGGTGGAACCGATTATCACATACGCTGCGAGCGCGTGGGCGCCCGCAGTTGGCAAACTGGGAGTGATCAAGCGCTTGAACGCTGTGCAGAGGGGTTTCGCCCAAAAGTTGTGTAAGGCCTACCGCACGGTGTCTCTTCATTCGGCTCTACTATTGGCTGGGTTGCTCCCCCTTGACCTGCGTGTTCGCGAAGCTGCTTCGCTATACGAGGCCAAGAGGGGGGTACCTCAGCCGGAGCTGGGTGACAGGGACGTCGAGCGGATGGCCCCAGCAACCGAGGGTCCCCATCCCGCCGAGCACATTAGCCTTGAGTTCGGAAGACTGGTGGACGAGGAACAAGTACAGCAAAACAGCGATTACCAACTGCGCATATATACGGACGGCAGCAAGATTGACGGCCGGGTTGGGGCCGCGCTATCCATATGGAATAGCGAGGCCGAAACGTCGGCTGTCAAACTTGGTCTGCCGCCCTACTGCACCGTCTACCAGGCCGAGCTCCTGGCGGTGTGTGAGGCGACGAGGGTGATTCTACGTCGTGGCGAAACCACCTCTGCAATTTACAGCGATTCGATGGCCGCCCTACAGACCATCGCGGCGAATGGATGCTTACACCCTCTGGCGGTGGAGGCACGGAAAAATCTTAAAATAGCTTCCGGAAAGAATAAGCACGTTAACATATTCTGGATAAAAGCCCACGCCGGTCTAGAGGGTAATGAGCGGGCGGATCACCTAGCTAGGGAGGCGGCGCTGAAGACGAAGACGAGGCCAAAGTACGACCTGTGCCCGGTCTCATTCGTCAGGCGAAGCATACGTATGCGGTCGCTTGAGGAATGGGACCGCAGGTACGTGCAAGGCAGTACAGCATCAGTTACTAAACTGTTTTTCCCCACTGCTGCCGGGGCCTTCCGAATAATTAGAAAGATAGGCGTAAACAACATGTTAACCCAAGTGTTCACGGGGCACGGTGGATTCTCCGAGTACCTGAATCGATTCAAGTGCAAGGAGAGTCCATCGTGCATCTGTGACCCTGACGTCGCGGAGACGGTCCCTCACGTGCTGGCCGAATGTCCAGCAAACGAAAGAGATAGAGTCAATCTAGAGTTAGAAATAGATATGCAAATCACTGTAGAAAATTTTAAGGAAATTATACAAAGCGAAAAAAGGGAAAAATTTTTAGAGTATTGTATAAAGGTAGCGGGAAGGGTGATAAAGAGGAATAAAAATTAAAAGATACAATCTGTGATAAATGAAAATAAGTTAGAATTATTGTTATGTAGATAGTAAGTTTTAATAATGTTGATGTTTTAATTGTTATGTTTTATTATTTTAATCTGTAAAAATTTTACCTAAAAGTAATGAGAATCTGTAGTACCTAAGTTTTAATAATGTTGATGTTTGTAAATTGTAATTTGTAATTATTTTAACCTGAAAATCTACCTAAAATTATGTTAATGAAAAATCTTAAAAATATGTAAAGTTAATTTGTAAAATAAAAAACCTAATGAACGATCATTTACCCAACCTGGCTAGTAGTAAGAAATAAAGATAAAAAATAGAATAGTAAGAATAGGGTATATAGGCGGGAATCCCACCCGCAAAAGAAAGAATGAGAGAAGGATGATAGAAAGAAACGGTATGAGGAATGGAAGTGCGAGAAGTATAAAAGATAGAACTGGAATGAAAGAGTAGAGTGAAAATAGGCTTCAGTATACTGCTGGAGGGATTCTAGTAAAAAAAAAAAAAAAAAAAAAAAAAAAAAAAAAAAAAAAAAAAAAAAAAAAAAAAAAAAAAAAAAAAAAACCTAACCTAACCTAACCTAACCTAACCTAACCCAACCCAACCCAACCCAACCTAACCTAACCTAACCTAACCTAACCTAACCAGTCTCTGTTGTGCGCTGGTAGCGAACGGCCGCATGCAAAAGCCCTGTAAAGTGCTCCGCAAGCGAAAATTCCCTCAAAAATCAAGTGTGCGTGCTATTTAAGTGATAGTTTAGTGTGCGATACGTCATTCGACGCGCCTTTCCGTGGGCGACCCGGGGGTGCTTTCAGTTTTAAAATCCGACCAAAATTAAACGCACAATTGGATTTCAAAGTGTGAAAATATTACGGAAAAAACTTTGAACGAATACGCCGCCATTTTTTGTGTGGGAAATCGTGTATCGGCTAGTACCATCGGATAGCCGGTACCTTGTTCCTATTTGTCCCGAGGAGCCCGGATTTTTCCTGTCCCAGGATCCCGAGGGACAGACGCTTTTTTCGGAGGTCTCAACACTCGGACCCCTTAGCGGGCCCCGGAAAAATTAAAGAAATATACCTGAGGCAGCGGACGGGCTAGGCGAGTGGAACACTGAAAAAATTTCGAAAATCGGTCCACCAGTTCCGAAGAAAACGCAAAATTAAAATTTTACGAAAACACTCTTTTTCGGGAGCCTCCAGCGTCCTGAAAAGAAGTTTCGGGAAGAAGAGATACATATAGCATTGTGCGGAATTTCATGAGCTATTTTTTGATACAAAAATTATTAAAATCGGTGCAGTGGTTGAAAAGTAGCAATCAAAAAAAAAAAAAAAAAAAAAAAAAAAAAAAAAAAAAAAAAAAAAAAAAACTAAAATACAAATCTTCACAGAATTCTGTGAAAAATCAAACAAGTTTAACAGAAAGACCTTTTACCATACAAGTGCTTCACCTGATCGCGCCCGTCGAATTGTCTTGTTAGTGACTTTACAAAGTGATATAATTGTCCAAAAATTGTGTGCGTTATCTTGTCGGAATCGTGGGACTTCGTTCTACCCCCCGGTGGTGTCAACTTCCAAATCCCAGTATCCTTCCAAAAGTTCCAGCTACAAACGGCTTCTCAAATCTGTCCTAAGTATAGCTAAAGCGACCAGAAACCAGCATAACTGGAGCTCCCGTAAATCGGCTATCACTTTGACTGGTCGACCAGCCAAGTTAACAAGACCCCGGCCACCCATCCACTTTTTGACCGTGCTTGGGGGAGCTTAACCTCGGTCACCCATCCATCTTTTGACCGGCAAGCAGGGACCTGCATTTTGACTGATCGACCAGCCAAGTTAGCACGACCCCGGTCACCCATCCATCTTTTGACCGGGCTCGGGGGTGCTTAACCGCGGATCGCGGTTGGCTGGCGGCTTGTCGTGGACGGCCGTACTTGGGTATCCTCTCGTAACTTCGGCGAGGGGCGGGTTTGACAAGCCGACTCCTATATTCCCTAGTCCCCAACCCAACGTTAATTTAGGCCCCCATTGTAGGGCCCCCCTTATTTTGGCCAGCCGTTTGTCGGGACCTGGGTGTTCGGTGCCCAGCTCTCGGCCCCTGGTTTTTGGGGTACTGATTTTGGTTCGCTGGCTTCGGGCCTCGGGAATTTTGGGCAGTCCTTTGGGCCCCCTGAACTTTTTGGCCGCCAAATTTTTTGGGTAGTCCGCCGGGCCCCCAAACTTTTGGCCCGCCAAAATTTTTTGGGCAAGTCCGCCGGGCCCCCAAACAGACAGACAGACAGACAGACAGACAGACAGACAGACAGACAGACAGACAGACAGACAGACAGACAGACAGACAGACAGACAGACAGACAGACAGACAGACAGACAGACAGACAGACAGACAGACAGACAGACAGACAGACAGACAGACAGACAGACAGACAGACAGACAGACAGACAGAACCACAGAACACTACATACTCAGAAAGAGGTCTGTTCGCTGGGCAGCTCGCGGCCAGTAGGTTACACAGATATGCTAGCGTATAACAAAATAATGCTGACATCTTGGCGCTTTCGGAGTTTTAAAGTCAATAAGCGCTGCAAATTTAATATACTAAAATAGTGGTAGTCACTAGTCAGTAAAAATGGACAAGTAAATGGCAAATTGATTTTTTTTATTTGGTAACCGTATTTGGACAATCCCACCCAAAGTAAATATTCTCAGCCCTTCTTTTGTTCGTTATATAACGAATAAAGTCGTGTTCAGAATTAAAAAACTTTGAAATTAGAAGTGGCAAAAGAAACAAAATACACAGAGCTGTCGCAAAATATTACGAAAATCACTAGTTTGTCGTTCGACGCTCCGTCAGGATATTAGTGTTCTGTGGTTCAACATCAAAAAAATCACTATATTGTAGTGACAAAAATCACTTGTATTTGTTCGACACTCTGTCATTGAGTGTAGTTTTCCGTATATATTATAAGTTACTCTATGGTGTAGTTGTAGTGACAAAAATCACATGTTTACAAAAATCACTAGTTTGTCGTTTGACTTGAAACTAGTGAATCGGTTACATGTCTCGTAGCCAGTTACTGTAAATAGTGACGTGAAATAACGCCCATGCCTACCTTGGACAAATACCTGAGCTATCGCACTCGGTATACATTTATACATGGTCCTTCGGAGCCGGAAGTTAAACCAACCGCCGTTTTTTGTTAACTACACTTGCGGGCAGTGGATTGCTGTCGCAAACGCAAGCAACAGGAGTCGACCGAAGATACGTGCTTCATCGGTCAGCTTCAGACCGTGTCTTCAGTGGAAGACGCTGGTCGGGTCACGGTGGGCGGAACCTGCCCATCATCAACAGCATCAGTGGAGGCGCGGAACGAGGTCCAAAGCGCATCGCTGATGAGGCATCACTTGGACGGCGCAGTGCAGATCCTGAGGTCTGAGGGGAGTCAGGCTATCTCTCAGTGCGCATCGTCACTTCGTCAGTGTGAAGGTGTTAGTGAAATTAGTGTGTGTGAAGTGTGTAAAACCAGTCCGGAAAACTGTAAGTACTTTGAACCTTATTTATTAGAAGAAAGAAACTGAAGATTTTCAATAACTTGGGACTTAGTAAAATTTGTGATATATTTAAACTTGTAAATATTTGCATGATAATCTTTACTAAAAAACGAAGGTACGGGGATCCTATGCCCGATTTCTGTTAGAATTCATTTAAAACACTTAGAAAAATTTGTGGTAAATTTAAACTTGTAAAAATTTGCATGATAGTTTAGGACTTAGAATAATTTACGAAAAAACGACGGAACGGGGAACCTATGCCCGATTTCTGTTAGAATTCATTTTAAAAACACTTAGTAAATTTTCGAATAAATTTTCTTGTATTATAACTTAAATAAATTTACAATATGGATAACCTTTTAAATTTTCAACAAAATTTGTATGATAGAATGATCAAGGCAAAAAATAACTTTAAAAAATCGCCTAAAGATCGTATCACTAAAGAATACATTGATGGCAGAATTGAAATATTAGAACAACTTTGGCACAAATTCCTATCCGGACACCAAGAGTTGATAATAAATCATGCACTTGCTGACATAAATGCCTCGGCTTATGTCACTAACGACATTTATGACAAAACAGAAGAATTGTATTTAGATTACAAATGCGAACTTAAAACTATAAATAGCAACTTTCAAACTGCAGGGTAGCTCAAACGGTTGAACCGATTTCTCACTCCTCGAACAAAGGAAATGCAAACTACCCACAAATAAAAATTCCTTACTTTTCTGGTAATTATCATGAATGGACGTCATTTAGATCTCTTTTCAAGTCTCTGGTAATAAACAATGAAACATTTGACGACGTTCAAAAGTTACACTACTTAAAGTCATACTTAAAAGGGGAACCCGAACAGTTAATTAGACACGTACCTATAGAAGAAGGTAACTTTAAACGATCTTGGGATCTAGTAAATGAACGATACAATGACAAAAAATGGATATGTCATAATGTCTTAAAAAGATTCATGAGTCAGAAAAACCTGACCGTGGAATCTGCCAATGGTTTAAAAGATCTTGTCGACACCACCAATGAATGCCTTGCGTCATTAGAAGGTTTAGGTGTAGAGGCCGCGGCCTGGGACGTTATTGTGATTCACATAGTCCAATTAAAATTAGACTTAGAGACACGGCGACAGTGGGAATTCCATGTCGCTGCGAAAACTACTTCCGATGAATTGCCCACTTATCAATTATTTGAAAGTTTTCTTAAAGAAAGATTTTCTGCTCTTAACCGCCTTGATTTAAAAACACAGTCAAGTAACAAATCATTTCAGAATTCAAATATTACTTCTAAAATAAATACATTTCATATTGCAAACACATGTTGCGTATTTTGCAAAGATAATCATAAGATTAATCACTGTACTCTATTTCATAAAGCGACGATAGACAGCCGCCGTAAATTTGTTTTAGAAAATAAGTTATGTTTTAATTGTTTGGGTGGCAATCACTCGGTCAAAGATTGCCGCAGTAAAGTTAGATGTCGCGTGTGCAAACGGGCACATAATTCGCTCTTACATTTCAAGAGCAAAAACATCACTGTAAGTATGGGGAACAAAAACGCAGAGAGTGTTGCCTCTTCATCAAACGTTACTTCAGCGAGTTCAACGCCATTGGTATCGTGTTTAGCAGCAGATAAAGTAATGTATCAGCAAGTATTACTTCCAACCGCATTGGTCAAGGCAGCTTCTCGAAGTAGAGAAGATCTTATACTGCGAGCACTGATCGACCAGGGCTCACATTCTTCGTTCATCACTGAATCAACGGCACAATACCTGGGGCTGAAAAAGGTGCCAGTGGCGGGACGAATATCAGGCTTGGGTGGCGGTACAACCATCGTGTCCAAGGCCATAGTTAATCTTAAACTAAAGTCTCTCCATGACCCCAATTTCAGGATAACCGTCAAGGCATACGTGATAAACAAACGTATCACATCCTTTCTACCCAGCAAAAGGGTAGAGGCTTTGCAATGGAATGAACTACATTCCTTAAAACTAGCCGATCCTAAGTATCATATCCCAAACAGGATTGATATTCTTTTGGGCGCAGAAGTACATGCGCAAATTATTTTAGATGGTATAAAAAGAGGACCGCTTGGCACACCCGTGGCGCAAGCCACAAGCTTGGGATGGATTTTATCTGGTGTAGTCAACGGTACATATAAACCAAGTCTTCAAACGACTACTTTACTCTGTCATTGCGCTGACGATTACAATAAGCTTTTAATACCCAAGCAGTGTCGTCCAGCACGACTTATTGTGGCTGATGCTCACAAGAACACTCTTCACGGAGAAGCTATCTTGACAGTGCCTGACCAAAATCTTGAAACCGTAAACGTAGGTTCATTAAGAAGATGGCAGCACACTCAACACATGTTCCAATCGTTTCGGCGACGTGGTCGTCATAAAAGAGGACAACATGCCTCCATGTCATTGGCTCTACGGCAGAGTGATTGCCATTCACCCCGGCGTAGACAATATAGTCAGAGTAGTCACTCTAAAAACAAAATCGGGTTCTCTTAAGACCCACATCAAAATTATGTATTTTGCCTATAGCCGAATAATGATACTATTTTATTGTACTTAACTTACTAACCACTATTTTGTTAAATTAAGATAATTTTTATGTTTTAAATAAGGCCAAAGGCCAACTTTGCCCTTGGTGGGCGGTATGTATAAATTCCTAACCAACAGATGGCGCCACTTGATGTAATTAGCGACTCGGTTAACAGATGGCGCCACTGAAGGTAAATTAAAACACGCTATCGTTGCGTTTCCGCGGTTTAGTATGAACTGTGAGTAGAACTAGAAATAAAAACGAACACATATCCCAACAAGGTTGTTTGATTGACTGTCCCGTTCTCCCTTGGACAAATACCTGAGCTATCGCACTCGGTATACATTTATACACCAACCCCACCAACCAAACCGGCAGATTGGTTATCGTTACTGGCAAACATATTCGTTATCGGAAACACGTGGGGAATATACATTGGCAATATCTGACGCGCTCGAGTAAATCCAATAATCCCCTCTTGGGCTCCCCTACCATAAGCTCCCTAGATGCTTTCTTTGTCAAGATATTGTATATGGATACTAGCGTAATATAAAAAATATTAAAGAATCAAAAAAAAATTTGGAAATTTTCGTAAAAAATGGTCTTGTTCAAAAAAAAATTTTTTCCACTTTAAAAATGATCATGAAGTGTTTGAGCACAAAAAACGTGATCTTTTAATTTTTTCAAAAATTGGATCGTTTGAAACAAAGAAACGGTTCGCTCGATCAAATTGAAACTTTATATGGTTATGGGGGCCTTTGGGTGCACAAATTAAACTGTAAAAGGCCCACTCAACATTAATCATTTCATGAAAATTAAAAATTTAGAATTCATGTCACGGATGAAAAAAATTTTTTAGGGTCGCAACAGAATTTTGTAGGAATTTATTCTAGTTTCAAGAACTGCTCTTAAATTTTCTGTGCGAACATTAGTTCTTGAGATATCGTCAATCAAAGCAAATGGATCCGTTGTTAGTTGGTTAGTTGTTCATTTAGACTTTCTGCAGTTAAGTAGTTGTTCGATTTGCATCCGTCATAATGATCGTAAGCTCACCTTGACGTAGACGGAGGCGTCGGAGTAGAGCGGCGGAGTGCCGTTGTCGAAGACGCGCACGCGCAGCACGTAGCGGTCGCGGATGCGGTGGTTAAAGCGTGCGGCCGAGCGCAGTACGCTGTCCGCCTCCAGCCGGAACGCGCCCATCTCGTTGCCCGACTGGAAGTCGAACGTGTACGGCGCGCCGTTCGGCGCCGCGTCCGCGTCTTCCACCTGCAGCCGCAGCACGGCGTAGCCCAGCGGCTTGTCCTCCTGCACCACGGCCGAGTAGTTGGCGCACGAGAACAGCGGCGGGTTGTCGTTGGCGTCCAGCACCTCCACCCTCACAAGCGTCGTGGCCTCCAGCGCCGGCAGACCGCGGTCGCGCGCGCGCACCTCCAACGCGTACGCGGCCGTCGTCTCGCGGTCCAGCAGCGCAGCCACCGACAGGTAGCCCGTGTCCGCGTCCAGCCCGAAGCGCCCGTCGCGGTCGCCGCGCGCGATTGTGTACGTCACGCGCCCGTTGGCGCCGCGTCCTAACCTAAAGTTGCTTCCACTTGGTGGTGCCTTGCACCAAGGGCGGGTATGTTGGCAACTGGCTAGTTGGTGGCCACAACGAATACTTTTTAAATAATATTGTAATTACAAAAATATATTAAGTCAGTAGCAGTTGTCAGTTGCCAGGTGTCACCCTCTTACAGTAGACCACGGTGAAATAAGTGAAAAAACTTGTGTGAAGTTGCGTTTCGGTAAGTGAGTAATAGATGCCAGAGCCGCTGTAGACGCTGTTTGTAGACGCTGTATTAAAAAAATCCTAAAAATAATCGTCAGATTAAGAATCAGCACGATCAGGAATTCAGGCTAAAGTCGACGCTGTAAGCTGTCGATGGCGTTTTCCGGATTAGGATTAGGATCATTTTTGATACTGAATATAAATAAAATACAAAATTCGATTGACTGAATTGTATATTGTTTAATTTAAAATATTAATACCTATAGTATGTGGTCACACAGTGAAAGGGTGAGTGATATGTGATACAATAATACATCTCCAATCAATATCGCAACTTAATTAATTACTAAAATTATTTTATAAAAAAATTAAATTTGAATTAGTGTAAAAATGAAACTTACATACTATTCTGAACATCACATTAGAATTACTTCAGTCACAATATAATTAAGATAAAGACGTATACTTATGAGGACACAACCGAAACATATTCGTAGCTGCCGGAGGAGTTCAACTGGCTGCGAAACTTATCTCTAAAAATCATGGCACGATAACATCGCATCTATATTCCTAAGAGAGTCAAAAGACCATTTCCATTGGCCTCACTAATGTTTTACTCTGTCTGTTACCTTTTCACGGCTTAACTGTTCAACCTATCCTAATAAAATTTTACAAATGTAAATTCATTGTCAAGGATACAGAAAAAGGACTAGGGTACTTTTCACACAGAAAAGAAGGATCATCTAAAAATAAAAATTTAATGCCTGACAAAGTTATAACAACAATAAAGATGTCAGGCGTTATATTGCTTTTATATTTTGTTAGCTGCTATATATATATATTTTTTTTCAAGACCAGCTACAGATTTATAATAAGACCTTCGTCAATAATAATTTTATTATTAAATATATAAAATAAAAGATATTATTTTATTTTTCGTTCCCTATATAACAAGTGAAAATCGCATCATAGTGCAGTAAGTAAAAAACAATAGTATAGCAAACGTATACTATTCACCTAATGTATACTATAAAATAGTATAGCACGTAAGATGGTGGCAGTTAGCACTTAATATGTCAAAAATCACTTGGTAGACTCGTCATGACATGTCGTCATGACTGACACCAAAATGCCATTTTGAAATTAAGTTTTGGTGCAAATATACACTTTCATATTCGTAAGTGCCAACTGTCCCGAATCACTCTTACGTTTACAATAAAAAGAAAATTACTACAAATAATAAAATTGTACTCAGTAATTGTAAAACTAGTCCTTAACGAAACATATTTACATATAATGGTCACTAACCGAAGAGAACTAATAAGAGAAGACTTGACGACTAACGGACTATTGTCTGATACTTAATCCTATATAACATAAAATCACACACACTCAACTATGGCCACAGGGAGCTTTGTCAGTGATTCTTTGGCCTGGGAGCCTTTGCACTGATAAAAATCCCTGCAAGCAATGAGTAGGAAAGAGAGTTGAGCGATTAAGCGGTCAGAGGACTCAGAGGACTCAGAGGACTCAGAAGTCAGAGTTCGGGCGGCGCAGGCGATCCGTCCGCGAGCAGATTGGCGCGCTCGTCCGTCGGGTTGTTCTGCTGCGGCGCGTACATGCTCTCGTAGACGGGGTTCGCGAAGTGGCTGCCGCCGTTGTGGTTGGGCGCGCGGTCGCCCGACGCGTCGGCCGACTCGTCGTCGCCCAAGTACATCGGATTGTTGATCTCCACGTTGTCCGGGAGGCGCGCGTGAGGGAACGCGTCGGCGCGCCGTCGCCTGTGCAGAACGCACAGCGCGGCCAACACCGCCGCCAACAGCGCCAAGAGCGCCAGCACTCCGCCGGCCCACGCGCCGTGGTTCGCGCCCGCGTCGCGAGTGACGCGCGCGCAGTACGCCTGGTTACGGCGCCACGCGCACACCTCGTCGGGCAGTCGGCAAAGGCCGAGGCAGGCGTGATCGTGGCCCACGTACGAGTCGCAGCGTGGGCCGCCCCACGTGGACGCGCACACGCACACGTCGCCCGAGTGCGCCGTGCGCACGCAGCGCCCGCCGTGTGCGCACGCGCCTATCTCGCCGTCGCGGGTCTCGCCGCACCACTGCACCTCGGGCTCGCCCGGAACTGTAACATGTATGCGACCCAACTTAGATTTCCTAAGCGTAACAATACTAAGCGGACACATTATATAGAACCCAGATCCTAAGACTATTTTTTATTGTAGCAAAGTACTTTTTATATGTTTCGCGTTCATATGTTTAAGTGACTGATTTTTTGATTGAATGAATATTATCGTAATTTACATGTCGTATTTAATTTATTATGAGACTCATGCATTGTCGCGGCAATTAAATTATATTATACTATACTATTGTCATTATAATAATTAATCTAATTACTTATTAGATAATTGATATTTGGTCCAGCGATTTTTAATTACGCGTATTGTTCAATGATTTCAGTCTAGTAACAGATCTATTATTTTGAAGACAAATCTTATTAATTTGGTAATACCTAGTATAAATATATTAAATAGTAGATATATATTAATGTTGATGGTTAAAATAACAGCCTTTTTAATATAGGAAGCCAAATTATTCATTTTATTAATGCTTTAGTACTTAAGTGCTGTAAAAATATGTATAATAAATAAATAAATAAATTCGTTTTTTGTCATCCCACCCAAGAATACCATCAAATTAATCAAAAAAAATTAATCAAATATCATCAAGAATTGTAACAAAAACTGGCACCAAAATGAGCAAACACAAGTTTTCAATGACAAAGTAAGCTTACAAAAAAGGTTTTTAGCGAAGGCTTCTCTAAAATGGGCTTAGAGGAGACCTTGAGGAGAATTAGCAGATCGACGGTATTACACAAGAGCGTGACGCATGGGTTTACTTCACTTCCGTTAGTTTCAAGATTCAAATCATTATTCACCTAATTGTCGGCAGGTTTTTGATACAGGTTCTGTAGAGGTCGTGACTTTTTTGCGATGTCTGCTTAGATTTCAATCAAACATATTTATGTATAATATCGCTAAATTTATACAAAAGTTACATTATGTTTATTGTCTCACTAGGTATGAAATGGAGGAAACAGGAGGAAGAGGAAGCACAGACGTGCTTCTGTCAAAAGCTTTTGGACTGTGGCGAATTGTCAGCAACTTTGAGTAGTAAAAATAAAAATGTGTTTTTCCAATTTTCCGCATTATTTTTCCAATTTTGGTAACAATTTTCAAAAAAAAAAAATTGATCGCGAGTTTTGCGCTTAGCAAACACATTTATCGATTATTTTTTATTTATATACAAAAGTAGCGGTTTGAAAGAAATAGGCGAATTTTTGTAGTAGCGTTTAGAGATCCAACTAGTTGCTCACCATCGAGGTCCCTTCGTCTTCTGCTGCGTTTCCGCATCACTTATTGTCCGAACACACTCTCAAAGTATTAGATCGCATTTGCGCGTAGTATTGCGCGCGCTTGACACCATTGACACCATTGACACCCGTCCGGTGGGCGAGTCGGAGACGGACTGCAGTCGGTCGGTGCCAACTTGCCAAGTGCTAACTCTTGCTGCACCAGACGCGTCATACGGCCTTCAAAGGTTCGTTTCGATCATACGTCGTCTATTCTCACGCGTATTTCGACACTATTTATAATATTTCACACAAGGAACATTTAGAATAGTAACTGAAGTTTGCAAAAGTAACAAAATCACTAAATTAAATTGTCGGTCGGTCTGTCTGTAAGCTCGTATCGATAAGAAAGCGGCATGAACTTTACTAAAATTTAGAACATTTGGTTTATTGGATTTTTTTTTAATTAAGGTCTTTACGTGCAAGTACGCTGCCGATTTTATAGTAGGATTTCAGATATAAAAAAATAGGGAGATAGGCTTTGCAATCCCATTTTGAATCGAATCCCTACGGAATGAACTTGTGTATAAATTGACCCCGACGAGTATTCTATGTCTATGTAAGACTGTTCGTCCGGCCAGAGGTATTTAAATATTGCAACAATACATTTTTATTATTATTAGCCGGCCTTTACTAATCAGTTAGTGAGCTTACAATCTCGATACAATTATGATAATTTTATAATCGCTCGGTGTTCGCATAATTAGTATTGTTGTGTGCCATAACGACCGTTGCGCAATCCACCTAACGCCGGACTTTATTCGCTTTAGCTTTTCACATTTAGTTAGATATGTTAGATGTTAACACCACGCATACTTTTAATGTAAGAATCTTATCTTAATCTTTAGGTAAAGTGTAGTGTTATTAATGAAGCATAAAGCAAAGCAACAGGTAAACGTGTTGAGGTAATTCCCGCGTCGGCTCATTTCGTCACTCGGAATCTCCGTTCGTCTTGAGGAAACACCGTACGAGTATAATAAGGAAATTTATTTATTTATTCACATCTTGATCTTGTGGCAATCGTGTGATAACATTTTAAAAATATATACCTAATAATGTATAATGTTGTTTTATATAGGTATAGTTGGAAAAACTCAAATTAAAACGTGATTGCGTTTCTCTGTAAAAACGAAAGTTTTACAAAATACTAGCTGATTTGTTTTGCCAAAAAATAAAAATAAAAATTTAGGGGTGGGTGGTCCACCTTAAAGATAGATGTTGGCCGATTCTCAGACCGACCCGATAAACACACAAAATTTCATCAAAATCGGTCCAGCCGTTTCGGAGGAGTTTGGCAACAAACACCGCGACACGAGAATTTTATATATTAGATGTTACACAATTTGCTCAATAACAATATTATTATTATAAATTAAGATAATTTACTAACCTGTGAGAACGAAAGAAACAACATTCAAAGCCTCTTTACATTAAATTTAGCTCACACATTCGTTCTGTTTATACATTACTTAGTGGTCAGTCGTGAAATGTCATTAGGCTGTCGATAACGCAGTAAATTTAAATTTAAATTGAAGAGGCCTCGAGGAAGATGAGGCGATCGCCGAGGTCCGACTCGGCCGCTGACCCACAGACACGCGGTCAAGGTCGCCCCACATTCTATTCCATTCACTCCGATGGTCAAACACGCAACTAATTATTTTATTATACCTAGTCCAGTGTCACCACTACCAGTACTCGTATACTCTTACAAAAACGAACAAACTTTCAATCACCTAAAAAAACAATCTCTTAGTTATTACCTAACAATTATAACGAAATAAATAAGTATATTCACAAAACGATTTCCCCACAAATTACTTTATTTAGCTTGTAATAAACATGCATAATGTCTTATTTATTTATTTTTATTATTTAATGAATTGTCAATAATTCCCGGCTAATATTTTAACTAAAAAGGAAACGATTTTAAATATTTAAAAAAATATTATACATATTTGTACTAGTTTTATTACCGAGGTCAGTTTTTTTTTTTTTTTTTTAGAATATTCGGCTATTTTACTGTGCGTTTGTGCTCTGTACGCCTATCTCATAGACGGCTCAACTGATTTGAGTGAAAATCGCACTGATGAAATAAAAGCTGTAACATAGTGTTTGCTGAATTTCAATCGGTTTGAAGTCGAGAGCACAATTAATCAGTACCGTATTATAATCCAATAGGTTTCATTACATTTTTATAGGCGATAAGGTATAACAAACATATCGACCACCATCTTTTACACACTTCGGTTAGTCCAAGAGCTGACGACGAAAACCCACTCAGCACCCACTTCTCAGTGGACGACAAGGAGCATTTGGCTCCTGTTGGGATTATTTAACTAAAACTAACGCTCACTTTATTTTCGACTGACTCACTCATTCAGACATAGAATTTAAATATAATTAGGCATGCACTTCGCTTGTACTGCGTCAATAACGCAGTTGGCAGTAGAACAAGAACACAAGAGAACAGAACTCACCAGTGTGAGTGTGCTCGTGAGAAGGTCGCTTCGGAGCGCAGTCGGCGTCGACGCAGGCGGGCCGCTGGCAGCGCTCGCCTGTCCACTGCGGGGGGCACTCGCAACGCAGGCGCCCGGAGACCGCCGAGCACTCGCCGCCGTTCTGACAATCGCACAGAAGGAGGGGTCGGTGGCACACGGGACCCGAGTCCTCCCGGACGCACACCTCGCCGACGGCGCACGCCGGCACGTCCGTGCAGCGCTCACAGCGCTCGCCCTCGTAGCCCGGCTCGCAGCGGCAGCGGCCCCGCAAACGGACTGCCTCGCAGCGCCCACCGTTCTCGCAGCGGACCGTCTGGCACGCAAACGCCCTGTTCGCGGTGGCCGTCTGGCAGCGCGAGCCGCCCCAGCCCTCCGCGCACACGCACTTGAGCGGCTGCGGCTCGCCGTCCCGTCGCGGCGCGGCCTCGTCCAGAGCGCAACGGCCGCGGTTGAGGCAGACGTGCGCAGCGCAGCGGTAGTGCTGGCAGCGCGAGCCCATGAAGAGCGGAGGGCAGCGGCAGTGTGAGCGGCCCTCCTCCACGACGCACTCCCCGGGGCCGCACACGTCGGCGCAACCTGACCCCGCCCCGCCCTCCGCCCCCGACCCCATCCCTGACCCCACGCCCACCGGGATCACGCACTTTCGGCTCTCCTGCGGATTTACTTACTGCTTTATTTAACTTATTTTTAGTACTTTTATTTTTATTTATTAAGGCAAAAGCAGTCACACACAACTTATTTTAGAAATAAAGAAGAAACAATAGGACCTATATTACCATAAATTAATACAAATATTTACAAGCGATGGCTGCCAAGTGACTGTGAAACGTAGTGTACTCATATATAAAAAAGGTAAAGGTTATCGAATGAAATGAACAAATTATGAAAACGGCCTTACGTTCTGAGCGGGAGTGGAGGCGGTGAGTCCGTCGGGACAGAGGCAGGCGAAGCCGGGGGACCGCGCCGAGTGGACGCACAGTGCGCTCGCGTCGCACCGCTGCGCGCCGTCGGGATGGACGCACGCGTCGACATCCGACGCCGGCGCCACGAACAGCGACGGGTGCAAGATGGCCAGCGAGCGTAGCGGCACTTGCGCGCGCGCCATCGGCGGAGGCGCGGGGGAAGGCGGCGCTCGGCGCGCGATGCGCACGAGACCGCGCCGCGTCGCACACCACACCCACTCCTCCCACGCCGCCAGCGCCGAGCACACGCCGCTGCCCACGCGCTGCGCCCACTGCGGCACGTGAGGCGCGCGCGGTGCGTCGTGCGCGCGCCGCGTGAACACGGCCAGCACCACACGCCGCCCACCATCCAGGTCCACGCTTTCGAGCGTGTCGTAGTAGGCGTCGACGAAGTAGAGCCTCGCGGCAGGCGCGTAGATGGCCAATGACCCGGGCCGTCGCAGCCGCCGCCGCAGCAGCCAGCGCGCGTCGCCGCCGGCCGCATCCATGTACATGATGCCCGGCTCCGCGCCGCGCTCCGCCCAGTACACGCGGCTCGAGTTCTGGTGCAGTACGATGTCGGCCGGCGCCGACCGCTCGCGGCGCGACAGCGTCACGCGCCGCCGGCCATCGAGCGCGGCGCAGAACACGCCGCCGGTGCCCGCCTCTGTCGCGGTCCAGTAGAGGCGTCGCGAGGCCCACTCGACGGCGAGGCCGCGCACGTCGCCGGCCGCCTCCTGCACGGACTGCGCGTCGAGTGCGTCGTGCGCGTCGGGCGAGTGGCGGCGGCGCCGAATGCGGCCGCCCTCCTCCGCCCACCACAGCCACCAGACGCCGTCGATGAGCGCAGCGGCGACGGCGGTGACGGGCGCGGCGGTCGGCCAGAGGTCGCGCGCGTCGTGCTCCTGCTTGTGCAGCTCCCAGAGGCGCAGCGAGCGTCCCTGCGCCACCACCGCCTGCGCCTTGTCGCCGACGGCGCCGCAGCTCACCGTGCCGTCCGGCAGCGCGCGCTGCTTGAAACCCGCCACGCACCTGCGACAAGATTACAATTATTAAACCGGTTGTATATTTCTTTTTTAATTTACTTTAAGGTTTTTGAAGTGAAACTTTTTATGGGACACTATTGAAGTGAAACTTTTTGTCATGAGAGTGAACTCGTCGAGCTAACAAACTGTTAAGTGTTAAACTGTTAAACTCACAGATGTTAAACTCCTTGTCTCTTTCTTATTACCGCCTCTCTCACTCTAGCAGAGTGAGAGAGGCGGAAAGAAAATTGTTGATGTTGACTGACAGTGACACTGTTGACATTGACAGTCTGTGTCGGATAAATTGGATAAATACAGAACAACTAATTAATATTATGGAAAAAATGAGTACTACACAGACATAGTTCATTCTCTATATGCTACGGATTATAGAGTATGATCTTATCATACTATATACAGATGGATGACATTACTGTCATCCATCTGTCTGACGTTTAACTAACAAATCACAAATGACAAAGTTTGGTTTTATGACTGCCTGGCGAATCCTGAATTTTATTTTTAATTTAGTGTTGTGTAAAACTTATCTTCTTTAAGATAATACAGTCATGCTTCAAGTGTTCAACGTCCTTATTTTTTAATTATATGTTTATGGAAAATAATTCAATAAAATGGCACTAAAGAAAGTAAAGGGGAACTTCGAAAGAATGTTCGATAAAAATCTCACCGATTTAGTGCGTGGTATAAGGAATAATAAAGATAACGAGGTAGGTACACATCAGAAATTGTTACTATTTACTTAATAAACATGTAAATAAGTTTTGAATCAATGATTTTGTATTGGTCTCGCTCGCTACGCTAGACTAGATAGAGGACTATAGAACAACGACAGCTCCGTAAATGCGGCCGTTTTTTATTCTAGTGTGTTTAAGCAACATTTGTCAGTTGACATTGTGAACTAGTGTGCGTGAAGAATTGTGTTACCAGCTGCTAACTGTTACCCGAGTTAATGGGAAAAATATTTTATGCTGTGGTCTATTAGTTAATTAAGTTATAAATATAGCTCAGAAAATACTTAAAAATGAACAATAAATTAAAACGGAATGTATAAATATATTTATATATATAGAAAAATGGAAAATATGTATTATATCAATGATTAGGCCTTATTTTTAATAGTTTTTTTTTATTTACATGTAATATTTACAAGTTATTATTAAAAATAAGGGTTAATAAGGGTTGGCTTTAGAATCGTGTGGGAAGACTTTAGGGTATTTGACGGTTAAATTAGTTAGAAATGGATGTTAATTTCATAAAAATAAAGTTTTTATGGAAAGGAAATCAGTCTACAATTAATTTATAGTACAGTGAATATAGTCGTTTTTTTTGGTCAACTTTGCATTATCCTACCGATCCAATTTTTTTTTTCTATAAGGTTTAGGATCACTTACTGAGTGTACAATCACAAAATGCTGACAGATTCCGGTGACAGCATAGGCGCCATCTTGAAAAAACGTTTCTGGCCGATATCTCGGAAACTATGCACTTTAGGGCAAAAGTGATAGAGACCATTATTGTAGAGAATACTATTTCGCATCTTTTATTTGTTACGCATTTTTTTGTAAAACTCACCGCTTACGTTTTATGGCTCATTTAATTAACACATTTTTCTATCTCGGTCGATAACTCTTATAATATTGGATTAATCAATAAAATGCATCAATCCATTTTTAAAGATCAATCTATTCCCCACAACTTTTATTTGAAACTTTTTTTTTTAATGTCCATAGTTTTCAAGCTATCGGACGTTAAATGTTGGACTACCAGGTGCAAGGTTTGAATTTTCAAGATATGCATAGAGGAATTAATTTTATATAGATTTTAAAACATGACCTCAAATTGTTTGTATAGTACATCAATATTTACATACATGTTGTAGGTACAAGACATTTGTACTGGATGAAAACAAATAGGTTAGGTTCCATAATGTTTATGACTCTGTGGCTCATTGGCTCTGTGGTTGAAGATTAAACTTGAAGTAAACACGTATGTAAAAAGTAGATACAACAAAATTAAATAAATGAAAACAGTTTTAAACAGTGAAAATTTATGTGTTGTACTGAATATGTGTGTTGTAATAATGTTTTTAAGTGATGCTGATGCTGATAGTTGCAACAAACCTGGTATGTACCTACATATTTATTTGTATTGTAAACAATTTTAGGTTATGTTCTAAAATATTATTAAATTAATTGTAGACTCATTTCCTTTCCATAAAAACTATATTTTTATAAAATTAACATCCATATCTAACTAATTTAACCTTTAAATACCCTAAAATCTTCCCACACGATTCTAAATAATTCCCAATAACTAGGTTAGATAAATTAAATATGTTATATAATAAAATAAAATAAAAACAATAAATTCACATTATAAAAATCTCAACCATGGGGAAATTGATTCTTGTATACGCGGCAACACTGAATGGCGTTTTGGGTTCATATTATTTTATGTTGAAATTTCGAAATTATACGATAGTTACTGATGGTATGTGATCCCAGTGTTCTTCTTATTTTTTGTGGTATTATTTTTACACAGTTTCACTACGCACCCCGGCATTTTAGTTTGAATTATGCCCAAAATTTAATAAAACATTCGGCATGTACACATGACAGACAGCTTGCAGTGTGACTGGGTGGTGGCTAGCTCTGGTCCGCCAAATTTGGCGTATCATTTTTTTCGCGTTTGACAATTACGACTGCTTTGTCTTGTCGAGTGAAGCGAGACCAATTTTTAGTCTATGTTTTGAATGTTATATTTTTTTATATAATATTCGATTTTAGGCCAAGTACATAGCACAATGTATGGAAGAAATTAAAGTGGAACTACGACAAGATAACATAACATAAGAAAGCTAACGCTGTCGCTAAGCTGACATACGTAAGTACTTAGGTCTTAAGTAGATCGAATTTGTAAGTGTAACTGTTGTAATTATTAATTAAATTGACATTTATTTTAGCTTCAAATGTTAGGATATGACATATCATGGGCTATATTCAATATTATTGAGGTGATGAGTTCAAACAAATTCACTTACAAAAGAATCGGGTACTTAGCAGCTAGTCAATCATTCCATGCAGACTCAGAGTTACTTATGCTCACTACAAATATGATAAGGAAAGATTTAAATGCTCAGAATCAATATGAAGCAGGATTAGCACTCAGTGGACTGAGTTGTTTCATATCTCATGATCTAGCAAGAGATTTGGCAAATGATATCATGACATTGGTGAGTTTATTGAAGTGAAACTTTTTATGGGACACTAGCGTTTTGTCATGAGAGTTAACTCGTTAACATAAGTCATATTAATTACTTATATAGTTCTTTTCTTAATGTAGAATGTTTATGTATATGTAATATATATATATATATATATGTATATGTCTATTAAATTATTTCATATTAAAAAATTTTTAATATTGTTTTTATTCTCAGTTATTGTCAATGAAGATACAAAAAATGTATGCGTCAGTCCAAAACTAACAGCGTCAAAAGTGAAACTTTTTATGTAATTCAAAAACTGTCAATAAGTGTACAAAAAAATACATTGCAGCAAAGAAAAATTGACTGGAAATTATAATAAAAATGATTTATAATAAAAATCAAGAAAAATCTACAGACTATCCCGAATTAATTACTATGGAAGTTTCACTTGTACGTATATGTATATAGTTTTATGTATATGTAAATAATAGTACGTACGAGTGAAACTTCCATAGTAATTAATTCGGGATAGTCTGTAGATTTTTCTTGAGTTATGAGGGCCAAGTAGACGCGTTGCCTGTTCGAAGTGGAGACACGAACCGATCGTATTTTTTTTGTGCCTGCACACGAGGTTACAGGAAAGTTAGTTTTAGTTTTTTGTGTATTAGTAGCATTAAAGATGGTTCATCAAGAGATTTTGTCTTGTCTCGGCTTTTAGATCAAATAGATCGGGACACGTTAAATGGTTCGTTTAAATAAAAAGATTCATTTGCCTACAATAGTATCCCTCTTAGAACTTCCGAGATCTATCCTGGTACAAAGTGAGTTATTGAACAGTGCAGATATTTTGTTGATATGTGATTTTTATTGTAGTGGTACATTTCTAAATTACTTTTTCATCAGTCAATTTGTATTTGCAAAGTTTAGCAAAAAAATTACAGATTATGAAAAAAAAAAGTCAAATTTGGCCTGTGATTATTATTATTATAGGCCTATTTCTGGGTTGCCGATGAAGAGTGAAGTAAAAATCGACTCACTTGCAGGTGTGATTGTGGTTATGTTTGGGCAAACAGAGCTGCGAGCACGCGTGCCAAGGACACGGGTCGACCGTGGACTCGCCCGCGGGCACGACGGGCACGCACGACGTGTTGGCGGGCACGCAGCGCCCGTCGTCGCACATCTGCTCCTCCGCAAAGCACACGGACTCGCGCTCGAGCCGGCGACAGAGCAGAGGCGACTCGTCCGCGTCGTCCACGGCGCAGTCGGCGAAGCCGTCGCACAGCACGCCGGGCGGCACGCACCTGTGCTCCGGGCAGCGGAACATGGGCGGCGGACAGGCGTGGCGTTCGCACGCCGCGTCCTCCTCGTCCCGCCCGTCGACGCAGTCGCGGCGGCCGTCGCAGCGCCACGCGGCCGGCACGCAGGCGGCGTCGGCGCCGGCGCAGCGCAGACCGCCGCCTGCGCACTCGGCCGCCGCGGTCTCTTCGGGCGGCGCCGCGCACTGCGCCTCGTCCGAGCCGTCGCCGCAGTCCACTTCACCATCGCACCACCACTCCGCTAACACGCACTGCTGCGCATGCGCACAGGGAAGCGCGCGTGGTCCGCAGCGAGGCGCGCAGCCGATCTCGTCTGAACCGTCGCCGCACTCGGCCGCGCCGGAGCAGCGCAGCGAGCCGCGGATGCACTCGCCGCTGTGGCACCGGAACTCCGACTCGGAGCAGTTCCGAGGTGTGCAGCCGATCTCGTCGGCGCGGTCGCCGCAGTCGTCCTCGAAGTCGCAGCGCCAGCGGCTCGGGATGCAGCGCGAGTCGGGGCAGCGGAAGTAGGTGGGCTCGCAGGGCAGCGCGGCCCTGGCGGCGCAGTCGGCCTCGTCCTCGCGGCCGGGGCAGTCGGCCTCCGAGTCGCAGAGCCACTCGCGCGGCACGCAGCGGCCGGACGCGCAGCGGAACTCGTCGCGCGCGCACGTTCGCTGCGCGCATACGGCACCCTCGTCGGAGCGGTCGGCGCAGTCCGAATCGCCGTCGCAGACCCACACGAGCGGAACGCAGGCGCCGTCACCGCAGGTGAAGTGGTGGGGCGGGCAGGTGCGCGGCGGGCAGTCGCGCTCGTCGTCCCCGTCGTGGCAGTCGCGCAGTCCGTCGCAGCGCGCGGCCGCCGGCACGCAGCGTGCCGACACGCCCGCCGTCGCGTTGCCGACGCACTTCCACTGGGACGGCAGACACGTGAACTGCAATCGGTCTCTTGCGTGAGTCTCGTGTGCTGTGTCTTGTGTGCCTGTTCCGTGGCGTACGGACGGTGGCAACGACAAACGCGAGCGCGTGAATATAGTGTGAGCTTGGCCCACGGAAGTACACGGACGGACTGCACAACATGCGTCTGAACGCGACATAACACCTAAAGCCAAGCTCTAAGGAGGTGGTATTTTTGGGTGCGAGACGAGAGTAAGACCAAATGTTGGTTAGAGAAATTTTATCCTGAATAATAATCCTATCGATTAGTATAATAAAATAGCGAGTGTTTGTTTTTTTTTTTATTTTAGTTGGTTTGACTCCCGGCCAAGTCAAGCGAGTTTTAGAAAATCTTTGAATGCAGTTTTGTTTCTTTTTAAAAATAAAGGAATGTCTCCTTTATGTAAAATGAGCCAACTTAAGGATTTAAGGTAGCTTCCCTCCAGGGCCCGACTTATTTTTCCACCCTGTATTTTGATATCATAGAATGAGTATTTTAGACACGTATAGAGAATGTTGTATTTTTTTATATGTTATGTTTGTGGATATATGGATATGAAAATAATGAAGTAAAAGGAAATTTGAGACCTTGTCGCAGTCCGTCTCGTCAGTGCCGTCGCCGCACTGCTGCACGCCGTCGCAAATGTGCGACGGGTGCACGCAGCGTCCGTTGGCGCACTGGAACTGGCCGGGCGAGCACGAGAAGGCCGGACACGAGGCCGGCTCGTCCGACCCGTCGCCGCAGTCGTCCTGCGTGTCGCAGCGCCACCAGAACGGGATGCACTTGAGCGCGCTCTTGCACACGAAGTGCGCCGACGTGCAGTTGGGTGTGCACGAGCGCCCGTCCGCCGCCAGCGCGAAGTGCTCAGGACACGCGCAGCGCGCGCCCGTCTCCTCGCCCGCCGCCTCGTCCGCCGGCGTCAGTAGGCACAGCCCGGAGCAGTTCAGCTTGGCGCAGAGGGCGGTCAGCCGCGGCAGGGGCGGCTGGCGCGCGGGATGGTACACGCGCACGTCCATCGGCTTGTGCACGGTGCGGACAGCGGAGCGACAGTCCAGCGCGCCGCCCAGAGCACCGGAGCTCTCGTCGTAGCGCGCCTCGGGGCGCCGGCGACACGACTCGATGGCGCGCGTCTCCCAGTCGCTCCAGTAAACGCGGCCCTCCCACACGGCCACCGCGAACACGTGGTGTAGCGGCAGCCAAGGCATGCGCTCGCGCGACAGCAGCACGCGCACATTGCCGCCGTCCAGATCCGCCACCGCGATGTAGTCCTCGCGCGCGTCCGCGAAGTAGAGCTCGCCGGCGGCCGCGTGCACGGTGAGCGCGTTGGGCCAACCGAGGCCGCGCTCGATGATGACACGGCGCCGCGAGCCGTCCATGCCGGCCCGGCCGATGTGTGGACGCGCGCCCCAGTCGGACCAGTAGAGCGCGCCAGCGGGCGGGTGCAGCACGAGCGCGCGCGGCTCGCTCAGCCCGCCGCGCAGCAGCACGCGACGGTGCGTCCCGTCGTTGCGCGACACCTCCACGGTGTCCGTGCCCTTGTCGCACCAGTACACGTTGCCCGCCACCCAGTCCACGGCCAGCCCGTCGGGGTTCTGCAGCGTGGCGCCGTGCAGCAGCCGGTGGCGCTCGTCGCCGCGGCACGTGCGCTCGATGGAGCTGCCCAGGCGCGTCACGTCGCTCCAGTACAAGCAGCCGGCGGCCCAGTCCATGTCCAGCGCCACCGCGTTGGTGAGGTTGTGCACGAGCAGCTCGCCGGCGCCCTCCGCGCCCTCCAGCGGCGCGCGGCGGATGTAGTAGCGGTTGGTGAAGACGAGCGAGGCGCGCAGCGGGGAGTCGGGCGCGCAGGTGACGCCGTCGGGCAGCAGCCGGTAGCCGTCGGCGCAGGAGCAGCGGAATGCGCCGAGCGTGTTAGTGCAGCGGTGGTCGCAGGGCGCGTCCTCGGCGCACTCGTCGACGTCGCGACAGGCGCCGTCGGCGACGAGTCGCCAGCCCTTGCGACACCAGCACGCGGCGCCCACGGGCAGGTCGGTGCAGTTGTGCGCGCACTCGCCGTTCAGCGTCAGGCACTCGTTCACATCTGTTTACAGGCGGACATGCACGTGTTTTAACAAAGCGTTTTAGATATATTTTCCATCTCTATGTCGAAGTTCAGGAAGAGCTTGGAAGGTTTGTTGTTGCGTTCTTGGTTTGTGTCTACTCGTAACACTATTTTTTAAATATTCTTTTGAAGTGTCCATCTGTTTAGTACCACCGCTTGTAAATATTTGTTATAATCTATGCTAATATAGGTCTTGTTGTTTAAATTTTTTGTAAAATAAGTTGTGCGCGACTGTTTTTGCCTTAAAATAAATTAAAAAATTCATTTGTGCGCAATTGTACACATGCGCCGATTGCTCCACTAGTTTCGCGGAACGACCTTAATAGAATGCACGACCTATATCCATAATACAAGCATTAGTTGCTTACTGTGGAACTAGATAGTGATGTGTGGACAATGTGAAGACATTTATTTATTCCAGGCAGAGCAAGCAGCACATTTCTCATTTTTTTTCCATAATGTCTGTAGAATGGTATTATGGCTAAATTATAGTGTTTTTAAAATAAATATGTAAATACTATACATAAATATACATAAAATAAATATAATGAGAAATTAAACAATTGTGTTGCTCTGAAATTAAAGTTATTTATTTTTATAAATACTATTAGCTAAAATACAATTATACAATATAATAAAACAATAAAATATAAATACCTGAAATTAAAGAAACAACAATTTAAGTTTATTCCTCAAATTCCTCATTCTATTATTTATTATTTACAAAATATTTAAATAACATGAAAATAAATCAATTGACACATTTGTCAGTTTTCACTCTATGGTATCTATTAAATTAAAATCTTTATAAATCAGAAGACGTTAAAAAGTATTAATACCTATTTACATATTTATTTTCTTTACATCTCCCCCCTTCGAGAAGAAAATTTACAAGAAAATTTTCCCTAAATTAGTAACCCCTCTTCTATTTCATCTTCTTCTAATGCAGGCATTGGAACAAGCTTTGTTACATGAAAAAGATTTGATTCTGTTTTCTTATGACCTATTCCTATTCTGTATATTGAGTTTGAAATTTTTTCAACAATCTTGTATGGTCCAATCTTCAATTCATCTAACTTCTTCCTGTTTAGCTTATTTCCATTTTCCACATATACCATATCTCCTACATTAAATTCATAGTCTTTTCGATTTTTATCAAATAATATTTTGTTGTATCTATGTGACTTTATTGTATTTTCTATTGCTATTTTCCTGTCTCTAATCCAGTCACTATTTGATTTTTCTTGCCTAAGTTCTTTTGGCAAAATTGTAGAATCTGTACCATATAAAAGATAACTCGGTGTAAAACCCGTAACTGAATGATTGGTATTATTATATTTATTGACACATTCATGCGCTATTGTTGTCCAGGCTCTCTTTTTTCCATTTTCATTTATTTTGCATCTGATTTTGTTCACTAATGTTTGATTCAGTCTCTCATTTAGACCATTTGAAAATGGTGCATTTACTGCTGTGAAAACTATTGGTATCTGTTTAACACTTAAGAATTCTTTGAATTCTTTTGAATTGATTCCTGGATATTGATCCGTAAGTAGCATACCAATGTCTTCTGTTTCTGTTATATTCATGACTAATTTTATAAAATCATTAGCATTTTGTGTTCTTGAAGTCAAAATAAATGCGTATCGTGTAAAGTGGTCTACTAACAGATGAAGATATCTTTTGGTTGATCTGGAACTTCCAAAGCCGCCTATTGTATCAATAGATATTATTTCATAAGGCTTTGTGGATGGGCCTAAATGTGACATCAATCCAAACTTATTCTGACCTCTTGATTTATTTTTAATACAAATTATATCTAAAATACATAAATATCTAAAATAACTTACAAAAGATACCGTAACTATGTAAATAATTTGTTAAAAAGACTAAAACGAAATTTTGAAAGAGAACAACTTGATAAATCAAACAAAGACCCTAAATCATTATGGAATTGTATCAACAATATAGTTAATTTTAAATGTAAAAAATCTCCTAATCTTGAATTGCTTAACGTAAAATCGTCCCCTTTGGAATCAGTAAATTTTGTTAATACTTTCTTCTCAGATATTGGTAGAACTCTAGCCGAACAATTAAATGTAACTAACATATCAAATAATCCCAGCCTTGATGACTCTAAAATTCAATCTTACTCTTCGCACATGCATAATTCTAACAGCCCAAACGTTTCTTCAATTGCCACTTTTGACCCGCTGTCTTCATTTGTATTGTTCGAATCTGATCCTAAGGAAATACATGACATACTTGTGAATCTCAAATCGGATAGTGCTCCTGGATGGGATAGCATGTCTACAAGATTTTTGAAAATGGCACATAAACTTATAGTTCCAATTGTTTGCCATCTTGCTAACATGTGTTTCCGGCAGGGGATCTATCCGACTGCTTTTAAAGAATCTATTGTAACGCCTGTTTACAAGAGTGGTGACAGAGACGATGTCAATAATTATCGACCAATCTCTGTATTACCAGCAATCTCAAAAATTTTAGAAAAGTTAATAAATGTCAGATTGGTCAATTACTTAAATAAATATAATATTCTATCAAATTCACAATACGGTTTTAGATATGGAAAATCAACTGAAGATTCTGTAACCGCACTTACTACCTTAATAGTTGATCATGTAGACCAAGGTAAAAAATGTTTAGCAGTCTTTCTGGACCTAAAAAAGGCATTTGATACCGTCTCTGTCCCCATTCTTGTTAAAGCACTTGAAAAACTAGGTGTTCGTGGTGCTCCCCTTTCTTTGTTCGACGAATACTTGCGGGATCGCAGGCAGCGGGTTAGGATTGGCAATTATACGAGTGACGTGCAGAAAATATCTTACGGAGTACCTCAAGGAAGTGTTCTTGGCCCGACTCTCTTTCTTGTTTACATAAACGAGCTCTGCAATCTTGACATTCCTAGCGGTAAAATGTTTTCCTATGCAGACGATACTGCTATAGTCTTCACTGGTAACTCGTGGGACGAAGTGCGTAGGATAGCGGAGGAAGGGCTCTATGTCATATGTGGGTGGCTTAATACTCATCTCCTTACCCTGAACACCACTAAAACTAATTACATATGTTTCTCTATTGATAAAAGAACTCAGCCGGGTAATGATTTCAGAGTGGGGATTCACAGGTGTGGTAGCCCCCAAGATACAAACTGCAATTGTAGCTACATTAACAAAGTTTCAACAATTAGATACTTGGGTGTCATAATTGATCAGAGGCTTTCATGGCACTCCCATACCGAACAGATTATGGGCAGAGCTAGGAAACTGATATGGATTTTTAAAACACTTCGGCATGTTGCAAATAAAGAGCTTTTGAAAAAAATATACGTAGCCTTAGTTCAGTCAGTTCTGAGTTATTGTGTACCAATATGGGGTGGAGCCTCTAAAATTAAATTTTTGGAATTGGAAAGGGTGCAAAGATTACTACTTAAAGTTATGTATTTTTTGCCCCGGAGATTCCCCACTACTGAACTCTATAATTATTGTGACGTCCTAAGTGTAAGAAAATTATACATCTTAAATGCATCACTTAAACTACACAAATCCTTACATTATGACCCTAATATAATTAAAAAGAGAAGAAATGATAAAGTTGCTCAAATAAAAATTGTTAAAACTGCCTTTGCTCGAAGACAATATATTACCCAGACGTCTTACTTATATAACAAATTGAATAAGAAACTTAATATTTATCCTATGACGCACTATAATTGCAAAAAGGCCCTGTCAGACTTTCTCAAGACCCTAAATTATAATGAAACTGAATCTTTATTAAATTAAATTATCTAAACAATTTTTATTTAATCATGAATTGCGACTTATGTCAAATATCACTTAACTTTTATAGATAATTTATAGTGTTTTATGCTAACTCACTCACGCACTCACACGCACATATATATTGACACACATGTATACACTTGCACATTTTATTTTATTTTCCACCACCTGCATCATCTGTTGTTATTGTATATATATATATATGTAGGTATATGTTGTATAGTAGTTCTAAATTAATTTTGTATCTAGTGAATTAAAAAACGATTTGGACTGTGTGTAGGTTTTAAGATTAAATTAACCTTAGTTTAAGTTTGAATTAGCCTTAGTTTAAGTATGGCGTTGGAGGAGCGGGGGTCTCCTGATACAAGTATTTTTATACTTAATAGGAGGTCCCCTACACCCTTTTTGTACCTAGGCTTAATTTTTGATAAATAAATTATTTTGTATTTTTGTATTTTGTACTATTTAATGTTATTTATAAATCATATTGCATTAGTTTGATATCAAAGGTTGATAGATGGCGCTAGTAGTTGTTTGTAACGGCCACCTAGAACGCAAAATGCATCTAGATGTCGCATTGCATTGTGGGAACTCACTATAATTAGGTTTATTGTATTTAACAAATATGTATAGGAATTAAGTAAATAAATGAGATCCGTCATCAGATGTGAAATCACTGAGTTTTATTTGCGACAGTCCTACCGGTGGGTTTATATCATTTGCGAGTACACGCGGAATTGTACATTTGGTCCTTCGAGCCGGATAACTGAGTTATCGGCAAAGGGTGATAGATCGACGTAGACAGCAGGTCGGGACTACCTGCTACTTCGGACCCTTGGCAGTGGATCGCTGTACGGGACGAGTCTACACGGCGCTGAAGGCTGACAACGTGACGACAGCAGCTTCGGCAACTACAGCAACGTGCACAAGACCGGCGATACCAAGGAATCAATATCAGCAAGGGACGAAGCGAAGAAGGAATAAAAATTGTGAGTTCGTTCCATATTTTTCGTGCAATTTTGAACTTTAAATATAGTGAAGAAATAACTTTAAAATTTAAATATAAAGTAACTTTAAAATTTGAGTAGTGTTTAGAACTTAGACTTTTTAATATAAATTTGGACTTGTAAAATTTTTCGTGTATAAGTGGTTGAGACGGGGAATCCATGCCGGATTTCAGATCGGTACAACTTCAAACACTTGTAAAATTTTCAAGAAAATTTTAAGACTTATAAAAATTCGGCATTTCGTCGAATTAAATTTTATTTTTATACTTTGGCAAGTTACTCAAACAAGATGGAACGATTGATGAAATTACAAGAAAAAATCTATGAAAGAATATGTAAGGCAAAAACAAATTTCAAGAAATCGCCAAAGGAAAGAATCACGCGGCAGTATGTAGAAATAAGGTTGTCGAGTTTAGAGAAACTTTGGCAACAATTCGAAAACAACAATGATAGCTTAATCTCAGAAACGGCCTCAGAGGAACTAAATGCCAGTACATACAGCAGCACAAATATGTTCGAGACATGCGAGGAAGGTTATCTGGAGTACAAATTGGCATTAGTAACAAGTCTGGAAAATGATAAAAGTAGCGAGGATTCAGGTAAAATTGAGCAGAGTACGACCTTTGGTATTTCCACTACTTCGCAAGTAAAATTGCCAAAGATAGTCATACCTATTTTCTCAGGAAGCTATACTGAGTGGATTACCTTCAGAGACTTGTTTACGTCATTGGTGCACAACTCCACCAGTTTAGACAAGGTACAAAAAATGCACTATTTGAAAGGATACTTAGCGGGAGAAGCGGAACAGTTGGTGAGGCAGATTCCTATATCGGAGCAAAATTACGAAAAGACCTGGACAATGTTAACAGATCGTTACAATAATAAAAAGTATTTAACAAAAAAGATATTGCAACGTTTGTTTAGTCAAAAGTCTTTGACATATGAATCTGCACAACATTTGAAGGATTTAGTAGATACCACGTGCGATTGTCTTAATGGATTATCGAATTTAGGTGTGAACGTGTCCGATTGGGACACTATTGTTATTTATATTTTGACAATGAAACTAGATCCAGAAACAAAAAGACAGTGGGAGTTTACTAGTAATAATAATAGCTCTTCCGAGATATTATCAACATATACGGAATTTAAAGAATTTTTAATTAATAGATCTCGAGCTTTAGAAGCACTGGAACCTAAATTAAATGTGTCAAATGTGAAACCTTTGTTAAAACCTAAAGTCCTACATGTAGTTAATTTAAAATGTTCATTTTGTTCGGATGCACATGCATTAAGTGTGTGTAAAATGTTTTTAAATGAAACAATAGACGCGCGTCGTAATTTCGTGCGGGACAAACAATTGTGTTTTAATTGTTTAGGGAGCTCTCATACCGCGAGATTTTGTAAAAAATTTGTCAAGTGTCTTCGTTGTAAGAAACGACACCATACGTCATTGCATCAAGAGTCTGATACTCTTCCAACCACTGCGTCACATAAGGGAGATAATAATTGTAGTGAAGGCACGTCAAATACAGATTCGGAAAATAAACTCCTTTCATGCTTTTCAGCGGGTAGAACCTACAATCAAGTTTTACTGGCTACCGCCTTGGTACAAGCTCGTTCGAAAAATGGATCGTTTTATCCTCTGAGAGCGTTACTAGACCAAGGATCACAAGCATCATTCGTTACGGAATCGGTAGTTCAATTTTTGGGACTTAAGAAAATACCAATTAAGGGAAATGTGTCAGGTGTCGAAGGAAACTGTAACATCATTTCAAGAGCTATGGTTATCCTCGAGGTACGTTCAAGAATTGATCCAGGTGTAGTGATTACAGTAAAGGCTTATGTATTAAAACTGATAACATCGCTTTTACCGGCTCGAGAATTCCCGCCCATAGAATGTGTAGATTTTCGAGGTATAGAATTAGCAGATCCAGGATACAATAGACCTAGCAAGATTGACTTATTACTAGGAGGAGACATTTATAGTCAAGTCTTAAAAGAAGGTATAAAAAGGGATGCCAATGGCATGATAGTAGCTCAGTCCACATCATTGGGATGGATTTTATCAGGCGGTGTAAATAGTTCAACTTCACCTTCGGCCGACATAATTACGTGCCATGCTCGGATGGAAGATGATGAGTTGATTAAAAAGTTTTGGGAACTTGAATCGGAGCCGGCGCTCACTATACCGTTACTAAATGATGAGGAAAAAAGGTGTGAAAATTTATATGCCACTACTACTTACCGGGACGAAGATGGTAGATTTGTAGTTAGATTACCGTTCAGAAACGAAGATCCAACTTGCAGATATGGCAGTTCCAGGGAGATAGCTGCGAAGAGATTTTTGATGTTGGAGAAAAAGTTTGAAAGAAATGCAGAATTTAAGCAAAGATATAAACAAGTGATAGAAGAATATTTACAGTTAAATCATATGGAGCTAGTTTCCGAACACAATATGAAGGAAATTAACTCGGTATACTTGCCGCATCACGCCGTAGTACGAGAGGATAAGGATACCACAAAGTTGAGGGTGGTATTCGATGCGTCTTGTAAAGGAAGAAATGGAGTGTCCTTAAATGATGAATTAATGATAGGGCCTACCTTACAAGCAGACTTAAGACATATAATTTTGCGCTGGAGGTTACCAGCAATCTGTATGGCCGCTGATATAGTTAAAATGTATCGTCAAATAAAGGTGAATGTTGCAGATGTGGATTATCAAAGAGTATTGTGGCGAGATGATCCGTCGTCGGAAATTCGGGACTATCGTTTGCTACGAGTAACATTTGGCACCGCTTGCGCCCCTTATTTGGCAGTAAGGTCTCTACAACAAGTAGCTCAAGAATACGCTGACAAGAAAGAATACCAGCTTGTTTCTGAACGAATATTAAATGATTTTTATATGGATGATTTTATGACTGGTTGCGATAAAATAGAAGAAGGAAGGAAAATCTATAAGTTAGTTAATGAAATGTTAGGAAAATGTGGATTTGAGGTACAGAAATGGACAAGTAATAGTGACCAACTTCTACGAGAAATTAATGAGGAAACGGAATCGAAAAGGGAAGATGAATCTAACAGAATGGAAATAAAAATGGACAAAATAATAAAAATACTGGGACTTACCTGGAACCGGAGCACCGACATCTTCCAGTACACTGTCACCATACCAAAGTTACAGAAACCGCTAACTAAAAGAAAGATTGTGTCAGACATTTGTCGCCTATTTGATCCATTAGGATGGGTTGCACCCAGCGTTATATTAGCCAAAGTGATGATACAAAAACTTTGGCTTGCAGGTATAGATTGGGATCAGGAAGTACCAGAAGAGTTAGCAAAGGAATGGCTAAATTATAGAACAGAACTACCATATTTATCGGGATTTAAAATTCCGAGATGGTTAGGCACAAGGTCAAATAAAAATCTGTTAGAATTACATGGTTTTTGTGATGCCTCTCAAGTGGCATATGCGGCAGTCATTTACCTTCGGATGATTGACTATTTAGGCAATGTTAGGGTTTCACTCGTCACGGCAAAAACTAAAGTAGCCCCGATTAAACAAGTGTCCATACCTAGACTGGAATTATGTGGAGCTGTCCTACTCTCTAAATTGATCTCAGAAATAGGAACAGTTATGAAAATTAAAAAAACAGATTGGCATGCATGGACGGACTCTACGGTGGTTCTCGCTTGGTTGAGTAGTCATCCAGGACGCTGGAAGACTTTTATAGCTAATAGAGTATCTGAAATTTTAACACTGATGGATTCGGGTCAGTGGTTTCATGTACGTTCTCCTCAAAACCCTGCAGATATTGCATCAAGGGGTTTAAATCCTCAAGAATTGGCAAAAAATAAATTATGGTTATTCGGTCCTGAGTTTCTTCAAAAGAAAGATATTCAATATGAGAAACCAAGGAATTTAAACACGGAATTGGAGATCGTAAAGGTTCACACCGGTACTTTGGTTGACGGGTCATTGTGGGAGAGATACTCGTCTTTAACAAAACTAATAAGAATTGTGGCGTACATTAGAAGGGTTTTAGGATTAAGAAAGTCTTCCAACCGTCACCACACTAGTTACCTTACTGATGAAGAGTTAAGAGTGGCGCTCGAAAATATTATAAAAAGGTGTCAGACAGAGCACTTCGGAGACGACATGGAAAGATTGAAAGCAGGCAAAGGTGTAATTAAGAAAAGCAAGCTTTATGCCTTAGATCCATTTTTGGACGATCATAATATACTGCGCGTAGGTGGGCGCTTAGGGCAGTCGCAATTGTCAATAGCACAAAAACACCCGATCATTATGCCTAAGGATTCTCCAATCACTAAATTGTTAGTCAGTAATGCTCACGACAAAACGATGCACGGTGGTCCGCAATTGATGTTGACATTTATAACTTCGTCATATTAGATATTTGGCTTGAAACAATTAATAAAAGGTTGTGTACATAAATGTGTAACTTCTGTGAAGAATACGATAACGGCAAGGGCCCAAAGAATGGGTCAATTGCCAGCTTCTCGAGTTACTCCACCGACCGTTTAAAAGCAGCGGGGTGGACTATGCAGGTCCAATTCAATTGAGAGTCTCAAAGGGTCGAGGTCAGCGATCTTATAAAGGCTACATGTGTATCTTCGTATGTATGTCCACAAGAGCAATGCATTTGGAAGTTGTATCTGAGCTCACAAGTAAAGGCTTCCTACAAGCATTTAAGCGTTTCGTGGCTCGAAGAGGCCACTGTCAAGACCTATGGAGCGATAATGGGACTAATTTCGTCGGTGCATCAAGAGAATTGATCCAATTGTTCGATTTTGAGAAGTCCTATATGCTTTCGGAAGTGGCTGAATCATTGGCAAATAACGGTACAACTTGGCATTTTATTCCACCTCATGCACCTAATTTTGGCGGGTTGTGGGAGGCAGGAGTAAAATCAGTGAAGTTTCACTTAAAGAGAGTGGTTGGTGACTCCACTCTTACATATGAAGAAATGGCCACAGTATTGGCCCAAATAGAGTCATGCCTAAATTCACGACCATTATCAAGATTGAGCGATGTAGCTGAAGACAGAAATATTTTAACCCCAGGGCATTTCCTTGTCGGCGAAGCACTTGTATCGGTTCCCGATCGAAATTTTGAGGCATGTAACATTGGCTCGTTACGTAGATGGCAATACACTCAGAGAATGTTGCAGGATTTTTGGCGAAAGTGGTCGGAAGAGTATCTAAGACGTTTCTTCCAAACGTATAAGTGGAAATCGGGTATTCCGGAACCCGATATCGGTGATGTAGTTGTAATAAGAGAAATTGATTTACCTCCCTGTCGATGGTTATATGGTTATATGGGAAAATATTGTCAAAGCATCCGGGTCCGGACGGAATTACACGTGTTGTCTCTTTGCAAACAAAGAATTCAGTTATTAAACGACCTTTAAGCAAAATTTGTGTGCTACCTATAGCTTCAGAATAGTTTTTGATTGATAATTATTATTGTGTACATACTTGTTTTGAAATGCTACTGAAATATTCAGAATATTCTTGTCTTTGTTTTTTTGTGTTGATAATTATGTAAATTGGGAACTTCGTTCACATATTATAAGGTTATAGGTCTACTTATTTAAATATCATTGTGTCTACTTCGTTTATCGGGTCACTCCATGGTGGGCGGCAGTTGGTTAAATAAATTTTATAAAGAAATCAAATACGGTTTAGAACTATTGTACTTAGTTCTAGGTGGGCGGAATGTAGAATGGTATTATGGCTAAATTATAGTGTTTTTAAAATAAATATGTAAATACTATTTAATGTTATTTATAAATCATATTGCATTAGTTTGATATCAAAGGTTGATAGATGGCGCTAGTAGTTGTTTGTAACGGCCACCTAGAACGCAAAATGCATCTAGATGTCGCATTGCATTGTGGGAACTCACTATAATTAGGTTTATTGTATTTAACAAATATGTATAGGAATTAAGTAAATAAATGAGATCCGTCATCAGATGTGAAATCACTGAGTTTTATTTGCGACAGTCCTACCGGTGGGTTTATATCATTTGCGAGTACACGCGGAATTGTACAATGTCAACGAATCGAAAAATTAAAACAATTAAAAGTCGGCGTAAAAATTGAAAAGCGTATAAATAAATAAAAGTGTGTTATAGTGACAGACTAAATTTAAAAAAAACTGTAACAGGCAAGGCTAATAAAAAACTATATATAATACTACAGTTCTAAAAATTATCATTCAAGTCATTTTTAACTCTTAACACCAAAAGAAAAGGATCAAAAGAAAGGTCTTACTGCAGCGCCACTCGTCCGTGTAGTCGCCGCAGTCGTTCTCTCCGTCGCAGAGCGCCGAGAGCGCCACGCAAGCGCCGTTGCCGCAGCGCCACTCGCCGCGTGCGCACGCGCTGCCCTCCGGCGTCTTGCCGCCCGTGGCGCGCGCGAACGACGCGCACAGGCGCGGGTCCTCGTCCGAGCCGGCCCCAAGCCCGCCGCCGTCCGCGCAGTGATCGCGTCCGTCGCACACGAGCTCTCGCGGCACACAGCGCCCGACGCAGTACACGGAGCCGGGTAGCGCGGCGCACAGCGCGTGCGCGGGCGCAGCCTCCGTGGCAGCGGACGCGTCAGGCGTGGGCGTCGACGTGAGCGTCGGCGCCGAACAACCGGGCGGCTCGTCGGAGCCGTCTTCGCAGTCGGCGTCGCCGTCGCAGTACAGGTTGGGGTGGAGACAGTCGCCGGCGGTCGCGCAGCGGAACGCATGCGGCGAACACGTGCAGTCGAGCTCGTCGTCTCCGCCGGGGCAGTCGGCGCGCCCGTCGCAGCGCAGTCGCCGCTCGAGGCAGGTGCCGTCCTCGCAGCGGAAGCGGCCAGGAGAGCACTCTTCCGCGGGCGTCGAGCGACCGCAGGGCGGCGCTTCGTCCGACTCGTCGGAGCAGTCGACGTGGCCGTCGCAGCGCCACGACAGCGGAATGCACATTCCGTCTCCTCCGCACGTGAACTGGTCTCCTCCGCACGACTCTGCGGCCGCGGCTTCCGCGAGTTCCTCGGTTCGCGTCGTCTCATCTGCTGCGTAACAGAACGAACGGTGTAACGGATTGAATTTATTTAATGCTTTGTTATTATAAGTCGTGTGAAAAGGTAGTTTTCCAAGAGGGGCACAGAGTTAATTATGATTATGAAGAATCCTAAACATGAACTAACAAACCAGAAATTTACGTCTATCGCGTAAGTAAAGAGTACCTCCTGTGAATCCAGTCAGTCTCTCCGTATAATTGTAATAATTGTTGCCTTCAGTCTCTCTATTCTGTCTATATGAACATGTAGCTACCGTACCAAGGTATATAGCATCGTCCACGAGCTCTACGAGTTGTTGCTTCTACGGCGATCGGCTGCCGGCAAAAGAGCGGCCGCCGGCTACGCCACCTATATTTGTAGCAACACCCCCACCTACGCGCGACCGTATGCTGTGTAAATTTTGTATATAAAGGGTGAAATTTTCTAATAAAATCAGTCTTGTACATACAACGAATGGAGTATTATTGGACCACACACCTATCTCCAAAAACACATAATAAGGACTTCAAACTACACTTCCGAATTCTAAGAAGCTACGAACGTAAGCATTATAAAGTGTCGTATGGGTTTTGACTCTAATAAAAGGTTTCCCAACGCGCAAGATTAATGGTAGGGGAGCCCAAGAGGGGATTTCTGGATTTACTCGAGCGCGTCAGATTAAGCTATGGTAGATTAATTACATGCTAAAAAGTGTCCATTTTAATAATCTGACGATTTAGCGTGACGAAAAGAAACATTCTCGAACGCGGTCAATTTTTTTTTTTTTTTAAAGGAAATAATGCAAAGAAAACAAGAAACCTTAATCTGACGATTTGCGCAAGCCGAAGTGACAAAAATCGTCAATAAAGTTTAGCTCATACTGCTACAAGGAAACATGTATTTCTTACTTCGCGTTCTCTCTCTCCCTTTCGCTATTTCTCTATTATTTATTTTCGCACCATACCTACACGCCAGCCATGACGCCTCGTTGCCATTACAGCTGATAACAGCACTCGTGTACAGCGCTCTGGCAGGTTTTTTTGTATTTTAAGTTCTACGAATTAAATTCAAAATATCTGACACTCTGAGTCACTCTGAATATCTGATGCGCTCAAGTAACTACATTTTTTTTTCCATTTTTAAAGCTTCCGTACGGGAGAACCCACCACTGAAATCGTCAGATTAAGCGAATCCGTCATCAGGGACATGTGGGCCATATACATTATCAATATCTGACGCGCTCGAGTATGTCCAGGTGACAGATTTTTTTTACATTTTTGAAAGCCTGTAGACGCTCAACGCTCAAAATATGTTAGAAGAAACTATCAATGCAATTGGTTTGAAAAAAATATATGTTATACTTAAACATGTGAAGAACAAATTGTATTGTTTATAAATTCCATCAAAGTAGTAGAAACCCCACAATAAAAGTTAGAACATAAGAAGAATTTGACTTATATTGAAAATTGTTGGGAAAACGGTTTATTGCGCGCCAATGATTCCTACACCGAATAATAAGTCAATATCATTTAAAAATAAACAAAAAAGTGCCATGGCTTCTCGATGGCACAGTAGACATGAATATGTCTCATATCATAAATGAAAAGAAAGATTTAAATGGTCCCTATCCCTATCCCTATCCCTATCCCCATCCCTATCCTTATCCTTATTCTTTCCCCTTATCCTTAATCCTTCTATGGTCAACAGGGATAATATATATATATAAACAAACGAACAAACTATCCCTATCCCTATCCCCATCCCCATCCCTATCCCTATCCCTATCCCCATCCCTATCCTTATCCTTATCCTTATTCTTTCCCCTTATCCTTAATCCTTCTATGGTCAACAGGGATAAAAGACATATTCATGTCAAAATATATATATAAACAAACGAACAAATTATAATTAATTAATTTACGTCATGGTAACGATTTTCGTGACACACATTCTTTCGAATTAATTCATTTACGTCATGGTAACGATTTTCGTGACACACATTCTTTCGAATAGACCCCAGAGAAAAGACATATTCATGTCAAAAATGTATTGATTTTTTTATTTTTTTTTAATGTAGTTTTAATGAAAAGTACAAAATATCACATTTATCAGGCCTGTTGAATTGTTTCCGCCGCCTCGGAACTCTAAATATATGGAGCTACAGTGTCTCAGTGACTGCGTTGAGGTGTGGATTACGTTTGCGTTATTCGTGCGGAATTAGTATGATATATATAAACATTCTAAAGGTCATATCGGTGAAGGTCAAATCGTCAATGTCATTCGCCTTTGTGAATCCCTTAAAGGTCTTCGTTACAATATAGTCAATATGTATGTTAAATTGCAATTTGGAGTTCAAAATAATGGCCAGGTCACGAATATGGCAAACTCTATGTGGGTTAACTTTTGTCGGCAATTTCATATCCATCAATGATGGGATAGCGCTTTTGAGTAAATATTATCACATTGCATTTATCTATGACAATGATAACTGAATATATCTTGACAACTGAATGTTCTTGAAGCCTCGAAGCTCGAGCCCTGGCCGCATGGGAAATTGAAAGAAAAAAAAAACAATAGGGGCATGACAATATCCTTTTATTAGTGTCAGGGCAAACTGTTCCTTACGGTTACGACATAAGGTTCACATTCCACTGTCAGCAATGGCATTCCAGAACTTTAACGTAAACATGTTTACATCTTTTGAGTTTCTAGTAATTTAAAACCACCCAGGCCGTCTGCGCGGGCATAAATACGTGTGCGGCTGCTCGAGAAGAACAGTTCTGCGACAACTAGCGATACGATTACGACACTTGGGAGTTTGGGAGCGAAGACATCTGTGACAGTGCATTAGTGACACGTTGAGTGAATTAGTGACGACTTTTGGCAAATTTTAGGGCTTAACTTGGTTAATCTTGGTCTGCGAAAATAAATCGAGTTTTTACACCCCTAAACGGCATTGTAAAACTTACCCCGCGCGTAACAATATAATCAGGATAACGATTTTGAGATATGTTATGTAAATGTTTAAGAACTGGCATAACACGTCACCTGTGCAGTTAGCTTCGTCGGCTCCGTCCGGGCAGTCGGTCACGTTGTCGCAGCGTCGAGACGCCGCATAGCAAAGACCGGCCGCGCCGCACGGCAGCCCCAGCGACCCGAGCAGAGCGCACTGCGTCACGTTCGCGTCGGCGTCGCCGGCGCCCGCGCAGCCCGCCTCGTCCGACCCGTCCGCGCACTGCTGAGCGCCGTCGCACCGAGCCGCCACCTCCACGCACATGCCGTCGGCGCAGCGGAAGTGCCGCGGCGGGCAGTCGCAGCCGCGCTCGTCGGAGCCGTCGTCGCAGTCGATGCGGCCGTCGCACACCGCGCTCGAGCGCAAGCAGCGGCCGCCCGCGCCGCACGCCACCGCGTCCTCGGGGCAGCGGCGCGAGGTGCAGTAGTACAGGTCCTCGTCGCTGGCGTCCACCGCCGAGCTGCAGTGCGGCACGCCGTCGCACACCAACTCCTCCGGGATGCAGCGTTCCTCGGCGCAGGCGAACTGGCCGACGGAACAGCGCGGGACGCCCGGCGCGAGAGGCGCGGGCGCGCAGGCTCGGCCGTCCTGCGCCAGCTGGCGGCCCTCGGCGCAACCGCAGACGGCGCGTCCCGCCTCGTCCGTGGCGCATATTTCGGCGCAGCCGCCGTTGAGCACGGCGCACGGGTCCGCGGAGCACGTCTGCGCCTCGGGGGAGACCGCCACGATGCCCATTGGCCTGGGCACGTCGCGACGCAGCGCCACGACGCCACCGGCACGCTTGTCGGCGCGGAAAACGCCGCGCGACACCCAATCGGTCCAGAAGATCCAGTCGCCGACCACGGCCAAGTCGAAGGGGTGCTCGGCGCGGCTGTGCGTGACGACGTGGCGGTGCGAGCCGTCGTAGTGCATGCGCTCGATCTTGTCAAGACGCGCGTCGGCCCAGTAGAGCTTCTTGGCGCGATGGTCGAGGGCCAACCCGTTGGGCATGAGCACGGCTGTGGAGACGATGGTCTGCTTGTCGCGGCCGCTGGCGAAGGCGCGCTCGATGGAGGGACGCGACTCGTTCCAGTTGGTCCAGTAGAGTCGCGCGTCGCAGGGGTCATAGTCGATGCCGCGCGGGCGGTCCCCGAGCGGGAGGCGCAGCAGCGTTGCGGGCGCGGCGACGTGCGGGTGGAGGCGAGCGCGCACGACGGCCGGAGTGCTGGCGCTGGTCCAGTAGAGCGTCTCCGTGTCGTGCGCGTACACCATCCCCTCGACGGCGCCCACCTCTGCGTAACCCAATTCACCCATTAACGACGTTCACTGTGATGTCAGTGTCTGTCCCAAAAGGGGACAAGGTTTCGAAATAATTTGTACACCATTCAGTCCGTTTGAATTGACTGTCGATATTAATTTACTAATAAATTGAAATTTGAGATCCTTAGGGGAATTTTTGAAAATACCTTTTTTGAATGTAAGTATATCGATGGGTGAAAAAAAAATCTAAACTAACTTGTTATACATGAAAAAAATTCAGGGAGGTTAGATTATACATTAAAAAAAAATAGAATTTATAGTATCAAAAATAACTGAAGGATATAATTGTAATGTTGAACGGTATTATGGCTAATTAATATTTCTATATGTTGTTTTGCTAATGACCGCTAGATGGCGCTAGTGGTTTGTTGAAACCACTTAGAACGCAAGGTGCATCTAGCTGTCGCTTTGCATTGTGTGAGCCCGGTAGAATTATTTTCATGTGTCACAAAATGAGATCCGTCATCAGATGTGAAATCACTGAGTTTTATTTGCGACAGTCCTACCGGTGGTTTTATATAATTTGCGAGTACACGCGGAATTGTACAGTAATGATAGAAGGAGGTCTACTCACGGGGGATGAGCGTGCGATGGTCGGAGCCGTTGAAGTGCACTGCGGCGATGGCGCCGTGTTGGATGTCGGAGTAAAAGAGCAGCGAGCGCGTGTAGTCGTACGCGAGTCCTATGGCGTTGCGCATCAGCTCCTCGCTCTGGATGGCCGGGAACGGCGAGTTCAACTCGTGCGCGTCCTCCAGGTGGATGCTGTCGATCTTCGTCACGCGCGAGTACATCACGAACGACGCGTACGGCACGCACGTGCGGTTGTCGGCCCCCAGGTCGCCATGCGGACACGCGCAGCGCGCCCGCGCGCCAGTGTACAGGCACAGCGCCTCGCAGCCGCCGTTGTCCACCGCGCACGGGTTCACCCGCTTCGCGTCCTCCGCCGACTGCGCGCTTCGCGACCAAATGACGACGTCCTTGAGGCTATCGCCGAGGTTGTCGCGCAGCACTCGGTGGTCGGAGAGGTTGGCGACGGGGGCGGCCACGAGGCTGCCGCGCCGCAGCTGCGTATCGAGCCAGTAGAGCGTGTCGCGGTGCACGGCCAGCGCCACCGGGTGCGCGAGCGGCGCCCCGCGAGCCACCGCGCGGCGACCGCTGCCGTCGTACGCCGAGCGCCACACAGACACGTCCCACGCGTCGGCCCAGTAGAGCGTCTCGCGACGCGTGTCCAGTGCTATGTCGGCCACGGCGGTCCCGTTGTAGAGCAGCTCGCGGCCGGAGCCGTCGAGGCGCGCGCGCTCTATCCAGCCGCCGCCGGCCAGGAACAGCCAGCCGCGCAGAGGGTCCGCCGCCAGCGTGGTGACCGCGAAGGGGTCCGTATCGAGCAGCACGTAACGATGCGCGCCGTCCGCGCGGGCCACTTGCACGAGGTTGCGTCGAGGGTCGGCCCAGTATACGTTGCCGGCGGCCCAGTCGAGCGCCAGGCCGGCCAGCGAGTCGTAGGGCTGCGCGTCGCGGGGTTCGGGCTGCTGCACGAGTAGCGCGCGCGCGGTGCCGTCGCGCTTTATGCGCCACACGCTGCCCGCCTCCGAGTCCGCCCAGTACAGCCACTCGCCGCTCGCCTCGTACTCCAGCGCCGCCGCCATCGACACCTGCGACACCGGCGCCAGTGCCGCCTCCGCCCCCTCTTCCGCTTCCGCCTTCGCCTCTGCGCCCACAGCGATCGCGCGAATCTCCCAGCTCAGCGAGAATATGGCCACCTCGTCCACGGCTATACACACAAGTTTTACAGGTAAGTACAATGTCCGCTCTGAAGTGGTGCTAATAGATTTTATTGCCAGATATTATAGTTTTCAAATTGTCTTGACAGAGTCTAAATGTACCTCTATTGAATGTCAAAGGCAACATTTATGGTATATGGAGCTACTCGGACGTAGTGGAGATGGAGACGGCCCTATTGTACGAGGGGAGGTCCAAAAGTTCGTGAAATGAAAGGGTTAAGCTGAATACATTCATTAGATCTAAAACATCGTAAAAATATTTTTGCCTCAAAATGAGCCAAAATTTCCGCCTTTACCTCATTGTCGCCGGAAAATTTCCTTCCCCTTAAGTCTTTTTTTAAATTGGGGAACAAATGAAAATCACTTGGGGCCAGATTTGGACTGTAGGGTGGGTGGACTAGTGATTCGAAGCCATGCGTGTGAATTTCCACTGAAGCCTTGGAGTACACCGAGGTAGGTCCGCCCAATCCAGAAATTCTAACCGAATCACTACATTTTTTGAGCCCCAACAACTGAACCGCTGACTCGGTGATAATTGATGCTTCGGACCCTTGATCCAAAAGGCATCTCAACGTAATGGCGGATCCCCTATCAGTCTGTGCCTTTGCTTTGACTAACGCTGTTGCCAATAAAGCCGTGCGATGCGATTTTGAAAAACAACTAGTTAATAACACATCCGATTCGGAACTATCTACGAATTCCGACTCATGCTCTCTTGAAGGTGCTTCTGCCGCTTCTGTAACGACAGCTACAACCTTGCCTTTTTCAAAATTGAAATTTTGTCTAGATTTACCTGCTGATATTGGAGGATCTAAATCATAACGGCGGTTGTCACTAGATGGCGCTAATGTTCTAATGTACGCGCGAACGTTTCTTTTATACAGTCTTTTATGCCTTCTAAATGTTTGTTTAATAAATAGGATTGAAGGATTTCTTTATAACGATTTACCTACTTACTCCCTGCGTTTTATTTATATTATAAACCTGGGATTAGTTGGTGATTTTTGGGCGCATTTGTAAATGGTCCTTCGTAGCCGGATTTAGGCAAGGGAAGTTGACAGTGCACTTGTACCAGCGCTTAGAACAGGATAGTGGGTCGCTATCCAGCGCATTTAGCCGCAGCCGCAGTGGAGGGACTGCCATAGCATGGGCCAGCTTCGGTACGAGGAGTGTATCTCCTCAAACAACCAGCAGACTTCGTGAGTCTGATCTGATACTCCTACTGTAGAACTGTATTATGGCGAAAATAATATGTCTAGTCAATGAAAGTTCACCGAGTTTTATTTGCGACAGTCCCACCGGTGGTTTTTATATCATTTGCGAGTACACGCGTAATTGTAATACACTATATAAACAGGTATATCAGCTGTTCGGAGCTACGCAACCGAACACCATTTTTGTGCCTTTGTTGCATATTTGCTTTGCCGCCGATTGAATGCGCGCTTAAACACCAGTGCGCGTTCGGCTCACCTTGAGACCACTACTGTCATTCGTTACCAGTAGTACTGCCATCTTTCACCAGCGCGTACTCCCATACCATCAAACATACCAGCTACCATATATACCAATAGACCATAACTAAAGTGAATTAAATTAGTGTTTTATAATAAGATAATTTGTGTGTCAATAAAGTGAGATAATATTACAAACATTTCTATCTAAAACCCCGTCGAACCAGCACCACCATAGTGTGCAAACCATTGAATGATCATCCTAACCAAGCGGTAACCAGCATCGTTGGATGGTCATTCTAACCCAACGGTATACCTGCACCACCATAGCGTGCAGACCGTTTCATCAGCTAAATTGTTCCCGGTGACAGTTGACTTTAAATGACGGTTAGCCTACTTGACAGATGGTGAAAAAGGCTCTAAGTAAATTTATGAATTAAGAAAATTTCTCCATATAATCGGCAAATTATAAATCAGCACGTTCAGGAATTGTATGCTGAACCGTCTTTATGACAGTCTGACGCACTCTACTATTTCAAAATGGCGATTTTATTTTCCATATCTAAAAATCACTTAGCACCAACTCCACCATCCAAAACGGCAAATTAACATGTATCCGTTATCGGAGCATATACATTAGCAATATCTGACGCAAAATCCCCTCTTGGGCTCCCCTACTATTACATTAAAATGTCTCTTTCTTATAAAATGTATATTTGAAAGTTAGATGCGTTAAAGTTTTGTATTGAAAGTTTGTAACTTACATGATGGATAAGGTTACGCGCGATTCGGTCTGAAGCTGAACGTAAGGAGAGTACGAAAGTAGGTAATAAAAAGATTACGTTTGCACGCGGCTCCGTCCGCTTCGTAGCCGGCGGCGCAGCGACACACGGAGTGGGCGTGCGACACGGGCAGGCAGAGGTGCGCGCAAGGCGAGCGCCGCAGCGAGCACGCGCCGCGCACGCCCCGCTGCAGCGACGGGTCGAACACGCGCAGCGACAGCACGTGCTCAGCGGCGCGCAGCACGCGCGCGTCCTCGCAGCGCGCGACGCCGCACGACACCAGCACGCCGCGCGCTGCGTCCGCCCAGATCACGCGCTCGCCGTACACCTCCACGGCCATCGGCCGCGCGCCCGCCTCCAGCGGCAGCGCGCTGGCGCGCCCCGAGCGCAGCTCCAGGCGCTGGATTGTCGCCGAGCCCGCGTTCACCCAGTAGAGGCGCTCCCCGCGCGCGTCCAGGCACATGCCGCCGGCGCCGGACAGGTGCGCGTCGTCACTGGCGCGCAACAGCACGCGCCGCGCGCCGCCGTCGCCCGCGGCCGTCTCGATGCACTCCCCGCCGGGCGGCGTGTGCGCCCAGTACAGGCGACCGCGCGCCGGGTCGGCAGCCAGCGTGGACACGTTGTGCAGGCCGGCGAGCAGCCGCGCGGACCGCTCGCCCGCCAGCGTGGCGACCGTCAGCGCCGCGCCGCCGGCCGACGAGTAGTAGACGAGGCGCGCCGCCCAGTCGACGGCGAACCCGCGCGGCGCATCCACGCCGCTGTCCGCCACGACGCGTACGGCGCCGCCCGCCACGTCGCGCCGCTTGATCTCGTTGGTCTCGGCGTCCGCCCAGAACACGGCGCGCTCCTCGGCCGCGAAGTGGAGAACGTCGGGGGAGGTGAGGTGCGGTCCGGACACGGTAGGGATCATGTGCGACTCCGGCTCGTCTAGGTCGAGGCCGCGGATCTCGCCGGCGCGGCCCACGAGCAGCACGCGCTCGTGCGGCTCGCAAGATCGACCGTCGGCGCCGAGGCGCATCAGGTGCGGGCAGGCACACACGCGGCGCGAAGGCGCGTCGATGAGGCACAGGTGCGAGCAGTCGCCGTTGCGCGGCGCACACGGGTTGGCGGCGCGCGGCTGCCGACTCGGGTGAATCACCTTGAGGTCGAAGGGCTGCGTGAGCGTGCGCTGCACGACGAAGGCGTCGGAGCCGTTCCACTTGTTGGCGCGCACGACGCTGTTGGTGCGCCAGTCGGTCCAGTAAAGGTGCGACTCGAACACGGTCACGGCGAACGGATGCGACAGCAGCGGGTGGTCGCGTAGCACCTCGCGGTGGTCGGCGCCGTCGTACGTGGTGGTGTGAATGGAGTCAGAGCGCGCGTCCACCCAGTAGAGGCGGCGCGCCGGATGGTCGAGCGCTATGCCGTTGGGCCACGCACCGTCGGCGACCGCGTCCACTCGTACCACCGTGGTGCGAGCGCGGCCCGCGAGCGAACAGCGCTCGATACGCGCCGCTGCCGCCTCCCAGTCGCTCCAAAACAGGTAACCCACGGTCGGGTCGGCGGCGATGGCGCGCGGGCTGTCCATGTCGCCGGCCACGAGCGTGCGCCGGAAGCTGCCGTCGAGGCGCGCCACCTCGATCTGGCGCAAGCCGCTCTCCACCCAGTACAGGTTCCCGGCCACCCAATCGACGGCCAGCCCCTCGGCCGTGGATAGTCCTTGACGCACGAGCGGGTGCACGCCGCTGAGCGACGAGCCCGCCACGCGTGCCGCGTAGATGTTGTCGTCGAGCACGTCGGTCCAGAAGAGGTGCGTCGTGTTGTCGGTGACGTTGCGCAGCCAGTCCAGCGCTATGGTGTTCTTGAGGGAGGAGATGAGTGCGCGCGAGCGCAGCGACGGCAGCTCCACGGCGCGCACCTCGTGGCGGTTGCTGAACACGAGCAGCGGCGTCGCGTTCTCGGTGCTCTTGCAGGTGAACCCATCGCCCGACAGCCGGTAGCCGTCGTAGCACGTGCACTTGTGGCGGTTTTTCTGCGGCTGGCAAGTCTGGCTGCAGACGCCCCACTCGGTGCAGACGTGCCGCGGTGCGCAGGTGACCTGATCGCGCTGCAGGTGAAGATCGGGCGGACAGCTGCAGACTGGCCCCGAGGGCGCTGGGTGGCATGCGTGCGAGCAGGCCGCCAGCGCGCACATGGGCTCTCCGCAGCGGTCCGCTTCGTCTGCGCCATCCGCGCAGTCCGCTCGTCCGTCGCACTGCAGCGCCAGCGGCACGCATCGCGTGTCGTTGTCGCAACGAACGCCGGGCGCGGCGCACTCGGCGGCGGCGTTAGTGCTGGCGGTGGTAGCGGCGGTGGTCGTTGAGGTGGTCGTGGTTGTCCGTACTGACTCGCACTCGTTCTCGTCCGATGCGTCCAAGCAATCGACGCGCGAGTCACATCTAAATTCCTACAAGCGAATGAATATTAAAACTTTAAAAATTGCCGCTTTAAAAAAATAACTATAACTAGATTCCATTCTTTAGGTTTATTTGTTTATAATCTATAATATATTTTTAAAATTTATGGCTGTATGTAATCTAAATCCAAATAAATAAATAAAAAATATTTTCCCTTAAACCTACTGTTTAAGCTTAATAATATCATTTCATAAGTAGTTGTAAAAGGCGACGCTAGATGTCGCCAGTTGTCTATGCCTATCGGTGTTTTGCCGCACGTCAAACGGCTTGTCTAACGTGTATTATCATTATAAAAGTGTATATCGGGTGAAAGAATATAACATTGTGTGTATGTGCCGTGTTTTATTTATCTAATTTGTACAGGTTATCACCTAAAAATCTCGAACACCTCCTACGTCTAATTGCATTCGTTACGAACTCGTCTCTCGTCACGCGTTTATGAATTACGTGTGAATTACAAATTAAAAGAAATCGAAATAAAAGAATATGGTCATGTGCACTTGTGGTGCAGTATCCTTGCGTAAGCGCAACACGTTTAGTTAGCAGAATCGCCGCGAGAGGCGCCTGTGACTGACCTCGAACGGAACACATAATAACAATTTGGGGACTAACCATTCGGATGCATTCCCGGTTGGCGCACTGGAACTCGTGCTCCTCGCACAAGCCCGTCTTGTCGTCGCGGTCGCGGTGGTGCGGCCGATGGCGCGGGCGCGACTCGTCAGGCGCGTCCGTGGCGTCGCCCGCTCCGCTCCGACACGCGCTCTCGTCCGACGCGTCGGCGCAGTCGGCGCGCCCGTCGCAGTAGTACTCCCACGGGACGCAGGCGCCGTTCGCGCAGCGAAACATGGCGCCCGAGCACGAGCCCTCGTCGCAGTCGCTCTCGTCGCTGGCGTCGGCCGCGCCACAGTCGTGCTCGCCGTCACAGCGCCACGCGGCCGGAATGCAGCGGCGCGACGCCGTGCATGTGAACTGCTCGGCCGAGCACGCCGTGCGCGCGCACGCAGCCGCCGTCTCGTCCGCGCCGTCCGCGCAGTCCTTCAGCCCGTCGCACACCCAGCTCTTGAGCACGCAGCGGTTGGAGTCGCAGCGCAGGTAGAGGGCGGCGTCGCAGGTGACGTTGGAGCATGGCCCGGCGGGCGACGAGTCCTCGTCGGAACCGTTCGCGCAGTCCGCGTCGCCGTCGCAGACGAGTCTCGCGTCGATACAGCGGCCGCGGCCGCAGTGGAAGTGGCCGTCGCGACAGCGCGCCTCCGGGCGGGCAGCGGCGGAGGGAGCGCGCGCGACGCAGCGTGTCACGTCCGAGGGGTCGGGCACGAGCGGCTCGACACACGCGCAAGTGCGGCCCGCGGGCGTGGCGAGGCACAGCTGCTCGCAGCCGCCGTTGGCGCCGGAGCAGGCGTTGCGGCCTCGGCGCGCGGTGCGGGACACGAAGCGAAGGTCGTAAAGCGGCGGCGGGAACTGGCGCAGCAGCGTTACGTTACCGTCCGCGAGGCGCTTGAGGGCGCCGGTGGCGTGCTCGGACCACAAGACGGCGCCCTCGTAGAGCGCCAGCCCGTACGGCTTAAGCAGCGGCGCGTCGGGGGAGTCACGCGCGATCTCCTCCCGGCGGCCGGAGCGCAGGTGCAGTCGCTCGATGCGGTTGAGGTAGGTGTCGCACCAGTAGAGCAGCTGTCGCTCGTGGTGCAGCGCGAGTCCGTTGGGCCAGTGCATGTCGCCGTCGAGCAGCGTCCGCCGTCCGCTGGCGTCCATGGCGGCCGTCTCGATGCGCGCTCGGCCTTCGCCGCCCGCGGACTCCCACACGCTCCAGTACATTGTTCTGTGACGAGAGAGCATTATGAAAACTCTTTCCTTCCTCCATTTTCAACCTCACTGTCTTTGCTAAGCTAATTTAATTAATCGGCAATAACGAGAAAGGATGTGTAGATAGATGTTCTAATATAGATCACGTTGGAATGTCCAAATTAATAAATAACAAGATAATTTTTGCTATTTTATTCTATTTTTACTAGAATTTTATAAGAAAATTAAGAACATATTATATGAGGAAATATAATTATTTAAAAATATTTTAGTATTCGTGTTCAAGTCGGTCGTAGTCCATATTTTAATTCTTAAGGAGGCGTATACGTTATCCATCAAAAACCAACGTCTTGCAGTACACTTATTGGGTAATCTGTCACTTATGATAACAAGTTTTTAATTTATATAGGTAAATAAATCCCTTAACTACAGTTCTCCGGCCGTGAAAATGAAAATTATCTTTTTTACCCCTTCTAGTGATTTATTTCCCAAAAGCATTTTCGAGAAAACGCCTAAAACAGGGTCTGTTTCGGTACACATATCTGAATAATTAGACCATTTAAAAAAACAATAAATTTGCTAACAGACTGCCTATCAAGTCTATTTTAATTGACCGCAGCAAAATATTACAAAAAAGGCCTAGAAACTCATTAAAAAATATGAAATCATTTTTATAAAAACTCATTTGAAATTTGCCTTGTTGCAAAGAAACAAGGCTCAAAATGGCTTCGCTTTTCTATGTTTGCGTTTTCGTACACGTCTTGGTCAACTCTCAGTCTACGCCAGAGCGTCGTCGAGGCAGGACCTGTGTCGCTCTGTTCAAGATCGAACTTGTTGTATACAGATACGAAATAATCGACTAATACCTTTGATACTTTACCCAAAAATAAGGTATAATAGAATATGTACATACATACTATTTTATTTATTTTTTTACCAACATGCAACTATCAGAGGTAGGTATCCCGAGTGTGGGCTCTTTTTGTTTGTATTCATGAGTACTTACATGCTGGATGACTTGGTTGACCTGATGATGGACTCCTGAGACACCCCATGGAACTCCGAAACTATCAGAGGTAGGTATCCCGAGTGTGGGCTCTTTTTGTTTGTATTCATGAGTACTTACATGCTGGATGACTTGGTTGACCTGATGATGGACTCCGGAGACACCCCATGGAACTCCGAAACTATCAGAGGTAGGTATCCCGAGTGTGGGCTCTTTTTGTTTGTATTCATGAGTACTTACATGCTGGATGACTTGGTTGACCTGATGATGGACTCCGGAGACACCCCATGGAACTCCGAAACTATCAGAGGTAGGTATCCCGAGTGTGGGCTCTTTTTGTTTGTATTCATGAGTACTTACATGCTGGATGACTTGGTTGACCTGATGATGGACTCCGGAGACACCCCATGGAACTCCGAAACTATCAGAGGTAGGTATCCCGAGTGTGGGCTCTTTTTGTTTGTATTCATGAGTACTTACATGCTGGATGACTTGGTTGACCTGATGATGGACTCCGGAGACACCCCATGGAACTCAGAAACTATCAGAGGTAGGTATCCCGAGTGTGGGCTCTTTTTGTTTGTATTCATGAGTACTTACATGTTGGATGACTTGGTTGACCTGATGATGGACTCCGGAGACACCCCATGGAACTCCGAAACTATCAGAGGTAGGTATCCCGTGTGTGGGCTCTTTTTGTTTGTATTCATGAGTACTTACATGCTGGATGACTTGGTTGACCTGATGATGGACTCCGGAGACACCCCATGGAACTCCGAAACTATCAGAGGTAGGTATCCCGAGTGTGGGCTCTTTTTGTTTGTATTCATGAGTACTTACATGCTGGATGACTTGGTTGACCTGATGATGGACTCCGGAGACACCCCATGGAACTCCGAAACTATCAGAGGTAGGTATCCCGTGTGTGGGCTCTTTTTGTTTGTATTCATGAGTACTTACATGCTGGATGACTTGGTTGACCTGATGATGGACTCCGGAGACACCCCATGGAACTCCGAAACTATCAGAGGTAGGTATCCCGAGTGTGGGCTCTTTTTGTTTGTATTCATGAGTACTTACATGCTGGATGACTTGGTTGACCTGATGATGGACTCCGGAGACACCCCATGGAACTCCGAAACTATCAGAGGTAGGTATCCCGTGTGTGGGCTCTTTTTGTTTGTATTCATGAGTACTTACATGCTGGATGACTTGGTTGACCTGATGATGGACACCGGAGACACCCCATGGAACTCCGAAACTATCAGAGGTAGGTATCCCGTGTGTGGGCTCTTTTTGTTTGTATTCATGAGTACTTACATGCTGGATGACTTGGTTGACCTGATGATGGACTCCGGAGACACCCCATGGAACTCCGAAACTATCAGAGGTAGGTATCCCGAGTGTGGGCTCTTTTTGTTTGTATTCATGAGTACTTACATGCTGGATGACTTGGTTGACCTGATGATGGACTCCGGAGACACCCCATGGAACTCCGAAACTATCAGAGGTAGGTATCCCGAGTGTGGGCTCTTTTTGTTTGTATTCATGAGTACTTACATGCTGGATGACTTGGTTGACCTGATGATGGACTCCGGAGACACCCCATGGAACTCCGAAACTATCAGAGGTAGGTATCCCGAGTGTGGGCTCTTTTTGTTTGTATTCATGAGTACTTACATGCTAGATGACTTGGTTGACCTGATGATGGACTCCGGAGACACCCCATGGAACTCCGAAACTATCAGAGGTAGGTATCCCGAGTGTGGGCTCTTTTTGTTTGTATTCATGAGTACTTACATGTTGGATGACTTGGTTGACCTGATGATGGTTTCCGGAGACACCCCATGGAACTCCGAAACTATCAGAGGTAGGTATCCCGAGTGTGGGCTCTTTTTGTTTGTATTCATGAGTACTTACATGCTGGATGACTTGGTTGACCTGATGATGGACTCCGGAGACACCCCATGGAACTCCGAAACTATCAGAGGTAGGTATCCCGTGTGTGGGCTCTTTTTGTTTGTATTCATGAGTACTTACATGCTGGATGACTTGGTTGACCTGATGATGGACTCCGGAGACACCCCATGGAACTCCGAAACTATCAGAGGTAGGTATCCCGAGTGTGGGCTCTTTTTGTTTGTATTCATGAGTACTTACATGCTGGATGACTTGGATTTAAGTTGACGTATTAGTTATCGTGTTCTCCTTAGCAAGCCCTTTCATTTGAAACCCACACTGTGGTATTGCAGAAAAAATAACTAGTCCGCCATATTGGAATTAGAATGACATCACATAACTAAGCATACATTGTCATCCAAAATAAGCGTGTATACCAAATTTCAGACCAAGATGTAGTCGTAATATGGAATTACGGGCACATTCATCACATATCAAAGTTTCAAAAGCAGCTCAACCAAGTCATCTAGCATGTAAGTACTCATGAATACAAACAAAAAGAGCCCACACTCGGGATACCTACTTCTGATAGTTTTGGAGTTCCATGGGGTGTCTCCGGAGTCCATCATCAGGTCAACCAAGTTATCCAGCATATAAGTGCTCATGAATACAAACAAAAAGAGCCCACAATCGGGATACCTACCTCTGATAGTTTCGGAGTTCCATAGGGTGTCTCCGGAGTCCATCATCAGGTCAACCAAGTCATCCAGCATATAAGTGCTCATGAATACAAACAAAAAGAGCCCACACTCGGGATACCTACCTCTGATAGTTTCGGAGTTCCATGGGGTGTCTCCGGAGTCCATCATCAGGTCAACCAAGTCATCCAGCATATAAGTGCTCATGAATACAAACAAAAAGAGCCCACACTCGGGATACCTACCTCTGATAGTTTCGGAGTTCCATGGGGTGTCTCCGGAGTCCATCATCAGGTCAACCAAGTCATCCAGCATATAAGTGCTCATGAATACAAACAAAAAGAGCCCACACTCGGGATACCTACTTCTGATAGTTTTGGAGTTCCATGGGGTGTCTCCGGAGTCCATCATCAGGTCAACCAAGTCATCCAGCATATAAGTGCTCATGAATACAAACAAAAAGAGCCCACACTCGGGATACCTACCTCTGATAGTTTCGGAGTTCCATGGGGTGTCTCCGGAGTCCATCATCAGGTCAACCAAGTCATCTAGCATGTAAGTACTCATGAATACAAACAAAAAGAGCCCACACTCGGGATACCTACCTCTGATAGTTTCGGAGTTCCATGGGGTGTCTCCGGAGTCCATCATCAGGTCAACCAAGTCATCTAGCATGTAAGTGCTCATGAACACAAACAAAAAGAGCCCACACTCGGGATACCTACCTCTGATAGTTTCGGAGTTCCATGGGGTGTCTCCGGAGTCCATTATCAGGTCAACCAAGTCATCTAGCATGTAAGTACTCATGAATACAAACAAAAAGAGCCCACACTCGGGATACCTACTTCTGATAGTTTTGGAGTTCCATGGGGTGTCTCCGGAGTCCATCATCAGGTCAACTAAGTCATCCAGCATGTAAGTGCTCATGAATACAAACAAAAAGAGCCCACACTCGGGATACCCACCTCTGATAGTTTCGGAGTTCCATGGGGTGTCTCCGGAGTCCATCATCAGGTCAACCAAGTCATAGCCATCGATACCAAACTGATACAATTAGATAAATAGCAAAATTACAACAAGTATCAATATTACAAGTGTCGTCTGTTTTTCTGCCTTGCCGAAAGCGTCACTGTGTGCGTGAGCCGTGCGCGTGTGTTAATCCTTCTTTTTGACGGAAATCGCAACGTGAAATACGTATACCCGTCCTTAAGTAGTTTAAGTATGGCGTTGGAGGCGCGGGGGTCTAACAAGTATTCTTATACTTAATAGGAGGTCCCCTACACCTAATTTTTGGTGAATATTATTTTGTATTTTGTATTTTTGTATTTGTATATGCGAAATAAAATGTGACCTCACCCGCGCTCTGGGTCCAACGCGATGGAGCGCGGACTGTAGTTGTCCAGCCGCAGAAGGACGCGGCGCGTGTTGGGCGCGTCCAGTCCGGCCACACACAACCAGCCCAGGCCCTCGTCGCTCCAGAAGAGATTCCGCCCGATCCAGTCCACGGCCAGTCCTACGCAGTTGTCGATCAGCTGGTCCGGCCCCGCGGGGTCTTGTCCCAGGAACACCTCTCGCCCGCTCCCATCCAGCTTCTGGCGCACGATCTCGTACCGTTGCACGTCCGAGTAGTAGAGCGTGTCCGTGAGCGTGTCCACGTCGGCGGACGCAGGTCGCGCGGCGTGCAGCGCAGGGGCAGCCGCCTCGCTCGCGTCCCTCGCGTCCACGGCCACCGCCTGCACCATGGGGGGCGAACCGCGGCACACGAGCGCATAGCTGTCCACTCGCTCGCGCTCGCAGTCGGTAGCACCGGCGCGCCGGTACCCGTGCGCGCAGATGCAGTGTCCGTGCTCGGTCCCGTTGCGATACGCCGTCACGCAAATGTGCGCGCAGCCTCCCTTGTTCGTCGCGCAGCGGTGGTGCACTGCGGGAGACACAATATTTATTTTTAGTCTGCTTAGTCAGAGCCTCACTTTGCTCACAGAATTTTAAAAAAAAACGGTGTGTGCTAAAACCAGACGACAGAAGTGAAAACTTGGAAAAAGGCGAAATTAATAATAGCCGAGCGTTTCGCCTCACTCATTCAATACTCACTAAATAAAGTGCACAGCGTGCATAAACTAGTTTTCATTTCAAAAATTCTTATTGCGACACTTAGTATTAGTAGTAGGGGTTAGTAGGGAACGTTATAAAACGTACCAAATACCAAATGTGCCAAATTTCATCCAAATCCGTTAAGCCGTCTGCACAAATGCACAGACAAAAATTGTGAAAACTTTTTTTTTTAAATATTTGTTGTATCTACAGACTCGGCTCGTTTTCGATTTTATTATATGTATAGAATAGATAAACGAGTGTATTGAAAGAGTAATGAAAAGTATTTGCCTGGCGGTTGCTTCTGCCGATGGTAGACTATGACGGCGGCCGGGTGAGCGTCCACGGAAATGTCGCGGCGACGAGGGTCCCTCGCGCGGGTCGCCACGGCGGCCACTGCGGCCGAGTGCCACTGCGGCAGGAACAGGGTGTCGCCCAACACGCCCAGCGCCTGCAACCGCTCGCTGCGGTACGCGCGCCGGACGGTGGCGCGGTGACCGCCCTCGTAGTCGGCGCGCTCCACACAATCCAGGTACGCGTCAGCCCAGAACAGCGTCCGTGTCGCCACGTCCAGCGTCAGCGCCGTCGGATATACGAGCTTCTCGGTGGCGACGGCCGACCGCTCGCCGCCCGACAGCGTCGCGCGCTCGACGGTCGCCGGCGCCGCGCCCCAAGCGCACCAGAACATCAGCCCCGCGGTCGCGTCCAACGCGAAGCCGCGCACCTTGCTCGACCCCGACTCCACCAGCAGCCGACAGTACGTCGCCGAGCGGTCGCAGACGTATATGACTTCGCGCAGCTCGTCCACCAGGTACCAGTTGCCGGACACCCAGTCGACGGCTAGGTAGCTGACCGAGTCCACGTCGGGGAAGAGGCTCGGAGTGCGCTGGAGATAGGTTTGCGAGAGGTTGTCCGTGCGCGCGCACACGATGCCCGCCCGGCTCACGTTGTGGTGCACGTAGCAGATGGTTCCGTTGCTGAAGTCGATGTCCGCCGCGCGCAGTCTGAACGCGTGCAGCTTGCGCTTTTGCGCGGCGTCCCTCGCTTCGTCCGTGGGACGCTCGCTCAGCGACTCGCGGGATATCGACGACGACGTCACCACCAACAGCGATGTCGAGAGATTTTTCGGTTCTGTGTGTGAATAAGTGAATAAACCTTCAGTTTTGCTTTTCAGAGTTTACTATTTTCATTATATTTAACTGGTGAATGTGCGTGAAGTAGATATGTATCTTCTAAAAGTAGACAACTTGAAAATATCCGCAATAACAAAGACATCGTTTGAATTTAGTGAGAGTGAAATGAGAGTAACCATTGATGGGATCGCAGGAGCGGGCGTCCGGTTGCAGCGCGTAGCCGTCGACGCACTCGCAGCGGAAGGAGCCGAGGGTGTTGAGGCAGCGCTGGGCGCAGGGGGCGTCGGCGTCGCTGAGCGCGCATTCGTCGCTGTCGACGCAGAGGCCGTCGCGCGGCTCGTAGCCCTCAGCGCAGTGGCACGCCGGGCCCTCGTGCGTTGGCCGACAGCCCTCCGCGCAGTGCAACGAGGTGCAGCCGGACTCCTTGTCGCACAGCTGCCACTCGTCCGACCCGTCCAGGCAGTGGCGCACGCCGTCGCAGAACTGGGCCACGGGGATACATGAGAACTGCCCGTCCACGGGCGTCGCACACCGCGCTCGGTTGCCGGGGCACTTGAAGTCCTTCTCGCCTGCAACGGCCCAAGTCGTTTGACATTCTTTTGCCGATCTACAATACGTGGTTTTCGATCATGGATTCGCAAGGTGTCGAGAAATCGAGAAAAGTTTTCTCATCGATTTCTCCACCAATAGACGACCGCGTCGCTCTACATACGCAAATGCAAGAACTGAGCTCTTATAAGTTTAAATCCGATAAAGCGTCAAGACTTGTTTTGTGTTTGCTATTCCCAAGTCCAATGATGATACATAGAAAAAGAAACGTACACATGTAGGGATCCTCGTCGGAGTTGTCGTGCGGGCCGCAGTCGGCGTCGCCGTCGCAGCGCCATCCGGCCGCGATGCAGATGCGTGTGCGCTTGCACTGGAACTGGCCCGAGGTGCACGTGCTGTTCCAAGTGCACTGCAGCTCGTCCGATGCGTCCGCGCAGTGCGCTCGGCCGTCGCAGCGCCAGGCGGCCGGCACGCACCGCGACTCGTCCGCGCACCCGAACTGCCCCTCGCCGCACCGCAGTGCGCCGTCAGAGCCTTTCCCACCTGCTCATTAGTTACGAGTGGATTTTATGGTCAACATTGTAACAGATCGTTGTTGAAATTATGAAATAAAATATGAAGATAAAATCGCACCTTCAGAATGAAAACGACTCAACTCAAAAAAATCGAGAAATAAGTTATGGTTGAGAAATAAAATAACTTTATCTATCTCTGTAAAATTGTTATATCGGTCTCTTTCATTCTTGAAGATTTTTACACCAGTGTTTTTCAAAAGAATACGAAATTTTTCTACATTCTTATTTTGCCATTATCTCAAAACTATCTTTTTTGAATTGAGTCGTTTTCGTCCTACTTTGCTTAAACAATTTCCTCTTTCTTTTAAGGAAAGTATAGAGAAATACGGATACGGATATCGGGCACATCACTAGTAGGTAGATACGTACCATATCATATTACATGTATGAAATCACGAGCGTCGTTTTCTTAAGGCGCAAATTAATATTGTCTTAGGAACAGACTCCTTGATGAGTTTGTGTCTTCGAGATTTATAAAAAAAATCCTATAGCTAGTATAAATAGTATTTTGGATGAAGACAATAATAGATAGAAAATAAGCTCTATTTTTCGTGTGTAGCCATTTGAAAAACAAAAGGTAGAAATAGGTAGCAATAGAATAGGTTTTATACTTCCTACGTAATAAGCACAGGTTAAGTTCAAACTTCAAGATTCAACTTAAATAACAGCAGCAGTTCAGCATGCACACTAAGTTCAGTCGAAATGACTGAGAAGCAATTTTGACAATTCCGTGGGATTGTCGACATTATTTTTGAAAGGTCTTCGCATGAGAATTTGTTAGAAATTGTCAACATTACAAACATACTTACTTTAAAAAAAGTCTACAAATATTAATCTTTACTCGGTTTCAGTATGGATGGGGCTGGCATGCAAATGTTAGCTCTTCTCGGTAATGTTCGTTCGTTCTCGGTCGCATCTCATCCCCCGCTGGCTATAATTTCGTTTCCCTAGCGTTTTTTTTTTTTAATTTTTATTGTAGTGTGTGTAAAAAATCGTCACTGTTTATTACTTTTTATTATATTTAATTAGTTTTATTATAATTTTACACAGTTTCACTACTCAAACTGGTATTTTATTATGCTTAAAATTTAATAAAACATTCGACACGTTCGGGCTCGTCTGGCTCGGGAACGCCGAATTCGGCGTACTATTTTATGCCGCATTTTACAAGTACGACGGGGGGTATCTAGTCGAGCGCAGCGAGACCAATCATTTATCTATGATCGATTCAGTGGAAAAAAACTACCTGTGGGTTCTACTCAATAGTAAATATTCCTGGACATATCTGGGAGTGTACTTGTTCTTACTTACTATGAGATATGAATTGGTATTGTAGGGAGAATATCTTGTGCGGAATGCGAGATGAAAGGCAAGAGAAATAAAGTGATAAGTTATCAGCACGAGGGCAGAAGGTTAGGAGCGAAGTGCAGCGTCTGATCTGCGATATTATTGTTAATAGGTAATAAATTGTGCGCCCGCATCCGCCGTTCGTCGGCGGCTGATCGCTTCAATTATCCACACTCTACAAATTTATCAACTTGATACTTAAAAATTATTATAAATAAATGTTATACACTAGGTTAGGTTAGCTTTATCATTTTTGGCCACTTAATATTCTTATAGTGTGTTCAATGTAGATATGATTTATTTAAAAAATATTCACAATATTTTTATTTTCATAATATTTTAATAGTACAGTAATAACTATTCCATAATATAGTAGGTATTTTGTTTCAGCCTATGCATCTACACTTGTAATGCATTATAAAGAGATTTTTATTTTGGTAATGAATAAACTCAAAAACTACTGAGACGATTTTAAAAATTCTTTCACCTTTAGAAAGCTATATTATCAGCGAGTGACATAGGCACATTTATAAAGTTACGCGGACGAAGTCACGTGCGACAGCTAGTAACTACGTAAAGCGTGTTTCAAATGAGGTTTCAAAAGAGGCAATGATTCCTATAACTTCGTAACTCAATAGAGATCGTGTGATTTAATGTATTTTTGGGCTACCTTCAGTAACACGTCTAAGCGTAAAAAATATTTGTATTTAACAATCCGGCATCTTTATTGAAAAATATTTTATTACAAGGCTGAACTCAAACCTAAATCAGTATCATGACGAAATTAGAATCTGCTTCTGCCACTTGAACCGAGTTATTGGTGCTTGAGAATAAAACGCTGCCATATATCTTTAAACTTGCATTCCTAATTATGTATTTAAGACAAGTATGAACCGGTTTGCATATTCTTGTAGCAAGAACTTGACGCCCACAATTAAACCTATCCGATTACAACAGGAACCGCATCTCAGCGACTGACAGGTGGCCTTGCAGTCTGCCTGCGGTTCTATCCTACAAATCATTTACTTTATACTAAAATATAAGTTTCTGATCTGTCACTAAACTATTCTTATAAAGTTACCTATAAATAAAATTCTTTGTATTCAATAATATTGACAAATGAAATAAAAATAGAGTCAAGTGAGTAATTATCTCGCCCCTTAGCAATAAAAATATTCCAGAAAAAGTTGACCATAATGAATTTCATAGAAGTGTCATAAGGTCAAGAACCATTTGTGCAAATATTTATTAAATAGAGCCTAGATCAACATATAAAATTATTGAATATGTAGTAGTATTGGTAAAAATGCCTCCCTTCATACTTCAATACAGTAATTTCCTTCCAAACTCTGAAGAAAAAAAAATTAAAAATTAGGCCTTTCATTACTGTTGGCGATTTCTAGGTGTTTCAATACATAATACTTTAATATATGCATTTACAAATCTAATATATAAAATTCTTGTCGCGATGTTTGTTGCTAAACTCCTCCGAAACGGCTGGACCGATTATGATGAATTTTTGTGTGCTTATCGGGTAGGTCTGAGAATCGGCCAACATCTATTTTTATACCCTTAAATGTTAAGGGTGGTCCACCCAAATTTTTTTTTATTAGTAGCTAGTATGTTTATAAATGTCTTTCCTCCTTCTTGACGACATTCTATTCATAGCTGTAGGATAAATAAAAGTGATAACGTCCTAATAAACATTAAAGCCTGTCACACACACATAGCTATAATATATAATAATATAAATTATAGCCAGGCATATTACTATATATTTTCTATACAAATATTGGAGTGACCACACACACAGCTGTAATATATATGCCTATGATGTCACCAACTTATACAATAATATATATTATAGCTACGTTTGTGACGGCCTTAGTATCCGATTGTTGGACAAATACCACATTTATGCCAGTTCAGACTGATAAGCCTAGGTAGGTACTAGGTGGCAACAAACATGTACCTAGTGCTTCTATTTATTGTTTTCAAGGAATTCCAAAATGACCTACACTGTTGTATTGGCTTATTGATAACATTATCACAATTAATGTTTTAATAACAAGACACATATGTAGAGAAACTAATGTGAATATAATTAAACGGACAATCACATAAATTCATTAGCTTCACAAGTAGATACCTGTTATCAAAGGTCGGCTCTAAAGTCACATCGAGTAAGCTCTCGATTACTTTGTAAGAATACAAATAACACAAATAAATTTTAGATTCTAATTTAAATAACATATTTAAGCTAATTAGAGAGAAAAGTATATGAGGACGTTATTCAAGTATGAAATAATGCAATTTTTGACTGCTTTTGCTGCAGCATCAAATAGTGTGCGGGATACACGAATCCTCAACAACTTACAGCAGATAATATAGCATGTTTGGGCTCATGAGAACGGTCTCAATAAAATGCCAAAGGTAAATTTATAATTTTATCTTGTATTAGTGTAAATAAAAATTGTATGCTTAACAGGTAAGTTCACAATAAGGATGCTATAAATCATGCACTTAACTTAACAAGTAAGTCACACCAAACACATAGTTATTTTAGCTAAAGGGTTCTAGTCAGGAATAAAAGTAGGCGTGGGTACGTGCAAAAGCATTTATTGTAATAAAAATAATCATAAAACATGCTGCATTCCACAAACTCGATCAGTTTTCATTCAGTTTTCTTACCGGACGGTGTTTGTGACACCAGCGGTGGAGACACAGAATGAGTGGATGCCAAACAGCCCCACACAGTGGCCACTAGAAGGGTGGTCGCCAGCGACATGACTGAGCACTAACTTCCAGCGCCTCAAAACTTTTTCTTTGTATAATTGAATATATTCATGGTCATACTTAACTAATTATAAGCACAACACAAACACAATTCTCAACTATTGTTTTCATTATTGCAAGTCAGTAACAAGAACCTATTGATTTATTTTAAATAGGTATTTAGGTATTCGTGTTCGTCGAGATTTTTATAATCATCTTGAGACATTTGGGTATTTATAAGTCACGAATATTTAAACGTATAGAACGTATAGACCGTAAATGAGATAAAAGGCCGGCCGGGCAGAGGAAAAACGCAACCACTTTTATAAACAATCACTTTCACTTGCAGTTCAGTCAGTAATGATCAGTAAAGTAAGTTACGATGCGCTCTAGCTAGCGTTTTTCATTTCAGTTGAAGAGATCGAGACGAGACGCGCAGCCCGCAGCACTCCGCTAGTGTTGTGATCAACGCTTGTAGATTATAAAAACAGAAGTCAAAGCTCTCCAAGGAATGCGAAGCGTTGCGAAAATGTAAGCTTCAATTCCCAAAGCTCGATAGAGCTCAATTAGCTGCCCTCGCTTGACGAATTACATTACAAATTCTTTTATTTACTATTTTACCATCTATTTCTAATTAGTATCTGCGATCGAGGTATATCTAGATCTAGATATATGTATGTATGTATCTATCTATATAAATTATATACATACAATATATAAACAAGTGAAAAAAACGCATATCCATTTCCAGTAGTGCAGTTTGTGACAGTTGACAGCTGTCAATTTAATCAAATCTACTCTGTGGACGGATACACCGTATAAAGCATTCATACCACTGGACAATTACACTTGGACAGGCTGCTGTCAAATTATTTTTATGCCTATTTGAAAAATGCAAATTTGGCGCTGTAGGCTATGGAGCGAAAGTACATGGAACTAAAATTAGAACATATTTTACAGAATACACATTTTTTCATGTTTCAAAATCAATAAATAAACAAACACTCCCTAAGACACCAACAAATAGAACAAAGCAGACACTATTATACATTATTATTATTATCTATCTATCTATGACATAAAAACAAAAAAATACGCTATCGTTAAAATTAGTTCTTCCGTACTTTCAAGAGCGGTGTTTCAAAATGATACACCAATCTGTCATTTCAAGTCATTTGTATGCCTTGTTTGTATGGGACAGCCTTAAGCATATAACTTGATAATCTGTGGGACAGCCTGTCTGGTATATTACTGGTCAGTGGGTTGTCAGTTATTTTTTTTTATGACAATTTGATTTGACATGACATATTGAAGTCAAAAAATAGCTGTCAAGTGGTAAATTTTATGAAAAATATTTAACTTTATTTTTACACATAAATCGATCGAAAACCAGAGTTTAAATATTTTATGTAGTACGTATATATTTATACATAACCTCTCACGTTAGCCCTTGATTTCTAAATAAAAAAATACTTTTTGTGAGTGGAATTGTAACAAATACAACGTTATGTAATGTAGTGCTAGTGTAACAAAACCACAAGCTCTTCTGTATCTTAGGTTCTATTTATATTATTATCTGGCTTGATAACTTTTAGGAAATGGGCGGACACGGCCATGGGCCTCCTTACACGGTCCCCGATCACACTCAGTTCCAGATTAAAGGAATTCCCGAGCTCGAACAGCTGGAACAAGCACTCAAATGTAAAGGGCTTAAGGATCCGTGGATAAGGTGAATGTTCCACTAAGTCACATGTATTTATTTTATTTTAAATAAAAAAATAAATAAATACACATGATTTATTTTTTCCAATTTATTCTTTATTGCATTGACAAATTATTCTTATATCCAATCCTTACTTAATATTATAAATGCGAAAGTAACTGTTTGTCTCGTCTCGCTTTCACGCCAAAACTGCTGAACCGATCATGATGAAATTTTGGATACACGTAAGGGATACAAGAAAGGACATATATACAAAATATTATATATTTTCAGGAATGAAGCTTGGAGATATCATCCCGGCTTTGGGACCAAGTTGAAACGAGCCCAGAAAACCTTTTTCCGAGGTTTCGGTTTGGGGTTAGCTCTGACCGTCGTAACGGTTGGACTGGAGAAGGCGTTTGGTGGCGGTGGCCATGGACATGGACACGGACACGAAGCCAGTGGAGAACATTAGATTTAATGTTATTCTGTTAATTTTGTGGTAATAATAACAATACTGTTAGTGCAAATCCTTTTATTTATTTATTTATAAAAATAAAACAATATTATGTAAATAATAACTAGTTACTGATACAATAACTGGACACAATGTGGTTTAATTTTTTTCAAAAATATTTCAGTTTATTGGGACTTCAAAATTGGTATGTGTAACAGTCGGACCAAGAAATACTTTTCTTTGTGTATTTTTTAATGATATCACTTGGAAACAATTTATACAAAAAAAAAAAAAACATTTTAATTAACTTAATTAAAAATCTAATTGGAAATAAACACTGGATATTCTTACAAAATATCAAAGTATGGACATAATTTTCTTTTTTCGAGTAAACATATGTAATTATGTAGTTTGTCCCCATTTTGAAAAATGTCCAAAATGTTCAGGTGGCACGAGGCTTCAAGTCATCGAAGCACGCTCGCAGATAAATAAAGTTCTTCTTTGAAGGATTAAAGTGTTCGTGGCCCTGAAATAAAACCACAATCAAATATAATATCTCTCTGAATAATGTTCCCTTAACACTTTGCAATGTAGGCCTCGTTAGTAAACGAACCTGGGACTCCGGAAACACGAGTCTTAGGCCTTAACCACTTGTCCATGGGATGTCAGAGCCCATTTCCCTATCCCTTATTTATATCCTTAATCCTACTATAGACTATAGATTGCAGCACATTTGCAGCGACGGTGACGTTGAACGTGAAAAATTTGTTGAGTTCTGTTTTTTTTTTAACAAACTATAAGTACCAAAAATGTTCACTGCATCAGTGCATTGCCATTGGTCCATAAAATCCGTTTATCCAATAAGATCGCGCCTAAGGTGTAGGCCCCGCCCCTTACAATGCCTTAGGCGCGTTCTTATTGGATAAACGGATTTTATGGACCAATAGCAATGCAGTGAACATTTTTGATACTCGTTTTTTTTAAAAAAAAAGCAGTATAAAACACATTTTCCTATCCCCTTATTCATTATCCTATGAGAGCTTGTATGAACTTAATAAAAAATAATAAAATGATCATTTACCTTTGACCAATCATATCCTACGGAGTAAGCGAAGATTTGTCCGCTGTGATTAAATGCACACTTGTTCAACGGCTGATCGAGCAGCTCCGAAGACTTGAGCTTGGTGCGGGCGTCCTTGTCCCAGAAGGAGTAGGAGCCGTCTGAGCCTATCGTGGCTAATGTGCCGTGGACCGGATGGAAGGCTATGTCGTTGACAGCGAAAATGTCCTGGAAGCCGCCCGTGGCTCCGGCCGATCGGTGGCATTTGAACGTGAAGTTGTCTTTCGGATTCGGTGGGTTGATGTACTGTATGGCCACTCGGCCTTCGACCGAGCCGAGAGCGAAGCCCGCGGGCTGCTTTGTCTTTTTATCGCGGAAAACTGCTATGCAACGGTGCTGATGCTTCAACGGTGACTCGACCCTTTTGAACTCCGAAGGCTTTCCCTCCAACGAGTATAGGCTGACACCTTTATCTGCAGTCCCCACTGCCGCCAGAGGATACTCGACTCCTGCGCAGTAGCAGCGCTCGGACAGAGCCATGCTCATCATGGCTGCGGGACTGCGGGTGTCCCAAAACTTCAAAGTCTTGTCCCACGAAGCGGTCATGAGACAGCTGTAGTTGGGTGCCTTGACCCAGTGGCAGGTCTTGACGGGGGCGTCGTGAGCGGCCACCTGCACACTCTGATTGCTGGCCAAGTCCCAGCACTTGACGCTCTTGTCTGTGGAGGCCATGAAAACTTTGGAGCCGTCGTCGTGCCACGCCACATCCAGCACGGGCCCGTCCATGGCTTGTACGGCTTTGGGTACCGTTTTGCCCGAGCCCTCCACCTCCCAACACCTCACCTTTAAATCACATTCAAATGTCACAATTGGCTATTTGACAAGATTTAAAATATAATACAAATTGTGGTTATCCTACCAGAAAAGCTAAATTATGTATATTCTTTATCTGCAATCTGCGATCGAAACACCCTGTGATTGGTTGCAAATCTGATGACGTCATACACTAGTAAAAATTGCACAATGTTTAGGTTATTGAGTTGTTTACTAGCGTGTGACGTCACACGTATCAAAGACCAGCGCCATTAAAGCATTTTTGGCGCGGTTTTAAACTAACATTTGTTTAACACATGGGCATTTTATAAAGATAATTATCTCGATCCCAATTGCTATGTTTATAGCCCCATGCCTATAATTAACTCACACACATCAAAGACTAACATCGACCACCAAGCGTTTTTGGCACAGTTTTAAACTAACTTTTGTTTAACTAACTAACACATGGGCATTTTATAAAGATATCTCGATCCCAATTGTCATGTTTATAGCCCCATACCTATAATTAACTCTATAAAGAAACTAAAATGGAAGTGGGTGGATAAAAAATGGCCAGAGGCCCATATAAGTGGTCATATAAAATTATCCACTTTTATTTCTATATTGAAATAATTGCTGGAAAGTGCACAATACTCACACGACAGTCCCAGCTGCCAGCTATGAGGAAGGTCTGCGGTACAGAGGGCGGTGAGAACTCTAGTGAGGAGACCGTGTCGTCGGGGGGCGAAGTCACCTCCATATCTTTGTTCGGGTTGCCACCTCCGCCACCCAATTGATTAAACATTTTCGATCTTTGCTATCTACCACTTCACTCTGCAATTTCATTTTATTTATTTAGGCAAAATCAGACACAACTTATCTAACAAAAAATTGAAACAAAAAGACCTATATTACCATGGATTAGTGGTAAAAATGGACACTTCAAAACGAATACAACAATAGAATCAATAGTGTAGTGTTACGAGTAGGCACAAATTAAAAACGTAATAGCAAATCTTCCAATCTCTTCCTGAATTTCGCCATTTTACAATTAATCACATTCATTTAAGGAGCGTCCAAGAGTACCAATAACGGATTTGATATTAGGTTATTAAGATGTTTATTTGTGTACTTGCGAAACTAAATTAAATTCCTTTTTTAAAATAACAAATTTGAGGTTACTGGAACTTACCTAAAGAATGCCGATGATGAAAATTACAAAAAGTTGTGTAAACATAAGTTAGATATACTGTTTATTTTATACATAAATCACTTCCATACACAAATCACAATAATTCGAATAAAACCTTAGAAAGCCAATTAGGAAAAAATGGTTAAATCCAAACAGACTCCAAAGATAAGATAATAAATAATTTTGAATTAAACCAACAATGCCATATGTCCATAGAGTAACTTAATGTCAATCAATTGATTCATTATGCGCAACAGACTATAACTAAAGTGATACTGACAAACTAATAAATTGAACTTTCCCTTGCGATTAGAGTTTAGAAAAGTATTGCAATATTTACAATTATCAGCATTGGCCAAGTTTGTAAAAAAAAAATCATAACCGTAACACTTTTTTACGATTAACCTCTATGATTATTTACAACGCAGCTAAACGACTTTACTTAAACAAAACTCTCTTTCAGCGTGACAATTGTCTATGCTATGATGTCTAAATCAAATGTCAATTTGACGATTTTGACGTATTTTTGAATGTATCAAAATCAAACAAAACACCACCATATATATATATAAGTTACTCTATGCATACCACTACCAGAAGAAAACTATCCAAAGTATCCAATAATGAAATAAAATATTTAAGTAAAGTAGGATATGCATAATAAAATAAAATAAGGCCTAATGGAAGAGTGACAACACAAGACATAGTCGTAGATAAGGAAAGCTGCCAAGAGTTTATTGTAAAATCGAGCCTGAAGGGAATTAACAGCGAGATGAGTAACGTGGAATATGTGCAAATGAAGGAACTGAAGCCTGGCATGAAGAATATAAACGCCGTTTTCATCGTACTGGAGGTAGGAGCGCCCACTTTGACGAAAGAGTCTCGCGAGGTGAGGACTTTACGAGTTGCCGATGCCACGGCTTCAGTCAATCTGTCCGTCTGGGACGAGCCGGGAGCGCTTTTGCAACCCGGCGACATAGTACGCCTGACGCGAGGCTACGCTTCGCTGTGGCGGGCAGCCCTAACTTTATACTCGGGAAAGTCGGGAGATATTCAAAAAGTGGGCGAATTTTGTATGCTATTCAACGAGCAGGTGAATATGAGTGAGCCTCAGCCGACGGTTACTGCACCGCCGGCTGGAGTAGCGCCTCCGGACAGGAGTAACGGGGCACACGTGCCTCGAAGCCTTCAACCGACACCCCCACCCTCGGTCACAGGCAACGCTACGGGCACCCAACACGCACAAAAGTCTGACCGATTTGCGCAAGGCCAGCAGGACCACACGAATAAGCACTCTCACAAGACATACGTTAGAGGGAGAGGGCATCAACGCGGTAATAACAGAAGGTAGGGTTAGATAAATTGTACAGTCTAGAATCTAGAACAAATCAATTTAGGTTAAAGTGTCAAGGATCCAATTTTTACACTGTCCTGTAGATACTTCGTGATAAGTTGTATAATAAATTTTTAAAACAATAGCCTTGTTGATTTATTTCAAATTCACTTATTCTCACAAATTAATCTGTTTTGTGGATATTCTATTTTAAATAAATTGTAAATTTTGAGGGTTTGGAGAGCAATCGGTCAACCTGTATCATCCATAAAACTAACTATTCTAACATTTTTCTTATTAATCTGATTATGAATCAGAGAAACATTTGTATATATTGTCTTTACATTACATTCTTATGGATAGTTCAATCTGCTTGATAGCTAAATTTCTAAACATACTTGTTAGAACTAAATTTCTAACATCTATTTTTGTTTGTTTAATTGTTAGTTAGTTATAATAATTTATTATTATTTGATAAAAAAATATTGTAAAATTTTTAATAAATGAATGGAATTTGTTATTTAAAAAAAAACATACTTTATATCCCGGCGTTTCTCTGTTAATATCATGTACGAAAGATTGTACAACAACCATGTTAACCTTCTACTGCATCAACTAAGAAAGAATTGAAATATATTTGAAAAGTTTTTAGGGTGAGTTACAGGAATAACGGGATTGAAGAAAGGCCTAGATTGAGTGGTCCCTCTTACAGAATACCATTGTAATTACTCTTCTTGTGTATCATTTAGGCTGGGTTGCACCATCTAACTTTAACTATAACCAACGCCGCAACTTGAGTTAAAATAACGGTTAGGCCGAAAATGAGTTGCACCAGTTAACAAATAATCATAGCTGGTTAACTGGTGCAACTCATTTTCGGCCTAAAACTCATTTTCGGCCGAAAATGAGTGCGAATTAACTGAAGTTGCGACGTTGGTTATAGTTAAAGTAAGATGGTGCAACCCAGCCTTAGAGTAACCATTTCCTTTCCAAACCCTTACCCTTAGGACTTTTAAGCCTGTCTACCTTAACATAAAAAAAAACCAAAAGAATTCTCCACATATTGGACAATGGGAATCTCATAAAAATTGATTATTTTATGAGATTGAAATTTAATTTTAAGACTATTTTATTTATTTATTCGAAAACTGACCTTTAGTAATTTTGATTTTGCTTTGATAGTCTATTTAAGGCAAACGATTTTATATAACCATACAAACGCAGGATTCAATAGAATAAATGAAATAATTTTAATTCTGCATAAATATTGCAATTTATTATTTAAAATTAACATTTCACATTTTATATTTACATTTTTAAACTTGATTAAGAACACATCATTTATTATTATCATTATTAGTAGAAGTCATCTTCGCCGAGCGCGTCCGTCCGCTCCTGATTGCGCACTTGATCTTGCGCCAGATACATCTCTGCGATTTGTTGCGCGTTTGTCGCGTTGTCTGCGCGTTTGTCGTCGCGCGATCGCACGAATCGCGGGAACCTGAGCGAAACGCCCCTCCCCCCTCCCCCCAACAGACCCGAGGCCGCGCGGTGCGCCGGCGACAGCGACAAATCCGCGCACCTCACCTCCCACACCACGTGCGCTTCGAACCACGCGTCGGGCGAGTGACGCTCATCGTAGCGATAATACGGTCTCGGCGCTGAGATCGAGTGAGCGTCCAACTCGGCGCTCAGCGTTTTCAGCTGCTCGTCGCTGAAACCTGTGCCTATTTTGCACAGCGATTGATACTCGTCCGAGTCCGAGTCGCGACAAGCCAATAGAAATCCGCCGTATACGCCCGCGCGTTTTCCGCGTCCCTTGTACCCTCCTATGACCACCGCGTCTACCGTATCACCCACGCCCTCTAGGTAATCTTTTTTGAGTTTGAGCCAATTGTGCGAGCGTCTCGCTATATCGTAGCGAGCCTTGTCTCCGTGCAAAGCCTTAACCATGAGGCCTTCGCACGAGCCGCGCACGGCCTCATCTAAAAACACGGAAACCGCTTCGGCCTCTCCCGCTTCGCAGTCGCGCCATTTCGCGAATTCCCAAACACCTGTTTCCTCTTTGAAATTTTCGTGCAACAACTCGCGACGAGCCGACAAAGGCTCGCGAACTAGAGGCTTTCCGTTTAGATAGAGCAAATCAAACATGAACACGCAAACTTGTACTTTAATGTCCCCCGTTGCCACGTCTTTACGTTTTCTTGTTGATAAAACTTGAAATGGCAAAATTTGATTGCGCTCCGTATCGTATGCGACCGCTTCGCAATCTAAAACGCAACTCGAAACACTAGGTTTCAGTAGACCTTCTAAACGAGCCAGTATATCCGGATATTTACTGGTGTTATCCTCTTGGTTGCGACTGAAAAGCGTGGCGCGTTTTAAGTCTGGAATGTCACCGTTACTTTCATCCGCTGGGATATGAATTTGGGCCCGTTCCCCATCGTACTTCCATTCACATGTGAAATCAGCCGAGTCGAATCTTTGCAACAGTTCTTTTACTCCGCGTGAGGGATGTGCCAACATTGGCTTTAGGGGAACTCCCGGAGTCAACTTGCAGTGTTCCGGCAACGCCTCGACACCGTACTCCAAAAGTGTTGGCACAATTCTATCATAGTTTGGACACTCGCAATACGTTCGCTTAACGATCAAGGCGTATTCTTCCACGCGCGATTTGAACTTGTCCGGACTCATTTCCTCGGAGACGTCCAGTCGGACGACTCCATCGGGTCCCGGTGGAGTGGTGGCGGTTGCCAAAGCTAGAGCTTGCAACACGGATTGCTCTGCGAGACCTATACGCAGTTTTCCCTCTAGGGACCTAATCAAGTATTTGGCTTCGCAGTCGCGACTGGCCACAAAAAGTGTTTGAATCGAGGAGATTTTCTTGGCGACTGATGCCTGTCCGGTGGTTTGAGCGATTTCTTTTAATGTGGCAAAGAGTTTCCTGAGGGACAGAGGGGGAACAGAGAACATGGTCCTCTGGGAGGCTCTGGCCCGTTCCGCCAGAGCCCCGAGGTCCCCCTCCCTCTCCACTCCGGAGCGCACTTGGGCCAGAGACCTTCCGGTGCATTGGCCAACGGCCTTCATCAGGTAAGTCTCCGCGATACCTGAAAACGCAAACATTATATTATAATACATCATTGATACTTGACATTAAATAACTTGATAATAATTATATCACTTTAAATTAGAATTAAGATAAAGGTATATATATATATATATATTTATATAGGATCAACAAATAAATTATTATCCTATTCTATTCATCTCGTAAGGGAAAAGCTCGGATGCTGTGAAGGCTGACTTTTTTTTAAATTGTTTTTTTTTTATATTAAAACTTTTTGAAACACTTTTAAATTGTAACAAAACTTGGAAATAAATATTTTCAATAAAGCTAAACAAAAAATAAGTTAAACACAAAATCTCAATAGAGTAAACGGCCTATGTTTTTATAAATACGTATCATACATCTTTATAAAAATGGCTTCACTATGTGGCTCGCAAATTTTGTATTACTAGCTTAGCAAATATTTCTTACTAGCTGTTGCACGCGACTTCGTCCGCTAGTAACTTATATAAAACATATCTTATGTCCCTCACTGATTATGTAGCTTTCTATGGGTGAAAGAATTTTCAAAATCGGTCCACTAGTTCTTAATTCTTTTTAAATTTTTCAATAGTTTTTGAGTTTATTCATTACAAACATGCAAAAATACAAATCTTTTCACTTTATCTAATGACAACTTCCTAAAACGTCTTTTCCAAAATAGACAATTTCCGAAAACGACAACTTCCGATTTAGAAAGTTGTTTATTTTGGAAAAGACGTTTTTTGAGATGTTCTTATTGTCACTCTGCCTGAGGGTGCGTAAGGCCTAGTTTTTATATTACCTAGTTCCAGACTGTGGTAGGCGGGAGCCAACTGGTTCAGGCACAAGTAGACGCTCGGCAACAGGTCTTCGGGGGTCAGAGCGATCACCGACCGAAAGTAGTTGCTCAGGATCTGAATTATCTTCAGCCTGGCCGAAGTGCGCTCGATAGCTTCCAGGGTCTTCGCCAGAGCGAGGTACGGAACCGGTTTACCCTTGGCCCAGCAGGCGTCTTCGATCGGATTGTACTTTGCTTTTGTGGGATCGTATTCTAACTCTGAAAGGGTAGTAATTGGAGGTTCTATAATAAGAGGTATGAGAAAAAAGTCCTGAAGCGTCAAACTGAAAAAATGGTCCTCTTCAACAATAAAATAGGGCTCCTAAAATGGCGGTAGTGTAACATAATTTCTATCCAAAGATAATTGATTGGTCTCGCTGCGCTCGACTAGATAGAGCGCAATACAAAAGCGATAGCTCCATGAATGCGGCAACTTTTTATTGTAGTGTGTGTAAAACATCATCACTTTTTACACAGTTTCACTATGCAAACTGGCATTTTATTATGCTCAAAATGTAATAAAACATTCGGCACATACATATCACAGACAGTTTGCAGTGTGACTAGCTCGGGTACGCCGAATTCGGCGTAGTTTTTTTTGCCGCATTTTATTTGGAAAATATTAAGTTTAATTTTATTTCTTTGAAATTAAGTTCGTAACATCACTGACTGCTTTCAGAGACAAGATAGATGTCAGAGACAAAAATTAGCGCAAATAGAATTTCAGTTATGTAGTGAGAAATTATTTAGTTTATATTCATTTAGAATATAAATTTTCTTGTGATTGAATTAAGAATGATAAGAAAGTTTTAATACTTTATGAAGGAAATCAAATTTAATAGTCTAGCTAGTGTTTATATTGCATGTAGAAGTGTTTGTTTACAAGTCTAAAAAAGACATATTACCTGGAGTAATATTTTTTGAGTCTTCTTTGATTTCTGCTACTTTCTTAGCCAAGAGCTTATCATTTTTGTCAACTCCGTTTTCTTTCTTTTGCTCAATGGGAGATTTTGACTTTTTACCACTCTTTGGAGGTTTTGGTGATGGGCTTTTATTATTGGTAGGTGAAGTTTTTTTACTTTTCGGAGAAGCATTGTTTTCGGTTTCTTTTTCCGATTCACTGCTGGAACTTTCTATACGTTGACGTTTTGATTTCATGTTTTGCTAAAAAAAGTTTACATAATTAAACTATAAAACACATTTAAATTTAAATATAAAAGATCTCGACGAGGCCGCATGGGAATGCACTTGAAAAATTACCTTTTTCGGTTTGACGGGTGAATCCTTAGTTGAAATTGTTGAATTTGATTCGCTACTACTGCTTTCTAGTCTCTCTCGTTTTGATTGTTTCTGAAAAAAATTATTAAATCTTCATCATCATTTCAGCCATAGGACATCCACTGCTGGACATAGCCCTCCATCATAATTTTCCAAACCTATTCATTTGTAGAATATGATAATAATTTCTGATGATATAAAAGATACTTATGCTTATAAATATTGCAAGAATTCTCTCTTTAATATTTTCAATTTTGAATAATACCTAATACTTTTTGGTACTTTATTTTCAGGGGTGTACAATACTTAAAATTAAAAAAAATCAAATGTCTTATTCAACGAATAGGTCTAAAATAGTCTAAATGCATGCAAAGTTTTATCTAAATCTATTTAACAGTATTAACAGTTGTTGTGAAGACAAACTTTGACATGTAAAATGTTAATTTATAAATAATAGTTAATAAATTTTAAGCTAAAACTAAGTATACCTTGACTTCTCCATTTGTTTGAGGTTTTGTTGCATTCCCATTTTCACCGGGAGAATCCTACAAAAGTAAACATTCCATATATTATGATTATAAGTATTTTATATTTATGACAATATACATTTGCAACAAAGATAAAGTATCTATAAACAGTAGGCCAAAATAATCATTTCAAGTCTTGAAAAAATAAAAAACCAAAAGTCTGTCTGTTGGGAATCTATTTTAAAGGAAAAGAGACAATACGAAAACTAATTCTCAGCATCCTAGTTATATTTCTTTATTTATACCAATTTCAAGTCAATCAATATAAATTCTTACCTGCTCCTTAGTGATATTTTTAGGCGCACTTTTAAAAAATGAAAGTATACTTTTCTGTGACATTATTATATTATTACTGCACAATTTTACTGTAAAATGTCTTCGACATAAATTGGTTATGTTACGCTGAAAGAAGATTTGGTGTGAACCCAATAGAAGCACTCTGGATCTTCGTATTATACTACTTAAGCACATACGTGGATCTTTTTTATTATTTCACGGAAATCTGCGCTCACTGAACCAAATAATATTCAGTAAAAAATATAACCACATAATTTCAAGTTATCGGTACAAGCCAGAAATTGCATTTTCTTGTCTGGATTTTTTATTTAGTGTATTTTGTGCACAACTATTTATCCCTTTCCAATTAACAAGAAAACGATGAAAATTATACTGTATTTATTATGTTACTTTACTAAAAATAACTGAAAATAACATATTCTTGGTAAACAAAACTAGAGAGAGGCGCCAAAATGTTTCCCAAATCCCAATGTCAATTGTCATGTCAACAGTAGTTTGTCATTTTATGTCAATGTCAGTGTCAGGCTGTCAACCCTCTTGAATCCTAGTCACTTGACCACGCACATCATCATCACTACATAGTATACTAGCTGCTGCCCGCGACTTCGCCCGCGTAACTTAGTAAATTATGTACTTATAAACCTTCCTCGAGAACCACTCTACCCATTAGTGAAAACCGCATTAAAATCCGTTGCGTAGTTTTAAAGATCTAAGCATACAAAGGGACATAGGGACAGAAAAAGCGACTTTGTTTTATACTATGTAAAGAAAACAAAGTCGCTTTTTCTGTCCCTATGTCCCTTTGTATGCTTAGATCTTTAAAACTACGCAACGGATTTTAATGCGGTTTTCACTAATGGGTAGAGTGGTTCTCGAGGAAGGTTTAAGTACATAATTTACTAAGTTACGCGGGCGAAGTCGCGGGCAGCAGCTTTAATTTTATTAACACGTAATTTTATAAACTATAACTAACATGTAGTGCCATCTGTTAACTTTTAGATGTATTAGAGTACTACATTGCTTCAAACAGAATTCCCTAGATGGCGTTGTAAATTTTGCATACACGTTGTCTGGGACTCCAAAAAGGACATAGGGTACCTTTCATCCAGAACGCGGACGAAGTCGCGGGCACCAGCTAGTACATCATATAGTGCAACGGAGTGACAAAAGTAAAGCTTTGTGCGTGCTATATGACTACATGTAATTTATATAAATGTCTTATTGTCGCTCGGTTTGTTGCTGTCATCGCGTGAAGAGGTCTTTTTTTCTGAAACGAGAAAACGAGGATCGGAGGCAAGGAACATAATACTCCAGCGAGAATCGGAGTTATAACCAAACCATAACCACTTGTGGATTTGGATTGAGATAGATACTCAGCGATCCTTCGATCCAGCGATAACGAACTCCTGTTCGTTATTTTATGTACTTGAAGGTCTAAGGCTAAGGCCTTTAGACAAGTGGCCTTCGCTCCGTAGCGATTCGATTCGAAAGAATAAAATGTATGGGATGTGTCACGTGATCGACGACATATGTCATTCCTACAAAAGTAAACATTCCATATATTATGATTATAAGTATTTTATATTTTAGACAATATACATTTGCAACAAAGATAAAGTATCTATAAACAGTAGGCCGAAATAATCTTTTCAAGTCTTGAAAAAATAAAAAAACCAAAAGTCTGTCTGTTGGGAATCTATTTTAAAGGAAAAGAGACAATACGAAAACTAATTCTCAGCATCCTAGTTATATTTCTTTATTTATACCAATTTCAAGTCAATCAATATAAATTCTTACCTGCTCCTTAGTGATATTTTTAGGCGCACTTTTAAAAAATGAAAGTATACTTTTCTGTGACATTATTATATTATTACTGCACAATTTTACTGTAAAATGTCTTCGACCATAGACTAAAAATTGGTCTCGCTTCACTCGACAAGACAAAGCAGTCGTAATTGTCAAACGCGAAAAAAATGATACGCCAAATTTGGCGTACCGGAGCTAGTCACCACCCAGTCACACTGCAAGCTGTCTGTCATGTGTACATGCCGAATGTTTTATTAAATTTTGGGCATAATTCAAACTAAAATGCCGGGGTGCGTAGTGAAACTGTGTAAAAATAATACCACAAAAAATAAGAAGTACAACACATAAATTTTCACTGTTTAAAACTGTTTTCATTTATTTAATTTTGTTGTATCTACTTTTTACATACGTGTTTACTTCATGTTTAATCTTCAACCACAGAGCCAATGAGCCACAGAGTCATAAACATTACGGAACCTAACCTATTTGTTTCCATCCAGTACAAATGTCTTGTACCTACAACATGTATGTAAATATTGATGTACTATACAAACAATTTGAGGTCATGTTTTAAAATCTATATAAAATTAATTGTCAATGAATTTCCTCACCATAAAAACAATATTTTTATAAAACTAACATCTATTGTTAAATAATCTCACTTCCAAACACTTTCTAGCTTCTATAAGCCTTCTATACTACTGGTATGTACATATTTCTTTGTATTGTAAACAATTTTAGGTTATGTTCTAAAATCTTATTAAATTAATTGTAGACTGATTTCCTTTCCATAAAAACTATATTTTTATGAAATTAACATCCTTTTCTAACTAATTTAACCTTCAAATACCCTAAAATCTTCCCACACGATTCTAAAGCCAACCCTTATTAACCCTTATTTTTAATAATAACTTGTAAATATTACATGTAAATAAAAAAAAACTATTAAAAATGAGGCCTAATCATTGATATAATACATATTTTCCATTTTTCTATATATAAATATATTTATACATTCCGTTTTAATTTATTGTTCATTTTTAAGTATTTTCTGAGCTATATTTATAACTTAATTAACTAATAGACCACAGCATAAAATATTTTTCCCATTAACTCGGGTAACAGTTAGCAGCTGGTAACACAATTCTTCACGCACACTAGTTCACAATGTCAACTGACAAATGTTGCTTACACACACTAGAATAAAAAACGGCCGCATTTACGGAGCTGTCGTTGTTGTATAGTCCTCTATCTAGTCGAGCGTAGCGAGCGAGACCAATACAAAATCATTGGTCTTCGACATAAATTGGTTATGTTACGCAGAAAGAAGATTTGGTGTGATACACCAACACGCTGAAAGAAGATACAAAAAATACAAATACAAATTATTTTGTATTTGTATTTTTTGTATCGACGACATATGTCAATCCCATACATTTTATTGTTTTCGAACTTCGTTATCGTTTTAAATTGTTACTTTGACTGAGGCCCTAGGTCATTGTTTGTGGTGATCGCCGTGATCGACGTCGGATGTACATACCATGGGGCGCTCATATTTCTTCCCATAAATAAATCGATTTTGGACAATGGGAAACTTAAAAAATAATAATACAATACAATTATTAATCCAAATTTGTCAAACCATGAAATCTATGTTAAACTCTGTACTCTTACATTGACATATTTGACATTTGTTACTTCATTAAAAATGTTCGTTTCCGGATATGATCAATTGTTTAACATCTTTTATATAAAAACCACATAAAACATTAATATTAAAACACGAAAAAATATCACAAATTATTAAAATAAATCAGTAAATTTAATAATCATAAAAACATTAACTTTTCTTTGACAATACGTATTTTAAATGGTGTCTTATTGAATTTTTCACATAACCTTATTTTGGGTAAGATGGCGCCCTCTAGTAGTAAATGTGTCAAATATTTATTATTCTAATAAGCGAGCGTGTTGTCGTATGGTTGTCGTCCATGTTCCGAATGTGGTGTGAGTGGAGTGAATTAATTTGTCTCGTGTTAATTTTTAACATAATACATGAATGTGATTACGTTCAGCATGTGTATAATATAGTGGAAGTTAGCTCCGGCTGAATGGATCCCGCCGTCGCATGGTACCAGCCCGAGCAGGAAGGTCCCGCGAAGCGCCTGTGGCTTCGTATTTGGGAAACTCAGAGTGAAATAGACAAAATGAATTTTAACAATTTAGAGAACGCAAACCCCAATGTAAATAAAGTACAAGAATTGACAATAATCGATGTGAACGGTGAAAATAGAAATAACAATTACTTCAATCCCGCACGTAGGAAAACTAACGACAATCGTGCATCGACATTTAACCTGAATAAAAATCGGGATGCTCTAATAGGTGAATACGGAGGGTGTCCGTGGAGGCCACCCAATTATAATTATAAACCAGGAGTTTTGGGGTAAGTGAATGAACAAAATATATTATTTTTTTATAAAATTTGTCAACGTGCTTTTATTCATTCGCAATGATAAGACGGTGTCGCGTGCTCGTCCGTCAAAATGGAAGATTTTTGTAGTGATTGGCGACCTTACGAGCGCCGTGCGGCATGCGACACCTAGTTCCTTGGCGGTAACTCACGAAGTGAGTGACTGCTACAATTTACGCCTCAGGCTCAAAAGCCCGCGCTTGCGTCGTATTTACTTTTTTTTACTAATTAAAATTAAAACTATAGTTACTAGCAATTATTTACATTTATACATTTGATATTATAATATTTTGATTAGTACCTACGAATCCTTATGACTCTGACAGAAAGTATCTGTAAAACAGTCTTAGTACTTAGCAGTCATAATTACCATTATTATAGTTAGTACCAGTCAGATTTTTTTTTAAATTAAATAATATGCTAATTTTATTAAGATTCAGTACCTCCAAATGTATCAAAAAGAAAAACTAGATAATAATTATATAAACACTAGGTGTGCCTGTGAGTTTGTTTTTTTTTTTTTTGGAAAATCCTAACCTAACATTTATCCCGGATAAAAAGTATCTTATATGTTAATCCAGGTAATTAACTATCTGTGTGCTGTATTTCATTCAAATCCGTTAAGCTCTTTTTGAGACAGACAGACAAAAATTCTAATAAGATTTTTGACCTCGGTAATATAATTACATTACATGTAACTTATTTAAAAAAATATTAATGTATAGGATACAGCCCGCTTACGATTTTATTTTTTAATGAATTTGTAGTAAATTCTTAAGGCAATTATTGTAATATTAGGTATGGCCTTGTTGACGAATTATGACTTTTTACTTGACTTGATTGTGATAGGCCTTGTAGGAACTAAACCTTAAAATACATGTTATCCTAGAGATTATACCTATAATTATACCTATAATCTCTATATGGAACAGAGTGAGTATATTTCATTGCCTCTTTATTGAATGTAGGAACAAAACCACTGTCCCCCTGGTGGCGCTACCGTCGTCACAGCGATAAATATTTGGACATCTTTATCGCTGTGACCTAAATATAGGTATTTCATTTTTCAACATAGATGAAGTTGCAGGCACCAGCTAGTGTTAAATAAAGTAGTAGAGCACACACAATATTCAAGTTTAAAGTGCCATAGTCATAATTGAAATGAACCTCCATTCATCCTTTTAAATGGTTATTTTACCATGTTGACTCGAAATTACTTATTAGTACTTTATTTAAATCAGATTCTGGTGAAAAGTGCAAATGCTTATCATTTAAACTATGAATTATACCACATTTTTAGCAAAATAAAAGAGTTTTAAGTTATTATTTTTTTCTCTTAAAAATCAGAAAGAATGGTTATTGATGTAGCAGTGAAGAAATATTTGTTGGTTATTTACATGTGTACCTGGATCTCTTGTTTGATTTGATTCCGGCGTGATGGCAAAATGCCAGAAGTGTCTTAAACTAGCCAACAAACCTAGTTTAGACTCACGCATTGAGTAAAGGTCAACGTTTTGTTGACATAACTTATATAGATAGTATTAATCATGACTCCTATTGGTTAGGTTATGGTTATGATGGGGTATCATTGAAAACTATTCACTTTGCACCATAATTTACATAGTGATGTAATGCCAGAGATAAGGGATAAGCCCCGTCCCTTATCCCTTATCCTTCTTCGATCGGCAGGGCTCTTGCAGCATCTATGGCGTTGCATGTGTTATAGGCGACGGTAGCCATCTACCAACAAGTGGACTGTCAGCTTGTCTGTCAACCTTAACATAAAAAACATTTTTTTAAATTTTGCTATATTAATAATATTTATTTTAAAAATAGATATTAATTCTTGATATAAGGTGTAAATGGGATACCCATTTTTAACATTTTTAAATTAGATATAAGTACATTCCATTAGAAAAAATTAAAAGTTAAGTAATGATGAATATTGTCTAGATTAAAGATAAATCAAGACACATAATAATTGAAGGAAATAATATAATCATATTATTTAATTATTGTAATGATTAGATTGTGTTTCAATAAGTTTATGCCTACAATTATAAATTAGTATTATCTGATTAATAGAGACCGGATTATATGCAACAAAATAAGCTCGAAAATTTGTTCTCTTATCTTTTATCTTTATATTGTGTCTTATTACTGTTAGTATATTTAAAAAAAATGCTTTTATTTTACTTATAACTATTATGGAACTGTCTAGACAGTCTAATTTAATGTTAATAATGTAGTAACATATGAGTCCAAAAAATAAATGATACCTATGGGAAAAATGTTAGAATATCCAACACCAAATAATAAAAATAAGATTATTATTTATTTATTTCATAATCAGTAAACAATCATAACTTTTATAACTTATACTATTTATTAATATTATATTATTAGGCAAAAGTATAGTTATTTTAAAAATTAAAATATTTGTTAGCCACTCGAATATACTCTGTTTTTTTAACAAACAAGTACCAAAAATTTTCACTGCATTGCTATTGGTCCATAAAATCCGTTTATCCAATAAGATCGCGCCTAAGATGTAGGCCCCGCCCCCCTTACAGTGCCTTAGGCGCGTTCTCATTGGATAAACAGATTTTATGGACCAATAGCAGTGCAGGGAATATTTTTTGGTACTCGTTTGTTAAAAAAAAACCAGAGTATAGTCCTCAAACACGGTGAGAAAGGACATCGAGCCAGTCTCTAGCGATTGATATGAATGCACGATATGATGAATGAATGAATGATATGATGTTGCAGGCTGCACGAGGAGATCGAGCACTTCTTCCTGTACATGTCGCCGACGGAGACGGAGCACATGGTGCGCACGACGGTGGTGAATCGCATCCGAAGCGCCATCCTGTCGCTGTGGCCTCAGGCGCGTGTCGAGGTGTTCGGCTCCTTTCGCACCGGCCTCTACCTGCCCACCAGCGACATCGATCTCGTCGTCATCGGCCAGTGGGAGAAGCTGCCCCTCTGGACCCTCGAGCGGGAGCTGGTCGCGCAGAACATCGCCCGCGAGCAGAGCATCAAGGTGCTCGAGAAGGCCACCGTGCCCATCATCAAGATGACCGATAAATACTCGGACGTCAAGGTTAAGCTCTATCCAAACAAATATCCGCAAATTGCCCAAGAGACGATGAATGAACCACTGTGTTGACTTTGCAGGTAGACATATCTTTCAATATGAGCAGCGGAGTGAAGAGTGCAGAACTCATCAAACATTTCAAAGTGAGTTCATTTTATTCAATTCAATGAGGAAGTCTCTCACTGTGTTACCTTTAGCATATCGCTGTAATGTAATCTCCTTATAAAACGTTCACTAATGTAGCTTTCTATAGATGAAGAATTTTTAAAATCCATCCGCTAGTTTTTGACTTTATAAAATATATTCTCTTTATAATGTCAGTCTCGAGAAAACAAAATTGCTTCCCGGCGTCTGTTAAATTACGCAACGGTATTTACTAATAGATAGAGCATTAAACTATATAATTAGTATAAAACACACAAATGTAAAGGAACACGTATGTTTCAGGAGAAGTACCCGGTGCTGTCGCGACTGGTGATGGTGCTGAAGCAGTTCCTGCTGCAGCGAGACCTGAACGAGGTGTTCACCGGAGGCATCTCCTCCTACTCGCTGATCCTGATGTGCATCAGCTTCCTGCAGCTGCATCCGCGCCCCGAGCGCCTCCGGCAGCCGCACAACCTCGGGGTGCTGCTCATCGAGTTCTTCGAGCTGTACGGGCGCAAGTTCAACTACGTGAAGACCGCCATCAGGGTGAAGAACGGCGGCGCCTACGTGTCCAAGGACGAGATCCAGAAGGAGATGAACGACGGCCACCGCCCGTCGCTGCTCTGCATCGAGGACCCCCTCACGCCGGCCAACGACATCGGCCGCTCCAGCTACGGAGCGATCCAGGTGAAGCAGGCGTTCGACTACGGGTACATAGTGCTGCAGCAGGCGGTCGCGGCCGGCTGGGTGTGGGGCTCCGGCGGAGTGCTCGGGCGAGTGGTCCGAGTCACGGACCACGTGCTGCAGTACAGGCACTGGGTCCGCGACACGTTCCATCTCTTCTTCTTCCCGCACCTCGCGCCGCACCAACCGGAGCGCCGACGGCCTCCGACGCCCGAGGAGGTCGAGCGCTCCGAGTCGGAGGAGAGCAACGAGGAGGAGTGGTCCGACGTGGGGGTGCGCACGTCCCCTCCCCCCCTGGCGGCCCTGCAGTGCTCGTCGCCGACGCCGCGACGCGTGTCGGCCCATCAGAGCCTCATCATACACCACATCACCAGCAACTCGGACTTCAACAACATACCGTCGGGCGTGATGCAGCAGAGGGCGCCGCGAGCGTTCGGAGCGAAGCAGCGGCGCCACGCGGCGTCCCCGCCGGGCGGCGCCACCAACGCGAACCGCTACCGCAGCGGCGGCGCCAAGCGACGCAGAAACTTCCCCCAGCAGCCGCAGCGATGACGCAACAAGCAATAAGTGTTGGAGTCGAGCGAGTGCCGGCGACAGTGTGCGCTCGAGGACCGCCTGACGGTCGCCGACTCTGTGTCAGAGTGTCGAGTGATTGAGTACTCGAGTGATTGGGGCAGTGCGGGGTAACCTGCGACAGACTGACTATTATTTATTTTTTTTAAAATAAGTGCAACTACTAAATTTAACAATTTAGAGAATATGTATATTTATTTTCAAAATGACATTAAAAACTTTGATGTGTAGTTTCAAACTGCCCCACACTCTGACTCCGTTCAATAGGGTTTTTGACATAAAGACAGTGCTTAAAAAAAACTATGAGAAGACTCAGTCTGTCGCCAGTGTAATTAATTACTGATTCAGTTAAAAATGACATTATGCTAACAAAAGTGACGTGTAAACATGTCGATTACAAAATCTATTATTTTTTTGTTCGTTTGTTATACAAACGTCAAAAGTGTGACTAAATCTCTAGAAGTGGGTCGTTTGGGTGGTATTAGCTTATTTATACTTTTTTGAATCGCTCATCCCTTACACAAACCACGAGTTGCGGAGACAAAAATAATGCCTGGGGTAGTATTTAATAATACAAACCCTGATGATAATAATATTATATTATTTTAAATATTATACAAAATTTAGGTGCTTCCTTCTACATGGCGTAGTGGAATATTTAAGACTACCTTCAACAATGGTGTTAACCGAAACCGTAGGAAATTTTGAAAAAAAAAAAAAAACGTTAGATCACTATAAATTTAGATTTAACCATTGTTCATAAGTCATTTATGAACAATGGCTAAATTGTGGCTATTTATGAAGAAAAACTCTCAATACCAATTATTCCTAAACTTTTCCCAACTCCTAACAATAAAAAAAACTTTAAAAAATTGACGAAATTTTACTGCAATTTTTTTTTTGAAAAATCCGTTATCCAAAATATTTTTTTTTAAAATCATTTATCCAAAATAAAACGTTCATTTTAGTTATAATATAAATAAGACGATTTTTCTGTCTGACTGTATTTCACGGTTTCGGATTACCCCATATGCCCCACACTCGGCATAATACATATGAATTATAAAATAATTGATCCAAAAATAAAAAATATATTATATTTATATATATGATAATCGGTTGCATTTGTAATAATATAAAAATATTTTTTGAGTTTTTGACTCGCGCGATCTATGAATCGTCATTTTGTGTTCAATACAATACGTATAATAATAGAAATTAAATTAAAAAAAAACCGCTAAATAAAAAAAAAATTGGCAAATATACCAAGTGAAAATGAAAACAAATAAAAAATGACAGTACGGTATTATTTAATTGTAGGTGTATATTTATTTAGCCAAGAGTCTAATTGATTTTCAAATAGTTACGCTATGCTATGCTCCGTGCTATGCTAGTCCACCAAAATTTACTAATAAATCGAAATTTGGGGATCTCAAACTTTCTAGTTTTTAGATTTTATTATATTCCAGAATGTAAAATTCGATGAGTGAAAGAAATTTTCGAATCCAACTTGTAGGAGTGAAAAAAAAATTCAAAAAATCCTTAAATTTACAAAAAAAATGTTACAAAAAAAAAATTCAAAAAAATATTATAGAGAATGTTGTTTTACATTTAAAAAAAAATGTGACGTTATATGACATTTTTTGCTAAAAATAAAAAATTAAAGGTTCGTCTGAAACTTTTTCAGAAAAAAGTTTCAGAAAAAGTTGTTGGAGTGAAAAAAAATAAATTTTTTTTTAATTTTTTCATCCCAACAAGTTGAATTCGAAAATTTCTCTCAGTCATAGATCTTACAAACTTATTTATATTCTAGAAATTGATATCAAAAATTTCCCTAAAAAAATCTGAAATTTTGGATTTTTTTTCGCTATTTTTTTCTGAACATAGTATGTTTAATAAACTCTCCCCAAAACATAGTATCCACATTTTTGTTTAAACATAAAATATTTTGTGTATATGATTCGTTTTGTAAATATAGTGTTAGAATACTTTTAAGTATATTATATTTATATGTGTATGTATATGTAATTAATATGTTGCGTTTGAGTTGACTTGTTTTCTTGCAGACAATAAAAAAAATTTTCACAGTAACAAAAAAAAAAAAAACCACACACACTCGACGTGGCCGTTCTATCGATAGGTGTAAAAATATGAGTTCTGTATGTATGTTTATAGCACAGCACGAAGTGTGCAAGTGCCTTAATTAGTACGGGTGGACACAGTTACACACACACACACACAATAAAAAAAAGTTTAATTTTCTAAAAATGGTAAAAAAAGTCAAAAAATACGAGAATAACTTAATTTTTTCAAAAAAAAATGGATGAGAAAATTAATAATTAGTGTGCGAGTATTTTAAGTGTTAACATTTTTTTAAATGTAACATTTTAAGTGTGACATTTTGAGTGTTACATTTGAATTGTAACATTTTCAGTGTAACATTTGAATTGTAACATTTTAAGTGTAACATTTTAATGTAACAATGAAGTGTAACATTTTGAGTGTAACATTTTAACCCCTTTAAAAGATTTTAAATCCAAATTGACGAATTAATTTGAGTTGCTCTGTAAAAAACGCACATTTGAACATAAGGGTCATTTCACACAAGAAATCGGTGCGAACTTTTCAAAATAGCAAAAGGAATATAGCACTTATTTACTACACTATAAGGTACACAAGAGTTCAGTAAGTAAGCGAGTGACGTTTGCGGGTTCACGTTGCCCCGCGCCATTAAACTTAAAAAAAAAAATAAGAAACTTAACTTATATATATTATTACTAGCTGGTGCCCGCGACTTCGTCCGCGTTCTGGATGAAAGGTACCCTATGTCCTTTTTGGAGTCCCAGACAACGTGTATGCAAAATTTACAACGCCATCTAGGGAATTCTGTTTGAAGCAATGTAGTACTCTAATTCATCTAATCTCTAATGGAAAAAGTCTGTTAACAGATGGCACTACATGTTAGTAATCACTAATTACGTTACGTGTTAATAAAATTAAAGCTGCTGCCCGCGACTTCGCCCGCGTAACTTAGTAAATTATGTACTTAAACCTTCCTCGAGAACCACTCTACCCATTAGTGAAAACCGCATTAAAATCCGTTGCGTAGTTTTAAAGATCTAAGCATACAAAGGGACATAGGGACAGAAAAAGCGACTTTGTTTTATACTATGTAGTGATTGTGTTTTAAACTTTTCGATATATATATATTTTTAATAAACATATTTAATTTAAAATTTTAAATGAATAAATAGATGATTTATTGTGTTTTTTATAATAAAACTCTTTAAAATCATAATATAATAGCAACAATCCAATAAAGGTTCTATAAAAGTGTTTGTAAATTTAATAAATTTAGGATTTTACTATTTTAATTTATTACTCACTCAATTTAGTACCTTTTTGTTTAGTAAATAGGGTTCTGTATTCTATTGCTACTAGTGTCCGACCGAAGCTTCGGCTTCGGCCAAAAAACCACCTTTGGCTTCGGCTTCGGTCTCTTTCCGTCAAAAAAACCACATTTGGCTTCGGCTTCGGTCTCTTTCCGCCAAAAAAACACCTTCGGCTTCGGCCATCTTCCGCCAAAAAACCTCCTTCGGCTTCGGCCAAAAAACCACTTTCGGTTTCGGCCAAAAAACCACCTTGGGCTTCAGTCGGGTTTTAAGCCGAAGGTTCCTAAATAAATAAATATTATAACTCACATTAATTCGAAATGTTACATTTATTATTTTTGACAAATAAATTTGACAATATCATTTTTTGTCACCTCTAGGCTACGAAGAGAGTATAAATTTATTATACAGTCGATATAACCAGACTTATTTAGGCACGAATTATTATAGCTAGTTTGTTGTTATCTTTATATAACTAATTATAATGTTTTAATAATTAAAAAAAGTATAATTTGGTGATAGTTTCAAACACCAGGCTTTGGGGGCACTTTTCCCAAGGCTATTCCGCTTATAAACTTTGAGAACCTTTTTAAAAATTTTGTGGTCAATTTGCAAGGAATTGTGTTTAGGAAAAATGAAGTCCCCAACGGGCGATAGTTAATTTTGTAATTGTGTAATCAAAAATAATAAATCTTTTATGTAAATCAACTCTAAAGTAAAATAAAAAGAAATAAATAAATAAATAAGCGACAGCGCGCTTGTAGCACCTGTGGCGTTGTTTGTGTTACGGCGACGGTTGCCACTTACCATCAAGTCAGCTGATTCTGTCAGCTTGTCTGTCGACATTAACTTGAAAATAAATAAAATAAAAATTAAATCAAAATTTGGTATAACTGTATTCAAGTTTTTAAGTATAATCTATGGTGGCTTAGTGTACGTCCCATCGATCACCCATGGTGGTCAATGGGATAGACCCTAAAGAAGTATCCTTACGTCCGAAACTGTGTGTGTGTGTGTGTGACTAATTTCCATGCGAACAATATTAGGGATAGGGATAAGGTCGGGATAGGCTATCTTGTGTTGTGTGTTGCGTTATATGACCTATACATCACCTGATATCATAAAAAAGAAAATGGTGTGTGTACATATTGACACTTAATGTATAATAACATGTAAATACACTCAAATATTTATATATATTTAATTATATTAATTATCTAAAATTTGTTTTAAACAATTTCAAATTAAAATAAAGATTAAAAAAATGCAAAAAAAAAAATAGATAAATAAAGACATACAGTGAGTATGAAGTGGAAAAACCAATCTTGTTTTTTATTTTTAATATTTCCTCAAACACTGATTAGCAATAAGCCTCCGACGCAAAAAGGGGGTGTTATAAGATGACCTGTATGTCTGTCTATGGCATTATAGCTTCCAAAATGAAGGGCCGATTTTGATGAGATTTTTTTTCATTGGAAAGCTGACATGATCGAGTTGGTTCTTAGATATAATTTATGAAGATCATCAGCTCATCTCTAAGTTGATGAAGGGATCCACAGGTTCGATTTGGTGTAGGTACTGTTTCTCGGGCGATGACATAGTAACCTTAACCTGATATTTAGCGGGTCATATAGCGTTTCGGCTCATATGTTTTTTATTTTTTACGAGCTTGTTGTATGAGGAGTTAGGGTGCTTGCCTTAAAACTGTTCCGGGGTTCCCGGGTTCGATTCCCGGCAGCGTTAACTGCGTTTCGCAGACACTCGCCCTTTCAGAAGACGCAACAGTGAAATAACCACAGCATACTTAATAAGTATGCTGTGGAAATAAGTGTGTTTCATTGAGTGAGTATAGTACCTATATGTAATATTTTGAGAATATAATATGCTCACAAGCGGTATAAGGGATACCCAGAGCCCATTATAACAATATAAGTATAAGTAAGTATTTACTTTAAATATAAATTAAAATAGATATTATTTTATGGTCTATGGGATTCTAGACGTGGGAGCCAAGTGGAGGGAGGGGTCTCTAGTGGCTAGTACCTAACCCTAGCTGTTAACCAAATGGTCGCGGGTTCGAATCCCGCTAGGGGCAAATATTTATGTGTTAACATTTTACCTTTGTACGTAAGTCATGGATGTTTTGTATCTATAAATGTATGTTTTAAACAAAAATCTATGTATAATACAATCCATAATAATCCATAATACAAGCATTAGTTGCTTACTGTGAAACTAGATGGTGCTGTGTAGAATGTATGGATAGGTATTTATTTATATTTAAAAGATCCATTATTAATCACGTTTTATAATAACGATAATAATAACCACGATGACTTCCTGTTTTACTTATTTGCATACGATTAAATATTAATGTGTTTGTGTTTAACACAATAAATTGTGAGTGATTCCTATGCAGATGCACATTATGCCGTAATTAATACGGCTTACAAGTACTTTTGATTATATGAAGACACTTAGATCGAGTTGAATTTGAATACCTAAGATGTAGTTTCACATGTATAGTAAGTACTTAACAGAGTACTTACTTTTAAGTAAGTTTCTCAAACAAATGTATGTACTATCGCACATATTGAAACTATAAGTATTTTTGCAGCAGGCATTATACCAAATATGTCACTTTGGGATAAGTGTTATATCATTGATGTGATTATATAAAACTAGTGGCCCGCTCCCGGCTTCGCCCGGGTTTAAAATAAAAACTATTCCAATCTTTTAAGTTGAACCAAATTACACGTAGTTACGAAGTTTTATCAAAATCGGTTCAGTAGTTCCCTCTTAAGTAGTAGGTACCTAACTTAAGATAATCTAACGCCATTTGTTCATAGCAGGCTTCGCTGATGTTTTTGTTTCGTTAGAAGCTTCGCGCAGTTACGATCTGTTAAGGTGTTTGCACCAGTTGCCCCATGTTCGATTCCCGGCACAGCCAATTTTGGAAATGAACTTTTCTAAATTGGCTTAATTTCGAAAGTAGTGAATTTTGCAGTCATTTGGGCAGCAGTAACGACCGTGAAAAACAGCAGGTATCCTGTCGGCAGCGCATTTGAAGGATGCTTAAGCGCTATTATATTTTTTGACGACATTTACACAAAAAAAAATGCTAAAGTTTATAGGGATAAGTATATACTTAATGATAAATCTTGGGCCGGCCACACTGAGACAATGTGCCGTGATCGTGCGTCATATACACGGAATACTTCACCTCTTTTGAGCCTTGTTCCAACGCAATAGGTGCTTGTGCGGTAAATTGAACTGCGCATTGAGCTTTGTCTCAGTAAAATCCACCCCTAAATGAATAAAGGCATCGGCACATCAGCGACGGCATTCAAACGCCGAACATTCTCTTGTGTTATTTTTGACTTGATATTGATGTTAGATAGTCGCCAAAAATTCAAGCTGGGATTTATTATGGCTCAAAAATTAAGCATAGCTGTGATCTGGATCTCGCAGGCAGACCGTCTGGCGGCATAACCACTCACATGATATAACAGCAAAGTCTGGTGAGTGAGTAAGGGATGCCAGAGCCCTATCCCTATACATATCTCTTCCTATCCTAATCCTTAGCCCAGCAATCTGGCTTTGCCACCAACAAGTGGATCTCTGACGACCTTTACTTAATAAAAAATTTAATGGAAAATTTAGCGCCATATATATATGTAAGAGAATAACTTTTTAGCAGAATTTAGTAAGTATCGTAACAATTTACGAAGATTATCGATTAGTAATCATATCGGTTTCGAAGTAAGGAATCGCCAAGTAGTGTTAGAATATTAGGGCCTTGAGTGTTCGACATGTGCGAAATCCTTAAGGGCACCCAGTACGCATGCGTTTGTCGCGTAAACACGGCGTGTGCCGAGTCGTACGGCTGCAGCCGTCGCGGTCGGTGGCCGGAGATTTGTCGTCCGACGACGCATTCGTCGCGAGTGTCGTGCTGCGAACAGAGATCTGTCATATTTTACACTAGAGACGGTAGTTTTACAAGTGCAAGTGATCGGAGACCTTTTGACGGTGAGTGATCGCATTCATTAGCACATAGGTACTAGAGCCGTCACGCGGTGCGCCTTTGTTTTCGGAGGCTGTCTGGTGACCCGATTTTTCACAAATAAAATCGGCGTACGAATGTCGTGCCGTGTAATTTTACTCCTAAGTCCAATTTGGGTAACAAACGAGCGAGGTTCGCGTGGATACGTACGAAAATTAAATGAAGCGTTGCCAAAATGTGTCTAGTAAATAATAATGATTCTGTCTGTTGGTTTTCTATCGCTTATAATTTCATAATCAACAACAATGTTGGTACAGGTGGACTGTCCCTGTATAGTTATTAAATCTAAACTTATAAGTAGGTATAGATAAGTATAGATACCTATATTGTAAGTAGGTAATCTACGATTTAAAAAAAAAAGAATTCACCAATAGAATAGAATTTGCGATATCATTTCAATAGCACATCTAAAACGCGGACCAAGTAGCGGGCATCAGCTAGTTTAGAATATAAAGCGACCATAAACCAAATTTGTACCTATGGGGTGTGACTCCAAATGCGTTGCATAAAACAAGGTTCTATACTTTTATAAATTCGCCTTTTCAAGCACTTTTCCACAGATTCAACTTTCTCTTTATTTTTAACTAGCTGGTGCCAGCGACTTCGTCCGCGTTGAAAAAGCAATATATCGCCTGACATCGTTATTGCTATTACACTTAGCCAGGAGTTAGTTTCCTTAATTATAGATTATCCCTCAGGAGCAGTACTTTTTTCTGGATGAAAGGTACCCTATGTCCATTCTGGTGTCCCTGACAACGTGTATGCAAAATTTCATTGAAATCCATTTAGCAGTTTTTACGTGAAAGAGTTACAAACATCCATACATCCAAACAAACTTTCGCATTTATAATATTATAGTAGGAAGTAGGATTAAATTTTAAACCTTAATTTTAAAATATTATAAAGTACTTAGATATGTTTTAATGGCTTTCGGTCTACTTGAGTCAGGTCGCTTAATCTTTTAATAATTTAATAATTAAAGCTATAGTTGCTGAAAGTGCGATGCCAGCCTTATTAGGATAAACGATGGGAGAATAATGAACTCGTGGCATCGAAATACAACAGCACAAATGCTGTTAATTTATTGTAGGTAGTTGTTAATTTATTGGAACCAGACGGATTAAGCATACAAATTGTGAATGGATGACTACAAAACGCAGTACTTAGTGCCCGCGACTTCGTCCGAATTGAAAATATGTAAAGCAATGTTAAGCGGTCCCTAATAAATATACAAATACTAGCTGGTGCCCGCGACTTCGTCCGCGTTCTGGATGAAAGGTACCCTATGTCCTTTCTGGTGTCTCAGACAACGTGTATGCAAAATTTAATGGTGATCGGTTCAGTAGTTTTTGCGTGAAAGAGTTACAAACATCCATACATCAATACAAACTTTCGCATTTATAATATTAGTACGGATTACCTCTTTATAATATACTTATATAGATTTGAATAATTATTCAAATTATATTTTGGGAGTCCGTGACACACTTCTTACAGGCGCCGGGAATCATAAAAGCCCTATTGATGCACTGGTCTACTCATTCCGTGGTCTTTTTCCACTAATCTGTCAGTCAACGGTTCACACAAGAAATAAAATGCGGTTGAGAAAATACGCAAAGACAGGAAGGAGCCAAATTAAATATCAAAAGAATTTATCTTCCCGTATATTTCCCGCGGGAGAGTACAGCATCGCAGTAACCACATCGTCTACATGTACAATTACATACATACATGAGGTTAAATTTCTGACATATAGGTACCTAAAAAAATACTTAATTTTAAGAACTGCCAGCCTCTTGTATTTAAAAAAAATGTATTATAACCACCACTAGCTTTTGTGTACGACTTCGTCCGCGCCCCTTTTTCTTAGGCGTTAAAATATTTATTCATTCGAACAGTGTTGAGTCTCTGGCTCATATTTACATGAACCTTTAAGAGACATATCGATCTGGATTTTGCTCATTTATATATTTCTGTTTTTCCTTCAAGTATAATTTTCAAGTCCTCATAAAATTTTGTTCAAATATGCTATTGCTATTATATATTTGCAAATATATATTTGCTCACTGTTTGATCGTTGAACTGTCAAATTAAACTGAATTCAGCCTTAATGCTTGTCACGTGCACGTGATTATATATAACTACGTATATAATATAATATTCCCTTCGGTATTGAATCTCTGGATTCTCTGGGTAAGATAAGCATTTCCATACAACGAAGTAATGCAGCCAGCATGCTCCGAAGCTTTATATAATACTAGCTACACGCCCCCGGCTTCGCCTGGGTTCACAATCTTTTAAGTTGGACCAAATTACACATACTTACTTAGTTACAAAGTTTTATCAATGTCGGTTGAGTAGTATATATTCTATAACACACTATTTCTTTTGGTCGGTGCCGACCAAAAGTAGGATTATAGGGATAGGGAAATAAGGTCTGCGATCTCTTACTCAATCACCGAAACACAATAGCACAAGTGCTATTATTTAACGGTGGTCTTCTGTAGGTTACTGCCGTCAAATGGATGTCGCGAACTGTTATCTGAAACCCAAAAGAAGTCATTCGAAAATGTAGGACTTAAGTATTCTCAGGGAATATTCGTTTATTTATTAAATCCTTTTATTGAAAATCAGTTAAAGCATCAATAATATCTAAAACTAAAAAAGGTTTCAACTGAGACCAACTTAACATCTAGGACTATTAGGACATTCGAATATGACACTGATGTGATGGATCATTTTTATAATTCGCTTGCCCTGAACCGGGTAAGCCAGCGTTTTCTAAACCTTTTAAACCTTTAGCCGACAGAGCCTTATGTATACGACAAATTCTTCTTCTACTTGTATAAAGTTTATTTTTAAATCATTGTGTTGCTATCTCTTAAAAAATAAATTAAAAAAAATTACGAATCAAGCGAACATCTACAAAACCAAGCTGTTAAACGACGTGCTTCCATATTAGGTAGACGTGAACGACTGAAATTTTTAGAAACTTTAAAAATATTTAATTGTAGACAAAAAGCATTACGAAACGGTTTTTCCTCTGCTCAAATATCCGTCATCGTTATGTTAATCGAGAGACAAAAACCAACTGACATCATTAGCTTCTGCTCGCTTTGAAATGTTGATGGCAAATTGGTCCACTGAATACCACATTGCAAATTGAAATTACTGTATTCTGGTTATAGCAAAACATTAAACATTTGTCAAATTTGCCTTTGAAATCTTCCGGTGTCATCTTTAGGTTAATTGAGAATTGAGTCAATAATTACTTTTAATTTTCTATATGATACAAGACGGTAAGGAGGCGGACGGTATACCAAGTCTTGCCTACCTCTTAAGTGGCCTCGTGGGTAATCTTAATATGTATAAATAAATATCTTCACACATTCCACACAGCACCATCTAGTTCCACAGTAAGCAACTAAAGCTTGTATTATGAATACCAGACAGTTGATATACTACATGCATTACTTTTTTTTGTAAATACATACATATTATAAATAAAAACATCCATGACTCGGGTACAAAGGTAAATGTTAACACATAAATTAACATTTGCCCCTTGCGGGATTCGAACCAGCGACCGTTTGGTTCGAATATTTATTGGTTAATATTTATTAAAACAAAATGCTATCTAGTATTTAAATTATTAAATTATATATCTAGTAATGAAGTGAATCGTCAGCCTAGCTTCCTCTTCTACAAAAAAAGATTCGTCCATTGTCATGCGCGAATGATGCCTAAAGTAAATAAAATGAATTGTCGTCCGGATATTAGCAAGATGACTTATCGCTTTGCACTTTTCTATAAATGGAGGTAGACCAGTAAATAAACAGCAATTGTCTTCCTAAAAGCCGTCGCACTGACGCTTGTCACCATCATTTAAATATGGCCAAAATATTGGTCGCTCTGTCGAGTATTCTAATAGGTGTAAGTTCGCAGAATATTGACAGCGTACGGCAACACATAGCCGACGTGCAAAGCGACTACGAGAGGTCCTTCAGACAAATAAAACAAAGATATGGAACCAGCAAAGATGACGCTGTAGAAGAATTGAGTGTTTCTTCAGGTTACAAAGCTCACGAATTGGTCGATGCCTTTTTAGACGATAAAGCTTTTGAGTCGACGAATGATAAGGGTTTCGAGTTGATAGACGAAAAGCAAGGACACAGCGAAAATAGATACGAGGAAAAACACTACAGGAAGACATTCGATTCGATTTCTGGCAAAGACGAGGAATTTAAGTTCGGCTTTAAAAGTTTTATGTCAACACGATTTAATGGAAGCGATAAAGGCGACTGGTGGCGAAACGGCTACAGCGAGCAACCGAAATATCTATCTAGTGAACCTTGACATTTGATACGAAGGACCGTTTCACTTTTACTGAAAGGAGATAAGAGGAATTCCAAATGTAACAAAAAAGGAAACACAGGAAGAGATTATGAAAAGTATCTATTTTATTTAAGTAATGTAAAGGCTGCACACAAGTATGATAAACTGCCTAATAGTGCAATCGGAGTGTACTGTGTTCTGGTTTCTAAAAGCACGTGTACGGTTGTGTTTCGGTTCATTTCGGTTGGTTTCGGTTATCGAATAAGGAAGAAGGTCCTCCAACCTCCTTCCTTCCTTGTTATCATAACTAGAAGTAACTTACTGGCATCCTTCTGGTGTTGCCTTTAGTGTTTTTCGTATAATAATTATCTATATAAATAAAATAAGTAATTTTCGATTTGTATAATAATTTATCTGAACAAAGCTTTGGCAAGATATAAATATGTAAAAAAAAACGCCATGTATTTTGACATTTTTTCTTCTTTTTGTGTCTACCTACATTTCGGAACTTGAGAATTCATTTTTCTGATGAATACCAAATAACCATCTCCGTCCGTACAAATATTATAAATGCGAAAGTTTGTATGTATGGATACATGGATGTTTGTAACTCTTTCACGCCAAAACTACTGAACCGATCACGATGAAATTTTGCATACACGTTGTAGGGATACAAGAAAGGACATAAAAAAATATGTATGTATGTATGTTCCTCCAAAACTCTTAAGCGAATTATCTGATTTTCATGAAACTTGGTAGATAAACATTTAGACGTACGAGACACATGATAGGCTACTTTTTTCACGCGGGCGAAGTCGCGGGCGTCAGCCAACGAAATAGTATATCTCCTGGCGTCAGCTAGTACATATATAAATAGATTAGGTAAATTTGCATTGAACAATAGCATGAACAATACTTTACGTTATGACGGTGTGCATAATTAATTAATATTCTCTAATGAAATCATCAGCATAACTTATGATGTCACCCTTGAACCAAATTAAATAATGTTTGAATAGGACTCGCTTGATAATCAAATAAACGTACAGTCTCTTCCAAAATATGTGCTAAAAAACTCATCTATACTAATATTATAAAGCTGAAGAGTTTGTTTGTTTGTTTGTTTGTTTGTTTGAACGCGCTAATCTCAGGAACTACTGGTTCGAATTGAAAAATTCTTTTTGTGTTGGATAGATCATTTATCGAGGAAGGCTTTAGGCTATATAACATCACGTTGCGACTAATAGGAGCGAAGAAACAGTCGAAAATGTGAAAAAAACGGGGAAAATGATTCATCTTTGAGGGCTTCCGTTGCGTGCGCTGCGAAAACCATTCGAGATACCCAAATGATTCCCAAAATAACTATTCCACGCGGACGAAGTCGCGAGCACCAGCTAGTATTCATGATATAATTAATATCTTCATTCCACACAGCACCATCCAGTTTCACACTAAGCAACTAATGCTTGTATCATAGGTGAATGATTGGTCTCGCTACGCTCGACTAGATACCGCCGTAGTAGTTGTAACATTGCGGCAAAAAATTCTACGCCGAATTCGGCGTACCCGAGCCAGTCACACTGCAAACTGTCTGTGATGTGTACGTGCCGAATGTTTTATTAAATTTTGGGCATAATAAAATGCCAGTTTGCGTAGTGAAACTGTGTAAAAAGTAATAAAAAGTGACGACGTTTTACACACACTACAATAAAAAACTGCCGCATTTACGGAGCTATCGTTTTCGTATAGTACTCTATCTAGTCGCGCGTAGCGAGATATTATATTATATAGGCTTGTATTATAGACAGTTGATATACTACATAGATTACTATTTTTTCTAAATACATACATATTATAAATACAAAACATCCATGACTCAGGTACGAAGGTAAACACATAAAAATTAACCTCTAGCGGGATTCGAACCCGCGACCGTTTGGTTAACAGCTAGGGTTACTAGCCACTAGCTAGACCAAACGTGTTTTTACCAACCAATAAGAGTTATGAGTTGTCAAGTCAAGTGCCAAAAAAATCAATATAAACGTATAGTCTCTGAGAATATGGGCTAAAAATAGTTGAATTAATATTCATAACGGAATTTCATTGAGATTCTAAATTTAAATGGCTTTTTACTGTATTTTTTTATGACCACATATTTTACCGTTCTACCGGGTATTTACCTACAAATGTAAAAACTAAAGAAAAATTATTTTGAAGTTGGACACATTTGTTCCTATTTATTTTTCACTCTTAAAAAAAGAACTTTTAATTTTGAACAAAAAGAAGAAGAAAAAAACGCATTTTAAAATACTTAATTTAATTTAATATCTACATATTTAAAACAACATAATAATACTGAAAATTACTGAGAATTAATAACAAAAAATATTACGCGTGCGTATGCGAAACGCATTTCCTAGCGTCAAAAAAGGGATCAAACAAAAAAACAATTAAAATGCATACATTTAGAAAACTGTACTTTTAAGCTAAATTTTACTCAGCACATCGAGGGTGCCGAGATGGGAATAAACCATAAAAAATAGTTCTTCATTTTCAATAAAAATTAAAAAAACAATCAGGTATACTGTATTTAAAACAGTGAGTAAATTTAGGCCTGGGGCCGTACTATCACCTCTTAAAGCGATGCAAAGACGATTGAGTGAGGGAGATGTCGCCTTACATCATGTATTGCGCCATCTCGTTTACTCACTCGTTTTTGCATCGTTTTAAGAGGTGATAGTAGGCCCTCTGATCGCTACGAGGTTATCGACTCAGGAGCGGTCGTGCGCCTTCACATTAAAAATGAATAAAGTGTAGATGTCGTCGGCACATCGTAGAATTGGGCATATCATGTTATTCCTGGGCAGATCATATTTCTGTTAAAACTGAGAGGGTCGCCTCATTCCGCTCCGCTTCGCTCGGCTCCCCAAATTTATTTCCATGTAAACCTAACACGCTCCTCCTCGCTTTGCTTCGCTCCGCTTTTCGTCGCACCTATTTTTGACTTTTGGTGAAAGATTTTTGATGAAAGATACTTTACGATCTGCCCAATTCTACGATCTGCCCACGACATAGATATTACAAATTCAGGCTGTATATGCTCAGTCATAAGTTACCTAACATATGTTTTGTTTACTAACATATTTTTTGTATCTTTTTCTAAATATTACGAGAAGTCTATATATATAAGGAGGAAAACGCTTATTTGAGTCATAATAATATTTATAGAATTTTATCACATTAGCATCTTTTTTTTTTGTTACTAAAACAAGAATAATGTCTGCCATTCAAATGTCCAACAATTTGTTTAATGGATTTCTTAGTAATTACATTTAGCATTTAAAAAAAATTAACACTACTTAACCTAGTGTTTTCAATTAGTCCTTTTTTATTCTATAAAAATAAAAAAAGTTTATTACTTACATACTTATTATATGATTTTTTTACACAAAAGCCGCAAGCATAAAGCCCGTCACATACGTAACTATAATATATATCCGTACTAATTTTGTAAATGCGAAAGTTTGTATGGATGTATGTAACTCTTTCACGCAAAAACTACTGAACCGATCACCATGAAGTTTTGCATACACGTTGTCTGGGACACCAGAAAGGACCTTTCATCCAGAAAAAAGTACTGCTCCCGAGGGATCATCTAAAATTAAGGAAACTAACTCCTGGCTAAGTGTAATAGCAATAACGATGTCAAGCGATATATTGCTTTTTCAACGCGGACGAAGTCGCGGGCACCAGCTAGTCTAATATAATATTACGGTCGTTGGTGACATCATATAAATATTTATATTATAGCTGCGTGTGTGGTCACTCCAATATTTGTATAGAAAATATATCGTAATATGCCTTGCTATAATTTATATTAATATATATTATAGCTACGTGTGTGACGGGCTTTAGTTAGTAAAAAATGAGCATATATTATATCATGTCGTCCTTGACACACACATCAAAAATGGTGCATCTTTTTATCCTCCAACGCTCTATGCAAAAGAGAGGTATGTGTGTCTGTCTGTGGCATCGTAGCTCCCAAAAGGATTTACTTATTTTGACCCCTTTTTTATGTTCGAAAGCTTACATGATTGAGATAGTTTTAAGTTATAATTTATGAAGATCTATCCAGGCATTTGACAGATAACCAACTACTAAGCAACTTACAGCAGATAAAATTTGGGCTCAATAGTAAGTCGGGAGTTAGTTTATAATTATTAGATTATTTAAATAAATCATAAAGAGCCCACAAGTTATGTCACAATGATATATTTTTGGCCTCATTTAGATTTTGGGCAATAATTATAATCAGCACGAAGGAATCGGAGCGAGAAGTCATTCTTAGAAACACCGTATTATTTTATGAGTAAGGATAAAATGTTATAAAAAGATGCGGGAAATCATTGTGCTATTTAAGCGAGTAAAATTTAAATGATAAATTTATAAATTACGTAACCATGCTCAGGAGTTTAGGAAATACCAACTTTAGGACATTTGGTTGGATGGCATTCGCTGTATGCGATTATCACACTTCTTTAAAGCCCGTCACACACGTAGCTATAATATATCTTAATATATAAAACTAGCTGCTGCACGCGACTTCGCCCGCGTATCTTTATAAAATATAGACTAAAGCCTTCCTCGATAAATGATCTATCCAACACAAAAAGAATTTTTCAATTCGAACCAGTAGTTCCTGAGATTAGCGCGTTCAAACAAACAAACAAACTAACTAACTCTTCAGCTTTATAATATTAGTATAGATTCTCGTGTCGCAGTGTTTGTTACCAAACTCCTTCGAAACGGCTGGACCGATTTTGATGAAATTTTGTGTGCTTATCGGGTAGGTCTGAGAATCGGCCAACATCTATTTTTCACACCCCTAAATGTTAAGGGTGGTCCACCCAAAAATTTATTTTTTATTTTTTCGCAAAACAACGTTTGCGGGGTCAGCTAGTATTAATATATAAATTATAGCAAGGCATATTACTATAAATTTTCTATACAAATCCACACATGCAGCTACTATAACTATAATATATATTTCTATGACATCACCAACGTATACCGTAATTTTATATTAGAAATATATTATATAGCTATGTTTGTGACGGATTTAAACCTTGTCATTATATATATATGTCAAGTCTTTGTTAGCCATTTTTTTATTCGCTGACAATGATGATGATGCACACGAAACTGCTTATTACAAAATTACAAGTAAGATTTCTCGGACACTGAATTAGTAGAGATAAAAAAACGTTTTTCTCAAGAAAAAGCAATTATGAACACGAAGGCACTTGTGCAGATAATATGAAAAAAAAAAACTGTTTATTTTAAGAAGCAAAGTCAGGAATGTCTTTAAACTTAAATGGGCTTAATTTAAGAAATATGCGTCTATATTAATTGTGGTTAACAATGCTTAAATCAGCAATACATGCTGATAAACTTTGTGCTTTTATTTTTGGAAAAAATATATATAGACATATTCCTTACAATAGAAACGGTATGCAACTTGACATGTCAAGACAGCCAAAGGATCAAAACTGCATTGTATTACTGCCACAACATAGTACGCATTGGCTATGGGAGCCTTAATGAAAAAGACTTAAATCACTCACAAATTAATAAAATGTCTCACTGTGGCATCGCAAATTACGTATAAAACCGGTTTTCACACAATATTTAATAAGTCTAATGAGGTTCTACACAAGTACCGTTCACCCGTCTCTTCCCATCGGGGCAAGGAGCGTCGAACGCGATACGGTCTTCTAAATCATCTATTTCGCTCACATTACTTCCTTTCGCTGCACTTTTGGGTGTAACTTCTTCTACCTTGTGTGTAGATTTAACAGGTTCGGTAGAGTTCTTCTTAATTTCATACGCCTTAGTGGTTTTTTCATAATCCGAATCGTTGGGCCATACTGTGTACTCTTTGCCATTGTACTGCCTATTGACGCCAGAGATCGCAGGCGGTTTGTTAGTACGTAGTGTTTTGCTGGAATAATTACCACTGTTCGAACTGGTTTCGATATTTGTATGTTGTTTTTCCAACGGTCTATCCGATGCTTTTGCTTGTTTATTTTCTGTGATGTTGCAATTAGTATTATCGGGCCTAGAGTTTCCATCGATCTCTTCACTAGACGATGAACCACTATTAATGTTATCTTCTCTAACAGGATTATCTAGTACACCTCTGTTTTGTTGATTTCTATTAACATTTTCGCTAATATATTGACTATTATCTCTATAACTTCCATTGAGCTCATGATTTCTGCCGAACTCGTGCACGTTTCTTTCATCATTGTTTTCATCGCTATTACTTACATAACTTATTTCAATTTGTATGTTCCTATCCGGCTGACTATTTATTCTATGATCGTCATGTCTTCTCAAATTGTCAACTTCGAAGTCGTTAGCAGGATAGACGTGTTGCTGGAAGCCACGAGAATGGTCGACGTGGAGTCCCTGTTCAAACTGTGTTAGTCTTTCGGCTTCATTAAGTAAACTTCTGTGAAAATCATCTAGAACGTGTTCTATTTCTGTACGGTAACTACGCGAGTTTTCATTGTCTATACTTCGAGCTAAAGTTTTGACGGCACACATCAATAGAACCACATTGAACAAGCCACTAGAACTGTAAGTCATTTTGTATGACCACATAATGATATTATTGAACACTTGAAACAATTTTTTGCAGTATTCGCAGACACGTCTGAGTTCGTCGCTTCAATTTACCGGTTTGTCGTTCGTTTGTTGTTGATTGTAAGCAGTTGTTTATATCGGAATTATTCCTCTACTTGTTCATATAGAGTCGTTAACATTTCAGACAGGACACTTTGCTTAATTAGTTTTTGACAACCATTTTATTATTAATGCCAAATGACTCACACAGTTATATAATATGTATAAAGCGGTATTTGTTTCAAATTGTAATTTGAAATATACTGCCCTTAATTTAATTTTCTTGACTTTTTTAAATAAACTAATATGATATTAACATATTCTAATACGAGTCAAGCGCTAGGGCTACGACAACTCTTAAAAAACCAAGCGTTTAAAGGGTTAAAGCAGACCTTATACATGTATAAATGAAGAGTCAGTAACTCTATGAGGAAATAAGCGCGTAAGTATTGAAATCGGTTGGGTTGTGAATATTTAATCTTTGACGAATGGTGACGCGTCAGTCGACGCAACAACGAAACGTCAAGGTCTTGCTCTCCAAGCGATATAGGCTTTTGTAGCCTTCTCGCCCTTTGGACGCAATCACATATTATTATCTGTTAATGAATCGATTTTTCCCATTTTTCTGACTTTTATTTGGAAAGACAGAACGCAGATCTGTGATTTATGGTAGATGTCCTTATCGTGAATTTTCAATAATTATATCATGATTATTAGAGTCACAATGTGATACTGTGTAACTCATACGGTGTTGCAAATGGCACGCAATAATTATAAAAAAAAGTTACACTTTAGATTCTGTGTTCAGTCATATTTATATTATTCGGATGACTTTTTCTTCATTCAGACGAGGAATTTGATGAATATGATCTCTAAATAGTTGTTTTTTATTTTTTGTTCATTTTTCATCTTGTCTTTTATAGGTTACCATATTTTTTATAACAACAATATTTAATATATCTCTATTAATATATAAATATTACGTGTCTCGTTGTACTCCTAAATTACTGAACAGATTTTGATGAAACTTCGTAACTATGTGTAATTTGGTCGAACTTTAAAGATAGGATAGAAAGATGATGAACCAGAGTGAAGCCGGGAGCGTGTAGCTAGTATCAAAATAGTTTTATGAAAATGTTCATGTCATTTTTATTCCAAGGCAAATAAAAGGAAATGATAATGAAAAAAATCAATAACCAAGACGCCTTTGTTAGTGAAAATGGTGCGATGCATTACCGATTTTAAGTCTTCAATACTTTACAATAAAGTAGTTTTTGGATTAAATATAAATAGTTAGAGAAGAAACTACTCACAACTTTAAACTTTTTCAATTAGTCATAGTTTATTTTATAGTCATTAATTAATGATGAACTGCACTTGAAAGTAATTAAAATGTCTTATGAAGAGTTTGAATGGAAACGAACCGGATTGTGTTGTATTGATCGATACACGAATAAGCAACTTACTTACTCGTACGAGTAGTAAGTACTAATCTGAATTAAATTGTATCAATTTAAAATTTATTTTTGACGACACGTTTGGTCTAGTGGCCAGTAACCCTAGCTGTTAACCAAACGGTCGCGGGTTCAAATCCCGCTAGGAGCAAATGTTTATGTGTTGACATTTTACTTTGTACCTGAGTTATGGATGTTTTGGATTTATTGTATGTATGTATTCACAAAAAAAAAGTAATGTATGTAGTATATCAACTGTCTGGTATCCATAATACAAGTATTTAGTTGCTTAGTGTGAAACTAGATGGTGTTGTGTGGAATGTGTGAAGATATTATTTATTTATTTTAGGAAGTTTATTCGTCGGAAATCCCATAAATTTTCATTCTCCAAGATATTTTGTAAGTGCTAAAACTCGGCTTGTAGAATCAGGAGTACTTAGGTAAATGCCGTACATGGATAATTGATACCGACCGTTTTGTGTGTTCGGCAGATGGGCAGGCTCGCGTTGGTGTGACCACGGACGGGCTGCTGAGTGCGTTGGCCCGCCTGCGCCGCCCGCACCCCCTCCCACACCCCGCGCAACACCCGCAACGCACTGTTAGTACCAAAGAGTATAGTTAGTGCTCGCACCTTCTCCAACGCTTAATTTGGCAATCCACTTGATGGTAGGCTCGCGTTGGTGTGACCACGGACGGGCTGCTGAGTGCGTTGGCCCGCCTGCGCCGTCCGCATCCTCTCCCACACCCCGCGCAGCACCCGCAACGCACTGTTAGTACCAAAGAGTATAGTTAGTGCTCGCACCTTCTCCAACGCTTAATTTGGCGATCCACTTGATGGTAGGCTCGCGTTGGTGTGACCACGGACGGGCTGCTGAGTGCGTTGGCCCGCCTGCGCCGCCCGCACCCCCTCCCACACCCCGCGCAACACCCGCAACGCACTGTTAGTACCAAAGAGTATAGTTAGTGCTCGCACCTTCTCCAACGCTTAATTTGGCAATCCACTTGATGGTAGGCTCGCGTTGGTGTGACCACGGACGGGCTGCTGAGTGCGTTGGCCCGCCTGCGCCGCCCGCACCCCCTCCCACACCCCGCGCAACACCCGCAACGCACTGTTAGTACCAAAGAGTATAGTTAGTGCTCGCACCTTCTCCAACGCTTAATTTGGCAATCCACTTGATGGTAGGCTCGCGTTGGTGTGACCACGGACGGGCTGCTGAGTGCGTTGGCCCGCCTGCGCCGTCCGCATCCTCTCCCACACCCCGCGCAGCACCCGCAACGCACTGTTAGTACCAAAGAGTATAGTTAGTGCTCGCACCTTCTCCAACGCTTAATTTGGCGATCCACTTGATGGTAGGCTCGCGTTGGTGTGACCACGGACGGGCTGCTGAGTGCGTTGGCCCGCCTGCGCCGCCCGCACCCCCTCCCACACCCCGCGCAACACCCGCAACGCACTGTTAGTACCAAAGAGTATAGTTAGTGCTCGCACCTTCTCCAACGCTTAATTTGGCAATCCACTTGATGGTAGGCTCGCGTTGGTGTGACCACGGACGGGCTGCTGAGTGCGTTGGCCCGCCTGCGCCGTCCGCATCCTCTCCCACACCCCGCGCAGCACCCGCAACGCACTGTTAGTACCAAAGAGTATAGTTAGTGCTCGCACCTTCTCCAACGCTTAATTTGGCGATCCACTTGATGGTAGGCTCGCGTTGGTGTGACCACGGACGGGCTGCTGAGTGCGTTGGCCCGCCTGCGCCGCCCGCACCCCCTCCCACACCCCGCGCAACACCCGCAACGCACTGTTAGTACCAAAGAGTATAGTTAGTGCTCGCACCTTCTCCAACGCTTAATTTGGCGATCCACTTGATGGTAGGCTCGCGTTGGTGTGACCACGGACGGGCTGCTGAGTGCGTTGGCCCGCCTGCGCCGCCCGCACCCCCTCCCACACCCCGCGCAACACCCGCAACGCACTGTTAGTACCAAAGAGTATAATAGTGCTCGCACCTTCTCCAACGGGTAATTTGGCGATCCACTTGATGGTACTGGCTGACGCCGCCAGAACACCATGTTCTTGTGCGACTCGTCAACTCGCCAAATCAAAGAAGATTGCTTTTAATTTTTAATTCGTACCAAAACCTATCTTCATCGATTTGCATAGTGTCAGTCAGTGCGCTGGTTCGAAATGCATTTTGGCAGTGAATTGTGTTCTCTTTGCCAAGTGAGAGGTAAAAACTTAAACATGAAATGGAATTATATACCTACTTACTTTTAATTTAAAAAAAAAAAATCAATAATGATGGCCGAAATATCATCCACGGATAGACGACGACTTCTTACAATTTTCATTTGAGCATGAACGAACGATTGCTCGCTCAGAACTGTTTAGAACACTAAGTGAAAACGCGGCTTTACATGGATTAAAACTCATCCCTTTGATTAACATTTACATAATAGTCATTAACTATTATAAATCGAATAATCTTTAAAATTTAACTGCAAGAAAATTCATAATCGATTAGTCTTCACTATACTATTTATAGAAGGAAGGTATTTATTTAAATTTATTCGTTGATGAACAAGTTATAATGTTCAGTCATTAGGGCGTGAGTAATCGGATTAAGCCGAATGACCGCGTCCGCCTCGCGTCCTCCTCGCGTCCTTGTGTCTCCTCATTCACTCGTATATCTGATTCATCTATTCCTCCTTTTAGTTATTATGACATATAATGCTGTGGCTGTTATAATAACTGGTGATCAATTATGCTCATAAATACCAAGATATTGGTGTGTCCGGAAAGTACAACCAGTTTTTTCACTGAAAATGAATTTTCTTATCTATAATAATACTAGCTACACGCTCCCGGCTTAACCCGGGGCGCAATTCCTACCTTTTAAGTTGGATCAAATTACGCATAGTTACGAAATTTTATAAAAAATTATGATACGAAATTTTTATATACTAGTATATAAAGCTACATTAGCTACATAAGATAATTATGTAATTGTTGTTGTTGTAAGTGTTTTCAACATTCAAATTTTCTGGGGAAATTAAACGGATATAATCAAAGAGTATTTAAAGCCCAGAAAAAGTGTATAAGGGCTATTTGCAATTTAAAACGTTGAGATTCATGTATAAGTCTTGCATTTCAAAAAGTTGAAAATATTGACCGTACCTTCAGTGTTTACATTTGAATGTATAGTGTTCATAAAAGAAAATTCTCAAATATTTAAGTTCATGGAGCGTCCACGTCATAATTATAAACTTTGTATGGTCCCTGCCAAATCTAGAATGAAAAGGATAACTGTCTTTTGTATGGCACCACACTTATATAATAAAATTCCGAAAAATATAAGAAATATCAGGAATCTGGCAACATTCAAGAATCACTTACTAAATAATGAAACTATATAGTGCAAGCGATGCATACATAAATATAGCATGAAAATAAAATAAAAATACAGTATTTATTAAATTATCTAGACTCTAGAGGAATTATTATTAATTTGCACACCGCTTGTCGGTTGAATATGTGGACATTATTTATTTAAAATTACAACAACTTTTTTTGTATACTATATTCATCAAATAAATTGAATTGAATTTTGAATATTGAATTTTTGAATTTTAAAATTAAACGCCATTAGCCTTTGTTGGAACCATTTACTTCATGTAGTTTAATATTTAACCGTTGTACACCACGATGCACCTATTATCTATAAGTACTTCCCCGGGCCGACAATCAAGGGCTCTGTATGCAAAACCTTCAGAACCATATGTTCCCTTTATTTTATTCAAAGGTTCGACTTCGACCACATTAAATCCGGTCCTTTGGCTTGCATGTTGGGCCAAAGTGAACGCGACGCACAGCATCAGCACAATTTTGAATATCATTGCTGATCGAGTGGAAGACTCGGTATTGAGGAATGTTGCAACAAGAGGCACTTGTGATGCGTCAAACTAGCTTTCCGGTTTGCAGTTGGTTGTTGGAGCGAACCCACTACTTATATATGAATCTGACCATTACGCATTCGAGTAAAATTGCTAAAGAATCGTCATTTCAGACGCGACACTTGATTCACATTGCTTATTATTATTTCATCACACAATTAATAAGCGGCAAACCGACAGATGTGGTATCACCATATCGTCCTATCAGCCTGCTGCCTAGTGCCTATCCAGTCGAAGCGACTAAAAGGGATATTACTACACAGAATAATTCAACTACTGACTGAAAATAAAGTAATACCTGACCACCAGTTTGGATTTCGAAAACAGCACTTCACCATTGAACACAGTTCAATGAAACTGTTACACAGAGTCTATGAAACTGTTAGAACAGCACTGAAACCAACAAGCCTTATGCATCTGAAGAGATGTATGCCACATAGCTTTCATTGGATAATGAGCTCTTACCTCGCGAATCGGATCTTTGTGATTGTAGAGGACAGTGCGATGTCCATCCCATACAATAACAGCAGGAAAAAATTTGTAGGCACGTTGGGCACTTTTGGTATGAAAAACACTGAACTGGCGCCGTCACACTCAGAGACGTTTAATGTCGAAGGGAATTTTGTTTGAGAAGGTTGGGCAATTTCGGGATTGGGTAAAAAGCACTGAACTCGCGTGACCGTTACGCTCAGTGTACGCGAGATATAGAAATGATGAAGGAGAGTAATTTTTGAGCGAAGCTTTAGAGTTTGTGATTTCTACTTCTCAGATACTTTTTGGTAGGTTGATTAGACGCCTAACAGATCTCGATACAGCTAGGATTGTCTATTTTAGTTACTTCGACAGTATAATGTGTTATGGTATTCTTCTTTGGGGTAGCGCTGCGGACATAAATACTATTTTTACAAAAAAGGGCAATTAGAGCCATTTATCAACTAGATCCGCAGTCTTCTGTCAGAAAAAAGTTTTAGTAAATTTAGTAATTGTAGAAAATTTTTATTTTATATTTTAAAGATGACAAAAAGATTAGTATCCTGAGTTTCTTTCGGGGTTTCTTCTCAGGATCGTCATCTTGGCCTTTTTTCCGAAACCCTGGTAAATTTAAATTTATAATGACGATCATAAGAGTTTCTTGTTGAAACCCAATTGATAAATAAATATTTTGCTTTGATTTTTGTATGTTCAGCAGATGACCGGACTTGCGTTGGTGTGACCATGGACGGGCTGTTAACGAACGGCTATCATAGGTTACAGCTACACTGTATCCTTTGGTACAGTCGAAGTTACTATTACACAGAATATTGACAATCGATTTACTGCCTAAAAGCTTTTTTTATGTTAAGGTCAGCTGACATGGTGACGGTCCATTTGATGGTAGGTGGTTACCATAGCTTATAACACAAGCCACGGAAGAATGCTGCAAATGCTCAGCCGACTATAATAGGTTTAAGGATAAGGAATTGGGAAGGGATAGCGATTTCCCTCATAGCCCATTTGGGCTATGGCATTTCCCTATCCCTAAAAATAATATATAATAAATAAAGCCAATATCATATAATCATTCTTGTATTCAATTTATTCGATGCCGGTAGGTTTACATCCAGCAGTAGACTAATTCCGATGAGAGTACCGAAGAAGTTGTCTGATGTGCCAACATTTATGCAACCGGGTCGAATCATGCAACACAGATTTCAATGTCTTTCAACGCATATGGCGTACCCTCGTGAGCTCATGACTCGGACTTTGCCGTCAGGACATCCCGCGCTAAAGTTTTGCCTGAATGAAATATCTTCCATATCTTCCTCAGAAGCATCCCTTTTTTTATAACTAATAGATTTAAATAAAGGCCGTTTCATAAAGCTGCAGAGGTGTACGGGCTTAACCCTGACTTCGACCTCATTAAATCCAGTACTTTGGCTTGTATGATAGGCCAAACTGACCGCGACGCACAGCATCAGCACAATTTTGAATATCATTGAATAGTATTGAGGAATATTGCAACAAGAGGAACTTGTGATGCGTCAAACCAACTTTCCGGTTTGTAGTTGGCTATTGGAGCGAACCCACTACTTATATCCAAATCAGTCGACTACGCATTAGAGTAAAATTGCCAACGAATCGTCATTTCAGACGCGACACTTCATTCATTGCTTATCATTATTTCATCCATCAATCTACTGCAACTATGGATTTCGCGTCACAAATGCCAAAGCGGCAAAATAAAAAATACGCCTAGAAACCTAATCATTGCGGAATCTTGCCTTCGCGTGTCCATAGTAAAAGATAGTAACGACCAAGTTCCACTATTGATTTTAAACTCTGATATGTTTTCTTTAAATGACAGATGACAGAGTTTATGCTCTGCGCATATGAAGTGAAAACTTCTTTAGGCACCTTGGGCGCTTTTGTTATAAAAAAAACACTAAACTCGTGCCACCACGCTCAGTGACGTTTAATGTTGAATTGAATTTTTTTAGGAAGCTTGGACAATTTTGGGATTAGATAAAAAGCACTGAACTCGCGTGACCCTAACGCTCAGTGTACGCGAGATATAGAAAGGAAGGATAGTGATTTTTTAATGTAGGTTGATACTGGCGCCTATAAACACAAGCAAAAACTGAAAGGAGATAGTAAATGGGCTGTAGCATCTCTTACTCACTTCCTAAACACAAAAATACAAGTAAGTGATGCGAAATGTGTTATAGCGAGCACTATACGCTAAATAAATAAATGTTGAATATTTGAGAATTTCCTACATTGAAAATCTTGCGTTGAAACAGTGATACCATTGGTTATAAAAGCTGGTCTTCCGCCACAAGATCTAAGTTAGAAAAAAAGAGAATAAAACAAATTAAGAGTAAATGTAACAAATAGTCCTCACATGTACATAAGTATTAGAATACATAGTTAGAAGAAAATCGTTTCGATTTCAGTGTTCTTAATTTCGATTTTTTGCATATTTTACTTTAAACCTAAATAAAATAATAAAATAACACATTTCTTCAACTTTTTACAATAAACTATTTAATGTTTAATATTTAGGGTGCTAAAATATTCATTGCTATACTGGAGTCGATAATAAGAAAGTTGGATTGGAAGGGCATAGGTCTCAACATCGACGGGAAATACCTGAGCCATCTCCGTTTTGCAGATGACTTGGTGCTTCTATCGGAATCGAGCAAGCAACTGCAATCCATGATCCAATCACTGAATTTGGCTAGCAAGGAAGTAGGTCTAGAAATGAACCTCACGAAAACTATGACAATGACTAACAGCACAGAAAAGCCAATATCGGTTGACAACGAACTACTGAACTACACAGAAAAATACGTATACTTAGGTAAACAAATCAGCTTTGACAGAAAAAATAATGAATCAGAAATAGAACGAAGAATACAACATACGTGGAATAAGTATTGGAGCTTAAAGGAGATTTTTAAAAGCAACATGCCAGTTCTAACTAAAACTAGAGTAATGAACACATGTCTCTTGCCGTGTTTGACATATGCGTGTCAAACATGGAAGTATACCTCAAAAATAAAGGAAAAAATTACAACATGCCAACGGGGACTAGAACGCAGTATGTTAAAAATAAAGAAAATTCAAAAAATAAGACACACCAAAATAAGAAACATGTCAAAAGCCACGGATGCTCTTAATTATGCCCAGAAACTAAAGTGGAAATGGGCGGGACATGTAGCGCGATTGTCAGACGAGCGATGGACCATAAGAGTGACATCGTGGAAAGGCCCAAAAGGGAAACGCTACAGAGGAAGACCGTACAAGAGATGGGAAGACGATATAGTCGAAACGGCTGGCCCATATTGGATGCAAGCAGCCCAAGATAAAAACAATTGGTTTTCTTTGGAGGCCTTTACCTACGGAGGGGTTCTTGTAGAAAATTTTTAACTCATCTACTTTATAACATAAGATTTAGTAATAGTCACATGTATATAACTTTCGCAAGAAATAAAAGGCTTTTTTATTTATTTATTTATTTTTATTTATTTATTTATTTATTTATTTATTTATTTATTTTTTTTTTTTTTTTTTATTTATTATTTAGGGTGCACCATATGTGCCCAGGCCGACACCTTCCGTTCCTATATTCTAAATCTTCAGAATTATAAGTTTCCTTTACTATACCCAAAGGTACTGGTCGTTGGCTGTGAACGTATACGGGCTTGACCTTGACTTCGACCACATTAAATCCGGTCCTTTGGCTTGCATGTTGGGCCAAAGTGAAGGCGACGCACAGCATCAGCACAATTTTGAATATCATTGTTGATCGAGTGGAAGACTCGGTATTGAGGAATGTTGCAACAAGAGGAACTTGTGATGCGTCAAACCAACTTTCCGGTTTGTAGTTGGTTATTGGAGCGAACCGACTGCTTATATCCGAATCAGTCGACTACGCATTCAAGTAAAATTGCCAACGAATCGTCATTTCAGACGAGACACTTCATTCATTGGTTATCATTATTTCATTCATCAATCTCTTTGCAACTATGGCACAAATGCCAAAGCGGCAACATAAAAAATACGCCTAGAAACGGAAACATTGAGGAATCTTGCCTTCGAGTGTCCATGGCACTTAAAACATGACTTGACTTGAACCTTATTAAATCCGCCCTTTACAAAATCCGTACTAATATTTTAAATGCTAAAGTTTGTATGGATGTATGTATGGATGTTTGTAACTCTCACGCAAAAACTACTGAACCGATCACCATGAAATTTTGCTTACACGTTGTCTGGGACACCAGAAAGGTCATTGGTTACCTTTCGAGGGATTATCTAAAATTAAGGAAACTAACTCCTGGCTAAGTATAATAGCAATAACGATGTCAGGCGATATATTGCTTTTTCAACGCGGACGAAGTCGCGGGCACCAGCTATTACAAAATATTTTTTTAAAATACTTAAAAGCATAGCTACAAAAAAGGTGTAGGGGTCCTCCTATTAAGTATAAAATACTTGTATCAGGAGACCCCCGCTCCTCCAACACCGTACTTAAATCTAAGGCTAATTTAGAATACAAAAGGAAAAAATAGATGATGTAGGCAGTAGAATGAAATAAAATGTGTATGTGTGTGTGTAAAAGTGTAGCTTTTACATAAGTCTCATTTCATAATGAAATAAATGTTGTGATAATAAACATCTAATTTAGTAAAGTAATAGTCTTTAATAAAGATTCGGTATCTTGGGTTAAGGATAAGAAATTGGGAAGGGATTGGGGAAATGGGCTCGGCATCCCTTCACTTACTCATCGAAGTACACGTAAAAAAAATCAATATCATATAATCATTCTTGTATTCAATTTATTCGATGCCGGTAGGTTTACATTCAGCAGTAGACTAATTCCGATGAGAGTACCGAAGAAGTTGTCTGATGTGCCAACATTTATGCAACCGGGTCGAATCATGCAACACAGATTTCAATGTCTTTCAACGCATATGGCGTACCCTCGTGAGCTCATGACTCGGACTTTGCCGTCAGGACACCCCGCGCTAAAGTTTTGCCTGAATGAAATATCTTCCATATCTTCTTCAGAAGCTTGCCTTGTTTTAAATGGTCCATGTAAAGGCCGTTTCGTATAGCTGCAGAGTGGTACGGGCTTAACCCTGACTTCGACCTCATTAAATCCAGTACTTGGGCTTGTATGATAAGCCAAACTGACCGCGACGCACAGCATCAGCACAATTTTAAATATCATCGCTGATCGAGTGGAAGACTTGGTATTGAGGAATGTTGCAACAAGAGAAACTTGTGATGCGTCAAACCAACTTTCCGGTTTGTAGTTGGTTGTTGGAGCGAACCCTTTGCTTATATGTAAATCAGTCGACTACGCATTCGAGTAAAATTGTCAATGAATCGTCATTTCAGACGCGACACTTCATTCATTGCTTATCATTATTTCATCCGTCAATCTACTGCAACTGTGGATTTCGCGTCACAAATGCCATAGCGGTAAAATAAAAAATACGCCTAGAAACGGAATCATTGCGGAATCTTACCTTCGCGAATCGATGGTAAAAGATAGTTACGACCAAGTTCTACTATTGATTTTAAACTCTGATATGTCGACATAAAGTCACATTTTCTTTAAATGACAGATGACAGAGTTTATGCTCTAGGCATATGTCATGTCAGAAAAAGTAATCTATGTAGTATAACAACTGTCTTTTATCTGTTACTGCTGTGGACAGTTGCTTACTGTGAAACTAGATGGTGCTGTGTAGAATGTATGAAGATATTTATTTATTTATTTATTTTGTTTAGGCGCCTTGGGCGCTTTTGGTGTGAAAAAAAAAAACACAACTCGTGACGTCAGTGACGTTTAATTTTGAATTGAATTTTTTTTACGAAGGTTAGATAATTTTGGGATTAGGTAAAAAGCACTGAAGGAAGGTATAGGATATAGGAAGGAAGAATAGTGATTTTCGAATGTAGGTTGATACTGTCGCCTATAAACACAAGCACAAACTTAAAGGAGATAGTAAATGGCTGCATAGAAAGTTCACTCATTGCTTGGTTTTTAGTATTATAAAATTAATTTCCAAAGTCAGACCTGCCGGGAATCGAATCCCACCAACCAAGCTCTTAACTTTAACCACTCTACTTCTTCAAATTAGATGTTACGATGGCCAAATATTGAATCTTGACTTCATTGCGAAAGCCCATACTTTCTTCCATTGAGAGTACAGTTCGCCTTTGTATATTTATGGCATAAAATATTATTGTGATATAATATGCAAAGGCTGATAGAGAATGGATAATTGATACCGATTGTTTTGTGTGTTCGGCAGATGGGCAGGCTCGCGTTGGTGTGACCACGGACGGGCTGCTGAGTGCGTTGGCCCGCCTGCGCCGCCCGCACCCCCTCCCACACCCCGCGCAACACCCGCAACGCACTGTTAGTACCAAAGAGTATAGTTAGTGCTCGCACCTTCTCCAACGCTTAATTTGGCGATCCACTTGATGGTAGGCTCGCGTTGGTGTGACCACGGACGGGCTGCTGAGTGCGTTGGCCCGCCTGCGCCGCCCGCACCCCCTCCCACACCCCGCGCAACACCCGCAACGCACTGTTAGTACCAAAGAATATAGTTAGTGCTCGCACCTTCTCCAACGCTTAATTTGGCAATCCACTTGATGGTAGGCTCGCGTTGGTGTGACCACGGACGGGCTGCTGAGTGCGTTGGCCCGCCTGCGCCGTCCGCATCCTCTCCCACACCCCGCGCAGCACCCGCAACGCACTGTTAGTACCAAAGAGTATAGTTAGTGCTCGCACCTTCTCCAACGCTTAATTTGGCGATCCACTTGATGGTAGGCTCGCGTTGGTGTGACCACGGACGGGCTGCTGAGTGCGTTGGCCCGCCTGCGCCGCCCGCACCCCCTCCCACACCCCGCGCAACACCCGCAACGCACTGTTAGTACCAAAGAGTATACTTAGTGCTCGCACCTTCTCCAACGCTTAATTTGGCGATCCACTTGATGGTAGGGGCTGACGCCGTCAGAACACCGTGTTCTTGTGCGACGCTACGGAGTCGATTTCTGTCTAATCAACAGTAATTTACTGTCCACCACTTACTGTCCTCTCCTCTTAAGTCGAATAATGCCGTAGTCCGCCGTAGGACAATGCGTGTAATGGCAGTAAGTTATTGTGTTTCGGTGCGTATACAATGAATGCTTTAACATCGCTTACTGTATACTCTATTTATAGTGATGTGCCGGAGAAGAAAGATCCGTATCTGTATCCGTTACTTTTTGGCGGATCTTTTTACGGATCCTTTCCCTTAATAATTTTTAATTCATAGCTGAAATTCTACATAATACTCGTAGGTGATTAGGTAGCAATGAAAAACTATTAAATTCCATTCAGATTATTTTTTATTTCTTAAAATCGAACATTTGGCACCTTTATAATGAAACCGTCAAGTGGCGGGCGTCAACTATAGTTTCAAGGTCACGCGCACCGACACCGATTAAGTAAGAAAGTTAAGAACCTTATCCGTATTCGTATCCGTATCCGCGGATCTACATTTTTAACGATCCGGCACATCACTAATACTCTATGATGGTCGGCAGAGACCATCAAGTAGATCGTCAACCTGATTATGTATTTACACTGTCGAAGTTTTTTTTTTAATTTTTAAGTTTTTTTTATAGTTAAATATTTAGTAGTAGTATCTTGACGAAGGTACAACTATATATAAGGATATTGTACTAAAAAAACCTTTCATACATTGATGGTGTTTTCCCTTCGGCCGCCGACGAAACCAATGCTACGTAATCGTGTACGAAACCAATGCTACGAAACTAGTTACGTACAAAGAGGTTTTTTTCTTCCTATGAAACTATAGTTACGTACAAAGAGGTTTTTTCTTCCTATGAAACTATAGTTACGTACAAAGAGGTTTTTTCTTCCTATGAAACTATAGTTACGTACAAAGAGGTTTTGTTCTTCCTATGAAACTATAGTTATGTACAAAGAGGTTTTTTCTTGCTACGAAACTAGTTACGTACAAAGAGGTTTTTTCTTCCTATGGAACTATAGTTACGTACGACCGCCTACGAAACAATTGTGGCCAAATTTTTCGAACATTAATACAGAGACATGCCGGGATGAAGCCTATTTTATTACAACTTGACTCTTAACCCGTAGAATATTAGGGCGTTATTTAAAAATTTCTTACCTTTCGCATCACGTTGGCATTAATATCGGTCAAAACGCCAATCAAACTCGTCAAATCATAGTCGATTGCTTTTAATTGGTTTAAAACCCATTTTGGTCGGCTTACATAAATTCAGTGCCCTGGTTCAACGTGCATTTTGGCAGTGAATTGTGTTCTATTTGCCAAGAGGGCGTCACGTTCGGGCCCAGGCGGATAAACTTGTAATTCCAGTAGAGATAAGTAAGAAAACAAAGATAAAAACTCGCATACGTTACTCTGTACTGTAGTTCTCTCTTTACTAAACCTATTATTAAGACGAAGTGGAAGACCTATATTACACACGCACACACACTTGCACACACACACACACAAACACGCGCGCGCGCGCGCGCGCGCGCACGCACACACGCACACACATAATACGCATCAATGCTTATTACATTTTTCTCGCTACGCTCAACTAGATAGAGTACTATACAAAAACGATAGCTCCATAAATGCGGCAGTTTTTTATTGTAGTGTGTGTCGTCACTTTTTTTCACTTTTTTACCCAGTTTTATTATATTTTTACACAGTTTCACTACGCAAACTGGCATTTTATTATGCTCAAAAATTAATAAAACAGTCGGCACGTGCACATCACAGTCAGTTTGCAGTGTGAGTGGCTCGGGTACGCCTAATTCGGCGTAGTATTTTTTGCAGCATTTTACAAGTACAACGACGGTATCTAGTCGAGCGCAGCGTGACCAATCATTCATCTATGATACGCATATTATGATGCGTGTGTGGGAGACTACACACCCAATACACATACGTAAATATGCGTACATACAAAGAATGCAATATTAATGTTAATTAATGAAATAATAATAGAATAAGAAATATCGAGGTTAATGAAAAATTTCAATTTATTTGTTTATTTTTGTAAAATTTTGTTGAAATAGTACTTAAATATGATTTTTTTTATTTGATTATGATCGCGATCGCGATATTGCGATAATTTTACTTTAGTATAATAAATTACAATGAAGCATAATATTTTTATGGCGTTGCTTGTAAGGTTGCGACGGTAGCCACCTCAGCCTGTCTGTCGACATTAACATGAAGAAAAAGTCAATCAATGTAGACAGGGACACTTAATATGTTGCTTGAGCTTTCTGCGTTATAAGAAAACCTTTCTGCGACTTAATCTGTGGCTCTGAGATTGTTTGCACGCTTCTCGATTCTCTCCTTAATGCGTCAAAATTGATTCCATATTGTTTATTGTTTGCAGAACCATTAAAATTAAGCCATGTACCTAATTTTCAATAAAATTGAAACAGCTACCTACTTAATACTGTATCTAATAGGATAGATCTATACTAAAATTATAAAGAGGTAATGTTTGTACGTTTGTATGTAGGAGGTAATATCACACTTATTTCATACAGTAGGCCGACGGAGACGTCTAGACATGGCAATCGTGCGGGGCGTGAGGGGTGAGGCGCGAGTGGGACGCGCCCAAGCTGCATACTTCGTCGTTCTTAGTAGCTTGGGATAAATATTCCAGGGCTATCGCGTCTTTCAGATTTTAATTTATTATATAAATTAAAATGGTGCATACGGCATCTGCTGTAAGTGCGTGCAAATCTTTATCTCGCATAAGTAAACAACTAAGCTTTTATTTAGAAAAAAGGTACTTAAGCAAATTTTATATTACTTAATTTGTGTCAACCCTTCCGTAATTTTTAAATACCTACACAGGCGGCGGCATCTCCCAACATCAAAGGCCAGCATACTTATTTCATACCTACTGTATGAAATAAGTATGCTGTGGTAATATTATGAAATTTTGCATACACGTTGTCTGGGACACCAGAAAGGACATAGGGTGTGCCTTTCATCCAGAATGCGGACGAAGTCGCGGGCGCCAGATAGTGTGCTAATATTTCAAGTTGGTTTGTTACTGACTAGGTACCAAAATGATTGCAAAGTCCCACTATTCCTACAGGACTCACTTTATTGGGGGTTGTCTTGGAATTTGACACAGATGCTTGCTATTTTGCCATGGTCCTTATAAGCAGAACTTATCGATTCCTTCTGTAACCATATCAAATAACTAATTTTCTGCTAACCATTTCAATATATTATAATAAAAGCGTACAATTATACACATCATTATAGTATACTAGCTGTTGCACGCGACTTCTTCTGCGTAACGTTATAAAATATATAGGTACTATGTTACCCGCTGATAATATACCTTTCTATGGGTGAAAGAATTTTTAAAAACAGCCCAGTAATTTTTTAGTAAAATTTGCATTTTTGTATGTATTACAAACATACAAAAATGCAAATTTTCTAAGTTTATAATATTACTAGCTGAAGCCTTGCACGCTTCGCTGTGGCTCAGTCTTATATTAATTCGGCTGCCATAATAACTGCTAACTTCCACTTTTAATGTGACAGCGGTTCTCGTTGGGGAGTAAGTTCTCCTTGCTGTCGGCAGATGGCGCTGTAAAAAACCAATTTTTCTCGCGATCGATATTATATTATTACGCGAAAAAAAGATATGATAAATCTTGAAGCAGATTGCATGTTGTGTAAAAATTTCAAATCAATCCGTGGGCTAGTTTTCGAGTTTTTCAGTAATACACAAACCAACACAACATTTTTACATAATATAGATATACTAGATGGTGCCCGTGATTCCGCGTTCTGGATGAAAGATACCCTAAGACCTTTCTGGTGTCCCAGACAACGTGTATGCAAAATTTCATGGGTATGTTTCATGGTGATCGGTTCGTAGTTTTTCCGTAAGAGTTACAAACATCCATACATACATGCAAACTTTCGCATTTATAACATTACTTAGTACGGATTATGTAAAAATGTCGCGGTCACAGCTAGTTGTAGCTGGTCACACTTAAGTGTGACAAGTTACAAAGCATTTCACAGTAATAAACTCGGTTGTACGTTTGGTAGCACGAACCACTCTCTTCAGAAGACCGTCGTGAATCGATATAACAGCTTTATGTAAACAGCACTTGTGCTATCAGAGTCAAAAATGCACCTGCACTTGGTGTTGCACGGTTGATAGACAACGAAAGTAACATTCAGGTTTTGACCTTGAAGTGGAACCGTCCTTTATCAATTATCATTAAAAAAACTATTTGAGAGTAGGGAGTTATAATTTTGAAATTTATTCCGTGCTGAACAAGTTATGATGTTTAGCCATTAGGGTGTGAGTAATTGGATTAAACCTTGTAATAACTTGATTTATTGGATAACGGACGTGAATATTTTACAATCTTCGACACATAATTGAGTATTTGTTTATTAATTTTGAAAAAGAAATCAGTGTCATACTTTAACCTTAAAAATTACTAGATATGTCCTTTATAATGCGCACTGCCAAGATTTGGATCTCCTTGGGTCTGAGTTTCGAGCTCATCAACCCAATTTTTTTCAAAATTGGAGTGAATAGAGAATTCCATCTTCATTTTCAACTTCGCTACACGGCTAGATGCTATCTAAGACCAAATATTAAGGAGTGTAAGGTTTATAATGCAAATAACCCCTGCAAATAGATCTCAAAAAACAATAATTTCAACTCATAACCATGAATTCTGCAGAACTGAACCTTTATGTCCAAAATTATGCCCGAAAATATGGTTACCATTTTTGCCTACCCTAAAAAATCCATGAAGTGATCCGTAAAAAAATCTCTCAGAACTTTATTGATTTTCAAGTTAAAAGTGACCGTTACAAAGGATGAGGGGCCATTACATTATCCTCACCCCGCACCGTGCCCGTGACACATTTGACCTCCTTCAACTTAGTTATCTGTGCTACGGATCCAAGGGATAGGTACCTTGGTAACATTTAACATATCCCTTCGGCAAGTTATTTTCACGGATCATTAAACTCGAGAACATATCCATTTCAGACCGCCCACTAACTATAGTAATTATGTAGCAACACATGGCTGAAACAAAAAAAATAAGCGGTGGACTCGTTGACTTAATTTTACGGCTCACTGATTACAACTGTTGCTTCCTGAGCAAATTTATTCAATGACAAGGAACAAAGAAAAGCACAAAACAGCTTGAGCTCTAGTACTCACTACGTCTGAGTATGTTTGTAAAGTGAGGAGTCTAGGATTCCTCAATGCGCGGGCTAATGATGGAATTTAGTCCATCACGTTTCTTACAAGAAGACATAATATAATAAAGTCATATAAACGAGTAGCGTCTGCATATTAATGTCTGCATGTTTGTTTGTTTGTTTGTTTGAACGCGCTAATCTCAGGAACTACTGGTTCAAATTGAAAAATTCTTTTTGTGTTGGATAGATCATTTATCGAGGAAGTTATTATATTGATAATTATCAATATAATAATAAATCAATTATTTATTGATATATTATTATATCATCAGTAACTAAGATTTAGTTTAGAGTCTAAAAAAGCTTAAGGTCTCGTTTCAGATCCGAGTCTCTTTAAACAGAGTCTAAATTATAAAACAGTAAAGAAGCAAATACTTTCTATGCATCAGAGGTAAAAGTTTGGTTAGAAGCTACAAACCGTGTAACAACTGAAGAATGTTTACTAACTTGAACTAAAACTGAATACTAGAAAGACATTGTGTGTCTGTTTGTTGTGCCTCGAGGTGTGGACGAGTCTCGTTGAGACGGCGGCGCCTAAGTCAACACGGATGTGGCCCGTTACACGAGCTAACTTATCCCGATTGAATAACGAGAGGACGATCCCAGAATCAATGAAATCTCAAACTAAATCTATACTTATATTATAAAGCTGAAGAAGAGTTTGTTTGTTTGTTTGAACGCGCTAATCTCAGGAATTACCGGTTCGAATTGAAAAATTCTTTTTGTGTTTGATAGATCATTTATCGAGGAAGGCTTTAGGCTATATAACATCACGTTGCGACTAATAGGAGCGAAGAAACAGTCGAAAATGTGGAAAAAACGCTTCCCTCCACTTGGCTTCCACGTCTAGGATCCCACGGGATCCTAGGATATTTTTTTTGCATTTTGGCTCCCAAAGGATCGTAGGATGCCTACGATATAATATAAATAAATTAATAAAATAAAATAAAAATTAATATAAAATTATATTCTTAATAATATATAAAAAAGAAAAAGAATATAATATAAATTTATATTCTTTTTCACTTATAAAATGCGATATTACCATCTTTAAATTCGTTTCTCATAGTCGCGTAGATTAAAAGGTAGATAGGTATTATTTAATTACTTACAAAAGAAGTGCCTTTTAATAAATTGCAGTCGAGCGCTCTGTGCATATATAATTAGTTCTAAAAGCATGTTCCGGCGATCATATATTTAAAGTTGCGCTAAAAGCGCCACGCGAAGGCGAATGGAAGCTAAGTGCATTCGTTTCTAGCTTCCAAAGTAAGCTGCAAAAGCTGTTCACCTCAGCACTAATTAAAACACAGCTCTAGGTTTCAATTTAGAGCCTATTCAGAACCCTGATAGAGAAGTGAATGCGTACATAGTTCGTGGTGAGCCTTAGTCAATTTCAACAGACCTTCAGGCAGAGATCTGTCTTTAAAAAATTGTAAGAATTCAGTACGTGCAAAGCACACTACGTTCGCAAAATCATCAAAATAGATAACAAAAAGATATTTCATACACATTTTTTTCTAGATTGCATATGCGTAGAGGTGTCCACAGAACACTGAAAATTTTGTTTCCAATGTAAAAATTTGATTTAAATATTTTTCTCTGTTCTTTTGGTGATACTCGATGCCCAAAGAAATTATACTCATAAATTTATAAGACCACTAGCTGACCCCGCAAACTTTGTTTTGCCAAAAAATAAAAATAAAATTTTAGGGTGGACCACCCTTAACATTTAGGGTTATGAAAAATAGATGTTGGCTTGATTCTCAGATCTACCCGATAAGCACACAAAATTTCATCAAAATCGGTCCAGCGTTTCGGAGGAGTTTGGCAACAAACACTGCTACACGAGAAGTTTATATATTAGTTTGTGATCTTGCAATGACGTGAATCACACCTAGGTGATGTCTGTCTGTTCGTCACATGGCATAAAAAAAGTATTTGCTAGTTCTCTATTGAGTGAGCAGGGTGTGGCTTGCGGCGAACGAGTATTTATCTACGTAAACGGATGAGCGCTCGTAAAACGAGTATCCCGACGGATCCGCCCATATCGTTATATTCTGATGAAGAGAGAACTCACTCCACATTTATTTACGCATTTATGATGCACCTTTTTATTATAATGCCACCTTCATTTTACGGTCCAATACCTAATGCAAAATACTCACGCAAATATAGCCAGGCCTCATTATGAACAGTAAAAAGTAGAGTAGCTTCTCTAGCTTTTTTTTTTTGAAGTCAAAACTTATTTAGGCGCGTTGGGCATTTTTGAAATGGGAAAAAACCATTGAACTCTGTGATGTAATGTAACCGACACCTCTGTTGACAATTGTAAAAGAACACAGTAATTTCAAATAAAAATAGAAAACGGCCAGTGATACTACACTACACTATACTATAGTGAGCACTGAAAGTTTAAAAAAAGAACAATTATTATCAATGGGAAAAAACCATCGAAAACGCGACTTATCATGTAATGTAACCGTGTAACCGACAGTATGTACTTTCCTGACGATTTAAAAAATACACGTAATTTTTCACGTAGGTCGGTTAGACAGGCTGAGGGTACACTTGATGGTATGTGGCTACCGTCGCCTATAACACAAGCAACATCACATGTGCAACTCAGTGTTCGCCTGTTATTTCAGAGTATTGTGTTTCAATTTCAATTCAACAAAATTCTCCGGCAATACTCACACCAATAATATTTGTGCTGAATTGTACTTCTAATATTTTGCGAATGTAATTTTTCACGAATATAATATTTTGAGAATATAATAATTTGCGAATATAATAATTTGCGAATATAATAATATGCTCATAACCCAATTATAGAGCTAGGCATAGTTTTGCCTGATTATGTATAAGTAGTCAAGAAAAAAGTCTTGACCATATCACTAGTCCTTAGAAATTTATAAAGATATTTAAAAAAATCTAAGATCCAAGAAAAATAGATTAGGTTAAAGCGTATTTAATTACATTTTGCGAACAGCCATTTTGTTCAGCGAATTTATTAAGGTAAAGTGACTTCAATTCACTAAAACGTGTTTGAGCGAGGCAGAAGATTTAGTTTAAGGATTTCAATAGTTAATCTGCCTTTTCCAGAATCTGCCATTTAGCGAATAAGCGAAAGTTTTGAAGCTGAGTTCGACAGATTATAATTGAAAAAAAAAAAAAAAGATGCTATATGTTAATCGGGGTAATAAAACTATATGTGTGTCAAATATCATCTACATCCAATATCATCCAAATATGTTCTTAATTTGCACCCGTAACATTATTTTTTGGCCTTGGTATGAAAAATTGGGGTCTAACTCTCTGTCTCTCTGTCTTCTTCTTGTTCTTCTTCGGTCTAACTCTTGACAGAGTGATCGTGGTCATCATTTCAGGTATTGTTGGCGAGCTTAACAACACGCCGCCATTCCTCTCTGATGGCCGCCTTCCTGATTGTATGTGACTGTTTTTACGTAAATAAATATGAAATTTTGTTTGCAGGCGGATGTTCGTCACCATCACCAATCTCCCAAAATCCAGTCGCCTCGACCCTCCCCCGAACCGGCTGCAGGCGCGGCTGCCGAAGTCAGCATGACGGTGGCACGAGGCGATGCCTCGCCCGAGGCTGAGCGCCTCGGCGGTGCCCTCCGACGATTGCACTACAAGGCCACGAGGCGCGCGCACTCCGCCGTCGCCTCCTCCAGGCATCATGCGAACACCAACGCTCCCAAGGTAACATTTTTATAAGCAGAACAAATAAATAAAAGCAGTGAATTAAATGAAAAAACTTATTACTGTTGCAAACACATTATACAGATACAGAAAAATTCCAATGAACCAAACTATGTACAGTCGAGGTACGAAAACCTTCAAGTTCATTCCTTTATCAAGTCGTAGACTCTTAGTACCTTTTGAAACTAAAGCACCAAGTAGACAACAGCTGATAGACGTTTGAAATAAAATTTTGGCTTGACTGACAATTTACCCTCGTGCAAGCAAACTTCGACTTTAGGGTGACGAACCTTTTCTTACCTCGACTTTACATTACATTTTTTTCCTGTTTGACATTTCATTCAAATAATGAATTGTTAGCGGCCCAGGACGGCTGATTACTACACAATATGAAACCTACAACATAATCACTTTTAAATAAACTATATCGTTCTCTTATAATTTACTAATAATCTAAAAACTAATAAATCTACTAATAATAAAAAAAAAACCAGCATTTCCAAGCAATGCCCGGGGGCCATGTTGCAGCTCAGTCTTCTTCGAGAGCCTCAACCGGACTGGTCAGATCTTATCCATTGACCGTTCCTCATTCCTATTTTCATATTAATTGTGTTTTAAACTAAGTCTAGTGTAAATAAGGTGTTTCTTATATTAAAATGTGTTCTTATATTAATCCGTGTTTTTAAAAAAAGAGATTCCTACAAATCCATATAACAGTTCGTTACGTTATATGGGACGGCTCATTTAAGTATGTATTTTATTAAACTTAGGCCCTCTTTCAAAAAATAACAAGTAAAGTCTTGATAAGTTACTTTTAGAATTAACTTTATGTTTTATTTTTATAAAAAATTTGGAATAAAAAATATGAAAAAGAATTTTAACATAAATTCTAAAATTAACAACGGAAATTTTCCAGCTTTTTTTTTCTTTATTTAATCCGAATCGCTCGTCCAGGTTTAATCGTCATTAGGAAAATATTTAAAGTACATTTTCGCCATTCACCGTCTCACTTGGATGCTCCTTCCGAATCGTCTCTTAAGCGAATTCGTAAAAGTTTTTAATGCTCCTGGAAAACCATCTTTAAATACGTCTCGGTAGCTTTTCCATTTCCACATTTCTATGAATTTAAATAAGCCTCGTGCATAAATCACTCAAACCATATTCTGAGATAATTATCAAAACGTAGCAATGGACTCGTTTCAAGTATATATAAGACTAGCTGGTGCCCGCGACTTCGTTCGCGTTCTAGATGAAAGGTACCCTATGTCCTTTCTGGTGTCCCAGACAACGTGTATGCAAAATTTCATGGTGATCGGTTCACTAGTTTTTGCGTGAAAGAGTTACAAACATCCATACAAACATTGATCCATACATCCATACAAACTTTCGCATTTATAATATTAGTACGGATTGAGAGTATGTATGTATGTATGTTCCTCCATAACTCCTAAACGAATTAACTAATTTTCATGAAACTTGGTAGATTAACATTTAGACGTACGGGACATAGAATAGGCTAGTTTTTTCGCGCGGGCGAAGTCGCGGGCGCCAGCTAGTTATTAAATAACATATATACCTACCGTCATGTGGACCGTCAGCCTGTCTGACGACCTTAACGTAAACAATGAGCAGAATAGGAATTTTTTCTTTGACATTTGCTAGGATTAAATTCATATTAAGTGTACAGAAGTCTCGTTTGATTTTCAAATTTAGTTATACATGTCGCATTTCAAGCTAGTTTCAGAGCATTTATGTGATGAACAAGTAATAAATAAGTGGTTGTATAACTTGTATACTGAAGCCGTGTGAAGACAGTTTTAAAGGTGTACAAAATAAATAAATATAAAAGTCATTAGGCACCGTCATATCCGGCGACAGCGCCACCGGAAATAGGCCCTACAGGAAACCGGATATTGGGCGGAGACAAACTATGCGACGAATTGTTGAACCGTGAATTTGTTTGTTAAGGCTTTCATTCTTTGCATATAATATTCAGTTGTATGATTTATCACTTCAAATGCAACAAATATTGGCGTTAATATTAAACATTTAAGTCGATATGATATTTTATGATAAAGCCTTTTTTTGACATTAGCCATTACTGGCTAGGCTATCGCCAAAGGAAGGCGTTGCCCGTAGACACCCAGGCAACAGCCATACGAAGGGGGGGACCTTGTGCAGGCACACACAGCTAGCCAACCATGTGCGCAAGGTCCCCCTAGGACATCTACAGAAGACGGGCTTGATATGCCCGCCTTCTCTAGACAGCCTAAGATCTCCAAAAAGACCGCACTCATGAGTGCGGATAACTCCAACTGCGAGAGGGAGCCCGCGAGGGTTCCCTCTCGCCGCTCGGTAGCCCGCTGGGAACGCTCGGTTGTACGCCTTCTTGGTCCGCGAAGCCGGCTCAAAGTCAAGGGTAAGCCCCCCCACCACGACAAGGTCTTGGCGTACCCAGGGAGGGTATGATAAAGCCTGTCACACACGTAGCTATAATATGTATGTATATATTAATATAAATTATAGCAATATAGGTATCGTAATATGCCTATATTACGATATATTTTCTATACACATACAGGAAGGACCACACATGCAGCTATAATATATATTTCTATGACGTCACCAAAGTATACCGTAATTTATTTTATAGCACGGTATATTAATATTATAGCTACGTTTGTGACGAGCTTAAGACGTAAAAAATTTAATAATTTTTTTTTCGAATACATGTAGCTGAAATATTGAAATTTATTTATCTACCATCACCGATTGATTGAGAAACCGCAAACATTGATAAGGCATGCTTAATGAACAATAAAATATCCTTTTTTTCGGAGTAGGCTTCCATATCTTGATGTAAAACTGCTTGACTTGAATTCGTTCCAAAAATATACAATAAGTGACTTTTTTTACTGAATAGAATTTGTAATTTTTTTATAAGAAGTATAAAAAAACATGCGCGTGTACAAAGTTTGATTTAGATCTTTGATGATTTAATATATTTTATACATGTAGTAAGCAGTAAGTTTCAGAGAGATAGAGAGCTAAAATAAAATATGTAAATCTATGCTAAGTATATATAGGTACTATAAAGATATGTTGTATGTCTGTAGTGCATAAACTCAAAAACTACTGGACCGATTTTAAAAATTCTTACACCTGTAGAAAGCTACATTATCAGCGAGTAACAAATAGGCTATAATTATTTTATAAAGTTACGCGGGCGAAGTCGCGTGCAACAGCTAGTATTATATACTTTGCAGAAACGTTACAAGAATCGTTACGTGATTGTTACATTGAAGCGTTACACGAAATTCGTCCTTGATAATTTACACTCTGTAGACATTTTTAATGCGTAGCACCCGTAGCACCTTCTACGCTCACGTCTACGGCGTAGAGCCGATGACGTCATACGTCTCGACTTACAATTGGATCCGTGCGCGATCGGGTTACATAATTAATTTGTTTTTCGGATTTCGGTCAGGACAACGTCCGCTGTGTCCGCTAGAAAAGTCGCACAGATCTCCATTAAAATCGCAGTAGCGTCCTGTGTTGTTAGCATTAGTGCTAAAAAATGCTAAAGAACTGATTGCGTACTTAACTCTATATATTATAGATTACATAGATTACAATGATAACACAAACACACACACATAGAGAGAGAGAGAGAGAGAGAGAGAGAAAGAGAGAGGGAAAGAAAGATAGAGAAAGGGAGAGAGAGAAAGAGAGAGAGAGAGAGAGACTCCTTACCCATTTTCCACTATCGTTTAGAATTAATTTTAACTTAGGTAATATCTGTTTAAGTCCTACGTATAAGTATATTTATTATATTGTCTCTATTGTATGTTATTTTGTTTTGCTTTTTTATGTTACGGTTGACAGACAGGCTGACGGTCCACTTGACGGTAGGTTAAAAATAAGGGATGGGGTCATTTCTGCAGGTTTCTGTTTAAATTTTTTTTTTTAAAAATACATATTTATTGTAATGGATTTGCAAATTTTATATATTTTTGTGTTGTGGTTCAGTTATTTGTAGCTTGGATTAAATAAATGTTAGCGGAACGCCACGGGGTCGTCGACCCCCATCGATCCCGGCAACTAGGTCAGCGGGCCAGACTCAGACAATACCTATCAACGTGATGATATCACTGCACCATTCAAGCCGCTATAAACCCAAAACTTCGCCTCTCGATCGACTTTGTAATGAACGCTCTTAAGCCCTTCGCAAGGGTAACGAGGGAAACAACTCTTATCTTTATAATAAACCTAAAGATCGTTTCCCTAAAGGACAATTAAACATTAAATAAATGTCACGCCATGACATTTGATATTTACCTAACATTAGCGACCCGCTCCTGGCTTCGTTCGCGTCCGATCACTACAAAACTTCACGGGATTACCCGCTGGACTAAAATGAAGATTGACTGAAAGTTTCATCAAAATCGGTTAAGCGTTTTTGGAGTCCATAGGGAACATACACACAGACATAATATCGCCAGGGCATAAGACATAAGAATTTCATGACAAGACAAGGCAAGACATTAACGTATCTTGCCTTGTCTTGTCAAGAGTAGTTGCCATACAGAATCAGGGCCCTGGATAAAAGGTACCCTATGTCCTTTCTGGTGTCCTAGACAACGTGTATGCAAAATTTCATGGTGATCGGTTTAGTAGTTTTTGCGTGAAAAAGTTACATCCAATACATCCAAAATCCATACATCCATCCATCCATACAACTGACAGCTTGTTGACCTTTGGCAAAATTTGTTCGCAATGGTTCCATTATTATGTGTCATTTATTTGATATGATTGTTGCTTCAACATGTCAAATCTAGGTCAAACACATGATTCACTAGCTTGTACTAACGACTTCGTTCGCTTATCTTTAACTAAACTAAATTAAACTAAACTAAACTCCTCTCAAAAGGCTATTATAAAATCACTGATTATTTAAATGACAATGAAGCCTGGATTTAAGCGATTCGGAGCTCATAGGTATTGTGTTGTATTGTATGTATACTTATTGTATGTATATTATTATTGTTATTTTTAAATTGATTGTAGTAGGTATACATAGTTGTTATTTTATATTTTAAAGATGACAAAAAGATTAGTATCCTGAGTTTCTTTCGGGGTTTCTTCTCAGGATCGTCATCTTGGCTTTTTTCCGAAACCCTGGTAAATTTTAAGTTATAATGACGATCATAAGAGTTTCTTGTAGAAACCTTGTAATTGATAAATAAATATTTTGATTTTGATAATTACAAATTGTATGCAATTTCTCAAAATTGAAAAAGCTATAACATAGGGGCACGACAGCTCCTACAAAAGTTTTAAATTTGTAATTTTTAAAATGAAGCTCTTAGTGTTTATTTGCCCACTGTGTATACCCAAAAACCGTTAGGCACCATTAAAAGGAAAATAACCCCTAATTCGGGGGTAAATTATGTCAATGTCGTCCCGATAATAAAAGGCTTGGCGGCTTATGGGATGAAATGGAACGGGATAGAGCGACATTAAAATAATTAAACGAAGGGGCGTTTAGGTTTAGTTAGGTATACGTTTATTTGAGCTCGTAAAATAATTCGCGTTTTAAAGCCTACTACTAAAATTTAGTAATAGTAATTAAGTTGAGCCGATTGACAGCACTAAAAACTATAATTTTAAGCTGATAATTAACTACTTAGCGAATTTTAAAAATTATAGTAAAACATGTAACAAAGTTATCCACGCACGACGATTATATTAAATTAAAATGTATTGCATCATATTGTAGCCTGTAACGCGTAACGTGTGACATGTGACAATTTTGATTTTACTCTCATAAATTTTCATACCCCTGGCTTATAATCGATTCTTATGGAGTAAACTCCAAAAAACGAATCCATGGTTGTCTTATCTATATGTTTCAAGGTAATCTTAGTATCAGTGAAAATCGCTCTTATTTTCCAAGAACACGCGAGTTCCGAGGCAAACCAGATAACAAGCAGATAAGTTTCGCCACCGGCAGTCCCGATTACTGTGACCACGTCGCACCCGTGATCTGAATAAAGATGTTTTCTTGCTTTCTTTCTTTTTATCAGCGTCGCGTGTCACGCTAGCGCTAGACAGATTTGCGATATTACTAAAGTTACATAGTGGCCGTGACGTGACAGTGTCCCGGCTTCGTGCGGGATATATTATGAGAAATGAAAAGAGCCATGTTCAAATACACACTGCATGTATTTATTTATTGGAATTTACTCCACGATTTTCATATAGAAGCCCGGGGTATGAAAATTTGTGGTAAAATTAAAATTGTCAATTACGCATTAGTTTTAATTTTTGAATATCTCTGAAGTTTCAGAGATATTGTGCCATCTACACAATATTGTTATTATTAGCACCATCTACACAATATCACTGAAACTAGAATATGTTACGTAATAATATAATACACTCTTGCGAAAACTAGATGGCACTAGTAATCATTCGAACACAATGCACGAACATGTCTGCATTTAACACAGTTAAATGCACATACATGGTAAATGCAATTTTTTTAAGGATTCTTATGAAATTTTTATTATGTATTTTATAATCGTTCGTAAATCAGTAATTTAACATGTCTGATGCAATTTTTTTAAGGATTCTGATGAAATTTTTCAGTAAGTTTATATTATTCAACAAAGTAACAAATATATTATATTTTTTAAAGATATGCGAACCCAGTCGCGTGTAAAAGCTAGTACAATATATAACTACAAATATGTAGAGTTGATTTACTGTATACGGTGTGTTACTGTGGAGGGGTAGTGGCGCTGGCGGTATTGTAGGTGAAGTTATGAGGCCGAGTGCTAGCCGAGTGTGGTATTTAGACGTACCGCATTCATTTCGTTTTGTCTCCCAACAATAGGACATATTGGACGCAGGGAGCCACACGTTTCGTGCCTATACGGACATTGAAATTTCTACTTATATCTATACTAATATTATAAAGCTGAAGAGTTTATTTGTTTGTTTGTTTGTTTGAACGCGCTAATCTCAGGAACTACTGGTTCGAATTGAAAAATTATTTTTGTGTTGGATAGATCATTTATCGAGGAAGGCTTTAGGCTATATAACATCACGTTGCGACTAATAGGAGCGAAGAAACAGTCGAAAATGTGGAAAAAAACGGGGAAAATTATCTTTGAGGGCTTCCGTTGCGTGCGCTGCGAAAACCATTCGAGATACCCAAATGATTCCCAAAATAACTATTCCACGCGGACGAAGTCGCGAGCACCGGCTAGTTGAATAACAAGGTTCATCCGCACACATACATTACTAAGCAGTTGGATAGATTGCCCTAGATGGGCCCTGTATCAAATTCAGGTGATCATTCTACCTGACTGTGGCAAAGCTCATAATATTATAGAGGTTTTTTTTAAAAAAAAAAGAAACAAGAAGCTCGATTATTTTTAGACGCAATGAGTTTAGACTCATTGACTACACGTTTAGTCTAGTGGCTAGTAACCCTAGCTGTTAACCAACGGTCGCAGGTTCGAATCCTGCTAGGGGCAAATGTTTATGTGTTAATATTTTACCTTTGTACCTCATGGATGTTTTGTATTATAATATGTATGTATTTACAAAAAAGTACCTAATCTATGTAGTATATCAACTGTCTGGTATCCATAATACAAGCATTAGTTGCTTAGTGTGGAATTAGATGGTGCTGTGTGGAATATGTGAAGTCAGCGACCTGGAATACATGGACGCAGCCTAAGCGTCTCAGAATGACCGCACGTAAACTGAGCTGCGGTGGGCGGGGCTTACAAAACTGAGCCGCGACTTGAATTAGTTCATTTTGTCACATTGTCGGGTGAATACGTCTAAACGCTGTCAAAGCAATTCATAAAAAAACATTTTATTTTATTCAACATGCCTTCGTGTGTTGTTAAGTGGTGCAAAAATAATTCGCTCCATCATCTCAAGGATCCCATTAGGGATCACTTTTAACATGTAAGTACACCGTTTGCCTAACAAAACCTTAAAATTAAAATATCTCATATTCTTTGTTAGGGATGTCATTATGCCAAATGATCTAATGCATTTTATTGAGATAATTATCTATAGGGACTAAATATAAGGGAATAAATATATATAATAAATAAATATAAATAAGGTTAATACGTAAAAACAGATTTAGTTTCTGGTGTTGTTGTTATGCAGAATTACTTATAGTATTTTCACTGTATGATGATATGGGTGACAGTTCGTAACTGACAATTTTAGTGATGCAACCTAACTACATTTAATCGATTGTTTGAAAATATCAAAGCAAATGGGATCGAACTATCGATTTTAGATTTTCAGATTTAGAAATAAATTCTAAATAGAATTAGAATTAGAATTCTAATTAGAAATAAATAGACTCATTGCTTCACTCATCTCGCCAAAAGCTAAATAAGCTCACAATTTTTCGCGGAACATAAACTCATAATAGAGCAGGGCCAAACCGATTTTGAAAACTCGAATTGAAGAAAAATTCTTAACCGCACTAAAAGTTTTTATAACTGGCCAGAAAAATATTAATATATTTTGAATAACTCTTTAGAGCGTCCTAAATCGGTGTAATTTCATTCAGTGGATATTGGTTTTTGAAAATTGGTGGTTCAATCCTTCCCCTGTTTAATCAGTAGTTCTATCGCATGCAACAGAGCTTACAAAGAAATGGAGTAAAGACTACTTCGAAAGCAATAAGAATACAGTACACCTTCCTACATTATTTAGTTTTCGAGTAGTGCAAGCTCTAAGTACTTCAGAATACAAAGATTTATTGAAGTAAAAACATTTGTAGGTGCGTTTTGTGAACCATCAGGCTGGGGTCAGTGATACTGAATAGGGATTACTCGACTCTACTTCGCGTGTGTAAATAAATTATAATGATATTTATAACTTTAAAGTATTCTAATTTAAAAGTATTCTAATCTACTTCTAATATTCTAATTTTATCATCTAACCTTTAGTTTGACCAAATACCGAATTTGATTCTAAAATAATTAATAATTATAATGTAAATATATTGAATTTTCTATAATATTTAATTCTTTGAAGTAGAATATTTTGTGTTATGAATAACTATTTCTGCTCGTTGTTAACATTTCCTTATTATTTGCTTGAAAAAATAATTAAATTTTATTACACAAGAAATGATTGTTGACTCTTGCATGAAACATCCCCGCTTATCAGTCATAAACGCCTATATCTAACGTCAGTGACTAATCAACCAGCAACCAATGAACGAACTTTTACAAACTTATTTATAAAATGGAGTAAGTAAAAAGTGCATCCTGATAGCGACCGAGACATGCTATCATTAAAGTTTCTTTTTAAATGCTAATAGTTTGAAGGTATTTTATTTTATTTTATTTTTATTTTTATTCTGAACAACAACCCTACAGCAAAACAAAATAATATACAATAGATATCATATTACTGCTTCATTGCCAGTTACAGGGCTCTACTGTGTAAGACGTAAAAAAAAAAAGAGAAAATTACAGTTATATTACCTAAGCCTAACCTAATTAATAATTCTAAACAACGGGGAAGGGATGCGTGCGTGCGTGCGTGCGTGTGTGTGTGTGTGTGTGTGTGTGTGTTTGTGTGTGGTTCCATTTAATTATCTTTAAGTGTATTCGCGACGCTGCGCTTGAAAGATGTTTTGGGGAGGTGGAAAATATCTAGGTGCGTGAACTTATCGTTATAAGTTGAGGGCAATCTATGGTATACAGAGCCAAGGTCGTAATTTGTTCGTGATAGCGGAACGTGGAACAGTTTTCTCCTTCTACCACGCTTGGTCCCGGCCCGAAGCCGCAACATTTGAGATAGGAGTGCCGGACAGTTGAGCGCCCCAGAACAGATGTCGTGGAGGAGCGACATATCAGAGACTGTGCGTCTGTCCTCCAAAGTCATCAAGTCGTGACGCTTGCAAGAGTCGGCGTAGCTTAGGGAAGTGTGGTGCGAGCGGAGGTTGAGCCATCTCACGAACCTTCTTTGTATACGCTCTATTTGATTACTTTTCGTGACATACTGCGGGTTCCAAATCGGACTACCATATTCAAGGACACTACGCACATAGGCATTGTATAATAACCTCACGCAAGACAAGTCAGTCAGATCTTTACTGACTCGGAACACGAAGCCCAGATTTCTAAAAGCTCTGCTCATAATGTTATCTAGGTGAAAATTAAAAGTGAGTTTTGCATCCAGTGTTATGCCAAGGTCCCTTACCACGCTATCTCTAGGAATGCATGTGTTGCCTATTTTATATGTGTGATCATGGGGCTTATGCTTCCTTGTGAAGGTGATATGCGTACACTTTGATACGTTGACATTAATTCTGTTAGCAATGTAGTACTCCTGAAGTCTGTCGAGGTCCTCCTGCAACCCAAGAGCGTCTCCGAGATTATCAATGTTGCGATAAATCTTTTTATCGTCTGCATATAAGAGAAACTTAGAGTGCATGAAGCAGCTCTTTATGTCGTAAATAAAGGCTATATACAGGAGGGGTCCCAGCAAAGATCCCTGAGGCACTCCCGAGGGCACGCCTATGAAGTCGGACCTATGACCACCAAGCACCACCGCCTGCCTTCGATTAGTCAGGTAGGACTCAACCCATCTTAGCAAGTCACCGTGGATGCCTAGTTCGTTCAGCTTACGAAGCAAGATAACATGGTCCACTCGATCAAATGCCTTTTCAAAGTCGGTATAAATCACGTCCACTTGTCCGCTCTCAGCCATGCCACGAAGAACATCACCAACGAACTCAGCGAGATTGGTTGTGGTGGATCTCCCCCTAACGAATCCGTGTTGCTCCAGAGGCACGCCTTGCATAATGATCTGATAAATGTAGCCATAAACAGAACGCTCCAGAACCTTACTGAAAGTAGACAAAAGCGATATTGGTCTGTAATTTTTAATTTGAGTTTTGTCACCTTTCTTATGAATGGGCACAACCAAGGCATCCTTCCAAGCCTTAGGAAAAACACCTTCCAGCAGGGATCGGTTAAAGATTGATGTTAAGGGCACGGCCAGTAGTTTAGCGCAGTGAGATATGAACAAGGGAGGAACTCTGTCACAACCTGCTCCTTTGTCAACGTCCAACTTCCTGAGCGACGCAAGTACCCCGCCCGTACTGAATGAAAGGGTGTGCATGCCATCAGCATAATTGTTTTTCAACCTCACGGATGGGTAGCTTTTAGCGGGTTTTGAGAACATGTTGTGGAAATAGTTGTTAAACGCGTCGCATATCTCCCCTTCACTCTGAAGCTTGAGCGTTTCGGCAAACATAGTACTCGGATACCCGGCACGACATTTACGTTTAGCAGCAATGTAGGACCACAAATATTTTGGATTCTTCTTTATAAGTTCCTGAGATCTAGACAAAAAAGCAGCCCGACAACGCTTCTGTAACAGCTTTTGACGAGATCTGAGGAGTGCAAAGGTGTCGTAGTCCATGGGGTTCTTGTATTTTTTCCATAAAGTATGGACCTTTTTCTTCTCCTTGATGACGGCAATCAGAGCGCGACTGTACCACAAGGGAAAACGTGTGGAATGATTAACCGTTATTTGTGGAACGTATTTGTCTATAACTGCGTACAGGACGCCATAAAAAGCGTCCACCGCGTCGTCCAGCGTTTTCGTGTCCAGAGTACGATCCCAATCGACGGCTCCAAGTGTTTTATTAATTTCTGTGTAATTTGCTTTCCGGAAGAGGTATTTAAGCCGCGGCGGCCTCGCGAGGGGTACGGCGAAAATATCCGTAGCATCAATATTTAAAGTTGTGTGAGCAGGATCCTCCTTAACCAAGGGATCAAGACAAGCTGTGACACTTAAGGCAAAAGTGGAAAAAATTAGGTCTAATGTGTTCCCAGCCACGTTAGCAAGCCTATTATGCTGAGTAAAACCCAGAAGATTGAACGCGTTAACAAGATCGAAAGCCGAGCACTGTACGTCAAGACTGCCCTTTTTTAGAAAAATTGGTTCATCCGCACGCCAGTCCAAACAACTCAGGTTGAAATCTCCGGCAATCAGAAAGTCGTCACCCTCGCTCGAACCGACCACATCAGAGACCCACGAGCCAAGCCTGTCAAGGCGCTGTGCCAACCTTTTATCAGGCGGCACATAAGCCAATCCAATATGAAGCTCGCAGCGAGTGCCTAGAGAACGTCCATCGATTGTGAGCCACAGACATTCCACGTCAAGGTCGTCACGCTGCCATTCGGGTCGTGCACGAGCGGCCAGACGTTCGCTACACAGCAGCAAAAGACCGCCACCAGCGCTACGCGAGCCACGATCCCGCCTGAACACATTGTACTTACTGTTCGTTAATTCAGAATCAAGTATCCCCTCGCACAGCCAAGATTCGGTAATAAGTATTATATCATAATCTGAAGATACAACACTGCTGTAAAAGTCAGTTGTCTTAGTACGAAGGCCCCTTACGTTTTGATATAGTACACGCAACCTTTCCATTAGTCTAATGTATATTTATATACGTGTGTTTATAAATATAAATGCATTACAATACAGTATAATGTAACATTTTATTTTATTTTATTTTTATTTTTATTCTGAACAACAACCCATAATATACTATAATATAATATAACAACATAATATAACCCATAATATAACAACATAATATAATATAACATTACTGTAACATAATATAATATAAATGTGTAATAGTTAAGTTTAGTTTAGTTTGTTTAATTATGTTAACCAATTATGCAATTACTATGGACTAATTGTCTGGAAAACAAATAAATTACAATTATTATCACAGATTGCGACATTTCACATGGCAAACTAACGAAGCGAGCAGCAGTGAGCAGGAATGACAATGTTAATAGGTAATAATAACAAACTATTTAAGCCGGAGCACTGCAAGACCAAACGCTAGTTAACGTGCACCTTTACGTCGCATTATTATGCACAAGTAGGTATAAATTATTTATTTAAACGTGTTGATCTAAATTCAACCAGCTCACAAAAAGTATAAAAATAAATATTGATACCTTGTAGTTATTTGGTATTGTTTGTATCTTCTTTTTGTAATTTGGTGTACCTTATATATAAATAAATATGTATAAGGTTTTATCTGTTTAATATTAGTTTACTAATTCGTGGAAGATTACACTGTATTAGGTAACAGTGATGACACTGTTACCTTTTTATTACAATAATAATAATAATGTTTAATAGATATATATATGTGTGTTTTATCTTTTTATGTAGTATAATTGTTTTTCTTAAATAAAAAATTAAAAAAAAAGGAAAAAAATAAATTAGGTAATTAGTGTGTGTGTGTGTGTGTAGTATGTGAGAGAAAGTGAGTGAGTGAGTGGGTGAGATATAAAAATATAGGAAGGTCGAGGATTAATTATTTATTAGCCAAATTAATAAGGATTGCCAAATAATAGGAGTGTAGGTAGTAGGAGTGAGTGATTGTAGATGAGGAAATTAATGTTTAGAATAACGGATATACTAGTAATATTACGATGCACAATATACCAGTTAGGAGGACTATAAATACTTAACATTAACAGAGGTAGTAACACAAAATTTACTATTCAAAGTCACCTCCTCAGTTACCAAGAATGCAAATCATAAAAGAAGTAAGGAAAAAAAAAATATATGTAGGTATACAAAAAAATAAAGAAAAACAAGCAAACAAACAATTAATATGAGTGATTGAAAATTAACACAGCTAACAGAATACCACTTGCAACAAGTTCAGAAAAAAGAAAGTGTAGAAAGATCAATTTGGGTAGCAACAGGAAGCTATACAATTCTCTCCAGATCTTCCTCCGCGGTGATGGGTATATAAGGTGATCCCTCGTCCCTTCTAACATAGATCCTGCAGTTTCTGGTCCAGATGTATTTATAATTCCTGTCCTTTGCACGGTCTCGGCACAACCTTAACAACTGCTTGTTTCTAATGGTGAGGTGTTCGTTCACGTATACACGCTTCGGTTCGTTGCTCAGTCCCAATTCTTTGGTGGTGATAGTGTGGCGGCGACGCGCAGCAGATAGAAGACTGTCCCTGGTGGTGCGCTCTTTGAACTTTGCGATGATTACGCGTGGCTGTCCACTATCCCGGCGACGTTTGGACTGTACTCTGTGAACGAACTCCAGCTCCTGAGGTTGAAGATTTACACCAATTTTTACAGCGAGGCCGGTCACAACCTCAAGCAAAGACTCGTTATCTTTTTCAGGAATGCCGACCAGTTCGAGGTTCTGTAAACGAGCCCACTGCTCGTTTCTGGCGTTATCGTTGTCCAGCTGGTTCACGCGCTTCTCCAGGTCTTTAATACTATCGCGCAGTTTAATGTTGTCCTGTTTAAGAATCTTCAGTTCTTCCCTCTGATCAATCAAGAATTTATTTATTTGGTCATACTGGGTTCTCGCCAGCTGAGCTGATTTCTCGAGTTCTAAGAGAGATTTGTTGATAATGTGAAGCTCATCTTTCATAACATTCTGTACAATTTTGGACAGCTCACCATGAACCAACTGCAGTATGTTGTCACGGACGAACTCCAGTATGTAGTCCTGGGTACTGGTCTCAAGACCGTGTCGATCGGTTTTTTTGTTTATGTCGTCACACTGTTCCAGGTCTTCGGGCACTCTCGGGGAACGCACAGGTGTATTAGTGTTGTCTCCGCGTGGCTCCTTGTTATAGCAGTAGATGCACTTCCAGCCTTTGTTGTTCTGGGGTGTTTCAGCACTAAGGCCGACGCATAAGTAGTGGAAGTGCCGTGAACACGAAGTCGTGGAACAGGCTATAGAGTTGTTTTTTTGGACATTTTTATTGCATGCACTGCACTTACATTTAGTAGATTGTGTGGTACTCATTTGTGAAATAATAATAATATTTAGGGTAGACAAACGCGATGATAAAACAATACACAAAAATGAGTACTATTACGGAACACAGTCTTGTAACATCAATTGTGCACCCACTAGATAATATTAGCAATCGATTCCGTGCATTTAATATTAAGTTATTAACTTTTTCACGCTTGATTAAATATATTTGTCGGAGCGTAACAGAATAGGTGTGTGCAATCGCGACTACCCGCGTATTAATACTTTCTTTTAATGTCATATTCTAAATGTCAAATTTTAGAAAATTGAAAATCGAACATTAAAAAATTCGCGTCGAAAATTGACGGTAACTAGTATGAAGGGACTGCTTCCATGCTCGCAGCGATATAATATTTCGTTGTGTGAAGTAATTTATTTATTTATTACATTTGAAAAGTTGACCATGGCGGGTATAGAACCTCTTATAAATAGATGGTTCGTGTTATTACTGAGTGTCCCTTTCTACAATAGAATGCGTTCTTTTCGTAACATTTTTAATAACGCTCATTACTTCTGAACGAACGGTGAGAATTTTTCCCCCGAATGGGAAAATTTCCGTGAAAATTCGTGATAGCCGTTTTAATAAAGTAGTCGCTTATTGTCTCATTACGTAAACAATTAGGACGCCGCCGTACACCCACGCGATGCCAGTTCAGACCCACTCCTCGGAACTAGTAGGGCGACCATGCCTTTTTTAACTTGTAAGACTTTTATTTTATTTCTATTAATGTACTAGGCAGCTTGTCTAGAGGTGTCCAAAACACACACTTTACTCAAATCAGTGGACAACATACCTTTTTATTTTTAAAAATACCTATATCTATGCTTCTAGCTCCACGCTCCCGGCTTCGCCCGGGTTCAAAATATTTAGGAGTTCATCGGTGTCAAACATCGTGACACGTAATTTTTATATATAAAGAGATATAGTAATCTAAATATAATATTATAAATGCGAAAGTAAGTTTGTTTGTTACACTTTCACGCCTTCACTACTCAACCTAACATAATAAAATTTTGCATACACGTTGTCAGAGATACAGGAAAGGACATTACCTTTCATCTAGACAAAAGTACTGTACCCGAGGGATCATCTAAAAAAAAATTAACGACTGACAAAAATATAATGAGCAATAAAGATTGAACATATGTTTCAACACCTAAGAAAAGGGGCTTGTGTCAGTCTTAAAATATTAAGGCGAAATTGGTGACTCGTGGTCACCCTACTCGAGAATAAAAGCCAGAGCGAACTGAGACAATAGTTTCGGTACGTGAGCCAATATGAAGGAAGTGGCTCCGGTCTTTCATACATACCTATGTACTGTATCTTTACATACGATACATATTTACCTTTATGCATAACTTGCTACGTTTACCTATTACTCAACTTTTCGCTTTTTATTATATAACTTTTTGTATAATAATAGCGACAAATGACATCTTGAGAATACCAGCACGAGTCATGGCTTGCCCCTCCTTGTAATAGGAGTGCCCTAAGTAATATATTTAACATTAATAAGTTCGGCATTCTTATTTTAGCGTTGTTATGTCTAGTAGAATAAGTAACATGAAATCAACTTTGGAAGCTATGTATGCTTTTATTTGTTTAAGATAGTCTAGTTTTTACCCGCGACTTCGCCTCATATATTTGTTAAGCGTTGAATTTTATATTTTTAGACTAGCTGTTGCACGCAGCTCCGCTCGCTTAATGTTAAATATAGCCTATATTACTCGCAAAAATGTAGCTTTCTATAGAAAGCACCTATAGGTGAAAGAATTTTCAAAATCGGTCCACTAGTTTTTGTTTATTCATTACAAACATACAAAAATACAAAACTTCTCTCTTTGTAATATTAGTATAAATGAACCTTCAGGAACAGTAATTTTTTGAATGAAAAGTCCATGAAATTTATGAAATATTTCATGGTGATCGGTTGAGTTGTTAAGGCGTCAAACCATAACAAACAAACACACTTTTAATATTAGTTAGGATCCCAATCCTAATTTGGAAGAAAACAGACAGAATACGGAACAAAACTGCTTATTAGAACCTAGGTTTCGAATGAATCAGCCTATACTTATACTACTGACTAATAGGTATTATTAAGCTGAAGAGTTTGTTTGTTTGTTTGGTTGAACGCGTTAATTTCGGGAACTACTAGTTCGAATTGAAAAAATATTTTTGTGTTGGATAGTCCATTTATCGAGAACGGCTTTAGGCTAAAGTTACGCGGGAGAAGTCGCATGCAGTAGCTAGTAATATATAAAGTTTATTACACATACATTGTTTGGAGAAATCATGCAAGCCCAAATATTTGTACACTCATACCAACTCATTATTTTGGCGATCAATATTTTACCTTTACGTTTTAGGTGACTTTTTTAGGTCATATTCAGTGGCGTAACTTGCCCTACAGTGGGCCTGTATCAAATTTTGTCAAGGGGTGCTTATAGCTGAATGTAGCGAAGCCCAAATGGAGGGTATTTCTGCAGCTGTATTGACATATTTTCCTTCGAGGTTACATAAATTTTACATATTTTTAAGGCACACATGAACTTGAAATTGAGAGGTCGTTCGAGACTCGAACTTAGGTCAGCAATACCAAACCAGCCAGTTGGCAGATGAACGTTCTATCCAATAGCCCATTGGGCATCACTGATTTTGACATACTTTTATTAATATGTCAAAATTTTGATTAAGTAGATTTTGATCATAGTATGTTATATGTGTTATCTATTTATATGATCATCAAAACATGTATGATTAAAATGTCATCAAAGCAAACCAATCAACAATAAAATAATTGTGATTTATTGTCCAATTCAAATTTTGTTGTTATGGCCCAACGGATTCTACGATGATTCTGCCAGTGTCAAGGTCAAGCGAGACTGATTTATTGTCAGCAAGGGAAAGCAAGTGAACCTTCTATGTATATTAAGAAAAGAAATGTCGAATAAAAGAGACAGTTGTTTAAACGTCATATTATGTCGTGTCTTATTGTGGTTGTGACGTCCTGTGACGCACACGAATAAGCACGTGGTTCACAGCGTATGAGCGATAGCGGGAGCGGGTAAAAGACTATCTATACCTTTCATCCATAGGTATATGACACTACCGACCACCAAATAAAAATAATTGCGTGTTTATAATTTTTATTTATACCTGGAAAATGATTGAAAACATTTTAATTTTGATTACAACTAATTAAATTACAAGTGAATTCGTCATCTTTTTGAGAAAAATCATACAATAAAATTTTTCTTTAATCTTTTGGGGATGTCGCTCAACTCATCAATAAAGTCACAATCCTAATAATAATGTAAATGGGAAAGTTTGTGTATTTGTTCTCAAAGACGCAAAAGTTGCGGACACAGCACACAGTTTGTTTGTTTGTTTGTTGAACGCGTTAATCTCAAGAATTACTGGTTGGAATTGAAAAATTCTTTTTGTGTTGGATAGTCCATTTATCGAGAAAGGCTTTAGGCTATATAACATTTTGAACACGGATGAAGTCGCGGGCACAACTAGCATTTAATTAAATGTAAGATAAATATCCGCTGATCGTATGTTACAGTGGTCTCGTTCTAAGCGACAGCGGGTGGCCACGACGGCTGCCTACTGTCCACTCGTCGCTCCCACCCTGTCAGCGACGCACTTTATAATGGACTTTCGAAGTTTTTCTATCTCTCATTTTCTATTCTAACGCGATGGATTTTCATATTTGAGTGTAACCAAAAAGTTTTGCGCGAATCCATAAATATTAAGTAAAAACTTTTCATTTTCCGAATATACACAAAATACCCATATAATATACATCTTTGAACAATTCGTAATCTACGGGCAAATAGTGCTTTCATGTCGCTTGAAAAACTAAAAAAATTGGTGATTAAAAATTATTTTAGTGTTACCTAGTAGTTTGTCAAGAGACCGTCAAAGGTTTTGAACACTAGAAGGCTGATTGAAGCAATCAGGGCGCAAACTAATTTGTTTTCCAAACTCAAATACGACGTTTCAACAACCGCCCAATTAATAACGAGCGTTTGAAAATAGAAAACTCAAGTTGGTGAAAGTTTCCAAAGCTCCATGGAAATCGCTGGCGCTACACGAAGTTCCTATTGAGCTTTTGTTGCTGTATTGAAATGTTGTTTTGATTGATCGGTCGAATTGAATTAAGTGCCAGTTTTGTTTATTTGGTTAAAGTTAAACGCTGTGTTTCATCGAGTATAATGGATGAGATATGGATTTGTCCGAACAGGTGAGCTTAAATATAATACGATTGTTTTTATTGTAAACTCCCTGCGATTTTAATGCAAATTATATATGGAAACATTCCTCGTTTAATGATCTTTCAATTAGTGAAAACCGCATTAAAATCTGTTCAGCACTTTTTGAGATAATCGCGAACGTACATACACAGACAGACACCGGTTGGGGACTTTGATTAATAAATGTAAGGCAAAGTAAAAAATAAGTAAATTAAAAAAAAACAAATACAATATTTGATATTATTATAATATTTAATATCGATATATTTTATAGTTTATCATTAATGCAATTAATAGAGTTTAGTTCAAAGGCGGAAGCGTTTCTTTTTTTTTTTTTTTTTTTGTTTAATCAGTAATTTTTATACAGGATAGTAGAGAAAGGAGGTTAGGGTACAAGAGGTGTACCCTAACCTCCTTTCTATTTATCTCTTCTTCAATATTCCGATGTCATACCTCTCCCTTTCTTGAGTACCGCGCATTTGCATCTTCCCAATGCAAATTTTGTTTCTACACCGCAAAATACATACATAGAAAATAATAATACAAAATAGAAACACTAACGTATATGTTTTTAGGTGACGGTAGCCATCTACTATCAAAACTATAGCTTAGTATCAGCTTTAAAAACAATATTTTTATAAGCATATGTAAACTAAACTCAGAGGATTGACCCGTTGTTGTGAATGAAGTAAAATCACTGCCTTTTGGAAGTTGCTGCTTGCTATCTGACTTCTAATTGGGGACAATACTGTAATAGTTGATTTCACTAAGTTGATTCTAGTCTACTAAAATATAAAGACTAATAAAATAATATAACGATTTCATTGCTAAGATATGGAGTTTTTTTAACAAGCTAATGTCTGTAACCAGCCGGTTTAGAAAAATATTGTTGAATTTGATAGCCCAATCCACGATGAAGGTATAGGCTATTTAAATGATGCTACGATCTTTGGGAGCCGAGCTAAAAGAAGTAAGTAAAGTTGCCTCAGTAAAATTTCTTTTCTTTTCTTTCTGTTTTCTTTCAAAAAGTCAGAAATGACGATGTACTTTTTCCATTAATGACGAGTTAAATTTTACATTGAATTTTTTTTAAATACAGAAATTAGTATAATTTAATAATATAAAAAATAAAAGACAAAAATAATAAGGAAATTTTTAAAAATAGCAGAAAAACTCTTCCGCTGTCGCTTGTGACTTGAGTTCAGTGTTCGATCCCTGGAGGGTGATTGAAATTGAAAATTTGATGAGTCGGTGGCGCGCGACCACCTGTGACGTCTCCATTATAGTGCGCAGGGAGAGAGGGAGAGAGGTTGGCCCTCCGACCTCAAATCGTTAACATATTTAGAGAAACATTTATTCACACAAGTGCGACGGTTCGTGGAATAACCGATTCAGGCCTTCCCCTACCATATCCATTTTCTATATTAAATAATGATGTCAGCTTTTCGCAGAATATGCGAGTACAATACTTTAATTTTTCTCTTCTGTGACATGGCAATCAGTTCCTAAACAAAGTAAGCCACTCTCCTGTTTTCCTTCGATATGTTACTCTTTTCATTTGAATGAACATAGGTTCTTAGACTATTTCCATTCCCACAGCTTTATATAAAACCTTCCAGTGACTTTTTATCAGCTGTACAACCACAGTGTACAACAGCTTTACGGCTCAAGCCTTATAGAAAGTCTGTTCTGATATTTCTTGCTCTAGATTACAATCTCATTTTTGACTGGTTTTATTTTCAAATTGATTTTTTGATGACACGTTTTGTCTAGTGGTAACGTTAACCAAACGGTCGCGGGTTCGAATCCCGCTAGGGGCAAATGTTTGTGTTAACATTTTACCTTTATACCTGAGTCATGGATGTTTTGTATTTATAATATATGTATATGTATTTACAACAAAAAAGCAATCTATGTAGTAATAAATTGTCTGCAATCCATAATACAAGCATTAGTTGCTTAGTGTAGAACTAGATGGTGCTGTGTGGAATCTGTGTTTAGGAAAACTCTTTTAAATTATTTTTCACCTCCAGCACGACGTTACAACCCTGCGTTTGGTGCCTCAAAATTCGAAATTCGAACACGCTATTTCTCACACGAATAAACTTTTGATTTTATGGTATGTCCAGCCATAGCCAACTAGATTCGGCCCGCCATACTTGCTGTTGAGGTGAAAAGTTGTATGTTTAACACGAGAGCAAATTTTTTTATGCCTCGTGCGTGCCTTTAAATCACTCACTTCGCTCAGTAGTCTATATCAATTCTATAGACTACTTCGCTAGTTCGTGATTTAAAGTCTGCACTCGCAGCAAAAAACGATTTTGCTGTCTAGTTGAACAATTATTGATATGGAAAAATCGATTGACGAGCAAAGAAAAGAAAGGTCAGATTGCCTTGTATCTATTTCTCCACGTTACCTGGTTAAACCTTTTTATTATATAAGGCGCTAGGTGAGTATCATTTAATACCGTTTAAGCCACTTTCGCCCTTGAGTGGTTTAATATTTGCGAGGGTTGTCGCCTCTTGATCCCGTCTGACCTCACACAATCTGAGTAACACTACTGAGTTTATCAGATTCGCCCCTATGTATTGATTTGTTGAATTTAATGTTTCTTAAAATTAAAACATCAGGTTTTCTTATGTGTTGACATAAAAAATAACCTGAACTGTATTTAATGAGCAACGCCACATGTGTATTTTACCATTATTTTCAAATATTTTTTTATTGATGACACGTTTGGTCTAGTGCCTAGTAAACCTACTGTTAACTGCTGCTGAAGAGTTTGTTTGTTTGTTTGTTTGAACGCGCTAATCTCAGGCGACCAACCAGGTTGACGGTTAGGAAAATAAATTCTTAACCGACCAACCAGGTGGACAGCGTGGTTTGTCGGTTAGGAATAGACGGGAAGTACTGGTTCGAATTGAAAAAGTCTTTTTGTGTTGGATAGATCATTTATCGAGGAAGGCTTTAGGCTATATAACATCACGTTGCGACTAATAGGAGCGAAGAAACAGTCGAAAATGTGGAAAAAACGGGGAAAATTATTCATCTTTGAGCGTTGCGTGCGCTGCAAAAACCCTTCGAGATACCCAAAATAACTATTCCACGCGGACGAAGTCGCGAACACCAGCTAGTGTTAGAATAAATAGTACTTAACAGTAAGTACTAATGTTACTTATAATGCTCTTGGTTACAAAATATTTCCTATTGACTCAAATAGAAGCATCAAATATTTCTTGTTAAAATAACATTTAAAGTTGATCAATATCGAGCTAAAATGACTCGAAAGTTGTATTTATAGTCTACAATACGTGTCTCCGATATAGTCTGTGACGGTTGAACCGTATTCTTTGTACACGACGATATATCGTATAAGTTTTCGCAGACAGAACGTCGGCACTAAATCTCGCAGCTCTCAGACGATTTAACTTATTTTTAACTTCATCGAAGCGATTTGTTCGAAAAATGTTGTACAATTTTTACAAAGATGTATTTCTAGACTATATTTTTAGACTAAGTATATTTCTAGACTATATTTTAGGGCTTCCGAGAATAATACTCGGATTAGGCGTTAAAGCAGTTATTACACTTTTCAATTTGTAGGAAACCTACAAATTGAACTAATTCTACAATTGTAGAAACCTAATTAGAGAACTTAGTGATCACACTATTTTAAATTGATTTCTAAATCGAAGACATAGAGTTGAAAACAGATAATAGAATCTAAAATCTAAATTGGATTCAATCTGTTCTAATTGCGATTACACCTTCCGATTTCCTTAATTGGTTTCCTACAAATTGAATAGTGTAATAACCGTCTTAGGGATGTACCAATTTTTTTTTACCAATTTGTTACCCCCCCCCCCTCTCAGTGACCACTTATAGTGTATGTAGTGTATGCCAAGACCTGCCTTCCCCCTCTAGCTTTCTCGTAGTAATTCATAAATATGGTTCTAAATCATTTTTTTACAAACAGAAGTAAAAAAAATATAATAATAATAACAGTTTCGGAGGAATTGGTTGCAAACACAGTGACAGGAGAATTTTATATATATATATAGATTTGAAAAATAAAAAAGAAGAGTTACCTAAACACCAGTAAAACCAGGTTTAAAGTATCATTTGCCCAATATTGAAACTTACCTTCGTGTGAGTCTTTACAACGCGAGCAAAGCCGCTAGAAACAGATAGTATTTTAATACAAAGGAGTCGTTTTCTCTTCGTTTCTATAAAAGAGATTCAATTTAGCTCGAACCCGTCAGTTTCTGAAAATAAAGCAAAACTCAAATTAATTGTTTTCATACAAATCGACTGTTAACAAGAACACAATATTATTCCCAGGAAATTGTCGTTTCAATTGGAATTGCGAACACTTCAAAGGGAATTTTCATAATTTTAATAATATTAATAAATATATTTTATTTATTTATTTACTAGCTGTTGCCCGCGACTCCGTCCGAGTTCAAAATGTTATATAGCCAAACTAGCTGGTGCCCGCGACTTCGTCCGCGTTGAAAAAGCAATATATCGCCTGACATCGTTATTGCTATTATACTTAGCCAGGAGTCAGTTTCCTTAATTTTAGATAATCCCTCGGGAGCAGTACTTTTTTTCTATGTCCTTTCGGGTGTCCCAGACAACGTGTATGCAAAATTTCATGGTGATAGGTTCAGTAGTTTTTGTGTGAAAGAGTTACAAACATCCATACATCCATCCTTACATACATCCATACAAACTTTCGCATTTATAATATTAGTACGGATAAAGCCTTTCTCGATAAATGGACTATGCAACAAAAAAATAATTTTTCAATTCCAGCCTTAATAAATATAGATTTACTAGCTGACCCGGCAAACGTTGTTTTGCGAAAAAATAAAAAATAAATTTTTAGGGTGGACCACCCTTAACATTTAGGGGTATAAAAAATAGATGTTGGCCGATACTCAGATCTACCCGATGAGCACACAAAATGTCATCAAAATCGGTCCAGCCGTTTCGGAGGAGTTTGGCAACAAACACGATAATTTTATATTAGATTAAGGCCTCCAACTAATATAAATATTAAGACGAAGAACCTAACCTAACGTAACCTAAATACAATAAATATTGTTTGTAGGTACCTATAAACAACATTTATTGTATTTTCTCAATAGAATTGTGTACATTATTATCTTATCTAGCGAAAAAATGTCAGCCGATAACAAAGCTTGCGTTTTATAGGTTGTGATAAAATGAAATATAAAGACGCACAGAGTCAATGCCGAAATACAGTGGTTATGGTGTCATTAAAATTCTTCGATTCTAAGGATTACACCGTTCACAATTATGCTTAAAAATGATTTTATAATTACTGTTATCCGTACTTTATCCGTACTAATATTATAAATGCGAAAGTTTGTATGGATGTATGTATTGTAAGTCTTTCACGCAAAAACTACTGAACCGATCACGATGAAATTTTGCATACACGTTGTCTGTGATACCAGAAAGGACATAGGGTACCTTTCATCCAGAAAAAAAAGTACTGCTCCCGAGGGATTATCTAAAATTAAGGAAACTAACTCCTGGCTAAGTATAATAGCAATAACGATGTCAGGCGATATATTGCTTTTACAACACGGACGAAGTCGCGGGCTGAAGAGTTTGTTTGTTTGTTTGTTTGAACGCGCTATTCTCAGGAACTACCGGTTCGAATTGAAAAATTCCTTTTGTATTGGATAGATCATTTATCGAGGAATAAGGCTTTAGGCTATATAACATCACGTTGCGACTAATAGGAGCGAAGAAACAGTCGAAAATGTGGAAAAAACGGGGAAAATTATTCATCTTTGAGGGCTTCCGTTGCGTGCGCTGCGAAAACAGTTCGAGATACCCAAATGATTCCCAAAATAACTTTTCCACGCGGACGAAGTCGCGAGCACCAGCTAGTTGAGTATAAGAATACTTGTATCAGGAGACTTCCGCTCCTCCAACACCGTACTTAAATCTAAGGCTAATTTAGAATACAAAAAAAATGTAAATTTAAGTATGAGCGGTGTGAGGGAGAGCCAGCAGGACGATTGAGGGTTTCAGGTGGTGAGTGTTGAGTGATTGATGTTTTACAGTTCGCTTTACGACCGGAGCCGGGCGGCAGTTAAACAGATAATAAAAAGCAGAACCACAGAACAGAGAGTAGGTAGAGAACATCAAATATCTGCTCACATTCCACACAGCACCATCTAGTTCCACACTAAGCATTTAATGCTTGTATTATGGATACCAGACAGTTGATATACTACATAGATTACTATTTTATTTGTAAATACATATCTACTTACTTATTATAATATACTAATACTTACTATACTTAATACTTTTTATTGTAGTGTGTGTAAAAAAATCGTCACTTTTTATCACTTTTTACCCAGTTTTATTATATTTTTACACAGTTTCACTACGCTAACTGGTATTTTATTATGTCTAAAATTTAATAAAACATTCGGCACGTACACATCATAGACAGTTTGCAGTGTGACTAGCTCGGGTACGCCGAATCCAGCGTACTATTTTATGCCGCATTTTACAAGTACGACGGCGGTATCTAGTCGAGCACAGCGAGACCAATCATTTATCTATGATCTACTTATTATAAATACAAACATTCATGACAGGTACAAAGGTAAATGTTAACACAAACATTTTCCCCTAGCGGGATTAGAACTCGCGACCGGTTGGTTAACAGCTAGTGTTACTAGCCACTAGACCAAACGTGTCGACATATTTCCCTCCTCTCAATTATTCCGCTGTATGTTTTCTAACAGTTTTCGTGTCCAGCTGTAAGCTCCATTCACCTGTTGAAACACTGACGAATGCCCAGAGGCATTTCGCTCCTCTGCACTTTAAACAAACAAGCGATGTTTGAGTGATAACTGAGCCAGTTATTTTATTTTACGCCACTGTAAGTTCTACACTTATCTATCTAGTATAGTAATAGTATTTTACTTAATAACGTTTCTTTTAATTGTACCTGTCATGACATTAATGACATAAAATAGGACGAATAGCGAATGTGGTGAAAAGCTAAGTAGACGAATGGCGTCAAACTCGGAAAAACACATGTGCGGTGTTTTCGAAATTAAAAAAATCAACGTCGGAAATATGATTACTGGTCTGTGGTTATCAAAATGATCCTTACATATTTTTTTTTTAAACAGAATGAGTTATTTTTTTATTCTTTGCTTTTATCTTGTAGCGAAGACTCAGATGATAGTACTTGATATTTGCATAGTTTAATAGGATTGGTTTGGATTTATGTTAATTATACGTTGAGTTTGCATTTTGATAAAGTGGTTTTATTATATTACTAGCTGGTGCTCGCGACTTCGTCCGCGTGGAATAGTTATTTTGGGAATCATTTGGGTATCTCGAACGGTTTTCGCAGCGCATGCAACGGAAGCCCTCAAAGATGAATAATTTTCCCCGTTTTTTCCACATTTTCGACTGTTTCTTCGCTCCTATTAGTCGCAACGTGATGTTATATAGCCTAAAGCCTTCCTCGATAAATGATCTATCCAATACAAAAAGAATTTTTCAATTCGAACCAGTAGTTCCTGAGATTAGCGCGTTTAAACAAACAAACAAACTCTTCAGCTTTATAATATTAGTATAGATAGATGTACTCGTAGTTTAGCGTCACTTGTACGATCGCTATTTTTTATTTTCATCAAATAAACAGAAAGAACAGTAAAGAAAAACAGAAATTTAAAAAAAGTCGATTTTTCTCTGAAAAAACAGACGCGTGGTAATTTTAACGTATTATACTAAACCCATATTATTCTTACTTTAAGCCCCGGCTTTGTGTGTTTGCATTGGTTAGTATACGTAAATATTAGATTATGTCCATCTAGAATAAAGAATTTTTCAAATACGTTCACCGGAGATCATCCACATCTTAAAAGATCTTAAAGGGACGGAAGGTTCTCGAGGAGAGGTCATGGTTTGACATGCAAGCGCAGCGCGGGACGTCTACTCGGTCCACTCATGATAAGGGCCGCAAGTCGACCGTGGATCCAGGCTGCTTCTGACCGGTCCTCAAAGATAATTGATTGATCTCGCTGCGCTCGACTAGATAGAGTGCTATACAAAAGCAATAGCTCCGAAAATGTGGCAACTTTTTATTGTAGTGTGTGTAAAAAATCGTCACTTTTTATCACTTTTTACACAGTTTTATTATATTTTTACACAGTTTCACTACGCAAACTGGTATTTTATTATGCCTAAAATTTAATAAAACGTTCAGCACATACACATCACACAGTTTGCAGTGTGACTGGCTCGGGTACGCCGAATTCGTCGTACTATTTTATGCCGAATTTTACAAGTACGACGGTGGTATCTAGTCGAGCGTAGCGAGACCAATCATTTATCTATGCCGGTCCTATTGGAAAGTTATATGGGAGACTAATGTCAAGCGTCCTGCGGCTAAGATAACGATGAAGATGATATAAACACTGAAGGCACAGTCAAAATTTTCAACTTTTTGAAATAAATCATTGTTTTAAAATACTAATTGATAGGATAAAACAATGAGCTATAGCCATCCATTACTCATAAGCAGCCCACCTGCCCCAATTAAGCATAACAAAGAGACGATAAAGATTTGCATGCTGATATATTGTGTAAAGTATACATATTTACTCCTCGTATTATTCCCATTGATAGGCACATTTAAAGAGGCCTTTGTTATAAACGAGAAACAAAGGTATACACACGTTCATTGTCGCAGTCAGTAAACCCAAATTGATTTCGCGTGTGCCTACATTGAAATAAAATATGTCTCACGTGTGTGGTAACTGGTAAGCTCGAGAGATGTAGCCTCTTTTAATAGAATATCGATTGTTCAATGAATATGCAGCCGGCTTCTGCCCGCTGCCTCACACTTCGTTTATTTCCCACAATTTTGTAGCTCCGGACATCGTAAAATTATTTATTTTTAGATGAGTGGTTAGGAGCATGCCTTAACGCTCAGGGCCCTGATTCTGTATGGCAAAACTCTTGACAAGACAAGGCAAGGCAAGGCAAGATACGTTAATGTCTTGCCTTGTCTTGTCAAGAGTAGTTGCCATACAGAATCAGGGCCCTGTTCTACTTAGCAAGATACTTGCGCCTTAGCGCCTTGACGACACGTTTGGTCTAGTGGCTAGTAACCCTAGCTGTTAACCAAATGGTCACGGGTTCGAATCCCGCTAGAGGCAAATGTTTACCTTTGTACCTGAGTCATGGATGTGTGTATTTATAATATGAATGTATTTACAAATAAAAAAGTAATCTATGTAGTATATCAACTGTCTGGTATCCATAATGCAAGAATTAGTTGCTTACTGTAGAACTAGATGGTGCTTCATTGAAATTTCCTTTTGAGAGAGTGTGAAAGGCGGTTTGCTAAGTTAAGTAGCAAGTAAAAAGCGTTGGAAACTAAGTTACCTTGCGCCATTACCGCACCACCCTGCCCCCTGTTGGGGTTTCAGTTCATTCAAACTTGTTCGTAGACTGTCGGATGAGATATTGATTAAGCGCTTTCTTGGATAACATAAGTACTTCTTATTAATATGTAACCAGCTCTAAAGATAACTTCTAAAGTTCAGTAGAAATGGATCTTTAAATCAACTTTTTTAACTGATCACTCGGCGAGAATGAAAAAGTAGGCGAGTAGACCACAAAACCTGGCAAAAAATTGTGTGTGTCCGCTCCGACGCACGGCTGGAGTTTACTCCTTACGAACAATAAATAAATCTTTACTAATATTATAAATGCGAAAGTTTGTATGGATGTATGGATGTATTGTATGGATGTTTATAACTCTTTCACGCAAAAACTACTGAACCGATCACCATGAAATTTTTCATACACGTTGTGTGAGACACCAGAAAGGACATAGGGCACCTTTCATCCAGAAAAAACTACTGCTCCCCAGGGATTATTTAAAATTAAGGAAACTAACTCCTGGCTAAGTATAATAGCAATAACGAAGTCAGGCGATATATTGCTTTTTCAACGCGGACGAATTCGCGGGCACCAGCTAGTAATTAAATAAATACGAGAACGAACGAATAAATATCTCTGAAACTTCAGAGATGTTGTAAAATATTCGAAAATAGAACGTAATGCATACCGTGTGACAATTTTGATTTCACTCCATGATTGTTAACTAAAAAAACTCCAAAAAAAAATCGCTCAACTGGTCCAGCCGTACTCGAGTTTTGCATCATATTTAGCGAATCATTTTTACTATATTTATTTGTATATGTGTGTATCGCATTAACATGAAGGTTTTTAGGTTCTTTCAGACCTTTTTAGGCCCAACAGCAGTACCCTCATCAAAATTAGTTTTCAACTCTGACGTCGGCGTAACATTTCAATGGATGCCCTTTTATTTGGAGTAACGTGAATCTGGTATTTATATGCTACAACGGGTTATTTGTCGGTCGAATTATAATAAATGCGTCATTTCGCTGGTCAATGGCTTCAGAAAAAAAAATGAGGTGTGGTTGTGTGTGACGTGTCCTACTTTGCGAGTAATATTTTCTTTGAGCGTATTAATTAATAATACGCTAACCAAACCAAAAAACAAACAAACACTTCAGCTTTATAATATTAGTATAGATTAGTATAGATATAGATGTCAAGAAGTCTTCTTCTTCTTCTTAGGTTTAAATGACAATGCGAGGTCAAGAAGTCAAGGTTTGATTAAAAAGAGCGAAGCGCAAATAGACGTCAGATTCACCTGTCAACTGTCAATTACATTAGACACATGACAGATATGGCGAAATGTTTAGCTGATTGTAAGAAATATATACGAGTGTGATGCGCATTGAACCTTTAGAGCCCGCGTCAAGGGTGAGGTTTTATTCGATTTGTAGAAAAGGGTGAATCGAATTCGATAAAGGCGCGGAGGTGCTTTTTGTGCAATTGTCAGGAGTGCTAAAAATCGTGGATTGTGCCAAAAAGCTATCCATAGCAATCAACTGATTGTTATATTCTCTACTTCGGGCTGACTTCGGGTACATTAATTAAACCACTTTTATGTTTAGTCCAAATACTTTTATCCGATACATCAGAACAGAACGTTCGTTAAACTGACTGATACCCTTTCAATATCATACAACCGAATGAATCTGAATGATTGAACATTTTTTTTGAAACGTCACAGAGCACTTTTCAATCAGTCAGTCGACATAAATAGCAAACGTTAACATGTATGTTAGTTAGTATTGCATGTAGTTTTGTTTAAGCGCTTTATTGCTCATATATTTCTGTCAGGCGTTGTATTATTGAAATGAAACAATAAAATTTTGTATGGGGATAATCACTGACCTCACGAGATGAAGTCAGCGTCACCCAAGAAATATAATTCTTCGACTCTAGATGGCGCTGAACTTTTTTCAGGATATAAAGTATTCTATAAGTGTATTCCAGGTAATCATTAATATACGAATGAAGACCGTACTCAAATCGGTTAAGCCATTTCTGAGATCAGCGTGTACAAACGCACAGACAAACGGATATAGCTAGTACAACGGATAATAGACAACGGATACAACATAAGTAATAGCTAGTACAATTTTTTTTTTGAAAAATGAAATTTAAGTACAGACTCGGCTCGTTTACGAATGTATTATATGGATAGATACTTAAGTTTTTATTTTTTTTAATTTGCAATAGCACCTGCTATTTTCGAAATTTTATTATCACTTTATTTTCCATTTGTTTGAACGACAAAATTAGATTTTATTTGGTAAAATATTTATCTCTCAGACTGTAGGTATACTATGTTAGTTTTGGCAATTTAAAATTTCAAGCTCGATTAAGTCCGCAAATAAATTTCAAGCTCCATTAAGCTTGGCAAGAGATTCTCTGTCGAAAAGTGAGCCCGAATTCGCAATTTTTCGGCTTAGCTTATATTATAAGCTGTTTCGTTTGATAAACAAAGCGGGATCATTATGAAACATTTCATAATGAATCTCGTTAAAAGGTAAAACGTCAAATTCTTAGTATCAAAGTTGTCCTTATTATAAGGAAATTGACGCGAAGTAGACATCCGTTCGATGTCTCCGACAGACAATCTCGTCATACTTAATGATATATTATTACCTGTTATTAACTTTTGTTGAAATACTCCTTTTTTGGAGTTTACTCCTTAAGAATAGATTTGCATATAAAATATATAAAAGCCCGTGGTATGAAAATTTATGTGAGTAAAATCAGAATTGTCACACGATTGCGTTATGTTATGCGTTATATCTGAAGTTTCACAGATCTACACAATATTATTTAGAAAAAGAACAATTAAATGTTCGGCGTGTTCGATTAATGTTAGGTGTCAAGTTTGAATGGTATTAGAAAATAATTTATTTTATTTTATGTCCAAATGTGGGCTGATGACGAGTTGTAACACCGCGAATTGTGAATGTTGGTGGCAAGTGGCAGTCATTAAATATGCACGCCTCGGCTGAAAGGCAAATCAATATGCTCGCACTCACCTACATACGACTCACCTCTATATCACTACAACATATACCTAATAATACTAGCTACACGCTCCCGGCTTCGTCCGGATTCATAATAAAAACTGTCCTATCTTTTATGTTGGACCATGTTACACCTAGTTACGAAGTTTTATCAAAATCGGTTCAGTAGTTTAGGAATTAATTGGCGTCCGTTTGGCGTCAAACAATTTTATAGAAATACTAGCTGGTGCCCGCGACTTCGTCCGCGTTGAAAAAGCAATATATCGCCTGATATTGTTATTGCTATTATACTTAGCCAGGAGTTAGTTTCCTTAATTTTTGATAATCCGTCAGGAGCAGTACTTTTTCTGGATGAGAGGTACCCTATGTCCTTTCTAGTGTCCCAGACAACGTGTATGCAAAATTTCATGGTGATCGATTCAGTAGTTTTTGCGTGATAGAGTTACAAACATCCATACATACATCCATACAAACTTTCGCATTTATAATATTAGTAGGAAGGATCACATTTTCAAAACTCAACGGACCTAAAAGAAATTTGAACCAATACGATACGTAGATAATCCCGTTGTAGATATTTTCAATATATTTTAATTATTTATACATTCACTCAAAATCCACAGCTACCAATGATTGCTTCGTAGAGAAAAAAAAAACATATTAGGTATACAAATTTAAAATCAAATTACGGATTTGACATTTGTATAATAGAAACATGCAAAATATACAATTAAATTATATGTATAATACATATATTCATATACACACTTATAAACACCTGTGAAAATATCTGACATCTTTATCGGGTTCATCGGATTCTGAACATTATCTAAGCTGTTCTTGAAACGAAAAAAATTATAAAAGAAATCCTAAACATTTTCCTTTTCGCAAATTAAAAAAGGAGTCGCATAACGAACCGACCTTCAAACGGGGCGTACAGCTTCAAAGGGGTTGCGTTTCAGTATATATTGTATATATTCAGTATATATGTATATATGTGATTACAAGGCTCGTATATTCTCACGTAAAAGTATTTCAAAGCGAACATTTTTTCACCAATTTCATTTCGACACTTAAGTGGTCTGTCAAAAAAGATCTTTATGGAAAAAAAATTTGAATTGTGATAAAAATCTTCTACTGTTGGGGATTTGGGATTTAGGTACACTTTAGCTTTAACTTAGGGCGAGGACTTAGCAGAAGTCTTCTTAGAATTAAAATTTAGATAAAAATACAGTGTATAATAAACTACACTTAAAAAGTTAATTAGGCAGTTTAAAAAAAAAACTATTTTCTGAGAAAAAAAATTTAGTAAATCACTGCCCAAAAAATCCTTTTTTTTTCGGTCACAGTAATAAAAATATTACTGTGCGATATTACTACACGATATTTAAAAAAACTTTCCAATTTTAAATCTTATTCTCCGAGTAGCTACATAAATCGCAGCAAACTCGACGCATTAGCTACATCTATCTCAAAGCAAAATCTCGTCGTATATAGCTAAATAAATTTTCTTTATTTATTATAAAACCATTATAACCTGAGTACTATTATAATTTACAACACCCTCTACAAGTAAACCGAACAGCCCCTTTAAAATGCTGTATTTCTTCAACAGGTGGTGGTCATGGGCAGTAGCACGACTTCAGACAAGACAATCAACACGAGTACCGACTCCGCTGCTACCGCCCTCACTTCGGTCACGGGCACAGACGACTCCATGGACGCAGACCCTGAACCCCCAGAGCCCCCTCACTCTGTGCCCAACCTCATCGACTCGGACCCACCGGCCAACAGCAATCCGCCAAGCACGGCGCCACCGCACTACCACAGGGCGCAGGATAGCTGCGAATTTGACTCCCCTGCTTACACAAAACCGCAATCCGCGACCGACACCATATCCTCTCCGAGGCCGGGATTAGCTCGATTCGTGTTCGACGTGCCTCTGCCTGACCCCAAAGACAAGAAGCTAGAGAAACCCCGAAATAAAACTCAGGTGAGCATTGATAAAACTCAGAAGAACAGACAGCCATTAGATGGAATGTCGCCTTTATGTTATATGGTATGGTACACTAGCTGGTGTCCGCGACGTAGTCCGCGTTCCGGATGAAAGGTACCCTATGTCCTTTCTGGTGTTCCAGACAACATGTATGCAAAATTTCACGGTGATCGGTTCAGTAGTTTTTGCGTGAAAGCGTAACAAACATACATACATCCATACAAACTTTCGCATTTATAATATTAGTACGGATATCATCGTTGTAGGTACTTTTAAGTTAAGTTTATTTTTCCACATATTCAATTTTTTTTTTTATAAGAGATGGGTTAGCTCTTGGCCAACAACCAGCCATGTGGCAAGGATGAGGCCTAAGATGGAGCGAGCTCACCCAGAAGATGCCTATTCACTCGAACGTTGAAAAGATTAGGGTTATAAGTGCTCGGAAATACAGCTGGCACACACACACACACACACACACACACACACACACGCTAACGATATAACACTTTTTTTTTGCAGGTGAGCCAATCGGGCGGCGGCGGTGCTTCCTCTATACAGATACCTTACGACCCCAAAATGGAGACGCCGAAGAGTCCCAAAGCGAGTCAAACCAAGTACGAGACTCACTTCAAGTTCGAACCAGAAGCCGTAAAGAGACGTTGCAGTGAGCCCCGAGTTAAGAATAAACAGAAAGATAAGAAAGATTACTACAAAGACGAGGTGACGAAGCTGAGGAAGCAGTTGGAAGGCACTGAAGTGTTCACCACAACAAGAAGAAGGTCTTCTGCACACCAGCATTCAGTACCACCGCCTTCCTCCAGGAGACAGTCTACAGGTACAAATCTCAAATTTTCACCCTTTGGTCCATTTTCATAACAATCTTGCATAATCATGGTAGGAAAAAGGAATTTTCATCTCTGTTTCGTAACTAGTTGTCAAGTTATATAACTAATTTTGCGTAACTAGTTTTCATAAGTGAACAGTTCACAAAGTGGAAATATACACTTACTAGCTGGTACCCGCGACTTCGTCCGCGTTCTGGATGAAAGGTACCCTATGTCCTTTCTGGTGTCATAGACAACGTGTATGCAAAATTTCATGGTGATCGGTTCACTAGTTTTTGCGTGAAAGAGTTACAAACATCCATACATCCATACAAACTTTCGCATTTATAATATTAAAAAATACGGATTTTAATGTTTAAACACTTATTAATCCCAGAAGACCGACGCAAAAACAGGTTGTTATAAGTTTGACATGTGTGTCTTTGTATTTGTATGTCTGTGGAATCTGAAATTCTAAACGGATACTATCCTATCCTAAATATTTATTTATCCTTAATCCTACTAAATTCGGAAGCGTACTTGTAGCACTTGCGGTTGTGTTATGCCTGTATATGAATGAAAAGAATGACCGCCTTATTATGAAAAATAAGTGAATATACAGTATGTTCATAAGAATCTAGAAATATTTACGTCAAGTGATTTTTAAACGTCAGTCTCCAAATAACATCTCACAGACAGACAACGTGCTATTTTTATAATAGCAAGCGCTTTCCGCTTCACACGTATCCGCATATTGACTATATCCAATAACACTCTACCGGAATTAAATCTCTATGCTTTCTAAGTCTATTATAGTAAACAATTTTAGGTATTTTGTATTATATAAATCATCAATGTACTACAAAAAATAAAATAGTTAAAATTAAAATAAATTTTATACAAAGAAAAAAAGAAAAAAAAAATATAATCTACATACTAGAAAAAGTAAAATATATTTGGAAATATTAAACGAAAAATAATATCAGCTGCCCAGGTCCACGTGACAGCGAATCCCCTGGACTCGGCAGCGACCACCATAGCTCCAGGTCGCACCACCATAGTGGTGCAGCAGCCCTCGCTCTCCTTGGACTACGGGGGCTGTTCCACTATCCTGCTGAGGGATGGTGACGACTCCAGACGGAAGAGCAGGGTCTGCAGCGATCACATACAGCAGCTATTGGACGTCACCAGTCAGTTCACCTCCGAAGACCTTCACGATTTTGATAAAAGGTACCCACTCTTTATTATAAGTAACTAGCTGTAACCCTTATATTAACTCTTAGCAGTCTTATATTAACTCGGCTGCCATAACAACGGCTAACTTCCACTTTAAATGTGACGGAGGTTCTCGTTGGCGTGTTAGTTCTCCTTGCTTTCAGCAGATGGCGCCACAAAAAAAAAAGCAAATTTTTTTTTGTTCTCGATCTAGATTATTTATTATTACGTGAAAAATAGATAAGATCAATCCTTAAAGCGGATTGCGTTTTCGAGTTTTTGAGTAATACACAAACCAACACAAAATTATATAAAAATTATATATAATTACTAGCTGACCCGACAAACGTTGTTTTGCGAAAAAATAAAAAATAAATTTTTGGGGTGGACCATCCTTAACATTTAGATTAGAAAAATAGATGTTTGGCCGATTCTCATACCTACCCACCCGATAAGCACACAAAATTTCATCAAAATCGGTCCAGCCGTTTCGGAGGAGTTTGGCAACAAACACTGCGACACGAGAATTTTATATATTAGATTATATAAAAAAGAATCGTAAGTATTGCGAGGTAATGGACTACGAATAAAATAAATCGTTTTGTGTGTATGCATTCAATTTAGAATGCAGTAATAGATTTCGCCCAAAAAGGTTCTAGACTTTTAGATTTATCTACAAAATGGAATAATCAAATTGGACGGTCCAATGCTACGAGTTATTGCGAATCAAGTATGTTGGTACTAGATTTTGAATATCTATTCAAATTGCATTTTTTTAAATGTTACAAGACGGCAGACAGGCTAATGGTAGGTAATATTAGCCTGTCTGCCTACATATTAGCCTAAATGTAGGTAATTATGGCAATCCACAATTCCCAATGGAAGGGATAGGGAAATTACCGAAACACAAAAGCACAAGTGCTATTATTTCAAAGAACCGGCAAACGTTTTGCCAAAAAAAAAATTGTGGTGGACCACCCTTAACATTTAGGGGTATGAAAAATAGATGTTGGCCGATTCTCAGACCTACCCGATAAGCACACAAAATTTCATCAAAATCGGTCCAGCCGTTTCGAAGGAGTTTGGTAACAAACACTGCGACACGAGAATCTATACTAATATTATAAAGCTGAAGAGTTTGTTTGTTTGAACGCGCTAATCTCAGGAACTACTGGTTCGAATTGAAAAATTCTTTTTGTGTTGGATAGGTCATTTATCGAGGAAGGCTTTAGGCTATATAACATCACGTTGCGACTAATAGGAGCGAAGAAACAGTCGAAAATGTGAAAAAAACGGGGAAAATGATTCATCTTTGAGGGCTTCCGTTGCGTGCGCTGCGAAAACCATTCGAGATACCCAAATGATTCCCAAAATAACTATTCCACGCGGACGAAGTCGCGAGCACCAGCTAGTATTAGATAAGTATGTATACAAATCTTCTCTCTTTATAATATTTAGTATAGATAGGTATAGTAGTAGGACGTAAGCATATATGCTTTTTTTTATTTTAACTCTATGCGAATCCGGGATCTAGTCGCTAGTTAAGTGAGCAGCTATACGCATTTCTTACTCGAGATTCGTTGTCACCAACTCTAACAGAATAAAAGCGCTTCTGTCACATTTTTTTTTCAGTAAGATAAAGGAAATGAAAGTGGCCTTTATGAAAGATAATTTGCGTTATTGTTGTATCACGGCTCGGCTCCCACTTATATAATTTAACGGACGGCTTTCCCTTTTTTTTTTCCTTATAATGACATCTTTCAGATCCTCGCGAATCACTGGCGACAAACGACTAATTTAACCTTGTTTTTCCTTTGTTTCTTTTTTAATTATATCTTTTGAAGAAATTTTTTATCGCTAACAAAGAGTATAAACTAAGGCTCGGCACTCCTTATCGGCATCGGCAAGGAAAAAGATCCTTCGGCATCTCTACATGCAAGCGCACAGTGGCTATGGCTTCGTATGCTGTTTTTATGTTTATGTGTCTTTCATAAGGTGTACTTCGGAGAGTGTGCTCAGGAGCTGATACCGCCTTCCCCTTTCTTCCATCGGACATACAGACGTACGGCTGGCTACCATCCTCATCTTGTCCAAATCCCTCCTTTTTGGACCAAACGCTTTGAAACATCCATAATGCGCACTGCCAGGGTTTCGAACTCCCTGCCGGCGTCTGTGTTTCCGAGCACATATAACCCTAATCTTTTCAAGGTTCGAGTGAATAGGCATCTTCTGGGTGAGCTCGCTCCATCTTAGGCCTCATCCTTGCCACATGACCGGTTGATGACCAAGAACTAACCCATCTCTTATATATAAAAAAAAATGTTCTTAGGGATGCCAAGGCGTCTTTAAGCGTGCCGAAGCGTCTCGCGTTCTCTTCAGGGCAAGCTGAAGAGTGTTGCCTCGGCGTGCCGAAGGATGCCGAAGCATCCTCGAGCGTACCGAAGCGGTATTTTTGTTACTACAACCATATGTATTGGAAATTTCAACTTTATTGCCATAACATTAATGTATATTATTACTATTTACCACATAAAATCCTCAGCCGTGCCGACAATGAGCGTCGAGCCTAAGGTAAGCCTAAGGTATTTCCTTCTGGGTAATATAAAAAAAAGCCATCGCGAAAGAAAGAACACAAAAAGTGTCTAATAAATATAGCCAAACTCTAAAAAAACCAGACGTTATCTGCTAATTGTCGCTAAATTTCAATTACGAACTCATTTTCTCTGATATATTGGGTACAGTTGCTGTAAAAAGTGGCTGAAAAATTAAATTAGCATTGAGAAAAATTACCGCATCTGTGTTCCATGATACATGATTATACTCTTACTAAAAGATATCTAATTATAATAATAAAGAGAGAATATTCTTATTTTCGTATGTTTGTAATGAATAAATTAATGACAATTAAATTAACAAATTCAAACATTAACATTAATTTGTTAATTTAATTCGACACGTTTGGTCTAGTGGCTAGTAACCCTAGCTGTAAACCAAACGGTCGCGGGTTCGAATCCCGCTAGGGGCAAATGTTTATGTGTTAATATTTTACAATTTTACCTGAGTCATGGATGTTAATTATGTATTTATAATATATATGTACTTATGAAAAACAAAAAAGTAATCTAAGTAGTATATGAACTGTCTGGTATCCATAATACAAGCATTAATTGCTTACTGTGGAACTAGATGGTGCTGTGTGGAATCTGTAAAGATATTTATATATTTATATTTTAAGAGTGTTATTTCAAAAGGACTTATTTCCACTTATGAATAAAAATGAAGTAATGATTGGAATCCATTTTTCGTATTCGTTTGCACCTCTATACCAAATTATTTCTAACAATAATGTTTAATTCCTCTCTACATTTGACTTTCATTTCACGTGTCCAGTACAAATACGCTTATTTCCACGCAATTTGTTCACACCATCTAAGACACAAAAGATTCTTGTACAAACCGACTTAATTCCAATACATAATTCGAGACTAGTCTTTTTTCAGAGCAAACTGATTTATTTCCATTTCATACATTTTATAGAGAAAATGTATGAATACCTAACAAAAAGGCTTATTTCTTGTAATTCTGAACAAAGTGACTTATTTCCAAACTGCTGTCAGAATCAGCTCAATACGAGTCTGTTTTTAAAGAAGTGAAAAAATATATTATGTATTTAGTAATAAACCACATTAAGGTTTTTGCACTTTATTGAAAAATCGGATAAGGTGGAAATAAGTCCTTTTGAAATGACACTCCTCATTTATATATTATATAAAAAAACTTAGATAAATCATACTAGATGAATAAAGAAATAACACTTGCGTAGCCGAGTGTACCTACGTACTATAATGCAACTCTCAATAGTAGGTTCAGGACACGTTAGAGCGACGTTCAATATCCCACCGCTCGAGTGCATGTCGATATGATAACAGCGCATTTCCAACGCTCTATCGACACATTATAGCGACAATCCACAACACCGAACGCCACTGGACCAATTTAAAACTATTTTATGTACTACTAGCGACCCGCTCCTGGCTTCGCATGGGTCAATTTTTTTCTGCAAATTATAAATATACAAAAACCTGCCTGGTTTAACGCTCTTTCAATCAGTGAAAGCCGTATTAAAATAAAATAGGTTATGTGATTTACAGAAACATACAGACGCGTGATTTACCATAGTCCATACCATACATAGAGTAATTAGTACTTTTAAGTACTATTTACTGTATTAATTAAATTATTAATTAAATAAATAGTAAATAGCATAAATAGTATAGGGCCTAGTTCGACTCGTTTTTTCGAGTAAAACTCGCACTAGGCCCTAAGGTACCTTTCATCCAGAAAAAGTACTGTTCCCGAGTGTTCTTTTAAAAATATAAAGAATTTGGAGCCACTGTCGCGTGGCGGCGCCACCGTAGCCACAGCGATAACGAAGTCGGGCGTTATCAATCAATACTAATAATAAATCTGTAAGCGTAGGTATTGTATGTATGTATGTATGTATGTTTCTCCATAACTCTTAAACAAATTAACTGATTTTCATGAAACTTGATAGATAAACATTTAGACGTACGGGACACAGGATAGGTTACTTTATTCACGCGGACGAAGTCGCGGGCGCCAGCTAGTTACTCATATATTTTCTTTTTCAACGCGGATGAAGTCGCGGGCACCAGATAGTATATGTAATATACTATATAGTATAGTATGCACCGCTAGTAGGTATAGTAGTGCCACGTAGTGCCATATATGGCAAAAAATATGTCATGTCGGGGAAAAGAAATGTTAAACCATCTTAATATAGCAGGCGTTGTACAACATGTAAAAATATCTTAATGATTCTTGTGTGAGTAATAAAACGATGGAAACGAACAACACTGATGCGATAGATAGAGCGATGTGCGGAACATTGCCACGAGTTGTACCAAGCATTAGTGATGTGACGTGAGTAGAGGGAGTTACTCGTAACTGAATCGCTTGCATCACCCGCGCCTCTGCTCTGACTCAAATAAAATACTTTCTGGGGCATTTTAATTGTTTGAATTAATTATATATATTCCCGAGCATCTCAAAAACGACATGCGTGCGGTTTTCATAATGGAAAGAGCGTTAAACGAGGAAAATTTTAATAATATATATGATTTACACAAAAGAAAATCACCTCTGCGAAGCCCAGAGCGGGTCGCTAGTAATTAAATAGAGTCGCTAAAATTAATTAATTATAATTAATTAATAAATCGCTAGTAATTATAATAATGTGTGTTTACTAACATAGCGTTTCTAACCAAATATTAGCTGCAATTTACTGGAACAAAGTTTTTTTTTATTATTTAGTGACTAAGGAGAGAGTGATGAGTTACTCATACAGGTGCGTGTCCCATCACTTTTATCCGCCATCCGCCCATGAGTCGGTACGGAATGATTGATGTTCGTGCGTCTCAATGCTATTAACGCGATACAGTTTGCCGATTAAATAGGTTATATTATAATATCATTAATGAAATACACAGCCTACGCACATTTAGATCGTGTACGGCCATTTGTTATGTTGTGATAATTATAATTATAAAATTAATCAATTTGACGCAATGCGCAATACCATGACACATTAAATCAGTTTTAAAGTGCTCACAATCAGATTTAAAATCGCCTATGGCTGTGTGCTTTCTATAAGATGTACTAGGCCTTTCTTCTATCGGACATACAGACCAAATGCTCTTCGGACAAAATGCTTTAAAAATCCTTTTATATTATAAATCAAATACGAAAGTAACTCTGTCTGACTGTCTGCTACCTTTTCACGCCCTAACTACTCAACCGATCATCATGAAATTTTGCATACACATTGTCAGGGACGTATGTATGTTATGTATCCTATGTTCCTCTATAACTCTTAAACGAATTAACCGATTTTAATGAAACTTGGTAGATAAACATTTAGACGTACGGGACACAGGATAGGCTTTTTTCACAGGACTTTTTTCACGCGGGCGAAGTCACGGGCGCCAGATAGTTACTCATATATTTTCTTTTTCAACGCGAACGGAGTCGCGGGCACCAGCTAGTTTTAATCATATCTTGTACATATATACTTAGAGTTGAATACGAATACCTAATGCTCTACATTGAACGTTCCTCCTACAAATTATTGGCAGCTAGCATAATAAACGCAATATTAATTAAGGCTTCAGTTAACAATAATATTGTTTGATTGGCTTCTTCCGCTCGCTGAGACTTGTTATATGAACAAACACACAAATAAACTACGTAATACTACAACAATTGTTTAACAGCTTGGGTAAAGTTATTGAATAGGTAAGTAAATACTCGTACATGTTGTACAGAAATTTACAAGGTAAGGGATCTTATTCCTAACTTACTATAAAAGAGAATACTCTTTACTACCTGGTGCCCGCGACTTCGTCCGCGTTGCAAGACGAAAAATATAATACTTAAGAAATCCGTCCGTAGGTACTAATATTATAAATGCGAAAGTTTGTATGGATGTATGGATGTATGGATGTATGGATGTATGTATGGATGTTTGTAACTCTTTTCACGCAAAAACTACTGAACCGATCACCTTGAGATTTTGCATACACGTTGTCTGGGACACCAGAAAGGACATCCAGAAAAAAAGTACCTACTGCTCCCGAGGGATTATCTAAAATTAAGGAAACTAACTCCTGGCTAAGTATAATAGCAATAACGATGTCAGACGATATATTGCTTTTTCAACGCGGACGAAGTTGCAGGCACCAGCTAGTATCTGATAACTTTATCGCTGTGTCGACGGTGGCGCCGCTGTCAAAATTTGTGACGCTTTTTCACACGGTGTTAGTTTTCATTTTATTGTATTGGACATTCCATAAAATAAGTATCAAATATCATAATTAGTTCTGAAGTGAAACGTACACCTACTAAATAATTGAGTTACCGTCTTGAGTCGTACCAAATTTAAACTAAGAATTGACCAAAGCGAAACTAATTGGTATCCGACTGGTGTCAAGTTGACGTTGACCGCATAACGTAAACTGATCGTACACGTGACCAAACGTGACCCAACGTGACCCCAACGTGACCCAACGGTGAGTGCCCCGCAATTGTTCTGTCACCGCCTGTCTCTATGGACATTATAAATTGTCTGTCCAAAAAGGTGATGTATTACTAATGATACAAATTCCATTTTCGAATAATCATGCGAATTATTCTGCGAACTACAACTAAGGATTTCTCACGCCATACAAAACTTATGACGTCATTAAAAGTGACATATGCGTAGAGCGTGAAGTTGACATCTGTCATTTAAAGAAAATGTGACTTTATGTCAACACATTGGAGTTTAAAATCAAAATAGCAGAACGTGGTCGTTACTACCTTTTACCATTGTCGCGCGAAGGCAAGATTCCGCCATGATTCCTATTTAGGCGTACTTTTTTTGAGCCGCTTAGACATTTGTGACGCAAAATGATATTATTCAAATTCCATTTTCGAATAATCATGCGAATAATTATGAGTTCTTGTGATGAAAATATCTTGGTTTCCACTTTCCCTTTTCCTGGCTTGACAAGGAAAATTTGCTGGTGGTGATAGAGCCATTAAATGTTCCAACAACAGCATCTTACATAACTGAACTATCTGTTAACTAACACAGCCTGTAGCTCCTAAAGTATTGATCGTGGAGTAAATATGTAAATACAAATTTGTAGAAAATTTTAACCTGAACACCAAAAATAATTGATTGGTCTCGCTGCGCTCGACTAGATAGAGCGCTATACAAAAGCAATAGCTCCAAAAATGTGGCAACTTTTTATTGTAGTGTGTGTAAAAAATCGTCACTTTTTATCCAGTTTTATTATATTTTTACACAGTTTCACTACGCAAACTATTATTTTATTATGCCTAAGATTTAATAAAACATTCGGCACGTACACATCACAGACAGTTTGCAGTGTGACTGGCTCGGGTACGCCGAATTCGGCGTACTATTTTATGCCGCATATTACAAGTACGACGGCGATCATCATTTATCTATGCTGAACACCCTCAGCACAGCCGCCACCCTTGAGGACTTTTACTATGTCCATCTGGTTAACTTTTCAAGGTATAATCGTACCAATTTTCAAAACTACACGAATTATTTTCCCTGATTTTATTAAATTGACTGGGCTAGTTCTGTCCAGTCCAGTGCTAGTTTAATTAAGACCTCAAAGAAGTAATCAAATGAATAAATAAAAAACTGAAGCCAATAACTATGATTTCATTTTTTTTTTTTCACTATGTTCACAAGCTTGTTAGTCTAGTCTGTAAACTCCTGCTCGAATGTTCGTTAAAATTTTGGTTGCCGTATTTTTTTATCGTATGACTCTTGCAACAGCAAATCCTAGTTCCATGTAAAACTAATTTCAAAAACTTTTTTAATTTGCCATATTTGGTTCTCACTGGAATATTTTATTTCGAACTTAACAACTTATTTTCATGCCATTCCACTTAACCCTACCATACCTTTTTTGAATTATCTTTCTTTCTTTTTATCTATTACTCGCAAACGCTGTTTTGCCAAAAAAAAAATTGGGATGGACCACCCTTAACATTTAGGGAAAATAGATATTGGCCGATTCTCAGACCTACCCGATAAGCACACAAAATTTCATCAAAATCAATCCAGCCGTTTCGGAGGAGTTTGGCAACAAACACTGCGACACGAGAATTTTATATATTAGATTTTTATCTGCCACATATTTTAAAAACGTCCTTTTTAAAACACGATTGAAATTTGCACAGGTCTACACGTCACACAAAAGTAACTTTTGATGGATAAACTTTTGTGTATTGCAATACACAAAAGTTCATCCATCAAAAGTGAGTTAAGCCCCAAATGTGTTTTTACACATACGAGTAACACCCAGAAAAGCAATTAAAACTCAGTGTAAACACATAACAATAAAATTGCACATATACCTACTTGTATGTACATAATAACAAATGAATGTGGGCCACAAATGGCTTAAAATGTCACGAGTAATTCTACATTTGTCACGCTAAACCTATGATGATATGACCGTGCGTGTCACGTGTCCCGTCACGTCACACGTCTTAATGGACGTGTCGTCGCCCGTCACGTTACTACATTTCTCTGGTCACGGTATGGAAGTATAGATATTGGATATGGATAGTTATATCCGTACTAATATTATAAATGGGAAAGTTTATATGGATGTATAAATATTTGTAACTCTTTCACGCAAAAACTATTGAACCGATCACCATAAAATTTTGCATACACGTTGTCTGGGACACCAGAATAGAGTAACTTTCATCCAGAAAAAAGTACTTCTCCCGAAGGATCATCTAAAATTAAGGAAACTAACTCCTGGCTAAGTGTAATAGCAATAACGATGTCAGGCGATATATTGCTTTTTCAACGCGGACGAAGTCGCAAGCACCAGCTAGTCCTACTTAATATTATAAATGCGAAAGTTTGTTTGGATGTATGGATGTATGTATGGATGTTTGTAACTCTTTCACGCAAAAACTGCTGAATGGATTTCAATGAAATTTTGCATACACGTTGTCAGGGACACCAGAAAGGACATAGGTACCTTTCATTCAGAACGCGGACGAAGTCGCGGGCACCAGCTAGTGTATTATAAATGCGAAAGTTTGTATGGATGTGTGGATGTTTGTAACTCTTTCATGCAAAAACTACTGAACCGATCACCATGAAATTTTGCATACACGTTGTCTGGGACACCAGAAAGGACATAGGGTACTTTTCATCCAGAACACGGATGAAGTCGCGGGCACCAGCTAGTAGATAGATAAATAAATATAAAATATTCTACGCGTTATATTTTTTACTGAAAACTGACTGGAGAGATCACGTGGTAATTGCGAGATCAACAAGGGCGGATCCAGCTTTGGCGCCAGGGGGGGGTCACATAGACGTGGCCAAGTCAATAGTTTTGCATCGAAGTTTTCCAGTTTTCGCTGGGTGCTTTTTAAAACTTCAACGAAAACGAAGATTATTTTTATATACATTCATTCTGTTGTTTGCCCTCGTATTTTATTTTAAAGAGCATTAAAATCAATTTAAAAGAGTTTGCTTTTACCAAATTTGCAGTGTCATGAAGATACACCTGGTTTCATTGTGTGAACTTATCTAAGATTTTAGGTTAGGTTAGTTAGGTTAGTAAGCTTATGCTCCTCAAACTCCCTCGTCCAAAAAAAAAATTAAGTAGGTATAAATCCCGGCACGTAAATTGAACCAAAATGGCGGTCGTCCGCGCAGGTGAAATTATGAACAAGTGTTAGACAATGCTCCGCGTTTAAAGAGAAAACCGTGACGGTGATATATTACCAATACGGTGAATTTTCAAGTTATCGTCGTTCAAAGCGAAAAGTCACATTTGACTTTGATAGTTAATTACTCAGGTAATAATGGTCGTACAGAAAATTAAAGTAGAGTTTTGTAAATTGCAAAACATTCCCTACAAGGAGCTTAAATCGGATTTTGATGAAACATTTTTTTTTAAACTGAAAATGTTTACCGAAGAAAAGGTAAAAAACTGCAAATTTAAAGATATTTGGATAACTTGCAATAACTTTGCAAATAATGCAGATTCGAAAAATCTTTTCTATAGCTTTTCACCCTCAATATGTCCTGAAAAACCCTGAAGGTTTCAAGGTGCTGAGATTTTTTTTTCTTAGTGTCCGGAATATTTGAAATTATCGTTTTTGCTGAAAATCAAGATAACGGGCAATTTTTCATTTTGTATTCTTTAACAAATTATTGCTAAAAAAACTCAAAAGTTTAAACGGTTTTATTAGCAATAATTCATTTTTTTTCATTAGAAGTCTTTAGTAATTAAAAAATTTAAAAAAATTGAAATTTCTTTTTCAAATATTTTTCCGATACTTTCCTGTTAGATTAGGTACCTATACCTACTTAGAAAAAAAATTTTAAAAGACTTTTTATTTTTCAATAATCCGGATCCTGGATCCGCCCTTGGAGATCACATTAAATCCTCAGAGCTACAAAATATTACAATATACAATACCTTAATAAGAGTAAACGGTTGAAAGTAATACCGTGACATTAACTCAGGATTAGGGTTATCTAACAAGCGCCTTGTTAAAATGGATCAACTGGAATGATGTATCACACTCGCTAATGGAGTGACGAGGCATTTGTTTATTTAACTCATCAACATCATTGCCCATCAGGTTAATGCCGCGTACCTAAGCCAAAGGTTGATTATTTTGAAATTTCGATGCCGGACAGTGAATTAAGAGCATAAGTGGCATTGCTAGATGTACTTACTAGCCCACTAGAGTTAACTTCGCAGTTAGTTAACGATTAGTTAGATTAGTTAGCCGTCACACACGTAGCTATTTTAATATGAATTATAGCAAGGCATATTACGATATATTTTCTATACAAATATTAGAGTGACCACACAAGCAGCTATAATATATATTTCTGTGACTTCGCATCCAACCGCTTCTAGCAATGTCTATCAAGTCTATCCACCTGGCCGCAGTATTATACGTCCCACAATGCGTTGTTATATCATCATCATCATCATCATCTCAGCCGCAGGACGTCCACTGCTGGACATAGGCTCTCCATATTTTTGCGGAAAAAAATATTTTACGCTCAAACAGGCATCTCCATGTTTGAGCGTAGTGGTGGCCCCCAATGCGCGGGTACGCAGGACCCTCAATGCGCGGGGACCGTAGCAATTGTTACTTCTGCTACGTAGCTAATCCGGCACTGGCAGCGTAGAGCACGATGCGGGTTATGCTGAACTGGCTAAAACCCAACGACTTTCTATGGCGGGCGTAAATTATAATGTGATACGACAGGATTGCCCTTAATTATTGTTTCACGATTACTTTAATTCGCAGATACGGCAGCCCACACCACTCTCGATCGCAGTCGGTTAAGGCAGCGCGGTCGAGAACTGGCGAACGCCAATTGCTCGGTCTACCTCAGCAGCGAGCGAGGGTCGCCTCGATGCCCAACACTGGGGTCGAAGAGGAGTACTACAGGCTGAGGCACTTCAGCATCACCGGCAAGGGAGTCGTCAATCGAGGGGATTCGCTTCGCTCGCGTCGCTCCAGATCAAACACGTCTGTGGCGTCCAGCGCTTCCAGCACCGAGGCTGTAACGAGGGCATCCGCTCCATGCTCGCTCGCTTCTTCCAGGTCTTTACTTTATTTTCCCTCACTTTTTAAATGTACTAGTAATAATGTACTAATAATATATAATTATAATGTGATAACAATAACATAGAAAACTGAGGAAAAACTAAAATAAAGTTCTATATTTATAAAATCGTTTGCCTTGATTATTACCAATCAAAACTACTAAATCTAGAAATCTAATGTTTGTAACATAGGTTTATTTTGGCTTTTCTAAGAGAGTATTTTTGAAAATTTCAACTACGTCAGGTGTTTGCTAGTCATAAAATATAGTCTGTGTCCACCTCTGACTGTTCTCTTTTTGTTTTTTTTTTAATTTTAAAATACATCAACAGTACACGTGTTAAAATTAACTAGCTAACTATAACTAATTTCAAATTTGAATTGAAATGAAATTTTCAAAAATCCATTTATAGCCTACGAATAAGTAATACTCAGCGGATACAAAATAAATTTGTTTTCAAAATTTCATCTTTTCAGACTTAGTAGTTTTTTGGCTGTGCATTGATAGTCAGGGATTGTGTAAAAATAAAATCTCATTCAAAAATAAAATTCGATACACTCTGATGTTTTGTGCGTCTTCCTAACAAACAGGGATTCCTCGGCCGGACTCAGCTCCTACAGGGTGGTAGTGATCGGGGCTCAGGGAGTAGGCAAATCCAGTTTGGTCGGCCAGTTCATGACCTCGGAGTATTTGCACGCGTACGACACCAGCATCGACGACGAGTCTGGGGAGAGGTCCGTTTGCGTGTTGCTAGCTGGCGAAGAATCTGAGATCACGTTCCTAGACTCGCCTCCAGATAACCTAGTGACCGAGGGCTGTGCCCACGGCTATTGCGTGGTCTACTCGACGGCTGACCGTGCCAGCTTCGCAGTGGCGGAGCGAAGGTTGCAGGCTCTGTGGGCTGCAGGTCACACCAGTCGCCGTGCCGTCATCCTGGTGGCCAACAAGGCGGACCTAGCCAGATCTAGAGCTGTGCCCACTGACGGTAATCATTTTTATCTGTTTACTAGCGATCCCAGCAGATATATTGATTGCAGCGTCTCCTATCAGGATCTAAAGTGTATTTAAACCACTCAAGCTTGCTATACATATAGTCGGGCCGGCACATTTCATTCGGCAATGTCTTTACCGACACGGCTATTTGTACTTATAGCAACACTCAGGGGCCCACTCGAAAACACAGAAAAGATTTCATCAAAATCGGTTCAGCCGTTTAGGAGGAATTCAGTTATAGGTATATTTATCTGTAACAAAGTTTCTGATTAATTTCTTGGATTTACAAACTTAAAATTTATTAACAATTTAAGCTTCTTGGAGTACTGTAAGTGTTTGGTAATTCTGCTTAGTCAACAATTTATTCCTCTTTTAATAAAGGAAACTTAAAGCAAAAACAGGAAGTTATAATATCGGATAAAAGTTTCCTTAAGTATAACGATTTAATTAAAATATTAGCTTACAGGAAATTATAATACAATATTTTTACATTGTCTGTTAAGACAAGAGGGTAAAGTTACTACAGTTAAAAAATAAAAATAGATTTAAGTTGGCTTTCCATTAAGTTAGATTTAAGTTTCTAATTTCGTCAATCAATTGCTTAAATTTCTTTCTTTCCTTTGTGAGCATATTACGTGACCTTTACATACTTTATGCTATTCGTCATTAGTAAAAAAAAAGTTGATTTTTTTTCTATTTTTAGATGATACCTCGGTAATTTTTTTTTTTTTTTTAATGAAAAGTCCCCCATTTCCCTTTCTGTATCTCTGACAACGTGTATGCAAAATTGCTTGTCATTTTGGAATAATCTGACATTCTGAAACTGAGTTTTTGTATTTTTTTTTAATTTTCAGAGGGCAAAGCATTGGCAACTTCGTACGAATGCAAGTTTATCGAGACTTCAGTGGGAATCAACCACAACGTGGACGAGTTGCTGGTCGGACTACTCACTCAGATTCGGTTGAAGCAGCAGCACGCCGACAGAGTCAAGTAATCTACTTAAAAATTCAATTCATATGAATGTTCTCATTATTCTCATCCGAAAATCTCGAACACACGCACACATATAATGTACCTATTGATGTTTTTTCAGAAAACGCAGCGGTTCCCGTAAGAACCGCAGTCGCGCGAGGTCTCCCCTCGAAAGCGAGACTGCGGCGACGCCCGCTCCTGCGGTGCCCACTTCCGCCTCCAGCACGCCTCGGAAGCGCACCAGACTCTCCGCCAGCGTCAAGGTCAGTATCACTTGTAGCTGTCTAACTGGACAGCACGTGTGCTGTTATGATAGAGCTATTATTATAGAGCTGACACCTCATAATATGCTAGTTAGATACAAGGAAAAGAAGCAATTGAGCAATGATACAGTCGAAAATCCAACAGGTGGCGGATTATCTAATTGCATAAGATACAACTTACTCGTATAATATTTGTTCTCAACGATCATAAAAATAACTGTTAGAGCTGCCCCGCACCCCTCTAACAAGTGACGCACATTTTTTATGCATGTTAGTATAGAAACAATCAGAGAGCCTAGTGCGAGTTTTACTCTATCAAATGTGTCGAACGCGTAAATGTCAATTTGTATGGGAATGAAGCAGCGTCACCTGGTGGCTAATAGTAGCACTGCTTCAGTCCCATAGAAAACTTGTATGGGAATGAAGCAGCGCTACCTGGTGGTTAATGTGTAGCACTGTTTCAGTCCCATACAAATTGACGTTTACGCGTTCGACGCGTTTGATAGAGTAAAACTCGCACTAGGCACTCAGTGCTCATCTGAAGCACTACAGATGAGTTTTCTGGCGACGTGTTTCAGGTGCGAGGCTTGTTGGGCCGCGTTTGGGCGCGCGACTCGAAGTCCAAGTCTTGCGAGAACCTTCACGTGCTCTAGCATTCGTCCGCCGACCCACTCACCTGCTTCCCCTTCTTCGATTGTGCTGCCAACTATGCATAATTACATTAAACACATCTGTCACTTCGTCGCCATCTTTAAAATATAATCTCTTCGAATTTTGTAATACATTTGAAACAGATTTGTGAATAGAGGCTTTATGGGCGCCTTGTGACATCATGCGTTTTGAGCGCTCACTTTGACAGCTTGGAAGTTTCTATTTATGAGATATTTCAATAAAAATTTAACTATTGCTAATATTTTTTCAAATAAAATTGATTTTATTATAAAAGAAATATATACAAGAAGTTTTCCTCATTCATAGGAAAACATATAAAATGGCGACGAATTGATTGTTGAATGAATGAATAAAGTTTACATAGCGCTTAACTATGTTCTGTCAGTTTCAAAACGAAGATATTTTTTTTGCAATAAGAGAAGCGGTCGGCGATAATTTAGGTGTTCATCAAGACACCATAACGAGATGACATTTTAATATTACGGTTTTGGAAATAAAATGAGCTAATGTATCGATGGAAAGACATAGGAAGAGAGAAAATTTACTTTCAAAGATTTTTTATATACCGACAGATAGCGCTGTATGTATGTGCAGACGCAGACGTGAAACATACATACAGCGCCATCTGTCGGTAAATAAAAAATTCTTGCGAGAATCATAAAAAGACGTAATAGAGTTAGATTTGTGCAGTATTCGCGATAGAAAATGAAGTATTTAGAGAATGGTTTTAGAAGACTTGAAAGAAGTATTACTAGTCTTAAAAGAAAATGATATAAAAAAATATATGTGATCCCATTGTGTCTCCTAATATAAATATAAATGTAATCCGTAACAATTATTTATAACGTTTATATTATTAAAGTATATAATAATATAAGTAATAAAATATTCGTGTAAAACATAGTAGCGAACTTATTATTTGTTAGTTAATCTACAATTTATAGAGTATATATATATGCCATTTTTCGGTCAAATCCAACATTTTCCTAAGCCATTTCAACATTTTCCTAAACAATTTCAACATTTTCCTAAGTAATTTCAACATTTTCCTAAACAATTTCAACGTTTTCCTAAGCAAATTCAAAATTTTTCTAAGCAAATCCCTAAGGAAAATGTTGAAAATGCTTGTTGAAATAGCCTGGGAAAATGTTGAAAACGCTTGAGAAATTGTTGAAATAGCCTGGGAAAATGTTGAAAACGCTTGGGAAATTGTTGAAATAGTCTAGGAAAATGTTGAAAATGCTTAGGAAATTGTTGAAATAGTCTGGGAATTTATTGAAATAGTCTGGGAAATTGTTGAAAATGCTTGGGAAAAATGTTGAAATTGACAGAAAAATGGTATATTTATAGTGCATTAACTATTCTTAAAATTATATGTTAGTTAATAAATGTTTATTAATTGTAAGTTACAAATTACGTAAAAAATCATATTTTATTTGTATATTTCACTAATAAGAAGTTTTAAGTATACTTACTTTATATGCATGCACTATATTTTCCTCCATTTTTATTCTTCTAATATTAAAAGTATATATTTATATATGATCACAGGCGATCAAAATAAAATTTAATTGTATTTTGATTAAAGTAAGATTTATATCTTAAAAAAATGAGTTTTTTTTCAATATATTATCTCATAAATTGTTTGAGATCTATTATAACTTCAAAGCATAATTTATTACTGTAGGCATATCTGAAATAGTTCAAAGAAAAAAATAAAAAAAATATTTCGTCAATATGTAGTTTAATTACAAATTAAAAAAAATATTACTTGCGATTTATTCTTAATTTTGTCTCAGTTTAAAATATTTTATTTGTTATTTATAATATTTTACTATGATGCCCGTGGTATGAAAATTTATGGGAGTGAAATCAAAATTGTCACACGAATGCGTTATGTTATGCGTTATAGTTAAGTTCTAGTTTCGAATATTTTAGAATATCTCTGAAGTTTCAGAGATATTGCGTCATCCATCTAAACAATATTATTTTAAAAATTGTGAAAATTTAAATTTTATAATCGCATAAGGAGTGTGTCGGAGCTGACACACACAATTTTTTTCTACATATTTTGATCTTTTTAATAATGTTTTTACTGTAAAAATTTTAAAATAAAATAAAAAACCGAATTCTAACAATAAGGTTAATAATTTTATTAATCTATCATCAAGTGTTAAATCAGCCTGCTTACAAAATATCGCCTGTAATTATATACATATATATACAAACTTAATAAAATAATGATTCCACGTAGAAATGTTAGTTTTTAAAAAAAAGCTTAAACAATTGGGTCCACAGCTTCAAAATTTGAACGAAACGAATTAGATATATAAGTAATAGGTTTTTTTTTAGTTACGTTACATTATATATATTATAGATAAAATATATTGTGTAGTTGTTTACAATTGTTTAGAAATTAGCTTTAGTAGTCGATTTATGTGTTAGGTTCACTTTCAGACAAAGAGAGAATCAAACGCTTTACATATTTTTCAATTTGAACAAGTTTAAAAACGCACATTGCTTCAATAATAACGTGTCAATTAATAGTCCAAGCGTCGAACGTAAAAAAAGAGTGTTGATCTAGAATAAGTACAAAAATGGACTTTTGGACTTTTGACCTTTTTGGATGGATATTAGAAAAATAAGGAACTAACGGTCTGGCGACCTGAAACTTGGCAATTTTTTTTTGTCCAACAAAAGACTTTAATAGTGGTCTTTTTAATATTTTGAGGGTGGTCTGGCAAACATTTGTGTCAAGAATCTAGGTTCCAGACTTAAATTTTTATATTCTATTGATCCTTTTAATAGTACAATGTTGTACAAAAATACAAAAAATAGTAAAAAATTTCAAAAAAATATTCAAAAGAAATGGTTACAGGTCACCAGACCGTTAATTCCTTATTTGTCTAATATCCAAAAAGTTATAAAGTTCATTTTTTTTACTTATTCTGGATCACCACCCTTTTTTACGGTCGTCGCTTGGACTATAAAGAAAGGGATTCAAAATGGCGGAGCTTCTATTTGCATCTCGCTTACAATATATTGCTGTCTTTATTCGCAAATTTTTGAAATTATCCATACTTCCAAAAAAATAAATACTGTTACAGTTACAATAACAAAAAATAATAATTTCAGAATATCTTCAGAATTTTTTGACTTGAAGGTTTTTTTTGCTAATATATCGTGCAGTAAGCATGCAGTAAGTGACAAATTATTTTCTAACAGAAGATACCTATATACCTAATATAATAGCTATACAAGTAAAGCGTTTCCAGTCATAATATATATAAAATTATAAAACCACATAGATATATAAATTTAATAGCAATAAAAAATATAATTATTATAGACCTTATTGCTAAGAGCCTCTATTTTCAATCTCTTTCTTAAATTGACCTAATTATATAGCTATAGTTTTTTTTTTTAAATATACTATAGTGTTATTTATTTTTACTATAAGTACAGCAAGCTACAATATAATAAGCTACACGTAACAGCTTATTTTTATTTGATACGCAATAAATTAATTTCTCATTAGTGTCAAACTTAATTATGTGAAAATGGCAGTGTGCGTTTGTTTTTTTTTTTTTTTAAATAAATTATAAAACAACAAAACTCGAATCCATCCAAAACGAAAATTTGCCAAAAAAATGTTTTAAACGTTCCTTTTTTTGGATACATTAATTTTGATGTCGTTAATAGTTTAGTTAGACCATCGAAGTACTACAGCTATGGAATTCGCGTAACAAATGCCAAAGCGGTACATAAAAAGTACGCCTAAAACGGAATCATGGCGGAGTCAATGGTGAAAGGTGGTAACGACCAAGTTCTACTATTCATTTTAAACTCTAATGTGTTGACGTAAAGTCACATTTTCATTAAATGACAGATGTTTGATTGGTTTCAAATGACAGATGACAAGAGTTGATGCTCTACGCGTATGTCACTTTTAAATGTTCCATAAAGTTCTGTGTTTTGTATGGCGCGCGAAATCTATAGGTGTAGCACATTGATGATTTAGACGCATAGGCTATGCGTACTTTGCGTAGGCCCCTCAGTAATGTACGAGTAAGTATTGTTTCTAAATGCAATGGTTTCAATTTGAGTGCCTCATATTTAGTGAAATAATTGTTTAATCCCTCCGCGAGACGTGTTTGCCTTATTTTAATAGGAATAAACAATCCACTGACGTCATTAATACATCATGATCTTTTAAACAATATTGAAGGTTATTTTTTTTAAGTAATCAGGTAGGTACTTAACTATGTCGTTACGTTCGTGTGTTAGCTTTTTTAAATAACAATTGAAAAAATATTTAATTTAAATATTGTCAAAAAGTTAAATCACACTTTTTTTCTAAACTACGACTTGAAATTTCATTTTTACATAATATATTTATTATTTATTTTATAATAAATATAATAATGTAAAAAAAAAATTTTTTTTTTTTCATTTATTTATTTACAATAACACATATGGTAATTGATGACGTCAGTGTGATGTTAATGATTTGATAGTGAGTTTTTTTAATTAGACGCTAGGACAGTTTTATGTGTATAGACGTAAAAGCGTATAATATATGTATATGTATAAAACATCAATTTATTAGCCAATAATACACCTACTTAATATTATTAAAAAAACTCTTAATGTTAGTAATACATAGTTATACTATACGTTATATTCAGACATTTTAAATTGTATCTTATTAACGTGGCAGCACTGTTCATATTTCAATGGCTTTAATATGTAAGATTTAATTTTTATTTTAGTAGTTTTTTTATGAAAAAATATAAAAAAATGGGCACATTTTTTTTTTATTATAAAACGATATCTCGCCAGGATAAAAAGGTATATCTGTGCGCCAAATTTCATCCAAATTTGGTTATTCGTTTTTTCGTAAAATTGTAACAAACAACGTTAAGGGTAACTCAAATTAGTTTTGAGGCGGTACTAAGTTTGTCGGGTCTAGCTGACCCGGGTCTAACTAACTAAACTTAAAAAAAATTAAAAAAATGTCTGCATGACCAATAAATTTTACTTACTGGCTGGTGCCCGAAAATTCGTTTTTTGAAAATCCCACAGGAACCAACATTTATTTTAGGATAAAAAGTATCCTATAGTTTAATCCAGGTGATCATCAATACCTCAATGAAAATCGCATTCAAATCGACCAAGCCGTTTCTGAGATTAGCGTGCACAAACTCACTGACCAACAGACAAAAATTCTAAAAAAAATTTTTTGTCTTCTGTAACATAAGGACAATTTGTACAAATATTTATTTTTTTTGAACGATTCGTTTACATTTTTAATTATTTGTATATATATTTTTTTTCAAATTTGAACAGTGTTGTAAAATGTAATTCATTATCTTAAAAAAAATTAATATTTCAATAATTTAGGCTCGTCACAGGTAACCTACATAAACATGTCTAGGTACTATGCATAAAAAAGCTATTAGATCTAAACCTGGGCCGATCCTAAATTTTTTTTTTTCTATAAAACCAAATTTGGTATTAAATGCTAGATTAGACGACTTCGTCCCCGCGGACGATCTCTCGGGGACGAAGTGGAATAACTCTAATGAACTAAGTATCTTAAATGTAACATATTATTACTTATGTAAGTTATGTAAAGGAAGAGCTGCTTCCAAAACCCATTTAAATTATAAATTTTTGAACCCCAGGGTCCAATCGATAACACCAATTTTCTTCCTAACACCTCCAACTGTCCTGGATCACGCTAGACCTGAGTCTAGGTCTAGTCCAGCAGCAGTAGATAAGAAGTTAGCTCATAAATAACGAATCATTTTAGTCTACGAAGCGTGAATGTCATTTGAAATAGTACCATGATACTTGACAATAAAGTTGAAGTTCGTTCAAACGTGTAATCCGTGCCAATAAAGAGACAAATCCAAAATTCTAACATTTAGAATATATTAATTAAGTTATTTTATGTTAATTTGCAAATCCTAATATAGGTACAGTCGGGGTAAGAAAGGTTCGTCACCTTAAAGTCGGCACTTGCTACGCTTACACGCGTCTATTCCTAACCGACAAACCACGCTGTCCACCTCGTTGGTCCGTTAGGATTTTATTTTCCTAACCGTCAACCTGGTTTGTCGGTTAGGAATTTATTTTCCTAACCGTCAACCTGGTCCAGCCAGGAATCATGCCAAAATTGCAGTTGAATGTTTAGTGCTTTAGTTTCAAAAGTAGCTAAGAGACTGCGACTTGATAAAGGAATGAGTTTGAAAACTGACGGAGATTTTCGTAACCCGACTTTATAGATATCCGTTCTTTTTTTTGAAGAATCAAACGTAAATTTAAAGTTTAAAATTAATTTAAATTTTTCAAGTAATTTTGAAGACCTCTAAATTAAAACCATTTTATTCGTTTCTTTATTGGTGACGGTTTTATCTGTAGGGTATCTTAATAGTCAAGCATTATTGACCATGAGTATCATTAAATAACATTATACTATATAGCTATTGACACTTAGTGAATATTGCAATTAGTGGCAAGCAGGCTGACGTGACAGTTCACTTGGTGGTATGTGGTTACCGTCGCCTAAAGACACGAGCAACATCAGAGGCGTTACCTGCAGAATTCTGTTTATAGTTCGCTTGCCAAAGGCCATATTGTAGCTAGGCGGAAACACCAAAGAAATCTAGGTAAGTGGACGTTCAAGTATTACGTAACGCAATTTGGGGGGTCTTGTAAAACGTTACGATGCGTTACAGGTAGAGGATTCAATCTCGGGATCCCAAAGACTGGGATCCCGGGATCCCGATCATATTTTAGTCCCGAAATTTTTGGGATTAAATTCAGTGAATCCCGGGATTTTCGGGACTAATATATTATCTGCTTACCTGCTTACCTGCTACCGGGACTTACCTAAATCTGCTTCAACAATCCGCAACAGAGTACTAGACTATAGTGTAAAGATAAAAAAACAAATAACAGCTGAACTATCTACATTGAAAAAAGAAGGACAACGATTTAGTCTAAGTTTTGACGAATGGACGTCTTCCTCTAATAAGAGATATATGAATTTAAATATTCATTCAGTAAACAAAAAATGTAATTTGGGACTTATTCGAATTGATAAATCGCTGACCGCCGAAACTTGTGTTCATACTTTAAAAAAGCGGCTTTTGGAATTTCATATCTCATTAGATACAGATATTGTGGCAATAGTGACTGATGGTCCAAATGTAATGCTGAAGGTTGGAAACTTGTTAATGCAGAACACCAAGTTTGTTTTGCACATGGTATTCATTTAGCCGTTTGTGATTTGTTGTATAAAAAGACACCTGTAAATGAGACTACCAGTGAAGAGATTGATGACTCGGATGACGATAATGAAGAACTAGACTCAGGATTAGTCATTGAAACTGGAAATGGTCGGGATTTGACTTATGATGATCGAAATATTAATGAATTAGTAAAGAAAGTTCGAAAAGTGGTTCTTATTTTCAAAAGAGCATCCTTGAAAAATGATACGATACTTCAAAAATATGTTAAAAAAGAACATGGAAGACAGCTTAATTTACTACTGGATTGTAAAACGCGTTGGAACAGTCTCTTTACAATGCTGGAGCGATTTGATCTTTTAAAAACTAGCGTAAAAAAGGCACTTATTGATCTTAATAATCCTGTACCATTTGAAGAGTCAGATTTTCAACTTATTAGTGAGATTTAAAATAAAAGATTGATTTTGATATGTTTTACTTTCTTTTTGCTACCACTTTCTATTACCAATACAATCCCGGGACTATCCCGGGATCCCGGTATTAACTGTTGATAATCCCGAAATCCCGGGACTAGAAAAATTGACCGGGATCGAATCCTCTAGTTACAGGGGCGGGAGGGGAGAATCCCTCGAGTGTATTGTGCGTCATTTTTATTTTGTTCTCCCAAGTTGGTGATGGTGACCCTTTTCATTGATAAAAACGTATCGTTTAGGGACGGTAAGTACAGAAAAACGTTACGGTTCGTTACATTGGCAGGAAAGGGGGTGAAAAATCTTCAAAAATTGCGTTACGTAACACTTGAATGCCTTCTAAAAGTAAGATTAGTGCAATTGAAATAGTGATAAAAGTTGATAGATTTAAATCTACTGCTGTCTCCTTCCTTCTGAATACCCGCTTAGTTAAAGAAAGACTTGCCCAAGTAGTGAGAAGACGCAAACTGTTTCGACCTTGTGAAACCTCGCAAACCTTGTGAATTTTCTTTCTGAACGTGACAAAAACAGAGCTGTTACAGCGCCATCTGTCGTCCGTGCAATGCTATGTATTGTCGCTAATCTACAATTTCATATAAAAACAATCGTCATTGTTTTAACAATTTTTAAAGAACGCGTTTTATGATTTTGTTATTGTTTTGTTATTTATGTAATTCTTTTTTTCTTTATCGTTAATATTTTTTCATTGCCTTCCAATTCAAGATTCAAAAAATTTTCAACTAAACCAACAGTAATACAACTTTCGAACTTTGCCTGCAACATGCCATTGTAACAGTTTGTGTCCACTCTGCTGTAGTTGATGCCTAGTTATAATCCCATTGGACCACATTAAGCAATATATAATCCTTATATTAAATATATATGTAATATTATTACTATAGATTTTTATAGTTGTAGTATAAAGTAGCAAGTATACAATTTTATATTACGAAAAAAATAGCATTGATTCATTAATTATTATCTGTATCCAATGTGTAAATACATCTCTAATTATTCAGTGTAACGTAATGTTAATTGTAATTCAAATTTGTGTGTTGACAAAGATTTAAATCGCAAAAATAGAAAGCTAGAAAAAAAGAAAAAATTGTATTTGGTATTGGTATTTCAAGAATTTCAGGAATAACATTTTACTTTATTTCAAGACCACAGACCAAGAGAGAGAAACCATTGCCAAACCTCTTATTCTAATCTTAAACCATAGATTAAAGCGCATTTTTTCTCAAATGACCCAACAGTGATAAAGTAATGCTATAAAAAGTATAAAAGTTATAAAAAAGAGATTTTTTTTACAAAATATGTATTTTTTTAGACTTATTAAACTTGACCACACTGGGGCCAATGACCTCGGAGCGGCTATATTGTTTTATGTTGTAGTTCTCACAGTATTAATAAGCCTAACGGTATAACTTCTTTGGGTAAAATTTGTCAAATAAACGCAATACCTCGCTAAGGAAGTATACAGGTTTCGGACACATGTTACTACAAATGTCCAAAACCTGGTATTATAAATCTTAACTGTTTTTCGACAGTTGGATGGTGGATGTCTGAAATTAGTTCATTAATATTTTTAAACTAGCTTTAAACACAAGACTCGCCCACTTTCGAACATTCACAGTAACATTCTATAACATTTCCAACTCTCATATAAGAGAGATAAGACTTTGGCGTATGCATGAGACATTGTCTAGACCACACTGTCAGTTAAAATGTAAAAATTGCGATTAAAATCTTTGTCAGTTATATACAGACTAGGTGTCATTTAACTGTTGTACGTTCGTTGTATTATATTGAGTTATATTGCGTTGTTTCGAGAAACGGGAAAACTATGGAAGTATTCATTTAATGTCACCACTTGTGCGTCTGTAAATTGAACTTTATGTCTTTCATACAAAGTTCATATTCTGTTTTATTGTGTTGGGCAGGGTTGTTGCGGATACAGAGTTATTCAACATCCACGAATGGTGGTGAGGGTTTGAATTTTTTTTAATAAATTTAATTTTTATATAGGAATATTATTACAGTGTTAAGTGATTATATTATATGATTGAAATTATTGAATGAAAAATATTATAATGTATTTTTTTTTGTAATTTAATATTTTTTATTAAATTAATTCAAGGTTTTAGTACAAAATATGAACAATTTGAATTAAAAAAAAAAAAACAGTTTTTTAATTTCATATTTTGTACCAAAACCTTTTTCATAATTTATCCTGGGGAAATCCGCTAGATTTAGGACTTACTCTATATCCGCATCCACATTGATTATTGCGGATGCAGATGTCTAAATCAACGAGTACATGCGGTTGCGGTTATCCGCAACAACTCTGGTGTGATATTTATGCATTTATTTACTTATAATACATTTCGCACTTTAACCGTAACACAAAAAAATTACTATATATTATTATTGTTTGTTATATGTACTTACTGTTTGTTATTACAAATTATCTATGAACGAATAGCATTTTTCGATTTTTTGCATTCAAAAGACGCTAGTGTTTTTCTATTACAACACTTAGTACTTAATTATTATTATAATCTTACAAACTATTACAACTCAATTAAGATAATTATATTGCTTAATTAAATTAGCAACAGATGGCGCTAATCATGTTTAAATTTTCATCACAAATATAATAGTAGCTTCAAAAGAGATTATAATAGTATGACACTAGCTTTCAAATGCAAATAATTTATTATTATAAATTTTATATATTTTTTTAATTATTTATTGGTTTTTTAATTATCACAAATAAACATAAAAAAGTAAATCACAGTTCATTATAATTCATAAAATTATTGTCATATATAAATATATAAATAATGTGAGTATGTATGTGTATTTTGTCAAAGGACTGCAACCTTCGGTATATCATTTACAAATATATAATATGTTATGTGTAATAATATACAGTTTTTAACATATCTTAATATACACAAAGTTTCTGAGAACTTTTTGCGCACAAGTTGAAAAAGAAAATTATATCACAAAATTTATCTTATCAGCGTTAAAATGACAGGTTTAGAGCTCGAATTTTGAGTCAAAATTCTCGAAAATTTTCATTTAATTTAAATGTTAAATGTTTTTTTTTAATGTATAATAAATTGATCCATTATTGGATGTGGATATTTCGAAATATATTCTGATGTTTCTTGTAATAAAAAATCTTAAAACTAAATTAATGCTGTTTCATTTATTATAATTTTTTTTTTACTAAATGAAGCCAAATTTGTATGAGTCCTTATTTTAGATTTCATAAGTATTTTTTATTTCATAAGTATGTCAAAACACTAAGAAGGCTTGAAATATTTATTTACTAGCTGGTGCCTGAGACTTATTGCTATTATACTTAGCCAGGAGTTGGTTTCCTTAATTTTAGATAATCCCTCGGGAGCAGTACTTTTTTTCTGGATGAAAGGTACCCTATGTCCTTTCTGGAGTCTCAGACAACGTGTATGCAAAAAATCATGGTGATCGGTTCACTAGTTTTTTGCGGGAAAGCGTAACAAACAAACAACAAACAAACTCACATTCACATTTATAATATTAGTAAGGATAATATAAATAATGGGTAATGTAGATATAATAAAGAAAAACCACTTTTAAATTATCAAATACTATTTATTTATTTTTAATTTAAATCTAAAATCTGCATGTCAGTAGGTTTTAGTACTTATATTTAATTACGAATTTATTTTATATATATACAAAGTTAGTCTATTATTAATTTTTTAATTACATATAATAAAATGACTTGCAAAAAAACTACATATTTATATAGTTTATAATTTAAAAAAAAAAAAGAAAGACTATGGACACAAATGTCTGAAATAAAGTTATTATTATTATTATTATTATTATATTATAAACAATAAACTTATAATAAAATGATGTTTCCATCTCTTTCTCTCTCCCAAATTTGACAACGAGTTCTCGAAAGTCAAAAAGTTCTCTAAAGAGTCTTTTTGGGGTAATTTATAGCCCTCAAAAACTATATTGACCAGCATAGGGTATGTGAAGGCGATATTATTATTTTAGACTTGTTAGAACGTTTCATTGTCGAACCATTGCCACATTTTTGGTTTTGTATAGTCCATTTCATACTCTTCACATTTCTGTCCGGTTATCCTAAACGAAAAAAAATACTGTAAGGTCATTTGATGATTTGATGTTCCTCATTTACTGAATTCATATACTGAAATTTTGATTTTATTTCTAACTAGCTGGTGCTCGCGACTTCGTCCGCGTTCTGGATGAAAGGTACCCTATGTCCTTTCTGGTGTCCTAGACAACGTGTATGCAAAAAATCATGGTGATCGGTTCACTAGTTTTTTGCGGGAAAGCGTAACAAACAAACAACAAACAAACTCACATTCACATTTATAATATTAGTAGTAAGGATAATATAAATAATGGGTAATGTAGATATAATAAAGAAAAACCACTTTTAAATTATCAAATACTATTTAATTTTTTTAAATTTAAATCTAAAATCTGCATGTCAGTAGGTTTTAGTACTTATATTTAATTACGAATTTATTTTATATATATACAAAGTTAGTCTATTATTAATTTTTAAATTACATATAATAAAATGACTTGCAAAAAAACTACATATTTATATAGTTTATAATTTAAAAAAAAAAAAAGAAAGACTATGGACACAAATGTCTGAAATAAAGTTATTATTATTATTATTATTATTATATTATAAACAATAAACTTATAATAAAATGATGTTTCCATCTCTTTCTCTCTCCCAAATTTGACAACGAGTTCTCGAAAGTCAAAAAGTTCTCTAAAGAGTCTTTTTGGGGTAATTTATAGCCCTCAAAAACTATATTGACCAGCATAGGGTATGTGAAGGCGATATTATTATTTTAGACTTGTTAGAACGTTTCATTGTCGAACCATTGCCACATTTTTGGTTTTGTATAGTCCATTTCATACTCTTCACATTTCTGTCCGGTTATCCTAAACGAAAAAAAATACTGTAAGGTCATTTGATGATTTGATGTTCCTCATTTACTGAATTCATATACTGAAATTTTGATTTTATTTCTAACTAGCTGGTGCTCGCGACTTCGTCCGCGTTCTGGATGAAAGGTACCCTATGTCCTTTCTGGTGTCCTAGACAACGTGTATGCAAAAAATCATGGTGATCGGTTCACTAGTTTTTTGCGGGAAAGCGTAACAAACAAACAACAAACAAACTCACATTCACATTTATAATATTAGTAGTAAGGATAATATAAATAATGGGTAATGTAGATATAATAAAGAAAAACCACTTTTAAATTATCAAATACTATTTAATTTTTTTAAATTTAAATCTAAAATCTGCATGTCAGTAGGTTTTAGTACTTATATTTAATTACGAATTTATTTTATATATATACAAAGTTAGTCTATTATTAATTTTTAAATTACATATAATAAAATGACTTGCAAAAAAACTACATATTTATATAGTTTATAATTTAAAAAAAAAAAAAGAAAGACTATGGACACAAATGTCTGAAATAAAGTTATTATTATTATTATTATTATTATATTATAAACAATAAACTTATAATAAAATGATGTTTCCATCTCTTTCTCTCTCCCAAATTTGACAACGAGTTCTCGAAAGTCAAAAAGTTCTCTAAAGAGTCTTTTTGGGGTAATTTATAGCCCTCAAAAACTATATTGACCAGCATAGGGTATGTGAAGGCGATATTATTATTTTAGACTTGTTAGAACGTTTCATTGTCGAACCATTGCCACATTTTTGGTTTTGTATAGTCCATTTCATACTCTTCACATTTCTGTCCGGTTATCCTAAACGAAAAAAAATACTGTAAGGTCATTTGATGATTTGATGTTCCTCATTTACTGAATTCATATACTGAAATTTTGATTTTATTTCTAACTAGCTGGTGCTCGCGACTTCGTCCGCGTTCTGGATGAAAGGTACCCTATGTCCTTTCTGGTGTCCTAGACAACGTGTATGCAAAAAATCATGGTGATCGGTTCACTAGTTTTTTGCGGGAAAGCGTAACAAACAAACAACAAACAAACTCACATTCACATTTATAATATTAGTAGTAAGGATAATATAAATAATGGGTAATGTAGATATAATAAAGAAAAACCACTTTTAAATTATCAAATACTATTTAATTTTTTTAAATTTAAATCTAAAATCTGCATGTCAGTAGGTTTTAGTACTTATATTTAATTACGAATTTATTTTATATATATACAAAGTTAGTCTATTATTAATTTTTAAATTACATATAATAAAATGACTTGCAAAAAAACTACATATTTATATAGTTTATAATTTAAAAAAAAAAAAAGAAAGACTATGGACACAAATGTCTGAAATAAAGTTATTATTATTATTATTATTATTATATTATAAACAATAAACTTATAATAAAATGATGTTTCCATCTCTTTCTCTCTCCCAAATTTGACAACGAGTTCTCGAAAGTCAAAAAGTTCTCTAAAGAGTCTTTTTGGGGTAATTTATAGCCCTCAAAAACTATATTGACCAGCATAGGGTATGTGAAGGCGATATTATTATTTTAGACTTGTTAGAACGTTTCATTGTCGAACCATTGCCACATTTTTGGTTTTGTATAGTCCATTTCATACTCTTCACATTTCTGTCCGGTTATCCTAAACGAAAAAAAATACTGTAAGGTCATTTGATGATTTGATGTCCCTCATTTACTGAATTCATATACTGAAATTTTGATTTTATTTCTAACTAGCTGGTGCTCGCGACTTCGTCCGCGTTCTGGATGAAAGGTACCCTATGTCCTTTCTGGTGTCCTAGACAACGTGTATGCAAAAAATCATGGTGATCGGTTCACTAGTTTTTTGCGGGAAAGCGTAACAAACAAACAACAAACAAACTCACATTCACATTTATAATATTAGTAGTAAGGATAATATAAATAATGGGTAATGTAGATATAATAAAGAAAAACCACTTTTAAATTATCAAATACTATTTAATTTTTTTAAATTTAAATCTAAAATCTGCATGTCAGTAGGTTTTAGTACTTATATTTAATTACGAATTTATTTTATATATATACAAAGTTAGTCTATTATTAATTTTTAAATTACATATAATAAAATGACTTGCAAAAAAACTACATATTTATATAGTTTATAATTTAAAAAAAAAAAAAGAAAGACTATGGACACAAATGTCTGAAATAAAGTTATTATTATTATTATTATTATTATATTATAAACAATAAACTTATAATAAAATGATGTTTCCATCTCTTTCTCTCTCCCAAATTTGACAACGAGTTCTCGAAAGTCAAAAAGTTCTCTAAAGAGTCTTTTTGGGGTAATTTATAGCCCTCAAAAACTATATTGACCAGCATAGGGTATGTGAAGGCGATATTATTATTTTAGACTTGTTAGAACGTTTCATTGTCGAACCATTGCCACATTTTTGGTTTTGTATAGTCCATTTCATACTCTTCACATTTCTGTCCGGTTATCCTAAACGAAAAAAAATACTGTAAGGTCATTTGATGATTTGATGTTCCTCATTTACTGAATTCATATACTGAAATTTTGATTTTATTTCTAACTAGCTGGTGCTCGCGACTTCGTCCGCGTTCTGGATGAAAGGTACCCTATGTCCTTTCTGGTGTCCTAGACAACGTGTATGCAAAAAATCATGGTGATCGGTTCACTAGTTTTTTGCGGGAAAGCGTAACAAACAAACAACAAACAAACTCACATTCACATTTATAATATTAGTAGTAAGGATAATATAAATAATGGGTAATGTAGATATAATAAAGAAAAACCACTTTTAAATTATCAAATACTATTTAATTTTTTTAAATTTAAATCTAAAATCTGCATGTCAGTAGGTTTTAGTACTTATATTTAATTACGAATTTATTTTATATATATACAAAGTTAGTCTATTATTAATTTTTAAATTACATATAATAAAATGACTTGCAAAAAAACTACATATTTATATAGTTTATAATTTAAAAAAAAAAAAAGAAAGACTATGGACACAAATGTCTGAAATAAAGTTATTATTATTATTATTATTATTATATTATAAACAATAAACTTATAATAAAATGATGTTTCCATCTCTTTCTCTCTCCCAAATTTGACAACGAGTTCTCGAAAGTCAAAAAGTTCTCTAAAGAGTCTTTTTGGGGTAATTTATAGCCCTCAAAAACTATATTGACCAGCATAGGGTATGTGAAGGCGATATTATTATTTTAGACTTGTTAGAACGTTTCATTGTCGAACCATTGCCACATTTTTGGTTTTGTATAGTCCATTTCATACTCTTCACATTTCTGTCCGGTTATCCTAAACGAAAAAAAATACTGTAAGGTCATTTGATGATTTGATGTTCCTCATTTACTGAATTCATATACTGAAATTTTGATTTTATTTCTAACTAGCTGGTGCTCGCGACTTCGTCCGCGTTCTGGATGAAAGGTACCCTATGTCCTTTCTGGTGTCCTAGACAACGTGTATGCAAAAAATCATGGTGATCGGTTCACTAGTTTTTTGCGGGAAAGAGTTACAAACATCCATACATCCATACAAACTTTCGCATTTATAATACTTGCTGGTGTCCGCGACTTCGTCCGCGTTCTGGATAAAAGGTACCCTATGTCCTTTCTGGTGTCCCAGACAACGTGTATGCAAAATTTCATTGAAATCCATTCAGCAGTTTTTGCGTGAAAGAGTTACAAACATCCATACATACATCCATACAAACTTTCGCATTTGTAACATTAGTAAGTACGGATTATTCTTAATTCGTTATCCTTGGTATATACTGGTACGGTCGGCAGCGCATTTGCAACATTTACTTATGGCATTGCTTATGTTATAGACTTATAATTATAATGTTAAGGTCGGCTCTGTCTGCCGACCTTAAATAATAAATTAAGTAAAAGGATGTAAGTTAAAGTTAGTAAAATTTATAAAAACTCACTTAATTTTTTATTCCAAAATCTAAAGTTTGGAGTCTAAATGCGTCTAAAAACATGAGACCTTTTTTGTAAAAGTTGACCTGACTCGTAAATTTTTTAATTTTTTTTACAGAAAGTTATTTAGTTTAAAAATAAATATTATGGCGAACTCTGGCGAAATTGACAAGAAAATAATTATCGGATAAATCCGACTCTCGCGGCTGAAAGGTTAAAAAAATATCTTTGCTCTTTGCATTTGGCCTTACTGATAAATTTTAGGATAGGATGGGATGTAGTGTAGGTTACCTGGTTCGTCGCAGACACCTCACTATGGGATGCGCCTTCCGGAAGCACTGAGGTCCCAGGACATTGAAGTAGGTCAGACCGATCTGGCCGGAGACCAGAGAGTTGGTTTTGCGGAGGCATTCGCGGAACTTTAAGTCGCAACTGCAGTGAGACCTGGAATTCTTTCATTGATTAATTTTAATATTAGTTAGACCATAGATAAATGATTGGTCCCGCTGCGCTCGAATAGATACCGCCGCCGTACTTGTAAAATGCGGCATAAAATAGTACGCCGAATTCGGCGTACCCGAGCCAGTCACACTGCAAACTGTCTGTGATGTGTACGTGCCGAATGTTTTATTAAATTTTAGGCATAATAAAATACCAGTTTGCGTAGTGAAACTGTGTAAAAATATAATAAAACTGTGTAAAAAGTGATAAAAAGTGTCGATGTTTTACACACACTACAGTAAAAAGTTGCCGCATTCACGGAGCTATCGCTTTTGTATAGAGCTCTATCTAGTCGAGCGCAGCGAGACCAATCATTATCTTTGGCGTATACCTTAAAATTGCCTTGTGTTACCTACAAAAAAAAAATCAACACTGTGCAAGCTGATACTAGATTTTGAGTGCAAGGTCATGCTCCTACTAATTTATCCTACTGGTAGGAGCATAAATACAACAATGTACTGACTGTCCTACTAGTAGGAGCATGAATACCATGTCCTGATTTTTATTTAAAAAAAATTAATTTATATTTTCAACTTCACATACAAATACAATGTACAATTTGTCTATACAGGCTTATGCAGTATTTTTTCATATTTTATATAAATATCTTTAGATATTATTATATTAGAAAAAATCTGTATTTATTTTTAATCTAAAATAATAATTATTATAAAGAGAGAATATTTATATTTTTGTATGTTTGTAATGAATAAACTCAAAAACTGCTGGGACCTATTTAAACTGTTAAAAATAACCTCAAAATGTTTCCTAGTTCTCTTTAATGTTTTTAATGCGACAAGATAGAGTGAGGAAGCTCAATAAATTTCTTAGTTATTAAACATGAACAGTTGTTAGATAATGTTCAGGTTTTTACGTAATCAATGACCATGTCTGCGTTGTCACCGCTGCACTAGGCAAAGCCCGCGTCTCCCCTCCCCTGGGCATCTCGGTGAAATCAACTATAAAATGAAACATGACAATTCGCCCGACCGGGCGAGATAAATTCGGGCGATTTGTCCATTAACTCTATGTACAGAACAATTAAATTTCGGTTTTATTAGAACTAATATTTAGTGAAATTGTGTAAGTAGTTTTACCGCAAAAATGACACGTTCTGATCCGAGTTAGGTAATTTAAATACTTACCATCTCTATATTACCTATATACCTATATGAATTTATCTGAGTAATCTAAGCAAATATTTCAGAATTTTATTATGAAATTATTTTTGTTGTTATTAATTATTGCATTACAACAATAATAAAGCATATACAGTACTTTTTCTGGATGAGAGGTGCCCTATGTCCTTTCTGGTGTCCCAGACAACGTGTATGCAAAATTTCATGATGATCGGTTCGGTAGTTTTTGCGTGAAAGATTTACAAACATCCATACATACATACAAACTTTCGCATTTATAATATTAACGGCTTTATATTTGTTAATAGGAAATAATAATATAAATTATAAATAAATAAATATAGTAGGATAGTAGGATAATGGACCAAGCGCTTTGGCAAAAAATATATTGTGTTTTATTATTATTAAATAGTCATATATACGAAGGCTTATTACGTAGAATATATAGGGATAAATTTATTATAAAATCGCGTATAATAACGACCAGTTTACACGGTGTAATCGTTTGCTATTATGTACTTTATGTAATCCGATTGCGTCACTAAGTACCTACTACTGTGCCGATACTGTACGAGGCGGCTATGCGCTCTTTATAATCTTACTAGCCGGTGTCCGCGACTTCGTCCGCGTTGAAGAGTAAAGACCAATTGAGAAAATATATCACGCATGACATGTTTTTTGTTATATGTATATTAAAAATAACTCATCTTCGCTACACAGCTGGATGTTGGCCCAAGAGCAAACCAATATCTAATATAAAAAAAAAATTAAAAAAATGTGTAGACCAAAGGAACAGAAAAAAGGAACAGTACCTTTTTTTTTCTGGATATAAGGTACCTATGTCCTTTCTTGTATCCCTGATAACGTGTATGCAAAATTTCATGCTGATCGGTTGAGTAGTTAAGGCGTGAAAAGGCAGCAGACAGACAGACAGACAGAGTTATTTTCACATTTATAATATTATATACTAGTATAGATAAACATAGCACACTTAGGAACCACATATTTGACGGATATTGAGAGGTGATATTGTTGGAGTTGGTTCATTTCCCGACACTTAAAATTTCTATAAATAATTATAATTTCTTATGATCTCCATACAATACTGATTGACTTCTGTGAACCTGGAACCCGACATGAAAAAATCAAGAGATATCGAGCCAATGGGACCTAAATCTTTTTCTTAATGCATACGTTTGTACTCGGTTTGTACTTGTTTGTACCAAATTTCTGGTCAAACGTAGCAGGTTTCCAAAAACTGGTAACCAATCCGGGATTTGCATAACTTTTCTTTCACAGTTGATATATTCATGTCAATATGTTACACCATAGACTGACGCCGTATTAGATAGAACCTGATGATGTACATGCTTTGAAACCTGTGCATCATCAGGGTTGATGCTTTCATTGCGAAACGAAAACCTTGTTATATTGCACAACGACAATTTTACAACTTAAACTTGACAGGTTTTTTTTTTATTTACGGGCGCAGTGAACAGAAATGGTAACGCAAGTTTTTCGCAAAGGGCAAACAGTTAGCCTTGAAAGCACACGCAAGCCTGTTCAGATCCATTTATTCGACTTAAAAAAAAATCTCGTCTGTCAGTCACGTATCACAACTAAAAAAAATATCTAAGGGAAATCTCTGACATGAAAATTTTGTCCTTCGGATCCACATCAGCTACATTTATCTTAATGGAATGAAGTTATCTATAGCCCGCGACTTCGTCCACGCCTCTTTTTCTTATGTGTTATAATAAAGCAATAATTCTATATTTATGTCTATATACGTAAATATTGTTGCGACACGTTTGGTCTAGTGGCTAGTAACCCTAGCTGTTAACCAAACGGTCGTGGGTTCGAATCCCGCTAGGGGCAAATGTTTATGTGTTAACATTTTACCTTTGTACTTGAGTGATGGATGTTTTGTATTTATAATATGTGTGTATTTACAAAAAAAAATGTATGTAGCATATCCACTGTTTGGTATCCATAATACAATCATTAAGTTGCTTACTTTGGAACTAGATGGTGCTGTGTGGAATGTGTGACTATATTTATTTATTTAGGTATTTATTTGGTTTGGTTGGTTTGGTTAACTAGCTAGCTAGGTTTACTAGCCACTAGACCAAACGTGTCATCAACGTGAAAAATACTCATAGCTGACCATAATTATTACCTAGTAAACAATCCTGTGTTAGTAAGTCCATATTTAGTTTCTCCTGATTTGATGAACAGCTTACAGGCGTCGTGCTGTCTGCAACATGTGTCCGTAAAGAAGAAAAGTCCTAAGTCTGAAGACCGCGCTTGAGCTGAGTGTCCATCGCCACACCACACAGTTCCTGATTAAGAATCAGTTGAATCAATCTTTATGTGTATATATATTTTTTTACAGTCGCAGCAGAATGTTGTAGGAAATTTATTCCAATTTTCAGAACTGCTCTTCAATTTTCTATGTGACCATTGGTTCTTAAAATATCAAGAATGTAGATTTTATTTCATTCTTGAATTTATTTCACATTTTAACGTATGCGTATGTTGAAATAGTACCAAAACTGTTTCCTAGATGGCGTTACTCCGTCGAGTTAGATCGCGCTAACGTTTGGTGACCGCAAATATGTATGAATTCTCTCAATGAATTTAATAAACTCCTTCTACTCAAGACCAGTGCAGTGTTTTATTTATTTAAAGATAGAAATCAGTAATGTATAATTTTTGTAGTAGTGTTCCCCTAACAACGGTATCACACTTCGGTTACACATTTTCGGTAACACATCTTGATATTTTTAACGGTATCACACTTCTCAAAAAAACAAAAAAAAATTATACTTAGATGAAATATAAAAATCAAAAATTTTTACCTGGATAAATAGCTTGCACCCGGTCCTTGAAAGCATCGGCCAGAGAATTGGCAACGGTCGCCACGCTGGTGACTCCGGAAGCCAGACTGTTGACAAACCCTCGGTCGTTGTCCAAAGATCCAATATCTCTGACGCCGGCCATCAATTGACTGAGAGGCTTGCCGATGCCAGAAGAGATCGACTTGAGAATGCCGCGTCCGAATTGACCTTCCGTTTAAGTTTGAAGTTATATTTCTTTTAGACCAGTGAATAAGCACCTCAAATTGCTAATGCACATGGCCGCCATTTTGATGACGTAATCTAGTGACTCACTCAGTGCTGACTCTAATTGTTGGCTGATTTTTTTATTTGCATGTGACGTCAGCAATTTGCGGGGATTATAAAAATACAGAAATACAATATAAAGAGATTGTATAAATATTTAAAAATCTCATAATATGCATCAGTGTAATCAAGCGTTTAATTATTTAAATTAATTTTAAGATAAAGAGTAACTTTATTAAGTTTAAGTATTTGTGGTTGGAATAAGATTCGTGTTGCTTTTGTGAACAACACAAAAGGCTGCGAGAAACAAATACAATGTAGAACCAGATCAAACTTTGAAACCTAAGACCGATTGGCTTGTTAAAAATTACTTGTACTACTTAGGCTGCTTCGGAAGAAGAAAATTTGATATCATGCTATTTAATTGTTGACGTTATACTTACTTATATCAAATCGAAAAATATCTTTCCTATAGGTCACCATGTTTCTCAAACCAATAACAAAATTGTACAACAATTTTCATCATAGAAACAGAGGGCATTGAATATGCAAACTCGGTTACAATATCAATAAATTGTTTATGTTACTTTACTTAAGAATAAACATGAACATGCACATTTCACGTTTTAAAACTGGGATTTTAGAACGTTTGATGCTCTTTACGACTTAAAGCAATTATTGCCAAATGTGTGATGAAATACAGCGGCAGCCAGCTGTTGCCAACTTTATTGACATTATCAATAGTGATTTGTTAAAGAAATATTTTTACATATGTGACTGTTTATTAAATGAACTATTATTTTACTACATACATGCAACAGCGAGGAACACCACCTAAAAGAGGTGGAATCTGCAATGTGCGGGTCTCGTGTCTTAAGGTGAAAACAAACTATCGGACGGGTCCGACAGCCGAAATTATTGCCTACGTTCACATCCAGTGAGGCAGATTTCTATCGGACGTCCGAACGCTCAAGGACGGTCTTATCCGCGACTTACGTCCGATAATTTGCACAGCTTAGTATATTTGTCGGACGCGTTAACTAGTTTGTTTCCACCCGTAACGTTCCCTAGCCCCCGCCCATAAACGGCTCTAGGGAACACCGTGGATTTTTAGTGGGTACAACGATTTCCCCATGGTCGGTAAGGATCTCATTCGTAGGTTTTACAGAGGGAATTCAGACACCGTAACTCCATTCTCCATAATTCAGCAGTGAGCTTGCCTTAGCATAATTGCTAATAGTCTTTCTAGACTACGATAAGCATCTACCTTCAAGTAAGTATACTATAAAAAAAACATACCCAGTCCACCGTTCTCCTCTCGACTTCTAAGCCGCTCTGCTTCTAACGCCTCGCTCTGTCTTTGCATACGTTTGAATAAATCAAAAATACCCTTCGGCACAACTCTTTCTGCTACGCTCTCTACTACACTCTCAACTACACTGCCCGCTAGGCCAAATATCACGGACAATGCGTCAGTGTTTGGCGCCTTTGTCGGAACGATATCTTTAGAATCATAATAATCTTCAGGGACTTCCGATTGATCTTCAACGTCCAGCTCAGTGAAAAATGACACGTCTTCGTCATCTGTTTCAGTACTCTCGACTGATTTGTTGAACGTTTCAACTTTTTCTGTGGAATTCGCTTTCAATTCTTCATCGAAGTTTTCCGTTGACGTTAAAACTTCTGTCGTTACTTCCAAAGTGTTAACCGTTGAATAGTCCATATCTTCGGTGGTATATTCGCTGGATTTTATTTTTTCTGTCAATTCTGTTGTAGCAGTTTCTGTAACTGTGCTCTCATTCACTTTGGTATCTGGTATGTCAGTCGTAGTAGTTTCGTGTTCGGTGGATGTGACATTAGCTTCAGTAGTAACATCGGTTGATTGTGTAGAGCTAGGCAATTCGACAGATTTTTCTAATTCGAACTTAGGCAAGACTTTTTGTGTTGTAGAAAGAGGAATCACCGTTAAATCCGGCTCTGTTGTGCTTTCCATTATACTAACAAGATAATTTTCCGTAGTACTCAATAGTTCTATAGGTATTACACTATAATCTGATGTCGACGTTGAATCAGATATGGATGAAGTTGAAGTTGATTTATTTTTTCTTTGAGCTTCATTTTTATTATTTTTCCTTAGTTTGCTTTCAAATTTAGCGTCACTTATTCTTCTTGTTTCATCTTTCACGTCATCGTTAAATATTATGTACCTGTGTGATTCTTTATTCCAATCGTTGTTGCTTTTCCATGGAAATGTGTCGTATTTTTTGTTGAAACTTACAGAATATTCGTCATCGAAATCTACAATGTTATTGTCAAAGTTATCTTCGACGCTTTTAGGATTATTATCATCTGTTTTAGCAATAGATCTAGGTAGAGACCACGATGACGGCAAACTTAGTAATAATATGGCACCGATAATGTTATAATTCATTTTTCGTCTTACCCGATGATACATTTTTTGAACTTCATCTGAAACAATTGACAAAATTTTTGATTATGAAAATTTTGAATTTTTGAAAATTTTGACAAAACTCTTTTTGATTAAGTATGAAGACGAGCTTCACCCGCTATCATGCAAAACTGCACCCGTGCGAACCCTGGAGTCGGTCGCTAGTATATTATTAACATGTGTTTTTCACTATATATTCCAACACAACTATATTTCCTAACGTTGCTATGCGTTGCGACGTACGTTTGTTCTCATTTTTTTTATGATATATTTCTCATTTCACACCACCAGTTGTACGCGTCGAACCTTAAAACTATGCTAGTTCTGCCATACGCGCTATAATTAAATGCGCAATCCGACCGAGGCGTATGTAAATAAAAGGCTGATTAGTAATATGTATGTGATAAAAATAATATACCGGTTTTTATGTAACACATATGTCAAATATTTAGTTCACAACGGCTGCATTCGATTGGAATGCTAAGTTGAAATTACTTACCTTATAATCCGTACTAATGTTATAAATGCGAAAGTTTGTATGGATGTTTGTAACTCTTTCACGCAAAAACTAGTGAACCGATCACCATGAAATTTTGCATACACGTTGTCTGGGACACCAGAAAGGACATAGGGTACCTTTCATCCAGAACGCAGACGAAGTCGCGGGCACCAGCTAGTATTATATGTATTGAATAACAGAAAACTATTTTTAAATAATGCGTTTCGTCTTTATTTTGTTTATGTGATAGTATAGTGATATAAAATAATAATAAAAAATATATATTTGGTAAAATAATAATATTATATGTATTAAATTATATTAATATGTATTGAAGCATATTGTAGCCTGTAACGCGTAACGTGTGACATGTGAGATTTGATTTTACTCCCAATAAATTTTCATACCACGAGCTTATATATATTCTTAGGGAGAAATCTCAAAAAAAAAATATCTAAATTAATACAATAAATAATTCAAATTTGTACGAAGTGGCCTTTGGTTTGTCTATTAGGGAACATTGTTACTCGTACAATACTAATGCGACCCTGACATTGAATAAACTTCCAACATATAATTGCATTTTGAGAATAATAATAATAATTGTCAATGAGATAAAATTTCCAACTAACCGAATACTGATTTCGCAACGCCATTCACTTCTGAGTTAAGTATCTCGAGTTTCTCATAGATTAAGTACGTATTTATAGACAGCTCAATAGGTTATATTTGATATTTCTATTTTTATGTGACTGACAAAAGATAAATTTCATTAGATATATAATATATAAGTAAAATTATTTGTAGTTTTTTTTTAAAGTCTGTCGCCAAAGTCAACCGAAGTGTCCAAAATGCAAAACAACCTTCTACCACTTGAAATGTGGCCTTCTTCAAGTTGTCAAAGCCAAATATTTCATTAAATTTAGTTGTTAAGAATGTCAATGAAAAGGAAAACATTGTCAAGTAGAACCAGAAAACTTAAATTTAATAAAATATAGCCTATGTTACTCGCTGATAATGTAGCTTTCAATAAGTGAAGGAATTTTCAAAATTGGTCCACTAGTTTTTGAGTTTATTCATTACAAACATACAAATCTTCTCTCTTTATAATATTACTAGCTGGTGTCCGCGACTTCGTCCGCGTTCTGGGTGAAAGTTACCCTATGTCGTTTCTGGTGTCTGGTGGTTACATTTATTTATAATATATTAGTACGGATAGTATAGTAGTTCATTTTTTGAAAACCCCACAGGAACCTCAAAAATTCTCCGGATAGAAAGTATCCTAAAGGTTAATTCAGGCAACTAACTATCTGTGCGCTAAATTTCATTAAAATTCGTTAAGTCTGTGCATTCACTAAGAAGTGTCCAGTCTGTTTTTTAGTCTATGATTGCAGTCGGCTGGCTGTTGTGCGATTGTTGGTTGTTGTAGGCCTTCTCACGCTCCACTAAAGGGCCTCTTACGAAACTGACTTTGATTTTACTAATACAGTGCTATTTCATTTATTGTTTCCTTTGCGAATTATCTATACTAAAGTATTAAAGGAAAGATTTGTTTGTTTGTTTGTTTGAATTGAACAAGCTCCAAAACTACTAGACCGATTTGAAAAATTCTTTCACTTTTGGGAAGCTATTATCAGCGAGTAACATAGGCTGTATTTTATAAAGTTACGCGGACGAAGCCGCGTGCAACGCCTAGTATATTATTAAGAGCGTTCTTTATATAATATGTAAGTACAACATATTAAGGAAGGGTCTCGAAGAACGATAACATTTTTACGCTTTTTATACGGTAACATTTCTAAGAAAGTGAGCGGAACTTGACGACTTGGATTACAGATTTAAAATTGGAACGTTTTCCTTGAAGCCGATTAAAACTTAAGTACAGAACTTAAGTTTAAATTAATGTGCCCAAGAACAAAAGTAGTTTTCGCTGAATTTTTTTATTACTGAGACGAGAAAGATTATTTGGGCACTATTTTACTATTTGTTTTTAATATGAAAATATAAATTTTCGAAAAAAAAAAAGAAAAGAACTCTAAGAAGTCAAACTACGAGTAAGTAACACTATCTGGTAGGTTATTAAAACTAGATGTAAACACAGCAATATATAAATACAGTACAATAAAAGTAATTTAAAAAATATATATAATATATTAGCGATCATCGAAAAAGCGTCTGCCAAGCGTTTTTCCCACTGAGATATCATTGCATAGATGCAGCGAAAAAGCCTACATTAAGTACAATAAACTCAACGGATTATATTTCTTTCTTTCAATTTTATACTTCAAAAAGAAAAATAAATATTCAGAGTAAACAATTAAACGTAACCATAGAAATCGTAATCATTACAAAATGCCACACCAAGCGTGACGACCGCAATCAACTATAGGAAACATACAGATGTTAATTGCGACCGTGCGCGCAGCGACATCTCGAGCACATCAGCTTTCAAACTAAAAAATTCGAATCAAATTGGGTCTATTCGTTAGAGATCTATGACACTGGAGACAGACACAGATACACAGGTCAAACTTGTAACACCCTACTTTTGTGTCGCGCATAGGTGCTTAATAAAAAGAAATACACTAAAAATCATTACGATTTTAAAATTACACTTATAAATAGATGTGGATCTGTTAAGAGAACACTTATAAAATAAGAGACATCTAATTGGGACTCATTCTATACTAATATTATAAGGAGAGAATATTTGTATTTCTGTATGTACCTAATCTTTCACTTATAGAAAACTACTTTATATGCGAGTAACATAGGCTATGTTATAAATTATAATTATAAATTTACGCGGGCGAAGTGGCGTGCAACAGCCAGTATTGTATAATTATAGGAAACTATTCTTGTTTGAAAGTAATGACGGGACGAGGCCGCGAGGGCTAAGTTACCGAATATTTAAAACGCTTTCAGCCGTTCATACTGTGATCTGATCCGATGTGTTTTCAGCCTGTCGTGTAATGAAACGTAGCCGACACTTTTACTTTTTTACATGATTTCACTTGATTTACAGTTTGTCATTTCAGTTTTCGAGTGACTAAAACGCGACGCACATTTCATATATTTAATGTAATGTAGTTGTAATTTTTAGGTATATGTAATTATTATAATTATATATGTAAAATATCTAGACAAACCATTAATGGTTTACAGACATTGTTATCATCTTGTGTTGAAATATGTGTTGGATAGTAATAAAATAAAAAAATAAAAATAAAATTGTTTTATAACAAAAATAAAAACTCGAGGGTTAATTTTATGAGTTTTTTTTAATTTATTTTTGCTTTAGAACAAACTAAAATACTGTATTTTCCGCGCGAAAATAGAGGGATGAGGGGGGGTTGGACAGCGGAACAAACAGTCAGACAGACAGACAATTTTTTTTAAATATTGCTTGTTCTTACAGCAGTTATTTCGAACACAGACAGACGCTTCCATTTTACTAGTATTAAATTCAAAGTTCAGTTAATGACTCAAATTTAAAATTAAAAAAAGATAATCACGTGTGACACTTCAATGACATTCAGATAAATGTCACTTCACTAACACACAGTTGCCATCCTAAAAATCTTGTAGCCAAAATCAAAAGATTTTGTGACTCTTTCTGGGTCAGGGTCATACCATACTCTGACAACTGTCAACTCGCCCGGCGGCAGAGCCGTCTTCTTTCCTTCAATCAAAGTCATTCATGGCGGAATTTTTTCAGTGATTATTTACTTACAGATTTTCTAGAACTACGGGTTTGTGGTTGTGGGAATCGTAGGTAAAAATAAATCTGTTATTAAAAAAATCAATAATAAGTACGGTGCGAGAACACTAACCCACACTTATGGTTAATTGCAATATTCCATTAAGACGGCCCGTTTGAATTTAGCAATCGCCTGTGCTCGCGACGATTCACTTGACGGATCGCCTCCAATTTCGGTGGCAGTAAATACTATTGCTATTAAGCATTATATGCTTGCATCAATTCATTGCTTGACTTTGATTATATGAAATAATAAATTAAAAAGATTAAAAGTAATATTATGATAATCGCTCCCACAATTGCAACTAGGACACGATCTGAAAAAAAAAAAACGAAAAAAACACCGATTAAGACTCTTTAAAACATCTTCTTGAAACTTTATATTTAACTTAGTGTTAGAGTCTTAGTCTGTCTTAGTAACTTAGTTGCTATTTATGTCAACTGAAATTGATTCATTAAGGCGGAACTAGACATAAACTAGACATATTTCGATGTTATTATTACGCTGACGCTGAAACTGTTCAACAGAAAGCCTACTGCGTCCTTCAGCCACAACTCTTAAAAACCCTTACAGAAAAACAAAAACCCAAAATGTCCTCTTAGTTTCGGTGAGGACAAACTTCTCCTATACAAAGTACTTAAGCAGATGAGTGAGGCGGCAATGAAGGGCCTAAAAAGTTTGCCTCTCATTTTTAATTTCTTGAAAAGGCAGCAAAAATATAATAAATAAATTACGTTCGTGCCAGCGCGCCATGGAAAGAAGCATCCTGGGATTTAGACTCATAGATAAGCAGAAAAGCTCTGATATAAGAAACATAACAAAAGTCATTGATGCAGTTCAACACGCACTAAGCTTAAAGGCGGGACACCTGGCCCGAATGCCCGGGGACAGATGGGCGAAAAGAACAACATATTGGAGACTGGATGGACGTGGCCACTGTCAGAACCAAATGGAGGCACTTGGAGGAGGCCTATACCGAAAGGGGCCATGAATCTTAACTTTATTTAATTTTTTTTTAATAATAATATAAGTAAAAAAAATATAGTTAAAAAAAAATTTTTTTCTAAATGTTAAAATTAATTCAAATTTCTAATTATTGTTATTGTTAATGCATTCATGGTATAAATAAAAGGCTTATTATTATTTATTATAAATTCAAAGTTCATACATTAGAGAGAAATTTCTCAGTAAATTTATTTGCATATATTTATCGATAGCAAATATTTCGTCGACTAAGGTCGAACACCAATCATTTATTACGAGTATTATGACGAATATATTATGCACTTGGGCAATAACAAAAACAAGACGTGTATGTCAAGAACAAAGCGGGATATTGAATGTTACCGATATTGTAAAGTTAAAATTAAGTTATTTTAAAATAAGAGACAGAGAACACTGTGTAAACAATCATAAAACCACTCACTCACATTGTTTTACCTCTCACATTAAACAACAGCAGATGTGCTGTCTTGTTTCAGTGCAATTTTTTATAATACCTATATACGTACTTACCTACTAGCTGAACAAGCAAATTAATGTTTTTGGGGTCATTTTTTTGTCATTTAGGGGTAGGTATATAAGTTTCTCAGACAGACCTACCAAAATATACAAAAAAAATCATAAAAATCGGTCAAGCCGTTTTGGAGGAGTTTGGTTACAAACACTGTGACACGAGAATTATTTTTTTATATATAGGTATATAGTATTTAGATAGATATTCATACGTCATGCCTATTGCGTGGTCAAACAACGTCAGCCTGTCAGTAACACATTTTCATATAATAAGTTTAAAATTATTCAAAAGCTTTATAAATCTATAGAAGGTCTAGTTTTAATTTGGAATATATTTGAATTTGTATGATAGTTTGTCTGTGCGTTTGTGCACTCTAATCTGAGAAACGGCTTAACTTATTTCGGAAGAAAAATTTTTCACAGATAGTTTAATACCTGGATTAACATATTATAGGATACTCTTTGTCCGGAAACATATTAAGTTCCATTGAGATTTTTTTTAAAAAAGGCGTATGAAGTCGCGGGTACATCTAGTTCTAAATTACACAGTAGCTCTTTGGAAGAACCTTACAATGAGAATTTTACTAATTATCAACACGGTTCGACTAATGATACCTTAACCTTATTTTACGCCCATGACCATGTAAAAACACTAATTACAGCTACGAGTATCATAACATAAAGCATAGTTAACGACAAGTTAAAAATCGAACAACACTCATTATCATTGTGTCTTTATGCTACGAAATATAAAGCTGCATTGTCCATACTAACTAGCTGACCCGACAAACGTTGTTATGCCAAAAAATAAAATAAAAAATTTGGGTTGAACCACCCTTAACATTTAGGGGTAAGGCAAATAGATGTTGGCCGATTCTCAGACCTACCCGATAAGCACACAAAATTTCATCAAAATCGGTCCAGCCGTTTCGGAGGAGTTTGGCAACAAACACCGCGACACGAGAATTTTATATATTAGATATTATAAAGAGATTAGATTTGTTTGTTTGTTCGAATTGAATAGGCTTCGTAACTACTGGACCGATTTGAAATAGGCTATATTTTATAAGACGAAGTAATAACAGCTAGTAAATTATATTCAAGTACACGTGAAATATTATTTTAAATGTTAAGGTCGATAGACAGGCTGACGGTCCACTTGATCGTTGGTGGCTACCGTCGCTTTTATAACACAAGCAAGTCAACAGGTGCTATAAGTGCGATTTGATTTGATTTGATTTTTTGATTTATATTTTAACTTTCCTCTTTATAATATTAGTAAAGATATAAATATATAATATATATTCATTAATTATTATTTTTTATAACATACATTCATATAAATATTTTTTATATAGATTAATAAAAACTAGCGATGAATTGCGTTCAATATTTTTTTTTTTGTTTTTGACTCTTTATTTTTTTTTCTTCTACAAGTTCCAATCAATTCTATTTCATAACTTTCAAATCTGACATTAATTTCAAAAAATAACCGTCCGGAAACCAACACCTCAAAATATTACAGAATAAAGACGCAGTACCTACCTAGAACACAAAAGAATCACTATAAAAGCTTGACAACAAAACAACACGAAACTTTGAAAATCACAGACTACTTTAAAGTAGTAATCAGAAATCACATAAAAGATTAACGAAGGTCAACTGCACTTTTAAAAATATAAAAGAACTATAAATAAAATTACGTTTGTTTAATGTTGCAAGTAAAAAAAAATATTACAACTTCCACGCGTAGCTATGCCGCCAAAATGCAGTGAAATGTCAATTGTGGCGGGAATTTGCGCGAAAGGTCGTAGTATGGCGGCCGCGAGGGGATGGGAGGGGGAGAAAACTAGTTAGCATTGTTTATGTTATAAACCACAGCACAGCAATAAACAAATGTCTAGAGGCCAGTGCGGTAATATTAAAAAAAAATTCGACATCCGGAATACATCAAGTATTTTTTTTTCTAGGCGGCCTCTCAATGAGGAGGCAAAGAAACTCAAGTATAAAGCCTATATAGTCAACAGAGTACATAATTATAAACATTTATGATTGTTTTGCTATTTTAATCAAGATTTTAATATAATATTTTTTTTTAGTTTTAAACTTATTAACAAATACAGCGGGTTCCTATAATCTACCATTCGTCACTGTTTACAAGTAACTACTCGTTTTCATTTTCCGACAACGGATTGTAACAAAGCGTTCCATAAGTTTTCTACAAGTAGATGAATATAGGAACGCGTCACCCTTACGACTCGTGGCTATAAGTACCGTTTGTAGGCAAAAACGATTCGTTGTTGGGATATAGGAACCGGCCCTAATACTCTCCGTTGATAGTCGAGGCAAATGATTTTATATGTATACTATAGATAAATGTCTGCAAATTTAAATAATACAAAGAATTTTATTAATCTAAGCAATCTAAATGTTCTACGACCTACATTGACTAACAATCTGATGGAAAAATTCATGACTGATGAAAGACAGTATGGTGAATTTCACCATCAACCATCATTGACATGCGTGTAGAAACGTCACCAATTTCATGTTTCGAAATTGAAATTGAACCGTCCATACGGATGAGAACCGAGATTGAAATCTGTGTCACGACCGGAGGCTGCGTGGATGCTTCACAAACAATATAATAATGTTACCAAATATTAAAACCTCAGATAAAATAAGAACTAAAGATTAGAGAGCTGTCGACAGAAGAGTGAAGCCGGTAAAACTACACCTTCACCGTGTACACTGTACATACACGGTCACACGCAAACAAATCCAATCAAACTACGCCTCGCCTTATTAAAATATTTACTAGCGAAAATCAGGAAAATGCCGATATGAGTAGTGAAAGGGTGTAAAAACCATTACAAATGAAAAAAAAAACAGGAAGAAATCACATTTCACTCGTAAGTAAACATGGAAGCCAATATTTTCAATAAAAAAAAAATGAGGTTTTAGCTTGGAACACAATATCTCAATAGAGTAATCGGCCTACCCAGTACGCATACATGTTTATAAAATCGGCTTCACTATGTTGTCCGCAAAATTCTGTCTATAATTTTTATTTGGTCTGAGAACAAAACTTGTAGATAATTTGCAAGTACACATGAGCCAAGGTCATTTTACAAACTTTGTTTTTTTATTATATATTATATTAGTTTTCAAAAAAATTATGTATATTAAATTTAAAAAAAAATCGAATATTGTAACAGCATAGCTACTTTGTCTCTCACCCTTTCTTCTGATTATTACACTGGAGTGCAAAGAAAAAGGGTCAGTTAGAAAATCTTCAATATCTTCAAAAGTACCTGACCTAGCTTTTATGAAATAAAGACTAAATTAAAGTAATAAACTAAATATTTATTTAAGCACATTAAACAGTGAGTATTAAAAATGAATTTACTTAACAGCAACAGTGTTAGTATTTCAGCCAAAACCTATAGAGTTATATGAACTTGTAAAAATTGACAAGTTGACAAGAAAATAGTCAAAATAAGAGAAAAATCTAGGACTCCGACCGTCTTACTGTTTGAATTTTGTCTTAAGTGAGATATAACGGTGTCTTACAGTCCAAGTTATAAGTGTTTGTGTACATTATGAGTGACTATTTTCATGTTTAGAAAATATTCGAATTGTAATTACTAAGTATATATAGAAAAATCGTAAGCGAGCCGTGTCTGTATATTAAATATTTTTTCAAAAAACAATTTGTACACTTTTTACTTATTGTTAGCGTCTGCTACTTATATCGACTGAAGTTGATTGATTAAGGCAGGAAGTATAGTAAAAAGTGCTCTGTGACGTTGCGAAAAGAGGTGCTCATTCATTCGGATTTATTCTGTGGCATGATATTAAAAAGGTATCAGACAGTTGAGAAAATAAGTGGTTGCGCCGTGATCGAATAGTTGGCTGTCAAGTACCTTTCTTTCTTTCACGTATACCCACCTTCCTAATAATTATGGCCCTCACATTTTTCCTCTTTACCCTCTTATCAAAATAATGCACTACTACCGATGACCGCCGCGTGAGAGGTCGAAGAGAAGAAGAAGGAACGCGCCCGCGCTTGAGCTGTGTTTCCAAGTATATATGGGTTTATCCCTAATCCGCGCCTTAACTCGTTCTCGGAAGTGAAGTGATTCATCCGCACCTTATCGCTGAACATTTAAATACATGTGAACAGTGTCTGCCAGCTGGACGTTTAGAGATTCCTGCAGGAGAGCGCACCAGAGCACCGGTATAAGGTATGTGCATTTCCTTCTACTTCTAATCCTGTCCTTCAGACGGTCATACTGTTCGCTTACAGCCGCAACCAGATATACAGTCCACTAAACCGCTAATTCAGGGATTCATGGCGTGATTCTGTCGCAATCCCGCCGCAACGAAATTTAGATTTCGTCCACCCCTTCAGGGGTTTCACCGCGCCTCCATTTGTTGGTCCTTCGAGCCGGATATTTTTTGTTTTTTTCGAATCATAGGGTTCCCGCGAAACGCATTATTATACGTTACCGCGAAGAGATGTCGAGTTTATTCATACCTATTAGTATAAATTAATATTTCATATTATTTAGTTGCGTTCGTATAAATAATCCGCATTCCCGTTAGATTTATTTAGATAAACGCATTAGAATTATTTGTACGCACGCATCCGTATTCATATACCTACATTAGTTTAATAATTTGAATTTCGCGCGCTCCGCACCGAACGTTGTTTCTTAGCTACCTACTTGTATTATTATTATTTCGCTTTTCGCACGAAATGTCTAAGACAAAAGCAACCGACGCAAAACATAATAATGAGCTTGTGCTATTACAATCGAAACTTGATGCACTTTTTGAAAATATACAACGAGTGTATGATTTGTCAAAAGAGGTTCATATTAACGATGAAAATAAAGAGAATTTTTTGTGTTCCGTAGAAACGTTAGAAGATACGCGTTCTGAATTTAAGAGTATTGTTGATCGTTTAAATAAAACATTACTCCTGGTAGACCCGGAAACCGCACCTAGTTATCAATGTTTGAATGCCTTCGAAGACCTTTACTGTCGAATTAAACGCGTATTGAAGCGTATCGAGTCCGTACCGTCGAGGGTGGACAGCGCTGACCACGACCAGAAGGGTTCAACTGACCGCGTAGATATGAGATATAGGATGCCTGCCCTTCCGCCTATAGAAATTATGTCATTTGATGGGGACATACGTACCTGGCCTTTGTTCTATGCAGGTTTTAAGTCCTTGGTACATGATAATCCGCATTTAAACAATTCGGAAAAATTATATTATTTGATGGGCAAGCTTTCCAGTAAGGCGCAATCTGTATTTTCGGGTATTACACCATGCGCAGATAATTATGATACAATATTAAAGTGTCTCATTGATAGATATCAGGATATTCGTACGATTGCAAATACCTACTTGGAACAGATGATGAATGTTAAGTTGAACGGTCCCGCCTCGGAGTCTAAGTTCCAATTATTTATGGATCAGTTTGTAACTGCCGCGAACGCATTGAAAAATTTGAAACTCGAAGATTTGTCAGATTTTATTATGTTACATATGGCATTAAAGAAGTTTGATTTGGATACCGTCCGCGCCTTTGAATCACAGTATCGCGAGTATAAGATACCTACTTTCACGCAACTAACTGACTTTATTAGGAGTCAGCATAAAATATTCCATAACGCGCAGAGCCCGCCTACTTACAGTAGTAGTACATATAAACCGCGAAATCGTATACCAAATCCGCACACTTATGTAGCAGTGTTACCTGCACGTAAGACATGTCTCTGTGAAAACATTGTGCACGATCACCTTTACAAATGTCCGCAGTTTAATGATTTAACACCTTCATTACGTTTTAAATTAGTTAAGGAACGTAACGCGTGTATAAATTGTCTTAGTATAAAACATAAATCTCGCGAGTGTGCTTCAAGTGTTAGATGTCGTAGTTGTAATCAAAAACATCATTCCGCGTTACATTTTGAAAATCATAATTTGAAGGTTCAAACCGCATCGCAATCGGACGAGCCGACTCGCTCTCCGTCGACACATTTTACCGCGAGACAGACGCCTCGAGCTAGATCGCCTACTGAAGCGCGTGATATGAATGTCTCGTCGATGCATACATTCATCGCTGCGCCGGTTGAGAGTGCCGCAAATAGTAGCGGTCAGAACGCGCAATGTATGCAACACACTACTGTATTACTATCAACCGCTCAAGTTATTATTTATGATAGTAAGGGGCGCTCGCACATTGTAAAATGTTTGCTTGATTCGGGATCGCAGCGTAACTTTATAACTAACGAATGTTGCGCGCGCTTAGGTTTGAATTGTAATAAAGATATACAAACGATTGTTCGCGGTTTCGGCGGTACAGAGAAATCTATTAGAGGCGCAACGGACTTTAAAATATTTTCTCGTTATCCGGATAACGTTCATTATGACGTATCGGCGCTTATTGTCGATCGGATAACGGACAAGCTGCCTTCTAGTCCGGTCGATCAATCCACGCTCGTGCACATAAGGGGATTGCCGCTTGCGGATAGTACTTTCGCAACTCCTTCGGAAGTAGAAGTCCTGATTGGAGCTGATATTTTCCCACACCTATTATTACCGGGCACGGTACAGGGTAATATTAGTGGAATGCCGCGAGCCGTAGAATCTGTTTTGGGATACATAATTATGGGATCCGCACCGGTCCTGATGCCTCGAAATAGGTCATTGTTAAAATCCGCATCCGCTTGTTGTACCGTCATGCAACAGTCTTCTTTGGACAACCTCCATAAAAGGTTTCGGGAGTTAGAGGAGGTCTCTGCTCCGCCCACCCACAGTCAAGACGATCTTGAATGTGAGACGCATTTTCGTAGTACCACTACGCGCGAGGATAACAGAAGATACACCGTGGCGCTGCCGTTTGGAGACGATGTATATCAATTAGGAGATTCTTACTCCGCTGCCCGCAGACAATTTCTATGCTTAGAACACAAGTTAGAATGTTCGAGTATGCCGCGCTCCGCCTATGACAACAGCACAGCTGCCGCGATAGAAGTACCCGATCTAAAGCCGCTTACACACACAGTCACCGCTACTTCGACTGACTCTTTAATTTATGTACTCGCTACTCGTACCTCTTCGTGGTCGAAGTTACTACGCATAATTGTTTATATTTATCGTTTTTTGAAAGTATTACCGCGCAGAACACATGTGACAAGTTCAGATTTAAATTTCGCTGAAAATAAAATAATACTCGTACTTCAGAATATATATTTTGCAGATGACATAATTAAGTTAAAATGTAACCAAAGCTGTTCGAATGCTTTGCAAAAATTACATCCATTTTTTGACGAAAATGGTATCATGCGTGTTGGCGGTCGGCTATCAAATGCTGACGTTAGTTATTCGCAAAGATATCCGTCCCTACTCCCGCGACGCGACCACGTTATAGATCTGATAATAGATTATTATCATAAAACGCATTTACACGCAGGTCCAGAGCTTCTTATGTCCATACTTAGACAGAAGTACTGGATAATTGCAGCACGAAATATTGTTCGATACCGCATACATAAATGTAACACTTGCTTTAGAGCTAAACCGCGTCCGTCTTATCCTTTGATGGCAGATTTACCCGCGTATCGCGTTAATAAAGTGAGCAAACCATTTTTGCATACAGGCTGCGATTATGCAGGTCCATTGCAATACGCACCCGTACGTGGCAGAGGTGTTAGAAGCCGTAAGGCATGGATTTGTATTTTCACGTGTCTTACAACGCGTTGTCTACATATTGAATTAGCAACAGATTTGAGCACAGTGGCTTTCCTTGCAGCACTAAAGCGTTTTCTTTCTCGCCGCGGCCCAGTTCAGTGTCTTTACTCAGACAACGGCACGAACTTTGTAGGAAGTCGTTCATACTTGCGAGATCTTTATAACTTCCTTGACGAATATCGCCCGCGACTTGAACATGAGCTTGCCGAAGATCGCATCGAATTTAAGCAGATCCCGCCAGCCAGCCCTCATTGGGGAGGATGTTGGGAATCCATGGTAAAGATAGTCAAGTCTCATTTGTTCAAGGTCATAGGAAAGCAGATACTGTCGTATGAGGAATTATTAACAGTGCTTACTCAGGTCGAGGCACTTGTAAACTCGCGCCCGCTAACTGCTATGAGTGGCGATCCCGCTGAGCCGTCAGCTCTCACGCCAGCTCATTTCTTGCATACCGCACCGCTATTGTCGCTACCCGCACCTCAAATAGACTCTTCTAGCTTACGCGAGAGACATTCGATGCTGGATAAAATGGTCCAGTCCTTCTGGAAACGTTGGAGGATAGAATATTTGCATAAATTGCAAGCTCGCTCCAAGTGGACTACGCCTTCCACTCCCATTTCGCTAGGGTCAGTTGTTGTCATTATGATAGATAATGCGCCACCGCTTGCATGGCCGCTAGGTGTGGTGGAGGCTGTTCACCCTTCGAAGGACGGAACAACGCGCGTAGTTACTGTTAGGACGAGTAGGGGAAGCTTCGTGCGCCCAGTAGTTAGACTTTGTCCTTTGCCTAGTCAATAACCGCGTTTATAGGCAGAGTAGCATTTCTACTCATTTATTAATAATAGTTATAGGAAATAGATTAGTTATAGTTTAGTGTAGTCGTTTAGTAGTAGATAGTTATTAGTTTTATGTAACCGCATTTATAATCATCTAGTTGTTAGGATTAGTTATTAGGAATCGCATTTATTTTTCGCATAAATTACCGCATTCTTTCTTTTGAATAACCGCATCTCTTTCGTATAAATTAACGCATATCGTTAAAATAACCGCATCTCGTTTAGCATTATTTACCGCATTTCTTTCGCATTCGCATTGTGAGATCTTTAAAGGTGACCCTTTAAGGCCGGGGGAGATGGTTGCGCCGTGATCGAATAGTTGGCTGTCAAGTACCTTTCTTTCTTTCACGTATACCCACCTTCCTAATAATTATGGCCCTCACATTTTTCCTCTTTACCCTCTTATCAAAATAATGCACTACTACCGATGACCGCCGCGTGAGAGGTCGAAGAGAAGAAGAAGGAACGCGCCCGCGCTTGAGCTGTGTTTCCAAGTATATATGGGTTTATCCCTAATCCGCGCCTTAACTCGTTCTCGGAAGTGAAGTGATTCATCCGCACCTTATCGCTGAACATTTAAATACATGTGAACAGTGTCTGCCAGCTGGACGTTTAGAGATTCCTGCAGGAGAGCGCACCAGAGCACCGGTATAAGGTATGTGCATTTCCTTCTACTTCTAATCCTGTCCTTCAGACGGTCATACTGTTCGCTTACAGCCGCAACCAGATATACAGTCCACTAAACCGCTAATTCAGGGATTCATGGCGTGATTCTGTCGCAATCCCGCCGCAACGAAATTTAGATTTCGTCCACCCCTTCAGGGGTTTCACCGCGCCTCCAATAAGAGAGATAAGCAACCGATTTGAATTCGATTTTCACTGTTGTATTGTAGCAAGCTTCTCGTAACATTTAGTGTTTATTTTAACATAACGTAACATTTAGTGCAAAATCGATAGGCATGCTACTTTTCGGCGATGCTGCAGGCTTTGAAGTTGAGACTCCACAAGAGCGTCGTCTCCAATAAGTGACATATGATACAGTTAAGTTATGATATATACTACATAGATAACTTTTTTTGTAAATACATACATATTATAGATACAAGGTAAAATGTTAAACACATAAACATTTCCCCCTAGCGGGATTCGAACCCGCGACCGTTTGGTTAACAGCTAGGGTTACTAACCACTAGACCAAACGTGTCGTAATCGTAATATAAACAAAAAATGAAAACAAATCCGCTACCGCTTGTATTTTAAGTAGTATAATTATAGCGTTGTGCGCAGGAATGTCGCAAGAATGACCATTGCGCGTTCCGGTCTACCGCCTTCCGCTGACATCGCGGCCTTCCAGACTTCGCATTTATTTACTCTCTAAAATCAAATCATCGCGTTTATCCATTCAAAATAAAATCACAATACTACCGTCAGGCAGACTGCCAAATGAGTGCAAAACTCAGTGTGCACTACCACTACGTATTCATACACACATTTGACATACATATATACATATTTGACGACACGTTTGGTCTAGCGGCTAGTAACCTTAGCTGTTAACCAAGCGGTCGGGGGTTCGAATCCTGCTAGGGGCAAATGTTTATGTGTTAACATTTACCTTTATACCTGAGTCATGGATGTTTTGTATTTATAATATGTATGTAAAAAAAAGTAATCTATGTAGTATATCAACTGTCTGGTATCCATAATACAAGCATTAAGTAGCTTACTTTGGAACTAGATGGTGCTGTGTTATGTGTGAATATTTATTTATTTATTTATTTATTTATAAGAATTCCGATAAGATAAAATCTGCATAAACCTGCTATTAAAATATTTAGGGCCTCTTTCACCAACTAAAAGTAATGTGTTGATTAGTTACTTTTCGTGTAACGCTAATTGGCGAGTAAATGTTCCGAGTATCTTGTGTCAATTTCATTGAAATTTCCCTTAAGTAATGCTACTCGAAGATGGTGAAACTCGTAAGCTTTGTTACCGATGACTTTAAATGGCGGTTAGTCTACTTGACACTTGACTCAGAGATGGTGAAAGAGGCCCTTAGTAAATTTTCTTTAATAACATAGATTCCAATATAAAACAACTATATCTAAATTGGTTTTATTAAATTAAAACAACAATTTAATTTATAACAATATTATTTTTAGTGATTAATGTTTGATCATTGACAAAAATAAGTTAACAAATATTTAAATGTTATAATAATTAATAAAAATAATACAACTTATTAAATCTATTAAAATGTAGAATACCTACTGTATGTAGAAAATAACATTCTTTTACTTTAAATTTAGTCACTAACAGTAGACTAAGGGCCTCTTTCACCAACTACAAGTAAAGTGTTGATTAGTTACTTTTAGAAATAATTTTATATTTTATTAAATTATGCACTCGGTTTAGTGCATCCTTCGATAGGCGATTTTTTTTATTATTTTCTTTTTAATGTTTGGGACTTTTACCGTACAAACAAAGGCATATCAGCTAAATTATTCCCGATGACAGGTGACTTTAAAATTGATATGGTTAGCCTACTTGACAGGTGGTGAAAGAGGCCCTAATTCAAAGTTGTCATTGGCAAATAAATAATGAACAAAAAATATTTTCAAACTCTTTTCACAAAGTAAAATTTAAATATAATATTTTTGAAAAGAAATCTTAAGTTTGTATATAAAATCACTTTACTTTATCCAAAATTAAACCTTACAGCATTGTCCTGTCCATGCTGTATTTTCCTTTGTTTCATTTGTTTATTTCATTTTCAATTTATAGCTTACAATTATTAGATTATTAGATATTAAATTAAAAATAATTTTAGCTGCTTAGGAAATTAGGAAAGCCATCTCCAGGGTTTTCTCCATCGTGTAAATGAATAACTTCTGTTTTTTCCGTTACGTAATCTAAGGAGTCCAACAGATCTAGTTGTTTCTTCTTCATTATGATTTCAATAGTTTTCTTTTCTGGTTCTTTTTCGATTTTCATTTTTCTTGCTCTAGTACTGTATGACTCCTCATCCAAATCCGACTTCTGTTCATCAGTCACAGCAGTGGTCTGGGTTGTAGTTAAAACTGATTTACTGTCATTAGTTAACAAATATTCTTTAAACTCGTTTTCGTAAACTTCATCGAGCCAATTGTTTTTATCTTTTTCGAGACCCTTTTCGTTGCCAGAAATATCTTCAAGATCTGGTAAGTAATATTTGGCCCTTAAAGGTTTGAATTTGGTTATGTGTGCCTCTGATATAAAGGGGGACAGTGGTGGCAGTGTCGCTATGGTCGTGCTAAAATCTAGATCTCTCTGTAAAGACGCTTCTGTTGTAGTAATGGGAACATCTTCTTCTTGTTCTTCTTCTACTTCTGCAGCGTATACATAATAATCCTTTTTCTCATTGTTTTCTTCATTTTTTTGTTTGGGATCAACGTAAATTTCTTTTTCTTCTTTTATTTCTGTCTGTAAAGAGGTTGTTTCATTTTGCACTGCATCTGAAAGTCGCGATTGAAGCGATCTTTCAAATACATTTTCAACAGATGTTTCATTATTATCAACGTATTTATAAATATTACGTATATTTTTTGGTATTTCTGTAACAGTATAAGGCGCATCAGTGTTATTAAATTTTAAATCAGAGTCCTGTTCTGTTTCGGATTTGATTATATTATTTTTTGCATTGCTCTTATCGTTTTCCATTAAATTATCATTGTCGTCATCATTTGAAAATTGTTGTGATGATTCGATTTCATGTTTAATTACTGTAGAAATGTTATTGTCTTTTTTTGTTATCTCCGTACTAGAAATATCATCAAAGTTGTTAGTTGTTAATGGATTTAAAGGTGAAGTGGCCTCTGTAGTTACCAACATCCTGCGCAAAATATTCAAAGATTGATTTTGAGAATGTATATGTTGTATGATTTTAATATCAGGCGCATTGCTAATTACGTGTAGCAATAAATCTATGCCATCATGTACGCTGTCAACTGTAACAAAAAATGTAACTGAAACTTAATAAATAAGTATTTTTCATTTGCTTAGATTATCTAACTAAATACGGAGCAGTTAAATTAAAATTAAATATTTTTTTATAATATGTTCTAGTAATTTTTTTAGTCTTCCAAAACCAATAAATCCAGATAATCCCTGGAATATAATATGAAATATACTGAAATATATTATGAATATACGATTTTCTCGAAAATGTTTAATTTTTGAAAATATATATATATATATATGACTGGGGTTAAATTACTCCAATGTAGTCATAGTATCAATTACTGGTAGAATTTCTGGTTCAGTCTGTATAGAATATTTTTACCTATAAGCAATGTAGAAGAAGTATTTTTAACTTTTAAAATAGTTGTACACAACTCCAAATATTACCCAACTTTTATTAATGTGGCAAAAACAAATTACGTATTAAGTACCTACCTTGCTTCTGAAAAGGGTAATTTTTCAACAAATACTCCATTATTGCCAGTAAATATTCAACAGTGCCATCATAGTACATCGTCTCGCGTTTCCTCCTGTCGTTATGGTTCATCTTCATTGCCAAGTTCCTGAGCCTCCTTAGGTTTTCAATTATATTCTTCGTAAACATTTCTATAGATGCAGTGTAGTTCTCTTGGTTATTCGTCAAACTCACCTTTGGTATAAAATTTCTCTTTGTTTCTATTTTTCTCGGATATTTGTTTTCTAAACTTTGCACCGCTTCTTGTAATCGCTTTAGAAAATTGTTTTGAGCCAAATTATAAGTTGAAATCAAATTTTGAAACTTAGCTAGAGATTGTTCCATTGTTTGACTTTTTTTAAAGCCTCTAGTAGCTCTGGCATGCTTTTTCGAAACAGTTTTGATGTCGCCGTCAAAATCTTCGTCAAAATGAGTCTTCAAAGTTCGAATTATGTTACTTAAAATGCAAGAAAAGGCTTCCATAGATTTAATAAATTCGTGAGTATTATTTTTTATATATTCTACTTGACGTATTTGTGAATCTGAAAGTTTATTGATGTTGTTATCATACTTTCCTTTAAGAACGGCGTTTAATTTTTGTATGTCATCATTCATAAAATTGCTGACGCCTGTTTCATTTTTCTTTAGAGGTTTACCTTCAAGATCAAAATCAAGTACTCGAAGTAAACCTTTCAAGATTTTTAAAATTCTCAGTATCTTGTTGGCTTCATTGTATAACTCTTTCACTTTTGATTGCAAATGTGGCATCAGGTTTATTAAACAATTATTTTTACAGAGAATATTCAACATATCGCTTCTTTTGTGTACATTAGGTTGCTTTTTTTTATTTAAAGCAAAAATACGTCCAAATAAATTTCTGAAATATTTAAGGAAATAAAATTTCTTCTTCTTGGGCGTGTACGCGGAATTTTTTTTCGTTTTGTACCCTTTATACCATTTTTTTATCCACGAATCTACTTTATTTTGGGTATTATTATTGATTTGTAAATATTCCGTTTCATTACTGTTGGGTATAACTTTAAAATTTAGAGAATTATTTTTCAAAATTATGGCTCTTGGAGATATATGTCCAATCTTATTTGATCTATTTTCGTTTATATTATGTGTGGTTTCGGTTTTATTACGAGTAGTAAAAGTAAAATTGTCAAAATTCTCATGTTTTACTAAAACATCTTTTTCGCTTTTAGTAATCTTTAATAATAAATTGTCAACTCTTTCGTCTAAATTTTTCAATCTTTCCCATTTATTAGATATCAAGTTATTTACACCTGAGACAGTTGTTAACCTTTCTTTCTCAGTAGTACCATTAGTTTCTTTTACATAATTCATGTAAGTAGCATTTAAATGCTTAACATTTTTGTCTCTGATTGATTGTAGGTTTTTCACCTTATGTTCATAACTGTTAGCTTTACTAAAGTCAACTTCGTCTAAAATTGATCCCATTAATAAATCTTTGTTCGATGGCTTCATTTTAGATTTTATTGAAATGGTATTAAAATCTCTTTGATGTTCTTTTAAATTTTTTGATGTCATCTGATTATCATGTTTAAATTCCAAACTACCTATAGCTTCGTTAGATATAACATGAGTTTTGTTAAATTGATTAATAGTATCGATTGCATACGCATCCTTATCAGTAATGTATATGCCATTTATTGGATAAAAATTGGCATTAATAGGAGATAACAGATCATAATTAACGACTTTAGTTACTTCTGTGTGATCTGGTGTGCCTGAAAATATATATATTATGTATGTATTATAGTAATTTTTTTATATACTTACACCAATTTTTCTACGTATAAACATACAAACTAGATAATATTAGTGTAGATATAAATAAACGAACCTGCCTCGTACGTCGCCTTAGTAAAATTATTTGTCATGTTATCTTCAGACACCGATCGTTTGTTCCTATGTAAATTTTCTTTGTCTTGCATTTTGATAACATTCTTGCTGATAGCTTTCCGCTTAACTACTTTTTTAATAAAACCCTTCTTAGCTTTTGCTCGATAAGTGTTTTCATTTTTAGCATTTACTTTGCTATTATCTTTATTATTTTCAACTAAGGTGTTAACATTTTCCTTGTTTGTAGCAGATATTGCTTGTTTATTTTGTTTTGCTTGCATTTGCTTAGATTGATCTTCTATACTCTTTACAATTATTTTATTAACAGTCCCCAACAAGGTCCTTACAAGATTCTTAGCATAAATTACTGAGTTATTCGACTTACTAAAACCACTTTTAATTAATGGTTTGGTTTTATGGTTCAACATTAAAGCATTTTTTGTTATATTTTTTCGTAAAACTACAGACCCTGACCCGTGAGTCAAATCGCGTTCTTTTAGTTTTGGCATCAGAGTTGGCTTTGTGACGTTGTGTTCTATATGTTTCTTTGTCATTTTGAACCACTTCTTATTATGCCTCTTGGTTGGTTCGGCAGATGGCGTTGTTGTTTTTGTTGTTGTTCTGGTCCTCTGTCCGCGTCTTCTCAAGTCACCTTTATATCGTTTCTTCATCGATTTCTTACCTTCCTCTGTAATTATAACAGGATTTTTCATACAACAAATAATTATGAGTGTAATAATAATATAAGTATTCTATAGTTTACTATATACATTTCCCTAACTGCTCCCATAAGAATCAGCACCCGTGCGATTCAGTAAATAGGTAAAAACTTTCATCACATACTTAATACCTCGATTTTCTTCATTTTAGTTTATTGATTAAATATTACAGATCTTCATAAACCATTGCTAAGAAGTAACTCGATCAAAAAAAAACTCCATCTGTATCGGCTCTTCGATACACAGACACAGACAGACAGACAGATACATAGACACACACGTCAAACCTATTATAACATCCCGTTTTTGCATCGGGGTTAGAAAACGTTATTCTGATCCGTTGAATGTTTACCATCGTCGCAGAAACTCAAGAGACGACAATCCCAACGGCCATTGGCGTCGCAGTCACAAATAGTACATCCGATACACCAATCCACTGAAATATATAAGATATATATAAAAAAAAATAAGACCCAAATGGGTATTTGACAATATTAAAAATATACTACAAATTGTAGTCATCCTATCAGAAAATAGCGTAAAAAAGCTAAATTTTAATCTAAATTATGTATATTTTTTGCAAATTATATGAAAAAAAATCATAATTTTTGAAATTTTAACTCATTGAAATTTAGTTGAACTGAAAATTTCTTCTTCAAAATTTGAAACTGGTTATTAAAAATGGGTTTAAATGTGGCAAACAAACAAACAAACAAACAGTCTACTTAATAATTTTTGGATTTTTTTTACCGAATAAAAATAAATAAAAAAAACCACCTGGTGGACATCCTTCACTGTAGCTTTCGCTGAAAGGTTGGCATTGTTCTGGCTCGCGCAAATTAAACACTGAAAATAAAAATCAACATTTTCATTTGTTTGTAAGTTGTAATTAGGAGATACATATATTGAAATGAAAACAGATAATTTTTCAAATTTTATTACTTATTTTAAAAAAAAGTAAAATTAATTTATTTCTATAATTTGTTTTACGACACGTTTGGTCTAGTGGCTAGTAACCCTAGCTGTTAACCAAACGGTCGCGGGTTCGAATCCCGCTAGGGGCAAATGTTTATGTTTTAACATTTTACCTTTGTATCTGAGTCATGGATGTTTGTATTTATAATAATATTATATAATATGTATGTATTAAGAAAAAAAAAACTATGTAGTATAAAAACTGCCTGGTATCCATAATACAAGCATTAGTTGCTTACTGTGGAACTAGATGGTGCTTTGTGGAATGTGTGAAGATATTTATTTATTATTATTCTATCATTACGTAATTAAATTTAGTATTATAAAATACTTTAAATATAGAGGCTAAGTTATTAATTATATAAATAAATTGTTAAGTGTAGCTACTTGTTTTTAAAAGTAAGAAAATATCATTTGTATTTATTAAAGTCGTTAAATAAAAAATACTTACAGTCTCTTGCAGCATCGCGAAAGAAAAGTGCGCCAAATCCTACAGGACTTCGCTTAACTCTTGACTCTCTGTAATAAAGGTGATTTTATTATGAAAATGGACTCTGAAAGGACAGCTATACTTTAGGAGCAGCTAGACATGTTAACGCCCGTCGTAAAAATGGATTGTTATAAGTTTAAAGTGTGTGTCAGTGTATCTGTGTATTTGTCTGTGGCATCGTAGCTGCCAAACGGATGGACCGATTTGGATCCATCCGGTTTTTTTAATAGCTTTTTTTTTATTTGATCTGAATTGTTCTTAGCTATAATTTATGAAGAATTGTTCAGGCGTTTGAAGACAATTATATAGATAATTTATGAAGATCCGTTCAACTGTTTGAAGACCATCAACCCAAATCCTAGTTAACGAAGGGACACTAACTTCAACATGTTTTTATGGACAAATTTCTAACCTTTTAGACCTTTGCTTATTCTCAACTTCGCATCGCCAACTGTCTCTAATCCAGCATTCAGCAACGCCACCATCCTTGCAGTAACACAAGTAACAAGCTTTGGCACCCTGACCCTCGCTTTGTCTTAAGAACGGCGTAATGTTTGGACACGACTCCAGGTGGAGGATCAGAGCTTTCCCAGCGACCGCAGAGTTGCTGGCTTCCACTAAAACCATTTTATTAAAATCAAAATATTAAATAAAATTATGAAGTTTTCAAAGCAAAACTTGATGGAAAAAATGACAACAAAATAAATCCGTATCAAAATTACTATGGAATCAAGTTGGGACTGAGGAGTCTACTATCTCTCCGTTATTTTCTTACTGATATTCAGGTGAATTCGAAAGAATGAAGCCATGTCAGCGAACTTAAACAGGTTAGTTAACAGACAATGATCATAGGGTACCACAGTTATAAACCACGCAGTCCGTAATCACCACCTTTCATCAAATCACAATGAACATCAGCATATTTTCTTGTGTTTCTGCTTGAGTCAGATCCCGAACAGTGCACTTATATCTTGGTATTGCTTGTTTGTCTGTATCTTTTATAAGATGTACTTCTGAGAGTGTGCTCAGGAGCTGCATGAGCTCATACCGCCTTCCCCTTTCTTCCATCGGACATACAAACGTACAAATGGTTACTATCCTCATTTTGTCGAAATCCCTCTTTTTCGGACCAAGCGCTTTAAAACATCCTTTATAATGCGCACGGCCAGTGTTCGGCCTGTGCTCATATAACCCAAATCTTTTCAAAATCATTTTCAAAATCTTTTCAAGTGAAGGTATCTTCTGGTTGAGCTCACTCCATTATATGTGTCAACTTTACTACACGGATATATGCTGGCTAAGAGAAAATCCATTTCTAATTAAAAAAAAGACGAAATTCATCTACTTTGGTGAACTTGAGATTTTTCCCAAAAAGATCTTTGTTTTTAATTAAAATGTCAACTATCTGATTCAGCGCATTGAGTATTCAGGAATTTACTCCAGTCAGTTGCCATTACCAGCGTTAGTTAAGATGTTCGCTGTTAGTCTGAAGGGTGTGTCCACTTATTTGATTTCGGTCAAGGTCGACAAGAATTAACCGAGTCGCATTGTTTATAAGTTTTAGTCGTACCAATCATATTTTCTAACAGCTAGTACTAAGAAACACACATCATGTTGTTCGTAAGTACCATAACGCTCATTATCTCATCATCAATAGTTTATAAATATCAATTTAAATTGATCACTATTTCAGAACCTAATTTTGGTAAAACGACAAGCTTCAGAAGGTTGCCATGATCGCGAAGGAGTACCTGAAACAAAATATGATGGCTTTCACACAATTCTTACCAGAAGATAGTCCTCCAAATAACGAGGAGAGACGAACCAGAGCCAAAAGCAGTGGTATTAACATGCTTGATGTAAAACGAACACTGCGCTGCCAACGAAATCGCCAGCTCGCCCCGCAAGCGCATGTTTGTAAATACAGCTAACATTTTTGTGTGAACAGTCCAGAGACGGATTTATTAAATGTAATATAAATGAGTCTTATTATTAACACGGGCGAAGTCACATGCAACAGCTAGTTAGATTATAAAATGAAATATTACAGTCCCGACAACGGGATTTAAAGTTTGTCAGATTTTCATTTTCAGCATAGGCCAAATTTTGAGAGCTTTCCAAATTTTGAGATCACGGACTTTTCCCATCCAGTTTTTCCCTGCTACCTTCTTAAAATCGTCTGTCCACCTTCGACCTTCCTCCTTATCCACTTTTCCTCCTTTTATATTGGATACCATTCTGTTACGTCTCTGGCTCATTTGTCTTTCTGTCTTCTTATTATGTGTTATAGATATCAATGTATAAATATACTGTTACATGAATAACATGAATAGCTTTTAAAGCTTTTACTGCGACACATAACTATTCAATTTCTTGGTATTCTCTTAACAAATGCTTAAATCCATCCATACTAATCCTTCCTATTAATTAATTAATTAATTAATATTAATTACTTAATTAATTAATAATATTATAAATGCGAAAGTTTGTATGGATGTTTGTAACTCTTTCATGCAAAAACTACTGAACTGATCACCATGAAATTTTGCATATATACCTTGTCTGGGACTCCAGAAAGGACATAGGGTACCTTTCATCTAGAACGCGGACGAAGGCGCGGGCACCAGCTAGTATTATAAATATGTAAGTTACTCTGTCTGCCTGTCTGTCTGTAACCTTTTCATGCCTTAACTACTCAACCGATCATCATGAAATTTTGCATATACGTTGTCAGGGCTACAAGAAAGGACATAGGGTGGGTACCTTTCATATACAAAAAAAAAGTACTGTTCCCGAGTGATCGTCTAAAAATATAAAGAATTGGGCGCCACTGTCGCGTGGCGGCGCCACCGTCGTCACAGCGATAACGAAATCAGGCGTTATTACCTACGAATAAATATTTTCTTTTTCAACTCGGACGAAGTCGCGGGCACCAGCTGGTTATCAATAAATAAGAAAATATCTGTGTCCGTCTGTCCATCTGTCAAGTGAACACAGTGAACCAAGTAAATTTATTTCGTCTAGACATTTGAATTCACAAATAAATCGATTTTGAGTGAATGAAATGAAGGAAAGCAATCGAAATGGTTGCATTAAATACTGCCCCTCAATATCCAACAGAATTTCTCAAAACAACGGAGTTGTATTACGAAATTTGAGTATTTTCAACCATTATAACGTTCAACAAGCTCTCGACATGAACCGATTGTGTGTTTACATGTTTATTACTGTGTTCGTCGTTTCCGGTAAGCATATCCTCTGTGTCTTCACTATCACTACATAGTATAAAACAAAGTCGCTTTTTCTGTCCCTATGTCCCTTTGTATGCTTAGATCTTTAAAACTACGCAACGGATTTTAATGCGGTTTCCACTAATGGGTAGAGTGGTTCTCGAGGAAGGTTTAAGTACATAATTTACTAAGTTACGCGGGCGAAGTCGCGGGCAGCAGCTTTAATTTTATTAACACGTAATTTTATAACATGTAGTGCCATCTGTTAACTTTTAGATGAATTAGAGTACTACATTGCTTCAAACAGAATTCCCTAGATGGCGTTGTAAATTTTGCATACACGTTGTCTGGGACTCCAAAAAGGACATAGGGTACCTTTCATCCAGAACGCGGACGAAGTCGCGGGCACCAGCTAGTATTTAATAACTTACTAGCTGGTGCCCGCGACTTCGTCCGCGTTCTGGATGAAAGGTATGTCCTTTCTGGTGTCCCAGACAACGTGTATGCAAAATTTCATGGTGATCGGTTCAGTAGTTTTTGTGTGAAAGAGTTACAAACATCCATACATCCATACAAACTTTCGCATTTATAATATTATTACGGATTGACGCGGACGACCTGCTATATTTTATAAAGTTACGCGGGCAAAGTCGCGTGCAACAGCTAGTATAAAATAAAATCAATCTTAATTACAGATCCTGCGACATCAAAATTCATCGATGTATCGGATACTGAAAACGTAGAATTTGAAGATGTACTGAATGATATCGTAAAGGACTACGAAACAGTTTTTGAAAATAAAACTACTTTAAGTGATCAAACTTATGACCTTACTGAAAATAACTACAATAATAAAACTACAAGGAATATAACCGTAAAATTCAACGATACAGAGAAGGATCCCTTTTATTACATCATAAATGCGATAGAAGGAAACAATTTCTTAGAAACTAGTACACAAAGCGGTACAGGGATTATCATTGATCTACTTAAGACAGTGGAAAATAATTTGTCAAATTATTCAACTTCATCAGGTCTGTACTTGGTTTTTTTTTATGACAAAATATCAAATTGTTTCTAATAAGCTAAGATTTTATTAATACACGTTTATGAGATTGTTGTGTCGATACTTTTTTCAGATTCTCCTTCTATCGATGACACATTTATTGCCAATAGCTTAAATGTTATGAAGAGAGAAATCCCAATTTTATCCATCGACAACGAAGTAAATGAAACTGACGTCGAGGTCGTCACTGAAGCTGCCACTAACGTTACCGATGCTTTAGAACAACTCAAAGATATCATAATTCCATTAAATAATATTATAAAACATAAACAAGAAGTAGAAGAACTCAAATTTATCAAAGAAAAACTTTTTACTTTTATTAAAAATCATACAGAAAAAGATTTCAATTTCAATTTAGATATCAACAAAATAATGGATGTTTTCACTTTATTAGATTTTTCAGGTACAACACCTAACACCACACTTCTCGACTTTATTGGTGGTCGTTTTGAAGATTTTAAAAATGCAAGCATTTTTGACGACGTGATACAAAATATTAACAAATGCCTCGAAAATAATGCATCAACAGAAAAACATTTGACACCACCATTGAAAGACAACGATGTATCTAAAAACAAATTGACTTTTAAAAAAGTAATCAATATGATAAGAGAAACTAAAAATGATATATTGGAAATCATACATGCAAAAATTTCTGAATATAAAAGAATCAAAGAACACAATAAGAAAAGTGAAATCGAGAAAAATAAGAAAGACTTAACAGAGTTCGAAAAAGTAGTACGGAAATGGCAAGAGACTTTAAACATTTTACCCAATAGAAATAAGAGATCAGCTATTAAATTTAAAGATACTAATAATCGAATGAAAAACATATTGCCCAAATACTTAAGAGGCAAATTCACGCCTGAGTTAAAACAACCTAAAAAGCAACACACTGGCCCAGTTCGGACAGGTACATATTTCTAGTAAGATTAAAAATTCAATAAAGAATTGTCTGTTTATTTATTACTAAAAATTTACTGGGTAACTGCAAAGTACTTTCCGGCGTCTGTGTTTCCGAGCTTATATACTTAGCTTTGGCCCGGACTTCGTCCACACGGAATGCAAAGTACTCTATGTCATTTTCTGAAACCCTGTCGACCTGAGGGCCTTGTGCAAGTTTTACTGGATCAAACGAACGCTTAAACGTCAATTTGTATGGGAATGAATCAGCGCCACCTAGTGGCTAACGTGTAGCACTGCTTTATTACCAAACAAATTGACGCATCACGTTAGCCACTAGGTGGCGCTGCTTCATTCCAATACAAATTAATTTTTACGCGTTCGACGCGATTGACCGAGTAAAACTCGCACTAGGCCCTCTGTATGCAAAATATAACGATGATCGGTATACACACATACACACATTGATTTTTTAAAGAAGTAATACAAATCGTAGGTTTTTTCAAAAATAATAAAAAGAACACTTATCTTTTCCGGAAGTAGAGACAAAGGCATTAATCTCTAATTAATTGATTTTTTTTTATTATTATTTTAGAAAAGAAAAATGGAAGTAAAAATAAGAACAGCAAGCACAAACGTAGGACATCAAAGGCGGGAATCAAAAATACTAACAATTCGAAATAACTACCAGCAGTTATTTTTCTTTCTAAATAGAAAAGGATAAAATAAAATAAATAAATTATTTTTAAATAAATAAATTAAAAAATTGTTTTACTGCAGACAAGACAGGTTTATTATGTTACACCGTCAATCATCTAATTCGACTATGGATTTCGCATGCCATACAAAACACTACGAACTTTATGGAACACTAGCTGGTGCCCGCGACTTCGTCCGAGTTCTGGATGAAAGGTACCCTATGCCCTTTCTGGTGTTCCAGACAACGTGCATGCAAAATTTCATGGTGATCGGTTCAGTAGTTTTTGCGTGAACGAGTTACAAACATCCATACATCCATCCATCCATACATCCATACAAACTTTCGCATTTATAAAATTAGTACGGATTATAGGATTGTCCTATAATATACCATAATCCTCTACTAATCTTCAAGCTTCAAAATTTGTTAAATATATTTAAAAACGATTCAAGTTCACTATATGAGTAATATGAAACATCAAATTTCAAAATCCGTTACTTGAAGGATTTAAATAATAACCAAATTTAATTTAAATCATTTATTAGCACCAAATTAGCACATTGTTAAAAAAATATAAAAATAGAAATTACACGTATTGTCTACATGTTATTCATGTGTACTGTGTAGCCAATAATAACTTCTTGAGAAGATCGTCTTGCTCCACATTTGTAACGGTTTTATTAGGATCTTCAAACTTTGTAAATGGTTGTTTTTGTATTTTGAAAATGTCGTCTCTCAATCCGCTGGATACGTCTGGTCTGTCGGAAGCTGCAAGAAAAAAAAACCTTATATACTTACTTTTTTTTTTTTTTTTTTTTTTTATATATAAGTCAAGGCAGCGCTTGGCCGCGATCTCACTTGATGTTAGGTGCAGATGCGGCCGAAGGTGGACCACGCTTACCTAGTAGATGCCCATTTACCCTACGTTTGAAGACCCCGAGATTGTAATTTTGGGGAAACACAGACGCAGGCAGTGAGTTCCACTCCTTAGCAGTTCGGACAAGGAAGGTGGAACTGTAACGCTTCGTGCGTGACCGAGGAACCCCAACCACGAAGGGATGAAACCCCCCCCCCGCCCGCGCCTCGTGTTTCGCAAGTGGAATTTAAAGTTTTATTGCTTTGGTTGATTTATTTATTTATATATATTTATATTTAATACCTCTAGTACTCCTTACAGTCCCTCTGGTACTACCTACAATCCCTCTGGTACTACCTACAATCCTTCTGGAACTCCCTACAATCCCTTTGGTACTACCTACAATGCTTCTGGAACTCCCTACAATCCCTTTGGTACTACCTACAATGCTTCTGGAACTCCCTACAATCCCTTTGGTACTACCTACAATGCTTCTGGAACTCCCTACAATCCCTCTGGTACTACCTACAATCTCTGGTACTACCTATAATCCCCCTTGTGTTTCGACGAGTGAGTAAGCGATACCAGAGCCCATTACCCTATCCCTTCCTAATCCATAATCCTACTACTGTGGGCAGCGCACTTGTAACACCTGTGGCGTTTCTTGTGTTATAGCCGACGGTAGCCACATACCATCAATAGGATCGTCAGCCGGTCTGTCGAATTTAACATTCAATTCCATTTAAATCCTTAGCGGTGGAAGGTACATACAATTTTATATTGAAATATTAAATAAAATTAACATACCTCTGAAAACATCGAGGTCTTCCTTCTGTTCTTTTTGAGACACAAAAATCTTGAACAACTCACGAGCTAATAAGAAATTCCCTCTCTCCAAATTAATTAAAATGTCTAAGGCGATTTTATAAAGCAAATCGTTACTCAAATCTCCACCTTTGGCTCTTCTGATTCTCAAATAAATTTGTACTCTGTTTTTAATCAACTGATTAATGACTTGATCTCTAGTTACTTTCATATCTGCAGTACTTGTGGTCGTCTCTGTAAATTCACTGTGTTTACTATCTACAATTTTAAAATTAGATAATTTTTCCACAGTATTCTTTTTGTCTTCCTTACGCAAACTCTTTAGGATTTCGTCATTCGTCTTTATGTTTGTTTGGACGTAATTGATGAAGTCATCGACTTTTGCAATATTCTCTGGAGAAAGTTTACTTTCTGTGGTATATGAAATGTTCAGTTTATTCAACACGTTGACATATTGTTTCGTGTGCATCGCAAGTGTTTTCATCAGCATCAACTGGTCAGAAGGAGGTACTTTAACTAGCAGGGCATTTTTTTTAAAGCCTGTCGGTAGAGATGTAGTTGATGCCATCATTTTATTTAATACATCAAATGGTTCAGGTGATTCCCCGTCCATACTTCTACGGTTATTGTTCCTCAAACTTTTTAAATTTTTAATAGTCCTTTCCCACACAACCGCTGATGTCGGGCGATCTTCAGAGGTACCACTTCTTCTTGAAGAGGGAACTTTTGCATCCTTTTTGAGAAACTCAAACATAGTCTTAATTTTATCGACAGAGTCAGCTTGAACATAGTTTTGATGTTTACTCCTACTACTGTACGGTTTATTGTGAAATTTTATATCATCTGGAGTTTTCAAAATGTGATTTAAACACGGCAATAATTCATTAATTTTTATATCACCGTTTTGAACGGACAGTCCTTTTGAATTTTGTAAATCGATCAGATCCTGTATGATCGATTTCAAATGAGATTTCAATTTCTCTTTAATATCATTAAATTTTGTAAGACTTGCTCCAACAGTCTCTTGCGCGACTTGATTTGTGTTACGCAAATGTAAAGGAACGTAAGGCTGCTCTGTGGTTGTAGTTGTTGTAGTAGTTGTAGTAGTAGTTGTAGATGTTGTTGAAATTTGGTCTGTTTCTAAGCCAACCATTTTTATTAAGTCAACAAATGATTTAATTTTAAAATATTCTGACAAATTAAGCAATATATCTCCTTCTATATTAGGAACAGATGTTTCTTTTTCTGATGATCCGGTTTCAAAAATTATCTCAGGTTTATTCTCAGACTTACTCAGATAGTCTAACACTAGTTTATCTTTTGCTGTAAGTGTAACGTTTTCTAAATTAACATTAGGTATACTTTTCAATTGTTTGTTTGACAAACGGTCGCCTTTCTGCAAAAACTTTTGACTTTTAATTGTGTTTAACATCCTTCTCCTACTTCCATTGGGCATCATTAACTTTGTTATCTTTTCTAGTATTTTCCCAAACAAATTTAAAGATGCATTTTCACTGTCTTTTAAATTCTTTTCTGTGTAAAATTCCTGCGAATCATTTTTTATTTTGTTCTTGGCAATATTCAAATCTCTTCTGACTTCATCAAATTTTTTCATCAAAGTTAAAACATCGTTCAATTTTGATATTGCTTTCTTATCAAACATATTTTCTTTTTTACTATCATTTAAGTTTTGTTTTTGTTTTTGATTTACATTATCCACGATGGCTTTAGAAATCACATGTTCATTGTCATTATGGGATAAATTATCTTTACTTTCGTGAAGACTTTCACACAATGATATATTGTTAACATTTTTGTTTTTATTTAAGGCTTCGGAAATCTTTCCTAAAGCATTCTTTAAGAAAGTTTCTTGGCGTAAATTTAAAGGTTCTCTAAATAATTCTAGTAAATCAGCAATCTTTTCATGTTTCAACATTTCAGTTTCTAACGAATCGCCATTAGCATCCTTTTCCATGTCCCATAATTTGTTCAATAAATTACCAGCAATAAACGCCATTGCCGTAAGAGTGTCGTTTTCGGGTGTAAAAGTGACATTGGAGGTTATAGGACCTTTCTTATCTCCAATAATTTCTGAGCCACTCTTAAGTTCGCCCACGACTATCTTTGATAACTCCTTATTTTTCACTTTCTGGGTGATATTTCCGAGCAGTTTATATTCTTTTTTGAGATTTTTCATTTCTTCTCCATCAATTGTGTCTATTTTATTATCTGTAATTTGAAGGTTGTGTTTATCTATTTGGGGATCGTTGTAATCAATGTGCAAGTCATTTAAAGCAGATTTATTACTTCTGTCTTTCAAGTCTACTCTTCTAGTATTCATTTTAAGTGCCACGTCAAACTTTTGAGCGCTAAGAGTTCCAGATATATTTGAAGATTTTAGTGTATCTGAAACAAAAATGTGTGAGTATATTTATTAACTTTAATTTACTGTAATTACTTAGGAAGGTTTTTTTATTTCATGCGAACACGTAAGGATTTAACGTATATCCAAGTACATAGTTTCAAAGAAAATCAGAAAATTCAAAAAATATATTACCTTCATTGATATCATCGACGGTATTATGAAATATAACAGTCTTATTGTATTTCTTATTTGGTGAAGACCTTTTGTATCTCGCAAGACTTGGGTAATCCCTTTGCTGTCTTCCAACGATCCTGTCTGAAAATAAAAGTAAAAATATATAGAAAGAATTAAAAAAAAATAGCTTTTAAAAACAATAGAACTTACCTTTTTGCGATTTTTTTATATGAAAAAAAAGTAGAATGAAAAGAAATAATTATGTGCTTTCAGTGCAACTTTATTAGGATTAGTGCAAGTGCTCTGATCATATTACTAGAATATAACCTGAAATTAAATAAAAAAAAAAATGTGTCAAAAAACATTAAAATTGTTATAGTTAATTGAATTCAAGGCTTTTAGCTTCTTGTACAAAATGGCTTTTTCTTATATATATTTATTTATTTACAATATAACACATAATTATGGTAAATCATCACAGGATTACTCCTAATTCTATGTATCTGTTCATTTTGATTGTTCATAATTGATGAATAAAAATTATTTAAATTATTTATATAACACAAAATTACAAAAATTACAAAAAATACAATCCAGCAGTGGACTGACTGAGGTGGTGATTAGCTATTTCATACAATGTAACAAATTTCTGTTCTTATTTAATACGTTAACTGTCAAGCCGAAATACTGAAATTACATAGATGGCCGAAACAATAAAATAATTGAATATATTTCCCTAGTGGGAAAAATACCAGAAGTCAATACGGGCTGCTATTTTATGGTTCGTACATTATTGTAAGGCGCCACCACGCGACGTCGCGTTATGTGGAAATTTACTTGTTGATTAAACTTTATTCGATTGCGATATTGTTAATGGGATGGTTCAATAAAAATATAGCAAATTTGTTTTTTTTTTTACCTATTGGTGACCTCTTGTTGAAACTTGGATTTCTGTATGCCATTGAATATTTACTCTTTTTCCTGTCTACATCTGGAATTTAATTAACAAAATTATTAGTGGAAATTAAACTTGTGGACCAGAAGCCCTAGTTAAAGTAACAATTTAAAACGATAACGAAACCGATAACGAAGTTCGAAAACAATAAAATGTATTGGATTGACATATGCCGTCGCTAAATCACGTGACAAACTTTCGAACTTCGTTATCGTTTTTAAAATTTGAAAGGCCCCAGTCCTACCGTTAGAAGTAGAAGTCATGTTTCGTCACCATACCTCATTACTGGCAATTTGCACGATAGTCATGAGAAATATGGTTTAAAACTTTCAATTTAGCACTGGCGCAAAATTAGCGCTGTGCTTTGCATCAGCTTATGCTGAGCCAGATACCTTTTTGCTGCCATGGCGCACACTCAATGGGATTTTAATTTAAGTATATATTGTCTTTCAAATGTGAAAAATTAATGTAGGTATGTATTTTATTTGTTTTGTTATCTTTATATGTATTCGTGTGTCATGTGTATTGCAAATAAATATTTTTCTATTCTGTTCTATTCTATTCTAAAATTAAGAAAAACTTACCAGCTGTAATCATCGATAAAGCATTATCCAGGTCGTCTTCAGTGATTTGATTGCGTTGGTCGATACACTCGGAGATTACGCGACAGTCCCACTCACCGTCAGCGTTGCAAGAGCAACGCGTGCAACCGGTGCATATATTGGCTGAAACACGATTACCCGATTGGGGCGTATGTATACAGGGTGTACAAAAATTTATTGCGGCTCGCTTGCCTTTTTTATGCGGCCCGAAACGTAGCTTAGCCGAGTATTTTTATTTTTATACTAAAACTAGCTGCTGCCCGCGACAACGCCCGCGTAACTTTGTAAATGACATACTAAAACCTACCTCGAGAACCACTCTATCCATTAGTGAGAACCGCATTAAAACCGTTGCGTAGTTTTAAAGATCTAAGCATACATAGACAGACAGACAGACAGACAGCGTGGCCCAGGGTAAAAAAAGGTTGAGTATGGCTGGTCTATTATCGTAAAATCATTGAAATAATTATGTACATACCTTCCGAGCAGTCAGAATACTCCGATAGGAATGGCACGCAGCTTGACTTTTTATTTAATCCATTACCAACTAGAAAAAAAAATTTTTTTGCAATCTCTTTTGACTGATTCCAAGTTTAATTATAATTAATACAATTATTGCAGCCTGAACTGAATCAACTAATATTATTAATATTATTAATATTATTATGAATATGTATTATTCATAATTATTAAAAAATTAATAATTACAAGTCTCATAAATATGTCTGAAAAAATTTCGTAAAAAAGATGTACTTACAGAATTTCTTAACAAACTACTTACCGTTTAAATGTAGCCTAGCCGTCGATCTTTACAAAAAAATTATAAAAAAGAACTCAACTGAAGTCATATATTTTGTCATATATATCTGTAAGTACATCGTCAGATATATGTATATATGTTTAATAAATGAAAATAAAGTATAAGTACCGTTACATGCTGAAAGAATGAGTATGAAAATTTATGACAATCAACAACAAAATTGAAAGGAAGTCGGTGCAGTTGTAATATTGTGTACCGAGTAATAATATTAAATATTGTGCAAAACACTGTGCTCTCAAATACTGAAATATCGTGCGTTTGAAATGTAGTGCTAAGTTGGAAATCATAAGAGAAAATTACGAGAAATCGATAAACTGTTTCACAATTATATTAAAAACCAAAACATATTGAAAAATAAACTTTTTAATAACACACTATAGAAAAATAAAAAAATACACAAAACACGAAAAAAAATCACATCACTATTTTTTTTTAAAAAATCACTAAAATCGTCATTCATAAATTTTCTGTTCTTTATTCTATTTTTAAATAATTTTTCTCAATAGTTTATTTGTCATTATTGACGATGAAGTCGTCGTAGTCGCCGAGCGTTCCCGCCATCAGATTTTCCTTCGGTATTTTCCTCTTCATCTGCTTGATCATGTTTCTAATGTGGTTGTGAAGATTTCTCCTATGGCCGTCCGGATGGCTGCAGCACAGCGTATCGCCTCCTGCAATCACCAATCTTAACTTAAAAATTATGGCATTTATAACTTACATCCGCAACATGGGGATCATCAACAAATCAGTCAACGAATTAAGATTGGTGACAGGAAACGACACGCCGTTGAACGAAAACAAATGACGATAACTTTCAAATTGTTTTTATTAAACATTCTTTAAACAATCACAAAACACAATTAGCAAAACACACCAAAATTAAACGTAACGATACACATTGACAGGAAGAATTGAAAAAGAAGTGAGTGGACCCAGAATACAACCTTTAGGCACTCCATACCATTTTCCAATAACTGATAGATCCCATCGCTCATCGTTCTCCTGACTCTATAGGAGATCGTCCTGAAGTAATTCGCCCTGTCCTGTCTAAACAGTTTTGAGTACATTTGTCTCGGGGAATCTGAATCTCGTATGTATTTATAATAATCGCAGAACCAAGCTGTTCGATTCAGGCAGCTCACTTCCATTCCGTGCACGGCACAAACGCAGTATAAGCATACAGGATCTCTAATTTTCTTCTTTTTCCTATTTTTACTCGCCTCATCGGTACGCTCTGTTATAAAGTCAATCCAATTGTTGATGTCTGTACTGTTTTTATCGTCTTCTTTGTCCGGCAAAACATTTGTGTAGTAGGAGGTACCTCGTCGGCAACGCGCATTCGAAGCGTATGGAATCTCGTCGTAATGCCACAGGTAATCTGTTTGAATTCAACGTCTTTATTACTCCTATTAACTTTAGTGGGAACAAGGACAATGCGTCGTTACTTAATATTCATTGTATATCTAGATAAAATTCTAACCAATTTTTTTTTTAATAATAGAACTATGAATACAATAAACTTATCTTTCCTTATTTTTTGCTGACCTAATATTATATGTTACCCCACCCTATTAAGACAGACTTACCAGTAAACATAATATCGTCACTCCCTGCAGTATTCAGTCATATGAAAGTTCCTATCATTATTTTTGCTTTTGCTACTATAGCACTGTTTTAAATTCTCCTAAACCACATTGTTAACGCACGATATTTTACTGTACATTATTTAGTATACATACATTTTAAATATATAATTTGTAAGTGTTTTATGAAGGCATACGTTCAATGACTTCTTGGTGTTGGACAGTTATTATTATTCAACTGTTCCGACTTCTCGTTTGGCACTAACCTCTCCGGATTCTATTCGACAGTACCCTCTCGTGTTCGTAAGGCTCATTCTTCTGAAACTTTTCATTCAAAGTCGCCATTCTAATACATTCGTTTACGTTCTTCGCCGGTCGTTTCGAACAATACTCGTGCTTGCCGTCTACCGCACAAACGCATATTGAACATGTTTCGTCATCAGCAGCTTCGAAGTTCATGTGACCTCTTCGTGTATTTCCCTCTTCACTTTCTTCTTCGCTGTCCGCCTTCAATTTTGCGGATTTCTCAGTGATCTTAATGACAGTGCGACCTGGCTGACAAGTCATATTTAACTCCGCCAACCTTTCGGTTCTCGCCAAAATGCGATCATATCCAAATTCTACAAAAATCTCAAGCAACTAAGTTCAATTCATTCATTTCTACTTATATTTTTTGTGTATTCTGGAAATGTTACACTAGGTGGGTGTATTTTTATCCCTCCTCTCGTCGTTATCCTTATTGCTGAGGATTGCTATTTTTGTCATTGTACCTACAACTCCACTGTCTGTTACTGCCATTAACTGGAGAGCCTGATTGAGACAGGCAGAGACAAAAGACCAGCTTATATTAACAGCACATGTACTGTTGCTCTCAGGTGCGTAACATATAAACATATAACATATTTAACTATCAGTACAGCTGCTTTCCTAAGAAATGGCATTAGATTGTACTGAACATATTAGTGTGACTTTTAGTTTATTTATAATAATTTTTATTGGTGTATAAAAATAATAAATTCATCATCGTTATCTCATCAACCTACAAGCCTCCATTGTTTGATAAAGGCCTTTTTTTATTGAGATCCACTAAACGTGGTTCTCCGTTTAGTGGAATAGAATCTTCCACTGCTAACCTCTCTCTTGAGGTCTGTTCAAAGGAAATCAGTTCACGGGGTTTTCGACCGCTTTCGACGGTTATGTCCCGCTCAACCCACTTCAGCTTACTAAGTGTTTGGTAGTTCTCAGACGGATCTCAACATTGACAAGAAAACAAGAACTGCCAGAAATGCTTGCCTCGCTCCATAGACTTTCGATTTTTAGAGACATTTCAGCGGTGTCCACTACTGATCACCGCATGTCTAATCTGACAATATGTATTGCATTGCCTGATTGACGATAAAAAGATATAGCCCAACTCTATTTTTCTGTCCATCTTTGTCTGCTTGTACTTTTTGTCCAAAGTACTACACGAACAACTTCGATACATTACATAGATCGATAGATCGACAAAAATTGTGGAATGAGCTGGAAAGAACTGGTTATAGCAATTTTTCAATGATATTTAACTTTTAATTAAAAAATCATATTGATTGTATCTTTTATTTTAATGTGGATCTTTCCAAAAAATATTATTTTTGAACTATGTGAATTACAAAACTAAGACTTTTCTGGCAGCGAAGCGAATTTCAAAGGCTGCAGCTGAAGAAGCTTTTGAACTGATAGTCTGTCTCTTAATCCAACTATCAAGCAAAAACTACTTGAAGAGAAATTGCTATAAACACCAAATAAAGTAGGACAACTCACCGGCGTCGACTCGACTGAAGACAACGAACACGATGACCACTAATCCGAAGCACAAGTATTTCAGTTGCATCTTGTATCAATTATGTTAAAACAATTTAACCCATTCGTACATATGTAAGGAGGTTTTATAGGATTTTACGCTTGAATAGACACTTTGATACATTGTTTAGAATACAGGGCCGGACTCGTAATTCACCATTATTATACCCACTTTGGACAATGCCATCAGAAATTTACGTAACGCATGGAGATAAAAGGTAGCAAGTATTAAGTTGCTTACTTTGAAACTAGATGGTGCTGTGTGGAATGTGTGAATATTTATTATTTATTTATTTATTTAAAAATATAATTTTTATGGCATCTATAGAACATTTAAAAATAGTCTTTGACATGTTTATTCTTTGGTTATGTACCTATCAATCTTCTTTTTTTTTAATATATAAAAGTCAATGTGTGTGTGTATGTTATTCCCTATGGACTCCCAAAACCGCTGAACCGATTTTGATGAAACTTTCAGACAATCTTCAGATTAGTCCAGCGGGTAATCCTGTGGAGTTTGGTAGCGATTGGAAGTCGGGAGCGGGTCGCTAGTGTATTTAAATAGGCGTTCCCAAGAACTATGCACACCACGCCACATGTCTTTTATTTATGTTAAGGTTGGCAAACAGGCTGACGGTCCACTCGACAGTAGGCTATACCGTCCCCTGTAGATCCAGGCTGCTTCTGACCGGTCTTATTAAAAAATCATAGGGGCGGCCAATGATTATTGCATTTGTCTCGCTAGGCTTGACTAGATAGAGTAGTACTTTACATGCGGCAGTTTTTTATTGTAGTATCTGTAAAACATCGTCACTTTTTATCACTTTTTATACAGTTTTATTATATTTTTACCCAGTTTCACTACGCAAATTGACATTTTATTATGCTCAAAATTTAATAAAACATTCGGCACTGCAGTGTTGCAGTGTGACTGGCTCGGGTACGGGTACGCCTAAATCGGCGTAGTATTTTTTGGCGCAAGTCGAGCGCAGCGAGACCAATCATTCATCTATGGGGGCGGCCTATGTCCAGCAGTGGACGTCCTGCGGCTTAGATGATGATGACGGTTGCTATCACAGTGAGGACAGGAATATTCATTTTTTATTTCATCGAAAGAACGACAAATTAGATCTCCAGTCTGCTAGAAATTTTTGTGTAAAATTTTAGACCTCAATCGAAGGAAAGTCGCACGTTTATAAGATGCCAACCTAATATGTTACTACGAAGCTTTTGTTAGTTACTATTTTGAAATTTAAAATAGCGATTTTTCGTAGTAGATCCGTACCTGTTTGTAAATGTATAAACGATTGTTAGCGCATTGGTTCCAACAAATAAGACGAGTAAGCTATTAAATCCTTATCGCTTTCAGCAACACCTGACATTCGGAACGCATCTGTATGTTGGAATACTTCATTGATTATTTCAATCAATCAATTCAACTTGCTGTTATATGAAAACTAGTAGGTTGAACTAGTAGGTTACTAGGGATACACGGCGACACTTGACACTAGACACTCAGTGTATACATCGACTGTCTGCGTGTGTCCACTGCCGCGACACTTAGTTGCAGATAATAATAATAATAATAATAAATAATAATAAATATCTTCACACATTCCACACAGCACCATCTAGTTCCACACTAAGCAACTTAATGCTTGTATTATGGATACCAGACAGTTGATATATTACATACATTACTTTTTTTTTGTAAATACATACATATTATAAATACAAAACATCCATGACTCAGGTACAAAGGTAAATGTTAGCACATAAACATTGTCCCTAGCGGGATTCGAACCCGCGACCGCTTGGTTAACAGCTAGGGTCACTAGCCACTAGACCAAACGTGTCGTCAATGATGTAGTGTCGGTGTCGCTTAGTGTCCGTGTTGCAGCCGTGGAGACACAAGTGTCGCGTAGACAGCCAATACACTTGAACTCCGGGACGCTAGATACATACACCAATGTCGACACAAAAATTGCTTACCGTGTGGACGCAATCGACACTAGTGTCGCATTTGTGTCGAGAGTCAGTGTCTTCGTATAGCCCTTGAGTTTTTAGCAATTGCAATTACTCGGGTTAGGTCTTTGTTTCGTGAAGTATTGAAGAGAAAAAGGAAGGATTAACTAGCTGTCAACCAAGCGGTCGCGAGTTCGAATCCCGCTAGGGTCAAATGTTTTTATGTGTTAACATTTTACCTTTGTACCTAAGTCATGGATGTTTGTATCTATAATTTGTATGTACTAGTATTTACAAAAAAAAAGTAATGTATATAGTATGTAGTATATCAACTGTCTGGTATTGGTAGTATAAGACAAAAAAATTATAATTTATAAAAAAGTGTACCAAATGTATTGAATTAAAAAAAAAAGATTGTTTTTTTTTTAATTGTCTCATATTTTTATATCTATTATAAGAACTTTTAGATTCGCCCTTAGTATGTTCTAAATTGCGACATAGCTACTTGGTGGATATTTAAAAAAAAACGAGTGTAGGTTTGATTCATAAATATAAGATATCATAAATCAGAACGAATTTCTGATTTATGATATCTGTTAAATTTGAACAATCCAAAATCGATTTTTTATATTTCATTACACCGTAATAATAACCTCTGAATATTTATTCCTGCAAAACGTCTAATTTATAATATTTATTTATTTATTACTAGCTGACCCGGCAAACGTTTTGCGAAAAAATAAAAAATAAATTTTTGAGGTGGACCACCCTTAACATTTAGGGGTATGAAAAATAGATGTTGGCCGATTCTCAGACCTACCCGATAAGCACACAAAATTTCATCAAAATCGGTCCAGCCGTTTCGGAGGAGTTTGGCAACAAACACCGCGACACGAGAATTTTATATATTAGATAACCTCTAAATTCTTATTCCTGCAAAACGTCTTATTTATAATATTTATTATTTATTTTATTATTTTTCCATATAAAAGTTTAAATAAAAAAACACAAAATCATGTTGTTATAGTTAGAAGTTTTCGGTACTTACTACTCGTGCGTGGTGAGTACACTGCCTTATATTTTTTTTATTTAACGTGTGAACAAATATGTACTTAACTGTTTTATTTAACGTGAGCATATTTTACTAGACATGCCATCCACCATCACGAACGTACCGAATAGAAAAAGACAATCAACATATTAAGCTAACCGTGCTATTAATATTTTTTTTAAGTGTTAAGTGATATTTTATTAACGCCCGACGCAAAAACGGGATGCTAAGTTTGACGTGTGTTGGCTGTGTATCTGTCTGTGAAATCTTAGCTCCCAAATGAATGGAATAATTTTTATCGTTTTTTTTGTTTCAAAGCTGACGTGATCAAAAGTAAGAAAGAACAAAGAAAGTAATAAATAATACCAAGTAAATTAATTGTTATATAACCTAGTTATGTCTCCTAGCACATCACCAGACCACCGTGCATGTGCATTCCTAAGGAGCGATAAGCGTTTTGCTGACGTTAGGTCTACACCGGTGGCCAACCGTCGTTCATGAATCACTCGACAACTAGCTGCGAAGCAATTCAGTATTCTTTTAATAAACTTTATTTATTTATTTGTGGGACGGAATATGAATCCACATTATTATATTTACATATTTATATATTTACAATTACACTTATTTACATACTTAGTCACAATTATTTACAAATGCTGAGTGGCGAGAAAGCGCGTGCTTTCGGAAGCTGTGTTGAACGCCGACTGACCGGTTTCCGTGCCTCTTCTTTTAAATGAAGAATGACACGGAAATTCCAAATAGGTCACTTTAGAAGGAGGTCGCCACATATTTATTCATTTATTTATTTATTTCACAACGAGGCAGACATCAAACTATAAAAATGTATGCGTCAGTCCAAAACTAACAGCGTCAAAAGTGAAACTTTTTATGTAATTCAAAAACTGTCAATAAGTGTACAAAAAAATACATTGCAGCAAAGAAAAATTGACTGGAAATTATAATAAAAATGATTTATAATAAAAATCAAGAAAAATCTACAGACTATCCCGAATTAATTACTACGGAAGTTTCACTCGTACGTACTATTATTTACATATACATAAAACTATATACATATACGTACAAGTGAAACTTCCATAGTAATTAATTCGGGATAGTCTGTAGATTTTTCTTGATTTTTATTATAAATCATTTTTATTATAATTTCCAGTCAATTTTTCTTTGCTGCAATGTATTTTTTTGTACACTTATTGACAGTTTTTGAATTACATAAAAAGTTTCACTTTTGACGCTGTTAGTTTTGGACTGACGCATACATTTTTTGTATCTTCATTGACAATAACTGAGAATAAAAACAATATTAAAATTTTTTTAATATGAAATAATTTAATAGACATATACATATATATATATATATATATATATATATATATATATATATATATATATATTACATATACATAAACATTCTACATTAAGAAAAGAACTATATAAGTAATTAATATGACTTATGTTAACGAGTTAACTCTCATGACAAAACGCTAGTGTCCCATAAAAAGTTTCACTTCAATAAACTCACCAATGTCATGATATCATTTGCCAAATCTCTTGCTAGATCATGAGATATGAAACAACTCAGTCCACTGAGTGCTAATCCTGCTTCATATTGATTCTGAGCATTTAAATCTTTCCTTATCATATTTGTAGTGAGCATAAGTAACTCTGAGTCTGCATGGAATGATTGACTAGCTGCTAAGTACCCGATTCTTTTGTAAGTGAATTTGTTTGAACTCATCACCTCAATAATATTGAATATAGCCCATGATATGTCATATCCTAACATTTGAAGCTAAAATAAATGTCAATTTAATTAATAATTACAACAGTTACACTTACAAATTCGATCTACTTAAGACCTAAGTACTTACGTATGTCAGCTTAGCGACAGCGTTAGCTTTCTTATGTTATGTTATCTTGTCGTAGTTCCACTTTAATTTCTTCCATACATTGTGCTATGTACTTGGCCTAAAATCGAATATTATATAAAAAAATATAACATTCAAAACTTATTTACATGTTTATTAAGTAAATAGTAACAATTTCTGATGTGTACCTACCTCGTTATCTTTATTATTCCTTATACCACGCACTAAATCGGTGAGATTTTTATCGAACATTCTTTCGAAGTTCCCCTTTACTTTCTTTAGTGCCATTTTATTGAATTATTTTCCATAAACATATAATTAAAAAATAAGGACGTTGAACACTTGAAGCATGACTGTATTATCTTAAAGAAGATAAGTTTTACACAACACTAAATTAAAAATAAAATTCAGGATTCGCCAGGCAGTCATAAAACCAAACTTTGTCATTTGTGATTTGTTAGTTAAACGTCAGACAGATGGATGACAGTAATGTCATCCATCTGTATATAGTATGATAAGATCATACTCTATAATCCGTAGCATATAGAGAATGAACTATGTCTGTGTAGTACTCATTTTTTCCATAATATTAATTAGTTGTTCTGTATTTATCCAATTTATCCGACACAGACTGTCAATGTCAACAGTGTCACTGTCAGTCAACATCAACAATTTTCTTTCCGCCTCTCTCACTCTGCTAGAGTGAGAGAGGCGGTAATAAGAAAGAGACAAGGAGTTTAACAGTTTAACACTTAACAGTTTGTTAGCTCGACGAGTTCACTCTCATGACAAAAAGTTTCACTTCAATAGTGTCCCATAAAAAGTTTCACTTCAATAATCTTTTCGATACAATTGTCACTAGGCGGATGCCGCCGCAATTATAGGAGGCTCAGCATGCGCCAATAAAAGCTACAAGCAACATCCCAAGCTCTTAATAAAAATGGTCAATAAAATAGTAAATAGTAAATAGTAAAATGTAGTAGTAGTTTAACATATTAAGTTGTGTTTCGTTTCATTCAATTTTCATTCAATATAAATTTTTGTTTTTTTTTTAAAACGAGGAAACTACAACGGTCCGAGTTAACTACCTAAATAAATAATTAATCTATACTAATATTATAAAGAGGAAAGATTTGATTGTTTGCATAGATAAATGATTGGTCTCGCTGCGCTCGACTAGATACCGCCGTCGTACTTGTTAAATGCGGCATAAAATAGTACGCCGCATTCGGCGTACCCGAACTTGTCACACTGCAAACTGTCTGTGATGTGTACGTGGCGAATGTTTTATTAAATTTTAGGTATAATAAAATACCAGTTTGCGTAGTGAAACTGTGTAAAAATATTATAAAACTGGGTAAAAAGTGATAAAAAGTGACGATTTTTTTACACACACTACAATAAAAAGTTGCCACATTTTCGGAGCTATTGCTTTTGTATAGCGCTCTATCTATTCGAGCGTAGCGAGACCAATCAATTATCTTTGTTTGTTGTATCTCGTTTCATTCAATTTTCATACAATCTAAATTTGTGTTTTTTTTAAAATAAGGAAACTACAACGCTCCGAGTTAACTACCTAAATAAATATTTAATCTATACTAATATTATAAAGTGGAAAGATTTGATTGTTTGTTTGTTTGAATTGAATATAATTTGAAAAATACTTTCACTGTTGGTAAGCTTTATTATCAGCTTTATTATTAGCTTTTATTATCGCACTGAGCTATCACCAGTTAGACGTTTGTCGAAAATATGCAGGTAATTATTAAAAATCAATGTACCCCACATTTTAATATTTAATGACAAGCAAATATGAAAACAATGTCGTACACCGCTCAAATGACACAGTGTGAAGCGATCGGTGTCCGTTATACTCGTATTATAGTCAGCAGGAAGACATATTGTAACAGGAAATCAAAAAATAAAATAAATCAAAATGGTTCGTATAAGAATACTGACGCGTTTTTTGTTTAATCCAATGAGAAGGAGATGTAGCCTTAATAGGGGTAAGTTTCTTAATTTTATATTTACTTACGTTGACCGAGTGGAAAATATATCACTACATAGTATAAAACAAAGTCGCTTTTTCTGTCCCTATGTCCCTTTGTATGCTTAGATCTTTAAAACTACGCAACGGATTTTAATGCGGTTTTCACTAATGGGTAGAGTGGTTCTCGAGGAAGGTTTAAGTACATAATTTACTAAGTTACGCGGGCGAAGTCGCGGGCAGCAGCTTTAATTTTATTAACACGTAATTTTATAAACTATAACTAACATGTAGTGCCATCTGTTAACTTTTAGATGAATTAGAGTACTACATTGCTTCAAACAGAATTCCCTAGATGGCGTTGTAAATTTTGCATACACGTTGTCTGGGACTCCAAAAAGGACATAGGGTACCTTTCATCCAGAACGCGGACGAAGTCGCGGGCACCAGCTAGTTTATAATAAAATAAAATCGACATACAACATAGTCTATATTTATTTATTTAATAGCTAACCTTACAGCATGTAACATTTAACAAATACATAAAATAGATTAAATTTTTATTTAGCCTATTACAAGGTTAGTCATCTTAAAATTTATAAGTACAAAAAAAGTGCTAGTAATTAAAAAATTATAATATATATCTATGTATACATGTATCTATAAATTGTGTGTGTGTGTGTGTGTGTGGAATATATAAACATATTCCTATAATTACATAAGTTTTAGTATAACACAAATTATTTTACTTAAGAAATCTCTCTATATATGAATATTCTCGTGTTGTATATTTGTAACCAAACTCCTCCGAAACAGCTTGACCAATTTTTATTGTTTTTTTTTTTTGTGTATATTTGATAGGTCTGAGAATAGGTCGTAAACTATTTTTATACACCTAAGTGATAAGTGGCCCAAAATTTTTATTTTTATCTTTTGGCAAAATATCGTTTTACCGGGTCAGCTAGTATTAGTATGATATTAGTAATGAGTAGCCGTACATTTCAGTTATAATACTTTTATTATAATACATTTTAACTCTGACTAAATTTAACTATTTTACAAGGCATTATTTTTTATTATAATACATTTTAACTCTGACTAAATTTAACTATTTTACAAGGCATTATTCCAAGAATCATTCGCCATCGCCAGCGCTCCCGATCAAGAGGGCTCACCCCGGCCACAGGGTTGCCCTCCTTCCAAAATTCTCATGTTGCTAGCGTACACCATAGAGTAAAGAAATCTATTTTAGGCTTGGAACAAAGGTATTTAAATGACTCTTAAATTAATGAAACCTAACAATAGATTAATTAAAATTTTCAGCTTCTCTGAGATTGTGTTTCGTGCGTATAATCCTGACTTCGTTGGTGTTGGCGATAGCAGTCGGCCTTTGGATGGCAGAAGTACACCGTCAAGCATACCTCATCAGACAGAAGGAGCGAGAACTACACCACTTCAGGAAGAGCAGAGACTTGGAGTTTTATCTCGACTACGTGTTGGTATTTCGAATTTTTTTTGTCGGTCGTTTTCTCATGATTACTAGAAGAAAAATTAAAAATAATAATTTTGTAGTGCAGATCCAAAAACTAGACACTTGGTGCTACAATTGGCTTTTTTTAAATTTACTGTACGACAAGTTACAGCCTGTTGAAAATAACCTAAAAATTTCGATATTTTTTTTGCTCCTCTAATTTTTGTGGGGAGTGTAGTTGGTGCTCGCGACTTCGTCCGCGTTGAAAAAGCAATATATCGCCTGACATCGTTATTGCTATTATACTTAGCCAGGAGATAGTTTCCTTAATTTTAGATAATCCCTCGGGAGCAGTACTTTTTTCTGGATGAAAGGTACCCTATGTCCTTTCTGGTGTCGCAGGCAACGTGTATGCAAAATTTCATGGTGATCGGTTCACTAGTTTTTGCGTGAAAGAGTTACAAACATCCATACATCCATACTTTCGCTTCGCACTTATAATATTAGTAGGTACGGATTCAACAATAATACAATTTAAAATATGCATTCTTAACTTTTCACTGTCAAACGTTTCATGTTTCTGTCAAATTAGCAAATAAGGTAAACATTTGACCTTCAGCAAATTATCGGTTGCTTGCTAAAAATAAAAATGATCAAATTTTTTTACATAGATTAATGATTGGTATCGCTGCGCTCGACTAGATAAGTACCGCCGTCGTGCTTGTAAAATGCGGCAAAAAATACTACTCCGAATTCGGCGTACTGTGGCCAGTCACACTGCAAACTGTCTGTGATGTGTACGTGCCGAGTGTTTTATTAAATTTTGAGCATAATAAAATGCCAGTTTGCGTAGTGAAACTGTGTAAAAATATAATAAAACTGTGTAAAAAGTGATAAAAAGTGACGATTTTTTACACACACCACAATAAAAAGTTGCCGCATTCACGGAGCTATCGCTTTTGTATAGCGCTCTATCTAGTCGAGCGCAGCGAGACCAATTATCTTTGGCGTGATTATTTTATTTTATTTCAGAAATGTTCTAATAGAGCCGTCCGTGTTTCCGTGTGAAGAGACGTTTGAGGTACCGCTCGCTGTGATGGTCACCAGCTCACCGTCGCATCGCGAGCAACGTAACACAATTAGACAGACATGGGGCAAACATTTCCCCACCATTTTCTTTATCGGTCTGGACTTAAACGATGCTGACTTTCAATTGGTAAGACATCAATTGGTAAGACATCAATTGGTAAGACATCAATTGATAAGACATCAATTGGTAAGACATCAATTGATAAGACATCAATTGGTAAGACATCAATTGGTAAGACATCAATTGATAAGATATCACTTGGTAAGACATCAAATGGTAAGACATCAATTGTAAGACATCAATTGGTAAGACATCAATTGGTAAGACATCAATTGATAAGACATCAATTGATAAGACATCAATTGGTAAGATTCAATTGACGACACGTTTGGTCTAGTGGCTAGTAACCCTAGCTGTTAACCAAACGGTCGCGGGTTCGAGTCCCGCTAAAGGCAAATGTTTATGTGTTAACATTTTACCTTTGTACCTGAGTCATGGATGTTTGTAAATATAATATAATATAAAAAATAAAAATAAAAATAATTATATAAATATAATATGTAAATAAGTAATCTATGTAATATATCAACTGTCTGGTATCCATAATACAAGCATTAAATGCTTAGTGTGGAACTAGATGGTGCTGTGTGGAATGTGTGAAGAAATTTATTTTATTTTTATCTGCTATTGGACGGTTGGGCCCAGCTCTTGGAATATATGTTGGGTTAGAGCCATTTAGCTTCAGAAAAAAAGCCAGAAGCTTAGGTACCTGTTTGAGTGCTTGTAAATTTGCTAGATTGTTGGCTTATCGTTTAAAAAAACTATCAGAAACTATTTCTCAATTTGCATACTCACATCCCAGCAATCCGAACATGAGGAAACCAGTGTAGCAAAAAATTTAAAGACTCAGAGACAAAAGTTAGTCCAGAAAATGACACACAAATCTAAGGTGGAAATTTGCATTCACATTTTAGGCAGACGATTACAGGGAAAGCAAATTTCACAGCGACCTCGTGGTCTTCGACTTCCACGATCATTACCAGAACTTGACGCTGAAGACCGCACTCATGCTTAAATGGAATATGAAAAGGTGTCCGCAGGCAGAGTTCCTCTTGAAAACTGACGACGATGTCCTGGTGAATCCATGGACAATGCAGAAGATATTGAAAGAACACAAAACCTCGCCACTTGTCGGTGAGATGATGTTTTGTCTTACATACTATCATCACACATGACTCGCTGCTTATAAACTAAAGGGCCACAAATCAAAATTACACTTTTTATAGGAAAAAATTACACAAAAAAAAATATTTTTGTCTATTTTTTTCTTAAATATATATCAACTATATATGCATATTATTATACATCGTTAGAAGCGTCTTTTTAAGTATCATTTAATGTTTTAAGTACTTTTATAAGAAACTGAATACTAGAAGAGATATAAGCATACAAGTTACTTTTGAATATAAAAAAAATGATCAAAATATTCCATACTAAATATGGAATAAAACAACTATAAGTCTTTTTGCAACATATAGGTAATATGAAGGATTGTGATTGTATTTTTGCAATAAAAACATTTTTGGATTTTTTTGGTTTATGGCCCTTTAGTTATAAGCAGCGATTGTGTGGATTTCTGCTGAAAATCGTCGCCACTACAATTTTGTATTTTGTATTAATTTATTCACTGTAAATTGTTTAAGGTTACAAAATAAAAAACGCTTATCCACACCGAAGCGGTGGCAGCAAATGGTATATTCCTGAGTGGTTGTACCCAGAAGACGTGTTTGGTGATTATCTCACGGGCCCTGGATATCTTATAAACGGTGATTATAACGTTATTATTCATTTGAAGACATTATAAATTTCTTTTATATCTTTGGTGTGTTAGGACCTGGTTAGGACACACTTTGCGTGCACGCTGCCACAACACAAGTAGGTTTACTGATTCGCCGGGAATTTCTTTTGTCTATGGATCTTCTCATTCCTAATTCGAACTTGCAGTGGCGGATTTACCTGAAGGCTGAGTAGGCTGGAGCCTAGGGCGGCAGATTTTAGGGGGCGGCAAATTTGGCCAAAAAATTACGTTTCTCTTACAGAAATAATATTTAAAAAAATATTATTATACAAGACTGATCCAGAAATTGCTCGCATTCCTCTCGGGAACCGATACTGTGGCTAAATTAGATTACCTACCTTATTACATCAGTTTTTTTTTTTCACATTATTATGATTGTGAACTAGGTATCGCATTGCAGGGGTCAGTAGGAGCGGCAAAATTTTGGGTAGCCTATGGACTGTAAATCTGCCACTGTGTAACCCTGAACAACTCTCCTTGGGGCCTAGACAAAGTGACATTGTAAAAACGATAACGAAGTTCGTTAACAAAAAAATGTATTGGATTGACATATGCCGTCGGTAAATCACGTGACACATCCCATACATTTTATTCTTTCGAATCGAATCGCTCCGGAGCGAATGCAACTTGTCTAGGCCCCCTTAAGTTTACAACGCTGAGCATCTTTAGTGACATGCCAAATGACATTAAATTATTTATCCGCAGGAAAATATGTAGAAGCAATAATGAAGATGGCGTTACAAGTGCCAATGATCAATTTGGAAGACGTATACTTCACATCGCTGGTCGCCAATAGAGCTCTGAACCTCAGCTTAACTCACGAGAGAAGACTTAGTCAGTGGAAGCCGATGTTTTCTTTGCGTTGCGCGTATTTCAACCTCGCCTTGATGCACAGCATGACGCCAGGGGAAGTGAGGAAAGCTTGGTCCTATTTGGAAGACCTTGGCAATAGTTTGGGGAGCGGTGAGGAACTTTGTGGTCCTTATAGCAAATATTTAATGGAAAACTGGCTTTTGTACTGAATCGTAACAGAGCATGGGTTAGGTATGCTTAATTAAGACAAACAAAAATGATAATTGTTGGTAGATATTTAAATTACTTTAATTGTAGATAGACCTCATTTTGAAAAGTTTTTTTGTATAAATCAAATTATCTTTTACAAGTAGTTTTTTTTTTTAATTTAAGTAATAAGTCTATAATTCTTCTGTACCTACGTATGTTGTACCTAGCTATGTCACTCAACTCAACTCAACTTGGCTAGGGCACTGCTAGCTAAGGCCTAGCCTAGGTGCCCTGAGATATTTGGAAATATTTTTGAGTTCGCAAGTGTAATTAATTTATAAATAGGTATAGTACCCACTTATGTAACTGATAGTTTTTTTCGGTTATTCGCTAAATGGCAGATTCTTGAAACGGCAGATGTACAGTCAAGTAACGAATTGCACTTCGTTCAATTTTTTTTTTTTTCAAATCATTCCGTATCCTTCAGAAAGGAAGAGCTTTTCCCTATACCTTAGGTATTATCCGCTTATAAAAACTGTTTTTTAGGTAGGTAGGTCCCTATATCTGCAGCATGCTTTTCTATCTCAGATGACTATCGATATATCTAAACCAAGGTTATATACCGTTCCAAAATCAAAATATTTATTTAAGTATCAATGAAGTTTCTACAATGTAATGTTCTAATGTTGGCACATTTTATTAATTTGCATAGATCACATACATATTCAATTTGTTTTGAGTCTACTTTAGCAAAAAAAACTTTTAGCACTTGTCTGTGTATAGGGTTATAAAAAAAAAACAAAATAGAAAGATTAAAAATTTAAAATTTAATATCACTTAATTGTAACAAATCTCCTAACGCAATGTCTTTGGTTGTTTTTTATCGTCAAATGAAACACATCCCTTGCAGGCAACAGTCGAGTTGTCTGACGGTTGTTACTGATCGTCAGACGGCTGTTTGACCCAGAAGCCCCAAGGCGCGTATCCGTCGTGCTTCGTCGGACCTCTATACACTTTGATTTGGACTCTGGCGACGTCATCTGAAAAATAGTTCGATTTAAGACTAGCTTACTTCGTCCGCGTAACTTTATAAAATATAAGCTATATTACTCGCTGATAATTAGCTTCCCAACTGTGAAAGAATTTTTCAAATCGGTCCAGTAGTTTCGGAGCCTATTCAATGCAAACAAACAAATCTTTCCTCTATAATATTACTAGCTGGTGCCCGCGACTTCGTCCGCGTTGAACGATGAAAGGTACCCTACGTTCTTTCTGGTGTCCCAGACAACGTGAGTGGAAAATTTCATGGTGATCGGTTCAGTAGGTTTTGCGTGAAAGTGTAACAAACAATAAACAAACTCAGATTCACATTTATAATATTAAGTAAGGATTATTATATTATTATTAGTATATTATTACTAGTAGTATAGTATAGAAGTATAGACAACCATAATATTTTTGACGACACGTTTGGTCTAGTGGCTTGTAAGCCTGACCCGGGAAACCTTGTTTTGCCATATAAAAAAAAATTGGGGTGGACCACCCTTAATATTTAGGGATATGAAAAATAGATGTTGGCCGATCCTCAGACCTACCCGATAAGCATACAAAATTTCATCAAAATTGGTCCAGCCGTTTCGGAGGAGTTTGGCAAGAAACACTGCGACACGAGAATTTTATATATTAGATTATTATTTTATTATTGTGAAGGATCATACCTTTTTTGTCATTCTGGCTATGTACTTCCTCATCATCATCATCGAACTCTTGAGGCCTAGCAGCAGCTAAGACAATCAGCGACAGCAAAACTATTACACTCCATGTGCTATTCTGCAATTTAAACAGTTACACAAAAATTAATCTTTTTATGCTTTAAAGTGGTAGACAGGAACACAAAAAACGACTGAAATGAAAATAGTCAACCAGTAGGTATAGAAGGATATCATCATACTATTCTATATCTACCTATACTATAATAAATGCGAAAGTTTGTATGGATGTATGTATGGATGTTTGTAACTCTTTCACACAAAAACTACTGAACCGATCACCATGAAATTTTGCATACACGTCGTCTGGGACACCAGAAAGGACATAGGGTACCTTTCATCCAGAACGCGGACGAAGTCGCAAGCACCAGCTAGTATTTTATAAAGTTACTAAGTTATGGACGAAGCCGCGTACAGCCAGTAATATTAAAAATTAGATTAGACCAATTTTGAAAATTCCTTCATCCAATGAAAAATACGTTATCAGCGAGTAACATAGGCTATATATATTTATAAAGTTACTAGCGGACGAAGTCGCTTACAACACCTAGTATATTTATTTAACACCTAGTTTGTTACTCTCACGCAAAAAAATGTTTAACAGACTTGGCACACATATAGTATATTACTGGGATTATCATATAGGTTACTTTAATCCTGGAAAAATGGCGATAAAGATGTTAGGCATTATATTTTTCATTTTTCAACATGGAAGAAGTCATGGGCAGCAGCTAGTGAAACAATATTATTGCTTTGATAATATTATCCATTTATTGTGACTGGCAAGTGGCATAACACTTTCATTCTTGACTTGACTGCTACACTTTATTATAAAAAACAGTCTAATATACTAAACTATCTATCAATGTGTAACATCTATATTAAATATGTAAGTAGGTACATAAAATAAAACAAATTTTACAATATTAATCCTATTTTATTCCTCAAAAACTTAATAATTTACAATTTAAAATACATATGTATAAAACCTAACACAAAGAAATTATACATTGGCTGCTAGACAATTATATTCTATATTCAAATACTACTTTCAATATTTACAAATTTCATCCCCTTTTTTGACTAATAAACCAGAAATAGGGGTATGGGACGTAACCATATTTATACAGGATTTAACAAAAATGCTAGATTTTATTTGATTCAGGTAGACGGTCCGATTCATTGCCACTATCAGTGGACACCACCTGACCAACACTTGACTTTGTTTCTTCTTCATCATCACTTAATGATGAACAATCTGACAAGTCTGCATCAATCCACAATTTAGATTTCTTAGCGTTTTTCTTTTCTGCTACTGCTTTTCGTTTTGTGCCTGCTTCTTTGGAGGTGCCTGCCATCTCCCAACCAGCATCTACGGCTGCGCTTACACGCTCTGGCAACTCTTCGCGCTCCTTCTCATACGAAGAGTTCAACTTAACATCAATCTTTGGCTCTGCAATAAGTTTTTCTAACTTCTTTTTTTTCCTTTCGGCAGCTTCTCTTTCCCTGTCTTCCTGCCCCTCTAACCATTTTCGTAACCTTTTCTCCTCGTTGATGTCTCGTAAGCGACGTCCAGATAAGTCGCGACAGGCTTCGCGATTAGTAGTTTTCTCAATTTGAGCACCAATGGCGCGCAACATAGACCCGAAGCCTCCCTTGCCTCCGACGAGTTTCGTATGAATTCTGACCACTTCATTGCCACGTGTAAAGTCATAGTCACTTTGTACAGTCTTCCCGTTAATGGTGACGAGAAGATCGTCGCAAGGTACGCCGTATCGTTGTGAAATTTCACATTTTAACTTGGACAGGTCATGAATACTGTCAAAGGACCGTGTTAATGTGTTTTCGAAATAAACTAAACTCGGCATTTTGAGTGTATTAATTGTACGAACTCAAAACAATATCACCAGTAAATATTTGGCAAAAATTGTACTAAATAGAAGTGATTTTATTTTCTTTCGAAAATGAAATGAAATGAAATTATATTATAAATCCACACAAACAAGTCGAGTCACAGTCACAGAGTAACAACTAACAAGTTCACTTTACATTTTGTCACAGAACAACTGAAAATATTGTATTCTTATTGTCAATTCGTAACTTGGTTACAAATTTTTTAAGCTAATTTCAGATTTCTAAATGTTTTTGTTCGAATCGTTACTGCATTCTTTTCATTTTTTTTATATTCGAAATGAAGTTGTTACAATCCACTTACTAAAATATACATATAAATACACGTGATAAAAATATAACTGTTAACTTTATAACATTATAACTAAACTAAGTTGAACAGTATAAAATAAATAAAAATTACCTTAAATGCCATCTTAATACAGTTGTTTATGATTCATTTATGCACCTTAAAGCCTTTATCTGTACTAAGCGGAAATAAAACTCTTCCGAGTCTTTTATACAATCTTTGTCATCACTCTCTAATTTTATGCTTGAATGATCATTTAATCCACTATGGAAAGTGAAAGTAGTGAAACCATTTATAACTAAAAAAAATCATAACAAGTAACTTATACAAATGTTTTACACCCGAAATTCGTTGACATTAAGTTATTTATTTTAATAAAAATTATTTGGAAGAGGGCTTAGCACATTCTGTTTCATTTTTTTAAGTAAAGGTCATCAGAAAGCTGACGGTCTAGTTTACTTGATGGTAAATGGCTACAATTACCACAAGTGCTTCTGCCGTACCTTGGTAGAATTAAGGGTAAGGGGACTGCGCAACGCAGTTATGCCCAAAAACGATTTCAAACAGTTTATAGATCAAAGTTAACAACAACAACAGATCAAAGTTAACTCAAGTTATGAATTTTTTTTTTTGTACATTTACGATATATTATTCTAACTGATAGTTCAAGTACCTAATAGTTTTGATAGCAAATTATAGATGTTACCTTTTTTAATGTAGGTTTTAAATTATAAATTATATATTTATGATTTTAGTCTACTCCCGATTAAACAATGAACAATTATGACAACTGAGTAAAATTAAAGTAACAGCTCAAAAAATATTAAAATTAGAAGTAGAATGTCATAAAATAAACCTACATTACATTGTAATTATAAGTAATATAAAAATGATTTTTTTAGATAGATGATACATCGACCATATAAATTTAAAGCACTGGCAACATTGCCAAATCCATCTGACGGTTATTTGACAGCGACGCCATTACGCATTTCTGTCAAACAGCAAACGATTGGAGTTTTTGAAATTCAGTCAGGAAGTCGCCGTCACTAACAGAAAAATTGTACGCATCAAATCTCGACTTTTTGTTGTAATATGGCCCAGAATATCAATCCACATTACGCGTCGTCATCCAATCCGGCTAAACAGAACGAAGACACGATAAAATTGAAAGACAATCACGCTGTGAGCAAACGGTGAGTTGAGTCTCGGACGTTTACATTTCGCTTTGTATTGGGATTTATGTATTTAAAAAACACTCTTTTCTTTGTTTACAGTCTTCAGAAGGAGTTAATGGAACTAATGCGATGTGCTGACAAAGGAATATCTGCGTTTCCGGAGAGTGAGAACCTTTTTAAATGGATAGGTACGATAAACGGCCCTCAGGACACTGTGTATGCGGGACATAAATACAAATTATCTTTGGAGTTTCCCAATTCGTACCCTTACGCGCCGCCAATTGTTAAATTTATAACACCATGCTTCCATCCAAACGTGGACACGTGCGGTCTAATATGTTTAGATATATTGAAAGACAAATGGACGGCCTTATATGACGTTCGTACAGTTCTATTGTCCATTCAAAGCCTTCTGGCGGAGCCCAACACTCAGAGCCCCCTCAACCAACAGGCGTCATATTTATGGCCAAATCAAGCCGCCTACAAAAAGTACCTAGATGAATTTTATAATAAACACAAAGACTCATAGTTCTTTCTAATGTTTGGTTGTAATTTCTCTTATTATGATTTGATTTGCATTGTATTTTGTGTTGTGTATGTCTGAGCACAAGCGGTCTAGCTTTGTATGGATACTGACAAGTCAAACTAGCGGTTACGGAAACAATATCTGGCACTGATCCAGTCTTAATGTATAATTATTAAATTTTATAATAAATTGCTCTTTCTATACTATTATTAAATTAAATAAATGGAGCCGATCCATAAAAATATTTCAATGACTGTGAATAACATAGTATGAAAACTCCTCAGGGGAAAAACAATGATTAAACTTTTTATAGTTTAAAAGTATGTATTTCTTTCGTTTATGCTCTTTTTATATAAAACTACTTCGTGCCTGCGATTTTGTCTGCTTTGAAAAATAAAGAAAATAAAAAATATACCTCTTGTCGTGTGTCGTTTCTTGGGGTTAGCGTACCACCGGTCAGTTTCCTTACTCGTCAATTTCATTAATTCACCAGGTTACTCATGTATTAATGACAATGTGTATGCAAAATTTTTCATGATGATTATTAATGTTGACTACATTGGTTTCATCCAATTTTGATTTTTGTATAAAAATAATACACAAAAAAACTAATTCAAAAGTCAGTGTCACAAAAAAATGGCATTCATTTTCCCGTGGAGTCTTCATAAGACATTATTATATAAAAGATTGAATCATAATGACTAAGTTGTATAATAAATTTGCATTAGAAATGAGTATGAAATAAATTATAATTTTGTCAAATGTTTTATTATAAATAATAATACAATTACATAATTATATGTGTTTTACAATAAACAAATAATAAAATAAATATACATAATTGTAATTTTTTTTTTAAATTTATATAACTTTCTATTTCATATTAGATATCTCAATTTTGCTAATTATTTTAACACGATTAATTCGTGTTAAAATAATACGAAAGTTTATTTAAAAAATTATAGTTTAAAAAACTGTTTGCGATATTTTTGAAATTTTCTCTACAAATTTATTTTGTCTCCTAAAATAAATATTTTTTTATAAATTTAATAAAAAAAGCTCCTAACTTACACTATAATTATATAAAGCATTTTTATGTACACTGACATTATTATTTTTACCGACATGGCGATTATTCAATTGCAAAGAATTGGAGACTGATGAAATTTTAAATTATCCAGATGTTGATATTAAATGCAAATGTGATTATTTTTTTTAGATAATAAAGTCGAAAGGTTCATTTTAATTCTAAATATGTAGTTATTTTGATTATTAGTTTGCAGAAATCCTCTCTTTGAGGAATATGAATAAAATAAAGAATATTATTAAAATAAAAGGCATTAAGTAGATATGTTTTTAGTGGCTGTGTGTGGCTTGTCACATCCATGGTTTGTATGTTTGTAAAAGCGGAAATGGTATTTATGTAAATTGAGAAATCACTGAAAAATATAAGTCTTTAGAGCAATTCAATATTATTTTTATTTACCCACTACCCACACTGTTTTTTTTAAATTTATTTTTGTATTAAATTTAACATTGTAAAAGGAAAAATTTAATAGTGGTAAAATATTATTTTTACATAAGTTGCTGACATTCAAAAAAAGTTTTTTAATTCACTATTTGAAGAGGAAAGTATGAAACACAAAAGCACACAAGCCGTTATGTAACTATGGTCTTTTGATGCTGTAAGAAAGTGGTTACTGCCGCCAAACGGGCTGGCCAGCCAGATTAAAATACTGCGAAATGCAGTGTGCTCCACCTCTTCTTGGAAAATCAAGTTTTCTTCCACCTTTATAGTAGAGGAGTCCAAGAGGGGATTTTGAGAATTACTCGAGCGCGTCAGATTTTAATAATGTATATGTCTCACGTGTCTGATAACCTATACATGATAATATGCCATAAGGAAGGGGTTAAAAATATATAAATATATCCTACTTGAGCGCGTCAGATTTTCAGAGATGTTGATTAAACCCAAACTAAGCTCCCATTTAAGACTGACAATTCAGTTTTTTGAAAATACAAAAATAAAATCGCCATTTTGAGCCATCACTCGAGCGCGTCAGATTTTCATGTAGACGGTTAAGCTTTAATTCCTGATAATGCTGATTTATAATCTGACTATTATTTTGAGGATTTTTCGTAATACAGTACAGATGTAGTGTAGGTTCATAAAAAAATAAAACAACTTTGATAAAATAAACGCCCAATTTGTTATTAATATTATTACTTATTTATAAATTATACATTAATCAAATTATAACAGTAATATTATATTGATATTCTATCTATGGTTGATTTTAATTTATTAAGTAGGTATATTATAATGCACCCATTTATATGTGTATTTATATATATTTATATGTTATTTTATATGTGGTCGTTTGTAGATTTTCCCTTTACTATGGAATGTTGAAAATTATTAGGCACCTAGGTTATTACCTTTTTTTTAAATATTTAGGGCCTCTTTCACCGTCTCCGAGTAAAGTGTCAAGTAGGCTAACCGCCATTCAGTCACCACATTTACTCGCCAATTAGTGTTCCTTGAAGAGTAACTAATCAACACTACTTGTAGTCGGTGAAAGAGGCCCTTAAAAAATAAATTATAAAGAATACAGGTCACATAATGCAAGCCATATTACAAACTTTGTTGGGTTACAATAATTATATTACCTACTAGCTGTTGCAGGCGAATTCGTCCGCTAGTAACTTTATGAAATACTAGCTGACCCCACAAACGTTGTTTTGCCAAAAAATAAAAAATAAATTTTTGGAGTGGACCACCCTTAACATTTAGGGGTATGAAAAATAGATATTGGCCGATTCTCAGACCTGCCCGATAAGCACACAAAATTTCATCAAAATCGGTCCAGCCGTTTCGGAGGAGTTTGGCAACAAACACCGCGACACGAGAATTTTATTAGAATTTATATTAGAAGATTTTGAAGTTTACTTGACAGTTTATTAAACTGTCTAGTAGTCATAGCGAATAAGGCCCAACAAAGTTCGCATACGACGCTTAACTTAAAGTATAACTTTGTTTACATATAAATTTCCACACACACATAAACCATCAATAAATCACTTTGAAACTTATAACAAGTAAACCAACTTATTTTCATACATAATACACAAGTAATAATATAAGTATACTAGTTCTCCATTAAATGAAAAATAAAGACTAGAATATGCCTCACGTTTCTTATTAACTTAATTAATAAATAAATAAATATCAAGACCAAGCATATAATATTATATTATGGGATAACTCGCACTCAGATTTTCAGGACGACTGAAAAGTACATTTGCAAAGTGGGCCCTGTCGGGAATTGAACCTGAGACCCCTGCTGAGACAGGCCAAGGCAAACACTTTAACCGCTCGTTATCGACGCCCAGTTAACTTTGAAGTGTCTTATCCATTAATGTACTACACATAGATGAATGATTGGTCTCGCTGCGCTCGACTAGATAGCGCCGTTGTACTTGTAAAATGCGGCAAAAAATATTTCGGCGTACCTGAGCCAGTCACACTGCAAACTGTCTGCGATGTGTACGTGCCGAATGTTTTATTAAATTTTAGGCATAATAAAATACCAGTTTGCGTAGTGAAACTGTATAAAAATATAATAAAACTGTGTAAAAAGTGTTGAAAAAGTGACGATGTTTTACACACACTACAATAAAAAGTTGCCGCATTCATGGAGCTATTGTTTTTAGATAGCGCGGCATCTAGTCGAGCGCAGCGAGACCAATCATTAATCTAAGGGCATAGGCTTATTTTCTTGCAGGCGAAGCCGCGGGCGAAAACTATACGTACGTCTTCAATGGTACTTCTTTTTAAACTAGCCAGACTACCTATTTTTTTATGAGGTCTATATGGACTCTTAATCCAGCCAGTCAGTTTACAGTTGAAAATCATTCGGAGAGATATATTAAAAAAAAAACTGTCTGTCATAGGCTGCAAGACAAAAGTGAAAACTACGCCATCTGTTAACACCTTGACAAACTATTGACGAAGTTATTATGAAACAACAACAAGTACGTAATAGTTCCGGTAGATGGCGTTAATCTCATACAATAAAACGTCACTGAGGGTGACGCTCACTTTTTTTCCCCCAATAATAAGTGCCCAATGCGCCTAAACAAGTTTACTTTTTTGTTCAAAATGAAGTAATTCGTGTACTTAATAATAAAAATAATTTTATTATTGACAACATATTTTTGTAAATTATTTTATTTATTCATTGAGAGTTGTAAAATGTATGCTTTCATTCGTTACTAACACTAGCGAAATTTTCAAAATTCAAACTACGCAATATAAGGCAGCCTATTTTCTCTATTTTGATTTATTATTTAAATTTAAAATATTATTGCTCGTCTTTTCATTTTGGTATGTATACTCATTTGGCTAACAGTTTAATTTAGAGGTGCTTTTTATTTAAAAAAAAAAATTGTACTGCAAAACAATTATTAACAACAAAAAAAAAATACAAAAACAGAGTTTGATTTGAGTTAATCAATTTTTGTCTTTAATAAAAGAGGCAGCAGTGACACATTTGAAAAAAAATAAAACTTCCATATCCATAAAACCAAGTCGCTTCTGTCCGTCTGTACGTATTTACGCTTAGATCTTTTAGACTATGCACTAAAATGGAAAGAGTTCTCCCATAACCCCTTTTTTCTTTTGACCCCAAAATTTCGACCACAAAAATCTTCCGACGACTAACTTTGAATTATGAGCAACAGAATTAACACAACGACTATTATCGCTAAAACAAATATGCAATACATTTTTCTATTTTTCCTCTGATACCTTTCCGCTTTCTGCAATTGCTTATAACCTTCGCTCACCTGTACCTGTGTTTGCTCTATGTTATAATCTATCCTGTCTAGGACAGTGCCTTGTTCGTGCACCATGTTACCCAAGTCCTTGAATATTTCGTTCAAATCCACAATAGACCTCACAATCTTGTTCACTTCCTGCTCTCGTTCGGCCACCATTTTTGTATTCTCCTCCTCTATTAGCAACATTTGCTTCTGAGCTTGCACGTTTTGCTGAAAACCTTCTTCTTTGTCTGGGTAATTTTGAGCACCGGACGTGCTCGGTAAGGAGAAAAGCAGATCGGTCTGATTGCTCGACAGTCCCGGCAGTAATTCCTCATCGTCCAAACGCAACTCTTCAAAGTTGGGCAGATCGAAGTAGGCGTTCGAGCGTTCCTCTCTCGAAGTGAGAGATTTGAGGTAGTTCGATTGAGCCGTTCTAAAAGTTAGACTCAAGTCTTGTAGGCATGTCACTAGGGCTAAAACGACATTTTTGGCTAACTTTTGCTCCGTTTTATTGCCTGAAATGAAAGTCAAATATTTTTTTAAAATCTAAATTTGACACATTAATTAAATTTGATGACACGTTTGGTCTAGTGGCTAGTAACCCTAGCTGTTAACCAAACGGTCGCGGGTTCGAGTCCCGCTAGGGGCAAATGATTATGTGTTAACATTTTACCTTTGTACCTGAGTCATGGATGTTTGTATTTATAATATGTAAAAAAAGTTATCTATGTAGTATATCAATTGTCTGGTATCATAATACAAGCCTATAGCTGCTTAATGTGGAACTAGATGGTGCTGTGTGGAATGTGTGAAGATATTTAAAAATTCCTCACCGTGCCTCACTTGCGCCTTGATGGCGGTCAGTTGCGTGTGCGCCTGTGTAAAATGCCTCCCTATTTCGGTTGTTAGTCGACCTATATTTTGTTGCTCCGTCGTATCGTCTAACGCTGGCCTGTTTATCTGTTTCTCGTGTCTCGACTGTAACTCAGTTAGCTTTGTTTTTAACCTGAAAAATAAAACCTTTTATTATTTTACTATTTTTATTATTACACTTCAGTTAGATTAATTAAATAATTTTATTGACTGACAGAACTATGATTCCAACTATAAAATGTGCGAACATACAACATCAACTTATCTTCACAAACTTTAACACATTCATTCAACTGACTGATACCCTTTTAATACCCATACCACCGAATGAATTTGAATGAATGGGCACCTCTATTTGCAACGTCACTGAGCACTTTTTACTATACTTTCCACCATAATTAATCAACTTCAGTTGACATAAATAGCAGACGCTAACAATACCGACTGTTGTCTGCAACTTAGCCTTTGAAACTCAAGGTTTAGCCTATGTAAGCCATGTAAATTTATTTATTATTTATTTCTACTGACAGTTACTTTGCTAGCACACAGAAGTTTGGTAATTTTTTATAGATAAACATGTTTCCGTTTCATTGATGAATTTGATAAATCTTTTCAGGAAGGTAAAATCGGAAGGCAAACTTACGTTTGTCTTGCAGTAAGTTAAACTTTCAACTTAATGGCCAAGTTATACTCACGACTCAACGATCAAGTGATACATAATATTTTTACCTAGTAATAATATAATGTGCTTCCTCTAGTGCATCAGTCCATGGTGGTGGTGCATAAGAATCAGTCCGCTGCTCCATACCTTCTTCCAAATCATGGGAACTGGATCTCATTAGGCGCATTCTCTCGCTGTCATTATGCTGTAAATATCAGTATCATTTTGTAATTTTGTTTTTCATTTAGGTAGGTAAGATCAATGAAAAAATGTTTTGTATGTTATTTTTATTAACAGTTGCGTAAGATCTAAATTTTGCATAAAAACTGTAGTTACCTATTGCATAAAATTTTATCACCCACTTGTATCATGTCAAAACTTTCAAATCTATACATTCAAATAGTCAAAAATAATTATGAGAAAAATTTAATATTAATCCTTGAAAATTAGAAGACAATTTCAGTACTTCTTAGTCTATATAGAAAACGATTAAAATAAGTAATCAATACATAGTAATATTATTAATTTTGCATACCTGTTCAGAAAATATCTGACGACTATGTATTGCATTGTTGCGCATCAACACAAATACTTCCGTTAAACTACGGGTAACCATTGTTTTCAATATTGGTCAGTCCTATTTTCAATATATGTGGGTAGCTCTTAAAAGAACCCTTAATATTATATTTTTTAGATCTTGGAATCTTGGAGTCACAACATTATTATAATAAATACATAAATATATATATGTAAATGTCAAAAAGGTTGAATTTCACACGGTTGACATTGACATATTTAACCCACGTATAAAGTGTTCTGTGTAGCAAATTCGTCACTCACAAACTGAAATAGTACAGTTAGTCTGTGCTTTGAGTTTAAAATTTTAAATAGCTAGTCTGTGGGATAATTACTATCAATCTATTTTTTTTCTTCTATCTATCTATAGATAGATGATAGATAGCAATAGCAATAGATAGTGTCGTGAGTTAGGTTATGTTTATATTATATTTATAATAAAATATTAACTACATAATGACTATGTAATACAAATCAATTTTAGTATATTAATTGTGTAAAATATTCCTAGTACGTTATTAAAAAAAAAAAACATTTCAAATGAGTGCGCCAGAACCGAATCAACAATTTCAGCAATTTCCGGCTAACCGTATAATCGTAATACATCCAGGATCATTGTATGTGCGAATAGGAAGAGCTTCCGACCTTCTTCCCGTCAAACAGCTTCATTGTGTCGCTAGAAAAAGACGTCCCGGTGGCAAAATATACAGAGACCCTTTCATACCACCAAGTGTGCCGAAAACTAAAGATTTAATAGAGGAACTTGAAGAATGCCGGCTTCAAATATCCCACACACTTCAATCGTGCATGCAGTCTAATGGCGCACGACGTTACGCGACCCCTCCACAGCAAATAGCTGCTTTTAACCGACGATCCCTTCCAGAGACTGTAGGCGATGGGGAGCCCTGGCCACAAGTTCACTGCGACATTGTTGTAGGCGACCTAGTTTTGGATATAGACCCGGAATTACCATATAACATTCACTTTCCATTTAGAAGGGGCGATTTTAATATACACTCGGAGGTGGGTGGCTCCATATCGTCAGTTCTCAATGATATGTATACTATCTGGAGCACTATCATAGAGCATAAACTTGGGATATCCCTTATAGAGCTAGTTAAGTATAGATGCGTACTATTGATTCCCGATATTTACAATAGGAGTTATTTGAAATATTTAATGTCATTGTTGCTGAAAGATTTAGGGTTTGGACACTGTTTTTTGGTTCAAGAAAGTGTCGGGGCGACTTTTGGTGCCGGGATAGGATCAGCATGCATAGTTGATATTGGAGATCAGAAAACGGCAGTATCTTGTGTCGAAGATGGCATTTCACATAAATCGACAAGGATAAGAATGGATTATGGGGCCGGTGATGTTTGTCAAGCTCTCTCTTGGATGTTCCACAAGAGTGCGTTTCCATATAAAAATTGGAATGAAAATGTCCCACGGGATATAGCGCTCATGCGTAATTTGTATTTAGAATACTGTCATGTGAACTTAGATGTGTGCGGACCGCAGGAGAAGTGCTTTCTCGTAGATCATCCCGGAGACATCATCAATAAGTACACATTACAAGTTGGCGATGAATGCATTATATCACCTCTTTCTATGTTCTACACTGATTTGCTTAAAATTACCGGTTTAAAATCAACAAAAATGCTCTATAGACAGCCGAGTGATCCAGAGGATCCGTTTGATGCTGAATTCCTAAGGGAGACCGGTCGAAAAAGGGAACCGGCAGACGCAACCGCTAATGATAGTCAACAGTTTGAAACCACAAATGAAGTTCAACCCGTACCGAATGCTGACGAAGATATCGTGGTGGATACTTTAGAAAGCGGTCCCGTCGATGTGGCCTTAGTTCCCGGTCAAGTTTTGGGATTAGATGCGGCCATATTACAAAGCATAGACAGAAGTCCTACGGAAGAATTGAAGAGAAAAATGTACAGCAGTATCTTGATAGTCGGGGGCGGTGTTAAGGTTCACGGTTTATCAACATGGCTGCAAAATCGTTTGGCCCTACAAATACCTTACATATATAAAACAGAACAATTAGAAATTGTGACCTCACCCAAAGACATAGACCCCGCGAGCACTGTGTGGAAAGGTGCAGCCGTTATGTCTTGTTTAGAATCGGCTATAGAGTTATGGATTAATCAAACCGAATGGAATAAATATGGTTTAAAAATATTGAGAGAAAGAGCACCATTTATTTGGTGAATTAAATAAATTATTCTACTTAAATTTTTAAAAATTTTTTTTTGTACCTCTATTGTTAGCAATTCGGCGGATTATTAAGTAAGGTTTCAAAAGTTGAAATAAGAACACAAAAAATTAGAAAAAAAACCATTTTATTCTTAAAATATAAATTAAGACATGCATTTTGGCAATCGAGATTCAATATAAGTATTATTAAGTTATACAATAATATCAAAAATAGATAATTATTATTATTATAAGTTAATACAATTGTAAGTAGAAACCTTGTTCAGTACTAATCAATGTACTTAATAATAACCTAAGTACCTACTTAAGTTAATTAATAAAACTAATTATTGGTAATCAGTCTTTTTGTACTATTTATTATACGGTTTTGTTCATGGGTAAGTATTTTATTATTATTATAAATAAAGATGTATATAAATATTTAAAAAACCTTGTAGGAGAAAATAATGCAAGTATAAAAAACATCATTTTTTTTATTTCTCAAAAAAAATTTTTTCTTATAATTTAAAACTGACTCATTCACAATATTCACTAAAATTTATGCAATAATTATTGATTTTTGTGCCCCTTTATTACTCGTATAATGTTTATTTTTAATTTATTGAGTTGTTTTCTCAAAAAAAAAAAAAAAAAAAAAAAAAAACCAAGCAGTTAAAGGATTAATTTGAGTGTGACATTAAAATGGATTACAAATAATTATCTAAAAATCCATTTAATTGTTGGAGAAATATATTTAAAAAAAAAAAATTGTAAAAGACATTATTAGTGCCATATTGTTAACAGTACAAACGAACATTAAAACAGACATTCTGCTAACTCATGAATTATCTAGTCTTTATCAATTATTATCTAAATCCTTTTGATGTACTGTACGAAGGATTAAAATTGTAGATTAAAAAAAAATCTCATTGATGTCTAATTAATATTTAATTTATAATTATCTAAACACATTTTTATTTTATCGCGTGTCGGATTTTTTAAATTCCAACTAATTTGTATTTTTAATACAATTTGAGATCTTATTAGTAAGTACAGTTTTAAAAAGAATAAATGCTTTTCAGTTCTGAATAAGTCTCTCTATATCTAATTTTTTTTTTAATAACAAGCTAAGTAGGGCGTTACTTATATAATTTTTTTTTTGAGCAAAATTCTTATTAATCCTCATTAGGAAATTATTGTAAAAAAATACTATTATTTTAAGTATCGTAATGTTTTGATTAATATAAAAATATACTATGTATTGTCATTTTAGTAAGACTTAACATTAACATAAAATGATATCGTATGACAAAATAAATAAAAAAACAGTTTTTTGCCTTTTTTGATAATTTTACCTACATTATTCGTTTCTTAAAAAACACCCAGGATTTTAAGAGCTAAAAATTTTGCAAATTGACAAAAAATTTGCGCTAAGTAATATATGTAATATAAAAAAAACTTTAAAAACTATAAACTTTTACAATTTTTAATTTAAATTTCATATAAAATATTGGAAGGATTTATGTATTGTATTTTGACATTTGGTGGCACTTTAATTTACTTTAAATATTGTTATTTTTCCAATCACGTCAGGACACCTACCCGATGTGTTACTATTTTTTTTTTTCAAATCCAATTGTTAGCTAACATCGGACACGTGCTCGTTTCTTTTAAAAGTTATCCTAAACTCCTTCAAATCCCTCCTTATTTTCGGATGAAAGTAGGCATAATATATCACCATACATGTCATCCCTATTGCGAATGGTATCACTGTCAAACCGAGGATGGGATAGAAGAACACCGACCGTCTCAAGATGTCGTTCACAAAGACGTACCATAGGACACCGCAGACCAAATTTTGAGTAAAACACACGGAATAGTACAGGGTGTATCTATACTTGGTCCTACCCTCGGTGGGTAGGATGTAGGTGAACAGGTAGACCGCTCCGAGGGCCACCGAGAAGGAAATCTCTCCAATTTTATTGTGGGAGCAGAATGGGGACCTATCGAAGAGTTGGAGACACGTGGCCATGATCAAAATGTGTATTGCGCAAGCCAAAATAGTCCAATATGGGAATAGATATGCTATTACGGATAAAGATATTATGCGGCTCACTGCAATAGAATAAAACGCTATATTTACTAAAATTGTTATCATACCACACATACATACACGTTTTTTGTTTTGAAAACATGTTTGATGTTTGGTCTAGTGGCTAGTGACCGTAGCTGTTAACCAAACGGTCGCCGGTTCGAATCCCGCTAGGGGAAAATGTTTATATGTAAACTCGACAAATAAAGTGCTTTATCACCATCACCCTAAGATTGAACATTGTTTGTATGTTGTACAATGTAAAGGTCAGTTTTCCTATGAAAATTCAAAGTGACAATTTCTATTGCTATCTTTATTATTAGCGATGACAAATTATGTCAATCAATAATCAATACCTATTTCAAATGTAAGCCTTAGCGAATTTTGAAATGAATGGAATTTGTAATCGAAACTGATAAAGCACTTTTCTTGTCTGCTTTATCTGAGTGATGGATGTTTTGTATTTATAAACTAGCTTCTGCCCGCGACTTCGCCCGCGTAACTTTGTAAATTATATAAGTACTAAAACCTTCGTCGAGAACCACTCTATCCATTGAAAACAGCATAAAAATCGGCGCACTAGTTGAGTTTATTCACGAACAGACAGACAGACGCGGCGGTGGACTTTGTTTTATAATATGTAGTGATAATAACTGTCTGATAACCATAATACAAGAGCATTAGTTGCTTAGTGTGGAATGTGCGAAGATATTGATCAAAATGTTATCAAAATCAAAATGTCCACTTTTCATTTGACTATCCAAAACAAAAATAATTTTTCAATTCGAACCAGTTGTTCCTGAGATTAACTCATTCATTCAAACAAACAAACAAACAGACTCTACAGCTTTATAATATTAGTAAGTAAGAATAGATACTAAACAAGTTTTGACTTCAAAATTAGATTTTCTCTTTAAAATCGTATAACAAAAAAAGTTACTCACAAGAGACAAGGAAATGCCAGACGATCTGGAGGCCGGAGCCCCTCCAGTCCATGTTGAGTTTGTCCTCCTGGGTGTACCGTATGGACCGTTGGTACGAGGCCAGGCACCAGGCCATGCTCACTATGGACGAGCATATCGACAGTACTTGGTGCACTGGAATGGAAACCAGATCATTGTTTTTTCCTTTACTTCTTACTTTCAAAAGGTCACACTTTCAGATGGTCAGCTTTTCAAATAGTTAGTCAAAGTACACTCAGATAAAAATAAAAGTAGGTAAGTATCAAATATGCTCTGACTACACAGTCAGAATTACAAATAGTCAAAGTACACTCAGATAAAAATAAAAGTATGTTTATTTTTTTAAAAAGTAAACAATTAAAATAAAAAAAACTTCAATATTGTTTTAAAGGTATGTGGCTACATTGAACAGGTCTTATGATAATTGAAGACGTGAGTGGATGAAGGTGATAAAATATGTCGCATTTTTGGGTTTTTGTTTTTTTTTGCATTGATGAAGGTAATATGTCAAAGTCCATATATAAATGATTACAGACCTTAAGATCGTCGATTTAGGACATATTTTGGAAAATAGAAAGTTGAAAAAGGTGTTATGTACAGTTAAATTTAAAAAGCAAAAAGTGCAAAAAACATTACTTTTGTTAATGGAAGAAGGAGCTATGTTCACTTTTTTTTTTAATTAAACAATACAAGTGTTTAATTGCTTAATATGAAATAAAGACTAAAGATAAACTGAATAAATTTCATTTTTATTTAAGCACATTAAAATATTCTTTAATTTAGTCTTTATTTCATAAAGCTAGATCAGGTATACTTTTGAAGATATTGAAGATTTTCTAACCGACCCTTTTTTTTGCGGTCCAGTGTATGTTGTTAAGTACAATTAATCAATATTAAAATAATAAGAGAATCTCACCAACAAATTGATCGTGAACGAGCAGAAGGCTGGTCTGCAGAACCTGCTGAGGGGCTGCTTCTAGGAAGCATTCGAAGATCCTTAGCAAGGCAGCGTCCGAGTCCTCCTTCAGCATGAGCCCGTAATATTTGCGCTGAGAGGTCGGATCGTGCTTGCGCTCCGCTTGACGCGACTTTAGAGCATATCTAAATTAATTATTAACATAAAATTAGCATAAAATTAATTAATGCTTGAGAAAATGTTGAAATTGACTGATAAATGATATATATATAATAAATTCATGATAAATAAAAAACATATGTTTTAACATAATAATTGAATTAATGTGTTTTATTATAAAAAAATTTAAAATCATAATAGTCTAATAACAATTCCATCAAAGTTCTTATTATAAATTTAGGTAGTTTATTATACCATAAATAACTGGTGAGAAATAAAATAATATTAATTAAAGTAATTATAGATTTATAGATATTTAAGTCAAAACTGAGTGTTTTGAAACTAGATTTGTATTACAGAAATCATACAAAAAAAGCAGATTAATATCCTAAATACAGTGGGTTCATTAATATCTAGATCTAGTGTTAAAACTAAACTTGTTAGATATTCTTATTGGTATCTTATAAAACTTTTCTTCGCACTATAAGCAGATGAGCTTGATTATTGCCGGAATCACTTAAATATTGACCTTCCTGTGAGGTCCTGTCTAATTAGATAAGACAAAAGAAATATTAAAAATTCAAATTCAAAATAAATAAATTTTTAATCAATGATAGTTAGAGTAACCCTCACAGGAAGATCAATCTTTAAGGGATTAATGATCATGTTATTGTGATAAGTGATCATGTAAGTAAACATGCATTACTTACATGAGAGCATCAGTAAAACGCAAAATTGGAGCCAATTGTAGCACCAATATGAATATTCGGAGCCAATGTCGTCTCGTGACTTCATTTGTGACAGAGTGTTGTTGCTTATCTTGTGAATACCTGATAAACAAATAAAGCTATGTCAAATAATATTATTCAAATCCATCTATACTAATATTATAAATCTTAAGAGTTTGTTTGTTTGTTGTTGTTGTTGGTTCGAATTGAAAAATTCTTTTTGTGTTGGATAGATCATTTATCGAGGAAGGCTTTAGGCTATATAACATCACGTTGCGACTAATAGGAGCTAAGAAACAGTCGAAAATGTGGAAACAAGGGGAAAATTATTCATCTTTGAGGGCTTCCGTTGTGTGTGCTGCGAAAACCGTTCGAGATACCCAAATGATTCCCAAAATAACTATTCCACGCGGACGAAGTCGCGAGCACCAGCTAGTACTAATATATAAAGAGAGATTTGTATTTTTGTTTGTCTAACTAAACTAATATTATAAAGAGAAAAGATTTGATTGTTTGCATTGAATAGACTACGAAACTACTGGATCAATTTGAAAAATTCTTTCACTGTTGGGAAGCTATATTATCAGCGAGTAACATAGGCTATATTTCATAAAGTTACGCGGACGAAGTCTCGTGCAACAGCTAGTTAGAAATGTGTTAAAGTAATTCTGTCTGTCCATTACTTTTCCACACCTAAGTACTCAACGGATCATCATGAAATTGTGCATACACATTGTCAAGGATACAGAAAAGGACATAGTTTACCTTTCATCCAGAAAAAGTACTATTTCCGAGGGATCATCTAAAGATAAAGTATAACAGCAAACAATGTCAGGCGTTATAGTTATTTTCATTCAATGCGGACGAATTCGCGTGCACTATCTAGTGTATACTCACATTCTTATCGAAACAGCAGTGTTGACAAATGCAGGAAAAAGTATAAAAGCCAGGGTCCAGCCGAACTCCATCATGTTTTCGGTTAAATAGTATCTTACGGCCACATTAATGTCCACTCCCAAATCGATGAAATGCCCAACAATAGCAACTGTGTACATGAAAATATCGAAATTACTTATCGATATGTTGTCTGGCATTTTATCCGTTTCATCGTAGGATCTGCCGTTTTGAAGCATTTCTCGGATTGCTTTAGGCATTTTGTAGTTGTTATTTGTTATTTCCTTGCATAAACAAAACACTATAAAATAAAATAAATCGAGCCTACAAGACACTCATTCGCAATCCGTGTAAATAAATAAACAACACAATATGTACGCATAAATTCAAATCAATTTATTCAAGTTCGTTTTCGCTGTGTTGTGTTCATAGAGTAACTTATAATATATGATTGTGTTGTTGTGCTCGTGCTATAGACATAGACATATATATCTCTTTGTTGTCAATGTCATTGTCAATATCATTATTGCCATTGCCAAAGTATTAAATTTCCCAAAATATCTGGTCCTATTCCTATTCCTTAAATTTGGGGAGAAAAAAACAAGTTTTATAAGTAGGTAATTTACATAATGAAAAAAATAGATAATATTTAAACAAAGAAGTGAATTTTACATAGTATAATATGTTTTTTTTTATTATGTGTATACACAAAATATTTATTCAACATTTTGTGTGATACATAAAATTTAAAACTGTCTTTAATTAAAACTGTCTTAAAATTTAAAAATTTAAATCTTGTTGCTTTATTGCTTTTTTATCTCACTCATAGTTTTGACTGTTAAGAACAGTATCTTGACATTACATTACATTAAAAAAAGCATACAAAATAATGTGTTACCAAATCTAATATTTACTTAATTTTTTTTTAGTTTTTACTTCTCTGTAGTTGGCAACCCTAATTTTGTACTAAATGTCTATGCTTGTTTACTTATAAAAATGTCAAATCTCTCAAACCAAACTTGTGTGAGCGGGAATTTCGAATATCTATTGAGGTTTTGGGATCAAAGTAGGAAAATAAAAATGCCATTCATATTATTTATTTATTTAAATTAATATTAGATGATAAAAGTACTTTATTCTTTAAGGTTATTTTTTGATTATTAATTTATAAGCATTTTTCACACTACTAATTAAAGTGGTAAATATATTTGAAAGGATTTCAAAGTTCAATAATATATAACAATTTTTGCAGCATAAGTATTATATTATAAATATTTATTTTGTTCTTAATAATATCCGAGATTTGAAAATCCATGGGACAATTGATCATTTTCCATTTTATTTGAAAGTGGTTCCAGAGATATAACTCTATCGGAGACAACATTCAAATTTGGTTCTTCTGATATTATTAATCTAAAAAGACAATACATATTTCACTGTCAGCTTTAAATTTTGTCACAACAGATTAATAAAATATTATAAAGAGAGAAAACTTGTATTGTTGTATGTTTGTAATTAGTTTGTAATGCATAGATGAATGATTGGTCTCGCTGCGCTCTACTAGATACCGTAGTCGTACTTGTAAAATACGGCATAAAATAGTACGCCGAATTCGGCGTACCCGAGTCAGTCACACTGCAAACTGTCTGTGATGTGTACGTGCCGAATGTTTTATTAAATTTTAGGCATAATAAAATACTAGTTAGCGTAGTGAAACTGTGTAAAAATATAATAAAAGTGGGTAAAAAGTGGTAAAAAGGGACGATTTTTTACACACACTACAATAAAAAGTTGCCACATTTTCGGAGCTATTGATTTTGTATAGCGCTCCATTTAGTCGAGCGCAGCGAGACCAATCAATTATCTTTGGAAAGCTACATTATCAGCAAGTAACATAGCAAGTATAAAATAAACTACACGACAGATTTTAATGCGGTTTTCACTAATGAAAAAGAGGATCAACGAGGAAAGTTTGTGTACACAATTTGCTGAAAAAAATTGTAGGTACCGTCCGAAGCCGGAAGCGGGCCGCTAAGTGTTACTTAGCGGCATAACTTACTTTGTTTTCAAAAGATTCAGAATTGGCTGCCATCTTGTTACAAACAATGTGTTATTTAATTTCCAATTATACTTCCTCAGGTCGGTAATGGAGGCGTTGACGACTTTGAGGAACTTTGATTCGCCAGTGTAAGCGTCCAATATCAAATTGTCATAGAAATTTGGAACGAAGTCTTGGAAGCACTTGTGCACTTTGTGTAGAGAGGCATTCATTTCGAGGGCGTGCTGTTTCGTTTTCAATTCCACTATAGTTGTGAGACTTTCGTTCATTAATTCGTTAAGACTGAAAACGCAAATATTTTTTGTCTAAACAGTCCTGCTGGTTCGTGCAGAAAGCAAGCTTCAAAGTAATGTTAGGTGAATAGTCCTTACATAGTATAAATAAATAATCAATACTAATAATAAATCTGTAAGTGTAGGTATTGTATGTATGTACTAGCTGGTGCCCGCGACTTCGTCCGTGTTGGAAAAGCAATATCTCGCCTGACATCGTTATTGCTATTATACTTAGCCAGGAGTTAGTTTCCTTAATTTTAGATGATCCCTCGGGAGCAGTACTTTTTTCTGGATGAAAGGTACCCTATGTCCTTTCTGGTGTCCCAGACAACGTGTTTGCAAAATTTCATGGTGATCGGTTCAATAGTTTTTGCGTGAAAGAGTTACAATTACAAACATCCATACATCCATCCATCTATCCATACATACTTTCGCATTTATAATATTAGTACTGACTAGAAGTCCCTTCCGCATTTGTCTGTCTGTAACAACATGTACTTACAGTACAGCTTGATGCAAAATGCAATGTGCTGTGGCCACCTCATCGGGAAGCTCTTCCCGGCATTTCTCCACCTGCTCGAAATTCCTCACATCCTGAAAGTTCCCTATGATCTCATCGAAATGCGACTGTATTTCTTCTAATTTTTCAACGGGCTCCACGAGACAGTGCTCGGTGATTTCTCTCATCTATGAAAAAAATATTTAAGCTCAATACGCATACAGCGAAGAGCGCTTTTTGTACTAGATATGCCGTAGAAATTTAAACTTGATTCTTATATGAAGAACTCATAGAATCATTAAAATTAATAAATAAATAAAATCCACATTGATTTTAAGTACTAACTTACATATTTTTAGCTATCCTCATTTTTAATTACTAATAAGTTGCGGGGTGGTTATGACAAAAAAATACTTAAAATACTTACTTTAGTCATGTAAGAGATCAAAATAACAGTTAAGTAAATAAACATAGATTTTTTTTTGTTATATGGGTACAAAAAAAAAATTCCATCATTGACTTACTTAGGGCCTCTTTCACCATCTCATTGAGCATTACTCAAGGGTAATTTCAATGAAATTGACACAAGATACTCGTAACATTCACTCGCTTAATAATCAACCAAAAACCAACATCAATCAATAATCAAGTAATAATCAACACTTTACTTGTAAGTACTTGGTGAAAGAGGCCCCTAGTGTTCAGAGCCACCACAATAAGTAAAAAAATTGATCTGGTTATGGTTTTTCTAACAAATTTCTCTATAAACCAGGTGCTAAAACACTTCAAAAACCTATAAACATTACAAAAACACTCACCTCCTCCATAGAGATGGCGTAATTAGTGAAATCGTAAAAGTACTGAACTTTGTAGAACTTAAGTATAGCACTACGAATCTCCCTAGCCATCGCTGAGTTCATCAGGCGAACAACATCGAGAAACAAATCTATCGCTTCTAGGGATTTCACTTTTAAATTGTCATAGTTCGTACGACCTTGGTTGAACAAATTCTTCGCTAGATCATACGCTTCGGCGACCAGGTGATATTGTCTCTCTATATTTGCAAATGTTCTAGTGCACTATAATGAAATAATCTCAGATTAAATATGAACTAAAGATAGCGCCCTGTGGAAGCCGGTGTAACTACGCCTTCGCCGTGTAAACTACGCCTCGCCTTATTTAAATATTTACTAGTGACAATGCCAGTCTTTAAAAAATAAAAAGCAGGGTGGAATCACATTTCACACGTAAAAAAAACTGCGTTTGCTCGTCTCGGGTCTCTTGGGTACTGGTTGCGTACAGATTGTTTTATCGTATTAGTAATAAAAAATGCATAAAAAAACCTCCTTCTTCGACATCGCACGATGATTTAATGAAAGGAATATCAACACTGCCTCTACTGTTAAGTTAGTAAGATGCAAAAAATACGAAATAAGAAAAAAAATAATTTCCCTTAGCAATTTTGTGCGCAATAGTACACATGCGCCTATTGCCCCCACTAGTTTCGCTTTCTGACCTTTATAGACCTTTATAGACGATAAATATTTTGATTTTTTTTTACACGTTTATAAAACCGGCTTCACTATTTTGTCCGCAAAATTCTGTCTATAATTCTTATTTGGTCTGAGGAAAGAATATCGTGAACTAGACAGCACTTATAGCGCAGTGGAATTTTCGCTAAATAAGCTTGCTTTAACTTTGTAGGAAAACTTGTAGGATTTGGGACTATTTTAATCAAAATCAATAGTATTAGGCTGTGAAAACTACTTAACCACAAAATTTAGGAAAAAATAAAGATTTGTTTGTTTAATTAAAATACAAACCTTCCGTACTTGTATTGTTAGAAGAAAACATATAATGACGACACATTTAATGAGAAAAATCATATTTTTCTTTGACCTTTTTAAACTTACCACAAATAATAACTTTTTTCAATCACAATTTTCTATTACACGCTTCGTTAATCAGAAATTAATCACAAGATTATTTTTTTAATTTGTGAAACTCTTAAATAATCGCGCGTAGGTCTATTCCCAGTATGTCTCATTTGGGACATTTTGGGAATTTCAAAAATAAATATTTTTACTCTGCCAAAATGTATTTTTTTTTCTGTACAGTCAAGTACAAATACTAATTCATTATAAGATAATAAATCAAGGTAGTTAAAAATAAGTTTTAATTTAATAATTTATTTAAATATGAAATTTTAAATGACCAATACCTAGGTACCAAAAAAATAAAAACAATTTAATATTTTTGTAAAATATATTAGTGTTAACATACGAGGATTACATAATTATTACATTAGATTCATTATTATTAATATACAACTATAATATTGTCCATATTTATAGATATAAAGATATAGATATGGGTACTTAAGAGCTTCGTTTTACGCGAATTTCTGAATATGTTTATGATTCACTTAACAATAATATAAACAAAACAAAAATAAAACAGAATTATCACTATTTTTTGTTGCAACTAAAAATTTATTTATTTTCTATTTTTTTGTTGCGACTAAAAATGTATTCTATTTCTATTTTTTGTTGCAACTAAAAATGTATTCTATTTCTATTCTTGTTGCAACTAAAATGTATTCTATTTCTATTTTTTGTTGCAACTAAAAATGTATTCTATTTCTATTCTTGTTGCAACTAAAAATGTATTCTATTTCTATTTTTGTTGCAACTAAAAATTTATTCCATTTCTATTTTTTGTTGCAACCAAAAATGTATTCTATTTCTATTTTTGTTGCAACTAAAAATTTATTCTATTTTTACTTTTTGTTGCAACTAAAAATTTATTCCATTTCTATTTTTTGTTGCAACTAAAAATTTATTCTATTTTTACTTTTTGTTGCAACTAAAAATTTATTCTATTTCTATTTTTTGTTGCAACTAAAAATTTATTCCATTTCTATTTTTTGTTGCAACTAAAAATGTATTCTATTTCTATTTTTGTTGCAACTAAAAATTTATTCTATTTTTACTTTTTGTTGCAACTAAAAATTTATTCTATTTCTATTTTTTGTTGCAACTAAAAATTTATTCCATTTCTATTTTTTGTTGCTACTTAAAATAAAAATAATTGTTTATATAATTATGTAAAATTCTGTTTTTAATTACAATTTTCATTATTTTTTTCTATAAACTATTAAGATTTGTATAGAACTGGTACTTAACTTAGATGCACAGTATACAACACAAATTTACTTGCAAAGATGGCTCTTAATTATATAATTATTGTATACTTTATTTTGAACAAAATTATATATGTATAATCGGTTAAATTACATATATTTGTTTGGGTTTTACTCGTTTGAAAAGTATGTTTTAATATTTACTTCATATTTATTGTGTATTACAACAAATCTGCTTAATATCCTTACAACAAAAAATAAATAAAAAAATATATGTTTTCACCTGGGGAAAGTCTAATAATATTATTTTAATTACTAATTTGTTATGAATCATGCTTTTAGTACCTAGTAATTAAATGATTTTTTTATATAATTAATTTAAATCAATACTATAAATATTTATTTATGTCTGTATAACAAATATTTCAATGGTTAATTTTATTATAGGATAAATATTCGCACTTTAATATTTTTTGTATTAAAAAATAATACGTAAGGTCATACTTGCCGCGGTTGACCATATTTGAATATATTTTTTATACTTTCTTTAATAAAATAAAAAAGTTGTTTTATGACAAATATATATGTCTACAAAAATCGACATGTTCAGCACATTTCGCAAAAAGTTGAGATTATTCTTGTAGGGTGTCCACACTGTAGGTAATTTTATAACAATTTCCTTTTTTTAATATCATTATTTAATTAAATATACCCTTAGATTTTAACTTAAAATAGCATGACTAACAACCTGTGTATAATATATTATATTAAATTCTACAAAGAAGCTACTTTTAAATACAACATTTTTGAGCTTCTATTGTAACCTGAAAAGAAAAAAATCATTTGAGTACAATTTGTTTAGATTAAAAAGAGCTTTTTTTTGTTTTGCTGTAGGGTTTATGTTGAAAATAAAATAAATAAATAAGGAAGACGTACCATGCATTGAGCCCCGTTCAGTCCTTGTGTAGGAACTTATTGAAGGCTCCGTACGAAGTCTCCAGATCGAACAGGAGCTGTCTCACCTGAGCCTCGGAGAGCTCGTCCGAGGCTGACATCTCCGACAGCTTGTCCAGCCACTCTTGAACCTATAATTATGTACATCAAATACTATACTGTCCATAAATAAATAAAGCCTTTATTGCTGACATTTTACAATATATATTCCTTTTTCTTAACAATATTTGACCAAAATATTTAAAATTTAAAATATTTTTCCTTTTCTATATTATTTACATCCTTACTAATATTAAAAATGTAATGTGAATGTGAGTTTGTTTGTTACGCTTTCACAACGAACAGTTTAATGTTTAATATATAATATAAAAACCATTTTATATGAAAACTAACCGGTGATTTATTCATTACAAACATACAAAAATACATATATTTTATTAGTGTAGAGTGTAGATGTTGATTAAACAAGTATGAAAAATTAAGATAAAAAAACGAATTTTTTGTTGTCTTTTTTATATATTATATTATGTGATTTATTAAAAACTTATCCAACTTAAATGAAATCTTAACTTTTAGATAGTTCAGTATTAAAAAATATTTAAGTAAAAATAAAATAAAAGCTTTTTTTTAAATATACCAACAGTAATAATAATAAGAAACAAGATAAAGATAAAATAACAAAATAATAAGTGAATGCCTAAAAAAAATTAAAAAATGCCTAAAAAATTTTCCAGCATTTTCTATTACAACAATGTAATTATATAGATTAACAAATTATATAGAACATTAACTTATTAAATGTGTAAGTGTATACCTTAAGTTTCCCTTCAAAGTCTTCGGGCAGCATGAGCAGTCTGTCCATGGTGTCGTGCAAGTCCCTCAGCTCCGGTTGGATCATGTCCATCGCCTTCAATTCTAGACGCAGTTTGTCCATCAGTGTTATGAATAGCTGAAACATACATACTGTTAGTAGAAATCCCTAGATAATAATACCTTAGTTTACCTTAGAAAATAATTATTATCAATTGACGACTTACAGAAACAATCTCGGCAATATATTTGTTTGTGTTGCCCTTATCATCCTTTATCAGGTTGGGTTTGTTCTCCTTTATTCTCTCCAGAGCAGCGGGACAGTCTAGCTGAAAAAAAAATAGATAATAATGTGAAGTGGAGAGACACAGGCTGATGATGTTGCCTTCTTGTGATATGTGATTTATCTATTTTTTCAAAATCTCAGGAACTACTGGTTCAAATTGAAAAATTCTTTTTGTATTGGATAGATCATTTATCGAGAACGGCTTTAGGCTATATAACATCACGTTGCGACTAATAGGAGCGAAGAAACAGTCGAAAATGTGAGATACCCAAATGATTCCCAAAATAACTATTCCACGCGGACGAAGTCGCGAGCACCAGCTAGTATATTATAAACTAACATTAACTAATGGTAAATAATGTAAACTCAGTGGACTATTGACGATTAATCTTTGTTAAGTTATTCAACTTATTTATTCAGTACCATTTTGCATTATAGAACTCTTACACTAGAGTCTTTCAAAAATGGTTGTCTTCGAAGTTTGTTGACTTTGCACTTAATGTCAGTCTTCTCATATCATGTACCGATCACACTATATTTATAAAGCGCCATTCACTCTTCACCGAGTTGTTTACAGAGAGTTTTTAATAAAGAAACGCTAAGGAGTCTAGGTAAATAACCACCATTTGTATAATCTTCACTTACAAAGCAGCTCAAGAACAGTAAGCCCTAGCGACTGTAATCACCTCCATAGAGAAGATCACATGAGATGTGTTAGAAAAAATTTTTTTGTTGAGATATAAGTCGCACAAGTTACCTTAGAGATATTTCAAAATAATAAGGTAATAAAAAATTATTAGAGTACTTACTCTGAACTTAGAAACAAATGTGTCTATGGTAGGAAATTCGTCACCCTGCACTTGCTTCCAAGCAACTCTGTATTGGACCAGAAGCCTGCTGCAAGCTGCAGTGTACTCTTGTGCTCTCACACAATCTCTCATGTACGCCTTTTCCAAATGCTGTATTGTTGACACTACAGCGTATAATTCTGCCATATTATCATGCCTGAAATGTTATAAATATATTATGTTATCAAAATAATCAATAAGAATTATTGGAAAAGTATTATTCTATACAAACTAACTTTTCGCGTTCTCTAGCATTTCTATATAGCTTCACCTCTTCATACAATTCGGGTCTAGTGTCTGTAAAATATATTTAACAAAATTACATTAATTTTAAGGAATAAATTTACAAAAAGCTGTTCAAAATGGTTAAATATTTTACCTTGCATTATTTTACGTTTTTTCGTCCGAATTTGCTAGTTATTGCTGAGAAATGTTATTTTACAGAAATACACTAACGACACTGTAATATAAATGATATTAATTAAAAAGTAGATAACGCTAATAATAAAAAAACGAAAATTAAACACAAGCAAGTCACAAGTCCACAATTCACAACAATATAAGACATTAGACACAATGACATGACAGTACAACACAGACTAGTATTTAGTAATAATGAGTCAGAGAGAGTTAATTATACGTCCATGGAGGTGGAGAGAGTGAGTCAGAGTGTCATTTGTCAGATGATCTTCCACAGTCCATTAAAAGTTTAACTTCTATATAATAGTTAAGAAATATATTATGTTTCTTTACTTGACGGTAAATAAATATCTACATTAATAATCACATACTGAATTACTGGTTTATTAGTTGGTTAGTATGTACGTCAGGTTTTATTAGTATATTTATACTCTATGTAGTCTATTTTCCCTTACAGAATTTCAGACTGTCTTGTTCACTCATAATAACAGTCTATTCTCTAACCAGCCAAACATCATAAATAATGTTGAATTTATCCTATCCAGAAAATCCTAATTTAGCTATCGAAATAATAGGTATTTCATATTAACAAAATTATATCTTTCCAAAACCAGTCAAACTAGTTCTGCCTTTTTTCCTTTTTTTTGCTCGATGACGTAATTTTCAAAATGGCGTCAGACGCGCGACCTCCCTCCCTCCTCGTGGTCTCTTTTTGTCTATGCTCCTGTCTACTACGTCGCCCGCCTCACCGTATCACGGTATCACCGTAGTTTCTCATAAACGGAGTTGGAGCGCCGATTCGTTTCGAACGATTTCACTTTGCGATGAATGAAAATTGTGGCGGATAGTCTTGCGTACAACATTTTACTATTAAAAGTTTGCCGTTGAAAAGTGTCGTGTGTGCTAGTGTTTTCCTTAAAGGTGGATTCGTGGTGTTAGTGATTATTTACCAGTTCTCCCTTTATTTTACGAGACACGGTGTTTACGTGCGGAAACACGGTTTTGTATTGGAACGAAACACTTCCTCGGGTATCCGATTTGCCGTTTAATGGGATCTTGTTGATAAACAGGTATGTGTGCAATTTTAATTTGTTGAAAATATGTGCCGTGTCGAATGAAAATTGGTGTAGAGTTCCCACGGTAGAGCTTAGTTTACAACGATTATTGTTTGCACCACAATTGCGAACAATTACAAGGATTTGTTTATCCGTTACAAGAAATTTTGTACCTATATAATTATGTTTCCTTTCTTATTGGTGTATGTACGCGGCAGGCGGGGCCCTATTTGGGCGCGGCGCCTCTGCCGTCGGCCCGTAGTTCGTTCCACTTTGTTGATAAATATCTACCTGGTAGATATATATCCGTAGGCCTACAAATGACACAGGTGTTAACCGCGTTTTTGTGAATTTACGTAGAACTTAATAGTTAACTAACTAACTTAACTAAATTAATTGTTTATGTTATACTTATCCTATAAGAAACAGTGAAGACTATGAGAGCTTTGAGGTCAGTATAATACAAGTAACCAATCTGCAAATCTGGTATGTTACAATATCCATGTAAAACATTTTTTCTTTTTAAAAATATCACGGATTAAAAGCATAACATAGAGACTAGTTTTTGAATATTTTGTTTTTAAATGAAAAATAATAGTACTTTGTTACTATAAATATTTTTAATAAATATAATAATGCTTATATATTTTAATCTAATATTAAATATGTGGAAGGTATTAGATAATTTACAATCCGTACTAATATTATGAAAGTGCCAAAGAAAATTTGCATCAGTCAAACCTATACTCATGAAAATAGTTAAAAAAACTGGCACTCGGGAGTGCTGACAGAAGTGTAAACCTCAATAATTATGTGTTTTTTATTTTTGAATTGTTGACGACCTTATTGGAATATCACTGGGCATTTTAATATAATTTTAATTGAAATTACTGTTCTTTTATAATTGTCAACAGAGGTGTCGGTAACGGTAATAGTGTTGCGAGTTCAATGGTTTTTCCCATCTCAAAAATGCCCAACGCACCTAAAGAATTTTTCATTTAAAAAATTTGTTAATTACACCAACTATTAATTATATCAAGTTACCTATTAATTAAGTCAAAGTTATTTAAAGTTATTCAAAACATGATTAGGTATCTTATCACTGTTTAAACATGCTAAAATAAACTGGCAGATTTACGGCTTCTAAGGAAATTGTCACATCTTAAAAACTTACTATTTCAATATGAAAATTTCCCTTTTTAAGAGATTTCTATTAATTCATAGTAGATTAAGTTCAATAATCAATTAATATTCTTTGTAATACTTAATTTAATTTTGTTAATGTATGTTATGTAATTAAATAATATATCAAAAAGTTTATAATTATCCTGAATTACCTACTTGTAATATTTGATATGTTATTTGTAAATAACTACTAAAAAAACTGATTTTTTATTCCATTTTTAAGATAGACACAATATGGCGATTTTATCATAATGCAAAAAAAAGCAAGGTTTACCCTATTTTTGATATTATAAAAACTTTGTCTATATTAAATAATATTATAAATACTGTTCTTTCTTCTGTTATAAATTCTTTGGTTTTATTTCTGTTTTTCTAGTAACTTTTTCTAAACCACCTTAAATAAATTTTGTAATGGTCTTCACAAATAGAAAGAGCAATAAATAACGAAAATTAGACAACCCAATCATATTAAATACTAGCTGGTGCTTGCGACTTCGTCCGCGTGGAATAGTTATTTTGGGAATCATTTGGGTATCTTGAACGGTTTTCGCAGCGCACGCAATGGAAGCCCTCAAAGATGAATAATTTTCCCCGTTATTTCCACATATTCGACTGTTTCTTCGCTCCTATTAGTCACAACGTGATGTTATATAGTCTAAAGCCTTCCTCGATAAATGATCTATCCAATACAAAAAGAATTTTTCAATTCAAACCAGTAATTCCTGAGATTAGCGCGTTCAAACAAACAAACAAACAAACTCTTCAGCTTTATAATATTAGTATTGATGAATAATGATGAATACTTTACATGATTCCAATTGGAATGACCTAGACCTTTGATTTATCAGTAAAATTGAGTAATGGGTAGGTGACATCATTCTATGAATGGAGCGTGTGTGGTGATTTGATGTTATTAAGTGAGGACCTGCATGACATAACGCCGACACCCAGACCAGGGACAACTCTGACCCTGAAACTCACTCACTCGCTCGCTCACTCATAGTTATTGAAACTCACTCACTCATAAAGCACACAACATATACAACATTTTTGTAAAGTAATTTTTGTAGTTTTTATTATTATTAATTTTGTAAAAAATATGTTTACAAAAATAGTTACCTACTTTGTAAATAGGTTGCAAAGTTTATGTCTGCAGACTGCAGTGTTCCCTGAGACTACTCAATTATTATTATACCTACCAGGTGAAATTTTGCTTAGAAAAGTATAAACTTAAGCTGTAAGTTTAAAGATATTTAAGCTTTAAGCTTACAGTTCCAGCAAGTCTTCTATAATATGTATGTTAGTTGTTCCACTATTTATCTTTATTTTAAATTTTTTGAGAAATTTTTCTACATTATAACAAGGTGTTGAATTTATGTTTTATGTATTTTGAATTTTCAATTTAAAAAACTAACAGCTTGTCTTACAAAAAACATACTTTGGGAACATCATTCAGTTGAATATATATTGTGGATACCTTTTACAACTTGATTCAATAAAATTATAAAATTTTGAAATCCACCGAGACATGCACGCAAAAAACTAGTTGTGTGAAAAATGAGTTTCCACCTCGTTTTATTCTAAGAAATCTATAAAAATGTGTATGCGTGTGTGTGTGTGTGTGTGTGTATAGGATGCGTAAACATTTTAACCAAACTATAAACAACCATTAAGCAAGACCACCCATCACATTAGCTCCGACTCTGTCTAACTAAAAATACACCATTTAAAATTGATAAGAACGTATACTCTGCTCAGAAGGTCTTAAAGCAAATTATTTATTGTCAATGATGACATTGATTGCCTAAGAAGTCATTGCTTTATTTGTAAACGAAATATTGTACAACTAGCTTTTGCCGGCGACTTCGTCTGCACACTTCTGTCGTCTGATAAGTTTGCTGTAATACATAAAACCAAAAGGGCATAACTTTTTTGGAGAAACATAATATAGAAATCAGTTACTGTGTCACTGGACATAACTAACTATACCTACCAACAGTTTTACTAAAACTTTGTAAGAGTAAAGGTCTCTTTCACCAACTACAATTAAAGTAAAAAAAAAAGTGTTGATTAGTTACTTTTCAAGTAACGCTAATTGGCGAGTAAATGTCAAGAGTATCCTGTTTCAATTTCATTAAAATTATCCATTGAGTAATGCTAGTTACTCGAAGATGGTGAAACTCGTACGATTTCTTACCGGTGACTTTAAATGGCGGTTAGCTTACTTGACACTTTACTCAGAGATTGTGAAAGAGGCCCTAAGTGTAACTAAAACTTTACTGGATAATGGTCACCTATTTAAATTTTATGACACTAATGACATCAGATTTAAAATAAGAACAGAGTGTCATAGTGGACTATCATTTCTATTTAGTTCGCTTAATGTCGAATCACCGCTATAAAAAGAGTCTCTTTGTCAGGATGTGTGTAATTCGTCATGCCACTGTGACCTCTTAGTAGCATTGTCAGTTTGTTCGTCGTAGGCCTTTCAGTGGTAGCCCCGCCAATAGGAACTAACTATACACATTGTAGTGATAATACCTTGCATCATACAAAGCAGTAGAGGCTACAATACCTTCAGAGACTTAGTTAACTAATACAAGCAATTTAAAATTTGAATTATTACAGTATCTATTCACTGTTGGAATATAATCCGCTAAATATTATAAATGCGAAACTTTGCGCACCCTGTATTGGATCTACGAATAAATAATATTTAATCGTTGTATTTGAAGCCCTGGCTACTGGCACAGCATACTTATTTCATACAGTAGGCCGACGGAGACGTCTAGACAGGGCAATCGTGCGGGGCGTGAGGGGCGAGGCGCGAGTGGGACGTGCCCAAGCTGCATACTTCGTCGTTCTTAGTAGCTTGGGATAAATTTTCTAGGGCTATCGCGTCTTTCAAATTTTAATTTATTATATAAATCAATATGGGGTGCATACGGCATGTGCTGTAAGTGCGTGAAAATCTTTATCTCGCATAAATAAAGAACTAAGCTTTCATCAATTTCCGCACGAAGAAGAAAGGTACTTAAGCACATTTTATAGTACTTAATTTGTGTCAACCTTTCCGTAATTTTTAAATACCTACACAGGCGGCGGTATCGCCCAACATCAAAGGCGTCGGCCTACTGTAGGAAATAAGTATGCTGTGCTACTGATGTATGAATGATTATTTCACTCATAAAACTGCTGAGAATGCCTTTTTCGGATATAAAACGATCCCGATATAAACTTCTTCGGATCCAAGCGTAGGCGTTTGTTTTGTACTGATATGACCTCTTAAGATAATTAATAATTTAGCTACGAATTCAAGTTACTCGTAAACTTATATAAAGGTAGGTATAAAATATTATAATATTTTTTTTAACATCTCATTGGTGAACTTCGTATAGTTAGTTAGTTAATATGAGTCACGCCAGTATATTTTATAAGCGGTGCCCTTGTGCCCGCTTCAAAAGCATTACATCATTAATGACCTAACATTCAGTCACAAATAAGTCTAGATTTTTATAAGACACACACCGTACAAACAGCCCAAGTGTCTGCCTGCAGCCAATTAAAAGCCTTTCAAGAGTGCGATTAAAACATTAAATTTTATTGGAGCAAAACGATTTAACCTTGACAGATATATCGCACATGACGTAAGTATCGCACCCGATGTGATGTACAAATTTAAGAAGTCTCTGGCCCAATATATTAAAATTTATTATAATTGCGTTAAAGCTGACTGCTGCTTACTCTTTGTTCTATCAGCAGTTCAAGTAGGTATCCCTGGTGCAAGTCGTCGGGTCAGCTGAAGTGCTGGAAATGTTGTCTATTAAGGCGTCTGTCTATCGGTGCAAAACTACGAATCAGAGTCGAAAAAAACCGTGCGCGTGGGGAGCACCTCCGCTGACATCCTGCGTTATAATACTCGTAATTTATCAATAGAATCTTGCTCTACTTATTGCTTTTAATATTTTACTAGAATTTTTAATTTTATGTTATTGAAAATACCCAATTTTCAACATTTCTAAATATATTATACATGCATTGTTATGCTATAATAGTTAATTTAATAAATAGATACAGTCGGCGCGCTAGCTCCAAGAAATTTTAGAAATGTTAGAAATTTTAGAATGTTAGAAATTTTAGAAATTTTAGAAATTTTAGAAATTTTAGAAATTTTAGAAGTTTTAGAAATTTTAGAAATTTTAGAAAGAGAAATTTTTTAATTTCATGTTATTGAAAATACCCAATTTTCAACATCTCTAAATATATTATACATGCATTGTTATGCTATAATAGTTAATCCAATAAATAGATACAGTCGGCGCGCTAGCTCCAAGAAATTTTAGAAATGTTAGAAATTTTAGAATGTTAGAAATTTTAGAAATTTTAGAAATTTTAGAAAGAGACTTAGAAAGAGAAATTTTTTAATTTCATGTTATTGAAAATACCCAATTTTCAACATTTCTAAATATATTATACATGCATTGTTATGCTATAATAGTTAATTTAATAAATAGATACAGTCGGCGCGCTAGCTCCAAGAAATTTTAGAAATGTTAGAAATTTTAGAATGTTAGAAATTTTAGAAATTTTAGAAATTTTAGAAATTTTAGAAAGAGAAATTTTTTAATTTCATGTTATTGAAAATACCCAATTTTCAACATCTCTAAATATATTATACATGCATTGTTATGCTATAATAGTTAATCCAATAAATAGATACAGTCGGCGCGCTAGCTCCAAGAAATTTTAGAAATGTTAGAAATTTTAGAATGTTAGAAATGTTAGAAATTTTAGAATGTTAGAAATTTTAGAAAGAGACTTAGAAAGAGAAATTTTTTAATTTCATGTTATTGAAAATACCCAATTTTCAACATCTCTAAATATATTATACATGCATTGTTATGCTATAATAGTTAATCCAATAAATAGATACAGTCGGCGCGCTAGCTCCAACAAATTTTAGAAATGTTAGAAATTTTAGAATGTTAGAAATTTTAGAAATTTTAGAAATTTTAGAAATTTTAGAAAGAGCCTTAGAAAGAGAATTTTTTTAATTTCATGTTATTGAAAATACCCAATTTTCAACATTTCTAAATATATTATACATGCATTGTTATGCTATAATAGTTAATCCAATAAATAGATACAGTCGGCGCGCTAGCTCCAAGAAATTTTAGAAATGTTAGAAATTTTAGAATGTTAGAAATTTTAGAATGTTAGAAATGTAGAAATTTTAGAAGTTTTAGAAATTTTAGATATTTTAGAAATATTAGAAACAGACTTGTTTTTTAAAATTAGTTTTAGTTAATTTAGAATATAGAAGAGTTGCTAGCAGATTATCGATATTATTATTGTGAATAAGGTTGTGTTCATTTCATTATTAGAAATTGAGATGATATTACATGATTGAAGACTTTTTTTGAGCCTGTGCCAGGAGCCTTCACTCTTCCATAAAAGCTAGTAATAATATATATACCTAAATTTTTTATAATTATTATAACATATAATATAATACGAGGGCGGGTCAATAAGTCCGTGACTTTTGGAATAAAACACAGATTTTTTGATAAATAAATAATTTTATTTTTCAACGTAGTCTCCCTTGAGCTCTATACACTTTGTCCAACGCTTCTCCAATTTTTTTATCCCTTCCAAAAAATAGGATTTGTCGAGGTCCTCAAAATAGGCCTTTGTTTGCGAGATGACTTCATCATTGGAGTCAAATCTTTTTCCACCAAGCCATTTCTTCAGGTTTGGGAACAAGAAGTAGTCACTCGGAGCCAAATCTGGAGAATAGGGCGGATGAGGGAGCAATTCATAGCCCAATTCCTGGATTTTTGCCATGGCAACTGCACATGTGTGCACCCTTGCATTGTCTTGGTGGAAAAGAACTTTTTTCTTGGACAAATGAGGTCGGGTTTTTTTCAAATCGTCATTGAATCGGTCCAATAAGTTGGCATAATATTCCCCATTGATTGTTCTTCCCTTTTGAAGGTAGTCAATGTGGATTATCCCGCGTGCATCCCAAAAAACAGTCGCCATAACTTTATTGGCTGACAAACCCACCTTGGCCTTCTTTGGCGCCGATTCACCCTTAGAAACCCACTGTTTTGACTGTTGTTTGGTCTCTGGTGTGTTGTGATGGATCCATGTTTCGTCCACGGTTACAAAACGGCGCAAAAACTCCTCCATATTGCGATTAAACAACGCCAAACCTTCCAGTGAAGTTGTTACACGATTGCGTTTGTGGTCGACTGTGAGCAAACGCGGCACCCATCTTGCGGAAAGCTTTCTCATGCCCAAGTGATCATTCAAAATTGAAACCACTGAGCCATGCGAGATCCCTACGGCTTCCACAATCTCTTGCACTTTCAATCTTCGGTCGGCCAACACCATATCGTGAATTTTTTCGATTGTTTCGGGTGAAGAGACCTCAACTGGGCGTCCAGGACGTTCGGCATCTTCAGTGCTTGTACGGCCACAACGAAATTCAGTAAACCACTTTTTTACCATTGAAATCGATGGTGCAGAGTCCCCATAGTATTTATCAAGCTTAGCCTTGGTCTCGGTAATGGTTTTTTTTCGCAAAAAATAATGCTTAATAAGCACACGAAATTCACTTTTTTCCATTTTTTCCTCAAATTAGTGGGTAGTCTGATAAAGATAGCTGTCAAACACAAACTAACTGACACAGCAAGTTCAAATTTTGACAGGAGTCAACTGACAGATGCCTGTTGACAGGAGTAGTGTTGCTTTTTCAGTAAAGAGGTCAGAAATTCAAAAAGTCACGGACTTATTGACCCGCCCTCGTATAATATAATATAATATAATATAATATAATATAATATAATATAATATAATATAATATAATATAATATAATATAATATAATATAATATAATATAATATAATATAATATAATATAATATAATATAATATAATATAATATAATATAATATAATATAATATAATATAATATAATATAATATAATATAATATAATATAATATAATATAATATAACATATACGAATATAATATATAATGCTTATGATATTTGACTTGCATTTCCTTTTTTTAGACAAGCATATCTTTTTCCATTATGACCCAATAATAATATATATAACAAAAACAAAAACTAACTAACTACCAAAAAGTTCGAAAATAATGTTGAAAATAAATAAAGTAAAGCAACTTTCGATATGCTAACAGAAGCGCAAAATCTCTGAGAGTGAGCGAGACAAAGATATTTGTTCGATCGCAAAAAACATGTAAAAATTTAACACGGAGCACACGTCTGAACGCAACGACCGCTCACCGGTCACTGAGGAGTTTGATTGCCGGTATTTTCTTATCAATAAAATAATTACTTTTCTTAATTTTTATACAGAAACCATAGCTTTTTATTGTACCTAAACACTTGTCCTTTATGATAATAAATGTTAATTTCTAATTGTTGTTACGTAACTATGTTAAAAATGAAAAAAAAAATTAGTGAAAAATTTGATAAAAGACAATATTTAACGTTCTTACTTAAGAACATGAATTAGTTTTGCAAAAAAATAATCAGATGAATTTAAGGACGACCACATAAGAAAACTTCACATCTGAATAGATTTTCTAATTTATCATTAGTTGTTATGTCATTGGTCCGTGAACATAGCTCAACATACTGTAGGGCTTGGCAGAGCTGTGTTTAACTCCATTTTTACCTAATATATACCCTATAAACAAACGCTTAAAAAATACTTAACTATTAACCATATTATAAATTTTTCTTGGTTATAAAAATATTTCTAAGTTTTTTCCTAAATCAGTTTGAAAACAATGTTATAAGCAGCGCCAAAAATTCGATGAGAGTCAATTTTTAACGGTCCGCAGCCTTAAGTCCTTAGTCGGTTAAAGCCAAACTAACTGTTTTCTCTAGTAGTAACTACTGTTTTTTGTGCGAGCATCTTTTCTCTCTAACGAACAAATTACTGTCCTCAAGAGATAAGTTTTTTTTTTAAATTCGCTCCGCTAATGATCGCAGACAGTGATGACTAGTGAAACTGGTTTATTTATTAGCAGGAAGTTACGTCAATTCGTACTTGTGTAAACATACCAACGTTTAATGGTCACCCTACACATGACATTCGTTTGGCTTATCTAGTTAGGTTAGAGTTAAGTATGCCTATGCCGAAATAGAGAGAAATGTTTGCTAAATCATAGATCAGTTTTTGTGATTAAGAAGAGCAGCAGTCAAATTTGTGTTTGGTGTCCTACTGTAATCGCGTGATTATATTTTTCTTTACAAATTTTTTACATTATTTTTTTTATATTAAGTACAAAGCTATACTACATTACAATAACTAGTTCCACATGTTTTTCTTCCTGACAAGACTTTCCAGGAGTTTTTTTTATGAGATAAATCGCGCAAAAATAGCCAAATATGAAATATTAATATATTAAGTAAATGACATTTTTTTATGTTAAACTCGACAGACAGGCTGACGGTTCACTTGATAATAGGTGCTACTGTCGCCTATCTATAGCACAATTTATACCTAGCCAAAGGTGTTGCAACGGCGCTGCCGACAATAGTAGGATTAAAGATAGGGATCAGGTAGGTAGAGATAGGCATCCCCTACTCAATCACGGCGGAAACACGACAGCACACGTGCTATTGTTTCTCGGTCGTCTACTGTAAGGGGATGGTTACTGCCACTAGGTATACTTCCAGATCCAAACCAGAGTCAAATTTTAAAAGTTCATTTCCACAGTTGACCCCGCCCGGAATTGAACCCGGGACTCCTGAGACAGAACTTTCAAGGCAAGCACCCTCCTAACCACTCATCCAACGGGCTCGTCAAATGTCTACGAATTCTAAAAAAAGACAAAAATACTAGAATAAAGATTACTATAGTACCTAGTTAGTAGAGATATTTCAAAATAGACTAACAAAATTTGTTATTGTAGTAAATGAATAATGAGATTGTTTGTTTACATTGTAAAACTGACGTGCATTATCAATTTTACAACATTTTTTTTTTATAAACAGCAGCACAATCCGCTGCCCGCCCGCGCGCACCAGATAAAAGGGATTGCGCTTGACACAGATTCGCAGCCGAGACTAGATTTATATTTACACACACGTCGCGCGTCTCACAAAAAAAAAAAGGATTTCAACAAAGAGAACGTTCATTGATTTAATAAATGTTCATTAACAAGTGCATTTTAAGATATATATTTATTACTAGCGGCCCGCGTCCGGCTTCGCACGGATGTATTTTTCTGAAACTTATAAATGTTATACAAACCTGCCTCGTTTATCGTTTGGTGGTTTAGTTTAGAAATAGCTATTGGAGAAATAGTTAGAGAGAAACACATAGACGCAAAGTTGCCAGTCTATGTGTTATTTTAAATAAGATGTAGGTACTTACTTCGGAGAGTGTGATCAGGTGCTGCATGAGCTCATACCGTCTTTCCCTTTCTTCCATCGGACATACAGACAGACGTACGGCTGGTTATCATCCTCACATCTTGACGAAATCTCTCTATTTCGAAGTTATAATGCGCACTGTCAAGGTTTGGAACTCCTGAGCTCATATAACACAAATCTTTTCAAAGTTGGAGTGAATAGGCATCTTCTGGGTGAACTCGCTCAATCACAGGCCTCATCCTTACTACACAGCTGGTTGTTGGCCAAGAGTAAACCCATTTCTAATAAAAAAAAAGATAAGAAATAGCCCAGGGGAGGCTTTGAAACATTTTAAATGCAATCTTTATTGTTCGTTTATTTTATTTTCGTTTATATAAATGATCCCTTCAAAACAGTAGGTAACTATACTCTTTTAAGGTTTTTGTTTTGCATCCTTCACAAGATGCAAAAATTTACATATTAATTTATTAATTAATATTAATACATAGTAACCAACCAACCAACAATTGTATTAGTATTATTATTATTTGTATTAGATTAATTGATCAGGAATTTTTCTCGAAAGGAAACATCGGTGGGAAGGTTGTCTCAAGGCGTGAGAATCTGCTACTGCATGGCTAATTTTATTTTAAACTTGAACTAAAATATAGACTTAAGTCATAGATAAATAATTGGTCTCGCTGCGCTCGACTAGATACCGCCGTCGTCGCCGGCATTTTATGCCGCATTTTACAAGTAATAATAATGCATTATTATACCTTGCATAATAATACAAGGCATAATAATGCAGTCACACTGCAAACTGTCTGTGATGTGTACGTGCCGAATGTTTTATTAAATTTTAGGCACAATAAAATACCAGTTTGCGTACATAGTGAAACTGTGTAAAAATATTATAAAACTGGGTAAAAAGTGATAAAAATAACGAATTTTTACACACACTAGGTACAATAAAAAGTTGCCACATTTTCGGAGCTATTGCTTTTATACTATAGCGCTCTATCTAAGTCGAGTGCAGCGAGAGGTATCTTCGGAATTAAGTATTATATTGTTTCTATTATGTCATAGTAACGTAAATTTTGACTGGTCTGCATCAGAAAACCCTTGACCCACTGTCGTCCCACACAGTGACATGACAATGATGGCCGATAATGTCTAAATATAGATTTCACGTAACACAGCTAAAAATTTGATATGATAATATTATTCGAATTTGATTCGAATGGATATGAGTGAGAGATGACGTCATCTATTACTAATGCGGTATTTAGTAAACCGGTGTTTTATTGGCAATCTATTTCCAGTACGTGGTTAGTATATAAATGAAATTAGGTAGGGGAGCCCACGATGCTAAATGTGGAGTCACTCGAGCGTCGTTGGGACCTATTGGATATTGTAGATTAGATTGTAGGAAGACGAAAAGGTTATATGAAGTTTTTCATTTCAACGGTGGGTTGAGCGTCTACAGGCGTTCAAAATTTTGTAATCGCTGTATTTAATCGCAGCACGATTAGGAATTCAGGCTGAACCGTATGTATGAAAATCTGACGCGCTCGAGTATTACAAAATGGCAATCGCCAAAAATCTTTTTTGCATTTTCAAAAAGCTGCCACGAGCTGGCGTTACATCCGAATCGTCTGAATTTTAAATGGGAGCTTAGTTTAGGTTCACTTAACATCCCCTCTGAAAATCTGACGCGCTCGAGTTGTATTTAAAATTTTACCCCCACCCCCACCAACCCCACCAACCAAACCGGCAGATTAATACATATCCGTTATCGGAGACACGTGGGGAATATATACATTGGCAATATCTGACGCGCTCGAATAAATCCAAAAATCCCCTCTTGGGCTCCCCTACCATTAAACCTATTTGTAAATTAAGATCCTACAATTATCCTTAAATGCAAATAAATAGGTATTTATTTATAATAGATAAATCATCTTTGAACAATATTAGTGTTTTAAGAATAAATTCTCCGAAGTGTTAAAGAAAATATGCATAAGTTAATGCATTAGTCTAATTCAAGCTATCTTTCGTCTAAGTCAATTATAGCTTGAATAATTTTTCAAGCTGTTTTATGTAAGTTCTTTTTTTCTGTCGATTGTACAAAATAAAAAATATTTTCTTTAGTTAGTCTTTCTGATAATATGTTAGAACACTGACACGACCTAATAATTATTAGTTAAATTTATAATTTGGTTTTCTACAAAGGAATTTAGAGAATGCGTTTGGTGACCAGCCAGAAACAAATTGTGACACACGACATACAACATAACATACCTCGCGTTGCAAGCCAATCGATTTTTAATCTTATCGCCACAATTGCAAGTGTCAATATGGTTTATGGTTTATTGTTAGTGCAACGAACTTTACTTTACTAACGTTTGCTTGTGTGCAAAAAATGTTTGTCCTTCGAATGGGTACTAGTAGTAAACTTTACACACGGTTTAAATATTTATTACTAGCTGGTGCCCGCGACTTCGTCCGCGTTCTGGATGAAAGGTACCCTTTTTTTTTGACGAGGAGAAATCCGCTTACAGATTCCCTACCGCTGTCTAGGCGATAGGGATATGTGGGGGTCGCCCAGCACCTGATGTTAGCGGCACTGGGAATACCCACTAAAACTCTCCGGTGCCTCTTTGCCCTGTGAGCGGAGCGGACTGGGCTCTGCCGAGGCACCTAAGTCCGACCCACCCCCAGGGCAGCCTAGCCATTACTGGCTAGGCTATGTCGGTGAAATGTACCCTATGTCGTTTCTGGTGTCCCAGACAAAGTGTATGCAAAATCGGTCCAGCCGTTTCGGAGGAGTTTGGCAACAAACACCGCGACACGAGAATTTTATATAAGTATTAGATTTCATAAATACCTACTTTTGAAGATATCGAAGATTTTCTAACCGACCCATTTTCTTTGAGGCCCAGTGTAGTTTGAGAATTGAGTTATAGATAAATATTTTTAAATAATGAATAATTGAAATCATTGCCCGCATGTAACGGTATCGCCAGCTTTGCTCGATGCCGCATCGTTGATTGACTCCTATTATAATATTATACTGGTTGTCAGATTGAGGGACATATCCTGGACTAACGTACGGATAACTGTCCGGCAACAGAATTAGCTTCTTCATATAATGTTACAATTGATCGGGCTATTGTAATGAAATTAATAAGAAGTTCAATAGCAAGTTGATATCTCTTAATAACACTAGCGGCCCGCCCTGACTTCGCACCGTAGAAAAACCTGTCTGATATGATGATAATGCGAAAGTTTGTATAATGCGAAATACCTACAAATAATTCCCCTTTCGCACGAGTATGAATATGAATTCCCCGCTGCCACTAATACAAAAGTACAAAATAGTAACAAATATTACCCACACTTGAATTAACCAGGGCTTTTGAAACGAATGACATCGCGACTCCGTTAATTTCCAATCAATAAAATTGTAGGTGTAACTATAGTGTAATAAAAGTGCCATGCAATTCATGAAGCTATAAAACTCATGCCTTATGGGTTCCAAACTAATTAAACCTTTTTTATTGGACTTTTGAACGCAGCGCTCACTAACAATTACCATAGAGGCGCAATTAGCGCTCTTATATACCTACACTTAACTCAATTGATCTTTTTTCTTTATAATTATATCAGTTAGGATTTTTTAAATGAACAGCTGACGAGGCACTTAAGGACTAACCTCAGACCGAACACAATTTTTACCAAAATGAGCGCAACCTAATATCCTATGAATATAAGGTATAAATTTGCACAACAAATTTTGTAGCTTCTCGAGATAACCGAACAGATTGGAACAACGAATTGGAAGGTTTTTCTTAAATATTGTGTATATGAAAATAGAAATAAAAGTAGCCGATTCAAGCTTTAGTGTAGAACGTAATTTAATTATTAATAAGCCTAAAAACAAAAGCAGATTTCACGGAAACTTTTTTTTTTGAAACAAGGGTGGATCCATGAGCATTGGGAATAAACTCAGAAACTACTGGACCGATTTTAAAAATTCTTTCATCTATAGAATTAAGCTACATTATCAGCGAGTAACATAGGCTATTTTTTTTTAAAGTTACACGGACAAAATCGCTTGCAACAGCTACATAGTCATTTATTAGAATTATGAAAGAATTATATTTTTAAGAATAGATACGAAATTGAGTATGATTTATTTAGTAGTGTGTTTATCCGACGAACACAAGTTGAGATGAAATTAGCTTAACTTTCGGGAAGTGTCGGGCCTGGTTCTCATGGTAAGCGTCTGGCCAATTTGGGTCGCCCACGCCTTGTTTGTTGGCGTGGGTATTAGTGGCGTGGCCGCGATAGACGAATTCACTTAGCTGTCTGTACCTTTACCACGAGTTTACAATACCGCATTTTACATGAAAAACAGCTGTCAATGTCAAATATCTATTTTCCATATAAAATATTTCACGCTCTCGCCAGGCGAGTGCGGTCATTATAGTACTCGGTGGTAGAGGTACTGTACTAAATTGTATAGATAAGCACATGGCAAGCTCTTGTTGCTACTACAGTGCAGGTAATATGACTGATTTTTATAGAAACTAGCTGTTGTAACTTTATATTTCTTGAAATCCGTACTAATATTATACCTAAATGCGAAAGTTTGTATGGATGTATGTATTTGTATGGATGTTTTGTAACTCTTTCACGCAAAAACGAAGTTTCGGAGCCAAAGATGAAAAGATTTTTAAAATCAGTTTCTACTAGTTTTTGAGTTTTTTTTTTCATTAAAAACCAAAATGTAAATTTTCTCTCTCTAGTTAGACTGATTGTTACGTTAAAACGTAGTTTTAGGTAATTTTAATTTATTTTGATTTAATCTACTTTGCCTAAAAATTAATAAAGTTACTCCATCCGACATAAATATCGCGTGCACTCATTCGATTAGCTCATTCCATGACTCAATCTGCAATTTGCAACGATGACGTATGACTCAATGCTCAACATGATAAAAACAAGGTTATCACGGAGTAATAAGTACCTAGCTGCTATTTTTCGTAATGCTTTTGCCAGCTTTAACGACTCGTTTGTAATTTATGGCCATATTTAGTAATTATATTTTGAAACAGTGCATTAAGGATCTAATTAACTGAAAGAAAATCGTACTATAAAAACGAAAATACATTTCTATCCTTAAAAAAAATTATTTCCTTGAAGAGTACTTCTTTCTTTTGTTTATGTTGATATTTCTGTGTTATATTTGTAATTCTTGTACATTTCTGTTATTGTAGACAACTCAGGTGTACGGTAGAAACCTAATTGAGTTTATAGTGCACCTCAACTGTGTCACCTATAATTTAAAAAAAAAAAGTTCTAAACATCTAAAAGATTTAATACATAGGTATAAATAAAATTAAATAATCTGGGGTATCACTAATGTAATTACAAAAGAGTCTGGTAGGTACAACTGAGTTACTTAGACTACTAGTTTAGAATTTATCTCGCCTGAACCACGAGACAACTCGCTCACAATAGTTAATTCTGTACAGTTGAACATAAAAACTTAATAAAATATCAAAGAGGAAACTAGATAGTTATTGCTTATTTTTAAGCTACCTTTTGACAGTTCATGAAACCTATTACATTTTATTAATTTAAATGTGAACTAAATAAAATGAATCTTGCGATTGTGATCGAAGATTAGTAGTTATCCTGAGTTTCTTTCGGGGTTTCTTCTCAGGATCGTCGTCTCGGCTATTTTTCCGAAACCCTGGTAAATTTAATATTTATAATGACGATCATAAGAGTTTCTTGTAGAAACCCAATTGATAAATAAATAATTTGATTTGATTTGAACTCCTTACAAAATTCCTTGAGAACCGATAGTTATTCCAATTACGATCTTAGTCGGGATAACTCGTGATGGTTCATCGAACTGACTTACCGTTTTGCGATTAGATAGATTACTATCATCGTCATAGTAGCGTGCCTCAATATTACTCTTTTGTGGTAAAATGACTTTTTCTATCTGGATTTTCTTGGACGTCAATTTTTCTCCATTTTTAATTTTATAAATTGAGTCCAGAAAGATAATATTATATTAAAGTTTGAATTTAGCAAAGTGCTCGCCTATAATGGTCTCACTGACCGTCTAACGGTTGCAGCAGTAACTGCCGCTCGTAAAGGAAATATAAGACTAGACTAGACAGATCAAGGCTCGCATTTAAATGTCGCACTATATTAATGGCCTGTATTTTAAGCGCATTTTAGAATAAGCACTTTTTAAATTTAATCTTTTTTGAAGTCATGCATTGTTTGGATGCGGTTTCCAATCTCTTCCGGAAGGTTAACCTTTCGTTATACGTTCTAATGTTATGATATATTATATTATATATTATACTAGCTGGTGCCCGCGACTTCGTCTGCGTTCTGGATGAAAGGTACCCTATGTCCTTTTTGGAGTCCCAGACAACGTGTATGCAAAATTTACAACGCCATCTAGGGAATTCTGTTTGAAGCAATGTAGTACTCTAATTCATCTAATCTCACTTCGAATAATGGAAAAAGTCTGTTAACAGATGGCACTACATGTTAGTTATAGTTTATAAAATTACGTTACGTGTTAATAAAATTAAAGCTGCTGCCCGCGACTTCGCCCGCGTAACTTAGTAAATTATGTACTTAAACCTTCCTCGAGAACCACTCTACCCATTAGTGAAAACCGCATTAAAATCCGTTGCGTAGTTTTAAAGATCTAAGCATACAAAGGGACATAGGGACAGAAAAAGCGACTTTGTTTTATACTATGTAGTGATGAATGTATAATAAAGTAGCTTTTGTTCGCGACTTCGTCCGCGCCCTCCTTTTGTTCTTGTTAAAACATTTTATTCAACTTTTATTGGCTCTATATATGTATTTTTGTCAGGCGTTACTTTATTTTTATTTTTAGACGCCCTTTTTGAACTATTTAACTAGATTTCGCCAATTAAGCCATTAACCAAACTGCACGAGAACGGAACCGTGAGAAAAGCTAGTTAATTTTATTAATATTTTATTGAGGCCACTTTTTAGAAAAAAGCTGTCTCAGCAATCATTTTCTTCTGATGGTTAAATCTTAATTACTTTAAGACTTTAATCAATAAGTTGATTTATATTGTGATAACAAGTGAACATAGAAAAGTATTTTTAAATTAGATTATTATAATGTACCAAAAATAATGAATTGTTTGTCGAAAAATCTCCTAAAAAGCCGTCTGGATACGGTGCAATATCTTTACGTGCATGGACTCCAAAACCGCTGAAACTATTTTGATGAAATTTTCGGACAACCTTCAGATTTTTCCAGCGGGTAATCCTGAGAAGTTTGGTAGCGATCGGACGTGGACGTAGTTGCGGGCATATACTAGTATTAAATGAAAGAGAAAGGCTACAATATTGTGGCAAAGACAAAACTTGATGTACAGCCTAGGAAGATCACTAATCTGCAAACTCTTCCAACAAGAATGGGTGGTCTCGTCCTTTGGGTCACTTATTGATGTAACTGCATAAAGTTTACGAGCGAGTCGTTTCGTTAAAGGATTCAATTTATGTTAGACGTCTCAAACGTCCCAAATTGCAGGGACAGCGCGCCACAAAAACATCCTCCCGGCAACCGGTCCGTCCGCTTATAAATGCAGCTGATGTCACCATTTGGTCGCGAGCAACCGACAATATCGTAAAGCAACTTTTAACACTCGACCACCGCTTAACGTTTAGGCTATTCCGATTCGGCCGGATATCACGCGTTTCGTATTTTCGCTACGGTCAGTTGAACTGACAATTTTTATAAACCAGTTGCTTCAGCGTGTCCTTGGGAGAGTTTCGCTCGGAACGTTCACCATTTGAATTCCAGCCGTTATTTGGATCCGTGGATCGGAGATATTGTTAACGGCTACTTATCGAATCATTTTTTTAACATTGTTTTGTTTCTTTTTAAATTCACCTCTCATTGTTTCATTTGGCTGTTTAAATACTTGCGGTCTTACTACAAAAACATTAAACACACTTTAATCAGGCTTAAACCACGTGTTAAAAAAAAACTTTACTACAAAAGAGTGTCTAGGCATTGTTTAGGGTTTAACAATGCTTGAGCATTATTTAAATTTAACCACCGCCATATGCTAGTTTAACGAGAGTCTATCCAGTTAACGGCCTCTCTTCCTCTGACGTATTGTGTCAAATTTCTTTTGCGTATACTTAATAGTTAATATTAAAGATTTCTTTTGATTTTATAAATGAGTATGGATATTTTAAATTTAATTGACATGGAGGATATGGATTACATGGATAATTTTTGAGATAGAATACATCGTGAGAGAATTAATCCATTCGAATATATAACTTTGGTAACAAGATTATTTATTTAATAAAGGATGATCTACCATGTGATGCTAGAGGTGGATCCTCAAATAAAAATTTTATTTAACAAATCAAACTTTACATTTGACCACATTTGACAATTACGTCAGTCAGTGTTAGTTACGTTCCATTATGCTCAATATTTTTTGGTATTACGAAATTTTATAAATAATCTAACGTATTTGTTGTAATTTATTACTTATTCCAATCTTATAATTTGCTGATATCATTAATATAGTCCGTAATAATAGCTTGTGAAAACCAAAATTCATCATTATACGCCTATCAGATCTGCGTAAAATGAAAACGACATGAATGCAGGGCGAGTGACTGAATGAATGTTTGCCAAGGTTGCCATAATTCAATAACATTCACGTACTTTAACACTGTCTACCGAAACAAGCGCTAAATAAGGTTTTGTGGTAGGGACATTTTAAACGCTCGCTGACCAATGCTTAAATGCTTAATGCTTGTCTAACTAAGCATGTGTTTGAACAGTGCTTACTGAATCTTTTGTAGTAAGACCGTTGAAGTTTAGGGTAGTAAGTGTTTTTGGCATCAATATAGGTACTTGTTTTTCCACTTCCTCTAGTATTCCATTTTAACAGTTATGATTTGAGTAACTTCTAAAATTAGCTAGTTGACTTTTAACCTTATGTTGCTATACGATAAGAAAATGACAAATCATTACATGCTCGACGAGATAAACAAGCGGGCCAAGTGTGAGAGCATTGCTCGACGAAAACAAAAAAAAATTGGACTCCAGACAACATAATGGACCTGTTTTGACAGATTTGACTATCAATTATTTGAACGTTGCTATTCAAGTTCGCTGGAACGTTGCAAATACCTATATACTTTGATATTGTAATGTGAAAGTCTGCAAAGAACCGTTGAAAGGATTTGAATAAATTGTTACCTTTATTTGCCTGAACAAATGTGGCCGAAAATATGACATTAATAAGTAGACAGATTGTTCTACTCTCCAAGGGTGTGGATAACTACTTAACTTAATTAGAATATAATTGAAACACCAGTTAAAAATCAAGAAACTATGCATAAGTATAAATCATGTCTTTAGGTGGATGATAGGATTAATATCTTTAGCCCGCAACAAGCAATAGTCCATGCGATATAAACATTTAAATTCTTGAAATGTTGATAACTTAATTTGACCAAAAAATGGAAAAATTGCTTGATTATCCTCAAACGAATTGAATTTTAAACTTAAAGGTTCAAAGAAATCAAGTGGTGTTTAACTATCATGATGCCGCACATTCTCTATCGGACTTTTTGGCCTCACTCATGGAACACAGTTAGACGTATTTTATCAAATGATACGTGTAAAGATATACTTTTTAATTTAACATGTGCCTACTAAGTTTTCTACTTGCTTTCAAATAATCTGCAAAATGTGATTTACATCCAGTATTGTTAGTGAACGCGCCATGACGAGATTTGACGATACGTTCTCTACATATAAGAGTATTCATAAATGCATTAACCATTGTGACCGATTCAAACATTATTCAAGGTTTTTTTTGCTATTCAATTCAACACATTAGCAGCAATTTCATACGATTACGTCTCTTACAATAGAATAGGAATAGATAACTATAAATGAGATTTTAATTCAATTGGTTTGGAGATGATGTCTTTGAAGAATTACCTTTAATTAACTTAAATTTAACTTTTCGATTGTAAATTCATAATCAATCAGTAACCAATGAATATCCAGTCAGAGCTATTATTATTATCATCTTAGCCGCAGTCTACTGCTTTACAATAAGCCATAATATGCTAGACTGACAAGCCTGGAAATATCAGAATGTGATATTGTTTTTACATAATTTCTGTTTTAGCATTTATTGAGTATATTTGGACTTATTAGTTTTTACACACATATAAGAAGAATTTTTTTTCCACAAGGAACTCGTCTAATTTATTAAAACAAATATTAGAAATGTATTTTCACTTATCGCTGCACGAAAACTTCAGTTTTTCCTTTTTCATCCTTGAAACACTGTCAGGTTGAATTTTGCAAAGCGATTTTGTTGCACAAGTTGCAATTTTGTATGCAAAGCAAGGCCTTAAATGTTTATAAATAGCTTTACGATTAGAAATTATAGCGTGTCAGACTTCGGCTGGATTGTTTTGTGGGTAAAAAACGAAAAGTTTTCGACGTGCACGTCATAGGAGGTCGGATATGGAATAGTGTCACGGCATGCCATGCCGTCACGTACGTCGGTTCCTGCGTATTATTGAATCGCGAAGGGTTATATATTGTGCCTGTGTATTTATATATTCCCTTTGATTTCCTAAAAATAATTAATTGAAACTAAACTTTCTTAAGTTTCTTTAGTTTTTTCGTGATATAAAATTAAATAGCTGTCTTTGATGTTTCTTAATAACATAATATAAAGTGATTTATACTTCCCTGGTGCCATTTTGCTCTAGTCTATCCCTTTGGGCACGTATATCTGTCCAACGAGCCTAACCTTTTTTTTCATTAGGTATTTCAGCATGATGCTGAATATTAGGGAAGCAGCAAGATGGCTTGCTGCTTTCCTATTCTTTTGGCACTTTTTAAAAAAGTTTCAAGGTTCAAGATAACGTCTCATACTTCGTCTTCAGCTGTAATCGGATAGGTAGTCGTTGTTACAGTTTCAGTCTTGTATCTATAATATTTAATGAATTATTATTGTATCTTATAATTCGATCGTATTTTTAGTATTCTAACTCTTTTTTTTTTTTTGAGGAAACATATTAAAATTAACGAATGAGTGTTTATCTACTAAAATATCTCTTTCTATCTGACAATATCTTTTTGAAATATCAAATATTTTTAATAATATGTGTAGTTGGTGTTTATTTAGGATGATTATTCGTCACATCGCATACAACGCGATTTCAAAATGTAGGTATACAATATGAAGGTTCAAACATGCTTTAGTGTTTTATCATTTTGGAAGATTCTTATAGAAATTGTTTTGAAATTTTGTGTTTTCACAAAAAACTGTCGCTTCGTAAAACCGATTCCCACTTCTTCACAATTATTACTGACTGACTGTAATATCAATGCGGTATTCTCAGTATTCTGACACGTGAGCCACCGCAATTTGTTTATATTACAAGTTCCGTAAAACTCTGATTTAATCATTAATTTTACTTTCAACCAGCGGCTTCCCACGTACTATGTAATTTTCCGGGTATTTTATTCCAATTTTTCTCTTCATGGATTTCAACAAATATTTGATATAAACATAAATATTGGAGAATTGCTCCAACGGTTCTTGAGTCGAGTTTTGAGCTTAGCAACATCTCCATAGATATATAAAAATTTCGTTTCACGTTGTTTGACGCCAGTGAACTACTAAACTACTGAACCAATTTTGATAATAATTCGTAACTATGCGTAATTTGGTCCAATATAAAAGATAGTATAGTTTTCATTAAGAACCCGGGCGAAGCCGGGAGCGTGTAGCTAGAGTATTTATTATAGATGATTCTCCATTCCTGACTTACTGTTAATATGTGATGTGCGGTGGGAAAAATGAGTTCATTGTTTCCCCCAATTATTTTGTTTTGTCGATTTGTTTTAGTTAAGGATTCCGTGGTTCTGTCTAGTGACTGGTACCACAGTTATTTAGATTTAGATTTCGAATTGATCATGACATACTTAACAAAGTCAAATTGATTGCAATATTGTGTCATCGAAAGTAAAGTATTTTCTTAAGTAACTTGATGCTTCCTATTCTAGTGCGATATCATTTCAGTAATAACTACATTGATTTGAATTCATAAGAGTTTATTTTGATTGAAACCTTTTGGAACTGTCTATTTCAAAACTGATACGAACAAAAAGCAACATTTCTAAGCTGTTTTTTTCTTGTTCGTTCTGTTTCTTGATTACTATGGTTGCTCATACGATACGACTTATAGAAGACCTTTGCTCTGTCTGTCCTAGCTCTAACTTTGAAAATGAACTTTTTAAACTTGGCTCTATTCTAGATATGCAAGTAGTGCCATTGGTACACTTTGCATTAGTTTGGATAGTCCGTTTGGCGGCAGTCGACAGTCCCTAACAGATCTTGCAGCACATTTGGCGTTGCTTGTGTGATGGGCGACAGTAGCCACCTTATCATCAAGTAGTCCCATCAGCCTATCTGTCTTAACATCGCGACGGAACCACCTATCTTTTGGCACTTGGTTATTGAGGGCGATTCATTTCTAATTGCAATAGTTCTTTTTTTTTTATTTGAACATTAGCTTCAGTTTATTATCCCATAATAAAAGTTTTTACGGCGCGTTACGACATAGTAAACGTTGACGTCATACATATCCCTAGAGTCCAGCTTCTCGTGTGGTATTTATACCGCGCCCTGCGATACCAACGCCCGATTTAAACATAGGAATGCTCCACTTTTAGATAACGTTGCTATTTTAATTGTTTCTACCATTCACCATACATTTCCGTCACGGTACTCAACATCTGGAATTTCTGAAGCGTCTGTAGGTAGTTTTTCAGTTGGTCAGTCTGTGGTCGGAATGATATAGCCTGCCAATATACTAGTACATTCTTTTATTAATAAATTAGAAATGTGACAGAAAGAAGAATGTCCTGACAGTCAATTTGACCTAAAATTCGCCGATCTAGAAGATCTAAAAAGATCGCCCGTAAGGGGTAGAGGTATACATGTCTATTGTTACATTGCCATATATTATTGTTGTGTTATCTAATAATGTTATTTTTTTTAGCTCATTGGTTTTCTTTAAAAAGCTTAAAGTGGGTCCACTAAGCACTGAACGAGAAAAATCTCTGTTTTTAATAATATAGAGCCGCCTTGCAGCCAATGAGTTAATTTATCAAACGAGCTAGATAATTGAATAGATGAAAGGGCTGCTCGCGATCGGGGTTGACAGGCAATTATCGATGTTAATGGATGAGTCATAGAGTCGATAACAGCTCTGACCGATTGCATCCAACACAACTTGACCCTTAAGGACTACATTCAGCTTCTCCGCTTTTCCGCTTTCCGAATCTTAAGCCTGAGTCGTGAAAATGTGAAATAATTGCGTTTATTTGATCCCTTGCTGTATCGTTATTACTAAAGTTTTAATTATGCAATTAGTATGTAAGATATTTAAGGATACATTCTATAAATCACACTCTTTAGAAACACGATTACTTATAATTTTCTCGATAGAAAAAAAATCCAAAGTTACCTCTAAAAAAATAAATAAACCGTTAGTACGGCATAAATACTTCACGTAAGGTTATCAGTTTGTGAATAATAACAAAACAACATGTTTTATATAACGTACACTCTTCACATTTTCAAAATGTATATTTGTTTTTTAATACGAAGGAAATACCTAAATTCCCGTGCATTCGGCCTATATTAGCTAGAGCCGCCAAGCTTCCCCCCTATCCGCTTTAGTATTGCTTCGGCCGTCGGACGGGGAGGTTGTGTCGCTTGTGCTAACGCATATTTTTAAAACGTAAGCGCTTCGTAAGTGTTAATTTACTATGGGGAATAAAGTAAACAAATCAAAGAAAAGAAGGGGTTGGCAAAAAAACAATGGTAAACGCTTGCAAGAAGAAATAAAGTAAGTAAAACTCGTACCTATACAATAACTATTATTTTTTCTTCTATGAAATTTAAATTAATACTAAAATGTATAGTATATGTATATTACATATTACATAATGTATATGTATGTAGGTATATTGTTATTATTTTTTAATTCTTCTTTTTGTACATATAAATTATAATATATTTTATATAAATTTTATATTTATTTTTAAATTTTTTACATTTAATTTTACATTATATATTTTACATACATTTTACAATTAAATTCATATATATATATATATATATATATATATATATATTTTATGAATTAGTGAATTATTATATGCTGTTAGGCTTATATAAATAAAATAAATATTATTATGTTGTAGGGCGAGTAGTAATAACTCCACATATTTCTATTTACACGATATATTTACAGAGAAGATTTACAATTGCTAAAAAAATATAATAATTACACGTGCAGTATGTAAACTCGACAAATAAAGTGCGTTATCATCCTAAGATTGAACCAAAGATAATTGATTGGTCTCGCTGCGCTCGACTAGACAGAGCGCTATACAAAAAGAATAGCTCCGAAAATGTGGCAACATTTTATTGTAGTGTGTGTAAAAAATAGTCACTTTTTATCACTTTTTACAAAGTTTTATTATATTTTTACATAGTTTTACTACGCAAACTGGTATTTTATTATGTCTAAAATTTTATAAAACATTCGGCACGTACACGTCACAGACAGTTTACAGTGTGACTGGCTCGGGTACGCCGAATTCGGCGTACATACTATTTTATACAGCATTTTACAAGTACGACGGCGGTATCTAGTCGAGCTCGGCGAGACCAATCATTCATCTATGGTATTAGTTTTAGTAAGCCCCATGGCATCTGCTCATAAAAGGGATGCTAAGTTTCGAAAAATCGGTGGAAGAAATTAGAATTGGCCGAATTTTACTACTGAATATAGATAGGATATATATCGAATAATTATGCCGCATTTTATTAAGTATTAAGTTTAAGTACGACGGCGATATCTAGTCGAGCGCAGCGAGACCAATCATTCATCTATGGATTGAACATTCTTTGTATGTTGTAGAATGATAAGGTCTGTTTTCCTTTGAAAATTCAAAGTGACAATTTCTATTGCTATCTTTATTAGCGATGACAAATTATGTCAATCAGTAATCAATACTTTTTTCAAATCTAAGCCAGCGAATTTTGAAATGAATGGAATTTCTAATCGAAACTGATAAAGCACTTTTAGTCCATTGAAATATTAAATTTTTTTGGCTTTAGAGTGCGTTTGTCAGAGGATGCAATTTTATTTTTTAGATATGAAGGGGGGGTTATTGTAAAGTTAAATCCGAGGTTGTGGGGTTGCAACCCTTGCCCCCACAACCTCGGCCACCATCTTGGAAAAAGGGGTTAAATGGTTTTTACGGTTTATCTGCCAAGCTATAGGTCTCACAAAAAAAAATGTTCAAAATTTTTTGTTGCAAATAAAATTATCTACAACTTTTGTTTAGTAACTTTTAGTCGTAAAACCGTAAATAAAAAAGTTATAAGCGAAAATCTATAAAAATTTGAGTTTCTATTTGTCGATATAACTTTTTTTCTAATCATTTTACAAAAAAATTATATCAGACCATTTTTATGGATGGTGTTTTAAGGAACAATTTTCATCATAAACATTTTTAAATTTATTCATAAGTTAAGTTTTACAGCGCTGCGAAACGAATACTATTCTTCAGTATTCATAACTATTATTAACTATACATAAGTATTAATGATTTGCCATAATTTTTAATCATTGTTATTTTTTTTATGGTAATCTTTTTAATTATTGATAATGCAATATTGTTATTACTTAATTATTGACTCTTTTCCCCACGTTCTACGAGGTAGAGTCTGAGGTAGAATAACAATATTGCATTATCAATAATTAAAAAGATTATCTTAAAAAAATAACGATGATTAAAAATTATGGCAAATCATTGTTCCTTAAAACACCATCTATAAAAATGGTATGATATCATTTTTTTGTAAATGATTAGAAAAAAAGTTATATCGACATATAGAAACTCAAACTTTTATGGATTTTCGCTTATAACATTTTTATTTACAGTTCTACAACTAAAAGTTACTAAACAAAAGTTGTAGATAATTTTATTTGCAACAAAAAATGTTATATTTTTTTTTGTAAGACATAGCTTGGCAGATAAACCGTAAAAACCATTTAACCCCTTTTTCCAAGATGGCGGTCGAGGTTGTGGGGGCAAGGGTTGCAACCCCAAAACCTCGGATTTAACTTTACAATAACCCCCCCTTCATATCTAAAAAATAAAATTGCATCCTCTGACAAACGCACTCTAAAGCCAAAAAAATGTAACATTTCAATGGACTATTTTCTTGTCTGCTTTACATACAAGATTTCTGCAGCAGAATGACAGATGTGTATACTCTGTCTCTGTTTTTGCGTTTCTTATTTGTTTGATGAAGGAGGTCGCCACAATGTTTATTATAAAAAAATCAATACAACAAAAAATTAATTGTAATACAAAATAAATTTATCTTTCTAGAGCAAGATGAATACTGGCCGCGAATTTTGAAGACAAAGAGAATACTCCTGTTGCTTTATAAGTATACTCATACTTGCCTACCTACTTGCTGGCTACTAAAAGCTCAAGGCTGTCCCCAGCTCGCAGAGATATACTATACGCAGAGATATTTCGTTGGCTGTCCCCAGTTCAAAAGTAAAAAAAAGTGAATGACAAGAAAAAAACATATTTCTGTTACATAAGACTTTATGGTGCTCAATATTTTGTTTTTATAACCGGCCCGCTTTCTTTGGTGCCCAGTATAGGTATTTATTATTACTGTTTAGAAAAAACTGATTCTAACAATCTAATAGGATGATTATTTGAAAATAAGGAGATCTCTACGGACAGGCTGACAGTCCACTTGATGGTAAGTAACTATTGTCGCCTATAACACAAGCAACGCCACAGGTGTTGCAAGTGCGCTAACGACCATAGTAAATCCAACTTTGAAAACTTTTCAAAGTTGACACCTCCTGGAATCGAACCTCCTCCGACGGGCTCGTCTATATATTATGTTATTATAATTATTTATCTTTTTCTATTTATAGAATAAATATACCAGTTGTTGGCGTTTCACTACAAAACAAAGAGTCATCTGACGAACCGGTAACTTTTGACAGCCAAAAAACGGTGAAAAAAGTTACCTTTTTTTCAGATTTTGCCTATATCTTCGTTCCTTTCGATCTTACCGCTATGAGGTATACTTATAAAAAAGAAAGAATGGAAAATTCTCTAGAAAAACGGTGATATTAAGTTTATGTATACAAATTTTCAGCTTGCTTGGAGTTTTTCCGAAGTCATGCCCATTATTCGTCTAAAGTTACTGGATTACTATTTAGAGACATACATCTATACATTTCAAATCAATTAATTAATTTTAAGTTTAATTACCTACTTATTTGACAATGTTACGAGTTTAAGAAATTTACTTACTTTATATAAACTACTTACTTTAATAAATTAAAATATTTTTAAATCGCCGATTTTTAAACGAATTAATCTTTACATAGTATAAAACAAAGTCGCTTTTTCTGTCCCTATGTCCCTTTGTATGCTTAGATCTTTAAAACTACGCAACGGATTTTAATGCGGTTTTCACTAATGGGTAGAGTGGTTCTCGAGGAAGGTTTATAAGTACATAATTTACTAAGTTACGCGGGCGAAGTCGCGGGCAGCAGCTAGTTTATTATAATATGTATATATGTCGATATTATATGTACACATATAATTTATAAATATATAAGTTAATACATGATCTTACGAGTCGTGTTTATCGATAAAAGTTTTTATTCAATTACGCTCGTAAAACATATACCAACCTACCCACCTATGGACAGTAAGTTATAAAAAATAAATGTGTGAAATCTGTGAAGTTTCCAACCGTATAATATTTTTAATTTAATAAAAGTTTTTGAGACCGTTTCTATTGTTTTATTTTGTAAATATTAGTAGGCGATTGGCGCACGACTCTAGCCACTCGGCGCACCGCTCTCCCGCTCCTGCGTTGTGCCTCACGCACACATACACTACCTAAAATCAAAACGCGGAAGAAGCTCGGTACCCCCTTAACGGGCGTCTACTTAGGTATCTCCATACAAAACTAGGATTTTCTATATGTACAGAAGCTGAATTGAGCTAAATTAATGTAGTTAGGGGGGCGTTCAAGTATTACGTAACGCAATTTTTGAAGATTTTTGACCCCAGTGTAACGCGCCGTAACGTTTTTCTGTACCTTCGTAACGTCTAGGACGTTACGTTTAGGACCACTATTACCAAGTGACAATTTTTATCAACGAAAAGGGTTGCCAACTTGGAAGAACAAAATAAAAATGACGTACAATACACTCGAAGGATTCCCCTCCCCCCCTTTCCCCAAATTTCGTTACGTAATATGTACTTGAAGGTCCCCTTACTTCCTCGATCAGGCTATTATACCTCCCATTCCAAAATATTCCAAAATACTTACAGAAACTCTTGTCACCTTGTGTTTCTATACAACACAGTGTTGTTCCACCATCGACCCCTTCATGATACCTAACTTTGTTTTTGTTTTTAAGATAAACGAAAGTGATTGATAACCTTGTTAGTTCATGGACATTTAATTATAAACCAAACGTAATATGAAACGTTGAAAGAAAATATTGATAAGACTTGTTTCGATTGGAAAATAAGTTGAACAAGTTCATTGTTGGTTTTATTTAAAACTTAATTTATGATTATTTTTTAAATTAACAATTTTTTTTGTATGTTGATATATTTAAATGTTAATGTGATACAATTCGCTCGTTTCAGGTAAAGGAGTCTAGACTAACACGTTTAATGTAGTGTTCAAATTGGAAGACCTAAAAAACTTGGATAGGTAAGCAAGCCACCTCTCCCCAGTATACCAGTTTGGTAATATTCAACATAATATGGTAAATGGTAATTTGGTAATAACACTCAAACGTAGGGTAAATGGGCATCTACTAGGTAAGCGTGGTCCACTTTCGGCCGCATCTGCGGTGAGATCGCGGCCAAGCGCTGCCTTGACTTATATATATAAAAAATAAAAATATATATTTGAGATTTTCTATTTATTTGGAAAAATTAATGAAGATTTTTAAAAGGACCGAGAAGAATTAAACTCAATATTATTTTATTAAACAAAAATTCTAACAAACTTCTTACAACTTAAGAGATAGATATACTTAGCTGTATCTCTTAAGTTCTATTATGTTATTTATAATTTTTTTGTAAATTGCGCTGGAGAAATTTAGGCAATGCAAATAACTGCATATTTATATTGAAATACAGAATAGTATAATATAAGTAGTAGTTAGTAAAGGTTTTAAAAATGATGGTAGGCAGAGCTATATGAACGATTCATGCGTACATAGAATGTTGTAATTTTTTTTTTAATTTTCGTTCGCAATTACACGAAGTCATCCCAACGAGGCCGGATTGCATTTTTAAGTGCACTAGTAATAATTGCAGTAGGTACCGTCAGAACAACTAGGTCTGTTTTGCACAAAATATTTTTATGATAAAACCTAGGTGTTATTTATTCATTTGAGAAAGGGATTTTGTGTAGAAATTTTTTTGAAAAACGTTATTTTGCATACACTTTGTCAGGTGTACAAGAAAAAACATAGGGTACCTTTCATCCAAAAAAAGTCCTGTTCCCAATGGATCATCTAAAATGAAATAAAAACTTATAGCAACAAGAGGTCAAGCGTTTTGCGGACGTTTAACGCGGACAAAGTCGCGCGCATAAGCTAGTAAAATATAAAAATATACACGAAGTTGATACACAGCCAGGGATAATTCGTGTGATTTGTTTTGCTAATCGTAGCTGTACAGAATTGCTGTTACAAGCATTACCAGGCACGTGAACATCCTCTATACTAAAAACATAATAAAAACGCACACAAAAGTTTTTTCCCTATTTTAGCCCACGCGGAGCACACTTAGTTTCCCCCGGGTTCATGGAAAACCACCCACCGGAAACTCCCGGTAAACCCCCCTTTTCCGGCGGGAGATTGCACGCTAACACACGGCGCTCTGGTTTTGTGTACGTACGAAGTTCCCCCTTATTACCAGAGGATCTAATGTTATTTCAGATTGCCTATAGTTATAAATGTTGCCTATATCAATCTAACAAAAAATTTGATTTGATTACAAAACAAAGATAATGTGAAATATGCTGTCAGCATGATATTATGTAAACAGACCATTATTTCACGTCCACACAGTCAAAGCACAATAAAAAGCTCATAAATAATCGAAATAATAATATTAGGTACATACTAATAGTAATAATAAATACAGGAATCCATACTAATATTATAATTGCGAAAATTTGTATGGATGTATGGATGTTTGTACTCTTTCACGCAAAAACTACTGAACCGATCACCATGAAATTTTGCATACACGTTGTCTGGGACACCAGAAAGGACATAGGGTACCTTTCAACCAGAACGCGGACGAAGTCGCGGGCCCCAGATAGTAAATAATAAATTGATATAGAATTTGATTATATATTTTTTCAGTCGCGCCATAAGTTATGATTTCAAAAATCGCTCCCAAGGTGCTCCCTAAAAGTGCAGAGCCCTAATAATTATTATATCACACGAAATCGCGTCCCCCTTTCTCACTGATGCGTGAATAAGAGCTGGTCTTGCCAGTTATAAAAACACGACGCAATTTGTCAATTCACCCCATAACTAGTGGTCTGATTTTAAATAAACATAGGAAATCACCGCGAGAACGATGCCTTGATAAGTAGGAAAGAAATCTGGCTCCATTTCATAAAGGAAATTCTTAGAATCTAGGCTATATTATTTAGGCTGTAATTAGAAAAAAATTTACAAAACTATTTGTTTTATTGTACTTATCTTATAATCAAACTTAATTTTTTTTTGGAATAAAAGTTTTACCTCCAGCTTTTTTTGCAATTCAAAAAGGAAGTCTATTGAATGACTCGAATTTTTATTTCCTAAGCTAGTTATTTATTAAATGTTATTATAGCTAAATATAACTTTGTAATATTATAATAAGTTTCTTGATTCTCTATGATCGGAGAACCTTACTGTTTCTTCAATACAATCAAAAAGTACATTAATGTACTGAGGGTTGTAACGTATTGTTTTAATTATTATGCCTCCCTGGTTATGCAGCCATTGTATCGATAAGGTCATATCGAGTAAGCTTTGTGACCCGATTCCGTCAGGCTGGCGACCGCGCGTGACCTCGCCCTATCCCGGGATCGATAGCAACCGGTCCAGACTGACGGGGCTAACGGGAGAACGGGATTGCTATATATCTACATTCACTATTGGATAGGTTAGGATTTTGTTATCGGAGCCCTTCAATATAATTTATGCACAACTCAGTGCTGTAAAATATAGTTACTAATAAAATTATACTTAAACTAATCCCCGACTTTCCATTGAGCCCAAACACGCTATATATATGCTGTAAGTTTCTGAGGAGTTGAGTGTTCCGCAGACTCGAAGCTGCAGGTCGAGGAAATACTATTGAAGTAAAAGTCATACCAAATTTCACATCAATCGAGCATCTGGAAGTTAGTGAAAACCCTTCGTTAACTTAAGAAATAGGGTGATGATCTTGAAAAACAAACCAGTCTGGAAAAGATATAAATGACCATAGTCCTAAATTGCTACCTTATAAAACCTTGCCTGAACAGCTAAGACCATCCCGAGCACGGTAGCTTTCAAGAAAAAAACAACTGGATCAAAATCGGTCTATCCATTGGGAGCTACTATTCCACAGAGAGATACACAGATACACAGACACAAACACGTCAAAATTATAACACCCGTTTTTGCGTTGGGCGTCGGGGGTCAAAACACATTATAAATAATGAGAAGAACAGCTGTTGAATTGAATGCTGCATGGCTCCAACACCCACTCTCTTTTTTATTTATATTTATGATTAGTCTTCCGGACGTATAATACAGTCATGTCCTGAAAAATTTCTCGAAAACACTGCAATGTGTTCTGCTGAATCGGCTACAGCTCACTCGGCTTCCGAAATCTGATATTCATTTCGCTCCCAGTTTGTGGTGTTCATTCAACTCGATTTATTAATAACTAGCGACCCGCCCCGGCTTCGCACAGGTAGTAGATAATATATATCATTATTTTCATTAGCATGATGCGTCGAGTATGAATTAGATTTAAACGTAAAATATTACCACTGTTACAAGCCTGAATGTGAAATGTCAGCCTGTTTGACAATCATTACATTAAAAAAATTTATGTTAGATCGTGTTGAAAACAACAGGTGAAGTGATAAAGTGTCGTTGAACCGAAACACGGAGTTGGTGAATTGCCAACTCTCCTCACTCTTGTTCAAATCGTTAATGTGCAAAACTTTTCAAACTCAATAATGTATGAAATTTAAACTTTTCAACTAGTACTTTTATATTAAATAATAATATAACCTTATACAATAACAAGAACTGGTGCTGTTGTCTTTTGATCCTAACAATCGTACTCTTGTCCCTTTTCCTTTCTGGACATCTCACTCGCATCTCCCTAGATTTGCTCATTGCTTGTAGGCTAACTTCAATCATGCTTGTAAAATTTCATCACACCGAATCTGTAAAATAAAATGCTATCTTTCGGGGTTTAATCGCTTATCTTCCATTTTGTATAATTAGTAAGACAGTATTAAAATGGCGGGAAATCTAGTGTCATACAATAAAATTCTAATATTTTCCCACGCTCTTAGCCACTTAACTCTTATCTTAATTCATTGGAGAAGGTCTTTGTTAATTAATCAATAACACAGATTAACCTTTGGCACACCTATGTTTGCGAATTAGCCACATTAGATTTTAACTATGCTCTATTTATATAGGCTATAATCATTTGAAACTCATCAGCGAGAAGGCACAGCTGTTGTTCATCTTTTGTCCGGCGCGTATCTTCTTTTTCTCATCATTTTCACTATCTACTGAAGCAGCAAATGCGAAGTATTCCGCCGGTCAGATTAAATACAGAAATAACCTAACCGGCAGTTTTTACTAGAATTTCTGTTCCATTAAATTGAATAGTTTAGAATATTTTGAAATGGTAAACAAACCGACACGGGCCGCTGGCCGACTTTCGTCAACCGAGCTGACAGTTTGGAGTCCCGTGTTTGTCACGGCTGCGACAGTCCGTCGTGTCTCGTTATAAACGACAATCTTCGTCACACCACCGTTTGTTGTGATCTTTGTCGTGGGAATCCGTTATTCGTGTTTACATAACGAGTCGTGTCAAAAGCTAGAGATATGCTACCCACAATGCACACTTGAACCAGTGATCGTTATCGTTTTGAGACACTAGTATATCAACGGCAATGACATACGACTGCTTATTGTTTGTGAGACTGCTTAAAACAATAAGCAGGCTGATGTTCCTTTTGATTAGGCTATACACATTTGCCATTAAAATATTTCTTATTATTTTTATTTCTTGTGGTATCCCCACTTCTTTCTTCTTGTAGGTTAGGAGTCCCTGAGAATTTCCAAATCCTGAAAATGGAGACAGAGGTTTGCACTATTAAGCAACTTTTTTACTAGCATATATTGCTCTTCTGGCCTGCTTTAGTTTCAACTTTTGAACTAGCTGCCATTTGACAGATTGAATAGTTTGCCAGTTGTGTTCTATGGATAAAATACTCTTCTATGCACGTCTTATAACAAATTGTACGCATTTGGTATTACAAGACTGTACAGAGGGCTGCACATGCAGTAGTACTCAATCAATATTATATTTGTTACGGCACGATGCGATCCGACTTGTCGCCCACTGTACGCAAAGTTGTATGTTGGGTTATGAGTCCATTGTGTGCTAATGATGGTGAAATCTATAGGTTTACTTATATTATTATGTGCACCACCTTCTACGGAACCCGTGACGCTTTGTCGAGTTTCATTCGCTCGCGTCTTATGTCTCACTTTATTGAATCAAAATAATTATATGTTGTAATTATTGGTTTCATCAATGACTGACGCCGACTCATCCAGATGAGTCGAGATTGTCGCTTTATAAAAACTTTAATAAAAACTTCATTCATAGATTAAAAATTTACTAAAAATACATGAATCGGGAATCGAACTAGGTCATTTAAAAAAGGAGTTTCCTAACCTACTAAAAGAAATGCGCTACATTGTTATTTATTTAGGTAAAAATAAAAAATAAATATAGTAACCTAAATTAATAAATTAAAAAAAATTTTTTTTGCTTTCTAAATTATTATAAAGGATTATTTCATCTAAGCAAATACAATTATATTTTAATAATTGTTAAAATAATATTAGGTTTAATGTTATAATGTCTAAATAATACACTACTCCGAGTGTGCAGCAAGTTTCATCACAATATACAACAATAGATTGCATTACAATTTACCGCAACATTTGATATCGGTAGTGGGTGCACATTTTGGTTGAACTTATCGAATACAGTTCCATTCAAATTCCAAATGCAAAATTATTAACATACTGCACAATATAGAAATTAAAAAAATGTCAAATACTAGCTGAATCCGGCCACACTTCGCTACTTTGTGCGCGTATGGGGCGCCCGCCTTCTTTGACATAAACCGCTATAACTCGCCAAATATAAATAAAATATTCATGAATTATACACATAAACAATCCTCAGAAATACTTCTTTCCATAGTTATAATCCGTAACAATATCCGTTAATAATTTTCTGAGATTAACGCATACGTACAGACAGACAGAGAAAAAAAAGAGAACTTTACTTTTTATACCAGGTACAGACCATGATATATATGTTACGGCTAAAGATAGGTGTGAACATAAACTTAAGATTAGTTACGGTCTTAAAAGTAAAAAGATAACCAATGAAATCCTAAGCAAGAATGTTGCCAACGATATTCCTCAAAGACGAGCAGAACAAATCTGTAGAGGAAGATTTGTTATATTTGCCATAAAACTTTTTTCATCAGTGTTGCCATTGTAAAGAACACGCAATTCTTGCAATTAAAAAGTTCATATACATACATGAACTCTTTAATGCATTCATATGATGATTTCACAATCCACCGAGTCGGTGTTAAAATGGGCCCCACATTGGAGCGGGTAGTTGAACAATTGGCGACCACGTGACCGCCAAAAACGAAAGCGGCACAACTTTTAACTTCACCTCTGTTGTGGGCTGTGGCTGCTTGCGGTCAAAGATTATTACATTTCCAAAATGGACTCTCACGTTGATGTAATCAAAAGCAAAAGTCTGAGAGCCGATAGATTAATATTGCATTTTGGTCAAATCCATAGGATGCATTTATGTAAACTCAACAAATAAAGTGCTTTATCACTCTAAGATTGAACATTCCGTGTATGTTGTAGAATGATAAGGTCTGTTTTGAAAATTCGTACCAATAATTCAATACTAGCAGAACTTAAAGTTAAGGACAGGCTTTCGTCGATTGTGCTATTACGAATACTGAAGTTCTTTGGCCACATCTCCAGGAAGGAAAATTCAATGGAACGGCTTGTGGTTCAGGGTCGGGTGGAGCGCCCAAGAGGTAGATCGCCTACCCGCTGGACAGACGTAATAAAATGCGCAACCCAATCTACTGTGGTACAGTGTGCTCGTGACGCCACAAATAGGAGAAAGTGGAGAAGCATCGCAGGGGCGGTAATGCGCGCCAAGGAGGGCGAACACGACAATCCTCCGTGTACATCATCCACACACCCACGACCACTCTGACAAGAGTTTGATGATGTTTTGAAAATTCAAAGTGACAATTACTATTGCTTTCTTTATTAGCGATGACAAATTGGTTTATTCCCATCTCGGCACCTATGTCAATCAGTAATCTATACCTATTTCAAATCTAAGCCTTCAATTCAATTTTGAAATGAATGGAATTTCTAATCGAAACTGATAAAGCACATTTCCTGTCTGCTATACATCTTAATAAGCTTACATAAATTTGTGATATTTCAATATGACAAAGATACTTTGTAAATTTTAGAGATTTATTTGTTCGTAATTATTCACGTTCTATTTAACAACTGTACTGTGTTGACCCGATGGTCGGCTCTGCGACGACCTGACAGTTGCTCTATGAGCGGGTCATGGACCGCAGGTGTGTGACGTCACGGCTAACTGTGCCCTACCATCGCTCCTATCCGACAAAAGCGGCCTCTCCTTCCTTTACTACGAGTATGTAGTGTAGTGCGTTCATAATTATTTATTTTTATAGTACTACGCACTTGTCTTTGCGTAAATTATACTAATTTAAAATGTATATCTATATAAATTAAAAAAAAAAATGGCCACATGTATGATGTGGACGAAACATCACTTACTTGATGAACGGGCACGGCTTTGTGTTTTCGTTATAGGGCAAAGTTTGCATGAAGGGATATTTTTGAAAGAAAAGTCAGAAATTTGGATGATATTTTTATACAGGGCATATGGTCAGCTAGTATTTAACAATAATTATGATAACATTATCAATGGATATTGTACTAGAGACTATATCTTTTGTTTTTTTTTTTTTGGTGCTTGCATGGCCTACCTTACCTATCGATAATAATTGTTCAGTGTGTATTATAAAAAAAAATTGTTTTTAATAATGCATACAGATTATGTTCTAGTACATACTTGTTACTTAACTTACAATTGCTCAGAAATCCTAACTAATGTAAACGTGAAAAAAATTGTTTGTTAATACGTGTTTGTTACATTGTTGTTACATTTATTTTGTGACATACAGGGTACAGAAAAGAACATAGGGTATACCTTTCCTTGCAACCTGAAAAAAAAAAGTATTCCAAGTCGAAAAAGGGACACATTAATAATATTTATTATAATTCATGAGTGAGTTCGCTATGCAATATTTAGGTACTAATGCGCTTATCAGCATGAGCAGTTTTATCAATAAGCGCAATCAAAAATATTTAATACGAGTGCAATAGTGATTATAGGAGGTTGTAGCAAATCAAATAAAAATTGATTTGATTTTGTTTCGCACAACGACCCAGTTTTTTTTAAGACAAACAAATACCACTAATTTAAAATGTACAATGTACCAAATAACATTTTTTTCTTTCTTTCTTTCCAATACGTTTTGTATCCACACTTTTTTTTACGGGGAGAAATCCGATTACAGATTCCCTACCGCTGGCTAGGCGATAGGGATATGTGGGGGTCGCCCAGCACCTGATGTTAGCGGCACTGGGAATACTTCTACTAAAACTCCCCGGTGCCTCCTTGCCCTGTGAGCGAGGTGAACCGGGCTCTGCCAAGGCAACTAACTAACTCCGATCCACCCCATTGCCATTGCTGGCTAGGCTATCGCCAAAGAAAGGGACTGCCCGGAGACACCCAGGCAATACCCACGCGAAGGACCTTGTGCAGGCACACACAGCTAGCCAACCTGCATGTGCGCTAGCCATCTACAGAAGAAGGACTTGATATGCCCGCCTTCTCTAGACAGCCAGGCCTCAAAAAAGTCCGCACTCGACTGAGTGCTGGCAATCTTGAGAATTTTCTCAATTCCAAAGTTTAGAGATATAGCTGAAGTCATCGTATCTCCCTTTGTCACTAATATATAACATAAAATATAAAAATTAATGAAATGGGGATTTACCGAGCGTTACCGAGTGAACCTGTCCATCAAAATAATATCCCGCCACCACCCTCTGAGGAAGGCGCGGCCATTAGGTCACTAGGTGCGGACGTCGCTTCTGTTAATTTTGATAATAGCAGTTACGATTGTAAATGCTCTATTACGCATTCAGGTTAATCTAATTTGTTTTTAACTTGTTAAGGTTCTCGTATTCGTTCGACACTAACTATAAAGTATGGCTAATGAGAGGATGAGACAGAGTTTTTGCTTGGCGAAAATTCGTTTGCTGAAATTCTCAAGACACACTCTTAATAGATAGGTAGATACCACAAACTAAATAGTAGATACTAACGTATCAGACGGAAATCTGCAGTACAAATGCGCTGGACATGAGCTCGAGTACTTTAATTTCATCTGATTGGTCATAGCAAAATAGAACATTTGACTTCCCCGCCCCTCTCAGCCTCTCACCCCTTTGTTTTTTTACGGGCTATTAGTCCTTGAATTTATTTTTAAGTAAGGAAATATCATCACAATTAAAACAGTAAATAATGCGTACATATTTATTTTTTAGGATATAGACAAACAACATGGACTTAATATACGCCCGTACTAACTAAGTGTGCGATAAACTCAACAGATTACACTATAACACTGCACATCACTGAGTCCTGTCACGAACTTGTATTTTCTGGCACACAGCACTTATAATACATACTTAATACTTAATATAATAAATGTATCCAAAGATTGTTATAATTAAATTAGTAGATATATAAAAAGGCGGAAATTAATCGACGCAACAATATAAACAACAATGACCTTACAAAACAAAATGGCTTCCTCTCTTAGTACAGATCGCTATAAGGCAATCAAGGCGATGAGAGGGGAGGTGAAATGTCATGTTCTATTTTGCTATTACCACAGGCTATAAAATTCCTATGTCTAGTGAATTTTCCTTGAAGATTACCAGCCGTGGTAGATACTTCACAAAGAAATGAAAAAAAAAATTAGTTGTTCAAAGTTCACGCTGTCCAAATATCTGGGCATATAAATCTAGGAATATAAATAAAATAATCTAGGCATCAATATTATTGTTTTAACGGTTTAGTTGTGAAACGAAAACAGTCTCGCATAATTTATATGATGAGTATGAATGTCGAAGTATATTCTCATGAATAACAAATCTGCCGCCCGCCTTCCTGTCTGGCCGTATCGATTCGTTCGCTTTTTTTTGTGTTTACGAGTAACATCTCTCCTCACTAACTTTGACTGACTGACGGGCAGTTCTAACATGTCAAGGGCAATTATTTTGTTTCATGCGAAAACTCTAGACGTGGACTCTGGACTCATGCAACGTGGAAAACTCTGGACGAATAAGCGTTGCAATATTTTAGGTCGACAGATAGAAAAATAAAGCTAGTCTAATAGTCTAATACTCTAACACTTTATAGTTTTCCTTCGTTTTGTAGTAACGGGTCAGAAAGGCACCAAAAATAAATACTTAAATAATATTTTTTTGACCCACAGTGGGTCAGACGGGCACTCAAATGTGGGTCAAAAGGATCCGACTCCAAACTAACGGTCCACTTGATGGATAGGTGTCCACCGATAAGGGCTTATCCCTTATATTTAAGGAGGGATATGAAAAGATAATTCATGAATATGTAAAAAGTTGTAGAGGGAAATTTGAAATTCTTAATTTACAGGGTTGTTATTATATTAATATATAAGTGACCCTATAAATTATTTAAGGAGTTGTTGACCAAGAGCAAACCCATCTCTAAAAAAATACAGCATGTAACATAGTGAAAGAAAATACATATCTGAGAACGAACGAATTAAGAGATTTACAAAAAGTAGAAAAAAAAAACTGTTGCTGATTTATTACCAACAATTATTATTTTATGATAAAAGCGAGAGGGCAGGCTGACAATCCACTTGATGATAGAGCTCTCTACTCCACAGTCTTTCAAGAAATGGGAACAATTACGCCACGATACAAAGCGACGCAAGTACTGTACTCTTTCATTCTCAGTATGTAAGGCAGTGATTACAACCGCCAGCCAGGCACTATATAACACAGTCTTGCTAGCTAGTACATGACTTCAAAGGGAGGGCCTCAGGGAGTAGGTATATGGAAATATTCGTATAATTATAAACTGGTTTTATGTAAAACAACTTGTTACTCAATAAAAATAAAACCAAATGGGTTTAGAGAGTAAGATTAGCTCGGGTTTAAGGAACTCAAAGTCAAACCATTTATTTTCCTATACATGGGTGTATGTATATAACCAGATTCTACAAATATAACAGCATCCCACCACATGGACAATAGTATAGTAAAACATGCATTAATAGCATCCTAGCATTCACATTTGGCTGCAGTTAATATTGATAATTATTATGAAAATAACATCCAAAATGTCTGAATATAAAAGTTAATTAAAATAAAGGTAGGCATTCACACTATAAAAAAAGCAAAAAAGAAACCTAAATTTTTATAAAGTTAACGTTTTAATATCACCAGAGAAACATCGTCAGAGAAGACAAATGCCTGTCTAGTTTTCGAAATTCTTATTGAGTGTGTGTGTGTATATGAGATACCATGAATGTATAAATAACTATTATCGATTTATATATAAACTAGCTGGTGCACGCGACTTCGTCCGCGTTCTGAAAGAATGGTACCCTATGTCCTTTCTGGTGTCCCAGACAACGTGTATGCAAAATTTCATGGTGATCGGTTCGTAGTTTTTGCGTGAAAGAGTTACAAAAATCCATACAAACTTTCGCATTTATAATATTAGTACGGATATTAGTATTAGTAAGGATATATTTTATCTTAAGATGATTTACCACGAATCTCCAGACATGTGCCTCTATCGATACTACAGAGATATTTACCACTCATGTCGGAAACGATTTATTCACTGCCCACTCTTTATGAAGTTCAAGACATTGAAGGATTTCCGATCTTCTTAGTAGAAGTTAGCGAAGAAACAAACATAAGCTTAAAAGATCTAAGCTGTGTTTTCATACGCTTAGGTCTTTTAAGTTCGCTTCTTACCAAATTAATTTTTAATGTCAATTTAATTCTGTACTTTTAATGGCTGCATTGATGGTGTATTTAAAGAACAGTAGTCACACCGTCGTGTTTAAAACGGTTCAACAAAATGCTATAAAGTAATAGACGGCAAGCTACAAGTATTTTTATCTGGCCCTTGTCCGCGATGACATCATCCGTGGCGCAAGGACATAAAAACAGAACGCCACACGCCACAGCTTTTCACACAATAACATTTGTATATTTAACCTAAATATCACTAACTTAGCGACCCACTCCCGGCATCGCCCAGGAAGAAATTTAATATCTAACTTATGGAACACCATTTTTTGGATTTTTTATATTTTGATGCGGAGAACACGTTAACGTTGCGTGGTTTAGGAGTTGCGGCTCAGACGCGATAAGAGTCTTCAAATTATCCTACCTAAAGATATTGTATGTACCAGGGTTTTATTAAAATTAATTAATTAAGACAAATGTCGATCAAGTTCTTGTGATCAAATATTTAATGCTTTATTAACGCAGTATTTTTTTGCCTCCTCTCTGGATTAATGTTAGACCTTGAAGAATTGGCACATGCGGTACATCTGGCAGTTTTCGGCCACACGCCATTAAATATCTTTTGCCCGTTTATCATTACTCGGAATATCTGACCGTCTCCACAAGTAGCATCATTAAATGAAATTTAAACTGAGGTTATTGCGCACTAGCGACACGCCCCGGCTTCGCACGAGTGCAAATTGACTAAAGGGCAAATTTGACCTACATTTTAATGCCCAATTACCATGCTTTTTTAGTTTGCGTAAGTTAAAGAACCTTATGAAAGAAATATAGAGTAATTTAAAGGAATTAAGTGAACAAACAGACAGATTCTAACATAATATTCTGCACAGTGGCGTACCGGGCAACTTTTGCATACTTGTTAACATAGGTAATTGAATATTTTGATAGTCCCAATTTCCAACAATAAATTCTCTTACTTACTTAGGTGCAACAAATTGTGGTAATGTCGTGGTAATGTGGTCTTACTAGTGGAGTAATATCGGTAATATTATTCAATTGACACCTACTTGCACTTGGCGCCAGCAGCACACCAGAGTGGATATTAAAATGCCTAACAGTGAGTCACCATACGCTCGTGTCGGTCCTCGTTGAAACATAATTATCAATTGTTTACTATTTTAAGGCTTGCGCTGACTAGTACATACTAGTATTGCTTAATATTAGTACTATACTTGTCACTAGGAATGTGTCAATTGATCATCAGAAATGAAATTTATTTAACATATTATCAAACAAGATCTTAATTGCTTCCAAAATTCTTTACAATATTAATTATGTCATATTGCTTTTTGTCCTTCTAATAATTTACTGGAACATGAAACAGAGCATTTAACTTAGTCACAAGATACCTAACTGATATGATGTCCTGACATTGCGAGCGGTCAGGTTTTCTGTCTTAAATACTCGTACCTACTTATATTGCTCGCAATGCTCTGGTTTTAAAACCTGCGGATTAATAAATTGAAGTATTAACGATGAAAACGTAACTACGATGAGTAGTTAGTTAGTTTAGTTCAGTGGGCCATATAAGATAGCCAGCGCAGCCAAATAAGAAATATATTTATATATTTTACTATCGCTGAACAATAATTAAGATTTAACCCCAAACAACAAATAGCTCATAACACATAAACCATAATAAACCTATTTTAGTGTCGAATATTCACCCAATATTAGATTTGTTTACGCGAATCGTCCAGACGCATGCAAGGTGAACACACTCCATGTTTACTTGCTTGGAATTGGAATTCGGCCTGCAACCAACGCCTGCCGCTGATAAACTCATAACCTGAACAGATGGTTGCATATTTCATTTGGCATGACACGAACCATGCACAAATCTCTGACTCATTCTGGCTTCCGGCCAAACGGTAAACGAGACTCGCTAACTGATTTGATAGTTCAATTTGAATCGTCGAGTCGCGGTTAATGTTATCTAATGTCTACTAAAACACTGCCTAAGTCATATTGTTAGTAATAGGATTAACTCGATTGTACAAACATTAAGCGAACTATACTACAACTTTAACGAGTTTCATTTGTTCGGAGACTATTCAATTAAAAAAAAACAAAAAAACAAACAAACAATCAATTCTTTCCTCTTTATAATATTAGTATAGATAAGGGATTAGCAACACACCCCTTACAGGTGTTTAAGAGGTTGATTAATTTAATTAAGATCACGAACCTTCTGTCAAAAAAATGCTTTTATTTCTTAAATTAGTCACAAAATGAACTGTATTTTTTTAACCGAGGACAAACATCATCGGTCATCAGCCTGTGTAGACCTCCACTGTTAGGGCCTCCTCTTTTAAGGCCTCCTCTTTTAAGGCTCCAACCACGCACTGCCTTCTGCCATCTGTCCAGTCATGACGTGTCTGATGATTTTCCAATTTAGTTTTTGAAACCTTATTCCTACGTTGCCTTCAATCAATGTTATTTTTTGGTCCCATCAAACCACGAAAGACATCTTAATAGGAAGTTGTATAATAAAAGTATTTTTAGTCCCGGGTGTCAATTGATCAAATTAGGGCCGAGGTCTCTGAGGTCGCGTCGCGTGCATCGAGATCAAATACTCTACATACTAAAGGAAGAGATTTCGTAAGAGTTTAAATTGTGGAATTTTGTCATTTATTTCTGACTCGCTGATGCTCGCGACTTCGTCCGCGTGGAATAGTTATTTTGGGAATCATTTGGGTATCTCGAACGGTTTTCGCAGCGCACGCAACGGAAGCCCTCAAAGATGAATAATTTTCCCCGTTTTTTCCACATTTTCGATTGTTTCTTCGCTCCTATTAGTCGCAACGTGATGTTATATAGCCTAAAGCCTTCCTCGATAAATGATCTATCCAATACAAAAAGAATTTTTCAATTCGAACCAGTAGTTCCTGAGATTAGCGCGTTCAAACAAACAAACAAACTCTTCAGCTTTATAATATTAGTATAGATATGAACCACAATTTATTGGGTTCGTCTCGTCGACTCAGTCTACAAATGCTCTCGAAAGAAGTGTTTATTGGTCTTGAAACTACTATTAGCGGAATAAAAAAAATATAAGATAAGTTTTGTTCCAGTTCGCAGAGAAAAGTTCATGCCATGCGGAATCCGTAATGAGAATTAAATTAAATTAATTAAATGCATATGGTAGAATTAAATTGCATTAGATTGGCACTTACTTATATAGGATTGGCATGTTGATGTAGCAATGAGTTGGGTCACATTGCTCGTAGAATCGATAAACCTTTGGAAAAGGAAGGTTCTCAATTTGCGGCCACGTACCAGGAGACTTCCACCACTAGGTGTTTGGTGTTTCCCTACTACACGATCTGTCTGTGGTCTGTCGGTTGTTAAATAAAAATAGTTAAGAACTAATTAACAAACTATTTTGCCCCACTTCGTGTCAGAAATTGAATAAATAACTCGCACCAAAAATAGTTAATTCAATATACATAAATATATTGAGTATTTAAACATATCCCACCAATGCCAAAGTAATTGCAGATAATAACACTGAGAAACCAGTTTTTGTGTTACAAGGTGTTTACAATGTCTCGTGGAATGGCTTAAAACGGTCTTGTTTGCTTTGGTTGGTGTGGCCAGAATTCACTATATTATTGAGCTTCTTTCTTGATATTCTTTGAAACAGGGAATAGTATACTTACTGTTTATTTGTATGTAAGCAACATTGCTTATGCATTTGAAATGTAAGCAATGTTTTTGCAAATGTGTAGTGACACTTTATAAAACCGTGAACATTGAAGAAAAAACGTCACCTGTATTGTACGCTCGTTCCCACGTAGTTATAGGCCAGGAGCGGAGGTCGTAATGACGATCGAGTGATTTATACGGCCATTGTGAATGAACAGACAGTGCGACCGCGGTGCGGTTTAGCAACCGCTACGTACGTTCGCACGGCAAAGTGCGAACCCAGAAAAAAAAAATCTTGTATTATATTTATTGTCACTCTGTAACCAAGTCGCGTTCCCTGACAGTTATATTAAGAATGAGTGATAACATTTTTTGGAAATTTCACTTAATTTGAAGAGTATTTTTGAATTTTTTTTTGCTTGTTTTCTTATGAATCTTATGAATTCTTATGAATCTTTAGATAGTATAAAATAAGTGTACATACATACAGAGTCTGTCCCTCTGTATGCGTGTACGCTTAGATCTTTTAAACTACGCAACAGATTTTAATGCGGTTTCAACTAATGAAAACAGCCTTAAACGATGAAGGTTTTTGTTTGCAGATAATTTGCATATAATTCGCAGAAAAAATTGCATCCGTGCGAAGTCAGAAGCAGGTCGCTAGATAGTCGTATTATACCATATATTCAAATTTGAGATATGCAAGCTGATCTAGTTAATTGTCACAAATTTTCTCTTTGATTTATTTCGTCCTTAACTGATATAGTTATTACTTAGTGTAAGGTGACCTTTACCAGAACTTCGTAACCATATTAACGGTAAATGTTATTTTGTTCCAGTTGAGGAAAGAACGGCAAGATGCCGGAGGGGGTGACTAAGGATGCGAAGGAAGACGCGAAGAAGGCCAAGGAGGCGTCCCCCCGCCGCAACAAGACTTCCGGGAACACAGTCAAAGTCAAAATCGAGCTGCTCGATGGATCCGAAATGCAGCTGGACGTTGAGGTTAGTCAACATAGTCATTTATTCTACAATCAAATTAACTATAATAAAAAGATTGCTATAAAGTTAATTTTAATTACAATAATTATTTATATATTAATGTGTTATTAATTCCCTAAATTTGTTTGAAAATAACACACGTACACATGCTTACAAAAAGTACAAATGCTGTCGTGTTACAAACAAGTTGTCTTTATTGGCTCAAAAACAAGTTCTTACTTAAGACGTGGTCAAAATACAAACGGCTTATCCACAACTGAACATATATGCAACAAAATTACTAAACACAGTTTTGATCTTAAGAAAAGATAGATAATCAAATGGTTGGTTTAGTATTAAATACTACGATCATGTCGAAAATTTCGCTTACTTGGTACATTACTGATTTGTGTACATTACTAGCAATCTAGAAATATAGTCGCGAGCCTACTATTACTAGTTCTGTACAAATTTTTTGATATCCTCAATGTAATAAGTACTTTGTTTATTATGACTTCCTACTTAAAAAAAAATTCTTTAATTAGTGTTCCTTACTTTAAGTGACTACAAATTGAAGCCACGTTTTAATAATATGACACATAAAATATTTTCCGTTTTCAGCGCAAAATCCGCGGCCACGAACTCCTCGGCAAGGTGTGCGACAGCCTCAATCTGGTCGAGAAAGATTACTTTGGTCTTCTGTACGAGGATCGCGGCGACCCTCGCGCCTGGATCGACCTCGACAAAAGAGTTTCGAAAATGCTCAAATGTGAGTATTTATTTCATTTTTAATGTCTCAAAATAATATTAAAAAATATCCAAATAAAAGCAGAGAATTTGAACAACGTATCTTAATTATTATTATAATGCTTAGCCAAGCGTTTAAAAAATTTTTTTCCTCTTAAATAAGGAAAGTCAAGTTATGTATTAAAACAATAGAACACCAATCGTAGCGAAGACGGTATTTAATCAGAGGATGTTATAGAGATATGTTACGTGTAATAAGGCTAAGGTCGCTAACCGAACTTAGAGGCTTAGCGACCATTTTTCGTAAAAAAATATATCGACTAGATCAGCGAATAGAAAAATTTTTAGCTGCAATTTTAGAAATTAAGTCGCAATTTTTTTAATATGCGAATAATGAAAATGCGAATGAGACAACCGTCAATGAGACGGTTTTAATATATCTACAGACAGACACACTGGACACACCCATTCGGGATGTGATTTGGCCTCTAATTGTGCTCTCCTTTATTTTTTTTACTTATTTATTATTACTTATTACTTATGGCTACCATCCTCATCTTGGAAATCCCTCTTTTCGGACTAAGCGCTTTGAAACATCCTTTATAATGCGCACTGCCAGGGTTTGGAACTCCCTGCCGGCGTCTGTGTTTCCGAGCACATATAACCCTAATCTTTTTAAGGTTCGAGTGAATAGGCATCTTCTGGGTGAGCTCGCTCCATCTTAGGCCTCATCCTTGCCACATGGCTGGTTGTTGGCCAAGAGCTAACCCATCTCTTATAAAAAAATAATTCTAAGATTCCTGAGAGTAACTAGGGTGACGCAAAAAATATAGGTTCCACTGTCGCCTTTTTACGGGCGAGACGTCGCCTCGTCATCATAATATCCGTAATTTTAAATTATCTAACAATGAAAATGTCTAGGTCGCGTTCATTGAATATTTATAAGACATCCGTTGCCAAGGCAACTGTTACCTACTTGTATTAAGTTATGATTTATTCGGATTTTTATTAACTATGTTTTCTACTGTTTGATGTTATAGGATTTGAATTTCAAATAATTAAATCTCTATAGTTATCTAATATATAAAATTCTTGTGTCGCGGTGTTTGTTGCCAAACTCCTCCGAAACGGCTGCACCGATTTTGATCAAATTTTGTGTGCTTATCGGGTAGGTCTGAGAATCGGCCAACTTCTATTTTTCATACCCCTAAATGTTAAGGGTGGTCCACCCCAAAAAAAATTTTTTTTTGGTAAAACAACGTTTTCTGGGTCAGCTAGTATTGTATAAGAATTACATGTCACGTTCTTTGAGGCAAATGAACGCATAAACTACTGAACCGATTTTGATAAAACTATGTGTAATTTGGTCCAACTTAAAAGATTTTGAACCCGGGCGAAGCCGGGGGAAAATATTATAAATTTTCCTTTCATTAGTGTGTAACATTATTTTTGTTAAAACAATAATAATAATGATTACGATTTGTTGTCGTGTTTCAGTTGAACCATGGCGAGTGAGGTTCGCCTTGAAGTTTTACCCTCCGGAGCCGGCCCAGTTGCAGGAGGAGCTGACCAGGTACCAGTTGGTGTTGGCGATCAGGAAAGATATACTCGAAGGTACATTTTAATTTTTCATTCTTTTTTTTTATTAGAGATGGGTTTGCTCTTGGCTAACAACCAGCCGTGTAGCAAGGATGAGGCCTATGATGGAGCGAGCTCACCCAGAAGATGCCTATTCACTCTGAACGTTGAAAAGATTTGGGTTATATAAGCTCAGGAGTTCCGAGCCTTGGCAATGCGCATTATAAAGGATGTTTTAAAGCGCTTGGTCCGAAAAAGACGGATTTGGACAAGATGAGGATGGTAACCATTTGTACGTCTGTATGTCCGATGGAAGAAAGGGGAAGGCAGTATGAGCTCGTGCAGCTCCTGAGCACACTCATACTTCTGTGCTTCAATTTACGTGTACAACATATTATTTTTTTAAATAACAGTATGAATTTGTAGTAATAGCAGAAAATTTAAAAAGCACAAAATGCAATATTTCATGATTTTTTTTAAAACTCATTGGATTTTTTTTAACTTTAAATAATCGATTGCAACACGTAAAAGTGGGGAATATATTTATTTGTAGTTGGGATTTTACCTTTGCACCTGAGTCATGGATGTTTTGTATTTATAATATATGTATGTATTTACAAAAATAAAAGTATTGTATGTAGTATATCAATTGTCTGGTATCCATAATACAAGCATTAGTTGCTTATTGTGAAACTAGATGGTGCTATATGTGAAGATATTTATTATTATACCCTTTTAAGAGAACTGCCCCAGTTCATTACTACAGAAGGCTGTATAGTGTTTAAAAAATGTCAGGTCGCCTGCCATGCTCGTCGGTGACCCAGGCCCTGCTGGCCAGCTACCTGCTGCAGTCGGAGCTCGGAGACTACGAGGACAGCGAAGTGGGTGCCGGACTCTGCAAGCAGCTCAAGCTGGTCCCACCTTCGGCCTGCACTCCTGAACTCGAGGAGAAGGTCGTGGAACTTCACAAAACCCACAGGTCAATCTTATATAACCTAATTGTGTACATTAAAATTTGCACCTTTTGAACAAAACTGTCGTAACTCAAAAGTCATTTTTCAAATCAAAAGTTTATTTGCTTTTATTGTATTTTTTTTTAATAGATAGCGATAAATATATTAATATAAATTTGTAAGGAAATCTTTAAATAAAAACATATTATATTATAGATATATGTATAGAATTATAGTCAAAATAAGTTATAGCGACCATAAAAAATTATAATAAGCATAATTATAGTCTTTATAGGACAAACAACATTAGTTCTTTACTTAAGTCGTTGTAACCAATCTGTCGTTATATCCGGTTTTCACTGTATTGTGTATGTTTGGTATTTCAGAGGGCAGACCCCGGCTGAGGCGGAATTGAACTACTTGGAGAACACAAAGAAGCTGGCCATGTACGGAGTGGACCTTCATCCAGCCAAGGACTCGGAGAACGTAGACATCACCCTCGGAGTCTGCTCCTCCGGCTTGCTGGTGCACAGGGAGAGGTATCATCATTTACCTTTTTTTAATACTGACAGTCCTCTTGATGGTAGATGGTCACCGTCGCCTATAACACAAGCAACGCCACATGTGCTGCAGGTTTTTACTTAAAGGTTTTCTCTAAGGGAACGTCTAGATAACTGCGAAACGCAATGTGCCCTGCCACTACAAAATAAAATGTATTATTATTGTATTATAGATTGCGCATAAACCGGTTCGCGTGGCCGAAGATCCTGAAGATCAGCTACAAGCGGCACAACTTCTACGTGAAGCTGCGGCCCGGAGAGTTCGAGGAGTTCGAGTCGACGGTGGGCTTCAAGCTGGCGAACCACCGCGCCGCCAAGAAGCTGTGGAAGACGTGCGTGGAGCACCACACCTTCTTCCGGCTCACCAGCCCCGAGCCGCCCACCAAGAGCAGCCTCTTCCCGCGCCTCGGCTCGCGCTTCCGGTACAGCGGCCGCACGCAGTACGAGTCGCGCGCCGCGCCCGTGCAGAGGGCGCCGCCCAACTTCTCCCGGACGCTCTCCAACCGCAAGCTCTCCTCGCGCAGCATGGACGGTGAGTGCTAAAGATCACTTTACTCATCCGCCACAGTGCGAGTCGTCCAACTTTTCCCGGACGGTCTGCAACCGCAGCATGGACGATGTGTGCTAGCTCACTTTACTCATATCCGCCACAGTGCGAGTAGTCCAACTTCTTCCGGACGCTCTGCAACCGCAGCATGGACGATGAGTGCTAGCTCACTTTACTCATCCGCCACAGTGCGAGTCGCCCAACTTCTCCCGGACGCTCTGCAACCTCAACATGGACGATGAGTGACGGGTTGTTCTGGTTCAGTTAAAGAACGCCTCTGCGTTCGAGCGATAACGGTTCGAGCGAAATCAGAACGGTGGGGATTCGGGAAGCAGACGGCACAACCACAACGGACGGACGGGTCGCTCGCGCAAATGTACTTGCAACGGTAGCGCACTTGTAGCACCTGTTGCGTTGCTTGTGTTATAGGCTACGGTAGCCACTTACCATCAAGTGGACCGTCGGCCTGTCTGTTGGCTCCAACACAAAAAAAGATCTCAGTGCATCATCAAGTCATTATGTTACAACACTATTGTAGCATCCCACAATCTAAAATTGATCGGATAGTGTGAATTACGCAGCGGAGGCACAAAAATTTAAAAGTGCAAAGAAAAAAATTAAATTGAAAAATGTAAATCTTCAAGTCGGCTTTAGGGGATTAATAATATCGCATTCAAATTTAATAATAAAATCACAAAAATATCTTTAAAATGATGTCCACATTTAGAAATAAATATTTATTCAAAACAATAGCAATTAACGTTACAAAGACCTTGACAATGACAAATTGCTTGTTAACGAACAAAGCATCATCTATTCACCCAAATTCCTAAAAACTCTCTATTACGTCATCTGTCTGCGAATAGATAAAACGTCACGTACACAAATGTATTTTCAATGCATTCGACTGACAGACAGTTTGATTCACGTATATATGTGACGTCACAAGTAATTCAGTTCAATTTCGGTTTCAGTAACTTAGTTGAATTCACTTTAGTTCTAGTCACGTAAAAATTCTGTTTTTAAGTGGATAAGCAAAATTATATTATATGTTTGTTTTAAATATTTATTTACTGCAAAACAGTTTTATCAATAAAAATACTTAGTAGAAAAATATATTAAAAACACAATTTTTCTTAAAATTTTTGACTTTAAATATATTAAAAATACAAATTGTTTTATTATTTTGGCGGTTTTTTTTATTTTTTTTTATAGTAAGTAACTAGCTTTATCTGGATGAAAGGTACCCTATGTCCTTTCTGGTGTCCCAGACAACGTGTATGCAAAATTTCATGGTGATCGGTTCACTAGTTTTTGCGTGAAAGAGTTACAAACATCCATACATACATCCATAAAAACTTTCGCATTTATAATATTTAGTACGGACTAGCTGATTGACCCGGCAAACGTTGTTTGGCGAAAAAATAAAAAATAAATTTTTGGGGTGAACCACTGTTAACATTTAGGGGTATAAAAAAATAGATGTTGGCCGACTCTCAGACCTACACGATAAGCACACAAAATTTCATCAAAATCGGTCCAGCCGTTTCGTAGGAGTTTGGCAACAAACTCCGCGACACGAGAATTTTATATAATATTAGATGTTACATTTAAACTGACAAATTGTTGAATAAGTTGCGTTTTACAATTAATTAGTTACTAGATAAGAAAGTCAGCCCTCAGATAATAAAGTCTAGACTAGACACAAAGGCAGACTGTGTGTCTATCTAATAGGCGTTTATGTGTGTATATCGGTGTATCCTGTAGATAATGAGTTTTACGAATTTATTAAAACAATGTAATAACAAAACAACACATACATAGACATAGACAGTTAAAACATATCTTGTACACAGTAATAACAATAAATAGAAATCAATCTCTGCACTAAGGTCGTCGTTTGGTATATTTTTATCTTTTATAATTATTTGTCTTGGTTACGGTATCCACCGACCATCATGTGAAACTACTACTTGCCACAAAGAATATTAGCAAAAAAAAATATATATAAAGAAACATATGATAATAATATAAACAGCAAAAAATAAATAAGTACATATATAATATATAATGATACTCTCGTTTGATTTATTGATAGAATATTGAAAAATATGTTGGCTCACTGTCAAGTTAGAAACAAACAAACAAACTCACATTCACATTTATAATATAGGTATAGATTTGCGGTACATTTAATAACAGCTTCACCACTGGTGATTTGGTTACTGTGTGCAGTGTGTGCTCTATTACGTGTGCCGTGCGATGGGCTCGTTAATTTGTCGATGCTATTATCTCAATTTTGGCGAACAGAAATGAGTCACGGCTAATTGTCACCTTGCCAGTTGCCAGAGTGCAACTCCGAGGACGACTCTATGTTAGACAACTCAAAGATAATTATTATATATTTTATATCCTTACTCGTATCTAATATATAAAATTCTCGTGTCGGCTGGACCGATTTTGATGAAATTTTGTGTGCTTATCTGAGAATCGGCCAACATCTATTTTTTATACCCCTAAATGTCCACCCCAAAAATTTTTTTTTTTATTTTTTCGCAAAACAACGTTTGCCGGGTCAGCTAGTCTGTACTAATATTATAAATGCGAAAGTTTGTATGGATGTATGTATGGACGTTTGTAACTCTTTCACGCAAAAACTACTGAACCGATCACCATGAAATTTTGCATACACGTTGTCTGGAACACCAGAAAGGACATACTTAGGGTACCTTTCATCCAGAAAAGAAGTACTGCTCCCGAGGGATCATCTAAAATTAAGGAAACTAACTCCTGGCTAAGTGTAATAGCAATAACGATGTCGGGCGATATATTGCTTTTTCAACTATATAGCACTATTTTTTGCACGCGACGTCGCCCGCGTAACTTTTTATAAAATATGGCCTATGTTACTCGCTGATAAAGTAGCTTTGCTTTCTATAATAGGTGAAAGAATTTTCAAAATAGGCCCAGTAGTTTTTGAGTTTATTCATTACAAACATACAAATCTTCTGTCTTTATTTAATATTAGTTAGTATAGATTTAGTGCATCAGTATTAAATAAGAACATACCAAAAAATTTAGATACAAATGCCAAGTGAATTTATATCTACTCAAGAGAATCAGAATCTAATAAATAAATCAGAAAATCTATTCAGAATCTCTTTAAAATATTTAATAAATTCTTTCAAACATATTAAGCGTTTGTTGATTGATTTCGTACTGCACAAACAGTCAAATAACTGACCATTGTTAGTAATTACGAATACAATGTCAGTTGCATAAACACATCCACATAGTTAGTCAACATTTTAAACATGCACACACACACACACACACACACACATTCTGCTAGAGATGAAACATATTCATCTGAGTGAAGTAGCCGATATTAATACGCAAACAACAAATTTGCATAGAAGCGTCAGTCCGCTGGAGCTCCGACCAGTCTGAATACATATTTCGCGATTTCGTACTCTTGTGAGGTGTTTTTTGTGTTTCAAAGTTATGGTTTTTAACGATTGTTGGGGTGTCACTTGTACATGTACGTAATCTACTTACATATTTGTTCACTAGCCTGTGACCGCGACTTCGTCCGCGTTATCTGGATGAAAGGTACCCTATGTCCTTTCTTATGTCCCAGACAACGTGTATGCCAAAATTTCATGGTGATCGGTTCAGTAGTTTTTGCGTAAAAGAGTTACAAACATCCATACATACATCCATAAAAACTTTCGCATTTATAATATTAGTACGGACTAGCTGACCCGGCAAACGTTGTTTTGCGAAAAAATAAAAAATAAATTTTTGGGGTGGAGCACCCTTAACATTTAGGGGTATAAAAAATGGATGTTGGCCGATTCTCAAACCTACCCGATAAGCACACAAAATTTTAATCAAAATCGGCCCAGCCGTTTCGGAGGAGTTTGGCAACAAACACCGCGACACGAGAATTTTATATATTAGGTAGAAGATTACAAGTCAGTGATAAGTTTAGCGAGTAAAAAGCATAACATACTCGGGTTCTAGTTTCGGTCGGGGTCTTTTTTTTTTCAATTTCAAATGCGGATTCTCCAATGAAAGAGTAAACACTGCCACCCAGTGGACCGCCAGATTGCCTCTCTACCTTTTCATATATAAAAAAACTAGCTTATTGCACGCGACTTCGTCCGCTAAAATATAGCCTATGTTACTCCCCGATAACGTAGCTTTCTATAGGTGAAAGAATTTTTCAAATCGGTCCAGTAGTTTCGGAGTCTATTCAATTCAAACAAACAAACATTATAATATTAGTATAGTATATAATATTACTATATGATTTAACTAATGGAACAGTCGAATAGTAACAGTTATGAGTGGTACAGTTAAATATAGACGTTATGCGTTTACTAAAACACACGTGAAGGCCGACCGAGTGTGTACGATAAATATTTGCGTTTCCAAGAGCCGATTTTTATCCCAATACGAGTATGAGTAGGAGTCATATGCGGGTGGGAACAATATCGCATCCGATATACAAGCGAAAGGAAAAACAAACTAGCTGTTGCGCGCGACTTCGTCTGCGTAACTTCATAAAACATAGCCTATGTTGCTCGCTGATAAAGTATCTTTCTATAGGTGAAAGAATTTTTCAAATCGGTCCAGTAGTTTCCAAACTTTATTCAATTCAAACAAACAATCAATCAATCAATCAAATCTTTGCTCTTTATAATATTGCTATATAGATAAATAATAATATGTCTCTTTCATATCTTTAGTTAATTTTTCGTTCACTACGATTGTACATTTTATTTATACTTAGGTGTGTGGGAATGAATTGACTTATGTAGGTACTAGATAGTCAGAGAGCTTGATAATGCACTATGAGAAAGCATCTCGGTCTTTTTAGGACGTTGGCATTTTAAAAAGTTGTCGTTTTAGGACGTTGAAATTCTAAAAAGTTGTCGCTTTAGGACGTTGACATTCTAAAAGGTTGTCGTCGTATTAAGACGTTGACATTCACAAAAGTTGTCGTTTTAGGACGTTGACATTCTAAAAAGTTGTCGTTTTCGGACGTTGACATTCTAAAAAGTTGTCGTTTTCGGACGTTGACATTCTAAAAAGTTGTCGTTTTCGCACGTTGACATTCTAAAAAGTTGTCGTTTTCAGACGTTGACATTCTAAAAAGTTGTCGTTTTCGTACGTTGACATTCTAAAAAGTTGTCGTTTTCGCACGTTGACATTCTAAAAAGTTGTCGTTTTCAGACGTTGACATTCTAAAAAGTTGTCGTTTTCGTACGTTGACATTCTAAAAAGTTGTCGTTTTCGCACGTTGACATTCTAAAAAGTTGTCGTTTTCAGACGTTGACATTCTAAAAAGTTGTCGTTTTCGTACGTTGACATTCTAAAAAGTTGTCGTTAGACAATTGAATTCGCTCGTTTCATTTAGGGTTGACACAACAGAGAAAATGCACGTATTTTAAATAGAATTTCTCCATTTCCAGCCCTGGCCGCAGGCGAGAGCGAGTCTTTGCCGCCAGAAGCGACGAAACGTCACACAATGCCTCCTCAGCCTGCCCCACGGCCAACAGTCAAAGACAAGGTAAAAAATCTACAAAAATCTCTCTTATTCATTACTCACTTTGAGTCTAAATTTGTCTAATTTGACGAAAAAAATAATGTAAAGTCTCACGTAGTCGTCTCTTTTGAAACTTAGAATGCGTTCTTATTTGAACTAAAGATGATAAATTCCAAATATTGTACGAAGGCTATTGGACAGTATCATTTCGATACCGCCCTTTGCTGTCATGGGTCTTATAACTAAATTATTCATTTTTAAAATAAAAAAACTCAAATCAACTCAATGGCCTATTTTTGGAATTTTTTGAAATTTTAAACAAATTATTGATAACGAATGAGAACATAATTCTAATTTACAAACAGTTAGACAGCATATTATTCTGTTTTAGTGTACAAAAGGAATTTAATACGTTTTAAATTTAATTACAAAACTTTCTTTTTGTAAGTAAAAATTAATTCTTTTCACAATTTTACTGCTGACTGATTGTTGAAATGAAATAAAAAGTATTCCATTGCATGTTATTAAAAGGTCTCTATTACTTTTCGAAGTCTAAACATAGAATGACAGCTTTGGTAATATGTACACTATTGCTAACATGTTAAGGATCATTGTGAGTTGTATTAGATTATTGTTTAAATCACTCACGTAATAGTGAGCATGTTGTACAGTTGTCTCTTTCATATACAAACCATTAAAACACTCGAGACTAACCATTAACTGCTGCATTTTATAACTAAACTGCCTTAAAATGTTGCCCCATTAAAAAATGTATGAAAATATAAAATTTTCACATTGCAATCCGGCTCGAAGGACCTGTTATCCGTATGTAAAACTTGTGTTAAACCGCTACGCCATATTTCAAATTTAAGCGATTGTTGCGAGAGATTTTTTTTTTCGGTTATAAAGCCTTATTTAAGTTTGCAATGATTATTATTTATATATTTATAAAATGGCTTAACTCGTCTTTAGTCTTTAGGAGGCCTTTTTGAGGGTAAGGAAATGTGTGTGCCCGAGTTTAATAATCACAATAAAGTCACCCCTACCTTAATCTACCTAAATTGGGCTTTCAAATGTCCACTGCTGGTCAGACCCCTCCCTGGTGTGAAGTAACATATTTTATAACAGCTAAAACTGTGGTACCATATACCATACCACAACGATACCATGGTACTGTGCTGTGAGCTACTGCCAGCGTTAACTTGCCAATAAAACAATATAAACCCTATACATATAGCCTAAAGCTTTAAGCTAAACCGCCTTTAAGCTTTTCGTTTATAGGTCTATACTCTGTTTTTTATAACAAACGAGAACCAAAAATTTTCACTGCATTGTTATTGGTCCACGTATAGTCAACATCCGTTTAGCCAATAAGAACGCGACAATGACCCATCTCACTCTTGTCAGTATTGAAAACATGCGAGAGACAATACTCAGTATTCGTTTGTTAAAAAAACTGAGTAACTATAGTTTTGCATTTGAATACTTTTGATTTTGACATATTGTGACCTCAAAAAGCTCACTAATCTCGTAATTGATGGAAAAGTTTCGTTGCGTTCTGACGAATCGAAACGAAATAAAGCCCGGTGATTGGTCAAAAATTTATGTGGGCGTTACAACAACCAATCACGGTCATCAACCAACAACAACGCCCACATAAATTTTTGACCAATCACCGGGCTTTATTTCGATTCGATTCGTCAGAACGCTACGAAACGTTTGCATTGGTATGCTCTTGGCTAGGCCCCCCGGGAGGGGCCCTCTCCATGGCTGACATTTCCTTACCGTTGAGTGAAGTAAAGGCCCCCTAAAGCGAGGTAGAGGTAGTAACTTGTGTGTACCGTGTGCACGCCGCTCGGATCAGTTGCGACGTCGCTCGGGCGGGACCGTGAGCGCCTCATCGGCCAGCTCGCTCGAGGGCGAGTTCTTCGCCGACAGGCCCGACAAGGTGCATCCCCATCCCCCATTCCCCATTCCCCCTATTCCCTATCCCGGTTCACTCATAAAGGGACCGTGTTTAATGGCACATCGAAAATTGCCCCTTGCCAATGTTAAGGTCGTCGAACAGACAGCCACTTAACATCAAGTGGAGCGTCAACTTGTCTGTCGACTTTAACATATAAAAAAATTCGATAGAATCTGATTAAGACACACATTTTGGCGTGCAATTAAACATTTCCCATATTTTTAAAATAACATATAAATCGAATGCCTTGACATGACAATCTTTTTTGGGATTATTCTCTTTTAATTTGAATTTTATACAGCCTTTTGTTTTTACAAACATATAATCTAATTTCGGGATTGCTATTACTGATTATGTATAAAAAAAAATTGGTAAGAGCCATCTATGGCGGTTTCTCTGTTTCACATTTTTAATTAAAAAATAATACACTATAATATACTCATTTGAAGATATTCTTGAGGATTAACCCAACGAAGTTTGTATTGTGAACACTCAAAGCATTACTGCTAAAAGCACTCTACCCTCATACATTAATATACATTTAGTAATTTCATCTTTTCAAGTAGTATTACTTGCACTGTAGTTGTAACTAATAATAATAATAATAATAATAATAATAATAATAATAATAATGAAAAAAGTACCACATATTATAACAGTAGATAAGTAATAATAAATAAGACTACCAACAAATAAGATATGGTTAAATAAAATAATTAAATAAACTACTTACTTAATTTTTTTAACTAACTTGTTATATCATGAATACTTTTATTCCCATAAAATAAATAATAATACTAAAACTTAATTTTCCCCATACAAAACTTCACTGGACCGTTTCGTTGACACTTGATAATATATCTAACTAGCCGGTGACCGCGACTTCGTCCGCGTTCTGTATGAAAGGTACCCTATGTCCTTTCCGGTGTCCCAGACAACGTGTATGCAAAATTTCATGGTGATCGGTTCACTAGTTTGTGCGTGAAAGAGTTACAAACATCCATACAAACTTTCGCATTTATAATATTAGTACGGCTGTGTCCATCCGTTGAATCATAACTTGAGTTTATATTCAATCAAATGAGTGGTTCATTTATAACTTTGTATTTAATACGCATTAACCGAAAAGAAAAAATGAAATTCCAATATCACATAAAAAAAATGTGTGATAATTTATCACAATTTGTATGATAGAAATTGGAAAAAATAAATACTTAAATATGGAATTTTGTAAAACTGCATTGTTGACCCATAAAGCCCTTAACTTTGACTCGAGCCTTCCTTGTCCTTATAAGAAAGATTAAAATAAATATTTACTCATATAATGGTATATATGAATTCCAGAAACCGCCTCCAGGCGCTGTAAAGGTGATGCCAACAGCGCCGACAAAGGAAAAGGAACAGAGGAAACCCGCGGAAAATGGTATGTCTTTTTTTGACCAAAACTCGACGATTTATTTGATAATGAAGTTACCAAAGATAATTGATTGGTCTCGCTGCGCTCGACTAGATAGAGCGCTATACAAATGCGATAGCTCCGTGAATGCGGCAAGTTTTTATCGTAGTGTGTGTAAAAAATCGTCACTTTTTATCACTTTTTACACAGTTTTATTATATTTTTACACAGTTTCACTACATATGCAAACTGGCATTTTATAATGCTCAAAATTTAATGAAACATTCGGCACGTACACACATCACAGAAAGTTTGCAGTGTGACTGGCTCGGGTACGCCGAATTCGGCGTAGTATTTTTTGCCGCATTTTACAAGTACAACGGCGGTATCTAGTCGAGCGCAGCGAAACCAATCATTCGTCTATAATAATAATAGTACTTATATAAGTACTAAAAAAAAAAACAATAAAATGGGAATCAAAATGGAAAATTGTTCCCTTTTTCAGGTACGGACACATCGAGCGATCCAGGAATCACAAACAACGTGGAAACTACACCGAAGAAATCCAAGGTGAGTTTATTATTTAAGAATAAATAAGTTTTAAGTAGAGAAGTATGTAAAATGAGAGTAAATTATTGCAAATTTAAAAAAAAAAAAAATCGCAAGAATGGTAGACGGACATTTATTTTATAGATAGAGCGTTGAAATATTTCTGTAAAAAGTAATGTTATGTCTCACCGCATAGTTTTTTTGTTCTTGTATAATACAACAATTCTTAATGTAAATATTATATGAATGTTATATTTATTATTAGAACGAGCAATTAGTGATTAATTAGCATGCCAATATATGCATATTGCAATTTTCTTATTAAGTTTGCTAAGTGTGTTTTTTTTTTTTTAAGTATAAGTTCGTCCAAAAACACTGTTCTTGTCCAAGCACAGTGTTTGCCAATTCTATGATTGTGTGTACATTTGTTTTATTATTATTATTTTTTTCTCCCACTCCCAAATCCAAAATCCAAAATAGGCTTCGGGTGGTTTCGGACTGTTCGGTAAGAAGGAAAAGTCGCCAAAGGAGGAGAAATCTCCAAAAGAAAAGTCCCCAAAACCTCCAAAATCACCGAAAGACAAGAAGGCCAAAGAGCCAAAAGCTAAAGTGGCCGTGCTGGATACGTCAAATGAAAGTTCCAACCTGGAAAGTTCAATAGATAAAAGCCCAACAAAGTCTGAAGATAAGCCGGGATTCACTAAACCTTACGAGTACACTGATACGGAAAAGAGTCCATCAAAAACGAAGCCTTACATCCAAGGCGCTTTCAGTTACGAAAGAGAGCCAATTTCGGAAGAGAAACAGAGAAATCTCGATGACAGTCAAAGTCCACAAACAAGGAAAGCAGGCCTCGCGTTCAATTACGCACCGGGCGAAGATAGAAAAGTCGCTGAAAGCGCTGAGAAAAGGAAAACTCCAGACGATCCGAGCAAACTCAAAACGCCCGGTATTGATTACGTACAGTCGGCTGCGTTGAAGGAACAAGCGAAAACACCCAAAGACCACATAGATCCAACAATTGCTTTGTTAAACGCCGAAAGAGCGAGTTTTGAAACGCCAGCCGCCGCAGCCATACCGGTGGTCACCAAAAAACCGGACGAAATACAAGTTGTCATAATTACTGGAAGATACAACCCTAAAAGTAAGAAACTCGACGACGCCAATGGTACAGTTCTCGTCACAGCCGGTACAATAAATAGAAATAACGGCAAGATCACAACAGAAAAAGAAGTCATTGATACTAAATCTGGACAAGTTACATACACAGATCTTACCACTGGCAAACAAGAGGCTAAGCAAGGTCACGTTGACTCCAAGACGGGACATATTCATTTCACTACGGGAATCGTTGACCCTAAAACTGGGAAAATTGATCCAACATTGGCCCAGCAATACTGTTTTGTGGAAAGAGCTGATGATAAAGTTGGACCTAAAGCTGGCAGAGAGGTGGACTTAGTAGTGATTACTGGTAAATATGATGGCAAGCATAAGAAATTAGATCCTTCGCATGCTCATGTGGAACTTTCGAGAGCCGTTGTAGGATCTAACGGAAAGGTTGACTCTAACCACGGTAGCATTGATCCAAGAACCGGTAAAATAGACTACATAGATCCAAAAACAAAGAAACAAGATCCTAAACAGGCTTACGTTGATCAGAAAACTGGCAATATTCTTGTCACAACTGGCATCGTTGACCCTAAATCAGGGAAAGTGGACACATCGTTAGGGCAACAATTCAGTGTAGTAGAAAAGAACGCCACCAAAGCAAACAGAGAAGTAAAACTTGTTGTTATAACAAGCAAATACGACACAAAAACTAAGAAATTAGATCCAACTTTTGCTCATATCGATTCAGTCAAGGGCGTATTGAGTGGGGAAAATGGAAAAATTTACACAGATTACGGTATCATCGACCCAAGAACCGGTGAGATAATACAAGTCACAGATCCAAAAACCGGAAAACAAGAGCTTAAACACGCTCAGGTCGACCTTAAGACTGGAAACATTCTACTTCTTTCCGGTGTAATTGATCCCAGAACTGGACAGCTGGACACAACGCTCGGACAACAATACAGTATTGTTGATAAACCGACAGACACATTTGCTTCTTTGCCCGGGAAAGAAGTCGAACTAGTTGCTATTACAGGCAAATATGACTCGAAAAATAAAAAACTGGATGATGCTAACGGTTTTATTGAAACCTCCAGAGCCATTATAAGCGATAAAGATGGAAGGGTGCATACTAATTTTGGTATTCTAGACCCTAATACTGGAAAAATTCACTTTACTGATCTTAAATCCGGCAAGCCAGACACAAAACAAGCTAATATTGATCCCAAAACCGGCAGTTTTGTTCTTACTTCAGGTGTAATTGATCCAAAAACGGGAAAAACAGATTCTTCTCTGGCGCAACAACTGACGGTTGTCGATAGAGATTCTCCTAAAGGTATTCCTGAAAGACATGTCAACCTCGTCATCGTCACCTCTAAATATGACCCCAAGAATAAGAAATTAGATTTATCCAGTGCACACGTTGACACGATTCCAGCAACAATAAGTATTGATGATAAGGTCAACAGTGCTTTTGGAGTTGTAGACCCAAGCACCGGGCAAATTACAGTAACGGACCCTAAAACGGGCAACCAAGAAATCAAAAAAGCTTCTGTTGATTCTAAAACAGGAAACCTACTTCTTACATCAGGCGTGACTGATCCTAAGACTGGTGTGATAGACCCCAGTTTAGGACAACAAATTAGTGTCGTTGACAAAGCGAAAGATAAGTTTGCTGGTGTACCCGGTAGAGAAGTTAAACTTGTGGTGATTACGAGCAAGTACGACGCCAAGAACAAAAAGTTAGACCATCCCAACGGTCACGTGGAAACATCAAGAGGTATTGTGGCAGCAGACGGCAAAATACACACGAACTACGGCATTATCGATCCTAGCACAGGAAAGATTGAAACGGTTGATCCTAAATCTGGTAAGCCAGAGATCAAGCAAACTGTTTCTGATCCTAAAACTGGTTATCTATTAATATCGTCAGGTGTAGTAGACCCTAAAACAGGCAAAACAGATTCTTCCCTCGCCCAGCAACTTATTATTCTTGACGAGGACGTTAAACCCAAGGAAAGATATGTTAACTTGGTGATTGTGACATCTAAATATGACCCAAAGAATAAGAAATTGGAGCTAACTAACGCTCATGTCGACAGTGTACCCGGTAAAATTGACTCTGAAGGCAAAGTTCATACAGAATTTGGTATTGTAGATCCTAATACTGGTAATGTAACCGTTATTGATCCATTAACAGGTAAACAAGAAATAAAGAAGGCTTCAGTAGATCCTAAAACTGGGAATTTGTTGCTCACAACAGCCGTGGTTGATCCTAAAACTGGCAACGTAGATCCTCTATTGGGTCAACAAATTAGTGTTTCTGAAAAACAAAAAGACACATTTGCTGCTGCACCTGGTAAAGAAGTCCAGCTCGTTATTATAACAAGTAAATATGACCCTAAAAACAAGAGATTGGAGAGTCCGAACGGTCACGTTCAGACACTCAGAGGCGTTTTGACAGCCGATGGAAGAGTTCATACTAATTTTGGCGTTGTTGATCCCAAGACTGGAAAAATAGAGATCACTGACCCCAAAACTGGCAAACAAGAAATCAAACAAGCACTGTCTGACCCTAAAACTGGTCATTTGGTACTGACATCTGGCATTATAGACCCGAAAACTGGTAAAACGGACTCGTCTCTTGCTCAACAATTGGTTATTATTGACAAAGATACCAAACCTCAAAATAAATATGTTAATTTAGTGATCGTCACTACAAAATATGATCCGAAAAACAAGAAACTAGATCTTACAAACGCACACGTAGATACTATTCCCGGAACATTGCGATCTGATGGCAAAGTACATACACAATTTGGTGTCGTTGATCCAGCTACAGGACAAATAACTATTACAGATCCAGTGACTGGAAGACAAGAAGTTAAAAAAGCTACAGTAGATCCGAAGACTGGCAACATTCTCCTCACATCTGGCGTGGTCGATCCAAAGACTGGACAGGTTGATCCCAACTTAGGACAACAAATCAGTGTTGTAGAAAAGTCTAAAGATAAATTCGCTCCTTTGCCCGGAAAGGAAGTACAATTAGTCATTATTACAAGCAAGTACGATTCAAAAAATAAGAAGTTAGAAAGTCCTAATGGTCATGTAGAGACTTCACGGGGTGTTGTAGACGGCGATGGCAAAGTTCATACCAATTATGGCATCATTGACCCGAAAACTGGCAAAGTTGAATATGTCGATCCTAAAACAGGTAAACGTGAAACTAAACAAGCAATATCTGATCCTAAAACGGGACATCTTATATTAACGTCGGGAGTAATTGACCCGAAGACCGGAAAGACAGATTCATCACTTGCTCAACAGTTGAGCATCATTGATAAAGATACGAAACCAGTTGAAAGGCAAATACATTTAGTTATAATCACGTCCAAATATGATCCAAGAACAAAGAAGATAGATCCAAGCCAAGCCTACGTAGATACAGTTAGTGGAACTATCGGACCTGATGGTAAAATTCATACTGCGATCGGAGTTGTCGATCCCACTACAGGTGAAATTACCGTCACCGATCCTAAAACTGGCAAACAAGAAATGAAGAAAGCTCAAGTCGATGTTAGTACTGGCCATATGTTAATCACGAGTCAAGTTGTTGACCCTAAAACAGGCAAAGTAGATCCTACTTTAGCTCAACAGTATAGCATAGTTAACAAAAACGTTACACCTCACGCTAAACCGGCATCTGTCGGAGAAGTTCGTCTCGTTATTGTTACGAGTAAATACGACCCTCGCACGAAGACCGTAGACGCAAGCACGGGAACTATTGATGCTTCGAAAGGATATGTTAGCTCTGAAGATGGTAAAATTCATACAGACTTTGGCATTATTGATCCTAAATCCGGTCAGATTCTTTACAAGGATCCTGTGAGTGGTAAGCAAGAACTGAAGCAAGCTGAAATAGATCCAAAGACTGGAAACATCATCGTTACTACTACAGTAGTAGATCCTAAAACTGGTAAAGTAGACCCCTTATTCGCTCAACAGTTGACGATTGTTGATAAGCAGAATATTTTGTCTAAAGTGGTACCAGTTTCCATACCGGTCTATCAACGAGCGAGCGTATCTCCTCCGCCGAGACACACGCCTTCACCGGTTAAGACACCTACAACCCCGACTACACCAGTACGTACTGTTTCGCCGATTGCAAGCAGCCCAACTCAAAAAGCTTCTCCCATCAGCTCAATAGTTCAAAGAACGGCGCCGTCAACTTTGACTAAGCCTACGACCGCTCCGCCAGCACCGCCTAAGCGAAAGATTGTCAAAATTATGGTTGTGTTCACAAAACTTGATCCTAAATCTAAAAAACCAGACTTCCACACGGCTGAAGTCGAACACCTTACTGGTATTCTCGACCCTAATGGTTTGATTGAAACTAAATACGGAGTAATTGATTCAAATAGGGGTAGTATCCTTGTGACAGATCCGGCCGGTCAAAAGCAATCAAGAGAGGGAGTTATTCTAACAGAAACTGGTCAAATTTTCATTCATTCTGGAGCTATTGACCCCAAAACGGGAAAAATAGACCCAAATTTGGGTATGATTTTGAGTGTCGCCAAACAGGATGATCCAGTGGTCGAAATTACTACTATAACCGGTCCTCTCGATCCCAGAACTGATAAGGTCAATATAGAAAACGGTACGGTAGAACATACGAAGGGCAAAGTTGATGCAGAGACGGGTCACATTTCTACCAAATATGGTGTCATCGATCCTTCGAATGGAGTGATATTCGTCACAAACTCCGCTGGTGCTCAAGACACAAAACCTGTACACATTGACGAAAATACAGGACAAGTGACTATCAAAGGCGTCGTCGACCCTAAGACGGGCAAACCAGATCCCAAGCTAGGACAAGTAATAGTAGTGGGAACTCATATCGACCCAGTAGTCGAAGTTACGACATTCGTAGGCAAAGTTGACTCCAAAAAAGGTGTTATTGAACCTAAACACTCTGTAATTGAGAGCACAACCGGCCAATTTAATCCCGAAAACCATAAAATCGATACCAAATATGGCCAAATCGATCTAATAAAGGGCACTGTAACCTATAACGACCCTAAAACCGGTAAATTTGAAAGTAGAGATGTCAAAGTTGACCCGGTCACTGGACAGTTGTTGTTACGCAGCGGCCAAGTGAATCCTAAATCTGGAAAACCCGATAAAGATATTGGCAGGCTCATATGTTTAAGAATAATTCAGAATAAGGTTGACCCCGTGTCTGGTAAACAGATAGTGTCGAACGATCCCAGGAACGTTAAAGTTGACCCCAAGACCAATCAAATATGGACCGCCGGTCCTAAGGACCCGCAAACCGGCGAGGTGCTTTACACCGCCGGTCAGATCGATCCTACTACTGGCTACATTATAACCATTTACGGTCGTTTAGACCCTAAGACCGGCACTATAGTCAGGACTACCGATATCGACAAATCTCTGATCAAAGTCGATCCGATTAACGGACAAATATACACGGCCACCGGAGAGGTCGACGAAGACAATCAACCTCTATTTTCAGCGTCTCAAGTCGACCCGTCTACTGGCGAAATATACACAAAGTTGGGCAAAATCGATCCTAAAACTGGCAGATTGGTTATCATCAAGATCTATATAATCACACAGAAAGACGAAAAAGGTCGAGTGAAAGAAGTAGATCCCAAAGAGTGCACGATCGACGAAACGACTGGCAGAATTATAACCACAAAGACAGTGTACTTGTATCAGATCGTGGATCCCATAACCGGGGAGACCATAGACGTCGATCCGGACGATCCGAGACTCAAAGGCGCCAGGACCACAGTCACCCAAACTATGACACTATCGGGCAAAATCGATCCAGTCACCGGCAGGATAAAGACGGAATACGGCGACATAGATCCTGACACGGGCGACATAGATCCAAGCACGGCCGTCAGAGATCCCATCACCGGACAGTTGATTTTGCATTATTCTCAAATAGATCCGTCCCATTTCGAAGACAAGAGCGGCAATTATACCATAGAGAAGGAGACGCAAGATCTTCCCGCAAACATAGACATACAGACAGTGAACACGCACAAGTTCTCGACGTTCGGCAAAGACGAAAGTCCCGCAAGAGGGGACGAGCCGAAGACCTTCACGGAGTACACGACCAGCGAGCACATCAGACACCAGGGCTTCGTGTCCTCCACCACCCCCCTATCCTCGAAAATTCCAGTTTCACAGCGGTCGAAGAAGACACCGACGCCGCCGGTGGTCGTCAAGACGACCACCAAGCAACTGCTCACGAAGAACGACGACGGAGTCACTCATAACGTGGAGCAGGAAGTCGAAAACCTCGGCACTGGCGAGGTGACGTTCTCGACACACACGAATAAGGTTCGTAATATCATAGTCGTAAGGCACATAATCGATTGATAGGATCTAACCGGCACACGAGACGCCAACCGTTTATTTCTTTCATGTCTTAATAATTTTGTGTGGCATTACTTTTTTTTTTTAGAAGCTTTTCGCTTTTCATATAAATGTTAAAAGTGTTGTAAATAGTTGAAAGCATGCTAGTTTATAAAACCTGTAGGCGGAAAGCTTAGAGGCCGCGGAGGGGAAGAGCCCCTATGTGACCGCCAGAGCGGTGACAACAAGGACGGCGACCACCCACCACGACCTCGACACGAAGGCGAAGACCCAGCAGATGGAGGAGAAGACGGTGGCCCACACCCTGACCTCGTCAGCGACCAGACAGGAGCAGAGGGTGCTCACGCAGCAGGTCAAAACAATGGTCACTACAGGAGATCAGGTAACAGATGAGACACCATCAGAATTCAGGGCATAACCAAATATCATAAAATGATGGAATCTTTTTTTTTTTTTTTTTGCTCATCATAGGCATGAGATTTCCGCTTTTTTATAATATATATTAATATATTTCATTTTATTCTTATTTTCTTTTTTTGTTAAAATATTTGGGGCACACTTTTTGAGTTAAAAATGTGTTTGAGTGTAGTCAAACTATTACAAGGAGTTTTATTAAACTCTAGTACAAAGTAAATGGATTATCACGTACTAAATTTGAGATATCATACCTACTAGCATCTTAGAATCTAGATCAAGTCTTTTTCCAGCCTCGTATTGGTCTAACATAAGTCGGTGTAATGATTTCTTTCACATTATCAGCCTACGAAGCCTTCGTTTATTTTATTTTTTGAAACATTTAAATTTAATTTTCTTTTTTAATTACTTTGGTTTTTGTTGAATAGTGATTTAAAGATTTTATATAATAGTTAAAATTTTCACTATGATGAAATTCATGTCAAAAATGTAAAAAAAAATTACACAAGTTTATTTCCTTTATTTTTCCAATGTGCCCCAAAAGTATTTAATTTTTTTCACTTTTGTTTGAATCTGTGTATAATGTTTGGAATGAAGCCATTAGTATTATTGGAATTTTTTTATTTTGCATGTTTTTTTCTTTTTTTAAACATTTTTGTTTTGTTTTTCCTTTTCGCAATCAAAAAAACCACTACCACCATCAACATCATCATCGGCGGAACCTCACACAATAACCGCTCACTCAATACCGAACTAAACACAAACGTATGGCATCCGTCGTAACACGAATGGCACGAATCGCTCGAATGGCACGCACGGCTCGAACGGCACGAATGGCCATCAGCTGAGGCGCGGCTCAGAGAGCTCTCTGAGCAGCGGAGACTCTGGCACGCCCATCGACTTCGACGAAGGAGCCGGCGAAGGACTCTACTGCACCTCGGTGAGACTTCACAGTGCCCAAACAATTCACCAAAGACTTGTATTATAACTGGCTTAGCGTGTGCCCGCGACTTTGTACGCGTTGAAAATGAAAAGACAGTACTTTTTTTTTCTAGATGAAAGGTACATACACAATGTCCTTTCCTGTATCCCTGAGGAAGTGTATGCAAAATTTCACGATGATCGGTCGAGTAGTTAAGGCGTGAAAAGGTAGCAGACAGACAGACAGACAGGGTCATTTTGATAATATTAGTATGGTTGTAGACTTACTGTAGGTGTACTTATACTACACCAAGTGACATTTAAAAAGCAATCTGAAAAATGCACATTTTGTAACCAACCCCTCACAGAAGACAAAAGCATGTGTGCTGTTGTGTCTGGTCTGCGTGAGTTAATAAGGGATATTAAGAAATTATTATTTTAATTAGGTATTTATTACATTGTACTTACTAACAATTTTCCTTAAGTTCCTTTTTTTCTAAGGAAAATGTTGAAATTGCTTGAAATGTCTATCTATCTATCTCAGTTATAATAGAAGTCTTTGGACATTGACATAAACAAGTCATTTACTACCACGAAGGATTGATGGTAAGTGGCTACCGTCAACACAAGCAACACTGGGACAGCGTTGAGTGCTCAGAAAAAAAACCCAACACGTTAATTGCCACATAACGCGACGTCGCGTGAAGCGCCATATTGTGGTGTTAACGCGACGTCGCGTGGTGGCTTCTGGTATTTGTTTTTTGGCCACTAGGGGAAATACATTCAATGATTTTATTATTTTAGCCATCTTAGGTAAGTTTAGCATTTCTGCTTGCCAAATAACGTGTTAAGTGAGTGACCTTAAGTTAACTGCAGTTGTAGTCTTACTTAGTGTTAACTAAATTTTTAAATAGATAACACTAGGCTACCTAAAAAGTATTGCATTTTGTTTACACGCTCTTGAAAAAATGATAAATTATGCTACTAAGTTTAATATTACGACGAATGTGTTTGTCATTTTGTTTGGCACGTATGTATGTAACGCGTCTTCTTGCATTGACAGATGTTTGCACGTAATTTTTATTTATTTATTTATTATACATAGTGTGCATGCGTTTTAGAGTATTTTTTTTAAATAAATTAGTTTATTTTTTGAAACAGGAGCAACGATTGAGTATGTATTTATTTATATTATATATTAATGTTTAATACTTAATATTTTTTAAAAGGTGTATTTCACCTTAAGATAAAAATTAAGACATAGACGTTAGTTTTTGTCAAAAAGTAAATGAATATTATTATGTACACTTATTTTATGTACCACTCTTCCCAAAATTCGAAAAATATTTGATTAAATTGAAGTGAATATTTTTTAGTAAAACGGTTCGGTTCAAATATCAAGTTAGGAAATTAAAATGTGAAATATTTTCCCACTGTAACCTCTTGCTTTGTATCCCACTGTATCCTATGTTTAGTACTAACTAAAATCTATAGTAAATTAAGACTATTTTCACAAACTCATATTTGGTATATATTGTCAAGAAGTCAGATGTCGTTTTAAGACTCAACGTTCGCCCACTGCTTGAAATTAATCATTGCGAAGGTGTGCGAAATAAATAACCTTAAACTAACTGGGCGCTTTGATGTAACTTAAATCTACTCCTTATTTACCTAAAGCCGGGATAGAAATGTCAGTTCTCTGGGTGTTTATTTTATACAGTCCAATGAGAAGGAAGCCTGCCATTGCCAGGCTTTCACGTGACCAAGATTTATCTTGTATAAGCCAACTAGGATGAGTTATAAGCCATACTTATACAAGCTTACACGTGACGAAGATTTATTTTGTATAAGCCAACTAGGATGAATTATTTAAGCCATTGCTAGGCTTTCTTGTGACGAAGATTTATTTTGTATAAGCCAACTAGGATGAATTATTTAAGCCATTGCTAGGCTTTCTTGTGACGAAGATTTATTTTGTATAAGCCAACTAGGATGAATTATTTAAGCCATTGCTAGGCTTTCTTGTGACGAAGATTTATTTTGTATAAGCCAACTAGGATGATTATAATATAAGCCATTAACAGGCTTTCACTTGACGAAGATTTCCTCAAAAAAAATCCCTCATCGTTATACAAGTGATGATTACTTCTAAAACAGCCATGAAAGATAAGACTTGTGCTGTGATGGTGAACGGTGTGTGATGGTGAATGGTGTTTGGGTTGCAGGAGCCAGGATCGTATCGCACCACAAGCACGACCACAGTGGCAGGAAATGCTCCATTCGGCAGCATGCTTCACGCGACCACCGCTAGGGTGAGTTCTATATTGTTACACACACACACACACACACACACACACACACACACAATTGTCTAAAACCCCCTTTTTTTGGAACAAGCTCTTTAAAACATCCCTTATTTGGCCGCATTGTCAAAGTTTGAAACTCCAAGGTCTTTGTTTCCGAGCTTTAATAACCCAAATCTTTTCAAAATTGCAATGAATAGGAGTCTTCTGGGTTTGAGAATGAGGTTTGCCTATCTTCATAGGCCTCATCTTCGCTACACACACTTTTGACGACACGTTTGGTCTAGCTAGTGGCTAATAGTAACCCTAGCTGTTAACGCTGTTTAACACGAATCTAGTATAGTGACTTGACCTCGGTGTTATAGGACCTATGTTCTAAGTATAAGCTAAGATTTATAGTGATTTGTAGTGTTGAATTAAAATGTTTTGAAAAATGTTTAAAAAAATTTTCTGTTGAGCGCATGTGATTTTTGTCTAGTTTGATTCGTACTTCTTATTATTACCTAGATAGCGTAATGTTAAAATTAAATTTTCAATGTGATTTGTTTTATAGTTTAAAAAAATTGTTACGAACGATAAATAACTTAAATAAAACAATTAAATGCAAATATTTGCGTGCCTTTGTCGGGTAGAACATATTTGTTCTGTATTTATATGAATTAAGATCATGTAGACATCGTGATTGTGCAAATAAAGAGTTTTTTTTTATATATATATCTTTAATTGGTCCAATAGACCAGCACCGGGCCATCGCCCATAGTGACTGAGCCGGCCGGCGACGAGGCCGCAGAAGGCGCCGACGGAGAGATCGTCTCCTCGCAGACCATCAGCTCCAAGACGCGCACCGTCGAGACAATCACGGTGAGCACCGATCCGGCTCGAAGGACCATCGCCGAAGGATCTTTGGTCGATCAGTCCCAAACTAACCGTCGCTCGTTTGCATTCGCAGTACAAGACGGAGCGCAACGGCGTAGTGGAGACTCGCGTCGAGCAGAAGATCACCATCCAGTCGGACGGGGACCCAATAGACCACGACAGGGCCCTCGCAGAGGCCATACAGGTACCCAAATCACTACATAGTATAAAACAAGTCACTACATAGTTGAAAACAAGTCACTACATCGTATAAAACAAGTCACTACATAGTATAAATAAAACAAAGTCCCCGCTTCAAGCTTCCCGCTGTCTGTCTGTCTGTCTGTCGTTATGTATGCTTCGATCTTTAAAACAACGCAGATTTTAATGCGATTCTCACTAATCGATAGAGTGGTTCTCGAGGAAGGTTTTAATTGTAAGGTATGTAATTTGCAAAGTTATGCGAGCGAAGTCGCGGGCAGCAGCTTTAATTTTATAAAAAATAATAATCATGTAGCGCCATCTGTCAAAACACTGTGCAACTATGACAACCGTTCTCCACTATTCGAAGTAGAGTGCTACATTGTTTCAAACGGAATTCCCTAGATGGCGCCGCGAGCTACATCAGTACTTGCTAATGTTATAACCATGAAGTTTTGCATACATGTGTCCCAGGACACCAAAAAGGACATATACCTTTCATCCAGAAGGCGGACGAAGTCGCGGGCACCAGCTAGTTTTCACAAAGTAAACATTTTTACAAACAAAAAATGTTTGTCAACTTGGGCGAACTAAATAAAAATGACACTCGAGGGATTTCCTCGTTACATATTGCGTTACATAATACTTGAACGCCCCCTCTAGGGTTTATGTTGAAAATAAAACGATAATAAATATACAATGTGTTGATGATAAACAGGAAGCGACAGCAATGAATCCCGACATGACGGTAGAAAAGATAGAAATCCAACAGCAGAGCACTCAGCCCTAAACGAACGCCAATCGGCCGCCATCTTGAAAACAAAACACACGACAAGATGGCGGCAAAGCTTTTTCTAAAAAAAACATGTATGTAATATATTATTATATTTACATACGAATAGTTTGTAAGCGAGAGTTCACTGCGAATATTAATCTATAAGTTATTTAACTTTTTATAATATTAATTAATTAATTGATTGATTGATTGATTGATTGATAAATGTTAATTGATTATTATATTTGATGTTGTAAAGTCGAAACGCACTTACGATTTTTTTTTAAATTAAGATTGCAATCTATTTATGTGAAAATAAAGTATAATAATAATAATAAGATACAATAATACAGCATTTTACAAAGTAATTTTTTTTTAGAAATAGTCTATGTTATAGAGTGAGGCAGTACGTTTAGAATGTGTGTTGCCATAAAAAAAATATTGAATTCAAACATATAATATATATATTATATTATATTACTATATTAAATACAAATGTTTCGTCATGTAACAGCTTTAAATATATTATATTATTATATATTATGTATAATTATTGAGACCACCGTTTCTAGAGTAAATAAATAAAATAGTTGTTAAATAAAATTTTCTCTTGGTGTAAAACAAAAAAATAAAAAGAAAAATATGTGTAATCACAGGACAAATAAATTTCAGGAATCTTTAAAAAATTAGTAAAAAAAATTTACTTGACCGCGTATTTAAACGTTTCGTTGGTGAATGTTGTTCAAAATTATAATTCCAGTTGATATTTTCGAGTGATTTTAAAAATAAAAAAATGGGGTAAATGCATGTTTTTATTTAAAAAAATAAAAAAATATATTTAAAAAGCACGATAAAAAAATATACTTAAAAACAGTTGAAAACGTTTCAAAAATTAAAATTTATTAAAGAGAATAAACACAGCCATTTTCGTGCGGTCCTATGACGTCACAAGTCATGCCTAGCGTTTGTATACTATACAATTTTACAATACAATATATTGTACGTTTGTATAGAATGACATTGTATCTAAGAAATATAAATACCGTTAGAAACGTTTCAAAAAAATAAAAATAAAAAAATAAAAAGAGAGAATAAATTATGACAAACTATGAGCGCCCTATGACGTCACAAGTCATGTAAAGCGTTAGTTTAGTAAAGTGACATTGCATCTGATATATAAGAAATATAAATACCGTTGGAAACGTTTAAAAAAAATTAAAAAATATATATTTAAAAAAGAGAATAAAAAATGACAAACTATTTCGTGCGGTCCTATGACGTCACAAGTCATGTAAAGCGTTTGACATAGCATCTGTTGACGTAACGTGTGACGTCACAGTTCGTCTAACTAAACCGATGGCGTGCGAAATTTTAGATTTTCCTTGAATTATTTGCACTTTTCATTAATAAATGTTTTGAAATTTAAATAAAGGATTCAAATAATAATTATTATTATTAAAGAAATTTAAACCACACGCATATTCCCCTATTACGTCTGAGCTTGATTTAAAAATTGTATGTTGAAATTGAAAATTGTTCATTATATTGACGTGTTGCTATTGTATTTCTCACCATTTAGGTGCTATTTATTTAAGGTTTAGAATGTAAAAGGAATTTTTTTTTTAAATGACAATTTTTTCAATTAAAAAACAATCCTAACATAAATTCGATTCCTGCTATTTTAACAAAATCCACATAATAATTAAAATGAAGCTAGAGCGATTCTTATTATATAAAAAAGGCTTGGCTTAAAATTTTAGAATCCATGACGCAATTTATTATTAAAAAGAAAATATAAATTAAATTATTTATAACCCTGTTACTTACGTTACGTCTAACTGTTACGTCAATGTTAAGAATTCTCCCTTAAATTTAAGATCGTCTTAAGCATTTATTTATATTATAAAAATTCAGAGTATATACTGCCTTTAGCGATTTTTTTACAGTTTTTTAACTAGCCAAAAAACATTAAAAAAAAGCAGGACATTCCACTGTCAGTTGAAAACATAGGTATAATACATAGGTAAACATAGGTTCCGTAGGGTCTTAGTCGGGATACGATGAGTTTTTTTTTTAATTCAAGTAATATATTATTATGTCTCAATTAAGGTGTTGTGTGCGCGATTGTACTTGTTTTTTAAAAAAAAAATATATATACAGCTCCGATTATCCCTTTTTCCATAGTGAAAATCGAATCAAAATCGGTCTAGCCATGCTCGAGTTTTGACGAGTTTTATACAACACACAGATTTGATTTTAATATAGAGAAAAGATAAGATGATTAGAAACGAAGTACAGTCGCCGACAAAATTAACAAACATCTGATATTGTACAATTTAATATTAATAATAATATAATAATATGTTTCTTACACGCTAGTTTATATGTTTTTATATTATAATATATGATATTATTATCATAGTTTAAAGTGAACACTGATTTTGAATCAGATAAATGTCTTGTTAGTTTTTTTTTTATTTTTATTTTATTATAATTTGTAACTCTTAAATATTTTCTAATTGTACTGCAAATTTTTTTATCTCTTAGACAGTTTTTTTTTATAATTCTGTCTAAAATGAAACAGTTTTTTAACCGTACTACAAAAGATGCTGATTTGCAGTATAATTAGTGCATTATTTTAATTTTATCCTTCTCCTATATACAGTACAGTCGGGACGAAAATTGTTTGTCAGCATTATTTTTTAAAATATATGAATAAGTATTTTCTCGTCGTGTGTACAGCCCTTGATGACAATTTTACAATAATAATTATAATGAGTGTATTGAATGTGTATCAGTGTATCCGCTTGTGCGCCCGACTGTACCCGTACACATAACTCGTGTTATTTATGTTTACGGAAGAAGTTTATTTTTCTATTTCTAAATAATTATTTTGTATTGAATTCAAGGAATTAAGAATTAATATAAATTAAAAGTAAACTTGCTTTGTTTTAAATATGAGTGTTTCATTTGAATTCCTGTGTTTTTTTTATTATTATCAAAGATGGCAGGTAAAGTGACGGTCCACTTGATGGCAGGTGCGTTGCGTCAGACTGTCAAAAGTTTAAACTACACAATAATATGTGAAAATCTTAAACATAGACGAAGTTAAGTTTGCTTTGAATGAACCAAGAAGTACGCACTGCTACGGGTAGATGGCGCTTATTTCATACAGTTAAACGTCACAGAGTGTGTCGAAACATTTCATGTAATGAATGATTGTTAATTATTGAAAGGGTGTTCTGCAGTCATTGGGCAGCCCGTTTGGCGACGGTAACCACACTCTTACAGAAGACGACAGTGAAATTATAGCATAATATATGCTTTTGTGTTTCTGTGAGGGATTAAGGGCATCTTTCACCAACTACGTTTTGATTAATTACTTTTAGAAATAATTTTATGTTTTATTAAATTATGCACTCGGTTTAGTAAATCCTTCGATAGGCGTTTTTTTTATTATTTTCTTTTTAATCTTTGGGACTTTTACCGTACAAATTAAAGGTTCAGCTAAATTATTCCGGTAACAGGCGACTTTAAATGGCGGTTAGCCTACTTGACAGATGGTGAAAGAGGCCCTAAGGGATGCCAGAGCCCATTACCTTATCCCTTATCCTTCTATGATCGACTTGCAGCACCCATGGCATTGCTTGTGTTATAGGCGACGGTAGCCACTTACCATCAAATGGACTGTAAGTCTGTATGTCGACCTTCATTAACAAAAATTACTAACTGCTTACTTATTTACCTGTGGATTGCGAATATTTATTATTTCGGTGACTCTCAATAAAAGTGTATGCTTTTTTTTAGTATTATTTATTAATATAGTAATCATAGATGAATGATTGGTCTCGCTGCGCTCGACTAGATACCGCCGTCTTACTTGTAAAATGCGGGATAAAATAGTACGCCGAATATCCAGTCACACTGCAAACTGTCTCTGATGTGTACGTGCCGAATGTTTTATTAAATTTTAGGCAAAAATACTAGTATGCATAGTGAAACTGTGTAAAAATATAATAAAACTGGGTAAAAAGTGACAATTTTTTACACACACTACAATAAAAAGTTGCCACATTTTCGGAGCTATTGCTTTTGTATAGCGCTCTATCTAGTCGAGCGCCGCGAGACCAATCGATTATCTTTGATAGTAATGTTACATTTAAATTATTAACATTGCTGATATAAATACTTATTCCGATTACGCATTAATCAAAGATATTATCACTATGTATCATCCGAATATCTTGGTGGCGACATCCAGCCCTTGCTTGATAACAGCCTCGTTGTTCTTATAGTGCAGTCCCTCTTCGCCGAGACCGTAAGGCGATTCGTCGTTTGTCTGCAGATAATACACTCCTCTGGTGCCCGGTTTCGATGCTAAACCCATGTAACTGGGAAATAGGAAAATTACTTTTCTTATTATTTATTAAAATTAAGAGATATTTCATTGTCATCGTTCATTTTTCGCATAATAAAAACAATAATATTTTGCTTAGATTCAGAAAGTCAAATCAGATGGTCCATTTTTTTTTTTTTTTTTTTTGACGAGGAGTAATCCGTTTACAGATTCCCCACCGCTGGCTAGACGGTAGGGATATGTGGAGGTCGCCCACCACATGATCATAGCGGCACTGGGAATACCCACTAAAACTCCCCGGTGCCTCCTTGCCCTGTAACTCCGATCCACCCCAGGGCAGCCTAGCCGATGCTGGCTAGGCTCACGCCAGCGGAGGATTGCCCGGAGACACCCAAGCAATCCCCAGACGGTGGGACCTTGTGCAGGCACACATAGCTGGCCAACTATGTGCGCAGGTCCCCTGGGACATTTAAAGACGGCTAGGTATGCCCGCCTTCTCCTGCCCAGCCGCCTACGTCTGAGGGAAGCGAGACCAGCATCTTCCTCTCGCTCCCTCTCGGCTGCCTCCTTCTGCGACATTACGTATTCGCAGAAGGTGGCAACTGCTTTCCAGATTGCCACACTGCCAAGCATGGCTTCAACCATGTTTGGCAGTGTGACGTCTTCACCACCCAGCGCCGTTTCTAACTCCCGGCGCTGGGGACTCCAGGCCGGGCACACCTGGAGCGTGTGCTCGGCCGTGTCATCAGGGTCGCCGCAGTGGTGGCACTGCGGCGACTCCTCCCTTTTTATACGGTGCAGATAATGACCGAAGCACCCATGCCCGGTCATCATCTGCACCATATGAAAGGTGAGGCCACCTTGTCGGCGCCTCACCCACTCTTCTAACACCGGACGAACCGCGAGGATCGTCCGGTGGCCGGCGGAGAGGTTGAGGAGTGCCGCACCCCAATTATTCATGGGCCTCTGCGCGGACCCGCTGCACGTCCTCGGCAACGGGTCTTTCTCCAAGGGCCCTTGCGGCGACCCGATGCCGATGTACCTGGGACAGAACCAGGGCATCGGCATCCCACGGGAGCGTGCCTGCTAGTACGCAGGCGGCCCCGTGGCTGACCGTGCGATAAGCCCGCACGGCCCGGATCGCCATGACCCTTTGAGGGCCCGGGTGCGACTAGAGAGGCACTCCGCCCAGACCGGGGCTCCGTAGAGTGCCATCGACCTTACCACCCCGTGGTAAAGTCGACGGCACGCCGAGTTCGGTCCTCCCAGATTCGGGAGGAGCCGTCCGAGTGCGGCTGCGGCCTTGGTCAGCCGTGGAACGAGGAGCTTGAAATGCTCCTTAAAGTTCCAGCGGGGGTCCAGTGTTAGACCGAGATACTTGATGTGCATCTCGACCTGAATCCGGACCCCCTCCACTCGGACTCGGAGCCCCGGTGGGATCCTGCGGCGTGGGGGATGGAAACCCATGGCCCTAGTTTTGTCTAGGGCCACCTCCAATCCGAGCAGTCGGATGCGTCGGACGACCAGTGAGGTGCCGACCGACGCTAGCCGAGCTGCCTTCTCCCACGTCTGCGCTCTTGCCGCGACAAGAGTGTCGTCGGCAAAGCAGACAATCTCCATTTTGGGGAGGAGATTGCCTCGCAGGACCCAGTTGTACCCCAAGTTCCACAATAATGGGCCGAGGACGGCCCCCTGGGGTACTCCGGCCGCCATTGGGCGTCGATGGACGCATCCGTCTGCGCCCTCGTACAGCACTACCCTATCAGAGAGGTAGTCGGAGACGAGGGCGCAAAGGTAGGGCGGCACCCTGTGGAATTTAAGTGCCGCCCTTATGCATTCATGAGGGAGGCTGTTGAAAGCGTTGCGGATATCGAGCGACACCGCAACAACAGCCTCCCCCCTACCAGTGGCCTCCTCAATTCATCGCTTGAGGAGGCCCAATGCGTCCAAATCAGATGGTCCATAGTTATATAGGGTCACTTTGTGCTACAGACCTTTTTCTTGCCATGAGTTAATGGACTATTCGCCCAAATGGGCTAATTGTCACGTTTGATTTTACCTATTATTTCAATAGACAACTCGCCCACAACAGTGATTCTGTACAGTTGAACATAAAAAAGAAAAATTAATAATATCTAGTTACAACTAGATATTACCACTACATATTATAAAGCAAAGTCCTCCGCCGCGACTGTCTGTCTGTCTGTCCCTATGTATGCTTAGATCTTTAAAACTACGCAACGGTTCTCACTAATGGATAGAGTGGTTCTCGAGGAAGGTTTTAGTAAATAATTTACAAAGTTACGCGGGCGAAGTCGCGGCTAGTAGGGCAGCAGCTAGTTGCTTATTAGGTATACAAGTTGTTGATGTCACCGACAGACTAAATTAAATGCTATATAAATTAAAAAAAAATGGTATTTTGATTTGGTAAGTAAGTAGAAAAAGCCCTTCGCTGATTCGTTTTTTTTTTATGATAAACACCGTCAGACAGGCTGACGTACTATAAACATTCTGAACCTGAGCCAGAGCAATTCTCGTCACTTCTTAAGAAATAAGGTGAAAGTTACCTGATATCGGTGGCGTTACACTTGCCATTTTTAAACGAGTCCCAGTCGCGACAGCTCACAGCTGGGAAGGCGGTCGCGTTCACGACCGACTCGGAGTAGTAGTACCAGCTGCGGCTGTGACTGCACGTCTGGAACAGGCAGTTGGGCTGCTCCTTGCCTCCGTTCGGATAGTAATCCACTTGACCTGGAAATTACAAATTTGTGACAAATTGTAAAAGTGTTGACAAAACTGCTTTTTGCAGTCACCTGGGCAGTCCATCTGGCGGCAGTAATCACCGTGATATAACGGCACGTGTGCTGTTGTGTTTCGGTGAGTGGGTAAGGGATGCCAGAGCCTTTATCCTTAGTTTAGGTAACCTACTATTGTAAGGTACTTGTAAGTGTTACAGCAGCGAACTGTAACACTTACAAGTGTTATAATTATAAGCGATGGTAGCCATCTACCATCAAGTGGCCCGTCAACCTGTCTGTCGACCTTGACATTAAAAAATAAAGACCTTGAAAACCTAAACAGGCGGCGTATCGCCCAACTTCAAAGGCGTCGGCCTACTGTACGAAATAAGTATGCTGTGGCAGCAGTAACTCCTTCTGTTAAGAGACATACCAACAGGTGGCGTCAGTCCGTAGACACCTCCGTCTGTGTGAATGACGTCAACGAACGCCGCGTCTGTGGACTCGAGTCTCAACTCGGGCTCTATGTGACTGAAGCAAGGCCCGGCCGGGTCCAGGCCGGATATCCGGCCGATCTTCAATCCGGTCAAATCTGTGAATGTCTTGCCGGTGAACCCGGATATGTGCGAGCCGAGGCTGTGACCTATTATGTGGATCGCCTCTGGGTCCACGCCGCCTGGAACATGACACAGATACGCCAGCTAGCAATTGTCTTATACAGAACTAGCTTGTGCCCGCGACTTCGTCCGCGTAGTAATAATTTAAAATCTAACGCCTGACATATTTATTGGTGTTATTTTTTTGCTAGATGAAAAGTAGCCTATACCTTTTATAAATCCGTACAGCGCTTACGAAGTTGCGGGCACAGCTAGTAGGTAATTCATAATGATTAAGTAATATTAAGTATGAAACTGTTTCCTTGTTTAAGTCTATTGTTCGACGGTTGCGTGATTGCAATGCAAGTGAAGTAGTATAAATATTATGGAATTGATGTCCTATGTAGATAGGTATATTAGTACTCTAACATTACAAAAGGCAAACTCCATAAATCTATTTTATAAGTTTACACATATTACAGTAATATTATAAATAGAGAAGATTTGTATTTTTGTATGTTTGTAATGAATAAACTCAAAAACTACGGGACCGATTTTGAAAATTTTTTCACCTGTAGAAAGCTACATTATCAGCAATTAACATAAGACTATATTTTATTAAAGTTACGTTGTATGGAAGTTTGTATGTATGTATGGATGTTTGTAAATCTTTCACGCAAAAAACTACGGAACCGATCAAAATGAATTTTTGCATACACGTTGTCTGGGACATCAGAAAGGGACATAGGGTACCTTTCATCCAGAACGCGGACGAAGTCGCGGGCACCAACTAGTACTACCATATTTCAATAGATAGAAAGCCTTAATTGTATTTTCGACAACTTACTGTGTACCATGGCAGCCAAAACCTGACCCAGCTTTTCGCCAATAAAACGCACGTAAGTCGCGGCCCGAATGTAGAACCATCGGATCAGCGAGCTGGCATCCAACGCCAGCACGTTGCACTTGTCTGGAAATAAGCACTAGTGCTACACTGCACTGTCTCCGTACATTTATTTTACCATCGAGTGGACTGACTGTCAGCTTGTCTGACGACTTTTACATACAAAAGAACTAGGTATTATTTGCAGTGTAGTCTATAAACCTATCTCTTCTCACGAAAATGGAGTTCTGCAATGTCATTTATTATTGTGATGTCAGTCAATTCAAATGTGATTTAGATTTTGAGTCCAGAATAATTAAAAAATTTGATTTTTTTATACATTGCACTTTTTTGTTTAATAGACAAACATATCAATCGAAGTATCGATCGATAGTTATAATACTCAACAGCTATAAAGGGAAAAAATAGTCAAGATAACGTTTGTATATTCTATAACTTCATATTGCTGTATATATATTTTCTATTGGGCTCGGTTCTGCTGAAATGCATAGGGAAGCTAAATTTTTATTATACAACTTTAAATTTATTTTATTAGAGAGATACTCACTCCTTTTGAAGAATGCATCGCTTATGACCTTGAAACTGGATTTGCTCGGGTCGTCCGTGAAGCCGTGAACGAATATGTACAGTTTCTGATGGGGGTTGAAACCCCTCGTTTCTGGGATGAGACGCGCCGCAGCCGTAATGTTATAAATTATCTCTATATTGCTGTAACATTATGTATTGCAAGATGTGTGAAGGAACAAGCAGCTTTCTTATTGCTGACGGTCGACTTGATGGTAGTAAGTGATGGTAACCGTCGCCTATAACACAAGCAGCTATACCGACTACAATATAAAATAAAATAAACTAAAAATAGCCATTATTTTCCACTACAGTTTTAACTTACTACAATTTTAACTTAGCTTACCATAATTTAACTTTACCCTTAACTACAATTTACTACAACTACAGTACTTATAGGTGGGAACAGGAAAATGTGCTCTGGCATTCCTTACTCACTCACCAAAACAAAACAGCACATATGCTGTTATTTCTCTGTGGTCTTCTTTATTCATTTACAGTTTACCCTGCCGCGGGAATCGAACCTGGGAAGCAGCCGTGGTTTCTAAGCTCTAAGCTCTATGAAGCTTGAACAGTGCCTAAAAAAGCGCTTTCGTAGATGGGCGGGGTCGTAGGGAGTTCATGACACGACATCGGTGCCCTGCCACGGCTGTCCACTATCCAGCACGGGGAGGGTTACGGCCCCTGTCGGAACCTCGGCGTATCCGACAGTGGAGGTACGCCGGCCATCTCAGGACACCTCATGACGGGCGGTAGTCTCCCATAAGACTACCGCCCAGGTCCCAGCTTGAAGAGTATACCTACCTGTCTCTGTAGTTTAATTTGAGTGAGTTGAGATCCGGCTCTTTATCCTCGCCGTCGAGCTGCTCATAGGCTACGCCGAATATCTTCTTCACTGTCGCACCTGAAACCATTCCTGATTTAATTATTTTTTTTAAGACATTTTTTTAAATAGGTAATTGAAAAAAATAAACTGTTAATTTCAAGCGAATATCTAACCAGAGGCCAGACGACATTATGCTACAGTTCCTATACAACCTAGGCATTAAGTTAGTCACTTCCTATACAACTTAGGCATTAAGTTAGTCACTTCCTATACAACCTAGGCATTAAGTAAGTCACTTCCTACACAACCTAGGCATTAAGTTAGTCACTTGCTACACAACCTAGGCATTAAGTTAGTCTGATGTAGAAAGACTAGACTAGTTTTATCCACATGAAAGTGCACGATACTTACATTGTGAGGATCCAATATAGGATATAGTCTGTGCGATGGGCGTCTCTACGGCGTTGAACTCTTTGGTCAGACCTTTCTCTATGCTCTTGAAAACCTCTGCGCTGTCGGCCTTGGATGTTACGAGGGCCAGGTACGTCACCAAAAGGGACAACAAATTCGTCATATTGTTTAACGAAACCTGTAACCGACGACACTGTCTGTAGCTGAAATTATTATTTTTATGTCAAAGTCGACAGACAGGCTGTCAGTCCACTTGGTGTTAGGTGACTACCGTCGACTGGGAATACACCGCCTCAGGACACAAGCAATATTAATACTGTATGATTAAAAATATTGCAAATTTTTTATGTAATTATATGATTTAAATATGACATAAAAAATCTATTCAAACAATTATTTAAAATACCTAAGCATAATAAAGAAGCAAGGTGACTGAACTCACAAAATCTTTGGATATATTTTTTGTCGCATTTAAGTATTCGGGAACATCTGTGTACACATCCATTTTGGAACTCACAAATAACGATCAAGCATTTATTATTTATATACCTACCACATAGATGAATGATTGGTCTCGCTGCGCTCGACTAGATACCGCCGTCGTAAAATGCGGCAAAAAATACTACGCCGAATTCGGCGTACCCGAGCCAGTCACACTGCAAACTTTCTGTGATGTGTACGTGCCGAATGTTTTATTAAATTTTGAGCATAATAAATGCCAGTTTGAGTAGTGAAACTGTGTAAAAATATAATAAAACTGTGTAAAAAGTGATAAAAGGTGACGATGTTTTACACACACTACAATAAAAACTTGCCGCATTCACGGAGCTATTGCATTTATAGCGCTCTATCTAGTCGAGCGCAGCGAGACCAATCAATTATCTTTGACCTACCACTATCAATATACTAAAATATTTACATATACAGTTTTTTTTTTACAATTTTAACTTTGTGACTATTTCGGGTAATAAAAACAATTAAATATGAGAAACCAAATTGTATGTTGAAACTTGAGTTTTAAATGCGAATGGAGATTAAAAAACAGGTTTTTTATTTTTGACGTTTTTTATTTTGGTTAATTGGCCAATTAAGTTCAAAAAACATTATCCATAAGCATAAATCTAATGACATCATAGGAGACAATTGAAATTATTTTATTCAAGTTGTTTTCTTGCAAATAAGCAAACTTGTGCACGCGGCTTTGCCTACGTCCTGGGAAGATGTGAAGCCTAAGTTTTCTAGATTCATCCATCTGTTTTAAACATTATAAAGAAAGAGAGAAGATTTGTTTGTTTGTTTGTTTGTTGGAATTGAATAGGCTCCGAAACTACTGGACCGATTTGAAAAATTCTTTCACTATTGGAAAGCTACATCTTCAGTGATTAACATAGGCTATATTTTTTAAAGTCTCGCGGACGTATTTTTTTTTTAAATTGGTTTTACAATTTGGTTGTATGTATACAGATAGCCGGTGTCGGCGACTTCGCCCGCTTGGAATATTTATACCTACAAACATTCAAACTTTTAGAATACTAGCTGGTGCCCGCGACTTCGTCCGCGTTGAAAAAGCTATATATCGCCTGACATCGTTATTGCTATTATACTTAGCCAGGAGTTAGTTTCCTTAATTTTAGATAATCCCTCGGGAGCAGTACTTTTTTCTGGATGAAAGGTACCCTATGTCCTTTCTGGCGTCCCAGACAACGTGTATGCAAAATTTCATGGTGATTGGTTCAGTAGTTTTTGCGTGAAAGAGTTACAAACATCCATACATACATCCATACAAACTTTCGCATTTATAATATTAGTACGGATTAGCATTGAGTAAATAGTACTTACTTAATATTAGTAAGTATAGATAAACAACTTTTGTAAATAATTTAGTATATTAATAAAATTCTATAGGTGGCTGTTTGTTGGTTACAAATAAAATATTGTTATAATAACGGACATCACTGTCAACTTTTGTGGTTCTTTTTTTAAATTTTAATGAATATTAAAACCACAGACGGATGGGGTTTATTAATGGCCTGTTTAAGTATATTGAAATGTTGCAAAACTAGTTTAAGACAAGACGACCTTACTTACTTAACTGCAGATGATTGCCTTAAAGACATCAATTGACGTTATAAATCATGTTACTTACAAACAAATAGCAACAATCAAGTGTAATTTTAGCGATTATACGCATAGCTCGGAAGAAGATGAATAATTGAAATGGTAGTCAATTATATTATTATTAAAATAACTGCAAAAATTCTTTATAAACCTTTTAAGGTCATAAAAAACAAGGTCTTTCCGCAGTAATGACCTGGGCCGTCTGGTGGCTGTATCTCAGGCAGAAGACTATACTGTAGGCTAGTCAACAAACTCATTTAAGTATTTTTTATTTTATTGAAACACGGTCACACAGCACTCAAACGACAATAATATAGGAATAAATATATATTATTATGTATACTTAAAACCTACTGCCAATAACGGACTTCATTATATTACCATAAAAACAGCTATCAACACAATATGAAATAAAGAAAAAAAAAACAAACAAAAAACTGATTAAGTAAACAAAAAGGCACGCGTGAAGTGGTGTGTGTGTGTGTGTGTGTGTGTGTGTGTGTGTGTGGGTGTGTGTGTGTGTGTGTGTGTGTGTGTGGTTAATAGAGATAAAGTTCCTAAAATTCCTAAATTGGGATTCGGAATGACGTTTAGAAAAAAATATTCGAAGGATTATATAAACAAATTAACTTTATTTTTATAAAATATAGCCTAAGTTACTCGCTGATAACGTAGTTTTCTATAGATGAAAGATTTTTTTAAATCGGTTCAGTAGTTCCGGATCCTAATCAATTCAAACAAACAAACAAACAAATCTTTCTTCTTTACAGTTTAATAGATAAGCAGTGATCCTCTCCAAAATCACTAGCATTAATCTTAATTTTTTTGAATATTCTATAATGAGTTTAATAATTGATAATATTATTATCAATATGAATGAATATTAAATATTTAATCAATAGAACAAAGTGGAACTGATTTCCATTTAGTTCTACGATAGTAAAAAAACAAATATGAGACACTTTTCTATACACAGGTATGTCACAGAACTTATGAAGGTTCTTTCCGATTGTTTAGATTCACAATTAGATACGTTATATAAAAAATAAAAAAAAATTGGGGTGGACCACCCTTAACATTTAGGGGTATGAAAAATAGATGTTGGCCGATTCTCAGACCTACCCGATAAGCACACAAAATTTCATCAAAATCGGTGCAGCCGTTTCGGAGGAGTTTGGCAACAAACACCGCGACACGAGAATTTTATATATTGATATAGTAATAAGTATATAGTTTAAAAATGCTTATTATTATAGCAAATAGGAATAAATAAATAGGATAGGATCTTAAATAGGAATATTAAGATAAATCTGTCACGTTTTTAATCCTACTTACTTATATGTTAATTTTTTGACATGAATATGTCTTTTCTCTGGGGTCTATTCGAAAGAATGTGTGTCACGAAAATCGTTACCATGACGTAAATGAATTAATTATAATTTGTTCGTTTGTTTATATATATATTTTATCCCTGTTGACCATAGAAGGATTAAGGATAAGGGGAAAGAATAAGGATAAGGATAAGGATAGGGATAGGGATAGGGATGGGGATAGGGATAGGGATAGGGATAGGGATAGGGATGGGGATAGGGATGGGGATAGTTTGTTCGTTTGTTTATATATATATTATCCCTGTTGACCATAGAAGGATTAAGGATAAGGGGAAAGAATAAGGATAAGGATAAGGATAGGGATGGGGATAGGGATAGGGATAGGGATAGGGACCATTTAAATCTTTCTTTTCATTTATGATATGAGACATATTCATGTCTACTGTGCCATCGAGAAGCCATGGCACTTTTTTTTATTTTTATAAGTACATATGTAATAATTTTTACACGATAATCTTACTTACAGAATTATATCAGCTAAACTGCCAAATATGGTCACATTAATAAATCTTATCAATAATTTATTAGCTGAAGTAATTTTTTTTAATGTTTTTAAAATCTTGTAAACATTTGAGTTTAGTTGAACGGTTTTGCACACTGACGTATTACTTAGTTAAGTTAGTTAACGTAATACTGGACTTTCCTCTCGAAGCGGTCACTTTATATAGTCGCCATGGAAATACAAACTTAAATGTTCAGCCGCGTTACGAACTCGAGACAGTTAACACGCGTTTTATATATTGCATACTTGGATATTATTTAATAACTCGAATATTTAAAAAAAAATCAAGAAATAAACAAGCTCTCGAAAATATAGTAAGTATATTTTATTTTATAAATACATATTTATAATCCAGCAAATAAATTTTAGATTTGTTTTTTATCAAATCAAAATCAAATCGAAATATTTATTTATTATGAATTAGATTTCTCAGAGAAACTCTTATTTATGTTCGTCATTATTTTACATTTACCAGGGTTTCAGAAAAAAAACCAAGAATATGAGAAGAACACAAGATACCATTGTTTTAATAAAATTACAACAATTACAATTTCATTTTCGATTCGATTTCATATTAAGCCCCAAAGACTATATATAAGTATAATTGGGAGTATAGACACGGCGTAGCCCACAAAAAATGGTAGTAGTAAAATTCGTCCACTCGAGCCGAAGTGGACGAATTCGCACATAGTCGCTCGCTAGTCGTAAGCTAGTCAATATCGTTGTGCAGTATACATTGATGCGTTAGTACAGAAGACTTTTAACTAGTTTCTTTTTACAAAAGCAATATTCATTTGGCATTGCGTGTCAATCTCTCAGTAAGTTCGTAAGTATGATTTTAATACTACCACAGATTTCGGGGCTTTTTGCTTGCTACGCCGCATCTATAGTTTAGATCAATGTTAAGCCCATGAAAATTTATGTGAGTAAAATCAAATGTCACACGTTACGCGTTACAAGCTACAATATGCTTCAATAACATATTAATATAAAATAATACATATAATATATTATATTAATACGTTTTAATTATATTTATTTATCGTTCGTAAGGAATAAGCTCCAGTCGTGCGTCGGAGCGGAGCTGACACACAATTTTTTTTAGATATTTTTTTCTTCCTTTTGATTTGCATTTATCTATTCGTTTGAAATTATGTTTTATTCATAACAAGTGCAGTCATTGTGTTCGTGAGTAAAATTTATTTAAATAATTATAATACTGACGTCATAGATAAATGATTGGTCTCGTTGCGCTCGACTAGATACCGTCGTCGTACTTGTAAAATGCGGCATAAAATAGTACGCCGCATTAGGCGTACCCGAGCCGGTTACACTGCAAACTGTCTGTGATGTGTACGTGCCGAACGTTTTATTAAATTTTAGGCATAATAAAATAGCAGTTAGCGTAGTGAAACTGTGTAAAAATATTATAAAACTGGGTAAAAAGTGACGATTTTTTACACACACTTCAATAAAAAGTTGCCACGTTTTCGGAGCTATTGCTTTTGTATAGCACTCTATCTAGTCGAGCGCAGCTAGACCAATCAATTATCTTTGTGTAAGTCATTATAATACTGACGTCATGTTATAGGAACTCATCACCTGGTTTCTTGGAGTATTCTTTTCAACCCCAAACCAATCAAATTCAAATTATTTTAATTTTATTTTATTTAATCGAAATACCAATAGCACATCAAAATTTATTAAGGGCCTCTTTCACCAACTACAAGTAAAGTGTTGATTAGTTACTTTTAGAAATATTTTTCTTATAAAGATAAGAAGCAGAGCGTTCACCTAAAATTCAATTAATTATACAAGTCTAAGTAATATCTAACAATATAAATTCAAACCTATCAAAATTAGAAAATTAATTTTGATTAACTAATTATTTATTTCATTAAATAATCGCTACTTTAACCTGAGGCCGTAATTAATTAAGACACAAAATTTGCAAAACTTCCTGTAATTAATTGAAACACTTAATTAATTAAGGCTAAGTTCACATGACCGCGCGGTACTGCGCGGCGACACGCGGTGGTAGCATTCACATGACAGCATATTTACGCGCGGCAGTCTGGCATCAACATTTCTTTGATCTATGCGTCTGTCCGTCTCAACAGCGCGGATCAACTGAACCTGTCGATAGATGGATGTTTGTAAAACTTGTACCGCGCAGTACCGCGCGGTTGTGTAGACAAGAAACACTGTTTAGTTTGATCTTGTACCGCTCGGTCATGTGAACTTAGCCTTAAAGTGTTATAAGTCTTCTGCTAATCCATAGCATAGTCCTTCTGTGTACTAAGTGTCTTCTAATCCATTTAAATTACGTTTTATTGAATAACAAAAATCAAAAAATGTTAAAAGTTAAGTTCATGACACATTGTAATATTTTTTATTTATAAATTTTTTGTCTTAACGAACTCATTAGCGACCCACGCGGACAGTAAGTGAATCAAAAAAAGTTGAGGTTTGATACTAAAAAAATATAAGTACAAAATTCGTGCAAAAATGCACGATGTTTTGAAATCCTAGTAAGCACAATATAAAAGCAACCTTCAGATGAGCGCAGTTAAAGTATTATTCCAATAAAAATAATCCATGTTTGTAATAATGCAAATATTAGTTGCTTAGGGTGAGTTGCACCATCTTACTTTAACTATAACAAACGTCGCAACTTCAGTTAAAGTAACGGTTAGGCCGAAAATGAGTTGCACCAGTTAACAAAAAGTCAAATGACGTCATAACTTAACCGCTAACCTTAACCGCTTCATATTGGCCGGCTAAAGTTATTGTTATGGTTATATCAACTGTCATCTTCAGGATAACCTACAAACTTTGTGAAGAAATATTTTGTTTTGTGTGAAAGTATTGATAATTACTTAATACCATGTCTTTACTCCGTGATATTCTATGGGAATCTAGTTCTTCTGAATCTTCTGATGAAGACAGTGACAATATAGTGGCCGAAATGCGAAAGAAAAAAATTTATCAACCTCGAATTGATAGATTTCGAGATGATCGCGAATTTTTAGACAGATTTCGTATTTCCAAGGGCTTCGCTCGATCGCTGGCTGCTCATTTAGGACCCTTGCTGAAAACTCGAACCATGAAGTAAGTGCCTATCTATCCTTACTAATATTATAAATGTGAATGTGTTTGTTACGCTTTCACCCAAAAACTACTGAACCGATCACCATGTAATTTTGCACACATGTTGCCTGGGACACCAGAAATAATCATCCAGAACGCGGTCGAAGTCGCGGGCACCAGCTAGTATAAAAATAAAACTGTAGATTTAGGTACCTACAAAAAGCAGGATACCAATTTTTATAGAAATCTTTATTTTTGATCGGATTTACTCGATACATTAAATACAAATAAACAAGATACTCTATTACAAATAAACATTAACATCTATAGTTTTCTCAATAATATGATACGAATCTGTACCTAACCTGTTATGCTGATTATGATTCCTATATTTTTTTCAGAAATTGTGCAATAACTCCAGAGCAACAAGTAGTGATGGCTCTAGAATTCTATGCAAGTGGCTCATTTCAACGCTGCATAGGGGATGCTGCAGGTGTTCATAAATCCAGTGTGTGTAGAATAATACATAGAGTGAGTAGAGCCATTGCCGGGCTTAGACCAGAGTGGGTGTCAATGCCTCAAAATATCCAAGAAATGGAAGTGGAGGCCAAAAAATTTTATGAAATTTCTGCCTTTCCTAAAGTAATAGGAACTATAGACTGCACCCATATTCCAATAAAATCTCCAGGTGGGACAGATGCAGAAACATATAGGAATAGGAAACATGTTTTCTCATTAAATGTACAAGTAATCACAAATGCAGAGATGTATATAACAAATATTGTAGCACGATGGCCAGGAAGCAGTCATGACAGTCATATATTTAATAGCAGTGTGATTAAAGGACGACTAGAAGATGGCGAGTTTACAGGTTTTTGGTTACTGGGGGATAAAGGCTATGCTGTGAAACCGTATCTGCTCACACCTCTGCGTAATCCTATCACAGGAGCCGAACAGCTTTACAATGAAAGCCACATACGGACTAGAAATGTTGTAGAACGAACATTTGGCTGCTGGAAAAAAAGGTTTCCTGCTTTAACATGGAAACTACGTACAAACCCAATAAGGGCTCAATGCGCTATCGTTGCCATGGCTGTGCTTCACAACATGTCTAAAAAATTCAGAGACCCAATGCCATCATCACCGAATGACAGTGATGATCTTTCCTCAGATTCATCTGATGAAGAAGATTGTTATACACAAAGCACAAACAATGCTCATAATAGGGACACATTGATTAATAATTATTTCGGTGGATTACAATAAGTGTATACTGTAATTAATATTTAGGTACATTTTCGTAGATTAATAAATATTTTGGTAAATTAAAATTAGTATGTGTATTATAAGTAGTATATGTTTAGTTTATGAGTGCTAGACTAGGGTATCTTATGCATAAGCCCAATTATGGTAATTAGATAACAAGCTCCCTGAAATAAGGTAGAGGTAAAGTGATAATATAGGTTTATGGCCTAGGCATGTAAAGTTATTTTACTAGCAAAAGTAATAATATATAAATGGCCATTCACAACCACTTGTTTTATTTTGTTATTATCAATAATTTGATTGTTGCGGACATACCTTATATACCACATTCTATTATCAACATTTGTACATGGTCCATAAATAATACACATATACAAAATATTTTGAATACTTTTTTTATTGTTTATATGATTGTGTTAAGTAACAAAAAAATAAAAAAATAATTATGTTTGATGATAACGGAGTTCATTTTTTTTTCCAGTATTTCAACTTCAACCTGAATTTTTTTTATCTCTAGCTTCTAGCTCTAGGAACGGGTGAGCGTTCAGTCTTCAATAAAACAATTTCAACAGATTAAGGCAAAAGTACATTTATTACTCAGTATCGTTTTATCGTTTTACATCAGAGAAAATAACCACCAATACGCCAAGAGGTAAATTACTGATTAATTGATTAAAATAAATAAACGTAATATTATATTAAAGAAAGATACAACCTGGTTTTCCTTATACTCAACAATACACTTGAGACTTTTACACTTCGCTTTACTATTAACATTTTCACAAATTGTAGGTCTTCCCGGTGATAATAAATATAAAGCCTTTTTTCTTAAAAAAAACCCCACCACTTAAATGATCTAACCCGTAAGAACAGTAGTACATTCAGTTGAGTTGGCCTTTATGAAAATATATGTCAAACTTACATTAATAATACTATGTCCTAACGCATATGAGGAAATAATAAACAATAACTTTTTAAATATATGTTTTTCATTTAATTAAACTAGTTTACAGAAGACCAGCATAAAATAACAGCATGTGTGCTGTAGTGTTTTAGTGAGTGAGTAAGGGATGCCAGAGCACATTTCCCTATCCCTTCCCAATCCCTTATCCTTAATCCTACTGTAGTCGGTAGCACATTCAGCTCCTGTGTGACGCTTGTGTTATAGATAGGCGACGGTAGCCACTACCATCAAATGGACCGTCGGCCTGTTTGCCGACCTGAACATATAAAAAACTAGTTTTTTATTGCATTTGGACATAAAAATATTGAAAAAAAAAATTAAATTTAGAATTCTAAATTTTTTTTCAATATTTTTATGTCCAAATGCAATTTCTCAATTTCTAATCTATGTCGCTCCTCTTGATGGCGTATCGTCTGTTCATGCAGCTCCTGGCTGTGCCTGATGGATTCGCTGATTTTTTTGAGCTCCAGCTCCTGCAGGCCATCCATAATGGCTAACTTTTTTTCCTGCAGCAACTGGCGGACGATGTTGGCCTTATAATGCTCTGCAGTTTTTTGTTTCTTTGCTGAACCTGTTAATAAGTAAAGCCCATTAGATTTATTTACACACCTTTAGGTACATACATGATTTAGTATTCATGATTGTTAATCATTACGTTTTAGTGGTGATGATATGTGTTGTTTAAGTGAACTGTACGGTGTACTTGCGTCGAACTCCCTCTTCTCTTTATTACCAGAGGCCTCATTTGCATTTGCCGGCATTGTTTCGTTATCAGAAATCTGTAAAATAAGTAACAATATTGATTATGGGGTTCTTTTATTTTTGTTTACTCACGCATTGATCTCTCGAACCGACAAACAAAACTATAATGACAGCAGTGACAGTGAGGTTGGTTTAAAAGACTCTTTCTATCAAATAAAGAATGTTTTTTTTCTGTTTTTCTTATTTCAATTATAACCTCTTCTTTAAATTAAAACCCATTTACTTAAAGCATAAGTATATAACCACAATAAACCTGACAAGATCAACTATCGGTCTAAGACACCGTGTGCGAGTAGAATTGTTACTGCAGTACTAATTAAGTACATACATAATTACATTATCCTTTATATATTATGCATATATTATGTTCTGTATTTCAATGCAATATATAAATACCTTCTTTGTAAGATGAGACTCCTCAGCCATATGGTCATCAACCACTACAACTGTGATGGTGTCATCGTCACTTATTGACTTATTGCCATCTATTGACATTGGCATCATAGTTCTCAGCCAATCTCCAGCACTAGCATCGTCCGGGTTAGGTGGACGTGGCGGCGGCCCTCCACCAGTGCGGAGCATCTCCTGACGTTCCTTGCTAGCCTCCTGCAAACGTAAAGGTGTATATATATGTATTTTGAATAAAATATTAGAAAGCACTATGTACTTAAATAAAATATTTATGTCAATATAAATAAGCATACCTTCCTGGCAGTCTTCTTCAAATTCTCAAATTTATATTTGAGCTGCTTTACAGTGCGCGGAGTATCTCCCAATGCATTAAATTCGCAATGAATAACATTCCACACACTTTCTTTTTGCTTAGTACTAATACTATCTGTTTTTTTACAAAATAGAATGTTCTGGTGCTTAGTTATTAACATTTGTAGTCGACCCATTTCTCCTTTGGTAAAATTTACACTTCGTTCCCTGCAACAGGCAAATCACAAGCATGTTAGGTCAGGTAAGATAACAATTGAGTTCCAGAAATATAAACATGACTTGTTGCCTTTTGTTATTGTACGGGTTGAGAAACAATTCTACATGTGAAATACTATCAAAACTATCCACCCGTCTTCTAATTAACACGAAATAAGTTAGCATAATATAAATTACAAAATTATTTTCCTACAAAAAAAAACCTTTGTCACATTACGGCCAATATAATAAGTTGGTACTTACTTTGTTCGGACGTGAAATACGTTTTCTTCCATGTTTAAACGTTAATATGATAAATAATAACTATAATCACAACTTTTGATAAAATTATTGTTACGGATCTGAATTTATTTTGTAGTTTAGTTTACGTTACGTGTCAGATCAAAATTCAAATTATAGAAATGACATTAATGACAGCTCGAAAATATGAGTAAATATATAAGTTACTCTATGTAATGAGTGTATTTTTAGTGTTGTAATATCCAAAAAAATTTCCCACAACGATTCTGAGGTAAATTACAACTCATTAGACTGGCGACCCTGGTAACTTTAACTAAGCTTACAAATATGGCGGTGCAACGCGTTTCGCAGAAACTGTTAAAGTCAGGGTTATTGTTAGTGACAATTTGACGTTAACTTTTACTTTAACCGTGCTACGATGCAACCCACCCTTTAGTGTGGAACTAGATGGTGCTGTGTGGAATGTGTAAAGATTTTTATTTATACATTTATACCTATTATATATTTATATTTTGATTATCATTATACACGGAGAATGATCGTGTAAGCCTTTACATGGACTACCTTTCACCTAGAAAAAAAAGTACCTAAAAAAAGTTCCCAAGGGATCATCTAGAATATTCTAGAAATATAGCAAAATGCAGCGACGCCACTGTCGTTACAACAACAGCCATGTCATAAGGAAATCAGTTTTTTTGCAGTTTTAAGTAGGTACATCCTACATATTAAAGTATATACTTACCTACCGTAACTTTTCCTGTTTATCAAGAAATGTATTACATATTAATGATATTATAATATATATTAATACCTCTTTAATGATTAAATGTTTTAATATTCAGTAAATTTAAACCCAGAATTTCTCGTTTGTCATTCTTAACTTTTTATGTTAAGAACTTAACATTTTTCTTTCTCTTTTTTTGAAAGCTTTTTAGGGTTTAGGTTATAGATATAAAGAATCAGTCAGGTCTACTTGTCTCAGCTGATATGAGATATGATGCTGGTATGTGACAAGTACGTGAAGAAAAATAATGTTTACGGGAAAGAAAAATAAAACAAGAAAACATATTGTTATTATATAAAATGTATTTCCATGGCACATAGTTTGATTACAATCTTTGAAATTTTATTTTAATCATATACAAAACACACATTAAGCAATATACTTAAATAAAATAAAAATATAATATTTTTGATGCCAAATGAACTCCAAACTACTGAACCTATTTTGATAAAACTTTGTAACTATTTGTAATTTGGACCAATTTAAAAGATAGGAATTTTATTTTGAACCCGAGCGAAGCCAGGAGCGTGTAGCTAATAATATATATATTTGCCTTGCTTATATATTATGACGGTGACCATCTGATATCAGGTTAACAGTCAGTCTGTCTGCCGAGCTTTATCATTAAAATGTTACCTATATTTAATATTAATTAATCAATATTAATTAATTATTAATTAATTAATATTAATTAAATATAATATTTTAATGATACTTATTTAGTTTTAAACTATATAAATTTAAATTCTAAAGGTCTTAACTTTGTTTTCAATCATATTATTAGATTTTTAAAACTATTTGCTTAATATTATTAGAGATTTTTTTCGAACTATAAATCTATAATAATAACATTTAGTGATTCTTACAGCTAAAATCTTTTTTTTAATGTTTTAAGAAAAAAAAAAGGTGTTAAACTTTTAAAAACCTCCTTTAACTTAAAAAAAAAGGATAGAAAAAAGTTCTTTCATTTATTATATTATACAATTTTTTTTTATTAATTTATGACAAAAAAGAATTATAACTTATAATAAGCTTATAATAAAACATTTCATTTTCTTACAAACTGCTTTTATTACATAAAACATAAAAACAAATTGACAACTATAAAAAGACAATAATTTCAAATAGAGAATATTAAAGTAAACGGCCACATAGTGAAAACTCCAAAAAGGTCGTTTTTTACGTTTTTTTTAAATGATAATGACTTTACTTATAAAACTTTACCATCATTTACTTTATAAATAGATTACCATAGATAAATGATTGGTCTCGCTGTACTCGACTAGATACCGCCGTTGTACTTGTAAAATGCGGCATAAAATAGTACGCCGATTTCGGCGTACCCGATCCAGTCACACTGCAACTGCAAACTGTCTGTGATGTGTACGTGCCGAATGTTTTATTAAATTTTAGGCAAAATAAAATAACAATTTGAGTAGTGAAACTGTGTAAAAATATAAAAAAAACTGTCTAAAAAGCGATGAAAAGTGACGATTTTTTACACACACTACAATAAAAAGTTGCCACATTTTCGGAGCTATTGCTTTTGTATAGCGCTCTATCTAGTCGAGCGCAGCGAGGTCAATCAATTATATCTTTGGCAATTTCTATGAAGCAGCCACGCCCACGACAGACGTTGTTAGCAAGTCACAATTTGAGTCACGCAGTTGTCTCAATGTACGTCGACAAGAAGTCCTTCTAGCCCCAACCCATCCCACTATCCCCCATTGATTGACTATTACTGGCTGAGCACGTCTGAAGAAGACATGATGGTCTACTGCGCAACGCCACAGCTTCTTCGCTTGGCGACTGGAGGCCAAAGAGAAGACCAGGTTCGTCTGGAACTGGTCGAACTCGCTGGCCCGCAATTTCAGTGTGAAAGAACGCTTCGCGAAACTTATCTTGATAATCTTGGGCCACGGAAACCGATTCATTACCACGCTGTGAATCAGTATGACATAATATTAGATATCGCGGCTAAGGGGATGTTCAAGTAAATCAAGTAATACGTAATCTGAATGCAATGTCAAGCTCAAAAGAAGAATTCATTTTAGCAAATAATGATGATCGTAAGATAAAATTGTTTGGCGAGCCCCTTGAATGAGAGATTAGAGTGCTTGCTTCTCAGGGGACAGGGGTTCGATTCCCGGCAGGGGTCAATTTTGGAAAGTTGGCCTAAGTAGTGGCAGACCCTTATGGCCTGTGCTGTTGTTTCGTTGAGTGAGTAAGGGATGCCAGAACCCATTACCCCATCCTTTACCCCTTACACCATCCCTTACCCCTTATCCTTAATCCTTCTATGGTTGGCAGCGCACTTGCAAAACCTATAGCGTTGCTTATGTGAACAGTCAGCTTGTCTATCGACCTTAACATTAATAAAATTATTTGACAACACGTTTGGTCTAGTGGCTAGTAAACTTGGCTGTTAACCAAACGGTCGCCGGTTCGAATCCCGCTAGGGGCGAATGTTTATGTGTTAACATTTTACTTTTGCACCCGAGTCATGGATGTTTGTAATTATAATATGTATGTTTTTTAAAAAAAATAATCTATGAAGTAGGTATATAAACTGTCTGGTATCCATAATATACAAGCATTAGTTGCTTATTGTAAAACTAGATGGTGCTGTATATTTATTTATTATAATAACAGCACGAGTGCGTTTGTGTTTTAGTTAGTGGGTAAGGGGCTGCCAGTGAAGTGTAATAATACTACTGTAGCTTGTGTTATAGGCGACGGTAGCCACATACCATCAAGTGGACTGTCAGTCTGTCTGTCGACTTTACATAAAAATGATAATTAGACTGACCCATCTCTCCACACGGCGACGCCAGCAGAGCTGACGCCGAGAGCGATGTCAGCGCCGCCACAGTCTTTGACTGCGTGCAAAGCGACGCCGTACTGAGGCAGCTTCTTAGCGTTTTCTAAGAACTGCAATTCCGCTTCAGCCGGACTCAAGCCTCTGAAGACAGACGGACGTATGTACTTCAAAATCAGAACTCTCAGAAAATCGTATAGTGTAAGAGGACAGATGTCGCTACTAGTAGGTTGGAATGTTTAGTTGAAGTAATAACTAAGTTGAAGTAAAGACTGTCTATTTTTGTCTCTATATCCAAATTTGTAGACAATTTTATGTAGAAACTTTTGTCAGAAGCTCAGAAGTAAGCATAATGCTATTCCTATAGATATTCGCGATATGAGCAAAAACCTAAAACCTAAAAAACCTTACACCCTCAACATAGCCCATTATTTTTCAAAACTAAACGAATTATTTCCCCTGATTCTCCATATTCGGTTTAATTTGACTATATCAATCAATACTAATAATAAATCTGTAAGTGTAGGTATTGTATGTAATACATAGTATGTATTTTGTTTTCCTCCATAACTCACAAATGAATTAACTGATTTTCATGAAACTTGGTTAATTAATATTTAGACGTACGGGACACAGGATAGGCTACTTTGTTCACGCGGACGAAGTCGCGGGCGCCAGTTAGTGTTTAAATAAAAAAAAGAGTCTGCTTATGACCACACGACTGAAGTGAAACTTCTTTCGCTCCATCTGTATGTATATATATATATGTGTGTACAATATATACATGTATACACATATACATATATTAATTTTCTACAAATATTTAAATTTATTTCATGTTTTCATTGGTAAATTAATATTTTTGCATAGATCTTCTATTTTTATTCATCATTTTCATTATTGGATACATCAGTAATTACTGTGGTTGATTGTAAAACCGAGACAATAGGCTTATGGTATGAGAAATAAGATACATAAATTTTCGAATTAAAATTAGACAGATATCTAGAAAAATATGTCCAGTGAGTAAAATGTTTGTACACACCACATAACAGACGCAGATTCGTTAGGTTTGGTTAGACACGTGGTTTTTTGCGTGTATATTACGTACGATGGCGCCATCTAGTAGAACTTACTCAATACACATATTCCTCTGTTAAAATGAAGTAGGGGGTGAAACAAATTAAAAGAGAGAGATGGCGCTTCTATGGTTAAAAGGAAAAAAATCTTAGACTTACTTGCTCTTCTACGTACGTAAGATTGTACAAGTCTAAACTAGTCCTAAATTTTATATAAATAAATAACATCAATACTGCTTGACTCATATACAGAACATATATTGATAAACTGAATAACATGATCGCCATCAATAAACAATGCCCTGCGACTATTCTCGGCGTCTCCTCTTTGTGCGGATCTTCGTTAATTTTTTCCGCCTCTCTCACTCTGCTAGAGTAAATGGTAATAAGAAAGAGACAAGGAGTTTAACAGTTTTGTTAGCTCGACGAGTTAACTCTCATGACAAAACGCTAGTGTCCCATAAAAAGTTTCACTTCAAAAAAACGAAAATCACCTGTGTTTCCTATGGAGTTCTTCCACTTGACTCACGAAGTGCGGAGTGAGTAAAGCCAGAGGCGCGGCGTTGTATGCCGTCAAAGCGGAAGCCGCAGCGCCTTCGGTCGCGAAGTCGCCCGCTTCCGCTTGTAACACGTACGACGCCAGCAACGCTGATGTAATGGCCGAACACGACAAGCGACCTAGCATTCAAATAATATTTAAGTTTTTTGTGTTTATTGCATAAATTAATTTTAGTCAATGCTTGGGGTAAAGTGGGTATTAGATTTTTAGATGACCTAGCCAAAGTGGTTAGTTAATACCTTCCATGAGGTCTGCTCTGACTGCGAGTGCCAAATGGTATCTTGTGCCGTCATCCCTCAGCTCGGAAGGCTCCGAAGGATAGAACTTGACAGCCAGTCGCACATCCCACGGCTCGTCTGGAAAAGTTTATCGTAAACATTTCAACACAGTTAAATATTTTTATTTATTTACTAGCTGACCCTGCACAAGTAGTTTTGCCAAAAATAATCATATCTATTTGTCGCGTAATTATATAATTTCGATCACGAGAAAAAAAACCAGCTTTTTTACGGCGCCATCTGCTGATAGCGAGGAGAACTCACTCGCCAACGAGAACCGCTGTCACATTTAAAGTGAAAGTTAGCCGTTGTTATAGCAACCAAGTTAATATAAGGCCACAGTTAAGCGTGCAAGGGTTCAGCTAGTATATGATGTATAGAGGATAACGGATTTATATATCATAGTATAATATAGGGAAATATAGTGAAGTTTATAGCCTTATTTTTGGTTGGTTTTGTAGGAGTTGTCGTGCCCCTAGGCACCTGACTCGTATTTTTTTTTTACCAGAAAGCAACTCAATGATTTAAGAATAAACATTATACAAGTAGAGAAATTTGTCGTAGGTATATATATCCGGCTCTAGCGAAATGGAGACGAAAATAATTGTCGGATAAATCCGACTCTGGCGGCTAAAGGGTAAAACAGCAAAACAGCACCTATTCTTTAGTTAGACAAAACTTGTATGAAATTAGACGTGGTTTAATAATACCGATAGAATACATACTTCTAAAGGTTTTCGAGAGTCTTCTGCCGAGGTCCACCCATACTCTTGTGTCACCGCGTTGCGTGTGCAAAAGACCAAAGTAGTCTCTCTCTTGGAGGTCGATGTTCTCACACACCTTGTCCAGCAGCTCCTCGCCCTTTGCTTTGCGCTGGAATTATATATAATTATGGTTTGTTAATTCGACACATTTCAAGCTCTAGTAAAACTTTATTTTTTAAGCTTTCGTCACATTTTTATTTTTATACTTATACTAGGTGATGCCTGCGACTTCGCCCGCGTAACTCCAGATGTCGTCCTCGCGTCAGAGACATCTGTTAATTTAAATTAATAACATTACGCAAGTTCTTACCAGATGTCGCCCTCTGCAGTCTTGTTTGTTCCTAAAAATCTTACCAGATGTCGCCTTCATATTTAATTAAATGGTTGTTTAATACTTACGACTTCGCCCGCGTAACTTTGTAAATTATATACTAAAACCTTCCTCGAGAACCACTCTATTCATTAGTGAAAACCGCATTAAAATCGGTTGCATGTTTTAAAGATCTAAGGAACAGATGTCAGACAGACAGACAGATGCGGCGGAGGACTTTGTTTTATAATATGTAGTGGTGATAGTGATAGTGAGAATTATATCTAAATTCTAAATAATGAAATATAACCCATTATTTAAAACACCTTACAATGAAAGAATACATACGCGTGTTTTTATCAAAAGCTTTAGGAACAGGAATTGTGAGTCAATAAATAAATCAATTGAGATTGATATATCGCCAGTGAATTGCGCAGACGCAACTATTTAGTTTAAGTGTTGCGTGGGTGGGTGGAAATTGTATCTATAGAATTATTGTTCGGCGGAAATTAAATAAAAAATTTACACACAACTCAAGCAAGGTTTATTGCAATAAATCATTTAAAAGAAACCGGTAAAAATTAGATAAAATGTAAATGTATACAAAGAAATGTATGTAAAATGTATAAAAATAATTTCAAAGAAAATGTGCTTACGTCGAGGTCTATGTTGATGTGTTCTCCGTCTAAAAGTTCGATGCGTACGCGCCGTTTACTGCCCACTTTGCGCACCATGCTCTCGCTGTCGTCCGACGCCAACCGCCGAAGGCTTTCGCGCATTCTGCAATATACATAATTTAAATCCATACTGATATTATAAATGCGAAAGTTTGTATGGATGTTTGTAACTCTTTCACGCAAAAACTACTGAACCGATCATCATGAAATTTTGTATACACGTTGTCTGGGACACCAGAAAGGACATAGGGTACCTTTCATCCAGAACGCGGACGAAGTCGCGGGCACCAGCTAGTAAATAAATATTTTTAATACAATTGAATGTCACAAATTCTGCACATTTTAGAAATTAATTAGATATGAAAATATTTTCAGTTTTTTGATCCAAACCCTCATAATATGTCTCAAAATGCACTGTCTCTTTATGTATTGCTACGACCAGTAACTAATGACAAAGTCTTCTTCATTACATATTCTTCAGGGTCGATGTGCACGAGATGTGCATTACTAAAAAAAATTTTTAGGTAAGTACTTAAGTATGACTTTTTACAACTAAATATTACAACCTCGTGTCATTGTAAATTAATTAAGTATATAGAAAATTCCCATACTTAGTTGACTGTACCAATTACCATAGAATAAATAATACTTAAGTAACCATATTTTCGAGGAATCGGGCGTGTTTGTCTTTTGTATGCATACCGCTTCCATGCTGGGCGCTTCATAAAACATACATTTCTATAGCTTTGTTTCCTATAACTACATAGTATTATTATAAATGAAATGTAATATAGAAGTTTGGTTTAGATGTTTGAATTCGGACGAAATTTTGCAATTCGTGAGACAACATTAGATGCTAGATCTGTTCTTTCTTAATTTGACGACACGTTTGGTCGAGTGGCTTAGTAATCCTAGCTGTTAACCAAACTGTCGCGGGTTCGAATTCCGCAAGAGGCAAGTGTTTTAACATGTCTTAACATTTACGTTTGTACCCCTGACAAAAACTACTGAACCGATCACCATGAAATTTTGCATACACTTTGTCTGGCACACAAGAAAGAACATAGGGTACCTTTCATCCAGAACGCGGACGAAGTCGCGGGCACCATCTAGTAATAAAATAAATTGAACACGAGGTTCTTGGAACATCAATATCTAATTAAAATGTAAGGATAGTCTCGGTCACGCTTCATCAGCTCAATAGCGGTGACGATACGCTCTGATACATTTCGGATGCTTTCTTCAAGATAGTCATTTTGTTTGATTACATGATGTTTTTTAAATGACTTCTGTAGCTACCTGGAAGACCCGCTTGCAGATATAGAGGTACTTAGGTAGTGAATAACTAATTTTATTGTTTACTAGCTGGTGCTTGCGACTTCGTCCGCGTGGAATAGTTATTTTGGGAATCGTTTGGGTATCTCGAACGGTTTTCGCAGCGCACGCAACGGAAGCCCTCAAAGATGAATAATTTTCTCCGTTTTTTCGCTCCTATTAGTCGCAACGTGATGTTATATAGCCTAAAGCCTTCCTCGATAAATGATCTATCCAACACAAAAAGAATTTTTCAATTCGAACCAGTAGTTCCTGAGATTAGCGCGTTCAAACAAACAAACAAACTCTTCAGCTTTATAATATTATTACTTAGTATAGATTGATAATCCACATGTCACAAGGAAATTATCTCAGATTATGTCATATAGACCTCATGTTTTTTTCGCTGCTTGGTGTTGGTACAGTTGGATACTACAAGTTGAGGGTTTAAAAAAAATTAACAATGGTCCAGTTTTTTTATTAACCGTCGTCCGTTAACCAGACCAGCCGATTCTGATTTTCTTTTCTTACAATATCTTAATTGAATATCAATGAACCTGCCCGTCCTTATTCTCTTATCCTTAATCCTTCTATGGTCGGCACCTCACTTGCCAGCACCTGTGGCTTTGCTTGTGTCATAGGCGACGGTAGCCACTTACCATCAAGTGGTCAGTCAACCTGTCTGCAGATCTTAATATGAAAAAAAACACAAAATATTTATTCCACTTAGTCTTCTGGAAGGCTTTGCCACCAGACAGGCTGCACATTCAGTAACGCATATATGCGCTATGTTATGTTATTGTTATATATGTCTTCTCTTCTTTGTAAAGTTTTATTTATAGCTACTACATAGAACAATTAAAAATTGTAATGGGCAAAGCCCGAGTTGCGGCACTACTAGAATAATCAGGTCAATGGGGCTGTACTGAAGGTAACTTTCGTACGGAAGGTTTTACTTAGGTACTTACTAAATTGTTGAAATGTTTTTTTTATTGTTAAATTATATATTAAAATAAGTATGTACTCTGTTGTAATCTATTTGTGTAACGATAAAGTAGTCATAGTTCATTCATTAAATAAATTAGTCCGTGTCCTGCAACAAGTAGTTTTAATATTTATGCTAAGATCGGCAGATATGCTGACGGTCGACTTAAATAATATCTACTATATAATTTTTTTATATAATTTTTTTGAAAAAATTATATTATATTATAATAATTATATAAAAAAAATAGGTAAGTATATATAAAATATTTATGGAAGAGCGAAGGCTCCCGACACAGGCTTCCGCTTAAAAGGAGTCTTCACTTCAATCATAGTTATTGTAAAAACGATTTTTTTCTAACTGTTAATAAACATTTTTGTTTCATTATTTATTTATTTTATTACTTGCAGGTAGGTGGCTACTGTCGCCTATAACACAAGCAACGCTATAATGTAGCTAGCCAGTCATACTCAACCTTTTTTTATAGGGGCCACAAACACGTTTCAGTCATGGCGTCGAGGGCCGCAAACAAAAATGATTTAGGTCTTAAACGTAATCCCAAGTTAACGATGTATTTACTTTATTAATAAAAAAAAGAAGTTTTAACACAGATGTTTATATGTTTTAATGCGATTTTTGATATGTACTGTGAACGCTTTTTCAAAACTTTATCAAGATCTGGCTTGTCGTTTTATCCTGCTATCCTTACGACATCATCCCCATGAGAATATGTAAGTTTGTTTCTATACCTACACGTTCTTTGTGTATTTCATTTTTGAAAAAGACGATACATATATTTATGACATGTGTTCCCAGATTACTAATAATAGGCTATCAGGGATTACCAAAATCGCTGATAGCGCTCGGCTCACATTCCCGTTCCGAATCACCCGTTCTCTGATAGGCGCGAAATTTAATTTTTTTTAAAATAAATTTATAACTTCAGATGGGCCAATGACAAAGCGTTCTCTGATAGGCGCGAAATTTATATATTTTTAAGGCCCGGCGGGCCGCAGGTTGAGTATAGCTAAGCTAGACTATAATGAAAAGAATAGGCAACGAATTTGCAGTTGTGACGGACATATAAGTGTGTACCATAAATAAAGCATTGTAATGCATATTTAGATTAGGAACAATAGGTAGGTATCATAACCTTCGCCAGATCTCTATTCGTTTACTAAAATCTATTTTAGTTCAACAGAACGCGTAGGTACTTTGTAAATTGCGTACAATATTTCATGACTCTCTACCTTTGATCTCAAATAGATTATTAACAAAAGATGTTTAACACATCGGTATATTCTGTAAGTTGCTAAGTAGTTGGGTTTTCAGCAGACTACTTGATGGTGTATGATCAGGGCCCTAATTCTCTAACACCACTTAGCGATTCCTTACTTCGAAACCGATATCTAATAATCGATAATTTTATTAATCTTCGTAAATTGTTACGATATCTACTAGATTCTGCTAAAAAGTTATTCTCTTACATATATATAAATACAATGATAAGATTAGGATAAGACATTGATGTGTTTTGCCAAGGTCACAAAAGCGTGAAATCATAATTTGCTATACAGAATCAGGGCCCAGGTCAAGGTTACCATATCATAGAAATACTACTGAAGTTGCAGTATTATCTAACCTGGTGGAAGTTAGTGAAATCCCTTCGTCAAACTAATAGCAATAGGCTTCTACGGCCTCAACAGATCTTCATAAATTATAGCTAAAAACCTTCCCAATCAAGTCAGCTTTCAAACAAAAAAAAAAACGGATTAAGTAAAATCAGTCCATTCTTTTGATAGCTAAGTATGTTTGTGGACATAAAATCTATGATTTCATTTAATGATTATAAATGGCCAGTATTTTTCTTAAATAAATACCGAATTAAAGATTAAATGCACTTATGTGTGTACTTACGTAGATTTAATGGGTTATTTGCGAGAATCTGTTTTTTTGCAAATCTTTCTTTTTGAGAATCTGTCTTTATGCGAATAATCCGATTTAATGTTTTCTGTTTGACTGGTTTAATAAGTGTAGGTACTTATGTCTATTCACAATGATTCCATTTTGAAATCAATCCTCTAGTTAGCTAAACATTTTTAACGTATAAGTACTTAGGTAGATATATCTTTTGTATAGTGTATGTAAAACAGTGCTAGACAGACAAGACAAGAACAAGACATTCATCAGGCTAATTATGTTAATGAACCTCAAACAAAACTAGCTATTTAGTTTATTGCTAAACACAGTGCTAAAATTAGTTTTACGGCTCCATTTACTAGTTCGAATGGTTCATAAGTTCCCAAACACGAGTATGATGGCAATAAAATTATCATTTTGACAATAATTGGGACATTTTATTAAATAGTGGGAAAAAAAGGTTATCTATACTCTAATATATAAAATTCTCGTGTCACGGTGTTTGTTACCAAACTCCTCCGAAACGGCTGGACCGATTTTGATGAAATTTTGTGTGCTTATCGGGCAGGTCTGAGAATCGGCCGACATCTATTTTTCATACCCCCAAATCTTGAGGGTGGTCCACCCCAAAAAAATATTTTTTATTTTTTGGCAAAACAACGTTTGTCTATTACTAGTAGCTGACCCAGCTAATATATAATATTATAAAGAGGAAAGATTTTTATTGTTTGTTTGTTTGAATAGAATAGGCTCCGAAACTACTGGACTGATTCGAAATATTCTTTTAATAAACAACTTTTTTTTTTCTTTATAATATTACCTACTATAGAAAAATAGAAAAAAATAATTTAAGATGTAATATCGTCTTGATTCTCCATCACACACATTGAAACGGAGATAAGTAAACCAATTAGAATCTGCTTGAGAGATATCGTGTGGCTTTTGCGGGTCAATTTCTTAATCTTTAATGAAGCCTGGAGAGGTGTCCGACTGTCGTGTCGGTCAGGCGAGGTGACGTCACCGCGTTTCAAAATGGCTGCCTACTTAGGCAGGCGCGTGTGGAATTTGCTTTTATGAATTGAAGACGGCTCAGGAATCGACACTCACTTCTCAAGGGCATCGCCCGAGTCCTTTTTTAAGGTAGGTATTTGAAGTATGCTTTTTTATTTACCTATCTATACTTTTAGATTTTAGATACTAATATTATAAGGAAAGAAGAATGCACCTATGTTTGTACCTAATGAATAAACTCAAAAACTACTGGAGCGATAGTTTTTATGAAGTTTCGCGGACGAAGTCGCGTGCAACGGCTAGTAATGATAACATTAATGACATAAAATAGGACGAAAGGCGAATGTGATGAAAAGCGAAGTGGACGAATACCGAATGTGGTGGAAAAACTAAGTGGACGAATAGCGTCAAACTCTTTTCAAAAAAGTTCAAGCTTCTCCGATGCCCTACACAAAAACGGGGTATTATTGTCTGTATATCTATTATCTGCACATTATCTGTGTATTATGATTGTGTCTATCGTAGCTTCCAAACGGATGGGCCGATTTTAATATGGTTTTTTATTATTTGAAGGTGCCATGATCGAAATGATCAAAGATTTGAGATGACCATAATTTATGAAAATAATTTATTTAACGGAACGGTAGCAATACTACATCTATGGCTTGTAGGGTATAGTGACTAATTTCGGTTATACTCGTAGCCATGACATGGAGTACCATTCTATAAATGCCATACGGCTTTTCCCTGGTTACAAATATGAAATTTGATATACTTACCTAATATTCTTGCGATGACCTAACAACAAAAAAGTTATGTCAAGTTAGTTTCAAACGAGGGGGTCTCGTGGAAGGGTGAAATAGGGGTTTACAGGTAAGTACCTAGAACTTATGGGATTTCCTTAATTTTTAACTACAAAATAGTAATATTTATGTTAAAACTAGCGAACCGTCCCCAGCTCTGCGCGGATGTGGAATAATTTAAATATTTCCAATTTAAATCTTAAGTCACTAACGTATACCGTAATATAATATATTATAGCATAGCACGGTATATTAATATATATTATAGCTACGTTTGTGACCAGGGAGGTCCAGGGAGAAAACAGGGGAATACAATTGTATGGAAAAACGCTGGTAGCGTATCCTCTTAATAAAGGCGTGAAAAATATTGTGATTATCAAGAGATCGTAAAACGCGCGGAGACAAACTTGCCTGCGGTCAACGCCTTTTCCTCAAACTTGCCGCATGCAATGCAACTATAAGTTACCGAACAAGTTTCATTACTTGACAGATAACAATTATTATCAATTAAAACTAACTTACCTTTGATTAATTAAATGGCTGACCGATCCAAAAAACGATGCACAACTAAGTATAAAACAATTTAAAAATAAAATAAATATAAATATTGTAATAAAAACTGTTTAACTTCAAAATTAACTCTGTAAAATAGTATCTAATTTTTTCCGAAATATATATTTTTTAAAAATATATCGTAAATATTATTATTTCTTGTCCGAAATGACTCTTTATTTTTTTTTAATTATTATTATTATTTTTTGTATGAAATCACTGTTTATTGCTTTGATATTATTATTTTTTGTGTGAAATATATTTTTTTATAATATATTGTTAAGAAATATTATATTATATTGTTGTAAATATTTTTTTGTCTGAATTCACTTTTTATTGTTATTAAATAATACGAAAAGGTGATCAAACAAAACTAAGTAGCGCTTTGGGTGCGCTTCCCACTTCCCAGGCGCCGAACTAAACTAGTTGTTGGTTGGATGGAGTCGGGTTCCATATTTAAAAAACACTGTTGTGTGACAAAGACAGCGCTACTTTATTCTCTTTCTATCGCTTTCTCGCGGAACTTTCGCGTACAGTCGGCTGTGAAATTATCGGAATGCGTGCATATTCATGACTAGCTGGTGCTCGCGACTTCGTCCGCGTGGAATAGTTATTTTGGGAATCATTTGAGTATCTCGAACGGTTTTCGCAGCGCACGCAACGAAAGCCCTCAAAGATGAATAATTTTCCCCGTTTTTTCCACATTTTCGACTGTTTCTTCGCTCCTATTAGCCGCAACGTGTGTTGTTAGTGATGTTATATAGCCTAAAGCCTTCCTCGATAAATGATCTATCCAATACAAAAAGAATTTTTCAATTCGAACCAGTAGTCCCTGAGATTAGCGCGTTCAAACAAACAAACAAACAAACTCTTCAGCTTTATAATATTAGTAAGTATAGATGAACAATTAAAACAAGTTAAATACAAAACAACCGGTGCGCTGAGCGATGGATTCAACCGGGAAAGGGGAGTGGAAAATGGAGCTCAATTTGTGAGAAAAATGGTAGATATTTAGTTAATAATTTTTTGTACTTTTTCTTACTTGTACGTCACAGCTTACGTATTGACAAAAAATAAATTAATAAATAAAACCAGAGATAAAACCTTTCCATTAATGAAAACCGTATCGAAATTCGTTGAGTGGTTTAAACGGAGTCAGCAGAGAAATAGAAGCAGATAGCTATTATTTATACTTTATCCTATAGATGTAGAGATACCTATTTAAAATACAGTCAATATAGATTTAATATAGGTACTATGTACCTTACCTACTTACCTACTACCTAATCTAAAGTGACTAAATAAAAATAGTTTCTGTTTCCTCGTCAAAAATAAACCAAAAACTTTCTTTATTTTTGTTTAGATATTATAGTGTCATTGACATGGAACGAGAGAAATAAGAATAAGGATGGAAAATAGACAACCATACTCGTAAATGTAATTGCCGTTAGTTGTGGATACTGAAATATTATCCTAGGTAGTTAAGTTACTAGGTAGGTTACCTAGGTAGGTACGTAAAAAGTAAAAACCTTGTTTTAATATTATTTTGATTTATAGATCCCCGTTAATTTTATATTTAGGTAAAAAATCATAGTGGACTTATTCGCCATATTTTTTTTTATTAAAAAAAACTATAATATGTATCCATGCATTTTTTTATGATATCGTTAATAGCAACTAAACAATAAAAGGAAATCGCTTATTGAACAAATGAGAAAATAAGCGCTAAACCACAAACTTAATAGTAGATACTAACGTCTCGCTAAATTAAAATAAAAAGTAGCAGAACTCGAGACTAGTCAGTCAAGTCAAGAGTAAAGTCCACAATTTTTCTTTGAGTTTTCCAAAACAGGTCCGTCAAGTTTAAAGCAGTCAGGTCAAGTCGACCATTTATATTTTTAATACATTTAATTTATTTCTGCCAGTGAAAATTTTGAAATGACACCAAAAATGTATTCTTTAGTTACCCTAAGTTGGCAACTCTATTCAACTGTCAAATATTATAGTGTCACTGTCAGTGTCATAGTACATATAAATACATAGACATAAATATAAATAAAATAAACATAACCTAAAAATTCTGATGATTTTGTAAGAACTTTGACCACGCTTCATTGTTTTTAAATTCCAATTTTAATTGAATAAATATAATTTTTGTATAAGTATAATCAAAAATTACAAAAAATGACCGGCGAAGATGAAGACAGCAAACAAGTGGAACGCGAAGATAGTGAAAATAAAGATTTCGGCAAAAAGAGAAATCGTAAGAAACGTAAGAATTTTCTTACGAATGCTAAAAAGTATGCAAAGAAAGGACAGATGGGTCGTGGCACAAAAATATCTGAAGAACTCTACCAGTATTTTCTAGGAATTTTGGAGTCTATTAAAGAAGGCATTGAAGACGCGGAGGAAAGACGTAAGTGTACATGATGTTACATCTAAGAGCTATTTCCCTAACCCTTCCCAATTCATTATGGTCCTTAATCCTACTATAGTCGGCAGCGCATTTGCAGCACTTTTGGCGTTGTTTGTGTTATGCCGGGGCCACACATTGGGTATATTTGCCACAAGTTATATTCTTGGATCCAATACACCACTCTTGAACAGATATTGAACAAAACGGAACATTGCGTCCAATAGCCAATGTCAACCCGCCATGTGTCGGTTCTCGATCCATACATTGTTTCGTGCGACATCAACAGTCCAACTTTCCAATGCTCTTGGCTAGTGTGTTGGCCAAAAGATATTGAAGCCAATGTGTGGCCGCATTACTTGGTTACAATTATTGGCTATTCAATTTGTAGTCAAGCTTGGATCTAAGTCAGAAGCCAATGTGTGGCGCCGGCTTATAGGCGACGGTAGCTACCTACCATAAAATAGACTGTCAGCCTGTCGTCGACCTTAACATAAAAAAAACCTATCTAAGATTAAAAAAACCCTTAGCTTTAACCTATAATCTGAATTTTCCATTAGTTAGATTAGTTACAATGAATTTCTATCACTTATTTTTAAAGGTTAATATTGGTAAAAAACTTGTAGATTTATAGCTTTCCATAGCTCCATACATAGTTTTGAAGTAGATTATATTTTCTCTATTTACATCCTGCAGTAGCTATTTTTTTTTCTTGAAAGATGGAGGACGAATTCTAATCCATTTTGTCTTAACTTAACAACTTAACAAACTACACAAGTCACATATTACATATATAAATACATATATACATAATATTTGCTTCATTAATAGATAGTCGTCTTCTTTATTGCTGAAGCGAAGGCTATGAGAAAGGCCGAGGACAGGGTGGAATGGAAACAGCTGGTGGTTGAAGCCTCTAAGGCGAGCAAGACCTTAAGCTAAATTAATATGCTTATTTTATTTTATTTTCAGAGGCATTAGTCAACAATGTTTTGGAAAGAACTAAAGGAGAAGAATTAGATGTAGTCTCCAATCAACTCGGAAGTAGAGTTATCGAATTGCTTCTGCCGTACTCTTCGGAGGAAGATCTAGAGAGGTTTGCGGACGTATTGTTCCCCGATCTGAGAAGACTATGTGCGGACAATTTCACAAGTCACATCATAGAGACTCTGTTGAGGGTTTCTTGTCACAGAGCCATAGAGCATTTACAAAATGAAGACATTTCCGAGGAAGAACCGAAAAAGAAGAAAGCAAAAATAGAAGCAAAAGAGCTCAAATACAGCAAAAAACATAGACAAGCGTGCCATGATTTTACATTGAAAATATCAAGGTATGCCTTAAATAATTTGGAAGATTTCGTTTGGGACGCGTACGCGAATCATATACTTCGCAGTGCCCTGAAATGTCTAAGCGGTATAACTTTGTTGCCTGGAGAAAAACCTAAAGTGAATCTATTGGAGAAAAATGTTCAAAATAAAAGCATACCACCTCATCAGACAAAGATGGAGTACAAAGTGGTGCCCGATGATTTCAAGGAAATAGTTAAAGAGTTTGCCTCGAGGCTGTCATCGTGGCCCCAGTTCAAAGACTTGCCGTACAAGAATATAACGTCAGGTTTGTTGCAAGCGTTGTTGTTTGCCGTTAAGAATGTTGATAAAAAATTAACTAAGGCTCTCTTGAAACTGTTGTTGGATGATAGTTTTGCTCCCGATGGCTGGACGAATAGAGTTAAGGATGAAAAAGATGAGGAAGATAAGAAGATAGAAGACGATAAAGATGATTTGGTAAATGAAAATGGAACTGGTGAAAACTGTTTACCACCGGTTTTCCAAGTTGAGTCCGCTGTGAGGTAGGTCTTTTTTTCAGTTTTTTTGAGATTAGATATAATGATAATTTACTAGAGGCAGAGCACACTGTGTTTCACAGTCACAATTTGGACAGCCCGTCTGGCGACAGTAACCACCCTCTTACCGTGAAATAATAGCACGTGTGCTATTGTGTTTCAGTCAGTGAGTAAGGGATGCCAGAGCCCATTTCCCTATCCCATTCAAGGTTTTTTTTTCTTTTTAAGTATATACTTAATTACAATATTTGATTTTTTTAGGAATATTTTTATTTAGTTAACTTTTTATGTGTCAGCTTGACTTTTTTAAGTCCTTTTATTACTCAGCTAATAGACACTTAATTAATTGTTGGGCAGACTGTTGGAGGTGGCCCTTGTCGTGGCCAAGAAGAAGATGTACACACAGATATATGCCAAGTGTTTCATAAATCGTCTCGGCAAGTTGGTGACGATGCCAAAGCTCAACTTCACCGTCCAAAGACTCTTGGACAATTGCGTCGTCAAGGAGGAAGTAAGTTATACAAAACGTTTGGTCTAGTGGCCATCAGTAACCCTAGCTGTTAATCAAACGGTCGCCGGTTCGAATCCCGCAAGGGGCAAATGTTTATTTATGTTATGTTAACATTATACCTTTGCACCCGAGTCATGGATGTTTTGTATTCATAATATGTACTTATGTATTTACAAAAAAAAGTAATGTATGTAGTATATCAACTGTCTGATATTCATAATGCAACAATTAGTTGCTTATTGTGGAACTAGATGGCGCTGTGTGTGTTGAATGTGTGAAGATGTTTAATAATTTATAATAAAAAAATGTTTTTCAGTTTGAGCCGATGTTCGAAGAGGTGATTGTCAAGTTGGGCCCACTGTTGGGATGTGGGAACACGGGAGTGATAGTGGCCTTGGCGAAGGCTTGTCAGCGTCTCAACTCCAAGCAAGCACAATTTCTCACTGTGAGTGTTTACTAAACAATAGGGCAGCGGACAGGCTGACGGTTCATTTTGTGGTGAAACTCGAGCAAAACATCAGCCTGTCTGTCGACCTTAACATTAAAAAGTGTAAGGAAAGAAAGAAGGAAAGACATTTATATTTAGAAGAAGAAAGTAATAAGAAGTGTCAAGGATTTTTTTTTAATGTTAAGGTCCTCTTTCACCGTCTGTCAAGTGGGCTAACCGTGTCATTTAAAGTCACCTGTCACCGGGATTAATTTAGCTGATACAGGTTAGGTACCTTTGTTTGTACTGTAAAAGTCCAATGCGACTTCGTCCGCGTGAAAAAAATAGCCTATCCTATCCTGTGTCCCGTACGTCTAAATGTTTATCTACCAAGTTTCATGAAAATCAGTTACATAATTCGTTTAAAAGTTACGGAGGGACATACTTACACACGTACAATACATACACATACAGATTTATTATTAGTATTATTGATTTAAATAAAAAAGAAAGAGTATCATAACATAACAAAACATATAACTATGATATTGCAGAGCCTCCAAGAGGCCCTCGAGTGCAACGATCCAGAGAAAGAGAAATACTTGTCGGTGCTGTGCCTCCGGATGCAGCCCCTCAGCAAGGTGGACCTGAACACCCTCGACTCACCCTACTTTGTCAACATACTCGGATCGGTCACACTGCAAACGATACTGGAGTTTCAGGTCATTACTATAGAGTTGTTAATTAAATGTATTTATAGAATTTATTCATTTCAGACAAATTTGTCCATACGTTAAGTAAATTAAACTAAATAAACTGAACTTAACTATTCACATCATAGATAAATGATTGGTCTCGCTGCGCTCGACTAGATACCGCCGTCGTACTTGTAAAATGCGGCATAAAATAGTACGCCGAATTCGGCATACCCGAGCCAGTCACACTGAAAACTGTCTGTGATGTGTACGTGCCGAATGTTTTATCAAATTTTAGGCATAATAAAATACCAGTTTGCGCGTATGTAGTGAAACTGTGTAAAAATATAATAAAACTGGATAAAAGGTGACGATTTTTTACACACACTACAATAAAACGTTGCCACATTTTCGGAGCTATTGCTTTTGTATAGCGCTCTATCTAGTTGAGCATAGCGAGACCAATCAATTATCTTTGTATTCACATCTTCAAGTAAAAACAATAATTATAATACCTTAGATTAATGATTGGTCTCATCATAATTAATTGGTTGGTCTCATCATAATTAATTGGTTGGTATAATAAAACATTCGGCATGTAAGGATTGATGTATTGGTGAAATGTCATAATGCGTTTGCAGAGACCGACGAAAGCTGTCAACAGTCTTCTGGAGCTGACGGCGGATCAGCTGATGGTGATTTTGTGCGATCAGAAGGGATGTCATGTGGCAGACGCCCTCTGCAAGGGACAGTTCGTGGGCGTCAAAGCGAGGGACAAGCTAGTATGGAGGCTCAAGGTATATTGCTTGCCAACACTTGCCAATACTTGTCATTGCTTGTCAATAGAATAGAATAAAACAAAATTTTATTTGCAACAAAGGACACATAGATACGTATAAAAACTTAAAAAGACACACAAACGTCCCCAAACCGGCCCCAACTCAGGTTGTAGAAACCTGCGCTGGTCTTCTGTTAGAAATTTTTTCCAATACTTGCAATACAAATACTTGCAATAATTTATTAGCAAATAAATGAGTGAGTTACTTGTCAATACTTGCCAATACTTGTCAATAGTTGCAATTACTTGTCAATGCTTGCCAATACTAAATTAAGGCTTGACTTTTATTCCAAAACCATGGTAAATTTAAATTGATAATGATGGTCATAAGAGTGTCTCTGAGAAACCTAATTGATAAATAAATATCTAGATTTTATATTTTGTTGTGCACCTTTTTATTCTAATCACCACTAAAAAGTGCACGTCTAATCACGATACGAATGTTAAGAATGCCATTCTCACGGGTGTGCGTGTGTATTCGCGCGTGTAGATATGTGTGTGTGTTGGTGTGCGCGTGCGTGTCGACCATATGGGCACATATGGGTATGCGTCAGCGTGCTCCCGTGTGGGTGTATGTTTGTGCGTGCGTGTGGTGAGTGTGTGGGTGCGTGCGTGCGTGTGTGCGTGCTTACATTGTTTGAATTGTCTCCTTGGCTTTACTTTAGTAATTTGGTTTTTTTTATTATTACAGGGTTATTATCAAAAGCTTGCGCTGTCGCAGTACGGATCGCGAGCTTTGGAGCAAGTGTTCGCGGTCGCGTCCACAGAGCAAAGGGTGAAAATAATGACAGAACTGTCAGACAAAAGTAATCTGTTGAACGGCACTCAGTACGGGAAGCTAATCGCGGACAAACTAGATGTCGCCACTTTCAAGACGTCACAGAAGAGTTGGGAGCAAAAGTGGAAAAAATAAATTTGTAAAAATGTTTTTTGTTGTTTCTTTAAACAATTTCTAAAAGTACGATGTATATAAAAAAAATATATATTTAGGCATGTTAGGCACAATATTGGATGAGGATAAAAAGCTGAACTGTCAAGATGAAGTCAGCGTCACCCAAGAGATATAGTTCTTTGTCGTTAGATGGCGCTGTGGTTAATGTTTTCCAACTAAATCGTTAGATGGCGCTGCAAAGGCCTAAAAGTCAATATATTGATGAAAGATACAAAATATTTCTATTGTTTTCGGAACGCAGTGAGCCCTGCCATTACTAATTACTTATAGAAATTATATTACATCAATTTAAAATCTTACAACAATTTTGAAGAGCTTAAATATTATTATAAGTTAGTTATTTATCTTGAAGTCCATTTTATTCAACAAATTATAATTCAGTCAATTGAACTAGCGAGACTTACGCTCTTATTCATAAAAATCCCTTATTAGAGGCTTAAAACGTTCAATAGTTAAAACGCTCATAAGACCTTAATAAGCTTATTATAAAATTGCTATTCATAAACGTTCCATAAGCCTGTCATAACTAATATGTCGCTATTAGTTAGTTTATCATTGTTATGTTGCCGTTCTGATGAATTCATAGACAAAAAAGCTAAAATCTCTGTATCCACGCCCCAAATGACAGTAAAGTGATTTTTTTTTATGTGATATTTTGACATTTCTTATGAAAATTGAAAATATAACCCAATTTACTTGTGTGATAAATAAGTGATTTTGTTAATTTTGTCAAATTTTTGATTCGAAAAGTTTTTGGAATCCAAAAGTGGATAAAAAACGGCAAAGAAGCCTAAATTGGTCAGAGGAAGATAAAGTGAGTGTTTTTTAAAAAAATATTTATTTGCCATTAGTTGTGTTTATATAGTATTTTCTGTTTATTAATTTCTTACGTTTACTTCCGTAGCATCTATTGTTGGAATTGGTGAGGGAGAGAGTTGAAGCGATCGAAAATAAAAATACGAACATTAATTGCAATTACAAAATACAAGCAGCGTGGGCGGATTTACAAGTCAGGTATGTATAGCTTAGTTTGGCAATTGCTAAGACATGAACTAACACATATTTAATGCGTACGTTATTGTTATATTAGATGTTTGTTAAAGTTGTTCATTATTTCCAGCTTCAATAGTAGGTGTGCGCAATGGTACCACACGTACCATTACTCAGCTGAAATCGCAGTGGGGCATTTTAAAGATGACCCAAAAACGACAAAAAGTAGAAGAAAGAAAACAAACTGTTGACTGGTGGTGGTCCACCGCCGCCAAGGAAGCCAGACAACGCTGAAGATATAAGTTCGTGGCTCCCAAACGAATTCATTATAGATACAAACGAGTTTGATTCAGACCAAATAAATCAGGTAATTTCATGTTTAGCTTTCCCATGAATGTTAGTTAATATTCCTAGTTGAAGCTGAAAGCTAGAGTAGTTAGAAAGCTGTTTAATATTCCCTAACCTAAACAAATTATTTTATTAAATATTTTTTATTTGTTATAAATATATTTATTTTATTATTTTTAAAACACCTTCAACAAATCTGCTCATATTCTTTGGACTGATCGCATGATGCAATTTTAAAACAAAAAATTATTATTATTATTTTATTAGAAATTGTAAGCATTGCTGTCATGAGGGAACCACTTTTATTTTTCTCAAAGTTTTCTAACTGTGAATTTTGAAAATCGGTGCAGTAGTTTTTGAGTTTATCACAAACAGACAGACAGATAGGGCGGAGGACTTTGTATTATAATATGTAGTGGAGAAATAATAAATAATTATGTGTGGACAATATCACATAACACCATGACAATGCAAAGTTGATAGTGTGTTATTGCACCACAGCCTTCGGGCTCACATAGCTCTAATATGCTCATATCTATAAAATATTGTATGCCACATAAACATCCCACATAATATTTCATCACCACACATAATAATATGTGCTATTTTTATTTCAGCCTTTTATTTCATTTTTATTTCATGAAATGGAGTGTCGGAAGGAGCTTCATGAAGCCCAAATTAAAAATGAAGAGAAGAAAGGGAGAATATTGGACCTAAAAGAAATTTTAGTGCAAAAGAAAATTGTTATGAGAAAATAATAAATTACTTGAAAAATATATTGTATTTTTACTATATATATCACTTATTATGTTATATCTTACATAATTATGTAATTTAAACTATTATTTGCTAATTCCTTTACAAACAAACATCAATCAAAATTCAAACTCCACATCAAACATCAATAGAAATCAGTCAGTCGGTCAGCTGTTTTAAGTCGGCCATCTTGAATTGTTCCCTTATTAGAGGCTTATAGTAGGGTCCTTGCTTCAATAACTTTATGAAACACTTATTAAGCGGTTTGCTGCTATTGAACGTTTATGAATAACACTTTTTGGTAAATTTCTTATAACAAGCTAATAAGCCTTCTATAACTTTTTATGAATAAGGCCGTTAGTTTCGATAGTCCAATGAATTAATGTAATTGGACTACTGAAACTCAAAAGTCCAAGTAGATTAAATTAATTTTATTGAACTAATGGGAATTGTCCAAATAAAATAATTGGGATGTTTTTTATATGTAGTAAAATGTTAAAATTATTCAATTGAATCAATCAATTCGTTTATTCAAGTGAAGTGTCACGTCGTCACGTGATTAGGAGTTTATTCATACTCTATATTGACATACACCATTGCATCCCTTAGGTATTTCACCGGGTTGAAGTTTACAAACCTTATTTCCACACAAATATTCGCCCTTAGCTAACGAGGGTTCTGGTCTCTCTGTTGCCGGTTGGGGATAACCTGGAAACCCGAAAATATGCACTTAAATACATACATCCGTACTAATATTATAAATGCTAAAGTATGTATGAATGTTTGTAACTCTTTAACGCAAAAACAAGTGAACCGATCACCATGAAATTTTGCATACACGTTGTCTGGGACACCAGAAAGGACATAGGGCACCTTTCATCCAGAAAAAAAGTACTGCTCTCGAGGGATTATCTGAAATTAAGGAAACTAACTCCTGGCTAAGTATAATAGCAATAACGATGTCAGGCGATATATTGCTTTTTCCACGCGGACGAAGTCACGGGCACTAGCTAGTAAATAATAAAATAGTAAACGAGCCACGTCTGTACAGTCGGAGTGAGAAAAGATTGGTCGCCTTAAGGTTGACAAATTTTGCTTACAATAGGAGAATTTGCAGTCATGCCAAGTTTCATTTGATACATCATCAGTTTTTCTGATGAAACATTAAAGAAAAAATTATTATTGCAATGAAATAATTTGTCAAAGTTACCTTTTACGGGATACCTTCGTATTTCAAAATGATAGGTTTGTGGGTTCCGTCTTAACCTGCTAACTGAGGCTGCATTTGGTCTACTTAATAGCCATCCTTTGGGTTCTACTGGTAACGAGAACGTTAGTGGTACAGTCAGCAATAAAATTAACAGGAATACCTGAAAAGGTAGCGACAGAAAGCCACTGTAGCTATACTCGTAAGACGAACGCTTTTTTATTTTTATCGACTCAGTTGACTATAGAAAGTCTAGTGAATGATATTAGTTGCTATTAATGTTTTTCCGGATATCCGTATCTATCTGGGATAAATAAATAAACTTTAAAAAGTAAAAAATAAATAATAAAAGTACTTATTTAAGTAATAAATAATTCCACCCACATAGCACCATCTAGATTCACAATAAGCACAAATGCTAGTATTATGGATACCAGACAGTTGATATACTACATAGATTACTTTTTTTGTAAATACATACATATTATAAATACCAAACATCAATAACTCAGATATAAAGGTAAAATGTTAACACATAAACATTTGCTCCTAGCGGGATTCGAACCCGCGACCGTTTGGTTAACAGCTAGGGTTACTAGCCACTAGACCAAACGTGTCGTCACCGATACTTACCGTAACTATCCGTATCCGCGAATATATATTTTTAACAATCCGACACATTATGTACGAGTTGCTAATATGAACACAGGTAACATTGTTGCATAAATAACACAACATAGCATAGTTACATTAATTATGAAGAAGGAAAAATATGCACAAAAATGTAGCAAGAATAAATAAGGAGAAAGTTATGCCTCCTACTTATAATATACTAGCTGTTGCACGCGACTTACTCGCGTAACTTTACAATACAAATAGAGATTTTGATTTTAAACATCACATAGACATCACAAGACAATAGAAAAAGAGAATAGTAAGTAAGTGGTGTTAGCATTTTACCTTTGTAACTGAGTCATGGATATTTGTATCTATAATAATATGTATGTATTTACAAAAAACAAGTATAGTATGTAGTACGTATATCAACTGTCTGGTATCTATTATCTACTATTTAGTTTGTGTCTATGTCGTGGGCACATCGTAAAGTATGAAATCAAAAATCTTTCACCATAAGTCAAAAATATGTAGGTGCGAAGAGGAGCGGAGCGAAATAAAGTGAGGGGCAGCGTGTTAGGTTTAGATGGAAATAAATTTGGGAGCGAAGCGGAGCGGAGTGAGGCGAGGGGGAGCGTGTTAGGTTTAGATGGAAATAAATTTGAAATAACTGAATAACTGAGAGGGACGCTTCACTTCTCTCTCAGTTTTAACAGAAATATGATCTGCCCAGGAATATCATGATATGCCCAATTCTACAATGTGCCGACATCTATAATACAAGCATTAGTTGTTTAGTGTGGAACTAGATGGTGCTGTGTGGAATGTGCGAAGATATTATAATATTTGTTAAGTTATATTACTTACGTGGGCACGCATTGTGTTCACAGTTAGGACTCACGAATACTACTACGTATTAATAAGCATAAAATGCATTACTTGTATTGTTTACTTGATTGTGGTGAAAAACCGGTCCAACCAAACATCTCTCTATCTATAATGTGTCCCAGTATAACAAACAGCAGATATCGAAGTTGAATTTTATTATTAAAAAACTTGTCATATTGACTCCGGTTCTGATGTGTAAAAGAAACTAGGTACATTACAGTAAAAATTTTATTAAAATCTGTTCGAATGAGTCGAAGTTTACTTATTTACTTAGTTAGTACTTTTTTCCAAAATCTTCAATTTCGAATAATACAGAAATTTAGCAAGTTACTCTTCATCATCACCTCGATTCAAAATGTTGTGATGTGTAATCGAAATTGATAAAATTTGGTTGATTTTCAGTCTATACAAAATTTGAAGTACAAAAATTGAGTACGAAACAGTACCTTTACCATGAGTTCTAATGACCGGATTCGCTAGCGAGAGCGTAAAATATTTATATGGAGATTTGTCAATTTGACATTGACAGTTGACAGTTTTTCATATAAATTATAAATGTTTTACGCTCTCGCTAGCGAGTGCGGTCATTGCAAACTCAAAGGTACAGAATAGAATTTAACATGACGATACTCTAATGAGTATCGTTATGTGCGAAGGGCCTTATAAATTATCATGGTCATGGCTTTATTTTCATATCAGGGGATCCCGTTGGACTCATCCTAAATAACTAGCCATTCACCTCCCGTTAAAATTACAACAAACCGGATTCTCTTTATCTTCTTTCTCTCGGTAATGTTCGGTTCTAGTCAGACGTAATCTGTAATGTGAATCTGTACCTACTTTGACTACTAACTCATTTTGTGACTGTGGGTGACGATCTCGTGACGATGTACTCACTTATACATATTCAAATCCACGAATTGCTCAGCGCTTTGTTTAAACTGTGACTCATTTATAATAATTAAGTATTTATTGTTTTTAATAAACGGTTATTAACTTTGTTGCCATGAATTTTATTCCTCAGTACAGGAAAACGTATGTACAGTATTTATTATTATTTACATAGATTATTTATGAAGTTCATGAGAGACCCCAACGCGACACGATGCTCTATGGCCTTGAGGCAGATCGACTGAGTTTGCCCACGGCTCCAACTTAAAATCAAAATGAACAAGAAGAAAGTTAAGTTAAGTTAACTTAAGTTAAGGGGCTGCTGACGCGTACTGTAACAATATTGATTCTGCAGACTGACTATGTCCGCATAGTTTGTTAGTCGTCTTATTAGTCAACCTATTTATGACATAATATTAAAATTTATAAAACTGTTGCAGTTTTGGTCCCTCACCTCTCGGACTATCATTGCCATGAAACTAAAGTTTTCAGCCAATTGCATATGGCGCTGAAACGTGGTCTCTAACTATGGGCCTCGTAAAAAAGCTCAACGACCTCTGGAGAGGGCTATACTCGGGGGTACATTGCAAGATCGAATCAGTCGATAGGTTTTGAAAACCACAACTAGAAAATAGGGCAGCAGAGATGAGGAGATCCGTAGACAAACGAAAAGTTACCGAGGTGGATCCAGGCTGCTAATGATCGGTCCTATTGCAAAACTATAGGGGAGGCCTACCATCACGTGAACAGCCAAAAACATAAAAAAAACTTCATAAATATAAAATTTACTTATATTAATTTCTTTAAATATTTTCCTCGATATATGCTTAACAATTAAATGCAGTATTGTGAACACAGCCAAAGCCAAAGCTTCACTAGAAAAGCAATAGCCAATAGCGCATATTCGATTCGATCCGTGGAGCAAGAGTGACGGGCCCGTGATTAAACCGCGCCCTGAGTGCCTGTCTTTATGTTTTGAGTACTTTTGTCAACGCGCGTTCGCCCGGCGTGCCCGCGACATGTGTATGGTGACAATGCTTTGAGAAAATTTAGGGACAATTTAAAAAAAAAACATTGTGTGGTTTTATGAAAGCACGATGCAAGTGAATTTTTTTTTCTTCTGTTACAAGCCATGGGCGCCGCCGTATTGGCTTTGGCTGCTCTGCCAAGCGCCTTTCATTTTATCCCTACTCCGCGGCTGGATGTAATGCGACATGCGATAGATGGACGAAAATGGACCAAAAAAAGCACGCATCGCAGGGGGAATATGAGAGATGCTGACATCTATAAGTGATAAAAGTCGGAACAGAAGATGTTCTTTGGTATCCCAAGATTATGAGAGTCAAATTGGAGGAGTAATTTGCGTTGTACATTGACTCTGATTAAGTCTTTTCTACAATTTGTTCGCAACTCTCGGGACGCAAATATTTTGAATATATTTTATTTATACCTACACAAATGTAATAATAATAATAAATATCTTCACACATTCCACACAGCACTATCTAGTTCCACAGTAAGCAACTAATACATACTTGTATTATGGATACCAGACAGTTGATATTACTTACTTACTTTTTTTTGTAAATACATACATATTATAAATACAAAACATCCATGACTCAGGTACAAGGGTAAAATATTAACACATAAACATTTGCCCCTAGCGGGATCCGAACCCGCGACCGTTTGGTTAACAGCTAGGGTTGCTAGCCACTAGACCAAACGTGTCGTCAAAACATTTTATAACACTTCCATTTTAACGACTTGATTTTTTTCAAAGTCATGGTCACCCTACAGTTTTAAATGAAAATCTCGGCGGATGGTCTGGCGAGCGCCGTCATGTCAACGTGTGTATATATCGTCTAAACTGGACTTCAATTTTAATTGCAATACCACCACGCGTGACATGGCGTGCCGGCGACGTCAACTCAGTGCGTAGTTTGTCGTTGCCAACGTACTAGCACAGCATACTCATTTCCTACAGTAGGCCGACGTCTTTGATGTTGGGCGATACCGCCGCCTGTGTAGGTATTTAAAAATTACGGAAGGGTTGACACAAATTAAGTAATATAAAATGTGCTTAAGTACCTTTCTTCATCGTGTGGAAATTGATGAAAGCTTAGTTCTTTATTTATGCGAGATAAAGATATTCACGCACTTACAGCACATGCCGTATGCACCATTTTGATTTATATAATAAATTAAAATCTGAAAGACGCGATAGCCCTGGAATATTTATCCCAAGCTACTAAGAACGACGAAGTATGCAGCTTGGGCACGTCCCACTCGCGCCTCACCCCTCACGCCCCGCACGATTGCCCTGTCTAGCTAGACGTCTCCGTCGGCCTACTGTATGAAATAAGTATGCTGTGGTACTAGAAAGGACACTTGGTCTTTGTTTTTCTCATCATTCTACTACACTATGGATTTTGCGTCACAAATGCCAAAGCTACACATAAAAAGTAGCCTAAAACCATGGCGGAGTCAATGGTAAAAGGGAGTAACGACCAAGTTCTACTATTTATTTGAAACTCCAATGTGTTGACGTAGTCACATTTTCTTTAAATGACAGATGTTTGGTTGGTTTTAAATGACAGTTCCAATGAATTTCCAGAAGATAAATCACGAAAACTACAATTATAACTTAAACCACAATTTTATTTATAGTAAACAAAAACATCTCTTCTAGTTTTCTTCAAATACTGAGATTTAACAATGAGCTTTACAAAGCGACTGATTTGTCCTTTTCTTTAATACCTAGATTTACCATTAACTTAGATATACCTCTATCTCTATATCTAGACATCCTTAGGTAACACATATCACAAGACGACTTATTTGTTCCTTAATTTCTAGATTCACCTGCAATTTAGGTATAGGCACCTCTAGATATATCTAGACATCCTTAGGTATTCTTCCAAGTATATTGTGCTCATAAATTTCACCATCCACAGCATAATAATGTACAAATATATACTCTCCGTCAAATGCTGTCAATCCTGGCACTGAGTTTGAGTTAGTAGCAGGCACTGTACTATTAGAAGATACTATGTAACATATATCATTAACTATATACGGGATTTTGTGTGATAGTTCCTCATCAACTCTAAACCCAAACATAGGTTTACCTAAAATTGTATTTTTCACTTGAAAGTCAAATTCTTGAAACTTGTGAGGTACTGTGCTATTTCTTTCTAGAAAATTAAGTCTATTTTCTTCGTCAGTATAAAAAATCCCTTCAAGAAAATCTAAAACGAAGTCAGAAGCGTATTCAACGGCTTTCACTTGTGCTTTATCAGTACCATTTTTGGTTATTTTATAAATTTTGTGTTCTGTGTTTAGTATGTAAAATATATCTTCATTGCTAACTTTGTCTATGGCTATTATGTCGTCAGTTATATTCCCATACTTTGCAACGGCCATTGTCTCTGGATTAAAAGTGTATATTCCATCACTAGCTCCGATGTAAATTTCTTTGGGTAGCTGATCACTGTTTTCATACTTTAATGTGTTGGTCGTACCTTTGTAAGGATAGTCTGCTGTCGAATCTCTTCCATCGTTAATCCTGTGCAATTTGCCATCTGGTAAAAGTACATATTGCCCTAGATTCTCTCCTTTCTTGACAAGATTGTAATACATAGGTGATCTAGGTCTCCGACCTGATAGTGGCACTAGTAGATTCCTAACTTCAAGATTCGGTTCGTTCCTATAAATGGAGTTTATCGTACCCGATTCCGGGAAGAATACCTTGTCGGTAGGTAAAACAGGATCTCTCTTCTCGAAGAAGTACACATGATGTGGAGTAGCCCACGCAATTGTTAACAGAAGAATGGACGTCACGAATTCAACCTGAAATATGATAGACGTATAGTAAGATTTTTTTAAATTGTGTTAGGCTGAAGGCCTAGAAAGCCTAGGCTGAAGGCCTGAAATTTGATATTCATCACTAATTTCAGCATTACTTGGATTACGTCACATGGAACACCTTAGAATTAAAACACCGTTCTAGGAAAGCTGGCCTATTTTATTTGGAAATATATATATAAATACTAGCCATACGCTCCCGGCTTCGCCCGGGTTCAAATTAAAAAAATTCCTATCTTTTAAGTTGGACCAAGTTAGGTACACATAGTTAAGAAGTTTTATCAAAATCGGTTCAGTAGTTTTGGAGTTCATTGGTGTCAAACATGTGAGACGAAATTTATATAGAGATAATAATATCTACACATAAATCCCAATCCTAACCATGCTAACTGATAAAAATGCGAAAGTAAGTTTGTTTTTTACTCTTTCACGCCTTACTTAACTACTCAGAAAAGGACATAGGGTACTTTTCATCTAAAAAAAAGTAATGTACCCAAGGGATCATATAAAAATTAAAATTAAAAAATCGACGCAATTAAAATTGAATTTGTGATTTAACATCTAAGAAAAAGGGACGTAGATGAAGTCGCATGCAAAAGCTTGTATTTTATAAGTGAAAAAGACTCCTTTACATTAAAAAATAAGCATTAATACAAAAATTTATTACAATTAAAGAAAAACATTGACCTGCATCAGCCGCTATGGTTATACGGAGTTTATAAGGAAAAATAGTTAAAATAGAAAAAAATACCTGCATAGCGAGCGCTTGTACGTCTCCGGCCTCTGTTGCGATGAAACTGAATATAACTTAATATACAAAACAAGTTTTTACATAAATTAATTATTTATGTATCATAAAGACTTATTATAATTATAATCAGGTTAGTTAATATATATATGTCGCAATACAATCGGAAAAATAGGATTTTTGCAAAAATCCTATATAGTACGATAGCAACGGACCGGATAATAGGAATCTAACAACGAATTTTGTAATCATTCGAGGTACTTTTAAGATCTTTGCAAAAATTCGACCAATTTTAGGTAAGTCGCGAATAAAGGCTCAACTGTCTCGAGCGCTGATTGGCCAAACTGACGGATGCGTTGATTGACCAACCAGAACACAGAAGCTTGACATTGACCAATCAGCGCTCCATTTTCTTAACGTCTTAAACAAATTGGTATTTTAGCAGAGATTTTGAAAGTATCTCGGATGGTTACAAAATTCGTTTAGTTTCCTATTATCCGGTCCTTTTTTATTTCTTTATTTTCACACATTCCACACAGCACCAACTAGTTCCTAAGCACTAAGATACCAGGCAATTAATATAGTACATATATTACTTTTTTTAAATACACATACATACATATTATAAATACAAACATCGATGATTCAGGTACGAAGGTAAAATGTTAACACATAAACTTGCCCCTTGCGGAATTTGAATCCGGGACCGTTTGGTTAACAGCTACTAGCCACTAGCCAAACGTACCTTTGCAATCGTACTAGGATTTTTGCAAAAATCCATTTTTTCAGGTTAAACTGCAACAAACATTTTAAACCGAGTTTTGTCGCTTCTTGATAAATGGATCGGGAGGTCATGGATATATAAAGAGGAAAGATATGATTGTTTGTTTGTTTATTTCCATTGAATAGGCTCCGAGACTACTGGACCGATTCTTTCACTGTTGGGAAAAAAATTATAAAACTTAGCCAGATTTATAATAAAAAAAATCTTTTTTTAAATAAAATAATTAAAATAATTTAAATATTTAGCCTGAGGTTCTATTCTAACGTTGGGTCTAGTGGCTAGTAATCCTAGCTGTTAACCAAACGGTCGCGGGTTCGAATCCCGCTAGGGGCAAATGTTTATGTGTTAATTGCTATTTTTTTTTTAATCTGATACATACATACATACATACAACAAACAAACATTCAAACTTTACCTCCCTATATTATAATATTAGTATAGAATATAGAAGATATTATAAATTTGCATATTATCTTGTTTTCTTAATAAATTTGGATTGTACCTAATCATTGCATCATAACCAGTCTAACAACTTTCTTCGGTTACTCGAGTAACAAATCAAAAATCTGTATTTGATATGTCAAACATTTATGATAACGCCAATCTCGAGTATTTCAAAATTACAATCGCCAAAAATATTTTTTGCATTTTCATAAACTGCCACGAGCTTGCGTTACCTACATCCGAATCGTCTGTATTTTAAATGGGAGCTTAGTTTGGTTTCACTTAACATCCCCTGTGAAAATCTGACGCGCTCGAGTAGTATTCAAATTTGTACCCCAACCCTCACCAACCCCACCATCCAAACCGGCAGATTAACACATAATTATATATCCGTTATCGGAGACACGTGTGACATATACATTGGAAATATCTGACGCGCTCGATTAAATCTCAAAATCCTCTCTTAAATATTTATTACGAAAAGAAAGGTTTAATCTTAGATTAATAAATTAGTCTCGCTGCGCTCGACTAGATACCGCCGTCGTACTTTCCAAACGGGGCAACAAATACTACGCAGAATTCGGCGTACCCGAGCCAGTCACACTGCAAGCTGTGTGTGATGTGTACGTGCCGAATGTTTTATTAAATTTTGGGCATAATAAAATGCCAGTTTGCGTAGTGAAACTGTGTAAAAATATAATGAAACTGTGTAAAAAGTGATAAAAAGTTTCGTTGTTTTACACACACTACAATAAAAAGTTGCCGCATTCACGGAGCTATTGTTTATAGATAGCGCGGTATCTATTCGAGCGCAGCAAGACCTATCATTAATCTAAGGTTTAAACAGATACATAGTTTCAATGTGAGTGTAACTAAGCTGTCCATTCTGCAAACGGTTTCGCCATTTTCACACCCCTAACTACAAAGAACATGACATGGCAGACATCTTTGTTGGTTACGACTCTTTGTTGCGAAACGCCACAAGCCATTTTCGAGAGCTTTGGCGAACTGACAGCAATACTTTCGTTGTCCGACAAGCTTGGCTACAGTACAGTCATAAGCGCGTCGGCCCCCGGCGTTATCTTTGATCTCAAAAAGTACTGCTTCTTTTGAATCCCTCACGTTTAGTTGTTTAAATGTGATCATATTACATTAATCTTTGTTAAATCTAAGTAAAACTTGTTGTTAGCATTATTGTTAGCGTCTGCTAAGTATTTATGTTGACTGAAGTTGATTTAAAAATGTTGTGCGACGTTTCAAAAAGAGTAATTCACTCATTCAGATTCATTCGGTGAATGAATGATATGATATTGAAGGGGTATCAGTCAGTTGAACTAACGCGTTCGCGTAGAGAAGTTATCGTCGTGCGTCTGCACATGTTATACTTAGTTGGGATTGTAGTTCTTATATATCGGTCGGACGACAAAAGTGTTTTACCAAACATAAAGTGCTAACAATATACATTCAGTGGCAGAAAATGTGGCCCACGTGCATATTGTGAATTTTTAAATAAACTAAGCATTATTTATGGCACTTTTAATGACAATAGATATCAAATGGATTGTTTTGATTATTTAAGTCATCCGTGCGAATCTAGGGCCTGCTAGTTATATTTTTTCATCAAATTGTATAATTGTATAAGTCTTATATGGCGATTATGTACTTTCTAAATGAAAACAAAAAAGAAATCAACTGACTTTTTATTCTAACTTTATTTTTATAAACATTTTTTTTTTTTTTTTTTTTTTAAATTTTTAATCCCATTTTCTTGCTTTTTTAAAATTATTAAACTCCACACTAAGATCTCTATCTAATATCTTAACGTTGGGTTGTTTCTCTGCGTTCTTTACGTGTTTGTTTTTCTTGTTGGAAGCTGTTCTATACTCGTTCGTGTCATCGTTTCTCCCGAAGATATCATGTGCGTATATTACACCGTCGACAGCATAATAAAACTTAAAAATAATTTCAGTATCAACAGCTGTCAGTCCTGGCACATATGCTGAGCTTGGCACAGGTGTAGAGCTCTCGCTGGTGACTACGTATGGTACACCGTCGATAATATAAGGTATAGTCCTTTGCGATTTCTGGGATGTACTATCCCAACCGAACATCGGTCGTCCTAGCACAGCGTTTTTTACATCAAAGTTGAATTCTTCAAACTTGTGCGGCACTGAATTTTCATCATACAAATAATGTAGTTTATTATCCCGATCAGAGTAAAAGATTCCTCCTGCCAAATCGAGGCCAAAGTCTTTCGCGTATTCGATTGCCTCGACACGCGTTTTAACTGTCCCATGTTCTGTCACTTTGTATATCTTATTATCTTTAGTTAGTATGTAAAATATATCTTTATTGGTAACTTTATCTATCGCCAAAATATCAGCAGTTATGTCACCGTATTTTAGCACTTTTTTTGTATCCGGGTTGAACACATAGATTCCGTCACTGGCTCCAATGTATACTTCTTTAGGCGGAAAATCGTTGGAGTTTGATGGATAATCACATGTTGAGTCTCTGCCATCATTGATTCGATGCAATTTATTATCAGGTAGCAGTACGTATTGACCAAGATTCTCTCCATTCTCAATTAAGTTGTAATAAATTGGCGGATGGTTACCGTGTCCACTGTAAGCATAAGCTTGGTTATCGATGTATCCAGAAAGCGGAACTAGTAAATTCTTTACTTCACGATTAGCTTAATTCTTGTAAATATTATATTTAACACCAATATTGGGCAGAAATACATTATCTGCGGGGGTATCTAGTGGATTATTTTTATCATAAACTTGAGGTGAATCATGGTTGGCTTCGCAATAGGCGCACACGGCAAGAAGTAGCAAAAGCCATTTGACCTGGAAACAGTAAACGAAATAATATGTTATAGATAGTAAAAAAAAATCTAGTTCAAAATGTATGGACGTTTGTTATTATTTATTAACATAAAAAGTACTAAAAGAATTTAGCTAAAACTATACAGCACCTAATACAGTTTATACATCAAAATAACACAGTAATTCACCTACTTTTGACTTTTGGTGAAAGATTTTTCATTTCATACTTTACGATCTGCCCAATTCTACGATCTGCCCACTACATATATATGCCCACGACAAATATTTCAGCAATGGACGAAGTGATACTGGGTACTCTAGCAGACAGAAATAGCTACTAAGCAGATAATAATATTAATAATAAGCGATAAGTAAATAAAATAAAAAAAATACCTTCATAATTGGTCAGCCACCGTTTCCTCGCGAAATTCGAAATACAAAGCCAAACATTTAGGCTGATACGTTTTATATATTATTATGCAATATGGTTATCATTGGTTATCGAACCAAATTTGATCTTTCACCTTTGTCTTTCGCTTATCTTGGTGCCTAACTATTGTATTTCCAGGTAGAGCTGTCATCGCCGCTTATAAAAACAATTCTTGTTACCTACTAATATTATAAATGCGAAAATTCGTATGGATGTATGTATGGATGTTTGTAACTCTTTCACTCAAAAAAGTACTGAACCGATTACCATGAAATATTGCATACACGTTGTCTGGGACACCAGAAAGGACATAGGGTACCTTTCATCCAGAACGCGGACGAAGTGGCGGGCACCAGCTAGTGTAAAATAAAAATGTCAGTTGTAAATTTCGCCTTTATTTTTATTAAGAAAAAAAAAATTTTTAGAGTTTTGTTATTGAGTTTTACAAATTATTGTTTGCGCCTAAAAATATGCAAGCATGTTTAGTTTCTTTGTAAAAAAAATATTATTGTAAGTAATCCACTTCAGTATCTTTGGTCCATCTTTAGTAGCTTGAGATTCCCGTCTGCCGAAACATAAATCTGACGTAGCGAAAATCTGTCGAAATAGAAATAATTCGGCAGTATAGACCACCATTACAGAAGATCAGCGCGAAATAATAGCACGTGTGCTGAGTGAATAAGTAAGGATTACTTAATTCTTGTTTTTTTTTTATTTATAGAATTACGGAGTCCATATTCCTATTCCTTTCCAATCCCTTATTCTTAACCCTACTACAGTCGGCAGTGCACTTTCAGAACCTGTGGCGTTGCTTGTTTTATAGGCGACGGTAGCCACTTACCATCAAGTGGACCGTCAGCCTGTCTGCAGACATTAACATAAAGAAAAATAAGATTATTAAAAATCTTTCTAAAAAACTTGGAATTAAAACCAAATAAAAATTTAGTAATACTTTTATTTAGAAATCGACAAAAATCAATTGTAACATTAGTTAATTTCATTTACAAATGTATACAGTAAATATTTACATTTCGTGTGCGTAAATGCATATAACAAATATGCCTTACAAGTAGTGACATTTTGCAAAAAAAGTAACTTCATTCATAGTTCGTATTTTCGTATGTATAGTACTACCCAAATGATATGGCTTAGGGATGTACCATAGATTTAGTATTGCTACCGTATGGGATGTACAATGTACATTGCGCGAAGAGAAATTTTTAAAGCGTGAGAAATGCTTACGACCAATCGACACACTTCGCGGCTTTTTCCAGTACCGCTATTGGTCGCCAGCTGGCGCCATGTTAGCGGTATTTTACGCTCGTGCGAGTGAGACAAAACTAATAGCTGCATTGTATTATGAACCTTATAGATATTGCATCTAAGGTTTAGTGTAAGTTTTAAGCTTCTTCGTTAATGCTCAATTCAGATAAATCTAAATCAAATTCAGATAATGTATATGGAAATATCTTCGACAAATTTAATAGTACATACCTACTTGTCAACAAAAAAAGTTTTTGACAAAAAGTCAAAATCTTTTTTTGTAGGAAAGGGAAAATTCATTGTATAAATTGATTCGAGAATGCATTTATACATATACCTAATAAGTTATTATTCTAATAGTTAATTGAAATTCATTTTGATATTAAAAGAAATACATATATTTAAACCAGATATAACTATATATTGCAAAATAATTTTAACTGTCCCTCAAAAATATTAATTTTATGTTTTGAAATATTTTTTTAATAATTCGATGTTATAGCTAACCATAAAATAATTTATTAACGACATAACATAATTATATGTAATTTACAAATAAATAGAAATATATATACGTACTTATAAATAATAAATCTTTTACAAAAATCTAATTAGGAACTGATAGTAGGTAATTAAATAACTTAAATTTAAATAAATAATTTTACACTTATGAAATATTAAATTCGGAATTTTTTACATTACCTATTTTTAATGTTAGATTAATATTTAGAAAATTAATAAGAAATTTTAAAACCTATTTTTTTTATTTTCTTAGTGATAATATTACGTGATTAATATTGCACGAAGTGACTTATTCTAGAATAAAAAAAATGTATTGACTTTCGTATAAAGTTATTCCCATAATTTGAAAAAAAAAAAAAAATCTCACAATATGTTTACTGGAATTTAGTCATTTTTTTATTCCCACTTTGATTCCAGCTGAGCCAGAAAAAATTAATAGGTCTAAGATTCCTAACACACTAATGCGGATGCTGTAGATCTAGCTAGATCCTAGATCTATGGGATCCATGGATCCATGGATGTTTTATATTTATAATATAATGTATTTACAAATAAAAAAGTAATATATATATATATATATATATATATATATATATATATATATATGTAGTATATCAACTGTCTGGTATCCATAATACAAGCATTAGTTGCTTAGTGTGGAACTAGATGGCGCTGTGTGGAATGTGTGAAGATATTTATTTATTTATTTATTTATTATATTGTAGCTGATAAATAGGAACCTCAGAACAGGCAGACATAACTTAAGTAGTTACAATGGTTAATTATACATAAGATATTATATTTAGACAATAAATTATTATTTTTTAAATAAGTACGGTAAATTATTTTTTATTTTATTGCTTGGTGATTTACGGACAAAAGACAATACAATTTTTATTATTAGATACTTACTTAGTTTAACGATAATGGAAATGTTTTTAATTACGTACATAAAATATACTTAGGCGATCTTAAAATGTTATATTTATATTATACACTATGGCACAGAAAATATACATAAAATATCTTATATTTTATCTAAAAGTGACTGAATTAGCTCAATATAAATTATTAATATTATAAATTATTATATATTATTTTAAAATTAAATCGTTTATGAAATAATTCAATTTAATGGATATTTTTTATTGCTCGTTTTAAGAATTCAGAAGATAGTTAAAATACGAAGTTAGAATTTCTCTTCATAGAGTCGTTGAATTTTTTTAATAATAATGCAAATAGATAAATTATTATTATACTTTTCCTTGTGCAACTGTCTCAAAAGAGTATTCATAAAGTTTGTTGGTTTTGAGTGAAATAAGTCAGTGAGTCACTGCTCTATACCAAAAATGTCGTTTGTCTTGACTGAAATAAATCAGTAAGTCACTGCTCTATACCAAAAAGTCATGCGTCTTGACTGAAATAAGTCAGTAAGTCACTGCTCTATACCAAAAAGTCATTTGTCTTGACTGAAATAAGTCAGTAAGTCACTGCTCTATACCAAAATTTATTTGTTTTGACCGAAATAAGTCTAAATCTCCAAATCCACTTTTCGAAAAAAATATTCAGATTATGATCGTTGAACAAGATTTTCTGTAAATTTTTATATTATTTGATTATTATTATTTATTCATCACGTGAACTTGTAGAAAATATTTCAAACGTTTTTCCTTGCCATATTGTGCGCAACGCTATTATAATTATTCTAAGTATGTAAACAGAGTTGGGCTCGAAAACGGCCAGTTTCATTCCAGTTAAAAAAACTTAGAGCCTATCTTCTGATTTTCCTCGGTGACCTGATCTGAACCAACTCCTTGTTGAGGCGTCATTTCTTCGCCGCAATCCCACTGATCAAGCCCTGAGCCGAAGATAGCGTGGCGAGAGTTATTCTGTCGTTGTTGGTCGACGAGAGACTCCTCTCTTGAGTGCTCAACAGTCGCTCGGCCGAGTTGAGCGTGCTCAGACTGAGTCGGCTGTCGGTGCTCGTGGTCTGAGTGGTGATGGGTGTGGTGGAACGTGTCAGGGTCTTCGGCAGCGTGGTGGCAGGTGGAGAGGTCCGCAACGCCGTCGGCTTTTGGTCTCGGCCACTGCAAACCTGGACATTTAAAAAAATGTTAGGTACAGACATTTTTAACAAAGTTGTTTACAAGTTTAGAGAAATTCACTAAAGGCTTAAGGCGCTTAAGTTTAGACAAAATATTTTGATAAGTACATTTTTCTTTTCGTATCACCAAAACTTCTATAATATTTTTGAAAAGAAAAATTGTTTTTTTTGGGTTGAATTCCCTACTGCTCCTATGCGGGTACGACAATTGGAAATTTTTAAACACGTTAAAAAACTAAAAACGTTCTTCGTCGTCTCAATTTTTTGTTTGTAATTTATTTGTGTATGCGTTAAAATTGCCTTATGTTATCTAAGTATACTCGTACCTACTTTTTATATTTGAAAAATAAACAAATAAAACACAACATAGCATAATTAAATCGGCCAACATTTAAAGAGAAACTGTACACTATTGAATCAATAAAATATTACAGAGCAAGATAACTTAATTATAAAATGAAATAAAGTCTTAAAAGCTTACCTGATGATGGTTCTCCCAGTCCTTGTGCTGACAGAAGGCGCCGCAGTATCGGGCCGAATTACATCCGGAACAAGTCTCTTGCGCCTTTCTACCGCAGTTCCAACAGCACTGGACCAAAACCAAATAAAAATAAGGCACTCGCACTAGTGCTGCCACATCGCTAGTCCCTGGTTTATTCATTTATGAATTTTAATTAAATATATAACATTTGTCTTAAAATATATGTAACTAATAAGAGTTTATTAATTATTATTATAGAAATGCACCATTGCACATGCACAAGTCTCAAAAATCCGACTAGTAGAACCGAGCCACTCGATCAATCAAACAAACAAACTCTTCAGCTTTATAATATTAGTATAGATAATTAGTATACAGATTGTGAACAAAAGATAAAATTGGACATAAAAAAATCTTCTTACGTTTTGTTGCTGAGCGTTAGGACTGAGGTCTCTTGGCGGAGTATGTCTTCTCTCTAAGCGCTCCAATTTGCTTCTCTCTGCCGCAACCAGTTCTAAGGCTTTCGTTTCAGCCGCGCCCACCGCTCGCTGCAGCTCCAACAAAGCCTGCCGCTTCACCTATTCAATTAAAGCCATTCATTGTATTTCTTTATTATACAAGCTATAATTGAAAATTATTAACTTTTTTTATTAGAAATGAGTTTGCTCTTGACAAACATCCAGCTGTGTAGCGAAGATGAGGCATATGATGGAGCGAGCTCAGACAGAAGACTCCTATTCATTCCAACTTTGAAAAGATTTGGGCATAGATAAATGATTGGTCTCGCTGCGCTCGACTAGATACCGCCGTCGTACTTGTAAAATGCGGCATAAAATAGTACGCCGAATTCGGCGTACCCGAACCAGTCACTGCAAACTGTCTGTGATGTGTACGTGCCGAACGTTTTATTAAATTTTAGGCATAATAAAATACCTGTTAGCGTATTGAAACTGTGTAAAAATATAAAAAAACTGGGTAAAAAGTGATAAAAAGTGACGATTTTTTACACATACTACAATGAAAAGTTGCCACATTTTCGAGCTATTGCTTTTGTATAGCGCTCTATCTAGTCGAGCGCAGCGAGACCAATCAATTATCTTTGGATTTGGGTTTATATGAGCTCGGAAATACAGACGCCGCAGAGAGTTTCAAACCTTTGGCAGTGCGCATTATAAAGGATGTTTTAAAGCGCTTGGTCCGAAAAAGAGGGATTTCGACAAGATGAGGCTGATACGTAACAGTATCGGCAAGTGTTACCTGATTAACCGCATCTTCAGCCCGTCTTCTGACCTCGGCCACTCGTTCTTCCGTCTGACGAACGGCCGCTGCCATTATTTCGCTCGCTGCTCTCTTTATATCATTGCTTTCAGTTGGTTCTACGCCTATGCAGACAGACAAACATTTATGTCCATTAGTTAATGTTTAAAATTCAAAATTAGTTAAGGTTCAAATTCTTTTAAAAATTCCTGAGTGTCTCAAGATAAAAGTTTTTGACTAATGTGTGTTGCCAGTGATGACATATGGCGCTGAAACATGGTCTCTAACTATAGGCCTTGTAAGGAAGCCCATGTAAAGCAGACAAGAAAAGTGCTTTATCAGTTTCGATTACAAATTTCATTCATTTCAAAATTTGCTAAGGCTTACATTTGAAATAGGTATTGATTAATGATTGACATAATTTGTCATCGCTAATAAAGATAGCAATAGAAATTGTCACTTTGAATTTTCAAAGGAAAACAGACCTTTATCATTCTACAACATACAAAGAATGTTCAATCTTAGGGTGATGGTGATAAAGCACTTTATTTGTCGAGTTTACATAATAATACCCGTAAGTTTCCCTAAAATAAAATAATAGATAAATACTATGTAAAGATACCTCTCTGCTGCAATATGGCGAGCGCTCGTTTCGTCTTCTCCACCATGCTGAGTATACAGTTGAGCATTGTATTGATGTTCTTCCATTCATCGTCTGTCTTCAGAAGACCGGTTGCTGTGCCGCCCAGACCTCGTTGTTCGGCGAAGGGCGCGTTCATTGAGGATACGTCACGAACTGTGATGCCACCTTCAAGTTTAATATGACCACTGCGTGACTTCCAGTCACTCGCTCTTTACTACAGTTCACACGTATGTGTTGACATGCTTTTGCGCGCGGTTTCGTCCGCATATATTTATTAATTACAGCTAGTGAGTAATATTTTTTGATGTTAAGTTCGGCAGAGAGGCTGACGGTTCAATTGTAAAGTGGCTTGAGATATAGTGTAGATGGCGCAATATGTGTGAAACTTCAGATATTCTAAAATATTAAAAAAAAATTGAACGTAACTATAACGCATTCGTGTGACAATTTTGATTTTACTCCCATAAATTAACGAGTAAACTCCAAAAACCTATCCTCAACTAAGTATAGTAACCTAATGGGACCTGCGCACATAGTTGGCTAACTATGTGTGCCTGCACAAGGTCCCTCCGTCTGGGGATTGCCTCGGTGTCTCCGGGCAATCCTCCACTGGCGTCAGCCTAGCAATGGCTAGGCAACCCTGGGTTGGATCGGAGTTGGTGCCAAGGCAGAACCTGGGCCATCCCGCACAAAGGGCAAGGAGGCACCGGGGAGTTTTAGTGGGTATTTCCGGGACCGCTATGACTAGCATAGCGTGGCGCGCCGGCTGACCCTCACACACCCCTACCGCCTAGCCAGCGGTAGGAAGTCTGTAAATGGATTTTTAACGACAAAAAAAAAAAGTATAGTAACCCATAATTTTGTTTAATTAAATGCTTAATAAACAAATGTTCTCGTACCGTCTCTCCTCTCAAATGCCCCATCCTGTCCTTGGTAGCTGTGGTACGGATGGTAATCGAACAGGCTCGCATTGCTCGGAAGCGGATACAGGAACGGCGAGGGGTTCATGAATAGGCTCCTCTTCGGATGCGGCGGATACTCATCGGACGTCCCGTTCGTTTGAGGTGCATCGTAGAACCTGCGACAAAATATAGACAAAAAATAGAAATCGAAAGAATAGGCAATGCCAATGGACAGAAAGAAATGAATCCCTACTAATATTATAAATGCGAAAGTTTGTATGAATGTATGGATGTTTGTAACTCTTTCACGCAAAAACTACTGAACCGATCACCATGAAATTTTTCATACACGTTGTCTGGGACACCAGAAAGGACATAGGGTACCTTTCATCCAGAACGCGGACAAAGTCGCGGGCACCACCTAGTATGTAATATTTCGGCCACTTTTTTTTTTCTCCAGTCAAATCTGCAATCAATCGTCAACTTTAAGTAGATGGTTTGCAAACTCATGTCGAGGAGGGAAAGTCTACTAAGAAGATTCCCTATATTTGTAAGTACCCTCAGTTTATATTATAGGGTAAGGAAATGACGTCTTTTTAGACGTAAGTATGTTATAAGCACAGATTATAAAGACTAATTATAAGACTTCAACGTTTCTAATAAACCACAGAGACCTGCAGAGACTTTTCAGTATGGAATTCTGAAGTCTTTGGATGATACTCAAGCTTCAGTCACAGGCGGAGCCCCACACCGGATACCGTAAGTCCGAACAGTATACCTATGTTAATACAAACACTAGCTTTTGCCCGCGATTTCCTCCACGCCTCTTTTTCTTGAAGTTTTGGGGTGTTAAAGATATTTTTGTGGCTTAAAACGCTTTAGAAGTCTTTCAAAAGTTTTAAAGACTTGGAGATGCACTGACTTGTTTTTTTGAACGAAACTATTCACGAATAATAAAGGATAATTGAAAACGGAATCCACAAAAGGCTTTAAATAATACAAAACCAGCATTATGAATTGGGAACTTATTTGCCGTTAATCTGGAGTACAAACAAACTGAACAATGCAAAACTTTACAACAGATTACCGAAGAGGATTAATAAGGCTATTTTTTAGGCTGGCGCAAGATGTTGACGGGTAGCGTATTCAAATAATTTTAACAACATAGAAGAAGTATTCGAAAAAGACATACATTTATAAAAAGAAAAAAAATATTAATTATTAGCTGTTGCCCGCGACTTCGTCCGCGTTCTGGATGAAAGGTACCCTATGTCCTTTCTGGTATCCCAGACAACGTGTACAAACTGTAAATTATAATTATAAATTATAATATATAGTCTAGATAGTCTTTTTTTATAACTTCAGTAGTTAGTGTTGCTTATAAAGAAGTTTGTAAAGAGTAAAATAAAATAATTCTTATTTTAATGTTATATCGCTTCCGCCTGTCACTTGAAAACTATAAGAGGTGTTTACGGCCATACTTCATTGATAGAGGCGTGGTTTTGTTCGGTTCTCTCTTGTTTCGATTATTATTTATTGTCTATTCGACTCCCGGTCTTACTCAACTCTATTTAGGGTTCGGTGCAAGTTATAGAATAAGGCGACTTTTCAAAAGCTATTTAAAACCGTTGGCATTCATATTTCTAAACACATCTATTTCTGAGTGGATATATTATATTTTAAGTATATTTTAAAAGTTTAGTTTAAAAATAGTTTATTTGCTGAATATGGGCTATTGTTGTTGTTGTTGTTGTTGTAATATGGGTTAAGTTGTTGTAAATTTTAACAGATAATATTCACATATTGAACAGACAAGCGGTGTGCAAAGCTAAAAAGCAAAGAGTAATTAAATAATAATTGTATTTTTTATGTTATATTTATTTAAGACATTTTTTTTACGTCAGATTAATGTAAGACATAAATCCAAAATAACATAAAAAATATTTTATGTTATATTTATGATGAAAATCGCTTCGTTCTCATAATTTGGAGCAAGCGGTGGAAAGCCGCCAATTCGCTTGAGACACGGCATTGTTGTGTTTTGAATGCATTTGAGTGGAATACCAACGTGATGTATCGTAGATCATTATTATATCGTACATCCTATATATGCAGTCGTAAATTATAAATACATAGGTAACTATAACATTTTTATAAATGCGAAAGTTTGTATGAATGTATGGATGTTTGTAACTCTTTCACGGAAAAATTACTGAACCGATCACCATGAAATTTTGCATACACGTTGTCTGGAACATCAGAAAGGACATACCTTTCATCCAGAACGCGGACGAAGTTGCAGGCACCGGCTAGTATTATATAAAATTAATTAATAAAATGTCTAATTACTTAAGTGTAATTAAATATTTGACACTAGTAGGTAAGACACGTGCAGTATTAATAAAAGTAGTTGAGAACATTGTCGATCGACGTTAGCAACATCTGCTGCGGCTATTAAGCGCCTACCGTCTAACGCCTGCTTGCTCCGTCATAGCAAAGTTTAGAACGCGTTAATTGCTCATACTAAAACGGCAGGCGCTGCAAAATCATTACACTAAACGCTTTTAAAATTATTTCGATTAACTAAATACTTTGTGATTATTAGCGTATTAGTGATACTTAGTGATTATTACTAAATACTTAGTGTAGTCATTCATTCATTATATGTATTTATAAAGTATTTTTTTTAAATTGCAAAATTTGGAAATTTATTTTTTAGGGCCTCTTTCACCAACTACAAGTAAAGTGTTGATTAGTTACTTTTAGAAATAATTTTATGTTTTATTAAATTATGCACTTGGTTTAGTGCATCCTTCGCTAGGCGATTTTTTTTAAATTATTTTCTTTTTAATGTTTCGGACTTTTACCGTACAAACAAAGGTACCTATATCAGCTAAATTATTTCCGGTGACAGGTGACTTAAAATGACGGTTAGCCTACTTGACAGACGGTGAAAGAGGCCCTTATTCTATTATTATACTTCAAAAGCAACAAATGCAAACCTCGAAAGCCATAGTTTTTTTACCATAGTTAACTAATTAAAGAGTAAACAAAGGCAACATTAAAAACAAGAGCTCTCAATAAGTCAGGTGGCCGCTGTGGACAGGCAGGTAATTTGTCCAACCCTCATCCCCTCTGATCTTTGCTACCCTCCATGCACCCCTTCTATCTTTGTCAGTTGCACGCACCCCGTCTGGTGACGATTGCGTTTTTACACGGTCACTTTTTGATATTTAATATCTCTGTTAATACTTGCAAAAATATATTATTTCAATGCTTAATACCCAAATGATATACTCAATCTAATATATAGAATTCTCGTGTCGCGGTGTTTGTTGCCAAACTCCTCCGAAACGGCTGGACCGATTTTGATGAAATTTTGTGTGAGAATCGGCCAACATCTATTTTTTATACCCCTAAATGTTAAGGATGGTCCCTCCAAAAATTTATTTTTTATTTTTCGCAAAATAACGTTTGCCGGGTCAGCTAGTAATATTATAAATTACTCGACCAATCATCATGAACTTTTTGTATACACATCAGTACAGAAAAGGACATAGCGTAGTGTATCTTTCATCTAGAAAAGAAGTAGATAGGTACTGTCCCTGACTAACACTTACATCATTTAAAAAAAAATCAACGCCTGACAAAAAAAGCGTTCTGACAATTTGTTAAACAATTATTGTGATTTATGTCAATATTTGATTGAATTATTTGAAATGTATAAGCTCAGAAACTTAGATGGGATAAGAAAAAAAAATTCCGGCATGTAATACAAGCATTAGTTGCTTAGTATGGAACTTGACGGTGCTGTGTGGAATGTGTGAAGATATTTATTTATTTAAGTTGTCGAGGATACCTACGCCTACTAAAGCTCTCCGGCCTTAAAATGACTTAGATTACCGGACTTAGACTCAACTGAGTTTAAACCTCTTCATCACAAAGAGTCATTTGGCACACACCGTAGTTGATGTAAAAGAGATTCCGAACCCCGCATTCGGTTTGAACCAGATGCGTGTTAATATGAGCCGTTGGATTTATGAAATAAGCCGACCCTATCGGTTTTCGGTTGTTTGCCAAATCGTGATATATGAACGGTAAAAGGCTTCCGACGTCCATTAGTGGCGGCAACGCGCATGCGTTATGGCCAACGCACTTTGTAAGTCACCGTATGCATTATTTTTGATTAAAAGAGGCGGCAGATAGGCTGACAGTCTACTTGATGGTATGTGGCCGTTCTATCCCCGGTTTAGACCGGGGGTAGAAGTTGAATTTTGGAACATAGGTTTATTTTCACTTAATTAATCAATATAAATAAATTATTGAATGATTGATTGATTGATGGATTGATTGATTGATTGATTTTATAATGAAGAATCCGCTAAAAGAGGATTAAAAAAATCAACTCCAGATTTCAACTCAAGAGGATTCAAAAAGTATAATATACTAATATATAAAACAAACAAACAAATTTATAAAAGAGGAAAAATTTGTTTGTTTGTTTGCATTGAATAGGCTCTGAAACTACTGGACCGATTTGAAAAATTCTTTCACTGTTGGGAAGCTTTATTATCGGCGAGTAACATAGGCTATATTTTATAAAGTTACGCGGATGAAGTCGCGTGCAACAGCTAGTTACTAATGATAGGGCGACAGAGACTTAGTAAGATCACTACCAAAAAAAAGCTTTGAACTTATTTGGGATGAAGCAAGAACTTACGGATCACTGGCCCTCCTCTTGTTAGCGGTGTCGGCGTTGGGACCAGGCTGCACGAAGATCTCACTGCTGTCTCCTCCTGACTCCAAGATCAGGTACTCGTGCGACCTTATGTACTGCAGGGGAGTCTGAAAACGAACACAATATTCAATGAAAAAAATCTGTGGGCCTAAGGAAAAGGGGCATATTATTATATATACTAGCTGAACCGGCAAACGATGTTTTGCCAAAAAAATAAATTTCATCAAAATCAGTCCAGCCGTTCCGGAGGAGTTTGGCAACAAACACTGCGACACGAGAATTTTATATATTAGAATATATAAAATATATAAACCCGCGCTGGTGCCCGCGATTCGTCCGCGTTCTGGATGAAAGGTACCCTATGTCCTTTCTGGTGTCCCAGACGACGTGTATGCAAAATTTCATTGAAATCCATTCAGCAGTTTTTGCGTGAAAGAGTTACAAACAAACAAACTCACATTCACATTTATAATACTAGCTGGTGCCCGCGACTTCGCCCGCGTTGATAAAGCAATATATCGCCTGACATCGTTATTGCTATTAGCCAGGAGTTAGTTTCCTTAATTTTGGATGATCCCTCGGGAACAGTTCATTTTTTCTGTATGAAATGTACCCTATGTCCTTTCTTGTATCCCTGATAACTATGCCTGATAAGGTGTTTGCATTTAATGATGATCGGTTCAGTAGTTTTTGCGTGAAAGAGTTACAAACAAACAAACTCACATTCACATTTATAATACTAGCTGGTGCCCGCGACTTCGCCCGCGTTGATAAAGCAATATATCGCCTGACATCGTTATTGCTATTAGCCAGGAGTTAGTTTCCTTAATTTTGGATGATCCCTCGGGAACAGTTCATTTTTTCTGTATGAAATGTACCCTATGTCCTTTCTTGTATCCCTGATAACTATGCCTGATAAGGTGTTTGCATTTAATGATGATCGGTTCAGTAGTTTTTGCGTGAAAGAATTACAAACATCCACACATACGTCCATACAAAGTTTCGCATTTATAATATTAGTAAGGATAGAGCGCTATACAAAAGCAATAGCTCCGAAAATGTGGCAACTTTTTATTGTATTGTGTCACTTTATGTGTAAAAAAATCGTCACTTTTTATCACTTTTTACACAGTTTTATTATATTTTTCACAGTTACAGTTTCACAGTTTCACTATGCAAACTAGTATTTTATTATGCCTAAAATTTAATAAACATTCGGCACGCACACATCACAGACCGTTTGCAGTGTGACTGGCTCGGGTACGCCGAATTCGGCGTACTATTTTATGCCGTATGACGGCGGTATCTAGTCGAGCGCAGCGAGACCAATCATTTATCTATGGATCTATCCATATCTATATATATCATCTATGATAAAATAAAATGAACCTGTTTCGCCCTTCGCGCTCGTGCCTGCAGATCCCTCTGCGCCAGAGGTAAGAGCGCCCTCAGGAACCCCGGCACTGAGGCGCGCAGTGGGTAATTCGTGCACTCCTGCACCCCGCTCTGGAACTCTTCAATGTTCACAGCACCGGACTGGACCATACAAAATAATTATGACCACATCTGTATTGGTATTACACATTTATTTCATAACAATACTTAGGCTAAGGGCCTCTTTCACCATCTGTCAAGTAGGCTAACCGTCATTTAAAGTCACCTGTCACCGGGAATAATTTAGACCCATATGTGTATTAGTATTACCCATTTATTTCATAACAATACTTAGGTAAGGCTAAGGGCCTCTTTCACCATCTGTCAAGTAGGCTAACCGCAATTTAAAGTCACCTGTCACCGGGAATAATTTAGACCCATATGTGTATTAGTATTACCCACTTATTTCATAACAATACTTAGGTAAGGCTAAGGGCCTCTTTCACCATGTGTCAAGTAGGCTAACCGTCATTTAAAGTCACCTGTCACCGGGAATAATATAGCTGATATACCATTGTTTGTACGGTAAAAGTCCCAAACATTAAAATGAAAATAATAATAAAAATTCGCCTTTCGAAGGATGCACTAAACCGAGTGCATAATTTAATAAAAACATGATTTTTTTCTAAAAGTAACTAATCAACACTTTACTTGTAGTTTGTGAAAGAGGCCCTCAGTCATTTATTTACTAATATCATGTATATTATGATATATTAGCTGTTGACGAGCTTTAGTGTATTTTATTTAAAAAAAATAGAAAAGCTTTTAAATTCTCATTGTGATGTACCTACACTCATAGAAAGTCATTCTGATGTACAGTCGGGGTAAGAAAAGGTTCATCACCTTAAAGTCGACAGACCGTATCGTTTTCGTTTCCGTTTCCGTTTTCTTACCGCGACTATACAAAGTTTAGAATACCAAAATCTGGTATTTTTAATATACTTACAACAAGATTGTATATCAACTGTCGAACTCTCTCCCCTGTGTCGGATCCTACGTCTGTCGCGAACTGCTGCAGCGCTGAGAGGAATCGCCTTAAGCGCTGTAGCGCTGGCGCGGCTCGCGACCCTTCTGGTAATGGAGGCGATAAGGACTCTGTCGATGATAGTGCTGCTGGGAATATATAATAACGTCATTAAGACATACTTCAATACCAGACTTATTGTATAAGAAAGTTTGTTGGAGGGAGTTACATAAATAACTTTTTGAGGCAGAGGCAGAGGGCATACTGCATTTCGCAAGTGTTCACATACACAATGCAGGTGCGGTGAAAATAGCGGCGGAGCGCGCGATTCAATCGCGTCGTCAGGTAAGTTCAAAGTTTGAATTTCAAGTCGCTAGAAATGATTTATGTCGTCCAATACAAAGGAGTTTATCAATGAATCATTGAAAATAAAAGATCGTCGTTCATTTTTTCAACCTGTGACAACACGTCACATTCGCGCTAACGCCTGCCGGCCAAAGTGAACGAACACGAGCTCGCCACATCCACCGCTACCGCACCCGCCTCCGCGCGTTCATTGTGAACAAGCACTTAGGCGGCCCGTGTGGTGGCAGTAACCCTTTTAAAGCAGCCATGGTGAAATAACAGCATGTGTGCTGTGGTGTTTCTTTAAGTGAGTAAGAGATGCCATATTTGGTTTATATACCACTACAAGTGCCACTTATTGTAATGGTGGCCGACCGACAATGTATAGGTTATTCTACAGGTATAAGGCAATGAAATCTGTCATTTCTTAATGAAACACAAAAAAAGAAAATAAGGTATGGTGTTTGAATAATGAACACAGACTAAAACGACAGGTCACCAGCAGTTCCGTTATTCTGTGGACTCGGCGGACCAGGCGTTGGAGAGGACCTCATCTCCTCCTGCTCAGGAGACCGTCGCTCTTTACCACCTGGAGGTGCTGCAACAAGAGATAATTTCTTTTGTTAACTTTATAAGTAGTAAGTGGATTGCCACGGATGTCGCAAATACGCTGCCGACTTAAGGTATGGTAGGACCTTAAGGTAAGGTAAGGTATGATTAAATGTAAGGTATGACAATTTTTAACTCAAACATAGCCGCTGATAAAACCTAGTGCAAGCCAATCGATACTAAATAGAGTAAAGAATAAAGGGGCAGTTGAGACCACATTCATCCTTACGTCATATTATAAAACAAAGTCCTCCGCCGTCTGTCTGTCTGTTTGTTCGCGATAAACTCAAAAACTACATGATGTTTTCACCTAGGTATGGATGGAGTTGTTCTCGAGGAAAAAAGTTACGCGGGCGAAGTCGCGGGCAGCAGCTAGTAGTTGTATAATATTGTTATTAAGTTCTCGAAATATCACTTTTATTCGCTTCGCATGGATTTAATATTTTTTTTTTGCAAATTATGTAAACAAACTTTACTCATTCATCGCTATTTAAATTTTAGAAAAAGTTGTATGTAGAGACCAGTGTATGTCGCTTAGTAGGAGCAATTTGTGCATGTTAACAAGGGCGCTAACGGGGCACTGTCGTCTCAACAGGCACCTTAAAATAATGGGTCTCGCTAGTACGGGAGAGTGTCGCTTCTGCCATGAAGCAGAAGAAACACCAATGCATATCCTGTGCGAGTGTGGCCCTTTGATGCACAAGCGTAGTCACATCTTAGGAAGCCACACAATGGCTTGTGAAGATGTGAGGAATGCCTCTATCAAAAAAGTACTACAGTTTCTTGACGTGGTAGGTATTGGTAGAGAGCTTTAGTTTACGTGGCGATCACAATATTTCAGCAATGGACGATGTGATACTGGTACTCTAGAAGACAGGAATAGCCACAAAGCAGATAATAATAATAAGGGGCAGTGAGTAAAGCCTGAGAATGTTTTCCAATAATGTTTTAAGTGAATTTAGTGGTGAATGCGATATAAAATGAGCAGCACTTGGCTATGCGTCAGCACGTAACTCATCACGCAGTTTACACAGGCCCGTCCGCACCGCCCAATACACTAGGGCGGCCGTGTGGGGCCACTAAATCGGCGTTACACATAGGCGTGTATGGAACTCATTTATTATAATCCTTTAAGAGAAATCAATACAATAATTTAAAAATAAACTTTATACGAGTAGAAGAATTTGTCGTATATACGGCTCTGGCGAAATGGATACTAAAATAATTGTCGGATAAATCCGACTCTGGCGGTTAAAAGACTTCGCATGGATGAAAATTTTTTTTCTGCATATTATTTACAAAAGTCGCTTTCCCCGTCTGTCTGTCTGTCTGTATATGCGCTAACTCCGCCTAAATCACGCAACGGATTTTGATGTGGGTTTCACCATCGGTTAGATAAAATAATATTTTGTCGCCGACTGTCCGGGTCCCTCTGTTTTCTCGCTAATTACTTCTAAACTACGAAATGGATTTTGGGACCATGAGTCACACTTAAGTATAGGTAATGTTTACAATTAGTGATTCCACCAAATAGTGGGACCACGAGCCAATGACTTAACTGTTAGTAGGACCATGAGTCAAACATCTTTTCACTAAGGCCTGAAACACATAAACGCGCGGATCAAACTGAAAAGGTAGATACATGTTTTTAGAACTTCTAACGCGCTGTTATGTAGACAAGGAACACTGTTTAGTTTGATCTTGTACCGCGCGGTTTGATAGTTCTGCCTTTTATTTAATCTGTGGTTCTGCGCGGTCATGTGAACCTAGTCTAATAGAAAGAGGTATAAACGAAGAAGGTTGTATAAAAAAAATTGCATCCCGCGTGAAGTCGGGAGCGGGTCGCTAGTTTATAATATTAGGATTATTACCAAAGAAAGTAAAATTAGTTGTGATGTCACTCGCTTATGGGCGGATCGATCACAGACTCAGTGCACTGACTGTACTGTTTCCTACGGGGGCGCAAGAAGTCGCGGGCGAATATAATAAATAATGGTAAAGTAATCCAAACCTATTAATAAAATGAAAATATTACGAATATTTATTAAGAGCATGTTAATGAAATATTTTTTCTAAATAATATTTCTAAATTAGTAAGTACATTTATTATGATAGAGCTGGAGAGCTAAGCTGCGGGTGACAGAATAAATAAAAGTTTTGTCGAAAAGCTAGTGGTGTGCCAAGTGCGGCCCGCGTGCTACGGACACGAGCCCTCCACTCTCTAGGGATGTGCGTACATCGCATGACAAATTGTCGATACTAGATTTTTTGTGTGACTAAATATTTTTCATTTAAAAATACAATTTTTTATAGAACAATTTTTTATCTAAGTATATTTTTATTATTTTGCTAAAAATCGTCTCTGTAGACGATTTGTACAAATAGAGGTGCAAAATGTGCTGCCAAACTTGTAAGAATTTATTTTTATTTAAAACTTTATCCAACCCATGCGACATTGATCGGAATGTACCATACACAGCGACTCAATATACAAATAATTTACTTATATATATTTATGAAAGATGAGGATAAACTAGGTAGTAAAAGCTCGGGGTAGGCAATAAATAGGGTTTTGGTGAATGACAGCCAACGCTGCTATTTAATGAGGGTCTTCTCTTTGAGGCTTGTTATAGCTGCCGGACTTGCCAACCCCGTTTATTAGTGCGGAGTATAGTAATAAATATATAATACTAGCTTTTGCCCGCCGCTTTTGCCATGCACTTTTTCTTAGAATTCTCTATTGCTCATATATTTTTATCAGACGTTAAATGTTTTATTATTATTATTAGATTATGTATTTCTAAAAATAAAAACAGTACTTTTAATCAATGTAAATACCCTATGTATTTTTTACATAGACACACTTTGACAGTGGTTTTTTTTTTCACTGCAAAAGAATTCAATATTTGAAACCGTAAGTAAATATCGACAAGTGTACGACCCCAACCCTTCTCGTTACTGTATGTTGTTCGTGGCAGGCGACACCTCGCCCCGGGCTCGGCTTTCATCTCGCCTCCACAAATTATATCGTGCAAAAATATTTTCTAATGATATTACTGATGTGCGGTTGTATTGCTTTTGACGTGTCTCTTTAAGAATGGCATTATTCTAAGAGTGTTTATTACTCAGACCTCTCCAATGCTCTTTAAGTCTAGTTTCTAAATCAACTAGAGGTTAAAAGATTTTTTAACACTATAACAAGTATAAAAGGATTTGACTTGATGCAGTTTATATTCAAATTTATTTATTTATTTATTATCTAATAAGTAATTTTATACAAGTTGATAAAAATGTCTGAAAACCTTTATTAGTTTTGTCTTAAATTTATTTTCAACTATATATGTATTATATGTTTTTTACATTATTACATAGTTAATCCTGAGTTAATCATGTTGTACATATTTAAATTTTTACAATCGTTGCTCGTGTAAAACAAAAGTCAAATTTAGGTACTGATGTTAATTTTAGCATTTAGCTGTTTAGATGTAACTACACAAAAACGCAAAGGCATATTATGACATTTTATTATCATTTTAACTACATTACTATATACTAGCACGCGACTTCGCCCGCGTAACTTTATAAACTATGCTATGTTACTCCCTGATAATGTAGCTTTCTATAAGTAAAAGAATTTTCAAAATCGGTTTTTTAGTTTATTCATTGCAAACATTCAAATCTTCTCTATTTATAATATTAAAAGAAAATTTGGCAGAAGTTTAATATATTACAATATATAAATTATTATATGTCCACTCGAGCCAACTTATTTGACACTCACTAACGAGTTATAATTCCCGCTGTTTTAGTGGCCCACCGTTATCATGTTGGCCACTCGGACACCTGCAGATTCAAACTGGTCGTCGCGATAGGCGCCCAACTTTGTGACACTTTGACTGGCTTGTTGGCTGCTCTACGATATCCGCGATGAGAGGATATTCCGTACCTCACAATTATGACATTTAGCTCTGTTAGAGCGTCAGACACTTTGGTTAAATAAAATACAAACTTATTCATTGTCAAAATACTTATTATCTACTAGTGACCGGCTGCCAGCTTCGAACCTTATAAAAATAACGAACCTTATAAAAATAAAATAGTGTAGATATCTAAGAAATAAAATTATATTTAAAAAAGAAAAGTTACAAGCTGGTAAAACAGTAATATTGTAAAAATATAATATATAAAAATTATAGTTTAAAAAAAACTTAAAAATATAAAAAATGTACAGAAACTTATTGTACCGAAAGACTTCGTTCTGTCAAAAGTTATTGGACTGTGGCAAACAAAATCCAGGAAAATTCTCTAATTTTTTTCTTTACAAGAATCTTCCTTCCATAAGAGCAATACATTTAGCAATTCATTGTCACATATGTATGTATACATAATATATAGTTTTAATAATTGTTTTTCATAAGAACCTTATAATATTCGTAGAGCAATACATATATATTTTGTATACCCGCAGAATGAAATGAAACGTCACGCACAGCCGCCAAGCGCAGGCTGCTGCTAAGTGCTGCGGGTTAGAGATGTGACACTTATCGATAGAATATTATCGAGAGCACGGAATCAGTTTTTACAAGACATAACATGACATGACATCGAGTTTGACAAAGGTCATGAGATAAAGCTGTGAATTGTGAATTTAATTTTCGGTTAGATATACTATTCTTATATGCACCTAATAATACGTTTACAATAATAATTTATAGAGCTATTCTCGTTAATTAAGCATTGTTGTGGTAAGTATGTTGTTTAATGATTTTCTTTCTTTCTTTCTTACAAATGCATAATATATGGTAAGATTATTATTACATGTCGAGATTAAATGTAATAATCTTTGGTTCTCAAAATAATCTATTTTTTTTATAGATGCACATTTGTTTTAATAAAAAAATACCTATTGTTGAACACACAAATTTTGTAGCAGGACTATTTAATTGGGCTCATATTATAATAAATCAGAATCCACTATTAACCTAAAATCCAACTTACATATTTAACATTTGTGAGTTAATCGAATCTATCGATTTATTATATCGAACTGACGCACATCACTAGATATGAAGGCCGCGGGGCGACATCAACAGTGTCGGGAACACTCACCGGAGGGCGCGGCTGCGACAAAAACACAAGTGTGTACGGGCCTTTATCAACTTAATAGAAGTCTGTGTATAACATCCAATACATTATTAATATAACCTCAAGTTACACATACATAGGTATGACCACGAGAGTTAAATGAAGATAATATTTCAACATAATAAATATCTTTTTGTAGTTGGAGTGCACACTATGCGGTTCGGTTCGATTCCCGGCTCTGTTTTGAAAGGCTCTGAATGAATACATTTTGCAGTCATTTTGGCAGCCCGTCTGGCAGAACTCCAGACTACTCCGAATAACAGAACAGAAGACAACAGAAGACCACCCTTATGATTCTGCGAGTTAGAAAGAGATACTAGACCCCATTTTCCCTATCCCTTCCCTTCCTAATAATCCCTTATCTAGCTTATCCTTAATCCTACTACAATCGGCAGAGCTTTACAGCACCTGTGGCATTTCTTGTGTTATAGGCTATATAGACGACGGTAGCCAGCCACGTACCATAAAGTGTCAGCTTTTCTGACGATAATAGAAATAAAAGAATATTTTTGTACGGCATTGTACTTTTATTTCAATTTTTTAAAGTAAATAATATGTGTGCCAGACGACTACTAAACGAAAATTTCATGATGATCGGTTTAGTAGTTAAGACTTGAAATTGTAACAGACAAGTAGACAAACAGTTTGATGATTTTAGTAGGTATTGAATCTTTTGGGGGTGGATCGGAGTTAGTTGCCTCGGCAGAGCCCGGTTCACCCCGCTCACAGGGCAAAAAGGCACCGGGGAGTTTTAGTGGGTATTCCCAGTGCCACTAACATCAGGTGCAGGGCGACCCCCACATATCCCTATCGCCTAGCCAGCGGTAGGGATCTGTAAGCGGATTTCTCCTCGTCAAAAAAAAAGGTATTGAATCTGTAATTAATTTATAGTATCCTACTATAAAATAGGTCATCATCCCGCTTCTGTCCTCAAATGGCATTTACATTAAGCCCCACTAACGACGGCCTTTAGTGTTGATAAAAAATCACAGTTTCAAAGAAAATTATAGACAATTGACAAGCAATCAAACGCGATAATCATAGTACGTCTAATGTGGGTTTGTCTAATCAAACATTCATTCGTACGTGGACATAAAAACGTTGGATATGTTTGTGAAGTTTAGTGTAGCATTTTCTTATTTATTTTTATTTACTTTTGCTAGCTAGAGCTACGTCAAAAGTTAGGTAGCCTTTATCTATATCGAGGGTTCAGCTTGAACCGAATATCATACAAATTTTATTTAGTAGTTTTACCATTAATATAGAACCAGATATTTATAACATTAGAAAGTAGAGATTTTTTGCGTGACACTTTACTTCTTACATTTTCAGAAAATTGTCACAATTATATGGTTATTATTATTTTATTTGTTATTTAACAATGTGAAATGATTTTCAAATTATTATTAGACTATTTACATAACAATGTTTATAAAACAGCTAGTCCTACTATCCTACTATCCTACTAATCCTACTAATATTATAAATGCGAAAGTTTGTTTGGATGTATAGATGTTTGTAACTCTTTCACGCAAAAACTACTGAACCGATAACCATGAAATTTTGCATACACGTTCTCTGGGACACCAGAAAGGACATAGGGTACCTTTCATCCAGAAAGCGGACGAAGTCGCGGGCACCAGCTAGTATTTTATAAAGTTATGAGGACGAAGTCGCGTGCAGTTCTTGCAAGTACAAAGTAATGTAAAAAGCCAAGCTTTTTTACGGCTGGTCTAATCCAGTGGTTAGCGTGTCCGTGTACTTAACCGATGACTACAACAGGCGTGGGTTAGAACAAACACAGGCTGAATTATATATTGTGGGAGCCATCACGTGTCCTGAATGATGTTCTGTGCCTTTGCCATCGCATTTTACAAGTATGTACACGTATATTCTACATACTTAGGGGCCGTACTTGATATATTATAACTTTTTTCATTAATATTTTAAAAATCTGTCGATTATGAAAATTGAAAATTTATCGATTTGGAAATGAGTCTTTTTTCAAATTCCTACTAATCTTAATCTATATAAACAAAAAAGAATTAATCACAAAATGTGTCCTAAGTGCAAAACTCATAGGCCTCATCCTTGCTACACAGTTGGTTGTTAGCCAAGAGCAAACACATCTCTAAAAAAAATCTCCTCCAAAACGGCTTGACCGATTTTTATGAATTTTTTTATGTATATTCAGTAGGTCTGAGAATAGATCGTAAACTATTTTTAATACCCCTAAGTTATAAGGGTGGCCGACACTAAAAATTTTTTTTTTTCTAAACAACTTTTGCCGGGTCAGCTAATAGTACCTATAATATTTTTATTCATTTACTTCCTTGAATTGAAAGGTACCAATATAAATCAGTATTTACAGCAGTAAATAGGTGCGTATGTATATAACTCTGGAACGGAATAAGCGTTCCGTTCCTGAATAAAACCGGAATAAAACCACAAGCCGTGTAGACGATGTGAAAACCCGCACATGTCTCCGATCTCAAAATAAAGCCTTCAACACATCTATACACATACACACTATATTACACACTAGTGTGAATGTGTGTACTTCAACAATATGACAGATTTTTTTTATTAGATAGAGATGTGTTTGCTCTTGGCCAACATCCAGCCGTGTAGCGAAGATGAGGCCTATGATGGAGCAATCTAGGGAATGCAATCTCGTTCTCGCGAGATCTCGGCCTCTTTTAGCGAGATTGAATCTCGCGAAATCTCGAAATTGGCGAGATCTCGGCCTTTTTAGCGAGATTGAATCTCGCGTGGTCTCGAAATTGGCGAGATCTCGCGGTATTGTTACCTATTCATAAACTCCCGAGATCTCGCCTGAGCCCCAATCTCGCGAGATTGCATTCTCTAGTGCAAACCTCATTCTCAACCCAGAAGATGCCTATTTACAGCAACTTAGACGTTTTTAGAATTTTTTTTGAGTTTACTCCTTAACAATCGATTTATACATATCTATACTAATGTTATAAAGCTGAAAAGTCTGTTTGTTTGTTTGGTTGAACGCGTTAATCTCGGGAACTACTGGTTCGAATTGAAAAATTATTTTTGTGTTGGGTAGTCCATTTATCGAGAAAAGCTCGCGGGCAACATTATGGGGGAAAATTTATGGGAGTAAAATCAGACTTGTCACACGAATGCGTTATGTTATGCGTTATAGTTACGTTCTATTTTTTGAATATTTTAGAATATCTCTGAAGTTTCAGAGATATTGCGCCATCTACTATTTATAAAAAGAACAATGTTGTTCTTTCGACATGTTCGAATTGTGAATAAACCGAAAATTGAAATTTTATAATCGTTCGTCAGGAGTAAACTCCAGTCGTGTGTCGGAGCTGACAGACAATTTTTTTTTGTTTGTTTGTTTAGTATTTGATCTTGTGTTACCAATATAAAAATATTATTATTTTCTACGATAGTAGAATCAGTGGATTTCTAATTTCGACCAATGGTCTAACTAGTAGGTATACTAAATGTTGGCATATATGGGTGTTTGTTAAACCGATAAGCGTGGCTTTAAGCCATGAACGATTCGGATTTGAGCATTAGCCGTCGGCAAATACAGTATTAGGGTAGTCCTTGTAGAAATCGTTTGTTACATTGATCTTACATTACTGGATGCGGCATTCGGTCAAGGTATCGTAGATCGTGTTAAACTTACGTGAAAAGTGTTAAGAGACTGTTTTCATTGTTATATGTGAAAATAATTACAACCAACAGACTTACTTTAATAGAGCGAATGGCTAACTGACTTATGTTCTATGATAATAAAAGTCTTCTAATTTAATTTATCTCCAAAAAAAAACCTAAAATACTACCGTAAATAGTACTAACATATTAAATCGGGTTGCCTTAACATATTAAACTTAACTTAAAAGTTTTAAGTTAAATTTATATGTTAAGGGAACCCTAGTAAGACGAATTGTTACACTTAGGTGCTTGGCGTAAAATAAGTAAATATTCTTCAAAATTTTTACTATATCTGTAGTATGATTTTTAACAGAGAAACTTCAAAGATGTTTAGCTTATAGTCTTAAAATTCTTAAAAAAATTATAAACTCAATTAGAAAATTACCTAAATGAAATACGAGATACTAGCTTTTCATTGATATTATAAATTTTGAAAATATCTGGTAACTCAAAGATTGATAACAAAGAAAGAAAGAAAGACATTTATTTATTGCACGAAATACATTAACATGACATTACATAAGAAATAGAAACAACAAAAACAAAATGACACAAGTAAATTTATAAAAACAGACAGGTAAGATGACTCGCGGCAGTGAATCGGATACTGGCTCAGCATTGTGCCGAGGTGCTAAGCAGGCACCTACAGCGCTGATTTACAGCCAGCACCGTGTGACTCACGCGAACGCCATACATATATATATATATATATATATATATATATATATATATATAATAACAATAACAAGCAGAATATTCTTTAAGTTATTTCTAGCTACGCCTTGCCAATGAAAGCTTGAGTTGTCACATCTAGTAGTCGTAATGTTATAGATCCGTGTACGGCGCGCTCCGTGCCTTTCTCCTCTATTGCTAGATTATGATCGTTCGACATTTGTTCTTGTTCCCACACACAAAACAATAATACAGATTACACCATATAATGCGGGGATAACATAAAATAATATTCAAGTACTGAGCATTCAAACAAAGCATTTAGACCAGTGTTATTTATTACGAATCTGAGAAATTCTCAAAGATCAGGATGGATCTTTGATCTGGCTGGCGTTTGACCGCAGTAGGTGGCATGATCTGGAGGAGGCCTATGCCTATGTCTTCGGACAATATCTGATAAGGTGTTGTCTAACTTAAACAAGAATTACAAAATATAATATGTAAATATACAACTAAATATAATTAAATATATAATATAAGATAAACAACTAAATATAGAAAATATCAACAAATTTTAGATTTTTTTTTCATTATCTGATTAACTGATTAAAAAAATTATTTTCACTGTAGGTGTGTGCGTGTGTGTGTGTCTTTTTAAGTATAAAGTTAGGCATTTTCTTATGCCACGTCACATTTTCCCTATGATTTTAATAGGCAGATAGACAGTTGAGTTTTTCCAGCTGTTTCTATTTATATTTACAATTTACATAATAAAACTTTTCATACCTTTTCTTCTGTCCGTGGTTGTCGGTTGATTGTAATCTTTATCGGGTACTTCTTCCTTCACTTTCGCCTCCATCTGGAAAAAAGAGAATTTGTGTTGAAACTAAAGATTTTTCGTGAAGCCTTCTTAAGAAAATAGTAATCAACAGCAACAACAGGCTGATGATGGTATGATAGTATGAAGGAATCGTTCTATTTAAAAAAAACTATTTTCTTGTTTAAAAAATTATATTATATTATAATTATTAAAAAAAAATTGGTATATATTTTATTACTAGCTTTTATGGAAGAGCGAAGACTCCTGACACAGGCTTCCGCTTAAAAGGAGTCTTCAATCATAGTTATTGTTCAGGCACCAGTATGACAATCACAACGCACACGGCGCCGCGACGCTTCGCTCTGATTGGCTCAGACGCCATATATGTGTACCCCACAAACTAACTAATGTTTGAACAAACACTCGCAACAACTCATTGTATTAATTATATCTAAAATTACTTGTTATTTTAGATGATATATTTAATAAGCAACAACAAAGTACATTAATATTAAGGTGTAAACACACGCCAATCCTAAAAAGTTGCATTTTTAAAAAAATATGTTAGAAGAAACTATCAATGCAATTGGTTTGAAAAAAATACATGTTATACTTAAACATGTGAAGAACAAAATGTATTGTTTAGAATTTCTATCGAAGTAATAGAAACCCAACAATAAAAGTTAGAACATAAGAAGAATTTGACTTATATTGAAATTTGTTGCGAAAACGGTTTATTGCGCGCAAATGATTCCTATACCGAATAATAAGTCAATATCATTTAAAAAAAAAATGTATTGTTTTTTTTTTTTTTTTTTTTTTAATGTAGTTTTAATGAAAAGTACAAAAAACCACATTTATCAGGCCTGTTGAATTGTTTCCGCCGCCTCGGAACTCTAAATATATGGCGCTACAGTGTCTCAGTGACTTGCGTTGAGGTGTGGATTACGTTTGTGTTTTTCGTGTGGAATTAGTATGATATATATAAACATTCTAAAGGTCATATCGGTGAAGGTCAAATCGTCAATGTCATTCGCCTTTGTGAATCCCTTAAGGTTAAATCTATAATACAATCTAAAAATAAGCTTATTTACAATAAAATCTAATTCTAAATTAAGTATATATATTTACACATTATTAATATCAATTAAACCATTGCAAAGAAGAAAATCGTCTCATTCTCATCATCCACAAAATCTACGAGCTCCGATTACTTTTGAACAACCAGCGCTTACACATGTACGCACATAGTTATTGTAAAAACGATTTTTCTAACTGTTAATAAGCATTTTCATTTTCATTCATCTGGCTCTGGCGGCTAAAGGGTTAACATAAAATTTCAAGTACACTAAGTATGTGTGTGTTGAATGAAAATTTAACGTGTAAAGTATAAACGTAGTAGAAGGTGTGATTGCAGTATATTTTTACTGTGGCACAAGTTTGAAAGGAGCCAGACGCCTCAACCGACTCGCAGCACGTGGAGTTAAGGCAGCCGGCCTCTGCACAGTTTCACTTCGCTAATGCGCCAATACTAACAACTACTTAATAATGATAACATTATAAATTACTAGCTGGATGAAAGGCACCCTATGTCCTTTCTGGAGTCCCAGACAACGTGTATGCAAAATTTCACGATGATCGGTTCAGTAGTTTTTGCGTGAAAGAGTTACAAACATCCATACATACATCCATACATCCGTACAAACTTTCGCATTTACAATATCAGTAGGACAACTAGTGTAACTTTGTGGTTTTCTTTAAGACAAGAACTAACTTCAGACTGAACACAATTTTTACCAAAATGAGCGCAACCTAATATCCTATGAATAAGGTGTAAATTTGCACAACAAATTTTGTACCCAGCTTCTCGGAGTCAACCGAACAGATTTAAAAGGAAGGTTTTTCTTAAATACCTATGAAAAGTTTTTCAAAGTTGACCCTGCCGGGAATCGAACCCGGTACACCTATCTACCACCTATTTAACACTCTTTTTAAAGTTAAAGTCGTTAAGTTAAGACTCGTAGAGTTACCGAGGGCACTCAAAAAAATCTTAACTAGTTTTCAGCGAACTTATTAGCGTATGAGACTTCTCTTTTCCGTATGAGAAGAGATGAGAAGATTTTCCAAAGAATGAGAAGAGATGTGTACTGATGAGGGAAAAAAGAAAAGTTCTTAAAATAATTGTTGAGGGTTCCAGGCCACGAGGAAGACCCATGACCAGGACCAGATTAAAGCAGCAGTGGATGGTTCATCGTCACTAAAGGAGTGCACGAGGAAGGCGGCCATCACAGAGGAATGGCGGCGTGTTGTTAAGCTTGCCACCAACACCTGAAATGATGACCACGACCACTCTGTCAAGAGTGAGACCGAAGGAGAAGAAGAATCTGAGATCGCTAACTCTTTCACCTCTGAAGCAAAGGTTTCACATGAAACAACTCTACACATGTAAGTGTAAGTATACCGTACAATTCTTCAATTATGTGCGAAAGTAAAAATTGTATTCAGAAGGACACCTGGCGCGCACACCTGCGTTAACGAGAATACAGACCTCCACCGCACCACCCCAGCGATTGGGGAAAATCACACCCCTTTTACCCCTACCAAGGATCCAACTGTAATAAGTGAATACCACAAATCTCTATTTTTCAAGTTAATGAGTATCTCTCTAGGATTATCTTGTCCAATTAATTTATCAGAAAATAAAGTATCTATCTACTAGCTGGTGTCCGCGACTTCGTCCGTGTTCTGAATGAAAGGTGTCCTTTCTGGTGTCCCAGAAAACGTGTGTGGAAAAATTCATGGTGATCGGTTCAGTAGTTTTTGCGTGTAAGAGTTACAAACATCCATACATCCATGCAAACTTTCGCATTTATAATATTAGTAAGGAATTATAAATGTGAAAGTAACTCTGTCTATCTGTCTGTCTGTTACCCTTTTACGCCTTGGTTTATTCCCATCTCGGCACCCTCGATGTGCTGAGTAAAATTTAGCTTAAAAGTACAGTTTTTAAATACTCAACCAATCATTATGAAATTTCGCATGCACGTTGTCTAGAGTAAATTTCATCCGGGAAAAAGGACTTTTTTGATAAGATAAGATCTGGTTAAGATAAGATATAGGTTAGATCTGGCTCTAAACCCCATGTACATACAGCGAAATAAATGGTTTGAATTTGTCCTTATTTTATTATTTCTGTTTTATAAGCAACCTAAAAACAGTTTCTGACACCAAATCCGTAAGTAATGAGATTAGAATGAAATGACATAGGGGCACGTTAGTTCACATCACAGTACTCACACAAATGCAATTTTGACACTCGTACCTGGGTCCGTGTAAGAGACAGACAATGTGTTGCAGTGTCTGTCTCTTTCTGGCATGGCAATAGCAGTGTGACGTCATTGTCATGCGCCTATTCACAGATACTACACAAGCATAATGTTTAAATGTGTTGCTCGTGCCAACTCTCGTTAACTTGCCTATCATAAATGATAAAACATCGAGAACGTGTGGTAGGGGTCGCCTCTTTCGCCAGATGCGAGCTCGTGAACTACTAGTGGAAAATGTTACTACGTTTTTGACGTATTTCAGTACGAAATGTAAGCACTTGAACGATAACCACAACGTAATTAATATTATTTTTCAATTATTCTCACACTGCTACCAAAGTCCAGACTAATTTTAAAACTCACACAGATATTATTGTATTTACACTAGCTGGTGCTCGCGACTTCTTCCGTTAAAATTTTAAAAAAAAATTGTCTTACATCTTTATTGCTGTGACGCCAGTGGCGACGCCACTGTTGACGGCAGTAGTGGTGCCGCCACAATTTTTTATATTTTCAGATCTCTGAAACAGCTTTTTTTTTTTCAGAGTGAAAGGTCCTTTTCTTTACCTATCACTGACAATGTGTATGCCTGATTCGTACTCTGCGGGGTACTTCGATTCTGCGGGGTCGCGGGGACGTTATGACACGACTTGTGTGCCCCGCCACGACTATCCAGCGCGGTGCTATGCTACGCTACGCTCTGTGCTATACCATCTCGAGGGACCTTACAACGGGGAGGCACCCCCACACGCAGTATACCCTGCGACGAAGCGAAATAATCTTGTAGTTCTACAAAGGATAACCGAAGGAGAAAAGGAGAACTCAAACCGAGTTAGACTACTGTATAATAAATACAGTGTATCAGACCATATTACACAAATACCGCACAGCGGCATATGGCGCGCACGTGCTGCGTGTATTTGCGTCGCGTCCGATCTCGCGTCCGTCCCTCCGAACAATTTCATTACCTAACACAAGGTTACACGTTTGACAGACATCCTTCATACATCAATTATCTTGTGACTTATACATCAATTACCCTCTTAATATTCGGACCGGATTGTCAAATTTTTACAAAGGAATAGGGCTTAAATGGAATGGAAAGTAGATTAAAGATTCCGCTATCTAAAAACAATAGCTCCGTGAATGCGGCAACTTTTTATTATAGTGTGTGTTGTCACTTTTTATCACTTTTTACACAGTTTCATTATATATATTTTATTATACATTATTATATACACACACACACACACACACCTCACACATAATTTATGGATACATATATATATACTTAGTCCTGAAGGTATGCCGTCAACTCCTTAAGCTTGTTACCCTTTCACGCCTTAAATACTCAATCTATCATCATGTCATTGCGTACTTTTTATATAGAAAAAAAAAAATTTTTGGAGGGGTCATCTAAAAATAAAAATCAAATCCTGACAAAAAATATTTCTTGTGACATTATTCCGTTAAAATGATTCTTACATGAGAACATGTCGGTAAATGTATTTACAAATTCGTTACCTACCCTTCTTTTATTTAATGAAGAAAAAAGGAATCTACCCCTTTTAGTTCCTATCGTATTATCCGTTCAACCCTTAGATTTCCACTGTAACTTAGTTTTACTTACACAATTTGGTACATATAAAAAGTATAACACTGGATTTACCTTCGCAAATGTAATACTTAGCTGTTTTTTATTTATTCAAGAAACCTCCGGCACATACCGCACCAACTAACATTAATTTTTATTTCTACCTATCAATTTTATTCCTATACTTAAACAATATTCCAAAAATTCCTATTTCCAATCATCATATCTTTAAATTTTTCTGTTCTTATGTTACTATCTATTTTATATTCTACGTCAAGTCTCAGCTTCGAATTTATTTGAGTAATTAAGGCGTGAAATCGTAACAAACAAACAAACTTATTTTCACATTTACAATATTAGTTAGCATTAGGATAAGATTGACATTTGAATTTGAATTTTCAATAAATAATTTTATTTTCAATTTCAAATATTTTTTGGGTTAGTTTTGGACTGTCTAGATTCTAGAACACAAATTCTTTGTGTTTTTTTTATGTGAAGTTCGTCAGACAGGCTGACGCTCATCTTGACGGTGGCTACTGTTGCCATACACAAGCCATTAGCAAGATTAAGGCGCGATTTCACCATATTCTGTTAGTATTTGACATCTCTGTTACAGCTATGCGAGTGACGGCTCTAAATGACTCAACAGCGATTTTAAATACTAACAGAGTATGGTGAAATCGCGTCTAAGGATGAACCAATACAAAAGCACACATGCTGTTATTCTTCGGTAAGGCGGTGCTTACGAGTTGTGCGTAGTTTAAGTCAGGTTATACTAAAGAAAAGCTGTAGAAATCTCCGCATTACGAAATCGTGTGACACGTTAATACTGTTCCCGTAACGTGTACAGCAAACAAGATATAAAACCGAACATTATCATCAAAGACTATATTAGTAAATATGAATGGGCCAGATGGTCGCTTGGGCGGAAACGTGGGCGGCCCGCCCGCCTAATTCATCGCAGCGCATTGCCAGAATTATTCTATTTTATTACAAGAATCCATGCATTCGATCTATTATGGACTTTTACAAATTTTTGTTTTTAAATTATTATTTAATATTAATCAGTACTCATCCCTACTAATATTATAAATGCGAAAGTTTGTATGGATGGATGTATGTATGTTTGTAACTCTTTCACGCAAAAACTACTGAACCGATTACCATGAAATTTTGCATACACGTTGTCTGGGACACCAGAAAGGACGAAGGGTACCTTTCATACAGAAATAAAGTACTGCTCCCGAGGGATCATCTAAAATTAAGAAAACTAACTCCTGGCTAAGTGTAATAGCAATAACGATGAAAGGCGATATATTGCTTTTTCAACGCGGACGAAGTCGCGGGCACCAGCTAGTAGGCTATATTGTTATAGCAACAAGAGGTCAAGGGTTACATTTTTTATTTTTCAACGCAGACGCAGAGTTGCTTGCACCGCTAGTAATTAATAAATATATCAAAAACAAAATCATAAATGAAACAAGATCGTTAAAACAATGAGAGCACATTAGTTTTAAAACATTTGGCGCCATTAACAATTGTTTGTTTTATAGTAAACATGGATTTGATTTTATTGTAGATATTGAAATCGCTTATCGCCATCTGGTAGCAGCCGGTGGTCGCAGTACTAATCAGAACGCAGTAGTGTAACTTGTATTTTTTTTTTCAACTAGCTGGTGCCCGCGACTTCGTCCGCTTTGAAAAAGAAAATATAATGAGTAATAACGCCCGACCTCGTTATCGCTGTGATAAAATATAGCCTATGTTACCCACTGATAATAAAGCTTCCCAACAGTGAAATAATTTTTCAAATCGGTCCAGTAGTTTCGGAGCCTATTCAATGCAAACAAACAAACAAATCTTTGCTCTTTATAATATTACTAGCTGTTGCACGCGACTTCGCCCGTATAACTTTATAAAATCTAACCTATGCTACTCGCTAGTAATATAGCTTTCTATAAGTGAACGAATTTTCAAAATCTGACCACTCGTTTTTAAGTTATTTCATTAAAAACATACAAAAATATAGCTTTTCTCTTTATAGAAAAAAAATTGTATGAAAAAGCTATTTCGTGTTGCAGCTATAAGCTGGGACCAAACATTGTTAATTCCCGAATTATCCTGATATATATAACGAATGTTTGTTTGCTTGCGCGGTCCGTTGTTTGCGGAGTGTGCGGAGCGCGGGACGATTCGGACTCCAGATGTGCCACACTTTGCGTACAGATATCAATTTATTGCTGCGGATTCTCTTAACGTAGGTACTTGTTTTATTTAACCCTTTAACCGCCTGAGTCGGATTTATCCGACAATTATTTTCGTGTAAATTCCAACCAAAAGACCAGGGTCAATTTTGAATAAGTTCATTTTCAAAGTTGATCAGGACTTTCAGGACTTCAAGGACTTCAGAATAAAAGTGAGCAAGCATCTGTACCACTCAACCAGTTAAGTCAATATTATTTATTACTAGCTATGCACGTGACTTCGTCCGCGTAACTTTATTAAATACTAGCTGCTGCACGCGACTTCGCCCGCGTAACTTTAGAAAATCCTAAAGCCTTCCTCGATTAATGATATATCCAACACAAAAAGAATTTTTCAATTCGAACCAGTACTTCCTGAGATTAGCGTTCAAACAAACAAACTCATCAGCTTTATAATATTAGTATAGATTGTCTAAGGTATATTTGTACTTATAATTATATAATTATAATTATGTATTATACTTATAATTATATTAGCCGCGTAACTTTATAATTATATTCGCTGATAATATAGCTTCCTAACAGTGAAAGAATTTTTCAAATCGGTCCAATAGTTTTGGAGCCTATTCAATTCAAACAAACAAACAATCAAATCTTTCCTCTTTATAATATTAGTAAGTATAGATTCAAAAAATATATTACTGCTCTATGCCGACTTTTTGAAATTAAAAGAAAAAATAAGTTTTAGTCAAAGAGAAAAACAGGTCGTAAGTTTTCGCATTTTGCATTGCGTAGCAAACGCTACGCAATTTTTTGTAGAGCCTCTACGGCGACATTGTTCTCAATACAAAGTCTACGACGAATTACATGCATACTTTTACTTTTACTAATATGTATTATAAGTGCTAAAGTAATTCTGTCTGTTACATTTTCACGCCTTAATTACTCAACCGATCATAATTAAATTTTGCATACACCGCTCCTAAGCACACTCTCCGAAGTACATTTTATATAAGACACATAGACCGGCAATTTCGCGTCTGGGTAATATGTGCCATGCTCTGTATCTTAGTTTTTAAAAGCATACTTATGATCTAAGGAACAGAGTTTTTTTTATTAGAAAAATAGATATTATCTTAGAGCATTTATATCAAATTTAAAGTGAAACTCTCCTATATGAAAGGTGAAAAAATCTTGGGTTTTTTCAATAAACGGCACGTGTTCCACCGTCTGTCTGTTCGCAAAGAGAGATGGGGAGCAAGATGGGGGAGCATATTAGCATACGACCGGCTGTGTGAACTAACACCTGCTTCGCAAAGGACAGAATTAATTGAAACTATATAGAAGGTTTTTCAACCCCCGCACATCTCGTACTGATAGTGTGAGACACCGCAATGTCTACTCTTGTGGCTTTTCATTTAGCTACGTCATCAATGTACTTACTACAACTATGGGTTTCGCACAACGAAATAGTATATCTCTGGTTTCGCACGCCATACAAAACACAACAAACTTTATGGAACATTTAAAAGTGACTTTAAATTACTTAGAGAATTATTTTAACATTTATAATATTAATATGAATAAAACACAAATAATTGAGAAAACGAGGAAGTGAATTGTTTTGTCTTTATATAAGTAAGTATATAATATATATATATATATATATATATTTATATTAAGAGTTAGAAATATTCATGCAATATTCGGTAATTAAAAACGTCTAATGTAAAAACCGCCCACCGGCTATACTACAACTCAGAGATATACTATTTCGTTACTACAACTCTATAGGAAAATATCTTTCGTCATGTCGGTACGAATATTTTTCAGAAAAATGAAAACGAACGAAAAAGGCATATATATTTTTTATGTAAAGGTCCGCTGTATGGTAGGATTGGTAGGCACTGCTGATTAGGACGAAACACACATGCTGTGAAAAGGGTGGTTACTGCCGCCAATCCGGCTGCCAAATGACTGCGAAACGCCATGTCCTGCCATTACTAACTTAATAAAACTCAATCAATCTCTTTAGCATTCTATAGCACAAATCTATTCAATTATTATAACATCAATTTCCATAATACTTTTTAATTTTATTAAACAAAATATGCTTTATATCAGTTATCGAACTAATCGAACACATTTTCTTTCAATCGTTAACTGTAACGCAGCTTTCATACTTCGCGACACACAATAACCGCCTCAAATACATTGCTGGCCATGTGTGCGCGAGTAGTAAATCGTTGGCTAGTGCGAGCAGTAATGTATGTTGCGGCAAACAATGCGAACGCTCCAGAGGAAATCGCTTGGTGCGACGCCAAACACCAGGTGTTGCCGACAGCGCGCCGGGTTTGGCAAATTTTAATGAATGCTGACATAGATTTAAGGATACTGGAAACGGCATCTATTTGTCAATTTAAAATTATAAAGTCATTAACAATTATACAGAAAAATAATTACGGTCTTACTACAAAAGATTCAGTAAGTACTGTTCAAACACATGCTTAGTTAGACAAGCATTAAGCATTTAAGCATTGGTCAGCGAGCGTTTAAAATGTCCCTACCACAAAACCTTATTTAGCGCTTGTTTCGGTAGACAGTGTTAAAGTACGTGAATGTTATTGAATTATGGCAACCTTGGCAAACATTCATTCAGTCACTCGCCCTGCATTCATGTCGTTTTCATTTTACGCAGATCTTATAGGCGTATAATGATGAATTTTGGTTTTCACAAGCTATTATTACGGACTATATTAATGATATCAGCAAGTTATAAGTTTGGAATAAGTAATAAATTACAACAAATACGTTAGATTATTTATAAAATTTCGTAATACCAAAAAATATTGAGCATAATGGAACGTAACTAACACTGACGTAATTGTCAAATGTGGTCAAATGTAAAGTTTGATTTGTTAAAATTGTTAAATAAAATTTTTATTTGAGTATCCACCCTAGCATCACATGGTAGATCATCCTTTATTAAATAAATAATCTTGTTACCAAAGTTATATATTCGAATGGATTAATTCTCTCACGATGTATTCTATCTCAAAAATTATCCATGTAATCCATATCCTCCATGTCAATTAAATTTAAAATATCCATACTCATTTATAAAATCAAAAGAAATCTTTAATATTAACTATTAAGTATATGCAAAACGAAATTTGACACAATACGTCAGAGGAAGACAGGCCATTAACTAGATAGACACTCGTTAAACTAGCATATGGCGGTGGTTAAATTTAAATAATGCTCAAGCATTGTTAAACCCTAAACAATGCCTAGACACTCTTTTGTAGTAAAGTTTTTTTTTAACACGTGTTTTAAGCCTGATTAAAGTGTGTTTAATGTTTTTGTAGTAAGACCATTAGCATCTTAGACTAGTTAAAACACTTGCGCAGCCATAAAACAAATGCTATGGTAAAACAGCTTCGTAGAGTTTAAATTTTTAGAAAAAAACATTCTTAGCGGATATTTGCTTTATAAAATAAAAAACCTACTTATGTTCCAAATTTAAGATTTCTGGACTTAGTAGTTTTGACTGTGCATTGAGAGTAAGTCACGACATATGATTTTATAAGTATTTAAATATAGATAAATAAATATAATAAATCAAATTATACTATATTCTCATATGTCCTATAGGCCATGAATCTTCACGTTACGGCCTTTAGGAGTTGAGCAACGAATATAGATTTATATTAACAGTACTAATGGGAATAAAAAATATTACTATTTAATTAATTGTCCCGTGGAGTTCCGCGGTACAATGAACTAATGAACATAATGAATGAGAAACTAATGAGACTTTTTCCCAATAGTTATTAAAAACGTCTCATTAGTTCCGCCACGGAACTAATTCAACGGAACTACTGGGAATAATCCAAAACAATTATGTAAATATTAAATTGTTCTTTGAACATTAGCGTAGTCAAACCACGCTCGTGTCTCTTCCATAATCTCTAGGTCATCGCAAGCCACCATGTGCCACCGACTGCCGTGTTATATGGATTTCATTTAGGAAATCGTATAATATTATAGCGTTTAGTCTGTCGCTAATGCGAATTTTTGTGCTTAATTTAAAAATAAAACTGCCACAAAGAAATACTATTTAGACACATAATTACGTCATTAACATATTTTATTAGTGATTTGTGCTACAAAAAATGTTTCCTTCAACAAACTTCTGTCTTTACGTCTTATATCTATCAGATTTTGGTGTTCTTCATTCATGGTCGTTATTATCAACTGACAGGCTCTACTGCTGGAAATAGGCCTTCTTTATCTTTCATTCATAGTAAGTTTCTTTCTTTATTCTTCAAGTATAAAACAAAGTCTCTTCCCGGCGTCTGTCCCTCTGTATGTACGCTCATCTTTTAAACTACGCAAACGATTTTATTGCGGTATACTGGATCCGGCTCGATTGGACCAAAATGTACTAGATCCATTCGAAAGAACCAAAATGTACTGGATCCGGTTCGTTTGGACCAAAATGTACTAGATCCGATTCGATAGGACCAAAATTTACTAGATCCGTTTTGATAGGACGAAAATGTACTGGATTCGGCTTGATTGGACCAAAATGTACTAGATCCGATTCGATAGGACCAAAATGTACTAGATCCGATTCGATTGGACCAAAATGTACTAAATCCGGCTCGAAGGACCAAAATATACTGGATCCGGCTCGAAGGACCAAAATGTTGGGGATGGCTCTTAAAAGTTATGTCCTGATGCGGTTGTTACTATTGGATGACTAGATTTGTACTAATTGATATCTCATTATCAAATACCTACAAACAACATGATGATTGATTGAACTTGTACCTACCTACAACGCCATCTAGACAATTCGTTCGTAAACATAAAATGAAAAATTGAAAAACGTGACAGGCTCTCGTTCCACAATGACAAGAAATCACGTGACGCGTTCAAATCGCGCAATAAGAAAAACTTAAATATATGAAACAAATCAATTTGGGGGGCCTCAAAGTGTTGGAGTCCGGCGGACTGCGGTTGACAGGCCGCCTGTAAGGGATTGCCGGCACAGATGTTGCCGCCTCGTTCCCACCCCGCGGAGGTCTACGGGGTGGCCCCCCTTTCTACCATTCCATTCTACCACATCACCGGGAGAAAAGGATTACAATACTGCCGTGTAACGAAGAGTCAATACAACTTTCATATATTTCTCAATTAATTTCAGTCTATATATTCAGTCTAGCTGACCCGGCAAACGTTGTTTTGGGGTGGGCCACCCCGTTGAGTAATTGAATTTTAAATAACACTGGTAGTTTTTAAAAAGAAATTATATTTGAGTTAGTTTAAATTTTGGAATATAGAAACAGAATATGATGACAGAGGAAATTTTATGAGTCGCCTTTAAGACACCGTTTTGATAAGTTATATTATACTATTATATTATACTAGGTGGTGCCCGCGACTTCGTCCGCGTTCTGGATGAAAGGTACCCCATGTCCTTTCTGGTGTCCCAGACAACGTGTATGCAAAATTTCATGGTGATCGCTTCACTAGTTTTTGCGTGAAAGAGTTAACAACATCCATACAAACTTTTGCATTTATAATATTATATAAGTACGGATGGATAGTTAGTTAGAATTACATAGAGCCGAAAGTTACTTTGAGTTTATAAAGAAAATGCTAGATTATAAAATGTTTTCACTATAAGAAGCAATTAGCGCTAAACAGGTTGTGTATTTGGCGTATTAAAATAATAAATACTTAGATATAAAAAACATGTTAAAAGACTGCCTGAACAAACTTCTTTACTGCAATTTATTCCAGAAAGGTGTATTATTTTTTAAACGTTTATTCACTACTAGCTGGTTACCGCGACTTCGTTCGCGTTAAAAAATAAAGAATATTCATTGCTGTTATAATTTTTCTAGGCGTTAGATTTATATTTTTAGATTCTACGAGCCCTTTGGACGCGTGGTAAGGGTGCTTGCCTATGTCCTTGTGTCCCAGACAACGTGTATGCAAAATTTCATGGAGATCGGTTCAATAGTTTTTGCGTGAAAGAGTTACAAACATCCATCTATACCAACTTTCGCATTTATAATACTAGCTGGTGCCTGCGTCTTCGTCTGCGTTCTGAATGAAAGGTACCCTATGTCCTTTCTGGTGTCCCAGACAACGTGTATGCAAAATTCCATTGTGATCGGTTCAGTAGTTTTTGCGTGAAAGAGTTACAAACATCCACACATACATCCATACATCCATACAAACTTTCGCATTTATAATAAGTATTAGTAGGATAGTAGGAAGTAGGATTAGCACGGATCTTTTAAAGCGCTTGGTCCGAAAAAGAGGGAAATCGATACGATGAAGATGGTAACCAGCCGTACGTCTGTATTAGTAAAGTAGTAGTGAACTAAATGTCTTTAAACAGAATATTTTAGTTAGATATTGTTTGGATGATGGTAAATGTCAATAAATATTTACAATAAAACTCCATAAAACGGTTCTCAGAAATTGGCGAACAAACGCATACTACAATATTGCATTTTATAGTTTCCTGGTGTTCACATAAAAGCTCTACGTGAATATTAACTGTCGAATGTTCCAGATTGATATAATTTAAATCCGTACTAGTAATATTATAAATGCGAAAGTTTGTATGGATGTATGTATGGATGTTTGTAACTCTTTCACGCAAAAACTACTGAACCGATCACCATGAAATTTTGCATACACGTTATCTGGGACACCAGAAAGGACATAGGGTACCTTTCATCCAAAAAAAAGTACTGCTCCCGAGGGATCATCTAAAATTAAGGAAACTAACTCCTGGCTAAGTAAAGGGTGTCCCAGAATGTTTTTCGTTTTTGAATTGACCAATACGCCCCAACCGCAGGTAGCAGAGGGAGAAGAGTGGTCTCAAACGCTTGGTCGACTTGTTAAGTTTAGTAGCCATGAATCGTTTCATGGGACCCCAGCGCGCGTTTTGCGTGCGAGCGTTTTATAAAAACAACGATTCCTACACTATTGTTCGTCGCCTCTACAGGACACATTTTAAATTAACAAGCTTAAAACATGTGCCAAGTGCCAATTTAATTAAGCATTGGGTGTACAAGTTTGAAGAGACTGGGAATACAATGCCGGACAAATCGTCTGGGCGCAAAAGAACATCAAGAACGTGCATGAACGTCGACCGCGTTCACCAGTCTGTTATGGACGTCCCACGACAGTCGTTAAGATTGCGCGCAGCTTCTCTTAATTTGAAAAAATCTACAGTTCATCGCATTATTTCGAAAGATTTAGATTTTCACCCCTACGCAACACCTTCTTCCAGCAAGATGGAGCCACTTCTCATGTTACAAATGACTCATAAACTGCTCTTCACGATTTATTCCCTGGAAGAGTGATAAGTCGCCGAGGAGACATCAACTGGCCACCGAGGAGCCCTGATTTAACGCCTGCTGATTTTTTCCTGTGGGGCTACCTAAAAAGTAAAGTTTACAATCCATTGCCGACCAACCTGAATGTTTTGAAGCAAAGAATCACTGAAGAAATCAAGTCTATTCCAAGAGCGATGCTCCAGCGAGTGATTGAAAATTTTAGGTCCAGGCTAAATGAATGTGAACAAGTGAATGGTGCGCATTTGAAAACGGTTGTTTTTCATAAATAAACTTCAAGAACTGCTATTTAATTTAACAATAAATAAAAGGAGTTTTAATTGATATTGTTGTTTTTTATTTAACATCTAAAAACGAAAAACATTCTGAGACACCCTTTATAATAGCAATAACGATATTAGACGATGTATTGCTTTTTCAACGCGGATGAAGTCGCAGGCACCAGCTAGTTTAATATATACATACAATCTTTTTCCTGCGACTTCGTTCGCGTCCCTTTTCTTGAGGAAACATTTAATAATAAATTTTTCTTAGAAGTTGAATTTTTAAAGTGACAACTTTTTTAGGCGCGTTGGGCACTTTTAGTATGAGCATAACATTCTTACGGCGTTTTGGGCACTTTTAGGATGGGGAAACTGGCACCGTCACGCTCTGTCACTAGCGACACCCTCAGTGGCGTTTAATTGTATGAAATAAGCGCCATCTACCCGAACTAGTGAGTAAGTCTTGGTTCATAAGTAGCTTTAAGTACTTCAATAGTTTATTAAGATGATAACAGGCTTAATGACATTATTTTATTTTTATTTTTAGATGACCCTTCAGGAAAGGTATTTTTTTGATAGTTGAAAGGTACCCTACGTGGAGACATGAAGGCAATTTTTCTTTTTTGATGATCTCTCGGGTACATACTTTTTTCTGCATAAAAGGTTACTGTATGTCCTTTTCTGTATCCTTGACAATCTGTATGCATCATCAAGAAAGTCAAAAGACAGTTACCAACACATTTATAATATTTAGAAAATCGTAGATTTGCTATTGTATCATTTGAAATCCCTTTACAAATGTTCGTATTGTGTTATGGCAACCCTACCGACACCTCCACTCCATCTGGCAAGTCGCTAACTAATCCCCCACTCATACAATTAGCGCGAATTCCACATCTGGTAGCCCAATTTTTTTTCTCGAAACGCACCCCCCCATCTCGTCAGGTGTGCAGAATGATTAATAGTATTTGCGGACGATTAATTCAAACCACCCCCCACCCCTTTCTCAACCGCCGCCAATGGAGTGGGGGATGGGGGAGTCGGTCAATAAACTATTTACAATAATATTCATAAGTCATGTTAAATTCCTTACTTTGAAAGAAATAAAAAAAGAAAAGAAAGACCGAACACAATTTGAACCCCCGACGCAAAAACGGGTTGTTACAAGTTTGACGTGTGTCAAACGTGGATTAAAATCGATCTATCCGTTTAAAAGATCCGATGTCAAACAGACACACTCAGATACACATATACACAGATACACATATACCTACTTACACTCTTTACACATATACATAGACACAGATTTCAAACTTATAACATCAGTCTATTGCGTCGGGCGTCGGGAGTTAAAAAACGAAATAAAACTGTAAATTGATTCCACTCGTTTTACTTAACAAATGCTGCACAGTTACAAAATTTCCGCGAAACCTTCAAAGTAAATGAGAAAAATTCCATCTCGGGGAACGCCAAAAAACAATTTGAAAAAGGAACGCGCCCTTAACCGCACTCGTAGCTGCCAGTGACAACGGCGACACAGTTTTTACTCATAATCGAGTATGTTAAGTACAATCGCGCGGGAAACCAGCATAATCGAGCTGTCAACGGCACGCGAGCGCGGGAAAGCAAAACTTTGATTAAACCCGATCCAATCAAGTAAACTGTGCTCCATTCCATTTTACCTAGATAATAATTCGTGGGAAATTCACAGGTGCTGTTTCGATGCGGTGCGAACATTTTCTTTCGGTGTTGCCAGGTGAAAGAATTTAAACACCATGGATGTTATTTTATTATTTTACAATAATTTGACATTTTTTACAGTATTTTTACACGATTACTTATCAAAACAGGGTTTTGAACCCTGTTTTTTGAAGTGAAATCTTCTTTAGGCGGACTTGGGCATGGAGAATTTGATGGAATCTGTAGGGAGGAGCAAAAACAGTAAATTCGGAACAACATGCGCGACATGCAGGTGAACGTTTCGCTCGCATAGAAACTCTTCTTGTATGAAAGGTGTAGTTCGCGTTGAGGAACGAAACGATAGCGCGTTATAAACCGCCGGCGCAGCGACATCTGACGTCGAAAAATAAACTATTTAAAAATTTGAAATTACCATTAAATAAAAAAAAATACCATTAAAAATTAGGTATCTAATATTTTTTTTCACCATAATGGAATTTAGAGACCAATAATTTGAAGCTAAATCTGGGACAGATTGTTGACGCCGTTTTACATACACACGCACACATATCACACACACAAGCAAACGCATTTCAAACGCATAATATACCCACATATTATTTATATTTTTTATTCCCCTTTTTTCCCTACCGCCAAAAACAAGACAGACGCAAAAGACGCTTACAAGTGGTCGCCACGCTCTCAATATCCGCAAAATTTATATATACTCAAAACGCGTGTGGTATGTGAAACCTCTAATAATCGAACGCTAATAATCAACAAAAAACTCGTGAAGTGTGGTGGAGACGAACCAGCGCGAAGGAGCAGGCGAGCCGGTTAAATTAATTGGTAAGTCTGTCTTGGTCCCATCTTTCATCCACCATAGATCATCTAAGGGACTGTAATTATTATGTTGCAATAATATTACAGTTTGTAACTTCAATATTATTGCAAAAACGTTGATTCTGCTCAGAAGTTGGCTTAAAAGTCTAGTTACCAGGCCATAAAATTCCAAAATATATATATTAGAAGTTGGCTTCAAGAAATAATGCGAGAAAGCCACACACATAATTAGTTTCTTTAGTTCACTTTGCGAATTTTAAGTGGTAATAGGATTATTAACCGTGCTAAAGATGAATCCCGAAAAAGCTGGTAAGCAGGCCATTATCCTTTCAGCAGGACTTTGCTAAGTGTCGGAGCAAGCAAAGCCGCCTGTGGCTGACAGCTCGATTACTACCCACGCCGCTTTCCTCCCTCTGCCTCGCCCCTACACCCCCTTTCGCGTTTCGAATAGTGCTTGAAAAGTTATGATTACTAATTACGAATTTTTTGGAATTCCTTAAGAATCGATTTGCATATATATATACTATGCATATATACATATATAAGCCAGTTATCAGAATTGTCCCACGAATGCGTTATGTATGTTATGCGTTATAATTACGTGCTATATTTTTTTAAAATATTTTAGAATACTCTGAAGTTTCATAGATATTGCGCCATCTACACAATATTATATAAAAAAAGAACAATGTTGTTCTTTCGGCGTGTTTGAATTGTGAAAATTTAAATTTTATAAAAATACCATACCGTTATACCAGCAACGACCACCTCCCGGGATTCCGAGGAATACCGGGATCACGGGAATAATTTTTTTTTATACATACAAGCCTTCCTCTTTTATCCCTCTTTCCATAAGTGAAAACCATATCAAAATCCGTTCGGTGGTTTATATAATACTAAGCTGTTGGACACGACTTCGTCCGCGTAACTTTATAAATTATAGCCTATGTGATAATTTTATGTCACCTATGAAAATATTCTCATCATAAAAATTATAATAATCGAAAAGAATTACGACTTATACTTAGAACGAAATTTGCAAAAAATATAAATTAAACAATTAAATAATAATTAATATTAATTCTAAAACTTATTAATGAAGTTTGTTTAGGTGACATCACTATTTTTGTATGGTCAAAAACACGTATAGATGGGTAAGCACTGCAGTATTTACTCAAGCCAGAGTAAATACTGAGTAAATACTATTTAAGTACTCTTTTTTTACTTTATACTCAGTATTTATGTTTTACTAACGAAAACTTAATTAGCTATTGTTTTTTTTCTAATATTTATACTAAATATCTTTGAGGATGGTAACACCTACTGCCCAGAAGATTTTCATGAGCCTGGGCCCGCCATAAAGAATAAAAACCAAGAAATTGAAAATAAAAATAATGTGAACCGGGAAAGCTAAATTTTTGATATTATGTGGGGGAGGCCTAGAAAAGCTTAATTTGAAAAACTCGACCAAGATATCTTGGTTGCATTTTCCGCCATCTTGAAAAAAGCGTTTAATTCAGTTTTTTTACAATAACTTGGCTCTCCGTCGAGATACGAAAATTAAGATGAAATACTTTTTTGTTTCTTTTTTTATGCTCTATAATTTAGGTCCTATACATTTTCCACCTATCTTTCATCGTTATCGAGATATCGATCGAAAAAATAAAAAATTTAGATAGTGAAATTAGTTTTTTGCAATTTTCTTTTTTTAGGTGATAAATATCGGAAAAATATGTGTTATCAAACTTGTAGAGAGTGTTCAGACCTACAATTTAGTTTTTGAATTTTTTAATTTGGACAAATATTACGACCTCTAGCGAGCCGCAAAGTCGGTGAGTCTTCGCCAAGTTTCGATGTAATACCAGCAGTTTTGATGTAATACCGCCCAGTTTCGATGTAATATGTAGCGCGTCAGATTTTAATACCAGGCTTGATATCCTGGTTTTGCTGATCCTTAATCTGACAATTATATGGAGGGGTTTTCTTAATATGACGGTTTAAAAAAAATTCTTTTTAGGTCTTTTTAATCACTGAATGTGATCTAAATCAAAATATGCTCGGAAAATAGCATTCAAATAGACATAAAAATAATACAGCATTTTTTCATTGTTTCCGGCTTTCATTTTACAATTTTTTGAGGTTATTTTGCCCATAAAAACACACACTTGAAAATACTGTAAGTCGACATTGTAGCAGATATTAAATTTACACAATTTAATTTGTGACCTTCCCATTTCCTTTTGTCACGCTCAAATCGTCAGATTATTAAAATGGACACTTTTTAGCATGTAATTAATCTACCATAGCTTAATCTAACGCGCTCGAGTAAACCCCTACTGTTAAATGAAAAAGGCTAAAATAAGAAGATAAAGAAGAAAATAAAGAAAAGAAAATTTAAAGGAAACCCGTGTGTATTTACAGTTGAAAATCTAACAAGCTAATGATTAAAAAAATACATGAAAAATATATAAAAATTGACACTACAAAAAGAACACTGATTTAAAATATAAAAACGGCCAGTGCTACATTAAAAAGGTTGTCAACACCTACCATAACAAAATGGATTCCGACGAGCTTTCCTTCCATGGCTGATTTTGCCTCAAAGTCTTTAATAAATGTATTGCAAACTTATATGCTTGTTTTTTTTTTTCAGGAATTCACCCAATTATTATATCTTCTTTATATTCCTATGTCCCCTAGATGGGGCAGAGGGCCTCCACAATGCGCTGCCATCCCGTTCGATCTCGAGCTTCACGCTTTAATTCGCTCCAAGTCTTCCCTATGTTCTTCGCCTCTGCGATTATTATATGCATTTATTATTAACTAGCTGCTGCACGCGACTTCGCCCGCGTAACTTTATAAAATATAGCCTAAAGCCTTCCTCGATAAACGATCTATCCAACACAAAAATAATTTTTCAATTCGAACCAATAGTTCCTGAGATTCCGCGTTCAAACAAACAAACAAACTCTTCAGCTTTATAATATTAGTATATTATTCGTCATGCAGCATAAAACATGTAAACGCATGTCATGCCAAATGATCGTCTAGGAAGGGACCCCTTTATGAAGAAATTATGAAATATTTAAGGCTAGCGAAAGACATAAACTCATAGATAAACATGAACTCCACCATGAAGACACTGAAAATTAATTAGGATGTCTTTTTAATCAATATTTTTCTTGGCATTGTATTGTTGTTGATTTTATTATACACCATATCCGAAAACACAAAATAAATCAAATAAAAAGTTTTTACTGTCTCTAGTGAGTAAATACTCACCTAATTTAGTAAATACTGAGTAAATACTAAAAAAGAGTATTTACTCTGACTCAGTTTTTACTGCCTTACCCATCGCTAAAAACACGTCAAAAACCTGCAGAAAATTTCAAATTACTCGTTCGAATTATGAATCATGATACTTATAGTATAGAGTATAGACTGAACGAATGATGTAACTGCGGGTCAGTCAGAGTGCGTATAACAATATTAAAAGGCATAAAATGATCGTGCACAAGTATAAAGTCAAAAAAATGTAGAGATATAGATTGTATATAGGTTTTATCGTGAATGTACAGAGAGGGCGAGGTAAGCAATCGGCTCTCACAAACGCGTACCCGCATGCGGGCGGGGCCAACCTGTACCGCTGTACGGTTAGCAAAACAAACTTTATCTGTTTATTTTTTTGATAATAAATGTTGAAAAAAAACTTGTGTTTATTTTTTTTTAAATAATAAATGTTGAAGAACTTATAATCTGTTTATTTTTTAAAAAAATAATAAATGTTGAAAAATAACTTATAATCTGTTTATTTTTTTTGAAAAATAATAAATGTTCAAAAAGAACTTATAATCTGTTTATTTTTTTGAAAAATAATAAATGTTGAAAAAGAACTTATATAATAGATTAAAAAAATTTAATACAAATATTTTAATGGACTTGTTGAGTAGAGCAAACTTTGTACTGCTAACTACTGTACCTATATGAAGAAAGATCCTGTAGATATGTTTGTACAAATATAGATTTATTTATACATTTATTTATTTATTTATTTATTTATTTACTTCAATATACAAAGTCTTATTCTAAATGGATACATCGAGTCTTTTAAAAACAGATTGATGCCAATAATTGTAAACCATTAAGATGTATAAGTTACATAAAATGTATCGAAAAATGTTCTTGGTGTTTTTTTTAATTACAATAACAATATTAAGTATTAATTATTTTTTGTAGAAATCTGATTTATGGGTAAAATTATTAAGATTCATTTAAAATGCGTTCAAATAATTTTCAAACATTCGTTATTTAAGTTAAATAAAAGAAATAAATAAAATAATTAAGAAATAAATCTAATCTAAATATTTTTTCAAAAGATAATATAATTATTTAACTTTAAAAGTTATTAGTAATTATTAAATAATTTATATTCAACTTTTACATTCAAACTATTATTTATTTCAAATATTAATTTACTATAATTTTGTTGATAACTAAGTATATCAAAAAGTTATTGTAAAAGAACGGGGTAACAGATTAGGGATGAGTTCAAGATAAGGGTATCTTGCACTTTTTATTCAAAGTATATCTATTTATTTATTTACTCATTCGATTGAGAGCTAGAAAAAATAATACTATAATTTTATATTTGAATCTTTCAACTGTTTAAAAATACCTTTTTTAAAATTATTATTTCTTTTTTATTATATTTTTTTTTTGCTAACGCTACAACATGAACCCGCATGGCACTGATAGAGAACGGCCGATGTTGAGATGTGGGACACTTTAATCTTTATTTATATACCAATATAATTGTTACCGAATGGTTAACTGCTGTTTAAAGGACCTTTGTCCCTTTGCCACTTATTTCATTCCTATTATTTTGTCCATTTCACTGTTTGTCTTCGCCCGTTCCACCTATCCCTAATAAGTATCGCCACTGGTAGAGATATCCTGACTGACTACTAAATGTGAAGATAGAAAGCTGAAATTGTATTTTTGTTTGTAATGAATAAACTCAAAAAGTACTGGACCGATTTTTAAAATAGAACGCTACATTATCAGCGAATAACATAGGCTGTTATAATACGCGGACGTAGTCGAGTGCAACAGTTAATCATAAATTAAAATAAAAACAAGATACAAATACAGATTACATAACATAACCACAGCATACTTATAGTATAGTAATAGTATTCTGTATAGTATTCTGTGACATAACTACTGGTTATTTCTTTTAGAAAATAAAAAAAAAACAGAGTAGGTAGTTTCCCTATAATTGCTCTGTGTTCCGAGGGAAGGTTGTTGGGTCGGTTGCGTTATTAGCGCCATGTAAAGCACAGCGATGTAAACATGTACCGTTCACAGACACAGAGTACATAAAACAATGTAAATCACCATCATTACACAGAGTAATGCGAAGCGTTACGATAACAATTATGAGCGGGGTGCAGGTGCGCTTTCGCACGCAACGCAACCTCCATCTTTATTAATGTATTGACTCGAGACAACATGACGAAAAGATCCCAATAAAATTGGGTGTAATAGGCCCAACTATAGTTCATATTTGGCGTATCACAATCCGTACTAATATTATAATTATAATAAATAAAAATATGATAAATGCGAAAGTTTGTATGGATGTTTGTAACTCTTTCACGCAAAAACTACTGAACCGATCACCATGAAATTTTGCATACACGTTGTCTAGGACACCAGAAAGGACATAGGGTATCTTTCATCCAGAAAAAAAGTACTGCTTTAGCCTAAGCCAATCTAACAAAATAAACAAGTTATAAATATGGTAATGACAGAGAAAAGGGGATACCTAAGAAATGTTATTGGCGTCGTTCTGAAAATAAACATTGATGGCCTGTACTAAATTGGAAATAAGCAAGGAATATTATAAAATAGACCATATTTTACATCACTGTCAAATAAAATCAATTCGGATTTTTTTGATTAACTTTTTTTAAGTATATAAGGAAAAGGTTTACAAATTTAATAACTTTTCTGCATCTTTTCTGTTTGTTGTTCCAGAAAAATTCTCATTTCCCTCATTTTGGTAAAAATTGTCTTCGGTCTGAGGTTAGTCCTTGTCTTGAGATAAATCTAAATTTATAATAGAAACATATTTTCAAGTACACAGACAGACACGCCAATTTGTATTGTATTACACGTGCAAAACTAAATAGATAGACAAATATATGTGTTTGTATCTATATACAATATATACAGTGTGTACAAATAGAGACAAATGTTCTCTGTTTGCGTTGAATGGCGTGCGCACGCGCCGCTTGCACAGGTGTCCCGAAAGTAACCATTGTAATACGACACTTGTCTTGTTTTGGCTGTCACGCATTCAAAATAATTATACTTTTTATACTTTATTTCACATGTTTATTTCTATGTTAATTAAACGTTAATTTTTTATTTTTGGATATTTACTGTAAAATTTAAAAAATATTTTTTAAAAAATTTTAAAAAATATCAAACTTATTCTAACTTAACTAGACATTTGGTCTAGTTAAGTTATAAATAACTATAGCTGGCTAGTAATCCTAGCTGTCAACCAAACGGTCGCGGGTTCGAATTTATGTGTTAACTTTTTACCTTTGTACCTGAGTCATGGACGTTTTGTATTTATAATATGTACTTATGTATTTATAAAAAAAAGTAATCTATGTAGTAAAATGTAGTAGGTATATCAACTTAGTTCAAGTAGCTTAGTGTGGAACTAGATGTTGCTGTGTGGAATGTGTGAATATATTTATTTATTATTTATTTATTAATATTGAATTTAAACTATTTATTGCAAAATTAATATGAAATACAAAATTTGCCTACGAATTAAGATCCTCTATATACCTATATACACGTGTTTGTGCAAGTAAATATTTAATTTATTTATTTATTTTAAAAGCTTTTGCAATTTTTTCTTCTTTAAAAAATCCAATCGCATATCTAATATCGAACGGAAATATCTCCAGTTCAGTAGTTCCAAATAAACAATTTTTTTCCTGCTGGTTTTGTAGTTTCTTAACACACAAAGTTGACTAACACTAACAGTTAGTAGTTAGTTAGTACACACAAAGTAGACTAACGAACTAGTATTTCTTCGAGCTAGTATTGCAAGCACAGACTAACGTCAGTGATTGCAAGGCTGCTGCCGCGGTGCTTGCGCCCTAATGTGAAGGAGCCCTAAAAGTCCTTTCTTAGCAAATGCTCACGTTACAGTATAGAGTTATTTTTCAAATTTCAGCTAGGAAGCTACCCACAGCCAAAAACTACTTAGTCTTTCTAGACTTAGTAGTTTTTGGCTGAGCATTGATAAAATCAATCCAGACATACGATTTTATTGGTAATACTGTTATTCGTTTTCTAAAATCTCTTTAATTTCTACATAATAGGGTTGGTCTTGAACTGTCTAGAACACAACCTGACTACATATTTCGAGCACTGAAATCTACTATGACACAAATTGACTTATTGTAATGTTTTTAAGCAGTGTATGTAAAATACTTTAAAATATCCCTAAATTTTTGAATTAAGAATGCCAGCCGTCTCTCTATCTCTCTCTACAAAAGTAATTCGATTTTTGAAATAAGAACGTTCGTTCGGATATTGCAAGCTCCTTTCGATTTTTTCAGATCTTTTATTGTTGGTGATAAATAAAATGATATTAGTTTTCATAAAGTGGGGGCCTCGGGCTCCCTGGCCGCACCTGGCTTGCGCTGGTATCAGCTGTTACAGCCAATATAGCCTCGTTAAACCCTTAGCCGATGTTCGAGAACACGCGCGCCAAACATATTGCGAATCTAAATCACATTGGATTTAAACAATTACAACTTATAAAAAAAAAGTGATGACATACTACCGATGCACCGTTCACGTGAAATTGAAATTTTCAAGTGTTTTCTTAGCGGTTACTCGCGTTATACAAAAGCCTATGAAATTCTGAAAAACTCTTTCTTAGCGGATGTTTACGTTATAAAATATACATAATATGTTCCAAATTTCATCTTTCTAGACTCAGTGGTTTTGGCTATGCTTTCATTGGCTCAAATAATTTTCATAAATAAGTAGGTAAGTATAGTTTATTTAAAAAAAGTAACTTAGCAAGAACATAGTTAACAATATTTGAAAAAACGTCTCAAAAAACGTAATTTCTGACTTCAAAAAAGGAATTAAACTAATTAGTATTTGAAGTCACAAAAATAATACGTAACATTTTAAAAAAAATCTTTTACAACTTAAAATACACAAATTTTGATGTAGGCACTTCTCATAAAGAGCAAATTAAAAAACCGCCCCTCCGATTGAAATATTGAAATGTGGAGATGAAACGAGGAAATTCCAATTAGGAAAACTGCCGCGGGCGTTTTATGGATTTACAATAAATAAATTCAATTTTAGCGCTCACCTTAAGCTTTTGACAGCTGACAGCTTTCGCCAAGGTTTTATTGCAGCAACGAAATCGAAAACACAAACAAAACGTTTAACACCGATTGCGGAACACACGAAAAGAACGGACTTGTGATAAAGAAATTGATTTAAAAAAAATATTATGTGTGTATATCCGAACGCGATCTGTCAACGTGACGTTAAAAAGCGCGCGAAACGCGGCGTGTTGCTCGGAGCGCGATTAGCGACCGACTGAACCGAGGGAGTTCTACGTTCAAAAACGTTTTGTTGACCGGTGTTGCTTCCATGCGCCTGAAAAAGCTTTGAAAAATTCTCTTATTGGGCGGGCGGTAAAGGCTTTAGCGATTGCATAGATTCCCCGTACATTATACGAGTTGGAATATATTGTAATTGTATACTAATTTTCGCTAGTATTTTAAAAAAATTGATACTCATAAAGAAAGAAATACGAATTGATATATAATCGTGATTATATATGATTAAGACTTTATTAGGCTGGGTTGCACCATGTTACTTTAACAATAACCAACGTCGCAACTTCAGTTAATTCGCACTCATTTTCGGCCGAAAATGAGTTGCACCAGTTAACCATTTATGATTATTTGTTAACTGGTGCAACTCATTTTCGGCCTAACCGTTATTTTAACTGAAGTTGCGGCGTTTGTTATAGTTAAAGTAAGATGGTGCAACCCAGCCTTAGACTTAGACCATCGGTACACTTTTTTATAAATTATATCAATGCCTTTTTTCTAATGTACCAAATAAACATTTTTTTCTTTCTTTCTTTCTTTATAATAAAATAGATCGGTAATCGATCGATTATCGATTCTCATAGACCTGTGACATTGTACATAAATATGACTGCGGATTTCTGTGTCATTTAAAGTATAAAGGGTGGCAGACAGGCTGTTCTATTTTATTCATACACTAGCTGGTGCCCGCAACTTCGTCCGCGTTGAAAAAGCAATATATCCCCTGATAATTGTTATTGCTAATACACTTAGCCAGGAGTTAGTTTCCTTAATTTTAGATGATCCCTCGGGAGCAGTACTTTTTTCTGGATGAAAGGTACCCTATGTCGTTTCTGGTGTCCCACAGACAACGTGTATGCAAAATTTCATCGTGATCGGTTCAGTAGTTTTTGCTTGAAAGAGTTACAAACATCCATTCCATACATACAAGCTTTCGCATTTATAATATTAGTACGGATATGGATTGACAGGTATATTTAAAAATTTATTTTAATTATAGAAAATCCTTTAGATGAAACCATAAGAATATAAGCCCCGAATAATATATTGTGAACAATGTACGCCGATAGTCATTTTTCGTCGAGAATACATCGTTATCGGGCCGAGACTCAGGTGCCACCGTTAAATTTCCGATTCACATACAACTTGTACGGTCAACAAAAAAGTTATTAGCAAAAATATGCCTATACTCCTTGAGTACTCAATACATAATTTTGAGCTTAATTAAGTCAAAATCATTCATCTATACTAATATCCGTACTAATATTATAAATGCGAAAGTTTGTATGGATGTATGGATGGATGGATGTATGAATATTTGTAACTCTTTCACGCAAAAACTACTGAACTGATCACCGTGAAATTTTGCATACACGTCGTCCGAGACACCAGAAAGGACATATGGTACCTTTCATCCAGAACGCGGACGAAGTCTCAGGCACCAGCTAGTATTATAATATAAAAAAAGATTTTATGCTACAAAGGACGTACAGTCAAGGGCAATAATATCTGTACGTTTCCAAAGCGGCAAAAATATCTGTACAGTTGAGAGGCCAGAAATATCTGTTCGATAATTCGGTCAGAAATATGTGAGCATTTAAAGGGTCAAAAAGATCTAGACGTTCACGTGGCCATAAATATATGTACAATGTCAATCAAATATGTGTAGGCTGTAGGCAAATAGGAGGGCATAAATATCCATACATGAAACTATCAAAGAGCGTGTCAAGACTGTCAAGTCTAGTTATCAAATATTTTGATGTTTTGCATATTCTCTACTTTTTTTAAGTATTTTATGTGTAGTTTATGTATTTTTTATGAACAGAGCCAATAAATGCGCCTGTGTACTACCATAAAATTTACTTTCGGCACTTTCCTTCTTTCTCTTACAACTCGCTAAAACCTATTTTGTATGTATACTATACTGTTTATGATGTTGACGCACAAAACTAATTCAAAAAACCTAAATTGATATTTAATAAAAATTCATATCGATAAATCTAGACGTGATAGAAAAAATCGGCCAACGGGAATAGATTCAAAACATTAAAATCTTCATATTTTTGACATATTTTTTGAAGGAGGATTTCGTTGCAGACCAGTAATTAATTATTAAATGCTCTAAGTTAGTAAAAACCTAAGTGTTCTTTTTAACGGCAAAGAGACATTTATACATACACTAGCTGTGCTCGCGACTTCGTCCGCGTGGAATAGTTATTTTGGGAATCATTTGGGTATCTCGAACGGTTTTCGCAGCGCACGCAATGGAAGCCCTCAAAGATGAATAATTTTCCCCGTTTTTTCGACTGTTTTTTCACTCCTATTAGTCGCAACGTGATGTTATATGATGTTATCCACGATAAATGATCTATCCAACACAAAAAGAATTTTTCAATTCGAACCAGTAGTTCCTGAGATTAGTGCGTTCAAACAAACAAACAAACAAACAAACAAACTCTTCAGCTTTATAATATTAGTATAGATTAGCGTAATCGAAAGATTTTTGTACTAATATTGTATAATTACTTAAATTACGAATAAATATCTTCCGTTTCATCGCTACGTCTAGTATAAATATGTTACTGACATAAATTTAGCATTGAAAAAACGCTAATATAATATTCACAAGAAAAGCCATGTGAAAATCGTATATGATAGTTGTGAACGCTGTGAAGCAGAATCTAAAATAATAGAATGAAAGGTGAAAGAAATATTACGTTAATGACGCCACAATCAAAATGAAAGGGACAAACAGATCATATGACAGACTCTTTTCGATGATTGTCATAATTCAAAATACGAAAACTTGTTTGTTTGTACAGATATTTATGCACTCCTATTTGCCTAGATATATTTGACTGACATTGCACATATATTTATGGCCACGTGAACGTCTAGATCTTTTTGACCCTTTAAATGCTCACATATTTCTGACCGAATTATCGAACAGATATTTCTGGCCTCTCAATTGTACAGATATGTTTGCCGCTTGGAAACGTACATATATTTTTGCCCTTGACTGTACATAAAAAAATAAAAAATAAAAGACACACACAAACGTCCCCTGCACCAACTCAGCATAATGCAGGTTTTAGAAACCTGCGCTGGTCTTCCGTTAGAGTCTACTGTGTTACTGCATTACTGTTTTTAGCTTTTCGTAACCTTATCAAAATTCCTTTGCTGACTGTACATTGAATAAATGTGGGAACATAAAGCTAGAGCTCCCTAAGGCACCATTGTTATTCATAATATTATCTATGATATTGGCATTCAACTTAAAAAATCGTCTATTTATTCTAGTTAAACTAAGCCAAGTAGATTAGCAAATTTACCGAGTTTCTTAAATTCAAAAGTACCATAAGATTAACGTGCCCAAACTTACAAACAGACAAAAATTCTAAAAACTGTTTTTTGACGTTGGTAACTACAACATAAGTACAAAGTGTAATTTTTTTTTTTTTGGAAAAATATTAATTTATTACACAGACACAACTCGTTTAAGATTTTATTATTATGTATAGGTACTTAGTATAGATATTTTTTTCTTATTATACGAACATAAGAAAAACACATGTTTTTTGGGTATATAAATAATAATAATTATTATATAGATGTTTGGAGAGTGTGCTCAGGAACTGCATGATCTCATACCGCCTTCCCCTTTCTTCCATCGGACATACAGACGTACGCCTGGCTACCATCCTCATCTTGTCGAAATCCCTACTTTTCGGAACAAGCGCTTTGAAACATCCTTTATAATGCGCACTGCCTAGTTTGGAACTCCCTGCGTTTGTATTTCCGAGCTCATATAACCCTAATATTTTCAAAGTTCGAATGAATAGGCATCTTCTGGGTAAGCTCGCTACATCATAGACCTCCTCCTAGCTACACGGCTGAATGCTGGTCAAGAGCAAAACACTTAATAAAAATTAAAAAAAAAACTTTGTCAAAATACTGGCAACATTTCCAGACGTTCGTCTTCTCAGCACGTGGACATTATTTATATAAAATAACTGACGAACATCTGATCAAACATTTCTGTTCGGCGTGCCGTCTCTAAGTATAAACAGGTGTTTCTCTGTTTGGCACCAGACGCCACAAATATTTCTCTTTGCAGAAACTTATTCCCACCATGCCTTCAATTGTAACTTAATGTACCCGCACTTAAGATTTATTTATATTTGCAACATAAATAGCTTAATGAATATACAGTATATTCACTATAAAGGATACATCTCGAAATTATAATACACTATAGCTGTTTATAAAATGTGCCCTATGTTATATTTTTGTTACAAACATACAAAATATAAATTTTCTCTCTGTATATAGACTAGCTTTTGCTCGCGAATTCGCCCGTTTCTTTTCATAAATGTGAAAACTTTTATTCAATTTTTATTGCTAATATATTTTTATGATCAGAGATTGAATTTTTCTTATTTTCATTTATCTTTTCTTTTTTTCGTATGAACGATCCTTCGAAAACAGTACCTACTTTTTTCTGGATAAAAGGTTTCCTGTATCCCTGACAACGTGTATGCAAAATGTCATGACAATCCGTTGAGTAGTTAAGGCGCGAAAGTGTAACCAACGAACAAACTCACTTTTGCATTTATAATATTAGTTAGATTACCATTTTTTTATGTTAAGGTTTGCAGACAGGCTGACGATCCACTTAATGGTAGGTGGCTAGGGTCCCCTATGGACACCACAGGTGCTGCAAGTACGCTCCTAACATATATTAGGATAAGGGATTAAAAATATATAAGGGAAGGAATGGACATGTCGAATCAATGGACATATTTTCTACCATAATATTAGTTAGTAGAGTAAACGTTTTCTTATAATGCACGTATAATGACTATCTTTAATATCTGCAAGAGTAGGTATATTAGCTACGGATTAGCTACATAGCAAAAGCAAAAGTAGCAATTGCTACGGGCCCCGCGCATTTGGCGTATTATCAGCATCATGCCTGATAAAGCGTGTATTTTTCGTTCCTATCTTACATGAAAAAATTGTATAATCTTAAGAAACATAACCTTACCACGAAACCAGATTACAACAGCTAAATTTTTAATACTTAATTGGAAATGAACATTTTAGAAAATATTGTTCAAATGTTACTCTTTTTAAAAGTTTAAATAAAATTATCTTTATATTAGAGAAAATACACTTTATTTAGACATTTAAATAAAATCCACGTAATCCCTTAACACCTTAAACTGAAGATCCTAACATAAACCAAGTGCCTCTTGATAGAATTTGCTACGGGCCACGCGTCATCTTAATCTGACACTGAGGTATATCTATAACTAAACAGTCGCCAGTTAGCACCGAAATAGTAACAGTGGAAAAAACCATCAGATTTGGAAAAGGAAAATCGCACAAAAGCAATAAAAGCACCCCCGCCATGTAATTAAAACAGCATCAGGCGCGCACACACGCCTGCGGCTCCCATACGGCGCCCGGACGTGACGTCACGGTGCGCCGCCATTTGCATTTTTTCCCGCGTCCGCGTGTTTCTAGCGTGCGTTCCAAAACCAAACTTGCGCAAGTGGACGTGCCTAATTTTTTAAATGTGACGACGAAATGTGATCACGACTAATCCACCGTATACATCCTCATTAGACATTATAAAAGACTAGCTGTTGCTTTTTCGGCGTAACTTTATATAAAATATAGCCTATGTTATTTGCTGATATTGTAAGTACATAGTTTTCTATAGATGAAAGATTTTTTTTAAATGGGTCCAGTACCTACCTAGTTTTTGAGTTTATTAATTACAAAGAAAAATACAAAAGTACAAACTTCTCTCTTTATAATAAGTATTAATATAGAATGATATACGAAAACTTTCTTCGTTTATCGCTCTTTCCATGGAGGAGTCAGTTCATATAAAAACAGACAGACGCGGAAAGCAACTTCAATTTATAGTACACCTACGTAAGGATTTAATGATTATGAAATTTAATTAGAAAATGTCGTAAAACCCTCAATATTTGTTTGTGGATAAACGAAGAGAAAAGTCAATAATAAATTTAGGAACCTAATTTTATTTGTAAAGGTCAGCAGACAAGCTGACATTCCAATTGATGGCCTCCGTCGCCTATAACACAAGGAACGCCATCAGATGCTAAAGTGCCCTGCCGACTACAGTAGGATAAGGATAAGGGATTGTGGAGGGATAGAAACACAAAAGCACATGTGCTGGTATATCACGGTGGACTTCTGTAAGGAAGTGATTACATGCATAATGCAGTGTGCCCTGCCACTACTATTGAGCTACTCCTCATATGTCTACTTGACTTATCAAGCAGACTCCCTAAGCAGGTTTATGATGAACTAGCTGTGCCCGCGACTACGTCCGCGTTGAAAAAGAAAATATGTACTTACTAGCTGATGCCCGCGACTTCGTCCGCGTTCTGGATGAAAGGTACCCTATGTCCTTTCTGGTATCCCAGACAACGTGTGTGCAAAATTTCATGGTGCTCGGTTCAGTAGTTAAGGCATGAAAAGTTAGGCAGACAGAGTTACTTTCGAATTTAAATTATAAGAAAGTATGGATAATAAATATTAAGCTCTGACTTTTGTTGCCTACTGTACCCATAATGGTATTTTTTTATTATTTTCCTACTTGTAAAGACATCCTCTTGACACAACCTACGAAATGGTGAGATTATTAATTTAATAGTTTATTTTTCAATGAATAAGCACGAAAGGGATTATTAATTCATTAATACTTATAATGGAATTTTTCAATGAATAAGCAAGAAAGGGATTATTAATTCATTAATACTTATAATGGAACAAACCGTCCAATTAAGTACCTATGTATACATCGAGAAGGATTATTTATTCGTAGACCGAAGCTTAATATTATATTGTAATACAATTTGTAAAAATTTATATCTTAGTTTTAGAAAATTTACCTATGACTATTCTTTAATAGAATCTCATTTACCTCACAGCTATATATTTATTAGCTATTGCACGCAACTTCGCCCACGTAACTTTATAAAATGTAGCCTATGTTACTCGCTCATAATGTAGCTTTCTACAGGTGAAAGAAATTTCAAAATCTTTCCACTAGTTTTTGAGTTTATTCATAAGAAACATACGAATCTTCTTTCTTTCTAAATATTAGTATATATAGATACATATTATGATTTATTTAAAAAAAAAACTATAAATTCACAGATATTTCTGCACCTCCTTCTAATTTCTCCAGTGATCTGTCAATTTTCAACCGGAATGCGACCGGACATACAATTCGGGGCCGACAGCGACAGATTTGACATATCACACGTGTTCAGGGCCATGAAGAGGCCACATCGCGCACATTCATCAGAGGAATCCCGCAGAAGTGCTTTCCGTAGTAACATAATCCACAAACCGGAAGACATTGATTCTGTACGTGATAGAAGTTATACCAAAGATGACCAAGAAGATAAGAATAATAATTTTTTTACGAGAAGAAATCTCAATGATTATGTTGTAAATGGTTTTGATATGGCAGACGACATAGTAAGCGGAGAGTTTGATTCGATAGATGATTTCGAAAGAAATCTAGACGATTTTAAAAATCATCGCCAGAAACGCAGAATGGCGAATCAAATTGATAATGATAAATTAAGTGCAGCGGAAAGAAGAAAAAAGTTGGACAGAATTGTTGATGAGTTACATGGGATCACAGGTAGTAATAGGCGTTTCAATAAGGATACTAATAATATAGATCCTGAAGATGAGATACTTTTTCATAATGCCATAATTTTCAATATCAAAGTAAAGGGATTATTGCAGCTAAATCTGTACTAAACAACTTCATTACAATAATGATTTGTACAAAGATAATTGATTGGTCTTGCTGCGCTCAACTAGATAGAGCGCTATACAAAAGCAATAGCTCCGAAAACGTTGCAACTTTTTATTGTAGTGTGTGTAAAAAATCGTCTTTTGTCACTTTTTACCCAGTTTTATTATATTTACACAGTTTCACTACGCAAACTGGTATTTTATTATGCCTGAAATTTAATAAAACATTCGGCACGTACACATCACAGACAGTTTGCAGTGTGACTGGATCGGGTACGCCGGATTCGGCGTACTATTTTATGTCGCATTTTACAAGTACGACGGCGGTATCTAGTCGAGCGCAGCGAGACCAATAATTTATCTATGGATTTGTATTATATTTTATTATCATAATATTTTTTCAAATAAAATATTCATAATGGACATTTTATCACTTCAATCTTTTTTATTATTAGAGATGGGTTTGACTCTTGACCAGGCCAGAAGATGCCAGTCTAGAATTCTAGATTAATAAAATTACTTATTAGGAATTTTTATTTCTACCTAAACTTCTAAGTGTATTTTTTAGAATAGCGTTCAAATGCCTTCTCAGTGTCTAATTTTTCGTGTGCTTAAAGCGCTCTGGTAGTGCGGTGTGTCGGTTTTTTTAAATGTTAAGGTCGACAGACAGGCTAACGGTCCACTAACTTGATGGTAGGTAAGTGTTGGAATTGCGCTGCCGACCATAGAAGGATTAAGGATAAGAGATAGTGTATATTTTTATAAAATTAACATTCATTCCTAAGTAATGCAACCTTCAAATACCTTAAAATCTTTCCACAATTGTCTAAATCCAACCCGATAAGGAGATAAGGAAGGGATAATAACGTATCGACGCTATCTCTATATTGTGTATAGATTTTGTGAGACAAGCAGCGTGCGTCCTACCTCAATAAATAAATTAAAATAACGTCTCGGTAAGCATAAGATTAGTGAAGGCTGCCAAGCACGAGTGCTGTTGTGTTTCAGGGAAGGAGTCTAGGATGCCTGAGCCCATTTCCCTATCCCTATCCAATCCCTTATCCTTAATCCTACTGTAGTCGAAGCGCACCGTCAGCCTATCTGCCGGTCGAGCTTTAAATTAAAAAAAGTTGTTTAAAAACTACTTTTTAGTTATGATATTAAAAATTAAAAACTACGTTGAAAATTAATAATTTCCTTTGACATAATTATTTGCACCAAGAAAACATTTAACTTCGATTTCATGCTAAATTTAATATTTCGATAAAGAGCAACTCGTTAATCGAAAATCCAATTAATGTTACTCATTTAACGGCAATAATCGAATTAAAAATTATTGATTGTTTCCAGTTAAAACCTGGGAGCGTTGTTTTTCCAGCACAATAAGTTGAACGCTTCAAAATGTTCACAAAGTTTTTGCTGGTGGCTACTCTGCTGGATGTATTCACAATTTCATTGCAAGCGTTACTGCCATTCCCACCCAAATATCAGAAATTAATGCAACCCAGAATTATTAAAAATTGGCAAAATTTGTTCAACAGACCAATGTCGAGGAAAGATCGTGACAATATTCAAGCTGTTGCTGATCAATTTGTTATTCACAATATATACAATCAGGACGGCGATGATTATCAAGATAATGATATTGTAGTCATTGTTGACAAGAATTACTTGAAACCCAAAAATCAATTGAATTATGTACAAGAGAACGAACTTGAAGGAAGTCAAAACTTCGTGAAAAACCTACTATGCAAGGTTGCAGGAGATTGTGATTATCAAGACACTAAATTGAGATGCGATTGTAAAAAACAAAGAAATATGTTCGGGTGCGGATGCGCTGAGAAAATAAGTCGTGGATATGATATGGAAGAAGAATACGAGCAACCAGACAGCTATTATAGAGCACAAGGAAAAACTCTGGAAGATCTTCTGAACGCCCCAGAGCAAGACCTAAATGACACGAAGAGTACAATGCGGTGTGGATGCACGAGACAATACGGATATGACGGACTGCGTTGTGGCTGTAGAAATAAACTAAGAGAAGGTGATTTGAACACAAAGTTTGGAGACAAATATATGCAAGACATATTAAACGCTGTACAAAAAGATTTAAGTGACCGTGAAAAAAATCCATCGAGAACCGATGAATCAGACCAGATAGAAGAACTTCGTTGCGGTTGTCACAATCGTAATGCGGACGAACTTCGTTGCGGTTGCAGAGGTGTATTGAGAATGATGGAAAAGTATGATGAAGGAGATGAATCCTTTGACAGTGAAGATGAAACCAGAAATTACAATCAGTACAGTACCAATTACAGATCAAAACCAAATCAAATGCAAACGTTTTATCTTAACAATGAGGATTCCAAGCCAAAATTAAACCTTTTACAGAGGAATCTAAATGAGAAAGTTCAAAATTATGGTGTGCCATTTGAATTTGACATTCAAGGAATGGGCCAATTGGAAAATTAAAATATTTGGATTGCATCTAAACATAGTATAATTTTAAGTCATTTTCCGCGTCAGACGCAAAGTATTTATTTATTTAGATGCAGATTTCACCATCACTTAGATAATTTTTCAGGGAAACTACCTAACTTAGGGTAGTTTCGGGGTACTTTAGGGAAATAAATCCTAACTTTTTTCTTGTGTGTGTAGGTTGACACATTACCTAACCATTTCTTTAAAACTCTACAAATCCTTTATGTCCTAGTTATGTCTGTTTCTCCGCTTACTACTTCTAAATTATCAAACGGATTTTAATACGGCTTTCAATTATTGAAAGGAAAGAGGGATAAATGTTTGTTTAGGTATATTAAAAAAATATTGACAGCACGGCACTTTCGTTTCCACGCTATGACGATTGATCCTTGCAGTTTGTATTGTTACCGCCATTATCACTATCCGATCATGACGTCCGATCATAAAAATATGCCTCGTGGATAACAGTAGATTGGGTAACTCCCTCGGAGAAGTGGTGTCCCCATCCCACTAGATATAGTAACTTTTTTATTTCATTAAAGGGGTTTGTTCTTGGCAAACAACCAGCTCTGTATCAAGGATGAGGCCCTGGCCTATGATGGAGCGAGCTCACCCAGAAGATGCATATTCACTCTGAACTTTGAAAATATTTGGGTTATATGAGCTCGGAAATACAGACGCTGGCAGGGAGTTCCAAACTTTGGCGGTGCGCATTATAAAGGATGTTTTAAAGCGCTTGGTCCGAAAAAGAGGGATTTGGACAAGATGAGGATGATAGCCAGCTGTACGTCTGTATGTCCGATGGGAGAAAGGGAAAGGTGGTATGAGCTCATGCAGCTCCTGAGCACACTATCCGAAGTACATCTTATAAGACACATAGGCTGGCAACTTTGCGTAACTTTGGTAACTGATTGTGAGTGAGGTTGGGGTCCAAAATTCATAAATGCACCAAGAGTCCTTGTGCACGTCCGACGCAGTCTGCCAGCTGTCGATCCGTAAGAGTTCAAGAGCACGAACTAAATACAATGAAAGGCAGTCAGTGTCAGTGTTCAAATCCATGTCCAAATGTATGCGAAATAGTTATGTTGTTTTTTTATTTTAAAAACAAATTTAAATTAGAAATAAGGAGGACCAACTCTATTCATGAAAAAAGAGGCGCTGTAGTAGGACTTTATCTAATATGTATTTTATTTACGGTGATTTCATGAACTACGTAACCACCCACCACTAATACTACACAAGCGCCATTGTGGCGAATTTATGCAACACTATTTAATTTAGTGGTTGCAGCAAATTTTTAAATTATAACACCCATGTAAAGTTATAAAAAAAAGTAGTTATACTAAACTTATAATTATAAATTAGTCCTCCTTTCCTCTATTCTCCATTTTATAATATTTTCGTTTTGCTTGTCAATGTCACAAACGACGATGTTAAGTTGACAGTGGCATTTTTTGTAGATGACAATAACAAATGTCAATTAATTATGTCCAGCCAGATCTGTCGACTGACTGCGATTGTTTAATTTTCTTCAAAACGTACATACATAATAATATTAATTATTAATTTTAAATTGTTATTTTGATTTGTTTTGTTCTGATTACTTATAATTGATTGCAGACTAGTCTTTAGTTCTGAATTTACTGTTGAGACTTTTCCCTATTTTTTTTATTAAATTAAGTTTTTTTTAATGTATTGATTGTATTCTACCTCCTGTAGTCAAAGTAATATTCATTTACATATATCAATCCTAATTTTCTCTTGAAAATGGCGAACGACACTCCAGAGAGTGATTTCTCAATAGAATGCTTCCAAAATTACACTGCGCCCGAAGTCTTCGTTCAGGGTTTGGCTGGAATGGTGGATCAGACAGATGTCGAAGCCATTATAAGAGCTCAGAAAAACATGTACGTATTTGTATTTAATCACTTATTTGCAGCTTATTTAGATGAATGTCTCAAGTATTAATCATATTAGGTATAGAAATGGTTTTTTGGCTAGCTGTTGCACGCGACTTCGTCCGCGTAACTTTATAAAATATAGCTTATGTTACTTGCTGATAATATAGCTTCCCAACAGTGAAAGAAATTTTCAACTCGGTCCAGTACTTTCGAAGCCTATTCAATGCAAACAAACAATCAAATGTTTCCTCTTTAGTATACTAGCTGACCCAGCAAAAAAAAATAGTTTGTAAACCATTTTCAGACCTACCAAATACACAAAAAATTCCATAAAAAATTGGACAAGCTGTTTCGGAGGAATTTGGTTACACACACTTTGACACGAGGATTTTATATATATATATAGATATTATAGTATATAACACATTCAACGCTTGTTCAACGTAAGTTACATATAAGATAGAATCAGAAATGAGATCTGTAGACATCCGAAAGTTACAGACATAAGCCGAAAGTTACGGACACATAGTAAGGAGGTTCTCGAGTGGAGGTTGCTTCTGACAGGTCCTATTGGAATCTTATGGGGATGACCTATGCCCAGCAGATATACCTATACCCAAAGTATAACCTTTAGGTCACGCAGAAAAAAAATTATAACTATAGCTATAATTTTTTTTAATTTTAATTCATAGTTAAGTAAATAAAAGAGAAAACTACGTAATTTCAGGCTTCAGCGGTTTGAGAAAACAACAGAGATGCTAACCAATTGCAATCAGCTATCTGCGAGTCGTCTCCGAGCCGCATCAGTGGAGTTCAAGAAACACACACAACTTCTTTTAGAAATGCGGAAAGATTTGGAATATATATTTAAGAAGATCAAAGCTATTAAGACTAAGTTAAGGTAACATTTTTACTTATGTTTAAAATTAATTTTTATTATTTAGATTTATTTATTTTCAACCTTAACTCTAATTTTTTTACAATATATAATTTTACGCGGGCGTAGTCGCGTGCAGCAGCTAGTATATTATATTATAACAACAGAAATTCTATAAACACAATATAAAAAAAAATTTAATGAAAATGCTTTAAATAATTTCAGTACTCAATATCCGGAAGCATACAAATTAGCAGAAGCGGCCTCTATGGCCAACAAGAAACCCATAGACGATGAAGAAGACGATGATTTTAAACCGTTGAAAACCACATCGGAAACAAAAATGGTCGCCACCGTCTCAACGGAAACCCTAAAGCCGGCCGCGAAAGAAGAAAAACTGAAGAGTTTAAGCCAAGATGTGAAGGCAGAAGACGATTCCAGTTCAAAAAAGCCAGAAAAGAGTAATAGAAGAACGAAGAATAATAGTAGTTCTTCGGAGACAGAAAGTGCGAGTTCCGGGGACGATAGCAGTACGGATACGGGATGAAATGTGTAATATTATGGTATGATTACTAAATATTATCCTCAAGCCGCCTAAATGGCTAGAATGTTGCCAGAAAGGAAAAATGTCTAAAGCAATTCTTGTATTATTCATAGATGAATGATTGATCTCGCTGCGCTCGACTAGATACCGCCGTTGTACTTGTAAAATGCGGCAAAAAATACTACGCCGAATTCGGCGTACCCGAGCCAGTCACACTGCAAACTGTCTTGTGATGTGTACGTGCCGAATGTTTTATTAAATTTTGAGCATAATAAAATGCCAGTTTGCGTAGTGAAACTGTGTAAAAAGTCAATAAAAATTTGCCGCATTCACGGAGCTATCGCTTTAGTATAGCGCTCTATCTAGTCGATCGCAGCAAGACCAATCAATTATCTTTGTATATATTATATCTATTTTATTTTATTTTCAATACAAAATACAAAATCCCTACAGCAAAACAAAATAACAAACAATAGATACAGTATTACTACCTACATTGCCATTTACAGGATTTCATTGTGTAGGACTTGAACTAGATTACCTAAGTTAATTACTAATTATTAATTCTAAGCCAATGTATGTATAAGTATATCGCATATTTAGGAAACGGCTCTAACGATTTGGATAAAACTTTGTATTTAGATAAGATTTTGGTTCTTAAAGCACTTCGAGTCTTGAGTCTGGGCCCCATTTACCAGAATTAGTCAATTTTTCATGTTTTGAATGAAAATGATTTATTACATATTATAAATAAGTTATTATTAAATGTATAAGTTTTGGTGATATGAAAAAAAAATCTGAAAAATTCAGGTTAATTTCATTTTTGCTAACTACCTGTATTTTTATTTCCAGAAAAAGCATTCTATATATGAACTAGTCACAAATAAATCATGCAATCAATGGATTCCTTTTTTTTATTTTTTCACATCATCTATCTAGCTCTAGACTAGACCTTAATATTAATTAAATAGAAACAAGAAATTGTGTAAATATTTTATTTTAAAAAATATCTTCAAATTCAGACAAATTTGTGGCATTTTAAGGCACAAAAAATTGCAGTCTAATTTTTTAAAATTTGGCATCTTTAAAACTTTAAAATTTCCAAAATTATCATCCCAGATATTTAACTTTTTATTTTTTTTATGGGTAACCTAACCATGTATTTCTTCTATGTGTATCATGCATAGACATAGAGAGAATAAACTAATTAATATACACATGAAATTGACCACTCTCTAGAAAGAGAGAGAGAGAGAGCGATCATGAAGCCAATACCTATCTCTTTGAGTCTGCAGTAACTTTGAGGACTAATCAAAACTCTTAAGGGGTAAACAAATGCTAAATCCTAAAAATTGCATGGTTTGAAAAAAATATATGTTATACTTAAACATGTCAAGAACAAATTCTATTGTTTAGAATTTCCATCGAAGTAATAGAAACCCCATAATAAAAGTTAGAACATAAGAAGAATTTGATTTATATTGAAAAATGTTCGAAAACGGCTTATTGCGCGTAAATGATTCCTGCACCGTTTTTTTTTTTTAATATTGTTTTAATGGTAAATAAAAAAAACCACAATTGTCAGGCCCGTTGAATTGTCTCAGTGACTACGTTGAGGTGTGAACTACGTTTGTGTTTTTCGTGCGGAATTAGTTTAAAATATATATAGACAAGGTCAAATTGTCAATGTCATTTGCCTATGTGAATCCCTTAAACTACAGGCCGCACTATCGCTTCATCTCTCTCACACTTTTCTGCCTTAATTTACTTTACAGACAGATATACTGCGTTTTTTAATTCGAAGCAGTAATTCAAAGCAGTTTAGGAAACTATTAGTCCATTCTCTCTATAGATAAATGTGGAAATAATCAGTAAATTTGTCACAATACTCTTAACGATTACTTATTACATTATAAAAACTAATCTAAAGTTAAACTTTTTAGCTAACTATCAGTAATTCCGGCACTCCTCTGAGCGTTTTTATTATATTGTTCTATATTGTTTATGTACTCTTGTGCAATGTTGATGTCCAACGGATCGTCTATGTTGGGGTTCGCCAGAAGAATTTGTATGGAAATGAGGAGATTCTCCAAAGTTATCGTTGGCAACCAGCTTCCTTTCGGTGGCATTTTCAACATGTCCATGCATATTCGGCCACCTGAAAGCATAATATTTTTAACCGCTTGTTTTAGTAGGAGTTGTCGTGTCCATAGCACCAGACTCTTAATTTTTTTTTTAGAGAAAGCAACTTGATGATTTAAAAATAAACATTATAAAAGAGAGTAGAGGAATTTGTCGTATATATCTGGTTCTTGCGAAATGGACACGAAAATAATTGTCAGATAAATCTGACTCAGGCGGCTAACGAATTTAGTAAGCCTATATTTCTTTGATGGTATGCCAAAGAATTTTTATATGTACTTATTTTGTAAAGATCATTACATTTATCTTTAATTGAAAAAGACTGACACTAATTAAATTAAATACTAGCTATAGCATATGCAACTCCACCCAAGTAACTTTATAAAATAAAGACTATGTTACTCTCTGATAATGTAGCTTTCTATAGATGAAAGAATTTTTATAATCAGCCTGGTAGTTTTTGAGTATTCAGTATGTGTGTGTTTTGGTTAGTGAATAAGGGATCCCATTGCCCTATCCCTTATCCCTAATCGTACTAAGGTGTGACATTGCTTGAGTTATGTGCGATGGTGGCCACCAACCATCTAGTGGATCGGCAGCCTGTCTTCGACCTTAACATAAACTAAAAACATCCTTTATAACTGAGGCTCTTTAGACCAAATAAAGCCATAAAGTGGGTTGGCAATGGTTACCTTTATCAATATTCGGATGATATACTGATGAGACAAATTTCACGTGCGGCGGTGCGAACGGATATTTGTCAGGAATGTTGATGATGAGCTTGAAAGTGCCACCCTCGTACGGCGAACCTTTCGGTCCAACAAGAGTGGCTATGAGAAGGTCGTAGCAATCTTCCTTTTCTGGGTGACAAGTTATACCCCATGGCGGTCTGGTTTGAAAATTACTCATTTCACGAGCCAAACGTGCGGCTCGTGCCATTTGGGAATTTTAGAGATCAATCAATCTGTATCTTTTCAAATGAATTTAAAAAATGCATACATAAACAGTAATAAACAAATCTGAGTCGTATGTATCGTTTGTTGCAGGCATGCAAGTGGTTGGTGGTTGCAATTAACTTTGTTGTTATTGTTTTGTTGTTTGTTGCTTCTGTGGTTGACTTTGACAACATAGTCTTTATAACCTGTGACTGTAGAACTCAGTTCAACTTTGTAGATCACCAAACTTGGCGCCTGCGAAATTATTTTTATTTTATTTTTGAATTTTTATTATTGCATATCGTTAGTTCATGGTTTGTACTTAATTGTTCGGTATGAATAATTGTTTGTTCTTTAGTTTATTATTTAAAAAAAACATTAAAAAAATATTGTTTGGTTAGCCTCCTCAATCAAAATTATTAATATTTTCTCTCATTATCATCTATAAATACATATTGACGTTTGTTCTTCAATGAATTACGTTTGTTCGAACATTTAATTGCCTTTTTATTGTTTAAATTACAATTTTTAATTACGTGAATATACATTTTGAAAATGTTGCATGCGCCATCTTTTCTTTTCGATCGCTCTCATAGAAACTAACAGTGTCGTAATGGCGTGAGAACATATTGTGGACTTGTAAACAAATGATTTCAAGTTGTTAATCAAAAATTACTTCAATAATAATTATATTGGCAACACCGGTCGCGCCATGGAGTGTGCGCAGGCGGAAGGAGTTGGTTGCCGGGAGTTACGAATAACGAAAAGAAGAAAATGGAAGCACTTTTATATTACTACTCGATATCTTATAATTATACTTGGAATAACTTGTAAAGTAGTGTTTGGCAGTAATGTTTATCATTAAATAACTATTCATTGTATTTCAGTACACGGTCTGTTTGCACTTTACAATTACTTGTCACATTTTAGTGAAATTATATTTGTTAATTGACATACAGATCGTTGGATTCTCGAAAAGAAAACTATATGAATTTTATTTGCCTTTAACTATCTTCAAGAATTCTTACTAGATAACATTTACTTAGTTGCAACTTAAATTAATTATTTTATATACTATACTACATACATATATTAAAATCATAGTTTAATAAAACAATTATCATAGACTAAAAATTGGTCTCGCTTCACTCGACAAGACAAAGCAGTCGTAATTGTCAAACGCGAAAAAAATGATACGCCAAATTTGGCGTACCGGAGCTAATCACCACCCAGTCACACTGCAAGCTGTCTGTCATGTGTACATGCCGAATGTTTTATTAAATTTTGGGCATAATTCAAACTAAAATGCCGGGGTGCGTAGTGAAACTGTGTAAAAATAATACCACAAAAAATAAGAACAACACTGGGATCACATACCATCAGTAAATATCGTATAATTTCGAAATTTCACCATAAAATAATATGAACCCAAAACGCCATTCAGTGTTGCCGCGTATACAAGAATCAATTTCCCCATGGTTGAGATTTTTATAATGTGAATTTATTGTTTTTATTTTATTTTATTATATAACATATTTCATTTATCTAACCTAGTTATTGGGAATTATTTAGAATCGTGTGGGAAGATTTTAGGGTATTTAAGGTTAAATTAGTTAGAAATGGATGTTAATTTTATAAAAATATAGTTTTTATGGAAAGGAAATGAGTCTACAATTAATTTAATAATATTTTAGAACATAACCTAAAATTGTTTACAATACAAATAAATATGTACATACCAGGTTTGTTGCAACTATCAGCATCAGCATCACTTAAAAACATTATTACAACACACATATTCAGTACAACACATAAATTTTCACTGTTTAAAACTGTTTTCATTTATTTAATTTTGTTGTATCTACTTTTTACATACGTGTTTACAGTCATAAACATTACGGAACCTAACCTTTTTGTTTCCATCCAGTACAAATGTCTTGTACCTACAACATGTATGTAAATATTGATGTACTATACAAACAATTTGAGGTCATGTTTTAAAATCTATATAAAATTAATTGTCAATGAATTTCCTCACCATAAAAACAATATTTTTATAAAACTAACATCTATTGTTAAATAATCTCACTTCCAAACACTTTATAAGCCTTCTGTATTACTGGTATGTACATATTTCTTTGTATTGTAAACAATTTTAGGTTATGTTCTAAAATCTTATTGAATTAATTGTAGACTGATTTCCATTCCATAAAAACTATATTTTTATGAAATTAACATCCATTTCTAACTAATTTAACCTTCAAATACCCTAAAATCTTCCCACACGATTCTAAAGCCAACCCTTATTAACCCTTATTTTTAATAATAACTTGTAAATATTACATGTAAATAAAAAAAAACTATTAAAAATGAGGCCTAATCATTGATATAATACATATTTTCCATTTTTCTATATATAAATATATTTATACATTCCGTTTTAATTTATTGTTCATTTTTAAGTATTTTCTGAGCTATATTTATAACTTAATTAACTAATAGACCACAGCATAAAATATTTTTCCCATTAACTCGGGTAACAGTTAGCAGCTGGTAACACAATTCTTCACGCACACTAGTTCACAATGTCAACTGACAAATGTTGCTTATACACACTAGAATAAAAAACGGCCGCATTTACGGAGCTGTCGTTGTTGTATAGTCCTCTATCTAGTCAAGCGTAGCGAGCGAGACCAATACAAAATCATTGACAATTATGATATTTAAGTGACGACGGTGATGATGATCCGTGTGATGATTTGACAGCACTCTGACTTTGACTAGTCTGCTGGGGAAAGATTTGGACAGTAGCGCAGGATAGACAGTGTTCTGTGGTTTAGTGCAGTATATGTCGTGAAAAGATACGTTTTTCTTACATATTTTCTCGTATTTTTCGCTCGCAATAATAGCAGTAATAAGTCGAAACTATCGATGAAATTGTAAATAAGCATATTATATTTATTTATTATCCAGTGATTTGAAATTTGTATATAGTAGATTTAGGTGAATAAAAGTGCATTATTAATTAGTAGACTACAAGTGATAGTTCATCTCGAATTTCGGTAAGTAATTTATATTTTAATTTCTATATAATTGCATATTCTTATGTGTGAAAAACGCAGATGTATAATGTCTATTTCATTTAAGATTATTTTGTTTAGTTTTTACGACTTACAATCCTACAGTACAAATCGATATACAATTTTCCGCCTCGTGTTTTATATCTGCCATTAGTTAGACGAATAATATCGATCTCGAATTTTAATTTAACATTACCGATTTTAGTTTTTTTGAAAATATTTAATCAAGTACGAAGGAAGTAATTGTTTGAAACCACAATTCTCAAGAAATTTACTAGTTTATTTGGTTGTGTTTACATTTCAAACGGGAGTGCCGGCTATTGTCGACGAAGTCGAAACGCTCGTATAGAAATGGCATTAATCGCTTGTATAACACATAAAACCGTGAACAAAATGTGTACACCACCATTTAGGTCAGCCACCCTGCTTACAGCAGTAGTTGTCCGGAATGGCGAAAATGGGACGGAATAGCTCGCCGGTCGGTGAGCTACTGTTAAGGGCAACCCAACTAAGGGCAATCTGGAAATAAAAGTTTTACAGGCGAACCTAGGCAGAGGCTTTGCCGCCACCAAGGAATGTCTCACGTATTGCACTGATAATCAAATTGACATCTTAATGTTGCAGGAGCCGTATGTGGGCTCTTCCGGGCGCGTCGCGGCAGCGGGATTCAGGGTGGTGCAGGCTTCTCCTACACCGCTACACGTCAAGTCGGCTGTCCTTGTGGCCAATCAGAATCTACCCCTATTAATAGACAATAGACTAATCGATGAAAATATAGTAGCCTTGAGGTTTGTGGTGGGTGGCGCCACCTACGGATTGGTGAGCGCTTACTTGGAGGGGGATCGGGACATCGAGCCTCAAATCAGCAAACTAAGACAAACCATAAAACGCATCGGGACTCCCAACTACATCCTGGCGGGCGACGTCAACGCAAAAAGTCCCTGGTGGGGTAGCGGAGTCGAGGACGGTAGGGGGCGTGCGTACGCCGACTTCTTGGCCGAGAAGGGATGCGAGATCCTGAACACCGGCCACACGCCCACTTTCTATACACACAGAGGCGGGAAACTCTACAAAAGCATAATTGACGTTACGGCATGCACTCAAAACATGCTAGCAAGAGTACTCAACTGGAGAGTCGACACCGATGCCCTCTCTCTCTCCGACCACAGAGCGATCCTGTTCAGCCTTGTGACTGGGGGAGCAGAGATGACCCACAACACAGACTCCACCTGGAAGCATAACACCACAAATGCAAACTGGCAAAAATACGGAGCAACGTTGACAAAGGTGCTCTCCGACGCCGGCCTGTTGCGGCTGGACTATGCCTCTCTCATTTCGCCAGATGATATAGAAACGTCAGCCACGAAGTATACTGCCGCCTTGGTTGACACCTGCCGTAAGACTCTGCCTAAGAAAAAATCTACTTATAAGCCCAGAAAACCAGTATGGTGGTCTGACACCATCCAGAAGGAGAAGGAGCTTACTAGTACAATGAGGAGAAGATTGCAGCACGCCAACCACGCGCGCAGGCTCGCTATGGTTCCAGATTATCTGGCTCAAAAACAGAAATACAAATCTTTAATCGAGTCAGCATGTACAGAGAGCTGGAGGCGGTTCTGCAATGAGCAGCGGAGGGAGGACGTCTGGACCAGCGCCTACAAATTCCTGAACAAAGCTAAGCCAAGGCCTCCCGATCTCCTTTTGAAGAACGAGATGGGAATAACTCAATCGCCATTAGAATCGGCCAAGCTGCTGGCCACAGCCTTCTTCCCGCAGGACTCTGCTGCCAGTGATGAGGAGGTACATCGTGAAATACGCGAAGAGGTCAATCTCCTGACCACCGACATAAACACCGAAAAACAATTAACAGGTATAACGTTTTCCGAACTCGACACGGTCCTCAGAGCAATGAGCCCCAAGAAGGCCCCGGGTGTAGACGGCCTCTCCTCGGACATCTGCAGCAGGGCTTTCCATGTAGCCCCTTCGCCACTTCTTACAATTTACAACGCTTGCTTGCGATATTCCTACTTTCCCAAAATATGGAAAACGGCTTACATCAAAGTTCTCCCCAAGCCTGGCCGTGACGACTATACAGCCCCTAAATCATACAGGCCCATTGGACTTCTTCCAATCTTGGGGAAAGCTTTCGAAAAAATTTTGTCACGCCGAATTCTTTGGCACCTACTGAAGGAGGCTGGTATTAGCGACCGTCAGTTTGGATTCATGCCGCAGCGAGGAACAGAGGACGCCCTGCACGAAATTTACACCAGAGTCAAACAAGCGGTTAGAAACAAGAGGATAGCGGGGGTGGTCTCCCTTGACATCGAAGGCGCGTTCGATAATGCTTGGTGGCCAGCCATCCTTCAACAGTTGGCCGCGAAAGGTGTGGAGCCGAGCCTTACAAGACTGGTCTCTAATTACCTAACACCAAGACCCTATATAATTAAGTATGCGGGTGAAACGTTTGAGGGGTCCACCAACAAAGGGTGCATACAGGGATCGGTCTGTGGGCCTTTATTCTGGAACCTCCTGATTGATCCCATTCTGGTGGAACTGGGATCCGACCCCGCTCTGCACATACAGGCGTTCGCAGATGACATCATACTGATAGCCATCGGCACCACCGGAGAACAGGTGGCTGCAACCCTCAATAATAGCCTCATAAGAGTGAAACGATGGGGAGATGCCAACAAATTGAAATTTGCTGCAACTAAAACTAAATTTCTGGTGGTCACTAAAAAGCGCAAATTCGACATTCCCAATATCGATTTTAACGGAGCGTCGGTCCCCCCCAACAACACACTTAAAGTTCTGGGGCTAACTTTCGACAAAAACATGAACTTTAGACCGCACTTGGAATCAAGGAAAACCAGAGCCATCGCATTAAGTAAGCTGATGACGAGAGCAGCCAGTGCACAGTGGGGGCTAAACTCTGAGATTTTGCGTACGATTTATGTCGCGGCAGTTGAGCCTCTGGTATTGTATGGAGCCAACGTGTGGGCAGACATATCTGGCAAAAGGTATGCAAATAGGTTGCTCAACAGTCTCACCCGCACCTTCTGTATTAAGATTGCAAAGACCCACAAAACCGTCCCGGGCAACTCGGCTATACTGCTGGCGGGGCTTCTCCCGCTCGACCTCAGAGCCAGAGAGGTTCAGCGCTTGTATATGGTGAAGAGGGGGGACGCTCTGAATGAACTGCCTTTGGGGAAGCTTCAGGGCAGAGCCAGGCCGACTGAGCTGGGCCATCCGTCTACAATTGTTAAAATGGAGTACGGCTTCGTTACAACTGAAGAAGATATGAGTAACCTCAAAGCAACTGGGGTTGTCATGGCGTTCACCGACGGTAGCAAGATGGAGGGAAAAGTGGGCGCGGCTGTTACTATATGGAGGGGCGACAACGAGCTCAGCTATCACAAATTAAGACTAGCCGATTATTGCTCGGTGTATCAAGCTGAACTTCTGGCGATCGAGGAAGCCCTCGCTAAGACTTCCACCTATGGAAAATGCTACATCATATCCGACTCAAGATCTTCTCTGGATGCGATCTGCTCGGGGGTATCTCTGAATCCTCTGGTGCTCAATATTAGAAACTTGATCAACACATCCCTAAGCGAAAACAAGATACGCGAATTGTACTGGATAAAGGCTCACGTGGGGCACGGGGGAAACGAGCGGGCTGATGCCCTGGCTAAGGAAGCGGCGACTCGTAGCAAAACCGTTATACGCTACGACAGGTTTCCGCTGTCCAAGGCAAAGCGCCTCATCAGGGACACATCCATTACTGAATGGCAACAACTCTACGCTACAGCCACAACTGGTGAGGTCACGCGAGTTTTCTTCCCGGATTTAAGAGCGGCTTACCCAATCATTCGAGCCCTGCGGCCCGCCACCAACCTTAGAGCTCAACTATTTACAGGCCACGGGGGTTTCAGAGCGTATCTGCATAGGTTCTGCCTAGCGGACAGCCCAGCGTGTTCCTGCGATGATGTGTCGGAACAAACAGTTTTACATACATTACTCGAATGCCCGATACATGCGGCTTCCAGGGCCGACCTAGAGATAGAGCTGGGCTGTCGGCTGGACAGGTCACAAATCCCCAAACTGATGGGCCATAAGGACACCCGGAGTCGTTTCCTCGGGTTCGCAGATAAGATCGTTACACTTGTCGCCCGAGGAAATGGCTCAAAAATTTAGATATATGTATCGTTAGAATTAAAGTTAGTTTAAGAATTTGTTTAACATTAGGTTAAGCGATTTAATAAATAATAAGTAACTCCCGGACCCTAGTATTCCTATTCTCGCAGGAGCTGGGGTCCGTGGACAGTTGAGTGATTTTCGTCAGTGTTGTCATTACAAAGATAGCATTAATTAAGCGCTGCAATGCTAGTAGCGAGTTTTGACTGTATCGGTGAGAACCCAAAAAAAAAAAAAAAAAAAAAAACCACCATTTAGGTTACATTAAAAAATTACACAACTCACAGTAAAAATGTATTTCCAATACTACAGAGAAAACAAGTAATTAATTAAATAGTAATAGTAGTCCTCTGTCCTTGGATGCAGCTGCTTCCCGTAAAGCCTTTCAGGTCATCTTTCCATTCAAGAACTCTTATATCCGATTGCTTACAGATCTAAACAGCCCATCGTTCCATCAACTTGCTAATTCTCTTTTCAGCAACCATTCATTCTTCGGCAAATTTCAGACTTTCTGATTCTAATTTTATCCTAATAAAAAAAATAAAATAAAAACCAAATGATCAGCGCTGCTTCTTACCGGTCTTTTTTAAAAATTATAGGGGAAGCGATGTTGTTGATTGTGACAAGTTCTATAAAAATATAGTATACACACTCACTCGGCTTGCTCCTCGCGGTCCGCCGCCATTTTGTGTTCAGTGGTTATTGTAGCAATGGGGTCGTACAATTATCACAATGGGATCGTACAATCATGGCCAATTTGGACACCCCCTAGTGTCTTGCAGTGGAAGTCTTATGGCTGAGAAGACGATGCCTATGTCCAGCAGTGGACATCCTACGGCTGAGATGATGATCCACAAAAGAAACTCCGAGCAATGGTTGTTTATTACTGAATGAAATAAGTTCATTATAATAATATAATATCTATATTATTATTTAACTTAATGTCTTGTAAATAAAACGTCACATATAGTGTAGAAAGAAAATAACAATAAAACAATAAAAATAACATTACAATTGGTTTGTGTCAGTTCTTTTTCGAAAACAATTGAATATATTCTTGTAGATTTTAACACTTTTTTTTAAATTTTATTATACAAATAAATTGTATTCAATTTATACTTTTATTATACTCAAGCTGTTAAGAAGATTGTATATTTTATATTATGTTAATAAATCTGTCTTTACACAGTAAAGACGCTGTCCACGTCTGTCTACGTCTGTCCATTGTCTGTTTACAACACAAGCTTTTGCCGGCAATTTCATCCATGTGTGTTCATAAATTATATTATAAGCCTACTAGCTAATGCCCGCTAGCACGAGTGGTAGGTACTTTTTTTGGATGTAAGGTACCCTATGTTCTTTCAAAAGGTAAAGACAGACAGACAGACAGACTTACTTTCACATTTATAATATTAGTAAGGATTCTTTATGGCTTTAAGGTTTAAAAAAATTCTGACAGTAATTTTTTTTTCTATTAAGTTTGGCAGCTCACTTGCAACTTCTGTTAGACGACATGCAATCTAAGTGGACGTCAGCCTTTATGGTGACCTTTACATGAAATTGAAAAGTGGTCCAAAAAAGGTATTATAGTGAATTTCCAGAAGTTTTGTAAGAAAATATATTACAATGTTATCACAAAATGGCTACATAATAAATGGAATAATAGCAAATTTGATTGATTGATTGATTTATTTTATTATAGTTGTAACAGTTTACATTGTTTACAAAACACGTGTTATGTCAACACTAACAAAGTGATAATAATGTGCTTGAATCCGGAAAGCTCTATGGTTTGAATGAACAATAAATCTGAAGTGTGTGCAAAAAAAATCTAGTTTTTTTGACAACTTTTCAGTAGCGCAGAAAAACTATTTTTTATAGCTGTTTTTTGAGAAAATGAGAGTAGATATATAATTTTAAAAAAATCCTTAATAATGCTCTGGAAGAAATAAGAACAAAAAATTTCTTGTATAATCCAAAATAACTATTGGCACTGACTGCAGTCATAAATTCAATCAATAATTGATTCTGTAAGTTTTGTTATAAAAAAAATAAATTAAAAAAAAGGGCCTAAAGGCCTGTTCAAACCTCGGAGTTATTACCGCTATCGCTACCGCCGTGGGTAGCGGTAATACTCAAGCGATATCCCGCGCGGTATTTAGTATGAGATTTCCGCAGCAGCCGCGAAACTGGTTTGATCAGCGCGGTATCCGCATAGCCGTCGGGATTTCGCTACCCACAGCGGTGGCGGATAACTCTGTGGTTTGAGTAGGCCTTAACACGTCCCTGCAATCGGTGGCAATATCGGGACAGTGGTGGAGAGCCCCCTAGATCGCTCCATAGATTGCATCGTGTGTAGGCAAATCGTAAATATAATAATTATTATTATTATTGCAGCGCTGTCATGTCAAGACGTATTTTTGTGTTTTTAATTTGATTTCGTGTGGAGACATGGCGACTGATTTTACACCAAAATATTTAAAGGAACTGGCACAGAAATGAAGGAGTTTTTACTCTTTAAAAATAAAAGTAATAATAAGTAAGTGTATTAAGTACATTATATTATGAAGTGCCACTTTTAACTTCTACATAATAATATTATACATAAACCCTTGCGTGATACAAATAAATAAATTTATATGTTATACTAGCTGGTGCTCGCGACTTCGTCCGCGTGGAATAGTTATTTTGGGAATCATTTGGGTATCTCGAACGGTTTTCGCAGCGCACGCAACGGAAGCCCTCAAAGATGAATATTTTTCTCCGTTTTTTCGCTCCTATTAGTCGCAACGTGATGTTATATAGCCTAAAGCCTTCCTCAATAAATGATCTATCCAACACAAAAAGAATTTTTCAATTCGAACCAGTAGTTCCTGAAATTAGCGCGTTCAAACAAACAAACACACAAACTCTTCAGCTTTATAATATTAGTGTAGATACCCACTAAATGGATGTTTTATTTATTACTAGCTGATGCCCGCGACTTCGTCCGCGTAATGAACATAAAATATAGCCTATGTTACTCGCTGATAATGCAGACAAGTGGCATATTGATAGACAAACGCTTTGTTGCACGGTCGGATTCGCACTAAGTGGCAGGGAGGGCGTGTGTTATGTGTAGAGTAGTGGCCGATTTTACCTCTACTAAAACTCTCCCGATATTGCCACCGATTGCAGGGACGTGTGTAGGCCCTTTACTGTGTAACTCTTTGCTCAGCCAACGTCCGTCACTTTATTTTTTTTAAGTTTATAACTACTGCTTGGCAAGTTAGGTATTTAAAAAAATCATCCAGTTAATAAAGATCATAAAATGGTACAGGCGCGGCGGCAGCTAGGCTGGCTTGTCTGATTTGCGTCCAGACGATGCTCTTATTTTGTGAACATTAATCTGTATTTAGATCTGTGACCTCGAGATTTAAATTTGCTGTGACCTTAGTCTAATGTTTTGTGATTTATGTTTGTCACACTGTAGATAGTTAATTTTACTAGAATTAATGTATGACATAATATATATATATATATATATATATATGCTAATATTACATTACGACTAGCTGGTGCCCGCGACTTCGACCGTTTGACCTCTTATTGCTACAACTCTGTGTGTGGCCCAGGGTTTGGTTTTTTATTTGTATTTTAGATGATAGGGTACAATACTTTTTCTAGATTTAAGATACCCCATGACCTTTCTTGTATCCTTGACAACGTGTTATGTATAATTTCACGACGATCGGTTGAGTAGTTAAGCCGTGAAAAGGTAACATACAGACAAGACAGAGTTACTTTCACATTTATAATGCACTAGGTTTTGCCGGCGACTTCGTCCGAGTCCGATCGCTACCAAACTTCACAGGATTACCCGCTGAACTAATCTGAAGATTGTTTGAAAATTTCATCAAAATCGGTTCAGCAGTGTTGGAGTCCATAGGGAACATACACAGTACACACATCGCCTATTATACTTACCAAGTTAGCAATGCGGAATTGAGATTATAGTGTTATTAAGTGATTACTCGAAGAAAAATTAAAAAATAATAATTTTGTATTGCAGATCCAAAAACTAGACACTTGGTGCTACAATTGGCTTTTTTTAAATTTACTGTACGACAATTCGTCTTCAAGTTACAGCCTGCTGAAACTAACCTAAAAATTTCGATATTTTTTTTGCTCCTTTAATTTTTGTGGGGAGTATATATTAAAAAAAAGAAGATAATGCATTGTCAAGCGATCGCGACAGCACGCCCGCATTCAACCTATAAGACCAATTTAAGTTATATATTATAATATTTATAATAGTTATATATAACATGGCAATCAATATGAAACAATGTGGGGCCAAGGTCGCTCCGGTAATTTCCTACACAATCATTCATTATTTATTTCTCACAAAACGATCAATAGACAATAATAAGTGGGTGGGTACATTCGTTTGAACTACAGTTTAGTACGACATAAAAGAAAATAAAAAAATTGTTGCTTGCATATCTTATGATAAATTTTCAGTCTGTAACAATAGTCGATACTTTTGCATTTACCGCCAGTTCTGAATTTATTTTTATGTTAAGGTCGACAGACAGTCTGACGGTCCACATGTTGGTAAGTGACCACCGTTGCCTATAAATAAGCGTAATAGTATTTATTAAAAAAGGAAAAAATTCCACGCTACGAATTAAGCCAATTGAAAATATTCCACAGTGAACATTTCATACGAATATTGTATCAATAACGGGGGGTCAGAGATGAATATTTTTAGTTGTCTTAAATAAAAGTATGTCAAGAAATTTATAACTAACGACTCGCTCCTGGCTCCGCACAGATCTTTTCAAGATCTTTTCAAAGTTCGAGTGAATAGGTATCTTTTGGGTGAGCTCACTCCATCATAGGCCTTATTTTCGCTGCTCGGCTGGATGGTGGCCAATAAACCTATCTCGACCTACTATCTCTAACCTATCTCTAATAAAGAAAAACTGTCCTTTATCGCTGTTTCGGTTACTAAAAATCATGTTTTTTTTTAATGTTTAACTCGGCTAACGTTCCACTCGATGGTAGGTGGGTACCACCGCCACAAACAACGCCACTGGTTCTGCAAGTGCGCTGCCGACCATAGGAACAGGGTTTACGACGGGATGGCGTCGGCGGGAATGTATGTAGGTATACATAGGTACAGACATATTATTATGTGTCTGCTCAAATCGATAAATAAATAATTAATCCTATTCTAATTTGGACATTAATGTCAAAAGTGATGACCTTCAACATGTGCGTAGTCATTCCAGCACCATGGTTACAAGGAATCAAACACATTATTTTCTCTGAATTCTCGTCGTCTGTCCTAACATATTTAATACAAACTGAACTTATAGGTAAATAGGGTTCGGCCAGACTTAAGCACTTTGCATATTACGACACTCCCATCGAAATACTTCAATGGAATTTGCGTTACAAATGCCAAAGCGGCACATAAAAAGAACGCCTTTAACAGAATCATGGCGGACTTTTGATACGTATTTTTGTCAGGCGTTGTAATTTTTTTTTTAAATTATCCCTAAAGATTTAATTTTTATCTAGATTAAAAGTTAGTAACCTATAGAGGTTCTTTTCCATATCCCTGACAAAGTGTATGCAAAATTTCATGATGATGAGTAGTTAAGGCGTGAAAAGGTAGCAGACAGACAGACAGGGTTACTTTCGAATTTATAACATTAGTAATGGATTTATCTTCAACTATATTATTGTTTTCAATTATAGTTGAGGACTTGTTTGCAATTTCAATGAAAATGTTTACGTTAATGTTAATGACAAGAGATAAAAAAAATTGTGTAGTCTAAATTCCACGTTCATAGACTAGACAGACGCATTCTTATCGCGGAGGGTGGGTCCAATAAACCATTTGCAAGTAATATTTTTTAATTAATGTTCAAATAAATACAGATAAATAAAGTAATTTTGCAATGATAATTATTATTTATTTATTTTTACTTTTTTACTAATATTATTAAGAGGAAAGATTTGTTTGTTTGTTTGTTTGCATTGAAAAGGCTCTGAAAAATTCTTTCACTGTTGGGAAGTTATAATATTATCAGCGAGTAACTTTTATAAAGTTACGCGGACGAACTCGCGTGCAACAGTTAGAATTTCTATATAAAACAGTGTTCTGAAATGTGGGACTTAATGCCTGTTCAAACCGCAGAACTCTGCCGCAGAGTTATCCGCTACCGCCGTGGGTAGCGGTAGTACCCAAACGAAATCCCGCGCGTATCTAAATACCGCAGAACAATACAATATACATAATATAAGAATATAAGAACATACTAATATGGGATTTCCGCAGCTGCCGCGAAACTGGTTTGAACAGCGCGGTATCCGCTATCCGGATACCGCGCGAGATTTCGGTACCGCCGGCGGTAGCGGATAACTCTGCGGTTTGAACAGGCCTTTAGTTTTCCCTATCTTGTCTTGATTTCTACCACTTATTGTTCTGTCATAGAAAGAGCACGATAAAATCATTATCAAGACATGGTACTACCACAGCATACTTCGAAATAAGTATGCTGTGGTACTACCGATAATATAATTATAGCTTTCCCAACGCAGTTTTTCCACAATCTGACACAAGCCTAAAATGACCTCGCATTGATTTGTTTTGACAATCAATGCGACTAACTGCGCAGTTAATTTTTATCACGTGTCTCTCTGTCGCGTATAATATCTTATCAAAATTTAAATTTTATTAAAATATTTAATTTAACTTGAATTTTTCTTTTTGATTTTTCTTGAATTATTTAATTTTAGTAATCACGAATTGGGCAAATGGGGGCACTGTCTGGCAACTGTCTGTCTGAGTGAGTAAGGGATGCCAAAGAATTTGTCCTAAGGTCTATACTAAGGTCTATTATACACTCTTGCAACACCTATGGTGTTGCATAGGTGCATAAAAAAGTACTGTTTCCAAGTGATCGTCTAAAAATATAAAGAATCGGGCGCCACCGTCGTCACGGCGATATTACTCATCTCATAATTATATTTTCATTTTCAACGCGTACGAACTCGCGGGCACCAGCTAGTATTATATATATTTAGGTAACAACTTCATTGTGCGAGAAGAATTTATTAAATATTGCTATTAAAATAATATATGACAGGTGTGTTTTGAATAAAAAAAAATATTATTACTTACAGCGTACTTAAATAAAACATCTCGCCTCGTATGATATTGTTTTTGAATTCTTTTTTTTTTAATAATATTATACTAACTTTGAGTTTATGATCAACTGTTGGTAAAATAATAGGTAAAAATCAAACATGATAACTCGCCCGTTCGGGCGTAATAAATTCGGGCTAGTAACTAGTCCATTAACTCCGACAGACTCTTATAGTTCAAAAATACATATTTTTAGCACTAAAAAAATTATCCAACTAAAAACTAATTTACATGGTAACGTTACACCTGCATAGCGCCGTCGTTTTTAATCCCATTCACTTTTTCCATTGGAGCAAACCTTATCAAAATACTTTGAGTGTTGGTTTAGAAGTTGGAGTAAGAAACAGAAAGAGGCGGACTTACTTTACTATTTATTTATGTAAAACATATTGACGACACGTTTGGTCTAGTGGCTAGTAACCCTAGCTGTTAACCAAACGATAGCCGGTTCGAATCCCGCTAGGGGCAAATGTTTAGAGTCAACATTTTACCTTTGTACCTGAGTCATGGATGTTTTCTATTTATCTAATAATATGTATTTACAAAAAAAAGTAATTTATGTATATATTGTCAACTGTCTGGTATCCATAATACAAGCATTAGTTGCTTAGTGTTAGAACTAAATATTATATAAGTATTATTATGAATTGATAATTATGATAAGATGAATTTAGCGTAATATCTGAGTGATAAAAACAGATTGGCGACGACGCTACGTTACTTTGTTATGTCTGGAAAGAAAACCAGGAAGCAAATATAGCAAGATATATTATCTTTTCTATGTTGTTTTATTCGTTCTATAATAGTCTCTATAACAATCATTTTAAGGTTTATTTAAAAAAAAAGAACAAGATAATCATTATGGAAGATTATAGAGTAGGTACAAACCGTACCACTCGCCCTTGGCTTTGCATGGAATTTTTTTTTTTGCAAATACATAAGACATTCCTATTAGTTTATCACTATTTCTAACGATATTTCCACCTAATATAACATAACTCGAAATTGTTATATTAGGTGGCGGCGGAAATTTAACGCGTAAAAAAGGCTGATAAAAAGTGCAAAAAAATATATGAAAAAAAGCACCCGTGTGAATCCGGAAGCGGGTCGCTAGTTTTATAATAAATGTATACAATTATAGATATAGATAACATCTCTTGTGCTCACAATAAAAAGAGAACATAATACCTACTATTATGGACTGGAACCATAAAGTGTCCAGATACTTTATTAATCTTGATCTCAATTTATAACTATAATTTTTTTAAAGGACTATACGTGTTGCGCAAGTGTTGCGCAATATTTGTAACTCTATAACGACGATGACTTAGCACATTCGCTTAAACTGTAATTATTTAAATTTCGAACGTATGCGATCGCCAACGCCATGCTTTCAGCCAGCAACGCTCAACCAACACAACACTCCAGCCAGTCTTACTTCAGACGCGATAACGTATGGACGCGTGTTTCAATTGCCTCTGAACGTTACGATTACCAGTGATTATAATTTTTTTTTATAGGCGAAATTTAATCACTTTTCTGTTTTAATTAATTGTGTATAAAATAATTTAGAATTCTGTGAAAATATTGCGGGCATTTATTCTCTCTGATTAGGTATGTATTTATTATTTGTTATATTCAAAAATTTTCCAAATAAAATTAATCTTTCTATTATTTTTTCAATAAATAATGTTTTTTTTTTATTCAGAATTAATACTGTCTAATTATTTCTCTGCATTTATTCCTTGATTTTTGATATTTAATTTTTTTTATCAAAAACAAAATACGGTTTTTATTTTTTGATTCTCGTCTCGATGTATTTTTCTCATTTAAATTTTTATATAAAACTGTTCTCCGTGCATGTTTAATTAAAAAAATTTCGCGCGGTTTAATTACTTAATTAATTATGTTAATTATTACTGAAGCACAATTCGCTGGATGGAATCAAACGGTGCTTTTTCAGTTGGCGTAATGCAATAATGCACCTTATCGCTTTGATGTTAAGAGCTAAAACGTAGAACGGAATGCATAATTCATAAAATATGTACTGTTATTCTGCGACAGACATTTTTGAATTTTGATAAAGTAATTTTTCATATTAGTGTCTATATGTGTAAATACATAGAAGATTTCAAAATAATTATCACATTACAATATTGACTTATGGTAACTAAACGATTTACCGCCAGTAATAAGTCTCCAGAAATTAAATATTACTTATTTAAAAATTATTAATAAAATATAAGTACTTTGTTTTTTAGTTCTTTTTTTAATAGAATAAAAAAATATTAATTTTAATTTAATTTTATTTATTTTTAATTTTTAATATTTCAATAAATTTGATCGCTTTTTTTGTACATAATAAACATGATAAATTTTAATTAATTTTGATTAATTTTGTCTAGGTCAGACTCTTATATTATTTATTTAGTTTAATTTTTATTATAAAACTTGATCTTTTTTATTTATGTATGTTATAGTTTAACTAGCGATCCGCTCTCGGCTTCGCCCAGGAGGAAACTAATTTAGGTTTTATTTAATATAAAAATTCCGTGAAAAAATATTTATTTATGTAACTTATGGGGTTTTCCATGGATTTTCCTCATCAGAAACCGTTGCAGACTTGCGGAAAGCGAGTTCAAATTATAAGTAGATACGCATAGATGAATGATTGCTCTCGCTGCGCTCGAGTAGATACCGCCGTTGTACTTGTAAAATGCGGCAAAAAATACTCCGCCGAATTCGGCGTACCCGAGCCAATCACACTACAAACTGTCTGTGATGTGTACGTGCCGAATGTTTTATTAAATTTTGAGCATAATAAAATGCCAGTTTGCGTAGTGAAACTGTGTAAAAATATAATAAAACTGTGAAAAAAGTGATAAAAAGTGACGATGTTTTACACACATTACAATAAAAAGTTGCCGCATTCACGGAGCTATCGCTTTAGCGCTCTATCTAGTAGAGCGCAGCGAGACTAATCAATTATCTTTGGTATTTTCGGTATCTTTGGATACGTATGTAAAGAGGATAAGCATTCTTGATGATTTTTTTTCTCAATTTAAAAGTGGCCGTTTTCTGCTCGCTTTTACAAAATACTTAAAAACATTTCGATGATTCGAAATTCTAAATTTAAAAGTTTAACTTTCGCCTCTCAACGTTTTCCATGTTGTTTTCTTAGTAATTTAAAAATAATGACGGCGTCCGAGCAGACGGTATTTGGGACACATCAGATATTGTGGTATGGTCAAGCAAGACATTTAGGTGTTGAGTAACATGAACTTAATGTTGTGATAACGAGTTTAAAAGAAAAATTTGTAGATAATTTTTGTTGTTTATGCGTTATTATACCTACTATGTACCTGTTGCACGCAACTTTGTCCGCGTAAATTTATAAAAAAAAAATAGCCTATGTTACTCGGTGATAATGTTAGCTTTCTATGGAATGTGAAGGAATTTTTAAAATCGGGTTTTTGAGTTTATTCATTACAAACAAAAATACAAATTTTCTCTCTACACCTAATACTAATGGAGTAGGTACCTATTAGGTATAAATAGAGAAAAATTTTATTTTCTCTATACAAATTACAAATTTTAATCTAATGTGTGTGTCCAATGTTGGCTCCAACGTTTGGCATAAAGCCAAATCATATTTTCCGTATTAAAGAATGAACAGATGCACAAATTGCATAACGATGAATGAATGGAATGAACAATTAGTGAATGAAACGATAAATTCATATAGATTATCGTTTGCGTTTCCGAGATTTAGAATAATGAACCATTTTGAACATTGAGCATTGTGGGTTTTTCTGAGACATCACAGATAGTGAAGTGAACATTTGCATTTGCATATTCTAAGTAATTTTGACGAGCCCGTTGTTAAGTAGTCCCTAGACAATCATGCAGCTTGACATGCGTTACGTGCTGTCATGCATCGTCCTGACAGTTGATTGATATTTCCTTTTATTTTTCATCCCGCAAGCTATGGCTGACATACACGCATGATCGTATAGCGGTCCCTAGCCGATCATGCGGCATGACATGCAGCATGATAAATCACGTAAACGCATGTCATGCTGTCTTGGGACAGCTAGGGGTTCGATTCCCGCCAGGGTCAACTTTGGAAATGAAATATTCAAAGTTAATTTTGGTCTGAATCTCGAAAGTGGTGGCTGGGCACATTGCGTTTCGCAATGCTTAGTAGTTTTGGCTGTACATTGATACTCAGTCACGATTTTATAAGTAGGTATAGATAAATACCGTAATCTATACTAATATTATAAAGCTGAAGAGTTTGTTTGTTTGTTTGAACGCGCTAATCTCAGGAACTACTGGTTCGAATTGAAAAAATCTTTTTGTGTTGGATAGATCATTTATCGAGGAAGGCTTTAGGCTATATAACATCACGTTGCGATTAATAGGAGCGAAGAAACAGTCGAAAATGTGGAAGAAACGGGGAAAATTATTCATTTTTGATTGCTTCCGTTGCGTGCGCTGCGAAAACCGTTCGAGATACCCAAATGATTCCCAAAATAACTATTCCACGCGGACGAAGTCGCGAGCACCAGCTAGTACTTCATTAATAAGTAATATTTATACAATAAATAGAACCTGACAAGACAAAAGCACAGTCATATTTACAGTACATGAAAAGGCTCATTTGCATAATGACATGCAAAACATGCTATGTATGACAAAATTCATTAAGATTCAATCGTGTAGCTATGGAGAATGAATGCCAGATTCATTCAACCACGTAAATTAGTTTTATGGCTTGGTTGAATAAAATAAACATTAATTTATGTTTGTTTGATTAATTATTATACCTTCTTATTAGAAAGCTATACGAACTGTACTACATATTATAATAATACTAGCTGGTGCTCGCGACTTCGTCCGCGTTCTGGATGAAAGGTACCCTATGTCCTTTCTGGTGTCCCAGACAACGTGTATGCAAAATTTCATGGTGATCGGTTTAGTAGTTTTTGCGTGAAAGAGTTACAAACATCCATACATACATCCATACAAACTTTCGCATTTATAATATTACTAGTACGGATGTGAAATATATGAATATTCACATATAATATATGAATTCTGTATTTCTGAGCTCATATTAATTTTTAAGGTTCAGAGTGAATAGGCATCTTCTTTGTGAGCTCGCTCCATCATAGGCGTCATCCTTGCTACACAGCTGTTGGTTGTTGGCCAAGAGCAAACCCATCTCTAATAAAATAATTAATTAAGGGCGGGTATAAAGAGAAATAGCCAATCTTTATTTGAATTTTATCTAAGTAAACAAAGTCCTAGTCGTAATCCTTAAGCCGCCAGAGTCGGATTTATCCGACAATTATTATTTTCATGCCCATTTCGCCAGAGCCGTAGGTATATATTATATACTATGTACATAATACGTACTAGTATTTCGTACAGATTTCAAATTTATTAATTCATGCAAACGTAATAAGTAATGTTTGCAGAACTTATACTTATATTTATAATAAGATTCCGAACAAAATCAAGCAACTTAATGTTAATCTATTTAAGAAGAAAATGAAAGAATTACTGGTTGATAAATGTTACTACGATTTAAAAGATTATATGTCTGATAACTTAGTGGATAGTTGTGATTAATTGTTATGTATGTAGTGTTAAAAAAAAAAAAAAAAAAAAATTTGCACACCCCAAAGGGTAGAATGTAGCGAGCCTAATTCATTATAAAACCATTGTATTTACCTATATTCAGCAAATAAATTATTATTATTATTATATTATTATTTGTTGAGACTTATCTAAGTTTATTAAATTAGTCACACGGAATACCTTTATGTGCTCCTGATAGCACAAATACCTAAATATCTTATCACACCTGTTGATATCTCTTGCTGAGTGTATTTCGTCACATTTCAAGTGTATATATACTTAATTGTACCAGTCATTGTTAACATAGTATATTTTTTGATGTTTACTCCGCGATATGAAAATTTAGTGGAATAAAATCAGAATTGTCACACGAATGCGTTACGTTATGCGTTATAGTTACGTTCTATTTTTTTATTTTTTGAATAAGTATCTGAAGTTTCAGAGATATTGCGCCATCTAAACAAAATATTATTTTAAAAAAAGAGTAATGTTGTTCTTTCGATTATTTTTTTTTGTTTCAAAGCGCTGGAAGTAGCAGCCGGATTAAAAAAAAAAAAAAAATACTCCAGCATTATAATCTATCGTCTTATCATCATAATCTAGGTTTTACAATCTTAATATAGGTCTTATGTTGTATAGATAGGACTGTTAACATTTCGTGGGCAATAAAATACTTTTTGATTATCATAATATTAATGTGACGTCAAAGATATTAATTAAAAAAATGAACTATTCGCATAATCAAGGAAAAAAATTCAATAAATTGTTTCCTCTTAAATGTCCGTTACTTCCTACTTCCTCATAATATAAATATACCTATATAGTATAAGGTGATGTCGTTAAACTCATAAATAAATAATGTTTACAGAGATTTTTTTATAGTAGGTAGGTATAATCTAATATATAAAATTCTCGTGTCGCGGTGTTTGTCGCCAAACTCCTCCGAAACGGCTGGACCGATTTTGATGAAATTTTGTGTGCTTATCGAGTAGGTCTGAGAATCGGTCAACATCTATTTTTCATACCCCTAAATGTTAAGGGTGGTCAACCCCAAAATTTTTTTTTTTATTTTTATTTTTTTGGCAAAACAACGTTTGCTGGGTCAACTAGTATTAGTATAATATCAAGTACTCGTACATAAGTATACTTAAAATTAAGTTTATTCTCGTTTTAAGTTTCAAAGTAAACTTAAAAAGAGGCGACTTCGCCCGCGTGAAAAAAGTACATAGTCTATCTATCCTGTGTCCCGTATGTCTAAATTTTTATCTACCAAGTTTCATGAAAATCAGTTAATTCGTTTAAGAGTTATGGAGGAACATACAAACACACAGTCATGATACATACATATATTTTTGACGGATTTTTATACGGTTTTCATTCACCTTAGATTAATGAATGATTGGTCTCGCTGCGCTCGAATAGATACCGCCGTCGTACTTGTCAATTGGGGCAACAAATACTACGCCGAATTCGGCGTATACCCGAGCCGGTCACACTGCAAGCTGTCTGTGATGTGTACGTGCCGAATGTTTTATTAAATTTTGGGCATAATAAAATGCCAGTTTGCGTATGTAGTGCAACTGTGTAAAAATATACCTAAGTGATAAAAGTGACGTTTCACGGAGGTATTGTTTTTAGATGGCGCGGCATCTAGTCGAGCGCAGCGAGACCAATCATTCATTAATCTAAGGGTTTTCACTAAAGAAAAGAGCTGTAAACGAGGAAGACTTGTATGTGTGTAATTTGCAAAAGAAAAATGGCAAAAATATACATACAAAAATACACACCTCAACGATTTTATACACAGCTATGCAGCTCGGTAATGTGTTGTTTATAAACTTAGCTACCTGCTGTTTATAAACTTTAAACTGACAATATGTTGCCGGCAACATCGCGTGTTGAAGAGTTGACGCTTCAATACGATTATCACTCGACCCCCGTAATAACTATTCATAACCCAGTCAATTTTATTATTATTCTTTTTATGTTAATCTCAACAGACAGGCCGATAGTCCACCTGATGGTAGAGTCTACAGTCGCCTATAACACAAGCAACGCGTCTAGTGCTCTAAGTGCTCTGCCGATCATTGTACGATCACAGCATACTTATTTCCTACAGTAGGCCGACGCCTTTGATGTTGGGCGATACCGCCGCCTGTGTAGGTATTTAAAAATTACGGAAGGGTTGACACAAATTAAGTAATATAAAATGTGCATAAGTACCTTTCTTCATCGTGCAGAAATTGATGAAAGCCTAGTTCTTTATTTAGGCGAGATAAAGATTTGCACGCACTTACAGCACATGCCGTATACACCATATTGATTTATATAATAAATTAAAATTTGAAAGACGCGATAGCCCTAGAATATTTATCCCAAGCTACTAAGAACGACGAAGTATGCAGCTTGGGCACGTCCCACTCGCGCCTCACCCCTCACGCCCCGCACGATTGCCCTGTCTAGACGTCTCCGATAAGTATGCTGTGGTACGATTAAGGATAGAATGAATGAAGGCTCTGATATAAATCTCCGACTTTCGTAAGAGAGTGTGGTTACTGTCTCCAGATAAGCTGCCCATAAAGACTGCGATACGCAGTGTTTTCTGCCACTACTTGCTTCAAACAATTGTTTATAAATCCATGCTAATTTTATTATCTCTTTCGTTACAGATAAACTACTTACATCCACAACAAGTCACCATTCAAGAAATATTCAGAGTGAACATAAGGAAGAAAAAAAGGCCTCGTTAAAAAAAAATTGAGATATAATAAAAAACCACAGTCCCACAAGACTCTAAACCAAGTGTGATATAATAATTATTAATTATTATTATTTATTAATTTTATTAATAAAATAAAATAGGAAGCATTTATTACAATTAATTACTCTAAAGAGTATAATTGTTACAAGTAATTTATTTATTTATTTATTGACTAGCACATAAGTGACAAATACAGTGAGCAGCATAACATAGCATAGCATAGACCTGTGAAGAAGAAAAATAAATATATTATAATTATAGAAAAATCAAAAATTATAACATAGGAACACAAAATGAAGAACAGCAACTCGCCTTGCCAATTTTGCTTGTCAGAGAACGTTGTCTACAAGGAAGTAGCGGTAATAGGTAAGTCAGTTTTCTTTTTGTATTTTAAACGCCCGACGCTAAAACGGTGTGTTAAAGTGTACCACTTTTTCTGTTGATTAAATATTTAATATTCAGTCGTATTATAACTACATTTTGAGAAATATTTTAAATAAACTTTTTGGAGAGGATTTAATTACTGGTTTAATTATTAGGAATATTTATTGTGGGTGTCTTGCCAGAGCTAGTGTTTTCTAACGCCCGACGCAAAAACTGGGTGTGATAAGTTTGACGCGCGCGCGCATAGTAGCACCCAAACTTGACCCAAACATATGGACAGATTTTTTTTTTGTTTAAAAATCCGACGTAATCGGGTTTGTTCTTAGCTAATGAAGATAATAAATGGTCAGATGTTAATTTGAATAACATCATCAGCCAATTTCCCAGTTAACGAAGGGATTTTACTAATATTCCGCGAGTCCGATTGATGTAATAATACCATGATATGATACCGTCGACCCGATTCTGCAGCATCTAGTAGTCAGTCGTCTACGGGACAATACGGGATAACTAATTCCTTAACAAAAAGAGCGATACATCGCTGTATTGTTTCCGCCCGGGATCGAACCGGGGGCCTTCTGCGTGTTAGGCAGATGTGATAACCGCTACACCACGGAAACTGTTGTTCGGCTCTACAAAAAAGTTATATGTATTCAAAATTTCATTTGTTCTGTAGCTTCGTGTGTACAACTTTACTGCAAGAGTTATGTCTTTAAATTACTCTTTAGAGTGGATATACTTATTAAGTTTTTACATCAGTAGAAAAAAAAAGCAATCTTTTGCAATCGAAAGTCGTCGAAAAATAAATTTACATAGCTTACAAAATGATGTAGGTTCTAAATAATAGTAATTCTTCTATACCTAATCCTAAAGAAAACTCCGCGATGGCATATCTCTATATGTAACGGTTGACTCACAGTAACCAATTTTTTCATTAAAACTTTCTCTAGTCTCTACATTATTATTATTATTATTATCTGCTTAGTGACTATTTCTGTCTGCTAGAGTACCAGTATCACTTCGTCCATTGCTGAAATATTGTGATCGCCACGTAAACTAAAGCTCTCTACCAATACCTACCACGTTAAGAAACTGTAGTAGTACTTTTTTGATAGAGGCATTCCTAACATCTTCACAAGCCATTGTGTGGCTTCCTAAGATGTGAGTACGCTTGTGCATCAAAGGGCCGCACTCGCACAGGATATGCATTGGTGTTTCTTCTGCCTCGTGGCAGAAGCGACACTCTCCCGTACTAGCGAGACCCATTACTTTAAGGTGCTCATTGAGACTACAGTGCCCCGTTAGTGCCCTTGTTAACATGCACAAATTGCTCCTACTAAGCGACATACACTGGTCTCTACATACAACTTTTTCTAAAATTTAAATAGCGATGAATGAGTAAAGTTTGTTTACATAATTTGCAAAAAAAAATTAAATCCATGCGAAGCGAATAAAAGTGATATTTCGAGAACTTAATAACAATATTATACAACTACTAGCTGCTGCCCGCGACTTCGCCCGCGTAACTTTTTTCCTCGAGAACAACTCCATCCATACCTAGGTGAAAACATCATGTAGTTTTTGAGTTTATCGCGAACAAACAGACAGACAGACGGCGGAGGACTTTGTTTTATAATATGACGTAAGGATGAATGTGGTCTCAATAGCGGACTGTGTATACATGTACATGGGGTCAAATGCTCTAACATGGTAATTAATAAGTCACACAGCAGCTATAAATCAAACAATTCGTCTTCTTTATCACAAAATGAAACAGTATACCTAGTATTATACAGTATACTCATACTATGGTACATATGACATCACATAAATACAAGAATTTCTGTACTTAATTCACTAGATTTCGCTCGTGACTTCGCCTGCGTGTAACTTCTTAAATTATTTATATCCCATATTTTAAACTGGAACCAACCGTGCACATAATATTACAAAATTTCAATAAACATTGCGACACGTTAATTTTTTTAATATTGATAGTGATACTAGCAGACTCAGCGGGATTTGTCCTGCCCTAACCAGAAAGAAATTCTTAACCATTCAAGCATCCAAAAAACATCCAACAACCATCCATACATCCATTCCATACATCCATGGATGGATGTATGGATGTTTGTAACTCTTTCAAGCAAAAACTAGTGAACCATGAAATTTTGCATACACGTTGTCTGGTACACCAGAAAGTACATAGGGTCCACCTTTCATCCAGAACGCTGACAAAGTCGCATGCACCAGCTAGTTTAATCATAAATGAACTGTATGTTACAGGTAATGGTCCCAGCGGGATGGTGACGTCGTTCATGCTCGCCGGTAACGTGCCATATTTGAAGGAAGTTCCCGATGATCTGCCCATAGATGATATGTTTAAAGCTAGGTAAGCTAAAACACTAGAAATCTGACAGTCAGTAGGTACTATCTCGGTCCCTATCTGGTCTGAGCGATAGATATGCCATATATGCGTTCTCATTATTTTTTTTCACACATTCCACACAGCACCATCTAGTTCCACAGTAAGCAACTAATGCTTGTATTATGGATACCAGACAGCTGTTGTTATAATACATAGATTACTTTTTTTGTAAATACATATTTATAAATACAAAACATCCATGACTCAGGTACAAAGGCAAAATGTTAAAACACATAAACATTTACCCCAAGCGGGATTCTAATCCGCGACCGTTTGGTTAACAGCTAGGGTTACTAGCCACTCGACGTAAGGAACTCTTTCAACTCCGTTTTCTGGCAGCTAATTCCGAACAACATCACTATAGTGTGATTTTTATTTAGATGTAGCAAACTGACACCTAAAACAATGGATTTTTATAACAGCTTAACATTGTTCACTACATTATAAAAGATCCTGATCTAACTCACATCATCAATAAGATCTCTGAAATCCGGCGTGTTTCCATAACCTGGGAAATGTCTCCTATTGCCATGTTTTAAGAACTCTGACGCAGGTTATTTTATAAACTCCAAGTTGACAACGCAGAACCTCCATGCTCCAATGTTGAATGTAAAAAAAACAATTGACAACCAAAGAGTAGAATGTCTTTACTTTTAATTCATTGTACCCACCATAGATAAATGATTGGTCTCGCTGCGCTCGACTAGATACCGCCGTCGTACTTGTAAAATGCGGCATAAAATAGTACGCCGAATGTCTGTGATGTGTACGTGCCGAATGTTTTATTAAATTTTAGATATAATAAAATACCAGTTTGCGTAGTGAAACTGTGTAAAAATATATTAAAACTGGGTAAAAAGTGATGATTTTTTACACACACTTCAATAAAAAGTTGCCACATTTTCGGAGCTATTGCTTTTGTATAGCGCTCTATCAAGTCGAGCGCAGCGAGACCAATCAATTATTTTTGGTACCTACATTTTTTTTTCAGGTTATCAAATGTACCCACCGGTGAAAGTTTATATGACGTGAACCTCTCCGAGTTGGCCGAGGGTCTCGAGGGTAGAAGTCAGAACCCAATACCTTTGCTGGTGAGTCCATACAACTGAGGTTATTATAATATATTCAATTTACTGTATCCCTACCCTACCTTTGTCCATTTGTTCATTTATCGACCATTTAGGGTCCGCAGCGCACTTGTAGAGCACCTACAGTGTAGTGTTGCCTGTGTCCTTGGGCGATGGTGACCACCCACCATCAAGTGGTCCATCAGTCTGTCTGTCGAGCTATTACTTATTTATTTATGTATCCTTTTACATGTGTTTGTAGATAGTTAAAAACAATTTACATAAGTTATTTCTATGATAAAAAAGTATAAATTCTCTCTATCTATGATATAGATAGATGATACCTACGAATAAAATAATTTATTCGTAGGATGATACTCATATGATCGATGTGGTATGTGATACAAAAAAAAAATCGATATAGCTTTATCGCGATAAAATGTTATCCATATTACGTCGTCGACGCTATATCTTATCTCGTAAAAATTGCACTGAGGCATTACTTTTTTAAATTATTCAACAGTTTCTCCCAATCATTGATCTATAAGCATTCCTTTTCCCATTTGGATTCGTCCATTTTGGCATGATTTTGGCAGATTCATTTTCCTTATCCTTGGATTTCTATGGTCCGCACTGCAGAGTGGCTTGCAACACCTAAGTTCATTTACCAAATTGACCTTGCCAAAAATCGAACCCGGAAGCGAACACCTCAACCACTCACCCTTCACGCACGTCATATTATTATAAATATATTCACACATTCCACACATTTGTTTTGGATGTATTTGTAAATACATCCAAAACATCCATTGTCCATGATCCATGACTCAGGTACAAAGGTAAATGTTAACACATAAACATTTGCCCCTAGCGGGATTCGAACCCGCGACCGCTTGGTTAACAGCTAGGGTTACGAGCCATTAGTTAGACCAAACGTGTCGTCATAATTATAATTAAGTAATTGACTCTATTTATTCAAAAAAGAGTTCTTTATTTATTTTGAGGTGCGGCAGTACCTTAAAAACGGTTATATTATCAACAACGTAAAAACCGCTATATCACTCTCCGACCACATGTAAGATAATTATGATCGCTGGCCGCTATTACGCCATGATTGTAACGACCGTTTGCATGACCTCTGGTGTGATTTTATCATACGCGATTAGCATGGTTACATGACCATTTTCGGGACAGAACTTTATTGTAATTAGTTGTATGTATGTCTATTCTGTCCTTACATTCCTTAATTCCAATATATATACCTAATCCCAATACATTCCGAATCCCAATACATTTCTAATCCCAATAGGTACATTCCTAATCTCAATAGGTACATTCCTAATCCCAATACATTCCTAAATCAAGCTGAATATCCTTAATGAAGCTGAAGCTGAATAACTTTATGAATTAGCTTTTTTATGAATTTTACATAAAAAAAATCATTACAAATAATATCTCCCAACAAACATTCACCCTGTTTTTTTTTAACAATGAAACCAGCTAAAGCTATATAACATATACTATGAAATTCTTACATAGTACAAAAGAATGTCGCTTCCCGCCATCTGTGCATCTGTATGTACGCTTAGATCTTTTAAAATACGCAACGGATTTTAATGCGGTTTTCACTAATAGAATAAGGCTAATAAGGCTAGCTTTTTTTTATTCAATGCCCATGGCTACTAACTCACTTTAACTGAACAAAAAAATCATTCAATTATAATATCTAGGTACTTACTATATATTTTCTTATCGTATCTCACTTCTATACTAAGAACTCGTTCGAGTTCATTTAGCATGAAGGTCACGAGTATTAAAAAAAAATGCAAAAAAAATCTCACCAAGTTCAACCGGTTTTAGGTATGTCACCCACATGAAGTAGTGAGCTATAGATAGGCTATAAAAACTTGCGTTGCCTTGTTGGTCGATTCGCGCGTTGCGAGTTCTCACTATTTTAATTTATATTATATTTTTTATTAATCGTTTTGATATTACGTGTAACGACTGTAGTGGGTGGTGGACTTTAGGTATTTGACATATTCTAAAATAAGCGGAAAAAAGAACAGTCTTTTTATATCCGCAAAGCTACATTATCAGTAAGTAACATAGGCTATATTTTATACAAATAAGCAAACGAAGTCGCGTGCAAAAGCTAGTGATTTATAATTATGTAGGCGTGTATTATTCATTAGGTCACACTGTCGTCGAAAATATATTATGCACAACTGAATATCTTCGCTCGCATTGGCGCACATGCTTATTGATTCAGTTTTTATCTCAATAAATTATTCCAATCGGTTCATTCATTTTACTGACACTAAAAATTATTATCGGAGAGTTCAGATAGAGTCATTTAAATATAACCTGTTTCTCGTTAATAAATTATATTTTACTTAAATGAATGCAAGATTATTTATTCATAGTTACTTTATAGTTTATAGCATTGACTTGAAACGTCATTGCTGAGATAACATTTCACATTTTGCAAGTCACACATTGCTCGTAATGTCTGTCTTATCATCTTGTGTTAGCTTATGCGCCATGGGTCGATCGAGTATTACGTAACGTAGCGATTTTTGACAAGATGTAACGCGCCGTAACGTTTTTCTGTATACCCTTCCTAAACGGAGTTGGTCTTGGATTGTCTAGAACACTTGTCTAGACTACATTTGATTTTTGCCTAGAGTTTAGATTGACTACTACATAATGAGTCGAGCACTCAAATCTACTTAGATGTGTATATTTGAAGCACGGTGTTTTTTTTTTTAATTTTCAGATGGACAATCTTCTGAGGCCGTGCGCGGACTTGGGCGTCCAAGCGGATTCGCTTATCGAGTGGAAGTATGAACCGAAAAAACAGGTATGTCCATTGTCCATGTCCCATAATAAATTTCCCCCTTTTCAATCCATTAATTAAGCACTAATTGTAATAAGCGAATCCTAAATATAAATCTCTAGTGTATGTAAATTCATAATATTTTGTACCTTTTGATTCAAGATGGTTACCACCTTTATTCAAAAATTTAAGATTATTGGTTTTACTCGTACATATTGAAGTTATCATAAAAACGGTAATAAAAATGAGTTTGGACAATTTTAGAAATTTAATACTTGAGCGTAAGTTCGTATCTATTTCATTGCTTCCCAAGCAACACATAACTTGTATATTAACTAAGATAGATATATATTTATGTTCTAAAGTCATACTAACACTGTTAATCGGCACTAGCCAAGTTTGAAATCTCTATAGAGGCATTTATTTCACCTAATAATGCTTAATGCTATATTACAGTTAGTAAAAATTTGTTACAATGGCAAAACTCCTAATTAAACATCGGATAATACTAATGTACAGCTTCTTAAACAGCTTTTACACTTACACTAAGGCTGTTCTCTTATAACGGTAATTTGAAAAACATTACGCATTAAATAAGCATTAATAAATTATTGAATAGTGAACTTAGCCCTATATTGATATTTTTAAGAATAAAAACTTTCTTATGGTCTATGGCTGTGTTAATTTAATGCTGATCCTATATTAACATTGACTAAATACAAGTGAAATCCATAGGTCCGTTTTCTTCATAATCCATTACTTTAATAAAATCTACAGCTATATTCTGATCCAAATAAAAGTATTGTTAGAACTACAAGCAATAAATAGGTCGTAATTTTAGTTTGCAAATGGTCATTTATTATTAACGTCAATTTATACGCATAGCAAAGGACAAAAAGAGTTGGAAAAAAACTAAAAAAACAGGCGGATTCAAAAGAAAACTTAAACAAGAGTATTCTGATTTTATTACTAATTTGCATAAACAAAGAAAATGAAAAATAATCGATGTTACTAAGAAAGAAAAATTGGAGGTTTTGTGTGAGCTAAGTACCTACTAGTCAAGCAGTATCGACAAGGGGTTCCGTAGGAAATTTAATGGAAGAAGAGAGTTGTGTTGCAAATGTAATACAAAATCTAGTAGTTTTTGAGTTTATTCGTTACAAACATACAAAACTTTCCTCTTTATAATATTAGTATAAGTAGATTTAGATACAACGTGCTAATGTAGTCACTTATGATATTTTAACTAGTAGTTTAGTAACATGTAAGGTTCAACTCTGCTTAAGAAACAGTTGTTAAAAATGTGAAAAAAATTCACCATACAAACTGCACGATCTGATCGATTGTGTACAGGAGGCTAATTTCTTTTTTACGTATTTTATATATTTTTACATATCCTACTTATGAGCCTGTAATGGGGTTTCGCTTAAAATATTTATATTAGGTACATACCAAATTATAAATAAAAGAAAAAATAATTAATTAACTGTATTTTTATTTTGTACTTTATAAATCACTGACACAAGATTATGTTAAGTTAAACAAAAGTTTATAACCTTTTTATAGCATGATAGAATAGAAAATAAAAAGACGTAAAATATCCAAAGTAAAAAAGAAAAAAGGTACAACATGTATGTATGTAGGTAGGTATATATGTTTGGTAGGTATCATTGAAATTTGTGTTGTCAGTTGTCGGTAGACCACCTTGATTTTCTTCACGTAACATTATTGTTAATTCTTCATCGTCATCTTCATATGTTGGGAAACCTTTGCAAGACAGTAACTATGCAAGACAGGACAGGCTATTCTGAGTGGGGCTTGGAATTTTCATTTTTGACTAATTTATAATGATCATTTTTTTTGGATACCGCAGCAATCCCATACATTCCCAAGAAATTCCCAAGCACTTGGTACAACAAATAATCTCTGCGATCCTTTCTCAGTAGTTTGAACAATTTTAAATCCAGACATTTTGACTCTGAAATGAACGAAAAAATACTTAGGTAAGTAACTTTTTTGGAGACCGTTAATAAGAAAAATCTCGGATAATTACGTTTTTACATGGTTTTTACCATATGATTACTGTACCCTACTAAACTTGATAACAATCAGTCACTACGGCGTATAATGGCTACAAGCATTAAAACATACTTCTGAAATGTTGTAATATGGCTGAACATAATATGTAAGTGTCTTATATAGTAACAATACAAGCACAAATTTTTGTGTGAAAAGGTGTAATACCATTTTAAAATTAACAGCACTATTATGCTATTGTTGAATGCCTAAAACTTTAATTCACTTGCCGACATTTTGCTTTCCGTTTTCTTTTCTTACAAAAATAATTAAAGTCACCTAAATCTGATTAAAAAGCGTAGTAATCATTTGTTTTGTGCAAAGATGTCTATAAAAGCAACTATGTTTGTTAAAACTATGCTAAAATCAGGCTAAAATCTTAAAACACATATTGACACTAGGTTAGGTTTTTTAAATATTTTTAATAATAAAGCACATTTGGGAAGGCGCGTCTCTTTTTTACCAAAAACATGCATATTTTACCCCACAAATTGATGCGCGCATCTCATTTCACCCATAACCAGCCCATAACAGACATAAATAAAGTGGTATACTTACCCTTCAAATATTAATCTCCAAAGTCACGTCACAAATAAACACTTTGATCATAATACAACATCATACGCATTTTTAAAATCATTGAGGTTTTTTACAAAAGAAATAAAAGAGTTAGCATTGCAAAAGATTACATTAATAAGTTGTAATTTTTAAAGCTACATATTAATTGTGTAAAAGTCGAAAAAAATGCCCTTAGTATATCGATATGCTTTTTACTGACTTTATTAATGTTGTAATACAATAGTTGTAATGCTATTAAACAGCCTTTATAAAGCTCAACGCTGTCTAAAGGGGGGGCCCAAACTTTACTTAAAAGAGTTTTATAAAAGAAATACAGCTGATATAAGGTTTGCTTATAATGCTTTGCGCATGAACTTGTGCTATTAGACGTTTGTTATAATGGTGTTTTGTGCTGCTTGGGTTGCGTCTGTGTTTCCCCAAAATTTCAACCTCGGGGTCTTCAAACGTAGGGTAAATGGCAAGCGTGGTCCACCTTCGGCCGCATCTGCACCTTACATCAAGTGAGATCGCGGCCAAGCGCTATAAAAAAAAAACTTCTGTGAATAATAAAAAATGGTGTGGTGTCTCCGCAGATAGACCACGTGGTGCTCGGTCGGGGTCCCGTCGGCGGCGCGTGGCACACTTTCCCCGCAGAGGTGCGGACGCTGTCGCCGGCCGCGTGGCTCTCCCTGCCCCCCCACTCGACGGTGGCGGGAGGGGGAGGCGGAGGAGGGGGAGGGGGAGGTCGCGTGTCTGCGCGGGCAATGGCCAATTACTGCAAGAGATACGTCCACGCGTGCAATCTGCAGGTAGCTTTATGCGTTTACTGTTGTATCTTTTTTTAAGTCAAAAGTAAACAGACAGGCCTCGACGAGCCCGTTGGTTGAGTGGTAAGGTCTCAGGGGGCCCGGGTTAACTTTGCAAATGAACTTTTCAATGTTGGCTCTGAGGGCCTACTGCGAGTTTTACTCTATCAACGCGCCAAACGCGTCGAACGCGTAAATGTCAATTTGTATGGGAATGAAGCCATACACATAGCGCCACCTAGTGGCTAATGTGTAGCACTGCTTCAGTCCCATACAATGAAATGTGCATTGCAGAAATACTTCAAGAGCGGCGTGTGCGTGCGCAGCGTCCAAAGCGTGAGGTGTTCGGCGGCGCCTTGCTCCCCTCGCTGTGTCCTCAACGCGAGGTTCCTCGTCACCTGGTGAGTTCACTACTTACACACACTAAGTGTGTCCAAGTTAGTTAAAAATAAAATATACCTGTAGTGTGTTTAAACACACTTCTCCTAAGTAGTATAGAAACAAGACTCGTATCAAAATCTATCTATGTTGATTTCAGTGTCAATTCAGTCAATTCGAATTTCAGATTCAATTCACTGATTAATAATTTTGTTCTATGTTTTAATTCCATCGCGTTAAATACTAGTATTAACAACATAATGAATTTATAAAAATTGTTTGGTGCAGCGGTTTTGTGGGCGGCGTGGGCTCGTGGGCGGTGCTCAGCCGTCGCGTGGTGATAGCGTGCGGCGCGCACGCGTTCAACTCGCTAGAGGGCGCGCGCCCGCACGCGTTGCACGCGTTGCGCGACGTGGCGCGCGCGCTGCGTACGTTGCGTACGAGGACGCCGCACGCGCACGCGAGGACGCCGCACGTGCTCGTGGTAGGGTCGGGAGTAAGCGCGGCGGACGCGCTGCACGCGATCGCGCGCCACGGACTCACGGCGCACCACGTCTACCGGACGCCGGCGCCCGCGTTGGCGGCGCTCTCGAAGGACCACTACCCGGACTACCATCAGGTGATTCATGCTTCAATCAGATGAAAGCAAACTATTCCAAGTCATATTTTAACAATATATTACCACAGCATACTTATTTCATACAGTAGGCCGACGGAGACATCTAGACAGGGCAATCGTGCGGGGCGTGAGGGGTGAGGCGCGAGTGGGACGTGCCCAAGTTGCATACTTCGTCGTTCTTAGTAGCTTGGGATAAATATTCCAGGGCTATCGCGTCTTTCAGATTTTAATTTATTATATAAATCAAAATGGTGCATACGGCATGTGCTGTAAGTGCGTGCAAATCTTTATCTCGCATAAATAAAGAACTAAGCCTTCATCAATTTCTGCACGATGAAGAAAGGTACTTATGCACATTTTTATTACTTAATTTGTGTCCAAACATACGCAGGCGGCGGCATCGCCCAACATCAAAGGCGTGGGCCTACTGTAGGAAATAAGTATGCTGTGTCATTAGTAATGAGTGTTAACACTTTTTTTTTTAAATTACAGGTATACAACATGATGTGCGAGGGTCCCTCGAAAACACACCAGAACTACATCCCTCATCCTGACCACGCCATACTCGACATTACTCCGCTCCCTCAACAGACAAACAACAACAACAACACAAGAGACGAGGCCATAAGCCTCAAAAGAGTCAAACTCCTCAATCTAGTCACAAAACAAGTCACCGAGATAATGGTGTCTCTAGTGGCCGTACTCATCGGAGCCAAACCGGACTTGTCCTTCCTCCAGAGCGGCTCGAACACAAACGCCATAGACATTTACCAGTGCATAGACAATAGCGAGAAGACCATAGACACAATAGACCACCACCGCATAGAAATAGACAGGAAACGTCCGAAGAGAAAGATGAACGATCAATGCTTCTTGAAGAACAACTGGTCAACGTTAAAATCGATTCTAGGTCAAAGCATACAGAGCTGCAAGTCTAGATATCTGAGTTACACGAAAACGAATGAGAACGATGAGAAAGTTGTTACGCAAATAATTGCAAAAAACAATATGATGTATGAAAATAATAAATACTCAAAAGGCATAGGTTTTGGAGTGGACGAAGAAAAGCCAGTGGATTGTAGAAGCAATCCAATGGCCATAGACAAACGAACACACGAGCTGTTGAACGGTCCACCGGGGATGTACGCACTGGGTCCGGTGACAGCGGATAACTTTATCCGGTTCATCCCAGGTGGAGCGTTGGCATTAGTGTCAAATATTCACAAACAAAGACAAATGGAATTATTGTGATTGCAATATATATAGAAATTGTTTTTTTTTTTTTTTAAATAAATTATTTTTTATACACTCATTTTTGTGTTTTATTTGAAAAATAACAGTTTTGCGAAAATATAAAAATAAATTTTTGGGGTAAAACACCCTTAACATTAAGGGGTATAAAAAATAGATGGCCGATTCTCAGACCTACCCTCACAGAAGATCACCGTGGAATAATAGCATATGTGCTTTTGTGCTTTTGTGAGGGATGCCGGGTCCCCTTATCCCATCCCTTCCTTATCCTTAATCCTTCTATGGTCGGCAGCGCACTTGCAGCACCTATGGCGTTGCTTGTGTTATTGGCGACGGTGGCCACATACCATCAAGTCTGTCAGGCTTACAAATAAAAAAATATTTATGGTGATTTCAAGAAACTAAATACACAACTCAAAAAAGGTTCGAATTAAAACAAAAAAATAATAAACATTCAGATTTTATTCCATTAACTTATTACATAAGATTATTTAAGATTACCAGCCTCTATATATCTTAAATCTAACTATTCCTCTAAACATGAAAATAAACCATTTTTATTTATTATAATTTAATTGAATACAGACACCAATATTTTATTATTATTATTATTATATAGTTGTCGTGCCATAAAAAATTATACAAGTAGAGAAATTTGTCGTATATATCCGACTCTGGCGGAATGGACACGGATAAATCCGACTCTGACGGCTAAAGGGTTAATATACTTATTCAAAGAGCACACCCATTGAGTAAGTATGGTATGCAGTCTGTCTTAAAGAGATTCCTGGTTCTATTCCCAGCGGGGCCAACTAGTTAACTTCTTGGAATGTTTTTCAAAGGTTGTCTTGCTCTGATTTTACAAACAAATCAGGACCGAACCATTAGTATAGTGATAATGTATCGCCACTTAGCCTGTATATGATCCGGTTTACAGCTAGATATACATTTTTTACACAAAATACATACATAGGTATTTAATAATAAAATAGATAAAAATAACAAATTATTTTACCTATTATAACAAAAAATGTCATTAAACTAAAATCATCAGATTTCTTCTTTTTTCTAATTTTTAATGTCATACTACCCATTATTATCTTATCACTAATTCTTTTATTATAGTTTATTATTTTTTTATTCTATGGTGAAAATTTCATACATAGATACTAATTATGTAATTATTAATGTTTAAACAATATATAATATTATATATCAAATGAAAACATTTATTTTGACTACAACAGTAAGGTAAGGTAAGGATGAATAACTTGGTTACAATGCATAAAAATTACATAATAATATACAGTTTTACTGCTTAGATTAACAAACATCTAGAATAATTAGTTAAGTATGTACACAAAAAAAATCATTATTTGTTCTCTAATGAAGCACTTGTTTTGCGTAAATTAGAAAAAAACAATGTAAAATAGTAGGTATTTTTAAATCCACCATCTATGTAATATCAACATATTATTATGCGAGCTATACTCGGAGTTTCTTTGGGGGATAGCATCAGAAATTATGAAATTCGCCAAAGAATTGTTAGCGTCTGAAGTTGATTGAAAAGTGATCTGTGACGTTTCAAAAAGCGGTGTTCATTCGTTCAGATTCATTCAGCGATATGATATTAAAAGGGTCTCTACTGAATGAAGTTGAAGTTGAAGGAACGCGTTCGCGAAGAGAGGTTGTCCTCGTATGGCCGTTGAACCTTATAGTTGGAATCGTAGTTCTGGTACATCGGTCGGATGATAAAAGTATTTGGACTAAACATTTTTTTCCTTAGTAATCTGCAATCAGTCTTCTAGAGTTCTAGACTTTAATCAGATTCGTTAGCGATTTTATATCTTTAAGAGAGAGCGGGCCAGCGCCCGATCTTCTCCATCACAGAATGTGCTTCCTTTTCAGCTTATCAGTTCTTACAGCATAAAGTGGACTTACAACATAAGCATAAATAAGTTGGACTAAACAAAGTGGTTTCACTAAAGTACCCGAAGTAGACCCTCTACTTCGGTAACACAAAGTTGTCGACTAGTCAAGAGAATTTTCAAGTTGAAGTGGCAATGGCATGGGAATCTTTCCATCTATAACTAATAGATAAATAGAAAAAAAAAATGGAATTTTTTTATCTACTCAAAGTAGTAAATTTTACATTTAGGCATCATTAGGAAAAAAAATAATGAGATTTTTACATACATAATAATATATAAATACATACCTACTCAATACATTTAATACCATGTCTACTTAGTTATTACATCTAGGGTAAGTAAAAAAGGTATTTTTTTATCACAGATTTAAAATAAATCCTCACAGGAAACACGCAGCATAAAAAAATTGCTCGACCAACAAATTAAAGAAATGTCTAGATATTTTAAATAATAACATATACATATTGTTATGGTCATTCATAGGTTCATGGGATTTTATGGCACAATTTTATGAGTATCACTATTTTTGACTAATGTTGAGGAAGAAAAAGCAAAACCATATATGTTTTTTATATGGGGAGAACATAGATAAATGATTGGTCTCGCTGCGCTTGACTAAGATACCGCCGTCGCACTTGTAAAATGCGGCATAAAATAGTACGCCGAATTCGGCGTACCCGAGCCAGTCACACTGCAAACTGTCTGTGATGTGTACGTGCCGAATGTTTTATGAACGGAAGCAAACTATCTTAATTCACATATATAGCAAATTATTCAGTACGCACGTTAAACGTCTGAGTGTAAGCATATATTACATACAACGACTTCGACTTGTAACATATTATAATCAAAATTATTAAAAAATAATAATAATAATTTATTTTTTAGATATTTATTTAAAAGCGAAACTTTTTTGTTTTCTTTGATAGGATTTAAAAGAGTATATATCAGTCAATAGAGCGTAAAATACTCATTTTAATATAGTCATAAAATAATAAATAGTATACCTCGGGTATACTTATATTTCTGTGAACGAGAATGCAGATTAGACAATGAATGAGATTCAAGAAAGGTTCTCACATATTATTATTTATATCTTACTAGCTGCTGCCTTAAAATATAAAAAATATATATTAGTTTTTATAATTTTATATGATCCCATGGGAACATTATTTTTTTTTCTATATAAAAGGTAGGTTAGGTACCCTATGTTATGTTTTTTTCTGTATCATCGAGAACATACATTGTAACAGACAGACAGACAGACAGAGTTCTTTCACATTTATAATATTATATATATAAGAAACAAAAATTAACAATAAAACATTAAGTAGAATAGAAAAGCATTTCAATAAAACAATATTTAAATATTAATCCTAATGGTGGGCTTTTGTTTGAAACAATCGGCAACACTTAGCAATAAAGATTTTTAAATAACACATTAAAACGTTAAATTAAATCACCTTTTACACAATTTTAGCTTTGGATATATCATCACGAAGAAGAAAAACAATGTGACACCTCATGACACCTCAATATCAAGATCAAAGATTACAGGGATATTTGTCTGCAAAAGATCTTTTGCATTTGCATTTTGCAGAAAAAATTTGCTAAATCCGCCAACTCACATTACGCAAAGCCAATACAAGATAATAGTCAATTCAATCCCAGTATGGTAATACTGGGTAAGTATATACCATATTTTGGTAAATTTCAACGCTTTCCCAAACATTTAAAAAAAAATTTAAAGCTATTTCAAACATTTCCCAAGCGTTTCAACATTTTCATTAGGAATTTGCTTAGAAAAATGTTGAATTTACTTAGAAAAATTTTGAATTTACTTAGAAAAATGTTGAATTTGCTTAGAAAAATGTTGAATTTACTTAGAAAAATTTTGAATTTACTTAGAAAAATGTTGAATTTACTTAGAAAAATTTTGAATTTACTTAGAAAAATGTTGAATTTGCTTAGAAAAATGTTGAATTTACTTAGAAAAATTTTGAATTTACTTAGAAAAATGTTGAATTTGCTTAGAAAAATGTTGAATTTACTTAGAAAAATGTTGAATTTACTTAGAAAAATTTTGAATTTACTTAGAAAATTTTTGAATATGCTTAGGAAAATATTGAATTTGCTTAGGAAAATGTTGAAAATGCTTGGGGAAAATATTGAAATTGACTGAAAAATTGTATAGATCCAGCATTACTAGACTGAGTCTCACCAAGTATTCTTAACCCAGCAATACTGGGCCAGCAATAACCCAGCAATACCCAGCAATAACCCAGTAACCAGTATCTTTGCTTAAATAAGTAAAGATATTCCTTTAAGTACATAGTATTTAAGTATATCTAGTACTTATTTAAGTAAAGATAAAACAGTTGAGTACATATGTACCTTTTTCTCATTTGAATAGATTTTTCTATTCAACAGATAGAAGATATAACAATATATATTATTCCCCTTGCCTTTGAAATGATAATGTCATATAAATATAACTATATAAGAAAAAAATTATAGTTTTTAAATTATAATATACCTAAAGTTTATATTTGGTGAAATATCTTATTAAATAAACTAGTTATAAAATAAAATGTACAACAAATCTTAACTTACATAATATATTTTTTTTTTAAGTTAATTCATAAATAAACTAATACCAAAGGTACTTAATAATTTTTACTTTATGAACCGGCAAACAGAACCAGAAAATTTTTTGAGAAACATTCTTTTTGAATTGGACATTAAATAGATTTTAAAAATCTTTAATTTTTTTTTTTATATTATTTCGTGGACGAATCCAGTTCTGTTTGATAGTTTATCCAATAAAATAAATATGACTAAATAGATGTCAAATAATTTTCTTTTCAATATGACGGATCTATATGCAAATCTGCCATGGTTTTTCTTTTTTTTTCTAACCACTGTATAGTTGTAAAACACTGATTGCTTAAATAATCAAACTAAGTAGTAAAAAATATTGTTAATATTACTGTAATATTTACGATATTTCTTACTACTTCGATTATTTAACCTCAGATCAGGTTTTTCAACTAAGCAACTCGATTTACTTGATAAACCAGGATTTGTCCAGTAATGTCCCTTTTTCATAATGTCATGCTCGCTTTATCTGTGATGGATTTGTATTTAGACCCCTCATCTACCTGGACATAGAAATTTTAAGAGAAAAACCTGGCAAAAACATAATCACGCAAGCCATAGAAAATTGAGCATATTAGAGAGTCCCATAGCACTACAAGCAATATCAAATAGAGCCCTTTGCTAGTGAGCTCCATTATGTACTGATGTCAGTCTCGCTGTTGAGACCAGTTTGTAGGAATAACCACGGGTGGCCAGTTCATTATTGTGCACGCAGACTTCAAGTCCATGGCCAAGGTCTTCGGTAAAGCCAAGTCGTCAACATTTTTCACGTTTACACGGGACGCGACAACGATAAGGGCACTGATTCTTAGCGACCTCACAGGTATTGTAATGTTCCAATTGGTTCTCTGGTTCAGCTTGCCTAGCCATTGTGGAGGCCTGAAAATTTTCCTATTCATAACAACAAACCTCTCCCTTGTCACGTAATCCGAGAACGTCCATGGGTGTGTAAGATACGAGGTGATGTCGTAGAATTCGCCAGGCTCTAATTTTGCATACAATTGGCGCTTACCTTGAAAATTCCTCCACCAAACGAGCACAGTACGATTGGTTGCATTCGTGAAACGGATGAGTACTCTGTGAGTAGATAAATAGGAGCGCACGATACATTTCCGGCCAAATGTGTCGTATTCATATTCGTATTCGTCTTTCTCATCGTTTTGAGCCATGGTCTCGGCTGCCGATAAAACCACTGTTCTGGTTCTGCCGATTCACAACACAATAAGATACTATTGTTCGCAATGTGTAGCTGTAGGCATTTCGCTCTCTTAAAAATTTAAACCGACATAATGATGACGAATATTGCATTTAAACTGGGTATCAAATTAATGAGAAAAAATTTGGAAAATTTTGAGAAAATCTTCTTTTGCCACAGTTCAAATCAAATTACCAAAACACAAATATTAATATTAAGTACTATTTACTCTGTGCTAAAATATATAGACTAGATTTTTAACCATACACAAAACATTTGATTATTGATTGTAACTTCTAATATACAACATACACGGTGAATACGATGGATGTTTGATATTAAAGTCCTGAGTTTCCACCAGTTTCCAACCACCTTAATTCTTTGATTATTTCCATAATACTCTGTGAATCAAAAAATCTCTTCTGTAATCTGTACAGATTAGTCAGCATAGCCAGTGTCATGTCAGTTATGTCAATGTCAGTGTCAGTACTGTCAGGTCAGTGTTTGTGAATGGGTGATTATTTGTGATTGTGATTTGTTGTGATCAATTTCCATTTTCCATTTTTTCTATTTAAAAAATGGCTGTATGCGTCGCAGTCATTGGAAAAGATGTAAGATGTTTTACTTTACTTGAGTGAAATTAATGTATTAATGTATGTATGTAGTGAACACATATGTAATTAAGAATAGAAAAAATATACAAGTCCATAGACAATAGGATTAAAAATATTTCCCCACATCAGTGGAACTTACGTACATATTATCTTCCGTCACACTAGTCGTTGTAAAACTCAGTATGAGTCGGATTTGTTTAAATTGTATGTGTCTCCTTGGCTTCACTTTAATTTTTAAAAGCCGGTAATTTTTTGATTTCGTCGATAATATTTAAATTCACGGTGTGTCTTCAATGATTTTCAGAATTCGCCTTTATACATCGGAGGCGTAGGCAAAGACACAGGTACAGATAATGAGTTGTCTCGTCAGTGGCTAGTACATACCGCTTTAGACGCGCTAGAGGAACGGCTGACTTCAACAAACTCCAATGCCACAGGATCGAGCTCTACAGCCAGGACTGATCTACGTGATTTATATTTGGGATTGTTATATTCCACTGACACTCATAAAATGTAAGAAACCAAACATCGTTCATGTTAAATGTTTTTGGTAATCTATACTTCTATACTAATATTATAAGAGGAAAGATTTTATTGTTTGTTTGTTTGAATTGAATAGGCTCCGAAACTACAAGACCGATTTGAAAAATTCTTTCACTGTTGAGAATCTATATCATCAGCGAGCTACGTAGGCTATATTTTATAATAAAGTTACGCGGACGAAGTCGCGTGCAATAGCTAGTATTTTATAAAATTATTTTTTAGAAACATTATTTTTTAGATATGGTTACGTCACAAATACAAGAATAAAATTAGTTCTAGTTACCAGTTCAACTTCACCTAGCGGCAGTAACATAAGAGATGCTGAAGTAAGAACTGCATTGCGCAGACTGCATGCTTTGTATGCGGATGCAATTTGTAATCCCTTTCATTTGCCTGGAGATCAAATTACGTCACAGTAAGTAAACTATTAATTGTTGTTTCATTATTGTTTTGTTTATCTTATATCGTTTGACAATTTGATACTTAATGTAATATTGATCTTTCAGGAAATTCGACAAACAAGTTAAAAACCTAATGCTGAACAACGTCTAAACCACTGTCTTAGATATATTTAATAATATTTAACTTTAGTTGATTACGTTTAAATTTGTATTTTAAGACATTATATTGAAACATGTTTATCAGGGCCTTCTATTGGATTCTAATCTAGATTAATATTAAAAAAATTACATTTTCAAAATTTATAAAATTGGCTGATTTTTATTTGAAATTTACATTGTGTACGTATCATTTTTTAAAGGTTAAGTAATCTCTTCATATTATAGCATTGTCTGGTGCAGTCTAGTATTTCATTTTTAATTACGTACGTACATTGTTGAGAAGTTATTAAATAATTTGCTTTCATATATATATTAAATTATTGAAACTACAATGTTTCGTTTTATTCAATAGCCACATAAAAATTGCAGTTCAAATAGTAGTATACAAAAAATATTTTTCATCGCTTTATTGTACAAGAATCAATTCGCCATCTAAATAATAGTAAAATGATTAAAACCAACTAAATTTCTTTGTTTCCAGAAAAAATGATTTAGATTTTATTTCATTGGCTATGTTATTTGACTTACAAACATGGTAGCATTGAATTACACAAATGTTTTTACTTTAATTTCTTTCGCAACTTATTCAACTTATTTCAACTCATTGGTTAATGAAGATTTTAAGGAAATTTATTTTGTATATTTGGCAACACTGGGTTTCCTTTTCTACAGAATGCATAGACATAGAATTCATAATATTGATTTATCTATTCTACCACAGATTAAATAATAGTTACTATCGTTTACTACAGTTTAGTTTGTGTCTACCACAGCGGACAGAATGCAATCAAAAAATACATGACTGTGTGTGTTGTTTTTAACTTTTATACTCCCTCTACGCTTTTTCGACTTATCGAATAGCGACCCAATTGGACGACACAGAAAGGCATGAACAATATACTCTTTTATCTGAGCAAAATAATATCTGGGGGCCTAGACAAGTTGCATTCGCTCCGGAGCGATTCGATTCGAAAGAATAAAATGTATGGGATGTGTCACGTGATTTACCGACGGCATATGTCAATCCAATACATTTTTTTGTTAACGAACTTCGTTATCGTTTTTACAATGTCACTTTGTCTAGGCCCCCTGATCTAGTCATATTAGTAACGAAGTGTACAACCTTATTATTTCTAACATTATCAATTTATCACTTGCATTATGATAAATTGTTTGTATTTTTAGTTTTGAAATTGACATGAACCATAAACAAAATAAAATTATGATTGAATAAATTGTCTATGGACTGAACCAATTTATGTGTTCTCTTTGATTGATTTGACTGTCTGTCTTTCTTTCTTATGACGTGAGAAATCAAGTTGAGCTGTTCCCGGTTCAGCGCTGAGCATTTTTAATTCTAAAAATTGTTTATCTCGACCGGATAACCGCTTCAATATGGTAAGTAATCAAAGGTTTTTAAATGTTTTATTTGTTATTTACAACTCCACACCATGTTCTATCTTATTAAGTAACTTAATTATAGGTTATGACCTACACGTGTATCACTCGTTGTAAATATACATTTTGTTTAAAGATATTTTATTTACAACTAATGTATTGCAAATGCTAAAATTGATCACATACATAATTATTGTAATGTTTCTCTTTAAGTATTTCCTATTTGTGCTGATTTGGTGAAGTGTTAAATGGCAGGAAAATCAGTGATTGTGTCAATGTGTCAATCCTTTGAATAAATATATAGATTGCTAGCTACACGTTCCCGGCTTCGCCCGGGTTCAAAATAAAAAGTAACCTACCTTTTAAGTTGGACCAATTATACATGGTTAGGTTACGTAGTTTTATCAAAATCGGTTCATTGGCGTCAAACAACATGACATTTAAATATATAGAGATTTTCATAAAAGCCCAGCACCGACGTGACTATAATAATTATTGATGTGCTAAAATATTTTATATTATACCAATGTACCACACACTATATCAGTGTAAAATGCTAAAATATATCTATATAGGTATTTTCCCTTTACAAGTCACGACACTACAGCTGCCCTACTAAGTTCACGTTACTATAATATATTATACTAGCTGTTGCACGCGACTTCGTCCGCGTGACTATAAAATATTGCCTATATTACTTCCTATCCCTAATAATCAGCTTTAAACAAAAATACAGATATTTTCTCTTAGTATCGATTACTATATACATATTTCAGTATGGGCAGTGATACACTAAAACGTATATTATAGCTATGTCTGTGTTGGTTAGTTAGTTAGTTGCTTAATGTGGAACTAGATGGTGCCGTGTTGAATGTGTTATTAACATATTAATAACACATTTATTTATTTATTTATTTATTTGTGGAACAGGCAGCCGCCGTGGTCGCAGGCAAGGACATTGAGAAGCCCCAGGCGGAGATCTCTCCCATCCACCGCATCAGGATAACTCTGACATCGCGCAACGTTCGCTCCTTGGAGAAAGTGTGCTCGGATCTTATCAATGGCGCCAAGAAACAGAAGCTGCGTGTCAAGGTGAGTCTTTTAACTCACTATGTTACAAAGGAATTTACTCAAAAAAGTCCCCTTAAAGCAATTGCTACTTTTGCTACGTAGCTAAGACACCAATGGTGTTATGTATAAAAAGTCATAACATCTAAACGGCAGAGCCATTTCTAAAATATGCTATAAGCAAAGATCATTAATTGGTCTCGCTGTGCTCGACTAGATAGAGCGCAATACAAAAGCAATAGCTCCGAAAATGTGGCAACTTTTTATTGTAATGTGTGTAAAAAATAGTCACATTTTATCACTTTTTACCCAGTTTTATTATATTTTTACACAGTTTCAGTACGCTAACTGGTATTTTATTATGCCTAAAATTTAATAAAACATTCGGCACGTACACATCACAGACAGTTTGTAGTGTGACTGGCTCGGGTACGCCGAATTCGGCGTACTATTTTATGCCGCATTTTGCAAGTACGACGGCGGTATCTAGTCGAGCGCAGCGAGACAAATCATTTATCTATGGCTATAAGGTTATTGAGACAATAATAATTGCGCCGAGATGAAAACACAGCATTAGTCACAAAGATGCTGTGTTCACCGAACAGGCGCAAAAGCATTTTGTCTCTTTAAAGTGGAGATGTGTGTCTTTTACCATTATCTTCTCAAAAAAGAGTTACAATCCTCCCTCCTATGTTACATTTTTTTTTATTTATGTAAGAATCTGAAACAATTAACTAATTTTGAAATGAAAATCTTGATGAACATTATTTTTTAATAAATTAAAATTATGTTAAAATCATTCTTCTAAAGAGCAATTTTTTTTTTTTAATAAAAACTTTTATAAACCATAATTATTGATAAGATAAGGAACTAAGTTTAATGTTGTAATTTATATGATATTTGTAGGTCTTTTTTGTGATTAATTGATATATGTATTTAACAATTATAATACGATCATTGTTTAAAAAGCAGCATACAAACAGATAAAAAAAAATTCAGTTAACTACTTTCAAATTTTTACATTAAATATTTTTTAGAAATTATTTCATGTCTTAAAATGCTTTAAATTTCTGAAAAATCCGTCATAATCACGAATGTTGAAGGCCTAAAGGTCCCACTTGTGGTTACCACTTTGCAGTTTTGAAAGATACGCTCATCTGAATTCCAGGGTCCCGTCCGCATGCCCACAAAGATTCTTCGCATCACCACCCGCAAGACTCCCTGCGGTGAAGGCTCCAAGACCTGGGACAGGTTCCAAATGAGGATACACAAGCGAGTGATAGACCTCCACTCCCCGTCGGAGATCGTGAAGCAGATCACCTCCATCAACATTGAACCCGGAGTAGAAGTGGAAGTCACCATCGCCGATGCGTAGGCATAACTGCCATTAAATAAACTTTTACAACAGAATAGAGTCTTTTATTTAAAACTAGCAGTTGCAAGTGACTTTGTCCAAGTAATTTTGTAAAATAAAGCTCACTAGCTGGTGCCCGCGACTTCGTCCGCGTTGAAAAAGCAATATATCGCCTGACATCGTTATTGCTATTACACTTAGCCAGGAATCAGTTTCCTTAATTTTAGATGATCCCTCGGAAACAGTACTTTTTTTCTGGATGAAAGGTACCCTATGTCCTTTCTGGTGTCCCAGACAACGTGTATGCAAAATTTCATGGTGATCGGTTCAGTAGTTTTTGCTTGAAAGAGTTACAAACATCCATACATCCATACAAACTTCCGCATTTATAATATTAGTGCGGATGTTACTTGCAGATAAAGTAGCTTTGTATGGGTGAAGGAATTTACAAAAATTGGTGCAGTACTATTCAAACAAACAAATATTTCCTCTTTATAATAATTATAGTATATCTAGAATCTAGACTACTAGCTGGTGCCCGCGACTAAAGCGGTTATTACACTTCTCAAAGGAAACCAATTTAAGAACCTAAAGTAATGAACTTAGTGATCACACTACACTAAATTGATTTCTATGTCGAATACATAGAGTTGAAAATAGATAATAGAATCTAAAATTTAAATTATCCAATCTATTCTAATTGTGATTACACCTTCCGATTTTCTAAATTGGTTTCCTACAAATTGAATAGTGTAATAACCGCTTTAGTCCGCGTTGAAAATAATTATATCTGTACTAATATTATAAATGCGATAGTTTGTATGGATGTATGGATGTTTGTAACTCTTTCACGCAAAAACTACTGAACCGATCACCATGGAATTTTGCATACACATTGTCTGAGACACCAGAAAGGAGATAGGGTACCTTTCATCCAGAACTCGGACGAAGTCGCGGGCACCAGCTAGTGAGTATTAAATAATGCTTGATATCGTTATCGCTGTGACGACGGTGGCGCCGCCACGCGACAGTGGCGCCCTCTTTATATTTTTAGACGATCACTTTGGAAAAGTACCTTTTTTCATAATGAAAGGTACCATACCCTATGTCCTTTCTTTTAGGTATCACTGAAAACGTGTATCTAGGCAAAATTTCCTTTCATGATGATCGGCTGAGTAGGTAGCAGACAGTTACTTTCGCATTTATAATAATAAAAAATTATGTAGTATGAATTTTCATAATGTTGACAAAAAAAGGGTCTGCCAATTTTGTGCCAAATAAAAAAAAACATTACCCATTTAAAGAAAATCGTCCCCGTGACATAATATTCTATATTTTCCATTGATTTATATCTACATATAATCACGCAAATCACCCTTTGACATGCATGACCTGTAAAATTAGAATTATGTTACGCATGAAATTATTGTTTTACCTACATACCTACCTAAATATTTTAAAGTATGCCAAGTCTTTTATTTAAGTATATTATATATAATATTACCTACTAGCGGATTCTCGTAACTTGGTATGAGTTGAAAAATAAAGTATATAGGTAGGTACTTAGGAAGTTTAAAATTTGCTAAAAAAGTTAAACTAAGTATTTAATCTTTAGATTAAACTTTTTATAAATCTTGAGTCCTATAAAAACACTATTTTTTTTTTTTTATTTAAACATACCTAGCTTATTCAACTGTTATTCTTTAGGTACATTTTAAATTCGCATTGTAAGTACCTCTGTTTTTTTTTCATTTACCTAGAAAAACTCATGATTTAAGAAGATTCTTTACGCAATAAAATGTGTTTTTGATGTAAAATCTGGGCAAAAATTAATAAAATATCAACGTAACATGCAATGCGAATTCAATGGGACACTGCCACGCGATTCTGTTTACCCAAAAGATTTAAATCTTTGGTTTACTTACCCAAATAACGCAAATGCTAAACGGGACATAACCTTGGCTTTGTTCACATACTTAGTACATTTTTTTTTGTAAATGGCAGACATATCGATTGATTCTTTTTTTGAATGTGAATATGCTTTAAATTTGCTTCCATAGAGATAGACGCAGAGATATTAGGTATATTCATAGATGAATGATTGGTCTCGCTGCGCTCGACTGGATACCCCCGTCGTACTTGTAAAATGCGGCATAAAATAGTACGCCGAATTCGGCGTACCCGAGCCAGTCACACTGCAAACTGTCAATGATGTGTACGTGCCGAATGTTTTATTAAATTTTAGGCATAATAAAATAACAGTTTGCGTAGTGAAACTGTGTAAAAATATAATAAAACGGTAAAAAGTGACGGTATTTTACACACACTACAATAAAAAGTTGCCACGTTTTCGGAGCTATTGCTTTTGTATAGCGCTCTATCTAGTCGAGCGCAGCGAGACCAATCAATTATCTTTGGGTATATTATTTCGATAGTGGTAGGCAATTCAGAAAACTAATAACAAATCCTGGGGAAAGAGACTCGATACTTAGCTAAGGAACCGAAAGTCAGTCTCTAAAGGGTTTTAGTTTAGAAATAATTTTAAGATAAATCAATCCAAACCAAGATTTCTATTGACTTTAACAAGTTAGTACGATTTTCGAATACTTAGTTGACTGGTATTGTTTTGTTTCAATTTTGGGCATTGAATGCGTATTTATTTAAGAAAACTACTATAACGTAGTGATTACATAATCTTTGCAAACTAATTACCTTAGTTTTTTTATTTAGTCTGTGGTTTTTCATCAAAGAACATAAATAATATGCTTTCTAGCGAGAGTTTTTCATTCAACATGGAACCTTATAAAAACAGTGTGATGAGCGAAACAGTGTCTATCTATAATAGTCTGTCACCTAAAGTCATTTTGAATCGCGACCGGCAGCACGCGTCATTGAATCTAAACAATTGCATGATATATTATATCTAATGAATTTAAGCCAACCTTGAGAAAATTCAGCAGGATGGGATGGTAGAAAATTTACAATTAGATAAATATCTACTTACAGCGTCCCGATTCTGGACGCACACCGCTCTTTGTAAGAACCTGTAGATAGGCCTAGCTAGTCCTCAACTAGGCAGAACTTCGCCAATGCCTTAGACTTTCTAAAGTCTACTATATATATTTTTTTAATTTGTAGGGTGACGGTCCACTTGATGGTAGATGGTTATCATTGCCTATAATAACACAAGCAACGCCAGAATATTGGAACTGTCAGACAGTTGGAGCTTTCGACCTTAGTAGGATAATTAAAGGTAGATTTGCAGCGAATATAAAAATGTCATTTGACATCCTCACCTGCTCACCAAAAGGGTGGCTACTGCCGCCAGACTGACTGTCCGATATAACTTCGATCCGGCCTGCCATTTAAAAATGCCAAAAAATGTATTAGGTTGAAAATATAAAATTCGCCGGCGAATGTTGGTCTGTCTGTATAGGCATCATCAAATATCTACAGAAATTATACTAATTATAAATTAGGTAATCTATTAATTTCGCCTCCCTCCACTTGGCTCCCACGTCTAAGATCCCATGGGATCCAAAGATATTTTTTTTGGATTCTGGCTCCCATGGGATCCTAAAGTAATTTTTTATTTCTCTTGGCTCCCAAAGGATCGTATGATAATTATTTATTGAATCCCATTTCATTTTAATGATAACATTCAATCCAACCTTAGCCTAGACTTACTTAAGTAACTGCAAAATAACCCCAATGCTGCTGCTTACAATCGATTTCTTTCTGACCTAAATCTAAATTTTTGCTCCATGATTCTTATCGGACAAGACTTAACTAAATGAACAAAAAATTTCTGTAGAGAAATATTGTAGGTATATGTTACATAAGTAGGTGTTAATATGTATTTTTGTTTTATATAAAAGACTGACAGTCTATTTGATGGTTGGCTACCGTTGCTTGTAAAGTAAGTTTGTTTGTTAAGCTTCCACGCCTTAACTAAGTAGGTACTTACTCAACCGAATATCATGGAATTTTTCATACATGTTCTCAGGGATAAAGAAAATAATATGGAGAAAGTAGATATTACCTATTGTTTCCGAGGGATTATCTAAAAATAAAAATAAGAAATTCATCGCCTGACAAAAATATCTCAGCAATAAATCTATACTATACTAATGTGATGGAGAAGATCGAGCGTTGGCCCGCTCTCTCTGAAAGACATAAAATCGCTTAACGAATCTGATTAAAGTCTGGAAGACTGATTGCAGATTATTAAGGAGAAAAAAAAAATACTAATGTTATAAAGAGGAAAGATTTGTTTGTTTGTTTGAATTGAATAGGCTCCGAAACTACTGGACAGATTTGAAAAATTCTCTCCCTGTTGTGAAGCTATATTATCAGCGAGTAACATCCGTACTAGTATTGTATGGATGTATGGATGTTTGTAACTCTTTAACGCAAACACTACTGAACCGATCACCATGAAATTTTGCATGCACTTGGTCTGGGACACCAGAAAGAACATAGGGTACCTTTTATCCAGAATACGGACGAAGTCGCGGGCACCAGCTAGTAGGCTATATTTTATAAAGTTACGCGGGCTAAGTCGCGTGCAACAGCTACTTAGTATTAAATAAATTAATGTTTTAAGGCACAAGAAAAAGGGGCGCGGATGAAGTGGCGGGTTAAAGCTAGCTTCTAGTTTTAGTATTGGTAAGTCCTTAGTATAAAATTAAAGACTATTATATCATTTGTCTAATATAGCCAAAGAAAAAAATGACTAGTTAGGTGATTAATTCTCTGTTTGGTAGAGTAGAAAAATGTTTTTTTTTTATAATTTAGAAAACGTTTTTAGCCTGGATACAGTACCTAAAAGTCTACGTATATAGTATGTAGCTGAGGTCATCGCTCCGTGCGATCAATAAGTCTGCATGCGGGCTAGTCAGTGACACCAAACTTTTAACCTTTGATTAGATAAATATAACTAAACTAAATAGTTACTTAACCACTGTACATTAAGAAATTTCACTACGTTGTTTACGTATTATGGAATTTGATAGTGGGAATTTAAGATAATAAATAAATAATAATAATATCTAATAATGTGACGTATTTATTAAATTATTGAAAGATACCATGTGTAACTGTAAGTTGACATGACTAATTATATTTATATTTAAAGATGTTCACCCTCGTGCCAAAACTTTAATCTTTGTCATTTACTGTAAACACATTGGAAGATTGAGAAAAAGTAGTTATTATGCATTTATTATTTTTATTTGATTATTCCTCTTCCTTTATTTAAATTTTAATGTAATCTGTCGCGTAATCGCGTTGATAGGACATTCAACAGTAGGTATCTGTGGCGCTTGTATGGACATGTATAACCTGTGCTGCATCCTGCTAATACATATATTGTGATATTTAACTTACGTTTTAGTCTCCGTTTAAGTGGTCTCACATCCAGTAGTCTGAGCTATCTATCCAGTCTGAGCCAGTAAATATGTATGGATTTACTGTCGGTAAAATATATTTTCAATAATGATTGGAAGCTTTTTATAACTGACTCACTTCTTACTTTTTATTATATATATGACATATATTTGTACAGCCACCTCTCTAGTAGATAAATAAATTAAACAGGATGGAGGTGATTACCAACATTTACTACTGAAGTAATAGTAAACAATGATCTATTAACGGCAACTAACGGCCGATACTTAATCACTTAATTTAACGAAAGATTAAGCATCTGGTGTAGCTAGCTTTTATAAATGTACGTATAATATTAAATATTACGAAGCCTAGGTCCTTATCGGAGTCTAGCTTGACGGCAGAGCTTATACATGTATAAGCCGTCTCTTTCTACGGCAATGCATACGAAAGAGAAGGCAATATACCGTCGAGATATCGACGGATTGCAATGTGCGCGTAACCATGGCAACGGCACGTGGGAGACCAGGATTACATCAGATTCTACATAAGTAGATATACCTAATAATATCTATCTGTAAAATAGATACTAAGTAGTTACTTAGTTCGTAAATGAGCTATACCTAAGTGCTTTTAAGTACATTAAACCTTTTAAGAGTTTTTTAACTATATATAATATTTTTAACAACTAGCTGACCCAACAAAAAATGTTTTGCCAAAAAATAAAATAAAAATTTTGAGGTGAACCACCCTTAACATTTAGGGGTATGAAAAAATAGATGTTGGCCGATTCTCAGACCTACCCGATAAGCACACAAAATTTCATCAAAATCGGTCCAGCCGTTTCGGAGGAGTTTGGCAACAAACAACGCGACACGAGAATTTTATATAGGTATTATATTGATTTATAATGTCCTAAAGCATTCATTTTATTTTCCATGTTAGTAAGTATTATTAACCTATGCCAGACTAGGTACAATCTACTTAGCATTTCTTTTCCGGAAACCTTCACTGAGCGGTCTGGCGAGCCATGTGGGTTGTTCAATGTCATTCTGCTAGCTTAAACAACTAAATCTAAAGCTTCCTTAAAAATACAACCTTATCTAATAAAAGGTTGGAAGCTCAAATTACAGTGATATTCCAGCCGATCCAGTGATATTACAGTGATTTCCAATCAGGTGTGTCCAGATTAAGTAACATAGATATTACATACTAGCTGTTGGACGAGACTATGTTTTTTTTTTTATAAGAAATGGGTTAGCTCTTGGCCAACAATGTGGCAAGGAAGAGGCCTAAGATGGAGCGAGCTCACCCAGAAGATGCCTATTTACTCGAACCTTGAAAAGATTAGGGTTATATGTGCTCGGAAATACAGACGCCGGCAGGGAGTTTATGTCCGCGTAACTTTATGAAATATAGCCTATGTACTCGCTGATAGCGGAGCTTTCTAGGTATAGGTGAAAATAACAAATAAACCTTCACCAGAGTAAGGGGTAAGTACTATTAGGCTGTTCAATCAAATATGTTTATTATAATAATTCTACAATTGAACAATACTTTCAAGTTTAATAACTATTATGTAGGTGTGCTGCGTAGGCGCATCCGTAAACTTGTTCCTTACGAGTTTTCAGACAAGGAAACGCAGGAAAAAGGCCTTATGCCGCACGCAATTGGGTTCAAATTGTATTTAATGAAACTTAAAGTAGTTTAATGCCTTTTAAAAGTCACTTTACAACCATCTGTCTCAATTTACCCACGAGTTTAGTCAAGGCATCTATCTAGGACATCAGAGATTGGAGTTATAGATTGGTGCGTAAAAATTTCCTGGCTAAAGTATTAGATACTTAGCTGGTGCCTGCGACTTCGACCGCGTAACTTTATAAAATATAACCTATGACTAGGCCTATGACCTATGTTATTTATACTCGCTGATAATGTAGCTTCCCAACAGTGAAAGAATTATTCAAATCGGTCCTGTAGTTTCGGAACCTATTCAATTTAATTCAAACAAACAAACAAGCAAATCTTTTCTCTTTATAATATTAGTAGATAAATAGATTATAAGCAATTCAATATCGATAATTATTCTCGCAATTTAGATAAGCTATAATTAAACTAACTAACTCCCGACTTTCTAATGAACATAAACATTAAACATGCTATACTTATGCTGCTGTAAGTTGCTGGAGTTGGGTGTCCCGCAGACTACTTAATGCTTCCCCAGCGCCGGGAGTTGGAAACGGCGCTGGGTGGTGAAGACGTCACACTGCCAAACATGGTTGAAGCCATACTTGGCAGTGTGCCCACCTCGAGAGCAGTTGCCACCTTCTGCGAATACGTGATCTCGCAGAAGGAGGTAGCTGACTGCTGGATAATCAGCTAGTCTCACTTCCCTCAGACGTAGGCAGGAGAAGGCGGGCATACCTAGCCCGTCTTTAAATGTCCCAGGGGACCTGCGCACATAGCTGGCCAGCTATGTGTGCCTGCATAAGTCCCACCGTCTGGGGATTGCCTGGGTGTCCAAAAAAAAATGCAAATATTTTTCATTTTTCTTGCCTTTTTTTGCTATTTTTCAGGGATCAGCTAATCTTTTACATTTCTAAAGTGTTGCCACCCATTTTACAGCATTATGGAGAAGTCAATAAAAGATGAAAGAGTGATGGATTATGGACTTAAGGATAAGAAAATAAAGAAAGAGGCAAAGGAAAATGGCCTCCAGAATCCCTTTACTCACTCATCGAGCGCAACCCAAAATTTCAAGGTTGTCTTTTGAAAGAGGGTCAGGCAAGCTGCCCAATTTATGACCTCGAACCGCAGTATGCCTGCCACTATACTCAGCAATAATACCTACTTAATACTCAGTATACAGAGTGAGGGTCTTAAGGCTAAATGGCTCTGTAGGCGGACTGGTTACTTGTGAGTCAGTGCTGGTTCGATGCCTAGTGAAGTCACTGTGGTGGGTGCATGGAAGGCGTCCAAGGAGATTGTTGTTACAAATACATTTCGGCGATTCAAATATATAAAAATGTATATATATATAAAATATTACAAACATGTACGGTCTTACTACAAAAGATTCAGTAAGCACTGTTCAAACACATGCTTAGTTAGACAAGCATTAAGCATTTAAGCATTGGTCAGCGAGCGTTTAAAATGTCCCTACCACAAAACCTTATTTAGCGCTTGTTTCGGTAGACAGTGTTAAAGTACGTGAATGTTATTGAATTATGGCAACCTTGGCAAACATTCATTCAGTCACTCGCCCTGCATTCATGTCGTTTTCATTTTACGCAGATCTGATAGGCGTATAATGATGAATTTTGGTTTTCACAAGCTATTATTACGGACTATATTAATGATATCAGCAAATTATAAGATTGGAATAAGTAATAAATTACAACAAATACGTTAGATTATTTATAAAATTTCGAAATACCAAAAAATATTGAGCATAATGGAACGTAACTAACACTGACGTAATTGTCAAATGTGGTCAAATGTAAAGTTTGATTTGTTAAAATTGTTAAATAAAATTTTTATTTGAGTGATATATGGTAGATCATCCTTTATTAAATAAATAATCTTGTTACCAAAGTTATATATTCGAAAGGATTAATTTTCTCACGATGTATTCTATCTCAAAAATTATCCATGTAATCCATATCCTCCATGTCAATTAAATTTAAAATATCCATACTCATTTATAAAATCAAAAGAAATCTTTAATATTAACTATTAAGTATACGCAAAACCAAATTTGACACAATACGTCAGAGGAAGAGAGGCCATTAACTAGATAGACACTCGTTAAACTAGCATATGGCGGTGGTTAAATTTAAATAATGCTCGAGCAATGTTACACCCTAAACAATGCCTAGACACTCTTTTGTAGTAAAGTTTTTTTTTTAACACGTATTTTAAGCCTGATTAAAGTGTGTTTAATGTTTTTGTAGTAAGACCGCTAATATTTTAAATATAAAGAAAGAAGGATAAAACAGTATCTTATAAAAATATCGGGAATCTTTTTATATAAGTTTTTAGATATTGTAACATCAAATTCAAATTCATTTATTTTCAGGCAACTGGACCCACATGATACATTATTACATATTAATTATTTAAGTCATTTCCATAAATTAAAACATAATAATAAGTAAGAAACAAGATAAAAGCTATACAATAATTTATACAATTTAATAATAATAATAATAATAATAATAATGGAGGAGACGATTTTGAGATATCGTTCCACAAGCGAGGATAGACCGCGTTTACCACGTTTGCCTGCGAATAGACGTAGCTTTGCTATAATGGGAGCCGTAAACGCTTTGCTGTCCCCGTATATACAAGACAGCAAAGACCTAACCGATACGCACTCGATACTGTACTGTGGAGCTATAACGGTGTGTCGCGTTGCCAATATTAAATTTTTAAGAACTAATCAAACTTCAAAAGATATCACGCTCACTCCGATATGGCAGCTACGTATCGAGAAGCGTATCGCTACGTTTAGGACTCTCATTGCAAAGTTGCTCTGCTTCAAGAACGGCAATAATCGACCGCGAGTCATGCGTTTCGTGACTCAGGCTTTTGTAGGAACTGGTATCAGACCTAAGGACTACATGACCTGTGTCACGGAACGTGTTGATTTCTTGAAGCAGAAAATCTATGCGTGGGCAAACAGAATACGTCGGTATAGGGAACGTGTGAACAGATTTCATCAGAATCGCCTCTTCCAAAGTGACCAAAGAAAGGTATACAGAGATTGGGAGAAGACCAACCTAAGTGTGAATGTCGGACATCCGCCTGACCCAGAAGTTATGTTGAACTTTTGGCGTGATATCTGGTCGGTGTCCGACGAACATACTGAGGGTGATTGGATTTCCATTGTCGAGCAGACGTGCGAACCAATAACAGCAATGAAGGCAGTCAACATTAGTACTACAGATGTAAGTTGTGCAGTCCGTGCTACCCAAAACTGGAAAAGTCCTGGACTGGACGGATTGCACAACTTCTGGCTTAAAATGTTCACATGTTCGCACGGGTGCTTGGCAATGCAATTCCAAGAAGCCCTAGAATTGGGTACTCTCCCAAACTTTATGACAACCGGTATCACCTTTCTGCTCCACAAATCTGGCAGTACCACGGAAGCTAAAAACTACAGACCAATTACGTGCTTACCCACCATCTACAAGCTACTTACATCTATTCTGAGAGCAAAAATTAATTCACATATTTTTGAAAACAATATTTTGGACACAGCTCAGAATGGATGTAAGATTGGTTCTCGTGGTACTAAGGAGCTCCTCCTCATAGACATGACTATTTGCCAGCGTGTCCGGCGCAACAGTGGCGAACCTCTGAGAACCTTCTTAGCTATGTGTATGGGACAATGGATCACAGTCCTGAGTCAACCAGGAAATCATGAGAGCGCTGCTGATCCGCGGAACACGGTAAAGATAGAACGCGGGATCTTCCAGGGCGACAGTTTGAGTCCGTTGTGGTTCAGCCTGGCTTTAAATCCTCTCAGCACTCTGCTAAGAAATTTAAAGCTTGGCTATCGACTGCGGAGGGGAGGTGAAGTCATTTCACACCTCCTTTACATGGACGACCTTAAACTATTTGCACCGAAACCCAAAGACCTGTTAGAGTTACTGAAAATAACTCAATGATTCAGTAACGCAATAAGGATGGATTTTGGTGTCGATAAGTGTGTGGTCATGCATGTTAAGAAGGGAAAAGTTGTAAATTCGCCAAATTTACAACTTTCAAATGAAATGACTTTTAGATCCCTCTCCGAAGTTGAAACATACAAATACCTTGGTATGTCACAGTCGTTGGGTATTAGTGATAAAGATATAAAACAGACAGTGAAGACGCGTTTCTTTGGTCGCCTGATAAAAGTCCTCAAAAGTCTTTTATCAGGAGGAAACAAGGTGCGCGCTTTCAATGGATGGGTTATACCTTTACTCACATACTCCTTTGGCATACTAAGGTGGACTCAAACTGAGCTCGATGGTTTAGACAGGAAGGTTCGTCGATTGCTCACGACGCATCGCATGCTACACCCACGCTCATCAGTAATGAGACTGTACATCCCACGGAAATTGGGGGGTCGCGGTTTTTTAAGTGCCAAGAACCTCCATAACCATGAGGTGTACAGTCTTAGGGAATATTTCCTGCTTAATGAGAGTGGTGTACATCGAGACGTTGTAGCAATCGACAAAAACCTCACGCCTCTATCTCTGGCTAACGAGAATTGGCGTAAGCCTGTAGTACTAAGCATTGAAGACCGAAGGAACGTATGGAAGGGTAAGGAACTGCATGGGCGATTCTACAGGGCCCTGACAGGACCTGATGTAGACTCGCTTATGTCAGTGAACTGGCTACGTTTCGGTGACCTCTTTGGGGAAACCGAAGGTTTTGTCTGTGCAATTGCGGACGAAGTTATTAAGACGAACAATTACCGGGGGTGTCTCAGAATGTTTTTCGTTTTTAGATGTTAAATAAAAAACAATAATATCAATTAAAACTCCTTTTATTTATTGTTAAATTAAATAGCAGTTCTTGAAGTTTATTTATGAAAAACAACCGTTTTCAAATGCGCACCATTCACTTGTTCACATTCATTTAGCCTGGACCTAAAATTTTCAATCACTCGCTGGAGCATCGCTCTTGGAATAGACTTGATTTCTTCAGTGATTCTTTGCTTCAAAACATTCAGGTTGGTCGGCAATGGATTGTAAACTTTACTTTTTAGGTAGCCCCACAGGAAAAAATCAGCAGGCGTTAAATCAGGGCTCCTCTGTGGCCAGTTGATGTCTTCTCGGCGACTTATCACTCTTCCAGGGAATAAATCGTGAAGAGCAGTTAATGAGTCATTTGTAACATGAGAAGTGGCTCCATCTTGCTGGAAGAAGGTGTTGCGTAGGGGTGAAAATCTAAATCTTTCGAAATAATGCGATGAACTGTAGATTTTTTCAAATTAAGAGAAGCTGCGCGCAATCTTAACGACTGTCGTGGGTCGTCCATAACAGACTTGTGAACGCGGTCGACGTTCACGCACGTTCTTGATGTTCTTTTGCGCCCAGACGATTTGTCCGGCATTGTATTCCCAGTCTCTTCAAACTTGTACACCCAATGCTTAATTAAATTGGCACTTGGCACATGTTTTAAGCTTGTTAAATTAAAATGTGTCCTGTAGAGGCGACGAACATAGTGTAGGAATCGTTGTTTTTATAAAACGCTCGCACGCAAAACGCGCGCTGGGGTCCCGTGAAACGATTCATGGCTACTAAACTTAACAAGTCGACCAAGCGTTTGAGACCACTCCTCTCCCTCTGCTACCTGCGGTTGGGGCGTATTGGTCAATTCAAAAACGAAAAACATTCTGAGACACCCTTTATATCCTGAAGGACGGTACGGTCGACATATGTCGAGCATGCCACCGTCCTGGAGAGACACTCAGGCATATTATTTCCGGTTGTGCTCATCTTTCTAACGGCGAGTATTTGCACAGACATAACCAAGTAGCCAGGATCATACATCAGCAACTTGCTCTTCGATACGGTCTTATCGAATCTGAGGTGCCGTACTACAAGTATATGCCTACGCCCGTTCTCGAAAATAGTCGTGCCACGCTCTACTGGGACCGATCTATAATCACGGACAGGACTATTGTAGCCAATAAACCTGACATCGTGGTTATCGATCGATCTCAGCGCCAGACGATGCTTGTTGACATCACTGTTCCACATGACGAAAACCTCGTGAAAGCCGAAAAAGACAAGCTAAGTAAATATTTAGACTTGGCTCACGAGGTGACCGCCATGTGGGATGTTGATTCGACAATCATCGTCCCGATAGTCGTATCGGCGAACGGTCTTATAGCGAAGAGCCTCGACCAACACCTCAAGAGGCTCTCACTAGATGGCTGGGTCAAGGGTCAGATACAGAAGGCGGTACTTCTTGACACGGCACGAATTGTCAGGAGGTTCCTCACTCTGCAGCCCTAACCACCGGTAGCTTGGGCCTTGCCTCGCTACCTGCGGCAATCTAGTTTTAAGTTTTTTTATAATATTTATTGTTTTTTATATAATTATTGTAAAAAAATTTAAAATTAAGAAATGAAATAAATATATGTAAATAATAATAATAATAAAAAAATTTAAATTAAGAAATAAAATAAATATATGTAAATAATAATAATAATAAGCCTTTTATTTATACCATAAATGCATTAACAATAACAGTAATTAGAAATTTGAATTAATTAATTATAATTTTACTATATCTATATTATTAAAAAAAAATTAAATAAAGTTAAGATTCATGGCCCCTTTCGGTATAGGCCTCCTCCAAGTGCCTCCATTTGGTTCTGACAGTGGCCACGTCCATCCAGTCTCTCCCCGCCGTCTTTTTTATGTCATAGCTCCATCTATTTCTAGGCCTTCCTCTGGATCTTTTTTGGCCCAATTAAAAAATAAAAGAATTTAATACATTCAAGTGTTATTGAGATTCTTTATTTGAAAAAAAAAAAAAAATGTTGAAGCGTTTTGCTGATTTCACTACCATATGAAGTAACTTGCTTCGGTCTTCGGTGAAATACACATACAACCTTGTTATATTAGCATATAACTGTAAGAAGTATGTACTGTGTGTGACAAAGTACGACAAGCTATGTCTGTAATCTCTATTGCGACAGAGATATTGTTGAATAAAATCCGTACTAATATTATAAATGCGAAAGTTTGTATGGATGTATGTATGGATGTTTGTAACTCTTTCACGCAAAAACTAGTGAACCGATCACCATGAAATTTTGCATACACGTTGTCTGGGACACCAGAAAGGACATAGGGTACCTTTCATCTAGAACGCGGATGAAATCACGGGCACCAGCTAGTATATTATAATACTAGCTGAACCGGCAAATGTAGTTTTGCGAAAAAATAAAAAAAAATTTTTGGAATGGACCACCTTTATCATTTAGGGGTATGAAAAATAGATATTGGCCGATTCTCAGACCTACCAGATAAGCACACAAAAATTCATCAAAATCGGTCCAGCCGTTTCGGAGGAGTTTGGCAACAAACACTGCGACACGAGAATTTTATATATTAGATATCATATACCTGCCTAAGTCTAATAATTGATGTTATATAAAATATCAATTATTATGTGTACACCTTCCGCCCACACACGTTCGCGAGTAACATCCATTAGCTAATATGGACATAACCGATTTAGGCGTGTCGGCAATTAGTTCCCAATTCTTAACTTTCCACCTGAGGCAGGTTTACGATTCTACGAACTATTTGCTTTTATGCTGTAATTATTTAACGCAAATAAAATTAATGAAATAATAATAATAAATAATTATGAGGACACGTTTGGTCTAGCTAACCCTAACTAACGCTTGGTTAGTAACCCTAGCTGTTAACCAAACAGTCGCGGGTTCGAATCCCGCTAGAGGCAAATGTTATGTGTTAACATTTTACCTTTGTACCTGAGTCATGGATGTTCGTATTTGTAATATTTATGTATTTACATCAACTGTCTGGTATCCATAATACAAGCATTAGTTGCTTAATGTGGAACTAGATGGTGCTGTGTGGAATGTGTGAAGATATTTATATTTATTTATATAATGGGAAATCAAACGATTGTGTTGCTCTGAAATTAAAGTTATTTATTTTTATAAGCACTAAGTATTAACTAAATTACAATATACAATATGATAAAACAATAAAATAATAAATACCTGAAATTAAAGAAACAACAATTTAAGTTTATTCCTCATTCCTCCTCATTCTATGTATTATTGGCAACACCGGTCGCGCCATGGAGTGTGCAGTCGGAAATTACGAATAACGAAAAGAAGAAAATGGAAGCACTTTTACATTACTTACTCGATATCTTATAATTATACTTGGAATAACTTGTAAAGTAGTGATTGGCAGTAATGTTTATCATTACTTAAATAACTATTCATTGTATTTCAGTACACGATCTGGTTTGATTTAACAGTATTATAATATATTATTTACAAAATATTTCAATAACATTAATTGATACAATTAAAAATAAAATAATTAACACATTTGTCTTTTTACACTCTATTTTTCAAAATACATTAAAAAGTATTAATACATATTATTTACATATTTCTTTACATTTATAATAAGAGATTAGGTTTACAATTACTTAAAGTTCGCAAATTAAATTTTTATGTGCATTTCATTATACCTACAACAGACAGTAAGTCAGTAAGGCTGTTGTTATTGAACAATGATTCATATAAGTTGTGTAAACAGTTCGCAGCTAACCACAAATAGTCAGTATTGAATCATCGATACAATAAAACATAATAATATTCCCACTTACTTACTATTTTTTTTTAAGGCGCTTGGAGTCGTCAATGGCTTTGGCCGACTCGGCGGGCTGTAGCTATATATTTTTAATATATGTATTAGTATGTTCTAATATACTAATACATATATTAAAAATATATTAGCTTTAATCAAGCTGCCAAGTTCAGTAAGAAAGTATTGCGCAGGGCCCGCTTCAACCACATTGGCCGTATTGGTGCCAAATTGGCTTCTTATCCATCGGGAAGCAAATCCTTTTGGACACTTGCCAAGTCTGTGGAAGCGAACTTCTGCCGTCCGTCGCTTCCGCCACTGCTAAAACCAGACGGGTCTCTCGCCCATTCCGCCAAGGAGAAGGCTGATCTTTTTGCCTCCTTGTTTGCGAGAAATTCACGTCTAGATTCCTCCGGTCATACGCCACCATCTTTACCTCATTGCGAATACACAATGCCGGAGATATCTATTCGCCAGTCCGAGGTACTCAGGACCTTAAGATCTCTGGACGTGAACAAGGCTAGTGGCCCTGATGGAATTCCGGCAATAGTACTGCGGACATGTGCACCTGAACTGTCTCCTATCCTTACGCGCCTCTTTCGCTTGTCTCTGAGTGAGGGTATTGTGCCTAAATCTTGGAAGCTTGCCAACGTGCAACCTGTACCCAAAAAAGGAAGTCGTGCTGACCCTAATAACTACCGCCCTATTGCAATCACCTCCATAATCTGTAAGACTATGGAGCGAGTTTTGAACAAACGACTCCTTGCGTATCTTGAGGATAATGACCTCCTAAATGATCGCCAGTTTGGATTCCGCCAGAGAAGGTCTACTGGTGATCTCCTCATATACGCCACGCACTTATGGAGTGAGGCCATTGAGAGGCACGGCGAGGCACTTGCTGTGTCTCTCGACATCTCGAAGGCCTTCGACAGGGTTTGGCACGACGGACTTGTAGGCAAGCTTCCTTCCTACGGCATCCCTCCTGGCCTCTGCAAATGGATATCGGACTTCCTGGGGCAAAGACGAGTGGTTATCGATGGATGCTCGTCTGATCTCTTGGGTGTCAATGCCGGTGTCCCCCAGGGATCCGTACTCTCAGCCACTCTTTTTTTGCTGCATATAAATGACCTGTTGGCAATGCCTGGTACTTTTGGATATGCCGACGACAGCACAGTGGTTGAGAGGTACATTTCCGACGCACGAGCCAGCACTCAAGACATAAGCTCCCGGAGGGTAGACATGGTCTGCAGATTGGACCAGACCCTGAAAATTGTCTCCGACTGGGGTGACGCAAACTTGGTCAGATTCAATGAATCGAAGACTCAAGCGTGTCTTTTTTCTGCGAAACGGAGTCCATTTGACCTGAACCCGTCATTCCGGGGAGTGTCTGTTCCAATCACAGACCACATGCAACTTCTTGGTGTAGACCTTAATTCCGATCTGAACTTTGGTAGGCATATCGAGTCCATTGCCAAAACGGCTGCCCGAAAATTGGGCATCCTTTCCAAGGTTAGGCGGTACTTCACTGCGAGACAGCTCCTTAACTTATATAAAGCACAAGTCCGATCCTGCATGGAGTACTGCTGCCACCTCTGGGATGGGTCTGCCCGATATCAGTTGGCTGCACTGGACTCGATTGAAAGGCGAGCTAAGAAACTCATTGGCGACGACTCCCTTGTGGAGTCTCAACTTCAAAGCCTACAGCATCGCCGAAAAGTAGCATGTCTATCAATTTTCTATCGTCTGCACCATGGAGAGTGTGCATCCATTCTCTTCGATTTGATCCAACCGGAACCGTTCCACTTGCGAAACACGAGGCGCGGGCGGGGGTTTCATCCCTTCGTGGTTGAAGTTCCTCGGTCACGCACGAAGCGTTACAGTTCCACCTTCCTTGTCCGAACTGCTAAGGAGTGGAACTCACTGCCTGCGTCTGTGTTTCCCCAAAATTACAATCTCGGGGTCTTCAAACGTAGGGTAAATGGGCATCTACTAGGTAAGCGTGGTCCACCTTCGGCCGCATCTGCACCTAACATCAAGTGAGATCGCGGCCAAGCGCTGCCTTGACTTATATAAAAAAAAAAAAAAAAAAAAAAAGCTTTTATACTAATACTAGCTGGTGCCCTCGACTTCGTCCGCGTTCTGGATGAAAGGTACCTATGTTCTTTCTGGTGTCTCCAGACAATGTGTATGCAAAATTTCATGGTGATCGGTTCATTAGTTTTTGCGTGAAAGCGTAACAAACAAACAAACTCACATTGATATTTATAATTTTAGTAAGGATTGACAAAACAATTTCTTTTTATACTTCGAACTACAGAATAATCATGTTTGTTAGCCTGTCTGCGACCTTTTTTAATATAAAAAGGACACAAGCAAAGTTTAATTCAGAGATTTGTGAACAGACATTGGAACAGACGAACGCAAGTGAGATATATTGTTCCAAGTATTGAAATGTATTGAATTTAATTCATGTCAAGGATATTGTTCTTAGAATGTGTTGATAACGAGTTTTGTTTGTGTTTCATGAATGTATTTATAGCTTTATTTATTAATTAATTCCTAAATTAAATTATTATTTAGCTTCGTGTAGGTGGGATTCCCATTAGTCTGGAATTCTAGATTAAGCCGTCCTCATTTAAACCTTTTCGATGATATTCATGGGACTGTTATCCTAAAGTCAGTTCAATGTTCTGCTTATCCATTTATTGCATTTATGGATCCATTTATCCATTTTTATCATTTATTTGTTATTTATAGACTGTTATATATACCTCTAGTTATATTTATTTTATTGTAATATTGTGGAAATGGGCGGGCGTCCGTGAGGCCAATTATGAGGTCCCCAGCGGAAGATCAGCGCTGTGTGTGCCTTGTAGCACACACAGCATATGCTGAGTTGGGTGCCTATTTGGGTCAGGGCACTGGGTGCATGCACTGGCAAATACGGTACTGTTGTCAATAAGTACCATATTGTTTGGATTAAACGTGTATTGCATGTGCCATTTGTGTTGGCTTAATAAAATTTCTTTTCTTTCTTTCTTTCTTTCTTTCTTTCTTATCCTTATATATATACTAGCTGGTGCCCGCGACTTCGTCTGCGTAACTTCTTATATTATATTTAATTTTAAAACAGCCTATGTTACTCGCTGATAATGTATCTTCCTATACGTGAAAGAATTTTTAAAATAGGTCCAATAATTTTTGATTTTATTCATTACAAACAAAAATACAAATCTTTTCTCTTTACAATATTAGTAACTAGCTGTTGCACGCGACTTCGCCTGCTTAACTTTATAAAATAAGCCTATGTCACTATTGCTGATAATGTAGCTTCCTACAGATAAATGAATTTTTAAAATCGATCCAGTAGTTTTTGAGTTTATTCATTACAAACAAAAATACAAATCTCCTCTCTTTATAAATAACTTTAGGTATATATTAGTTTTTTAATAAAATAGATAATTAATGCTTACTTATAAGAATTCAAAAAAGTTCAATATATCCCACGTTCAATATATCATCATTGCTAATAAGGAAATTTAGTTATTATAAAGATAGTAAGTATAAGATTTTAATACTATTTATAATGTATAGGTTGTTCACCTTATAATAGATATTTATTATACTACGCAGACTGTCTGAAATCCATTAAAAGTTCAATTATTTAAACTTTTTAAGAGTTTAATCTAAATAAAGTGAAATCATTTATTTGTTTGTCTAATATATAAAATTCTCGTGTCGCGGTGTTTGTTGCCAAACTCATCCGAAACGGCTGAACCGATTTTGATTAAATTTTGTGTGCTTATCGGGTAGGTCTGAGAATCGGCCACTAAATGTTAAGGGTGGTCCACCCCAAAAAAATATTTTTTTTATTTTTTCGCAAAACTACGTTTGCCGGGTCAACTAGTATATATATAAAAATTGCACCTCGGAAGAATCCGGGAGAGAGTCGCTAGTTGTAAATAAATGTAATAGTTATATTTTATTTTATTTATTAAGGGCCTCTTTCACCATCTGTTAAGTAGGCTAAACGTCATTTAAGTCACCTGTCACCGGGAATAATTTAGCTGATATACTTTTGTTTGTACGGTGAATATCCCAAACATTAAAAATAAAATAATAAAAAAATTCGCCTATCGAAGGATGCACTAAACCGAGTGCATAATTTAATAAAACATAAAATTATTTCTAAAAGTAACTAATCAACACTTTACTTGTAGTTGGTGAAAGAGGCCCTAATAGTAATTTGATGACGTACGTGACTAATTTCAGTTTAGCTTTACCTACTGTTGCTATGACAATTTAAATTTGGAATATTGGAGGGTGTGACAGCAAAATTAAACGCACGATCGCACACTGTTGACCACACTTTCGAAATAGTTGAAACTAAAGAATAAATAAATTAAATGTCACACCATTTGCTTTTGAACGATCGAGTTTGATAAAGGATAATCTACGATTCAAAAAGTAATGCGGAAAACAATACAAACAATATAAAAATATATTGTATGTAGGCGCATGAACATCGCTCAAAGATATAAACACACGAGAAAAAATTTAATAATCGAACAACATAACGTCCCATATAAAGCGATGTTGAATCTCTCCATATTTGTCTGAAAAGCGGGCCACTGATTCTCTCAACGCCGTGAAGTTGGCAACACGTCATGACGTTTGACCAATCGGAGAGCTTCGTCCGAACATAGCGCGGAGGCGAGGATGCCCTCAAAAATCCCCACCGAAGCTGCCTGCTGTTCAAATCTACGAGACTGTGTCGTGCGAGAGTCGCGTATAATAGTGTTTAAGTATTTATTAATTTTCAAATTTAAATAAATCAAATATGAGGGAAATCGTTCACATTCAGGCCGGCCAATGCGGCAACCAGATCGGAGCTAAGGTGAGTTTTGAGTTCTTTACTCTGTGGTTTTATGAGAACATTCCAATTTTGAATTCATACATTAGCGCCATTTGTATAACGGCGCGTAGCGGTTTTTGAATAATTAGGCGCGGAATGCTAGAAAATTTATATTAAAATAATATTTTTTCTCATATGAGAATATTTTTTTATAAATAATTTTATTTAAAATTTGTCTTGCATACTTTCATTCATCATGGTTACGCTAATATATTATTTTTCACACAACCTTCCCTGTTGTCAAGGCGAGGGTTTGCCAACTTTATGTCACGCGATTATGACCTAGATAAGTATTTAGAACGATTTTAATGTTTACTATATTAAAATTATTCTTAACATAGTACTTAACATAGTTGTACAATACATAGACACAAAATTGCTAGATTGCTAGTCTATATGTCTTTTATAAGATGTACTTCGGAGACTTCGGAGACTTCGGAGAGTGTGCTCAGGACATCGATGGCTCAGGAGCTGCATGAGCTCATGCCGCCTTCCCCTTTCTTCCATCGGACATACAGACGTACAAATGGTTACCATCCTCATCTTGTCCAAATACCTCTTTTTCTGACTAAGCGCTTTGAAACATCCGTACTTCCGTACCTAATATTATAAATGCGAAAGTTTGTATGGATGTATGGATGTATGTATGGATGTTTGTAACTTTTTCACGCAAAAACTACTGAACCGATCACGCGGGCGAAGTCGCGGGCACCAGCTAGTCCTTTATAATGCGCACTGCCAAGGTTTGAAACTCACTGCCGGCTGTATTTCCGAGCTCATATTATAACCCCGACCTTTTCAAAGTTCAGAGTGAATAGGCATCTTCTGGGTGAGCTCGCTCCATCATAGGCCTCATCCTTGCTACACAGCTGGTTGTTGGCCAAAAGCAAACCTATCTCTTATAAAAAAAAATCGATAAATGATCTTTCAATTATTCTTAAAATGGACAATGACTCAAAGATGATGTAGTATTTATTTAAAGAGTCATACTTAAGTGTATCTATCTCTTTTATTATGTAAGTAAATGTATGTCTCTAGGTTGTTGTCAAGGACACTTTGCGATCATCAGAGGATAATAAACTTGTATTAATTTTTTTATAAGAGGAAACCAGTTTGTTATGATTTTTTTTAATGGAGGCAAATGACATTATTTAGAATTTATTGATGTGTTGTTTTTAATTTAAGCAAACCAATATAAATAAAAAATATTTTGTCAATAATCTTGTTTTGTGAGCTTTTAAATAAAAAAAAACATGATTGTCACGACTAAATTAACACACGAAAAAAAAATACAAAATTAAAAAAATATACTTATACATATTATCTTCTATCTATACCTATATAAAATTCTCGTGTCGCGGTGTTTGTTCCCAAACTCCTCCGAAACGGCTGGACCGATTTTGATGAAATTTTGTGTGCTTATCGGGTAGGTCTGAGAATCGGCCAACATCTATTTTTCATACCCCTAAATGTTAAGGGTGGTCCACCCCAAATTTTTTATTTTTATTTTTTGGCAAAACAATGTTTTCCGGGTCAGCTAGTACTTAAAAAAAAAATATAAATTAAATAAAATTTTTAAAGATTAAAATTTAAAAAAAAAAATTGTTGTGCAGTTTATGCAGTCATATCTTTTTCATTTAAGGTTCAAATTATGTTCGCAATTAATTCTATCAAAGCCTGTTTAAACATGAAAACATAGTATACAAATTTACTTTCGCATATGAGTATGTAAAGCAGACAAGAAAAGTGCTTTATCAGTTTCGATTACAAATTCCATTCATTTCAAAATTCGCTAAGGCTTACATTTGAAATAGGTATTGATTACTGATTGACATAATTTGTCATCGCTAATAAAGATGGCAATGGAAATTGTCACTTTGAATTTTCAAAGGAAAACAGACCTTATCATTCTACAATATACAAAGAATGCTCAATCTTAGGGTGCACTTTATTTGTCGAGTTTACTTACTTAATATATTGATTAACTAGCTGGTGCTCGCGACTTCGTCCGCGTGGAATAGTTATTTTGGGAATCATTTGGGTATCTCGAACGGTTTGGGTTTGGGTATCTCGCAGCGCACGCAACGGAAGCCCTCAAAGATGAATAATTTTCCCCGTTTTTTTTTCCACATTTTCGACTGTTTCTTCGCTCCTATTAGTCGCAACGTGATGTTATATAGCCTAAAGCCTTCCTCGATAAATGATATATCCAATGCAAAAGAATTTTTCAATTCGAACCAGTAGTTCCTGAGATTAGCGCGTTCAAACAAAAAAAACAAACAAACAAACTCTTCAGCTTTATAACATTAGTATAGATATGTAGGTTAGTCTCTATACCAATAGCCAATAGATTGAGTCCGACTTTCCTATCAAAATCATCGGTGAAATCTATCGCTGGATTCGCTAACATCGCTGGTGCATGAACTTGGCCACGCATGCTATGTATAATTGCAGCTCCATCGCTTTGATAACAATCACCCATTTACGCTAATTGGATTAGCTACGATTTTCTTCAACATTTTACTAGCGATCTAATATAAAGATAATAATTATCTATAGATCATTTATATGCAAAGAAAGTACCTACTCATAAAAAATTTTATACTTGAAATATTTTAATGAGTTAAATTAAAATTAAGTTAGACTCAACTAAAACTCAACATTCTACAAAAATAAGAAGCAATATTCATCATTTTGAGTGAAAATTTTATTAAAAATGAATAAAAAAGACCAAAATTATCAACATTTCTTTATAAAGCGGTTATTACACTATTCAATTTATCACTATATTCAAAATATTTAGGTACTCGTCACATATTGCTCCAATAGGCTCCAATATGCATTTGTTTGGGGTTCTAAAAAACTTTTATTGTTTATTAGTACAGCTATTTAGCATTTCACTTCGGAAAACTCCAACCAAGCTGAAATTTTGTATACACGTAGGTACCTGTTAACTCCCCAAATAACCTCTGAAAAGTCCCACGAGTCCAGTGGTGTGCATAACTTTTGACAGCCAAAAAACGGGGGGAAAAAGTTACCTTTTTTCAGTTTTTTGCCTATATCTTCGTTCCTGTTGATCTTACCGCTATGAGGTATACTTATAAAAAAGAAAGAATGGAAAATTCTCTACAAAAACGGTGTTATATTCAAGACCTTTTTCCCACTTGAAAATAAATTTCAAGACCTTCACGTTAGAAAGAGTGGTGGTCATGTCATGGCAAATTTCACCGCGGGATTGTTGACCGGAAACAATGGTAAAATTAATGGCTGCGAGGCCGGACTGTTGCGAGATCTAACAACGCGTGCATTATTTTACAAATTACTAGCTTTCGCTCGCGACTTTGTCCGTGTACCTTAATTAATTTTATGTGTTCGCCATATTGATTCCATATTTTGCTATAAAATTGTAATAGCAACATATCTAGACATATTATGTAAACAATTACATTAATAACAATGGTAACAGTTTTCTAGGCCCTTGGTACAAAAATTTCAGCTTTCTAGACAGTCTAAGTCTAGAAAGCTGAAATTTGGAAAATACGTTTATTTTATAAAGCAATACTAAGAACAGATTTTTGAAAATTTCAACTCCATGTGAAGCCAGGGGCGGGTCGCTAGTTACTAATATGTTTGAGGAAGTTGAGCTTAGTAGAACTTACTAGTAAGCTTATAAGTTAGTGTGTGTGAGTGAGTGCGTTGAACCAATAAGACAAGTATCGGTTGTAGATTTATAAATAACTACCATTGAATAAAGTGAAGCACTCTTGAAAGCATATGTGCTTTATTTAATATAGTTCCGACGAATGAGCAACCGGTACTTTATTAAGGCGCTTAGTGCCGTCAATTGGGTACTATCTTAAGTCTACTTCTCGTTTATGACTAGACCAAAAAGCTTCAAAAAGATTTAATATATGAATTATCAAAGTTTAGACAACATTTGGTACTTTTTTTCTTCTAGTAAGTATAACCAAAACTTCTATATATAAAAAAAAACCAAACAGGCCTGAATTCCCCCAGGAACGGCTATTGAAAGTATTACTTATTACCACTTTACTTACATGCTAAAAAATATAGATCTGCCAGCATATTATGTTATGTAATAACATAACATACTTATTATGTAAAATAATCGCCATTTTTATTCAAAACATCGAGACCGCAGAATTATTTAAATAATTGTAAGTAACGGGTTACACTCCATCCAACTCCATAAATTCAAAAAATAAAGATTTTCTTTCTCGGACCTTGTTATACTTATTAGTGCCGCGACTTCGTCCGTGTCCCTCGGAAAGGGGACTTTCTGGCAAAAATTTCATAACAAACGAACGAACTCACTTTCGCATTTAACATAATAATAGCTGGTGCCCGCGACTTCGTCCGTGTTCTGGATGAAAGGTACCTTTGGTTATGTCCTTTCTGGTGTCCCAGACAACGTGTATGCAAAATTTCATGGTGATCGGTTTAGTATTTTTTGCGTGAAAGAGTTACAAACATCCATACAAACTTTCGCATTTATAATATTAAGTACTCATTAGTTGATGTTTCTTTTACAAGTTGGCAACCCTAGACTGTATAGGTATAGCCAGGGTTTCCCTTTGCCGGCGTCCATTGTCGTTTCACCGTTCGCACGCAACTTTCATTCGTTGCCAGTTGCCACCATGTTGCCACCTTCTCTTATCTAGTAAGAAAGCTGCCTTTCGCACAATCGAACAACCAACCAATCACCTTTCACTATTTCTCCACTTGTTAATTTTACTCATGGATGGCGTCCTGTCATAACTTTCAAAGTCATCACTTGACAGCTCCATTCACGCAACGATGTTTTAATGCCAGTAATTTACATTTAATTGTGAAAAAAACGGACATAAGTAAGTAGGTAGGTACCGTTTATTTATTAATGTGTCGGAAGTTTGAATTTAGAATAATTTGTGCAACGGGCCAGAAATAAAAGGAATGTTCTTTTTTTGTTGCCGGTGACGAGTTTGAAATTCGAATGAACGTGCTTATTTAGGATTAAAATACAATTTTTCTTGGGACGACTTGTAGATACAATGTTGGCCAAAAATAACAACATAAAATGTATTATAAAAATTAAAGAAGCATAAAAAAGCGTAGATGTACATTTTTTTCCCACTTTGGAAATAGGCCATTTAGATGCATTGAATTTTGAACTTTGATTTAATTATTAAAACGAACGTAAACTAAAAAAAATACTAGTAGTATTGATTGACGAGTTGTTAGTGTTGCCAATAAAAAATATAGAAATAAAAGCATAGATGTAGATTTTTCCCATTTTCGAATTTCAACTAAGTAATTGGCGAACACTAGTAAGTAAGCACAGAATAGCACTACATTAAAAATAGATATTATGTCAGATGATTTCCATCAACAGTTATCTGGAGAGCAAAAGGCCATATTTATTGGTTGTTTATTTGTCGAATCTCGGAGCCATGAGCCAAAAAGCCAGTCTCCTTGTTAGTCATTTTGCCTTATATGGTCGTGTCAGGCTCGGTGAACTCGCCGTACCCACTCACACACCTACAACTTAGCGAAATGACATCACCATGGTAATGATAGTAGTCCGACGCCACACCGGTTGAATTTTAATGTCGCTAGGCAATTTTAACACTTTCGTCAAGGATAATTTAGACATTCGACAATTAGTCTATAGCAAACTTATGTACCAAATTCTCACAGAAGACCACCGTCAAAATGAAAGCAAGTTTCATTGAGTTTATAAGGGCTGCAATCCCATTACTAAGGTCTGCAGATATTTCTAGAAACCGTGCACAAAAATAATCATATTCAAAGTGACCATAGTCATATAAAATACTAGCTTTTCCCGCGATGTCTTCTTCGCGAAGAAGTGATCGTCTTTATATATTTAGCAAAATTTCATGGTGATCGGTTCAGAAGTTTTTGCGTGAAAGAGTTACAAACATCCATACATACATCCATACAAACTTTCGCGTTTATAATATTACATTAGCAGGATTAAGAGAGCATTTTTTTTGTTTAAAATATGCTACTTACCTACTTACTTAATAAACTTACATACCTAGTTTAAGAAAAATTTAGGTTAACTTTTACTGTGGTAGCCTGTAAATGTACGAGTAATTTGTGCAAGCTTAGCTATTTAATGCAATTTGTTTTATAAAATTTATATGTAAGTACACTATTGCGTTGGCTACCCATAATAATAATAATTAAAAAAAGAATAAACTTTTCGACTTCGACTTCGGCCGATTCAATTTTTTTTCTGCAAATTATATGCACAAACTTTCCTCGTTTATCGCTCTCTCCATTACACCTAGATATAAATTTAAAAAAAAAACTAAATCTAGATTAATTAATGTGACTGGCCATGACAGAATCTTTTGCAGTAAGTAATTCGTCCCATGATGTTTCAAGGATATCGAAAAGTTGTGTTCGAATAGTTATAGCCATAGCCTACACGTACATTCTCCACTTATAAGGCCGGATAAACCGTATATGGGATGAGACGTGGGCGCAGCTCGCAGCTCGCTTGCAACCTCGTATGTCGCTTGTACTTGTATTGTAAAACGAGCCATAACTCATTCCATTGTCTTACGTAATGCAAGTTGAAAATTGAAGTAGTCATTAAATATGTATTATGCATCCTGTCAGCCATTCGCGCGGTTCAGTGAGCTTCAATGAAATCACCGTTAGCACAGTGGCGGATTTACAGATTTGCCTCCAGTAGGCTATTCAAATTTTGCCTCCCCATCAATTCGGTACCCTAAGTCCACAATCATAACAATGTAAAAAAAAACTGATGTAAATAATAAAGGTACTCCAATTTAGTCACAGTATCAACTCCCGAGAAGAATGCGTTCAATTTCTGGGTCACTTGTATAATAATATATTATTATATCTATACTATAATATTATAAAGCTGAAGAGTTTGTTTGTTTGTTTGAACTATTGGTTCTACTGGAGCTACTGGTTCGAATTGAAAAATTATTTTTGTGTTGGATAGATCATTTATCGAAGAAGGCTTTAGGCTATATTTTATAAAGTTACGCGGGCGAAGTCGCGTGCAGCAGCTAGTTTATTATATTATTTCTCTGTAAGACAAAAAAATTTTTTGGCCAAATTTGCCGCCTCCTAAAATCTGCCGCTCTAGCTCTAGGCTCCAGCCTACTCAGCTTTCTGATAAATCCGCCACTACCGTTACATTAGATTAGATAATGTATGGGTGATGAGGTTTAGTTTTTAAAGAATAAAATGAATGGTAGTTGTAAGAAATGCGAAGCGGTGATATCTGTTAAAGCCGACGTACCTCAAACCGGTTCGAAAGTAGCTGAGTGCATCACAAATAGCTCGCGAGAGCGCCGAGCTTTCGCGTTGGCATTTTAATAGAATGCATTCTTCATTTAGCTTACAATGTAACCGTGTTTTTTATTAGAACTAGCTTTTGCACAACACTTCGTCCGCTCCAGTCCGCTCTCTTTCTTATGTGTTAAAATATTTATTCAATCTTTATTGTAAATATATTTTGTCAGGCGTTGCAGTTTTTATTTTCAAAATTAGGTGATGCCCCGAGATCAATACTTTTTCTGTATATCCTTGACAACGCGTATGCAAAGTTTAATGATGATCGGCTGAGTAGTTAGTGTGTGAAAATATAACAAAAAAACGTGCAGTCAGCGGTACGCTTGATGGTAAGATGGATATCGTTGTCTAAGGACACATGTATCAAGAGGATTGCAAGTACGATGCCGACCCTGCAAATTTTGTTTAAAGCAGTTAAATTGACTTGAACAAGCAAGCAGATCTATAAACTCCTTTGAGAACTCGAAGTTATAAATATATGTTTTCTTTTCAACAGTTCTGGGAGATCATCTCTGACGAGCACGGCATCGACCCCACCGGCGCCTACCATGGGGATTCAGACCTTCAATTGGAGCGCATCAATGTTTACTACAACGAGGCTTCCGGCGGCAAATATGTTCCTAGAGCCATCCTTGTTGATCTCGAACCCGGCACCATGGATTCTGTCCGCTCAGGACCTTTCGGACAGATTTTCCGACCGGACAACTTTGTGTTCGGACAGTCCGGAGCCGGCAACAACTGGGCGAAAGGACACTACACCGAGGGAGCAGAACTGGTAGACTCAGTTTTAGATGTTGTACGCAAAGAATCAGAATCTTGCGATTGCTTACAAGGATTCCAGCTTACACACTCCCTCGGCGGTGGTACTGGCTCAGGTATGGGTACCCTACTCATCTCAAAGATCCGCGAAGAGTACCCCGACAGAATCATGAACACATACTCTGTAGTCCCCTCGCCCAAAGTATCAGACACAGTAGTAGAACCCTACAACGCCACCCTCTCGGTTCACCAGTTGGTGGAGAACACAGACGAAACATACTGCATCGACAACGAGGCTCTATACGACATCTGCTTCCGCACTCTCAAACTGTCCACACCCACCTACGGAGACTTGAATCATCTGGTATCTTTGACAATGTCTGGCGTCACAACCTGCCTCAGATTCCCCGGTCAATTGAACGCCGATCTCCGTAAATTAGCTGTCAACATGGTTCCCTTCCCTCGTCTCCACTTCTTCATGCCTGGTTTCGCTCCTCTAACGTCCCGTGGCAGCAGACAATACCGCGCCTTAACCGTACCCGAGCTCACACAGCAAATGTTCGACGCCAAGAACATGATGGCGGCTTGCGACCCACGCCACGGCCGCTACCTCACAGTGGCAGCCATTTTCCGAGGCCGCATGTCAATGAAGGAAGTCGACGAGCAAATGCTCAATATCCAGAACAAGAACTCCTCATACTTCGTTGAATGGATCCCGAACAACGTTAAGACAGCCGTGTGCGACATCCCACCTCGCGGTCTCAAAATGGCTGCCACTTTCATTGGCAACTCTACCGCTATTCAGGAACTTTTCAAGCGTATCTCTGAACAGTTTACCGCTATGTTCAGACGCAAGGCTTTCTTGCATTGGTACACTGGCGAGGGTATGGATGAGATGGAGTTCACCGAAGCTGAGAGCAACATGAACGACTTGGTGTCGGAATACCAACAGTACCAGGAGGCTACTGCCGATGAGGACGCAGAATTCGACGAAGAACAAGAACAAGAAATGGACTAACCAACAAGAAACCACTAAACACTGCCCGTTGCTTTTGGCAACAAAATAAATGCCATTATCCCAAGTTACTATTTGTTTTGAGTGAAATTAATGATTCCTATATTGTATTGATTGAAACTTGACCTGCTTTCTAATAACGTTTAATGAACGCGTACGACTTAACAAAACCCGGTTATGACATAAATCAAAAGTATTTGTATAAGATACATTTCTTCTGATTCCCTCAGCCTCGCTGAGCTCTAGATCTGAAATACTAAAAGGCTGATCGTATAAAGACAATACGTACAATTCATTGTATCTAGGTATTTATTAAATATTCTTTGAATAAATCGAAGATAAAATTAATTGTATTTAATGTGAATAAAATTTATATGGCTTCAATAACAGAAATTGTTTTTACAATTATATTTTTTGAGCAATATAAATTCGTGTATAATAAAAGATTTTTATTTATATTCAAGATTGTTTTATTGATTTTAAAAAAGAGATTTGTCACAGATACTTAAGTAAATAATTATATGAAAAAAAAATACATGTCAGTCGTAGAACTGCACGTCAGAAGTGAAAATGTAGCTTCACAAAAATAATTGTAAGATACGTATCATATTTTAATTCCTTGGCATTATCAAATTAGGTACGATCAAAGTAAATACGATTATTATTGATCGCCAGAAATACAAGAGAAAATATATGACCCTGACACATATGTAATGACAATTAAATAGAACTGAGAATAGAACATAATTATTTAACATGAACTTAATAATGACAAACCATTAAAAAGGTTTGATGTTGATATGAAACTAGATTATTGGTCAGAGTATCATATTGATCCTTGTTATCATACGTATCTAGTAATAATCCAGTAACTTTAGACGAAAAATGGGAATGGGCATAAGTATATCTCATAGCGGTAAAATCTAGGCAAAAAACTGAAAAAAGGTAACTTTTTCACCGCTTTTTGGCTGTCAAAAGTTATGCCCACTCTGGACTCATGGGACTTTTCAGAGGTTATTTGGGAAGTTAACGTGTATACAAAATTTCTGTATTATAAGTTTACTTTCATACTCGTATACTGTCAGTTTTACCCATCTCAAAAATTGTTTTTTTTTAATTATTTAAAATTAATATCTGAAAATACACAGAGATTTCCATTACGTTACATTACCATTACATGACAGTATCACGAGTTTAATGGTTTATTCTCATCTCAAAAATGCCCAACGCTTCAAAAACTTCAAAATTTTTTTTGGTTTGGTAGACTTATTTATTAGCATGAATGTTTACGTGCTGTCATCTATACTTAATATTATAAAGCTGAAGAGTTTGTTTGTTTGTTTGTTTGAAGTTGACCCAAATGATTCCCAAAATAACTATTCCACGCGGACGAAGTCGCGAGCACCAGCTAGTACTATAATAAGCAGGTATAGCGAACTGACTTACTTTGTATACGTCGGATCCAGACCAGAGGGTTGGCCGCCATACAGACGGACGCGGAAAGCGACATCAAAACAACCTATGTATCTAAAGATAATAACAATGAAAAAAAAAACATATTAAGAAGATCTTGATGGTCATATTATGCCGTTGTAATATCTGACATCACTTACCTTGATAGTCTATATTTAGAAATGCACTTATGTGCCAAAATGACCATTTAAACTTGACCTCTGATAAAGCTTAACATGTTTCACCGTTCATCATTTTTCTTCATAAAGAGAACAAGTAGAAGGTCAAGTTACGTTGGACGATTAATTTTCCTGTGATAGTGACGTGTGGGGCCAACTGGCCATGTATTCGTGACATGAATCAACTCGACACAGCTCTAGCATTATGTCATCGTATCACACAGTGTCAACAACTCGGAAATATTTAGATCAATTCATTGATTACATCATTATTTATTAAATAGAATTTTATTGTTATCTGGAATATCATGTTTTTTTACAGCTTATTAATTACTAGCTGGTGCCCGCGACTTCGTCCGCGTTGAAAAAGCAATATATCGCCACTGATCTGAACTATAGATCCGGCGTAGCAAACAAAAAGCCCCGAAATCTGTGGTAGTATTAAAATCATACTTACGAACCTACTGAGAGATTGACACGCAATTCCAAATGAATATTGCTTTCATAAAAAGAAACTAGTTAAAAGTCTTCTCTACTAACGCATCAATGTATACTGCACAACGATATTGACTAGCTTACAAAAAACGAACCGCTAGCCGATGGTACATCTGGTGTACGTGACGTGACATACATCGGCCCTGTGACACCAGTGTGTGCAGTGTATTTGAAACCTATATGTGTCTCTTTCTACAAAAGGACGATCTATACTACGCAATAAGTAAGAATGAGACAGCTATAAGGTTGAAATGCTTCCTTTTGAAATATGCAAAGGTTTAGCTAAATAATTAAATATTTTGTTAAAAATATTGTAATTAAGTCTATTTATATGACATACTCACGTATGATACGTAATTCCTTTTTCTTTTTGTCCTTTTTGAGGTCTATTTTTGCATAATTTCACACAACACGATGGCATTTTGTCAATTTTTAACGCAAACAAACAGCAACCAAACAGCTACAGCGCTAGCGAGCGACTGTGTGCGAATTCGTCCACTTCGTCTCGAGTGGATGAATTTGACTACTACCATTTTTTGTGAGCTACGCCGTGTCTATACTCCCAAATATACTTATATAGTCTTTGTATATCGCCTGACATCGTTATTGCTATAGTTTCCTTTATTTTAGATGATCCCTCGGGAGCAGTGCTTTTTTCTAGATGAAAGGTACCCTATGTCCTTTCTGGTGTCCCAGACAACGTGTATGCAAAATTTCATGGTGATCGGTTCAGTAGTTTTTGCGTGAAAGAGTTACAAACATCCATACATCCATACAAACTTCCGCATTTATAATATTAGTACGGATACGGATGTGGGGCGCCAAGCTACAGGCCGCCAACAGGCCCAACAGGCCCCTACCCGCAAGTTACAGGCCCCATGCGACAAAGCTATAATTAAAAATAAAATGTCATATTTATTTATTTATTAACTGTTTATTGGTCACTAAGCACGCTAGCATTGTTTGTCTTTGTGACATTGAAGTTAAATCTCTCAGAACTGTTTTCAAAAACTTATTTTATAAATTAGGTACACTAAGTAGAACCGCAATCATTTTTGCAGCAAAACATGACATAATTTTGTCTTCAGAAGACCTTGCGCTAGAAAAAACTGCTTACCATACACGATTTCTTTAAGTTGACATAAATATTTGAAAAATTTGATTACAACTGAAGAAATCAGCAATTTGGCGACCTTGTAATAATGTACATTTTCTTTATTTAATACATTTTTTTATTTTCATTTGGATGACTATGTTATAATAGCAGATCACTAAGAGTGACTTTATTTATTGAATTGGAGGTCTAATTTAAGGCAGGCAGAAATAAGGTTTTTCTTCAAATATTGTGTAAAATATGAAGAAATAAATAAAACATTATAGATATGTAGTGCTTAATTTTTAATATTTTAAAATTAAATAAAATTTTAAAATAATGCCTTACTGTATACACATTTTAAAATAATGTCTTACTGTATACACATTTTATAGTTTTCCATTGTTTAACAGTAGCGGGTCAGAGGCACTAAATATCAATAAATAAACTTAATAAAATATTGTTGTGACCCACAGTGGGTCAAACGGGCACTTGAAAATGGGTCCAACGCGCACTTTTATTAGCGGGCCAATACAGCGGTCCGAAGGGTCCGAAGCCAAATTAGCCTTGCACAGAACTTAAGTTAACTAAGTAATATGCCTAAAAACAAAAGTTGTTTTCGGTGATAATATCTTTTTTTTATTATAATAATAAAATTCCTATCAGATTTTATCATTATAAAGTATTTGTTTTTTTATGAATGTTGGCAATAATAAAATAAGTACCAACTGCAAATGCATGCATATAAAGTTGCAGTGTTACGAAGACTAATTCGTATGAAGTCATGATTAAATTTACATTTGAATAAAAAAAAATAATGAATGAGAAAGTGTGTGACTCATTCTCCTTACGAGTCGACTCTTTTGTTGATATACCAAGAGTACCTGCTTCGCTTCGCCCGTACCACAATACGACCATGACTCACAGCCACAGCTAACTGGCTGGGGTGAATTCGAAATTAGATCCAATGGATCCAATACATTGCGCGCTATGTACACACTAAAGTGCTGTCCTAATTGGTCACGCTCGTGCGATGCCAATGGTACGATGGTTTCGTTTTCGTGTTTTTTTACAGTTTACATTGTCGAAAAGTTCTAAAAAAATACGGCACTCGGCTTGATCCTCGCGGTTCGCCGCCATCTTGTGTTGAGTAGTCATTGTATGCGTAAAATGAAATCACCATTTACGGTGTTTTTATATAAATCTTTAAATTTTCCTCCATTATGGGAGGCAATCAAGAAAAGTAATGATAACAAAATCGGGGGATATAATTTGATATTATATCATCTACATCCAAAATTTAACTACATATTGTATACATGTGTTTTTGTGCAAATAAAGATTTATTTATTATCGTTCTTACTTAACAGTCAATGTACATAGTGCACCAGCGAAAACTCGCCAGACACAAAATTATGCAAGCACGGCGCCAATGGCGTATGGAGAAATTCTGTAATTCCAATTGAACAGATGGTCGCAACTTGAGGCCGCCGGCCGGCTTATTAAAAAAGTCTGCCGAGCGAATTACCTCTATACTTGTCCATCTAAGTATTAAGCTAATAAGTAAAGCTTGTCTACACTACATAATTTTACTTGTGATAGTATTACACAGTAAGTTATTAGTCAACTCGCGTATAACAAACTCGCGTGCGCCCGCGAGTTAAACCACTTTACAGAAGGCCATTCTAAAATTTTGTGTGCTTTTATGCAATATATATTATATACAAAAAAAAAATATTTTTTTGTACTGAAAAATTTACATACTGAATATTATAATTAATATTGTAATAAAAAAAATATAAGTAACATCTTCATCGTGATGACGATGGCGCCGCCAAGGTGACAACAATGGCCAATTTATTTTCATTTTTAGATGATCCTTAGATGAACTTTTTTAGGAAAAAAAGTATCCTTTATATTAATTCCAAGCCTTTTTCATCTATACCATACATACCTCACAAACTTTCCCATATATATTATTTCGCATAAGTTCGCAAATCTTTATCTTTTTATTGAAACTAATTTTAATAGAAATAAGTACTTAAAGCTAAACTAAATAAATTTTATTTTGATTTAAGCACATTAAAATATTGTTTAATTTAGTTTTTATTTCATAAAGCTAGGTCAGGTACTTTTGAAGATATTGAAGATTTTCTAACCGACCCTTTTTCTTTGCGGTCCATCCAGTGTATAAGTTGCGAGGCAATTTCTATTCAAAAAGGCTAGAATTTAAATTTGCCGCAAAAATTGTGGTCATTTTGTGACCCTCTCCCCATCAACATCATTACCACACCCACCCACAGGCACAGTATTGCTGCCAACATAACGCACTAAACATCTGTTGTTTCCAAAGCCTTTAAAGTCATAATAACATGTCATAAATTGTAACTTACGCCAAATTGCAGTCATAATTAGTTTTATTCATATTATATTCAATCTGCTCAGCATTATAGAATCGTTTTTACTTGAAAATATTTTACAATATAACACCGGTCATTTGATCCGTTATGTTGGTGGTATTGATTAGAGTATGGCGTCATTTTGCGTCGACCAATAAGGTGCAATAGCGCTGCGCATTAGCGCTGCACTACGGATAAAAAAATTATCGATAAAATAATTATTGAAAGCCAATTTAGTTAATAAAATGGATTAGTATTTATTTATGATTATGAATTAGTACAGATATATTTACTTGGTCTAAAGTGAAAAATTACTCTATACATTAAGTAATGTAGTACAAATAAATAAAATTTCTTGTAGTTAGAGATGTAAATAGCTAAAGAATCCAAGTGTTTCATTTAGGTAGATATTTTCGTGTAATTTAGTATTGAGGGTTTATATTAGCTATTATAACAATATTGTAATTGCGTGCCCTCCAGTCCAGTCAGTCCATATTTTTTATATCTTGAAATTACATAGTGATTTGAGTTTAACAGTCAGTCAATCAGTTTCTTTGAAAGAATTCAGTTCTGTTGAAAAGACTAAATAACTATCTGAAATTTAACAAAAGTGAACAAATACGCTCTATATATTTTATTCGCATATCCATCTGTTCTCCAAGATAATTTATGAAATGGTTAATATGATTTTTGACGAAATTTTTATCCGACTATTCAAATATGACTTAAATCTGATCCTTAATATTTAAAGTTTCTGATATACTTAATTGTAAAATCACGTGAGAACGCAGTTGTAGATGATCGCTAGTTGTAAAAAAGCAAAGGCAAATAAAATGTAATGGATAAAGAAAAAAATGAGGTCAGTTTTTTTTAATTTTATTAAGATGGTTTAAGACACTGGCCTTCTACCAAAGTTACTTTAATCTACAACTTGAGTATAATTATTCGTCAAATGAATAAGGCAAAATGATTTATTAATGATACTTTTAAAAAAATCCTATGACGCATTGCGACAAAATTCTATCGACTTTTTATTTAAAGCACATCACTATTGTGCCGCAGACTTCCGGCCCGGGCGAATCGAATCGAGGCGAGCGAAACAGAAAATAATTTCATTCTTCTCGAAGCTACCAAGGAAATACGTTGTGTGTGCGGAGCAAATAATTTTATAGTGTTAGTAATTTATTGAAATCACATTTAAAAAATGAGGGAAATCGTGCACTTACAAGCTGGACAATGCGGCAACCAGATCGGCGCCAAGGTAAACTATGATTTTCTATAAGGCATGTCACTAGAAAAGTTTTATTTTTAATAATAATTTTGTCTTCAGAATAACGGCTACCCAGTGTTATGCGTTTGATTTGATATTACATATTAAGAGAACCGTGCAATTTAATGTGACTCAGATAAAGAAAAATACTAGTCTGATAGGTTACTTATTAGACCGATGGATATTTTGTTATAATGGATATTTTATTGTTTGTACTACAAAATATAACATAAAATAGGTTATAATTTTACATCCGTTTAACATTTTCACGTTGAATTTTAAACATTCAATTACAGGGATTGTTTTCTACCTTTCTTAATTTTTATTAACATCGTTAATTCCCACTAAATAATAATTATGAGCTTATTTTGATTTTATATAGATGTAAGCTATAAGTCTATCCGAGGTCATAATGCCGCGTCCTGATGAGGGCCGACCAATAGAATCGCGCCTTTCGTAACGGACTTTTAAACGTTCGTAATTCAAATTTGTTTAACTGTCATGTAATGCGTTACCGATCAATTTTTTTTGGAAGTGGCGGTGTTCTTTTTTAATTAATGGAATATTTATTTGAATTAATGTTATTTAAACGCATTTTTTTCTGATAAATATAATATACTTATATAATCGTATAGCTTGACAGACAGCCAAAGCTACTAAAGTAAATTTGAAACATAGCATCCGCTAAGAAAGAATTTTTCAAATTTCAACTCCGTGCGAAGCCGGGGGAAGGTCGCTAGTCTATCAGCTATCTATATTAAATAAACTTTAGTTACCATAGTATGACGGAGCATCACATCACTTTAGAAATATTTGTTTTTTTTTTAATTGTCGAGACAAGATTTGAAGTATATAGTGCCTAATAATTACAAACAATTTGTCGGTAGCTTAATTTTATTGTGCCTTTTTTCTTTGCAATAAAACTTTTGATGACAATAAAAAAGTTTCTGGGACTGTAATAGCAGTAACTACATGTACGAAGCATTGTTATAATGTCCATAATTTCACATCGCATATCTAGTAAAACTTTTACGGCACCAGCGTTTACCCGACTGACTTAAAGTACGTTGACCCGTCTTCCGTGTGGCTAAAATAATCTTAACACAAATCGTTCGGTTCAGTAACATTTTTATGTCTAGAAAGTAAGATTATTGTTTCAATTCATGGGCATATTCACCGACATTTTGAGTACGTGTAACTGTACTGTGCCTAAGATTGCGTGCACTTGTAGAAAAGCGTATTATCGATGCAAAAAGAACATTCTTTTTGTATTATTATAGGTATTTAAATTAGTTTAGTTATTAAGAAACATAAATAAATTGTCTAAATAAAACATGTGTTTAAAAATGTCTTCAAACATGTGAAAAATTCCTCTTTATTTTTTAAGGATCAGTAAATGATTCTCAATTGGATAAATATCTTTAACAAGGAATAAAAATGTAAACTAACCAATTTCGTAAATAAATGTAATTGCTTAAAAACAATTAAATAATTAAATAGTTTTTTCATGGTCGATCTAAGTAAGTAAGAACATCTTACCTTTTGTTCATTACCTATGCTACTGAGCGGTTTTATATTATAAAAAAAACATAGGTATAGGTTTAATTACTAATTAATGATTAACTTTTTAAAATTTAATTAAACCCTAAGGTTCAGACCAAAAAATATCATATAATTATTAAATAGAAAATTTTTTCTAGTGATGCCAAAATCCCTTGTTGGTTTTAAAATTTAAATTCCAAATGATTACCAAAAATATCAACTTTTTCTGATTCCTAAAAGTACTTACTAAAATAACTACAAAATAACATAGGTAAGTAGGTAGGCCTAATTAGTCTACTGGAGGAATCCTCTCGAATTATTTGAATATTATAAGGGAAATGTATACCTATTTAGTGAAATGTACTAAAAAGGAAATCTAAAAAAGAAATCTGTTACTATTTGGAGGTTTAAAAGTAATTAATTAATATAAAAGTTTGACAGCTCACAAAACATTAAATGGAGATGAAAAAAAAAAACAGATTCAGATGTTGTCCACATGTTCTTCATGAACTTCATTATTTTTAACTCCTTACCTATTTTTTTGTCTTGATGTTCTTACATGAACTATAGTTTAGATTTATTTATCGCCTAGGTACCTACCTAGGTACTTTATGTTTTTCATTGTTTATCCTTGTATAGATAGAACAAAAGCATTTAAAATTCTTATGTACCTACGTATTTCATTCAAATACCTACCTAATTAAAAAAAGTTTATTAATAGGTTTCATTTAGCATAAATGGCAATTTTTCTTGGCAATAAAATGCTGCTATTGGTTAGATAACTATGTATTTCAATAATCTTTGGATCATTTTAGGACCCTCTTATTTACGAATAGCAATTTGATGCACACGTAAATTATTACAAAAAAAAAAATACGAATATTTAAAGTGTCCAGAGTTTAAGATGGTTGCACTTTACACAATTAAAAATATGTATAGTCAAAAAGCCTTGTAACTATAAGTCAGCACCTTATTATTGAGTGTGTATTTATAAGTACCAATTTCGTTGTGAGACATCTGGTTAATGCCAGATCAGTTAAGAGAGAGATACTATATTAAAGAAGACGGTAAAAAATATATACCTAAATATAGAAGTTAAGAAAAAAGATGTCAAACATCTTGGCATCTCTCCAACGCGGAAAGTGCACGAATTTGGGCTATGATATCAGTGTTTTAAAACTTCAGATGTGCACTCTGATGAGTTTTTATAAGTATTTTTGGAATAAACCTTTTAAGATACAAATATATTTAAAAAATAATTTCGGTTCCATCCATAAAAAAGGCAAAATTAATATCAAAAGTAACATATCATTTAAGTCCACAATTTTTCTTTTAAGTTTTCCAAAACAGGTCCGTCGAGTCCAAAGCAGTCAGTTCCTATAGAATGTTATTTTATTTTGTTATTATACATAGAAAGATTGCATAATCGACAAATGGTTGAATTACAACATACAACTACTATACTGTCACATGTGATAATACAGAGAGATAGGATAATGCATTAAAATGGTATAGCTAATGAGATAACCATTGTTATTGCAAAAGTTCCTTGCAGCCAGTAATAATTACTAGCCAGTACAGTTTTCTATAACGAATATCCAGTTCTTCTTGTTTCTTATTGACGCGAGCTTTCCAAAAGAACTTCGTGTAAACACGACCCGATTTCGCAGTGAAGTAGTGTTTTTTTATGCCCTTCGGGCAGAATTGCAGGGACAGAATTGCATATATTTTGACTTAGGGTATAAAATTAGGGCACAGTTTGTAATAAGGGATGTCAGGGTCGACAGCGCAACTAGCATTCGCTTGATTTTGCTTGTGTTTAGTATGCAAAGTACCTATGCAACTTGCCATCATTAAGTTGACCGTTCCTTTCCGATTTGCTGTACGCGACTTTTATTTATTTGTCCGCGTTGATAATATAGCTTTCTATAGGTGAAAGAATTTTTAAAATTGGCCCAGTAGTTTTTGAGTTTATTCATTACAAACATACAAATCTTCTCTTTATGATTTACATAAAATAAAAAATATACAGAATAATATTTTACAAAAGTGGCTTCATACAATTAATAATTAATAAAATAATTTTTCATTTATGAGTTCTTTGTTTTTGTAGGATAGAATAGGTATCTAATCAAATCCGCCATTGTATTCTAACTTTCATCTAAATAAAGCACTGTTGATAGTTTAATCCGATAAAATAGTAATCTATGAGTCATATAAAGCCAGCCTAAGTAGGTAGGAAGATAATAATGAATGAATGAAAATTATTCATTGTATTCCAAACACTCATTGTTTAAAAAATATTCGTAACTCAGTTACATCATTTCTGTCATTTCATTTCTTTTATAATGTGCTTGGGAAGATAGGACTATATAGTCCTAAGCAGAGAATAAGAAGAATTATATGCATACCTTTTTGCGTGACGACATAAATGTTCTTTTCAAAACGGTAACCTTGAAAATACTTAGACCTATGTACTTACTTGAAAAAAAAAAATGCCTAGATTTTGCTCGCTACTTTGTCCACGCCTCGTTTGTTTTTTTTATTGCTCATTTATTTTTGTTAGGCCATTTTTTTATTTTAAAGTATCTTTAGATGAACACTCGGAAATTATACTTTTTCCTGGATGAAAGATACCTAGTATGTCCTTTTGTGTATCCCTGACAACGTGTATGTATGCAAAATTTCACAATGATCGGTTGAGTAGATAAGACATGAAAGCGTAATTAACAAACAGACTCGCTGTCGCATTTATATTAGTTAAAATTTCTTAATTTCTAAAATAATTTAAAAAACAACTCAACTTTCTCTGCAATAATTAATCTTGTCTTTACACAATAAACTATTCACATTATCTCGAACGTGTCTCAAGACAAAAAGAACAATCAGGTTGGTATGTTGTCGATCATCTTGAATCTTGATAATATCTCAAGCAACCGTCGCGTATAATAATTAATGTACATTTCGTCCTACAAATGTCACGTGCATACATCAGGTAATAATGGCCGTGCCCAGCCATCTCTATTTATGGACAAACCACTCTTTCAATTCGTCTTATATGGTGACATTACATAAAAGATCCGAATGTAGGCGGCCGTAACACAGAAAAAAAGATGCAGCTGTGTTGAAATTGTAAAATAAATTTATTATTTCTCACTCAGACTCAGCAAAAAGTAGGTACATAGGTATTTTAATAAGCAGCGATCTTATTATGAAAATAATATTTAAACGTAGTCTAGATTAAGGTGTAACCTGATTCGGAAGATATAAGGTTTCAGATCCAAATTGCCATACGATTTCTAAATTCGTCTGGTAATCATTATTATAATTATTCTATTAAGTTTGATTTGTACTAGTAGTTAATCGTTGCATTAATTGCTTCTATAATCTTTAAGCTTAGCCGTAGTAAGGTAAAAAAAGTAACATTCCTACAACAGCAAAGAATTTACAAAAAAGTATTAAGACTTGAAAACGGTGACGTCACCATACCGCTGAGGCGCGTGGCAAATTGGGTCGTGTTCAACTCTATAATAATATGTAGTTTGAAATTATAATAAATTCAATAATTCCATACTTTTCTGGTAAAATATTGTCTTAATTTAAAGGGCGTAGATAGGTACGAATCACTCGTTAAATTAGATTAGTTGTGTATTATAAAAATACAAAAACAGGCAACCTCATAAATATTCTAATGAAGTATGCGAACCCCGTAGTTCGGACTACCGTTGACTCAGCGTGATGACGCGTGCGGTATCATTCTGTGACTCCATACAGAGAGGGTTTGTTGTTTCATGCAGCGCTTAGCAACAGAGCAGATTTATGCCGCAAATAATGAGTTTTGGAGTCATCTAATTATTTACTTACAGATTTATTACTGACAGTAAGAATGGCAAACTCACTTAATAACTAAAAGTGCAATTTTTTTTTATATATTTTGAAGGTTACATTGAGAAAAGACATACATTAAAAGTCACTATAAATGATAATAATAGTCTGATATCTTTTTTATCGGATTACCGTTCGTCACGCATCAATCCCAACGTTCAAGCGTACTCAATTTAGGTGATGTTAGTCATGAAGTCTGAGATACAAATTCCGATCTCACAGTGTGTTCTTCCGACTCATGAGTTTATGAATAGATTTAAAATAATTGTTTTTATGGCATTAGTGTAAGGAAAATATTCTGAAGAAATCCAGATTTAATATTGAATTAATCCAGACTTGATAAATAATGTTTTTAAGCAAAAAATAATCTGCGATTTCTCTTTATTTCAGTTCTGGGAAATTATCTCTGATGAGCACGGCATCGACCCCACTGGTGCATACCATGGGGATTCAGACCTTCAATTGGAACGCATCAATGTTTATTACAACGAAGCTTCCGGCGGAAAGTATGTCCCAAGGGCCATCCTTGTGGACTTGGAGCCCGGTACTATGGATTCTGTCCGCTCAGGGCCTTTCGGACAAATCTTTCGCCCGGACAATTTCGTTTTTGGACAGTCCGGGGCCGGTAACAACTGGGCCAAGGGACACTACACTGAGGGCGCGGAACTAGTCGACTCCGTTCTAGATGTTGTACGCAAAGAGGCAGAGTCTTGTGACTGTCTCCAAGGATTCCAACTCACACACTCCCTCGGCGGTGGTACCGGCTCCGGTATGGGAACTCTACTCATCTCCAAAATCAGAGAAGAATACCCGGACAGAATCATGAACACATACTCTGTAGTCCCCTCGCCCAAAGTATCAGACACAGTAGTAGAACCCTACAACGCCACCCTCTCGGTCCACCAGTTGGTGGAGAACACAGACGAAACATACTGCATCGACAACGAGGCTCTATACGACATCTGCTTCCGCACTCTCAAACTGTCCACACCCACCTACGGAGACTTGAATCATCTGGTATCTTTGACAATGTCTGGCGTCACAACCTGCCTCAGATTCCCCGGTCAATTGAACGCCGATCTTCGCAAACTAGCCGTAAACATGGTTCCATTCCCGCGTCTCCACTTCTTCATGCCCGGATTCGCTCCACTCACATCTCGTGGCAGCCAACAATATCGCGCTCTGACTGTACCAGAGCTTACACAGCAAATGTTCGACGCCAAGAACATGATGGCGGCTTGCGACCCACGCCACGGCCGCTACCTCACAGTGGCAGCCATCTTCCGAGGCCGCATGTCAATGAAGGAAGTCGACGAGCAAATGCTCAACATTCAAAACAAGAACTCCTCATACTTCGTCGAATGGATCCCGAACAACGTTAAGACAGCCGTGTGCGACATCCCACCTCGCGGTCTCAAAATGGCTGCCACTTTCATTGGCAACTCGACAGCTATTCAGGAACTTTTCAAGCGTATCTCTGAACAGTTCACCGCTATGTTCAGACGCAAGGCTTTCTTGCATTGGTACACTGGCGAGGGTATGGATGAGATGGAGTTCACCGAAGCTGAGAGCAACATGAACGACTTGGTGTCGGAATACCAACAGTACCAGGAGGCTACCGCTGATGAAGATGCAGAATTCGATGAAGAACAAGAACAGGAGATCGAAGATAATTAAAAAAACAAATATTCGCTTTTGTGGTCCGCTTCTCGGACTACTTTTTAAGCCTTTTATCGTTTCAGTATTCAATGTTATCCCAACTTCGTTCGGGAGTAGATATTGATGTGAAAATTGTTTACATTCCCATTAGTTCCTTGTGAAGGGTTGGCTCTCGTATGTTTATTGTAGAAATAAACAATTACCCTCACAGATGTGACCCCCCTTCCTCTAAAACCATCATCAATAGTCGCTCAGAACGCTGATGAAAACACAAGGAAAAGATCTTTTTTTGATAAGGCTGAAAGTTTTGATAAGTTCTTTTTTTTTATTCTATACAGTCTCCGATCAGTGTGCATTTTGTTTCTATCACTACCTACTAGATAAGCTTTTTTTAAATAAAAAGCCCAATTCTCGTACAATTTTTTTTCAAAGTCCACCAAGTTTTTAATATTATGTAAATATTATGTATTATATTTTCCAATTAAAATGGTTTTTATTTTAAACTGAAAGGAATTTTATTTTATTATATTATACTAGCCTGTTGCACGCGACTTTGTCCGCGTAACTTTATAAAATGTAGCCTGTTACTCGTTGATAATAGGTTTAGGTTTAGAAGAAATTTATTCTCACTAAGAATTACAAAATTCACTTACGTGAGAAACTTAAAACTAATACATATAAAACAAATTATTAATTCACGTTGCAAGCATACCTACTTTAAAAAAAAAACAATAGCAAACACATAATGTAGTTTTCTATAAGTGAAAGAATTTTCAAAATCGGTCTAGTAGTTTTTGAGTCACATACAGCCAGTTGCAGAGACATTCTTTAAATTATAAAGTCGCCTTTAAAGCCTTTAAAGTGTTGCACAAAGCTACATTAACGTCAACTTTAATGCTCCATTAATTTAATTCTTTAGTTAAACAAGACCTTATCTTTAAGAGAAAAAGCGTTGCACAAAGCGACATTAGCGCCTTTAATGGAACCTTTAAAGAGGCCGTCAATCGTTTTGTGAAACGTCTTTAAAGTTAATGCAGGCTTTAGGGATAAGATTCGTTAGTTAATGCCAATTTTAAAGAAGCTTTGTGCAACTGACTGTCTGTCGTTTCTATGGCATATTTTATCCAAGGTATTGTAGAGGGAGGAAGTTATTTACAATTAATTAGACATTTGCATACATTAACTATCTACATTATATGTCATGTCTTGCATATAAATCGTTATGAGGAATTAGTGCATTTAAATTCTAAGAGAAAAACAAGCGGATGGAAATAGACTCATTAATATGCATTTGTTGTTCCGATGCAGTCGACTTGATAACGGTTTGTAGTCGGAAAACAAGGTTTCCCGTGTCTGTTTTCCTATAGGTAAGTGAGAGGCATGTCGGAGCCCATTTTCTTATCCCGTCCTCATCCTTCTGTTTATAGGTGATAATAGTAGCCACCTGCCATCTTTTCTAGTGGATCGTCAGCTCGCCTGCCAACTTTTAAGCGAGTAAGTTGTTATAAGTAAGTATACCTATATTTTCAACCATATAACTTAGGTATATATTATCTAAGTAGGTACATAACTTTGTAGGTGGGATGTAGGTAGGTACATTTTTATTCCTATAGGTATGTAGGTAAGGTATAATATTATATTATGGTTAGGTAAAGCGCTGCTGTGACTCGATTATTTTGAGAAGATATTTATTTAATTTTTGAAAGTGTTCGTAGGTTCATATTATTCATTTATAACATCATATATGTTCATATACAGGAATATAATTATAATTATAAGAATATACTTATAGGTCAAAGGTTCATTAAGTCTGTAATTTTAATCCAAATCCAGGACGAAATTTCCAAAAACTTTTCATATGTACATACTTACCTGCCTAATATTTATTATTTTAATTTATGTAAAGTAAATAATAGCAACGACAAAATGGCGTCGATCAATTTAAAAGTTGCTAAACTAATCGAATGAACCAATACCTACTTAGTTTTTTTGATATATTTTTTGCTAAAGTATTAACGAGGAAAATAATTTTGCATCATAAACAAAAAGTAGTATATATTTATCTTATCCAAATAACATAACAATGCAGGTAATATCTTAATTCTTAGCTTATCTATTCTGAATTATCTTTAACGCCATATTGACATTTCTTTATATGCTCTAAAACAATATCGGCAGTTTCGTCTGTGATTCTACCGGCATTTTTAAGAATTTTAACTAAATTCGACAGAGTGAAAAGGGACTTCATGTCAATGCCGTTGGAAGCGAGCACACTAGCGCCACCTTGTTCCCGGTCCAGAACTACAAGAGCGTGTGTCACTGTCAAACCCTCTTTGCGCAGAGTATGAACTGTTTCCACCAATGTGCCGCCAGATGTCACCACGTCTTCGATGACTAGACATTTTTGATGTTTTTCAAAGATGCCTTCTAGAATTTTCTTCGTAGCGTAGAGCTTGGTTTCTTTCCTTTTCATGATCATCGGCGTGTTTGTGTTTATTGATATGACAGTAGCGAGGGGAAGGGCCGCGTAGGGAACGCCACAGAGCAAGTCATGGTTTATTTCGGTTGCCAAATGCTGGAGTTCTCGGGCGACGGCCGTCTGAAACAGTGAGGTATAAATTTTCATTTTTCTGTTAGGTATTTTACTGTACACCCTCTTTCTTCCATTAGGAGTTAAAGTACTACCAATAGATAGGTACTAGAGGTACCTATACCTATTTATTTTATTTTATTAAAAAAAACAATACATGCTTAATTATTTATTATTTATGCTACAGATAGAATGTGGTAAACACTTAAAAAAGTTATTTCAAAAATTTAAATTATCGAACGTTCACCAACGTCCACAAAGAATTTCAGACATATTAGGTAGGTATGTGATCTAAAATACAAAATGAAGTTTACACCTTACTGCTATCGAAAGAGAGATGAAATTGTAAGTATTTTTGTTGAGTAGAGTCGGAATTCGAGTTATTTATTTTTCTATAGTAGGTGAAGACATGCGTGTTCCGCTCTCTTGTTGTATCTATTCTAAAACAAGTAGAAATAGATACTTTTGGATTTCCTTATAAGTCGAGTTTGATAACTGAATAAGGATGGATAAATTGCCATCCTAATATCCCTTATCCCTAATCCTACTAAAAACGGAAGTGCATTTGCAATACCTGTGGTGCTAATATTGCTAAGGCGACTGTGGCTACCACCATCCCAAACCTACCATCGAGTTGACGGTCAGAACGTCTTCATATTATTACTAGCTGACCCGACAAACGTTGTGTTGCGAAAAAATAAAAAATAAATTTTTGGGGTCGACCACCCTTAACATTTAGTGGTATAAAAAAATAGATGTTGGCCGATTCTCAGACCTACCCGATAAGCACACAAAATTTCATCAAAATCGGTCCAGCCGTTTTGGAGGAGTTTGGCAACAAACATCGCGACACGAGAATTTTATATAGGTATCTAAGTATTAGATTGTTATGGTGTTTACCATTACCTCGTAAACAACATAATAACTACTACTATTACTACTACTACTACTACTACTACTACTACTAAAAGATTTGATTGTTTGTTTGAATTGAATAATAGGCATCGAAACTACTATATTTTATAAAGCTACGCGGACGAAGTCGCGTGCAACAGCTAAGTAGTATAAAATAAACTCGCTTCCTGCCATCTGTCCCCCAACATGTATGTTAGATCTGGTTAGATCTTTTAAACTACGCAACCGATTTTGATGCGGTTTTCATTAAAGGAAAATGATGAAGTTTTTATATACTTACCTATAATTTGCATAAAACAATTGCACCTGTATTTTTTCGTCGGGCGTCGGCGAATAAAAATAGAAATAGATAGACGAGGAACTAGCAATAGACAGTTTATTTGGCAGAAATCGGTTATTGAACTTGGTTAATGTGTCCGTTGCCGGTTTTTCGCAATAAAATCTCGGTAAAGTTTATTACCCGATCGGTCGATTACCCACAACTAATAAACATTCGTTGAATAAATATTTTCTTTTACATATTTTCCAAAAAAAAATTTTTTTGAAAATGTATCTAATGACTCAGGACGTAATAACTATACTCAGGTACAAAGGTAAATGTTAACACATAAACATTAGCCCCTAGCGGGATTCGAATCCGCGACCGTTTGGTTAACAGCTATGGTTACTAGCCACTAGACTAAACGTGACCAAAATCATATCTAATACGAAATTAGCCATGGGAAAAATCTGCTTACCATAATCCGCGGATGCGAAACGACCACTCTAAGGTCGAAGTAGATCGGAGTCCGCCTGCCGAGTTTGGCCTCAATGTCGCCAAACCTCACTACGCCCGCATCAAACAGTTGCACAGCCAAATCTTCGACTGGAGACATTGTCTGTACTGTAACGGAGGGATAAATATAAATATATATTCACACATTCCACACAACACCATCTAGTTCCACAGTAAGCAACTTAATGCTTGTATTATGGATACCAAACAGTTGATATATATATTACATACAATACTTTTTTTTTAAATAAATACATATTATAAATACAAAACATCCATGACTCAGGTACAAAGGTAAAATGTTAACACATAAACATTTGCCCCTAGCGGGATTCGAACCCGCGACCGCTTGGTTAACAGCTAGGGTTACTAGCCACTAGACCAAACGTGTCGTCAATATTTTTTATCCCATAGATTAGAAGGATACAGCGTTAACACGTTTAACTACGTGACTGATGTTAACAACACTAATGATTTTGATGCTAATATCTATTTTATACTTTCTGCAATTAAATAAAATATATTGTAACCACAACCTTAACACAGAAGAACGCCATGAAAAAACAGCACGTGTGCTGTTGTATTTCGGGCAGCCATCTGTCAACCTTAATAATAAAAAATACACACCTATTTCCTATCCTCATAGGGACGTCACAGAAGATTTTTGTCACTGATATCTTGTTATATACTTATTATAAACAAAAACCAACACAAAACGAATTTTCATTTGAAACTTTTGATTTATTTTTTTGTAATTTAATAATATAAAAAAGCCCTACACTTCTTTTATTCAAGACAATAATTTGTGTTGTGATAATAAAATGAATCACCAGGACTGCATACGAATGGGAGTATTTGTCACAAATGAAGGAATCGAACTGATTATGGACATTAAATACTAACAGATTAATATTGACTTCGATTCATAATGATGGAAAATTTCATTTAATATACATTACCGTTTTGTTATAATGGAAATACCTCGTGTGTACATTGTAATAATGAACTAATATGTATTTACTTAAATTAATATGTCTATCTATACATAAATTTATACGGTGTAATTTTAGTAGTGTAACTCAGTAACGACCTGAGTAGGATGCTCCTCCCAGGACCTTCCCTGTCTCCCTGGACTCAGGACTTACCCAGACCACCGGGGTCGCCCTTTTTTAGGAGAGCGCTCCTCGGACCACTCGTCTTCCTGTGGTGCGCTCCTCGGAGCACTCGTCCTCCTGTGGTGCGCTCGTCGGATCACTTGTCCTCCTGTGGTGCGTTCCTCGGAGCACTTGTCCTCCTGTGGTGCGTTCCTCGGAGCACTCGTCCTCCTGTGGTGCGCTCCGCCACAAGGTCTGCTGAACGGAGCCCGCTCGGGGCACACGAGTGTGAGCATTGTTGGTCCCCAACAAACCAATCCGGTTGAACGAGCAAAGGCCGGTTCCGACGCACACCGGCCCCTGCGACTCATGGGATTGTCGAGGGTAAGTCCCCTCACCACGACAAGATCATGAGCGAATTATTCCCCTGATTTTATTATTCATTAAATAAAATATATATCTACTTATATAAATAACCTAATTGTTTTAATCTAGAAACATCATAGCCAGACCTAATACTGATAAACCTAATACAGTTTAAATATTTGAAAAAGGAACAGTTTTATATCGTATTTGCACAGTGCATGTATAGTAAACAAATATTAATAATCGCTGTGTTTACATTAAGAACAACAATACTGGCACATTTGCATTAGCAAGGTCGACAGATAGCTGGTGGCGAGTCACTGAACTTGAAGTAATATTTTATTTTATTGCGAAAAGGAGGAAGGAAACAAATAACACTCCCCCTGTCCCTAGTCCTTATCTTATTCCCTATCCTTTATCCCAATAAGTTATTAGTAATTTTTTTTATTAGAGATAGGTTTTCTCTTGGCCAGATTCCAGCCGTGTAGCGAAGATAAGACTTATGATGGAGCGAGCTCACCCAGAAGATGTTTTAAAACGCTTGGTCCGAAACAGAGAGACTTCGACAAGATGAGTCCTCGTGTAACATTTTTTACATTAGTGAAAACCACATTAAAATTTGTAAGCGTACTTTCATACAGAGGGACAGATCCTGCACTTTATAGTGCAGGATATGGACTATTCTAAAGATAATAGTCCATATCCTGCACTATAACTTGTTACTCATTAAAAAGTCATAATGAGTAACCAGTTATAAATACAATATTTATTCATATTTATAACACATATTAAGTTAATTTAATTCTAAGTTAATAATTCTAATAATACAATTATATTATTATAATAAAATATAAAGCTTCGATCCCCTAGGCCCTAGGCAGTGTCCCACCCAAGCATGCTGGCTGCATTACCTGTTGTATGGCAATGCTAATCTGTTGCCCGATGTAATAGCCTCTAGAATCGCCGGTTATGTCGACTAAACGTTTTGACAATATGTTAAATATTGTTAATTTGTTTGTTTTTTAATGTTAAACAAAAAACATGTTATAAAATAAAATCTTTGTTTATTAAAATTATGTTTTAATAAACAAAGTAGGCATACTAATATAAAAATTTAGCTTAAAACAACAAAATATCCCAATGAGAAATTAAATAAATCCCAAAATAGATAACAATTTCAGTATTCCTGGCCACCGATGCAACAGGAGAAAAGAATGCGTTCAAAATTCCAACGTTTGTCTATGTCCGCTCTGGAAGTGAACGACCCTTTTGGCGGGAAGCCAAATCCCTCTGCCTCTAGTCTGCCTCACCATTTTAGCCACTTACTTACCATACCTATATTAGATGGATGCGGCTGTGATCTTATATGAACACTAAGTAGCTCTTGCACGCGACTTCGTCTGTGTAACTTTTTTTTAAATATAGTCTATGTTACTCGCTGATAATGTAGCTTTCTATATCTAGGTGAAAGAATTTAAAAACATACAAATATTCAATATATTCAAATTCAAACGACTTTCTAGTGCAGCCGTTGATGAGCTCGCAGGGAACGTTATATGGCACGACATTGGTGCCCCGCCGCGGCTATCCAGCGCGAGGAGGGATACGCAGAGCCTCGGCGTACCCGATAGTGGAGGTACGCCGGCCATCTTAGGGGATACGCAGTGTGCCGCGCCACTACTTTCCACATCCAGACCAGACTCCGAAGGGAATAGCCACAACCTCTGAGACAGCGTTAAGGAAGTAGGTAGCTCTCCATCCAACATCCACGTATTTTTTTTTAAATGCATTGTCCATTAAGCGACTATGTGGTTAAAAGCCTTTTAAAAAAACTAGATAACTGTCTATTCCATTTCTTATCATTTCTAAAGTATTTGTGAAAGGTGTGTTTTTATTTTTACCACAGACTAAAGTCAGTGATTTTTACCCTCACTTATCTGTAAGGTCAAATGTAGTATGCGGTATTTCTGGTATACTAGCTGGTGCACGAGACTTCGCCCGCCTAACTTTACAATAGTTACTCGCTGGTAATGTTTTCTATAAGTGAAAGGTTTATCGAAATAGGTCCAGTAGTTTTTGAGTTTATTCATTACAAACATACAAATCGTCTTTCTTTATAATCTTCTAATATATAAAATTCTCGTGTCGCAGTGTTTGTTGCCAAACTCCTCCGAAACGGCTGGACCGATTTTGATGAAATTTTGTGTGCTTATCGGGTAGGTCTGAGAATCGGCCAACATCTATTTTTTATACCCCTAAATGTTAAGGGTGGTCCACCCTAAAAATTCATTTTTTATTTTTTCGCAAAACAACGTTTGCCGGAACAGCTAGTACCTATTACTATAGATAAGTACTTATAAATTGTATTTAAATGTAAAAATATATAATTTTATTTTATTTGTTTTTTCTTTCCGCGGTGGGTTTCTATAAGATGGTGGTTGATGGTAGTCGCTTTACCATCAAGTAATGTCAACCTTTAAGTATATAAAAAAGTAAAAAATAGTTTATTATTTGGTTAATTTTTTTAATACTTACTTATAGACCTTGCTTGGCCAACATATAGGCAATTTTTTTGTTGGACCTTGACCGAGACTCCACAGTGCAAACGCGAAGTCTGCTTTTTGCTCGCTTTGTCTTTCTGCACATAACGGGAACACAATTCTATAATAATGTCATCAAGTATTGGTCACTGCGAGATTTTCAGCCAGTATTAATTATTTTTAAACACGATATATGACTTAGACGACTCACTATTATATGACTAGCGAGCCGTACATAGAATAAAATAAAACAACTCAAGATTATTATTTCAAAACTAACTTTATTGTGCAGATTAATCCATGTAATAATTTAATAAGCTTATTTAAAATAACATCTAATCCTAATAGTTATAAATATAGGATATTAAAAATATTATAATTACTTAATATTAAATTAAAACAAACAAGGAAACGATTGTTCTTTCTTGTTATTATCTCTGTTGTTAACTAAAACAGAATGAAATGCATTTAGAGTTCGAATAAAGAATGATGTTTTGAAATTGGAATCAAGATAACTCAAAGAAGAGTAGATAAAGCACGCTATACCTACATATACATACATGCATACAACATAGATGTATACATAAATGTGTATACACATACCTATACATGCCTATGTACCAAATGTAATTAGAGCTTGCCTTTATTAATTTATGGTTCTTGTCGCGTCTGGTGGTGCTAGTCTTGCGGTGAATCATATCCATGTGTTGCCATTTTATGGTATTGAATTTCCTTACAATTAATTTTCATGATTTGCATTATATATATTTTATGACAGAAAGTCGATACAAAGAAAGAAAATAAACATACATAGAAACGTAGTCAATTATAAATAAGGGTTAGATTAGATTGGCAACGATTTACATAAATTATTAATATGTGAACATTACCCATAAAATTCTATAAACATATAAATATTGTGTGAATAATAAATAAATATATACTAATCTATTATTATAAAATAATGCAACAAAAGTTATAAATACAATTTTGAAATCATGATGCTTGTTTCAACACAACTATATTCCAAAACATTATTTAAGGTAAGATATATTATATTACATAATGTGTAAATATATATAACTAAGTATTAGCTCAGGTATTAGGATTAGTTTATATCGATAATTACAAGATAATGAAAATTTGTAATTTATCCGTTAATTACCAATATTTAATCAGGAACTTAATTGCACTATTAAATAATATCTTTCAAAGCGAGTTAACCCAGAAGGTGCCTATTCACTCGAAATTTGAAAAGATTTGGGTTATATAAGCTCAGAAATACAGGCGCAAAAAGTTCCAAGCCATAAGTGCCATAATAAGTAATAATAATAAGTAAGTACCATAATAAGTGCGCATTATAAAGGAAGTTTTAATCCTCTTTGTCCGAAAAAGTGCCTTATAATCGGGAATCACTATTATGATGGTAACCCCACACCCCGCGCGACAAACATTCGCTGACTGCACGCCTGTACTGTATTCTTATTACCATTTTCGTTTCATTCAATTGGTGAACGAGCAGCGAATAGCTCGGTTGTCTGTGTCCGTTGCTCTTCAATAAATTAAACAATAAAATAAAATGAGGGAAATTGTGCATCTTCAGGCCGGGCAGTGCGGGAATCAGATCGGCGCAAAAGTGAGTGCTAATTTTCTATTCCTAATTTGAAATAACTACCGGTCTTTGTCACAGATACCTCAAGTTTGAGTACTTAGTGTCAAATTTTTTAAAGTTTATAATGTGCTCATACAAGTGACAGCTTAATTCCTAATTTGAATTTTTTTATGCTGTCAATTGAATTAATTTGCTGATTATTAGGGATACCCACTGATGTTATATCATATTCTTTTTAATAAACTAAGGGATCTAGTCTAGTCGGTAGACTAGATCTAGATCTATTTCTAGTCGGTTGTTTCTTTGATTTTTAATAAAAAAATATATAAATTTACAAGTGAGTGAAAATTTTCTTTTCAAATTTGAATTAAGTACTTAACGGTTTTTGACAGTTTGAGAAGTGTCAAATTTTTAAAAGCTTATAATTATGCTCATACAAGTGACAGCGAGTTTAATTCTTAATTTGAAATTTTTTAAACTGTCAATTTAACTATTTAATTTGTTATACCCACTGATTTAAGATTGTAAATGATTTTTTATTTACATATAACCAAACATTGTAACCAAACGGATCTTTCGAATGAGTTTTGACTCATTCGAAAGATCCTTACCTATACCCAGTCTGTGGATACTTTGATTTTTAAATACTTACATATTATTTCATACTAGCAGGCCGCTCCCGGTTTCACACTGATTTTTTTCTGGGTTCACCTTTCCTCCTTAACGCTCTATCCACTAGTGAAAACCGCATTAAGATCCGTTGCGTATTTTAAAAGATTCAAGCGTAAATACAGAGGGACAGACGGCTGTTTTATATCTAGTGACTCGCTCCCAGCTTCGCCTGGGTTCAAATTAAAAACTAAGTATCCTATCTTTTGAGTTGGACCAAATTACAAATAGCTACTAAGTTTTATCAAAATCAATTCAGTAGTTTAGGAGTCCATTGGCCTCAAACAACGTGACACTGACACGTAATTTTTATAGATAAAGATTTGCATAAGTATACTAAACATAATATAGATTACATTTATATGTTGTTTTTTTTTTGAATTTTTTTTTACGCAAATTACAAATTTCTGTATCAATACTAATAATAAATCTGTAATTGTAGGTATTGTATGTATGTATGATCCTCCATAACTCTTAAACGAATTAACTGATTTTCATGAAACTTGGTAGATAAACATTTAGACGTACGGGACACAGGATAGGCTACTTTTATCACGCGGACGAAGTCGCGGGCGCCAGCTAGTAGACAATAAAGTTGATTGAATTTTAATTGTCAGAAAAAGAGGTGTATCTGGCCTCAGACTTTCTCGTCCAGTACCTCAGTGTAACGGTCGCCTTTTACATTTTTTTAAATAGAGCAGCAAAGCAAACCGATATGCTTTCTAACGGAATTAAATTTTTTGATCTATGTATTGTTGAGAACGAATCAGAAATTTCTTTGTGACCACTTATTATAAACTTTATAACTAACTTTTACAGTCACCTATTATAACGTTTAGATTGTCTATGAAACATTCTTTATTTGATCTTCTGAAGTTACTGGAAGAAGTCGTTTTTTTTAATTTTTTTTAAATTTAGTACAGATACTTACGTTCTTTATCTGGTGGTCGCGTTCAGGATTAAGTATCTATTTATTTTTGAACTCTTAAAATTTTAAAAATATACAAATATAAAAAATCATGATACTGAAAAAAAAAACGAATCTTAAGCCGTGTTAATTAGCTGATGTAAAATTTTTATAAATAACTAGCTGACCAGGCAAACGTTGTTTTGCGAAAAAATAAAAAAATAAATTTTTGGGGTGGACCACCCTTGACATTTAGGGGTATAAAAAATAGACGTTGGCCGATACTCAGCAGACCTACCCGATAAGCACACAAAATTTGATCAAAATCTGTCCAGCCGTTTCGGAGGAGTTTGGGTTTGACACTGCGACACGATAGTATTAGTTGCCGTATTTGACAAGTACGCCGGCGGTATCTAGTCGAGCGCAACTAGACCATTAATCTATGCCTATTTAATTTTAATGAAAATCGATCATTAAAACTTGCATCATTAGGTTAAAATTGATATAACATTTTACAACATAATTCGCAGTTATTAAATTAACTGTAAATTGATAGCAAACGAAACGAATATATCGGCTTACACGTTTTTAAATTTCAAAGAAATAATTATATTTTACTTATAGTTGCAAAACGTTTAGACTTTGGTTGTAAAAATTTCACTTTTTGCTGATAAATAATTTTACTTATTCATCAGAAAATAAGTAACTATGGTAAATGTTAAAGAATTACTTGAGTACTAGCATGAAACTGTGAGCAATTTTTTATTAAACAAATTGTAAAAAAAAAAACACATTTTACTTTCTAAAGTACTACGATGAGTAGGTACTCAAGTATTAAAGCACATACAAAAAAGGAAAGAAAATCAAAAATTTTTTAAAAATACTTTCAATCAGAATTAGATACTTAAATTCATAAATCAATTTCAAAATTACTTAAACAGTTAAAGAATTTTAACTCTAATAGCATTTCCTGAGTGGTATTTTTTCTGTTGCCGCGAAATTACAGATATAATTATTGTCTTTGTTATTTGAAACCGTTGTCGACCGTTACAGACTGACCGTTATTATCTTTATCTTTATAGAGAGAAAAAACTAATATCAAATATGGAACGTCATACGCGATTACAATCCGTAATTAGCAACAATTCCTCTGTTTTCGTTAAGTTGGTAATAGAGCGAGAGCGGTGATTCAAATTTAGAACACAAATCTTTGGTTTTCTATATTTTTTTTTATTTAGAATAATACATCTACCTATTATTGTTTTATATGTTGATACTTAAATAAATAAAAACTTAATAAGTAAAGATAAAACAGTATTTTTTTCTAAATTTGTTTGTAAAACGATTTTAATATTTTATGTTTCGTAACTATTAGTTACCAATTAAAAAAATCGATTTTTTTTTACTTTCCAAATTATTTGTGGTCGATTTACGACCAGGGAGCAAACACTATAGCAATAAGACGCCAACTGTGATTCATAATATAGGAAGTGTCGAATTCGCGTTCAGAATACATCATTAGTTAGAATAAAGGCTGGTCGCTGACGGCCACTGTACTGATTCCATTGTGCCATAACCAACAGCTGACGATTTCCGGCCTCAGTTAAAAAATCTATGGTAGCAGACCTTTTTGGTTGCTTGATGTAACTTCAGTTGCAGTATGCAATCGTCGCTTTCATAATTTGCCGTAGCACGGCACGGCACGGCACGTTTTTACCCCGTCACGGTAAGATAGGAAAGCAAAATGTATGTAATTGTATGCAGACGCTTTTAATTTATAATCCACGGCAACGGCATGCCGTGGTCTAACGTGCCGTCTGAACTACTCAACCGATCGTCATGAAATTTTGCATACACATTGTCAGGGATACAAAAAAACACCTTTCATCCAGAAAAAAGTACTGTTCCCAAGGGATCATCTAAAATGGAATAAAAAAATAACGTCTGGCCAAAGTGTTATAGCAATAAGAGGTCAAATGTTATTTATTTTTTAATTTTGAACGCAGTCGAAACGCGAGCACTAGCTATTATTAATTGAATAATTGTATATTTATATAATTATGTCATTTTCTTTTAAATCTTTATTTAAGGTTTTCCCATAGGGAAAACCAGAGAAAGCCAGGGCCACCTATTTGCAAACTAAATAGACCTAAACCTAAATGGCTATAAGTTAATTTATAGCCATTACTCTTCCCTCTCAGACTGACGTGATACTGGCCACTGACTGACTGACGTGCAATGCTATATTATAATTGGCAAATAATTCGTAATTGATGAATATAACCCGATGTTGCCCTAGCGAATTGCATTCGCCTCTAATTTTGGATCAGAATCCAGTTATTTTACGGCTCGCTGTCATTGCAGACGTGTTTTACACGTGTTTCCGCCATTTTCCTTATTCCGTGTGTTTGTTTCCTCGAACATATTATGTGAGTAACATTATTTTATTGTAAAAATTATTTAAACATAATAGTAACTAGAAATATGTGATCATTTGACTTGACATCTATTCTAATATGGTAACGAAAGAGGGCAAATTTTGTATGTTTGTTCATAATTATTATGACGGGTAATCTCCCGAAACAGTGCATGAATTTGAAAAATTCTTTCAATATTTGAAAGTTACATTATTTCAGATGAACATCTCTATATAATGTGAAAATTACGTATCACATGTTTGTTCACGATAAACTACTGAACCGATTTTGATGAAATTTCGTAACCAAATGTGTAATTTGGTCCAACGTAAAATATAGAATATATTGCACCCCGGGCGAACTCGGGGCGCGTCAGTATAGTAATAAAATTAATAAAAATATGTACAATTCACTGTAACAAATATTTTAGTTTTGTTTTAAATAAGTAACTATAAATTTTTCGTTCTAAATTCAAAATGGAAATTTCTTCAACATCATTTTGCTGGCTTATGCTCCGCTCGCACGAAGAATCTGGCACGAATAATTTATTCCCCTTTGCCACTAAAAAGTATGCTCTACTGGCACGAATCAAAACTTTTTAAAATAATTTCCCCTTTCGCACGAATACATCTGTGGTGCTAAGATAAAAGGGGATAAGTCCTAAAAATGGCAAATGCGTTTTTTGCACCTATCAGCTCAACATAACAATATCTAACACGGCATGAAGGAGATAAGTGATAAAATCTATTACTTTTCTTTTAATGTCTAAAAACATATTGAGTTAATTCACAAAATATAAATAGTAAATTTAGAGATATGTTAATTATTTTATTAAGTAACAGTTTTATTGTTATTTTATTCAAAGAAATTAAACCCTTGCTACTTAAATATCTTATTCTTAACATTAAATTGTGTGCATGTTTTTTTATTAATATATAAATAACCGATTTCTAAAAAAAACAAATACTTAAGTGATTTCATTCTTTTCTCTCTACTGAAAAGTTTGATTTTGAGACTCATCCCCTTTTACCTTAACACCACAGACATATGCTCCATTGCCACATCCATAAATTTGTACAGTTAGGTGCTGCTTGTTATTGAAAAAAAAAATTTTTTTTATATATCTCAGAAACGGCTTAACCGATTTAAGCGTTAAGGTTTAACCGAAAATACGTGTAAGGTTCCTGTGGGGTTTTTGAAAAACGAATTACAGCCTGTACGAAATTGCGGTCATCAGCCAGTACCTACTTCATAGGAATTTAGAAAATAATTATTTTTGAGTGTAGGTTCATAGTTATACCTACTTATTGATTAGTGGCCACGTAATTCTCCACAATTTATTGATTTTAAAATTAAATTCTAAGTAAGGACGAAAGACAATTATAAAATTATAAAAAAATTATACTTAAGCATTTATTATAATTAATTTGTGCGCATATGTACCACGATATTAAATATTTATTTTATATCGTCGTTAAGTTTATTCATTCAAGTTCGACATATTAAGTAATATATTATTCTATTATGTATTATTATATTGTAGAATTATAAACATAAAAAAATCGAATGTTTGTATGTTTGTTACGCAAATATGGCTGAAAGGATTTTTAATGAAATTTGGCAAACAGATAGTTTATTACCTGGATTAACAAATAGATACTTTCTATTCTAGATAAATGTTTGGTTCAAAAAATCTGTATACTCATCTATACTAATATTATAAAAAGAGATTCTTTATTTTTGTAATAAATAAACTCAAATACTAGTGGACCGATTTAAAAAAAATACCTATAGATTATCAGTGAGTAACGTAGGCTATCTTTACTAATATTATAAATGTGAATGTGAGTTTGTTTGTTTATTACGCTTTCACGCAAAAACTACTGAACCGATCACAATGAAATTTCATCCAGAACGCGGGCGAAGTCGCGTGCAACAGCTAGTACCTTTCATAATGATTTATTAAATGATATAATAATATACTACTCGTATGCTTGCAATGACGTACACTCTACGTAGTCTACGTAAATGCTAATGGCTTTCATAATTTGACGACAAAGCTACAATGCGATATTATAACATTTTATGAATTACCTACTTAGGCATTTTTTTAGCCTTTGGAAAAAACTAAACTAGTAACAAATTTTGTAAATTCCTATTTAAGGTTTTATGTCAACTGGTTTTTCTGTAACACATTTAAAAAAAAAAAAATTACCTATTTAAATAGTTATAAAAATATTAATATAAGTAAAAGATTTTTTTTAAAGTACAGTGGTTATTATTATTATAATTAGGGACAGTACTGATATTTTTGAATTTTCTAGTCTAATTGGATTTCTCTAACAAATGATTGGTTGTAGGTCTCTTATTGTATTTTTTATTTGTATCTGTATTTTATTTGGATCATAAAGACTACAAAAAATATTACAAAACTGTTTTACTTATATTCTTCGTATGAGTAATATTAATATCGATAAAAATTAATAAAACAAGTATCAATATTGTGGAGAGGGTTATGGACCTGGTGTTTAACCCTCTCCACATGATATTCTGCGTGAAATTGTTCCCTCAAATTCAAAATTCAAAAGAGTAAACTCCAGTCGGGCGTCGGAACTAACAAAAATAATTACAGTCACTAAGATAATAATGGTGCATGGTGCCCATTATTTTCGAATGAATCAGCTCTTTATTTAACTAAATAGTTAGTTAGTAACATTTAGTAAGTAAACAAACAAAAAATTGTAATGTAAGTATGATTGTCTGTCGCCGTTAGTCACGTTCCCAATACCCCTGATTCATTTTAAGAAACCACATTTCTTGGAACCCTATTATCTCTGGTATCCACAATGCTTATCTGTGTATCTTAGTCATTGCATAGTTTAATTTCGATATAAAAATTATTTCCAATAAAAAACTTTCAACAGCTTCTTATAGAGTAAGTAATCTTGAAGATTTAGAGCAATATAAAAATACTAGCTGGTGCCCGCGACTTCGTCCGCGTTGAAAAATCAATATATCGTCTGACATCGTTATTGCTATTATACTTAGCAAGGAGTTAGTTTCCTTAATTTTAGATAATCCCTCGGGAGCAGTAATTTTTTTCTGGATGAAAGGTACCCTGTGTCCTTTCTGGTGTCCCAGACAACGTGTATGCAAAATTTCATGGTGATCGGTTCAGTAGTTTTTGCGTGAAAGAGTTACAAACATCCATACATATATCCATACAAACTTTCGCATTTATAATATTAGTACGGATTAAATGGTGCCCGCGACTTCGTCCGCTTATAAAAAAATAAAATATAATTATATAAGTAAGCAATATAACACTTTTGTTGCCAGACATTAGTTTTTTAATTTCATTTTAGAATAGTACTTTCTTGTAACCATGACAACGTGTTTCATCATAATCTGTCGAGTAGTTAATTCGTGAAAAGGTAACAGACAGACAGACAGAGTTACTTTCACATTTTATAATATTAATTAATGCTCTTACAGCACATGCCGTATGCACCATTTTGATTTATATAATAAATTAAAATCTGAAAGACGCGATAGCCCTAGAATATTTATCCCAAGCTACTAAGAACGGCGAAATATGCAGCTTGGGCACGTCCCACTCGCGCCTCACCCCTCACGCCCCGCACGATTGCCCTGTTTAGACGTCTCCGTCGGCCTACTGTACGAAATAAGTATGCTGTGATATTATTATGGATTAGTTAGTATATAGTTAAAAGAATTAAAAGGTTCGCAATGATTCCCACGGAACCCCAATTGTTTAATTCACACCTCTTCATACCTATTTAAAGAAGGAGAAAAAGAATACAAGGAATCGCTGCTGTTAATGTTAACATCAGCTGGATGCAAATGATGTTTTGGCGAGTGGCCAAGCGAACAAAAAAATCTACAAAAAACATTTGCAATTTAATTAAGTCTTGAATTAACATATCAATTTACTTAAGGAGACTTAGGGCCTCTTTCACCAACTACAAGTAAAGTGTTGATTAGTTACTTTTAGAAATAATTTTATGTTTTATTAAATTATGCACTCGGTTTAGTGCGTCCTTCGATAGACGATTTTTTTTTATCATTTTCTTTTTAATTTTTGGGACTTTTACCGTACAAACAAAGGTAGGTATATCAGGTAAATTATTCCCGGTGACAGGTGACTTTAAATGACGGCTAGCTTACTTGACATATGGTGAAAGAGGCCCTTATTGTTAACTGGGTTTGAATTATCTTATTAATGTCTGCCAATTCTGTGTCTGTCGTATAACCGCATAAGTGCTAAACGAGCTAACAATGGAGTAATTTGCCAAATTCGGTATGTCCGCGCCGAATTAATTTAGTGTGGTCGATGACCTGTAGTAAATGTAATACAGTCATTCTTTAAAAATCCAGATTATACTTAATTACGAACAATTTTATTAGGTTTTGTGCGAGTTGACCCCATCCTAACTGACCACCGACGCACAGCAAAAACTATTGTGTAGAAATTTGAAATTTGGAACATAGCTTTTATTCTATAAAGTACTAGTATTTGCATTTTCCCGCGACTTCGTCCGCCTCAGATCGCTACCAAACTTTACAGGAACAGCCGTTGGACTAATCTGAAAATTGTCCGAAAGTTTCATCAAAATCGGTTCAGCGGTTTTGGAGTATATAGAAGACATAGGGGAGAGAGGGGCTAGTTGTTACGGGGGTAAGTATTAACATGCCCTTTTAACCGGGATCTTTAACTTTATTAACATTTCTCTTTCACTCAATCATACCTTTATATTGCGCCACATCATGTTGTCATTGCTAATGTCCCGTAAGAGGGCCCAGTAAGTGGCTGTGTATACGCGCTTCTTTTTTGCCAGGTGATGTAAAATTATACTTTCGAAAAAGTTTTAGTTGTCGTAACTATAATAGAATAATTTGAAAATTTCTTTTTTTTATTTATATTCAAATTTATCTATCTTTGATATTGTGTAACAGTTTTTAAGATTGATAAGTTGATTATATAGTTCTCTTGATAAATGTTAAAAATCATACAATGGGGTTAGTTGTAACAAAATCTTGGGGCTTGTTGTAACATGTTACAACTTGCCCCGAGTATTATCGGTACCGTTAAAAACAGAAAAAAGATGACAAAGACAAGAGTAAAGGAAAGGGAAATATTAAGAGAAAGGTAAAGCAACAAAAAATAAAACCGGAGTGGATAGGTTTAAAAAAGGCTTTTATGTTCAGATTCTGAATCTGAATCTGAAGAGTGCTATTGTCTAAAATGTGGTGGAGCTTATAGTGATTCAAAGAAAGGTGATTGGGTAGAATGTATCGTTTGTAAGATGTGAGCACATGTGGAATGTGTCACATTAGATATTTCTTTTATTTGTATTAACTGTAACTCAGATGAAGATTGAATTTGATTATAAAAAACTTATCCAAAGATTAATTAATATATATAGGTAGGTATATATACGATACTTTGTTAGATGTGAGGTTTTAGAAAGAGATAGTTACGAGACAATTTACACAAAGAATTTAATTTACTGTGATTTTAAAGTACCATTTTAATCATAAGTAGTGTCTAACAAGTTAACATTAATAGATGATTAATAGCATACACCTTTTGTGTTAATTATATTGCCTAAAAAATATGTTTCAGTAGATTTTTTTGATTAAAAATTACATAGTATTTATAAAAGGATATTATTTTTGTTGCCAACAAAAAATCATTGATTAATAAGTGTCATATTTTTGTTTTTTTAATGTCGTTACTACTTGCCCCAGTAGATGTTACAACTAACCCCAAGCACGGGGTAAATTGTAACACCGCACTTTCTCTAGAAAAATGTTAATTGTGAAATAATAACCAATAGTTATGATATTATTTTTACTTGATTTGATAGAAGAAAAGTCAATGTATAAATCTATGTTTATTTAGTAGTAATTAAATCGATGGTTCTCAAGATATATTCGTTTTTCTGAAAACTGTTAGAACAAGCCCCTCTCTCCCCTACATACACAATACACACATCGTATAGTTTTAAAGATCTAAACATACATAGGGACAGACAGTCAGACAAACGCGGCGTAGGACTTTGCTTTATAATATGTAGTGATGCTGATGATAGTCTAGCGACCCGCTCCCGACATTTTTTGTTATGAGACAGGCTGACGGTCCAGTTTGATGGTAGGTGGCTACCGTCACCTAATTAACTTAATAGGTTTTATTATATGTATAAAAAATCCATGAAAAATTATCAAAATGATGGGGTTTTTCGCTTCAAAATCCACTGCGTTATTTAAGAGGAGTTAGCAAATATTATAAATAGAGAAGACTTGTATGTTTGTAATGAATAAACTCAAAAACTACTAAAATTCTTTTACCTATAGAAAGCTACGTTATCAGCGAGTAACACCAAGTAACATAGGCTATATTTATAAAGTTACACGAGCGAAGTCGCGTGCAATTGCGTGCAATAGCTATATAAAGAAATAGCCGCTATTAAAGGATTTTTGAAATTTTTAACTCCTTGCGAATACTGGAAGCCACAGAGTAATTAAATTATAAAGATACTAGCGACCCGCTTTCGCCTTCCCACGGCAACGTTACAGATCAAGACAATCTGTCAATTTAAATTCCCTGAAATTAGATTATCATAATTATGTTTTTATGTTGGCAACACTGCATCGACAATTACGGTCATTGACTCCGTAGCCAACTGCACGCTTAGGTACGATTTTTTTGCAACGATGATTGTAATTTTTTTTAATGCAGTTTTTCCTGTTTAATCTATTTGTTTGTTTTTTGCTCCTTAACCACAAGGCTAGAAATGTTGTCTTTGTTTTAAAAATTGATTCTCATTTGGAGGTGCATTCGTTAAATATGCTGATTGGTACTTTTCGTCAAAAATTCATCAAAACATAGATAAGTACATATTATTTCGCAAAAACGTATATGACCACAATTTATTACTGTTTTTTAGTAGATTAGTAAAAAGAGCGATCAACGAGGAAGGTTTTTTCAGAAAATTTTCAGAAAAAAATTCCTTGCAAAGCCGGAGGTGGGACGCTAGTTAATTAATAATAAAATAAAATAAATAAAATTGTCGTTTTTTCAGTAAAAGAGAATTTTCAGTAAAAAGAATGAAATAGTTCTATGAATAAATATTTTTCTGAAAATTGTCTTAAGAAGAACGGATTTTGTAATTTTATTTGTTTTTTATCGCACCTACTTTTTCCAGGATAAATAATTTCATATTGTGTTAATTTTCCAGGATAAATAGTATCCTATGTATTAATACAGTTATTGTAATAAACTATGTGTATGAGACAATTTTTTTAATATTTAATAGTCTTCAGAAGCTTTACAAATTTAGTCTACTGCCGCCGCCATTATTATCTTTGCAAATCATGCATGCAATCATACTAATAAGATTCATAATAATTTATGTACACTAAAACACGCACTCATCGGCCATTTTGTTTTTTGTTGTCTTATCAAACAAACCTCCTTTCATTGTATTTAAAACGAAAACATCCATAAATGGATCACAGCGAACCCTTTGTGCACTGATTCATTTTCATATTCATATTATTCTCAGTATGGACTTTACGAGCGTCAATTTTTAAAGCGTTCATAACGAAGAGTGTCCAAAACGTTTACTTCAAACTTTTTATTGTAGACTAAGTCTTGTATGCGGCTTTGCCCGTCTCGCAACGATAGAATACAAAAGAATAATAATTTCTTTTCGTGATTATAATGTACATATAAGTAGGTATTTCAGTTAACATTTGATCTATTATGACCTACCATTACTGGCATATAAAACCTGGCATAGAAACAACACACACACACACACACAGTTCATGGCTTTTTATACAATTTCATTTTAAACTCTGAAAAAAAAAATTAAAAAAAACGTAGGTAAGTAAGTACTTATATAAATAAATATATTATAACATATACGCTTCTAGGCTAACCTAGGCCCTAGGCTTCGCACGGTTTTTTTCTGCAAATTATATATAAAAACCTTCATCGCTTGACGCTCTTTCCATTATTAACATTTTTGATTTTTTCCTAATTACACTATCCTTACTGTGGTCGGCACCAATCATGACTTATTAGTTTTTATTACTTAAATATTATTAAATACGAAAGTAAACTTTATACCTACCTAACAGCTAGCACGTGGCATCATAACGTGAAATAAAATATAAAACACGTTACAAAAACACGGAGCCGTGTTGAAATAAACCATCCGGTCTGGGATGGGATTAATGTAAACATACACATACTTGTCGTGAGTGGTTTACAGGAGGAAACGGGCAAAGGGAAGGCGGCCATCTTTCAAATTCTAAACTTAAAAAGTAGACGGCGCTGTGTTGTCTTTAAAAAATTTGAAAATCGAACGTTTATTTGACAAGCCACCTGATTTGTTTTGGTACATAGACTAAAATATATACTTACCTATTGGCTTATTCTATTGTTTCTTTGAATCTAGTTATGACTAATGAGTCTTAGTGATATTTAAAGAGAACTTTTATCAATTTAAACAATTTGATATGAAGTCTTGCTATGAAAATCTAAAAAAATAAATATCTTATGAGAATACTAAGCTAATACTTAGATTGTATTATAGCGAACACACACAAATAAATTCATGAAAATCGGTCCAGCCTTTTAAGAAGAGTTCAGTCACTTACACACGGAGAAAATTTATACTGACAGATTAAAATATATTACCTTATAGCCACATCTGTGCTGGGCTTAATAAATAAAATATCTTTGCAAGAGTTCACTGGTTGTTTTAAAATAGAAAAGTCTTTCTCCGCAAGTCTCTTAGTCGCGTGATTTTTAAGTTTAAAATGCCACGTGTCACGTTACATGACAAGGCATGTAGATGTAGAAGTTACTTTATATGGCATGTCTCCGGGAGACAGTCCGAATCCGAAAATAAGATGCAGTCGCGTGTCAACGTCCAACAAGCGATGCAATAAGAAAAAAGATTTGAGATTCTATTTTCAAATTGCAGCGGGAGGGAAGATGGCGGCGGATGTCGCACCAAATAAAGGAAATAGTTTTATTTCGAAATGTCTAGTGATGTGTTCAGAAAATACGAGCTAACATGATATTCTGTTAACTTTCCCTTGAAATACTTCGTTACTTGAAAATTTTAAAGTAACATTTAGAGAAGTGACCCCAAAAACTAATGCAAGTGCAAAAAATAGTACTTAGTGAAGTCCTTTTTTTTTAATTTTATTATTTGGAAATGTCTGTGATGTGTTCAAAACATAAAACCCAATCTCATATATAAACTAACTTTCTATTGAGACTTGGAATTTTTAAAATAGGTGTGTACCTACATTATAAAACTGACTTCAACTAATGCATTTAGCTCAAAAATTAATAATTAATTTCTAGTTTTTTTTTTTAAATTGATACGCCGCGATTCGCTCTCATATTTTTAATGGGGCTTTTGCACTATGATCCGCGAGCGGCATTATAATTGTCTGTGGTTAGTCTGTGGTAAATTAGTGTGAAGAAAAGTCTACTTTCACTATTCTTTAGATTGATTTATCTATAAGTCGGTCGGACACGTCAAGTTTGTGAAGGCGGTCATTCGTTCCAATATGGCGTCGAGTTTTTATTTTATTTTGTAGACACGTTAACAATGTCAATTCAGAACTGGATTAATGACATTACTTATTTTGTTCTGAATATATATATATATATATATATATATATATATATATATATATATATATATATATATAGTAATTATGATGATTTGTTTTAGTCTTTGTATTTTCATAAACAATAATAAATAAATAATAACAATATAATCACCAATCGATTATTTTGAAAATATTTTACCATTTAGATATAATAAGTAACCTTTTCTTTCATTTATAGATAAGAGTTCGGTGCCTTTTTCTCCTGTGTTTGTCAGACTAGGTAAAGAAGACAAGAAAAGTGCTTTATCAGTTTCGATTACAAATTCCATTCATTTCAAAATTCTCTAAGGCTTACATTTGAAATAGGTATTGATTACTGATTGACATAATTTGTCATCGCTAACAAAGATAGCAATAGAAATTGTCACTTTGAATTTTCAAAGGAAAAGAGACCTTATCATTCTACAACATACAAAGAATGTTCAATCTTAGGGCATAACTATTATTTAATCTGTGCTTAGGGTGATAAAGCACTTTATTTGCCGAGTTTACATATTTGTTTTTGTTTGTAGCCTTTGACGAGCTTTAGACTAAAGTAACAAATAAAAAAAATATATACTTATTTTCTTCACTTTTGAAATAATTCTTGTCGAATTTGAACCAGCAGGCTATTACTAATAGTTCTAGGAAGCCGTTTCAGAGATTTAATAGCGTGCTCAAACGCACAGACAAATCCTACAAACAGTTTTTTGAAAAAAATATTTAATGTACAGGCATGGCTCGTTTACGAGTTTATTGTTATCTGTAGCTCAAACAAAGCGATTTATTTAAGTAGTATTAAAGGTAAAAAGGGGGAAAGAGTCCGAGGTGAATGGCCTAAAGACCTAAGCCGGACATCGATCTACGCGGCCAGCTCACTTCCCTCACCTCAGGTTTAGATCACATTTCACGAACATTAGCCTTCTACATAATTAATCTGTATTAAAGGCTTCTGTTCAATTCAACTATAGACAAAAAAACCTACGCTACTGTTAAATTAAATAAAACTTAATTTAAAATTAGCAGGGTCAAAGATAATTGATTGGTTTCGCTGCGCTCGACTAGATAGAGCACAATATAAAAGCGATAGCTCCGTGAATGCGGCAACTTTTTATTGTAGTGTGTGTAAAACATCGTCACTATTTATTACTTTTTATACAGTTTTATTATATTTTTACACAGTTTCACTACGTAAACTGGCATTTTAATATGCCCAAAATTTAATAAAACATTCGGCACGTACACATCATAGACAGTTTGCAGTGTGACTGGCTCGGGTACGCCGAATTCGGCGTAGTATTTTTTGCCGCATTTTACAAGTTCAACGGCGGTATCTAGTCGAGCGCAGCGAGACCAATCATTCATCTATGGAGCAGGGTATTTCCAATTACAGATTGAGACCAACCAACACCCGATTTTTTTACATCTTTTCAAAATTTGTGTGTGTGCATTGAGGTATATAATGTGTGTTGTACATTGCCTAGTTCAAAATTTTTTTTTTTCACATTTTTTTTATCTGTTCGTCTGTGCGTTTGCGCACGCTAATCTCAGTATTACCTTGATTAACATATAGAATAACTGGAAAATTTTTAGGTAGACAGACAGACAGACGGTAGTAATTGTCTATCACGGATCGCCACAGACAGAACATAAGCAATTGACATGTACTTAAGCAACTGAATAATTTCTCCGCATTGCTAAGCATCGATACTTAATTTAGTAGTAAAGTAAAACCATTGTGAACCTATTATTTAATCTTCGATCCGAGGGCCCGTATATAAGCCAATGTCCTCTTAAATCTTTCAATTATCGATAAATGAATTTATTCTTCCTCTCAACGATGCAGAGATATCTTTACCTACTAACTCGTTGACACATTTGATTGTCACAGTAGACTCACAAACTTCAATTGAAATATCCTTTGGTCGTGTAAAGAACTTTTAAAAGACGGCTCTGGTTTGGATCTAGATTTTTCTGATTTTAGATGACCCCAAGGGAAGATACCTTTTTTTTCTGGGTGAAAGATACCCTGTGTGCTTTTTGATTCGATGTATAGCTTTTTGGGTATGGTCGTGAAATGTCCTTTTCTGTATCCCGAAAATTATGCAAAATTTCATGTCGATCGGTTGTATAGGTAAATCGTGAAAATGTAACATACAGACGGAGTTACTTTCACATTTCTAATATTAGTAAGTATTTTTATTTTAGATGACCCCTTGGGAACATACTTTTTTTCTGGATGAAAGGTACCCTGTGTCCTTTTCTTTATCTCAGACAACGTGTACATGCAAAATTTCATGATGGTCGTAAAAAGTAACAGACAGACAGACAGACAGACACATTGCTTGTAATTCCAGGTATGACACAGGTATTATAACACTTCCAAAGTCTTAAAAGTAAACTTATTTTATGGTCACATTTACCGTAATTACTATACGCATAGCGTGTTAGGTTAGGGCAGACGGCCATTGCTCCTGTATTACTATGTCATAGTAATTACGGATGTAACCATAGTTCATTCCCCCAACATGAAAGCAATCATTACGTACAAACGTACAATATGTCCAAGGCTTAACCAGTACTTATTTTGTGAATTGAATAGGCTTCGAAAGTACTGGACTGATATTTTGAAAAATTCTTACACTGTCTGTTGAGAAGCTAAGTATACCTATTATCAGCGAGCAACATAGGCTACATATCTATATTTTATAAAGTTACGCGTACGAAGTCGCTTGCAACAGCTAGTCCTATTATCCGTACTAATATTATAAATGCGGACGTAGCTAGTAGCTAGTATTGTAAATGCGAAAGTTTGTATGGATGTATGTATGAATGTTTGTAACTCTTTCACGCAAAAACTACTGAAACGATAACCATGAAATTTTGCATTGTCTGGGACACCAGAAAGGACAGGACATAAGGTACCGTTCATCCAGAAAAAAAGTACTGCTCCCGAGGGATTATCTAAAATTAAGGAAACTAACTCCTGTTCAACGCGGACAAAGTCGCTTGCAACAGCTAGTATTCTATAATTTGTAAATATCAAAGGATTCGTTGTCTTCTATTCTAGCTAGAGAACCAGGAAGTGTTGGCTTTTTATGGCGGAGTCTAATGGCGAACATGTAAATCATATAACTTAAAACTAGGACAAGACATGTTTCAACAAGTTCCGCGTTCCCCTCGATATAGAGCAGATGTTACGAGCTTTGTTAAGAAATCGTAAACACCGTTTTGAAAGGGAACTTCTTACATGCTACAAAAAAAGCTGTTGATTATTTTAATGTTTAATGAAAAAAGTGTAAGAACGTATTTATTTTACCTTGCAAAGATATTTGATTGGTCTCGCTGCGCTCGACTAGATAGAGCGCTATACAAAAGCGATAGCTCCGTGAATGCGGCAACTTTTTATTGTAGTGTGTTTAAAACATCGTCACTATTTATTACTTTTTATACAGTTTTATTATATTTTTACACAGTTTCACTACGCAAACTGGCGTTTTAATATGCTCAAAATTTAATAAAACATTCGGCACGTACACATCACAGACAGTTTACAGTGTGACTGGCTCGGGTACGCCGAATTCGGCGTAGTATTTTTTGCCGCATTTCACAAGTACAACGGCGGTATCTAGGTTAGCGCAGCGAGACCAATCATTCATCTATGTAACCTTGATTTTACCTACACTGTATAAGGTAATAACTTAGAGCAAATGAGATCTATATTTTTACTAAAGACCTAATTTTAAAAATAAAAATTTACAAATCCTTAACAGAATTAAGAGATTATGAGGCATTTCAAAGGAAATCAGCATTTTTTTTATTAAAATAGGTATTGTTACAATTGATAATGTTTTTTGATTCATAATTGATTTGATTCTGAATAAGTTTAATATTCAAGAACTATCGTTTCAAAATGGATGTGTCGGCTTGACTGGCTATTGAGTTCATGACGCATTTCGCATTTATAAACGTTATCCACAATACAGAAAGCACACAGAAAGGGACATAGGGTATCTATGGTACCCGAGTTGTCATCAAAAAGATAATTTAAAAATTTAACGTCTCAAAAAAATATAGTATAAGTTATTACTTATTCGTAGTAGGTATAAGAGCAATAAATATTTTATAAGAAAAAGGTGCGCGCAAAAAGTCGCGAACTACTTTCGCATTTATAATACTAGCTTGTGCCCGTGACTTCGTCCGCGTTCTGGATGAAAGGTACCCTGTGTCCTTTCTGGTGTCCCAGACAACGTGTATGCAAAATTTCATGGTGATCGGTTCAGTAGTTTTTGCGTGAGAGTTACAAACATCCATACATACATCCATACAAACTTTCGCATTTATAATATCCGTACTAATATTATAAATGCGAAAGTTTGTATGGATGTATGGATGTAGGTATGTATGGATGTTAGTAACTCTTTCATGCAGAAACTACTGAACCTATCACCATGAAATTTTCATCCAGAAAAAAAGTACTGCTCCCGAGGGATTATCTAAAATTAAGGAAACAAACTCCTGGCTAAGTATAATAGCAATAACGATGTCAGGCGATATATTGCTTTTTCAACGCGTACGAAGTCGCGGGCACCAGCTAGTAATAAAATATATTAGTACGGATTAGTACGGATATTGGAATTGTATTGGAACATTAAATAATATTTTGGTATGTTGTCCACAGTTCTGGGAGATAATATCTGAAGAGCACGGCATAAGTCCTACAGGCGTGTATCGGGGGACCAGCGATTTACAATTAGAACGCATATCCGTTTACTACAATGAGGCCTCTAGTAAGTACATTTTTTTTGACGACTATTTGGGTTTATCATCATGTGTCTAGACAAGTCACATAAATTTAATGTTAGCGAAATATAGGTATGTAGGTAATCTTCTTATATCTTATATAGTCTTTAGTCGTTTAGTCCTGACTGGACTATACTAAAAGCACAGCTAAAACTACTAAGTCTAGAAAGCTGCAATTTGAAAAATGGCTTTATTTTTTAACGTAAACAAGATAGGATTTTTGAAAATTTATGTTAAATTACAATTCAATAAAAAAAAATTAAGAAATAATTAGAAGTACAAGTGGCAGGTCGCACTGCGTTTCGCAGTCAGCCTGTCTCGCGACAGGCCTCCGTGAGATGACTGCATGTGTTTCAGAGCCCTATTCCCTCTAGTCCTTTCATATTGAGGTCAGCCGCGTATTTGGGCTTGCTAATGTTATTAGACAATGGTATCCATCTACCATCAAATAAACAGTCCGCCCACCAACCTGACATCTTAAAAAAACCAAGACATTGTTAAGTACCAAATTTGGTAGTTTATTTTCTTGTGCAGTACTTTTGTGGTTTCTTTCGCTCCAAATACTTACTTAAACCCCTTTATAATCCTTCTCAAGCCCGTCACAATTGACCAATTAAGTACGTCTGTCTGTCCGTAACAATTACAATTACTCGCACACTTTTATGGTTACAAAATGTTTCGTCTTTATAAGTGCATTGACTGAGACTAAGTCAGATTCGGCTGTGAGTCAGCTAATGCCTGATAAACAATGTTATTGCATCGCATATAGCTATAGCATAGCTATTTCCCTGTTTGTGTACTCCTTATAATATATCCCTCCATATACGGGATGCCAGAATCCATTCTTATATCCTTCACTAGCTTTTGCACGCGACATCATCCGCGTAACTTTATAAATTACTAGCTGACCCCGCAAACGTTATTTTGCCAAAAAATAAAAATAAAAATTTTGGGGTGGACCACCCTTAAAATTTAGGGGTATGAAAAATAGATGTTGACCGATTCTCAGACCTACCCGATAAGCACACAAAATTTCACCAAAATCGATCCAGCCGTTTCGGAGTAGCTTGGCAACAAACACTGCGACACGAGAATTTTATATATTAGATAGCCTATGTTACTCCCTGACAATGTAGCTTCCCAACAGTGACAGAATTTTTCAAAGTGGTCCAGTAATTTCGGAGCCTATTCAATGCAAACAAACAAACAATCAAATCTTTTCTCTTTATAATATTAGTAGGTACAGATAATCTCTTATCTTACCTTGGTAGGCGGGTCACTTGGGTTATGAGCATATATTACTTGCACATATGGCGTTGCTTGTGTTGTTTTATGGGTGACGGTAGCCAGAGCCACCAAAATGGCTCTGGCATACATTAAAAGTGACTAATTAATCAACACTTTACTTGTAGTTAGTGAAAGAGGTTTAATTTATTTTAATTTAATTTAACTTTACTTTCTTTTAAATATTTTCTTTGTTACTTAAAAAAAAACAACTACAACTTTTCATTACCACTTTACCCTAATTAGCTTTTTTTATGAACATTCCATTCCTATTGTAGTTGAGTTTCGTCGTGTAAGTAATGATGGTAATAGCACAACGTGGTGTAAGAAGTCGCTCAGAATTTCAACTCAACGGCTTTGTCTAACAGTACCTCATTGTTGGACAGTTAGTTTGTGCGCTAGACCGTCCACAAGACACGCTAATTTCATTTTTAAACTGAGTGCAGTGAAATTACAGAGTACTTTCATAGCATTCTATGTTGGAGGTCTTGATTCGAAATGATTCCATTTACAGCCCTTAGAGTGGTTTTATTTTTTAAATGGGCATCTTCTGAGTGAGCTCGCTCCATCATAGGCCTCATCTTCGCTACATAGCTGGATGTTAGCCAAGAGCAAACCCATCTCTAATCAAATAAAACTTTATTAAAATAATCAATAAAAATCAACTTAAAAAATAAATAAACTTTATATCGAATGGAGCTAGTAGAATAGTGTGCCTACTAATGTGATGTGTGAGTGCATTTACCTCTTCATTATCAGCAGCGGTCAAAAGTTTAAAAAGCTGTTTTGTCATCATAAATGAATGTTGGTATTAGAGAAATAATAATCAGACATTATTTTATCGAATTTCTATTCTTGTCGGCCATGCACCTTTGAGTTTTATGGATTTCATGTGCTGATTAGAATTTATTAATATGTTGTACCTAAGTAGTTATAATAAGACTATATTTGTAGTAGCAGGGCACACTGCGTTTCGCAGTCATTTGGTCCGACCGTCTGGCGACTGTAGCCACATACATACATACCATCATGTGTTATATAGGTACTCTTTGATCATGTGGACCGTGCTGTTATTTCACATTGGTCTTCTATAAGGGGATGGTTACTACCTCCAGACGGGGTGCTCGTTTGACTATCATTTAAACTTTGTTTTTCATACTAATCTTTTTTTTTTTTTTTTGTCAACAGCTGCGACGGCGGAGAACGGCGGCAAGTACGTCCCCCGCGCCATCCTACTCGACCTCGAGCCAGGCACAATGGACGCCGTCCGGTCCGGAGACTACGGCCAACTGTTCCGTCCGGACAACTTTGTGTTCGGACAATCGGGCGCCGGCAACAACTGGGCCAAGGGACACTACACAGAGGGCGCTGAACTCGTCGACGCCGTATTAGACGTCGTGCGCAAGGAGTGTGAAAACTGCGACTGTCTCCAGGGATTCCAGCTTACACACTCCCTAGGTGGCGGTACCGGATCCGGTATGGGAACTCTACTCATCTCCAAAATCAGAGAAGAATACCCAGACAGAATCATGAACACGTACTCTGTAGTCCCCTCGCCCAAAGTTTCAGACACTGTAGTAGAACCCTACAACGCGGTGCTCTCCATACATCAGCTCGTAGAAAACACAGACGAAACCTACTGCATAGACAACGAAGCCCTCTACGACATCTGTTACAGAACATTAAAAGTCCCAAATCCGACTTACGGAGACCTGAACCACTTGGTATCACTAACTATGTCCGGCGTGACGACATGTCTGCGATTCCCCGGTCAATTGAACGCCGATCTTCGCAAACTAGCCGTAAACATGGTTCCATTCCCGCGTCTCCACTTCTTCATGCCCGGATTCGCTCCACTCACATCTCGTGGCAGCCAACAATATCGCGCTCTGACTGTACCAGAGCTTACACAGCAAATGTTCGACGCGAAGAACATGATGGCGGCCTGCGACCCACGCCACGGCCGCTACCTCACAGTAGCAGCCATTTTCCGAGGCCGCATGTCAATGAAGGAAGTCGACGAGCAAATGCTCAACATTCAAAACAAGAACAGCAGTTTCTTCGTCGAATGGATCCCCAATAACGTGAAAACAGCCGTGTGCGATATACCCCCGAAAGGCTTAAAGATGTCTTCGACGTTCATCGGGAATACTACAGCAATTCAGGAGCTTTTCAAGCGTATCTCTGAACAGTTCACCGCTATGTTCAGACGCAAGGCTTTCTTGCATTGGTACACTGGCGAGGGTATGGATGAGATGGAGTTCAGTGAAGCTGAAAGTAACGTAAACGATCTGGTGTCAGAGTACCAGCAGTACCAGGAAGCCTCTGTCGAGGACGACACGGAATTCGATCAGGAAGATATGGAAGAGCTAGGGCAAGAGGAACAGCACGACTAGACTGATGCACTAAGAAAAAAATTCCCGCTGAAATCTGCTTCGACGAGACATAATATCTTGTTACAATTTCGGTATTTGACACAAATTTCAGTATTCAAACAAGAAATATGCACAATCTATTTCTGCACATAGATAAGGAAGAAGTTGTCTTTGGTTGATGTCTTATCAAATATCAATGACATCACGCCTCGTGTGTGTGTCTCGAGCGGTTACCATAATAATTTGTTGAATTAATTAACAATTCTTATATAATAATTATTATTTACCCTTTAATTTATAATCGTATAAGCCAAATACCGAAAAACGAGAAATACCAAAGCGTCCACAGGATGGACGAACGAACGAAATTCTAAATTGTCAAACGTCGCACTGCGATCCGTCAAGTTGACGTTGACGCTTCTATGAGTGCAATCTATTCTATTTATATTTTATTTATCTAATATTTAATTATGTTAAATTTTACAGGAACTTGTGTTTTAACATTTTACATAGAGATTTAATTTAAGTGGAAATCTATATTATATTAAGGAACGTACCAATCAGTGCATTTCTCTTGTATTCTTATATAATTTGAATAAAACGTTTTAAATTTAAAGCATTTTTATTCCATTTTCCAGTTTAAAGATAAGATCCTTCTACATCGTCTAAATAAGTAATTTTCTGAGTCCCTTTACAGAAGCATAACAAATTAACAACGACTAACTTCCACTTTAAATGTGAAAGCGGTTCTCATTTGCGAATTAGTTCTCCTCGCTTTCGCCAGATGGCGCCATTAAAAAAGCAATTATCACGATCGAGATTATATTATTACGCGAAAAGTAAAAATTTCAAGTCAATCAGTCAGCTACTTTTTAAGTTTTTGACTTATACACAAACCAACACAACACAACATTTTTATATACATAATTATATATAGGGATTATATCAAAATATCAAACACGTTTAATTAGACAAATATTTTATTATCTCCTTACATATTAAAAATTACCAACTAAAATCGATCGTAGTTACATTACATTACATTACACTTTATTTACATTATTCAACACTACATTACTATGTCAAGTCAAAATTACATATATATATATATATAAACATTTGAAAATGAGTCAATATTTTATTACACAATATAATTTATATATTCTCTTCATTAATGAAATATGAGTAATCAAAAGTTTCTCAATGTTTTCGTAGCAACGAGGAACTTTGAACAAAACATATAAAATTAAATGCATGGCAGTGAAAAAGACAAAAAAATACACTAAAGGAATATGTATTTGTAAGGAAAACTAGATTAAAATCAATCAAACTAGAATATACATAAATACACACATGTACACAAAACTAGTTCACATTCACCGAGACAGATGGCGCTGGTTAGTGCAAAATTATATTTAGTTCTTTATTTTCTTACACAAACACATTCCGTAACTTAACCTAACTTACAACTAGCCAAGTGTTCATTTAACGAGTGGGATTACAGAACGAAGAGATTCATTTGATTCTAATTTTTTTCCAAAAAAATAAGCAATTTTTTTGCAAAAAAAAAATCCAAATTTTTGCAAAAAAAGCAACTGCAAAAGAAATATTTGCAATTTTTTGCAAAAAAAATGAAATTTTTTGCATGTTAAGAAAATTATAATATCTACCTAAAAATTTAGCTCCATATATTCTTTAGAAATAATCATTTTGGAGCGCTTTAGCATATTTGGTGAAAAATTACGATAGAAGCTCAAAAATATTTCATAAGTTGCGAGTTCGAATGAATGAATGCACTACAATTTTTTACAAAGAGTTAAATCGTGTAATTCATAAACATACACCTATATCTAAAAAATCACTTAAATATCCTGTATGGTACAGTAGGGCTCTTGTTAGGAGTATTGATGAAAAAAATAAATACCACAAACTATATAAGAAATATGGCAACCCTCGTGACTACGATACGTATTCTTTACTTCGCGCTAGATGCAAGACTCTCCAGCGTCAATGTCACAAAAGTTTTATATCATCAATTGAGGACTCCTTACATCACAATACTAAAACTTTTTGGACATACATAAATGGCAGAAAGGATAGGGTCTCCATACCTCTGAAAATGCACTTCAATGGAAAGTTGTCTTCTGAAACCCTTGACACATGTGAACTTTTTTCCGAGTACTTCAGTTCTGTTTTTGATGAGGTCCACTCGGACACAAACATTCCATTGCCAAATATAAATGTTAAGGTCTCTGATACACTAGCACACTTTGAAGTTGACAATGACAAAGTCTTTGCCAAACTCAACAAACTTAATATATACAAAGGTGCCGGCCCTGATGGTATACCCCCCGTTGTCTATAAAACGTGTGCTCGTGAACTATGTGCACCGCTATCAATTCTGTACAACATATCCATTAAGACGGGTGTTTTCCCGGCATGTTGGAAATCGGCTTATGTAATACCAATCTTTAAAAACGGTGATAAATCTAGCTGCTCAAACTATAGACCTATCAGTATCCTGGCTTGCCCCGCTAAAGTGCTTGAGTCTATTGCTTATGTACCGATATACAGCCATTTTAAGCAGTTCTTGTCTGAAAAACAGCACGGTTTTGTCAAAAATAGGTCTACTTTGACTAACTTGCTTGAATACAAAAGTTATCTATGTGGTGTATTTGCTACTGGAGGCCAAGTTGATGCTATTTACACTGATTTCAGCAAGGCTTTCGATCGAGTTAATCATTCTCTGCTTGAACACAAGTTAATACAATATGGCTTTCACGGTAATCTCTTACGCTGGATTGTATCTTATTTAAGTAACAGGAGTCAGCTGGTTGCACTAAAAGGTTTTGTATCTTCACCAAAACCGGTCCTCTCCGGAGTGCCCCAAGGATCACTGTTAGGGCCACTTTTATTTGACATTTTTATAAATGATCTGGTTGGACTTTTGCGGTCTTCCTGTCTCCTTTACGCTGATGACTTGAAACTGTTTGCGTCTATTGATAATCAAAGTGATTGTGTTACTCTTCAGGGGGATATTAATGTTCTGGCCGATTGGTGTACTTTAAACAGGATGACCCTGAATGTTGATAAATGTCAAACTATCACATTTACATGCAAATTTCACAAAATTATAAATAATTATTATATTCGTGATTTTCCATTGAGACGTGTATTTGTGATTAGAGATTTAGGTGTTCTTTTTGACGATAAACTCACATTTAGAGATCATTATGATTACATTCTCAATAGATGCAACAAATTATTAGGCTTTACCTTAAGGTCCACTAAGCAATTTAAAAAGCCAGCTTCCACTATTTCCTTGTTTTGTGCATTAGTGAGGAGTGTTCTTGAGTATTGCTGCCCAGTTTGGTCTCCCTTCTATTCTGTTCACATTAATAGGATTGAGTCTCTGCAGAAAAGACTTCTAAAAATAATTTTATATAGAAATGGACTGGGTCGTACACACCAAAGTTATACTGATCGCCTTCTTATTTTCGGCCTATTATCTCTGGAAGATCGACGAAGGAGATATGATATTGTCTGTCTTCATAAAATATTGCACTCGTCTTGGGATTGTTTGAATCTACTCTCGGAGATTAGAATTAAAACTAAATATAGGTCACGCTCTCCCCACTCGGGTCCCTTTTCCATCCAGGCATATAGGAACAACACGTCATACTACAATCCCCTAGTTAGGATGTGTCGAACCTACAATGACATGGTGATTGGATCTGAGGTGGATATTGACATATTTGACAGTAGGTTCCCTTTATTTAAAGCTAGATTAGGGTTGTTATTTAGGTAGGCTTATGTTTTGTTTGTTTTATTTACTTTTAATAATTAGTGTTAATTAGTTAAGTTACTTAATTGTTCTAATTAGTGTTTATTTAGTATTAAGTTAATCATGTTAGGCACTCAATTTGGGAATACAATTTAGCTAATAATTTTACACATGTATCCTTGTTTTCACAAATTTAATTGTATTCTGTCTGTGTGCTTTGTTTAATAAATAAATAAATAAATAAATATTATGCAAATTTTTTCGACAAAAAGCAATAAATTTTGCAAAATGTTTCACCACTAATTGCCACCGTGATTTGTCTAGTCGTCAACTTTCGACAAGGGCTCCCATTGAATAAATGCAAGTACAGTCGGGGTAAGAAAAGACTCGTCACCTTAAAGTCGAAATTTGCTCGAACCAAGGCAATTATGTTAGTCATGGCAAAAAAAAAATTCATTTCAAACGTACATATGTCAGTTGTCTGTTAGTGTGCTTTAGTGTCAAAATGTTCTGAGAGTCTACGATTTTGATAAGGGAATGAATTTGAAAACTGACGAAGCTTTTCGTACCCCGACTTTACAATAAAATTAGAAAACAATTTTTCAAACTAAATACGACCATAGAAACATTTTCAGTCATTCCCACTACTATTAATCTTTCTCATTTGGACAAACTCAATTGAAAAATAAACATTTTGATTTTGTTACGACAAAAGACCTTTTCTAGGCAAAGGCGAGAAAAGCCGGAAAAGCCTTAAAACCTTATTTCCCTATTACAGATCACAGATTTTTTTTGTTTTAAGGTAATATAAAAAGCAAGATATACATTCAAGTAATACGTATGTAGTCTAATAAGTATTATTACTATTAATATTTAATAATAATTTGAAATCAAAGTCTTAAAGTAATTGTGATATTATTTCATTATATTTTTTTTTTAGAAAAAAACCAATGTTTTTGCCATAAATAAAAAGCAAATTACATTTAGGTTTAAAAAAATCATAGACAAAATCATAAAAGTCTCAAAATTTGGTCTCAAAAATTAATCAATGAAAGTTTAAATTACAGAAAAATAAAAAGGCCAAATGGGAATTTAGAAAAAAAAATATCTAAATTACATGATATATCTAAAATACTTTTTTCGTACTTGATTAAATACCATAATATAATATATATTTTTTAAAAAAGAGGTAAAACACGTAAAAGAAATCACAAGAATATGGCAACTTATTTGTAATTTCTCATAGTAGGTACAGTCAGCAAAAGTAGATTAAAAAATACGTATTCTTAGAGATGAGACTTTTCATCGCCAGCCATTTCAACGCCGGCCATGTCAACTCCAAGCCATTTCAGCGCCGGACAAATTTCATCGCCTAGCCATTTAATGATTTACTGTTTTTTTAAAGCTATCGAAACAATAATTATCATTATCATTAACTTATAACCTCAAAATAATTTCAATAAAAAGTAAGTTCAAAAACTAAAACCAGACTACTGAAAAATAACACTATAATAATAAAGTATGAAACAATCGGCGATGAAATGGTCGGCGATGAAAAGGCTGGCGATAAATTGTCCAAGACAGCCATTTGAGCCGTGACATTTAAAAATAAAGTTCCTAAATCAAATTAAATTTAGCACTGGCAACAATTTTTAATCTAATTTTGCCGAATATACGATTTTGGAAGCCTCAACACGCGAACTTACAAAGAATATTTACACATTATAATTATAACTTTTAATAATAATATTTCATTGTATGTAAACACAATAGTATTTTTTTATATTATTATTTTCACTGGTATTTGAGTAACGATTCCAAACGAATCTTTTGGATGAACTATATCAACGTGAATCACTCTTAAATGGGGCAGATTGAGGTACGAGAGACATTTTGGTATAAGAAGAAAATCAAGCAATCATTACATATGAATCAGATTGACTCTTTTCGGAAATAGCCTTCAAATTTTTCCGAGCTTCCACCGCCAGAGGGCGCAAGCAACTACTCGCCGCGATGGTCTGGAGGGCGGCCATTCAATCACTGTATATTGCAGAGGTGGTTTCGCCACGACGCAGAATCACCCTCGTCGCCTCACACACCGCCAAGAGCCTAGGCCTTTTAGACGGTACAGTAGGACAGCAGACCAAGTTTGACGGCCTTCGTTTCGGCCTCGCTATTCCATATGGATAGCGCGGATGAGTCGCGAGGGATAAAATCAAAATTACAATTTATAATCACTAATTAAGTACCTACGAGTAATTCCGATGTGGAATAGTTTATTTCATTATCTGCGCACGAGTGATTCTAATCTTCTGGGAGTTTATCTCATGAGTGATACCGCGATGAGTCATATACCTCATTTTTTCATTATCTAAACATTATTGATTCAACTAACGTTGTTCTCACGAGTGATGAGTCGTACCTCGATCGAGGTGGAGCGAGTCAGACGGATACCTCGTTGTCCGAGTAGAGGTGCACGGCCGGGTCGTTGGCGGCCATCTTGAGGAGGGTCTTCTTGATCCTGAGGGCGGGCAGGCGGACGGTGGGCTTGGCGTGCCAGCACTCCTGCATCAGCACGGCGAGGCCGTTCATCGTGGGATGCGACCGCCTCGTCTCCGGCGGCAGCGGAGGCCGCGCTCCGTCCACGCATACTATCTTGCGCATGTCCTGCAATTGACGTAATAGTATATGAAAAAGGTAATATGGTAAGAGGTCGTACACCACAGTTGGAATTGTAGTTCTGACGTATCGTTCGGTCAATAAAAGCATTGGGACTTAACATGTAACCGAAGTAGAGGGCGCTAATAAACATAATGTGTGGGTACCTCGAAGGAGGGGTCGGCCGGGGCCAGGTCCGCGAAGGGGGCCCTGTACTCGGCGGCGGAGGGCCCGACGCGGCGCCAGGCCTCCCAGAGCACGAGCGCCGCCGCGTACACGTCGCAGCGGCGGAACGCCTCGAAGCACGTGACGTCGATCGTCTGGTCGAGCGCCTCGGGGCTCATGTAGCGCTTGGTGCCCTGGCGCGGGTTGTGCTGCGTCGTCGCAGTCACGTGATGCCGCGTCACGGCCAGTCCGAAGTCCGCGATGCAGCACTCGCCGTTCACCTTCACCAGGATGTTCTTCGACTTTATGTCGCGGTGGGCGATCGCCGGCTTACCCTTCAATTGGGACCAAAAAACCCGTTATTTAGTCTTATGAGGAGACTGAAGAAGGGTCTTAGTGGGTCCCGGGTTTGAATCCCGGCGAGGTAAACGTAACAGTGATTAGGTGAACGAGTAAGGGATGCCAGAGTCCGTAACACCGTCCCTTCCTTTTATCCCCTTATTCTTAATCCTTCTATGGTCAGAATCAGAATCAGAAAGAGGAAGTTTTGTATACTATTCAAAAGATGAAATAGTATAGTAACCTGTGTGCCGTGTATGTCCGTGTGGAGGTGCAGCAGTCCGTTGATGATGGAGAGGCAAATCACCATCAGCTGGTGTCTGGTCAACGTTGTCCGGTTCAGGTGCTCGTAGAGTGAACCCAACGGGTGGAAATGTGTTATCAGCCATAGCTGAAACATTTTATTATATGATATTACATCAAATATTAATTAATACTATCTAGAACAAAATCTATGCTAATGCGTAAAAAGTATACTTTTGAGATAAATTATTGACAAATAATAAGTACAAAAATAGGTATTTTATTTGAAATTTAGCATTGTTATACATAAGGAATTGATTTAGTTTAGACAAATGACTGACATTTGATCTCTGGCTCGTCCTGGAGTTTCTTATAGTCCTTTGATTTTCTTTGTTCAAAAGATGTCTTGGTCTGGATCTTTTCGCTCTATATCTCCAGTTTAGAGAAAACACAAATGTTTAGTTTGGAGTGCATTACTCTATTATCGTGAGGAACATAATTCCAGACTATAAGCACCGTACCTGCGTGCAGCTGTTCCTGGAGGTCATGTCGCTGCCGATGTAGGCGAGTATGTTGTCGTGTCGCAGCAGGACAGTGCTGTACACCTCCGTCTCGCGGCGCCAGCTCGCCTCGTCGCGCGAGAAGAAAATCTTCACCGCCACGTTGTCCGCGTACCACGAGCCGCGCCACACCTCGCCGTAGCGCCCCTGGAACATCATCGCCCATTTCATCAACTCTTAATTTCCTCAATGTAAAGTGTCCTGAACGCAAAGTGTCCTGAATGCTAAGTGTCCTAAAAGTATAATTTCCTGAACGCAAAGTGTCCTGAAGGCAAAGTGTCCTAAAAGTAAAATGTTCTGAACGCGAAGTGTCCTGAACGTAGTGTTCTAAAAGTAAAATTTCCTGAATGCTAAGTGTCCTAAAAGTAAAATGTTCTGAACGCGTAGTGTCCTGAACGCAAAATGTCTTCACGAAATGTCCTGAACGCAAAGTTTTTATAATTGATATAAAACGAAAAAAAAAATGAAACTTCTTCATTTGTATTATGTGACATTTGCGCAATAATTTTTCCCCACACACGCTTTTACTAGTTGCGCAAGTACATACATATATTCATATTATCTTTACTTGTGTGGCTAAGTATGAGATTGAAAATGTGTTACCTTGCCAACACACTCCAAGAGTGTCAGCTGCTTGGCCAGGGTCCTCTGCACCATGAGGGGCAGGCCCGACCCTGAGCCACTCGTCAGGGAGCTCTCCAGGTATTCCCTGAGGGTGGAGTCGCCGGCTGCCGTCACCACGCCCCCACCGACCATTCCGTTCATCGATCCGTCTGAACACACGACATCCATATCCTTACATAATATAAATCTGCTTTATTGAGTCTATTATGCCATGTATTTTTTTCTAAATTTTAATTTTACTCTGAGATATCCAAATTTAGGTGACGAAATTAACTCTTTTCTGGCAAGTAGTTAAGACACTTTACCTTCATAATAAGCGTTGGTCATATTGGGGCTGTACAAGTTGGTCGAGAAATAGCTCGAGTCCGCTCCCAACTTATGTAGAGCTGTCCGGGATCCTCGGAATCTGAAAATCAAGTCATGATATGGTTACAAGACATGATATGGTTACAAGACATGATATGTTACAAGACATCATATAGTTACAAGACAAGATGTGTTACAAGACATGATATGTTACAAGACATCATATGGTTACAAGACATGATATGTTACAAGACATGATACGTTACAAGACATGATAATATGTTACAAGAAGCGTCATGTGAGATCCGACACTCACCTGTGCGTCCGTCTGAGCACAGCAATGACGAGTATCCCTATTGCTGTGAAGGTGAGCACGGACGCTGTGACACTCGCCCACATCTTCCAGGAGTTGGAGGTGAGCGGCTCCACCGCCAGCTCGGCGATAGGTGGAAGTCCAGGGAACTCGCCCACGTTGCACAGGTCACTAAAGCAGCAGCTCATGTTTGCATTGAGGCGAACGCTGAAAGACAAATCAATTTCAGGCTTTTTTTACAACCCCTCGGAAATTCTTATGGCTACTAGCCAGTAACCCTAGTAACTCTAGTAACATTACACTATGAAGAGTCATTTGTACCTCTGCTGCGACTGGTTACTTCTGCACATGAGCTCGGCCTGTTCATAGCGCTCATAGCATCCCCTCGAGTGATGCACTGTCCCGTCCGCTTCACGGAAAGAGGACTTGTAGCAAGCTACGGCATCTGTACACTGCTGCTCTTCGTGCTTCTCGCACAAGGGACCTTCGCAATGAATGCATATATATCTGGAATGCAATTTGATAATATTTACATAAATAAATAAATAAGCAATAACATCTCATCCAAAATAAAATATTTACGGAATAAAATTACCTCTTATGAAATTTCCTCCTTCTTTAGTGTACAGCATTAAGGGCAAAATATATACAAAAATTAAATTTTAAAGAGACTGTTACGAGTAAATGTAGCAGACAGCTTGACGGTCCACTTGGAGTTAGGCATTCGCCTACCATCTCAATAATAGATACAAGCAATATCCGAGTTGTTTTTTTTTTACGAGTTAGTCAGACAGGCTAATGTTTGCCCCTAGCGGGATTCGAACCTGCGACCATTGGGTTAACACCTAGCTAGGGTTACTAGCCACTAGACCAAATGTGTCAACAAGTAGGTATTATACTATTACATAGATATGTATATTGTGTTAGTTGCTCTTATAATGTGATGGTTCTGGATAAAATATGCTTTTAATTAAAATTTTGTTGGGGTTAACTATTTTAACGTATTTCAGTTTGTTATTTTATACAATAATGAAGTAAGTCATATTTATATGCTGTTTACCTTGGAGGTTGAACCATCATCTTATTGTTTTGTCCAGATTTGTCAATTTGATTATCAGTCCCTTGAGAGTAGTCGAATAAGTCATTTTTGCCAACACCATCAGAAACAGGTAGTCCGGCTAAAAGGTAGGTAAGTAAAATTGTAATTAATGCCTTCATAATTTTTGTATCGACTATAGAAAGATACAACCTATAGAAAGGTTGTATCGATGCCCTTAAAATAAATTTATAATGATATTTCCGATCTGTCCAAGCTTTTCTATAAATTATTTAGATTGAAATTTTAAAATCATAAAAACAATTTGTGATAAGATACAACATATTCTGTAACTTATTCTAGATAATTTTTATTGAAAAACGACATTTCAATTTAAGAATTAAGAAATTATAATTAACTAAATAACATACCATAGCAAGAATTTAACAAATATATGAAAAAACATCCTTTGACAATGTCCGCCATACTTTCTTCATCATAATATACTGCACCTGATATCAATGACACATTTATTTTAAAAACACACTAACTTTATTAACAATTTATACGATATCGCAATGCAATATTTATGTTTTATGACAAAATTTATTTCATCATTATTGAAATATGTAAAAGTTAGGAATATAATTACAAACAAAAACACTGCAAGTGCAAGCAAAGCATTCTTAATTTAATTTACACAGCCACAGAGCATGATTGATATGATATGAGAGTACAGACAGACCACAGACGAGAGAGATACATTACTGTGTTGTTATTATTCGTTATTAGTGTATTATTCGTTTTTACTCTACAACGGCGAATCAAGACCTGCAAAATATGCTTTAAAAAATCACCACCACACTGATATATGTACATGGTATGTATATCCATATTTAGTTTGTGTGTATAGTCTGGACCGACACAGAACACTTTATACTTATGTAAGAATGACAATGATGGCAATTAATTCGATGTCACTGTCACTTTAAAGTTAAAAAGAAATAACGTTAAAAGTTTTGAATTCATGTTCTCTTTTGATTTGAATACAATCAAACAAATTCAATCAAAACTTAAAACTACAAGTGCATGTGCAATGCCAATTGTGCATGTGCACTTTTATTAATATTAAGTGAGAGAAGTTAACTTAAAGAAACAGTAAGATATAGTGAATAGTGTTTTCCATTTAAGTGCATCTCAACGCAACCATGCCCCGTACAAAACGACCGAATAAAAAACAAGAAAAGATAGCTGACGAGAATAATGCATACTATAAAAAAATAGACGAAGCTGGTAAGTACTGACTGGATACGATATGGATGTATAGAAAGTAAGAAATCAAGATTAGTTTTTCGCGTTTAGAAATAATTGTGAAATGAAAAACTTGTACATATCCTAATCGGCGGGATGGGACGATTCGTCGCCGCCAATTCGCCGCCGCCGATTCGCCGCGGCCGATTCAGCGCCAAGCCAATTCAGCGCGGGCCGATTCGACGCGGGCCATTTCATCGCCATTCGTTGTGATCTTTTGTTTATTATGCGCAGATTGTAGAAAGCAAAACAATTACATACTACCAAAATAGATGTTTGTCTCAAAAAAAAAATCGTTATTTAAGGGTTCATTGTTTTTTTAAGCTATCGAATACTTGTTAAAACGAAAGAGCAAAATATATAGGTTTAAGTTAAATTGAAGATACAGGACTTTTTTTTATTTTTACACCCTGACTGTCAGTTATTAATGTTTTTTTTACATATTGACAAGTCTTATCTATCGAGTAGATAAATGGAGACAAACCCCAGAGACGTGGTATTGCGTTCAATGCTACACCTTGTTGGACTTAAAATAATATAGGAATTAAATAACATTATATTCTCTATTTTCCTTCATATAAATCTATACACTAATATTATAAAGCTGAAGAGTTTGTTTGTTTGAACGCGCTAATCTCAGGAACTACTGGTTAGAATTGAAAAATACTTTTTGTGTTGGATAGATCATTAATCGAGGAAGGCTTTAGGCTATATAACATCACGTTGGTCTTTGGTGACAGGTTTAAGAGCCTAAATTTAGTAGGGATAGTTCCCTACTAATATAATAAATATGTAAGTGTGTTTGTGAGTTTGTCTAGCCCACACGGACGGAGAAAAAAAAACGAGTTGATCTATTTTGTTTTTGTAAAGGAATAGAACTTCGTTTATAAATTCTTTGCATGATAGTGTCAAATTAGTAGGTAAAATCGTAAATTGTTTTAACATTTTAATTTTAACACACAAATTTAAACATTACAAGGTACAAACACATATTTTTTTACGACCAGAGTTTTTTTATGCTAATGTTTATAATAATTAGTATGGTTCAACTTTACATAAAGTGAAACAAAGCTACATAATTTAATTTATTTGATTTTATTATTAGTAAAATAATAATAACAGTTCCTTAGAAATAGTAACATAGGTAACATATTTAGATATGGTTGTATTTAAAAGTAATAAAAAAATGCTTATACTCAGATGGGAATAAACAAATTATAAAATATAGTAATTCTTAAGGAATTGAAGGACATGTAGGTATAGTATGTGCCACAAAATAAGTGACAAAACAACAGGGTGCTAAACAAACAAAAGGTTGGGTTATTTTCTACCTGAATGCCTGCCCTTTTTTCCTACTAAACTAACTATTATTGTGCTTTGTAAGAAATAATACTTACAAGTTCACTTCTGACACGTGTTGGACCATAAATCATTGCATAATAACAATGATAAAAAAGGGTCCTTTTTGCACCGACAACACTTCTTTTGTCTATAAATTTAAATTTGCAACCTAATTTTTAATTTTTTTTATGACGCGCCGCTATAGAAGAAATACGTTTTTCTTAGCAATATTTTCATCTTCACATACTAAACTAAATAGCAAGAATTCGAGATCGACGAAACCATCAAAGAAGCAAATTATAACTGCTGTGTCTTTATTGAGCGAAGAATCAGAAAGGCTTGAAAGAAATAATAAGCGCTTTATAAGTATGGCTATAAAACCTGACATAACAATATTTTTTTGACTACAGTAAAACATACTATCTGGTGCCCGCGACTTCGTCCGCGTTCTACGTGAAAGCGTAACAAACAAACAAACTCACATTCACATTTATAATTATGTAATAATAAGGATAAGAGTGATTTAGTTAACAATAAAATTATTTTTATACTAGCTGTGCTCGCGACTTCGTCCGCGTGGAATAGTTATTTTGGGAATCATTTAGGTATCTCGAACGGTTTTCGCAGCGCACGCAACGGAAGCAATTTTCCCCGTTTTTTTCCACATTTTCGACTGTTTCTTCGCTCCTATTAGTCACAACGTGATGTTATATTGCCTAAAGCCTTCCTCGATAAATGATCTATCCAACACAAAAAGAATTTTTCAATTCGAACCAGTAGTTCGTGAGATTAGCGCGTTCAAACAAACAAACAAACTCTTCAGCTTTATAATATTAGTATAGATTAAATCAACTTATCAATCCATAATGTTACATCAATGTGTATCGACACCTTTCAGTTCAATTGGTGTATAAACCAAAACCCAACTTTTCAGGAGAATATAAACCATTTACAATTAACGACGATTTTTTACGCCTTGAGTTGATAATAAATTATGGTCGTTACATCATAACAAAACTACAAAAAAAACATTCGGCTTTTACATTGATAAATACCTTTTGTAAAACTCTATGACTAAAATTTCTGGGATTGTATAAACATTTGTAGCCAAATTTCTGTATATCGTATATAGAGATCAATAGAGAAAATTTTTTCTGAGAAAAATGGCATATATAACTCAATTTGGCCAAAATTGTTTATATTTACTTACTTCGACAATTCAATTACTTCAATTATTTAGACGAAATGCATAAAAAAATGTACATAAATATGACCAACTAGGGTACATGTAGTTGGTATATGGAATTATACCAACTCGGATATAGCACGAATGCGGCCCGCATTCGCTCTATTTATGTTCAGGATAGGTGGATAAATGAAACTAATTTAAATGGCGATGAAATGGCCGGCGTCGAATCGGCCGGCGGCGAAACGGCCCGCGGCGAAATGGCGGCGGCGAAAGGGCGGCGACGAATTGGCGGCGGCGAATTGTCCTAGACCCCCTAATCGGGATAACTCCTTTAAACTCTCGTGACATGTGTATGTTTTGTTTATTTTTACAAACAAACAAAACATTTATATTTATCACCTTTACGAGCTTGAAATTAATAAAAAAATCACCTTTTCCTACCTTACTACGGTAGGAAAACCTACCGACTTACTCCAGACTGGAGTAAAATGAACGAGCTCTTGACTCTTACTTTGACGAATAGGTAAATGCTTGACTTTTTATGTTCACAGCAACAATGTTAAAAAAAAATATAGACGAAAATGTCGCGAGAGACATTCGCAATTTAGAGATTGCCTTCAAAGTGCTGAGGAAAAACTTGGGCGAGAACTTCTTGGAGAGAAACATTGGAGATTTGGTAAGCTTTTTTTTTTGAGTTCTATAGATTTCGCCTAGAGATTTATCCAGCAACAGGTTCTCTATCCTTAAAGGATAGAGAGAACACAACCGGTTACTGCCACCAGCCTTTTTATCTATAACTTTTTCAGCTTTTTAACATTTTTTTTTTAATTGATAACACATTAGGTCTAGTGGCTAGTAACCCTAGCTGGTTCGAATCCCGCTATGGGCAAATGTTTTTGTGTTAACATTTTACCTTTGTACCTGAGTCATGGATGTTTTGATTTATAATATGCATGTAATTACAAAAATAAAGTAATGTAGGTATGTAGTATAGTATATCAACTGTCTGGTATCCATAATACAAGCATTAGTTGCTTAGTGTCTAATGTGTGAAGATACTGACTTATTTATTTATTGTTTCATTGTAATTATTCCAGAAAAACGAACCGTATGTAAGCGAAAATATAAAAAGCATGTACAACACTGTCTCGTCCACACTCTCGGCCTGCGATGATGGTAAATATTTACATTATTAAGCCCATCACACACACACATAGCTATAATATATATTAATATAAATTATAGCAAGGCATATTACTATATATTTTCTATTTATACAAATTATGTACTGACCACACACGCAGCTATAATATATATTTCTATCATGTCACTAACATATACCGTAATTTTTTATATTATAGCACGGTATATTTATATATATTATAGCTACGTGTTGTGATGGGCTTTACTCATATTGTGCCGTACTGAATGGTTCTTTGTACATAATGTCTTGTTTATTATTCTTTCTTAGTCGCATTACATTTTCATTTATCATTTTTCTGTTCATAATATTATATATAGGAAATCATTATCATATATTTGTATTGAAGAAACAAAATTAGTTTGACAAAAATATTTTGAGAAAATATACTAGAAAAGAATAATCCAGAGTTACTTATGACTGTTGTTATAAAGAATTAAACATTAGAATTCACATTAGCCATAAGTTTTGCATGTGTTTCTATTGTCTGAGGCAGTGGCGTAGTTTGTCCTAGACGGGCTCTATATCAAATTTTGGATGTAGTTACTCTAGTACCATTGGACTGTACCATTAATATACCTGTGAAGTATAGACCCGCATTTTCTAGTGTCAAAAAAAAGGTACTAGGTCTAGGTCACGTTAGGTACCCTCTAACATGAAGTCTATTCGTTTTCCTAATAACTAATCACAACTAACGAATAACATCTCATATACATCAATTTTCCACTAACCTGGGGCTTTTTGGGAGCAGGGTACGTCACAGAGAACTCATCAACGCAGGGCTCTGGTGATCGAGGCATGAAGAAGAGAGTGGGTAAGTTTCAACACAATTACCCTCATGGTCTAACTAATCTAAGACACCGCTTAATTTAAATTTTTTCACGCGACTTTGTCCTCGTAACTTTATAAAATATAGTCTATGTTACTCCCCGACAATGTAACTTCCCAACAGTGAGAGAATTTTTCAAATCGGTCCAGTAGTCTCGGAGCCTATTCAACTCAAACAAACAAATCTTTCAAAAAAACAAAATGTTATATACTAAACTAGCTAGTGCTCGCGACTTCGTCCGCGTGGAATAGTTATTTTGGGAATCATTTGGGTATCTCGAACGGTTTTCGCAGCGCACGCAACGGAAGCCCTCAAAGATGAATAATTTTCCCTGTTTTTTTTTTTCCACATTTTCGACCGTTTCTTCGCTCCTATTAGTCGCAACGTGATGTTTATATAGCCTAAAGCCTTCCTCGATAATTGATCTATTCAACACAAAAAGAATTTTTCAATTCGAACCAGTAGTTCCTGAGATTAGTGGCCTCAAACAAACAAACAAACAAATAAACAAACAAACTCTTCAGCTTTATAATATTAGTATAGATATATAATTATATCAAAGTCGCACACTCTTGTCAGAGTGGTCGTGGTCGTGTGGATGATGTACACGGAGGAGGATGGTCCTTGGCCTGTGAACCTGCGCCTCTCCACTTTCTCCTATTTGTGGCGTCACGAGCACCACTGTACCACAGTAGATTGGGTTGAGCATTTTATTAAGTCTCACCACCGGGTAGGCGACCTACCTCTTGGACGCTTGCCCCCTCCACCTGACCCCGAACCGCAAGCCGTTCAGTTGAATTTTCCTTCCCGGAGATGTGGCCACAGAACGTCAGTATTCGTAATAACACAATCTCGTCGATTGTCCTTAGCATTTTCTTAACTTTTTAGCCGTGTCGATTAGCCTGTCCTTAACTTTAAGTTCTGCTAGTATTGAATTATGTATTGGTAATTATGGTATAATATAAGTTAAATGTAAATGAATGTGCGTAGAGCTGCTCGCGCCTCCACCGTCGGGCCCGTTGAGGCGGTCGCGGTCGGCGGACGCGAGAGGCAGCAAGAGTTCGGTCGCGTCCGCCGCTAGCATCCGCCCGCGGCGTCGCTCGCGGTCCGCTTACCGGACGCCCGCGTGCTCCAAGATGGCCCGCAATTACCCGCCCATCACTCCCAAGGTAACACACTTTATTTTTTAAGCGGGGATTTAATAATAATAGCAATTACCTTTTCATGGGGACTTGGCACAAAAGGACTATTTTCTTGGAAGAATACGATTTTGACTGAATAGTCATGAGTCATGATGATAACGCAATTATTTATGTACTTACATAAGTAGCTTTTTTTCCACTAAAGATACAAAAATTATCAATCACATACAAACAAATATTTCTCAATCGCATACAAATAGCTGTGCCCATTTTTGTTTTCATTTACTGGGACATTTTTCAGGAAAATGTTAAGCCCAGGTAACAAGGACAGTGTGCAAAATGTCATCCAAATCCGTTTTGCAGTTTTCGTGTGACAGACAGTAGAATTTTCGCATAAATTGTTAAAATATATTCGAAAAATGGTTTAATTTTGTTTTAAGGTCGCGCCCGAAACGCCATTGTCGTTGCTCCGTCAGCCCCGCCAAGGAGAGATGGCCGTTTCCATGTCTGGATCACCTCTCATGATGCCCACATGTTTTTCGTGAGTATCGGTATACTTTATTAGTTTGATTGTACTTGCATTGATTTGATTATTTAGTATAATAATTAAATTGATTTGATTGTTTAATATAATAATAATTAGATTGTTTTGATTGTTTAGTATAATAATTATGTAGATTGATTTGATTGTTTAGTATAATAATTATGTAGATTGATTTGATTGTTTAGTATAATAATTATGTAGATTGATTTGATTGTTTAGTATAATAATTAATTAGATTGATTTGATTGTTTAGTATAATAATTAATTAGATTGATTTGATTGTTTAGTATAATAATTAATTAGATTGATTTGATTGTTTAGTATAATAATTAATTAGATTGATTTGATTGTTTAATATAATAATTATGTAGATTGATTTGATTGTTTAGTATAATAATTTTCCAGGATGAAGCCAAACGAGAAAGCCAACTGCAACATAATGTTGGAAGACGGCACCACACTGTCGTTGCAACCGAACCGATTGAGGGAGTCGCATCAGCCTTTCATTCCGTTCTCGCTCATGGATCCCGATGTGATGGCTCAATTGAAAATTTTAAAGGAAAACTTAGAGGTGGTTGTGAAACTCGGACAGCAGGGTAATGACTCTTAATTAGTCATCGATCATTTGTTAGTCTATGACTAGGTTTTTTTAATCAATTGAGGACATGTTATTATGTGTGTGTTTGTTTCACTTAATATAGTAAATATGAAATCACCATCGACTTGTAATATATATAATTATGTACCACCGGACAGGCTACTGTCAATTTGTTTTATGTATTTTATTGCCTAGGTACTTGAAGAACGCCATTTTTGGCGCTGCATGCTATGGAGCGGAAGTACACAGTACTAAAATTCTCATTAAAATTGTCCATAGAATACAACAATATGTTTCAAAACTCAAATAAACTTAAACAAATCAACGAATCAACTTCTTCTCTTTTGATGTCTTGGCTCCATCAGATCTTCTCTGATTATTTAACCAGTGTATTGATTAGTAAAAATAGCAATTTGTAATAGCCATTTTTTTTAAATAAAAAAAGGCAAAATTTAAATTTAAATCAAAATCAAAAGTAGCAGATCCCTCGACTAGTCCAGTCAAGTGATAATTTTTCTTAGTTTTCCAAAACGGGTCAGTCAAGTCCAACAAAGCAGTCAAGTCAAGTGCCCATCAACAAATTGAATAAAACAAACACTACATAATTATTATACATTAATTAATTCTGCGTACTTTCGTACGGTGGCGTTTCAAAATGGCAAACGAAACTTTTATGTCATTTGTATGTGAGAGCCTGTCCAGTGGTTATATTATTACAGGTCAGTGTATGAAAATAGTGACGTGGTCGAGTTTTTGAAAATCCCATTATCCAAAAATCCCCTCTCCGCCTCTAGTAGAAGGCCGATTGTTAGCTCTGTGGATATAAAGTATACAATACACCCCCCATTGACGTACATATATATATAAAAGGTAATATGAAATTATATATAATTTGACGACACGTTTGGTCCAGTGGCTAGTGACGCCTGGCTGTTAACCAAGCGGTCGCAGGTTCGAATCCCGCTGGGGCAAATGTTTATGTGTTAACATTTACCTTTGTACCCGAGTCATGGATGTTTTGTATTTATAATATGTATGTATTTACAAAAAAAAAATTATTGTGTGTAGTATATATACTGTCTGGTATCCATAATACAAGCATTTTTCGGGGGTCTCGGGTTCGATTTCCGGGCATTGTCAAATTTGGATATTAACTTTTCAAAATTGGCTCCGGACTGAATCTGAAAAGTTGTGGCAGGGCTTTTTTTGTATATGAAAAACATTAAAAAAGAACACATTTTTTTATTTTAATTTATATAAGTAGGTATTTTAACAATTAATTTGAACATAAAAAGTATTCTAAATTTAAATTTTATTATGTACTAGCTGGTGCCCGCGACTTCGTCCGCGTTCTGGATGAAAGGTACCCTATGTCCTTTTTGGAGTCCCAGACAACGTGTATGCAAAATTTACAACGCCATCTAGGGAATTCTGTTTGAAGCAATGTAGTACTCTAATTCATCTAATCTCACTTCGAATAATGGAAAAAGTCTGTTAACAGATGGCACTACATGTTAGTTATAGTTTATAAAATTACGTGTTAATAAAATTAAAGCTGCTGCCCGCGACTTCGCCCGCGTAACTTAGTAAATTATGTACTTAAACCTTCCTCGAGAACCACTCTACCCATTAGTGAAAACCGCATTAAAATCCGTTGCGTCGTTTTAAAGATCTAAGCATACAAAGGGACATAGGGACAGAAAAAGCGACTTTGTTTTATACTATGTAGTGATTGCATAGGATGTGTTTGTTTTGAAATCTTGTTTCTATACTATTATTGTGTAATAATAATATAACATTTGTATAGTAATTATTAATTTTTATTGCATCGTATTGGATTTAATGTATTTTTATTGATCTATTCCCACTAGTTCAATTAGGAGTTGAATTTATTGGACTATTGGGACTTTAGTCTCAGTAGTCCAAAATTACATTAATTAATTGGACTATCTGAACTAAAAAATGGTCAGTAGTTCAATCAACAGAATTATAATATTATTGTGTTTTGAATTTATTCTTCAGAATGTCATAGCACCCAAAACAAGACTTGATTTTCATTTGTAGCAAACGTTAAAATAATTAATTATTTAATAAAAAAATATGAATATGATTTGTTTTATTTCTATATAAAAAATGTAGCTTTTGTTTCTCCCTGATAATGTTAGCTTTCTAAAGGTGAAAGAGTTTTTAAATTCAGTCCAATAGTTTTTCCGAGTTTAGTTTTTAACACCTTAGAAAGACGCCTGACGACGTATTTTGCGAATCTGGTTTTTTGCGATTGAAGCCTTTTAGACGATCCTAACATTTTTTTGGATGTTAATCTAGGTAATAAACTATCTGTGTGCCGAATTTCATCCAAAATCGTTCAGCCGTTTTTGCTTTTTTGAAGAACAAACATCCATACATCATCGCAAATTTCGCATTGATAAAATATAGTAGGAATTTTTAACAATAATAGTCGTTTATAATGTAGTAGGAATCTCTACCACTAAATGTCCAAAGAAATAATACAAATTAAGTTTTATACAAATTTATTTATTATGTAAATCGCAGAAGATATCAATAATGACTAATCGTTGCTCAATTTATTTGTAACCAAGTTTGGCCAGTGTTTGCTCAATTAATTTGTAACCAAGTTTGGCCAATGTTAGCTCAATTTATTTGTAACCAAGTTTGGGCAATTTCAGCTCAATTTATTTGTAACCATGTTTGAAAAATGTCTGCTCAATTTATTTGTAACCATGTTTGGCCAATGTTAGCTCAATTTATTTGTAACCATGTTCGGATAATGTTAGCTCAATTTATTTGTAACCATGTTTGAAAAATTTCTGCTCAATTTATTTGTAACCATGCTTGGCCAATGTTTGCTCAACTTCCTTGACGTACTTCTCGGCCACTTTCTGTTGTCTCATCAAGTTCACCTGAAAATTATTTGTATGCTATTTTATTATCTTTGACTTGCAATCGGTTTATGGAGTTTCTGGAGTTTCTGGTTTTTTCTGGTCCATGCAAAACGACGACGTCCGTTCGCTAGAGTACTATGAAAATTACATTATTATTATAGACACGTTTGGTTTAGTGACTAGTAACCCTAGCTGTTAACCAAACGGTCGCGGGTTCGAACACCGCTTGGAGCAAATGTTTGTGTTAACATTTACCTTTTTACCTCAATCATGGATGTTTGTATTTATAATATGTATGTATTTACAAAAAAAGTAGTCTATGTAGTATAATATCAACTGTCTGGTATCCATAATACAAGCATTAGTTGCTTAGTCTGGAACTAGATGGTGCTCTGTGGAATGTGTGAAGATATTTATTTATTTATTTATACCTTTTGTTTGATCACTCTTCTTTCATACTTTTCCTGTTCGTCCTGTTCCATGCGCAGAGCCACACCCTCCTTATGAATTTTCTCTCGGAGGTCAGCCCTGTATGTTTTTCGATTATTTTAGTAATTTTTTTAAGAGGAAATTGTTTAGGCGCGTTGAGCACTTTTAGTATGGGGAAAAAATACTAGCGTTTTGGGCACTTTTAGTATTGTGAAAAAACAGTGAACCCGCGCCGTCACGCTCTGTAAGCGACACCCTCGGTGACGTTTAACTGAATGAGATAAGCGCCATCTAACCGAATCAGTACGTTGTACAGTTTTTGTTGTAGTTACTTAAATACATACATAATCTATCATCTACATCCAAAATTTAATTACACCAATCGACAGCTGTTAAGATTATTAATAATTAAAAAAAATGTTTTAATATGTGAAAATCCAGTCTATTCCCACTATTTCAATTGTTTGATCTATTGGGACTTTTATAGACCCAAGATAATAGTGCTCTATGTTTTTCATAATAATAATAATTAAATAACTCTTGTTTATGGTTCGTTTCTTATTAAGAATACCTTGCGCGTTCCTTGTCGTTGATCTGTTTCATGATCTCTTGGCGATGTCGTTCTATACGAGCCTTTCGTTTGTCTTCCAACTGAAATTTTATTTAAATTTATTCTAGCTGATAGCTTTTGCCAGCGACTTCGTCTGCGTATATCTATCGATATTTACAAATATTCGCAGTTACAATATTATAGCAAATTCGTGTGCGTAAATAACTTTTTTCTAATATTTTGTTCTTTGTTAAACTTTTACGCCTTAAATATTTAAAATATCTGGAATAATAATCCCCTACCAGGGCGGATACTTAGTAGTACTTATTGAAAACCCATCATTATGAAATTTTGCATATAGGTTGTTAGTGATACGGAAAAGGAGATTAAGGTATCAATTTCAAACATAATCAGGTATTTATACCTCTTTCTCCTTTTGTATGAACTCCTCGTTCTGTCTGGCTGCGTTGTTGAAGCTCTGTTCGTCTTTGGCGATCTCTCGAGCAATCAGACGATGTATGTCTTGGATCTGAAATTCGAAAACAGCAAATGAGATGAGACGGCAATTCTAAAATCCCAAAATTACCCAACCATCTTAAAAAAAACACTTCAAAATTAATTACACTGAGCGTTACGTTCACGTGAGTTCAGTGCTTTTACCCATCCTAAAATTACCCAATCATCCAAAAAACAAAATCACTTCAACATTAATGACACTGAGCGCGACGTTTACTGAGCGATACGGTCACGTGAGTTCAGTGCTTTTTACCCATCCCAAAATTACCCAACCATCCTAAAAACAATTAACGTCACTGAGCGTTGCAGTCACGTGAGTTCAATGCTTTTTCCCCATATTCATAAAAATTGCTCAACGTGCCTAAAAAAAAATTTAAATTTGAAATTCATACTTTTTCCCCATATAAAAATTGCACAACGTGCCAAAAAAAAAATCAAATTTGAAATTCAGAATATACTCGTACCTGATGAACTCTGGCCTCGTGTAGCTGTTTCATTTCCCTGTTCCTTCTGATGGCCGCATCTCGCTCCTTACGTCGGTAGTCGCGCTCCACGTCCTCTTGAATCTTCAGATTCCTGATCCTCTCCAATTCTTCTTTCAGTTCTTGTTCCGCCTGCATTTGTAAATAACATGTTTTGTATTGTATGTAGTATATCAACTGTCTGTATTTGTATTGTATGTAGTATATCAACAAAAAAGTAATGTATGTAGTATATCAACTGTCTGGTATCCATAATACAAGCATCAGTTGCTTAGTATGGTGCTGTGCGGATTGTGCGAAGGTATTTATTTATTTATTTACAGAATGTAAGTACAAATAAATTGTTAGGCACAGAAGAGTTCTGAAGAGGTGACAATATATAATATTTATTTATTTATCAAGTGGAGAAAAAAAATCAATGCACTAACTACTTCTATCTACCTAGAACTTAAATAACACAAAGTAAAAATCTACAATCTTAGAGTATTTCCCTGATGTCTTGCGATTTAAGAAATTTCATGATTATTATCGGTTGAGTTGTTAAGGCGTGTAAGGGTAACGACTGAAGCAATTACCTTTTGCGCTCTAGCGATATGATCAATGCCCTTCTGCTTCGCTGCTTTGGCTGCATCCGCATCAGCTTTATTGCGTGCTTCACGCTCTTGCTTTTGCTTCAAGAAGTTCGCGATGCGCATATTCATTATACGCTCCTCTTCCATTTGCAATTGCTTATAATACAAAAGCTCCGCGTTACCTTAAAAAGAAAACAATAAATAATAAATAAATAAATATATTCACACATTCCACATAGCACCATCTAGTTCCAAAGTAAGCAACTTAATGCTTGTATTAATTATGGATACCAAATAGTTGATATATTACATACAATACTTTTTTTTTGTAAATACATACATATTATAAATACAAAACATTCATGACTCAGGTACAAAGGTAAATGCCAGGTAAGGTAACATTTGCCCCTAGCGGGATTTGAACCTGCAATCGCTTGGTTAACAGCAGCCACTAGACCAAACGTGTCGTCAAATAGATAAGCAAGTAGTGGGTCTTATACTTTTTACTTATATCTTGTCAAAATCCTTCTTTTATGGACCAAGCGCTTCAAAACCTCCTTTATGATCCGCACTGCCAAGGTTTGAAACTCCTTGCCGGCGTCTGTATTTTCTAGGTCATATACCCCAATCTTTTCAAAATTCGAGTGAATAGGCATCTTCTGGGTGAGCTCGCTCCATCATAGGCGTCGTCTTCGCTACACAGCTGGTTGTTGGCCAGGCCAAGAGCAAACCCATCTCTAATAAAAAAAGTCATACCTTGATCTAGAATCTCCTTGAGTTTTAAAGCTTGACCGTGCTTCTCTTTGATTTTCCTCGCCTCATCGAGTTGCATGGCAATGTTTGCTTGATTAACACGAATACTCTCCTCCTCAATACGTTCCGCTTCCATTATCTACAATTGTAGAAGGTTTATCATAAAAATTTGTGGCAAAAAGTCTAGCGCTACAAATTACTATTTCTAGTCATTTTATACCTAAATATAATTATTCATGTTATAGTCGTCAAATAGGCTGACAGTCACATGCGAAACACAGCAGTACAAATGCTGTTATTTCACGATGGTCTTCTGTAAAGGGGCGATGACTTGCACCGCAGTGTGCCTTGCCACTACTTGCCAGATACAGATCAGAGCCAACTATGAAAAGTTCATTTCCATAGATGGCTCTGATCGTTACATTTTTTGCTGAGGGACAATTTTAGTTCACAGTTATCATCATCATCATCATCATCATCATCATGTCATTGTCAGCCATATGGAACGTCCACATTCCGACCTATCAGAAGCAGTCTGCTGGATCAGCAAAAGAACGGAGGTGGCCTCGTCTTTTGACTATCGGCTGTTCCTACAATTTTTCCTATCCCTTACCACTTAAAACAATATGTAGTTTAACTTGAAGTCCATGTAGAACAATGGACAAGAAGTTTATGGCTACAAAAGAACATACAATACAAGAAGTTGTTGATACTCCTTTGTCAATTTATTTAATATCAGCTATGGAAAATATTTCGTTAGACCTTTAAAAACTGCCTATTCTAAAAGATTCGGTAACCTTGGCAGTTTCGTGAGCCTTAATCTGCTCCTTCAATGCCTCCAGGTTCTGCAAACGTAGCTGATGGCGACGCTCTTCTTCAGCTTCTGCGCGATTGACGGCTGCCTGCCGATTCTCTTCCATGACAGCATCCAACCTAATATTTTAGTTAGGTAAATATTTAAAGTTGTCGCGAATGTACAGTTGACAAAGAACAAATTTGTTTACGGCTCGTTAGGCACCTTAGGTACGGACTCTAAAGTGGTATCTTACCGTCTCTCTTCATCATCAAGCTCCCGTTTAATTAACTCCTTCTCCATAATCTGTGCGTCTCGAATGGCGTGACATTTCGACGCCAAGACAATGCGATTGCACATCCGCGGTCCTTGCATGTTATCCGCCTTTAGCACTAAAACAAATTTTACATCAGCTTTTGCCCGCTCCATTTTAACTTACTTTTTTGGGCTAATTTTTTGACTAACCAGCGCCTAATTGTGAGACTAAGTCGATAGAACTTAAATAGAATCCATGACTTGTAATTATAGATTCGCTTAGCGGATTTACATTTAGTTACGAATTCTCCGTAATTGGCGAAGGAAGAAAGCGAAGAACGTGTAAGCGCTCTTCGCTTTCTTCATGGCGATTTCGAACTTTTGGTCGCATGCAAAATTTCATGGTGATCGGTTCAGTAGTTTTTCCGTGAAAGAGTTACAAACTTCCAAACATCCATACAAACTTTCGCATTTATAATATTAATAAAGTACGGATATAGGTAATAGTGCAAAATTAACTTGGTGTGTATTCATGTCTAAAATACTAAATAAATATTCATAAATTTTGGCATTGAAATAGCTTGAAACTTTGATTAATGGACATATTACGTTCAGCTCTGCTTAAGGTATGGGCTGCTTGATCGGGACCATCGAGTTCTTTGTCAGCAGCACCGGTAGCTGTTTGAGCACCAGGCTGTGGCAGTAAAGACTCTTTGAGTCGCTGCTTCCTCAGTTCCGATTCCTTAGCAGCTTTTTGGATTGCTGCCTCTTGTGCATGCATTGCCGCCAGAATCTCCTCTTGTGGCACGACCTGCGACACAGAATAATAAATGAAAATGGTATTTTTTGAGACCAACTTATTGATTAAGTCTTCGGGCTTTTAAGGGGTTAAATAAATTTCCATGCTCAGAGTCAATAACTAGGAATTAATTTGGTAGGTGCTGATTTTAAATTAGGTAAGTATGCGAGTTAACGCGAGGAATCAGAGACATATTCATAAAGGGGGGGGGGGGGGGGGGGACAAACCCTCGGGAGGAAGTGGAATGATCGTCGAATCGACGTCAGAAAAATAATGATAACGGTGAAAACCTAAACCTTGTTATAGTACATGTTGTTGTTAAAATTTCATGTCACGTTGTTTGACGCCATTGAACTCCTAAATCACTGAACCGATTTTGATAAAACTTCGTAACTATTTGGTCCACATTAAAAGATAGCATAGTTTTTATTTCGAAGCCGGAAGTGTGTAGGTAGTAGTTTGTTTTTTTTTTCAAATTAGTCGGTTACAGTTACTGGTTTTCATACAAAACAACATCGTTTTATAACTACCAAGTCAACTAGAGCTAAGCTAAGCCTATGACCTAAATAAAAGGTCTGCATACCTTTGCTTGTTTCTTCAGACGTTCAAACTGACTTCTGTGCATGATTGCTGGGTAGTAATTCGGCGATGTACTTGGTACCAGTAACTGGCGCCATCCTCCTTTCTGGCCTACCAAAGTAAATTCCTTTTTTGGAATTTCGCATTTGTGAATCGGCTTTTTAGTTGGTGGAAATTTCAGACGGCAATCAGATGGCCTAGAACAAAAGTTTTTTTAAAATATTAAACTACAGTCAGGCAGGCGTTCCACTTGATGATAGGTGGCTACCGTTGCCGACCTCAGTAGGATTAAGGAAGGAAGGGATAGGGGAATGACCATTGGCCCATTGGCTTACTCACTGCCTCACTGCCTGTCTCTGCCTCTATTTTCCAGATCCAGACCAGAGGGCCTACTATCACCTCTTAAAACGATGCAAAAACGAGTGAGTAAACGAGATGGCGCAATACATGATGTAAGGCGACATCTCCCTCACTCAATCGTCTTTGCATCGCTTTAAGAGGTGATAGTACGGCCCCAGAACCATCTTTGAATGGTTTTTTTTTTGCCAAAAATACGATATTTTGAATATTCAAAAAATATACTTACAATATGTAAGTATGTACTTACATACCTATGTAACTGATAACATCCTGGTTCAGCACCCTTTTTTGAGTGTTTAATATAGTGATAAGGTATACCCTCATGGGGATTTTTCACAGTTTTAGGCATGATAAATTATTAATATACATAAAAAAGTCTGACAATTAGTTATCTATTTAGCAATAGACAAAATGAACTAAACTTTTAGTAGGGTTTGATAAATAAAACATCGGTTGCTTGGTAACGATTGGTAAGCTTCATTATTTTGTTTTTACAAAATCTAAATCGAATATCATAATAAGCTATTGCCTATTCTAAGATATTCAAACTAGCCTACATTCAAATTGATTTAAAAAATAAAGAAATTTTAAAATTCTACACGGTTTTACTTAAACATTTTCTAACCAAGCCACGCCGAAAAAAATGTATGTAATCATCGTATAATCCATAGATTTAGTATTGCTACCGTTCCGTTAGGTACTTTATATCTATGGTATAATCCATGTATAATCTGTGATATTGTTCTGTGGTTCTCTCTATACTCTATACTATACTCACAGATTATAAAGTTATATGTCTAAAGCGGTCTAAAGACTATACTGTTGTGCCAAATATGCAAATGATTTAATTGAATTAAAAACTTGCATTGCTTTGCATTTATTAATTTGCAATTTTGCATTGATGAACTTGCTTGTTGCTCGAGTTGAATTGCGAACGATAAAATGGCTGCCTTTTATAGTGGATGCCATTTTTATCAGTGTAGTTTTCTAGTTGTTCGCGTTTTTGTTCACATACGGCAATTTGTTTACAAAATTACCAATTTTGATTGATGTTCTATTTCTAACATCAATCACCCGCCCTCCATAGATGAATAGATAATCTAATGTGAGGTGAGGTGAGGAGATTCCATGATATTTCGGCAAACTTTGATGGGAAGATTGGGAAGTTATCTTTATTGTTTCTCGTAACATGGAGAGTTCCGTAAAACAGAAAAATGTCAAATCGACATATTTATCTCCTTTATTGGTAAGTTTTGGAAGCGGGTTAGATGAAACTCGAACATTCTTTATTTTTTTGATTTTTGATTGCATTGCAATTTTGCGGATGCTCTGCTTATGGTATAAAGTAAAGCTGTGTACCGAATTTTAGCTTTCTAGACTTATTAGTAGACTTAGAATGTGGTACCAGTAAATGCTAAATTATCTACCGTCAGTATTAACCGGCTTGCAATATTAACCTAAGTAAATCAGAAATTACATAACCTCTAAATTCAATAAGGTTAGACGTGGCGACAGAAACTACCCCCTTCTTACAGAAGAACACTTAACGCAATTGTTGAATTAATGAAATGGCTATACACGCTCATAATATAGGTAATTATTTTGTAACAAATAAGAAAGATAACCTTTTTATTTTATAGGCAGGAGCTGTGGCGGGAATATCTGTGGATGTGACTTTATATCCTCTGGATACTCTAAAGACTCGTCTCCAGAGTGAACAGGGCTTTCAAAAAGCGGGAGGTTTCAGAGGCATGTATAAAGGTAATTAACAAATATTTGCATTTCAGGTTAATTTCTTATTAGATTAATTACTTTTCTTTATTAGAGATGGGTTTGCTCATGGCCAACAACCAGCTGTGTAGCGAAGATGAGGCCTATAATGGAGCCAGCTCATCAAGAAGACTTCTATTCACTTGAACTTTGAAAAGATTAGGGTTATATGAGCTCGGAAACACAGACGCCGGCAGGGAGTTTCAAACCTTGGCAGTGCAGATCATAACGGAGGTTTTAAAGCGCTTGTTCCAAAGAAGAGGGATTTGGACAAGATGATGATGGTAACCATTTGTACGTCTGTATATCAGATGGAAGAAAGGGAAGGCGGTATGAGTTCATGCAGCACTGATAGGATGTACGAAGTACTGATAGGATGAAATATTTTCAAAGTTCTCGTGAATAGGCATCTTCTGAGTGAGCTCGCTTCGCTACGCAGCCGGTTATTGGCCAAGAGTAAACACATCTCTAATAAAAAATATATATATATAGTGACTATGGACACAAAGTCTTGAAATGGTCTTCCAGGACTACTGACAGTAGCCACAACGTCGATGCCAACGACTGCATTGTTCTTTGTTTCCTACGAGACCACAAAGACATTGGTACAACCTCGGATGCCTTCATCGTCAGCGCCCTTTGTGAACATGTTTGCGGCAAGCGTCGCTGAAGTGGTGAGGGAAATATTTTTTATAATTTTGAATATTGTTTTACTTCCGATAAGTAACTTTTATCCAAGTATCTTAAGTTAAAATTCTCACACATTGAAATTGGATAAGCGTTACTATATAACTAATATATTACAACACATATTACTATAAATTACTTAGCTATAGTAATATGCATATTGTGTAAAAATTTCAAGTCAATCCGTTTTCTACTTTTTGAGTTTTTGAGAGATACACCAACCAACACAACATTTATAGATTATACTAGCTGGTGCCCGCGACTTCGTCCGCGTTGAAAAAGCAATAAATCGCCTGACATCGTTATTGCTATTATACTTAGCCAGGAGTTAGTTTCCTTAATTTTAGATAATCCCTCGGGAGCAGTACTTTTTTTCTGGATGAAAGGTACCCTATGTCCTTTCTGGTGTCTCAGACAACGTGTATGCAAAATTTCATGGTGATTGGTTCACTAGTTTTTGCATGAAAGAGTTACAAACATCCATACAAACTTTCGCATTTATAATATTAGTACGGATAATTATAGATTATTTTGACTTTTTTTTTAGCTAGCCTGCCTCATACGCGTGCCAACGGAAATAGCCAAGCAAAGGAAACAAACATACGTGGGAACCAAAAAACGCAGTAGCATTAAGATTTTATTTGAGGTAAACACTTTATTTTCTTGTTGAAAATATTTCATTAATATTATTATGACGTACTAGGTGTTTGCCCGCGACTTCGTCCGCGTTAAAAATGTTTATAGTCCCGGCTTGATTTTTACAACATTTTGACTGTAAATTGACTGTGTTTTTTTCTTCTTCCAATGTCAGGCGTACAAATCGGAGGGAGTCCGCAATGGACTGTACAGAGGTTTCTTCTCGACTGTGGCTCGCGATTTGCCATTCAGTTTCATAGAACTGCCCGTATGGGAAATGCTCAAGACCTGTATAAAAGAATATAACAATGGACAAATCAATTCATTTCAGGTACATAATAATTTTTAATATTATATTATGTCTTTTTTGCCATGACCGTTCACTCGATGCTAAGTGGCACTCGATGGTCATGGCACTCGATGGTAAGTGACCATTCGATGTTAAATGGCACTCGATGGTAAGTGGCACTCGATGGTAAATTACACTCGATGGTAAGTGGCACTCGATGGTAAGTGGCACTCGATGGTCATGGAATTCGATGGTAAATGACACTCGATGGTAAATGACACTCGATGGTTAATGTCACTCGATGGTAAGTGGCACTCGATGGTAAGTGGCACTCGATGGTCATGGAATTCGATGGTAAATGACACTCGATGGTTAATGTCACTCGATGGTAAGTGGCACTCGATGGTCATGGAATTCGATGGTAAATGACACTCGATGGTAAATGACACTCGATGGTTAATGTCACTCGATGGTAAGTGGCACTCGATGGTAAGTGGCACGCGATGGTCATGGAATTCGATGGTAAATGACACTCGATGGCAAGTGGCACTCGATGGTTAATGTCACTCGATGGTAAGTGGCAACCGTCTCCCGAGAACACAAGAAACGCCAGTTGATAAAGGATAGTTATAGATTTGCATCTTTTCTATGACATTATTAACAACTAGCTGTCGCAGGCGACTTCGCCCGCGTAATTTATAACGTTGTGTTAGTAATAGGATAAATGGAAAAATATCTCGCGTCAGAGTCTTTTAAAGAAAAGTAAGCCTTTTCTTACTTACGACTTCGCCCGCGTAACTTTGTAAATTAAATATACTAAAAACTTCCCTGAGAAAACACTCACACTCGATTGGTGAAAAAAGCATGAAAATCGGTGCAGTAGTTTTTGAGTTTATCGCGAACAGACAGTCACAGACGTGACGGAATAATAATAATAATAATAATAACTTTATTTGTATAAGAATGTGAGTACAATGATAGACAAATACATATAGTAGAGCGGCGAATCGGCCAAAAGTCGTCTATTTCTTAAGTTTCGTGGTCACGGAGTGGTTTATACCTAAAACAGGTATCGTTGGATTCCTCGTGGTCTCCACATGACGAATCTGCCTGTTTTAGTTTCGAAAGCCGGGAACAAGTGGTATTTATGACGTCATAAAGATGGCGGCCGTCGACCTTAGTTTTTTGCAGATTTCTCCAGTTCTACTCAACCAATTTGTACATGTGAGGTGTCGTTTAAAAGATATTTAGATGTTATTTATTTCTTTCATAGAAACAATGGCCGTAAATGCTATAGTTTCGTAAATATTCCCAAAAATATAACTTTTTCTCCACATGCTATCCTACATTTTGCAATATAACTCGTGATGGACTCACTTTTTTGCTACTGTTGTTTAATAATAATTTTAAGGATATTTCAAAAGCTACCTAATGATATATAAAACATACACCTAATGTAATAAATACAAAAGTTATAGCCATTTCCGTAAAACAGATACCGCTCTATGCGCACGTTCTCTTGATACCGTGAAGCTCATCTGCTTACGATATTTACATTTAAATTTGTGTTAGATTGTGTTTATTTATTTATTTTATTTTTGTTATTTATGTAATATGTAAGTGTGTATATTTTGACATAATATTTTATTTTATAATTTTGTAAAAACCTATGGACACGTGCTACGAATGTCTGAAATAAAGTAAAAGACTATTATTAAAATAAAACAAATACAGGTGTATATTAATTGTTTATATTTTGCATTGTTCTAAAAGACCATACATCGTTTAATAATTAGGTAGGTATAAATATAAATATAAATATAATATGTATAAAAAATAATAAACATAGAATATAAAAAATCCTGATCGGATTTTTGCCTATAACAATTTATGAAAATACTTTACACGGCATAATTATGAAAAAGAGCTGGTCGTATATTACCTAAAAATTGTAGGTATTTATGATCTTTAGATATATAAATAAAAAAGGAAAATATGTTTGATTGTAAGCTCATTAGCTAGTTTATGAATATTTACGTATTCCCAAAATTAAACTGATTCTGACAAGTTTCTTTTCCAAAATTGCAAACACTGTCCCTACATTTCTGCCCTTTTTTGACATACCCACATCTTGTAGATCAATACGCTATTTTACATTGGCACTTTATAAAATCTAGATCTTTTAAAGATAAGTGGTTTTGAGGTATGGATTGGCATAAGTTTCATGTTCTCTAGTCTCCAACGACACTGTTCTTGGAGGAGGTAAGAAAAGGCTTTGGGATATCTGCCGATTTCCATATTAAAGCTTGGTAATTTTCTCCATGCATGTGATGCTTTACAGCTTCTTTTGTCGGAGGTATTTTTTTCCAAACTTTTGATGCTATTGAAGACTGCAGCTTTCAAGTCGTCTTATACTTAAATTTTTGTCATTGTATACTAAAATGACAAACTTTTCAGCTATTTTTTAGTTTTCTAGTGGTCACTGATCTAATTCCCTCCAGGAGCATGTGACATTGATCAAATTCTTTCCAATAGGTCAATTTGGCGTATCCTGATAGAGAACTTGTCATATCCATACCCTGTAAAAGCGCGGAGAGCTAAAAAAATTGTTTCTTGCTAATGGTGCTAACAATTTGATGTATAGGAACAAATTTAAGTTTTGATGATGTACCACACTGTGGACCCTAACATTTTTTGGTAGTGCAGCAGTGCAGATCTAGCATTTACAAAAAAATTCATCAAATAGCAGTAAGACATCGGTGTCTCTCCAAACGTTTCATAGCCCATTGATAAATGGCTTGTGTCACGATTCAATAAGTGGATCTTCGAACCCACCTTATGTCAATAATTCCAAACCATCTTCGAATGTGACCAGTCACCAATTCTGTACCCAGGTATTTAGTTACTTTATGCGAAAGATAATTTGCTAAATTTCCTTTATTCTTGTCATGATGAACAAAGCGATTCCATTTTTTAGGTAAGGGAGTACTGCCATCCATTATTTTGTATTTCACGGAGTTACCACCTTTTTCTTATTTTCCCTAATACCGGATTTTATAGATTTTTCATTGCATCTGTTGAAAAGGACCTATACTACCACATTCCTCCTCCTGCAATTTTCAAATTGTATTTAAGTAATCGGTCAATTCGCCAAGTCATTCTTTGGTTTCCCAATACTTCGAAGACTGCTTGGCCATGTATCAAAAAGGCCGTAGATCTTGGTCATAAGATAACGATGCTTGTGGCTACCACTTTTTCGATCAAACTTTTAGCCAAGGTTGATTTGGGAAATGTTGCAGCATTTAAAACAAAAACTGGCCAAATTAATCCAGCCGTTCTCAATCTCAAGTAATGGAGCTTACTATCGAACAGCATTTCATTTTTATTTATATTATACCTAAGCAGATTATAAATACCTACAATTTTTAGGTAATATACGACCAGCTCTTTTTCATAATTATGTCATGTAAAGTATTTCATAAATTGTTAGAAGCAAAAATTTGATCGTATTTTTTATTTGTTATATTGTATACCTACCTACTTATTAAACGATATATGATCTTTAAGAACAGTGCAAAATATACAGAATTAATATAAAACTGTATTTGTTTTATTTTAATAATATTAATTTAATAATAATAACTTTATTTCAGACATGGTGTCCAAAGGTTTTTACAAAATTATAAACTAAAATATTATGTCAAAATATACACACTTACATATTACATAAATAACAAAAATAAAATAAATAAATAAACACAATCTAACAAAAATTCAAGTGTAAATATCGTAAGCAGATGAGTTTCACGGTATCAAGAGAACGTGCGCATAGAGCGGTATCTGTTTTACGGAAATGGCTATAACTTTTGTATTTATTACATTAGGTGTATGTTTTATATATCATTAGGTAGCTTTTGAAATATCCTTAAAATTATTATTAAACAACAGTAGCAAAAAAGTGAGTCCATCACGAGTTATATTGCAAAATGTAGGATAGCACGTGGAGAAAAAGTTATATTTTTGGGAATATTTACGAAACTATAGCATTTACGGCCATTGTTTCTATGAAAGAAATAAATAACATCTAAATATCTTTCAAACGACACCTCACATGTACAAATTGGTTGAGTAGAACTGGAGAAATCTGCAAAAAACTAAGGTCGACGGCCGCCATCTTTATGACGTCATAAATACCACTTGTTCCCGGCTTTCGAAACTAAAACAGGCAGATTCGTCCTGTGGAGACCACGAGGAATCCAACGATACCTGTTTTAGGTATATAGCACTCCGTGACCACGACTTTTGTCAAAATCAGGTCCCGCCGCTCTACTAATACGGTCCTAACACACTCTGCCGTAATTACGACGTACAAATTTTTTTTTTTTCCGTTATTCTAAATTTCTTTATTCTTTAGATGTATAATAATAATAATAATCAATAAAACTTGTTTTCTATGTCATGTTATCATGTGCAAAATAAGTGTCAAGACAGCAAATAATACAAAATAAACAAAAGTGAGTGGGTCAAAATGTCAATAAAAGAAAAATGATAAATAAAAAACATAAAAAAAGAAAAGAAAAGAAAAACCAAAGTTAACTACACATGTCCGTTTACATAATAAGTCTCATCTAATTCGTCATCAAAATATTCTTTCACTGAATAATAACATTTATTTAATAAAATTTTGAATAATTTAGTTTTAAACACAGCGACGTTACACTCTTTGAGGTTGTCGGGCAGTTTGTTATATATTTTTATTGACATACAATACGCATTCTTGGTGTAAACTACTAGTCTTTGTCGTGGCAGGTATAGTTTATTGCCACGTTTATTCCTGCCTTTTACGCTCATATATACATCCTTATTTCTTTGTTTCGGAGGATTTGTTTCATAAGTTTCATATGTATGTATATGTGTGTGTGTATGTGTGTGTGTTTGTTTGTGTTTGTGTATGTTCGTTCATAACTCTTAAACGAATTAACCGATTTTCATGAAACTAGGTAGATAAACATTTTAGACGTACGGGACACAGGATAGCCTACTTTTTATTAGGATCTATTTTTTGTCGTTTTTTTTAGATTTCCCCCGGGGGGTTACCCCACCCCCGCGGGCCGTAGGTACATTTCCATTAGATAAAACATTACAATCTTACATTTAAATAATTAACATTATAATTGGGAGAAATTTTATACATCTAACCCTTGCATAATAAGCAAGGGAACTTATTTGGCAAATTGAATATTCATTTCCATAGTATTTATAATCTGTCTCTTAACTATAATATCTTGTTTCAGAGTGCCCTGTGCGGTTCTATAGCCGGTGGTTTTGCGGCGGCCGTCACCACGCCGTTGGACCTGGCTAAGACGAGGATAATGCTCGCCGAAGAGTACTCGGCCACTAGGAAATTGAGGATCAGACCCGTCCTCACCACCATCTACCTGGAGTCGGGACTCAGGGGTCTTTTCGCCGGAGTCACGCCGAGACTGACGGCTTTCATGTTTGGAGGCTTCGTCTTTTTCGGAGTTTACGATCACGCCAAAGCCTCGTTGGAAAATCATTTTGAAAATAGATAGCGTTGAAGAGGTGGGGGGAGGGGGGGGGGAATAGTGCTGATCCAAAAGTAAAAAGATGAAGGTGAAAAAGAAGAAAAAAAATGAATGGTTGATTAAAAAGAGCAAGAAAAAAAAAATTAAAAAAAAATATAAATGGCTATTTAAAAGTTATTTGAATGAAAAATTGAAAATGTTTAAATGGTTGATTAAAAAGAGCAAGAGATAAATGGCTAATTAAAAATTAATTAAATGAGAAATTAAATTTTTAAATGGTTGATTAAAAAGAGCAAGAGATATAAAATAAAATTAAAAATTATTTAAATGAGAAATTAAATTTTGTAAATGGTTTAAATCTTTTGAAAAGATTTGAAGAAAATGAAATATTTAAAGTTTTAAGACTTACTTACTTTGTCTTATTTTACAAGAAAAAAAAGGTATAAATGTAGCCGACAAATGTGCTCTCACACTAGTATTATTTTCATAAAGCGACATCTAGTGATGAAGTCAATACAAAGACTTTGTACATAATATATCTGTACAATGATTGGAAGATAACTATTTCAAAGAAAAACTAATAAATTATTAATCAACCTCTGACTACTGAAGTATTGAGTTGAATTAAAAAATGGAGTCTTAAAGTTAAAAAAACTTTTTAATTAATATCTATAAGTATATCTATTTAAAAAAAAAAATATTCAAAAATTTGACAAAAAGGAAATGTTTTCAAAAAGCATTTTGTGTTTAACACAAATATAATATTAAGGAAAAATACAGACAAAAGAATGCAGAAGAAGAAAATGTTGATAATACTAAATATTGAAAAAAAAAATTGTAAAATATATTTAAGAAAATATATTTTATTATTTAAAAGAATGATTACAAAAATTTTGCAACAAGAAAATGTTTGCAAAAGAATTTGTGTTTTGTCAAAAAATAAAAAAAATATGTTTTGGGGTGGACCACCCTTAACATTTAGGGGTATGAAAAATAGATGTTGGCAGATTCTCAGACCTACCCGATAGGCACAAAAAATTTAATCAAAATCGGTCCAGCCGTTTCGGAGGAGTTTGGCAACAAACACACCGCGACAAGAGAATTTTATATATCAGATAGATGTCAAGGTGTTGGTGTGTAAATAAATAAATAAATAATCTAGAAAAAATATAGAAAATTTCATAATAAAAAGTAAGATGATATCAATTTAAAAGAAAAAAAGTATTGAAATTGAATATTGAAGAAAATATTGACTTCAAATGCCAAAAAAAAGTTACAAGTTAAGTTAAGATTGCCAGGTCTGAACCATTCCAAAGCGCCCATAAGAGCCTATAGTCGAAACGTGACAAATCAGGCTATGTCGCTTAGTAGGAGCAATTTGTGCATGTTAACAAGGGCACTAACGGGGCACTGTCGTCTCAATAGGCACCTTAAAATAATGGGTCTCGCTAGTACGGGAGAGTGTCGCTTCTGCCACGAGGCAGAAGAAACACCAATGCATATCCTGTGCGAGTGAGGCCCTTTGATGCACAAGCGTACTCGCATCTTAGGAAGCCACACAATGGCTTGTGAAGATGTTAGGAATGCCTCTATCAAAAAAGTACTACTACAGTTTCTTAACGTGGTAGGTATTGGTAGAGAGCTTTAGTTTACGTGGCGATCACAATATTTCAGCAATGGACGAAGTGATACTGGTACTCTAGCAGACAGAAATAGCCACTAAGCGGATAATAATAATAAAGTTAAGATCAATTCCAGATGAAAACAAAGACTTCAAGAATATCAAAATAAAAAAAAAACGCAAGAAAGTTTTTTTAAAATATAATAGAGAAAGATTGAGAAAAGTTTACGATTTAACTACATTTAATAACAATTTAAGAGAAAAATAAATGAAATAATTGATTTTATGGGAATATAAACGAAATTTTGAGTTTAATTGGAACTAACAAAAGTATGGAGAACAGATTTGTTGACAAAAAATTGGGGACAAAAAAAAAATCAAGGAAAATTTCCGGTTCTTTTTAAGTTGGGTTTTTGTTGTTGCTTTTGGAAAAAAAATACAGGTTGTTTTTGGACTGTTGGTTTGTTGTTGTTTTTGGAAGTATTGAAAAAAATAAAACAAAAAATTCCGGTTGTTTTTGGACTGTTGGTTTGTTGTTGTTTTTGGAAGTATTAAAAAAATAAAACAAAAAATTCAGGTTGTTTTTGGACTGTTGTTTTTGGAATTGTTGACAAAAAGTAAAACAAAAAAAATTCCGGTCGTTTTGGACTGTTGTTTTGTTGTTGTTTTTGGAAGTGTTGAAAAAAATAAAACAAAAAATTCCGGTTGTTTTTGGACTGTTGTTTTGTTGTTGTTTTTGGAAGTGTTGACAAAAAGTAAAACAAAAAAATTCCGGCTGTTTTTGGACAGTTTTTATTGTTGTTTTTGGAAGTTTTGCCATGTTTTTGGGTCCATTTTTGGATTGATTATGAATTTGCAAGAAAAGGACAAATGCCAAATGGGGCGGGGCACACTATCCATAGACAAGTCTTGCTTAAAATGCCCTAAGTTTGTCCTAAATTTAAACCTTCCAATTGGTTTTCAAATTGTTATCCCTAGATCTGTGGGATAACTAACATAATATGGGAGGTGAATTGAGTCATTATTGGAGTAAAAAAAAAATATCGTTGCTTTTCTAGTTTGTCGTCGAAGTTTGTGTTTTTTGTCTTAAAAAAAAACATTGAAAAATAATATAATAATATAATACCTAGTCCAGCCACAAGTTCTGTAACAAATGAAAATGCTCTTATTGTTTTATGAAGTAAGGTAATTTTAAATAAATAAATAAAAATAGCCTTTATTCAACTTCTGTTGAAGGTCTGGCCACTTCTGTTTGAGGTCTATTTGTAATGTTTCGTGGTTGCAAAACGGTGATGTAGCTGGCGTTCGAAAAATTTCACTTCGTAAATAGTCTTTTTTTTCTTTTAGAGTTTCCCCCCGGGGGGGTTACATTACCTCCGTGGGCTGTGTATTCATTAAGTATTATATTATGTGGGAGTGGCTGGTTATCTGTCCCTAAAGGTGATAGTGGAATGAAAGGCGTATCTTAACGTTCACTTGTTATCTTACGCAGAGCTCGACCTATGTGCCTGGCCCGTTGTAGCGTGCTGCGTCAGCACCGCTACAGTATTCCCCCTCTTATTAAAAAAAAAATTGACATTAGGATTTTGGAAAAAATTAAGTTACAATTGCATGTTACAATTCTAGACTAATTATTATAAAATTTAATACAATTACACAAATTGTTATGCTAATTTCCTTAATACTATGTTAGTACTTACTCACAGTTAACATTTTTTATACAATGGTTATGTCCGTTGTGCGTTTGCACAACTTGCGGTTGAGGCTGGGATTGTAGTTGCTGGACAGTGATCCTTGGTATTTCTGTGTTTACCATTTGTATCTGTCGTTGCATCTAACGTGCACTTCTTGTTTTGCATTTGGTATACAGGAAATACAGGAACAATATGCTGCACATAATCAGTACAACCAACATGATGGATCCATGAAGTTTAAGATGTGTTTCTATTTCGCTTGTGCTCGAGCCGTTTGCACCATTTTGCGCGATAATTATCTCTTCTGGTTTGCTGTAGCTTTTACCCATTTCTTCAAGAGTATTGAAGTTTCGGTATGGATATGGATCGGTGATGATCATACCCTTGCAATAAAAAATTTTAAATAATGAATTTAATTTATAATATTTATTAGAAAATTTTGATTACGTAGATGCAAACCTCACCGTTGGTTTCGAAACTCGGCCACTGCGAGTGGTGTAAGTTTTAGACTTTTCGCTGTTGCTTGATCTATCATGTTGATTGTCTACTTTTACATTTTTATACTGACCTAATAACTTATGTTTACTTTCTATTAATCCTTGACTTTCTATTTGATTGTAGAACCCTAAAATATAAGCAGGTTTAAATCTATCTATTGATACTGAGCTTTGTTTGCCGAAAATATTAATTATATATGACTTTTCTCCTCTCTTAATAACTTGGTATGGACCTTCGTACGGTTGATGCAGAGAAGATTTTAGTACAATAAGTGGGGGAAAAATCGCAGTTACCTCTTGCGTAACCAGGGACCTTGTTCATCAATTATTTTTTTATTAAATTTCTCATTAGTCTTCTATTTAATTTTTATACGTCCTGATCGAAATCGTTGCCACTTTGTGGCAGGCCAAAGTCTTTGTTCAATGGAAAGTCCCTTTCCATTGACTCACCCTATTTTCTGCCTTACCGTCTGGTTACGAGGCAAAATCTGCGAGCGGGGATAGATTCCCAGTCGTTTGTAGCCATCAAAACCACTGAAAGAATCGTTTTTACCTCAATGGGTTTGGAGAAATTAAATTTTAAAATAATATATTCTAAAAGTTGCATATATCAACATTGAGGAGCGAAGAGGAGTCTGCAGAAGACTTGGTTGAGGAACATCCGTCAATGGACGGGAATTACGGGAGTGGGAGTTGCCCGTGATATATCACGGGCCTTTTCTAGGGTGATCAGCAACGTCGGGGAAACGTTCGCGCGCCATTTATGTCTGCTTCACATAGATAAGAAGCGACAACTTCCTTTTTTTGTGAAAGTGCTCTCGATGTGGCGAGGATTGGTTTTCTATCGAGACATAGGTTATTATGTATTTCCCATCGCCCGGTTATTCAGTTCAGTTTCCTGTACTTTAAGTCTCGATGAGATTTGAGCAATTGCCAATACTCCGGACCAGTTTTCGTAGGCCATATTTGCAGCTAGCCTCCACTTGCTTGCACTGCAAGCACTCGATATCAATAAATAAGTGCGACCCCACAGACACTTCCGAGGTCACTTTTTAACTCCGCACCGCATGCATTTCTTTACAAGTGCATTTAGCATTTTCTGTATAATGAATCTTTCGAGAATCTGCAGACCCTCTTCATAGAATGGCTTTACGTCCACTTCTATCACTGATTTATTTTCGACGGCGTGATGATTGCATTCACAACATTGTTGGGAAATATGATAGGATGGCTCGTCGCTCAAGAAAATGAACCTTACTAAATTTCCAACATTAGAATAACAATTGACTCTGTTGTCATTCTGGAGAAACTTATTACCCAGTAATGTCGATCGTCTCTCGGCAACATTTAGGGGCGAAGAGGAGTCTGCAGAAGACTTGGTTAAGGAACATCCGTCAATGGACGTGAATTACGGGAGTGGGAGAGCTGTTCCGAGTTGCCCGTGATAAGGAGGCCTTTTCGAGGGTGATCAGCAACGTCGGGGAAACCCCTAGGGCACTTAAAGAAGAAATACAATTGTGTTTTTCCTAAGTTCGCGCGCCATTTATGTCTGCTTCACATAGATAAGAAGGGACAACTTCCTTTTTTGTGAAAGTGCTCTCGATGTGGCGAGGATTAGTTTTCTATCGAGACATATGTTATTATGTATTTCCCATCGCCCGGTTATACAATTCAGTTTCCTGTACTTTAAATCTCGATGGGATTTGAGTAATCGCCAATACTCCGGACCAGTTTTCGTAGGCAATATTTGCAGCTAGCCTCCACTTGCTTGCACTGCAAGCACTCGATATCAATAAATAAGTGCGACCCCCACAGACACTTCCGAGGTCACTTTTTAACTCCGCATCGCATGCATTTCTTTACAAGTGCATTTAACATTTTCTGTATAATGAATCTTTCGAGAATCTGCAGACCCTCTTCATAGAATGGCTTTACGTCCACTTCTATCACTGATTGATTTTCGACGGCGTGATGATTGCAGTCACGACATTGTTGGGAAATATGATAGGATGGCTCGTCGCTCAAGAAAATGAACCTTACTAAATTTCCAACATTAGAATAACAATTGACTCTGTTGTCATTCTGGAGAAACTTATTACCCAGTAATGTCGATCGTCTCTCGGCAACATTTAGGGGCGAAGAGGAGTCTGCAGAAGACTTGGTTAAGGAACATCCGTCAATGGACGTGAATTACGGGAGTGGGAGAGCTGTTCCGAGTTGCCCGTGATAAGGAGGCCTTTTCGAGGGTGATCAGCAACGTCGGGGAAACCCCTAGGGCACTTAAAGAAGAAAAGACAATTGTGTTTTTCCTAAGTTCGCGCGCCATTTATGTCTGCTTCACATAGATAAGAAGGGACAACTTCCTTTTTTGTGAAAGTGCTCTCGATGTGGCGAGGATTAGTTTTCTATCGAGACATATGTTATTATGTATTTCCCATCGCCCGGTTATACAATTCAGTTTCCTGTACTTTAAATCTCGATGGGATTTGAGTAATCGCCAATACTCCGGACCAGTTTTCGTAGGCAATATTTGCAGCTAGCCTCCACTTGCTTGCACTGCAAGCACTCGATATCAATAAATAAGTGCGACCCCCACAGACACTTCCGAGGTCACTTTTTAACTCCGCATCGCATGCATTTCTTTACAAGTGCATTTAACATTTTCTGTATAATGAATCTTTCGAGAATCTGCAGACCCTCTTCATAGAATGGCTTTACGTCCACTTCTATCACTGATTGATTTTCGACGGCGTGATGATTGCAGTCACGACATTGTTGGGAAATATGATAGGATGGCTCGTCGCTCAAGAAAATGAACCTTACTAAGTTTCCAACATTAGAATGACAATCGACTCTGTTGTCATTCTGGCGAAACTTATTACCCAGTAACGTCGATCGTCTCTTATAAGTCTGCGCCGCTGCTCATAAACTCGATAACGTTTTAATGAAATCGTAAAATATATTCTTGGAATTATCAATATAGGTGTGGTAATTGTACCAATCTCGATACGCCGTTAACACCGATTGCGCGAGGGAGTCGAAAGCACACGTGTTATAAAAAGTGACATCTTTTGAAAATTTAGTACCTCCGAACCCATTTTGGTACAAACGAATCTTTCAGTGGTTTGGTGGTTTCAGTGGTTTCAGTCGCGACCCGCTTCTGGTCATGGCTTATTTAACAAGTCACCAACCGCTCGATAGGCTATTAATAAAAAATTAATAATATAAATAAATTTACACATTATAGGGGAGGTATCTAAGTCAAGTAACGTTCTTCTTTCTAATAAGAAGAAAGACTTAAACAATGTTTGCCCTTTTAATAATAAAAAAAAAACACTAATAACAAAATAACCTGACAACACAGAGTAATCCATTACATTCACAATTAATCTAGTAGGTATTCTGGTATTTCTGAAGTAATAATATACGATGTTAAATTACAAGCATGTTCAAATCGGGATTCATTGCTGGATGACCTAGAGTTATCACGTCATGGCGAGAAGAAAATTACGGGTGATTACTGCGGTATGCGGGCGAGCATTGTCCTGCATAAGTATGAATCGACTACGCCCCATTCGTCTACGCATAGGCAAGACGTGCGGCTCGAGAATCTCGACAATCTTGATCTTCGAGCCGTCAAGTTTCCATTAATGATTACCAATTGAGTTCTCGCAAAAAATCAGGCTCAAGATTGTACGTGAAAAGATCTCGGGATTTCTTTTCAAAAACGCGTACAACCAGCATTTACCTGCCATGCCTTTTTTGTTGAAAAAAAGGGGAAAAATTCTCCGCAGTCGTGAAATCAAAAGCCAGTTTGCATGGCTTAGAAAGTGAATGCTTTATTTTGAAAGTGTTGCTTTTCGGCCGAGGGTCGTACTCTTCTTGTTTTAATCGGTTTATGATTGAAGATTCTGGAAGCATCTCAGGGCGCCAGCTACTGAAGAAACCTACAGATCAGCAGGATGAAATCAATAAAAATGCTTTCGGAAGCTACCACACATTTATTAAATTATTCTTACGAATTGAAGTAACAAACTTTACAAACTAAAATTATATTATTCTTAAATTAGTGAGTTTTTTATGATTATAAACTACAAAAATTACACAAACAAGAGGTCATCAACTATGGATTTCCTTGTATATTTCACTGCACTGACACTGACTAGACTGAAGCGCCTTTAATACTTGTTCATCAAATTTGCTTTGTTTAGTTTTCCCTTTTCGTTGCGGGTGTGATTGTGCTTCTTCTGATAAATCAGCGTCATCCTGGTTTTATTCACTGGTCAATACTGCCTTCAGTAGATTGTGATTCCATACAGGGTACCAGAAACAACATACGCTCAAAGTAAATATATAGTCGCCGTTTAGAAGCTGCTTGTTCAGATTTAACAGACTTTTGAGCTTTAAGTTCTCTAGCGAAGCAGGTCCACAAGTTATTCCATTGTTTTGGATTTCATGATCTAAAGGAAAAATAAAATAATAAGTTACTCGGAATAATTTTATCTAGGTACTTAATAAATAATTCTAATGCTATCTGCTTGAATACTTACGCTTCTTCTGTGGTTTGCCAGCCATTTTATATATTCTCTTTCTCCTCTTCTAAAGAAACATCAGTCACCAGTGACTCTTCAATCAGCTTTACCTCTTCGTTATCCACCTTTAAAGGAGAAAAATATTAAATAAATAATCAAATAATAATAAGTATTGTGTATGTATGTATATCCTCACGCCTTTATCTGGTAATAAGTATTATTTTTCATTTTAATGTATTCAGTGACCTGCACCATTAACTTACTTGAAAGTCATCATCAAATAAATCTTGGGATTTGTCAGGTTTCATTGTTGAGGCAGCTAATGATTTATCAGATGTATCAGGTGCAGCTTGATTTTTTGGGAAAAGGTTTGAAAGTGCCCGAGCCTTGGTTATTCCTAACTGGTCCTGGTCTTGGTCCATTCGCACTCATAAATAATTCGTAAAGTTGAGATTTAACATTTTTCCCGAGGCCAATTTTCTGTAAAAAGTGTCAATGGAAAATTGACAATGGATCATTATCTGAATCAATACTGGCTAAGATTTCACGAGCTTTATGGTATAGCGGTTGGTCAAACGTTACGAACGCAATCTTTTGCTCTTGTTTTTGGCATTGTTTAGCCGCTTCTACCAACGATGTAAAAATGGTATCATAATCACTTGGTGGATTTTTATAAACGGCACAGGAATAATTTTAGAAGTATGATAAGTCAAATTATTATGTGACTTCTCCATGAACCAATTTCATAGTAGTCCGTAACATCTAAAATATCTTCTATCTGAACTGTTTTCAATTCATCGGAATTTTTGTTTTCAAAACTTTTCAATTTCACAAATCCAATTTCGCCTATATCTTCAGAAGATGGAATCTGATTTAATCTAAAGATGGTTTTCTTTGAAGGAACACAAGACGCCGGAGTAACAGCCATTATTCCACCCATTGCGTGGAACGTATTCTTGCCATCAATTGTGCATGTATTCTGATCCGCGTTGTCATAAATAAACTGAACGTATGAATCTCGAGGAAACGTATGATTAGCAAGGGTCCTTGATAATCGATGCTTCAAATCGCAAAGTTTCTTTATATGAGGAACACAAACCTAAATTAGATAATGAGTCGATCAATCCTTTAGAGCCATATTTTTTGTGAATTATTGAACGCCTCCCTCTGAGCATTCCACACACTGTTACACCTTTTTCCGCTGTGTGTGGCGGACAGGCAAACAAATAAAAATGAAAAAAAAAAAAAAAAGGAAATTAAAAAATAAAATATCTTTTTATGTACAACGAAATTTATTTAAAATAAAAAAAATCTATATAATTAAAAATTCACACACTTAAAAAAATAGTTATATAGAAAAATAAATGTACAAAAAAAAGAACAGGGGTTTGTGGAGATGGAACCCGAGACTTACCACCGAAGGAGAGCCGACTGTAGATGATCTAAATTTAAGCCAATTTAGTATATAATGAAAAAATAAATTCTACTAGCCGTTGAGCAAATAATCGAAAAAAAAAGAAAGGCAAACTTTGAACGGTCGCGCTGGGCAGCTCCCAGCTTCCCGCAGTCAGAAGTCGTCGAACCAGGGAGGTTTCGCGGGTTTGCTCGCGGAGACTCGAAGTTCGGTGCGACGTCTATGGCTATTAGGCCCTTCGTACACAACGCTACGCAAATCTTGGATACTAATGTTGTATACTACATTAGTATCTTGTCGCGAGTATCGAGTAGCGCATGGTCCGTACACACGACATTGAATCGCAAGACGTGAATTGCCTACCTATTCAGCCACTGCAGACGTAGCGGCTAAACAGATTACACATTTACAAAATGTCTGACACAAGTGATGATGAAACTATAATTTTGTACTATCTTTACCGGAAACAAAGAAATCGTCGTAACAGAAGATACTGGGTACATCCGTACATAGAAAAAAACATAAATTGCAGAGTGTTTGTTGCTGCAAAAGAATTACAACAAACAGATGCAAAATTCTTATCATTTTACAGAATGTCTAAAGAGAGTTATAGACATTTAGTGAATTTACTTGTTCCACATATACACCAGAGAGACACGCACATGAGAGAGTGTGTGAGCGCAGAGGAAAGGGTTTTAATAACAATCAGGTAATGTACAATTTGTTTTATTAAAAATCAAGAAAAAAGTAACAGTTCAAAGATTAAAGTAATACTGCTTTTATGAAATTTGCACAAAATATCAACTTTATCATTAATTCTGGGTATAATTTACTTCACCCATAGTGTTTTGGAGTAGATGAATATATGTAGTTTCATTTAGTCCATCGTTGGTTGTACATTGGATCATATTATTATTGGGCATTTCTATGCCAGTTGTTATCTGCGAGGATGATGCACTTGAAGTATTTGGTATATTTAGTAAGATCGGTGTTTGTGTAGGTGAGGTGTGAGGTACATTGAGTATGTTATCTATCACATCTATAACTTGACGTTTAAATGATCTTATTTGTGTCGATGTCATACAATTCAAGTCCGGCAGCAAACTTAACAAAAACATCTTGTTAGCGTTATTATTTGTCGACTCATTATTAACATCATTCTGCTTGCTTAATTTTGTTTTTAAATAATCATTGAAAAGTTCATCATTCTCACTTATTTTATTCTTACGACGCTGACGCTGAGAGGAGATTGATAGCGGGGTTGAAGTACGATCAGTTTGATGACTGGAGGATGCAGTAGGTGATGTCGGGGGCGGTGGTGATACTGAGGGCGGTGGTGATGCTAAGGGCGGTGGTGATATTGGGGGCGGTGTGGATGCTTGTGGTTCATCGTCTTGATTATTCAAATTAGGTAAACTGCCTGATGGAATTCCAGCTGATTTTATATAAGGAAGAGCAAACTGCATTGCATCTGTCAAATAGTATTTCTTTTTTTTTGATGATCCACTAGCCGGAGGTTTTAAGTTTCGCACGAAAACAGAACGGAGGTTTTTCCATTTTTCTTTCGCTTGCAGTCCTGAAAGTAAAAAACCTGGCAATTAACTGTTAATATTAAGTTCACTATTGGAATAATATCATGTAGAAAGTGTAAAGAAATAGATAAATATTAACATTATTTTAGGTATTTGGCAACTGGCGAAACATTCACATCGATTTCTTTATATTTCGCTCGAGGGGACTCTACAGTATCAAGAATAGTCGCAGAAACAACAGCAATCATATGGGATGCCTTGAAAGATACTTATATGCCAACACCGGATAAAAATCAATGGAAAATAATAGCACATCGTTTTGATTTGTTATGGAATTTACCCAATTGTTTGGGTGCTTTAGATGGAAAGCACATAAGAATAGAAAAGCTACCAAACTCAGGATCGCTTAACTTTAACTACAAGTCATATCATTCAATTGTTCTTATGGCATGCAGTGACGCTGATGGACTCTTTACATACATCGAAACAGGATTTGCTGGCAGGAACAGTGATGGCGGTATATTTCGTGCTTCAGCAATCAAACATTTCATTGAAGGGGGCAATCTTAACCTTCCTGCTCCTTTACGACTACCAAATGATGACAACAATTACAAATTTCCATTTTACTTTGTAGGAGATGAAGCGTTTCCGCTGTTACATTATTTGTTAAGACCTTATCCACAAAGAGTACTTGATAATACGAAAAGAATATTTAACTATAGATTGAGTAGAGGAAGGAAGTCGGTAGAATGCGCGTTTGGAATGATGACGGAGAAATTTCAGGTTCTAAGTACTGCGATTAGATGCCACGACTATATAAAGATAAATAATATCGTAAAATCTGTATGCATTTTACACAACTATGTTAGGAAAAGAGAAGGCATTCCATATAGTGCATATGAAGAAAATTCCAATAGCATACATGACGTCATCATACAACCTCAGCAAATTCAATTGAATGCGCACTCTTCGCCGAATACGTTAAGAAACTATTTAGCTAATTACTTTTTGAAACCTCAGGTAGCACTCCCATGGCAATACAATTATATTGTATAAATTTTAGTCAGTATAAATAAAGAAATTCTGTAAACGCGAAGAAATATTTCTCATTTCTCATACTCGGAAAGTAGTGTACCTATCCAAGTATCGATGCTTCATCCCACACGCGGGTCGGAATGTTTCATTCAAATTCATTCACAACCAAGGGCCGGAATGAATTTCAAAAATAGAACTAAATTTTCTTAAGATGTCAGCTATCATTAATTTAGATTTTTATATATCATACTTCATACTTCATACTAATATTATAAATGCTCGATTTAATCGAGAATCGATTTCAGAGCGTTCGATTCAAATCGAATCGAAAATCGATATTTTTTTCAGTGAATCGACATGCCTGCTAACCAGCAAGTTACAACAACATAAGCTATCATAATTAAATGCGTATACAAAATGTAAATACTATGAGCGTAAAATATAAAAGCTTAATAATGAAAAAAAATTGGTTCTACTACTTTACTATATTCCTGACTACTATAAAAAGATACCAACCTGTTAAATTAACGGCATTTCCTACTGCTACCCAACTTTTTTCCGTTATGTCTTTTTTAGAATACTCCTTCAAGTTATAATTATATAAACAAGAATGTTTTTCCACCTCAGAAACAAATTTAATATTTAATAATTGCTCCGCCATCTTGAATGTCTCTGCGACTAATGTGGCGAAGATCTTGTCCGGGCGGTAGCGCGCGACTGGCGCGACGCGAGTCGCGGGACGAATGTCGGCGACGCGACTAGTGTACGAACCTCAATGAATTTGTATGGCGGTAGTCGCTTGGAGACTAAAATCGTGAAGTATCGAAGATTTGCGTAGCGTTGTGTACGAAGGGCCTTACACGCTGGTTTGCTCGCGACGCTCGGCGTTCGCAATTTGCAGTCAAATTCAATGATGAACAAACGAGGAGTAGGTAGGTCGGAGACGCGAAGTCAAAAACCCGAAGACAAGAAAAAAAAACGAAGTCCAGAGAGAAAAAAAAAAACCTCCGATAATCAACCGGAGTCTTTATTTTGGTGGATGGCTATTACTTATTAATTAAAATTTCAAAGAAAATATGCACGATCACTAGATATAATTTTGAGGTACTTGGAAAAGAAAACTATGAAAAATGGCTTTAGTCGAAAGTAACTTCCTTCAGTTTTTGGCCGGAACAAAAGCTGACGACATGGTCTTCTCCAGTTTTATTAACTCGTCCCTACTTGACAAGGAGCCCTTTGATTGGTTCAATTTTGAACCTATGAGCGACGAGAAATACCAAAATTGTTGCCTTTATTTAAAATTAGAAAAATAAATAACAAGACCATAGTGCAATAAACACGCCACAGACAATAACAATAAATAAGAGTGCTACTGCCGCTTACCGAAGCTGTGCCACAGAGTAGCATATGTGTGACGACAGAACACTATATCTAATCCATCGGCTGTGCGACTGCAAATGGAAAATAATTAGAAAGGAATCGTAAAAATTAATGTAACAACACCTCGACAAGAAAGGTCTGCACGTAGCCCAAGATCGCCTTCAGTTATTATTGGTTCTTTCGTAACATTTCCCCATGCTTGATGGCTTAGCTCGCCAAAAGAAAATAAAATAAAATAACTTTTTGAGTACAATGTTATTTATTAAAATAAAAGATTCTATATAATTGAAATTCACACAGTTTTTTATATAGCCGACTGTATATGAATAAGCCAATGCTATGGTATTCGCCCGCCGTGCTAAACGACCTGTAGGATTAGTAAGATTAAAAAACTACTTCAAGCTTGAATGATCAGTGATGACTTTGAACTGCGGACCACCATCTAAATAAGGCCGAAAATGCTCTATTGCGAAGACAACAGCCAACGCCTTCCGTTCGGTTGCCGAATAATTTTGCTCAGCTTTGTTAAGCGATCGACTCGCGAACACCACGGGATGCTCTTGACCGTCCTGTCCTGACTGCATTAAGACGCCTGCGATACCGTAATTCGAAGCGTCACAATGAAATGAAAAGTTTTTTCAAAATTCGGGCAAGCCTAAATTGGGGCCGAAATTAAAGCTAATTTTAGGCGATTGAAAACTACCTCTGCCTCCTCCATCCAAAGAAAAGGCGGCGCATTTTTACGAGTGTTTGTCTGTCAACGCGTTCAAAGGGGCAGCAATCGTACTAAAATCTTTAACGAATCTCCTATAATAAGACGCCATTCCTAAAAATATTTTAACACCCTTACGACAAGTAAGCGTAGGAAAATTAACAATAGACTACCTTGAAAGGGTCTGTTCGCAATCCTCTCTCTACTACATAACCAAGGTATTTTAACTCTCTTCTAAAAAAATGAGATTTAGTTAAATTAATAGTGAGGTTGGCTTCTTCAAGACGCTTAAATACACGCCTTAAGAGGTCTACGTGTTCCTCAAAAGTCGAACTGACCAAAATGATATCATCTAAATATACAAAATGGTAACATTTAAAAAAGGCCTATCATCCTATTTAAGGCCTATTTAAGACGTTGCAAGTGCATCTGCCATTCTATGGAATCAAAACTGGGATGACGCTCAGACTCCTTGCTAAGATTCGTCTCTATTGGTTTTTTTGATTAGGTTGTTCCTGCTTAGGAGGCCGACAAGTGGGACATTGAGCCAAGTTGACTCCCGACATACCACACTCAAAACAAACAACTTTCTTCGATCGGCAAGTAACTAAAGTGTGACCTGAAGTCCGATAACAAACGCAATAGGTAGAACGGCTAGGTCCTGATGCTTCTTGCAAACGTTTCCACTCTATGGAAATTCTTCTCCTTGTACGCTAACTCTGGGACAAGCGTGTCCAACCCTAGGCGGATCCTTATACGATGACGCGCGTAAGACTCCCTTCCAACAATCGATATTTCGATTTTAACACCTGCAACGATGGAATGTCTTCCAGAGCCAACGCCGTAACGAATCTAGGATGACGATTTCCTTTAATAATACCCAATACTTCACTATCCTCAGCGCACTCTGACAACCGACTAAAGTAATTTAACATGACTGAAATGTAAGATGAACACGACTCCCCGGAACCTTGGGTTCGACTTCGGATCTCATTCCACAGGCGATCATCGTAGTCAAGAACTCAGACATCGGTTGCTGGCGCAACTCTTCCCAATTTTTCAGTAAGTCTCGAACCCTGCGATACCATTTAGAGCCTGAAAAATAAAACTGAAGGACTGCACGGAAACGCAACCTAAAGTCAATCGCGACACCAAAAAAAATTAATAAGAAAAAATAAATTAAGCAAAGCCACGCGCCACGCTTTAAGAATTTAAATCGCGTTTATCGAATACAAAATATTTGGTTAAAAATTGAATATTAAGTATGCGCGAACCGCCACGCAATGCCAGCTAACCCGCCTAATATCTAACTGTTAAAAAAAATCGGAATCAAAATAAAATTATAAGTTAATAATAACAATTAAAAAAAAATTAAGAGAAAGCAATCGGTAAATAATTGTTATAAAAAGAATGGCTCTCCGTCGGCAGAAGTTGTCCACTGGTCCTATACAAAAAAATGCACAAGAAAATAATGTTAAGAAACTAAATAAGAAGAAAGAAAGAAAATAATGCAAATAAAGTTATTAAAAAAAATTATTATGCTAAATACACTCAGGGGCACATTTAACCGGCCACCTACATTTAGTCAATTATTTCAAAATTGTATCGGATTTTAACTAATTTTTTTATAAAATTACTTTGGGTGAATCTTTGAGAACACAAATAAAACATGTGTAAGTTGTGAAATGGTTTAATCAAGATAAAAAATTTCAAAATGCGAATATGCAGTTTTCTGACCAAAAACGACAGTTAGCAAAATTTTAATTAAAAAAAAAATTATGCTCTACATTATCGCACTAATAACGTGTATTTCCTCCTCTGGCCCTAATCACATCTTGTAATCGATTTGTAAGCCCGTCCATTATGTCTTGGATGTCGCTTTGTGGAATGTTCCTCCACTCCTCAACAGCTGCAGTTTTCAGTTCACTGATGGTCGTAGGAGCTGGTGTTCGACTCCGAATTCGTCTTTTTAGGTTGTCCCATACATGCTCTATCGGGTTCAGGTCAGGACTCTGAGCTGACCATGGTAATATCTGAATATTGATGGCGTCCTAGTACTCTGTGACAATTCTCGCGGTGTGTGCACGAGCGTTGTCGTGCATTAAAACAAAATTATCGCCAATGAATGGAGCAAATGGCATCACATGTGGTTCTAGGACTTCTGTCACGTACCTGTGAGCATTAACGCTGCCTCTATCGAAGACCACCAACTCTATACGGGCCTCGTAACAAATGCCACCCCACACTATAATATCGGCTGTGCGACTGTGAATGAAAAACAATTAAAGAGAATAGGTAAAAAATATATGTAACAAAATAATAAGAATAATTTTATCTAATTGGTTGGCCAATTAGCGTCCACACCACCCAATTTAATTGGGCAATCCCGAATCGGGCGATACCGACCACCCAATGACCTTTAATTTCATATTTCCGTCCACACGACACGATTCGATTGTCAATCTAATCAAATTGGACGTAAAATTGTATCGTGTGGAAGCCATTTAATTCCGAAACGAGCTTTTGAAATTGCCATTCGGCACTCTCTTCATAGACCTTCAGCAATCTGTCTTCAGCGCAGTATATTTATTGGCCTCCGGTGGTGACGTAAGCAAGTCGCTTCCCTGCTAAATCGAGTCTCGACCTAACTTGGAGATGACCATGTTGAATTTGGTGTCGTCTCCCTGTTTTTGCAGAGCCATGACCGCTTCGAATTGGGCGAACCATAACCGTGGCATGTCCACCTAAAAGTCCGGTAACTTTGCCGACACGGTGATTGAAGCCAGCGCCATGTTGTCCTGTTCAGACGTTGTGCCCTTGACCGCTGCGGGTGGTGGTTCAGCGCTGAAACACCCCGAGGTATTTCAGCGACCTCCGACTCTGTGTTGAAACAAAACAAGAACACGGAGAGGTACCGGAAACCACCTCTGAGTTGTGAGCACCACGACCTCCGTCTTCGCTATGGCTAGCGACATACCGTGCTCATTTAGCCATGCGTTAATTTTGGTCGCCACAAGGCTAGCCAATCCCTGCGCTTCACCATAGCTCTTCGCAAGAATTAGCGCTGCCACGTGTTCAGCAAATCCCTCTAGCAGTACCTCAGTCGGTAGATCGAGGCGTAGAAGTGCATCCTAAAGGATTATACAAAGTTCCGGTCCTAAGACCGAGCCCTGGGCCGCTCCCCCACTCAGCTCCTTCGTGATCCCCTAAAGTAAAGTCCCCTAAAGTAGTCTCACATATCAAAAAACGTTCACATAGGTAATCACTTATGATACGGATGAGATACTCGGAAATACCTAATTTCTGAAGTGCCCGTCCACTTCGCGGAGTTAAATGCATTTTTGACGTCAAACGTCATCATAATACAGAGGTTGGTTGAATAAGAAATATATTTTTTATATGGTCCTTTGTTTCTATTGTCCCTATTGTTCTTTTTTTTTTCTTTCCATGCGGCCAGGGCTCGCTTCGAGGTTTCGAGAACGTTCGATGTGTACAGGCCTACGCTTTAACTTTCGAGAACAATGGAACGTGATCGTAACATTATTAATACAATTTCGAAGAACAATTCGAGAGGCAAAACGATCTCGAAGAAAAAATTTTCGCGCTACAATATACAACTAAGTCAAATTAATTTTGATTAATTTATATTTGCAAATTAAGCTATTGCATGCTTATATCAAATTGATTTAAGCTTAAATATAGACAACTCTATCAGACATTCACATTAAATCCAACTTGTATGTGTAATTGCTATAGCTTAATTTATTAAACTTTTTCAAATTTGTGTTTTTCCTCTTCTTCTTACTGAATATATTAAGACCTTACCTGAGCCGCGGCTTAAAATTCAAAACTTCTTCTGAATCTTCTCTTGTTTCATTAGATGTAGCAGGTCCCAATTTTAAATTGTCCATATGTCTCCTCTTCATTTTCGGATTCCTCCGAGTCAAAGTTCCATGTGACATTTTCAATTTCGACGACGTCATGGACGTCCTGGAACATTCCGCTTTAGGTGGACTGTCAAATAAATTTCAATCATTAACTTACAATGCCAGCCTCCTCTTCATTTTCGGATTCCTCCGAGTCAAAGTTCCATGTGACATTTTCAATTTCGACGACGTCATGGACGTCCTGGAAGATTCCGCTTTCGGTGGACTGTCAAATAAATTTCAATCATTAACTTACAATGCCAGCCTCCTCTTCATTTTCGTATTCCTCCGAGTCAGTTCCATGTGACATCAGACATTCACATTAAATCCAACTTGTATGTGTAATTGCTATAGCTTAATTTATTAAACTTTTTCAAATTTGTGTTTTTCCTCTTCTTCTTACTGAATATATTAAGACCTTACCTGAGCCTCGGCTTAAAATTCAAAACTTCTTGTGAATCTTCTCTTGTTTCATTAGATGTAGCAGGTCCCAATTTTAAATCGTCCATATGTCTCCTCTTAATTTTCGGATTCCTCCGAGTCAAAGTTCCATGTGACATTTTCAATTACGACGACGTCATGGACGTCCTGGAACATTCCGCTTTAGGTGGACTGTCAAATAAATTTCAATCATTAACTTACAATGCCAGCCTCCTCTTCATTTTCGGATTCCTCCGAGTCAAAGTTCCATGTGACATCAGACATTCACATTAATCCAACTTGTATGTGTAATTGCTATAGCTTAATTTATTAAACTTTTTCAAATTTGTGTTTTTCCTCTTCTTCTTACTGAATATATTAAGACCTTACCTGAGCCGCGGCTTAAAATTCAAAACTTCTTGTGAATCTTCTCTTGTTTCATTAGATGTAGCAGGTCCCAATTTTAAATCGTCCATATGTCTCCTCTTCATTTTCGGATTCCTCCGAGTCAAAGTTCCATGTGACATTTTCAATTTCGACGACGTCATGGACGTCCTGGAACATTCCGCTTTAGGTGGACTGTCAAATAAATTTCAATCATTAACTTACAATGCCAGCCTCCTCTTCATTTTCGGATTCCTCCGAGTCAAAGTTCCATGTGACATCAGACATTCACATTAAATCCAACTTGTATGTGTAATTGCTATAGCTTAATTTATTAAACTTTTTCAAATTTGTGTTTTTCCTCTTCTTCTTACTGAATATATTAAGACCTTACCTGAGCCGCGGCTTAAAATTCAAAACTTCTTGTGAATCTTCTCTTGTTTCATTAGATGTAGCAGGTCCCAATTTTAAATCGTCCATATGTCTCCTCTTCATTTTCGGATTCCTCCGAGTCAAAGTTCCATGTGACATTTTCAATTTCGACGACGTCATGGACGTCCTGGAACATTCTGCTTTAGGTGGACTGTCAAATAAATTTCAATCATTAACTTACAATGCCAGCCTCCTCTTCATTTTCGGATTCCTCCGAGTCAAAGTTCCATGTGACATTTTCAATTTCGACGACGTCATGGACGTCGTCGAATTAACACGTTAGCTGCGGCACCAATTTTTGCATACTTTCCGTTCCTGCGGCACGAGGTATAATCGGCCCGTACCGTGACCAGACGTTAGGGCGACACGCGGTCTATTAGACCCCACCTCCTTTTACAGACTAAAATCCATTTTCTGGCGCGAAATCAAAGATAAATGAGAATTTTGGTCCTTATTGATATAGACAGTGAATTGATGAACCCTAATCCACCGTCGCCCCGGGATCTGATGGCTAGTTTAGGAATTATTAGCAAAACAAAATATGGGATCATACACCTCGTAACGCACTGAAATAGGGCAAATTTTCGCTGCGATTAGTGATGGGAAAAATAATATCGACGTTTTTAAACTGTCTTAACTACGCAACGACTTGACCGATTTTGATCAATTATATCTCATTAGATCGTTTTAAGGGCAAAACAACACAAAGCTATCAAAGTATACATTTTTTTTTAAATAATCTAAATTGTGCTTGAAGGCGCCATAAAGAAAAAAAAACCGGCCAAGTGCGAGTCGGACTCGCGCACGAAGCGTTCCATTCTATACCATTAAGAGGCACCTATTACAGACTTATTATTGGAAAATAATATGGATGGAATGATATGGAAAATAAATAAATAAATGGATTACGGTTTATGCATAAGGTTTATCTTTCTATTTGTATATGAAAATCTTAATGCGGTTCACAGAATAGAAAAAAAAGGCAACCAGAAGTAGAAAAGAAACTGTCCTATTTATTCTGCCTCGGGCTTTAAAAATACACTTATTAGAACTTGAATTAAAAAATCAGTATCAATATACTTTTTTTATAAAAATCTCAATATATATGTTGTACTTATTTATGAGTGTTTTTCATTGAAACAGGGTAGACAATAAGATTTTTTGCACTGAGTGCACTGAGTCAAAATCTTTTTGGATTTTTTATCAGCTTCACGAGATGGTAAAAATGTGCGTAGTTTTTGGTAACAACCAACACATCTTCTCCTTTTTTCACCCTTTTCGAGGCAATGGCGTGCGCTTTCAGGTGCTGAAAAATAACAAAAATGTAAAGATAACGTAATAAAACTGACATTGTTACTTAGGTTAAATCGTAGATGAGAATAACAATGATAATGTAGGTATAACTGCATCAAATGAATGTGTTTGTTTTATACAAGCTTAGTTTATGAAAGCTTCAACACGTTGACTGTCAAGAAATATATCTAAGCATTACATTACCTGGGGTCTCATCGATTTCCTTTTTTATTAAAGATTCTATAAGTTTCTCCACAAAGAGTCTTTTTGGTAACTTTTTTCCATCAGTTTGGATTGAATTAAACACAATCCAGGCATTAATTAGCGCCGTACCAAATATTAGCTCCATTACAACTTTTCTCCACCATTTGATTCCTCTTCAAAGTTGTATAATAAGAAGACATCTGGTCAGAAAAGTCAATGCCTTTTTTTGTTTTATTGTACAGCAAAACACATCCCGGTTTTTTTATGCATTCGTCGGTTCCTCTCTTCTTTTTTCCAGTATCTATCAGGTTATCATCGTGATCTTTGCACGTAGTCAACATCAAAACATTCCGTTTATCCATCCATTTCATTACCTTTACGCCCTTTTTGTTCATTTTTCCAATAATTTCGCCTTTCTGCAATTTGTAACTAGTAACTTGCTTTGGCAGATATTTCCGTATTTTATTAAGTGTTCCACATAAAAATGTTTTTTGTGATAGAAGATCTTCTGCCAGGCCCAACGAAGTGTAGTAATTGTCTACTATTACGATTCTACCCATTTCTGTCAGATTTGTCATCAATCTTAACACTACTTTTTTACTGTGTTCTAATTCTTTTTTCTGATTTTTTTTCCCTGTATAAACCTCTAACTCAGAAGTATAACCTTCGGGAGTGCAAAGCTTATAAAGCTTTACGCCGTACCGGTGTGATTTGTTTTTTATGTATTGGCGAAAACCTAGTCTTCCTCTCCATGGTATCATGGTTTCATCGATTACCACATACTTTCCAGGATTTGCAATACGTCGAAAGTTTTCTGTAATCTTTGTGAACATATTTCTAATTTTATATAGTTTGTCAGTTTGGTCTTCATTACTTACATCACTGACATGCCAGCATTTAAGTAGCAATAAAAATCTGTCTCTTGTCATTACTGAAGAAATAAATTCGTTTCGATACAATTTGTTTCTGCTCCAGTATAAATTTAAATTAGGAACTCTACACAAACCCATTGCCATTAAAACAGCCAAAAATGTTCTCATTTCCTGAGAACTGGTGTCACTCCATTTTGTCATGCGTGAATTACGTTTCATATTTTGTTGATTTATTTGTATATACTTTTGTGCGTAAGCATTTGTTTCAGATACCATTATATCAATCATCTCATCTGTAACAAACATCTTGTATATATCTTCAGGTGTAACTCCCACAATCGGGGGTAAATTAAACGTACATTCTCCAGCGAATTCATTAAAAGTTATGGGACTTTCCGATATATTTTCCCACTCATCGTGATCTTTAGCTTGCGTGCCGGGTAATGTTTCGTCCGTGACTAAAATGTCATCTTCTGTAGCTTCTTCATATTCACTATCTGGAGATAAATCCTGATCTGAATGAATGCAATTTTCCATTGAAGCATACTCTTCCGAATCACTACACTCTTCCTCCGAAGGACTATAATCATTGTCAGTACCGCTAAAATTATCATCTTCCATATTATTACTCTCATCCAACTCAGGTGATTTTCGAATATTCTGCACACTGTGACATATTTTGTTTGTTTGTATTATATTATTGTTTTCGCAGTCTATATGTTCAATAATATCATATTCGACAATATCAGGTGATTTTAGAACAGTTGGCAATTTGTTATTCATGTCTCGTTTTCCTTTAACATTGTCATCAGGAATACTTTCTATAATTACAGAGACCTCTATTTCATGACTTTTTTTGGATTTGGACGGATTAAAGTCTTCTGAATATGTACATTCGGATGTAACATTTTCTCTCGGTCTTTTTTGTGTCGGAGTACGAAGTAATTGTTGAATGTTGTCCTCACTAAGTGATATATTACAATCCAGTAAATTGGAGCGTGAGATTTCTGACAAAGATCCAGCTCTGCTCTCCGTAGTTATATGAGGAAAATCTTTTGAAGGGTAACCTATAGGATTTTGTTTTTTTATTGGTGAGGTTGAAGCACTAGAAGCGGACAAGCGAACATTCTGCAATATTTGACAAGTTTTTCCGGTACTAGGACTGAGATACACTGTTTCTTCTTGTGTTTTGAGTTGAATAGTTTTTCGGATGTTTGGACTGAGGTTAACTGTTTCTTCTGGTTCTTTCACTTGATCAGGATAAATTGAATTTTTTTTAGTGGCAGTCTGAGCACGTGTTTTTGCTTTGTGTTGTAATGTTCTTGTATTTGCAATAATTATAGAGCTTGGGTGCCCATGTAAGAAAGTATATTGTTTTGTATTGTCATACTGTTGTTTATCAATGACACATTCTTGTTGTGAGCTAAATTCATGTAAAGGTACGATTTTTTCAGTTATATTTGGTTCAGTAGAAAAATATGTTTTTTGACGTTTATTTGTTGGAAAAATCTCTTCATCACTCTCATCGTCAAACACATTTTCAATTAGCAATGTTGGCCGATTGGTTGGTTGGACATCACTTCTCGGTGGACTCTGAAAAAAAATGACTCACATATTGTATTTTGCATAAACAGGCAGTTCTCAGCCACCAGTAGCTATTTATTGAGTGTACTGATCAAAACACGGTAAAAAAATAGAATAGAAATGACAAGAAAAAAAAACGATACGCAAATAAAGCTGTGTGGTGCCGGCGGCGAATAGTACCAACCCATTTCATCCCGTGGGTGTCGTAAAAGGCGACTAAGGGAATAAAGGAACACAGAAGACGGGCAGCAGCGTCTCTGAACCGTTTGACATCTTACTGCGATCGCCAACCCGCCTGCCAAGCGTGGCGATTATGGCAATTCCTCCCAAATGTTTGGGAGAGGCCCTTGCCCAGCAGTGGGATCCCTACGGGCTACTAAAAAAAAAAAAAAAAGCGGGCTCACCGACTAGTTTAGGTATTATGATATTCAAAGTAGGTACTTTTCTTTATAGACTATTTAATAGATCGCCAAAAATGTCTCTAAGTTCAATCATTTTCATATAAGTAACCAGGTTTGTAAAATATCAAAATGTCTTCGTCATAGTGACAATTCAGTACTTAATTAAAAATATTGGCTTTGTATGACCGGTACACTTGAAAATAGAATTAATTAATAAGCTGCTAGAGAAAGCCTTTGCTTGGTGATAGTTTAAACAAAGTGTTATTCTTAAATGAAAACCCTCTTTAGGTGGTGATACAACTCGTGAAAGTAAACAAGTTTCATCAAAATAAAAGAAAGAAAAAATATAATACTTCCTATACAAAGTCCCAAGAGTAAGTTTTGTGTGACAAGTTAATTTTATTACCAATAAGTATAGGTATCATAATTAAGGCAACCAGTTGGAACAACTGATATTACCTGTATACAAATTTTCTTAAAAAAGTATTTTTACAAACGATAAAAAAGTATTTTTATCGTTTTCTTATGAAAGTTGTTCTATTTCGCGAGTGGTTACAACCTAGGAGGGTTCGCTTTATTAGATGTTATATTATTATTCATGTAAGTGGTGCAAAATATAAACAGCAGTTTAAAAATAGAGATGAATTTGGCATGCTTATTCATTACAAAAAACAAACACACACACCACACACTTTTAAAGAAAGTTTTTAAGATTTGTTTTACAATAAATACTTAGAATCCCAGTCCCACTCCGTAAACGCTTTATTCATGAACCGATGATAGCAGATTTAATCGAGACGCATTAAGCCTAGATTTCGAGTGAAGACTGAAGCGAGTGAAGCTGCGGTATATTATATATAATATACTGTCATTTTATACCAAATAGTCTGTATGCTACATCTTTCTTCTCAAGCTTTATTATGGTCCAGATTATTTACATGCGATTACATTTGGCAGCACCTTATGTTGTTGAATATTATGTTAAAGGTTTAATATAAAAACGGTGTATTAGTTAGTGCAAAATTAATTCTCGTATCAAGCTTTTCACACAAGTAATCTTATAGATAAATGTTAGAAATATCATATCCACGCATGCTTATACAAAACGTACTTACAAACACTGTAATCCTTTATTTAAGATGGCTAAAAACAAAACATTTCATATTAAAATATTGAGTTTCTTAAATTACTAACACAATAATTTCTGTACTTTTACCATCGTACAATAATATACTCCGCCTGGTGCTCTCTTCCGACCACGTGACATATATCGTAAAATTTACATAAGTCGAATCTAACACACTTAACAAACTTGGTGATTAAAAATAGCCCTTTACATAGGTATTTTGTTGTTTTTAACTTTTTAGTATTATTGTAATAGCGCGGCCTACATAATTTGAGAAAACTTCAACTATCTATCTATCGCGACAAACGGACAGACAGCGAAGTCTTAGTAATAGAGGGTCCTGTTTTTATCCTTTCGATACGGAACCCTAAAAATCTTTAATATTTATATACCTACTTTCAAAACCTAGACAAAGAACTACTGAAATATTAATTATATTACTTACCTGTTTTGTCAACGGCTGCTTTGCGTTTCTTGTGGAGTTTTTCACTACCTACAAAAATATCAATTGAGTGTTAAGTCCTAATAATAATAACATTATTATCACGATATAGAATAATAGGTAATTCTAGATATGTTGCAAAGTATTAGGTACGTCAATAATCGTTATTACCAATAATATCTTTAGGTATAATATACTTAAGTAATAATATCTTACACTTACTTTAGGTACATAGCTACCAAGATAAGAAAAAACTAGGTACTTACTGAAGATTTTTTCATTAAAAACTTACCGGTTTTGGCTCTGTTTCTGGGTTTTTTAAAATTAACTTCTTCCGACATCGTTTAGACATGTTCGGCGCTGTAAAAGGACGTGCTCTCCAATCGACGTGATGCACAACACTGGTCGCGGGAAGCTCGCGTTGAGTGCGGTACGAGGTCAGGGGGGATATGGGACGTTTTAGCCTCGTTCCGCACTGCATTAAAATTATATTAATTCAGTGCGGCACGAGGCCTAAGACATCCGGTACCAAGGTAGGTACACCACCGAGTCCGGAACCATTAGTGATCTCAAATATATATTTATCTCTTTCCTACACTGGACCAAACCAAAGCTATGCCATTCGCACGACAGAGAAATTCACTTTTTTGCTTGCCGCACCACAGGGAAGTTGCATCAGGGGTGATTTAGGCCTCGCTTCGCACTTAACGTGTTAACTAATTTTCTTAGGTCATTCAATTAGGTAAAGAAGGAGGTCAATCGTCTTATCCAGCTCGGATGGGTAGCGTTGGGGAAGTAGCGTCCTGAGTTCCTTTTTTTTTGAGGCACTGGATTCAAATAATTTTTCAACCAATGTGTGTAGCCGGTGATGCCATATGGCGTGGCCTCTAACTATGGGCCTCGTAAGAAAACTCAGCGTCGCTCAACGAGCTATAAAGAGGGTTACAACAAGACATCGAATCAATAATGAGGAGATCCGTAGACGCACGAAAGTTACCGAAATAACCCGGTGAGACAAATTAAATGTTGTAATATACTTGCATATAGTTGTAGTTTCTTACAAATATTTTTTAAAATTGAAATATGAATTAACCAACACTTACCAATTGTAGTTTTCGCATTGTTCGTTTTATTGCTTGTAATAGTTTTGCACCAATTACTACATAATCATATCCACTAACGCTACAAATTTATGGACATTTACCGTAATGTCACTTTAAAGGGATACCAGTAGAAAATAAAATAAAAAATAGTCCTGAAACTATCTTTTTGTAATTTAGGAATATATCACGAAATTTATGTGATTATAATAACTTGATTTAAAAATTATTAAAATAATTGAAGTTCAATTAATTTACATAGTGTTTAATCTAAGATTTTTAAATCTAAGGTTTTAATGAAATACATTTTTGTAGTCTGACAAGATGAAAGAAAGGGACAGAAGGCCTTAGTTTGGCTATCTCTTTCTTCTCGGATTAGCGCTTGTGTAAGGCGCAATGAAAAACATACTTTAACTATTGGTAATACAGATAATTTTTTAAAACCAATTTTTTTGAAGTTAGCAATCTTGTTATAATAAACGTCCTTGCTTTGTATACTTTGCCAAATCGCAGTTCTAGCCTGAACAGCACTAATAAACTCTTCTGTATTGAACGACATGATGAAAACGTGCTATCGTTTCTAGCGATCAAACTGGTTGAACTTACCAGACGTCGCGAGTGAATCGCGCTCTCCGCCGCTAGTTCAACGTGAACACACACAAAGGTCTCAAGCGTTTGATATTGCCGGAGCGCGCTGCGTGCGCCAGTAGCTAGCTTGCAGGCCGCACGTGCGTTTCCTACGTGAACACTCGGATACTACGTCGTATGTTTGATATTTTATGACCGCGCCGTCCGCGAGTCAACGTGAACAAGCACTCACACTCGTAACAACTCGCTAGCGCTGTCTCTTGAATATGCTTGCATAGGGAACTGTGTGGTGTTTAGTTGAAAATATATCACCAACTCACTTATATCGTCAAAATATCTCCTCTTACTACCACTTTCAACAATCCATAGGTCATTAATCTATTAATTAAGTAGTGGCTACAAAATTTGGGAAGCTTCCTCAATATTCTGATTTGCATCAGGTGCGGGAGAACCTACACTCGTAGTGAAACGGTTCGCACGCTCTGGTGGTGCTGGTTACCGTTGGGTTAGAATGACCATTCAACGGTGCTGGTTACCATTTGGTTAGAATGATCATCCAATGGTTTGCACACTATGGTGGTGCTGGTTCGAAGGGGTTCGAGATAGAAATGTTTGTAAAATTATATTACTTCCCTTTATTGATCTCACTCACAACTTATATCTTATTATTATAACACTATTTTATTACACTGTATGTATGATGATTGTATGGTTTATTGGTATGTGGTATGTGAGTACGCGCTGGTAGCAAGATTGTCTTAATTAACACGGTTAACGAATTATCGTGTGATCGCAATGATTGCCGAACGCGCACTGTTCGGATGGTATGTGAGTACGCGCTGGTAGCAAGATGGTAGTACCACAGGTAACGAATTACCGTAGTGGTCGCAATGGGAGCCGAACGCGCACTGTACGGATGGTATGTGAGTACGCGCTGGTAGCAAGATGGTAAGCAACACGGGTAACGAAGAACCGTAGTTATCGCAATGGGAGCCGAACGCACACTGTTCGGATGGTATGTCAGTACGCGCTGGTAGCAAGATGGTAGTACCACGGGTGACGAAAGACCGTAGTGGTCGCAACGAGTTTATCGAGTGGCCAATTGTATATTAAAAGAGGTTTGTTGGTTATAGAAGGCCGTCGAAGGCTCGTAAGTACTTAGAGCGATTAAGATTTCTTAGCGTAAATATTAAAGTCCTTTAATTTAAGTCCGGTGTTCTTTCACCGCCAGAACCAAATTCGTAAATACACTTTCCAGAGGTAGCCCTGGTTTGCATAACCTCCTTAAGGCTGCATCGAGCGTAAGACGCGGGCGTTGTTTAGGTATATGTTCTTGTGGTCGTTGAAATGGTTGTAATGTATAATTATTGACATTATTTCCATGAAGTTGTTGGTAATTATGATCCGAAGATGGTGATGGAGTAGGTGCGCTAATCAATGAGTTGGAAATTGGCGATGGAGTTGGAGCATTATTTGATTGTTGGCAAATTAATGTTAAAACTATTGCCGTTTGCAGCTCGAGTAGGGCACGCCGTGGTGACATTTGTGACCGGTGATGTCAAATTTGATGTTGAGGGTAACGGAACAAGTTGATCTAACATTTCTTTCAGATTCGTTTTATAATAGACGTACATTTCTTCAAACAATTCATACTTGCTCTGAGTAAAATATGCAGCACTTTTGTCCGTCGATTTAGCCACAAGCGCCTTATGTCCTGTTTTAAAGTCTCGATATAATTGATCCGCCATTTCTAACCTTGTCTCCAAGTATGGTTTTTTCAGCCGGTCTCGATGTTTTCTTATAATTTCTCTCTGCATTTCTTAGGTTATCTAACAATTCTTCTTGGTATATAATTAGCTGCTCCAATGTAGATGTAGACATGATAACTCAATGTGATGATAGTAATTTAGTAATCCCGATAAATGTGCAAGGTAGTAACTCGTAGGTAGGTAATTGATAAACTCGCTCAGTTTGATAATTCACTCAAATTTCTCATGAAATATATTATATTCTCGACAATTACGATAATCACTTATTAGCACGATAGTTTTTTATTTCTCAACTCAATGTACATGTGTAATTCTCGTGGTAATTAATTTAAAAGAATTAAAAGTTCACAAACTCAACTTGCACAAAAAGTCACTCATTCGGGTTGTAAATCCTTTGTTCGTTTTCGTTCGCCAACCGTCGTTCGGTCTCCGGTAGCAAACAATCCGGTTCGATTGGACCATATGTTTTTTCGAATGTCTCTAAAGTATATTGGCCAATCGCCAATATATTCTCGACTTCGGTAACTCAATAAGGATAACAATTGCCCGTGCTGTCTTCCGAGGCATTCATCAGCACTACGATAATTGCGCAGTTCTCCTGTCAGATCATGTCGAAGAAATCTTCCCGCGTCTCCAAAATGGGGGCTTGAGTAGCGATGAATTTTCTTTTATCGTGGTAACAATCAATGTAATTCGCGTGAATGTAATCCGACCCGTTGCCAGCGGCGATCTACCAATTTAGTTTTGTCAACTTCACACGAGTATTATCCCAGAATCGAAGATTTTCGGATCGGTTCTTCATTATATTCTCGGGTCTTTTGAATACTTCGAACGTTACCGGTGAGAAGCTGGACAGGTGTTACCGAAAAATGAAAATGCACCTTGCACCAGTGTCTATAATCGACTTCAATATCATCCATGGATGGTACAATCGGTAAAGATTGTAATGGCCGTTGAAAGATCATAGCGCTTAACTGTTCGGCACAAAGACCAACAAGGTCATCTGATATGGACTTAAAAGATGAGTCGGCAGACAAGAGATCTTGTTTTATGATCGGATGTTTGTTTGTTAAGTCCTTAAAGAGGTTTGTGAACGCCTCTCTGCAGTAACAAACTGCAAAGCGACTGAGGTGGTCCTGACTGGAAAAGGTGTAGGTTTTTAAGATGGTTGCTAGAATAACTATCAGTAAATTATCATAGACAGCTCCTCTGTCTTTCCGGATTATTTGGGGAATTTTGACTCGGAAAGGCCATATTCCAAGCGATCCGACTCTTCTTGATATGCAACCTCATTGTTTAAAAGGACAGGCCCCAATATTTTTCCAATGAGGTTACATGTGGCATGCACAGAAAAGAGAAAGGCTGGTAAGGCAACACTAGAAATTTTTCGTATCCCTAGCCCGCCGAAACGAACCGGTAGATGCTTGAGTCCAGGACTGCTCCTTTAAATTTATATTTAATATTATTTCTAAATTCATTTTTACTAAATCATCTCTTTTATTGAGTAAATTTTGATATTTCCAAATAGGAGATGATCAGAGCAGAAAAGTAAATTTAGGTACAAAAGGCAAAATTTAAGAACAAAAATAGCCGAATGAGAGTTAATGCAGACTAATCTGTTGGAATAAGTTTTGAATTTAGTAATTTTCTCTTCGAGTATAGGTATCATGGCTTCTTCAAGAATTGGAAATCCAAGGAGAGCAAGCGAATCTTTGCTTATAACTTTTATATCTTTTGCCAAAACTTTAAATTTCTCTATAATTTCTATTTTAGTGTTGTTAACTTTTTCATGTACAAACAATAATTAATGAAATACTTTTCTTATCTTTAACATTGAACAATTTTTGCAACATCAATACAATAATGCCACCTGAAACATATCTTTTACGAGCACTATGACTTTGTTTCCAATATTCCTCAAAAAGTTTATGATAATTGCAATAATTATAGCCATCTGTTACTCTATTAACAATTATTCCTGATAGAAAATCATTACCCCTCTTTGAAAGATAATCCCAAATGCGATCTTGCCAAGGCCAATTAAGTAAACATAGCAACACTTCAACAGACCACCTTTTAAATACCTCTTTTTGTTGCTCTTCGTTCATTTGTGATAGTAAAAATCATAAAACATCAGTATAATATGCTTTAGGAAAATCGGTAAGGGCAATAGCACAGTCACATTGTACGTATGCTACATTTCCTGTACAACTTACGATTGAGTATTTCCTTTCATTTGGTGTTAGTTTTTGCAAAAAATACCAGTATCTACTTTGATACCACCAAATGCTGCAAATTCAAATGCATATTTATAAGGAGAATTATAGTGTTTTAATACTCACGTTGCCATTCTCTTTCAATCATTATTTGCATCTTATCTAATTCTCCCATTATATCATACGTCCAATCACATTTTCAATTTCGACGACGTCATGGACGTTCTGTAACATCGGCTTTCGGTGGACTGTTAAATAAATTTCAATCATTAACTTACAATGCCAGCCTGCTCTTCATTTTCGGATTTTCAAAGAGTTTATGATAATTGCAATAATTATAGCCATCTGAAATACTTTTCTTATCTTTAACATTGAACAATTTTTGCAACATCAATACAATAATGCCACCTGAAATATATCTTTTACGAGCACTATGGCTTCGTTTCCAATATTCCTCAAAAAGTTTGTGGGAGTGGCTGGTTATCTGTCCCTAAAGGTGATAGTGGAATGAAAGGCGAGTCTTAACGTCACTTATTTATTATACGTGTTACACGTGTGGGGACAACCAGCGCACTGCGGCTACGCAGAGCTCGACCTATGTGCCTGGTCCGTTGTAGAGTGCTGCGTCAGCACCGCTACAAAGTTTATGATAATTGCAATAATTATAGCCATCTGTTACTCTATTAACAATTATTCTTGATAGAAAATCATTATCCCTCTTTGAAAGATAATCCCAAATGCGATCTTGTCAAGGCCAATTAAGTAAACATAGCAACACTTCAACATACCACTTTTTAAATACCTCTGTTTGTTGCTCTTCGTTCATTTGTGATAGTAAAAAACATAAAACATCAGTATAATATGCTTTAGGAAAATCGGTAAGGGCAATAGCACAGTCACATTGTATGTATGCTACATTTCCTGTACAACTTACGATTGAGTATTTCCTTTCATTTGGTGTCAGTTGTTGCAAAAAATACTCAGTTGTATAAAGGAACGGGGTGAGCGTTCGGATTTCAATAAAACAATTCCAATAGTTTTAGGCAAAAGTACATACATTTATTAATAGATATCATTTTATCGTTTTACATCGGAGAAAATAACCACTAATACTCCTAGAGGTAAACTGCTAGAGGTTACTGATTAATTAATTAAAATAATACATAAACTTTGTAATATTATATAAAAAAAAAGATACAACCTGGTTTTCCTTATACTCAACAATACACTTGATACTTTAAGACTTGTGCGCCGCGGCCACTTTTTTTCTTAAAAAATTACCCCTCCCTGCTAATAGATCTACTCGTAAGCATAGTGTACATTCAGTTGAGTTGCCCTTTATGAAAATATATAATAATAATAATAATTTATTTTCTTAGTAAATTACAAATAGATTTGATTTTGACCCCTACGGTCCTATTACCTATTAAGGGGTCAATTAGTAATATCTGTCAAACCTACATTAATAATACTGTGTCCTAACAGTTGCTACTTTGTTACAACCAAATGCTGCAAATTCAAATGCTTATTTATAAGGAGAATACTCACGTTGCCATTCTCTTTCAATCATAATTTGCATCTTATCTAATTCTCCCATTATATCATACGTCCAAAGTACCACTAGATCCTGCTGCCTAATTTTACTCGGATCTTCTTCGCTGTAAAAAGAGTATTTGCGATTTTCAGGCATTTTATTCCGCAGCTCCAAAGTATCATCCTCCAAACAGAAAATGCATGCTATTTGATAGCGGTGGGCAATGTCTAATTTCTCGTCCTTAATTAATAATTTTGCCATTCTCTTAAGATCTACTGTTCCATGTGGCGTCCAATAAAACTCTTTTGGCAGAGATACAAAGAATTCTAAATTGCCGAAGACATGATATTCCATTCATTTGAATATTTCAAGCCTATTGGATTAATAATGTATGCTATTTTCTCTTTTAAAGGTCGCGGTCCTACTAGTTATGGTACGCGGTGTTCTCTGTCTCGGCGGCAAAAGAACTCTAGAACCCGGAGTTCCGCTCTGACCGCCGCGGTCTGACTGCCTGCTGTTTGCGTTACGTGGAATTCTATCTATATCCTTCTCTGTCTTTCAAGTACATTCAAAAAGAGATAGCTTCATTAAGCGTGAAGTTAGACACAATCGCCGTAACATTAGCGAGTAAAGTAAACATTAGCGAAACTTATGATGCGACTTATATCGAAAATCATTCGAAGTTCGTTTATTCGTTATCGACAAAAGTAAACCAACGTCATATTTCGATAGCAACTCATGGTAGTGCTACTGCTTTCGCAACACACACTTAGCAGTTACTCTCGTTGAACTTGATGGCGGAGTGGGCCTTACCGACCTTTGTTGTTGATTCTTAATAGTATCTAGCAGAGTTTCTTGTAACCGATTTAAACTTAGTAATAGGTTGTTCCCAGCCATTGCAGATAAAATGAAGTCTTGTTTATAGGACATATTTCCGACTGTACAGCGTTAGCACTTTTTTCTAAACTGATTAGCTTTTGGTTAATGAGTTTGTGGTGTGTTTCAATCTTCCTCATTAAATTAAATTCTGATTCTATTACAGACGTCTGGTTTTTCCATAAATTAGTTAAATGTTTATAATTAGATCGTATGGTTTCTATGTCCTTTGCGTATTGTTCCGCGAAACGAGAGTCTAATACCCCGAAAAGGTCGTTCGCGAGATATCCGACACCGTTGAGCTGAGTTAGTAAAAGTTCGTTTTAGTATTATAACTCATAGTAATAGTGGTTTGCTTGCTGTATTATCATATTACAAGGCGATTGTTTTTCAATGGTGGTACACAATTTTTCCAAGTAATATGTTATTTTATTTAGGAGTAAGTTTTTAACATTTTTTAACCCTTTCATCAATTGACAAGTATTTATGCAAAATACTAGAGATATTTCGTTTGCAACTCTTTTGCCTTCACTTTCATCCTAGTAATAGCAAAACACTTTGCGCGTCCCGTTTTCGTAAAAGCACAAATTATATACAGCCATTCGTGTCAAGGCAAAAATTACTAAGTGTAAAAAGTTAAAATCGAATACCTACCAAGTGTAACCAAGTTGGCTGAAACTGTTCTTCAGGGTCTTGCTGGTCTTCGTTTTCTTCGTCAGGGTTACGATTGTTACTTTCAGCTTCTGCAAGAATTTCTTCCTCAGTAGCTAAGACACTGTCATCTATTCCAATAAATTCCTCTATCTCAATTCTTTGTTCTGTAGCAGTAGATCTTTGCAACTGAGCAACCAATTCAGCAAGTAGTACGTTGTCATCTTCATCTGTAGATTGTATCATTCTCGCTAGCGGAATATCATCGTTTTCAGTCAACATTTTCAGTTTGAAAAAAAAAATCATCAAAATCCGATTTAAGCTCCTTGTAGGGAATGTTTTGCAGTTTACAAAACTCTACTTTAATTTTCTGTACGACCATTATTGCCTCAGTAATTAACTATCAAAGTCAAATGTGACTTTTCGCTTTGAACGACGATAACTTAGTGACAAATCATCGTATAGACCTCATGAGGAGGTCAAGTTGTAGGGAATTAAATTCTCTAAAAGAGCTTTATAGTGCCATTATACAAAAATATTGTTACTGTTTTTACAGCGATTTCAAAATGAGCAAAAATTTTGAAAAAAAAATTTCCGTTGGTTTTCTGACGATTACTCATAAACCGCAAACGAAAAAAATATTTGAAGCTCGGATTCATAAACTAGAGACTTGTTTAATCACCTAAAAATTTGCAACTTTTTTTATATTTTAGGCTCATACTAGTTTGATCTTTACTACGTATAAATCTATACTTATAACTTGCATGTTGTGGTGACTATAAAGTAAAAGATATTACATAACTGCTAGTATTTATTTAGTAACACCGACTACAAACGCGGCGAGTGTCCGGTCGCACTCCCGCGGCGAGACTGTCCGCTCGCACGCAACACCCACATACACACGAATACAATATATAACCCTACATAACCTATATAACCCTATATAACCCTTTCTAAAAAAATTATATAATCAAAATATTTAACACATAATTATAAAATATGTAAACTTATATAATCTTGTGTAACTTCAGAGTTGGCTTAAACATTATTGTACTGCCTTGTTTCAGGTTAAGGTAACACACCGGTGACACTAATGTTTGGTGGTGTAACCAAAGCGTGATGGAGCAACCGCTTGGTTCTATGCACACACAGCTTATACACTGTTAAGGCTGCGGACCGTTAAAAATTGACTCTCGTCGAATTTTTGGCGCTGCTTATAACCTTGTTTTCAAACTAATTTAGGAAAAACTTAGAAATATTTTTATAACCAAGAAAAATTTATAATATGGTTAATAGTTAAGTATTTTTTAAACGTTTGTTTATAGGGTATATATTAGGTAAAAATGGAGTTAAACATAGCTCTGCCAAGCCCTGCAGTATGTTGAGCTATGTTCACGGACTAAAGACATAACAACTAATGATAAATTGAAAAATCTATTCAGGTATGAAGTTTTCTTATGTGGTCGTCCTTAAATTAACCTGATTATTTTTTTGCAAAACTAATTCATGTTCTTAAGTAAGAACGTTAAATATTGTCTTTTATCAAATTTTTCACTAATTATTTTTTCATTTTTAACATAATTACGTAACAACAATCAGAAATTAACATTTATAATCATAATAAAAAGGACATGTGTTTATAGGTACAATAAAAAACTATGTTTTCTGTATAAAAATTAAGAAAAGTAATTATTTTATTGATAAGAAAATACCGGCAATCAAACTCCTCAGTGACCGGTGAGCGGTCGTTGCGTTCAGACGTGTGCTCCGTGTTAAATTTTTACATGTTTTTTTGCGCTCGAACAAATATCTTTGTCTCGCTCACTCTCAGAGATTTTGCGCTTCTGTTAGCATATCGAAAGTTGCTTTACTTTATTTATTTTCAACATTATTTTCGAACTTTTTGGTAGTTAGTTAGTTTTTGTTATATATATTATTATTGGGTCATAATGGAAAAAGATATGCTTGTCTAAAAAAAGGAAATGCAAGTCAAATATCATAAGCATTATATATTATATTCGTATATGTTATATTGTATTATATTATATTATATATGTTATAATAATTATAAAAAAAATTAGGTATATATATTATTACTAGCTTTTATGGAAGAGTGAAGGCTCCTGGCACAGGCTTCCGTTTAAAAAAAGTCTTCAATCATGTAATATTATCTCAATTTCTAATAATGAAATGAACACAACCTTATTCACAATAATAATATCGATAATCTGCTAGCAACTTTTCTATATTCTAAATTAACTAAAACTAATTCTAAAAAACAAGTCTGTTTCTAAAATTTCTAAAACTTCTAAAATTTCTACATTTCTAACATTCTAACATTTCACATCAACATTCAACATGAAATTAAAAAATTTCTCTTTCTAAAATTTCTAAAACTTCTACATTTCTAACATTCTAAAATTTCTAACATTTCTTGGAGCTAGCGCGCCGACTGTATCTATTTATTGGATTAACTATTATAGCATAACAAATGCATGTATAATATATTTAGAAATGTTGAAAATTGCGTATTTTCAATAACATGAAATTAAAAAATTTCTCTTTCTAAGTCTCTTATTAAAACTTCTAAAATTTCTACATTTCTAACATTCTAAAATTTCTTGGAGCTAGCGCGCCGACTGTATCTATTTATTGGATTAACTATTATAGCATAACAATGCATGTGTAATATATTTAGAAATGTTGAAAATTGGGTATTTTCAATAACATAAAATTAAAAAATTTCTCTTTCTAAGTCTCTTTCTAAAATTTCTACATTTCTAACATTCTAAAATTTGTTGGAGCTAGCGCGCCGATTGTATCTATTTATTGGATTAACTATTATAGCATAACAATGCATGTATAATATATTTAGAAATGTTGAAAATTGGGTATTTTCAATAACATAAAATTAAAAAATTCTAGTAAAATATTAAAAGCAATAAGTAGAGCAACAAACTATTGATAAATTACGAATATTATAACGCAGGATGTCAGCGGAGGTGGTCCCCACGCGCACGGTTTTTTTCGACTCTATTTCGTAGTTTTGCACCGATAGACTGAGCCCTTAACATGCACACCAAACAGAAGATGGTTGCGATCGCCGTAACCGCTAGTCCCAGTATTTCTATTTTGGATGTCGATGCTCCATTTGCCGCATTTTGGGCAATGATGAGTTCTTCTGATTTCTTTTCCACTGAGTATGTCTTTTTCATGTAGAGTATACTTTGTAGCAAAAAAATTAAATAGTTATATTATTTACTGCTCTCCTTAGCTAAGCTATCGATGCGAAGTGAGAATTTTTTGCTCAAACATCATATTTATACTCACTACGCTACCCCGCTAATAGGGGTATCTGCCAACTCTGCATTTACTGACAAAAATATATGTTAAGGTTAATGACACTAATTTCTTAACAATCAAACCTGACCGGTCTCTTTACTATTCTGCCAGCCCGCGTTATTTTGAACGGCGTGGTTTCAGTGTCATTGTCCTGCTGCTGATCTAAGCTACTGGACAATGTAATGTTGCTTTCTTGCAGCATGTATGCTGGTTTGAGTCTATCTATTGAAACATTACACAATTTATCGTTAATTAATATTTAAAAAAAAATTTCCATTCCTTTCCCATGACTTTATACTTACCGCGTCTATTCTGAGGAATACGTGTGAACAGGAACCCAAATCAGCATGTACAAACATCTTATTATTACTGAAATCCTTACTACTAGGTCTAATCTTACTTAAAATATCTCTTAGCCTAATTATGTAAGCTTGTGGATTGTCTATTTTGGAACACTTTTCCCAACAAAATTCACCAGGTAGACGTAGACAATGCCCTAAAGTGAATTCTGCTGTGCTTGTGAACGCGCTATCTACTTGACACGCGGCTCTTAGTCCTAACATAACCGTAGGTAATTCTACCAGCCATTCCGAATTATTTTTTAGCCCAGCGATTAATGCGGTCTTTAACGACCTATGCCATCTTTCGATCTTGTAACCCCTCTGGTGCGCTTGGCTTGTTTTTCACCTAGCTGCCCCAGATCGATACCACCGACTAGGGTTCAGCAGGCAGAGGCACGAGACTATGGGCGCCTTTTCTGGAGAGAAGAAAGAGGCCCTATCAAATTAAACACGAGACTTCCCACAACACAATTTTATTATATAATAATAGGTTGAGATACAATTACATGTGCAAATGCTAAATTATACAAGTTAATTACAATATTAATAGAAGGTAGGATGCACTTGATCCGCCTAGAATGAAAGTAGACAAAATAGCACAGTTAGCACTTGTGCTATTCTACAGATTAAATGGCACGTTGAAGACGTGCGTAGTGACGAGTAGGACGTATACGTTATGATGCCCCGAGGGTGGCTGATAGAACAGAAATAAATAAATCTAGCTTTGATGACGCTCCACGGGATCAGCAGAGATGGTCCTCAGCGTGGAGACGTGGCGCAGACTCGATAAAGCACGAAGGGCGTGTATCATGCGTTGGCGTGACGAAGGGTCCGGGAACCGGAGACAGGTGCTACCAACTAGGTGGTAGCCACTGAAGCCTTCCGACGTGGTACAGTGTAGCCTTCCTACGTCAGTGGTACAATCGACCGCGCAAGAGTTGTGCGTGGGCCTCGGCGATCTACTTCTACACACAGGCGATGCTCGGATCGTGTCGCAGTTTCTTCTCGATTCTCCAACTCAGGGTAATCGAGAGTAGGAGGGCGAGTAAGCAAACGTCGTTAATTAAGTAAAAATATAAATTGTATTGAAGCGTCCGAAAAGTCCATAAATAATTCACTTTCGAATTGCCTGCCTTGATCCGTGGTTATTTCCTTCGGACAACCAAATCTGCAAATCCAACCTTCATAGACTGCCTTTGCAACTGTCTCGGCCGTCATCGTCTGTCTGATCATCGTTACGCAGTATCGGAATCCTTGTTCCGTCACTGGTAACGGTCCTATTAGATCTACATGTAAGTGCGCGAACCTGTCGCTTCCGCCGAAACTGGCAAGTTTAGATACAGTATGTCGCATTATTTTGCTTTTTTGACATTTTATACACGTTTTTGCCCATTTACCTATGTCTCTGTTCATCCCAGGCCAAAAAACTTTTTTACATATTAATGTCGGGGTCACCACTTTAGGCTCATACTAGTTTTATCTATACTACGTACTCGTATAAACCTATACATATAACTTGCGTGTTGCGGTGACTATAAAATAAAAAATATTACATAACAGCTAGTATTTATTTAGTAACACCGACTACAAGCGCGGCGAGTGTCCGGTCGCACTCCCGCGGCGACTGTCCGCTCGCACGATTTCGTTGCTCGCACGCAACACCCACATACACACGAATACAATATATTATAACTCTACAATATCCTTTAATTGTTGCGTTTAGTATATATACTGTATAGTACTACAGTACTGTGGATAACCATAACACACTGTTAATATGAAATTGTGTTTATTTCAGGGTGAAGAAACGACTGAAGATACAGATACAACTAACACGATTAGAACTGATGAACTTAATGAATCAAACCCAACCACATCAAATCAAAGAATCATCCTCCATGAACCCAAGCACATCCAATCAAGAATCGTCCTTTATGACACGCAACACGGCCGGTCAGAAGGAGACAGAGGAATCCACCAGAGCTGATAGAAGCTAAACAACATATGGAGCAAGCATTCAATTTCATGAAACAGGTTTCCAAGGAACATCATCACCCAAAACATGGGAATGAGGAATGCACCATCTTTGGGAAACTTATAGCAAGGAAGATACGAAAACTATCTGAAGAGCGTAGAGACGTCATGATGGTAAAAATAAACCAGTTATTTGTAGATGAACATATTATGTTGAATTCTCCACGCCCATATTCTTCAACAACAACTTATACACCATCGCCACTGATGTTCCAAGAAGTGTATGTACCCACAGAAGAATTTCAGCAGACTCCGACAGCGGCAAGAGAAGAATTTCAGCAGACTAAAACCGATTTTCCTTCATATCCAAACCCTAGCTATGGTGGTTCGGCTAAGCTTATAATTCCCAACACTATTTATGATGGTCCAGCTAATTCATTCCAAAATTTATTAATATTTTAAAAAAGTAATTGAAAAATCAATGGTAATTGAAAAATTATTTTTATATCTTTCATCAATAAAAGTTTATTGAAAGTAAACATTTGTTTATAAGGTAAACAAATGTTTAATTTCAATCCTCCTCCTCTTCTTCTTTTAGAATCTGGTACAGAGCAGCGGCGCACACTTCCATAACAATTTTTGATATATTTTGGCTTGATATTTTAAAGGCAAGATGAAGACTTTTGTAACTATCTCCTGAAGCTAAGAATCTCAAAGTAACTGCCAGTCTCACTTTCGAAGGTATAGAATCTCTCCACTTTGTGTCCTTTTTATGGATAAGAGGTCCAATTTTTTGCAATAAAAATTTAAAATCTGTATTTGACATTCCGCTGCAATTATCAAATTCATTCGAAGGCTCTGCTAACATTTCTTGAAAAAAATTCTGCATAGATTCCCTGGAAAAAGAAAAATTTGTATGGAGGAGACGGAAACCACAACTCTTCGCCATACCGCGCGCAAGAACGGATATGCTTGGCAATGCTCCTCTGACACGAGCCTTAATAAAATTGCACAATTGATTGACCTGTTCCATTGCACGATGAACGAATTTTGTAGAGTAGGACCATTTGTAATATGTTATAGTAGGTAATTTAAGTTTATTATTAAGTATTCTTGGGCATATTTTCGAAATTTTTGTAATTTTTATAATTTATGTAGGTAATTATTTAGCCTGGTGGTATTTGCAGTTATTTGCATGATTACCAGAACGTCAAATATTTTGCCACATACAACAAACACGCAATAGCGAACACAAATAGCCATGTGAAGTGCCACCATAACATGAAGACTTATTCCATTGCATATTAAATGAACCGGAATCGGACGACCAAACTAAAATAAAAAAAGACATAAAAGCAAAATCTAAATTAATATTACTTGTGGATCCAATATTATATGTACACATCCAAGAGCAAGAGCATTTGAGGATAGTGGATTGACTCGAAAAGTGGGTTTATTAAAAGAACTTATAAACACCAACTTTGAAAATAGTCTGTCAGTGAAGGACTACGTGAACAAAATAATGACAGCCGCACACAAACTAAGAAATATAAAATTTCATGTGGATGATGAATGGTTGGGCACTTTAATGCTGGCAGGGTTGCCAGAAATCTACAGGCCAATGATTGGAAAGTTGGATTGTAAAGTTCAGGTATGAAGATCAGTAAAAAATAAGTTGTTACAAGAAGTAAGGAATTGAACTTCGCAACACTGACTGAGCTTTAGCTTAGCTCTTGGTGTTTTTTTTTTTTTTTTTTTTTTTTTTTATATAAGTCAAGGCAGCGCTTGGCCGCGATCTCACTTGATGTTAGGTGCAGATGCGGCCGAAGGTGGACCACGCTTACCTAGTAGATGCCCATTTACCCTACGTTTGAAGACCCCGAGATTGTAATTTTGGGGAAACACAGACGCAGGCAGTGAGTTCCACTCCTTAGCAGTTCGGACAAGGAAGGTGGAACTGTAACGCTTCGTGCGTGACCGAGGAACTTCAACCACGAAGGGATGAAACCCCCGCCCGCGCCTCGTGTTTCGCAAGTGGAACGGTTCCGGTTGGATCAAATCGAAGAGAATGGACGCACACTCTCCATGGTGCAGACGATAGAAAATTGATAGACATGCTACTTTTCGGCGATGCTGTAGGCTTTGAAGTTGAGACTCCACAAGGGAGTCGTCGCCAATGAGTTTCTTAGCTCGCCTTTCAATCGAGTCCAGTGCAGCCAACTGATATCGGGCAGACCCATCCCAGAGGTGGCAGCAGTACTCCATGCAGGATCGGACTTGTGCTTTATATAAGTTAAGGAGCTGTCTCGCAGTGAAGTACCGCCTAACCTTGGAAAGGATGCCCAATTTTCGGGCAGCCGTTTTGGCAATGGACTCGATATGCCTACCAAAGTTCAGATCGGAATTAAGGTCTACACCAAGAAGTTGCATGTGGTCTGTGATTGGAACAGACACTCCATTTACGTGTGCACGCCATTTATTTATAGCTTAGCTTAGCTTAGCCTGGCTTGCTTAGTTTAGCTTTGGCATAGCTTAGTTTTCGGTCTGCAACCAGCTTAACACCTGCCGAAACGCAAAAACTTTATTGGGAGAGGTTAAAAGAGAGAGATCCTGAGAAGTTTTTAGCACAACGTAGAAAAAATGCTGACAGAATACGAGAAAAAAAGGAAGAATATATCAGAATTCGCTCCGTCTGAGCAATAAACTCTTAGAAACAGCGGAGAAAGAGAAAGAAAAAAAGTGTAGAAGAACCGTCATCATCCTTACGCGAAATTGTGCCTTCTGCAAATCACTCTCAGCTTTTAAAACAGAAAAGAAATGAAAAATAGAAGACTTATTTATAAATTGAAGGAAGAAAACATCACACTAAAAAAAACAGCGAGAGCATTTCAAAAGAACTTTAAAAAAATTTAAGAAACGAATAAACAGATGTATAAAGAAAAATAGTGACCTTATAGAACTGATCAAGAAGAAAGGCAATTTGATTCATAATTTAGAAGAAAGGCTTAACCCCATAGCTATCATGGAAAGTAATTTTGACCAAATGACCCCTACTTCTAAGACAAATGCTTACATTAAACAGAATTTGCCCGAAATCCGTCCCGAAGAAAAAATTTATAACTGGAGCGACCGGCAAATTTGTCACTATACCATTCCCAAATTATCTGGTTTAGCTAAAAAATGGTTACAGGGGTTGCCGTCCGTTTTATATTCTTGGAGTGAGTGGCAAGAAAAATTGTAGTTAGCATTTCTCACTAATGAAAATTATGGTGAGTTTTTAAGCAGCATGTTAAAATTCCGGTGTCGCCTTGGCAGCCCTTAGAGGTTTATTACTATGATAAAATGGCACTTATTAATAAGTGCGAAATAAGTAGTAAAAAGGCTGTTGATGGTCTTATACATGGCATTGACGACAAATTCGTAAGAATGAGCGCGGGTGCATGCATGTTTCCTACACCTTTATTGAATCAATCAATCACCTTTATTGACCTTATTTATCAAGGCCCATGTGGGGCTCAGAGGCAACGAGCGGGCGGATGCCTTGGCTAAGGAGGCGGCGACTCGTAGCAAAACTATACTGCGCTACGACAGGTTCCCGCTGTCCATGGCAAAGCGCCTCATTAGGGACAAGTCAATCTGTGAATGGCAGACCGATTACACGGCTGCGACTACCGGAGAGATCACCAAAGTATTCTTCCCCGACGTACGTTCAGCCTATCCAATCATTAGATCTATACGCCCTGCCACGAACCTCAGAGCACAACTCCTAACCGCAAGTCATACTTGCACAGGTTCGGTGTTCCTCGAAGGGTGCCTCGGCCGGGCAGATATATACCTTTCCAGCTGAACCATTTCAGATCAAACTTGGGCCGTTTTTCGCCACTAAATCGCATTATGGGTCATGCAAACTCCCTAAGGCATGTGATAGACCCTTGCAGCGACGCGCCATCGAAAATTAAGAGAATCATTCTCGTCCGTGGTTCCGACACCTGACATTTTAATATTTTTTTTAGTTGTAGATTTAGGAATAGATTAAGTAGTTTTAGTTAATACATGGGATGTTACTTGTGGCTCTTATTGGCGCATGCTGAGCCTCCTTTAATTGCGGCGGCATCCGCCTAGTGATAATTGGTAGTAACGTCCTATTTTAATTTGATGCCTGCCTCGTTGGGGGCCATGTGAAATAAATAAATAATTTTGGCACTGATTCTTTTGTATACATGTCTATAATTTTAGTTCTAAGTTCTCTTTAGTTTAAGGTAGTTATTAAGTACCTTAAGGCTTGTAACTATATCGTTGATTTAACATAAATAAAAAAATACAAGAATAAAGCAACTCCCGCAGGAAATGGGGTCCCTAGAAAAAATGTAAAATTCTCCAGTAGGCCAACAATAACAAGTAGAACTAAGCGCTGCAAAATAGTAGCGAGTTATTTACTTGTACGGCGGGAGAAATTATCTGGTTACCAGAATTTAATAAGGAAAAGAAAACAAGAAGAAGAACGTGATGAAAATACAAATAAAATAAGTAAATATTTTACGGCTCTACCATCCACTTCCAAAGAATCACGAGACAGAAACCAGTCATATTATCGATGAAGTTCTTATAAAATCCGATTCAAAAGACGCTTCATGTAGTGCTTTTTATGTAATTTTCTATGGGTTATGAGCATAATATTATTCTATACAAATAAATATAACTTTAGCCTGTTTGTATTGTCAAAATAAAAAATAAACATTTTCTTTTTAATTTTTGTCTGTCTTTTTCTTAATCTTCGAAACGCCTGCACCGATTTTGATGTTGCGGATATTGTTTTATTTTTTATTTTATCTTTACAAGTAATCACTGCCGGAAGTCATGGGTTCGATTCCCACAAGGTGCTTTGAATAAATAAAATCTTTTAATTTATGTATAATATGTGTAATATGTAGTATATCAAATTCAAATTTAAAATGCTATACATCACTTTTGCACGTCAGCTATGTCTTGATGTCTAGATTATTAGAAGAGCAACACGACATAAGATTAATTCCGACTTATTTATAAAAACAATGCAACATTTTATTGATCACACACAAAGCAGCAACCCACACTGTTGATTATGGATAACTTTGAGGCTCATATCTGTTTAAGGGCTGTCAGTCTGGCTAATGATAATGGCTTTACCATTCTAACGGTTCCACCACACTACAGGTAAGCTACAACCACTTGATGTAGCGGTATTTGGTTCTTTTAAAACAGTATACAATGCAGCTGTTGATAGTTGGATGATGCGACATCCCGGCAAAACATTCACAATATATGAAGTAGCAGCATGCGTTAAAGAAGCACACACATGAGAGTGATGACACCAGCTAATATTTGCAGTGCCTTTGAAGCCACAGGAATATTTCCTTACAACCGAAATATTTTCACTGATATAGATTTTGCTCCATCACAAATCACAGATTAGGCCACTTTCAACTGAAGCAGAACTCGGAGGGCAACTGACTAGATCCCCTTCGCCATCAATTATAGAGAACGCAATTTTGCCTTCTACTAGTATAGATAGGCCTCAAGTTGATGAGTTCTTAACGTCTTCGCAAATTCTTACATCTAATCAGGTACTTCAAAAGTCTCCAGTTCCAGTGTCACCACCAACACCACCTACAGCTGTTCCATCACAAAACTCGCCACTTATAGCAACACCACGAACCTCACCACTTCTTACTATCAACTTCTCGGAATCCTCAGACACCACGATCTCCTCTACGTAGTTATGTGTCCACCAGCACGTCATAGGACCACCGTTGACGTGCATTCTTAGTAGCGATAAGCGTTTTGCTGACTTAGGTCTACGCGATGGCCAAGCGTCGTTCGGGAATATAATGAATAACTCGATAACTAACCGCGAAGCTAATCAGTACTCTTTTAATAAAGTTTATTTCATTCAATTTAAATTGTATTTTTTAAAACGAGGAAACTACAACGCTCCGAGTTAACTGGCGCAGCCGGTAGGATATCTGTATATATCCGCTGCGAAGTTTCCGCTTCTGAAGACGAGAACGTACGTCTGGGCGAAAGACTATCGTCGTGGCAACGGGTATCCTGCGAACCAAATTAAATAAGCTGCTGGTTACGAGTCATCCGGCATGGGATTGAGCAGAGGGTGAGTAAACCTTATCACTCCCTGTGGTCCTATCCTATGCTTACGTTCTGGGGTCAAAATAGCCACAAGCGTATTTTATTAGTGTATAAGGGATTTTAAATAAATGAATATATAAAAATATAAAAGAATTTATAATATTATATAATAATAAAAGTAAAGTAAAAATATAATAAATAAATAAAAATGAATTCCATACGTCTCATACCAAAAGAATTTCTTATGTTAATTCCTAAATTTGAGGGAGGTTTACGTTTTACATTTACGATAATTCTCAAGAACAATACCCTAACGAAGGCGATTCTTATTTTGAATACGATCAAGTCGATAATTCTGATTCTTACTATCCCACTGAAAATAATGGCAATATCGAAGAACAAATTCATACTGAAGATGAAAATTTACGGATAAAAGCCTCGAACATGGAAACATCGAAATAATTAACATTAATTGCGAATCCCTATCAAAATTACCATACATCTATATCCCAGAATTAAAGTCGCGTTTTATGATTGATACCGGTAGTACACGATCATTCATTAATCCTAAAAAGCCAGACCAATTTTATTCCGATTCTAAATTTTATGAACCGTTCAGTGTGGTAAGCACCCATGGTACAAGCACACATGATCAAGTAATTTACGTAACAGTAGCAAAAATATTTAAATCCAATCTACTACACAAATTCTACTTATATGATGTAGATCTACGTTACGATGGTCTAATAGGATCCGCTACACCAACTAGAAGCCAAAATAGATATGAAAAAACGAGTCCTGAAAACGCCAAACATTAAAATCCCAATAGTTTACAGTCCTCCAAAGTTACTATACCCCACAAATCCGAAATGAAAATTGTTGGATTATGAATGCAACACTCCATACTTAAATGATAGATCCTTGTATTTTATGTCATATGTCATTGTTCTATGTATCTAAATTTCACCTCTAATGTCAACTGCTCTGTGTACTCTCTTCTATGAAATATATAGTCATCACAATTGTCGTGTATAATTTTCTCCGTAATATCCGAATTAATCTCAAGTAATTAATCACAATTCTTCATGGTAGCAGAGCGCGGTTACCGAAAATTACCGTACGATTGGTTGTTCGCTATTATTCGTGACGTGAACGGAAAAACCGAATACACACGAAACAAATTCTATCAGTGTGGTGTGGCATCATACAAGTTGGACAAAAGTATTAATAAAAGAAGAAAATGTTAATAAATAATGCATTTAGCATGGAAAAACTCATTGGACGGGACAATTACTCAAGTTGGAAATTTGCAGTGAGAGCATATCTCGAACACGAAGACCTTTGGAAATGCATACAAGACACAAATTGTGATCCCGCATTAGACATTAAAGCTAAGTCAAAACTTATATTATTAGTAGATGCAATAAACTACGTACATATTCAAGATGCTCAGACATCAAGAGAAGTTTGGTTAAACTTGGAAAAGGCATTTGATGACAATGGCTTATCAAGAAAAGTCTCATTACTAAAGGATCTTATTACTACAACTTTAGAATCATCCAAGAGTGTTGAAGAATATGTCAACAAAATTATGACGTCAGCTCACAAGTTGAGAAATATAGGATTTGCCGTGGATGACGAATGGCTGGGTACATTAATGTTGGCAGGTTTGCCGGACCAATACAAACCTATGATAATGGCCCTTGAGAGCTCCGGAATAAAAATAAGCGCAGACAATATTAAACCTAAACTCCTTCAGGAGGTTCATAGTTCCGAGACTGCTGCTTTTTATTCGTTCAAAAAGAAAGCTCATGAAAAACAAAATATGAAACCCAGAGGCCCGAGATGCTTCAACTGTAACAAGTATGGACATCTGAGCAAACATTGTCGGACGCAGAAGAGAACTTCTAATAAAATTGAAGAAAAAGGCTACGCTACGGTTTTTTTAGCTTTTTCAGCTTCTGTAACAACTGAAAATAACAAATGGTATGTGGACTCTGGTGCTTCAATGCATATGACCAACTGAAATATAATTAATAATAATATATAACAAATATTAATATAGTAAATAATAATGTATAGGAAATATTAATTTAATAATAAATGAAAACAATAATAGAATTCAGATGTGAACCGATTACCAGAATGTACAGAAGGAGTGAGTCTGACTTCCGATAAGATTAAGTTACCTGTGACCTGTACTACTTGCCTGAAAGGAAAACAGTCGAGATTACCATTCAACAATGCCGGATCCAGAGCAACGGAACTGCTCGAGGTGATACATTCCGATTTGTGTGGTCCAATGGAGACTCCGTCCTTAGGAGGTATGAGATATTTTTTATCTTTTGTGGATGATTACTCCAGACTAGTCCATGTATACTTTCTTAAAGACAAACTCAATGTCCTTAATGCATTTAAAGATTTTCACAAGAAAGTAGAAAATGAATGTAATAAGAAAATTAAAATAATTCGAACAGATAATGGCCTAGAATACTGTAATAGAGATTTTGATAATTATTTAAGTCAGCATGGCATAAAACATCAAACTAGTACACCATATTCGCCACAGCAAAACGGTCTCGCAGAACGCATGAACCGCACACTTGTGGAAAGAGCAAAGTGTATGTTATTGGATGCAAATTTATCCAAACCATTTTGGGCTGAAGCTACTGCCACTGCTGCGTACATTATCAACCGTTCTCCTACTAAAGCTATTAATAAAAAGACTCCATTTGAACTATGGTCAGGTAAACGACCCGACTTATCGAACATGAGAATCTTCGGTTCAGAAGTCATGATGCAAGTCCCTAAGGAAAAACGAAGGAAATGGGACCCAAAATCTAAACGAATGATCTTTGTGGGTTATTGTGACAACACAAAAGGATATCGCCTTGCTGAACCTGAAACAAATAGAATAATTAAAAGCAGAGATGTTGAATTTTTGGAGAATGTTAAGAAAAACAACAACATATACTTACCTTGTAGTATTGACAGCTCCACCGAAAAAGTAGAATTATTATCACCGCCAGCAGCACCTGAATCTAAAACAGAAAAGCAACACACAGATACAAATATTAGCGAAAGCTCCGATAAACATGAATTATCATCACCGCCAGCAGCACCTGAATCTAAAACAGAAAAGCATCACACAGATACAAATATTAGCGAAAGCTCCGATGAATATGAGACAGATACAGACCAAGATGAAGTGTATTTTCCCTGTAAATCAACAGACCTACGACGCTCCATAGTCTTACGTTCAAAGAACAAGCCTGAAAGTTCAAAGAATCAAAACCTGTAAAACTCTAATAGATGTGAATGTAAAATTTGATAATAGAGAATAAAAATAAAGACAACGTACCATACAGACAAGCATTTGGATGTTTGTTATATCTAGCACAGGCAACTAGACCGGATATCTCGTTCGCAGTCAATAAACTCAGTCGATATGTCAGTGACCATGGTCATCAGCATTGGCTTGGCGTTAAAAGAATAATGAGATATCTACAAGGCACTAAACACTTGAAGTTGTGCTTCACCAAGGATATGTCAAACAAGATTAGAGGCTATTGTGATTCAGACTGGGCTAGCAGTCCAGAGGACAAGGTCCTGCACCGGATACATCTTTTTATTTCAGAATGGCGGAATAGCTTGGAACAGCTGCAAGCAACCTACAGTTGCCCTGTCCACAGCTGAGGCAGAGTACATGGCAATGGCTTCTGCGACACAGGAAGCATTGTGGCTTCGTCAGCTTCAACAGGAACTGGGTCTGCAAGATGATTCTCCCGTCCCTATTAAGTGTGATAATCAAAGTGCAATACGCTTAGCTTCTACTGACTTACAAACCTAAGACTAAACATATAGATATCCGATTTCACTTTTTAAGAGACAGTGTTAATAGTAAAAATGTACATTTTGTTTATTCTAAGGGCAGTGAAATGGTAGCTGATATTTTGACTAAGGGTACTACACTGGACAAACACTTGTATTGTATAAAGAAAATGGGTTTGCATTCTGAAGGGGGTGTTGGATTATGAATGCAACACTCCATACTTAAATGATAGATCCTTGTATTTTATGTCATATGTCATTGTTCTATGTATCTAAATTTCACCTCTAATGTCAACTGCTCTGTGTACTCTCTTCTATGAAATATATAGTCATCACAATTGTCGTGTATAATTTTCTCCGTAATATCCGAATTAATCTCAAGTAATTAATCACAATTCTTCAAAAATAAAATCAAATGCTTTAGGAAACCAAGACGCAACGTATCAATGAAAGTAAACGTGGACTACAAAGAAGAAAAACTCCAAAAGTACTTACAGGAACAAACCGACGAAATTGCAAATTCATCTAAACCTTCGAAAAGCTCTAGTAATGGTTCGATAACATCGAAATCAGAAAATAGAATAAAACAACGTTCACCATATTCTATACCTTCGATCGATAGCACACTACAGTTAGTCAATGAACACCTAAAACGAACTGAATACCTGTACAAATACCTAATCGAAAATATAGAAGAGAAAAAACAATTATTAAGAGAAAAACGAAGAGGAGAATCTAAATTCGATCTGAAACCAGGGGATACAATCTTCACAAAAGGTGTCAATACTCGTAAAAGTAAAGATAAACCTAGGTATCAAAAGGCAAAAATATCAGGCCATATAGTTAGGAACATAGTTCCAGTAACAACAGGAAATCGCGCCACTTGAGTACCTATTAAAGATATCAAACATACTCTACATGTACGCCCTCCTGTTGCTGATCCAGCTGATTCCCAGCCAGGCCATTCAGCTGCAATTAATCACTAACAACCCAGGATTATTGCCAGTATTAGAAGGACAAGCTATATTAAGCTACGACCACTGGAATATTGTTAAAATTCTAGATTTAGGTTTGCTTAAAGATAATAGTTATATAGTTTTAGGAAATTATATAACCATGTAGATTTTGCTTTTAAGAACTTAACAAACTTACTGACCTTACTGATGTGCAAATACAAACCGAATATAACGAATACAACCATAGACAGATTTTATCAACTAATCCCCTCTAAAGAAGTAAAGAGAGGATTGCTAAATCCCTTAGGGTCTCTCATTAAAACAATCACTGGAAATCTTGATAATGATGACGCTATCAGATACGATAATTTAATAAACAGCATTAGGATCCAACAGAACGCGATGTCAAAGAAAATGACCTTAGTCGCCGAAATAGTAGGATCTTATGTGAATAATACAGATCTCACGAATCAAAATTAACAAAAGAGTTCACAAAAACACAGTTAACACGATGTGTCTTTTAAATGTATTACGAGACATGGACACCGTAAATAATCTAAAATTAAATAAAAAAAAGCAAAGCCCGACGAAATGTTAGAATAAACTAACATAGAATGACGATGTTATTCGCCATGTTATTTAAGAGCTCATTAATGGCGACATAGACGTTGGCCATGCACTTGATAAACTGCGGTAAACCAAAAGAAGGATTGCATTTGGAAGGAACTAAAGGAGTATGTTTATGTTGTTAATTTTGTTGTTATAATAGAGCACAAACGCATAGAGTATATGTAGGTACTTATGTTTTATTTTATAGTTTTCTTTAATATACAGTTGTTATTATACCTTTTTAAATTAGTTGGCTTATACAAAATTCAGGGACCACGGGTAATATAATTCCCGTGGTACCTTCCAGGGACTATCACAGGGACCATGGACAACAAAAGAAAATACAAAAATTCATTAATTGAACAATGTAAAAATAATGTCATAAACACGTATAATCTATCTCTTAATACATAATACAGTGACGCTTACTAGATTACTACACACCTTAAGAGCCCAATCAATTTCAGAATTTGAATGTAAGTTGAGTACTAAAAGAAGGTCTAAATATATAAAATGCGATGACGTCAGAAGACATATTCAAATGCAACTATTAAATCAAGAAATATCATTGGAGCTTGCACTTGAAAAACTGCGTTGACTTATATTTACTGTTTCAGTGAGTTTAGTTGTTTTATTTCCTAGCAGGGCCTTCAGTAAGTTCTGTATCCCTGAATAAAATATGTATATGTCGCAGTATAATTGAAAACAACGGAATTTCGCAAAAACCCTTTTTTTTTTTCCGTGGGAAAATCTGCGATCCAGATCCCCACCGACTATGGGGGGATCGGTGGGGTATGTGGGACTTCTACCCACTAAAAATAGAATTTCGCAAAAACCCTAGTAAGATTGCAAAGAACCGGATAATAGGAAAATAACAACGAATTTTTCAATCTTCCGGAGTACTTTCAGGATCTTTGCGAAAATCCGACCAAATTTAGGTAAATCGCGAATAAACGCTCAACTCTTGAGCGCTGATTGGCCGAGTGAACGTTACTTACTGACGGATGCGCTCATTGGTTAACGGCTGCATTCTGTCGTCACAATTGTTTTTGTCAATTAGTGTCAGTGTTTTATTTGGTATTTTACGTTATTTTTGCCAAAAAGAAACAACAAAGTGTTTTCGTCAGTTTAAAGAACTCAAATTTAACCAGTGCAATGAACGAAGTGAGCGATGTTTCTGTAATAGACGTGCGGGACTCGATCAATTAATCTAACTGTGTTGTTTTGCATTTTACGTTATTTTAACCGAAAAGAAACAACAGATTGTTTTCGTTAGGTTATAAGAACTCAAATTTAACAAGTGCAATGAATGAAGTGAGTGATGTGTCTGTTATAGGCGTACCGGACTCGACAAGTGCAGCTGGTTTAGAGGTTATGACAGAAAAGGAACATTTTTACATAGAGTTAAGAAAGTTATACAGTGCTCGCCAGGACAAACGTACAAAGCCAGAGTCCAGGACATTGGAGCGAATTAATCCGGTCTTGTACATTATTATAATAAGAATAAAAATAAGAAATAATCAGTAAGACAAAATAATAAGAATTATCTAATATATTCAGTTTTTATTTAGTAAGAAAAGTAATAACAATATTTACCTATACTAATAAAACAGATAAGACTTTAGATAAGATTTGTAGAAAATAATAAAATACACTTAAAAAAATATTGTTTTGTCACTTCTTCACATTTCTAGGCTTATGGACATTTATGAAGAGAGAAACCAACCAGACCAGAGAAGCTTTAAATCATTGACCAATCAGCGTTTCATTTTCTAATCTTCCTGAACAAGTTAGGATTTTTGCAAAGATCCTGAAAGTACCTAGGAAGATTGCGAAATTCGTTAGTAGTTTCCTATTATCCGGTTCTTTGCAATCTTACTAGGGTTTTTGCGAAATTACGTTGTTTTCAATTCTACTGCGACATATATAATGTTCTTTACTTTGTCAAAAAATGCGTGTCCGATATTATTCGAAAATACGAATATGTATTTTTATTTTATTAACCCAGGCTTCATCCCTGTTCATAAGTAGGACCAGGGGCAATGAAAAATCTCCCGTGGTACTACTAGGCAGGATAGTAGTACTACGGGCAAAAAATAATCCCCGTGGTACTACTAGTAGTATCACCGGTAGTACCACGGGTAAGAAGGGAATTTCCAGACCCTTCTCATTAAGTTAGATGAAGTTGAGACCGCTATAGCTTTTAGTAGGGTTAATATATTGTATAGATCTACATATGTTAACAGGAATAGTTTCTAGTGCAGGAATGACTAACATCGCACGACTAATAGTTTGGAAGGGTGGCACAGAAGGGTAAATTCTAGAATTCCAAGGACGCCAAACATATTCCTTTTTATAAAATGCTTACTAAAGGAATCTGTACGTTATGACTATAAAATAAAGAATGTTTTATTTAAACCATTAAAAAAGAACAGATGAAACCGCGACATTTATTTTGAACATGTCGCGGGACATTTGTCCCGAAAACCGCGATTACGACACCGTTTGGATTATTTGAATTTCCATTCATGGGTTTTGGTTTAAGGAACACAGCACAAACTTTTCCAAGATTCATGGACGAAATTCTTCGCGATCTGGATTTCGCCTTTCCATATATTGACGATATATTAATCGCATCCCAAAATCACGACGAGCATGAGTTGCATCTCAGGCAGGTGCTAGAATGCTTGCGAGATAATAGCGCTGTGGTGTTTTTTGTCAAGCACCAGTTATTTATAACAAGATTCCGAACAATATTAAGAAGCTCAATATTAATATATTTAAGAAGAAAATTAAAGAATTACTAGTGGATAAATGTTACTTTGATTTGAAAGACTATCAGGAGACTTGGCAGCCATAAGCATTAACTCGAGACTTCCCGAATTTTGGCCTCATATGGTTATGGTTATGGTTCGCGCAGTTTGAGCACACGCTATTACCGCAGAAGACAAGTGATGAAGTGAAATTCCACGTTGCCATATAAAAGCTGACACAAGACTCACTACAACAGGTTAACGACATGATTTATAATACAAAAATTAATAAGTACCAAGTTTTAAAAGAACGACTTTTGCAAGAATACGAGGACTCAATTAATGCCCAGTTTAAAAAATTAGTCAGCGAACTTGAACTCGGCAGCCAACAACTTTTACGAAGAAAGACTGAAGTGGGCCGCAATATTAATTGTGGGCGCAAGTTAATTGTTACTAACCAATATGGTAATCCGAAATAAAAAAAATATTATTATTAATATTAATAATAATTTTATGCTCTGTCGTCGCAGAGTTTCAGCTTTTTTGCTGATATTAGCCTCAATTTTATCAGTTTTATTTTCTTTTGAAATATTATTAACTTATTTTATTCAGTTTAAAAAGTTATTTAAAAAACCCCGTTGCACTGAAGAGAAGTGATTCTAATTTTTGCCGAGAAGGATACGATTTATTTATTACATTCAGCTAAGTTTTTTTAAATTCTATTCAGGGAAAAGTGAATCAAATTTTAAATTAATATATTATATACAGTTGTGGTCATATTATATTTAAGAACGCTAATTTAAAGGGACGATTGTATTTCTCTCGGTATCGCAAAACTTTTCCATACTATCGGTACATTCGTTGATACACATAATTGGCTAAAAAATAAATAGATAAACTTTATACATTAGATCTACTAGTATTACTACTTACTGGCTGGTCACATAATTAAGAACGATGAGTATTTTAATTTTTTACTCTGTGGCTCTGTGGTTATAGGTCACTATTCAAATAATTTTGGCGCCATTTAGTGCTGTAAAAGTCTTAAAGGTGATTGCTTCATATGGAAACAATGGGGAAAAATAAAAGTTGTGATAAATCTACAAGGGAAGTTATAATAAAACTTTGCGAGAAGAATTGGTCGTATAAAAAGATAGCCGACCATTTGTATTTTTTATTTTGATGGTTTTCCACGCTGTGAAACATTTTTTCCATGTATCAAACTACTTCAAATGTTCCGCGTGTAACTAAACAGAGAAAGTCATCTCGTCGAAACGATCGAAATATCGTTCGTTTGGCAAAACAAAATTAATTCGTTATATAAATAAAAATAAAAAAACTCCTTTTAAAGGGTCTAATGAGCTGAAAAAAATATATTTTGGTTTAAACAACCCTTCAGCAATCTCGACACGCACTATTCGAAGGCGTTTGTTAGAAGAAAAGTTGCACGGAAGATACCCATGTTGAAACAGTGCCATAGGCAAGCCCGGCTTGAATTTGCAAGAAGGTTTGAAAATTGGACAGTTACAGTGGAAAAATGTTCTGTTTTCTGACGAGACAAAAATAAATAGGGTATGTTCTGATGTAAAAAGATATGTACGACGCCCTCCTAATAAAGCATTCGACCCTAAGTACACAAAAGTGACATTAAAGCATGGTGGGGGAAATATGAAAATTTGGGGGTGCTTTTCTGGACACGCTGTTGGACCTATTAAGCTGATAGAAGGCAACATGGATCACTTCCAATACAAAAATATCCTGGAAGAAAAAATGTTACCTTATGCTGAAGACGTGCTTCCGGTTATTTGGACATTCCAGCACGATAATGATTCAAAGCATACTGCACGCACTGTTAAGGAATTTCTCACATCGCAATCAGTTTCTGTCTTAGATTGGCTAGCTGGCAGCCCAGATCTAAACCCTATAGAGCATCTTTGGTGCGAAGTCAAGAAAAAGGTTTCAAATCGACATTGTGGCAATTTAAGAGAGCTGTACTACGTTTTCTTAGAAGAATGGAACACTATCTCTCTTGCGAAATGTCAAAAATTGATTGAGTCAATGCCTCGCCGGTGTAAAGCAGTAATAAAAAGCCACGGACATGCTTTTACTCTGTGGTTTGCGCGAGCAACATCGGGAAGTTTTTAAGAAGGTTAACCGTTCGGCCCGGGCTCGCTCTCTTGTTTCCGGAACGCCGGAGAGGCTGGTACGAATAAAAAAAAAAGAATGTAGTATTACAATTCAGAAGTGGGATAATGAACAAAGAAATTAGTCCAGTCGCTCGAAACGGCAACTCTGGACGTGACTATCGACGGGGTGGGAGCCAGGGTAGCCTGCAGAGTCGTCAGTGACCACTATCTAGAAGTTCCCGTATTTATTGGACAAACTTTCACAGAGCAATCGCACATATCGGTCTTTAAGGATAAGGATAAATTGCGATTCCTTAATATAGGAGATGAATTGCCTAGCTCCAACTTAATGGAGGGCAATGGAAGCCTATTAAGGTATTCGCCAGCCAGCACAGTGACACTCTTTGGTGCTGCCTCTGTCAGAACAAAGACTCAAACAGGCTTTGATGGGAAGGTACTCGTGAAGAGCGTGGCATATCGTGGCATAGCGGGGAGACCAAACGAGCAATTTTTTTTTATATTCACATATTCCACAAAGCACCATCTAGTTCCAAAGTAAGCAACTTAATGCTTGTATTATGGATACCAGATAGTTGATATACTACATTTTAGCGGGATTCGAACCCGCGACCGCTTGGTTAACAGCTAGGGTTACTAGCCACTAAACCAAACCTAAGAGACCGCGCCCAGGAGGACCTTTCGAATATCGCTCGGGTTGCCAAATCCGCGGGCAACCTGAAGGGTACATTCGTCGCGGCCTTAAATACGTCAGTGGACTCGCTCACAGTGATAATGGACGAGCTCGTCCGCCGCAACGTGAGCGAGGAGTCGGCGCCCCTCCAGGCCGATAACGCTCGCCTCAGGGGCAGGGTGGAGGCCGTGGAGAAGGAGATGCGTGAGCTGCGCGCCACCATCTCAAAGGGTGCTCCGGCCCTAGCTCCGGCAGAAAGCGTCTCGACACCGGTCGAAGAGACGTTGCGCGAGAAAGGCAAACCTAACCTTGAATCTAACCTAGTGTAAACTCATACATGGATGGTTACCGAAATCTGTCGAGGCAATGCACCCGCCCACGTCGATTCGGGTCAACAATGTGTCGCCGCAGCAAACAACAGAAAAAGGTACGTGTTGTACAAATTTATTAAAAACAATTGTGTCGTGATTTTCATCCTAATATATGAATCTATCCATTTAAGACAGTTAAAAGATGATGCAAAAAATATTGGCAATAAAGTATCTCGCCAACGAATAAATATTATCAAATCGATGATACGTACTGCGTTAGCCCTGATGTAGCCAACATCACAACTGACCAAGTGACTGTATGTAATGTCTAAGTTAAGTAACTAAGCATCACAACCTACATCACTTATAAAGTTGCATAATGATGGGTGGATCGGAGTTGTTGCCTAGGCAGAAGGATGAAGAAATTGTATGTGAAGCAGTACAAGAAGAAAGCTTTGTAGAAATATTGGAGCCACCAACTATTACAACTGCTGTAATCCCTGTACCAGGGCGGCTGATAAGTTCGCGGCCTATGGTACTTAGCGATGCCAGATTGTCTCACTTGTGTTAGCACTAATTGTGACACTCCTTGGTAGTATAAATATAACCTTCATTTGATAATAAGGTCATTAACCAATTATCTGTCGAAGGACAAACGTCGTCATGTAAGCCTATTCGTCAAATTTCAGTAATATTGAACACCGCGCCGTAATAAAATATTTCGTAAAAAAAGGAAAAACGCCGAAATATTTTTTGAAGACATGTCATCAGTTCTTTAGGAATCCACGCCTTCTTATACCATGGTCAAAAAACGGGCTCGCTTATTTTAACAGTTATATAAAAGAGCTGTGACGATGATCCCGCCCATGGCGTCTTGTGACGGTAGTGACGGAGGAAAATGTTCGATAAGTCGAGAAATTAGTACTGGCCGACGGAAGCATAAAATTATGGCAGATAGCCGAAGAGTTGCAGATTAGTAAAGAATAGGTTAAAAAAAATTATGCACGAACATTTGAATATCAGTGCTCGTTGGGTATCAAAAATGCTAACGCCGTTCGACAAGCGGCGGCGACTCGAGACACGAAAGATTTTTTAGAGTTAGTCGGGGACAATCTAGGCGAAATTTGCGACCGAATTGTAACAGTAGATGAATGCCGAGTTAGCCAATACGATCCAGAATCCAAATAGGAATCCATGCAATGGATGCAAAAAGGAGAAAAGCCGCCGAAGAAATTCAAGGTAGAAAGTCGGCATCAAAGCTTAGGACGACTGTTTTCTGGGACAGCGAAGGTGTTTTGCTGATTGATTACCTGCCAAAGAGGACTACTATGAATGGTCAATATTACAAAAAATATTGGCTCAGTTACGAGAGGCACTCGTACTGTCGACTGTTTACTTGATTCCATCACCATGACAACTTGCGAAGGAGTACCTTCGAACTCTTGTTCAACAGTAGTTGAACAAGATTTTAGCGACTTTTTATCTGATCTTGATTTTGTGTTACCAATTGATGAACTTTTAGGTAACATTCGTTCTCCGACAATGCAGACTGCATCTACAATGCAGACGAATCTGTTATAGATTCGTCCCTTCTCCATTTAGAAGACATCGAAAATTTCCCTGAAAGAACTAAAACTAATACAATGTATTACCCCGGCGTGCGAAACCAATAGAATCCCTCTTACCCGAACCTCCACAGCTACATGATGGCCCACAAAAAATTACTAAAACAAAATTTAATCGTCTACTTTTAATTTTTGACGATTAAAATGTTAGGTGTTTTGATAATTCAGCGATTTTTATGTCCCTGATGATGATGTGATTAAGGAAGACAATGCTCATCATCACACGGCAAACATCACCCGTCAGTTTTTCCAAAGATACAACGTTGTTGAGGCATCCAGCGACAAGTCCCGATTTTAACCCAATCGAGCATGTCTGGGATATCCCAAAGTGTCGATTGCGTCGAAATTACCCCAATTTAAGGACCTTACCAGCATTGTTGTCTTTCTTTCTCCTGCGTGAGGCGGACAGGCAACTTAAGTATACATACGTGCCTGATTACACTTCAGGCTCCGCCGCTGGTATCAAATTTAATTCGAATTTCAAACCGGTTCATACAATAAGCATCAAAGAATCGACAACAGAATCTTGTGTTTATTGCAAAGGAAAACACCTATTACATAAATGCATTAAATTTCGGTTACTAGAGGTACAAGAGAGATGGCGTTGGGTGCGCGACAATAAAGTGTGTAAAACCGTTAATATTGTAATTAACTTGTATAATTTAGCATCTGCACATATAATTGTATCTCGACCTATTATTATCTAATAAACTTGTGTTGTGGGAAGTCTCGTGTTTAATTTGATAAGATAGCCTCTTTCTTCTCTCCAGCAAAAGGCGCCCATAGTCTCGTGCCTCTGCCTGCTGAACCCTAGTCGGTGGTAACGATCTGTGGCAGCTAGGTGAAAAACAAGCCAAGCGCACCAGAGGGGTTACAAAGTGGCCGTTGTTTGAAAAACTATGCGCACATGTGGGGCACAACGCTGCGGTACCGAAGGGTGCCTACGCCGCCATCACGCACTTTTGCTAATAAACAAAACAGTAACTCTTATAATCGTGGAAAATATATAGAAGCTAAAATTCAGCGATGGGGACCTAAAAAGCGCTGCCCGCCTCCTTTTTACAAGCGAAATGTTGTCACCAGATACCCCTGAAACTTTATCGTCCCTGCAATCTAAACATCCCCCAGCTCCTTCAACTCCGTATTTTTCCTGGATCCACCAACGGCTACACAGGTATGCTTAACGATCAACAATAAAGACATTGACGCGATTGTTTCTTTTAAAACCGGCTCTGTGGCAGGCCTGGACGGGATCTCACCCCAACATTTTAAGGACCTTCTCTCAATTTCTGCTGGCGATGCTGGTAAACAGCTCGTAAATTCAATAACAAAATTAGTAAATAAAATGTATTCTGGCAACATAAACTCCGATATAGTTCCAATCCTTTACGGCGCCAATCTTATCGCCTTAACTAAAAAAGATGGCGGGGTACGACCTGTAGCCGTTGGTACATCTCCTCCCACGGTTCCATCGTCCAGGTACCATTATGTTAAGGCACTTTACTGCTTGACTTAAGGTATCTTTTCGAAGATGGGCAGCCCCAATGAAATAGACCTGAGTCGATCACGACTTAAAGGGGAGTGACCGAATCACCGGTTTCGAAAAGATTCGATCGTATGGGTTAACTCACTAGCTGCGTGTCATTTTTATCTTTGACAGATGTAGAACGTAAAAGAAAATTACTCCTAAAACAAAGTTGAACTTTATGCTCATTCGAATAGAAAATATTATCTTGCATTTCTTGCGATAAATATGAAGTAGGTAATAAAATGCCGAGAAATTTAAGTATCCATGAATGAGCTGCCAATTATTGCAGATCATGAAGCTGGCTATAATATTAACGAAATATATGCAAACCTTAATATTACTAGAGACCCTGTAGAGTTTTTACTGATCACTGACGTACCAATTCTGGACGTCGCCCGACTCTTGGCCATGGACAAATAAATTTTATGAGTCGACAATATGAAGAAAATGGTTGTTGACGACCTTTTTAATGCAGCACTGGCCGTTTTTATATTTGAATCAGTGTTCTTTTTGTAATGTCAGTTTTTTATATATTTCATGTATTCATTAGCTTGTTAGATTTTCAACTGTAAATACACACAGGTTTCCTTTAAATTTTCTTTTTTTTCTTTATTTTCTTATTTTAGCCTTTTTCATTTAACAATGGTTTTATAAAAAATAGTTATTTCGAGGAAATGTTTGACGTATCGTCAAGAGTGATATGAATAGCTTTTCACTCTATGTGACTTCTTTTTTCATAGAAGATGGACGAATATTTTCGTGAAGTTGGAGTCATTCAAGAAGAACTAGAGACTCGTGATGCCCAACGAGCCTACAACCACTTCAATGAACGGAAGCAGCTTGAGGATTGGAGCTACGAACCCCAACCCTACGATCCATCCAGGGAGAAAAATCGTCAGCCGACCCAGCGTTCCTAAAAGTTCAAGAAGTCTAACAAGATGGAGAAGCCCATTCCTCCAGTCCAAGAAGTCGTTCCAAGCACGACTGAGGACCAGTTGCGAGACGAACCCCTATACGATATAGGTCCACATCCCTCGCTAATTCCAGTACAGGTCGTGTACTGTCAAAATTTCGAATATTCCGGTTTTATTCCAATTGTGAACGAAACATACGAAAAGATGAGAGGCGTAGATCCTCGTCTTCATGAAAGACTACCATTGTCAATGTTCACGCACGCAATGTGTACTCATTTAAACCTGGAGATATTAGAACAGGCACGGAAAGCTGGCCAAAACGTCCTCAACTTGAAAGCTTATCAGAATTTTTCATCGACGCCACTTTTAAAAGTTGCCCTAAACATTTTAGCCAATTACTTATCATTCACGGAGATCTTTGTGGTTCCCCACAGGAAACTAATACAGTGCCTTTAATATTTGTATTCATGCCAGACAAAAAGCAACAGAGTTATTCCCAAATGGAAACCGCAAAAATTTCATTCGGATTATGAGACTGCCATTATTAATGCACTGTTAGAGGAGTTCACTGAAAGCGTGGTTAAGGGCTGTTATTACTACATGATTAGGCTTTGTGGAAGAATAGTAAGGCAATTGGACTTATACGAAAGAGTCAACGCAGATTCGTCGGACTTTGTACTGCCCTTCCTCTATTGCCTGTTAATCTTATCGACGAGGGTTGGTCTTACATTCAAGAACAATTTATGTTGCTTGGTCAAGATGAAAAACTGAAAACTTTTTTCGAATATTTCCAAAGACATGGATGAAAGGCGAGTTTCGAAGTAAATGGTGTGTATATGAAGAAAGGCATAGAACCAACAACGTTGCCGAAAAAGAAGTCCAAAGAAATGTTACTTTGCTGCGTGTACTGAATGTTCTTCGAAATGCTACAGCCGATTGATTGAACCGTCCCAACGGATTGGTCGATGGACAATCTAATTGAAAAGTCCGAAATCCCCCAGGGATGTGGTCAAATTTTGAAAGCAAGGCGTCTCAACAGGAAGATCGTCAGAATGATGGCAGCGTAGATTGGGCACCTTCCACTACTGTTGTGCTGACTTTTAGCGGGCAAAACTTGCCTTCCCATATCTATTGCTTATATTCTTCTTTGTCAGTCGAGGTGTATCAATTGCCCTCTATTCAATGTTTTAACTGCTGTCGTTTTGGGCACATTAAAGATAAATGCCGCTCGAAACCACGTTGCTTTAAGTGTGGCCAAACCTCATCTCGGATCATCTTGTCAAATTCCATCAGATCAGCTTTCATGTCTTTTTTGTGAAGCTTGTCACTATGCCACAGATAAAAATTGTCCAGAGCACTCCCGGCAAAAACACATTAAAATGAAAATGTCCCATGATAACATCTCGTACCTTGAAGCCGCCTCCATGTTTGCCCCTGTTCGACGATCATTCTCTGATATGGCCCGTGTGATGCCCTCTGCCTCCCAATTACCGCCACTACACATATAATCTTTCCCCACAGCCCCCTCCACACCACGCTCCCAGTCCCAGTCCTACTCCACCACCTACCCATTCCTCTCGTATGAGCTATAGAAAATCTACTATGTCTTCTCCTCGCTCCCACTTTCCTCTTGCCCGAGGCTATGATCGAGCCGCCCACAACGCTCTTATTGGGCAACGAGACCCTCCTCCTCCCTCAAACGGAGGTGCTCTCCATGATGTCCCTGAAAATGATAACTTACTTGAAGGCATTCCCCCCCCTGGGTACGCCGGGACCTTGTCGCGGTGAGGGGGCTCACCCTTGGCCTTAGATCGGCCTGGGGTGCTAAGGAGGCGTACAACCGGGCGTTCCAAGCGGGCTCTCTAGTGGGAGCCCGTAGCGGAGCGCTCGCGGGAGGGAACCCTCGCGGGCTCCCACTCGCATGAGTGCGGCCGACCTATCAGCCTATCAGCCGTAAAACACACAACGCCGAGTGTTAGGCGGCGGTCAATTAACCTAACCTATACATTGGGCTAAAAGTGACCCGGGGAACTAAATACTCCCCAAAATACTTGCAGTAGAGTGTTGGGAAAGCTCTATGTAGATTCATCTCCTGTATAAAAAAAAATCATGTCAGCGGGATTTAAGAACAAACTACCCCAGGAGGGTACCGGCACTGACAGTGTCGAAGAATCCCTCTCTGAGCCTAGCTCAGACAGCCCCACGGATTCTGGGGGGGGCAAAATTTCGCATAAAATGATCAGCAGTAACCAGAAGCTAGTACAACAAGCCTTCCATCCAAGCTTGTTTATACACTCAAGACCTAGGTCGGCATCTGTAGGAAGCAAGATTATAGCAGCTCCTGATAGAGAGGAGGCTGCCACTATAGACAACATCACAGCGGGACCTAGGGATGATCAACCTTGCCCTCCATCCTGGCAGAGAGTCCCAACCAAAAGAATCGCCAAAAAAAGGAAAATGTCAGATAGTCCGGCTGACAACGGTATTAAAACACACAACCAGTTCGCTGACCTGCCCATTGATCTAACTGAAGGTGATCAGGACACAGAGATGAGAGTAAAGACCAGTAAACCTCCGCCAATCATCCTATACGGAATAGATGACGTAAATAAGCTCACGGAATTATTGGAAAGTGTAGCGGAACACAAACAATTTACCTACAAAATCGTTAACAGGAACCAATTAAGAATAAGTAGTTCAAACTTGGAAGTTTATAAAGATCTGATAGGTCTAGTACGGCTGCATGGGCTTATTGGCCACACCTTTAACAGAAAAGATACAAGACCATTTAGAATTGTTATTCGTAACCTTCACCCATCAACACCAATAAACATCATCAGAGAAGAGATAGAAGCTACGGGCAACGAAGTGACAGGAGAAATTGTCAACGCCAAATTTGGCCCTGAAAAGAAATCAACCTCTACGTTCTTCGTTAACCTTGCCCCTGGTCCAAACAACAAGGCCGTTAAAGATTTAAAATACATCTACCACCAGTATGTTATTGTTGAGGATCCCAAAAAGAGAAGTTCAATTGTCCAATGCCAGAGGTGCCAACAATACAGAGATGCCCTCTGCCTCCCAATTACCGCCACAACACATATAATCTTTCCCCACAGCCCCCTCCACACCACGCTCCCAGTCCCAGTCCTACTCCACCACCTACCCATTCCTCTCGTATGAGCTATAGAAAATCTACTATGTCTTCTCCTCGCTCCCACTTTCCTCTTGCCCGAGGCTATGATCGAGCCGCCCACAACGCTCTTATTGGGCAACGAGACCCTCCTCCTCCCTCAAACGGAGCTGCTCTCCATGATGTCCCTGAAAATGATAACTTACTTGAAGGCATTTTGATCACTGATCAGTATTCTTTCAAAGTTTAATGAATGTTCCTTACCGTCCAACGTTGCCTCCAAATTGAATACGCTCGTACAAATCGTCCAGCAAATTCCACCTAATCCAGTGGAACTGTCGCAGCCTTCGTCCTAAAAAACACGAAATTTTACAATTAATTAACTTGCATAGCCTTTGCAATCTCGGAGACATGGCTTGTCCCTGGTTCCTACTTTAGGATACCTGGATACGCCTGTCTGGGGGATGACAGGGGTGATGGTTATGCCGGTACAGCAATTCTAATTAAGTCTACTGCCACCTATTCTCAGATTCCTCTTCCCTCTCTCCCTGACTCCCTCAATGCAGTAGCAATCAAAATCCACAATTTAGATATTATATCTATTCTCTCCTTATATATCCCTAATCATAATGTAGTCTCAATTGCCTTATTTAATACAATTTATCTGGGGCAGTGCATCTTACGACGCCTTTGGGTGTAAACTCCTCGACCTTCTTGACGATCTAAACATCTCGATTCTCAATGACGGCTCTCCTACTAGGAGAACACCTCCTGGTGGTAACTTTAGTGCGGTGGACCTTTCCCTCTCCTCCCCTGACCTATCTTCTCGTATTTCGTGGAGGGTCTTAGTAGATTCCCATGGCAGTGACCATATCCCTATTTTACTTACCATTCCGGAATCCTCCATTATTCCTACAAGGGATTTTTCGCCGTTACTTAAATATAACCTCAACCGAGCAAATTGGGACAGTTTCTCTCTCTACACGAATCGCAACACATCAGTGATACTCGCTTTCGTGCTGTGGAAGTCACAAAACGCAGTCATAAGAGATTATATTCTCTTTGGTCATAACGCGACAAGCGACATTAACTTGACACTGGCAGATAATGGCCATTTTAAAATGAGCCGCATTGCCATTTAAACCTAAGAAGAAGAAGAAGTAATATCAGGAATCTGGCAACATTCAAGAATTACTTGCGAAATTTTTTGGTGTTACTCACTTAATGAATTCCTAAATGATGAAACTATATAGTGCAAGTGATGCTAGCTATATATCTTATATAAACATAGCATAAAAATAAATAAAAATAAAATATAAACACAGTAATATTTAAATTATCTAGAGGAATTTGCACACCGCTTGTCGGTTAATATGTGGACATCATTTATTTAAAATTACAACAACTTTGTATACTATATTCAGCAAAAAAATTGATTTGAATTCAACCTGCGGGGGTTGAGTATAGCTATGACTTGAAGCTTGGCAGTTTCCTTGAATACAATGAATATTATTCAACAGTCATTATACAGTCGAAACCGATTATAACGACATCGTTTACACCGATCGATCGGTTATTACAGCCAGATTGTAAGGTCCCGCCCGAATCTAGTAAACTATATTCAGTAAACATACCGCCTATAACAACATCGGATACAGCGACATCGCTTACAACGACGTAACTTTATTGATATTCATAGACTACAACTACCAACCGCTTCTTGTCCTGTCATGTGATGGTTTCAGTATTTTATAATTTAGTAGGTATTTTATTTTAATTAATTTTAAATAAATAAATAATAAACAGTCTGAAATAAAGAGTATTTATTATCATACCTGTGACAGTGACAGATAGTTTGCTCATAGCTGGATACTCATTCTTTGGCATTTCCTTCCCAATTTCTTTATCAATTTCCATGAAGTTGGTATTTCTTGGTTCTGAAATTATAGAAAAATACCATTTAGCATTTATGTACCAAAGTTGATGATAGTATTTTTCTTTACAGTTTCACAATTTTGGCACAAGCATTGTAGTATAAGGGATTCAAGTATTATTATATTATTCATTACACTGTCCAGTTATGGGTACTTTTTTCTTACCCCTCAATTAACTAATGCCTTTCCAATCCAAAATCCTGGGTGGATAAATCGCCTCCCTCCACTTGGCTCCCATGGGATCTTAAAGTATTTTTTTATTTCTCTTGGCTCCCAAAGGATATTTAATTATTTATAGTCATTGAATCCCATTTCATTTTCATTCATTCTAGATGTGGGAGTCATGTGGAGGGAGGGGATAAATCTAACAAGGCAAATAATCTTTCAAAGCAACTGCTTATGGTTAAAGGGCCAATCTAATGTGAGATGTGTATTAAAAAAAATAATTGCTTACTGTTTGAGCTGCTTGAAGGTTGGTTTAGGTTAGGTTCAATGTTTTTCTATTTTGTGGCAGTAACAGATGTTGGGTGTTCCACTAGTTGTCTCTTAAAATAGTTATGGTCTGTCATTATTTCAAGTGTTAGATCTGAAAATAGATAATTTGTATTAAGTAATTCATCATTGCAGAACTGGTTGATAATTTTGGACCGTGACCTGTATCTTTACCACAGTATAATAATAGTGTTACAGGTAACTTGATAATTTGTATGCTAACTCACTATGAATAATGACTGTCTGTATTCACCAATCTTTTGATAAGAAACTAATGCCTGGTTTCTCAGATATTTAACAATAGATTAACAGCTCTTACATGATATAACTCTATAAAATTTAATGAGCAGTTTATCTAATTAGCATAAAGTCCATTTAGCAAATTATCAACTTCTCAAAATGACTAGACACTAAGGCACAATTGTAGTGCAAGTCTTACATCTACAGCTATTGTAATCTTGACCGATCATTCAAGCAAGTCAAGTGAGTGGACCTCAGGGCAATTTGGTTATTTTTTTTTGTTTCTCAATTGGGGGCAGCAGCCTTTACCAAGTTATTCGGAATTATTTTAGACGATTGTGGGAAGATTTTAGGGTATTTGAAGGTTACATTAGTTAGGAATGGATGTTAACCTGGCTCTTCTTATGTGGATTTCGATTAAGCTGCTGTAATTTGGATATTACACAATGGTTTTTACCGTATGCTGTGTTTCTTCTTGCCACTCGACGAAAAACGTTACAAAACCATTTAACTTTCCTCGAAATGATACGCTAAGACATCTTTGGATTGAGCAAACCGCTCCATATTGTCCAGAACTTCGACAGTTCTCTCCACAACAACTAATGCAAAGGAAAATTTGTATAAAGCATTTCCTAAAAGAATCCACGTCCAAGTCCAATAAAAAAATCCAAATTCGCAATAAAATAAAATCTTATAAAACCGAAAACGCATGCACGTGCATGCACACACCAAAAAACAAAAACAAAAATTACTTCGATTCGAAATTCAAATTTGGCATGTTGGTCATAGAGTAACTTATAATCATCTTATAATAGACATATAACTTTATAATCTGTGCTTATAATTTATAATATATACGGAAAATGTTGGCTGATTGGCTGCCAGTGCCAAATCTGCCAATCACCCATAGACTTGCGTGAAATAAAATAATAAATTATCATGGATAGGTTGGCACTACAAATTTGTCATCGTAAAATAGACTTAATGTGATGGACACATAGTTGAATATGTTGAGGAATTGAAATTTGAATCTTGCTCCACAGTCAGCGTCAGCGAAATTCAAATGCTACAATTTTCAATATAAGCCCTGAAATGTTAGGTAAGCGGCAAGCATCACAGTAAAATGTATCTCAGACAATATATAACTAATAAAATGTAATGTTGCTTTAATGTCTGACATTGTTTTATCTAACAAAATGGCATCTGATTTTTTGAAAAATTTTCCCATACATCTACTGATTTTTTGAAGTCAATCTACTGATTTTATTAAAATAAAAATGGATCTGGCAACACTGTGAGCAAGTCAAGCGCGAGCTACGCGTTTATATATATTATAAGCCTTGATTACAAGCACAAACTAAATAGTAGATACTAACCTAGGACCAAGTATCTAAGACTAACCTAAGATACTTGGTTCTAGATACTAACGTATATTATAAGTTACTCAGTATAAGTTACTCTATGGCTGCGCGACAGCGCGAGTGGAACGCACAGATTATAAAGACTATCGGTAGCAATACTAAATTAAATCTATGGTCACAGATTATAAAGTTATATGTCTAAAGATCTATGTGGATCTATCTATGGTTGTTTCACAAGTGGAACGCGTGGATTCATTGAAATTATTTTTTGTATTTTCTTTTTTCTTTGATGTAAAATCGCACATCTACTTAATGTATTAACACTATTAAGCTATTTAACACGTATTTAACATTATAATTAGTGAAATAGTGACAGTAAGAAATGGCTGCAACACAAACACCCTTATGCAGATGTTGTCACAAAAATGGTGTATTCAAGAGTCTATTTTCAGACTATATCTACAACGAGCATGAGGTTGAAAATTATTCCCAGATGTTGCACGCTACATTCGGAATCTTAGTAAGTTTTCTGTTACTCCTAATTTAGCTCCTCATGATACAATAAATATTTCTTCTTGTGTATTTAACATCTCGTTCAAAATAATTTCTTCATTTTGTTACCCTTAACATATTGCTGTAAGCTGTAAACATGATGAGTACAGCACTTTTTCAGTGGGCGCACCCGGTAAACTACTTTAGGCAAAAGATGTACTTACATTATTATTTGAACATGGTTTATTAAATACTTACTTAGAAGTGGGTGTCTACTCGTATGTTAACTCCTACTAGAAGACTTAGTTTTTTACAAAAGGGTTAGGTTAGGTTCTAGGAATGTATATGAAAATGCGAGCGGTAGCGAAAACATCAAATTGACCGTCAGCCTGTCTGTTGACTTTTTATCATAAAAAAATATGTAAAATACAATTTATTTATTTCATATAAAAAAATGTATAAAACACCCTTTGTAGGGTGGTGTTGTTTTATGAAATGCAATGAACCATTGAAGAAGTGATAAATATAGTATACTAGCTAGTGACTCACACCCGGCTTCGCCCTGGGTACAATTTATATATCCTATCTTTTAAGTTGGACCACATTTCTTACCTATTTTATCAAAATCGGTTCCAGCAGTTTAGGTAGTTCATTTCACACAAATTTTTATATAATATAAGATTATCGTTTTCAGTTTGAACCCTCGGAGCTTGACAAAATATCTACAATATGCGATGAGTGTATTGAAAAACTACGTATATCAACAGATTTGAAGATTGCCTTTGGGAAAATTACAAAAGGTATGTCGTTATCGTTCCGTCTACCAAACTGAAATTATTATTACATAACAAATTTCTTTAATGAAACATTTCATTTCCAGAGGAGCCCTTAATTGAAAACGATGTCCCAATTAAAATAAAAAAATGTTGGAGTTATGCTTGCAGCGATAAAGGTAAGGAATAATTAATCTAAAATTTGTAATAAGGACTCGCATCTATCAAGTAATCCTTATTAGCTTTGCCTACATTAACGACACAACATTTATCTTTATCTTTATCTTTACGACTTAATTTTTAATTACTAACATAAGCCGCACATTTCTTTAATTTTTATAATTTTTATATTAAGGTCGACAGACAGGTTGGCGGGCCACTCGATGGTAGGTGGCTTCTTCTTTTTTTTGCAAAAAATAAAAAATAAAAAAGTTCAACTTTACAAATCAACTTTTTTGCAATTATAACAAAGTTGGCTCTCAAACAATAAACATGCATAATATCTAATAATATTTTCAATCTTCAAATTTTCTGACAATTTGGTACTAGAGCATATCGGATTTCACTCAAAAAGGGAATCGGGCAATTTGGGATTTTGTTGTAATGGACCGGAAGCTGAGTGAGATGTTCGTAGAGCATTATTTCCTACCTGTTCACTTGTTCAAATGAATTCTTTAGTTTGGTTGCGTATTGCGTAACAAGTCTTGTGCAACTTTGTTGACAATAATTGATGAACATTGTTAACAATAATAATTGATGAACTTTGTTAACAATAATAATTGATGAACTTTGTTAACAATAATAATCGATGAACTTTGTTAACAATTGCGCGCGATTTCATTCAATCCTTCTTTACAGAAGAAACGTTAACGGAAGTAGACGTCAAGGTTCAAAAAGAAGAGGTCGCCAATGAGGAACACGGAGACACAGGCATAATTAGCGTATTAGATGAAGAGTCCAATGAAGATGTCAAAATTGAAGAGAGCAGAAAGGAAACATATAAATCTAGTATGTATGACTGTTCATAGTTTATTGCCAATAGTAATGTTACACCTGGCCATAAAACCTTCCAGAAAGAAGACAAGTAAGATGGTGGCCGACGTTCCTTTAAACAAGTGCCAAAGGAAATCGGTCCTTACGGTTACGACATAGGGTTCATATTCTATTAACAGAAGTAGTAGCATATTGTAACATGTTTACTTCTTTTAAGTTTCCAAGACCCAGTTAACATCTTGTGACAGTTCCAAAGTCCCCCAAGGACTGAGCCACATTGATCTCGGTAAAAATGCCATATAACATTAACTATGTCATTTGCATTGTATGGGGCATTTGTCATCTTTGAAGGTTTCTCCGCTTGTTAAAAAAAAAGAGAATTAAATTGAATTACATAAATGGAACCACACATACACGCGCACACACAAACACACAAATAAATCCCTCCCCATTGTTTAGAATTAATAAAATTAGTACATCATTAACTTAGGTAATATAATAGTAATTTTTTTTTTCGTCTTACACAATAAAGACCAATTACAAAATAAATAAATAAAAATAAAAGAAGTCCTGTAACTGGCAATGTAGCAGTAATACGGTATCTATTGTACACTAGCTGGTGCCCGCGACTTCGTCCGCGTTCTTGATGAAAGGTACCCTATGTCCTTTCTGGTGTCCCAGACAACGTGTATGCAAAATTTCATGGTGATCCGTTCAGTAGTTTTTGCGTGAGAGTTACAAACATTATACATCCATACAAACTTTCGCATTTATAATATTAATAGGATTATTTTGTTTTGCTTGTAGGGTTTATCTTCAGAATAAAATAAATAAATTAACTGTTTTTACTGTACTCTTCTTACTGTTTGTCTACTTTAATAAGTAGGATACACACACATATATAACCGAACACTACACAATACCATATAATACTTATTATCTTATTTATCTTCACAGAAATACCGCTGATTAGAGTCTATGTAAAAGTTGAAAGGCTAGACATTTCCACTCTCAACTATAAAGGCAATCGCTCATATATTATTGATAAAGTATCCAATCGAGATGGCAGAATTGAAGAGAGTATGTATGACTGTTTTTGATTTATTGACTATAGGTACTGAGTACCAATAATAATAATAATATTTTTTTTTTAGAGAACGACAGACACGTGAATAAATGCAATATTTGCAATAGAACTTTTAGGTACAAAAAGTGTCTAGAAAGTCACACGAAGACGCACACTAAACATAGGTGTGAAGTATGCAATAAAGATTATCAGAGCAAAAGTGAATTGCGCAGACACAAATTGGTGCATAAGGACAAGAAAATATTTAGATGCTCAATATGTAATAATGGATTTAAACTGAGCAGAAGTTTGAAGGCTCATATGAAAACTCATAAGGACGTAAAACCGCACGAGTGCCAAGAGTGCGGCGAGAAATTCAAAGTAAAAATAAGCTTATTGAGGCATAGTCAAAAAATGCACACGAGTGTAAAAAAGTACAGTTGCCAGTATTGTGATAAGACATTTATGACGAAAAGTAAATTGGTTGCACATGAAATGATACACAAGATTGTAAAAACGTATAAGTGCGAAAAATGCAATAAATCGTTTAGAAGCAAAGACGCTTTGTTAAGTCATGATAAAGTGCATGAGAAACAAGAGCCTTACAATCATAACCTGCCTGAAAATAGATTAAAAAGAAAAGAAAATGATAATAGACAAATGTTGACGCATGCAGAGATAAATGAGTGTGGTGACATTTCCAAAAAGACAAATAATAACAAACAGACTTTAATAAGGCAAATGTCGGATGTACATTTGGACCAGCCACCATATGAGTGCCAAATTTGCAAGAAGACATTTAAACTGAAGGGTTATTTTCGCAGACACATGTTGCATGGACATTTCATCCAGAAGCCACCCAGTCAGTGTGAAATTTGCAAGAGGACATTTAAATTAAAGCACCATTTAGAACTCCACATGTCGGCTACACATTTGCGCGTTAAGCCAACTCATTGCGAAATTTGCAAAAAGACATTTAAACACTTGCGCAGACACATGAGGTCTATACATTATTCGGGCTACAAGCCTAGTAAGTGCGACATATGTAAGAAATCATTTAAATTGAAGAAGTATTTACAGAAACACATGCGGTTTGTACATTTGGGCTTTAAGCAAAAACCCACTGAGTGCGACATATGCAAGAAAACATTTAAATCCAAGCAAAATGTACGCCGGCACATGATAGGTAGACATTCGAGCTCTGAATTAAAGCCCTTTGAATGCGACATTTGCAAGGCGACATTTAAACACAAGCGGAGTGTACACGACCACATTTCGGCTCTACATTTAGGCTCTAAGCGAACACCCATTGAGTGCGACATATGCAAGAAAAGATTTCAATGCAAGCAGAATATACGCAATCACATGTTGAGTGTACATTCGGCGGGCTCCGATTTAACGCTCTATGAATGCGACACTTGCAAGAAGACATTTAAATACAAACAGGGTTTAAATAAACACAAGTTGGGTATACATCCGGACTCTGATGTAGCGTCCTTTAAATGCGACATATGCGAGAAGACATTTAATTACAAACGGAGTTTACACGACCACACGTTGAGTGTACATTTGGGCCACAGGCCAACGCCCGTAGGATGCGACATTTGCAAAAAGATATATAAATCCAAGGATTATTTACGCAAACACATGTTGCATGTACATTTGAGCTCTAAGCTAACGCCCTATCAATGCAACATATGCAAGATGACATTTAAATACAGACAGAGTGTACAGACCCACAAGTTGGCTGTACATTCGGGCATTGAGCCAAAGATTCAATGCGAAATTTGCAAGAGGACATTTAAATTCCAGAAGTATTTACGTAAACACATGAAGTCTTCTGTACATTTGGAGCCAACGCCCGCTGAGTGTAGTATTTGCAAGAAAACATTCAAAGACAAGAAGTATATACACAAACACATGTCTCTACATTCGAGCTTTAGGCCAACGTTCTTTGAGTGCGACATTTGTGGGAAAATATTTAAACGCAAGATCCATTTATACAACCACATGGTGTTTATGCATTTGGGTAAGAACCCACTCCGTCATTGTGATATTTGCAAGAAGACATTTAAATACAAGCACAGTCTACGCGTCCACATGTCGGTTGTACATTTGGGCATGAAAATAACACGCACTAGAAGAAAAGTTGATAAAAAAGTTGATTAATACTGAAAATTCCTAGCTCAAGTTATATTTTCATCAATGAGGATCCTTGTGAAAACGGTTTTGCTAACAATGTTTAAAGGTTGTGTTTTTCTGTCTGTCTGTTAAAATGACAGATTAAAATGGTTCCGATAAACAAAAGTACTTACTAATATTTTTTGGGAACTATACACGAAGAAATTAAACACTAAGTTAAAAGAAGAGAACAAGGAAACACCCGAACATGTTGGCTATGAAACTAATACACCAAATTCCCTCGTCTCAAGAGAAAATCCCCCGGAGGCCTATATGGGTGGTGAAATAGAATTTGGGCATATGTTAATGAAATGGAATAATGCCCTTCATGACCAGCTCACTTGGCCCAAACATTCGCTGAAAGTTTTCCAGTACAGATTGGAAATAAAGAGAGAGTGAGAGAGAAAAAAAAACTATTTTTCGTCAGCAAAATTTATATTTTGTCATCGACTGTCGGACTAATCACTTAATTGAAGCACAGGTAAGGCTCTCATTACATTCAGTCCGATAAACCGATCACAAATACACGGGGAATCCCCTAACAATACTTGCTGAACACGTGTTGCCAGATGAATAAATGTTGCATTCAATTATTTGGGTTACTGGAGGCGCGGTGAAACCCCTAAAGGGGTGGACGAAATCTAAATTTCGTTGCGGCGGGATTGCGACAGAATCACGCCATGAATCCCTGAATTAGCGGTTTAGTGGACTGTATATCTGGTTGCGGCTGTAAGCGAACAGTATGACCGTCTGAAGGACAGGATTAGAAACAGAAGGAAATGCACATACCTTATACCGGTGCTCTGGTGCGCTCTCCTGCAGGAATCTCTAAACGTCCAACTGGCAGACACTGTTCACATGTATTTCAATGTTCAGCGATAAGGTGCGGATGAATCACTTCACTTCCGAGAACGAGTTAAGGCGCGGATTAGGGATAAACCCATATATACTTGGAAACACAGCTCAAGCGCGGGCGCGTTACTTCTTCTTCTCCTCGACCTCTCACGCGGCGGTCATCGGCAGTAGTGCATTATTTTGATAAGAGGGTAAAGAGGAAAAATGTGAGGGCCATAATTATTAGGAAGGTGGGTATACGTGAAAGAAAGAAAGGTACTTGACAGCCAACTATTCGATCACGGCGCAACCATCTCCCCCGGCCTTAAAGGGTCACCTTTAAAGATCTCACAATGCGAATGCGAAAGAAATGCGGTAAATAATGCTAAACGAGATGCGGTTATTTTAACGATATGCGTTAATTTATACGAAAGAGATGCGGTTATTCAAAAGAAAGAATGCGGTAATTTATGCGAAAAATAAATGCGATTCCTAATAACTAATCCTAACAACTAGATGATTATAAATGCGGTTACATAAAACTAATAACTATCTACTACTAAACGACTACACTAAACTATAACTAATCTATTTCCTATAACTATTATTAATAAATGAGTAGAAATGCTACTCTGCCTATAAACGCGGTTATTGACTAGGCAAAGCACAAAGTCTAACTACTGGGCGCACGAAGCTTCCCCTACTCGTCCTAACAGTAACTACGCGCGTTGTTCCGTCCTTCGAAGGGTGAACAGCCTCCACCACACCTAGCGGCCATGCAAGCGGTAGCGCATTATCCATCATAATGACAACAACTGACCCTAGCGGAATGGGAGTGGAAGGCGTAGTCCACTTGGAGCGAGCTTGCAATTTATGCAAATATTCTATCCTCCAACGTTTCCAGAAGGACTGGACCATTTTATCCAGCATCGAATGTCTCTCGCGTAAGCTAGAAGAGTCTATTTGAGGTGCGGGTAGCGACAATAGCGGTGCGGTATGCAAGAAATGAGCTGGCGTTAGAGCTGACGGCTCAGCGGGATCGCCACTCATAGCAGTTAGCGGGCGCGAGTTTACGAGTGCCTCGACCTGAGTAAGCACTGTCAATAATTCCTCATACGACAGTATCTGCTTTCCTATGACCTTGAACAAATGAGACTTGACTATCTTTACCATGGATTCCCAACATCCTCCCCAATGAGGGCTGGCTGGCGGGATCTGCTTAAATTCGATGCGATCTTCGGCTAGCTCATGTTCAAGTCGAGGGCGATATTCGTCAAGGAACTTATAAAGATCTCGCAAGTATGAACGACTTCCTACAAAGTTCGTGCCGTTGTCTGAGTAAAGACACTGAACTGGGCCGCGGCGAGAAAGAAAACGCTTTAGTGCTGCAAGGAAAGCGACTGTGCTCAAATCTGTTGCTAATTCAATATGTAGACAGCGCGTTGTAAGACACGTAAAAATACAAATCCATGCCTTACGGCTCCTAACACCTCTGCCGCGTACGGGTGCGTATTGCAATGGACCTGCATAATCGCAGCCTGTATGCAAAAATGGTTTGCTCACTTTATTAACGCGATACGCGGGTAAATCTGCCATCAAAGGATAAGACGGACGCGGTTTAGCTCTAAAGCAAGTGTTACATTTATGTATGCGGTATCGAACAATATTTCGTGCTGCAATTATCCAGTACTTCTGTCTAAGTATGGACATAAGAAGCTCTGGACCTGCGTGTAAATGCGTTTTATGATAATAATCTATTATCAGATCTATAACGTGGTCGCGTCGCGGGAGTAGGGACGGATATCTTTGCGAATAACTAACGTCAGCATTTGATAGCCGACCGCCAACACGTATAATACCATTTTCGTCAAAAAATGGGTGTAATTTTTGCAAAGCATTCGAACAGCTTTGGTTACGTTTTAACTTAATTATGTCATCAGCAAAATATATATTCTGAAGTACGAGTATTATTTTATTTTCAGCGAAATTTAAATCTGAACTCGTTATATGTGTTCTGCGCGGTAATAACTTCAAAAAACGATAAATATAAACAATTATGCGTAGTAACCTCGACCACGAAGAGGTACGAGTAGCGAGTACATAAATTAAAGAATCAGTCGAAGCAGCGGTCACTGTGTGTGTAAGCGGCTTTATATCTGGCACTTCTATCGCGGCAGCTGTGCTGCTGTCATAGGCGGAGCGCGGCATACTCGAACATTCTAACTTGTGTTCTAAGCATAGAAATTGTCTGCGGGCAGCGGAGTAAGAATCTCCTAATTTATATACATCGTCTCCAAACGGCAGCGCCACGGTGTATCTTCTGTTATCCTCGCGCGTAGTGGTACTACGAAAATGCGTCTCACATTCAAGATCGTCTTGACTGTGGGTGGGCGGAGCAGAGACCTCCTCTAACTCCCGAAACCTTTTATGGAGGTTGTCCAAAGAAGACTGTTGCATGACGGTACAACAAGCGGATGCGGATTTTAACAATGACCTATTTCGAGGCATCAGGACCGGTGCGGATCCCATAATTATGTATCCCAAAACAGATTCTACGGCTCGCGGCATTCCACTAATATTACCCTGTACCGTGCCCGGTAATAATAGGTGTGGGAAAATATTAGCTCCAATTAAGACTTCTACTTCTGAAGGAGTTGCGAAAGTACTATCCGCAAGCGGCAATCCTCTTATGTGCACGAGCGTGGATTGATCGATCGGAATAGAAGGCAGCTTGTCCGTTATCCGATCGACAATAAGCGCCGATACGTCATAATGAACGTTATCCGAATAACGAGAAAATATTTTAAAGTCCGTTGCGCCTCTAATAGATTTCTCTGTACCACCGAAACCGCGAACAATCGCTTGTATATCTTTATTACAATTCAAACCTAAGCGCGCGCAACATTCGTTAGTTATAAAGTTACGCTGCGATCCCGAATCAAGCAAACATTTTACAATGTGCGAGCGCCCCTTACTATCATAAATAATAACTTGAGCGGTTGATAGTAATACAGTAGTGTGTTGCATACATTGCGCGTTCAGACCGCTACTATTGACGGCATTCTCAATCGGCGCAGCGATGAATGTGTGCATAGACGAGACATTCATATCACGCGCATCAGTAGGCGATCTAGCTCGAGGCGTCTGTCTCGCGGTAAAATGTGTCGACGGAGAGCGAGTCGGCTCGTCCGATTGCGATGCGGTTTGAACCTTCAAATTATGATTTTCAAAATGTAACGCGGAATGATGTTTTTGATTACAACTACGACATTTAACACTTGAAGCACACTCGCGAGATTTATGTTTTAAACTAAGACAATTTATGCACGCGTAACGTTCTTTAACTAATTTAAAACGTAATGAAGGTGTTAAATCATTAAACTGTGGACATTTGTAAAGGTGATCGTGCACAATGTTTTCACAGAGACATGTCTTACGTGCAGGTAACACTGCTACATAAGTGTGCGGATTTTGTATACGATTTCGCGGTTTATATGTACTACTACTGTAAGTAGGCGGGCTCTGCGCGTTATGGAATATTTTATGCTGACTCCTAATAAAGTCAGTTAGTTGCGTGAAAGTAGGTATCTTATACTCGCGATACTGTGATTCAAAGGCGCGGACGGTATCCAAATCAAACTTCTTTAATGCCATATGTAACATAATAAAATCTGACAGATCTTCGAGTTTCAAATTTTTCAAAGCGTTCGCGGCAGTTACAAACTGATCCATAAATAATTGGAACTTAGACTCCGAGGCGGGACCGTTTAATTTAACATTCATCATCTGTTCCAAGTAGGTATTTGCAATCGTACGAATATCCTGATATCTATCAATGAGACATTTCAATATTGTATCATAATTATCTGCGCATGGTGTAATACCCGAAAATACTGATTGCGCCTTACTAGAAAGCTTGCCCATCAGATAATATAATTTTTCCGAATTGTTTAAATGCGGATTATCATGTACCAATGACTTAAAACCTGCATAGAACAAAGGCCAGGTACGTATGTCACCATCAAATGACATAATTTCTATAGGCGGAAGGGCAGGCATCCTACATCTTATATCTACGCGGTCAGTTGAACCCTTCTGGTCGTGGTCAGCGCTGTCCACCCTCGACGGTACGGACTCGATACGCTTCAATACGCGTTTAATCCGACAGTAAAGGTCTTCGAAGGCATTCAAACATTGATAACTAGGTGCGGTTTCCGGGTCTACCAGGAGTAATGTTTTATTTAAACGATCAACAATATTCTTAAATTCAGAACGCGTATCTTCTAACGTTTCTACGGAACACAAAAAATTCTCTTTATGTTCATCGTTAATGTGAACCTCTTTTGATAAATCATACACTCGTTGTACATTTTCAAAAAGTGCATCGTATTTCGATTGTAATAGCACAATCTCATTATTATGTTTTGCGTCGGTTCCCTTTGTCTTAGACATTTTGTGCGAAAAGCGAAATAATAATAATACAAGTAGGTAGCTAAGAAACAACGTTCGGTGCGGAGCGCGCGAAATTCAAATTATTAAACTAATGTAGGTATATGAATACGGATGCGTGCGTACAAATAATTCTAATGCGTCTATCTAAATAAATCTAACGGGAATGCGGATTATTTATACGAACGCAACTAAATTATATGAAATATTAATTTATACTAATAGGTATGAATAAACTCGACATCTCTTCGCGGTAACGTAATAATAATGCGTTTCGCGGGAAACCTATGATTCGAAAAAAACAAAAAATATCCGGTTCGTAAGGACCAACAAATGGAGGCGCGGTGAAACCCCTAAAGGGGTGGACGAAATCTAAATTTCGTTGCGGCGGGATTGCGACAGAATCACGCCATGAATCCCTGAATTAGCGGTTTAGTGGACTGTATATCTGGTTGCGGCTGTAAGCGAACAGTATGACCGTCTGAAGGACAGGATTAGAAACAGAAGGAAATGCACATACCTTATACCGGTGCTCTGGTGCGCTCTCCTGCAGGAATCTCTAAACGTCCAACTGGCAGACACTGTTCACATGTATTTCAATGTTCAGCGATAAGGTGCGGATGAATCACTTCACTTCCGAGAACGAGTTAAGGCGCGGATTAGGGATAAACCCATATATACTTGGAAACACAGCTCAAGCGCGGGCGCGTTACTTCTTCTTCTCGACCTCTCACGCGGCGGTCATCGGCAGTAGTGCATTATTTTGATAAGAGGGTAAAGAGGAAAAATGTGAGGGCCATAATTATTAGGAAGGTGGGTATACGTGAAAGAAAGAAAGGTACTTGACAGCCAACTATTCGATCACGGCGCAACCAGGTTACCACAAAAAAAAATTAAGACTTACTAAATATATTTTTAAAATATTTTATTATTTGTATTTGGATAGACTTGATATAAATGATTAAAAACTATTTCCATTACTGAATCCACCGATCATAAAACCATGTTTGATATTGAGTCGTTGTATGATATAACCGAGCTCCAATTATGTAAGGCATTTTAATTTAAATAGATTTTATACCTTAATGGACTTTAATATTGTTTTAGATAATACATACGAGTAGTCCAGCCTCAAGATGATTGCAATGGATTCACATATGAGAATTAAATTAAATTTGACTTGTTAGACTGTGATTGATTGTTTTTTCATATTTTAATAAAATTAATTTTCTAAGTCAATTTTCTATTATTTACCTGTTTTCTTGAATATTTTTCTATTGCGGGGTTTATTTGAGTAAATAATCGTAGTTTTTAAACATTAAAATACCCATTCTAAATGTTAGTATGTTTCAAAGTTATGCTTTTAAATAACCAAAAATAATATTTTTACAGTGATACCAATAATTAAATTAATATCTACCAATAGTACATACATACCAATTGTGTATAGGTAGATACCAGTTGGATAGCTAATTTTGAGCTGAAAAGCCTAAGATTTCTGTTTTTTTTTGTTGCCATATATAAAGAAATTGTTTTTGTTTTTTACTATAAATTTTTGTAGTTTTGTTGCAAAATGTATTTTTCTTCTAAAAAATAATTCTTGGAAAATTCGATGTAATATTTTCCAAATTATGCATATTTTTTTAATTTTAATTTTTTAAAAGTTGGTATATAATAATCTATACTATGTAATAATAAAGAGGAAAAATTTGTTCGTTTCTTTGAATTAAATAGGCTCCAAAACTACTGGAGCGATTTGAAATTTTTTTCCACCTATTTAAAGCTACGTTATCAGTGAGTAACATAGGCTATATTTTATAAAAAGTTACGCGGACGAAGTCGCGTGCAACAGCTAGTTGTATTGTATGTAGGAAATAAATGAAACATTTTTTTTCCAATAACAATTTATACATTTCAATATATTAATAATGTTTTCTTCAATTATAATACATTATTTATAACATCTACTAAAAAAAACCCTTAACGATAAAACACTCAATAGCGACTGAATAATTACATACAGTTTATTTTTGGACATGATCAAAAATCACTATTTAGGTCAATCATATCCAAAATTTTTGTTTTAAGTACACTTATTTAGAACTTAATCCAAAGTCAGATTTGTGACACTATTAAAATTAAATTTACAAAATTTATACATATGGTGGAGACTTTTTAAGTTACTTACTTAATACATAATATTAGAAAACTGTACATATCTTTGACAACTAAAGAAAGATGTGACAGTTTTTTATCTCCTTCGAGTTTATTATGAAATATATGGACAGGCTTTATAAGGGTGGGATTGGAGATTCTTACATCAAAATAATAAGTATGTTATTTTCATTTAATAATAAATTAAATATATAAAAAAACGATACAATTATTACCACATAAGTGTATAAAAATCACACAGTTCTTCGGATAGAATATTTAAAAAAGATTACTTTTAACGTACATTTATTTGTCTCAGATACGGCTCGAAGGACCAATGTTGCTTATACATATATTTTTAAGAAAAATCAAATATACTAAAGACGTTGCCTCATTTAGATTATTTGCTTTGAAAATAACAATTTTAAAACGAAATATACTTATTATAAATAAATTAGTTAGTATTTATTGAGATGGTCAACTATTTATTGACCATTTTTGGTTGTGCCTAGATATTTATATAAATACCTACAATCTCTTTAAATATAAATAAGTAAAATTAAATTAAATTTTATGTTTTATTTAAATTTCGACTAATAAATAAATGTATAAGTATTAATATATTATGTAGGTAAGCATAAATATTAACATATAAAACATCTATCTGTATGTTTATTCCTTTAAAAATAAGTACATATAGATACTTTTATAAAATCTTATGTAAGTACACGTATTCCCATTAAGTGATATTTTTACAACTTATTTATGGCTTAAATACATATGTATCATATATAATAATTATTATATGTTGTGTGACAAAAGATGGCAGTACGCCTAATTTAAATTAAGAATAAGAAAGTATTACCTTTGGAAATATCATCATAGCCGAAATAGGTCCCAAAAAATCTAATATATCTACTATATCCCAAAAAATCTAATAATCTAATATATATATTTCAAATATATCTACTATGATAGTAACAGCCGATTTGTTGACATTTTTATATACTTAGCTAAGTAATCTAATATATAAAATTCTCGTGTCGCGGTGTTTGTTGCCAAACTCCTCCGAAACGGCTGGACCGATTTTGATGAAATTTTGTGTGCTCATCGGGTAAGTATGAGAATCGGCCAACATCTATTTTTTCATACCCCTTAAATGTTAAGGGTGGTCCACCCCGAAATTTTCATTTTTTATTTTTTCGGAAAACAATGTTTGTCCTTTCTAATGTGCATTTTATTGTTCATTTTATTTCATTAAATTTTTACATTATTTTTTTTTTAAAGAAAGGATTGATACGAGGTTAAGTTTTCGGTTAATGGTGGCCTACTATCACCTCTTAAAACGATGCAAAAACGAGTGAGTAAACGAGATGGCGCAATACATGAAGTAAGGCGACATCTCCCTCACTCAATCGTCTTTGCATCGCTTTAAGAGGTCATAGTACGGCCTCAGGGGGCGTACTATCACCTCTTACTCAATCGTCTTTAGGTTGAATCTTTAGGACGATTGAGTGAGGGAGATGTCGCCTTACATCACGTATTGCGCCATCTCCCTCACTCAATCGTCTTTGGGGCCTGTAATTATCACCTCTTAATCGATGCAAGGACGATTGAGTGAGGGAGATGTCGCCTTACATCATGTATTGCGCCATCTCGTTTACTCCCTACAGCTACAGCTATGTGTGTGTGTGTAATACACGGTTCTGATGAAACACTGCAGTGTGACTATCTGAATATGACGTTGGCCGCGTGCGAACCTCTGTGCACGCTGTGGTTGTGTTCTCGGGAGGAATGCCGCTTGAAGGGGTTCCAAGACGGCGCGCGGCGAGCGGACGACCGCGCGGTCGCTGCGGTCGAACCGCTAGATGCGGTCGAAGCCGCCGAAACCGAGCCCTGGTTGGAGCTCGGTTGACGGCCGGCGTCTGGTGACGACTGAAATATTATAATATTATTTATTTAATTTAAATACTAATAATAAATCTGTAAGCGTAGGTATTGTATGTATGTTCCTAAATAACAAATGTTGATTAGTTACCTTTAGAAATAATTTTATATTTCATTAAATTATGCACTCGGTTTAGTGCATCCTTCAATACGCGATTTTTTTAAATTATTTTCTTTTTAATGCTTAGGACTTTTACCGTACGAACAAAGGTATATCCTAAGCTAAATTAATCCCGGTGACAGGTGTCTTTAAATGACGGTTGCTTGTGAATTTAAACAACAGGATGAATATGAAAACAATACCTTTACACAACTTCTGTCCATAGGAGTTGCCAGTCTCATAGTAAGGGTGTCTCCAGACTGCTGTATCAGCCGCACCACTTCGACGTGTGAACTCCACTTTACGTCCTTGTCGGCGATCGTTATTATGAAGTCGCCTTCTCGCATGCCGCCGATCTAATAAATTAATCACACCCCAAATAAGTCATCACGTCCCAGAGCAATAGTCAGCTTTCAAACTATAAGTCCCGGGCCCTAGCCAAGAGCAAACGTACAGTCATAAACGCTACGCTCAGACTACGCTACGCATGGGAAAAAGCTTTGTGATTGGTCAATGTGGGCGTTACAACAACCAATCACCGGGCATTATTTTTTAACGTTTCGTAAGTACATACGCAAAGGGAGCGTTTGCATTGGTAAGCTCTTGGCTAGGGCCTGAGGTGTCTCAAATCCGAAAATATTTAAAAACAATGCCAGCAATCCACTATTTGACTAATTTTAGAAAATCGTTTTAAATTATTCTTTTATTATTACATAATAAGCACACATTGATCACATTGATATTTCCGGGAGATCTACTGTTTTATTAAAAAAAATCAATGTTAAAGTTTAAATTTCCAAAACCGCGCCAAAAACGCTGTTTCTGTAATGGCGCCGATCATTGTTTGATACGTAGTTTAAATTTCTCAAACCGTTAGTGTTAAATTATATTTTATCAATATTGATTTCCAATTACATATACTTAATAAAAATCGAAATTTTCGATTTTTTTTTTGTGTAATAACAAAAAAAAATGTAATAATAAACGAAAAAAAAAAATAATGTTATTGATTTCCAATTACTGATAATAAAAATAGAAATTAAAAAAAAAAAAAAATTACCAAAAAAAAATGTAATAAAATAATAACGTGAACTCCGTACTCACATCGGCCAAAGAGTTCGGTTCGACCGCAGCGATCACAACTGGAGCGTCGCCTCTCACTGTAAACCCGAATCCGTCTTCGTCTTTCACGTTTGAGACATTAAATTCACTCGCCGCTCTTCTCAACGGCTCTTTTTTTCTATCCCTATCCCTACCATTTTTCAACTTGTAATCCCCCATTTTACACACACCGTTCTCTGCTGTCGACTTTACGAAGCTGTCACTGCTCAGTTTACTCCTGTACTCGTATTTCGGATCGTAATCAATGACTTTTGGATGATACTCGTAATTGTTATAACTATTTATGTAGACACCGTTATTTTTGGTGACTTTGAGTTTTTTGTCGTAATCGTAGTATTTCTCGTCGCTTCTGATTTGATTGTAATAGGCGGTGTTGTCTTCGGATCTGTCTCTCTTCTCGATTTCGTCCAATCTTCCGTTTCTCCTGTCGACTCTTCTGCAGTTCTCGCGTCTGTCGAACTTCTGCAGTTGGACTAGTCTCGGAGCGCTCCAATGGCGTTTCGCTGAAAAGACAGCTATGGGTCCGAGCGATTTAAATAGATCGTCAACTCTGTGCAGGGCGAAGTCCGGTTGTGTTAGGGCCAGTTGGAACTTGGAACATGCTGAAAGGAGATTAATGCGTTTATTGCATAATATAATAGTACATTACTGTACTGCCGAGGCCGAAAATAGAGCAATTGTAGGCCGAGTAGTATTGAAGCCGAGTACTTAGCCTCTTCAAATAGAATAGAATTGACAGTACGATTAAAACAAAATTTGGCGATCTTCTTTTTGTGGTGTAGTTGGTCGCGCTCTTGGACATCACTGTCCCTTACAAACATCACTATTACTGTCCTCTTGGAAATCGAAAAAAAAAATCAGTTTCCGTTCAAATTTTGTTGAAAAAAGTACATAAGAAAAAGTCAATTCGTTCGGCTAGTTTTTGAGTTTTTGAAGTATTTTATATACCAACACACCAACCAACACATTTTTATATACTACTAGCTGGTTGAAGCGACTTCTTTCTGGTTTCTGGTGTCCCAGACAACGTGTATGCAAAATTTCATGGTGATCGGTTCAGTAGTTTTTGCGTGAAAGAGTTACAAACAAACTTACATTCACATTTATAATATTAGTAAGGATAATTGATGTATGGAATGAAGGAATAGACTCACGCATGATGTGCGGCGCGTCGACGAGGTCAGCGAAGTCAGCGTCGTCGCTGAGCGTGGAAAGGACGCTGCGTTCGCGCGCGGCTCGCTCAGCGTGCGCGCGCACTACTACCGCCAACGGCTCTTTGTCGCGCAACTCTCTGAAAACGTTATTATAAGGCGCTCAGAAGACCTACACGTTAGTCACTAGTTGGCGCTGCTTCATTCGCATTAGGCCCTAGTGCGAGTTTTACTCTATCAAACTCATCGAACGAGTAAACGTCAATTTGTATGTGACTGAAGCAGTGCTACACATTAGCCACCAGGTTGCGCTGCTTCATTCCCATACAAATTGACGTTTACGCGTTCGACGCGTTTGATCGACTAAAACTCGCACTCTTTTTTATACTTACTCATGTAATACTTCGTAAGAAGCTTTGCCCGAGACTTGGTTAGCGAATCCTTATGAATTATAAGCCTATATGTTACTTTGAAACCCGACGCCCGACGCAAAAGAGGGGTGTAGTAAGTTAAACAGTGTAGCTCCCAAAGGGATAAAACGTTTTTGATCCGATTTTTTTTAATGTGAAAAATCTTTTGTGGAGGCGTCCCGCGATGGCTTATTTTGTTTTGTTCAAAACCTGACGTGATCTAAATCCTAAAGAATGGAGGGATACGGTATGGCGTTGATTGCAATAATGAACAGACTTACCGACACATTCTTTGTAATCTTAACGCTTCTTCATAAAGAGTTTGTGCTTCGACCAAGTGAGCCTTTCCAAGCGTCTGATGATCCAAGTCTTCGATACTTTTAACTATTGAACCTGTAACATTTTAAGACAATATAAAGATTTTCACCTAGGAATGATCTAAACTAGTTTTTTTTATCAGAGAATCCTCACATGTTAAGATAATGAAGCCTACCACTTACCGTTTTCTACCGTCCGGTCAGCATTGTCTCCGTAGACGGAGGCGACCCGCTCTCTGTTTCTCGGCGAAGCCTCCGCGTGTAGGATGCCTAACGCGCAGTACTGATGCGCAAGCGCTGAAATCATTTCATAGGCCACGGTCAGTGGCTGGCCACACTGTCATTTGCTCGACATCTAAAGGATCGTAATTTTTTTACATTCGACAGTTAGTTGCCTCCCTCCACTTGGCTCCCACGTCTAGGATCCCGTGGGATCCTAGGATTTTTTTTTGCATTTTGGCTCCCATGGGATCATAAAGTATTTTCCAATGTTTATCAGCGTGTTCAAAGTATCAAAGAAACTCTTCATTTTTACTTATTATTATATTAGTATGAATATCAATAGAACACGATTTTTACCTTTATAAAACTCAGTCTTGACGTGGACCAAAGAGACCCACGAGTATGGCACGTAGTTCAGTACACCCTCTGTCTGCATCTGGAAATATTGTTAGTCTTTGATAGTCTAAAATTCTAAACCCCTGGGTCTTCAACTGTCTGGTATCCGTAATACAAGCATTAGTTGCTTACTGTGGAACTAGATGGTGCTGTGTGAAATGTGTGAAGATATTTGATGTTTATTTCTGTAACATAACTCATACAACACAAAGACGGCAATAGTTTAAGAGCTTACCTTGTCGTAAAGCTGTCGGTAGGTGGTGGCAAGTTGAGCGCTCTCCTGAGCCAAGTCGAGACAGAGCTCCAAGTCATCGCACAGCTCGCGATCTCGTCCCGCGCACTCTCCGCGCGCCTGAAGCTGCAACTTCTCGAACAGGCATTCCCGGGCCTGAGCCTACAACGGTCCAAAGCAAAAGCCACCTTAACTCAAGCCTAAGAACGTTAATTATGCATTACCATATTATCGTCGTTGTCAAACCAAAATCATTGGTGCTATGTGCACTTTTTTTGAGATCCCAACATTTTGACAACTATCGAAGGAAGAGGTAAGGAGTACATACTTATTATGATAATCAAACTGTAAAACCGGTCCTCTCCAACAATAAAATAAGAGCCTCTTTCACCGTCTGTCAAGTAAGCTAACCGCCATTTAAAGTCAACTGTCACCGGGAATATTTAGCTGATATACCTTTGTTTGTACATACAGTAAAATTTCAAACATTAAAAAGAAAATAATAAAAAAAAATCGCCTATAGAAGGATGCACTAAACGGAGTTTATAATTTAATGAAACATAAAATTATTTCTAAAAGTAACTAATCAACACTTTACTTGTAGTTGGTGAAAGAGACCCAATGTAGTCTTCTATCTATCTATCTTTGTCTAATTTACTCGACACGACAATGCTACACTAGCGCCATCTTAATTTACTCTCTACCCTTCATAGTTCCATTCCAGCCAGTACTAATGTCCACAGAGTACTCACGGTCATAAGAGCGCCGAGCACGAGCAGAGTGTCGGCGGCGAGGTCTACTGAAGGCGCGTTCGTGAAGTTCTCGTGGATGTACTTGAGAGTGCCGGCGGCGCGCAACAACGCGTCGACGGCGCCATCTAGGCCCGCGCATGTGTTTCGTTCCTGTAATCATAATACAGAGTATCCAATAATACAAATTTTCATGCTATATTTTGCAGACTAGCTGGTGCTCGCGTATTCGTCGCGTGGAATAGTCATTTTGGGAATCATTTGGGTATCTCGAACGGCTTTCGCAGCGCACGCAACGGAAGCCCTCAAAAATGAATAATTTACCCCGTTTTTCCCACATTTTCGACTGTTTCTTCGCTCCTATTAGTCGCAACGTGATGTTATATAGCCTAAAGCCTTCTTCGATAAATGATCTATCCAATACAAAAAGAATTTTTCAATTCGAACCAGTAGTTCCTAAGATTAGCGCGTTCAAACAAACAAACAAACAAACTCTTCAGCTTTATAATATTAGTATAGATTATTGTCAAACCAATAAGTCTTAAGGGTTGATAATGATGTTAAATGTTGTCTATACCTGTTATTGGAATTCACATCAGACGATGACCAAATGTAAATATTGTATTAGATATTGTGTCGTGTTTTCTGTTGGTGTAACTTAATAAACAGTCAAAGAGTTTTTCAAATCGGTCCAGTAGTTTCAGAGCCTATTCAATTCAAACAAACAAACAAATCTTTCTTCTTTATATTAGTACAGATTACCTGTTTGGCTCCTATTTGTGTGTATATTCCCGCCATGTTGAAAAGGACGCACGCTTTCTCAAAGGCCACGGTTCGTTGACACGAAGGCACACCTTCAATAAAACAACAATTAAGTATAAAGGTATATATTAGGTATATAAGTCATCATATTTTTATTTTATGTTTATTTTATGTTACAGACATGATAGGAACATGTCAATAGGAAAATCAAAACATGACCAATATGATAATTAGTGCTGATTCTGGTTCATAATTTTTTAAATCTTTAAATAATTCTAGTTACAAAACTTATTCCAAGATGTCGCCACGTGTCTTAGAAACTTCTTGTAATATTCATTTACGTATAGATTGCTATTATAATGAGCGTAGACGTACTCGCCAACTTTCTTACTATTATTATATGATTTTATTATATTATAGATATTATAATTATAGCGTATAATATTATAATTATACAGTACTATTTAAATTTTTATCGATAGATCTCAATTTCTTAATTTTGTAAAATTTTTACTAAACCACGCCATCTGTCTTTCGCTACATCAAACATCAATCTATGGCAATATTGTCAGTGATCAAAGTTATTCCCAGATGGCGCCACGTGTCTTAGAAACTTCTTGTAATATTCATTTACGTATAGATTGCTATTATAATGAGCGTAGACGTACTCGCCAACTTTCTTACTATTATTATATGATTTTATTATATTATAGATATTATAATTATACAGTACTATTTAAATTTTTATCGATAGATCTCAATTTCTTAATTTTGTAAAATTTTTACTAAACCACGCCATCTGTCTTTCGCTACATCAAACATCAATCTATGGCAATATTGTCAGTGATCAAAGTTATTCCCAGATGGCGCCACGAGTCGTAAAAATCTTGAAACATAGTTTACCTGTTAACGAGTCGAACCATTCAAAGTAGACACCTAGCGATCTGTCTGGTGGAAAAAATCTCCTCTCTATGAAGTATAATTGATTGTAGTATTTAAACAATAGGGCCACTCCAGCTGTTGAGCGGACTGGAGTTCGCATTGCCTGGAAAAATTAAAAGAAAAATATTAAAATCTAGAAAATCTTAAATAAATCACTTAGGCTGGGTTGCACCATCTTACCTTAACAATATCAAACGTCGCAACTTTAGTTAATTCGCACTCATTTTCGGCCGAAAATTTGACTTTTTATGATATTATCTGTTATTTATTACAAGACAAATTGGTCTATGATAAAAAAAGTATGTAAATAAGGATGTAATATCTTGTTAGAACTAGTTTGCAGAAATGTTATACAATAAATTAATTACTTGTCTCATATCCATGAAGTCTGAAATGGCGTCTTCATAGTTAATGGCACTTTCGCTGTAATGCTCCAATATGAAGTCCTTGAAGGGCTCTCTGAAGTCCACCTCTTTGGTCTCTTTCAGTCCCAGCGGGATCATTGGCATCACACAATCTTTGCTGGAAAAAGTAAATTTATTCCTTTATTGAGGACACGTTTGGTCTAGTGGCTAGTGACCATAGCTGTTAACCAAACGGTCGCGGGTTCGAATCCCGCTAGGGCCAAATGTTTATGTGTTAAAATTTTACCTTTGTACCTGAGTCATGGATGTTTGTATTTATAATATGTATGTATTTACAAAAAAGGTAATGTATGTAGTATATCAACTGTCTGGTATCCATAATACAAGCATTAGTTGCTTACTGTGGAACTAGATGGTGCTGTGTGGAATGTGTGAAGATATTATTTACTAGCTGGCGTCCGCGACTTCGTGAAAAAAGTAGCCTATCCTGTGTCCCGTATGTTTAAATGTTTATCTACCAAGTTTAATGAAAATCAATTAATTCGTTTAGGAGTTATGGAAGAACATACATACATATTTACATACATACAATACCTACACTTACAGATTTATTATTAGTATTGATTTATTTATTGACATAGGTAGGTATTATAGGCAGGTACCCCGATGTTGCTTGTATAAATTATAAAATCTATTTATAAATTATAAAAAGAATTCTCTTTTTATAAATTATAAAAAGAGAAGATTTGTATTTTTGTATTAAATATTTTTGTATTCTAATGAATAAACTCAAAAACTTCTCGACCTATTTTGAATTTTTTTTCACCTATATAAAGCTACATTATCGGCGAGTAACATAGGCTATGTTTTATAATAAGCAAGCGAAGTCGCGTGCAACAGCTAAAGTATTTTATAAAAATAAATAAGTATGTAAATTATAATTTTAGTTAAATGTTAGAGCTTCTAAGTTTTAGTTTTAGATTGTACAATTATACTGTTTTAACGACGGCAAAAGAACTGAATAAAACACAACGTCTAATGAATTAAAAAAGCATTTCCGAGAAACATAAAAAACCAACTAGTGGCGGATATATACAAAGAAAAACGACAATTTTTTTCTCGTATGTTCGGATTAATCTAACAATAGTTCTCATTGCGATGGCTATAATGCTCTTGGGAAACTTGAGTTTGCCTGTCACAAAGAGCGCCGACAGCCGACACCCATTACCGGTAATGCCATGGAAAATATCTATGGTTAAAATGGATACACTAAAAGAGGGTGCAGCTTGAAGACAAAATTTAAAAAAAATCTATAGTCTGTTATAAATTTAGAATAAAAATTAAAAAAAAAGTATATTATTATATTACTAGCTGGTGCCCGCGACTTCGTCCGCGTTCTGGATGAAAGGTACCCTATATCCTTTCTGGTGTCCCAGACATAGTGTATGCAAAATTTCATGGTGATTGGTTCAGTAGTTTTTGCGTGAAAGAGTTACATACATCCATACAAACTTTCGCATTTATAATATTAGTACTGATATATAAAAAGGATTACATATTATGTAAAAATTGTACACTACACCGGGCAAAGCCGAAAGCGGGTCGCTAGTCACTACATATTATAAAACAAAGTCCTCCGCCGCGTCTGTCTGTCTGTCCCTATGTATGCTTAGATCTTTAAAACTACGCAACGGATTTTAATTATCGTTTAGGTTGTAACGCGGCCACATTCCTTTGCTTCATTCATAGCTTAGCCTGTCTATGGTCACAATATGGCGGACGCGAACGCGCGGGAAATCTTAACAATGGCGGAAGCGTTTTTGCGCGCTCTTTCTTAATTTTTAATTAACGTTAGTTGCTTGGATTAAAATGTAGCTTCTTTAGAGAATAATTTGAAAGTTTGTGAGAACGACAAGTTTATAAGCTCTTATAATTGAAATAATATATCATTGCAAGCAAGTTCGCTTGCTCTCATAGTCTTATTACTCGTAGCTTTACAAGGAAATATTAATTCAATAACTTCTATTTTAGTTTATAAAAATACTAAAATATAATAATCTATACTAATATTATAAAGCTGAAGAGTTTGTTTGTTTTATTTGTTTGTTTGAACGCGCTAATCTCAGGAACTAATGGTTCGAATTGAAAAATTCTTTTTGTGTTGTATAGATCATTTATCGAGGAAGGCTTTAGGCTACATAACATCACGTTGCGACTAATAGGAGCGAAGAAACAGTCGAAAATGTGGAAAAAAACGGGGAAAATTATTCATCTTTGAGGGCTTCCGTTGCGTGCGCTGCGAAAACCGTTCGAGATACCCAAATGATTCCCAAAATAACTATTCCACGCGGACGAAGTCGCGAGCACCAGCTAGTTTAGTAGGTATATAACTTTTTGAATGTATTTTGAACTAGACTGCTTGTTCTTTAAAAATCAAGATAATACTTTAGGAATAGATAGGAAAATTGTCTCTTTGTAATTTTGACTTTTATGATTCAATGTAATAATATAATTAATGTAAGAATTTCTATGTAAGAATTTCTATGTAATAATTTGACTTCTGTAATATTAGATTTTGCACACCAAATGTGGTAATATATGGTGGGACGTTAATTTACCTATGACCTATGACATCTGGTTTTACATCCATGTAGGTATGCAAATAAATGATTTCATTTGATTTGATTTGTACCATTTACTCGCCAATTAGCGTTACTTGAAACGTAACTAAATGTTGATGAAAGAGGCCTTTAGTCTGCTTACACAAGTAATTTTAAAATACATGTAGGTAGGCATTAAATGACCTGTTTTTAATTGACTCAAACGAAGACAATGTAAAGACGGGTAGGTAGTTAAATTGTTTCGTCAAAAACATTCAAAAGAGGTTTGAAATTATCCCACATCGTAGAACCACAGCATACTTATTTTCTACAGTAGGCCGGACGCCTTTGATGTTGGGCGATAGCGCCGCCTGTGTAGGTATTTAAAAATTACGGAAGGGTTGACACAAATTAAGTAATATAAAATGTGCTTAAGTACCTTTCTTCATCGTGCGGAAATTGATGAAAGCTTAGTTCTTTATTTATGCGAGATAAAGATTTGCACGCACTTACAGCACATGCCGTATGCACCATTTTGATTTATATAATAAATTAAAATCTGAAAGACGTGATAGCTCTAGAATATTTATCCCAAGCTACTAAGAACGGCGAAATATGCAGCTTGGGCACGTCCCACTCGCGCCTCACCCCTCACGCCCCGCACGATTGCCCTGTCTAGACGTCTCCGTCGGACTACTGTACGAAATAAGTATGCTGTGGTAGAATCCACAACAGCATACTGTGCTGTGGAAACTGTTCATAAAACAGTTTCCGATCCACGCAAACTGTTTTATGAATGGCAAAATTTAAATAATACCTAATTATGTATGAAAAAATAAAATTTAACACGACACCAGCAACCATTTCGTGCTGTTACAAAAACCTTCGATGACTCGGTAATCATTTATAATAGGTCGTTATGGCTTTTACGCATTCGCAATTTGTCTTTTGCTTCAGAAAATTTATACTTACCTTATTATTTTTGTATTATAATGTATATAAACAGTTTGGATTGTGGAATCAAATTATACCTACTTATTATAGACATTAGTAATTTTATACATATTACGATCTAATATAAATTACTTGATCACTAAGTAACGTTCATTTCGGCCAATCAGCGCTCAAGACTTATGACAGATGAGCGTTTATTCGCGACTTAACTAAAACTGATCGGATTTTTGCAAAGATCCTGAAAGGATGATAGTATATGGATGAGTAGTAAAAATAGGCTTCAGCGCATAATGCTGGATGGATTACAGTAAAAAAAAAAGTACCTCGGATGATTACAAAATCCTAATATCCAGTGCTTTTTGCACTAGGATTTTTGCAAAAATCCGTTTTTTTTTTTTCGATTATACTGCGACATAATTATATAAAAATTGCACACCGGGCGAAACTGACCTGTCATTCTGGTATAGTTCCACTGAGGAGTTGAGCTCGGCCAGTTGTTCCTTCAAGAGTTGGAGATTCGAATTGACGAAGCTGAGCTCCAGGGCGACAGTCTCTCGAAGTTTCCTGTTTGTTGTGGCCTGAAATTTGACAACATGAGAATGATTTTTTTTTAAATTAAATATCATTTTTTTTAATTAAATATTTTTTTTTAAATTAAATTTTTTTTTAAATTAAATATTTTTTTAAAAATTAAATATATATATTTTTTTAAAAATTAAATATATATATTTTTTTAAAAATTAAATATATATATTTTTTTAAATTAAAAATCAGTATCTTAGTTAGATAATAGTGAGTTATTTTTTATTTAACACTAGTTATCGGAATGCAGATGCTACAAGGAAGAACTGGCAAGATGCTCTATTTAACCCCTGACACCCGACACAAAAACATGCAGTTTGATGTGTGTGTCTATCATCGAATAAGCAGAGTTTAACTATATTTTTATTCTATAGGTTCCTTCTTTATTTGGAGTTATTAAACCTTTGATATCATGGATATCCTCTACAATAGGTATTGATATGGCCAGTTGTAACTGGCCATTTCATGAAGTGACCAATTCTATGATCTGGCCACAACATATTATAATATGTATCTGTGACATATATCTGACTAGCTGGTGCTCGCGACTTCGTCCGCGTGGAATTTTTTTGGGATTTTGGGAATCATTTGGGTATCTCGAACAGTTTTCGCAGCGCACGCAACGGAAGCTCTCAAAGATGAATAATTTTCCCCGTTTTTTCCACATTTTCGACTGTTTCTTCGCTCCTGTTAGTCGCAACGTGATGTTATATAGCCTAAAGCCTTCCTCGATAAATGATCTATCCATCACAAATATATCCACTGTCTAGTATCCATAATACAAGCATTAGTTGCTTAGTGTGGAACTAGATGGTGCTGTGTGGAATGTGTGAATATTATGTCTGTAGAATCGTAGCTCGTAAACGGATGGACCGATTTTGATGTGATTTTTTTTCCTCCCACTAAGTATTAAAGCAAATTTAAACACTTAAGTATTCACGTCAAAAATATCTCTTTAAAAGGGTAAACCAAAAATATTTTTATAATATCCCGACTGTATCCGACTGTACACACAAAGGCTATGTTAGATGCGCGCGGGCAACGATCCATGACACCCTTTCTTATTCGGTCTTCGAACCCTGACCTTGAAGAACACATTTGAATAATGTAAAGCCTCAATCACAAAAAAACATGTTATGAACGCGTTGATTTCTTTGTTGTAATTTAGTTAAAAAAGAAAGAAAGTTTAATATAGAATATATTATTATAGCTGCGTGTGTGGTCACTCCAATATTTATTGTATATAGAAAATATATCGTAATATGCCTTGCTATAATTTATATTAATATATATTATAGCTACGTGTGTGACGAGCTTTATACTAAGTAAGAATGATCATCCGTATAGGATGTCCACAGCTAATAGGCTGGACATTGGATTACTCCATGATTTTTCAAGTAAGACTTATTATTAGGCCTTAATTAGCCCTTATTATTTATTATCCCCCTCCCCCCCATCCATGATAAATATTTTGTTTTATAAAAATAGTATAGAACAGTTTGGACATGTTCCATTAAAATTTTTATGCGAACTACTGCAACTTTAAAAGTGTCATTTGTTCGGTGTATTCCCAGTAGTTCGGTTGACAGTCGGTGTACTGCTACTAAAAAGTTTCATTAGTTCGGTCAACCGAACAAACAACCGAACTACTGATACTACACCAATTATTCGAGTCCAATCTGTCATTACTGTGCTATTTACTATATATTTATATTGTCATTACTATTTAGTTGGTTTTTTTTTTGTCCAAACAGTTCTATCGTAGAACTAATGGTAGAACTGCTTGGACTAACTCCTTCCCGCCGTCTATCCGCCTTAAATTTCAGTTTTGCAGTCTTAGCAGTATTGGCTGCGCGGTGAAAGTCATTCAGGACAAACTATTTTGTAAGACCTATATATATGAGTTTTTGAGATAAAAATGCAAAATAGTTATAGCTTAATTCTCTAAAATATAATGTATTTGAAGTGAGCTGTTTTTCTTTAATAAATCATTCGTTTCATAACATGGCTTTCATAATTCGTCACCCGTTGCAGTGCGCATGCGCAACGAATGCATTGGCTACAACATTGATGAATGTGTCGTTCAATATTATATTGCAAAATCCAAGTGACAAGTTGTATGAATTAAAATGAAAACACAATTTATGAAAATCAGACTTATTTTCTTTTTCTATATTTCGTGGGCAGATCGCAGAATTGTGCAGATCGTAAAGTATGAAATCAAAAATCTTTCACCAAAAGTCAAAAATAGGTGCAACGAGGAGCGGAGCGAAGCAAAGCGAGGAGGAGCGTGTTAGGTTTACATGGAAATAAATTTGAGGAAGCGAGCGAAGCGGAGCGGAGTGAAGCGACCCTCTCAGTTTTAACAGAAATATAATCTGCCCAGGAATATCATGATATGCCCAATTCTACGATGTGCCGACGACATATATACTAATACTAAAAAGGGGAAGGATTTGATTGTTTGTCTGTTTGTTTGCATTGAATATTAGGCTCCGAAACTACTGGACCGATTTGAAAAATTCTTTCACTGTTGGGAAGCTATATTATCAGCGAGTAACATAGGCTACATTTTATAAAGTTACGCGGACGAAGTCGCGTGCAACAGCTAGTATGTAATAAAACTTTTGCCGGTGACTACAACCGCGCCCCTTTTCCTTAGATCTTAAAAAAATTATTCTATCTTTATTGTTCAAAATTTGACTAATAATAAAATTAGATGAATCAAATTACAACCACGGTCGGACTTACATCTCTTATTAATCAAGTATCAAGGCAGCAAGTGGACCGTCAGCCTGTCTGTCAGGGATAAACATAAAAAAAACTTTATTAAAAAAAAACCTCACCTTAAAAAGGTTCTCCGCTCCTGCCCGAAGCCTCAACTCCTTATTAATCTCTTGATTGAGCTGACAGCGTTTGTTTTGAAGGCGCCCTCTGCAGGTCGCCACGCGAGGATCGGAACCCTGAAACAAATAAGTAAATACATTAATTATATTCTCTCTCTCTCTCTCTATGTGCCTTTTCAGTCCTGAAGGTTAGCCGTCAAATTCCTGAACCGGTCGCTTTCAAGAGCTAACTGGAATAGTTGCTCGACCGAAGCAATCCCAGTCAATTCTCGGATCAATTCTCTCTTACAATCTAATATATGAAATTCTCGTGTCGCAGTGTTTGTTGCCAAACTCCTCCGAAGCTTATAGTTGCTTAGTGTGGAACTAGATAGTGCTTTGTGGAATGTGTGAAAATATATTATTATTACTCCTTAAGAATCGATTGTCATATACAAGCATGAAATTTATGGGAGTAAAATCAAATATCACATGTCACACGTAACGCGTTACACACGTAACAGGCTACAAATATGCTTCAATAGATAATCTAATATATAAAATTCTCGTGTCGCGGTGTTTGTTGCCAAACTCCAACGAAACGGATGGACCGATTTTGATGAAATTTTGTGTGCTTATGGGTAGGTCTGAGAATCGGCCAACATCTATTTTTTATACCTCTAAATGTTAAGGGTGGTCCACCCCAAAAATTTATTTTTGATTTTTTCGCAAAACAACGTTTGCCGGGTCAGCTAGTATTTTATAAAGTTACCCCGGGGAAGTCGCGAGAAACTAGTATTATATAAAAAAAAAACCTTAAAAGATTAAAATACAGCCAATGTAAGTCAAAATTATAGCCAAAGATTTAAATGAGAATTAAAAGTCAAAAATCCAAATATTGTAGATAATAGGTTAGATTCCTTTTTTATATTTTACCATGACTAGCATAATGAATTGAGCTATTGTTTCTTGTTGAAAACATTATTAAGCAGTCATTGCTTTATATCAACACAGTCGAATTGTAAGATAAAACACATAGTATTATACATTTTTTTGTTTAAAATAACTTAATTAAACATTCCATCCACACCACATCGTATGAGCACGAAATATTTTATGATACTCGATCGCATTTTGTAACAATGCCTTTTTGAGATAAGGCATTCGTATGCGGTCGACGCGCGCCACCAAAACGTATCGGGATTTTCAAAGAGATGCATTTACACATACAGTTGACTATAAATTATATGTATTACACGTCCTTACTAATATTATAAATGTGAATGTGAGTTTGTTTGTTTGTTACGCTTTCACGCAAAAACTACTGAACCGATCACCATGAAATTTTGCATAATATGTCGTCGGCACATCGTAGAATTGGGCATATCATGATATTCCTGGGCAGATCATATTTCTTTTAAAACTGAGAGGGTCGCCCCGCTTCGCTCGGCTCCTCAAATTTATTTCCATGTAAACCTAAAACGCTCCTCCTCGCTTTGCTTCGCTCCGCTCCTCTTCGCACCTATTTTTGACTTTTGATGAAAGATTTTTCATATTTTACGATCTGCCCACGATACATAAACATTGTCTGGGACACCAGAAAGAACATCCCCTCTTGGGCTCCCCTACCCTTAGCCACCAGATAGCGCTGCTTCATTCCCATACAAATTGACATTTACGCGTACGACGCGTTTGATAGAGTAAAACTCGCACTAGACCCTCTGATCGAATCCATGGCACGCAAAGTGGTGTAAATTCGTTGAATTCTCCAAGTGACAGTGAATTCTCCCTGCGCAGGCGCACGTACGTGATACAGTTTCATAAATTACGTCTGTGTGTGATCTTTAACTTTCACTACATAATTATGTTATCATGTTTAGATGGTATTAACACGATCAACAGGTCTGAACGTAAGACCTAGTATCATAAACAGTGCCAGACAATACTATGTGCAGATACTACATATCGCTTGCGACTTCGCTTTTCTGTTTTAGTATATAATTTACAAAGTTACGCGGGCGAAGTCGCGGGCAACAGTTAGTATTTAATAAAGTAACGCGGGCGAAGTCGCGTGCAACTGGTAGTAATTAATAAATTACTACATTTATTATTATTTTTAGCCAAACCTACTTTTACACTTTTTTATTTTTACTTAGGTACTTAAAAAAAATTACATAGGTAAAAATAAAGTCGCGGAAAACAACGTGTAACAGTCTTAAAGTCGTTTGAGCGATTTCTTCACTATGACATAAATAAAGGCGGTCCATTAACCTCGGTTGCCTATATGTGTCGCAGCCTTATTCCACGTACATTTCTATAATTACACAATTTGAATTACGGAATCAGCAACCTTTCGTGTCGCGTTTATTTTATAGTTTACTAGCTGGTGCTCGCGACTTCGTCCGCGTGGAATAGTTATTTTGGGAATCATTTGGGTATCTCGAACGGTTTTCGCAGCGCACGCAACGGAAGCCCTCAAAGATGAATAATTTTCCCCGTTTTTTTCCCACATTTTCGACCGTTTCTTCGCTCCTATTAGTCGCAACGTGATGTTATATAGCCTAAAGCCTTCCTCGATAAATGATCTATCCAACACCAAAAGAATTTTTCAATTCGAGCCAGTAGTTCCTGAGATTAGCGCGTTCAAACAAACAAACAAACTCTTCAGCTTTATAATATTAGTATAGATTTATAGATAGAAAATGTAAAACATCTGTTGATGACACACAAACTGTTAGTTTAAACAAAAACTGCATGTTATTGTATCCGTTAGCGCGTGGCTTAGCGATGTTTGCGCATCATATGCATCGGCGCATTTGCATTTTGCGCTAACGGTGTATGATATGGCATTTTTATGTGAATTTCTAATGTGTCGATGATTTACAGAGCGAGGCAAACGTTTTATGCATGCATCGTTCAAGAAAAACAGTTATTATTAGGATAAATTACAAAATCGATCGCTATAATAATCTATAGGTACCTACTACTAATATTATATAGCTGAAGTTTGTTTGTTTGTTTGGCTGAACGCGTTCAGGAACTATTACTGGTATGGTTCGAAATGAAGAAATATTTTTGTGTTGGATAGTCCATTTATCGAGGAAGGCTTTAGGCTTTAATATCTTTAAGCTTTAGGCTATATATCTTTAGGCTTTAGGCTATCGAGGAAGACTGTTATTGTTTGGGTTCCGCACGACTTGTATGCAGAATTTGAGAGGCGGGCTCCATCCCGTCATTGGGGTTCTTCGTACTCTTTTTGAGTGCGGACTTTTTTGATAAGCCAGGCTGTCTAGAGAAGGCGCGCATCAAGCCCGTCTTCTGTAGATGACCTAGGCCTAGCCAGCAATGGCTAGGCTGCCCTGGGAGTGGATCGGAGTTAGTTGCCTCGGCAGAGCCCGGTTCACCCCGCTCACAGGGCAAGGAGGCACCGGGGAGTTTTAGTGGGTATTCAAAGTGCCGCTAACATCAGGTGCTGGGCGACCCCCACATATCCCTATCGCCTAGCCAGCGGTAGGGAATCTGTAAGCGGATTTCTCCTCGTCAAAATAAAAAAAAAGACTATTGAGGAAGACGCCTGGAAACTCCTCTTTGGACTAGTTTTTATAACAGCTGATAAAAAATAAGGTCAAGTGTATGCCATCGTATGTTTTGATTATAGTAATTTTTCTCAGCTGTAACGATCTCTATGTAATTTTCCATAAAAGGATGTACAATTATGCGTAATTTGTGGTAACTGACTTTTGTTAAACGAGTCATTGTAGTCTTCGCAAAGAATTGAGGTAAAATATTATTAACATTACGGTTAAATTCTTAGTTAATATCTAAACTTTTATAATACTTTGTGGTTTTTATCGTATTATAAAATAAAAAATATGTTAGCAATGAAATTATATTAAAAATAATAATATATACTTAATAAGAAAATATACAAACTTAAAAACAAAAAAGTTATTATAGGTTTTAAGAAATATTTAGTGTCCTATATTCTAGGCTAACAAACACCAAAATAAGCTGAGTTTCTTCAAGAGGTATTAATTTTACTTTTTTTGTTTTACACAGCTGTTGTGTTAATTAAGTTTATTTTTATTTTTAAATTTAGTTTTTCACTAATATTATAAATGCGAAAGTTTGTATGGATGTATGTATGGATGTTTGTAACTCTTTACAAAAAATGTCATAATAGGGAAAAATCTATATAATTAAATATAAATAAATAAATATATACACTCATTATACACAGCAACATCTAGTTCCAAAGTAAGCAACCTAATGCTTGTATTATGGATACCAGACAGTTGATATACTATATACTTACTTTTTTTTTGTAAATACATACATATTATAAATACAAAACATCCATGACTCAGGTACAAAGGTAAATGTTAACACATAAACATTTGCCCCTAGCGGGATTCGAACCCGCGACCGCTTGGCTAACAGCTAGGGCTACTAGCGACCCCTTCGTGAGGTCCCCCGAGATGGCCGGCGTACCTCCACTTTCGGGTACGCCGAGGTTCTGACAGGGAGCACAGGCCTCCCCGAGTGGAATAGCCGTGGCGGGTACCGAAGTTGTGTAACAACGTCCCCGCGACCCCGCCCGCTAATGGCCGCGATGATAGAAAGTCATTGGGTTTTAGCCGGTAGGAATCCGGCATAACTCGGCAACTACACTGCCGGGTAAACAAGAGGATTTCCCAACGTTAAAAAAAAAAATTACTAGCCACTAGAGCCGACCAAACGTGTCGTCAAATAGGTAGGTACATTGAAAATCTGTTTAATTGAAATGCCATAATCAAATTGGAAACGTAATCCAAGTGGGTACAATTGAAATGCATTGAAGCGAATCAAAGGCCAGTCATTTTCTCCCTTTTCACTTAGAAACTTAGCGACGAGTTGAATAAATATAACCTAGCTCCTACGTGTCCCCTACCATAGGTGCGATGAATACTTAACTACATATAAGCTAGTAGCTTTTAATGTATAATAGATTAAAATGTTGTGCAATATATGCGTTCGATTCTTGGTTTGAATTTCTAAGTGTTTACCAATACAAATGTTTACACCAATAGAAGAAAGTTTTAAATAATTTTAGAACTCATTAAATAGTAAAAAAAAATCTTTTTTGGAGATTACTCCTTAAGGTTAAACTACTATGTTTATTTTACAAAAATAAGCATGATATCGATTTATCTTTTCGTTAACTACGTTCGTAAAAATGCTGTATAAGCTAGTAAAAAAAGTATTAATTTAAAAGATAATTATGACCCTTGAATTTAATAATATTTCCACACTAAGGGCCGGTAATTCAGTCTTTACAAAGTCTTACACTTAACTAAGCTTCACTTTACCATAAAGCTAAGATTACTCAGGAACGAATTTGTGTTGAGTGAAAGTTGAGCATCTTCTTCTTCACATATTCCACACAGCACCATCTAGTTCCACACTAAGCAACTAATGCTTGTATTATGATATACAGCATAATACAGCATAATCGGACAGTGGATATACAGCATAGATTACTTTTTTTTTGTAATTATTTACATACATATTATAAATAAAAACATCCATGACTCAGGTACAAAGGTAAAATGTTAACACACAAACATTTGCCCCTAGCGGGATTCGAACCCGCGACCTTATGGTTAACAGCTAGGGTTACTAGCCATTAGACCAAACGTGTCGTCACTTAAATTTTATTCCTAATAATAGTAACAGTTGCAATACCGGCCCTTTGATCGAGTACCTTAGAAACAAGTGGTAGGGACCAGGTCCCATTGGTCTGTTACTAGGAAGTAATGAACCGTTATGTTGCCCTGGCTAGTGCGGGTTCAGTACCCGGCGCGAGCATTACGATACACCGTATAGTACAATTAAATGCACGCCCATAAATTGCCTTTAATTGGCATGCACCAAGCCGTTGCTGCATGAAGATTTATGCATTTTAGATGCGCTTGTGGGTGTCCAGCCACAGCGGTTCAACGTTCGATATCTGCGCTATTTTAATTGGTATGCGCCTAGATTTCGCTTCGGATTCCAATTATATTCTACAAATATTAATTTAGACGGTTCGCAGAATCTGAAAGTTTAATTGAGTAATACAAGGCTATAATTAATAATTATAAAATAACCTTAGACTTTCTACTGAGGCCGAACACGCTATATATGTGCTGTAAGTTAGCTATCCCGCAGGTTACTTGATGCTGCAGCGTCAGGGGGACCTTGCGCACATGATTGGCTAGCTATGTGTGCCTGCACAAGGTCCCTTCGCGTGGGTATTGCCTGGGTGTCTCCGGGCAGTCCCTTTCTTTGGCGATAGCCTAGCCAGCAATGGCTAGGCTGCCCTGGGGGTGGATCGGAGTTAGTTGCCTCGGCAGAGCCCGGTTCATCCCGCTCACAGGGCAAGGAGGCATCAGGGAGTTTAGTGGGTATTCCCAGTGCCGCTAACATCAGGTGCTGGGCGACCCCCACATATCCCTATCGCCTAGCTAGCGGTAGGGAATCTGTAAGCGGATTTCTCTTCGTCAAAAAAAAAGATGCTGCAGCGTCAGGTCAAGGTTACCATGTCATGGAAATACCAATGAAGTAAAAAGTACACGAAATTTCAAAACAAACGAGCCCGTGGAAGTAAGTGAGATCGCTTCATCAGCTAGGTGAACTAGGTAGATGGTAGTTAGAAACAAATTTTGTTTTCATTGCTTTTTGTAATAGCTTAATTATTGTGCTTGAGCTGCAACGCTCCAGCGAGAACCAAGCAGCTTATCGTAGCATTGGAGATAATCGTAATTACTGCACAGACGAGGTCGTAGCGATCCAATATTAAGCTGATCGGAAGCGGTCACGGCCCACCAACCCGACCGACAAATATTGCGATCCGATATCTTTACGTAACAATCGATTGTTATGTAATAATTATTGTTAATAACACATAATTTTATAATAATTTCAAAATAAACATAATATCCGATATTATTAAATTTCTAAATCTAATTCTAAATCTAATTTCTATTATTAAACCTCCTTGCCTTCCTTCCATCGGACATTCAGACGCACGGCTACTAGGTATACTATACAACGGTACTAATATTATAAATGCGAAAGTTTGTATGGATGTCTGTAAATCTTTCACGCAAAATCTACGGAACCGATCACCATGAAATTTTGCATACACGTTGTCTGGGACACCAGAAAAGACATAGGGTACCTTTCATCCAGAACGCGGACGAAGTCGCGGGCACCAGCTAGTATATAGATATATCTTTAATGTAATCTAACTACATTGTAATGTATCAAAGATCTAGCTGAACATCAAGATTTGAAATCATACGATTCGCTTTACTTTTTCTCAACATTTCTAACAATAGCTCTGTGCAATATGTTACGTAACAACAATATAACAACAAAGAGCCGCCTTAATTGTGTTATCTATTTCTGGTACAGTTTGCCCAATATCCTATTATTAATGGGTTATTAGGATTATCCAATTACAGTACCTATCAGATTGTACAAATTGTATCAGATTTGGTACATATATTTTTTCTAACTAGCTGGTGCCAGCGTATTAGTGTTGTGAAAAATATAACACCCCTGAGAAAACATAGATATAACGCATTAAATTAATATGAGTATTATTAGATCTTTATAAATAAACTGTAAATACAAATTAGTTAGTTCATTCTCCCATCGCATACTTACTAAACTAGCTAAATCGGTACAAAAATATGTTATTCTAGCTGGAGCCCGCGACTTCGTCCGGGTTGAAAAAGAAATATATCGCCTGACATCGTTATTGCTTTTATACTTAGCCAGGAGTTAGTTTCCATAATTTTAGATAATCCCTCGGGAGCAGTACTTTTTTTCTGGATGAAAGGTACCCTATGTCCTTTCTGGTGTCCCAGACAACGTGTATGCAAAATTTCATGGTGATCGGTTCAGTAGCTTTTGCGTGAAAGAGTTACAAATATCCTTACATACAGCTTGGGCACGTCCAACTCGCGCCTCACCCCTCACGCCCCGCACGATTGGCCTGTCTAGACGTCTCCGTCGGCCTACTGTACGAAATAAGTATGCTGTGATCTAAACTGTGGTTTTGAAGTATATCCATACATCCAAACAAACTTTCGCATTTATAATATTATAATAGGATAGGATAGGATGTTAATCCAGGTAATAAACCATCTAGATGCCTATAGGTAAAAAACATCCATACATTCACCCTAATAAACTTTTGAATTTATAATATTGTATTGTATTGTATATATTTATAGTACTTTATTAAAAATTACCTAAATCAAAAATTTTGGGCAGTCCTGTAATTAAATTACATAATTATGTGATATAAAAAATATTAAATATCTAAAATGCTCAGAACAAGAATCAATGCAATGGATAGAAAAGGGAGAAGTCGCCAAGTCGTATAACATAAGAAAAAAATGTTAACGTAAGAAAAAAGACAAGTGACGTGACACAAGTTTAAAAAAGTTAATTAAGTTAAAAAAAACTCTATCAACTTAATATTAAGTGTGACTTTACTTTGTGTATAGAGCGAATCTTAAATCTAAGTTGCATCCGTTGATAAGATTGTTGCAGTGCAGTGAGCAAGGCCTTGCGAGAACAGAAAAACTACGTATAATTACTGTTAAGGTCAAAAGTAATTGAAAGCGAAAAACTAATGACATAAGACAACTAATGACTAATGACACCCTTGAACCTCCAGAGTCGGATTTATCCGACAATTATTTTCGTGTCCATTTCACTAGAGCCATATATTCTGTAGTAAGTTTAGACAACAAATTCTTCTATATATATATCATTACTGACTTCACTCGCACGTACATCGTGTTCTTAAGTAGCTATTATCTAAACCACAGCATACTTATTTCCTACAGTAGGCCGACGCCTTTGATCTTGGGCGATACAGCCGCCTGTGTAGGTATTTAAAAATTACGGAAGGGTTGACACAAATTAAGTAATATAAAATGTGCTACTAAGCTACTAAGAACGACGAAGTATGCAGCTTGGGCACGTCCCACTCGCGCCTCACCCCTCACGCCCCGCACGATTGCCCTGTCTAGACGTCTCCGTCGGCTGTACGAAATAAGTATGCTGTGATCTAAACTGTGGTTTTGAAGTATATCTTTGGTTAATATTTATTATACTAACATATAATTTTAATATAATTAGTAGCAATTAAGCATACAAAGTGACGTGTAGTTAAAATAATTATATTTGTACTTTTAAGTGGAGAAAGCGTTCAGAGAAACAGCGGTTACTGGAACAAATATATACTTAGTTAAAAGTCTGTACTGGTTGTAACTTTAAGTATATAGATTAAAAAAAAAGGAAAACTCACCAAACTCCTTCTTTGAAATGTAGCGCAGCATTTACATGCAAACACTAATACCTATATATTTATACTAAGACAAATCCATAATTTGTGCGTATTACCAGCCTTGGCATACGGTTCTAAAATGTAGATAATGATGGAATTACTCGTTCATAAATTCCTAATCTCTCAGGGAGTTGATCTTTAGGGGCACGGCGCACTTTGCAGTTTGGGTGCGCCGTCCCAATGAGCAGTGTCCTTTACGGACCCCCACGGCGGAGTTGCGAAGAGTGTTCGTCCGACCTCGCAACTTCGCCTTATAGCGGACGCGGAGGACGCCAAGAGGTTTAGTCGGTAGGTCTACCCCAATACCATCTCGGGGCAGGAGTCCGACGTAACCCACCGGTCTGTCCCCAGGCCGATGGATGTCCATGATGGATTCCTCTTGTGAAAAAAAGGGAGTTGATCTTTGCGTAATACGTGGGACCAAACCTCTACGACATACAAAGGTAATTATGTAGACATCCTTGAGATATGAATCTAATATGAAATTTCTCGGGCATAAATTCCAAATTTGTCAGGGTGTGTGATCTTTGTGTATTAGCAGCCTTGATATAAGGTGCTAAAATTACTATCCTAGGCATGAGGTGTTAATATGCGAACACTAATTGTAACGTAGTTTTATTTATTTATTTTATTATATTATATTATATTTAGTTATATTACCTTATTTGTTTATTTATCTAAGTATGTATTTAAACCTTATTTTTTTTTAAATAAATAGAATGTACGTATTCCATCATTTGACTTTTCAATATTCAAAATTTTCAGTATAGCAGAGCGTCTTTTGTTGCCCGTCTTCACACAGAGAGGTTCAGCTTTTTGCTGGCCTCAATTTTTACCAGTTTATTTTCTTTTGAAATTTTAATTATTCAGTTTAAAATATTTATGTAAAAAACCCCGGTTTTATTATGGGTACGTATTTCATCTTATTTCTGATGATAGTTTGTTGATTAATGTTTTTTTATTATAATTTGTGTTTTAGTTCATTTTAAATTTATTGTTAATTTACTTATTTAATTCTATTATCTTTTCAGTTTTTTTTAATCCTTGTGCAATTGTATTTTTTTTATTTTACTCTTGTTTGTTTTTGCCTGACCATTTATTGAATAAATTACTAACATTTAGGGATCTTATATCTAAATTTTAGATTCCCATGGTCAGGCATACATATTTTTTCTTTTAGATTTGTATTTAATTATTTCTTTTCATTTCAGGTTTTTTTTTTTGTTTTGGTTTTTTTGTCATTCATGGATTTAATTAGAGATATATAAATAATATATAATGAATCCTGGGTTTTATCCGCATTTTACATTTTGATGAGCCTTCTTCACATTTTCTTTGGTCCCGTGGAGGAAAGAGCGTGTTTAATTCTACCGACTGAGCATGATTCCATTATTATTGAAGACATCCATTATTTCCAGCTCAGATAAGTTTTTAATTTTATTTAACAGAAGTAGTGAAACAAACAAATTTTTTTAAATTTAATTTTTAAGTTTACAGATAATATATATTTTTCTAACGTGCGGCATGTTTGGCGTATTATTCATTGGCGCCCAACTTGTTTTTTTACAGATAACATTTATTGTTGTTACTGTAAAGTACGTGAAATTGTATATATATATTATCTTAATTAATTTTTTTTCAATATTTGATTCACTAATTCTGTTAATTTTATTTTTTGTAAGTTATTAATTTCTTCAATTTCCTGTTTTTTCTTGCAGAATGACATTTTAATTAATTTGTTATTTCAGAATGATTATTTCTTAATTTTCATTTTTTTCATGTTAATTTATTTTAATAAATTATTAATATTTAAGATGTCATTCGCTATTTTGTTGTAACAGGCAAATAGGTTATTGATTTAATTCTGTCACTATCGTCACAAATAAGATGTTGTTTTTTAAAAAAGGAATTAGTATTTTCATCTAGTTTACGTATAATGAGGTTAGGAAACTCTTTTGTTTAATTCATTGATAGTTGTTGACATTTTATTGTCATATTCTTTTTTGACCTCATTGACCTCGTTCTTTTTTTTCAAATTTTTAGGAACTTCACACAAATGAAAGAAAGCAATTGTCAGAATTATTGAAGACATTGCCTACAGTTTCGGTTAAAATTTCGAATATGGAATATGTATAATTCTTATTATTATTATATAATTATTCTTAATTATGTATTTACTTCATATTATTTATTCGTTAGTTTATAACGTTATTTAGTTATTTATTTATTTAGTTATTATTTAATTATTTATCTAATTAGTTTTTATTATACCTACAGAGCGGATTACAACTCTTTAAATAAGCCCTAAAGTTCATAAACAGAGCGGATTACAACTCTTTAAACAAGCCCTAAAGTTCATAAGCAGAGCGGATTACAACTCTTTAAACAAGCCTTAAAGTTCATAAGCAGGGCGGATTATTAAATAAAATAATTTAAGCCTTGAAGTTATCGTCTAGTTATTTGTCTGGGCGTTTGTTTTATTAACAATGTAGTTCCTTTTTTGTTTTTAAGGAATCTATTTTGTTTAAGTATTCTTTGTTTGAATGCTTAGTTGTCTGGGCGTTTTGTGCGCTTGGTGTTAATTGTTTCCTCTAGTTAGGATTCAGTTATGTTAATAATTATTTATTTATTTATTTATTTATTTTTCTCTTTATACTCTTCCTCATTTGTTCCTTAAACACTTTTGCTTTAAGGTCAGCAGTTTTTATACTACTGCCCTATTTTATGCAAGTTACTTCTTCAAGAAAATATCTTGAATTAGTTTTTTTTTGATAGGAAACATTTGAGTACCACAACACAGTTTTTATAACTTGTGCTGCAATTCTCACTGTTAATAGTATGGAAGGTTTTATTTTTTGAACGTAGGATGAAAGTGGCAGCATTTGTGTATAGGCACAAAGAATTTTTTTTATCCTATATAACGGAAAAAAAAAAATTCTTCTGTAGGAAGAGGGGATATGTAACGTAGTATTATTTATTTATTTTATTATATTATATTTAGTTATATTACCTTATTTGTTTATTTATCTAAGTATGTATTTAAACCTTATTTTTTTTAAATAAATAGAATGTACGTATTCCATCATTTGACTTTTCAATATTCAAAATTTTCAGTATAGCAGAGCTTCTTTTGTTGCCCGTCTTCACACAGAGAGGTTCAGCTTTTTGCTGGCCTCAATTTTTACCAGTTTATTTTCTTTTGAAATTTTAATTATTCAGTTTAAAATATTTATGTAAAAAACCCCGGTTATAATATGGGGTTTTTTTGTTTTGGTTTTTTTTCATTCATGGATTTAATTAGAGATATATAAATAATATTATATATGAATTCTGGATTCTATCAACATTTTTACATATTGATGAGCCTTCTTCTTCACATTTTCTTTGGTCCCGTGGAGGAAAGAGCGTGTTTAATTCTACCGACTGAGCATGATTCCAATATTATTGAAGACATCCATTATTTCCAGCTCAGATAAGTTTTTAATTTTATTTAACAGATGTAGTGAAACAAACAAATTTTTTAAAATTTAATTTTTAAGTTTACAGATAATATATATTTTTCTAACGTGCGTCATGTTTGGCGTATTATTATCATTGGCGCCCAACGTGGGGGGGAATGATAATAATAGACCATGAATTCCAAGTCTTTATAAGGGGGTAGTCTTTGTGTATTACTTCTAGGCATGTGGTTTTAATATATGGACATTGAACACTAATGATTTTTCTCAGCTATAAAGTCTCTCTCAGGGTGTGATATATTTGTGTATTGCCTTTCGGATCTAATATGTCATATTATGTGGGAAATTAATGAAATATCTCGGCCTTAAATTCCAAGTCTTTCAGAGGGTGATTTTGGCCTATTACCAGCCTTGATATACGGAGTTAATATGTAGACAATGAAGTCTTTGTTGGTCAACTTGAATTTTTTGTCAGTCATGTCTAAACTAGTCATAGCAATTAAAAATCTGACGAATTTGAATTTTGTTTAATGATCTGACACCGGTAGTGACTGCTTAGTGCTTTAATTTCAAAAGATACAGTGTCTACGACTTAATAAAGGAATGAATTTTGAAAAGTGATGAAGGTTTTCGTACCCTGACTGTACGTTGAATGTAAGCACATTAACATGTGTACATAGAAAACAGCTTTCTAAGTCGTTATAACACATACAAGGGACTCAAGATTTAATTATCTTTAAAATTGTACTTGTAAAATAGGTACAAACAGTGAATTTCAGTTACACGAATGTATAGTTGATCTTAATGTTAAGCAGAGCGTAAAAAATATAACATTTAGGCCAAGTAATGAATAAATATTAAATGAATAAATTCATTGAATGAATAAATTGTTAAATGAAATTCATCGAGTGTATTAATGTTGAAAGAGTACTGAATTTTTAAACCCCGACGCAAAAGACGGGTGTTATAAGTTTGACCTGTGTGTCTGTTAGTGACATAGTAGCTCCCAAACGGATATATATACCAATTTTGGTAATTTTTTTTTGTTCGAAAGTTAAGTAAGTAAAGTAGTCAGCGAGATACCCAATACCTCAGTAACTTACAGTAGATATAGATATAGTAGATATATTTATAATTAAAACATATTAATAATATTATTTGTATTATATTATATTAATTTGTATTGTAGCCTGTAACGCGTAACGTGTGACATGTGACATTTGATTTTACTCCCATAAATTTTAATACCACGGATATACTGTTCCACGGGCTTATCCTACTTAATGCAAATTGATTCTTAAGTACATAGATAAATGATTGGTCACGCTGCGCCCGACTAGATACCGCCGTCGTACTTGTAAAATGCGGCATAAAATAGTACGCCGAATTCGGCGTACCCGAGCCAGTCACACTGCAAACTGTCTGTGATGTGTACGTGCCGAATGTTTTATTAAATTTTAGGCATAATAAAATACCAGTTTGCGTAGTGAAACTGTGTAAAAATATAATAAAACTGGGTAAAAGTAGTAAAAAGTGACGATTTTTTACACACACAAAAAAAAAACAACTTTTTACAATAAAAAGTTGCCACATTTTCGGAGCTATTGCTTTTGTATAGCGCTCTGTATAGTCGAGCGCAGCGAGACCAATCAATTTATCTTTACCTACCTATGCAAATAGATTCTTAAGAAGTAAACACAAAAAAAAAAATTGTCAAGAGTGGTTGAAAAATTGAAATGTTGATCAATTAAGACACACCGTATTCATTACGCAACCATAGGTTTTCTAAACAAGCAACAATTCGCGTGATTTAATCCAATCAACGCAACCGTGTTCTCTTCGCGTCGCATCACTAACAACCTTGCGCATTATGAAATAAGATTCAAAATGGGAATGTCGGTTCACTGGTCGAATGCAATATTAAACCAATTTTTGATCGTTAAAAGTTGCGCTTAAAGAACCGGTTTGTTATGAAACGAATCTAGTGTGAAATTAAAAGAGGTGTCTGTAATTGTGGACTTATTTTTTATAATTCATTCGTATGTCTTTTAGTAGGCATACACAAATATGCTTCAATACCAAGCCCAGAATTTTGAAAGGCTGGAAAGGCCTGGCGTGGACCATAAAGCATAAAAAATTACGTCAACTTAAATGATGTATAGTCACAGAATAAATGGTAGTAGGTACTAAAAGTAGGTATTGGTTGTAATATTTTTAACGTCCTACGCAAAAGCGGGGTGTTATTAGTTTACCCGTATGTCTATTTGTGACAACATAACTCCCAAAAGGATGGACCGATTTTGCGATATACCCAGACCCCAGATTTTTTTGGATTTTTTTACAAAATTTTAGAAATTTGTTAATAATATTTTCCAATAAGACATTATAGAGGTGTATATCCCATATTGATGACACGTTTGGTCTAGTGGCTAGTAACCCTAGCTGTGAACCAAGCGGTCGCGGGTTCGAATCCCGCTAGGGGTAAATGTTTATGTGTTAACATTTTACCTTTGTACCTGAGTCATGGAAGTTTTGTATTTATAATATGTATGTATTTAAAAAAAAGAAGTAATGTATGTATGTATGTATGTATGTATGTATGTATGTATGTATAATGTATGTATCAACCGTCTGGTATCCATAATACAACCATTAAGTTGCTTACTTTGGAACTAGATGGTGCTGTGTGGAATGTGTGTAAATATATATATTTATATTTATACAGGAAACTTTTCTGGCTACATTTTGATTCTTCGCGGTCTGGTTGAAATGTAATTTTACTTTAAATCTATACTAATATTATAAAGCTGAAGAGAAGAAACCGTTCGAGATACCCAAATGATTCCCAAAATAACTATTCCAAGCGGACGAAGTCGCGAGCACCAGCTTGTCGAATAGATATGATAGCTCTGATATAGATGAGCAGATGACCAAGCATCGCATTGCTTTCTCCCCAACAAGACTACGAGTAGTTAACTCGTTACTCGAGAAAGTATATTGAATCTTGTTCACTATAATTGCTATTGTGCTCTCTTATTTATTTAACGGACTGCGGGTATCTTCTATATACACATATACATACTAGCTGCTGCCCGCGACTTCGTCCGCGAAACTTTGTAACGTTGTATTAGTAAGGATAAATATAAAAATATCTCGAGTCAGAGACATATGTTAATTTAAATTAATAACATTACGCAAGCAAGCCTCTTTTCTGGAGCCACTCTATCCATTGGTGAAAACAGCATGAAAATCGGTGCAGTTCTGAGAATAGGTCGTAAACTATTTTTTATACCCCCTTTTATATTTTTTATACCCCAACGTTTTTATATAAAACAAAACAGACCTAAATATCAACCCAATTTATATATAGGTACCTACTCGTTATTAGTTATTTATGCAGTCAGAAGCGATCAACAGCAGGTTATAACAACAGCACTTCATAATATGTGGGACTAGCTGTTGCACGCGACTTCGTCCGGGTAGCTTTATAAAATATAGGCTATGTTACTCGCTGAGTAGTTTGAGCTGAGCTCAACTAGCTCTACTAACGCGCTGAGCTTTTTTAGTTTATTCATTAATTCATTACAACTGCCGGGGGTCTCATTACAAATACCGGGGGTCTCGGTTCCGGATACACTTTTGTGCCTTTCGGAGTCGAGACCCTTGGTCCGTGGGGTCCCAGCGCTCGTCAACTTCTCAAAGACCTTTCAAAAAGGCTTATCGACACCACTGGTGACCGACGAGCTGGCAGCTTCCTCGCGCAACGCATTAGCACTGCAATACAGCAAGGAAATGCTGCCAGTATCCTCGGTACCATGCCGAGGGCGCCCAATTTTATAGATATTTTTTAGGCGTATTTATTTTTAGATTTTAGTTTAGTTTAGTTTTATTTAGATTAATAAATATATTTTATTTTGATAATAATTAATGTATTTATAATATACTTATATAATTGAATATTGTAAATTACAAACAAAAATACAAATTTATAATTTTAGTATAGGTAATAACGATTGTTAGGTCGTGTTGTGTTTAAACAGTATAATATATCTCAATAAACAATTAATGTTCTTGTATGAGACACTCATTCTTTTCGTCACACAGTTTACTAATAACTAGTAAATAAATAAACAGACACAAAAGAAAAACAAAACAATGGAATTCCAATATCCTGACTAGTTCAAATTAATATTATAAATGCGCAAGTTAGTGTGTTTGTTACGCTTTGACTATTGACGAAGTTAGGTTAAGTTATTATGAACCAATAGTTACGTATTAATTCGGGTAGATGGCGTTTATTTCTTACAATTAAACGTCACTGAGGGTGTCGCTCACTGTTTTTTCTCCGTACTAAGAGTGCCTTAAAAAACTTGATTTTACTTTTAAAAAAGGTAAATAAAAAATATCTATACTTACTAATATTATAAAGAGAAAATATATGTATTTTGTACGTTTGTAATGATGAGAACTCAAAAACTAGTGGACCGATTTTGAAAATTCTTTCACCTATAGAAAGCTACATCATCAGCGAGTAGCAAAGGCTATCCGTACTTAATATTATAAAACTTCGGTTTGTATGGATGTATGTATGGATGTTTGTAACAACTCTTTCACGCGAAAACTGAACCGATCACCATGAAATTTTGCATACACGTTGTCTGGGACTTTCATCCAGTACGCGGACGAGGTCGCGGGCACCAGCTAGTTACACATAAGAAAAAGGGGCCCGGATGTGGTCCCAGGCAAAAGATAGTAAAACAAAGTTGACTCAAATGTGAACCGGAAAATTTGGGGCTATAAGATCGCGGATTTAAACTTTTTTCTTTAGTGAACAAGGCCGCTAATGAAATGAAACGAAAATAAAACGCGAATCGATCCCAATACAGTTTCCAGTATACGATAATTTCACTGGTTTTTTTTTATGAAAGAGCAAGTTTTGACTTCGCCTCGGTCTGGTGAATGCGATCGGAGGAATTCGGTCGAAGCCGCAAAACATTACCTCTCACTCGAAGTGAGGTGAGAGGAAAAGAGGTCATAATGCCGGCCACAAAATCATTTGTAAGTAACTGTGCCAATTTGAAAATTAAAAAAAAAAGCATGGTACTACAAAACTAAGCTAAATCGTTTCTTTCGTTCGTTTCATTAACGATTTTTTGAATTAGTTATCCTATAATAAATTGTTTTTTTTTTGTTTGTAGAAAAAAGAAAAATATTATTTACAAAAAATAAATAATAAAAAATGAAAAAATAAATAAATAAAGAAGACACTGGCGGCGTTCCGCAGTTGCTCCTCGCTTTTTTGATGTTCGAATATAAATTATCTAATATAAAATTTAAAAAAAACTAGAAATGAAACTAGACAATACTACGGTGATGTTTAGTAAATTTTACAAAGTAACTAGTCAGTAATTTTCTGGTATTTCATTTTTATTATATTTTATTCCACATGCAGATCATTATAGTCGTAATCTTAACGGAGTCCAAAAAAACGGCATCTCATTTTGACGTAAAAGGTCATTTTTGTCGCAATAAATAGCGATTCTATTTACAACCATCTCCGTTATTAAACACCGGCTCTTAATAACTGTGTTCTGTAACAAACTGGTTCCAGATTAGAACTACATATTACGTACGACTCTTACCAGAAAACTTTTAGCTACGTCCTTTCCATGTGAATGGTTAATACCGTAGAAAAAATATTTAATCTATACTAATATTATAAAGCTGAAGAGTTTGTTTGTTTATTTGTTTGTTTGTTTGAACGCGCTAATCTCAGGGACTACTGGTTCGAATTGAAAAAATCTTTTTGTGTTGGATAGATCATTTATCGAGGAAGGCTTTAGGCTATAACATCACGTTGGGACTAATAGGAGCGAAGAAACAGTTGAAAATGTGGAAAAACGGGGAAAATTATTCATCTTTGAGGGCTTCCGTTGCGTGCGCTGCGAAAACCGTTCGAGATACCCAAATGATTCCCAAAATAACTATTCCACGCGGACGAAGTCGCGAGCACCAGCTAGTTAAATAGACAACAATAATAATGGATACCAAACAGTTGATATATTACATACAATACTTTTTTTTGTAAATACATACTTATTATAAATACAAAACATCCACGACTCAGGTACAAAGGTAAAATGTTAATACATAAACATTTGCCCCTAGCGGGATTCGAACCGGCGACCGCTTGGTTAACAGCTAGGGTTACTAGCGACTAGACCAAACGTGTCGTCAAATAAACAAACTATAATTAACATTATAAAAGTTTGATTTCTAATGAGTCCAAACATGCTATATCTGCTGTAAGTTCCTGAGGAGTTGGGTGCTGCAGTCTACTTGATGCTGTAGCATCAGGTCAAGGTTACCATGTCATTGAAATACCATTGAATTAACAGTATATTAAACTAGCTGGTGCCCGCGACTTCGTCCGCGTGCTAGATGAAAGTATGTATTATGTATATATGTATGTATATATATATTGTCATATATATCTGTAAGTACATCGTCATATATATGTATATAACATATAGATCGAGATTTGCAAAATTTTGCATTCATTTGGGGTTTAAATAAAGTAGGTATTATAATATACTAGCTGGTGCCCGCGACTTCGTCCGCTTTCTGGATGAAAGGTACCCTATGTGCTTTCTGGTGTCCCAGACAACGTGTATGCAAAATTTCTTGGTGATCGGTTCAGTAGTTTTTGCGTGAAAGAGTTACAAACATCCATACATCCATACCAACTTTAGCACTGGCTTCGTAAAGATTTTGTTTTTAGAACGACCACTACTTATAGAAAAAGCAGTTTTACTGACACTCGTTAATAGATAGGAAGAGTTGCAAAGATATATCTTCCAAAAGATATATATCTTTCTAAAAGTCCTTTCAAAAGAGGAGCAGAGTTGCATAGATGTATCTTCCCAAAGCTGGCTGAAAAAAAGGAACATTGTAATGGTATTTTGATAAATGCCACTTTGGTACTATCATAAATGACTAAAGTAAGAAGGTCAAAATTTGATAACGGATCGCCATTTTGACGACGATGACTAAGACAATGACCCAAATATAAAAGTACCGTAAAAGATGTTTTAAAATTCCGTCAGTCAATGGTGCATTTGAGCTTTGTAGAACCTGTTTTTGGTCACTTGTTATTTGGCCTTCTTGCAAGTATATGTAGTTGTTCTGTCTGTTTGTCACTTCGCACGGTGGTGATTTAAGTAGGGTGACGCGTTTGAAAATCAATGTCGCTGTCCACTTTTGCTTGCCTATTAATCATCATCATCTTAATAGCCTATAGGCGTCTACTGCAGACATTTGCTATTGGACTATTGCTTTCCTAATTAGACGCTAACACACTCGTTCCTTCGCCTTTCGCAATAAGGTCCCACTTCGCCTGACTGGTTATTTGTTTCTGTAATTCGACCACTTTGGTTCTCTGTTCTCTGATCTCCGCATTTCGGATCGTACATATCTCTCACAGATTTTGATTTTGATCGTACAAATCAAAACTGACAATTTTAAAAATTTAACAATACAATTTTACAAGAAATTATTACAGTAGTATATTTTATCCACATATTTATTATGAACTTGGGCGAACCTCCGTGAAGTGAAATGTGGGTCCCCAAAAGAGGATCAGCGCTTTGAGTTGTATTGTGAGCATTTTTTTGTCCGTTTTTGAATAAATTTCTTTCTTTCTTTCAATTATTACAGTCCTTCGACTTAATCTATAATCTATTGATTGGATTACGTGGTTTGTAACTGAAGTGTCATTCATAGAGGATAGAAGTCCTTTCCAGATTGTTCTCAAAAGTTATTTATCGAAGCATATCTTCTTTGATATCGAAGTGAACGTTTGTTCACCTGATATTAATGGAACAAGGAACAACTCCACGTAATATCATTCTGTCATCGGATGTCATCTTCGATTTCACTTTGCAGGAAGTGGATAGATGCGCACAAACAATAGGTAATAAAAATCACTACACAAACACCTATCGTAATGCTATACTTGTATTGTGTTGCCAACTTAATTAGCAACGATTTAAATATCCGTATTTAAGCTCAATTTAGTAGAAAAGCAGTGGCAGGTACTGGATAAGCAGTGGCAGGTACTGGCAGGTACAGCAGGTAATGCATTGGACAATCCGTCCGTGAAGAAAAATCTTCGCATATTATTATGAAATTTTTTATAAAAACTCCTTTGAAACATTTGCCAAAATTTTGGATTGATGGTACGCAAAATGCAGTTGGTTTCCCATGAACGATGAAATTCATCAATACCTGAACATTCGCACTGTTTCTAATGAAATTGTAAAATACAGAAAACAACACGTTGAGCGCTTATGCAGGCATTCCAATAAGTCTTGCCACTCAGCTGCTGGACACCACAAGTCAAATCAACAGGCTGAAGAGACAGCAAGTAATATGATAGAGATGATTGGGCGCTGGCCCACTCTCTCTAAAAAGAAAGATCTATCCATCTCCCCAACAGATCTGCTTATGGTCATGGGGACTGATTGTAGATTTAAAGGAGAGAAAAAACATCTGGTATAACTACTAAGATTTTTGCTATAATCCGTACTAATATTATAAATGCGAAAGTTGGTATGGATGTATGTATGGATGTTTGTAACTCTCATGCAAAAACTACTGAACCGATCACCATGAAATTTTGTATACAGAAAAAAAGTACTGCTCCCGAGGGATTATCTAAAATTAAGGAAACTAACTCCTGGCTAAGTATAGTAGCAATAACGATGTCAGGCGATATATTGCTTTTTCAACGCGGACAAAGTCGCGGGCACCAGCTAGTGGCAAATATTGTTTTCTTTGCGACCTTCACATAAGATGACACTCAAAATAAAATTTCTTAATATTGAAACCAATATAATGTAGTATAATAACAAAGTCATCTATGTAAACATACAATCATTTCAATGCCCCTTTGGAGACCGTTTGTTGCTAACAGTTAGTTGTCGGTTAGACATCCGTTGCTTTTCAAAGGATATCCGCATATTAGCACAGAAACAAATCTACTTAATATTATACAAATTAAATAAATTTGAGGATAATGTTTCCTTTCATGTTACGTAGTAATTTTTACAGACGCGGTATTATAACAAACTAGCTGTTACACGCGACTTCGCTCGCGTAACTTTATAAAATATAGTCTATGTTACTCGCTGATAAATAATGTAACTATCTATAGGCGAATGAATTTTCAAAATCGGTCTAGTTAGTAGCTTTTGAGTTTATTGCAAACGTACAAATCTTCGCACAAACAAACAGACAACTCGTCCAGTAGTTTTTATGTGTAAGAGTATCCACCATACATCCATTCTTACAAACTTTCGCACTTATCTATACTAATATTATAAAGATAGATTTGATTGTTTGTTTGTGCCTACTTGTTGGAATTTTACCTCTATGTTTGTTTGTTTGTTTGAATTGAATAGGCTCCGAAACTACTGGACCGATTTGAAAAATTCTTTCACCTACAGAAAGCTACGTTATCAGGAAGTAACATAGGCTATATTTTATAAAAGTTACGCGGACAAAGTCGCGTGCAACAGCTAGTAATAGATATTAGTAAGTAAGTAAGTATGTTTGCATATGTGTTTATCAATTCATCCGTACTAATATTATCCGTAGTAATATTATAAATGCGAAAGTTTGTATGGATGTATGGATGTATGTATGGATGTTTGTAACTCTTTCACGCAAAAACTACTGAACCGATCACCATGAAATTTTGCATACACGTTGTCTGGGACACCAGAAAAGACATAGGGTACCTTTATCCAGAAAAAAAAGTACTGCTCCCGAAGGATTATCTAAAATTAAGGAAACTAACTCCTGGCTAAGTATAATAGCAGTAACGATGTCAGGCGATATATTGCTTGTTCAACGCGGACGAAGACGCGGGCACCAGCTAGTAATAGATATTAGTAAGTAAGTAAGTATGATTTGCATAGTTATGTGTTTATCAATTCTTAAGTTTATAACTAGAACATGAATCGTAACAGCTATGACAAGATTCTAATTAAAAATACTAATTAAGCTTAGATGTTAATTAACTGCAACTAGTTCTGGGTAGACATTTCTCTTTTTTATATAATAATAAAAATAATATCAATACATATTATAAAAAAAAGTCCTCCGCCGCATCTGTTTGTGTGTCTGTTCGCGATAAACTCAAAAACTACTGCACCGATTTTCATGCTGTTTTCACCAATGGATAGAGTGGAAGGTTGAGGAAGGTTTTAGTATATTTAATTTACAAAGTTACGCGGGCAGCAGCTAGTTATATACCTATATAAAATTCTCGTGTCACGGTGTTTCTGCGAAACGGCTTGACTGATTTTTACCGTTTTTTTTTGTATATTCGGTAGGTCTGAGAATAGGTCGTAAACTATTGTTTATACCCCATAAGTGATGGAATTTATTGAAAAAAACACCATTGTTACAACCGGTAAGTATCATTGTCACCCTTCTCATCATCATACATAAAGAGACTCTTTGTGTTTGATGATGTATTATGTATGTATGATGATGGAGTGATTGAGCCCTATTTAATGAATTGTGAAATTTTCAAAATTTAATAGCTTCATGATAATATGTGTTTAGCTAATTTATCAATGTGTGCGTGAACGAGAGTAAGAGACGTATGCATGTGTGAATAGGTGTTACAAGCCAATAACATCGCCTTCAAGTCAACGTGAGTCAACACGTCTTTCTTTTCATTATAAGCCAGCAATCAAAAGTGAACTTTAACACCGTTACAATATGAATTCACACAGAATACGGTAAATCTGGTATAATTACAAAAAAAAACCCAAAACACTTAGTATTAGGACTAGACTACTTTAGTATTATTTTTTATCTTTACCTACGTCTAGGTAAGCTTTTAGGTCTCAGTTCGTAACTGGACATATAAAAAAAAAATATTCTACAAGTATTCCTATATGGAGGAGTAAAAAATATAGATATATATACCTAATGGAAACTCATAAAATGAGTTGTTAGAAACACGTAAGACGTATTAAATTGAACGAGAAACGATACCTGTTTGTGGGGACATTATTATGCAATAAGGAGCATCGACCCGAAAGGACAGAGCTGTCGATGGAGTATCCACATTATCTAATCTATACTAATATTATAAAGCTGAAGAGTTTGTATGTATGTTTGTTTGTTTGAACGCGATAATCTCAGGAACTACGGGTTCGAATTGAAAAATTCTTTTTGTGTTGGATAGATCATTTATCGAGGAAGGCTTTAGGCTATATAACATCACGTTGCGACTAATAGGAGCGAAGAAATAGTCGCAAATGTGGAAAAAACGGGGAAAATTATTCATCTTTGAGGGCTTCCGTTGCGTGCGCTGCGAAAACCGTTCGAGATACCCAAATGATTCCCAAAATAACTATTCCACGCGGACGAAGTCGCGAGCGAGCTAGTATATGTACAAAATTCTCGTGTCGCAGTGTTTGATGCCAAACTCCTCCGAAACGGCTGGACCGATTTTGATGAAATTTTGTGTGCTTATCGGGTAGGTCTGAAAATCGGCCAACATCTATTTTTCATACCCCTAAATGTTAAGGGTGGTCCACCCAAAATTTATTATTTTTATTTTTTGGCAAAACAACGTTTGCCGGTTCAGCTAGTATTACTAAATAATAGCATTTCATGAATGGTAAATACGTGGTAACAGCATCTATCTACGAGCGTAGACTAGACGTACTCGCCAACTTTCTTGTTTTGAGTACTTTTGTAGTATTATAACTCATACATATGTTACAACTATGGATTTTGCTTCACTAATGCCAAAGCGGCAAATAAAAAATACGCCTGAAATGGAATCATGGCGGACTCTATTCTTTCCGCGCTCTTAGCTTTTTTTGGTGAAAGGTAGTAAAGATCAAGTTAAGGCATGATGTGTATGCAAAAAAATATTGTAATAATCACCAAATGATATTCAGAATGTCACTTAAAATGTTCGAAATTAGTGTTTTTTAAAGAGTTTAGAGTCTAAACGAATTGTGTCTAAAACATGCACAGGTTTTTATTGCAGAAGGGCCAAATTTGTACAGGGTTAAGTGCTCGGTGTTACAAGTACCCATCTACTCGTAGAACAAAGTAGGCCACCTCTTGAGATAGACTTGTTCATCATCTCAGCCGCAGGACGTCCACTGCTGGACATAGGCCTCCGCCATAATTTTCCCCCATAGCCCACCCCATAGACTTGTTATTCTCTCAAGAAACTCAAGAATGGCCAATTCATGGTTAGTGTATGGGTTGGTCTTGAACTGTCTAGAACACAATCTGGCTACATTTCATTTTTGCCTAGAGCTTAAATTGACTACTACATAATGAGTTATGTTGTATAACCATTAAGTGTAGACATAGTTTGCAAAGTAATAAATGTTTAATTGTTTTTTTTTTATATATATTTAATGTAATCCGAATGTCGTCTCCACGTGTTTCCCTGTGCAATGGGAATAAAGAGTAGCATGCCTTATTTATATCGGCAGGAAATGCAGTCTGTCCGCAAACACGCGACATGCCTCTGACAAAGTTATCCTGTGACATGAGTTGAAGAAGATTACTTGATACTACTGGATTTACTTACTTACTTACTTATTAGATTTACTTGATTACTACTGGATTTGGGTTTGTTTGCGAGTGCTGAGCACTCACTCGCCAAATCCCGGTGATGCTGTAACTGTAACCCTTTAGCCGCCAGAGTCGGATTTATCCGACAATTATTTTCGTGTCCATTTCGCCAAACCGGATATAGGATACGACAAATTCCTCTACTTGTATAATGTTTATTTTAAAAAAACGCAATGTATCGTTTGTGTGTTTATGTATGTACGTGTGTGTGTGTGTGTGTGTGTGTGTGTACCTAGTACCTAATACAACCATATATAATATAAACAATATCATAAACATAATGTACTCACCATCATAAGAGCAGCCATTTTCATCATTTTCCTTAAATTTTATTATCACTATCACGAATTCACATCACAAAAAGTCCAGTATTTTATTGTTACACTATTCACGAATGAACATGTCTCAAAAAAGTCACAAAACACTGGTGATGTGTCGATCGATACCTATCCAATTTTAATTGAGAAATGTCTTTAAATTTTTAAAGGCTAAATACGAAAACCAAAAGCAGAGTTAGGTATGGGAGCTTCGATTCCACAGCCACACAAACAGACACTCATATAAAACTTAAAACACCTCGTTTTTCAGGCAGAAAATAAAATATACAAACATGTATTACAAATTTATACTAATATTATAAAGCTGAAGAGTTTGTTTGTTTGAACGCGCTAATCTCAGGAATCTCAGGAAAATCGTTCGAGATACCCAAATGATTCCCAAAATAACTATTCCACGCGGACGAAATCGCGAGCACCAGCTAGTAGTTAATAGTTTGTCAACAATCTACAACAAAGTTACAACAACTTGTCTAGCTGATCAATATGGACATTGAACATCCGTTTGCCTTATTTCTAAGAACTCATTGCACCCTATTGACTTGGATTTCCAGCTGGTTTTAAAGCCTAGATAGCTCTTTGTTATAATTTATATATCGAAACTTTGAAATTGGACTAGCTACTGATACTAGGCCAAATTTCATTCTAATAGTAACGCTAACGACTAAGTAGGTACAACATACGTTACTGACCTGGGGCCCTAGCCAAGAACAAACTAATGCAAACGCTCCCTTTGCGTACTTACGAAACGTTAAAAAATAAAGCCCGGTGATTGGTTGTTGTAACGCCCACATAAAATTTTGACCAATCACAAAGCTTTCTCCCAAGCGCAGCGTAGCCTGATATGAGTATAGTGTTTATGACTGTATGTTTGCTCTTGGCTAGGGACGCCCTGATCGACCAAGACTACGTTTCATGAAAATCAGTTAATTCTTTTAAGAGTTATGGAGGAAAATACATAGGTACATAATTATGTCAGTCTGTCTGACGACCTTAAGGGATTCACAAAGGCGAATGACATTGACGATTTGACCTTCACCAATATAACCTTTAGAATGTTTATACATATCATACTAATTCCGCACGAAAAACACAAACGTAATCCACACCTCAACGCAGTCACTGAGACACTGTAGCTCCATATATTTAGAGTTCCGAGGTGGCGGAAACAATTCAATAGGCCTGATAAATGTGGTTTTTTGTACTTTTCATTAAAACTACGTTAAAAAATATTAAAAAAATCAATACATTTTTTTAAAATGATATTGACTTATTATTCGGTGTAGGAATCATTTGCGCGCAATAAGCCGTTTTCGCAACAATTTTCAATATAAGTCAAATTCTTCTTATGTTCTAACTTTTATTGTGGAGTTTCTACTACTTTGATGGAATTTATAAACAATACAATTTGTTCTTCACATGTTTAAGTATAACATATATTTTTTTCAAACCAATTGCATTGACAGTTTCTTATAACATTTTTTTTTTAAATGCAAATTTTTAGGATTGGCGTGTGTTTACACCTTAAAAAATAAAGCCCGGTGATTGGTTGTTGTAACGCCCACATAAAATTTTGACCAATCACAAAGCTTTCTCCCAAGCGCAGCGTAGCCTGATATGAGGGTAGCGTTTATGACTGTATGTTTGCTCTTGGCTAGGGCCCCTGATCGACCAAGTTAGACTACGTTTCATGAAAATCAGTTAATTCTTTTAAGAGTTATGGAGGAAAATACATAGGTACATATTATGTCAGTCTGTCTGACGACCTTAAATGCAAGTAATACGTCAAATAACTACCAGAAAGACGCGTTACATTCGTATACTTAATAATAAATAAATTATGTTTAATGGCTTCAAATGAACATATAAATAAAATAAAATAAAAATTAATCTTGTAATGGTAGACAATAAAAATAATACAAGGCAAAAGAAAGTCTCTTTAGAGCTTTTACCAGATTTAGTGTCAGACACATTACTTCCGTAATGTGCAGTTTTGTTAATTAACACGCAAAAGACGTTTGACCTGTGTGTCTGTGGCATAATAGCTCCCAAACAGATGAACCGAATTTGATCAGGTTTTTTCCATAAAAAAAATTAAAATAAGTATTTATTTATAAATCAAGTAGGTTTCTACAAGGAACTCTTGTGATCGTCATTGTAAATTTAAATTTATCAGGGTTTCGGAAAAAAGCCAAGATTACGATCCTGAGAAGAAACCCCGAAAGAAACTCAGGATAATATTCTTTTTGTCATCTTTAAAATATATAATTACAACAATTAATTTTAAACAAAATCAAAGTAGGTAGGTATTATACAATACTAAACATAATGAGCTTCGAATTGCTTAAATCCAGGCTTGATGTCGCTAAAAATAATCAGAAATAAGTATTACCTACCTATCCAGAAATTGATCCAGAAATTGCTCGCATTCCTGTCGGGGAGCCGATACTGTGACTAAATTGATGTGCCTTATTACCCATATCAGTTTTTTTTTCAGGGGTCAGTAGGGGTGGCAAAATTTGATTAGCCAACTGGCGGCAAATGTGTAAATCCGCCACTGGACCCGATGCATCAAGCTAAAGGAGTTAGGATAGCCTACTTACAGAAGATAGGTAAGTAGCGTGTTTTGGTCAGAGAACTTGTATGGTTTTGGTTCAATAGGCGGGTAAGTATATAAATTTAAACTATAGCTCAACTAAGGCTTGTTTATTAGATAATATAAACGGTGACAGGCAGGCGGCATTGTGGGTATCCCTACCATCATTTGTATAGGTATCAATTTGTATAACAGAAAAAATGTTTAAAAAAATTGAGAACGCGCTAGAAAAGAAAATTATAAAAAAATAACTTTCGACAATCACCTCGCCTCCTGTGACTAAATAAACATTCCACTACAATACAATAATTTTCACTTGTCACTGGCTGAATAAATCACAAAACCGTTGCACTGTTCGAAATTTAAGAAAACACAAAAGAAAAAAAAGTTCGTTTAATCGACTGTATAAAATTTGAAATTGGAACGCACGTCGCGCCAGCGCGGTGGTCGCGAGAGAATGTGGCGCGCCCGCGCAGCTCAGCCGCGCACTGTTACCTTATTAAGGCGAAGTTACAAATGAAATAGGTAAACTATTTACCCGTGTTTGTAAATAACTACATTTATTTCAGTTTACTGTAAAATTTAATCTAAGATTTTTCAACGTCGATTGCATGACTGAAAGAAATCAGAATTCAACCTCTACAACAACTACTACATTACTATTAATATTACCTCAATAAAATAGTACCTAAGTATATGTTGACAATACCAATATATTTACAGTCATTCAACTGATCTTATCAGGAGAGGAAGGAATGAATCAGGAGTGAGAGTGAGAGAGAGAGAAAGAGATAGCGAGAAAGGAATATATAAGAAACTTAGTTTTAGATATAGAATATAGATTAGTTGTTAATTTATTAAATAAATTTTTATTTAATAATTTAATTTAAATGAATGGGTATTAAACACAACAGCAAAAAAGCGATTGATTCACAATTAAGGAGACAGAAAATTATGAATGAGCCTATTACCACAGATTAAATAATAGTTTATCTCACTATGAATCTATTTTTCCCCTAAAATTCAAAATTCAAAATTCAAAAATATTTTATTCGAAATAGGATTAATTAACAAAATCTCTTTTCGACGTCAAAGAGTGGTACGTTCACTACCAAAGTGTGCATTCCTCTGTGGAGAAGAACGCCCAAAGAAACTCCACAGGAATCGCATCTTTTATCTTTTCTTTTTTACATAAACAAATATTACATTATATTAATTATAAATAAAGTACGTATATACATATGTATATTATTCTTATGCATTATGCTGAGTTGGAGCAACCGTAGACCAGGCGTCATTATCCTCTAAATAATCATTTACCTTGTAATATGCCTTAGAATACAGGATCTTTTTAATTTTAGTTTTAAACTGGCAATCGGACAAATTTTAAATATCATCTGGTATTTTATTATAGAAGCGAATACAGTTACCCATAACCATAAGCGAATACAATTACCCATTCTTTTCTAGGGGTGGGTACATACAGTACCCACCCCTAGAAAAGAATATTGAAAAAATCCTCATAGAAAAATTTGTATAATTTGTTTCATTTTTTTATAATGATAAACATAACATTTAAAAATATTCATACATATTAATTATGTCGATAAACGTTAATTTTCAGTCGGCGTTACCCAGTGGAGTGAACAGCTTCGCCTTAAGAGGATGCGGCTTGGGCAACGCAACGCGGAAGCGACGCGCGACGAAGTCTTGCTGACCGATCAACACGTAACAGAGCAAACACCGAACTTATTATCTGCCTTAACGGAACACCGCACCGCCTCTCAATACACCATAATCCCACACCGTAACATGGTAACAATGCTTCTTGTTTACATGGGAAATTCCGTAAGAAGAAAAGCGGTAAAACAAACTATTCCGCCCAATATAAACTATTTTTACATAATATACAAATACATAATTATATGACTATTATATCTATACATATAATAGTCATAAACGAGCCATTAAAAAAAAAAAAAAAAAAACAATTTATATACGTTGCACTTATATACGAGGTAAAAAAATAGAATTTAGAATTAGAAATTAGAAAATTTAGAATTTTCGTCTGTTTGTTGCACGCTAATTTCAGAAACGGCTTAACCGTTTCTTTATTGATTATTACCTAGATTAAGCTATAGGATACTCCACTTGATGGTAGGTGATGACTTTCGGTGTGCCTATACATAAAATAACTTGAAATTAATCAAAGATACTTAGAAGGTACAATCTTATCTAATGTTAATTTTTTTTTTAATACTGACTATCTGTGGAACTGGATTATGTGGTAATACCAAAAACTCCTGTAGTATACTTACAAAATAAAATAAAAGCAGAGCATAGAAGTCTTTTATACAGCGCCTGCTCATTTTGTGAGAGCAATAATGAGCCAAAGGCGAAGTATTTCGTATGCGTTTTGTATTAGGCGCTTCGGTTTAATTGAAATCACAGACATAAATTATTATGTACATATATATCCTACAGATTGGAATATACTATAGGTACAATAAGCTATCGAGTCGTGTAATATATATATCTAGATCCTAGACATATATTATGTGTATAGATGTAGTTGTGAATGATAGATTTGTAGCTAACAGCTACACAATAAAACTGTACCTATCCCAAACCTATCCCCAGATTTTGCTATCAATTTTTTCTTGAAATGCCTCCCCATGGAAGCAAATAAAATGTATTTACGTCAAAATTCAAAATTTGCAATATTAATTAGAATGAAATTTTCTTCTATCAAAACGGTGACTTTCACGAAAAAACACACGAAGGCGTGGTTAAGATTTGCAATCTAAGAATTATTATTCATTCGTAATTTGCAATGATTTTTTTAAGCAAGTGAATGCAGCGGTTTGAACGCCGTATTTGAACACGTTCGATTTTATCCTACTCGTCAACGTATCGTCAAATATTAATTTATACTCAAGTCAACTGAGTCAAGGCTTACTGCATGCCATGATTGCCACGAGATTTTCCCTCTCAAATTTCGTACTCGTGATGACGTAGCACGTACTTACCTACTTGATTTCGAACCGAGAAGTAACCACTAGATGTCACTAGCAGATATACATAGATACATACATCCATAGAAATAATAATGTAATATAATTTATCTTTGCAAGCAGTTCGTTAAATAAATAAAATAAAAAATAAAAAAGCCCTTTATTCCTTGCACTATTTTTAGCGGGTTAGTTTCCTTATAATTATTTATTTTATTTTATTTGTTTGTATTTTCAGCAGTTCGTTACTTATTAGTGCTTTTTATTACTATTATATTAGAATATATAAAAAAATGCTTTTACTTATATATGTTTTGATATGGAACTGTCTAGAATAATTAATATATACTAAACATTAATATAAAAATATATGCACTGATGAAAATAGTCGTAAGGTAACACGTATACCTACTCGTATGGTCGTAAAATTAAGTATGGCACTATACGACCATTTACTTCAACGTTACAGCCTGTTGAAAATCACTTAAAAATTTTGATTTTTTTTATATCCTTTAATTGTTGCTTTTCATCATCACTTCACTACATAGTATAAAACAAAGTCGCTTTTTCTGTCCCTATGTCCCTTTGTATGCTTAGATCTTTAAAACTACGCAACGGATTTTAATGCGGTTTTCACTAATGGGTAGAGTGGTTCTCGAGGAAGGTTTAAGTACATAATTTACTAAGTTACGCGGGCGAAGTCGTGGGCAGCAGCTTTAATTTTATTAACACGTAATTTTATAAACTATAACTAACATGTAGTGCCATCTGTTAACAGACTTTTTCCATTATTCGAAGTGAGATTAGATGAATTAGAGTACTACATTGCTTCAAACAGAATTCCCTAGATGGCGTTGTAAATTTTGCATACACGTTGTCTGGGACTCCAAAAAGGACATAGGGTACCTTTCATCCAGAACGCGGACGAAGTCGCGGGCACCAGCTAGTAGTGTATAAAAGAATGTAACAATATTATTGTTACATTATTGTAGGGTGCCTGAAAATAAATTTAATTTAGATTTTTAATTTTAATCAAATGGACCGTCAGCGTGTCTGCGATGCTTAACGTAAAAAAAATATAATATGTAAAATTGTTTATATAATATTCAAAATGCAACAAAGCTGTTTTGCGTTAGGTTAGCGATGTTTTGCACGTGACCTCACTACAACCTACAATGCGAGATGGGAATCCGATGGCATTTCAATAATACTTACCACACAGTCACTTGTAAGTATTACAACTTCACAAAGTATTTTACTTGTAGGCGCAACTTATAAATATTTTATCTAAAATACAAATATGTCTACAAGACGCCTAAATCATTACGTAAAACTTTTTCTTTGTATGTCTGTCTGTTTACATGAAACTATAGCTATAGGACTATAAGATAGATAGAAAACCAAACTCTTTTCGAAAATCCGTACTTACTAATATTATAAATGCGAAAGTTTGTATGTATGTTTGTAACTCTTTCACGCAAAAACTACTGAACCGATCACCATGAAATTTTGCATGTAATACACGTTGTCTAGGACACCAGAAAGGATGCCTTTCATCCAGAACACGGACGAAGTCGCGGGCACAAGCTAGTTTATTATAAAACAGCTGATAATTAAGCGACAATAAAGGCTTTGTAGGAGTAGGAGGAGCTTATCATTGGGAATACACACTAATCCGAGCCTGGATCCAAGAACACAGCGAGGCCTTATCCTCGGATCCCGACACACCGCTACGTCCGCTTCGACTCGAGCGACAATAAAGCCTGGATTCAAGCGATTTTCAGCTCATACTATGTTAATTGTTGTATATGTCGTAGGCAGATCGTAGAATTGGGCAGATAGTAAAGTATGTAATCAAAAATCTTTCACCAAAAGTCAAAAATAGGTGCGACGAGGAGCGGAGCGAAGCAAAGCGAGGAGGAGCGTGTTAGGTTTACATGGAAATAAATTTGGGGAGGCGAGCGAAGCGGAGCGGAGTGAGGCGACCCTCTCAGTTTTAACAGATATATGATCTGCCCAGGAATATCATGATATGCCCAATTCTACGATGTGCCGACGACATACATATTTTGATTTTGTGTATAATTAATTGAAACAATTGTTATTATTTTAAAGATGACAAAAAGAATGGTAGGTATCCGCGGTTTCATCTCAGGATCAGCATCATCTTGCCTTTTTTGCGACACATTGGTTTGACCATCATAAGAGTTTTTTGTAGAAACCTATTTCATGAATAAATATTTTGATTTTGATTTATATTATCAAAGCATTTGTCAGCGGAGTCGATAGAAAATAAATGAAATTAAATTTGGGTCATTAGCAATGATCGTTAAGCAATAAAGAACCTTCAAAGGCGCATGGGCGAACATGTTTTGCATACAATCACTGTTAGATAATAGATAATTACTAGTCAGACTAGTAACCAGCTGTGACAATCAATTCACTCAATGCAACCAATAATCTCACTTATAACAATTGGATAAGACAGAAAATGGTATGATAAAAATAAATTTTGGATAATAATTTTATTGAAATCATATTTTAATATCTTCACAAGTAACTTAATTTTTTTAGAATTGTCAATGGACCAACATGGGTTTTTTTATGTTGGATCGGCAGATAACTAAGTTTGTTTATTCTAAACTAAAAATGGTGATAAATAACGACGAAAAAAAGACACAGTTTGCTATAGTCTATTTTTTATCTCTCTGTAAACTTACACAGCCTGTAGTTCTTATAAAGTATTGATCGTAGAGTAAAAATGAATATATCCAAATTTGTAGAAAGTTTTTTGTCAGAAATAAAAAAATACTATTCTTAGAGATATTCGCGATATGAGCAATATACCTACTTGAAAAAAGGTATCTTAGAGTTACTCGTAATCTTATAAAGAGTTGTTACGACATTTCCTTTTAGTAAAAAAAGCGTCTGTCTAGTATCAGTATAGTTCGGTTGTTTGTTCGGTTGACCGAACCCGAACTAATGCAACTTTATAGTAGCAGTTGTAATCCTTATTTTAATATTATAAATGCGAAAATAACTCTTTCTATCTGTCTGTCTCGCTTTCACGCCAAAACTACTGAACCGATCATGATGAAATTTTGCATACACGTTGTCAGGGATACAAGAAAGGACATAGAAAAAAATGTATGTATGTATGTTCCTCCAGAACTCTTCAGCGAATTAACTGATTTTCATGAAAATTGGTAGATAAACATTTAGACGTACGCATAGTATAGTAACATATAGGCTACTTTTTTCACGCGGACGAAGTCGCGGGCGTCAGCTAGTTATAACATATTTATAAGGCATTTAGCGGACAATCGGCCATGAGATTAAAACAATGGAGAAAGTGTAGCAAAGTGAGCTTCTGTAGGCAAACTTACTCATGTTACCATTCGGCACTTTCATTGTTTGTTTCAAATATTAGCGAACGACCACGTAACATGGGAACATAACATACCATCATTTACCATACTTCAACTAGTCCAAGAGCTGATGGACATTTTTTTGTTGGTATTTGAGTTTTTGAACACTTCTTTACCAATGTATAAGACTTTTGATATTTATTTGTATTTTAAGAAATTTATTTTTAGTATAAATTATATGAAAGTAATATATGAAAAAGTCTTTTTAATTTTCGAATGTTATCCCCAATTTACAAAATCTTATAAAACATAGTCCTCGACGCGTCTGTCTGTCTGTCTGTCCCCCTATGTATGCTTCGATCTTTAAAACTACGCAACGGATTTTAATGCCGTTTTTCACTAATAGATAGAGTGGTTCTCGAGGAAGGTTTTAGTATATAATTTACAAAGTTACGTGGGCGAAGTCGCGGGCAGCAGCTAGTATAAATATATAATAAATTTTTCGTGTAACAGTGTTTATTACCAAACTCCTTGAAAACGGCGTGACCGATTTTATGAATTTTTTTTTGTGTATATTCGGTAGGTCTGAGAATAGGTCGTAAACTATTTTTTATACCCCTATGTGATAAGGGTTGCCCACCCCAAAAATTTTTTTTTGGCAAAACACCGTTTGCCCGGTAAGCTAGTAATATATTTAATAAATTATCCAAACAAGTAGTTCTGTAAAAAAACTGAATATAAGCAGGTTGCTCAAGTGATCTGATCGCGGAGCCGAGTCAAAAACTACTTTCGTCGTGGCTCGCCTCTTGGCTCTTTAAGGACATTCATGGCAATTACACTAAAAACAGTAAAGGGATAATTGCGCAAGCGCATCGTATAATAGTCGAATTACTTTTTACGACATGCTATTAAGGGTAGTCCTTCGCGTTTAACATTATGGCGATTTTGTACTAGTTAATGTGGCAGTTCTTCATTTTGTTTTGGCAGTTTTTTATTTTTTATTTTTTTATATATTCCCCCCGGGGGTTACACCACCCTCGTGGGCCGTTTATTTTGTAACAAATATTCACAATGATTATATTATTAACATTAAATAAAAAAATAAAAAATAATAATATTAATCTCGACCAATTACTAGGACGGAATAAAGAGGGGGGATGGTCCAGTACACCAAACTTAATCAAGGTCTTTATTTACCTGTTATTTATGTTTTGGCAGTTTAAGGGCACAATGGTAGGTAAGAGAGCTAGTAAACTATCCTACCTCTCCTACGATTTGGTAAAAGGACGTTTGGTCTAGTCTAGTGGCTAGTAACCCTAGCAGTTAACCAAACGGTCGCGGGTTCGAATCCCGCTAGGGGTAAATGTTTATGTGTTAACATTTTATCTTTGTACTTGAGTCATGGATGTTTTGTATTTATAATATGTATGTATTATAATACAGTTCATATGTATTTATCCATAACACAAGCATTAGTTGCTTACTGTAGAACTAGATGGTGCTGTGTGGAATGTGTGAAGATATGAAGACATCTTACTCCTCGACCAAAGGACTCGTCAAGACCCTTGGCCGTTTGTTCAATTTTTGAATATAGAATAAGACAGGTGTAATAGTTTCCTGTTTTCTTGTTGACAGGAAAACCTCATAAAATCGTGTAGGAAGTTTTTCTGAACGTTTAAAACTTGCAACAAATAATGCAATAAGGTGCGTTACCCTCTCCGTATACCTTGTCATAGTTTCCTACAAGCACAGCATACTTATTTCCTACAGTAGGCAACGAAATAGTATATCTCTGTTTGATGTTGGGCGATACCGCCCCCCTGTGTAGGTATTTAAAAATTACGGAAGGGTTGACACAAATTAAGTAATATAAAATGTGCTTAAGTACCTTTCTTCATCGTGCAGAAATTGATGAAAGCGAGATAAAGATTTGCACGCACTTACAGCACATGCCGTATGCACCATTTTGATTTATATAATAAACTAGCTGGTGCCCGCGACTTCGTCCGCGTTCTGGATGAAAGGTACCCTATGTCCTTTTTGGAGTCCCAGACAACGTGTATGCAAAATTTACAACGCCATCTAGGGAATTCTGTTTGAAGCAATGTAGTACTCTAATTCATCTAATCTCACTTCGAATAATGGAAAAAGTCTGTTAACAGATGGCACTACATGTTAGTTATAGTTTATAAAATTACGTGTTAATAAAATTAAAGCTGCTGCCCGCGACTTCGCCCGCGTAACTTAGTAAATTATGTACTTAAACCTTCCTCGAGAACCACTCTACCCATTAGTGAAAACCGCATTAAAATCCGTTGCGTAGTTTTAAAGATCTAAGCATACAAAGGGACATAGGGACAGAAAAAGCGACTTTGTTTTATACTATGTAGTGATTAAAATCTGAAAGACGCGACAGCCCTGGAATATTTATCCCAAGCTACTAAGAACGACGAAGTATGCAGCTTGGGCACGTCCCACTCGCGCCTCACCCCTCACGCCCCGCACGATTGCCCTGTTTAGACGTCTCCGTCGGCCTACTGTATGAAATAAGTCTGCTGTGCTACAAGCGGTCACCGGTATGTAAGTAAAAGTGTGCGCACAGCTTGACAAATAGCCGGCTTCCTTATTCAGGTAAGTAAGTGAGTGTCGCCACTAAATATTACGTTATTGCGTACCTATATCTATACTATAATATTATTATAAATTATAAATGCCAAAGTGACTCTGGCTGTCTGTCTGTCTGATACCTTTTCACGCTTTAACTACTCGACTGATCATTATGAAATTGGGCAGATCATATATCTGTTAAAAACTGAGAGGGTCGCCTCACTCCGCTCCTCTTCGCTCGGCTTTCCAAATTTATTTCCATGTAAACTTAACACGCTCCACTTCGCTTTGCTTCGCTCCGCTCCTCGTCGCACCTATTTTTGACATTTGGTGAAAAATTTTTGATTTCATACTTTACGATCTGCCCAATTCTACGATCTGCCTACGACATATATACCTATAGAGTAAACTCTAAAGAGGTTCAGCCAGTAATAAAATAAAGACTTACCCGAACGAAAGGGTTCTTCTTTGGCAGTTCATGATCCACTTCATCTCTGGATTCATCATCATCATCATCATCACCGTTCACCCGAAGGCAGGTCTTGTGAATTGTGGTATATTCACCCATACTCGGAACACATTATACAAAACGCAAACACACGTTAAAATTTTAACAACCACTGCATACGCGACCGTCACACGTATAGGGAATTTAAAATTTCAAAAAATAGAATTTTCTCGTTCACCAACACCACTGAACACTGCTTCCGTTTTTTTTTTAATTTTTACAGCACAGCTTCGCACACTTTAAGCCACTCCACGTATCTGAAAGGAAAAAATATGTTGTTGAACAAACAGAATGTGGGTTTTGCGCCATCAAAGATTATATGTAGTTAATGTTTGTTAAATATTGATGTCATCCTACAACCTAGTTGTAGAGGACTTCATGATAACGCGTTACAAAATGTTGAGTAATTATGTATTTAACACGTTTCATTAAGGACAGGTAGGTACTTAGTTAATTAATATAGTAATTAACCGTTTTACAAAATACTATAGGCCTTTACTATATATAGGATTGTGCATTACTTAACGTAGGTAGGTACAACTAATATAGTATTAATATTACAATTATCTATATCTATATCTACTAATATCTACAATAAAGAGAGAAGATTTGTATGTTTGTAATGAATAAACACAAAAACCATTAGACCGATTTTGAAAATTCTTTTACCTATAGAAAGCTACGTTATCAGGGAGTAACATCATAGGCTTTATAAGGTTACACGGACGAAGTCGCGTGCAAAAGCTAGTAATTTATAAAGAAAATGTTAATTGGAAAATAAGAAAAGATTTTTAGTTCTAAATGTAATAATTCTTATTAAGGGCCTCTTTCACCAACCACAAGTAAAGTGTTGATTAGTTACTTTTCATAACGCTAATTGGCGAGTAAATGTTACGAGTGTCTTGTGTCAATTTCATTGATAACCTTGAGTAATGCTACTCGAAGATGGTGAAACTCGTACGCTTTCTTACCGGTGACTTTAAATGGCGGTTAGCCTACTTGACACTTTACTCAGAGATGGTGAAGAAGTCCTAAATGTAATAAATATACATTTCTTGTGAAAGAAATGTAGTGACAATTTCTTCTGTTAGTTAGTAGGTGTTTGGCGTGGGAATAATGTTGTGTGTTTGTTTATCGTGATACGTTATCAATATCAAATATAAAATTTCTTATCGGTTGAATTACAAATTTGTGTCGCTTAAATACCAATACATAGTAAAATAACATGCAATTTACTTTCTAGATGTTATGCTCTGTTTTAAAAGTTTTTTTTATTGCCGATGCTCGACGCAAAAACGGGATTTTATAAGTCCACCAGTCTGTGTATCTCCCAAACAGATTAAATCAATTTTGATCAATTTTTGTTTAAAATTTATGAAGATCTGCTCAGGGGCCCTAGCCAAGAAATAAAGCCCGGTGATTGGTCAAATATTAATATGGGCGTTACAACAACCAATCACCGGGCTTTATTTCGTTTCTATTCGTCAGAACGCAACGAAACGTTTGCATTGGTATGTTCTTGGCTACGGCCCCAGGCGTTTGAGGGCCATCAGCTCATTTCTTAGTTAAAGAAGGAATTTCACTGACTTCCACATGTTCGATTGATGTGTTTATTAGTATATTGTTACTTCAGTGCTATTTGCATGCAAATCAAAAGAAGCACACGTAGTTACTGTTATTACACTGTGATCTTCCGTACGCGGGTGGTTACTGTCGCCAGCCGAAGTGACTGCGAAACGCAGTGGTTTAGAAATGCAAATACACAAAAAAATCGTCATGCTAAAGAAGTCTCTCAAAAATTTACAACTTCCTGTATCATCAAAATTCCTTGAACGTGTATCACACCATCATTTGTTATAAAGAAATTCCTAAATCGTGAATGAACACTCGTCATTGTGCGGATAGAATGCAACGCGATTAGCAAAGGACTCTACCTATCGCTTGCAATGATTCACCTTTTTGTTGAAAACAGAAATTTTAATTACCTTATGACACCTTGGGATAGTCATGACAAAACTTTCCGAGTCTTATAATTTATTGTATTTTTTTAAAGATAAATAACGCAATCAGGCAGACTGTCTACTTGGCTCTGATAAGAACCTGGCGATCATCGAAGTACCTACTACAAGTATGGAATTTGCGTGACAAAATGCAAAAGTGGCACATAAAAAGTACGCCTAAAACGGAATCATGGCATAGTCTTACCTTCGCGCGTCGATGGTAAAAGGTAGTATAGTATAGTCTTTGCATTTCACGAAGGCGAGTGAGTTTTGCTTGTGGTTGAACGTGTACACGCACATTGCGATAGTGTGCGTGTCTGAGGGAGCGGTAAGTTGCGTATTTTTTATACAAAGCATACCCTCTTTCGATCTCACGCACACTGTGACACATATACAGACAAGCGTTTACTACAAGTAAATCCCACTCGCCTTCGTGAAATGCAAGAACTATACCTAACGCCCAAGTTCTACTATTCATTTTGTACTCTAATGTGTTGAAGTAACTTCACATTTTCTTTAAATTACAGTTGACTGAGTTTACTCCCTACTCAAATTATGTAACTTTTAAATGTTCCATAAAGTTCGTATTGTTTTGTATGGCGTGCGAAATCCATAATTGTAGTATGGAAAGAAAAGTGCTTTATCAGTTTCGATTACAAATTCCATTCATTTCAAAATTCGCTAAGGCTTACATTTGAAATAGGTATTGATTACTGATTGACATAATTTGTCATCGCTAATAAAGATAGCAATAGAAATTGTCACTTTGAATTTTCAAAGGAAAACAGACCTTATCATTCTGCATCATACAAAGAATGTTCAATCTGGGTGATAAAGCACTTTATTTGTCGAGTTTACATTGATGCTGGCGATAAAGGAAATGTGCTCTGTTATCCGATAATTATTTCAAATCAATGTTTTGATTTTATTGAATATAACAAATGATTCATTGATATTTAAGCCAAATATGGCAATTGGGGGAAAAAATCGTTTAGTTTTGAAAATTGGTACCAATTTTAGATTTACCAAGATATTTACACAATTTATTTCCCCTGATTTTATTAATTTGGCTGGGCTATTAGTTTATGTAAAATATCGTTTTATTTTTATATTATCCGCATCATATTAAAAAAACCGGTCCAACAATGCAAAGCATTACCATTCAATAAAATTGGAACAGTTCTATAATATACTCGTATGCACATTATGAAGATTGTATGACTGTTATACTTTTATAAGCCAACTCAAATTGATTGACAGTTAGAACGTGGCGTGACACTTATTGGTATGTTGGATTCCAAGTCATTATTTCCATAGAGAAAGATGGTTATTATGTTAGGGACGATAATGCAAAATTAGTCTTTCATCAAAATGTCTGGATCTTATATAATATGGATGGTGTAATTTTAAAATTTAAAAAAAAAATCTAGTGTACGTATTCATTCTTAAATAAATAAGTACACAAGGTAAAGTCATATACACGTATTTAAACTTGTCCAAAATTAGTATGTATTAGTAGTATTAAATTATCATAAAGCATTCAGTCAAGCAAGCACTTTTTTATAGTATAAGATGCTTTTTTTAATGTGTGATCTTTATGTAATAAACAAACAAGGGAGTATATCTTTGAACGTTAATAAAACATTAAGTCAAGTGTTGACTGTTGAAAGCTTTTGGATTTGCCATACAATTTATAAAGTCGTTAACGGTCGATTAAGCAATACTCGCTGTCACAACCACAGATTCAAACCGTCAAAGTAGGCACGCCAAGCTATTCATTACACAATTCTAGAAAACAAGGCATTCATCTTTCAGTTATTCAGTTAGATATTTCTCAATTCTTGTTCCATATTTTACTTAGTAAATTTTTTTTAGTCAATAACTATTTATTTTAGGAATTATACACGTGAAACATGTTAACATGATACTTATAAATTTTCGATTATCATATATTCTTTTCTCTGTTCACGATATAAACTATGTTTATAGATTTAAATATATGTATTTCATGCAATTTTTAATAAATGAAAAAGTAACTATATAAAATGTAATTAGAAAACTGGAATCTGGCGGATGTGTACTAAATCGAAAGAATAGCTACAACACAAACCTTTGTCATGTATACAGCCAATGTGTGTGTAAGGGATACTCTTTTTCGTATCTATTGTTTTTTAAGTTTATACGCAACCCACTATCAAGTATCCGGTACCTGTCTGCCGACCTTAATCATAAAAAAAGAATAAATTAAATTTTGTAAAATTAAATATAATTTTACTATTAATGTAAAAAATACAAATACGGTTTAAATTACGTAATGAACAAATTACTAACGCTTATTACTGACAAATTACCAAATCCAGTTTGGAGAAAAATCTACTAGGCCGTTGAAAATAAATACGTTTTTAATTACGAATTTTAATAAAAAAAAAATTAAAATGTAAAATTCATTTACTAAATTTGGTATGTAACCGGACATTTTTCTAACCGGCTGATTTTCAAACTTGCCGTGTAGCATGGAACCATGCTCTAATTCCTCGCATTTCTATGCGAGGTCGCATTAATAACAGTTCAAGGTTGTAAAAGAATTAAATGGATTATTACGATTTACAATCCAACTAACGAAAAAATTTAATCAGAACAACTAATGTTAAGTAAGAATGAAAAAAAAAATGTGTATGTCAGCTCCGACGCACGACTGGAGTTTACTCCTTACGAACGTTAAATAAATAATTAAATAAATATAATTAAAACATATTAATATATTATATTACATGCATTTATATTATATTTATATATATTATATTGAAGCATATTGTAGCCTGTAACGCGTAACGTGTGACATGTGACATTTGATTTTCCTCCCATAAATTTTCATACCCCCGGGCATATAATATGAAATCGATTCAATCTAAAAAGCTTTAGATATTTTATTCTATTTTTATTAAAATAACATATAATTTAATAAAATTTATATTTTTTTTAACAACGGTACAATTATAGACTATAGAACTATAGAACAAATTCTTATGACACTACATTAACAATTATTTTATTTTATTTTATTTTGAAAAACAATTACACCTTATATAGTAAAAAAAATGTTTATACATACATGAGGATAACAAATATATAATTAACATACTCAGTCAAGTACGTTAAGCATTATTTACGTAGATAAAGCACCAATATTGCCCTCACAATGTCATGTGCTCTTCTTGAAGCGACAGCAAAACAAGTTAAATAACAAACTAAAATTAAAAAAATATAAAATAACCAATGACACGCTATATCTGCTGAAAGTTGCTGACAACACCTTTGGTCTAATGGCTAGTAACCCTAGCTGTTAACCAAGCGGTCGCGGGTTCGAATCCCGCTAGGGGCAAATGTTTATGTGTTAACATTTTACCTTTGTACCTGAGTTATGGATGTTTGTATTTATAATATGTATATATTTACAAAAATAAAAATAATCTATGTAGTATATCGACTGTCTGGTATCCATAATACAAGCATTTGTTGCTTAGTGTGGAACTAGATGGTGCTGTGTGGAATGTGTGAAGATAAATAAATAATCCTGGTTGTCCTGAAGACTACATGGTGCTGCAGCATCATGTTAAGGCTACCATGTCGTGGAAACAACGCCGAAGTAACAGTATACCAAATTTCAGGTCAATCGAACCTGTGAGATCAAATCCCTTCGTCATCTAGGAACCGATGGTCTTTAAACGCCTGAAGTTTTCAAACAAAAAACCGGACGGCACTTTCGTTTGGGACACACACACACACACACACATTTTGTTTAGAAGTTCTAAAAATGCTAAAATTAAAAGTGAGTGCAGTGCGAGTGCTTAGTCTGTTTAGTTACCCACGCATTTTATTTTTTTGTTTAATTTATAGTTTTTCTTTTTGTTTATAAAAATGTATTTCTTATTTCGTTTCCTTATAAATGTTTATAAGCATTTATTTGTCTAAATTGTTTCTATTATTTAAGTAAGTACGCACTGTAATGTAATCAATCATGTAGTTAGCGTAAGCGAACCTTTTAATATTTAAATAAAATTCTCGTGTCGCAGTGTTTGTTGCCAAACTCCTCCGAAGCAGCTGGACCAATTTTGTGTGCTTATCGGGTAGGTCTGAGAATCGGCCAACATCTATTTTTCATACCCCATGTTAAGCGTGGGTCATCCCAAAAAAAAAATTATATAGCACAAGTTGCTACTTGTGCTTTATAATTTTTTTAACGTTTGCCAGGTCAGCTAGTAATTATATAAAAATTACGTGTCACGTTGTTCTAGGCCAATGGATTCCTAAACTACTGTACCGATTTTGATAAAACTTCGAAACTATGTGTATTATAATTTGGTCGAACTTAAAAGATAGGATATTTTTTATTTTGAACCCGGGCGAAGCCGGGGGCGTGTAGCTAGTTACCTAATAATATTTTTTTGGATTGTTATGCTGACCTTTCCTCGTTGTGGTGTTTAAAAATTCTCGCCATGACGAAGGACATTAATTCTCAAGGTCGACCAGTGTAATAAACAGGTTTTCCACTCGTCTGTTTGCATTTTCCTTACTACGTTCAAGAATTTTCCGAGACATCAACAAGTCATAAATCCATTGCTAGCATAAAAATTATTACTGATTAAGAGTTAACTAAGATTGTATTAGTATAAATTTTTAGAATAAAGTTATGACAAGAAATGTCAATTGTCCGGGATTAAGAAGCGGAAACTGACAAATATTCTAAAAAATTCTTTTTTGATTTTTTTTCAAAAATCAACATGTATGTTAATTGGACTGTACCATTAAGGGCCTCTTTCACAAACTACAAGTAAAGTGTTGATTAGTTACTTTTAGAAATAATTTATCTTTTTAATGTTTGGGACTTTTACCGTACAAACAAAAGGTATATCCGCTAAATTAATCCTGGTGACAGGTGACTTTAAATGACGGTTAGCTTACTTGACAGATGGTGAAAGAGGCCCTAGCCGGGTCAGCTTGTGAATGTATTATAATGATATAGATATGGTCTTTAAACATATTGATAGTTGTAGTAGGTACTACTTGTAGTAGTACCTATTTGTACTTATTAATGTGGTTATAGAAAGTTAGTTCCATTACCAGTTCATTTGTATGGCATATTTAAAATTCGACTTAACTTCTGGTACTGGACGACCTAATTAAGCTTATAAAAATTCACAGAGAATAAATAAGTAAATGCGAAAAGCCTTGATTACGAGAGACATTGAACCAAATAATATTTGTAATTACGCAGCCATTACAATTACAAATTACAATTACTGTACTTACATTTAACCGGGTCAATATTAATAATAATAGTTTTGAACTTCTGTCGGTTCATTGCCAAACATTGCCAAAGTATTATAACTAGTAAAATAAATAAATAATACCTCCCACTTAACCATTAATTTACGAAGGTTTTCGTTTTTGGTTTTTGGGGGGTTGTTTAGTGGGTAGTCCTTAATTATACTCATATAGTTTTTGGGTATTCCCGGTGATAAGTCATTTTACCGGCGAGTACTACACTCCCCTCGTCAACTGGAATTTATGGACAACTCGCCCAAATTATCTCGCCCAAGTTGGGCAAATTCTCATGTTTTATTTTATCTATTATTTTTATAGACAACTCGCTCACAACGGTCCCCGTCGACGAGGGATAGTGGAGTTAATGGACAAATCACGTAAGCGTCATTTCACCTCCAAAAAAGGCTGGCTTGCCCAACGCTATGCTATGACTGCAAAACGGCGCTTCCCTGCCACGGTTATTTTGATTCCTCCCCCGTTACTGATATATTTAAGGTTTTATCTAATAATTTGCCAAAACGCGAGTCAAACTCATAGCACCATCGATCATTCGTTCATTGTCGACTAACTGTACGCTAGCTAGCCACAGTTAGGCGTGAGCGAGACGGCAATAGGATTAGTGTAATGTTAGAGCGCAACAAACGAACGCAAAGCGATCAATTTGTGCAAGCAAGTGGAGTGTGAAGTTCAAGTAGGGTTGTCAATTAGTATTTAAGTTAAACGGTTGATAGATCAATCAGTTACGCTTTGGTTCATAAATTGTGAATAAATGTAATAAATTAAACTGGTCATTTGATTAAATAAAATTAAAAATATAATAATTTGGCGAAATTGGGATATTCAACAGATATCTTGCTTTGTGCTAAGCGTGAAGCCTCTGGGCTATTTATACGGTTTTTACTAATGAAAGAGCGATAAAGTATAAAATTCGTTAAAAAATAGCCAGGGCGAGACGCTAGTATATTATAAATTATAATACATAATCATGTCAAAATGTATTCCTTAAATTTTTTGTCAATACGATATTTTTCCTAATCGGTGACAACCCTAGCTCTGAGTTGATCTTGCATGACGCATCGCGCGCGCACGTTCGTGACATATACGTTACAATACACACACATATACATACATACACTTGAGTATATATCCATATGTGTATAAAGTAGAAATGTACCTATATCGAGAGTTATACAACTACAATACAAAAGACCGCAATACAACGCGTACTGATTTTACCGGACGACTTTTTTATTAAAAAAAAATGTATAAGACTTAAGACTTTGAAGTGCTTCATTCATGTATCCTGTAACCAGATATTATACGAACAACTATAAGTACTTATAAGAAAAACATCCGTCTTTTTTTTAACTGCATATAAAAATGTAAACCAAATTTCAAATGAATCAACAAAGTGGAAGTTAGTGAGATCCTCCAGTTTGCCAGAAAAAATTTTTTGGGGTGGACCACCCTTAACATTTAGGGGTATGAAAAATATATGTTGGCCGATTCTCCGACCTACCCGATAAGCAAACAAAATTTCATCAAAATCGGTTCAGCCGTTTCGGAGGAGTTTGGCAACAAACACTGCGACACGAGAATTTTATATATTAAAGAGATATAGACAGACACATAGACTTACAGATATCAAACTTATAACACCTCTCTTTTGCGTCGGAGGTGAATAAACGTCAGCACGACGCTCGAGTAACTCCACATTTAGCATTGTGGGTTCCCCTGCCATAATTTTATAGAGAAGAATAGCTCATATACAGCAGTTACTTTGAAAAAGTATGTTCTACCCGACAAGAGTATGCAAATATTTTTAGTTAACTAATATAAATTAATCTATTGTAATCGAAATATCTATTATCTTTACTGATAACGCTAAAGCTCGTCAATAGATACTAAAAATAGAAAATCAGTTGACAAACAAACGGAAAAAAGTATTGAACTGTTTTATATACAGTTAAATATTTATTATATAGATAGCATGAACAGGTAGTTAGTTCTGTCAATAGATAAATGATTGGTCTCGCTGCGCTCGACTAGATACCGTCGGTCGTCGTACTTGCCAAATGCGGCAATTAAATACTAAAAAATACTACGCCGAATTCGGCGTACCCGAGCCATTCACACTGCAAGCTGTCTGTGATATGTACGTGCCAATGTTTTATTAAATTTTGGGCATAATAAAATGCCAGTTTGCATTGTGAAACTGTGTAAAAATATAATGTAACTGTGTAAAAAGTTATAAAAAGTGACGATGTTTTACACACTTACTTATCAATGTCTGTGCACACAACAGTAAAAAGTTGCCGCATTCACGGAGCTATTGTTTTTGTATAGCACTCTATCTAGTCGAGCGCAGCGAGACCAATCATTTATCTAATGGTTCTGTCATTAATCTTGTATGGTTTCTTTTTATACTCTTACAATAGTGAACAGATAAGGTTTCGTGTTCCTAATTTTTTTAAGGCTGGCTTATATTACTTTTATTCATTACTGCACTTAGCAGAAAAGCGTTATTTTCATAGCTTAATCTGACTTCTTAGTTTTGTTACTTTTCGGCCAAACTACTTAGCTATTGATTTAGCTAATTATTTCTTACAGTGAAAGCAGATAAAAATAAAAAAAACCTTAACTTTTGACTTTTTTAATTTTAGATTTTTGATTACATTTTTATTATTATTTTTTGAATTTCGATTTTTTTCGCTTTTGACATTTTTTTAACATTTGACATGATATTCAAGGTTTTTGTTTGTAATGCATTTTATTTAGATTTTATTTTCGCATTTTTGAAGTTTGTTGTTTGTCGAATTTATGTACTAAAAGTGAATTATGTGTTCAGCTGTAATTGGCTTGCACACTGGACCTAGAGATGTTGAGCGATACGATTGGAGTGTTAAGTGTGCTAGGCTGTTGCTGTTTTATATAAAAAAATAAATAAATAAAAAAAATAAAAATAAATATCGAGTTCACGGATTTGCCTAACTTACATTACACAGTACGTATAAACAAGTACAGCGCCCACGTAAACCAGCATTGTTTGTTGTCAATGTTGTTACATGTTATTATGTTGTCTGTGTGTCTGTGTTGTGAGAAGTGGCGGTGCATCGTTTCACATAGGAAAACATTTGTGCTCAATAACTGTTATGTGGAGAAAACTCGGTTGCAACTAAATCCAAACTAATATTATAAGCTAGCTTTAGCCCGCGACTTCGCGCCCCTTTTTTGAGGCGTCCGCTTCGAAACATTGCGTTTTGATCGATGTTTTTCACGTCATTATTTGATAGTTAGAACACAAACTATCCACACTAATATTGTAAACTAGTGGCCAGCTCCCGGCTTCGCCTGGGTTAAAAAAATTATCCTATCTTTTAAGTTGGACCAAATAACATATAGTTATGAAGTTTTATTAAAATATATATAGTACTAGCTAATGCCCGCGACTTCGTCCGCGTTCTGGATGAAAGGTACCCTATGTCCTTTCTGATGTCCCAGACAATAACTCTTTCATGCAAAAACTGCTGAACCGATCACCATGAAATTTCGCATACAAGTATGCGGACCTTATACCAGAAAGTACCTTACACCAGAGGGTACCTTTCATCCAGAACGCGGACGGAGTCGCGGGCACCAGCTAGTAATTTATAAAAATACGCGGACGGAGTCGCGGGCACCAGCTAGTAATTTATAAAGATACGCGGACGGAGTCGCGGGCACCAGCTAGTAATTTATAAAAATACGCGGACGGAGTCGCGGGCACCAGCTAGTAATTTATAAAGATACGCGGACGGAGTCGCGGGCACCAGCTAGTAATTTATAAAAATACGCGGACGGAGTCGCGGGCACCAGCTAGTAATTTATAAAGATACGCGGACGGAGTCGCGGGCACCAGCTAGTAATTTATAAAGATACGCGGACGGAGTCGCGGGCACCAGCTAGTAATTTATAAAGATACGCGGACGGAGTCGCGGGCAAAAGCTAGTAATTTATAAAGCTAGTATTTCAATCAGTAGCGTTAGTAAAGCCTGCCGCCGACACGGTTTTAAACCCGCGGGGTATCCACTTCCGACTTTATACGACTTCGTGTGTGGAGTACAAAATAATAATTGTGACTCGCTCTAACGGTGAAGGAGTATTTTGTTAGGAAATATGCGTGTCTGAGAACTAACCTTTTTTTTTTTTTTTTTTTTTTTGACGAGGAGTAATCCGCTTACAGATTCCCCACCGCTGGCTAGGCGGTAGGGATATGTGGGGGTCGCCCAGCGCCTGATCATAGCGGCACTGGGAATACCCACTAAAACTCCCCGGTGCCTCCTTGCCCTGTGAACGGAGTGGACCGGGTTCTGCCGAGGCACCAAACTCCGATCCACCCCAGGGCAGCCTAGCCGACTGGCTAGGCTAACGCCAACGGAGGATTGCCCGGAGACACCCAGGCAATCCCCAGACGGTGGGACCTTGTGCAGGCACACATAGCTAGCCAGCTATGTGCGCAGGTCCCCTGGGACATTCAAAGACGAGCTAGGTATGCCCGCCTTCTCCTGCCCAACCGCCTACGTCTGAGGGAAGCGAGACCTGCCTCTTCCTCTCGCTCCCTCTCAGCTGCCTCCTTCTGCGACATTACAGAACCGCAGAAGGAGGCAACCGCTTGCCAGGTCGTCTCACTGTCAAGCATGGCTTCAACCATGCTTGGCAGTGAGACGTCTCCACCACCCAGCGCCACCTCCAGCTCCCGGCGCTGGGGACTCCAGGCCGGGCACACTTGGAGTGTGTGCTCGGCCGTGTCGTCAAGGTCGCCGCAGTGGTGGCACCGCGGCGACTCCTCCCTTTTTATACGGTGCAGATAACGACCAAAGCACCCGTGTCCGGTCATTATCTGCACCATATGGAAGGTGAGGCCACCTCGTCGGCGCCTCACCCATTCCTTCAGCACCGGACGAACCGCGAGGATCGTCCGGTGACCAGCGGTGGGGTTGAGGAGTGCCTCACCCCAATCATCCATGGCCCTCTCTTGTGCCTCTGCACGGACCCGCTGCACGTCCTCGGCAACGGGTCTTTCTCCAAGGGCCCTTGCGGCGACCCGATGCCGATGCACCTGGGACAGAACCAGGGCATCGACATCCCACGGGAGCGTGCCCGCCAGCACGCAGGCGGCCCCGTGGCTGACCGTGCGGTAGGCCCGCACGGCCCGGATCGCCATGACCCTTTGAGGCCTCCTCAGGAGGGCCCGGGTACGGGGAGTGAGACACTCCGCCCAGACCGGGGCTCCGTAGAGTGCCATCGACCTTACCACCCCATGGTAAAGTCGACGGCACGCCGAATTTGGTCCTCCCAGGTTTGGGAGGAGCCGTCCGAGTGCGGCTGCGGCTGCAGTCAGCCGTGGAGCGAGGAGCTTGAAGTGCTCCTCGAAACTCCAGCGGGGGTCCAATGTTAGGCCGAGATACTTGATGTGCATCCCGACCGGAATCCGGACCCCCTCCACTCGGACGCGGAGCCCCGGAGGGATCCTGCGGCGTGGGGGATGGAAGCCCATGGCCCTAGTTTTATCTAGGGCCACCTCCAATCCTAGCAGGTGGATGCGCCGGACGACCAAAGAGGTGCCGACCGACGCTAACCGCACTGCGTCCTCCCACGTCTGCGCTTTCGCCGCGACTAGAGTGTCATCGGCGAAGCAGGCAACCTTCATCTTGGGAAGGAGGTTGCCTCGCAGGACCCAATTGTACCCCAGGTTCCACAATAATGGGCCGTGGACGGCCCCCTGGGGTACACCAGCCGCCATTGGGCGTCGACGGACGCATCCGTCTGCGCCCTCGTACAACACTACCCGATCAGAAAGGTAGTCGAAGACGAGGGCGCAGAGGTAGGGCGGCACCCTGTGGAATTTAAGTGCCGCCCTTATGCATTCATGAGGGAGGCTGTTGAAAGCGTTGCGGATGTCGAGCGACACCGCAACAACAGCCTCCCCCCTGCCGGTGGCCTCCTCAGTCCACCGCTTGAGGAGGCCCACTGCGTCCATTGTGGACCGACCGGTTCGGAAGCCGAACTGGTGCTCGTCCAAGTTCGGCCCCTCAGTCTCTAGATGCTCGACTATCCGGCGGGCTATGATTCTTTCCATAGCCTTGCCGGAGTCGTCGAGCAGGACCACCGGTCGGTACCCCGCCGGCGAGTCGGCAGGGCGGCCCTCCTTGCGGAGAAGGCACAGTCGCCCCACCTTCCACCTCGCCGGAAATTTGCTCCGGGCGATACACGTATCGAGTACCGCCCGGAACCTCTCCTCCAAAGGCCCCAGCGCTATCGCCAGGGCCTTAGCCGGGACTCCATCTGGTCCCGGGGCCGTCTTCTTCCTCCCGATCCGCTCCTTCACCGCCTCAAACTCTACGTCAGAGACGGGAAGGCCCTGCAGCGCAGCCTCCGGCAGTGGTTCCGGAGGCTCCATAGATGGGGGCTCGAATGGGCCGGGGGTCGGGAAAAGAGACCCCACAACCTCTTCGAGCAGCGTGGGTTCGAGGTTGGCTGTGGAGGGGGAGCTTGATGAAAACTTTCCCCTCACAGCCCTATACGGACGACCCCAGGGGTCAGCGTCCAGGAGGGCCAGGAAGCGCTCATGTGCTTCTTCCTTGGCCCTGCAGATACCTTTCTGCAGGGCCTTGTGAGCCTCCCTGTATGCCTGACGAAGGAGGACCTCTTCGTCAGGCGTCCTCCTGGAGCGCCTTCTCCGGCATCGGAGGAGAGCACGCCTCGCAGCCAAGCACGTGGTGCGCAGGGTGGCAATTTCCTGCGCCCACCAGTACACCCTCTTCCACCGGGGAGGAGGGCGCCACAGCGGCATGGCGGCATTGCAGACGGCCCGAAGGTCGTCCGCAAAGTGGTCGGCCATGCCGTCAGGATCCCCTGCGAGGTGAGGGGGGAGAGACGACCACTCCCTCACCATCGCCGCCTCCTCCGCCACTTCCGGGCGGAGCTTGGCGAGTGCCCACCTGGGAAAGGCGACACTCGCCGTAGGATCCCGACGCTGTGACGCGCTGGGGGCCCGCGTGGAGACCTCGTATCGGACATAAAGGTGGTCCGATAGGGTCTCCACTTCTTCCTCGACCCGCCAGCTCCAGATTTGGGCAGCAAGGGCGGCAGTGGCGAAGGATACGTCCACAATGGACGTACCTTGCCACCGTACGCACGTGGGAGAGGTACCACGGTTGAGTACCTGGAGCCCCAGGCCCAACGCCCAGGACTCCAGAATACCCCCCCTCACGTCCGTACTAGGGGACCCCCACGCCACAGATTTGGCGTTGAGATCCCCAGCCACCAAAACTGGGAGTGGGGCCGCACGCCTCACCACACCCTCCACCGCAGCCAGGAAGAACTCGAAGTCCGCCCGGCTACGGTTAGGGGAGAAGTAGGTCGACACGACCACCATTCTCCCCCAGTTCGCTGCCACAAAACCCGAACCTCTCTCCCTGAGAGAAAGGGGAGGAGCCCCGCCACCAGCCCTCACTGCAATAGCAGCGGAGTCATTCAGGTCCCCTAGCCAGTTGGCATTATGGGGGACCGCGTATGGCTCCGCCACCACCGCCAGGTGAATCTCCCACTCCGCCATGGACTGGCACAGTAGATCCTGTGCCCCGGCGCAGTGGTTGATGTTCGCCTGGAGGATCTTTGCAGTGAGCCTACTGGGCATTGGTGGTGTCCATGTGCTCCTCCCTTACAGCAGGGGTGGCCCCTGCTCTGACCTGCGGTTTAGCCGCTATGAGGCGACCCCTGACGGCTGGGGGTGAGCAGTTCATCCCCCCCATGCGGTGGTAGGCCGGGAGACCGGCGTCCGCGCAGACGGCACATCTGAACGCGGCCTCACAATCGTTGGCGGCGTGCCCATCCAATCCGCAGCGGTAGCAAAGACCGCTGCGGTCTTTGTTGGACGGGCACCTGACGACTGGGTGACCGAGCCCCATGCACTTATAACAGCGCATGGGACGCTGTTCCAACAGTTGGACGGAGGCAGAACTCCAACCAACCGTCAGACGGCCACCGATCGCCAGTTTCCTGGCGGCTTCCACCGGGCAAGAGACGAAGGCCGAGCCCATCCCTCTCACTCCAGGGTGCACCTTGCCCACCCTGAAGTGTTCGGGGGGACAACCCGTGCTCAAGGCCAAGGCTGCCTTCAGCTCTTCAGCCGACACCGAGTCATCGAGGCCGTTAACCCGGATGTCGGCCGATTTAACTGGGCGCGTGACCCTTGCCTCGTCGCCTAGCACTGCGCTTATTTGCGCCGCCAACTGGTCCGCCTGCACGGGCGTAGTCTCTTTTGGGAGCTCCAGAATACGGGCTCCCGTGACTCCCTTGCGGAATTGGGCCGCACCAATCCCCAGTGCGTCCAACGAGACTGCCGCCTTAGTTCTGGCAATGGCCTTGTTATATGTGGCGCCCTTTTCGACCGCCTCCGGATTCAGGGCCACCACTATGGCTAGCTTCTTGGGCTCCTTAGGGAGCTTGAGGGCACTCACTTTTAATCCAGCTGTCGGAGCTGGAGCGGCGGGGGCGCGCTTTTTGCGCCGGACTACTTCCGACCATGTTGCTTCGGTACCACCTGGCGCTGACGATGGCCCCGCCGGCGTTTCAGGAGCTCTGGAGGCAGGGGGCTTGGCCACCAAGATAGGCCTCGCCTTTTTGGGCAGATTAGCCGGGGGAGCGAGGGTTGATCCCGACTCATGCTGGGAGGCCACTACGCGATCCTTCCGCTTCTCGTCCGCCTTTAGAGGTGGACGGAGCTGGCGTGCCGGGAGCAGCCTCCCGTCCACCTCCAGCCCGTCTAAGTGGGCATTGACGACCCCCCCTACGTGGGCCGTCAGCTCCGCCTGGAGAGCCGAGAAGGCCTCCAAGAATTCCGCCCTGGACAGTGGCTGAGACTCAGCCACTGTCGCAGGCAATCCCACGGCCTCTTGTTCGGCGGTGGTCTTTTCCGGTATGGCCCTTTCGGAAAAGGCCCTGCGGAGCGCCGTCACCTCCTCAATGAGGGCATCAATCTGCCCACGGAGGCGTTTATTATCGGCGCGAAGTCGCCGAATTTCCTGTGACGACTTACGTGCCGCCACCGCCTCAACCACACCAAGGATGGACTTTGTGGCCTCCTTGATTTCCCTCTGGGTGGAGCCTTTGAGGTTGCCCGACTTGCGGACAACCTCCAGAATCGCTGAGGCACTGACCTCCGCCTTTTGGGTCAGCTCCTCAATGGAGCCGGCCGACGACTTAGCCGAACGGAAAGTCGTCGCAGACCTGACAGAATCAGTGTCTGATTCCTCCATTAGCTCGCGACGAGCCCGCGAGATCCCGACGTCGTGGCTGAATGACTTGCCGCCGCGGCCCTTGGTGCCTTTCTTGTACTTCGGCGGAACAGCCGGTTCCACGGGTTCCTCCACCTCCTCCGATTCCGAGACCAGACCGAAGTACTTACTGGAGGACATTGCCTCCGATGTCTCCTTTGCGGCGGACCGCTTGCGGGCCGCCGAACGTGTCAGGACGTTGGAATACAAAAGTTTCCGTCCTCCCTTACTCTCCTTCGGGCCAGGCCCACTGGTTTCAGTGGAGTCCGACATGGGCCAGTTTATGGCCCTGCCGACCTCCGAGTTGGTGGGGGAGTCCACCCCTACAAAAGGGGGGACAAAACAACCAAGTTAAACGAAAAAACAACAAAAATTCCGTGAAAAAAAACACGAATAACAACGATTATAACTAAATAACAATAAAATAACAACAATTTCTGCAGACTCTTCCCAGTAGGGTATCACGTGTGACCCCTAACGGGTCCGAAAACGCCAAGAAATTGAGATTTTTTTATAAAATTTCCAAAGAATTTTAAAAATTTTATAAAAATAACAAAAACAACAATAGCAATAACAAAAACAACAAATAACAAAAATTGCTGCAAGCTACCCTGAAGAGCCTTGAGAAAGGCTGCTTACAAAGCAAACCGCAGCAAAATCCAACAACAAACAAAGAAACGACAGCGAAATGAAATTTCGGGACTGAAACTGAAGAAGCCTTTTTCAAGGCTTCAATCACATCAGTCCGTCAATCCACCACGCGGAAAACAAGAAGGGACCTCCAAAGCGTCTAAAAGCACCGAAAGCTCCAAGAAAGGCGACCTCAAAATTTTTTTTTTTCTGTCTGAGAACTAACCTACAAAACGAACGGGTGTTCGACTAAAAGCGACAACCGACTTAAAATACACAATACCATTGAATAATTATGAAATTTCCTTCAGAATGTCCTTCAAATAAAAGTAAATTATCTACAAGAGGTTGTATGATCAATAATAATCCATATATCGCTGCTTATAAACTAAAGGGCCATAAACCAAACAAAAATCCAAAAATGATTTTATTACAAAAATACAATCACAATCCTTCATAATATGTTGCAAAAAGACTTATAGTTGTTTTATTCCATATCGTAGTATATTTTGAACATTTTTTATATATTCAAAAGTAACATACCTATGCTTATCTCTTCTAGTATTCAGTTTATTATAAAAGTACTTAAAACATTAGGTAAATGATACTTAAAAAGACGCTTCTAACGATGTGTAATATGCATATATGTGATATATAATATTATATAATAAGAAAAAAAAAATTGACAAAAATAATTTAATTTTTTTCGATTAGCTCTCCTGTAAAAAGTGTAATTTTGATTTGTGGCCCTTTTAGTTTATAAGCAGCGAATAAGAGTGTATCAATAGTAGATATGACTGTACAATGTCCTAGACCGCAACCGGACCGGGAAACCGGAAGAGAATTTATTAAACATTTGCATTTATCCACCCAGGTTAGGGTGGATCCTCGGATATGCATTTCCGAGTATCCCCCTTAGGGTGGATAAACGGAATAACCGAATCCTACTATAAGTAGTCGGAACTTGCAGACCTGTGGCGTTGCTTGTGTTAAGTGATGGTTGCCACCTACCATCAATTAATGTCCTTTTTTATACAGAAAACAAACAGTCATTATACATAAATTTTCACAATATAATAAATAAATATTAAAAGACTGAGTTCCATAAAATAAAATAAAGTTCCAACAAAATAAAATAATTTTTTTACCACAGTAATTTTTTTTGAGCAACCTATGTATATATAATAATAGATACTTATGTAAAATGTATGTATTATGTTAAAATTTTTTTTTTTATAATATGCTATAATATGCATAACAATTTTGAATATATTTTTTGATCAAACAATACTTACACTGAATATTCAAATACTTTGTTAATGTTGTCACTGATTACAAATTGTAGTTTTCACGGAACTTTAGGCTTAAAAACACACGACTGAGTCCAATGTCAAGGTTAGGAGTATGTAACTATTGCGCACTATGGATTATGTAACAAATACTCGTGTATACATGTAACAATTACATTATTTTCTTATGTTTTTACTCACAATTATTAAGTCAACTTTCAATAACCCTAAAACATCCGTACATACTAATATTATAAATGCGAAAGTTTGTAATCAGTGACAATGGATGTTTGTACCTAACTCTTTCAAGCAAAATCTACTGAATGGATTTCAATGAAATTTTGCAAACACGTTGTCTGGGACACCAGAAAGGACATAGGGTACCTTTCATCCAGAACGCGGACGAAGTCGCGGGCATCAGCTAATAAATATAATGTACTAGCTGGTGCTCGCGACTTCGTCCGCGTGGAATAGTTATTTTGGGAATCATTTGGGTATCTCGAACGGTTTTCGCAGCGCACGCAATGGAAGCCCTCAAAGATGAATAATTTTCCCCGTTTTTTCCACATTTTCGACTGTTTCTTCGCTCCTATTAGTCGCAACGTGATGTTATATAGCCTAAAGCCTTTCTCGATAAATGATCTATCCAACACTAAAAGAATTTTCCAATTCGAACCAGTAGTTCCTGAGATTAGCGCGTTCAAACAAACAAACAAACTCTTCAGCTTTATAATATTAGTATAGATCTGAAAACTGAACTCCGATATTCCAGTTGTTAAATAAGAACCACGATGACATAATTTTGCTTTTAAGATAAGGGTGAAAATAAACCTATTCCTAAGATCCTTTTCCTTTTTTAAAGTTAAGATCGACAGACAGGTTCACGTCTTGATGGTGACCATCGTCGCCTATAACACAAGCAACGCCACAGGTGCCACAGTGCACCAACTAGAAGTAAAGTGTGGATTTGTTACTTCTCAAGTAACGCTAATGTGCGAGTAAATGTTACGAGTATCTTGTGTCAATTTCATTGAAATTATCCTTGAGTAATGCTACTCGAAGATGGTGAAACTCGTACGCTCTCTTACCGGTGATTTTAAATAGCGGTTAGCCTACTTGACACTTTACTCATAGATGGTGAAGAGGCCCTAAATGACATTTCTTGTGAAGAACAGAAATATAGGCTAACTATTTGACACTTTACTCAGAGATGGTGAAAGAGGCCCTTACGATTATTCTGCGTGCATGACACCCGTTCGTTTGTAGGTTCTCAGACATGCATGTTTCCTAACAAAATATTCCTCCACCGCACAATAATAATTATGCGTTGCCGACTACTAGTAGTTTTAAAGGTAAGGAAAGGGTAAAGAAATGGGCTCTGGCATCCCTTATTCACGCACTAAAACTAAAACACATGTGTGCTTATTATATAAAAATATATATAATTTGAATATAATTTTACTTATTCTATAAATGTAAAATCTGTAATTGCTTTGGTTGTAAGGTATATTTTTTTGTTTTTTTTTTGTGTGTAAATTTTAAGAGCTGTATAGATTTTGTGATGAATAAATAAATAAATAAATAAATAACTAAATAAATAAATAAATTCTGATATTTCACTAACTATGGTTTTCTGTAAGGAGTTTGCATGATCGATATTATCCTATTTAAATTTCGAATAGTTCCCATCAGTTTCTCCCCGTCACGCCGTACGGAGTGCGGACGACTCGTCACCACTCGTCACCGACCTCGGTTGCGACCTTGCGTCTCTAGTAAGTAAAAAATATTTCCGCGCAGTGCACAAATACTTTCCAGCAGTCGCTGGATGTTTGTTAAATTTTGTGACTCCTACTTCCGAAAATATCAGAATATTAACTCTCTTCTTAACTATATTAGTTTGTTAACTTAATTAAGACTAATAAAGATTTTTTTTTATATACAAGTCAAGGCAGCGCTTGGCCGCGATCTCCCTTAATGTAAGGTGCAGATGCGGCCGAAGGTGGACCACGCTCACCTAGTAGAAGCCCATTTACCCTACGTTTAAATCGTGGCACTGATTTAAACGGCAAAATGCTCTTTTTAACCCCCGACGCCCGACACAAAAACGGGGTAGTTTGACGCGTGTGTCTGTGTATATAATATGTATCTGTCTGTGGAATCGTAGCTCCCAAATGGGTAGACCGATTTTGATGCGATTTTTTTGCCTACCGCTATGGGAGCTAATTTAAAGACAAAAACACGTAAAAAGTCAATAATCAATAAAATTATTTATTGATTATTCACGTAAAGTTATTCACGTGGTTTTTCACGTAAGTTTTAGCTTTATAAAAAGCTCTCAATGTGTTGTTATATTATATAATATATTCGCAATTATATACCTATGTAAGAGACCAAAACAGAGCTTAGCAAACAAAAAAAATAACAGACAACATACAAGTCACGCATTGATGATACAAAATTATCGTTAATGGCGACCTTGAGGGTAAACACGCTTTTTGCTGGCAACATATTCAAATATGGCTAATCTGGCAGCTGTCAGACAGTTCTTCAAAATGTTTTTACAGCCTATTTTGAGTAATGATTGCGTCACTATTTAAAAAACTAAGTAGTTTTTTAATACGCCAGAAACGATGGCTAACTTATCGTGGGAATTTCGCCCACATAATTTATTTATATTTAAAGCTCTAGAGATTTGGACTTTCTCCATAACTAACTAAACATAAAAATGTGTGTGTGTCAGCTCCGACGCACGACTGGAGTTTACTCCTTATGTACGATAAATAAATAATTTAAAAATTTAATAAATACTGTTACATTTATATTTTTGTACCTATCCACTAATTGTTTTCATTCGCAGTCGCACAGCCGATAGATAGATATTGTGTTCTGTCGTCACACATATGCTACTCTGTGGCATAGCTTTGATAAGCGGCAGTAGCACTCTTATTTATTATTGTTGTCTATGGCGTGTTTATTGCACTATGGTCTTGTTATTTATTTTAAATTTTAAATAAAGGCAACAAAATTTGCTAATTCTCGTCGCTCATAGGTTCAAAATTGAACCAATCAAAGGACTCCTTGTCGAGTGGGGACGAGCTAATAAAACGGCAGAAGACCATGTCGTCAGCCTTTTTGTTCCGGCCAAAAACTGAAGGAAGTTACTTTCGACTGAAGCCATTTTTCATAGTTTTCTTTTCAAAGTACCTCAAAATTTTAACTGGGATCGTGCATATTTTTCTTTGAAATTTTAATTAATAAGTAATAGCCATCCACCAAAATAAAGCCTCCGGTTGATTATCGGTGAGAATTTTATCTATTTTTTTTAATATTTTATTTCTTCAAGATGGACGCGTGGCGTCTCATCCCTTAGTATTTTTTTTTATTATTAATCAGCTTTATTTCACATATCTCATTATAAATTCGAACGTCAGTGAGTAAAAAGTGCAAATATTTTATTATTAAATGTAGTGATCACCATTTGATTGGTATTTTGGGTACGTATTCGTTTTTTTGCTACGATGGCATCGGTCTTATTTTTTATTCTTTAATAATATTTTTTTTTATTGCCGATTGCCATCGATTGCAACGGATAATCCGTGTAGTTTTCATTATTATTACATTTTTTATACCAATTCGGGGGTGTGCATAAATTTGCCTTTTTTTTGGATACCTACGTTCGAACTATTAATTAATTATATTTTTCCTGCAAAAAGTAAACGAATTAGATTCCCTAGAAGGATTGCATGGAAATGTACAATATTCTGAGGCGTCTTTTCGATCTTTTTCAGGAGGTTTTTTTTTTTTATCTCTGGACTTCGTTTTTTCTTGTCTTCGGGTTTTTGACTTCGCGTCTTCGACCTACCTACTCCTCGTTTGTTCATCATTGAATTTGACTGCAAATTGCGAACGCCGAGCGTCGCGAGCAAACCAGCGTGTAATAGCCATAGACGTCGCACCGAGCTTCGAGTCTCCGCGAGCAAACCCGCGAAGCCTCCCTAGTTCGACGACCTCTGACTGCGGGAAGCTGGGAGCTGCCCACCGCGACCGTTCAAAGTTTGCCTTTCTTATTTTTTTTGATTATTTGCTCAACGGCTAGTAGGATTTATTTCTTTCATTATAAACTAAATTGGCTTAAATTTAGATCTACAGTCGGCTCTCCTTCGGTGGTAAGTCTCGGGTTCCATCTCCACAAACCCCTGGTCTCTTTTTTTTGTACATTTAATTTATCCTTATTTTTTTACTGTGTGTTTTATTTTTTATATAGAATATTTTATTTAAATAAATTTTATTGTACTTTAAAGAGATATTTTATTTTTTAATTTCCTTTTTTTATTTTTTTATTTTTTTTGTTATCTGCCTGTCCGCCACACACAGCGGAAAAAGGTGTAACAATACGAACGAACTAACCAATAAATAATCTATACTAATATTATAAAGCTGAAGAGTTTGTTTGTTTGAACGCGCTAATCTCAGGAACTACTGGTTCGAATTGAAAAATTCTGTTTGTGTTGAATAGATCATTTATCGAGGAAGGCTTTAGGCTATATAACATCACGTTGCGACTAATAGGAGCGAAGAAACAGTCGAAAATGTGGAAAAAACGGGGAAAATCATTCATCTTTGAGGGCTTCCTTTGCGTGCGCTGCGAAAACCGTTCGAGATACCCAAATGATTCCCAAAATAACTATTCCACGCGGAGGAAGTCGCGAGCACCAGCTAGTCTCTAATAAAAAAAAAAGAATAGGTAGGTACGTACATTTCATTTTTAATGCAAATTATAAAACAGATAGTCATAGCGACTGTGAGACTATAGTTACAGCGAGCTATTTATCTAATCCTTGTTCTCAGTTAAGCCTTGAACTAAGCTCTCAACCGAGACTGATGTTAATGTATGTACGACTACTTAATGTCTTATACTTATTTACCGCATTACATTTATAAGACACAGCTAATCAAGCATCTATGTTATGATAAAAAAAATTACGAAGAAACTTTTTTGGACAACCCGTTAAGCGTAGAAATGTATAAAATATATATCTCTAAGTCTGTAAGTATATATAATTATGTATTTTTAATAATATATAGTTAAGCAGGCCTTTTTTTTACTTCTTTTATAAATGTATGTTGTATGTAATGTATGTTTACACCAATGTTATTTAAATGTAACATTACTGTATTAATAAATAAATAAATGAGCTTAAAAATCACGTTCAGAAATGAAACTTAAAACAATCCAGATAAAAATTGGAACATTTTTGGTGGTGTACGTTGAAATTTCAAAAGATTTTGGTATTTTCATTACATATCTATATATTATCTATTATAAATATACAATCCTATTAGGTATAAACTATTCCCATTCTATTGTGCCCAAACACGCTATATCTGCTGTAAGCAGCGACCTTTGAATACAGAGATATACCTACTATTTCGTTGGCTGTAAATTGCTGAGAAGTTGAGTAGGTATATCGGAGACTACTTGATGCTGCAGCATCAAGTCAAGGTTACCATGTTATTGGAGACCCACGACGATCATGCGGCATGACATGCGTACGTGATGTCATGCATACATGACCGTTTAATTGTATTGATTTATGTGAATAACATGCAACTACGTGATTCCAGTTGATTGATAGTTGGTTCCTTTTATTTTTCATCCTGCAAGCTATGACTACAGGCATGATCGTATAGCACGGCATGACATGCAGCATGATAATTCACGTAAACGCATGTCATGCCGCATGATCGTCTAGAGACACCTTGGGGTGATTCTTTCTGCTACAAAGCAAAACGCAGTGTGCCCTGACACTATGTAAAGTCGGGGTACGAAAACCTTCGTCAGTATTCCAATTCATTCCTTTATCAAAGTCGTAGACTCTTAGTACCTTTTAAAACTAAAGCACTAATCAAAATACTGACAGTCGTTTGAAATGAAGTTTTAGCATGACTGACAATTATAGTGCAAGCAAATATTGACTTTAAGGTGACGATCCTATTCTTACCCCGACTGTACCTACTTTATGTAATGTAGGTACTAATATAAAAGAGGTGTAGGGTAGTATTTAAAATTGAAAATATTTTTTACGTATCACCTTAAGAATAAGGTTAAATTTCAAACAGCAGCGTGTCTTATGCAACTGAATTATCATAATTACAACAAAATACGTCAGAACAGATGACAATACTCATTAACAACAAACCTTTTGTTAACTCCGCATTATCTACGTTTTACAATCCAGCGCAGATTTCGATATTCACAGGTAAGGGGACATGGCTGCAGAGTGCAGAGGCAAATAAAAAAAAATCATTGCACACTTCGTAACAAACAATAGAGAATGAAAAAAAAAATACTAAGCACTTTTGAATTTCAAATCACAGCACACTTTCTAAGTAAAAAGAAAATAAAATATACTTAATATATTTAAAGCGGTAAACTGTAAAATGGAAATTACGTTCGATTTTGACATTCGCAAGAGTACACGTTTTTGGCGGGAAAACGCGATACCTTAACACAACACGTCACGAGCGCAGCGCGCGCTCAACTGACTGAATTTTCTCTCTTTCGATTGGTTTTGATGCATTCACTAACTAAGTTATGGTATTGAAAATTGTAATAGACACCTTGTACATCGCTGCCTCAATACGTTTCCAACGAATCCCTAATTATACAAAGACAGCAGTGTATATAAAAAATAAGTTAAAGTAAAATTCGTTTAATTGAATTAGTGGTGCATAATTTATCAGTTGCGTTATGGCTGGCGCAGTGCAATATAGGAAATAAAAAAGAATGTTTTACGGTGACAGTACTTAAGTATTGCTAAACTTTGATCAATTGATAAAGTTGTTAAAGATTAATTTGTGAGTTGAATTGGTAGGCTATATTTTTGACTAGCTGTTGCACGCGACTTCGTCCGCGTAACTTTATAAAATATAGCCTCTGATATGTTATTGTGTATTTTGATTGTGATGACAAATTTTCATATTTTACAGTTAATTTTAGTCTAATCGTAAAATCTAAATTTTGTTTAAAAAATTAGTCAAAGCTAAAAATCTTTTTTCGATAACTGATATTTCGACTTTATTAAAAAGTTATACTATTGCCCCCCCGGCTAGTTATCAAAAAAATGGCCAATTTAATAAAGATTTCAAAATGGTACAACACATTCGAATAGCTCTATTCTTTCGAAACGAATATTACTATTCTTTCGAATAGTTCCGTGTCCGCCTCCACAAAAGACGGGTTGCGGTTGATTGATTAGATTGAGAATGTCTAAAGCGATGCAGAAGTTCCGCATTTCGGAACTTCAATGCGGAACTTCCAATATCCGCAACAACACTTGCTTCTCTCCTGATAATGCCAGTGGTCCATCAACTGTCAAAAAAGGAAATAATAAAGAAAAAAGTGAGTGTTAGCTCCGACTTACGACTGGAGATTACTCCTTACGACCGATAAATAAATAATTTAATAATTAAATACTTAATAAAAACTTAATAATTAAATTAAATTATTAAATACGAACGAACGAAAAAATAAATAATTTAATAAATATAATTAAAAAAACATACTAATATAATGTATCAGCTGGTGCCCGCGACTTCGTACGCGTTCTGGATGAACGGGTCTATGTCCTTTCTGATGTCTCAGACAACGTGTATGCAAAATTTCATGGTGATCGGTTCAGTAGTTTTTGCGTAAAAGAGTTACAAACATCCATACATTCATCCATCCATACAAACTTTCGCATTTATAATATTAGTACGGATTATATTATATTATATTATATTATATTATATTATATTATATTAATATGTATTAAAGCATATTGTAGCCTGTAACGCGTAACGTGTGACATGTGACATTTGATTTTACTACCATAAATTTTCATACCACGGCCTTCTAAAACTTAAAATTCTTAAGTTAACTCCAATATTAACTTTTGTCAAATGTAATGGGAAGGGAATGAAAACACAATATGTTATTCGTTTTATTTATTTCATTCTCGCTTTCGTGAGTGACAAATTACTTACTTCATAGAAATATACAAGAAATTTAATTTGACTTTAATTTTATTAAATAGAATTATTACTTATTGTTGCAATGTAAGTATTTATTATACTTTTAAACCATTTGATATGCTATTTTTAATCAAGAACCACTTTCTTAAAAAGGTAAGTAGAAATCTAATAAACCTATAGACGATTGCCCTTACCTTACTCCAATGTTAATATAAACTAAAACGAGATGTTATCCGATTGTATTATTTATTTGAAATTATTCCTCTATTTCATTATTAATTTATTTTCATTTATTTAATGTTATTCTTGAATAAACACCCTACTTACAGCGGTATAGAAAATAACATACAATAAATATGAGACGCCATTTCATTGCCACTTACAGGATTTCATAAAGAAAAAAAATTATCATCATTTTATAAAATAAAAGGAACATTATTCATTGTTCCTTATATTTTATTCCCTTTATTACATTATTCATTATTCCTTTTATTTTATTCCTTTTCATACATTATTCGCATTACTTTTCATACTTTACATTATTTCATACATTAAATTAGATGTGAACTTTATTTTTTTTATTCAAATGACCAGTGTGAAAGTTATCCAAATATTTGTGCGTGGAATATACAACCTACATGCTAAGAGTAATATTAAATTCCCACGTTTTCTTGACTTGCGGCTCAGTCACATTTTTCTACTCACAAGTTTCCGGGGTTGTAATATTTTTTATTGTAAATTAATGGACAACCTTTCATTAATTGCTAATACAAGTTGTATTAGCAATTTCGTTCAGAATAAAAGTACTTTTCCTGGGAATCACCCAAAAATAAAATTAAAAATTCTATGATAAATTGGATAAAATGTTCCAGCACCTGTTGCACGCGACTTCGTCGCCTATGTTACTCGCTGATAATATTAGCTTCCCAACAATGAAATATTTTTTCAAATCGGTCCAGTAGTTTTGGAGCCTATTCAATGCAAACAAACAAACAAACAGTCAAGTATTTCTTCTTTATAATATGTATTAGTATTGATAAATACATAATTTTTGACTTCTTGAAATCCGACCGTATTCAAAAGTGAGCTGCAAGTCTAGAATATTAAATAGGTATATTATAATAACAAATGAATACTTAATCTAATTAGTAATAAAATTAATATTTTGAATGTTATCTTTTAATAATAATAATTGCCAAATATCTACAATATTTGATTGTATTCTTTATAAATTTAAGTATTTTGTAGTAATCTAAGGTTTCTTTGGCCAAGTATTGATACCTATTTACAATTCAATTTCAGAAGTTAACCGACTTAATTATTAATTAATTATAAATTAATTATAGAGTATTATAATTAATTATGAAGTTAAACTTTTGTTAACTTTACCTTGTGGTTTAGTTAAGTAAATTATTTTACTATTTTTTTTTTATAAATAGAAGTCAAAAATTTTTGGCATACAATAGAGATTTAAAATATTTGAAAATTTATAATTAATTAATTAATTAATTGTGTGTTATGAAATATAAAAAAAAATGTGCATATCCTATCTAAGATACACATAACATATACATCCTAGATCTTAGATAGTAAGTATTTTGTTTAACCAACACAATGAAACGAATTCTTACTTCGTAACTTATTTTAAAAAGTTTTAACTTAAGAAGTTAGATTTTAATAACTAACAATGTCTAGCTATGTGCTTACCTATCTAGTAGGATGAAAATATTTTTAGGAATGAGTGATGCGAGAATACATGATTAATTATTATCGAAGTTTAAGCTTAAGTTATCAAATCCTTTTAAGAATTAAATTAAGTACAGCTTATATTAACTTAAGTACCTAGACACGTGAGCATTCATTTTGGAGTATTTCTAGGACAATGCAAGATAAGTTCCTACCTATTTATAAAAAATACCTAAAACTAAGTGCCTCTTTCACCAACTACAAGTGTTGATTAGTTACTTTTAGAAATAATTTTATGTTTTATAAAATTATGCACTCGGTTTAGTGCATCCTTCGACAGGCGAATATTTTTCATTATTTTCTTTTTAATGCTTGGGCCTTTTACAGTGCAAACAAAGGTATATCAGCTAAATTTTTCCGGTGACAGGTGACTTTAAATGACGATTAGCTTACTTGACAGATGGTGAAAGAGGCCCTAAAGTATTCGGAGAAATCACACTATTGACACAGATAGATCTATCTTTTATGATAATTATTATTACCAACCAAAGACTATTCTAAAATCTGAGCAAAATTTTATGCCTTTAAAATCATTAGATGATAAATTATTACTTTTTCATTAGTTGATAAAGAAATTGAGTAACTAATATATTAAATATTTAATTACTAATAAATTAGCAAATTAGTGATTTACTAATGTTATACATAATTAAGGGAAAAATTACATACATTATTAATAGATGCTTAAGAATTTAAAACACATTATATTAAATCACTCCTTCTGTAGTTTCTAGGGTGATTAAAAAAATTGTCTTTAAGACTCGAGAAAAAGGCATGAAAAAGTAAATTAGCTAAAACTTTATTTAAGTAAATACAAGATTTCCTAATTATTACATATACCTCAATTATACATTTAAAAATTATCTCTCAGTATCCCTTCTCAGTAGTCTGTTGACTCTGGAAATCCTATTCTTATAATTCTCTATGGGCGCGCGTCTGAGCAGCCTTGTGGCGGCCACCCGAGTCATTGCCGCCTTGAAACTCTCCGGTGTCAAAATGGCGGGCGTCGCGCGCGCACGCAAAATGTCCGCCGGCATATCTGACAACATCGAGTCTATGTCGCCGTTCAACATGGCGACTGAATCTGACGTATAGTTCGTCAAAGGTGTGCACAGCGGTATCGCGTTCGACCATTTCCTATTCCTGTAAGTCATCGATAAATATAAATAAATATAAATATACTCACACGTTCCACACAGCACCATCTAGTTCCAAAGTAAGCAACTTAATGCTTGTATTATGGATACCAGACAGTTGATATACTACATACAATACTTTTTAAAAAATCAAAATCAAAATATTTATTTATTGGGTTTCTACAAGAAACTCTTATGATCGTAGTTATGAATTAAAATTTAAAAGGGTTTCGGAAAAAAGTCCTTGAGAAGAAACCCTGAAAGAAACTCGGGATACTATTCTTATTGTCATCTTTAAACTAGAACCGATTTTGATAAAACTTCGTAAATATGCGTAATTTAGTCCAACTTAAAAGATAGGATAGTTCTTATTTTGAAGCCGGGAGCTGATCACTAGTATAATAATATAATCTTCACACATTCCACACAGCACCATCTGGTTCCACATTAAGCAACTAATGCTTATATTATGGATACCAGACAGTTGATATACTACATGCATTACTTTTTTTGTAACTACATACATATAGGTACATATTATAAATATAAAACATTCATGACTCAGGTACAAAGGTAAATGTTAACACATGAACATTTTCCCCTAGCGGGGTTCGAACCCGCGACCGTTTTGCGTTTGGTTAACAGCTAGGGTTACTAACCACGGATCTATTGATATCTCAACAAATGACTATGACCAATGACCGAACACTTTCAAGTTCTCGTTAACCGTAATATATTGGCTTAACTTAAGGCGCGATTTCACCATACTCTGGTTGGTTAACAGCTTGGGTTACTAGCCACTAGACTAGACCAAACGTGTCGTCAATGTGTAGATACTCACTTCAAACACCTCAACATGGGAGCTCCCTTCAGCCTGTATCCGGGTTCGCAGGTGAACGTGACAGTCTCGCCGATCTTGTAGTAGAACTTGACGGACGACATCCGGCCGGATATCGTGGTGCCTGGATATGTACACGCCTGAGCGCCTGCAACAACCAATCTCTATATGCTCTAGCTGGTGTCCGCGACTTCGTCCGCGTTCTGGATGAAAGGTACCCTATGTCCTTTCTGGGCCCTGATTCTGTATGACAACTACTCTTGACTTGTCATGAAATTCTTATGTCTTATGCCCCAAGACAATTATCTATGGCACGATATGATTTCAAAGAAACCACAGTAAAATATTATATTTATTTGACAATTCCACTGACAACACAGGATAATATTATGTTATCTCAGCTGCATTTTAATAATCAGTCAGTTACATATAATAAACAACATGCCATAGAGAATAGGTTTTTAGCCTGTCGTAACAATTTAGGGAATTATGTGGTTTGGGCATACAGCTGGGGTGTCCCAGACAACGTGTATAAACATTTAGACATACGGGACACAGCTACTTTTTTCGTCGCGGGCGCCAGCTATTATTTTATAAAGTTACACGGACGAAGTCGCGTGCAACAGCTAGTAATATCTTATAATACTTGTATGCCACGACGATCTCGTAAAGGGCTCTAACGATTTTGTTTGACGAAAATCTAGGGTTAGGATTTTTTTAGGTCTAGAAATCGATCTGTCTTATCTTCGAGAAAATTCGTTTTAGGTAGTTTTTCAATGGAACGGTTACTCGTTTTATAATATTTTCAATTATTAATTCAATTATTTTTGAATTCATTTTCTATAATGTTTCATTGACTTTCTTTCTTAGATGTAAACAATTTTAAGTCTGTTTAGCCCGAGCTAAGTCACCTAAGTCACCTGAAGTCACTACATACTCGTAGTATAAAACAAAGTCGCATCCCGCTGTCTGTCTGTCTGTCCCTATGTATGCTTAGATCTTTAAAACTACGCAACGGATTTTAATGCGGTTTTCACTAAAGGATAGAGTGGTTCTCAAGGAAGGTTTTAGTGTATAATTTGTTACGCGGGCGAAGTCGCGAGCAACAGCTAGTCTAGTATAAGTTAAAAGAAGACATACACGTGGGAGGCTTATCGCTCCATCGGCCACTGTCCTGACAGACGAGGATCGGTCTCCCGTGAAGAGTGTGCTCAGGGTTGCAGTGGAACTGCAGCACGTCCCCGGCTCTGTACGGGGCGCGACCGAGCACATAACCTGAGGCTGGCGGAGGCAGAGCTGGACACGACACCTCTGTGCACAATAATAAATAAATATAAATATCTTCACACATTTTACACAGCACCATCTAGTTCGACACTAAGCAACTATAGGCTAGTATTATGGATACCAGACAGTTGATATACAACATACATTAATTTTTTTGTAAATACATACATAAGTATTATAAATACAAAACATCCATGACTCAGGTACAAAGGCAAATATTAACACATAAAACATTTGCCCCTAGCGGGATTCGAACCCGCGACCGTTTGGTTAACAGCTAGGGTTACTAACCACGGATCTATTGAGATCCCAACAAATGACTATGACTAATGACCGAACACTCAAGCTCTCGTTAATCGTAATATAATAGTTTAAGGCGCGATTTCACCATACTCTGTTAGTATTTGACATCGCTGTTAAGACATTTATCAGACTTTTACAGTATACGATGCGAGTGACAGCGCTAAATGACTTAACAGCGATGTTAAATACTAACAGAGTATGGTGAAAACGCGTCTAAGGCTTCTAAATTTGCATTAAAACTATTTTTCAATAAAAAACTTTTTGTATTTTTTGTATTTTTTCAATACAAAAACATTTTGTATTTTTGAGAAACTCAAAACTGCCGCCAGACGGCTTGCCCAAATGACTGCAAAACGAAATGTGCCCTGCGACGAAAAGCACCTGTGGTGATGCTTGTTTTATAGTTGACGGTAGCCACTTACCATCAAGTGGACCGTCAACCTGTCTGTCGACCTTAACTTTAAAATATTTTTCTATTTTTTTTTTGTCAAGAAAAGAATAGTATTTAGGAAAGAAGTCAGTAACATACCTCGACAGACAGGGAAAGGCTTCGCCCAATCTGCAGCTGGGAGACACACGGTCTCCGGATCTCCGCTGAGAGCCCATCCCGGGGGGCAGGAGAAGGCGGCGCGACCTCCCACCCCCCGGGACACCACGGCCACCCGCGGTCTTCGCTCCCCCTCGTTCAGAGGAACGTCGTGAACCACTTCGCCGCATTCAACACCTGGGGATATTTAAGCAGTTATTACACTTTTCAATTTGTAGGAAACCGATTTAAGAACCAAAGTAGTGAACTTGATCACACTACACTAAATTGATATCTAAGTCGAAGACATAGAGTTGAAAATAGATAATAGAATCTAAAATCTAAATTGGATCCAATCTGTTCTAACTGCGATTACACCTTCCGATTTCCTAAATTGGCTTCCTTCAAATTGAATAGTGTAATAATTGACCGCGTTTCAAAGGTCTTTATAGAGCGATATTTCGCATATTTTATAATGTTACCAATTATTTATTTTTTTGTTTTTAACAATATTAATAAACTAAAAGAAAAAATGTGTGTGTTAGCTCCGATTCACGACTGGAGTTAACTCCTTGCAAACGATTATAAAATTTATTTTAATTTTTTTTTTATTAGAGATGGGTGTTCTCTTGGCCAACAACCAGCTAGCAATTATGAGGCCTATGATGGAGCAAGCTCACCCAGAAGGTGTTTATTCACTCCAACTCCAATTTTGATTGAACATCAAAAAGATTTAGCTTATATGAGTTTGGAAACACAGACACCGGCAAGAAGTTAAAGCGCTTAGTCCAAAAAAGAGAGATTACGACAAGATGTGGATGGTAACCAGCCGTACGTCTGTATGTCCGTTGGAAGAAAGGGGAAAGGGATTATTATATCTTCATGGACTCACTCTCGCAGACAGGCAAGGGCGCACTCCAGTTGCCAGAAGCCCTGCACAGAAGGGTCGCAGATCCGAGCAGTGCGTTCCCATTGGCGCAGTGGAACCTGATCTCGGTGCCGAGTCTCGTGCCTTGTTCGCTTGCAACCAATCCACGACGGATCGGCAACGGAGGGCAGTGAACGTCTGTGAGACCATAGAATTATAACCTAACCTAGAAGCCTAGTACACGCACTATCAGTGATGTATTTTACACCAAGCCGTATCAGCTTGGTAAACGAACAGCTTTGTAAAGCTGTAAACGAAAGAACATTTTTTTAATTCTATGTGTGAGACAATGTTGTAGGTTGCATATTGTGTAGTAATCAGTCGTCCTGGCCACTAACAATTCATTATTTGAATGAGATGTCAAACATGTAAAAATGAAATGTACATACAATGATTATTGCATTGGTCTCGCTACGCTCGACTAGATAGAGTACTATACAAAAACGATAGCTCCGTAAATGCGGCAGGTTTTTATTATAGTGTGTGTAAAACATCGTCACTTTTTATCACTTTTTACATAGTTTTATTATATTTTTACACAGTTTCACTACGCAAACTGGTATTTTATTATGCCTAAAATTTAATAAAACATTCGGCACGTACACATCACAGACAGTTTGCAATGTGACTGGTTCGGGTACGCCGAATTCGGCGTACTATTTTATACCGCATTTTACAAGTACGACGGCGGTATCTAGTCGAGCGCAGCGAGACCAATGATTTATCTATGGCCTATGGTATATGTGATGCCCTTTCTATATGTGAAAGAACTTTCAAATCGGTCCAGTTCTTTTTGAGTTTATTCCTTCCTTACTACTTGTTGCTTCCTTATAGACAACTTTTAATCAAGTGCATGGACACTCATCCTGTTTAATATTTAAAATAAGAATTAGTTCCCGAATACCTTCAACAATAATTTCCACCTGATGGGTCTGTCTCGCTGGTGTTTCACAGCGATATATCCCTGAGTCTTCCCTTGCTGCGTTCATGATGCTTAACCGAAACTCCAGCTGACTGTCCCTGCCAGGGTCTGTCGTCCAGCCCTCGGGGTTCTTACGCTCTGTGCTGTTAAATTGCAAAATAATATGTATAAGATTTGTAAGTTTGTATTAAAAAAGAAAAAAATGTATAAAAACAATGTAAACTCGACAAATAAAGTGCTTTATCAACCTAAGATTGAACGTTCTTTGTATGTTGTAGAATGATAAGGCCTGTTTTCCTTTGAAAATTCAAAGTGACAATTTCTATTGCTATCTTTATTAGCGATGACAAATTATGTCAATCAGTAATCAATTCCTATTTTAAATCTAAGCCTTAGCGAATTTTGAAATGAATGGAATTTGTAATCGAAACTTATAAAGCACTTTTCTTGTCTGCTTTACCTTATTTTTATCGTTCTACGGCACTCACACCTTGTAAAGTTTCCATTTAAAAATGAAGATAGGTTTGGTCCCATAACTTCAGAGTTTCAAATAAACTAACAAACAAGTATATTTGATCGAAAATTGACAGTGAAATATATTTGATCGAAGATTGACAAAATAAGTTGACCGAAGATTATATTAGTATAATATTATAAGTAGGTATTCTGTCTCTTGACTCAACCATCTAGTGAGAGTCTTTTGAGGATTTATTATTACATTATTAGATATATATGAGTACAGATAATTAATAGAAACATACTCATCAACGTAATGATATGTGACGTTCCACTTGGGGTTTCCGAATCTCCTCATCCAAAGGCATTCCATGTGCAGAACCGTTCCTGGGTACACGAGCAGCTTCCCGTCGTTGGTCTGAGCTATGGGGCCTTGCGAATGTCGGAACAGGATTGTCGGCGGTTTCTCCACTGGAATAATATTGTATACTAGCTGCTGCCCGCGACTTCGCCCGCGTAACTTTGTTAATTATATACTAAAACCTTCCTCGAGAACCACCCTATGCATTAGTGAAAACCGCATTAAAATCCGTTGCGGAGTTTTAAAGATCTAAGCATAAATAGGGAGAGACAGACAGCGAGAAGCGACTTTGTTTTATATTGTGTAGTGATTCGTTTGAATTGTGTGATTTAAATAAAAAAATTAAAACTTATTAACAAAGATAATTAATTGGTCTCGCTGCGCTCGACTAGATAGAGCGCTATACAAAAGCAATAGCTCCGAAAATGTGGCAATTTTTTATTGTAGTGTGTGTAAAAATCGTCACTTTTATCGCTTTTTATCCAGTTTTATTACATTTTTACACAGTTTCACTACGCAAACTGGTATTTTAATATGCCTAAAATTTAATAAAATATTCAGCACGTACACATCACAGACAGTTTGCAGTGTGGCTGGCTCGGGTAAGCCGAATTCGGCGTACTATTTTATGCCGCATTTTACAAGTACGACGGCGGTATCTAGTCGAGCGCAGCGAGACCAATCATTTATCTATGATTATTAATGGTAGACAAAAAAAATGAATGCAGGACTGGATACAGTTCACTGGTCATAATCTGGGCATTAGTATAATATATACCATACTAGCTATAGAGCTACTTTGTATGTCGGCAACACATTTACATAAAAAGTGAGAAGAACTTACTGGCATAGTCGTTTTCTTGATTGAGTCCGAAACAAGAAGGCTTGACGCCGTCCCATGAGCCTCCAATGCATTTTCTGGCTTGTGAACCTGTCATCGCATACTTTCCAATGTCACTACACCTAAAAACAAAACGTGAACAACCTTCATGATCATACATACAGCATGATTTTTTTTAATCTATACAATTGACAAAAAGAATAAGTATATATTTTTATTTTTAGATTTTAGTTTAGTTTAGTTTTATTTAGATTTAATTTTACTTTTAGTTTTTAGTTTAGTTTAGTTTTATTCAGAATTAATTGTATTTTATTGTAATAGTAATAAATTTTATATAAAAAAAGAATAATAATACAATATGCATTTGCCTAGTTAGATGTTGAAATCAAATACTGTGATTTCTACATCTAAGGGTCTCTTTCACCAACTACAAGTATTGTTTTGATTAGTTACTTTTAGAAATAATATTATGTTTTATTAAATTATGCATTCGGAGGATGCCTATCGAAGGATAGGCGGACGATGCCTATCGAAAATTCGCCTATCGAAGGATGCACTAAAGTGCTTTTCTATCAGTTTTTAAGCAAACGACCTGTAAATATGTAAAAAAAAAAATCAATAGAAAAAAGTAGAAAAATTATCACCTGGAAATTATGACAGCACCGGCTGGAAATTCCACGGTCTCCGTGATTTCCATGTCATTGTAGAAGGAAACGACGTGAGGCTCTTCGTTGCGGAAAGTGCAGCTATTATTGTTCAATAACTCCTCAGACTGGGCTTCCAGTTCCTCTGGAAAAATTTGTCATATTCATATTTACATAATATATCCATTTACTTACATATTTCTGATTTCAAAAATATATTACATATGTACTAGCTGGTGCCCGCGACTTCGCCCGCGTTGAAAAAGCAATATATCGCCTGACATCGTTATTGCTATTACACTTAGCCAGGAGTTAGTTTCCTTAATTTTAGATGATCCGTCGGGAGCAGTACTTTTTTCTGGATGAAAGGTACCCTATTTCCTTTCTGGTGTCCCAGACAACGTGTATGCAAAATTTCACGGTGATCGGTTCAGTAGTTTTTGCGTGAAAGAGTTCCAAACATTCATACAAACTTTCGCATTTATAATATTAGTACGGATTTCAATGCATATCTCATTTCAATGCATATTATTTACATAATTATCTTAAAATTTCAAACTAAAATCTGCCATGTGCAAGAAGTATACTTTTGAGATAAGTATTGTCAAAAACTTCAAATGTTATGGGGGAGGCCTATGTCCAGCAGTGGACGTCCTACGGCTGAGATGATGATGATTGTCAAAAACTTCAAATGTTACAAATACAACAGAATGAATGATTACCATACAAGGCTAAATAAATAATTGTATTTCTTCATAAAATCTGATAAGCTCTTATGATGATAATCTGATAAAATTGCTTCCATGGGAGGCAATTCAGAAATGTGATGATAACAAAATTAGGAGATACAGTGTGATGCTGTACAAATTGTATGATAGATAATTATCTAAAGGATCAAAATTTTCTTTGGTATATATAATATATTATAATTAGTTGGATACATATAATACGTTCAAAGAAAATGGCCGTTTCCACGACACAGCCACGATACATTCGCTATAAGTGATGGGTAAATTAAAATGCGGTCACGCGGGTCAGCGGTGGATCCAGGCTGCTTCTGACCGGTCCTATTGGAAAATTACCGGGGAGGCCTATGTCCAGCAGTGGGCGTCCTACGGCTGAGATGATGATGATGATGAAATTAAAGTGTGTGGAAAAGTACAATATTTAGATTAATCTAAGAAGTCAAACTTACCACAATTAAAACTCTTCCCTACCCAATGTCCTTGTTCACAAATTAGCTTCCAAGTGGTCTTCTCACCCATAATAGAAGCTATGCATCTAAAAGTGATCTCAGTTCCATGGGGATACCCCTCCACACCAAGGCTGCCATTCACTTCTGCGCCATCACGATATATGAGTGTTCCTTGGACCCTTTGGAGAAAAATGGAAGTTCAAAATTCTCCAAACATCAGTACATTCTGTTTTTAGTCCGACTACAGACTCCGTTAAATATCTGGGGCCCTAGCCAAGAGCATATCAATGCAAACGTTTCGTTGCGTTCTGACGAATAGAAACAAAATAAAGCCCGGTGATTGGTTGTTGTAACGCCCACATAAATTTTTGACCAATCCCCGAGCTTTATTTAGTTTCTGTTCGTCAGAACGCAACGAAACGTTTGCATTGGTATGCTCTTGGCTAGGGCCCAAGATTACATTTAGACCAAATCAATTTTAGAAAAAAATCTTACTTGATATTGATATAAAGGTAATGGCCCAGATACACGACGACATTTGTCACTAGACACTCATCGACTGTCTATGGTCGAGTCGGTGTCATTGAGTCGAGTCAGTGTAGTCGAGCCGTGAAGACATAAGTGTCGCGTAGACAGCCAATACACTTGAACCGGGACACTAGATGTATACACCAATGTCTACACAAAAATTGCTCACCGTGTGGTCGCAATCGAGACTAGTGTCGATATTTGTGTCGAGTGTCAGTGTCGTCGTGTATCCGAGCCATAAGTAGATTGTTATAATAAAGTAGCTTTTCTTACTAGAATAAAATGTATGTTTCCAAAAGAGCTGTTCCATACGACATATTTCTATGTGAAATCAAAGACAAAAACTTAGCGAAAACACCATGCACTAAAAATACTAACACCGTAAAATCAATAGCAACAAAAATCAAGCTGGCCAAGTCAGCAAGGGCAGCAGAGGCCATCAAATCAACTAACAACAAAAAACCTATGGTGAACTAAGCCCTCTTGTCTGAGGATTTGATCGAAGCCTAAGAACCATATGAAGAATTATTGACTTTGGGAGGTCGACAGATGAAATGAATGAGAAAATGGATATAATTTGTTAAATTATTGCAGCGTGGCGTATTTAAAATAAAGCATTTCAAAATGGAGATGATTACAACAGCGAAAAATAATGATGTGTCTCTAAAAAAATATTCAAACTGTTCAGTTTTATATTAAATTTAAAAAAAAATATTAAAAGTGCACAACTTTCTAACAGTCTTAATAAAATAAGAGAGTGGATTATTTATATGAATTTGTAATATACCTGCTGGCGTAAGTTATAGATAAAGACAAATTTAACTCAGAATGCACGGATAGCGTTGGTATAATATCCCTGAATGCACTTTGAAATCTTAGTTTGTTTTTTGAGTTATTTTAATTTCCAGATTTCACTCTCACATAAAAAGCCATCACCGAACAATTTGCATATATCCATTTTGAATACGCTATGCTGCAAAAGTCTGCCTAGCGTGAAAATTTTTGCCATTAATAAATTTCTTAAAGAACACTCCAAAAGTTTGAAGAAAGTTTTAGTACTAATTTAATAGACTTGATGTTAGCGATGAAGGAGCGGCAAATGAAGAAGATATGTACGCTATTACAAATGTCAAATATGGATCGAACGATGGTAGTGATTTGAATGAAAAAGTAGTTATAGAAGCAAAAGTCCGAACCTATAAAGCTCTCACCAGGGCTTGTTATCCCTGAACGCTTGTGTTCGCTTCAGTCTATCCAGCCAGCAAATAAGAAACGCAGACTCTTTGCAAAAAACATTACTCTTTTTGTTGTTACTCCATTACATAGTTTATGTAGACGATATAGCGATTTCGTAGGAAGGTGTTGCTTTTAAAATAAATTGCTTACATTGTTAAAAATGTGATTTGTTAAAAATGACGGAGAAATAATTCATTCGGAAATTAAAGGTACAGTTAAGTGTTTTCTCTTATGACAAAGCTTAGAATACTTCTGAATACTGACGACATCTATAAGCAAATCATTATTATGTACCACATAAAGCAACAACTTACTGCATAATTGCTATAATCATTGTTTAGAAGACTCAATAAAAATACGCAAATAAAGAAACTCAACAAAACATTGACGAAGATGCTTTAAAAGCATGGAAACAATGGACACTGCTCAAATTTTACTCAAATAAAAATGAATACAGTTATGTGAGCAGCAAAGTTCAATTTGTGATATCAATGTGGCGAAATTGACGACCAATATTTGAACAAAATGATTATTGTTCGTAACACATAAGCTACAATGAAAGCATAACAATAAAAATATATCGAAATACTGTCAAATCTTTAATTAGCTTTTAGAAATTTGATTGGTTTTTACCTGATAAAATGAATATCAACATAGCAAATATCAAAGGATATTCCTATTCCTAGTATCATATCATAGAATTTGAAAAAAAAAAATACATGTCAGTCGTTGGACTGCACGTCAGAAGTTTTATCAAGTTTTTTATAAAACAAGTCAGAACTAATCTTCACAAAATTACATTACATTACATGACAGTGTCGCAAGTTCAATGGTTTTATCCCTTCTAAAAAATTGTTCTTTTTTTAAATTATTTTAAATTAATATCAGAAAATATACAGAGGTTTCGGTTACGTAACATTACATTACATGACAGTGTCGCGAGTTCAGTGGTTTTATCCCATCTCAAAAATGCCCAACGCGCTTAAAGAAGTTTTCACTTCAACAATGTCCGATTTAGAATATCAACATCAATTGTTGAAATTTTTAAAATTAAGTGCTTAAAGTTAATTTAAAAGTGACTGAAAGAAGAGCAAAGAAAGAAATCCAAAGAAAGAGAAAATCTTTGGATGACCTCGTAAAGATTAGACAGTAAATCTTGAATTTTTCTTAACCGATATACTTAGCTAATATATTGTTTATAGGAATATCGTTTACCTGGCCGGCTGATCGCATTCCGTTACTGAAGCTCCGCTCATCTCTGGTTCTAACTCTGACACATCTTCTTTTACAATATCTGAACCGCTTTGGTATTCCGAAGTGGGACGAGGTCGTGAAAGATTTGCTGTAATTGAATATATTTCTCATTTCTTTTCATTTGTTATGACTATGACTAATATTAAGACTGGTGTCATTATAATAGTTACATTGGAAGACTGAATGTAATTATAATAACAAAACGCAAACGTTTTGATAAGATGTTAAAAAATTAAGAGCGTTAGTTTTAATTTAAAAAAAATAATGACATAATATGCAGCGAAAACTTGAGTTTAATGTGCAACTGGTAGGAACGGTGGAAGATAAATGATATTTTGAAAAAGTTTCATGCATTAGAATATCCATTTAGGAGCAATAGTACTACCTAATGGCCTGCAAAAATCGTGGACAGTTGGCTGCAATCTGCCAAGGTGACAATTAAGAGTCGCAGGTGGTGATCTTCCAGGTTCACAGGCAATGTTCACTGACGAAGCGTGAGCCACCGTCAGTCCAGCTCTGTACCCGGATTCGTATGTGGCTCCGTGCAATAATGGCAGTTCGCAGGGGGCTAAAATTAAAATTAAGAAATGTTTGTAGAACAAACAAACACCTGTAATTGTAAGTGTAAGTGTAAGTGTAAGTGTAAGTGTAAGTGTAAGTGTAAGTGTAAGTGTAAGTGTAAGTGTAAGTGTAAGTGTAAGTGTAAGTGTAAGTGTAAGTGTAAGTGTAAGTTGTAGTTGTAGTTGTAGTTGTAGTTGTAGTTGTAGTTGTAGTTGTAGTTGTAGTTGTAATTGTAATTGTAAGTATGTTGACGATGTTGGTGTGAATAATAATAATAAATATCTTCACATTCCACACATTCCACACAGCACCATCTAGTTCCACACTAAGCAACTAATGCTTGTATTATGAATATCAGACTGTTGATATACTACATAGATTACTTTTTTTGTAAATATGTACATACAGTCATACATACTATAAATACAAACATCCATGACTCAGGTACAAAGGTAAAATGTTGACACATAAACATTTGCCCCTAGCGGGATTGGAACCAGCGACCGTTTGGTTAACAGCTAGGGTCACTAGCCACTAGACCAAACGTGTCACGTGACCAAACCAAATAATAATAAATGCGAGAAATTTTATGAGAATGGATGGATACGCTGTCGACTTTGACTTTAATGATAGGAGTGATAGATTCTGTGTGATGTCATTTTACTATGGCCTGTACCATGGGATGTCTAGACGTACAGTCGGGGTAAGAAAAGGTTCGTCACCTTAACGTCGACATTTGTTTGCACCAGTGCAATTGTCAGTCATGTCAAAATTTCATTTCAAACGTCTCTCAGTTGTCTGCCTAGTGCTTTAGTTTCAAAAGGTACTAAGTGTTTTAGATTTTGATAAAGGAATAAATTTGAAAAATGACGAAGGTTTTCGTACCCCGACTATACATTGTGCAACCATTCGCAACTAGATATAGTGTCAGTACCTGGTACACATTCTGGCATGCTAGTGACTGCCCACTCTCCAAGCCAGCAACGTAGATTTGTCGGTCCTTGAACGTTGTAACTGAAAAAATAATTCTATAATCAGTCAAAAGCACTAATTACCAAACACATCTATCTATCTACATATATTACACCCCAATTTTTTTCTTTTTGGCAAAACAACGTTTGATGGGTCAGCTAGTAATTAAAAAAGATGTCATAAGTCATAGTTCAATAGCTTTTAACAAACTACATCTGACAGGTGAGCTTGTAAACTCGACAAATAAAGTGCTTTATCACCCTAAGATTGAACATTCTTTGTATGCTGTAGAATGATCAGGGGCCTTACCACCACCTCTTATAGCATTATTATTTTAGTCTTACTTTCAAATTTCGTACCATGACCCCTTAAAAGTAAGCTTACTTTAATGTTGTTTCTATAAGCAGTTTTGTGACGTCATTCGCTATTTCGTTATGATATCTTGCTTTCGTAGCGCAGAAATAAAATGTTTCAGAACATACCAAATACCATATGGCTTCATACTTAGGGCTCTGTGGCATTATTTAGCAGGGAATAGACAATCATGCAAATATCATTCGTTCACGGCGGGAATAAAACAATATTGTTTTGTGGACGTCATGGTACGAATTTGAGTAATGTTACTTTAAGCTTAAAACAAAACTTCCTTAAAACATGATAGTTTACTAAAAGTTCATGGTACGGCCCCTGGTCTGTTTTCCTTTGAAAATTCAAAGTGACAATTTCTATTGCTTTCTTTATTAGCGATGACCGATGACAAATTATGTCAATCAGTAATCAATACCTATTTCAAATCTAAGCCTTAGCGAATTTCGAAATGAATGGAATTTGTAATCGAAACTGATAAAGCACTTTTCTTGTCTGCTATACATCAACTCACCCGTATTCGCAAGAGAAATGAACCATCTGGCCATTAGGGACAGGGTCTGTTTCATTCAGCTCCTTTTCTGATTCCAAACCGGAGCCGAGCGCCTGAACTGCACCGGCGGGGTGATACGCTTCAGGAGACATTGTGTAAATACCGTATTCCGTAGCGGGCACATGACACGGCTCTGGAAGTAAGAAAAGATTTTTTCCAAAGAAACCCTATCAGAATTAAAAGATACTCACTCTGTACCGTTAAATCTACATATACTTTACTAATATTATTATTAAGATTTTTTTCCAAAGAACCCTATCAGAATTACCAAGTTTACCAGTTCAGAAGTTAATCACCAATTCAGAATCTACCAAGTTTCATGAAAATCAGTTAATTCGTTTAAGAGTTATGGAGGAACATACATACATATACAATGCCTACACTTACAGATTTATTGTTATTAGTGTTGATTGATGAATATTTTTAAAGAAAATAAGTATTCTATCTACAGTGTAGTTTGAATGGTGAAAAAAAATGTGCATAGATGTAAAAAAAAAGTATTAGAAATTAAGAAATGCATAATACCGAAACATGCATAGATAATGAGGGAAAATAGGACGTCGATTGATTACAACTTACGGATCTCGCATTTAGGTTTTTCTGGCTTCCACCGCCCTCTTACACATTTGGCCGTCGCGTTCAGATCCAAGTTCAGACCGTATCCTTTGCCACATGCCACTCGTATTATGGTCCCTGCAATACAGGTACAATTCCTTTTTACGGCATCGGCAACGAAAAGGATTCTTCGGCAATGAAAAGGATTTTTCGGCAATGAAAAGGATTCTTCGGCATCCCTACATGCAATTCTGTGGAAAACTATGCCTTGTCATGCTGCAACGTCTTTAGAGATGCCGAAGCGTCTTGACATCTTATTTGTAACTCGCATCTTTTCACGTTCTATTTAGGGTAAGCTTTCCCCGATTGTTGCCTTGGTGTGCCGAAAGATGCCGAAGAATCACGAAGAATCCTCAAGGCTGCCGACGCGACAGCCTCAAACGTAAAGTAGAAGCTCAAGGAATTTTCTACTTTATTGCCATGACGTTAAGGTATATTGCTAAGGTATTTACCACCTAAAATCCTCAGCCATGTCGATGCCGATAATTGGCGCCGAGCCATAAGTGTGCTGTAACAAGGTGCCAACTTACCAGAACTAAATGTGTTATTTGGGTCTCGTCCAAACTTAACGATTTCTATATTGACATAAGGGTCACTTGCAATTGGTTCACATGGACTCTTCGGTCGGCTCTTTTTCCCCTTTTCTGTATTGCCACCATCGCCTTTTTCCTCGGTGACATCTTTTTCGGAACTAGATGACTCGTCACTGTCGGAAGTTTGTGGTGATTGATGTTTTCTACCACCTTTACCTTCCCTTCCACTGCAATTTAGATTAATTATGTATTAATTCTTAAGTCTATAGAGATTTAAGAAACATTGTCTAATTTTCCTAAAGGTGCATTCGCAGCGCAGCAGCAAATCATTTTAATATTTATAACATTATTTTTGACGACACGTTTGGTAGACCAAACGGAGCTAGTGGATAGTAACTGAACATTTTATCTTTTTGTAATGAGAAATTCTAACGTATATTAGAATAAAAAACTTACGTTTTAGGCACAGTTGCTGTGGTTTGATTGAGTCTGTCCGTTTTTCTACTGGTTCTTTTTTCACGTTTGTCTAATAAGTTATGAATTTCACTAGAATTCGTGTAATTATATTGTAATGGAATTACAGCCACTTCGTGATTCAAATAGTAAGAATTATTAACAGATTTTGTTTCTAATGGTATCACTTTAAGTAACTCTTCTATGACTTCGTTATTTGATATATCCACATTAGTCTTGATTGCCATGTCTTCTTTAACATTCTCATCAACTTTAATACTACGTTTTTCTCTACTTACAGTTGCTGACTGTACTGAACTTTTTGTACTAAGATCAATTTTGGTTTCATCTCCTTCTAGTTCCACATCGATTTCTTTTTTCGTTTCTTCACTGTTTTTATTTAAATATCTTTTTCTCCTTTTATCAAAATACCTCTCAAAATACTCGTGTTTCAATCTATCAACACTTCGTATGTTATGATCATCTTCATGGCTATTGAATACACCTCCCTTTAATATGGTTACATGCGATAAACTATCATCAAAATCATCAGATTCGTCATATTCAGATGTGTCATCATGTTGTACTACTTCATCTTCTTCAGGCTCATACACTGGTTGGTACGAATACAATCTATGGCCTATAGGTTCTCCGTGGACATTATAAACTGTATAAACTGCAGTCGGTACGTTAACTCCGTCACCTGTATCATCAATTCCTGCATCTTCTTCGTCAGCAACTTCTGAATCTATATCAAATTTCTTCATGATTTTAAAATTAGCATGCCTTAAAGAATGTTTTTCAGAACCACGATTGTATTTGTCATATAAATGGTCTATGTATTGTTGACTAGGATCCGTTTTTCTTCGTAGATTATTGTAGTATTGTCGGAGATAGATCGATCTTTTGTGGCGTAGTTCAGGCTCGATTGATCGTCGTCTTCTACTCCATCTGATGCGAGGATGTTGATACAAAGTGCACCTGAAAATAAAAAAAGATCAGTTTTTTTGTCATTCTCTTCTCTGTCATGTTCATGTTTATGCAAATAAACGTATTTATCTAATACATACTTCGGAAGTTCTCTAGGACTCCAGTGACCGCCAACACAAGTCGCACCTGGAGGTCCTTCGTTTAAAACATATCCTTTGTCGCATTCATACATTATTTGCTTATTATTCACCACCTGAAAGACCATAAAGGTTTAATTAGTTATGTGAGTAATTCGCACTAGTTTATGGCGTCAATGAATTATAGATCGTACCTTTTTGACATAAGGTCGATAATCGTACAATCCCATATTGCCAACTAGAAGAACCTTGCCATTTTCGATGTAACCGGGGAAAGGACAAAAAACTGCGAAGCAAATAAATATTTTTATACAATTACAATTTTTATACAATACTGTTTACAAAATATGTTCTAACATAAAAGGAGCATGCAAATATTTGTATTTAAATGTTTTCATAGATGCTAGAGCCCATTTTGCTATCCCTTATTATGATAATCCATTTATCCTCAATCCTAATAAGGTCGGCAACGCTCTTGCAGACCTTGCAGTACCTGTGGCGTTGCTTGTGTTATAGATAGGCAACATGGCCACCTACCATCATGGAGATCGTCAGATGATTGAAGCTTATTTTCTAGTTGACGAAGGGATTTCACTAATTTCCACATGTTTCATTGACTTGATACTTATTTGGTGTACTATTACTTCGGTGGTATTGTCATAACATGGCAACCTTGATCTGATGCTACTGTCACGTATAATAAAACTTACAATAAATGACAGCTACAACATCAAGTCTGCGGGATATCAAATTCCTCAGCAACTTACAGCAGATCGGTTGTTTGGGATCAGTAGAAAGTCGGGGATAATTTTTAATCATAGTTTATTTTCAAGTTATGGAAGAAAAGAGATGCGCTGGTTGGAATAGGAAGTCGTGGTTACGAAACCTCCGGCAGTGGACTGAAATGACTTCAGTTGACCTTAGTTCCAGTTGGTTCTTGACTTAAACTCGACTTAAGCTCCTTAAAATAAAGTTCAAATTTAAGGCCAACCTTCTGGCCTGAAGAGACACTGACACATAGACAAGGTTACAAGCTGTAAGAGAGAAGGTTACCTTCTTCACACTTGGGCGTTTCGCCGCTCCAATTCCCGAAGGAGCATACGACTATAGGATTCCCTTTGAGTTCAAAGCCATCCTTACATCTGAAGCGAGCTTTCATACCGTGATCCGTTTTGGGTGCTATTACCATACCGTTTCTAGGAAATTTAGGCATCCTTTTACATCTGAAAATTAACTTTAATTAATCAGTAAAATATCCCAATTTTGAATTCGGGGTAACTTGATTTGTCTTTGAGTATGTATGTACGCGCAAGTGGCGATTCTCTGCCTATCAGGATTGCTCTACCAATCCAGAGATTTTAAATACAATGTTTTTAAAGGGGTGATTACTGCAGCCAGACATGTAGAGCAGTATATTACTCCGGTGTATGGTGTGCTCTCTATTATTAATTCATCTTTGGATATGTGATTGTGATATTAACTTATGACTGACCTTGCTGGCTGACATCTTGCTATTTGAGTCCATGTGCCGTTGTTACAATTAATGGCCGCATTGTTTGACGGGAACTCATAGTTTTTCTCGCAGTCAACCATTATCATTTCGCCTGGTAAAATAACTTCAATACAATAAACAATCCTCCTAAACATCTTATAACTTATCTTATCTTATATTATCTTCTTTACTAATATTATAAAGCTGAAGAGTTTGTTTGTTTGAACGCGTTAATCTCAGGAACTACTGGTTCGAATAGAAAAAATCTTGTTGTGTTGGATAGATCATTTATCGAGGAAAGCTTTAGGCTATATAACATCAAGTTGCGACTAATAGGAGCGAAGAAACAGTCGAAAATGTGGAAAAAAACGAGGAAAATTATTCATCTTTGAGGGCTTCCGTTGCGTGCGCTGCGAAAACCGTTCGAGATGCCCAAATGATTCCCAAAATAACTATTCCACGCGGACGAAGTCGCGAGCACCAGCTAGTACTATATAAATATCAATATCATCATCATCATCATTATCTGAGGCTGCTGGACCTTAGGCCTCCCCCATAGTTCAAATTAAAACTTTTATGTAAAAATTTTAAGAAAGAAAGAAAGAATTTTATTCACGCAGCACAAAGACATAACCATAATACAAGAATCACAAAACATAAATTAATAAACAGGTAAAAGATGTGTGTGTCCTTGCGGCAGTGAATCTGGCTGGATACTGGCTCAGCAGTGCTGAGGTGCTAGACAAGCACCTGCAACGCTCATTTTTAGCAAGTACCGTTAAGTAGTTAAGTACTTTAAAGTAGTTTTGTTGTGACCAAATCAAGCAGTCCTTCTCATTTATTATTGGTGGCATGCATCCAATAATAAATGAGTCCGACTACTGGAAATAGATACACACCGTGTTGCACCATTGTTGAGCTTCCGACTATCTGTGCGTTTGCCTCCTCCGTAGTGTTGTCGTCAGTTTTATTTTCAACCAATACGATTCTGCCTTGCGATACGTGCGGGACAACGCATGGAGCTGAAAAAAAAGACATTTATTATTAGGCATATTAAGGCGCCACAAAATGGGACACAAACTCTTTGGACTAATCTCTTTACCCAAACACATTGGCAGGGGGTGACTCCAATTGCCGTAGCTCTGGCATATTGCCGATCCGTTGCCCTCCATCTTCATACCGTCCTGACACCGGAATATGATTGAAGCGCCCAGGCCTGTTCCAGATGATATATTCTCCAGCCAACCGTTCCACAATTGGCCGGGGTGACCACAGTTTATTTCTGGAAAGCGAAAATAAATAAAAACGTACTATTTATAGTGTAAAATATCAGCCATCTACATTAGTAAGTAGTAGCAGGGCACACTCAGTATTACTGGTTGGGTTCACGGACGGACGCAGGTTCATTTCCCCAGTCCCCACCACTACGCAGTGCGTACTAACTTCACTGTGTTTTATATTGTAAAGTTAGTAGGCACACTCTGGTCCTTTTATCCTTAATGCTAAAAAGGAAATATAACTTCATAATACAGCCTACCTTTACAGACTGGCTGAGTGCCGGACCATTTCTTGTCGGCCCCGCACCGTCTGGTCGCGTCTCCTACCAGCTTGTACCCGTACTTGCATTCGTAAGAGACGACCGAGTTGTAAGCGCACGAAGTGTACACCGCTTTGCCGTGTCGCGGCGCTTCCGGTGGCGGACACTGCACCTGCGTGACCACTAGATGGCGACACACGTCGCTGTAACACTAAATTTTCACAACATGTGGCGCTGATGTGTATGTATAAATTAAAAAATCACTATAACGACCATACTAATATTAATAACTATCAAGTGCCCCTTGGTTAGTATTAGGATCTCCAGTTTAAGGGATTATGTGGATTTTAAATGTTAAAAGAAAGCGTGTTTGCTCTAATTTTTTAATACAATATAAAGATACTTTTATTTAAAATTTTAAGAACTTTTTAACTTTTAAACTTAAAAAAAATAACATTTTGAACAATATTTCCTGAAATTTTTATTTAAAAATATTGAAAATTTAGCTGTTGTGAATTTGTGAATGGTTTCTGGTTAGCCTGGAGAGCTACGTAGCAAAAGTAGCAATAGCTAATCCTGCACTCGTCTTACCTTGTGTCTGGTAGCCTTCTTTAAACAAATAGCGAATAACTTTGTTTGAAATAAGAGTGTTCGCTTCCCATTCCCATCAGTAGGTAAATACCGTACAATATAAGATATTATATAAGATACAAGTATCAAAATAAGATATCAAATCAATAAAAATATCAATCACATTGAAATTTCAATATAAGATTAATAATAGCAAATTAGACTTATATGTGAATTAAAAAAAAATGTATTGAGATACAAAGGTTTGAACTTTGAACGTGATATAATTTTTTTATCTTCTTATTAAAAATAAAAATAAGTTTAAAAAAAATGTTTTGCATGACACTACTTGGGTTAGTTCAGAGTTTTCTCCCTAGATGGCATCCTATAAGATTTCGTTTCTTTTTTTTTTCAGGTTTTCGTTAGTGATGCCAGCTTCATATTCATATAACCATTACCACAACAAGACACATGCAAAAAACAAATAGGTAAAAAACATGCAACATTAATAAAACAATGTTTTTTCAGCTTACAATTTTATTTTTTTTCTCTACAGCATACATTTAGTACGAGATAGAATGGATTTGTTAACATGTTTAAAATTTATTAAAGCTTCTACTTGTATTTAACATTTAACTATGGTAAAATTAGCTATTTTAGGCAGTTTTAAAGTGATAGATATATTTTTACCAATAATGGCGATTACCGAACTGTTTCACTGTAGAAGAAGTACATAAGTAATAAATTTAACAATTAATCCATGGGATGATGATCTCATTCATTTTTATAATAAGTTTCATTCATTTTTATAATAAGTTTCATTCATTTTATACTTTTAAAAAAGTATTTTATAGGTAAACTCAAAATACCAATTAAAAGTACCATGTAGTCATGGTCCTTCGAGCCGGATAAATATATTTAAAAAGCTTAAATTTATAATTATAAATTTTAATTAAAAGGATTCACAGTGTTTTAGTTTTTTTTAGTGATTTGTTTCTAAGTCACTTCGTGATACTAAGTGAAATACTAAGTCACTTCGTCGACAGTGAAACAGATACCTAGTGAAATAGTGACAAGAATATAGTCAAATAGACTTCAATAGAATCTCAATAAACAACAACTAGGTATATATAAGATCACAAATGTTTGAAACACTACATAGGTTTACACCATTCAAACTTTCCCCTTCTCGTCTTCTAAAGCAGCAGGAAAGGAGAAAAAGAAGTTTTAATGAAAAGTCTGTAATTTTATAACTAACTTTAAGTGGAAATCCCACTGGTGTTTTCTCCCACATCAAGAAGAATTTTTTGTTTACTTCAAATAAATACACAAATGAAATTGTGTTTTACAGCTTACGCAATAAGGTACAAAATTTGTGGGAGATCCAAAAAAGGAAAAAAAAACTATTTGCTACATGACAATGGAATCGCACTTAATGATAGTTATGAGAAATCCCTTAGAATCAAGCGTCATGCGAGCTAGTCACCGATGGGTTAACACCATGAATTATCGAATAATTTCCACCATGAACCTCCAAAATCATGCAAACATTCCAAAAATGAAGGACGACATTTAATTCGGCAACTACATTGTCACGAAGCAATGCATAAAGGTTTTATTGAAAGTTTTTTATACCGTTTCGCTAAAGAGTCCAAGGTCACGTATTAAATTAATATGGATCATGGTCCTTCGAGCCATATAGATTTAAGATGGTATGTCATATATATTGCTTAAAATAACTATCAATCCTTTTTCAGGAAAGAAAAGTCATATGGTTGGAAGACTTTGGGACTTTCTTTGTTTAATCCCAGTTAAGACACAGCAGTTACCTTATTGGTTTATCGGTTCTCTGCCAAAATAGAGTGGTAATTGGACTCATTAGCGAAACACTAGAAGACAGTGTTCGAGTGGTACTTACGGACGCAGGTGGGTAGTTCCTTTGGTGCCCACGTGCCGTCAGCTTGGCAGTAGCGCTCCACCTTGCCAACGAGCTCGAAGCCCTGGCCACATTGCACTACGGCCCGGCAGCCGAAGGTGTGGCACTCTGACGTCACCCATCCGTGTGGCACGTCCCCTGGCTCTCCGCATGAGCGAGCTGGTAAAAAAAAACATTCGTACATTATTATTTATTTACTAGTTGCAAGTGGCTTTGCCCGCGTAACTTTATAAAATATATAGTTACTCGCTGATAATATAGCTTCCCAACAGTGAAAGAATTTTTCAAATCGATCTAGTAGTATTGGAGCCTATTCAATGCAAACAAACAAACAATCAAATCTTTCTTTTTTATTATATCGGTATACTTAGATATGACAGGAGTTAGTCCCAGGTGGATTAATTTAAAAGTAATGGATATGGATTGTCATTTTTAATTACTATCTCAATGGTAATTAATGCTAAGTTTCAGAACGTTTTTTCATATTTAATTACAAGGAAAAATGAGAAAAAGAATGAAAGTGCTAAGAGTGATAAAGCGACAATATTTCGGGCGAAAGATATATTTTATTGTATTTTTCCGAGCAGAGACAGAAGAAATGTCGTCCTGGTTGAAGAATTGCAGATCAATGGACACTCGCTCTCTCTTTCGTGCAGAAGATTCCAAAGCTAAGATAGCCGTGATGGTCGCCAACCTTCATAGAAAACTGGTATCTTAAGAATTTTAATTAAGTTGTTACAAATAAGTATAATTGCAATTGTTTACAGAAAAAGTATAAAGTTTTAACGCTGGACATCCATCCAAACCTTGTTCTAAGAAGGCAGTGATGATTTCCTTCAGGGTTCACCTTAGGGATTTCTCCAATTACTAATCTAAGAAGTTTCCAAAGAAGACTTACGTTCGCAGCTAATATCAGGGCCATACCACGACGCTTGACCATCAATGGCCAAACACTTTGCTCTCGGGAAACCGTTGGTGACGTAGCCAGTGTGGCAATGATACTGCACTGTGGCGTCCAGATCGAAGGTAGCCTGTTCTGGGAGCGCTGAGTGACGAGCGTGCTCTATGGTCGGTGGCTGGAGGCAGTATACTGAAAGCAATAATAAAGCTACAGTAAACAATTTTTCTTTAACACTAACTTTATAATGCTTACTGCCAAGGTTTGGAACTCATTGCTGGCGTCTGTGTTTTCGAGCTCACATAACCCAAATATTTTTAAAGTCAGAAGCATCTTCAGGGGCCCTAGCCAAGAACATACCAATGCAAACGTTATGTTGCGTTCTGACGAATAGAAACGAAATAAAGCCCGGTGATTGGTCAAAAATTTATGTGGGCGTTACAACAACCAATCACCGGGCTTTATTTCGTTTCTATTCGTCAGAACGCAACGAAACGTTTGCATTGGTATGCTCTTGGCTAGGGCCCCTGGGTTACCTCGCTCCACCATAAGCCTTATCTTCTCTACACGGCTAGATGAGATGCTCGCTTTTATAATTTGCCGTTTTTATAAAAACGGCACGGCACGGCACGTTTTTACCGACACGGTAAGATAGGAAAGCAAAATGTATGTAATTGTATGCAGACGCTTTTGCCGTGGATGATACTTGATGCAAAATACTTGAGACGCTCACGGTACTACCGTGCCGTGCCGTGCCGGCTCATTGCTACGGCAAATTATAAAAGCGACCATACTCTTCTCTAATAAAAATAGTGTCTATCTGTTAGCTCCGACGCACGACAGGAGTTTACTCCTCACAAACGATAAATAAATAATTTGATAAATATAGTTAAAACATATTAATATAACATATTATATGTACCTATTATATTATATTAATATGTATTGAAGCATATTGTAGCCTGTAACGCGTAACGTGTGACATGTGATATTTTTGATTGATTTTTACTCCCATAAATTTTCATACTTGGGCTTATATTACTCCAAAAACACTATGAGAGCAGTGAAAGGCATCTTACTGTTCTTCTTGCAAGCCGGCGCTTGCCCTGCCCATTGTCCATCTGCTTGACAATTTCTGTTCTGCAGTCCCACCACATGATAACCATGCGGACACGAATATGTTGCCCTAAAATATTCACAGAAGAGATTAGGTTATCATGATGATAATCGTCACGTCATCATCAAAGACCTAATCATTAGAGTAACATCAAAGTCTTAATAATTTTAGAATTCTTCTAAAATTAAAACATTCTTGTTATGCTTAAATGCATAACAAGCATTCTGTGTATGCTTAAATAGATATTTGAGCAAACAATACCGATATTTTAGCAAAACTATTGGGTCTAAAGGGATAGTTCCTGTCTCATGTTGTAGAAAATTTATTCTTAACTAGCTGGTGCCCGCGACTTCGTCCGCGTTCTGGATGAAAGGTACCCTATGTCCTTTCTGGTATCCCAGACAACGTGTATGCAAAATTTAATGGTGATCGGTTCAGTAGTTTTTGCGTGAAAGCGTGACAAATAAACAAACAAACAAACTCACATTCACATTTATAATATACTAGCTGGTGCCCGCGACTTCTTCCGCGTTAAAAAAGCAATATATCGGCTGACATCGACACTTAGCCAGGAGTTAGTTTCCTTAATTTTAGATGATCCCTCGGGAGCAGTACTTTTTTTCTGGATGAAAGTCCTTTCTTGTATTCCTGACAACATGTATGCAAAATTTCATGGTGATCGGTTCAGTAGTTTTTGCGTAAAAGAGTTACAAACATCCATACATACATCCATACAAACTTTCCCATTTATAATATTAGCACAGCATACTTATTTCGTAAGTAGGAAATAAGTATGCTGTGATATTTGTACGGATTTGACTAACTTGTCTCCAAAAAGTCTTCCAGAAATAGTTATTTTGCCAACATCTGGTTGTTCTAACTCCGGACACTCGCGATCTGTAACAAGTAATAAAGATATTTTTGAGATTTTTTTTTTTGAGATTTTTTTAACTAGCTGTGCTCGTGACTTCTTACGCGCTGTAGACCGTTTTTTGAAAATCCCACAGGAATCTAAATTTTTCTAGAACAAACAAACCTAACCTCTTTAGAATATTAGTATAGACTAGTATTATATATAATCGAGATGTTCTAATTATGATTAAGTTTAAAATGCGATATTTTTTGAAAAAAGAATTATTCTCGTTAAGAGCTCCTACAAAACTCATCGCCGGCCAGACGAGAATTAGCAAATTACTTAATGAAGTTTTGCTATTAGTTAAAATTCAGGAGTTTCAAATTACATTGCAAAATGTCTGTTTAAGTATTTAATAAAACGAGAAAAGCACTTACTTATCTACACAAAAGAATCAAGTTAATTCTCCCCGGGAAACTTTTAATGTCATCCCCCAAAATCCAAGATGGCCGTCCGATTCGCTTTGGAAAATTAAAACAAAATAACTAATTTGTGCTCAAACAAAGGCCGTCTGTCCGGATGTTTTAGATTAAATTTGATGATACAAATTTTAATTAAACGCCGTAAAGCGGACAGGGATGGATGGAAAAAATAAATTCTCGCCTCCGAGGAGAATGGGAACATTGTCATTTGTAATAACAAAAGACGAAGTTCCCCGGATAAATTGGTACATAGAGCGATTCATTTGATCGTGACTAATTCGTTTTAACAGAGGCCCAAATTTTTTTTTCTTGTTTTTATTTTTTATAAGAGATGGGTTAGCTCCTGGCCAACAACCAGCCACGTGGCAAGGATGAGGCCTAAGATGGAGCGAGCTCACCCAGAAGATGCCCATTCACTCGAACCTTGAAAAGATTAGGGTTATATGTGCTCGGTACAGACGCCGGTAGGGAGTTCCAAAGCCTGGCAGTGCGCATTATAAAGGATGTTTCAAAGCGCTAGGTCCGAAAAGGAGGGATTTGGACAAGATGAGGATGGTAGCCAGCCGTACGTCTTTATGTCCGATGAAAGAAAGAGGAAGGCGGTATCAGTTTTTGTGTGGATTTTAATTCATACCAGCTTTTTTTTTTAAATCGTTAACGATCAACGTAACTTGAAAGTATGCCTTCATTACCAAATGGTTACCGAGTATCACGTGTTTGAATTCAGAGACTCGAGCGAAGTAATAGGAGTTTTCTCGACCTTGGCTTTATAAAAGAAAGCCCGGTCTCGAGTACGCTTTGAAGCGCAAAGCGCTTTAAAGCGTTGAAGACCCACTCAAAAGCTCTATTATGAGGCTGCAAAAAGATTTTCTGGGTAACTGCGTATAAAGGAAATGCTGTTGATGCCAAAAAATCGATTCGCTAATGTGTAACAGCGCTTTTACACAATAACAATGGTATATCTGTCGTCGGCACATCGTAGAATTGGGCATATCATGATATTTCTGGGCAGATCATATAATTTCTGTTAAAACAGAATTATATGATTCGCTCCGCTTCGCTCGGCGCCCCAAATTTATTTCCATGTAAACCTAACACCTTCTCCTCGCTTTGCATCGCTCCGCTCCTCGTCTCACCTATTTTTGACTTTTAGTGAAAGATCTTTTTGATTTCATACTTTACGATCTGCCCACGACGTCTCCACTAATAAAGTGTAATATCAACTAATAATGTGTATTATTAGTTGATACATATAACTAAAAGCAGTATTATTATACGAGTATTATTAATTTATTTATTATTTATATCAAACTTTGATTAAGATTAGTAATCTGCTTATAAATTATTTATCAGTATCAATACTATCCAGGTTTTTGAATTAAATAAATACACAAAAACCAAAATGTTATTAAGCGTTTTCACAGTAAAACAATCGTTTGATTTTCCTCAATTTCTACTATGATGATAGCTTCACTGAATGCTATATAAGTTCATTTAATTTGAATGCAAACGACTATTCGAAGCGAAACCGTAAGGCGCTTAACAGCTTACAAGCTTTTGAGTCAGTCCACGTAATGCCCGAGAAAGTGCATGTAAATGGCGAGGAAACTCTTTGAGTTGGTTTGCGCGTTGTCCATTTGGCGGCCACAGCCACAGCCACAGCTAACAGACCGTGGGACATTCAATTAATGGTGGACACGTGACAAAGTGCCGTTGACACACTTGTCTTATGTGAAAAGAGAATTTTTGTGGTTAATGAAATCCTTTAAAGATTAAAAAAACTGTCCGTGTAGAAGAAGTGAGAACTATGCCATCTTTTATCATCTTAACAAACTATTGACGAAGTTAAGGTTATAATGAACCAAGAAGTACGTACTGACTCGGGTAGATAGCGCTTATTTCATAGAATTAAAAGTTACTGAGGGTGTCGCTTAGAGAGCGTGACGGCGCGAGTTCAATTTTTTTTAACGTTGGGAAATCCTCAAGGATACCCGGCAGTGATAAGGGACGCTGCGGGGTTAAGCAGACATAGTTCTTGGACCGTAATAGTTCCGAGAACAATGTCTGCAACTGGAACTATATCGTTCCAATCCGAACGATCTATCTAAATAGGTTCGCAGTTCCATCTCCGCGCACCGACCGAGCGAACATGTGGACCTGTGGAACGATCTAGTTCCGAGGACATGTTAAGAGAACTATGTTCCGCAATGCAAACGCAATGATATGCGCATCTCTAAACCCAACGGCTTTCTACCACGGTAGTAGATGGGCGAGGTCACATTGTGGTTCGGTATGTGAGTTACCCGTATCAACCAACATTTTGGCGTTGGTTGTATAATAGCAACCTACCATCACATTGACCGTAAGCTTGAAAAATTATTGCATCATAAGATTCGCTCCTTACCCAGCCATATAATTTACTCCCGGTGTGTCTCAGTCCCTAGTCACGTAAAACAATAAAGCCACGTAGACACGGGTCGGATCCCTAAACGCTAACCCACTTTGATATCAATTGTGTGAACATACGGCACAATATTGAGGCAGTTGTCGCTGCGAATTTAAAAGCGTGGTTAGATAGAACTTGTAAGTAATTGGCGTATTTAGTAACATTCGGATTGTGGACATATACTTAGTTAGACATAATTATGCCTAACTAAGTATATGTCCACAATCAGCATAATTATGCTGTCCAATAGTTTGACTTAAAAGGCGACCAACGTTAGTTAGGCATCTGATTGGCCAAAATTGTAAATTCGTGCTCGCACTTAAAATGTGTAAACTTGGGTTTATAGGACTTTCAGCCCAATTCAAAAAATCTTGTATTTGATATTGATCTTGTACTTGATTCCATACGTCCTTTAGAAACATGGAAGCGGGGCTGGGGTTTGCAATGCAGTGCATTGGTAACAGAGCATTGCCTAGATTCTAGGCGCCAGTCTAGGGCCTAGAAAGAAAAAAGTGGAAAATTCCATCTCTTTAAAATAAAACTACAGATAAAACTGCGGAGCTAGTAACAGCTAGTAATTCAATAAACGTTGCGGCTAGAAACGTGTTACTAAATCGTGTGTTTCCACTTCAATATACAAAGCGAAATTCTACTGGCGATGTCGTGTTATAGCTGAAGGTACGACGAGATTTAATATAGTTTTCTAAGACTCTCTTGAAAGACGCTGACTTATCCAAATAAATTAAGTACGCTTTTTCGAAAAATTCACGCAAAAACGGCTCAACGGATTTGAATGAAATTTGACAAACTGGTAGTTTATTATCCTGATTAACGTATAGGATACTTATTATCCTGGAAAAGTGTTAGGTTCCTGAAGGATCGTAGAATATATAAAAGAGGGCGCCAACGTCGTTACTATATTTATCTCAGGGGGTTGTAATACTCATATATTTTCTCAGGTGGATATTTTTCATTTTCCGGATAATAATAATAATAATAATAATAATAATTTATTTGTTGATCATATGTACATAGTAAGTAGGTATTAGTAGATATTTTTTATTTTTCATTCAGGTGGACAAAATAAAAATAAGCCGTAAAATATCTTGTAGATTCGAAAAAAGAACACTGAAACAAGCAAGGAGGAAATAAATTAAAGTTTTCAGCGGACGTTTTACCATTCCAACAGAGAAAAGGTCTCGCAGGTAAAGTGCGGACCAACTCTTGATAGTGAAACTTCGTGGAAGTTCGGCTGTGACCGCTGGGCGGACGCCACTCGACGGAATCGACAACTTGCTCGGCGAGATAACCGCCAGACGCCAAGCGTTCTTATATCGAGCACACTTTGATATTCGAATAATTCGACAAACCACTCAGCCAACAAACTTCAATTTGAATTTTAACTATTCCAAAATCAAAATTGAGCGTGAAGTTGTTCATATTATGCTAAGGTCCTCTTTCACCATCTGTCAATAGGCTAACCGTCATTTAAAGACACCTGTCATCGGGAATAATTTAGCTGATATACCTTTGTTTGTACGGTAAAAATCGCAAACATTAAAAAGAAAATAATGAAAAAAAAATCGCCTATCGAAGGATGCACTAAACCGAATGCATAATTTAATAAAACATAAAATTATTTCCCAGAGGGACAGCCCAGATTGTTATTGGTAAAGCCAAAAAATGATCGAAGCTTCTTTTTTATCCTTTATACTTTGTCCATCCGGGTGACCACAAGAAAAAATTCCCGTAGTCCACCTATGTTCACGCAGGTGCACTACGGGAATTTTTTCTTGTCCGTAGTCCACCTTGTCAGTGTGTGATCTCACACACACTATTTATTTATTTATTTATTTATAATGCATACGGACTTTGGGATCCCTCACTCACTCACTGAAACCCAACAGCATAAATGCTGTTCTCGTATAAGAGGGTTTGCACAGAGATTGTACCGCACGTGTGATAATAAATAATCTGAGTAATGAACCTAACATTGATATTAAATAAAATGAAATATTTACTGGCAAAGTTTCATTACAATTTTATTATGTATAAACACCGCTGGAAACTCCCTCGGGGAGGAGGTCGGGTCACAGCAAACAATGATCACAGTAGCTAAGCTCGTATTTTGTGTAGTATTATAAAAAATAAATAAATAAGAAAAATTTATTAACAATTAGAAGACTCCTTTCCATAAAAGCTAGTAATAATATATTATATTTTTTTTAAACAAGAAAAAGTTTTTTTTTAAATAGAACGAATGTTCTAACGAATAGAACGAACGAATTTTATTAATTAAATTTAATTAATAAAATAATAGAATAGAATAGAATAATTAATCGCGGGCACAGGTAGTATTATATAGCTGGTTATAGCTGTTGCACGCGACTTTGTCCGCGTAACTTTATAAAATATACCCTATGTTACTCGCTGACAATGTAGCTTTCTATAGATGAAAGAATTTTCAAAATAGCTCTAGTAGTTTTTGAGTTTGTTCTCTCTTTATAATATTAGTGTAGATATACTAAAACATAATATATACCAGCACTTGGGATTTGCTCTTGAAACTCAGTTCGAAGAACTTTGAGAACGTTCTCCTGTTCATCTACTGCATTGTTAGAGTTGCTGTGTCAACAGGGAGACAAATCAAATAACAGATCCAGGTCATCGTACCACAGGTGACGTGGGGTGAACACATTTTTATTGTATTAAAGTACTTTTAGAGAATTTTCCGACCTTTTCCCTAAATTAGAAATGCCAAAGAATCTTTTTCACGGCTGAACTACGAAATGGAATTTGGTTAAATTTGAAATGATAAATTTATTCATATACTTACGCCTCTTTCATGTCAGATTATTGTTATAGGAAAGTTTTACATGCTAAGGGCCTCTTTCACCAAGTACAAGTAAAGTTAGTTACTTTTAGAAATAATTTTATGTTTTATTAAATTATGCACTCGGTTTAGTGCATCACATTATTACAGGAAAGTTTTACATGCTAAGGGCCTCTTTCACTAACTCCAAGTAAAGTGTTGATTAGTTACTTTTAGAAATAATTTTATGTTTAATTAAATTATGCGCTCGGTTTAGTGCATCCTTCGATAGGCATTTTTTTAAATTATTTTCTTTTTAATATTTGAGACTTTTACCGTACAAACAAAGGTACCTATATCAGCTAAATTATTCCCGGTAACAGGTGACTTTAAATGACGGTTAGCCTACTTGACAGATGGTGAAAGAGGCCCTAAGACAATTATAGTATATTTAATTAAAAGTAGTCTAATGGTCAAAACGTTACACTCAGAATATATGTAGTTTAGTGGTAGGACATCTAAAGCTCCCGTACCTAAAATTCTGGTATTTACAATATTTTTTTGAGAATTGAATTTTATTCATTTTGAATGCATATAAGTACTTAGTACTAATTAGAACCATAACTTTTACGTTTGCAGTTGGCATGAATACTAAAATGCAATGTTTTACATAAAATTCTCGTACTACTATCCGCTTTGTAAATTATTACCCATGTTCTTTGTTTCGTGGTTAACACAATAAATCGTCAAGTCGGACAGGAAGCGCTTAAAGCATTGCACTGCAGCGCTTTCTGCTGAATTTATTGTATAGTCAGCAAAAAAAAAGATGATAGTTTATGCTACTTTATATACTTAGAGCCTCGTGTTTTTGTTTCTTTGCAATTTTCACTAGACCTACACTAGGATTTTAGAATAGATTTACCTTTGTACCTGAGTCATGGATGTTTTGTATTTATAATATGTATTGATTTACAAAAAAAGTAGTCTATGTAGTATATCAACTGTCTGGTATCTATAATACAAGCATTAGTTGCTTACTGTGGAACTAGATGGTGCTGTGTGGAATGTGTGAAGATATTTATTATTCATCATACATATTTATTTTCCATCTTAATCCTAAATTTTTTTACAATATAATTATACAAAAACAATAAATATTATAAAAAAAATGAAAAAATATATATTATTATTATTATCCCTTATCCTTAATATAAGTATATCCTTAATACAGTATATATAAGTTACTCTATGGTACCTACCATCTATGGCTAATTATTGCCGACGGGTTGCCTAACTACGCTACGACCTTTTGGTATTGAAATAAAGGAGTGTGATTACTAAAATCATTGGAATAAAGTTGAAAATAATATTTTATGTAAAACACTTTGCCGTGCCGTTCCATCAATCAGCACCGGCCTTTATATATCATTCCTAAAGGATTTGTGTGTACAGGGATTATGTGCTAATATCACAGCGTTGTTTAGTGTAAAGATTATGGGCACGCGCTAAGTAATTTATTTACTCTGGCCAACAAGAGCATATTATAACTAATGAAACAGTAACTAAACATATTTTGTTAGAACACTTATTATATATAAACAACTTATTATTATATATATAACACTTATATATATAACACTTATTATATAGGTACTAGCTGTTGCACGCGACTTCGTCCGCGTAACTTTATAAAATATAGCCTATGTTACTGCCTGTTAACGTAGCTTTCTATAGGTGAAAGAATTTGTCAATACGCTCCAAGCGTATTCAATTCAAACAAACAAACAATAAAATCTTTCCTCTATATAATATTAGAGAATAAAATTGGGTTTATTCCCATCTCAGCACCCACGAATTTATATGATAATATTTTGTCGATTTTGTAATCGAGACGATTTTTTTTTTCAAATACATACCTCTTGTATAAGCAAGGGACCTTGTTCGTCTAATTAAACATTATTCTTATTATTTATAATTCATAATCATTTTTATCATTGGTATTATTCATCCAAAATTGAGTCTTTCTACTGTGCGTTTTTTATACTGTGGAGGGCCCCTGTAAACTCCCCTTAATCATGAGTAAAAGATTAAGCTTCAAATGTAGGAAAGTTTGGGTTGTTTACGGGTAAGAAGATAAAGGCTAACCCCAAATTAAGAACACAAGTTTAGAGAGTAATAAAACATATTTTCTAAGGATGCAATGTGGAGGCAGGCGACTTAATTAACGTTGTGAGGCTACTTAATAATAATAATTTAAAATATTATCTAATATATAAAATTCTCGTGTCGCGGTGTTTGTTGTCAAACTCCTCCGTAACGGCTGGACCGATTTTGATGAAATTTTGTGTGCTTATCGGGTAGGTCTGAGAATGGGCCAACATCTATTTTTCATACCCCTAAATGTTAAGGGTGGTCCACCCCAAATTGTTTTTTTTTTTTTTAATTTTTGGCAAAACAATATTAGTTTTTAAGTTTATTAATTACAAACATACAAATCTTCTGTTATAGCAGAATTTATTATAACTGTTATTTTATACATTATTTGTGCAACACACATGGTAAGTTAGATTCTATCGTCATCATTAATGTTACTGTCATAGTTAACTTTAACAAAAAAAAATAACCTAACATAATTACGGTCCATTCTTGTAGTTTATAGCTAAAAACCTCCCATTTTATTGCTCAACGCAATAAGTATTGTGATAGACGCTGTTTCAGTTGAAATACTACAACTCTTCTCAGTACTACCACAGCATACTTATTTCCTACAGTAGGCCGACGCCTTTGATGTTGGGCGATACCGCCGCCTGTGTAGGTATTTAAAAATTACGGAAGGGTTGACACACATTAAGTAATATAAAATGTGCTTAAGTACCTTTCTTCATCGTTCGGAAATTGATGAAAGCTTAGTTCTTTATTTATGCGAGATAAAGATTTGCACGCACTTACAGCACATGCCGTATGCACCATATTGATTTATATAATAAATTAAAATCTGAAAGACGCGATAGCCCTGAAATATTTATCCCAAGCTACTAAGAACGACGAAGTATGCAGCTTGGGCACGTCTCACTCGCGCCTCACCCCTCACGCCCCGCACGATTGCCCTGTCTAGACGTCTCCGTCGGCCTACTGTATGAAATAAGTATACTGTGGTAAACAATTTCTATTTATAAGCGCAATGTTCGCAAAGTTTTAGTGGATCGCGAAAGGAGATAGGGCACGGAGAGATCTATAAAGTTTACATTTGTACAGGTGTGCTAAACTATTTTAGATATAACAATCTTATATATGTTATTATATAAAATATATATATACTAAATACTAATATATTACAAAGACAGACATACAGAGAGAGCAGATTTTGTAAAGTTTACATTTGTGGATGATAATCTCCGGAAATATTTCGCTCCGGAAACTATTTTAAAGATATAATAATACTAGCTACACGCTCCCGGCTTCGACCGGGTTCTAAATAAAAACTATCCTATCTTTTAAGTTGGACCAAATTACACATAGTTAAGAAGTTTTATCAAAATCGGTTCAGTAGTTAAGGAACCCATAGGCGACAAACATGTGACCGGTAATTATTATTATATACAGGGCGTCCCACGACTATGCCACATGGAGGTAAAGTACCTTGAATATTGTAGATGGAACATTTTACTGAAAGAAGACATCATTTTAATTAAAAGAACAATTTAAACTGCATTCATAGATTACATGGTTGAACCGGGAACCGAACCCGCTACACGAAAAAAAAATTACCCTGTAGCTTTATGATACCGCTCGAAAGGCTTCATCATAAGGATTATTTTTTGCTAAATAACATAGTGTCAGAAATAAAAGGAAGGCCATGAATTAACATTTTTAATACAAAATTAATCAATTTATCAAATGCATACCATATTCTTTATTAGTGTCAATCAGTAATCAATACCTATTTCAAATCTAAACCTTAGTGAATTTCGAAATGAATGGAATTTGTAATCGAAAGTGATAAAGCACTTTTCTTGTCTGCTTTAGTGCTGCTTTACCTAGTTCGTTGCGCTCATTGTAACAATTCTTTCAAAGCATCATTGTCTGCAAGTGTCTTAATAAACAGGCGTTAGCGGCACAAGTGATGAATATTCATGAATATTTCAGAACCTACCATAAATATTCAGAGAGAAATAATCTTGAGTTATACTCGGAGCCGTTTACATAAACTCGAGATAAGCTGTGTAACACAAATATGAATTATTCAAATAACAAAACCATTTCGTCGGCTTTCAATTCTATGTGTAACACTAACATTTGGCGCCATACTGAAATTTTACTTATTTTGCCAACAAGGAAAAAACTAAATTTAATTACATTATAATCTAATATATAAAATTCTCGTGTCGCAGTGTTTGTTGCTAAACTCCTCTGAAAACGGCTGGACCGATTTTGATGAAATTTTGTGTGCTTATCGGGTAGGTCTGAGAATCGGCCGACATCTATTTTTCATACCCCTAAATGCTAAGGGTGGTCCACCCAAAAAAAATATTTTTTATTTTTTCCCAAAACAACGTTTGCCGGGTCAGCTAGCTAGTGTATTAAATTATAAATACACTAGCTGGTGTTCGCGACTTCGTCCGCGTTCTGGATAAAAGGTACCCTATGTCCTTTCTGCTGTCCCAGACAACGTGTATGCAAAATTTCATTCTGATCGGTTCAGAAGTTTTTGCGTAAAAGAGTTACAAACATCCATACAAACTTTCACATTTATAATAGTATATAATATAATATAATAAAATAATAATAATAATAATAATAATAATAATAGTCAATGGTTTGATCCCAGCCAGCCTCAGTGACAACCTGAAGCGGTTGGGATTCCGTGGTGGTTCCCTCCGGGCCCAAATGCAGAGAGCGGTGCTGCTCGATACAGCCAGGATCGTGCGTCGGTTTCTGTCGTTGTCGTCCTAAACCCCGATCGACTGTGCTTCTGTCGGGGGTAACACCGTCTCCCCCTCATTTTGGCTTTTGGAGGGGGAGACGAGATAAATGGAAATATGGCAAATAATAATAATAGTAAATAGGATAACAATAAGATAAAGAAAGATACAAAGAATCTGACATATCCAACTAATATAAAAGTTTACAGATTCAGATTACAGATTTACATAAGTTGAAAATAAAAGTATCTGTTTGTTTCAACTTCATTTTCATAAAAATCATCTCCATTTTATTTGAATATATTTTAGGTTTTTTAAATAAATTTCCTATTAGGGTCGCCATGACGCGACCTTTTGCATAATGCATGAGCTCACGCATTCAGCATAACATTACGGAGTTGTTCAATTCCTTCCCTCAAATTAGCCTTTAAAATGAAATTCTAGAAAAAATTTTGAGTAAACTTTTATTAGGTTCCAAAGTTTGTAAATATATATATATATATATATATATATATATATATATATATTAGATTGTATCATCCACGTAATTTTATAAAATATAAACTATATTACTCGCAGATAACGTAGCTTTTAATTTGGGAAAGTATTTTTAAAATCGGTCTAGTACTTTTTGAGTTTATTACAAACATACATATCTTTTTTCTTTATCTATATACTAACATTGTAAAGAGGAAAGATTTGTTTGTTTGTTTGTTTGAATTGAATAGGCTCCGAAACTACTGGACCGATTTGAAAAATTCTTTCACCTACAGAAAGCTACGTTATCAGGAAGTAACATAGGCTATATTATAACATGCATGTAAGCTAGTAACATATAATATAAATTTTATATATATTATATATCATAAGTACTATATGCTAGCAAAATCTGCTCTTGTTAACTTCCAACCCCTTGTATCATATGTATCATTCTGACCAGGATTCGAATCTGACTCTACCGCTGAAACAACTGTAAGTTCTACCCAATAGGCTAACACTATTCGCAACATTACACCTATACAAGCAACAATATAAACTGCTACAGCATTTCGCCGTGATAAATGCTCGCAATAAACGGAGTCGTGTGTTTAGCAACACGTCCCTAGCCTTATTTATGAGCTCAGCTGAATTTTAAATGCATTATGCACTTTATGCAATCCGATAAAGCGTCTGTCGCTTTATTACCTTCAAAAATTTAAGCTGCACTGTCTCCTTTTAATATTCTTCGTATGACGATTATAAATTTCCATTTTTTAATGATAGCCACTTTGTATTTTTATCAAGGGTTTGAAGGAAAGAGAAAATAAGAAAAACGACCAAGTCTTTGCGATCTTTCTTTACGCAGTGAAACCTATATCCGTACTAATATTATTAATGCGAAAGTTTGTATGGATGTATGGATGTTTGTAACTCTTTCACGCAAAAACTACTGAACCGATCGCCATGAAATTTTGCATTTGCATTTGCAAATTTTGCATACACGTTGTCTGGGACACCAGAAAGGACATAGGGTACCTTTCATCCAGAAAAAAAGTACTGCTTCCGAGGGATTATCTAAAATTAAGGAAACTAACTCCTGGCTAAGTATAATAGCAATAACGATGTCAGGCGATATATTGCTTTTTCAACGCGGACGAAGTCGCGGGCACCAGCTAGTACACCAATATATTCATACCAATACGATTTTAATTCATTTATTTCTTTACATAGGATAGATAGACAGGTTCTAATATATCTAAGCTATAATCTATACTACAAAGTAAAAATAAGCTTATTTAAAATAAAATCTAATCCTAAATTATGTATATATAACTATATTTACTAGCTGGCCCGGGAAACGTTGTTTTGCGAAAAAATAAAAAATAAATTTTTGGGGTCGACCACCCTTAACATTTAGGGGTATAAAAATATATGTTGGCCGATTCTCAGACCTACCCGATAAGCACACATGATTTCATCAAAATCGGTCCTGCCGTTTCGGAGGAGTTTGGCAACAAACACCGAGACACGAGAATTTTATATATTACATAAAGTATCGGTCCCTTTGGCAAGGTCCCAAGCATACTGGCTGCATTACCTCATTGTATGGCAATGCTAATCTGTTGACCGACCAAGCTTTTTGATAAAATTTTAAATAAATTAATCTATTTTCTATAGGTCAATGCGACAGTTTTTTTTAAATTGCATAATATTGCGAAATAATGTCAGTCGCGGTAAAGAGCGGGTAATCAGGGTCATTGGGTAATTTCCCGAGCGAAGCGAAATGAAACGCTCGACCTTTCCGATGAAAAGATCCTCCGGTGAATAAGCTTTTCAAAATGGCTGCACTGCGCGATTCATTCACTTTCAAGCTGTGTTTCCAACTGTTGTGTGTTTTCTTTTTTTTACTTTATTTTGTGGAAATGATGGCTCCGTTTAAAGATACAGAAAAGGTTTACGAAGATAAGCATCGAAAATGTTTTTTGGTAGTTTTTGGCGTTCCAATTTCGAGATTTAAAATATCTGTGAAGATTGATAAGTGTTTTTGTCTGTATGGCCGCTATTATTTTAATTCGGTTTCCAGCATCAGTTAGATAATGTTTCACTAAATTTTTATATATATAATAAAACCAAATTAAGTTTTTTCCAGAACGATTCCGGAAGCGGGTCGCTAGTCTATTATAAAATAAAGTCTGGCTATGGTCTGTTTCTCGGTGAATTTCTTCTAAGACATCAAAAATCTTTCACCAAAAGTCAAAAATAGGTGCGACGAGGAGCGGAGCGAAGCAAAGCGAGGAGGAGCGTGTTAGGTTTACATGGAAATAAATTTGGGGAGCCAAGCGAAGCGGAGCGGAGCGGAGTGAGGCTAACCTCTCAGTTTTAACAGAAATATGATCTGCCCAGGAATATCATGATAACCCAATTCTACGATGTGCCGACGACACATATTATATATATATATATATATAGTTTGAAAAAAAAAGCATTCGTGCGACCCGGCAGTGGGTCGCTAGTCTTAAATAATTAATAAAAGACTTTATTCTTAATAACTGCAATTATACTCCCTAGTTAAAATTGTGACCTGGCAGCTTAAATACAATGAAGAAATCTGCGGAAATAATGAACGAAATCGTGGTTTAATTATCTTGGAAATTACGCTCTTAGGGGAGCACGCTGTAAAGGTGAACCACAATATGAAAGAAAATGAGTAACTGAAAAATCAAAATCTGATTTGATTTAATTTTGCTCTTGGCCAGCATCTTAGCGAAGATGAGGCCTATGATGGAGCGATCGCACCCAGAAGATGCCTATTCACTGGAATTTTGAAAAGATTTGGGTTTTATGAGCTCGAAAGTACAGATGGCGGCATTTAATAGATGACATTTTAAAGACAGAAAAATAAAAATAAAAAATAGTTTCCCGTCATTTGGTTTCAAGTTATGACACGACATCGGTGCCCCGTCACGGATATCCAGCGCGGGGAGGGGTACGCTCCCTGTCAGAACCTCGGCGTACCCGGGAGTAGAGGTACGCTGGGTATCTTGGGCGGGCGGCAGTCTCCCACCCTGTAGATTTTGTTTACAGCTCGTCGCTTCTAATATTAGGTCTACAAATAAGTTGCCGGCGTTTGACAAAAGTTGGCGCCACCAGTAAGTTATGGTTAAAATTGTCAGATAACATCATTAGATATTATCGTAAGGTTAGAGGACATTAAGCAACATGACTTTGAAATCTTAGGCCTCATCCTTGCCACATGGCTGGTTGGCCAAGAGCTAACCCATCTCTTATAAAAAAATATATAAGTGATTTTTATCCTATTTTTATCAGTAGGTATAGGTAATATGTTCTTGAAATTATGTATTATTATCATTACTATTTCTATCGTCTGCACCATGGAGAGCGCTGCCTTGACTTTTTTATTAAAAAAAAAACCTACTAGTGTTTTTGCTCGCGACTTCGTCCACGTCCAATCGCTACCATCTGAATCGCTAATCTGAAGATTATCAGAAAGTTTCATCAAAATCGGTTCAGTGGTTTTGGAGTCTATAGGAGACATACGGAGACATACAAACACACATCGCTTTTGTTACATTATGTATTATATCATTATTAATAATACATAATGTCATTGTAATATCAATAAATCTCCCTTTTATGCGGAATATACCGTTAAATACCATTTATTTAATGATTATAAATACCATTCGGTTAATTAATAACCGCCTAGTTAATTCACTGATTAATGTTATGCGTAGCCTGACATGATTTAATGAGTCTTTCTCTAAAAGCAAAGTTAAATTATAGAGAAATTTTGTTTAATTGGTACAATCAACTAATTAAAACACAAATACAATAACAAGCTAATACAATCATAATACAATTTTAAACTAACCCTCGAATTTAACTTAACTAACAACTTAACTTAACTTAACTTAACTTTTTCGAGTTTAACTAACGCCTAAACAGATTTTCATAAATTATAGTTAAGGAAAATCCCGATCGCTACACCTTTCAAAAAAAAGGATCAAAATCGGTCGATCCGTTTAGGAAATCCGATTCAATAGACAGAGACAGTACAGACACACACGTCAAACCAATAATTATAACACCCCGTTTTTGCGTCGGGCGTTAACTGATGGTCAACTTGATGTTAGGTGCCTAAAGTTTGCTATTAAAACAAGCCATACCGTATATCTATGCTGATTTTGATAGGTTTAGAGAAATAAATTGTCTATACAAGCAGGTACTATTTAAAGTACTTTGTCGACACGTTTGGTCTAGTGGCTAGTAACCCTAGCTGTTAACCAAGCGGTCGCGGGTTCGAATCCCGCTAGGAGCATATGTTTATGTGTTGACATTTTACCTTTGTACCTGAATCATGGATGTTTTGTATTTATAATATGTTTGTATTTACAAAAAAAAAGTAATCTATGTAGTATATCAATTGTCTGGTATCCATAATAAAAGCATTAAGTTGCTTACTTTGGAACTAGATGGTGCTGTGTGGAATGTGTGAAAAAAAAAAGTACGGAAAAACTTCAAAAATACTCACCCGGTTTTATACAAGACATGCCACAGGCTCCGTCGCAGAGACACTTCTTCTTTTTACTCTTGCAATCTTCATCTGAAGAGCACTTGCGAAGACATTTCTGGCCCTGTACAAGAATTACATATTATTTATAGTTTTATTACATTTTTTATTAATTATTTGGGATAACTCGTTCAGGAAGCTTCAAGACATCTTCTTATGCAAAACTTCGCATCGCAGTGTCTTAAAACAAAGGTTTTCAACCAATGTGTGTGCGGGCAGCCAGTTGCAAAAACGTTCTTTAAATTATAGAGTCGCCTTTAAAACACAAGGAATCATTAAAGTGTTGCACAAAGCTTAACGTCAACTTTAATGCTCCATTTAAATTTAACTAAAGAAGTCTCAAACAAGACCTTATCCTTTATCTTTAAGAGGAAAAGCGTTACACAAAGCGACATTAGCGCCTTTAAAGAAATCAATCGTAAAAAAAAGCCGTCAATCGTTTTGTGAAACGTCTTTAAAGTTAATGTACTCATTAGGGATAAGGACTTGTTAGTTAATGCCAATTTTAAAGAAGCTTTGTGCAACTGACTGTTTTAGGCACGTAAATCTACCTACATGTAGTCAGCACCATATTTTTTGAATTTCTTTTAAAAACCTTGTCAAATATAATGTACAGGCGAAAGTTTTTTAAATAGATGAAAAAATATCTCGTTAATTATATTTCTTACCAACAATGTGGCCTGCTCTTCGTCCCGCGGACACTGCGCTGACGGTGAATTTCTGGGGTTCTTATACACTCGGCCGTCATCGTCGACTTCGGCTCGGTTCTGAGGTGTCGTGTCATCCTCATCCTCGTCCTCATCCGCCGACGTCGGACTCGGGAGGGACGATACTGTAATAGGAGACGAATCTATAATTAATAAACTATATACATATAACGTTTGTTTGTTTGTTTGGTTGGTTGAACGCGTTAATCTCAGGAAGTACTGGTTCGAATTGAAAAATTGTTTTTGAAACATACCTAAATCGTTTAGATTCTTTGAGGAAGTATCCGATAAGAAACCTTATAACTAACATATCTGTGTGATATATCTGTGATATCAGATATATATATGCGTGTGAAAGTTTGTTGACTTAGACCTTGCCCCTTTCTCTTAAGTTTTAAACATTCATTAAATCTTTATTTCTCATTAGCTGGTGCCCGCGACTTCTTCCGCGTTCTAAATGAAAGGTGCCCTATGTCCTTTCTGGTGTCCCAGACAACGTGTATGCAAAATTTCATGGTGATTGGTTCAGTAGTTTTTGCGTGAACCATTTACAAACATCCATACAAACTTTCGCATTTTTATAATATTAGTACGGATGGTGTTGTGTGGAATGTGTGCTGAAGATATTTATTATTTAGGACATTCATTCATCTATCTATTTTCTTCTATAGCACCTCTAGTAACATAAGGGACAGATATACTATTTATTATTTAGGACATTCATACATCTATCTATTTTCTTCTACAGCACCTCTATTGTTACTTAGGGACAGATATACAGATACACAGACACAGACTTAAATGTGTAGAGATTGTTATCTCATTATCAGAACATCTATTTGTCTAGTGACAAGGGGCGCGTAATGAAATAATTGGACTTCTAAAAGGATGAACAGGAAACAGGAAACTATTTTCTTAGTTCGCTTCTCCGAATTGATTTATTATACACATGAGCATTTTCTATATTATTATGTGTAAACAGTATGTATATATAATCTTTGAAGTTATATAGATATGTAGTTAGTTATTTGTGTTTTTTTTATGTTAAGAGCGTCAGACAGGCTGAGGGTCACTTAATAGGCCGCCCGCTTCATCCTGAGGGGCACGGCGCACTTGGGCAGATCGGGTGCGCCGTCCCAATGAGCAGTGTCCGGCTACGGAGTTGCGGAAGAGTCGTCCGACCTCGCAACTTCGCCTATAGCGGACGTGGAGGAGGACGCCAAAAGTCCGACATAACCCACCGGTCTGTCCCCAGGCCGGTGGGTATACATGATGATTCCTCTTGTAAAAAAAAGGTCTAATCCGCGTCTTAAGGCAAGCACCCTAAGCACTCATCCAAGGGGCTTGTCAAAGGCTTGTTTTATGTGTTCTTTGTATTGTAAAAATTATTTTATTACACCGCAATATTCTCCTAATTAAGTCTCAATTCAGTTCAGTCAGACATAAATTCTATCATATAACTAAGCTCAAGCAATAGTTTGAGTAACTAAGGCATAATTTGTAGAATTTGAAATGTCAATTAATATCAAATTGACAATCTAACGCGCGATAATACAAACAATTCCCATTATGTATAAATTGCTTAATGCGAGTGCTACGCCAAGCTATAACAAGTAGCATGTCTACTTAGTAAATGTTTGTATGAAGGTGTCGTGTGTTACACATGCTAGCACTCACGCCAGTCAGTAATAAGGCAGTGATCTTAGTGCAGCGGAGCGGCGAGCGGGTAATTTCTTTGGGACATAACACCATACTTTTTAGATTTTGAATGCTGTATGAATTTTGACATGATCAAAAACAAGCAACATCATAACAAAACAAAACAAGCGAAGTGCTGTAAATGTGCTGCCAACCTTAGTAGGATAAAGGATTAGGAGAGGATAGGAAAATGGATCTCCGAGACACTATCTAACTAACTAACTAAGTTAGATACTATCTAACTTTTGTAAAAATATTTATTTTGAAGTGATTGGTAAGAGGATTCCAATTTCTAGAAAATATAATTGAATCAGATCTGAAATTTTTAGTAGTGACATAGACCATCTGGCAGCAGAAACCAATCCCTCAAGAAGATCACCATGAAATAAGAGCATATGTGCTGTTGGGTCTATAAAAAAATAACATTTTTTTAAGTAAGTTATTTAAAAAAAAAATATTGTTCAAGGTGATTTGTAAAAACTCCGTATTTCTATAAATGCATTGAAATCAGAACTGAAAGTAAATTATATCAACAGACAAATCTCTGTGTAGTAATTCTCAATATTTATAAAAAAAAATATGACTAATGAAGTACAGAATAACATGAGTACCTAAGTATGCTATAAAATTTAAATCACATTTCTATGTATAACTCGTTTCCGCTTCCCGCTCTGCCTTTCTCTGTGTCCACAGCACTTCATTACGCATTGTTTCCCGCTCTTCATTAGACTCGCACTTTTACCGGAACAACATTTGATATCGACATCAACACAGCCAGTAAATAAGAATAATGGTGGTTTTACACATAACGTAACATTGCCATGGAGCGATAAAATCTAATTTCTAATTTAATTTGTTATTTCGTTTAAATTGAACAGTCATACTAACTAAAAACAGAAAAAAGCATGTGTAAATATGTATATTTTTATATTGGGACATGTCACACAGAACCATCTCCCAAATTTTACCCCGCGGACTTGCAAACTTTGAGTGTGCTTAGAGGTATTTCCTCTTTAACAAGTAGTGTCAGAGTTTCGCAGTCAGTGTAGTGGACAGCCCGTCTGGCGGCAGTAACCAGTCCTTTACAAAATACGGTAAGTGAGTAAGGGATACCGGAGCCCATTATCCCATCCCTTCCTTTTTCCTTATTTGCAACATTTGCAACACTTGTGACGTTGCTTGTGTCATAGGCGACGGTAGCCACTTACCATCAAGTGGGCCGTCAGCCGTCAGCCTGTCTGTCGACCTTAACATAAGAATTAAAAAAGTATTAGCTTCTTCAAGCGAGCTTGTAGGGTCGGCAGCGCACCTGCACCTGATAGTCACCTGACGATCTTAACATAAAAAAGTACTTAATATGGCCGCATTATTAAAATAACATATTTTTTAGGTGACAAATTCCTTTCCTATCAAAGGAATAGTTGCATATTACATGAATTAATTAAAAAAAACTTCTCGTGCCATTAATACTTTCTTTAGTTCCTGGTATTGTTGGTTTTTTAGTTATGTTGTATGGATAATGTTGTCATTACCTATTTATGCCAATATGCAAATGGCATAAAAGAATTAAGACATAGAGGGAAATGGGCTCTGGGATTCCTTATTCACTCACTGAAACACAAACATGCTTTCTTACTCAACAGCACATATGCTTTTGTTTCACGGTGGTATTCTGTAAGAATGTGGTTACTGCCTCCATACATGCTTTCTTACTCACTCACCGAAACACAACAGCACATATGCATTTGTTTCACGGTGGTATTCTGTAAGAATGTGGTTACTGCCTCCATACATGCTTTCTTACTCACTCACCGAAACACAACAGCACATATGCTTTTGTTTCACGGTGGTATTTTGTAAGAATGTGGTTACTGCCTTCATACATGCTTTCTTACTCACTCACCGAAACACAACAGCACATCTGCTGTTGTTTCACGGTGGTATTCTGTAAGAATGTGGTTACTGCCTCCATACATGCTTTCTTACTCACTCACCGAAACACAACAGCACATCTGCTGTTGTTTCAATGTGGTATTCTGTAAGGGGGTGGTTACTGCCACCAGACGTGCTGCCCAAACTCAGTGTGCCCTGCCACTGTAAATTACTGCGAAATGCAGTAAAAGTCATCGATCTTTGTGTACTGGACTTAATGCAACGATGCGTATCAGCGCGGCGCATCGGGTCGAACATCCGTCATGTTATACTCGTGTAAACATGACTTATATTGGTTACCTCACAGACTAAACTCCGTGCTGATACAGGACAGACTATACAAATCACATATAAGTACTCATGTACAATACAGATGCAGTTTTTCCGGGCCGGCAGGGACTGGGAAGCTTGCTATCTCGCCAGCGCCGGCAAGTGAAAAAACGAGCCATACATTTTTATACATTTTTGCTTCCCCGGCACCGACGACGGCTTCTGTGCCGGCTCGAATACTAACATTATTTGCATGACTTAAAAAATAAAATAAATATTCGCAACAATTTCCATTGACATCTCCTGTCACGTCCCCTATGTTGTTGGGGCCTTGACCCATATCGCCTGGTAATTTCGTCAACGACATTCCATTTTCTCACACAGTACAATACTGTCTCCCGACAGTAGGTAAAGTGAGCAGAGTTCTTAAAATAATTAAAAATATATATTTTATAATAATTATAATTATATTTTATAATATATATTTGTACCTACTTACATTTTTTATAACTGAAAGTCAACTTTTAACTAATATTATAAATGCGAAAATGATTTTTTTGTTTCACATCATTAACGAGCTGCATAAAATTTTGCGTATAAGTTGTCAGGAGTACTTTTCATCTAAAAATTCTATGTTACGTACAACAGAAAATAAGCAAAATAATAACAAAATACCTACACTCAAATCTATAACACTAGTTAGAATGCTATAATATTTGCCGTTATAATATTAAAATATAAATATTATTAAACAAATCAAAATACAAAAATAAAAAAAACCTGAAACGAATCCGAACCAATACCACACATATAAACTTTAATTAATAAAATATAATAAAATTAATTATTAAAATATAAAATTTGTTTCATTTTCGTTAAAGATTACCATATATTAGTTTCTCTACAAGTGACATAAAATCACTCAGGGGATCCTAGTGAAGTGAAGTTTTTTAAAGAGCTAAATCCATAATTTTTATTAGAGAGCAAACCCTCTTTTTATTAGAGATCTAATAAAAATAAAAATAAATCACCAAACTTTTGGAACACTTAAAGTTGCAGTTCTCATAAAAAATTATTTAAAATAAAGGATAATTACAGGTAACTAACAACTAAATACCTTAAGCGCTCAACATTACCTACTGCATTGTTCTTCTCCCGTGTAACATGTCAAGGGTTAGCTGACTCAGTTGACTCGCAAGAAATGTGGATATTTATGAGGGCATGTCTAGAGCATTTTGTATAAGAGCGAGTCCAAATGGAGTCGTTATTTTAAGTAGATAAGAAAGATTTTTCTTTGTGTTTCTTACGTTTGGGTGGTTTTGGACGTCGTTTATCTTCAAGACAACTAAATTGTATTGTGTGATTCTTCTTCGTCAGCTTATAAACTTTGAAGTAAGGACTTAATGCGATGGAAATTGGTCTGATTGCGAATTGGTGGCCGGAATTATCTACAAATACATTTGCTGAGTTTTTTATGAGAATAGATGGCAGGTAGACTGATCTTTTTGTACCTAGGCTTAAGTATTTTGTATTTTTTTTGTAGTAAGGTTTGAGCTTGCGTTCATCCTACTTTCTACTAATATTACAAATGCTAAAATTTAATAAGGAATAAAGGATAAAGGATAAAAGATAAAGGAAAAGATATAAAGAGATAAGGGATAGGGAAGGGATGAATCTCAACGAATTTTCGATGATGTTTTGTGGTAGAGATAAATTTAATACCTGGATATTATATAGGACTAGCTGTGCTCGCGACGTCGTCCGCGTGGAATAGTTATTTTGGGAATAATTTGGGTATCTCGAACGGTTTTCGCAGCGCACGCAACGGAAGCCCTCAAAGATGAATAATTTTCTCCGTTTTTTTTCTACATTTTCGACTGTTTCTTCGCTCCTATTAGTCGCAGCGTGATGTTATATAGCCTAAAGCTTTCCTCGATAAATGATCTATCCAACACAAAGAATTTTTCAATTCGAACCAGTAGTTCCTGAGATTAGCGCGTTCAAACAAACAAACAACAAACTCTTCAGCTTTATATTAATAATGTTAGTATAGATAGATATCTACTTCTTATCCTGAAAATATAAGGTTCCCGAGGGATAGCCTAAAAAAATAAAAACTTGGGCCGCCTTGGCGGCGCAACCGGCGTATCAGGGATATAGATGTCAGGGGATTTTTTTCATATTATTTTCTCAGTTATTTTCCATTTTTCAACACGTCTTTCATTCAATTAGAAAAAAGTTACTGTTCCTGAGTCCCGCGGACGAAGTCGCATGCAAAAGCTAGTAGCTTTATAAACATAAAAATGTACTAAACGACAAATTAAAAAATAGAAAATAAGTAAATTATAAAATAGAATTATATAGATCATACTAAAATCCACTTTTACTCGGAAACTTTATGACACCATATTGAATATTTCGTCAAGACGAAATGGCTCTTAGGACGCGCTCAGTTTCTCAGTTTCATAAAAATCATTTATTAGGTAATTTATCATTTCGAGCACATAATTCAGCGTTCTCAAAATGATATCTGATGGTTCTCTCAACGGATAAACGTTAGTATGATATACGAGTATGTATTTCATGATTAAATTTTTTTATTATTAGGTACCTATATAAAACTAGGTAAATAGGGTAAATACGATTATTATTGATCGCAAAAAAATACAAGAGAAAATATATGACACTGACACACAATTACAATTAAATTAGAACATAAATTATATTTAACATGAACTTCATAATGACAGACCATTAAAAAGGTTCAATATTGATATGAAACTAGATTATTCGCCAGAGGTCAACCTCGAGGTCTTCAAACGTAGGGTAAATGGGCATCTAATAGGTAAGTGGTCCACCTTCGGCCGCATCTGCACCTAACATCAAGTGAGATCGCGGCCAAGCTCTGCCTTGACTTATATAAAAAAAAGGTGTATACCATATTGATCCTTATTATCATATATAGTAAGTTTACTTTCATTGCAGTTGTCTTCTAACTATTCTTTTTTAAATTATTTTAAATTAATATGAGCTACATCAACGCATTTACATTACGTTACATGACACTGTCGAGTTCAATGATTTTATCCCATCTCAAAAATTGTCCTTTAAAAAAAAATCGGTTACGTTACGTTACGTTACATGACACTGTCGCGAGTTCAATGATTTTATCCTATCTCAAAAATGCCTAACGCGCCTAAAGAAGTTTTCACTTCAAAAACTTAATTACTTCACGGTGACCACGGTTCGCGGTGAAAAGGTACTTACTGTGGTTTATTCCCATCTCGGCACCCTCGATGTGCTGAGTAAAATTTAGCTTAAAAGTACAGTTTTCTAAACTGGCTGCCTATTGTAATGTCTGTAAAATGAACCGTGTGTCGCGAAAGTAAGCAAACGTTTGACACAGCAATTTTTCGTGGAATTTTCTCCCCATAACTCATCCACAGAGGCAGGAAATTGGAAGGATCCATAAGCGAGGGATATTTGTGGTAATTTATCGATGAATGCGCTCCTATCTGTAGCTTCCATTATGGTAGGGGAGCCCACGATGCTAAATGTGGAGTCACTCAAGCGTCGTTGGGACCTATTGGATATTGTAGATTAGATTGTAGGAAGACGAAAAGGTTATATGAAGTTTTTCATTTCAACGGTGGGTTGAGCGTCTACAGGCGTTCAAAATTTTGTAATCGCTGATTTAAAAAAATCCTCGATATAATCGTCAGATTAAGAATCAGCACGATTAGGAATTCATGCTGAACCGTCTGTATGACAGACAGACAGATGACGCGCTCGAGTATTACAAAATGGCAATCGTCAAAAATCTTTTTTGAATTTTCAAAAAGCTGCCACGAGCTTGCGTTACATCCGAATCGTCTGAATTTTAAATGGGACGTTAGTTGAGGTTCACTTAACATCCCCTCTGAAAATCTGACGCGCTCGAGTTGTATTTAAAATTTTACCCCCACCCCCACCAACCCCACCAATCAAACCGGCAGATTAATACATATCCGTTATTGGAGACACGTGGGGAATATACATTGGCAATATCTTAATTATCTTAATTAATTGATTAAATTGGCATGTAGTATTGCCATTAAATATTTCGTATATATCGGTATATATTTCGTACCTATGTATACGATATATACGAAATATTGTTTATTAGCTGGTACCTAACGATTTCGTCCGTACAATATTGATGATCAATTGATGATTGATGATCAATTGATGATTTGATGATCAATTGATGATTGATGACTTTCAATTGACTAAAAAACTTTTTAGATTTTTTTTTCAGGACTTGATGTGGTAACGATAAGACTCAAATTGTAACTCTAGCCCCAAATGGCCAACTAATGGACTATTACTTAGACGTAGTTTGATTTGATATTATGTACTTAGTTATAAACCATTCGAATAGTTTTAACAGAACGTCTCATTCATTGTAGTAAACAATGCGGTATCCCACGTTGCAATATCGGCCCACCGTCGTCTGTTATACTCGGTATCATATTGTTCACTTTTTATGCGCTAAATATTTCCAAGCCGACGCTATTATAGCGCACAATGGAATTTAATTTGTGAGGATTTTTCTTGGAACGAGATTTTCTTAGAAAATTTGTAATATCTCAAGGTATTGGTAGCAGAAAACACTCTGGATTGCTCGACGGGCAGCAGGAAATACCACCTCAAAGAAGTAATGTGATTGATGCACGTTGTCTTTCAGTGAGTGAGTAGGTAAATGTATTTTTGAGATGGGAAAAAACCATTGAACTCGCGACCTGTTACTGTAACCGACACATCTGTATTGCGCTTGCGCTTAAATATTGCGCCATCTACACACTCCCCACATGTCTGACATAATACCAACTCATCAATTCGGTTTCCGTGGGGGGCATGGTACTATAGAACAGGTTCATAGACTCGTTAACACCATAGGTCAGACGCTTGAGAATAAGCAATACTGTGCGGCTGTCTTTCTGGACATCAGTCAGGCATTTGACAAAGTCTGGCACGATGGACTGCTATACAAAATTAAAAACATGCTTCCAAATAGTTTCTTCCTCATCATGAAATCGTATCTGAGCATGAGAAGCTTCGAGATCAAGCATAACAACGAAACCTCTGTATTGTGCCGTATCCTCTCGGGGGTCCCGCAGGGGAGTATCCTGGGCCCGGTTTTGTATCTGCTTTTTACTGCTGACCTGCCTACTCACTCTGGTACAACAATAGCTACATATGCAGATGACACTGCTCTCCTAGCAGTCAGCGATGATCACCAAGCGGCATCGACTATCTTGCAGCATCATCTTTCAGAGGTGGAGGGATGGCTTGATCGATGGCGTATCAAAGCTAACCAGAGCAAGTCTGTACAAGTGACTTTCACCTTGAGAAGGCAAACCTGCCCGCCGGTCAAACTGTATGGCAGGGAGGTACCGCAGGCAGAGGATGCGAAGTACTTAGGTATGCACCTAGACCGCCGGCTTACATGGAGAAAACACATATGGAGCAAACGGAAACAGCTGGACGCACGTATGCGCTCCATGTATTGGTTGGTTGGACGCAACTCGGGACTTTCAAATACCAGCAAGATCGCAATTTACAAATGTATTCTTAAGCCCATATGGACTTATGGAGTTCAGCTGTGGGGTACAGCAAGCCACAGTAACATCGAGATACTGGAGAGATTTCAGAGCAAGACGATACGAGCAATGCTGGACATCCCATACTACGTGTGTAACAAATATATATACGAGGACCTGAGCCTTGACACTGTTAAGCGGGAGATTGCAAAGTACAGCAAGAATTATCAAAAGAGATTGTCGACTCACATTAACGACCTGGCTTCCGGACTGGAGGGCGAGGGAAGTGTGAGACACATCAGACTTAGAAGACATAGCGTCTGCTCTCTTATGAGTAGATTTGATTGACCTCGGCACTGTGGTGGTTGGGTTGCGGTGCGTGATGGGAGGGTTGTTCATTGGAGCCCCCTTCTGATTCTTAAAAATTTAAAATCGGTATGAGAATACAACAGAGGAATGGCTCATTGTGTGGAACACAGATTGCCATGTTGCTGAAAAAAAAAAAAAAAAAAAAAAAAATCTACACACTGAAACTAGAATATGTTACGTAAACATCCTTGCGAAAATTAAATTAATTGAAATAATACATCAATGCGAAAAGAGATGGCGCTGATATTAATTTAAAAAAAAGAATACTTTTTGCGATGGGAAAAAAACCATCGAACTCGCGACCTGTTACCGTAACCGACCCTCTGTATATAAGTATATGTATTTTCCTGACGATTCACTTTCACGATTTCACTTCTGTTAGCACTCCCGGAGTGTCACTGTTTTTTGTTATGTTAAGTTCGACAGACGGGCTGATGCGGTCCACTTGATGGTAAGTGGCAACCGTCGCCTATAACACAAGCAACGCCACAGGAGCTGCAAGTACGCTGTCAACCACACCATTTTTCTATACCATAAAAAACGAACAAGAATTCAGCAAGCAACGCAACAAGAATTCGCAACGTATTCATATTGGATTTGGCGAAATATTCGCCATATTTATTATGTATATTTCAGAAACAGTGCTCGCGAAATGGAAAATGTAATAACTGAATTTGAATTTAAACCCGGTTAAAATGGAACAGTCAGCACAAAAACGCAAAACTACCGTCTAAACTTTTTGAAATTAATCTTATTAATATTATAAAGTAGTCGCATTATTATTTTAAATATGTACTGCGTTTTGCATTCATTTAGTCAGCCCGTCTGGCGGCAGTAACCACCCCTTTACAGAATACCACCGTGAAATAACAGCACATGTGCTGTTGTGTTTCGGTGAGTGGAGTACCATCAAGTGGACCGTCAGCCTGTCTGTCGATATTACCATAAAAAAGAAATATGTCAAAGACAATTTCCGCAGTGTCCTTTTAAACTATTTATTCAGTCTAAACCAGATATAATTATTATAAAGAGGAAAAATACTATTGTTTGTTTGCATTTAATACCGAACTAGGTACAGAATCGATTTGATAAATTCTTTCATTGTTGGGAAGCTATATTATTAGTGACATAGACTATCTAATGTATAAAATTCTCGTGTCGCGATGTTTGTTGCCAAACTCCTCCGAAACGGCTGGACCGATTTTGATGAAATCCACCCCAATTTTTTTTTTATTTTTTGGCAATACAACGTTTGCCGGGTCAGTTAGTATTTTATAAAGTTACGCGGACAAAGTCGCGTGCAACAGCTAATAACTAATATTTATATGTCTACTCCCAGACCGCGTGGCTCCTCTGACATTAACATAGAGATTGACGTAATACCTTAAAGCTGCTGATGATAATACCAGAGATATACTATTTCGTTGGATAATACATTATGTATTATCATCAGCAATAAACAGCACGTTTTCAATGAACATTGAAACTTGTTACTAAGACACAAGATCCATTTCCCTCTACACGATTCCGCTGTTCTGTCGAAACACTAATTACGTCGTACCCTTCCATTAGAGAGAGACAAATAGTTTGAAGCTCAAATTCACGGGGCAATTGTTCACTAAAATCACTTTGAGACAATCGTAATCTGCGAGTTGGGATTAGTAAGGAGTTTGGGAGTATCTAATTGAATTCTCATTAGAGGCAACACACGATACGCCACAGCGCGCAGCTTTGATTCCCGAAATATAACGATTTTTTTTTAAGAAGTATATAATAAACTAACCTCCAAAGATAATTGATTGGTCACGCTGCGCTCGACTAGATAGAGCGCTATACAAAAGCAATAGCTCCGAAAATGTGGCAACTTTTTATTGTAGTGTGTGTAAAAAATCGTCACTTTTTATCACTTTTTACCCAGTTTTATTATATTTTTATACAGTTTCACTACGCAAACTGGTATTTTATTATGCCTAAAATTTCATAAAACATTCGGCACGTACACATCACAGACAGTTTGCAGTGTGACTGGCTCGGGTACGCCGAATTCGGCGTACTATTTTATGCCGCATTTTACAAGTACGACGGCGGTATCTAGTCGATTGCAGCGAGACCAATCATTTATCATGGTAACCCCCTTATTTCTATTGACTCCAAACAACCTATAGGACTTCAGTATACCTTAATACTTTATTGCAGTATACTTGATGCTGCAGCATCAGGTCAAGGTTACCATGTCATGGAAATACCATCGAAGTAACACTATACCAAATTTGACCATTCCGATCATGTCAACATTCATCCATCAAAACCACATCAAAACCGATCCATCCTTTTGGCAGCTACGATTCAATATAGTTTTTAATTTTAATTAAGTAAGTATGTATGTATAGCTTTTGTCAGTACGTATATATTTAAATCATAGAACAATTCAAAATTAGACAAAAAGAAACAAAATTCGGCGAGCAATTTAAATTTCAAATAGAGAACGATTTCGTTGCGGCAAGTTGGCAATGGCCCCAACCATTACGGTCGGCAACTTGCAAATGATGACCATTCAGAAGTTTACTTGTATTGTTTTTTACTTGCCTTTCCTTTGTTTCTATATTTAAACACGCTTTGAGCCGATTTGCGTTGTAGGTACAGTTTTAAGAGAATTAGGAACTTGGTTACTACATTATTGGGATTAAAATTAATTTTTTTTTTAGGTTTACGAACCATGTATGTGTATTCAGTGTGTAGCCATAAATTCAGTTATGGTTACTCACTGAATACACACAACATAATGTCAAACCTATAACACACCGTTTATGCGTCGGGGGTCGGAGGTTAAAATGTCCTTAATCTTGAAAAACGTAAAGAACCTTTTAAATATTTCCAATCCGTGTAACATCTCATTAATGTTACTATATTCAGGTCAGAAAAGAGGCTTTGATGTTAGCGCTAGTAAACGATTAACCCAGTAACCTAAGTAAAGTTATCCACTTTAATTTTGCATAACGCCAGCGGCGGTTAGGCGAGTTATTTTTCTACGTTTTTCTAGAAAATGTTTCACAAGTTTTAAGGGCAGTCAAGTGCCATCTTCAATGTTAAACAGACGCTAACTTCGTACGAGGCTACCTACGTTGGTATATAGGTACTTATGTGATGTGCTACATTATATGGCTACTACATAATTTTGTTTCAAAAAAAAAACATAGACAATGTGATCAACTGATTACACACATGCATTATAGTGCATTAGCCCACGCGGTCTCAGGAGGGTCTCAAGGTCTCAAGGCACCACGCACAGTCCTCTGCGCTTCAGATTTTCAGATTGTCAGTCCACCTGTGCTTGTACACAGACACTGTAGTGCCTTTTATTTGTTTCACAGGCTCACGCACTTAACGGACAGACTCCCGACACGCAACTAACTCTCACCACACCACGTCTCTCGTCACGTGGACGTTCTGAGACTGTGCTTGATTGTGTGAGTTAGTGAACAAATCCAAGCACATACACTACAGGTACAATCAGATACAGTAGTGATAGATAGACAAAGGATTTTCATGAAACCCTATGTACTGTTCATGTTCATGTCTATACCAGTGGCAATGAGTGTGGATAGGTTGAACGAGCGGTCCAGCTTACGTGGCCGCCATTCGAGAAGCTTTCTTCCGAACGTCTTCGAAAAGCAAGTTCCGCTAAAAATTTTATATCGCTCAGTCCTTACAATTTATTTCTCCTTCCTGCCTTTGTACTTTTGAAAGGGGATTTCTTATATATTTGTTGTTCAATTTTGAAAACAAGTTTCTCTGCACAGGAAAACAGATGTCGAACATTTATTCAATACTGATGGGAAAACTCTGGAAACAATATGGCGCTGTGTCAATAGACCGTTTGTAACCGGATGAAGCCGGATAAAACCCGGATCAGCGAGCTCACTGGAGCGTTATGATGTACGTACCTACATTTGTATTTTATGTACGGGCTGCTATTCCCAACGGGCTACAGTATTGTTTGATACTTAAGTGGCATATTTTTTTCATGTTCACGGATTGTAAAATTCAGTGACAGCTCGATTGAGAGAAAATTTGGATTGCATTTGAATTGTTATTGAAACTTTATTGATGACAAAGTTTTGGCACATCGAGTGATGATTGATAACGCTAGTAATGATTGATGACAAACGTCTGATGTTAAAATTTCGATAAAATATGACTTACAAATAATAAAAACCTATAAAAAAAAAAAAAAAGAATCGTCAAAATCAATTCATTTGGCGGAATAATCGCATAACAAATACATATATAAAATTATTGTTTTTGATTTTTCAAAAAAAAAAGCGCTTAATCAGTTTCGTTGATCGATGTTTATGGATGGGTCTTTTTCATAGTAATGACACTGGCAAAACACTGCAAAATTATACGTGTACTTGAGTACATTGGTTTCATTTTGTTCGAAAGTAGCAACCAAAGCATTAAATGATTATAGTAAACAACTGAGACTACTAATTTCGTTAATCCACCCGAGTAACACGACCAACAAACGAGTCCTACCTACATGACGGCCGATTTTGAGGGAGTGATATTTTTGTTTCAAAGCTTTTGTTGACCACAAACGTCAATGGTTTTGTCAAAAATTTTATATAATTATGACCTATAAAGTATGATCTATCAAACAAAAAAAGAATCATCAAAACCAATTCATAAAATTGACGAAGTAATCGCACAAAAAAACCGGTCGAATTGAAAAGTAACTACAATTCCAGGCAGATTCCAATTTTTTAATGTTATGGTCTTTAAAATCCGCAGCCTTTTAGAGCAAAAACCAGTACCTAGTAATCAGTGTAGAATTCTGAATTCGATTTTACCGTAAAACTTTTATACTCTAGTATTAATGCCCTATAAAAATTCACCGGATTACTTCCCGGATATCCGGAAGCGGTGACCCGGTTAATAAGGCAGTGCATCGTAGCTCCGATGCAATCACAGTATAGAAACCTATTAGTAGTGATAAGGGTTGTATTTTATGGCAACCCCAAATATCATTTATATTACCAATTATTTATCAGTTATTTTCTTTTGTATGAAGTATCTAATAATAATATATTTATCCTTACATCCTTACATAGTATAAAACAAAATCGCTTCCCGCCATCTATCCCTATGTATGTACGTTTAGATCTTTTAAACTACGCAACGTGTTATGCGGTTTCACAAATGAGAAGAGCTTTAAATGAGGAAGATTATATAATTTATATAATTTTCAAAAAAAAACCGTGCTAATCCGGGGTCGGCGCAGATTCGCACTTCACAATTTTTATAATTCTTGAACAATGTAAATGCCATAGACTAAAAATTGGTCTCGCTTCACTCGACAAGACAAAGCAGTCGTAATTGTCAAACACGAAAAAAATTATACGCAAAATTTGGCGTACCGGAGCTAGTCACCACCCAGTCACACTGCAAGCTGTCTGTCATGTGTACATGCCGAATGTTTTATTAAATTTTGGGCATAATTCAAACTAAAATGCCGGGGTGCGTAGTGAAACTGTGTAAAAATAATACCACAAAAAATAAGAAGAACACTGGGATCACATACCATCAGTAAGTATCGTATAATTTCGAAATTTCAACATAAAATAATATGAACCCAAAACGCCATTCAGTGTTGCCGCGTATACAAGAATCAATTTCCCCATGTTTGAGATTTTTATAATGTGAATTTATTGTTTTTATTTTATTTTATTATATAACATATTTCATTTATCTAACCTAGTTATTGGGAATTATTTAGAATCGTGTGGGAAGATTTTAGGGTATTTAAAGGTTAAATTAGTTAGAAATGGATGTTAATTTTATAAAAATATAGTTTTTATGGAAAGGAAATGAGTACAATTAATTTAATAATATTTTAGAACATAACCTAAAATTGTTTACAATACAAATAAATATGTAGGTACATACCAGGTTTGTTGCAACTATCAGCATCAGCATCACTTAAAAACATTATTACAACACACATATTCAGTACAACACATAAATTTTCACTGTTTAAAACTGTTTTCATTTATTTAATTTTGTTGTATCTACTTTTTACATACGTGTTTACTTCAAGTTTAATCTTCAACCACAGAGCCAATGAGCCACAGAGTCATAAACATTACGGAACCTAACCTATTTGTTTTCATCCAGTACAAATGTCTTGTACCTACAACATGTATGTAAATATTGATGTACTATACAAACAATTTGAGGTCATGTTTTAAATTAAAATCTATATAAAATTAATTGTTAATGAATTTCCTCACCATAAAAACAATATTTTTATAAAACTAACATCTATTGTTAAATAATCTCACTTCCAAACACTTTATAAGCCTTCTATATTACTGGTATGTACATATTTCTTTGTATTGTAAACAATTTTAGGTTATGTTCTAAAATCTTATTAAATAGGCCAGTGAATATAGACATTTAACTTTGCACTATCCTACCGATTCAATTTTTTTTTTCTATATGGTTTAGGATCACTTACTGAATATAAAATCACAAAATGGTGACAGATTCCGGTGACAGCACAGGCGCCATCTTGAAAAAACGTTTCTGGCCGATATCTCGGAAACTGCACTTTAGGGCAAAAGTGATAGAGACTATTATTGTAGAGAATACTATTTCGCATCTTTTATTTGTTACGCATTTTTTTGTAAAACTCACCGCTTACGTTTTATGGCTCATTTAATTAACACATTTTTCTATCTCTGCCGATAACTCTTATAATATTGGATTAATCAATAAAATGCATCAATCCATTTTTAAAGATCAATCTATTCCCCACAACTTTTATTTAAAACTTTTTTTTTTAATGTCCATAGTTTTCGAGCTATAAGACGTTAAATGTTGGACTACCAGGTGCAAGGTTTGAATTTTCAAGGTATGCATAGAGTACAATGGTAAAAATTCAACAAATACATTTGAAAAAATATCCCGAATGTTAATGTACTTAACAATGAAAAGTTCATTTCCTTACCTGAGATAGTAACGAATTTTTTTAATTTTTTTATTATTTTATTATTTTTTATTATATTTAGTGCTTTCATTTAAAACTGGTGTGGTGAGTAATTATTATTGATTATGTTACGTTCAGATGTCATAATAAAATGGAAGAAACGGAAAGGGGACTATTTTTACAAATATTTTCAAAATTTATTGTCAGGAAAACAATAATACAAAAAGAAATTAAAAATTATATCAAAGTTTCGAGCGTTTTGGAGGCGGCGGAAATCCAATTGTATCCGATGGTTCCTCTTCTCGTCGGCATTTCTACATTCAACGTCCGATAGCTTGAAAACTATGGACATTAAAAAAAAAAGTTTCAAATAAAAGTTGTGGGGAATAGATTGATCTTTAAAAATGGATTGATGCATTTTATTGATTAATCCAATATTATAAGAGTTATCGGCCGAGATAGAAAAATGTGTTAATTAAATGAGCCATAAAACGTAAGCGGTGAGTTTTACAAAAAAATGCGTAAGAAATAAAAGATGCGAAATAGTATTCTCTACAATAATGGTCTCTATCACTTTTGCCCTAAAGTGCATAGTTTCCGAGATATCGGCCAGAAACGTTTTTTCAAGATGGCGCCTATGCTGTCACCGGAATCTGTCAGCATTTTGTGATTTTACACTCTGTAAGTGATCCTAAACCTTATAGAAAAAAAAATTGGATCGGTAGGATAGTGCAAAGTTGACCAAAAAAAACGACTATATTCACTGTACTATAAATTAATTGTAGACTGATTTCCTTTCCATAAAAACTATGGCTCTTATTCATAAAAATCCCTTATTAGAGGCTTAAAACGTTCAATAGTTAAAACGCTCATAAGACCTTAATAAGCTTATTATAAAATTGCTATTCATAAACGTTCCATAAGCCTGTCATAACTAATATGTCGCTATTAGTTAGTTTATCATTGTTATGTTGCCGTTCTGATGAATTCATAGACAAAAAAGCTAAAATCTGTATCCACGCCCCAAATGACAATAAAGTGATTTTTTTATGTGATATTTTAACATTTCTTATGAAAATTGTAAATATAACCCAATTTACTTGTGTGATAAATAAGTGATTTTGTTAACAAATTTTTGATTCGCAATTAACTATGGAATCCAAAAGTGGATAAAAAACGGCAAAGAAGCCTAAATTGGTCAGAGGAAGATAAAGTGAGTGTTTTTTTTTTTAAATATTTATTTGCCATTAGTTGTGTTTATGTAGTATTTTCTGTTTATTAATTTCTTACGTTTACTTCCGTAGCATCTATTGTTGGAATTGGTGAGGGAGAGAGTTGAAACGATCGAAAATAAAAATACGGACACTAAGTAATTGCAATTACAAAATACAAGCAGCGTGGGCGGATTTACAAGTCAGGTATGTATAGCTTAGTTTGGCAATTGCTAAGACATGAACTAACACATATTTAATGCGTACGTTATTGTTATATTAGATGTTTGTTAAAGTTGTTCATTATTTCCAGCTTCAATAGTAGGTATGTGCAATGGTACCACATGTACCATTACTCAGCTGAAATCCCAGTGGGGCATTTTAAAGATGACCTAAAAACGACAAAAAGTAGAAGAAAGAAAACAAACTGTTGTGACTGGTGGTGGTCCACCGCCGCCAAGGAAGCCAGACAACGCTGAAGATATAAGTTCGTGGCTCCCAAACGAATTCATTATAGATACAAACGAGTTTGATTCAGACCAAATAGATCAGGTAATTTCATGTTTAGCTTTCAAATATTCCCTAACCTAAACAAATTATTTTATTAAATATTTTTTATTTGTTATAAATATATTTATTTTATTATTTTTAAAACACCTTCAACGAATCTGCTCATATTCTTTGGACTGATCGCATGATGCAAATTTAAAACAAAAAAATATTATTATTATTTTATTAGAAATTGTAAGCATTGTTGTCATGAGGGAACCACTTTTATTTTTCTCAAAGTTTTCTAACTGTGAATTTTGAAAATCGGTGCAGTAGTTTTTGAGTTTATCACAAACAGACAGACAGATGGGGCGGAGGACTTTGTATTATAATAATATGTAGTGGAGAAATAATAAATAATTATGTGTGGACAATATCACATAACACCATGACAATGCAAAGTTGATAGTGTGTTATTGCACCACAGCCTTCGGGCTCACATAGCTCTAATATCCTCATATCTATAAAATATTGTATGCCAAATAAACATCCCACATAATATTTTATCACCACACATAATATGTGCTATTTTTATTTCAGCCAGAAAACTGCTGCAAATATTGCGAATCATGAAATGGAGTTTCGGAAGGAGCTTCATGAAGCCCAAATTAAAAATGAAAAGAAGAAAGGGAGAATATTGGACCTAATAGAAATTTTAGTGCAAAAGAAAATTGCTTATTATAAGAAAAAAATAAATTACTTGAAAAATATATTGTATTTTTACTATATATATCACTTATTATGTTATATCTTACATAAGTATGTAATTTAAACTATTATTTGCTAATTCCTTTACAAACAAAAATCAATCAAAATTCAAACTCCACATCAAACGTCAACAGAAATCAGTCAGTCGGTCAGCTGTTTTAAGTCGGCCATCTTGAATTGTTCCCTTATTAGAGGCTTATAGTAGGGTCCATGCTTCAATAACTTTATGAAACACTTATTAAGCGGTTTGCTGCTATTGAACGTTTATGAATAACACTTTTTGGTAAATTTCTTATAACAAGCTAATAAGCCTTCTATAACTTTTTATGAATAAGGCCGTATATTTTTATGAAATTAACATCCATTTCTAACTAATTTAACCTTCCAATACCCTAAAATCTTCCCACACGATTCTAAAGCCAACCCTTATTAACCCTTATTTTTAATAATAACTTGTAAATATTACATGTAAATAAAAAAAAACTATTAAAAATGAGGCCTAATCATTGATATAATACATATTTTCCATTTTTCTATATATAAATATATTTATACATTCCGTTTTAATTTATTGTTCATTTTTAAGTATTTTCTGAGCTATATTTATAACTTAATTAACTAATAGACCACAGCATAAAATATTTTTCCCATTAACTCGGGTAACAGTTAGCAGCTGGTAACACAATTCTTCACGCACACTAGTACACAATGTCAACTGACAATTGTTGCTTAAACACACTAGAATAAAAAACGGCCGCATTTACGGAGCTGTCGTTGTTGTATAGTCCTCTATCTAGTCGAGCGTAGCGAGCGAGACCAATACAAAATCATTGGTAAATGCCTAAAACAAATGGATAGTGTTCACAAAAACACTTCAAAAACGTCAAAACAACACAGAGTAAAGAAGATGCAAGTACTGAGAGTATGTGAATTTCTTTTGTTCACTACAAACTACTTGCTCTGTGGCTTCAGTGTTTGGCTTGTATCCAAACATAATTGTGTCTGTGCGAGTAAATTGGATGAGCACACGTGCATTTGATTGATGCTAGAACCGGTTTCATCCGGTTATTACAAATACCCGGTTGAGATTTGAGTGTAGTTGTTTCATCGGACAAACGTAGTGCAGTACTTAATTGAAACTCTGGAGCAGTCGGTTTTACCGGCAAATCCGGTAATAGGTAACATGAAACCTACCATGAAACAATATAAGCTGATATGTTAGTAGTATGAAATATGAAAATTGGTACACCCTCCTATAAATTGCAAACCTATTGTATATTGTAAAATTAGATCAATTAAACATTTTTTCTTTCTTTCAAATATTCTTTTATTTAAATATTTTTAATTCAAAAATAAGTGTTAGAAAACTAAATAACGAACTATAGAAGAACTAACGACAGAACATAGTGACCGGTTTTAAAAACATGTGTGCCTAGTACTACTGGTTAAATAGGTACTATTTAGAATAAATAATACTTATTTATACGTGAAAAATAATAATAAAATACATTTATTTTATAAGTGAAAAAAAATTGATCTGTGGATAATCTACATAAATTTTAAATGTGGAACAATGTTTAAAAAATAGTCTGTGTACGCAAGGCGCATCGGTGCAGCAAAAGAATCGGCCACCGAGCAACAATCTCATTTTGCGTTCCGTTTCACGGTTGAAATCGGCATCACTGTGTTCAGTGTACAGTTACAGTTTGCGTTCCGTTCCCTCTTTCATTTTGGCTCCGCTTAAATTCGGTTTTCGTATACGTTTCATTTGCTTTCGAATTTTCCTTTAGCCAATAGAGAATACTAATTTATTTTTTTAACTGTTTACGGAGAACTGAGCAAAGCTTAAAAAACTGCTCTTCGACATTTTTTTTTGTTAAGGTCGACAGACAGGCTGACGGTTCACTTGATTAGTAGGTACCGTCGCAGATATATTTATACTTACTAATATTATAAAAACGAAATATTTGACTGTTTGTTTGTTTGCATTGAATAGGCTGCGAAACTACTGGACCGATTTTAAAAATTCTTTCACCTATAAACCTACATTAAGTACATTAAGTATACCTACATTATAAGTGAGTAATATAGGTTATATTTTATAAAATTACGCGGACGAAGTCGCGTGCAACAGTTAGTATTATCTAATATATAAAATTCTCGTGTCGCGGTGTTTGTTGCCGAACTCCTGCGAAACGGCTGGACCGATTTTGATGAAATTTTGTGTGCTTATCGGGTAGGTCTGAGAATCGGCCAACATCAATTTTTTATACCCCTAATGTTAAGGGTAGTCCACCCCAAAAATTTATTTATTATTTTTTCGTAAAACACCGTTTGCCGGGTCAGCTAGTATATTTATACAAAGCTGCATTTTTTTATTGTTCTCTATAACAACTCTATCTTCTTTTTTAGTATAAATTGAAGACTGAAAATTGGAGGCATTTCGCAAACATGATTCCTTTTTAATGTTACCTCTTAATTATCTGTTCAAAAGAGTTCTCATGAAATAGGTACACTCTCAGTTGACCGTTCACAAAGTTTGTTCCATTGCCCTGTTAAAAAGGCAATCTAAAAAAAATCTTTCAACCCTCAGATTGTCCTTTGGAATTGTAATAAAATTTATTCTTAGAAATCGTTCATTAATAAATACTTAGCTTATAGAAATTCTTGTTTACTCTCCCTTTCTCTCTCTCTCTCCGCGTTAAAGATAATTTCAAACTTCCTTTTTGAACAATAATAATCGAGTTAACTTTTGAATTCATTATTTCTCGACGATAAAATTCAGTTAGGGAAAGACTTTGTTAGTTTGAAAATGGAATTAGCCACGGTTGAATGTATTTCTGTAAAATTGTTATGAAGCCCGTCACCCACCACTTAGCTATAATATATATTAATATAAATTATAGCAAGGCATATTACGATTATATTTTCTATACAAATATTGGCACATACGTAGCCTGAGCGTAGCGTTAGCTGTACACTTTTGCTCTTTGCCTGAGTCGCTACGCTGCCTGAGTGGCTAGGGGGGCCCGGGGCCCTAGCCACTTAGGCTACGCTACGCTTGGGAGAAAGCTTTGTGATTGGTCAAAATTTTATGTGGGCGTTACAACAACCAATCACCGGGCTTTACTTCTTTCGTTTCGTAAGTAAGCAAAGGAAGCGTTTGCATTGGTTTGCTCTTGGCTAGGGCCCCAGGGCCATCTTTGTTCGAATGATTACCGGCGCACTCTAGTATTCGCAAGGATGTATTATTACGTAACATATTCTAGTTTCAGAGATGTTGGTAGATGGCGCAATATCTTCTTTATACCAACCGCATACCGTGTGACAATTTTGATTTTACTCCGATAACCTTTGAAATGGTAGCTTTCCAAGTATCAAATTTACTTAGTTTCAGCCTTGCAAATGTATCAGACAGACATATTTACTTTCCCGTTAACAATATTAAGTACTGCAAAGATTTATCCCTTCCGCATATCCGGTTATAGCGGAAGATAAAACCGTAGGTATATCCGGACCACGCTCTGATATATTGTTATTGCCGGCAACTTTCTAAAAAGGCTTCTAGTCCGGCAATAAAATGGGATATAGAACCTCCATAGAAAAACGCATAAAAATATACACCTAAGTTTACTATTAACGATCCAGCCACAAGCTATCTGTCTAAACTTTTCACGCCTTAACTACTCGATCGATCATATCATGAAATTCTGCATACAAGTCGTCACGGAGACTGGGTAATTTCCATTTTTATTGGTATTCAAACTTGTCTACGCTGAGAATTCTACTCTAATGCTAGGGATACACGACGACACTTGACACTAGACACTCACGGTCTTACTACAAAAGATTCAATAAGCACTGTTCAAACATGTGCTTAGTTAGACAAGCATTAAGCATTTAAGCATTGGTCAGCGAGCGTTTAAAATGTCCCTACCACAAAACCTTATTTAGCGCTTGTATTTGTAGACAGTGTTAAAGTACGTGAATGTTATTGAATTATGGCAACCTTGGCAAACATTCATTCAGTCACTCGCCCTGCATTCATGTCGTTTTCATTTTACGCAAATCTGATAGGCGTATAATGATGAATTTTGATTTCACAAGCTATTATTACGGACTATATTAATGATATCAGCAAATTATAAGATTTGAATAAGTAATAAATTACAAAAAATATGTTAGATTATTTATAAAATTTCGTAATACCAATAAATTTTGCGCATAATGGAACGTAACTGACACTGACGTAATTGTCTAATGTGGTCAAATGTAAAGTTTGATTTGTTAAAATTGTTAAAAGTTTGATTTGAGGATCCACCTCTAGCATCACATGGTAGATCATCATTTATTAAATCAGTAATCTTGTTACCAAAGTTATATATTCGAATGGATTAATTCTCTCACGATGTATCATATCTCGAAAATTATCCATGTAATCCATATCCTCCATGACGATATAATCGACATTAAATTTAAAATATCCATACTCATTTATAAAATCAAAAGAAATCTTTAATATTAAGTATACGCAAAACGAAATTTGACTGAACACGTCAGAGGAAGAGAGGCCGTTAACTAGATAGACACTCGTTAAACTAGCATATGGCCGTGGTTAAATATAAATAATGCTCGAGCATTATCTAACCCTAAACAATGCCTAGACACTCTTTTGTAGTAAAGTTTTTTCTAAACTCGTGTTTTAAGCCTGATTAAAGTGTGTTTAATGTTTTTGTGGTAAGACCGTCAGTGTATACAACGACTGTCTATGTGTGTCCACTGCCGCGACACTTAGTTGCAGATGTAGTGTCGATTTCGCTCAGTGTCCGTGTTGCAGCCGTAGTTACGATAGTAACTTATTATTAATCTGTGGCCGTAGAGACAGGACGTGCACGTAGACAGCCAATACACTTAAACCGGGACACTAGATGTATAAACCACATGACAAAAAATTGCTTACCGTGTGGACACAATCGACACTAGTGTCAACATTTGTGTCGAGTGTCAGTGTCGTCATGTATCTGGCGCTTAAGGGCTATTTTAACACTACTACACAAGTATGATTCCATCTTGCTTACTTTGGAGGGAGTGTACTGTGCAACCCTCGTCAATAGTAGGTAAGCCTTTGAGCTTACAAATGATGATTAGTTTCGTAATATGCGGTCGACTGTTAGATATTAATCGTATACGTTCTGCGGACAAGTGACGGATCGCGGCTGCGGTTGACGGCTCGTAAAATAAGGCCACTCGTCTTTATGATGCTGTGGTAGCGTGTCACTAATTCTGCAATTTTGTATATTTTATTTTATGATAATGTCGTCAGACAGGCTGACAGTCCATTGGTAGGCTACCGTCGCGTCTTTATTATGCTTCATTTTCTGAATACATTTAACCTGCATCTTTGCTTCTGTTTTATTCTTTTTCATATTAAGGTCGTCAGACAGGCTGACACTTTATGATTACTGCTGTCGACATTGGTAGGATTAAGGATGAGGGATTAGAAAGGGATTGAAAATGGGCTCTCACCGAAACAGAACACACATGGTCCCAATGGCATTGGGCTTCGTCCCAATCTCCTTGGGACCAAGCCTGTGAGGTAAGTAAAGCAAGGCTCACGTAGGTTGGTAAAGTCCCCCATATAGGTGACCGGCGTACCTCCACTCTCGGGTACGCCGAGGTTCTGACAGAGCGTAGCCCTCCCAGCGCTAGATAGCCGTGGCAGGGCACCGCGTACCCGCCCATCAAAGTCGTTGAGTCTTAGCCAGTACGAATCCGACATAACCCCGCAGTGTCCCCTGCACTGCTTATTGTATGTGTGTATGGATGTTTGTAACTCTTTCACGCAAAAACTACTAAACCGATCAGAATGAAATTTTGCATACACGTTGTCTGGGACACCAGAAAGGACATAGGGTACCTTTCATCCATAACGCGGACGGAGTCGCGGGCACCAGCTAGTAGAATATAATTTATGTGATACATAAAAGTCAATATAGTGAGTGTATGTATACATATATCGGTAAGATAAAAGCAAAGTCGTACAACAACTAAAGGCCAAAGTTGACTTTGCATAACAATCCCGGTTAGTGTTATCTGAATTCCCACAGGAGTGCGTATGTGTACCTAAGTATCGAAAATGCTGATTTTGCCAAATATGCCTGAAGGAAGATCGTGTCGCTGTACCATTGTTTGTATTTCATTTGTATTGTTTACCAATTAACTATGAGACGTTCGGATAGAAATTATTGACTATCATGATTGTCAATTTTATGCACATAAATAAAACCACATCTATGTCAAGATATCTATGTCTGTGGCCAATATACATACACATATATGAAAATAAAAATTGTTGCTAAGCACAAACCTCGAGAACGACTGAGTCAACTAAATAAGTATTGTAATAAACCTTTCTAAGTACAACCTACACTCCAGACATTTGATGTTTCGCGTAGCATTGAAATGTATTTCGAGATTTTGCTCCATTGAAAACAACTGCCATTATCAGGAAGGTATAATGAACAGGGCTTTCATAAGCATGATTTGTAAGGGATCTCTCTTTGTAATCGGTAAAAGGATTAAGATATTTCGCGGAATGAACTAATGAATTACATTTGGGTATACGAAATGAAATGTTCGTATAACTAGTCATGTTGTTACTCAAACTTAAGTCGCGTTTTCACTAGGAGATATTTGTTTACTCTACCGCCCGCTTCATACTGAGAGGCACGGCGCACTTTGGCAGTTCGGGTGCGCCGTCCCAATGAGCAGTGTCCAGTTACGGACTCCGCGGCGGAGTTGCGGAAGAGTGTTCGCCCGACCTCGCAACTTCGCCTATAGCGGACGTGGAAGACGCCAAGAGGTTTAGTCGGTAGGTCTTCCCCAATACTATCTCAGGGCAGGAGTCCGATATAACCCATCGGTCTGTCCCCAGACCGGTGGGTATCCATGATGGATTCCTCTTGTAAAAAAAAGGGGATATTTGTTTCCGGCGGAGTTGCGGAAGAGTGTTCGCCCGACCTCGCAACTTCGCCTCATAGCGGACGCGGAGGACGCCGAGGTTTACTCGGTAGGTCTTCCCAAATACCATCTCAGGGCAGGAGTCCGATATAACCCATCGGTCTGTCCCCAGACCGGTGGGTATCCATGATGGATTCCTCTTGTAAAAAAAAGGGGATATTTGTTTCCGGCGGAGTTGCGGAAGAGTGTTCGCCCGACCTCGCAACTTCGCCTCATAGCGGACGCGGAGGACGCCGAGGTTTACTCGGTAGGTCTTCCCAAATACCATCTCAGGGCAGGAGTCCGATATAACCCATCGGTCTGTCCCCAGACCGGTGGGTATCCATGATGGATTCCTCTTGTAAAAAAAAGGGGATATTTGTTTCCGGCGGAGTTGCGGAAGAGTGTTCGCCCGACCTCGCAACTTCGCCTCATAGCGGACGCGGAGGACGCCGAGGTTTACTCGGTAGGTCTTCCCAAATACCATCTCAGGGCAGGAGTCCGATATAACCCATCGGTCTGTCCCCAGACCGGTGGGTATCCATGATGGATTCCTCTTGTAAAAAAAAGGGGATATTTGTTTCCGGCGGAGTTGCGGAAGAGTGTTCGCCCGACCTCGCAACTTCGCCTCATAGCGGACGCGGAGGACGCCGAGGTTTACTCGGTAGGTCTTCCCAAATACCATCTCAGGGCAGGAGTCCGATATAACCCATCGGTCTGTCCCCAGACCGGTGGGTATCCATGATGGATTCCTCTTGTAAAAAAAAGGGGATATTTGTTTCCGGCGGAGTTGCGGAAGAGTGTTCGCCCGACCTCGCAACTTCGCCTCATAGCGGACGCGGAGGACGCCGAGGTTTACTCGGTAGGTCTTCCCAAATACCATCTCAGGGCAGGAGTCCGATATAACCCATCGGTCTGTCCCCAGACCGGTGGGTATCCATGATGGATTCCTCTTGTAAAAAAAAGGGGATATTTGTTTCCGGCGGAGTTGCGGAAGAGTGTTCGCCCGACCTCGCAACTTCGCCTCATAGCGGACGCGGAGGACGCCGAGGTGTGTTTAGTCGGTAGGTCTACCCCGATACCATCTCGGGCTACACGAAATATACGTGTGCCGCGCAATCGCACGCGATGTCGCCCGTCTCTTTGTACTTAGATGTCACATCTACGTGTCGCGGGACATGTCTCTAGTCGCTAGCCGCTGAGGAGTTGGGTATCCCGCAGACTACCTAATGCTGCAGCATAAGGTCAAGATTATCATGTCATGGAAATATCAATCAAAGCTCTGGAAGCTAGTGAATCTAGAAAATGGGCTGTTGGTCTCCATCATCCCGATCAGCTTTCAAAAAAATATATACGGATCAAAATCGATCGGCAGCTGCAATTTCACAGACATACACACAGACACACACTTCAAACTTACAACACCCAGTTTTTGCGTCAAGGGTTGAGGGTTAAATCGTAAATGTTCGGCGATATGTCTCTGCGATCATATTTTCTCCTATTGAAAACACGGCCTAACTCTGACGCTGATTTTCATAATTCACGGGGTAATTAGTGTAACGGTATTTTAAATTGGGGTAATGTAGCAACATTATTTTGTTTTTGTTAAGCAAAAATAAACACTATTTTTGCTTAACAAATACATGCCATTCATGCCATTTACAAGCTTGACCACAGAGTTCCATTAAGAGGCATTAAGGATTCATATTCATATTATTATTCTTCTTTGCAATATTATATTTATAAAAATATTTCTATTTATGTACTATATTAACCGCGCCGTTATTTTCAATGCATAAAAACACAAAATCACTTGTGCTGTTATTTTTGGCTCATAAGAACACATTTAGCACAATAATACATACCAGCGATCTTAAGTTAAACGCGCTGCTATTTTCAATTCATAGAAACACAACAGCACTTGTGCTATTAGTTATCGCTCATGAGAACACAATATAGCACGTGTGCTGTTATCTTAAAGGTGGTCTGATGTAATTAAAACATCACCGAAAGTACTTGTTAAAACACAACAGCACATGTGAAGTTGTGTTTCAATACGTGAGTAATAACAACGCATTTATTGTCTGTCGATGTGTGACTAAACATACTATGTTGTATGATAAAAAAAACAGCACAAGTGCTGTTGAGGTTCTATGCTTCATATAAACAGCACTTCATTCAGGTTTCCAAAAAAAACACTTCAGTGTCAAAGTATAATAAATGGGTACAAAAATTTTTTTTACCGTACCTAGAGAGAAAATATTCTAAATAGAATATTTTACTCAAAGGAAACTTTCATTTATTTAAAAAAGAGAACAAAACTGCATTCAAAGATTTTTGAAAATACATTTGCCCCACCCGGGAATCGAACCGGGGCTAACACACCGGGCTAAATAATAACCTGTACTAAGACCAAAACAAAAACATTAATATTAACTAGTTATTGCACGCGACTTCGTCCGCATAACTTTATAAAATACTAGCTGACCCGGCAAACGTTGTTTTGCCAAAAAAAAAATCGGGTGGACCACCCTTAACATTAATTTAGGGGTATAAAAAATAGATGTTGGCCGATTTTCAGACCTACCCGATAAGCACACAAAATTTCATCAAAATCGGTCCAGCCGTTTCGGAGGAGTTTGGCAACAAACACCGCGACACGGGAATTTTATATATATTAGAAGTTTTAGCCTATATCGCTGATAATATAGCTTCCCAAAAGTGAAAGAAATTTTCAAATCGTACCAGTAGTTTTCGAAATTATTCATTACAAACATAAATATTTTCTCATAATTAATATTAATATAGATAGGTTACTATAGTATTTTTTTAAATTATATTAACGATTAATTTTGGTAGGTAATAATTAGTGTAGAAAAAAAAATTTCAGGTTAATGATGATTGAAGCGTTTTTGAACATTAATTAATGAATTAGGTAGGCTTACAGTGAACAAGTTTTTGCTATACGATAAACCTTTTATATTTGGATTAAATTTAATGGATTTTTTTTATTTAAAATTAACATTTTTTTTTTTAAATAATTGCAAATTAAATATTAATAATATTTTTTTAATGAATTATATTTTTTTAAATATGTAATCTTTTTAATTTTTTTAATACAGAAATTAAAGATTATACTTACTTACTTTTACTTTTTTATTATTATTTTTCAAATAATCTTTTTGATTTTTGTAATAAAACAAATCTGTGTCTTATAACACTGATTGTTTTATTTTTATAATACACACTCAATTGTTTTAAATTAAGAAAGATTTAATTAATATTACCTACACACTTTATAAATCCAAATTTTACTTTTAAATGAAACAAAAGGAAAGTAATTGCTTTTTTTTTTGCAATGACAATACACAATCAGCAGCCTATTGAATAAATTCGAACGGACCGAACGAAAGCTTAATCAAACATCTCATCGAATATCAAAATAACTCACCCATGACCAGCGAAATCGCCAGGAAAACGGCCAGTAGCAGATTGTGTTTGATCATTTTTTTTTTCAGCCAATCACAAACAGCACTCAAATTTAGAACATTTTTCGAATCGCGAACCGGTGTGCGGAGGTAACGCGGGCATTCGCTTCGCGCACTAAACGCGGTCTGTCAGACGCTCGCGAGGTGGCCGGTGGGCTGAAACGGGCTGAAACGGGCTGAAACCCTCCACCCCTGAATACTACCTTGACGGGGACACACGGCTCCGTAAAACAGAGCCGGGGGTGTATTGCGATCACTTGATCCCACTGTGATAATACCATTTGGTTAATTATTCTGATTTTTTTATTAGAGATGTGTTTGCTCTTCTAGCTGTGTAACGAAGATAAGGCCTGTGATTGAGCGAGCTCACGCAGAAGGTTCCTATTCATGAGAACTTTGAAGAAAACTCTGGTTGTTGGCCAACCCATCTCTTATAAAAAAAAAAAAAACTGAAAACATTTTGAGCGAAAAGGGAAGTTCCAAACCTTGGCAGTGCGCATTAAATAAATATGTAAATGCATAAAAAAATTTTTTATTAATTTAATAGTTAAATCCTACTAGCATTCCGCTCCCGGCTTCGCCTAGGATGTAATTTTTTTTAGATATATACAGCGATTTTATTTTATAACTAGCTGTTGCTAGTTACTCTATAAAATATAGCCTGTGTTACTCGCTGATAAATGTAACTTCCTATAGTGAAAGAATTTTCGGTCAAGTAGTTTTTGAGTACTTAGTTTTCTTTTTTTTATTATAATAATTATATCAGTACTCGTATTTCCTTTCACCTTTCCTTCTCTTTTTATATCTGGAGCACTACTTAGTATCAGAAAAAAACTTGCTAATTTTTAATAAATCTTTGTCATAGCTACAAATTTAAATTTGAGTCATAAAATTCGTAAATTTTAGTCGTTCCTCTTAGTCGTGGACCAGATGAGAGTTTGTAATACCCCCCTGAGTCCGGGTATAATTAAAATCAGATAACTGATCGGAATCTTGTTAGCATCAAATTGTGTTACGTGCATTGCGTTCTACGAATAAATAATAGGTATTTGCGTTTACGAAATTGCGTACAGATTGTTAGGGATAAACAATAAGCCAATCATTTTCAGGTGACATAGCATATTATCATAGAGTAAATAGTAAGTAGTAAGTATCATAAATATTTACTCTATGATATTATGAAAAAAAAATACACGCTTTTAAGCCTGTATTTTGGAAATTTTAACCCAGATTCATGTTTGTCAATTATTTCATAACGTTCGGCACCCAAGGATACATTGTTTTCTGCAAATAAAACGCACATACCTTCCTCGTTTATCGCTCTTTTCGTTAGTGAAAACTGTATCAAAATCGGTTATGTGATTTATAGGACGTTACTTAGTGGAGAAACAGACCGACCGACCGAAGATTAAAAGAGCCAATGATATAAGGGCCAAAAAACAAAAAAAAACTTACAATATAACAACAATACTCTTGTATAAAATAAAGGCAGCGTGCTTGTCTCCAAATATATCACAACTACCTGCCAGTCTAAATACAAGTCTTAACAAACATATTACGTTATAGTGCCGCCATCTGTGTAGCTTTTACGGAAATAATTCATTCTCACTTTCTTGCAAACACTGACTCTTATAAGTTTGTACAATGTTCGTTAGATGGCGCTATAATTATATAAAATGTTTTCAAAGAATATTTTGCTGAATTACAATTTTTACGAAAACGGACTAAACATTTTTTTATAATTCCAAAGTGAGCACTTTAGACTTGCATTTGGGACTAGCTGTTGCACGCGACTTCGTCCGCGTAACTCTATAAAATACTTGTAGCCTATGTTATAAGGCCTTTGGAAAAATCCTTTACCTACTCGCTGATAAATTGTTAGCTTTCTATAGGTGAAAGAATTTTTAAAATCGGTCGAAGTAGTCGTTTTTGAGTTTATTCATTACAAACAAACAAGACTCTAATGTACCTATATTTTAACTTGGCGAAAGCACAAGGGATAGCATGTGTTTTCCTAAATACCTATTGTCTTGGGATCGCAAAGCTATACTTTTTCCAATTCCGGAGGAGTTAGCGAATACGTAGACAGACAGACGCAAAAAGCGACTTCACATTATACTAAATAATGTATAAAAACGTTACGAAAAAACATATAATATCGCTATGAAAAAAGTTAAATTTAAATAAATTCTGTGGAATATAATAAAGATAAAAACCTAATTAATTTAAGTACATATATTAAATTAAACATTAGGTGTTATCAAATTAAAATGTTTAAATGCGATAAGGATAACCGGGTTGCATATAAATCGCGATAGATATATTGGATTTATGCGATTATTAATTAAAAATTTGGTTAAAATGACCGCGTTTTTTGCATTGATATTAATTTTACTCTTAAACTCCAGTTTAAGCTTTGTTTTAGGTAAGTTTATAATCCATGAGAATTTCCCAACATTAAAAATGTGTGTCTGTGTGTTAAATTATTAATAATTTACTGTTACAGAATTAGAAACAGATGAACCTACAGAAGTGTTGACATGGCCGACATCCTATCATTTCAGAGGAGAAAAACTCGACATACACAACGGGTTTACAAGGCCATTTGAAATATGGTATGAGTTGACTTCTTTATTTAATGGCTTTTACATGGTGCCAGCCAGGTGCCAGCTAAGTATACAGCCAGTTGCAGAAACGTTAAATTATAAAGTCACCCTTAAAACCTAAGGAATCATTAGTTTTGCACAAAGCTACATTAACGTCAACTTTAATGCTCCATTAAAATTTAACTAAGGAAGTGTCAAACAAGACCTTATCTTTATCTTTAAGAGAAAAAGCGTTGCACAAAGCGACGTTAGCACCTGTAAAGGAATCTTTAAAGGGGCCGTCAATCGTTTTATGAAACGTCTTTAAAGTTAAGGCGACTTTATAATTTAAAGAACGTTTCTGCAACTGGCTGATAATCTCATAAATAAACCAATACAGTTAATGACTATGAGAATATTTATTTAACAGATTTATAATAATCATTTGAGAAACAGAGTCTGTCACGGATAAGGAGGCGATAAAAAGGTTTTTTTATGTCAAGGTTGGCACACAGGTTGGCTCCACTAGATGGTAAGTGGCTACAACTTACCATCAAGTGGTACACAAGCAAGCAAGTGCGCTTCCGACTACAATAGGTTAAATAGGATAGGGAAATGGACTCTGGCATATCTTACTCAGCACATATTCTATATTATATATATGCTGTGGTCTTCTATGAGAGTGTGTTTACTGCCGCCAGACGTACCTAAGACATATTAATATAAAAAAAGGTAGGAAATTTTACAACTATTCAACGCAAGCGCTTTTAGCAACCTCTAAGTCTTTTGCTATAAGTAAAAGTCCCTTTATAAGGCGACAGAACTTTGATGATGTCTATAGAGCGTTTAGGCCAGTAAATATAGAATTTAAGTTTGCACAATTTTTTTTTATAAGGTTTGGGATCACTTACTGAGTATAAAATCACACATATCCTACCGAGCCATTTTTTTTTAATAAAAAAAAAATATAAAATATAAAAAAAATAAAAAATATATACATATAAAAAATAATTACAAAAAAAATTTGGATAGTGTAAAATTGACCCGAAAAAACGTCTAACGTATTTACTGACTCTTATTCAGGTACAATGCAGATGAAAATAAATCGCGCATAGATTTCGACGGAGGAACTGTCAAAAATTTTTACTACGCTGAAACTGAAGATGAATTCGGTTTAAAATATTCGGTAAGACAGCTTAACATGATTCGACATATATAACTATTAATGCTCTCAGAGTAGGTACGTCTATATATACGAGTATTTATATATAAAAATGTGGTTTTTGTATTACTTACTCAAAAACTAGCCGACGGATTGACTTGAATATGCAATCTATTTTTTCAATATCTATTTTTTCGGGTAATAATTATAATCTCGATAGCGAGAAAATCGCTTCTTTTACGGCACTCTCTGCCGAAAACGAGAAGAACTAACTCGACAACGAGAACCGCTGTCACAATTAAAGTGGAAGTTAGCCGTTGCTAATATGGCAGCCGAGTTAATATAAGACTGAGCCACAGCGAAGCGTGCAAGGGTATAATTTCTTCGAAGGTTGAACTAGTATTTTTCATAAAATTTATAAACATAATTAAATAAATGTCCAAATAAAAAGTCAACAAATAATCAGGTAATATTTATACACAGATATTTCCAGTGACAACTGAAGAAGAAACGAATGAAATAATTTGTAGTAGGTCTATTCATGATGGAGATGCATTGAACTTCTTGCCGGATACGGATGACTTTGTTTTTACTGGTAAAATCACTATTTAAAAAATTTCTATAAATTATTACTAGCTGACCCGGCAAACATTGTTTTGCAAAAAAGAAATTTGGGTGGGCAACCCTTATCACTTAGATATAAAAAAAATCTATTCTCAGACTATTCTCAGACCTACCGAATATACACAAAAAAAAATTCATAAAAATAATTAATAAATAATCCCATTTCGGGGGAGATTGGTTACAAACACTGTGTGATACGAGAATTTTATATATGCACTAGCTGGCTACCGCGACTTCGTCCGCGTGAAAAAAGTAACCTATCCTGTGTCCGGTACGTCTAAATGTTTATCTACCATGTTTCATGACGTGTGACCTCATCCTTACTAATATTATAAATGTGAATGTGCTGAGCTTGTTTGTTTGTTTGTTACGCATTCACGCAAAAACTACTGAACCGATAACCATGAAATTTTTCATACACGTTGTCTGGGACACCAGAAATAACATAGGGTACCTTTCATCCAGAATGCGGACGAAGTCGCGGGCACCAGCTAGTTACATAATAAATATCTGACGTTGTTGATTAAAATAACAGATTTTGCTAATGATTTTGCTAAATTAAATTGCTTGCTAATGAGCACTTTTAATAATAAATAAATTTTATATTAATAAAAATAGTATGACTATAATTTGATAACGAATTTATATGCATTTTGATGACGTAATCTCGTGACACAGTATCGTTAGCGACACTGGTTCCTGCGCATTAGCACTTTTCGGGTATTATAGCGATCATATCAAAGATAATTGATTGGTCTTGCTGCGCTCGACTAGATAGAGCACTATACAAAAGCGATAGCTCCGTGAATGCGGCAACTTTTTATTGTAGTGTGTGTAAAACATCGACACTTTTTATCACTTTTTACACAGTTTTATTATATTTTTACACAGTTTCACTACGCAAACTGGCATTTTATTATGCTCAAAATTTAATAAAACATTCGGCACGTACACATCACAGACAGTTTGCAGTGTGACTGGCTCGGGTACGCCGAATTCGGGGTAGTATTTTTTTGGGGCATTTTACAATCTAGTCGAGCGCAGCGAGACCAATCATTCATCTATGGATCATATTTTATTTATCATCAATTGAAACCATTGTTCTAACAGGAACTGAAGAATTGAATGGCAAACAATTGCAAGTGTGGAGTTCTGTCTACGAGATAGACGGTGAGGATAAGAGTGTTGGGACTTTATATGTGGAAAGAACCGAAGATGGATTCGACATACCTGTTCAGTAAGTAAACAACACTTACCAGTATAATGCTGAAATCTTAGGCATCGCTTTAAAGACTTTTAAATGCTTTAAAGGTTCTACTTTCAATATCACGGATACAATGTTTGTGTTCACACACATTATTAACCACAGTATATCAATGACACGACTATTGTCTTCTGGACATTTATCATTTTTAAATTAATACTTATTTACTATAAAATGTGATATTAATTGTAGTGTCAAAAATAAAATCAAAATTTTATTGTTTGTATTTCTAAGTTAAAATAAATAATTATAATAAAAGTGACGGCGAAAACACACATGTTGTGTTCATGCCAATTCTTACTCTAATGGTGTGGACACAGCAGTTGTGTTCAGTTGAATAGCACTTGTGATTTCTTTGATTTCGTACAGGCAGTGAATGTGTTGATTTCTTTTTAGATATAACAAAAAAAATTACAATTTGTGGTCTGGTGCGATTGAAGGTATTTCAACTACGAACTATTACCAATTTGAACCAACAATTAACCCAGACGATCTCCAAGTCGACGATGGTAAGTTTTAAATAGATTTTAAAATCTTTAAAAGTAACAAGTTATTTTGTGAAAAGTACTCTATTGACAAAATAAAAGTCTCATCGATATTAGTTCAGCATTTCAAGGTCGGATCCAATCTGTCATACTCTGCAATAGAATTACTTGGATTTTTTTTGTCCAATCTGTTCTAACTAAGCTAACACAAAGAGACAGATATACAGACAATGCATGATTTATGTTTTTGTGTTAATCTCATAATGCTAAAAAAAATTTTTTTTAATTGTAAAATTACTTAGAAACATTTGAATTTTATTAAGATAAAGATTTTTGTATAATTTAAAAAAAAAATCCTTCCCATGTACAGGTTGGAATCGAACATTTCTTGTACCCATACATATGTAGATACATATATTGTAGAAACTTATATCAAAAATGCCCCTAACTAAGGGAATCAAATTTTGATTTTTTTGGTAATTTTGACCTACTTAGTAGCGAAGAATTCAACATACGCCGCCCGAGAACAAAATGTTTTGGCCTCGCGTGACACACACACTTAAGTATTTTGCAAAATTACAAAACAAAAAAGAAGACAAAATTCAAAGCCAACTGTTGTTTTTGAAATAAAGTGTAATGAAAATTATTATATTTCTTTTTTTTTTCAGATGCTTACAATTGCGATGAGATGATGTTCGGTCAAAATATGGAAAATGACTTCAAAGTGGTCCACCCTGAAAATCCCTATGATTTGGATTTGGCTTTCAACAGGTAAGCCTCAATAAAAGTTACCTTATTTTTCTGAATTTACATAAACTATGTAATGTCTTGGATTTTTACAGTCGGCGGTAAAAATCAAAGAATTCTATATAAAATTCAGCCGTGATAAATCAGCACTTATGCTGTTTTATACGTATAGACATTCATTGATAATATATGTACGTAAAAAGGCAAACATATAATATAACAGTGTTTCTTATTTTCTTTTTAATAATAATTAGAAATATTATTTCAAATTCTTAATTTTTCAGCACCTTTTTTATCTTCTATAACCGATCTTTTGATTACATCGTCAAAACTAGATTTTTTTTTGGTGATTTTATTTAAAAATTGTTAGTAAGTTAGTTTGTTGTAGCAAATCATATGTAAAGGGTTTATTAAAAAACTAGCTGGTTCCCGCGACTTCGTCCGCGTTCTGGATGAAAGGAACCCTATGTCCTTTCTGGTGTCCCAGACAACGTGTATGCGAAATTTCATGGTGATCGGTTCACAAGTTTTTGCGTTACAAGTTACAAACATCAATACATCCATACAAACTTTCGCATTTATAATTTTAGTACAGATGTTTTTCATTTCAGTTACAAGAAACATCACAAAAAGAATTATATTGGATCGGAACACAAAAGAAGGCAATCGATATTTCACGAAAATTGGAGGTACGATAAAAAAAATGTGTACCGGAGAAACTATAATTTTGAAATCAAAAACACAAAAACACCATATATTTTTTTTTCAGACGAGTGTACTACCACAACCGCCAGAACCTTGGTTATAAATTGGCCCTCAATCAGTTCGCTGATAGAACTGAAGAGGAACTCCAACACCTGACGGCCACCCAACCTTCGGACCCTAAGGAGTTGGGAACCGAGCCGTTTTTGACTTCTTCCGAAGTCAAGGCAATAGTTGAGAATCTACCTGAAGAGCTGGATTTGAGAGAGGAGGGCATCATAACGCCTGTTAAAAGTTAGTGGAAATCAAGCTTTACCACCATTCACCATCTGCTTTACCACCTTTTCAAGCTCTTTCACCATCTGTCAAGTAGGCTAATCGTAATTTAAAGTCATCTATCACCGGTAATAATTTAGCTGATATAGGTACGTTTGTTTGTACGGTAACAGTCTCAAACATTAAAAAAAAAAAAAAAAAAAAAATACATGAAATTAATTCTAAAAGTGGGTTATTACCATATGGACAGATTTTCCTGTGCAACTATCAGCCGTTGCAGAAACGTTCTTTAAATTATAAAGTCACCCTTAAAACCTAAGGAATCATTAAAGTGTTGCACAAAGCTACATTAACGTCATTTTTCAAATCGGCCAAGTTAGTTTCGGAGCCTATTCAATTCAACAAACAAACAAACAAATATTTCCTCTTTATAATATTACTTAGTAAATTTAGATGGATGGTCTACATAGCTTAAATAATTCAATGACTAAAATTATAGATATATGTATATTTTAGATCTTTGTCTTCCTCTCAATGTAATATCAATATCCGACAGATCAAGCAGCTTGCGGTTCGTGCTGGGCATTTTCCACTACTGCAGCAATAGAGGGCGCCATATCTCGTGCTAACGGCGGTCGAACTCTTGATCTTAGCGAGCAATCGCTTGTGGACTGTGCCTGGGGGTGAGTTGCTACAATTGATTTTTTAAAAAAAATTTTACGTTATGATCGTCAGACCTTGACGACGGTCCCCTTGATGCTATATGACTACGAGCGCCTATAACACAAGCATTGCAAAGGCTTTTACATCTGTTACTCAATCACCAAACCACATCACACTCTCTGATATTTCACGGTGATCTTCTGTAAATAGATGGCCACTGCCACCAGATGTGTAAAGAAAAAAATGTAAACAAAATATGTAAAAAATGCTATTTTGTTAACAGATTCGCAAACGCCGGATGTCTGGGCGGCCACTTGGATGGTGCAATGAAGTATGTCTTGAAACACGGTGTACCAACTGAGAGGGACTATGGTGAATATTTGCAATCGGTGAGATTTAAATTCTGTAATAGTCTTAATAGTATAATATGTAGTCCTGCCTGATTTTTTTTCAGACAAGACAATTAAGTTAGACGATACAATTAAGTTAGAAACACGACCCCTTCAGATGGTTGCTAAATCCATGGCAAAATAACAAATTTTTATAAGTATAGACTCAATAAACTAATTTACACCGCCATCTATTAGAAGCTTCTGGAACTTGCAGAATCTTGTATGAAAATTGGTTTATGGGAGTAAAATCAAAATTATCACACGTTCTATTTTATCTTTGAAGTTTCAGAGATAGTGCTCCATCTACATAATATCACTGAAACTAGAATATGTTACGTAATAATACATCCTTGTGAAGAGAGATGGCGCTGATATCAATTTTGTTCGTAAGGAGTAAACTCCAGTCGTGCGTTGGAGCTGACACACACACTTTTTTTATTTTTCTTTATTATAGTTTGTCTTGGCATCAAAAAGTATATGTACACAATGAAAGCAGTTTCATTCAGTTTCCCTTCTGAATAAGAGGTTTAATAGAGCCTAGCATCATTATCAATCCCTATAGGTAAATCTGGTATAGTACTATTACATTTACAAAACACACACTGAAGGTATAGTAACTAACTTTATTGTTTTTGTGGGTTTTTTTAGTATTTTGAATTTGACATGTAGTAATTGTATATTTGACATAGCTGTTAACTAATTGTACAAAAATTTAAATATTTGCACACCTGTACACAGGTAGAAAACTTGATGTACTACATTAATATAAATATGAATATCCTGCTGTAACCAAGTATTCTTGCAAATAAATTATTATTTGCAAATAAATTATTATTATTATTATTATTATTTTAAATGCGAAAGTTTGTATGGATGTATAGGTGTGTGTAACTCTTTTACACAAAAACTACTGAACCGATCACCATGAAATTTTGCATACACGTTGTCTGAGACACCAGAAAGGACATAGGGTACCTTTCATCCAGAACGCGGACGAAGTCGCGGGCACCAGTTAGTCTACCATATTTTATTCGATGTAAAGTGCGTGTGATAGAACGCGTCTCCTAACCTTTGGTTTCCAGGAAGGCTACTGTCACATCGAAAACATGACGACAATGTATGAAATACGTGGCTTCGGAGCTGTCACACCGAACAGCGAGAACGCGCTCAAAGCAGCCCTCTACAAATATGGTCCTGTTGTGGTCGCCATACACGCCGGTGTTAACTTGAAGTTGTACTCGAGCGGAATATTTTACGATGTTGATTGGTAAGTTCAGGGCCCTAATTCTCTAACACCATTTGGCGATTGCTTACTTCGAAACCGATATCTACTCCCTCCCTCCACTTGGCTCCCACGTCTAGGATCCCATGGGATCCTAGGATATTTTTTTTGTATTTTGGCTCCCATGGGATCTTAAAGTAATTTTTTATTTCCTAATCGATAAATAATCTTCGTAAATTGTTACGATATCTACTAGATTTTGCTAAAAAGTTATTCTCTTACATATATATAAGTAAATGCAATGATAAGACTAGGATAAGACATTGATGTGTTTTGGCAAGGTCACAAAAGCGTGAAATCATCATTTGCCATACAGAATCAGCCAAGAGCATACCACAATGCAAACGCTCCCTTTGCGTACTTATGAAACGTTAAAAAATAAAGCCCGGTGATTGGTTGTTGCACATAAAATTTTGACCAATCACAAAGCTTTTCTCCCAAGCGTAGCGTAGCCTGAGCGTAGCGTTTACGACTGTACGTTTGCTCTCGGCTGGGGCCCTAGGACTCTCTTCTACACATTTGCATTATAACTTCAACTTTCAACTTTCCAGACTTAAGTAAGTAGTAGTTTTGGCTGTGCGTCGATAGTCAGGACAAACAATTTTATAAATAGACTCGTACTTAGATTACTTAGTAGCTTACATTTACAAGTGACGCCATACTTCTCCCAAACGGTGCTGGCTGAAAATGAGCGCTGCAGGTGCTTGTCTAGCATCTCAGCACAATGCTGAGTAGTCTTTGGCTTAGCCAGTATCCGATTCACTGGCGCGACACACACATCTTTTTCCTGATTATTAATTTCTGTTTTGTGGTTCTTGTATTATGGTTGTGTTTTTGTGCTGCGTAAATAAAATTATTTCTTTCGTTCTTAATCAAGAAAAACAGGGCAACTCAGAAAAGAAGAACTTGATTTTAGATAAATAAATAAATAAATATCTTCACACATTCCACACAGCACCATCTAGTTCCACACTAAGCAATTTAATGCTTGTATTATGGATACCAGACAGTTGATATATTACATACATTACTTTTTTTTGTAAATACATAAGTACATATTATAAATACAAAACATCCATGACTCAGGTACAAAGGTAAATGTTAGCACATAAACATTTGTCCCTAGCGGGATTCGAACCCGCGACCGCTTGGTTAACAGCTAGGGTTACTAGCCACTAGACCAAACGTGTCGTCACATTACATAAGCAACATCATAGGTGCTGCAATTATGGTACCGATCTTAGTAGGGTTTAGGATAAGGGATTAGAAACAAATAGTAATAGGATGGATTCATTCATTCATTCATTCATTCATTCAAGGGAGTGGTTACTGCGACCCCGTGAATGAATGACTTTTTATTAAAGCGGTTATTACACTTTTCAATTTGTAGGAAAACCAATTTAGAAACCTAAGTAGTGAACTTAATGATCACAATACACTAAATTGATTTCTAAATCGAATATAATAGAGTTGAAAATGGATAATAGAATCTAAAATCTAAATTAGATCCAATCTGTTTTAGTTGCGATTACACCTTCCGATTTCCTAAATTGGATTCCTACAAATTGAATAGTGCAATAACTCTGCTTTAATCACTTTTTGATTTAAATTTATATTTTTTTAAATTCTCTTGTAAAAAGAAATAGTCTATTTTATTCACATTCAAATTTTTTTACAGTGGTCGTCAAAGAGTGAACCATGGTGTCACCGTAGTGGGTTATGGAGTGAGGGATGGTACGAATTACTGGATTGTGAAAAACTCATGGGGTCAAGACTGGGGTGAAGATGGGTACGTCCTTATGTCAGGCAAGGACAATAATTGTCGCCTTCTAGATACGCCTTACTACGCCGTTGCTTAATTTTAATAAATATTTTTTTTAAATAAACTGCACGTGCAAGCAATTATGATTTTCTTTTATTTTTGGAATACAATAACAAAGTACAATGATACTTAACTTTCAATGATAATGGATTGGTCTCGCTGCGCTCGACTCGATAGAGCGCTACACAAAAGCAATAGCTCCGAAAATGTGGCAACTTTTTACTGTAGTGTGTAAAAAAATCGTCACTTTTTATCACTTTTTACCCAGTTTTATTATATTTTTACACAGTTTCACTACGCAAACTGGTATTTTATTATACATAAAATTTAATAAAACATTCGGCACGTACACATCACAGATACAGACGTCTACCATCTCTCGAAATATTGTATAATTTATAGGCGATATTAGCCTATATAACGTTGTTTTATAGGACCTGTAATCAAGTGGACCGTTAACCTGTCTGTCGACCTTAACCTTAAAAAAAAGAAAAACAACAGATAAATATAACGGATTTTGAACTCTAATGTTTGCTTGGATAATTCGTCGCTACCGTCACTAAAAGGCGTATCTCATTTTACAAAATTTTACAGGAGAGCAAAAAAAACGTTTATTCTCTTAATTATTTGTTCTAATCAAAAATTTTAAAAGCAGGGCTAGTCATTAGTAGTCATGGACAGCCCTGCTTTTAAAAAGCAGGCCTGATTAGAGCAAATAATTAAGTAAAATTTATTTTCCTCGGTGCGAATCCGGGGTCGAATGTGAAAAAAATCTCATTCGACGTCAATACCTGTTTTTGTAGTAAAAATGCATCATTACGAACTCAAATAAAATTCATTTGTTTTGACATACTTAAACCTTGACATTAATGATTCTAGGATCGCTCTAAGTAATGGCCATAAGTAGATACAAACAAAAATACAAAACGTACGTAATCAAACTTGTCAATTGTTTTTGTATTTTCTTTGTTTGAATTAGCACTGACGTTAATGCGGTTTCATTATTAACGTTAATTCCCAAAAAAATCGTTTGTGACAATGGAATGTAACGTCAAAAAAGGGGGACAAAAAAAGACAAAGTGTGTGTCAACTCCGACGCATGACTTGAGTTTACTCCTTACCAACGAACAATAAATAAATAATTTAATAAATATAATTAAAACATATGAATATACTTAATATATTACATTTATTATATTATATTAATATGTATTGAAGCATATTGTAGCCTGTAAAGCGTATAGTCCAAGATTTTTAGCTCCAAAAATTGGTTCGCAAAACAAAAAATCCTGATAATTGATTTTTTGATTGGATTGTGTCAGAGTGTCCCCTAAGTATAAAACCAAGTTTGTGTCGTCTGAAACCGCCCGCGTTAGCCGCCATCTTGAAAAACGCCTTTTCGATAATAACTCGTAAACGGTGAGTTTTACGTTGAAAATCGTAACGACCTTTCTTATAGAGGATGAAATTCCCCATCTCTTTTATATAAAACTTTTTTCTCTATTGTTAATAATAATAATAATAATAATAATAATAATAATAATAATAATAATAATAATAATAATAATAACGTTTATTTCAGACACTTGGTGTCCATATAGTGTTAGTAATACAAAGAAAAAACTTAAAAACTATGTTAGTAATTATATTTACAACAAGAAAGTGTGGTTTGTGTCCACATCTTTCTTAAGTGACAATTCACACACATAGATATTGTATTCAGGAGGCTGTTAGAGCTGCCCCGCGTCCGCTCCATCAAAGAGGCAATCCTTTTTCTCACTATAGCGTGGAAACTGTCCGTTCTTGCTTTTGTGAACATCTCCGATGCGCTACAGTGTCGCGGCAGCCCCAACAGCGCCCTGAATCCATTATTGTATTTGCCGACTATATGTCAGGTTTTATACTTGGTTTTATACTTAGGGGACACTCTGACACAATCCAATCGAAAAATCAATTATCAGGATTTTTTGTTTTGCGAATATCTAAAAATCTTGGACTAGTAACGTAGCTTCTAAACGGATGGACCGATTTTGATGCGTTTAAATTTTTTTGGTTGAAATCTGTCGTGAAAGGAATCAATTTCCTGGTTGACGAAGGGATTTCATTAACTTCTGCAGGTTAGATTTATGTCAAATTTGGTATACCGTTACTTTGGCGGTATTTCTATGACATGGTAATCTTGACTTGATGTCCACTATCTGTCTAATAGTCTGCGGGATAACCAACTCCTCAGCAACTTGCATAACGTGTTTAGGATCTATAGAAATTCAGAGGTCTGTTTATAATTTTAAGTAACTACTAAAAATTCGTAACTGTATCCGCATCCGCAGATGTTGAAAGTTTTACTTCCCATCTTCAACAGTTTACTGTATACCTTAAAATTTAATATTAACTCCTTTTTCCGACAACGCAACAAGTAATTGCTGCTGTTATAACGATTTCAAAACAGTGATGAAACGTACCAGTCACAAATAAGCATCTTATAGATAAGACACGTGAGGCACTGGGCGACTTTAATGGCACGAAGACTAAAAGTTTCGACATAAATAAATACCTTATAAACAACGCCGGAACTCAACAAAACAGTTAGCCAACCGGGATCTTTGAATGACTAATTTCAATACAATTTTTGGTGCGTCTATGGTGCGTGCGTGTCACGGAATTTTAGGGCCTTATTACCATAATCTATTCGCTTTATCTTAAACTTTACAATTAACTACGTGATTTCTTAGTTCGTCTCAAACAATTTAAGATTGCCCTTACTGACCCTAGCCCTAACCCTGAACTACAAAACTGGTTCGTAAAATCGTGAGATCATGGATAGATTTATTACTATTTGCTTTGCCCCGTGATTTTCACGCATTTAGCGTGAGATGAGGCATTGAAAATTGGGAAAATATAATGGGTTTGCTCTTGGCCAGCGTCAAGCCGTGCAGGAAAGAAGAGCCGACGATGGAGCGAGCTAACCCAGAGAATGCCTATTCACTTTTGCTCTTGGCCAGCGTTTAGCCGTGCAGGAAAGAAGAGCCGACGATGGAGCGAGCTAACCCAGAGAATGCCTATTCACTTTTGCTCTTGGCCAGCGTTTAGCCGTGCAGGAAAGAAGAGCCGACGATGGAGCGAGCTAACCCAGAAAATGCGTACTTTAAAAAGATTAGGGTTATATGTGCTCCGACACGTCGGAAGGGAGTTCCAATCCTTGGCAGTGCGTATTGTGAGAGTTTTTAAAAAACGTTTGCTCCGAAAGAGGAATTTTGAAATGAGGATTATTTTAATTTTCATGAAGAAAAGAGAAAAATTATTTTCATTTAACATAAATTAACTTTTAACACCAGTAACAAGTCAGATGCAGATTAAATCTACGAGAACTAGATATATATAAACTATTTGTTTATTGTTTGTTTGTTTTTTCTGTTACCCTTTTTGAATGCTTAACAAATTTTATATTTTATTACATATCAGTGACATCTCTACCATCTACTATTATTTATGTCATTTCAATGTTTGGTATGAAGAGATAAATTTAAAAATAACGGAAATAATGCACAACAGCTCTTATAAACAAACGAATCAGGGTCATAACGGTATATCGGTATCATTTTCTTAGTATTTAAGGTAGTATACACATTGCGAGTTGTATTCGGAGAAAATAAACAGCCATGAAGACATTGGTAAGTTATTGAAATTGAGATTAGATAAGTTATTTAAAAAGATTGGAAATGGGAAAAGGATTTTTTTAAGGAGGAAGGAGTTTTTTATATTTTAACCTATAACCTCCTTCAGCCCCGGTACTTCAATTTTTTTTAGGGGGGGGGGGGGCAAAAACTGAAAAATGCCGCCCCCGCCCATATATTTATTTTTAACTTTATCATCTTTATAATTTCAGCTATCAGATGTCCACTAAGTAATTGACATTTGGACATAGGCCTTCCGGAAATAATGCATTCATCGCTGTTCTTTCTGTACCATTAAGCCTATTTATTTACAGATAAATAGACATTTAAAAATTTATTTTTCAATTTTTTTTCCGATACTTTCCTGTTGTATAGATTTTTTTTATTTTTTTTTATAATCAAAGGCTTCTAATGAAAAAAATATGGATTATTGCTAATAAAACCGTTTAAACTTTTGAGTTTTTAACAATAATTTGTCAAGGAATAGAAAATGAAAAATCGCCCGTTTTCTGGATTTTCAGCAAAAACGATAATTTCAAACATTCCGGACACTAAGAAACATAAATCGCAGCACCTTGAAACCTTCAGGGTTTTTTCAGGACATATTGAGGTTGAGATTTTTCGAATCTGCATTATTTGCAAGTTATCCAAATATCCTTAAATTTGCAGTTTATTACCTTTCTTCGGTAAACATTTTCAGTTTGAAAAAAAAAAATTCATCAAAATCCGATTTAAGCTCCTTGTAGGAAATGTTTTGCAGTTTACAAAACTCTACTTTAATTTTCTGTACGACCATTATTGCCTGAGTAATTAACTATCAAAGTCAAATGTGACTTTTCGCTTTGAACGACGATAACTCAGTAACAAATAATCGTATAGACCTCGCGAGGAGGTCAAGTTATAGGGAATTAAATTCTCTAAAAGAGCTTTATAGTTTCATTACACAAAAAATATTGTTACTGTTTTTACAGTGATTTCAAGATGAGCAAAAATTTTGATTTTTTTTTTTTCGTTGGTTTTCTGATTCATAAACCGCTAACGAAAAAAATATTTGAAGCTCGGATTCAAAAACTAGAGACTTGAAGCTACAATTTCCTTTTTTAATGAGCACCGTACGACCATTTTCTTCGAAGTTACAGCCTGTTGAAAATCACCTAAAAATTTGCAACTTTTTTTATATCCTTTAATTTTTGCGCAAATTTTAATAGGCCTAAATTTTAACCCTGCCCAAAACATATTGCCCCTATTATAATTATATATTTAATTATAATTATAAAGTTACGCGGACGGCCGGATTTCGTACTATCTGTAAAGTGTGCATGCCGCCCTCTGGACCTGCCGCCCGGGGCATAGGCCCAGGCTTGCCCCCCCCAAAAGATCCGCGCCTGACCTCCTTTCGGGTGATTAATGGCTTCCAAACCCAATATATGAACGCATTCTACACAGCACCATCTAGTTCCACAATAAGCAACTAATGCTTGTATTATGGATACCAGACAGTTGATATACCACATAGATTACTTTTTTTGTAAATACATACATATTATAAATACAAAACATCCATGACTAACAAAGGTAAAATATTAACACGTAAACATTTGCCCCTAGCGGGATTCGAACCCGCGACCGTTTGTTTAACAGCTAGGGTTACTGGCCACTAGACCAAACGTGTCGTCAAATGTGCCAATATATTTATATATTTAAAACAGCAACAACCTAGCACACATAAAATTTCAATTAAGTGATAGCTTAACATATTGCTTAACATCAAGGTCCAGTGTGCAAGCCAATTAGAGCTGAAATAAGCTGAGCTGAATAATATTAAGTAGATTTTTATTTTATAAATACTAACTTATCACAGGTAAACTCGACAAATAAAGTGCTTTATCACCCTAAGATTGAACGTTCTTTGTATGTTGTAGAATGACAAGGTCTGTTTTCCTTTGAAAATTCAAAGCGACAATTTCTATTGCTATCTTTATTAGTGATGACAAATTATGTCATTCAGTAATCAATACCTATTTCAAATGTAAGCCTTAGCGAATTTTGAAATGAATGGAATTTGTAATCGAAACTGATAAAGCACTTTTCTTGTCTGCTTTACATGTCATCGTCATATATCATGTCATTGTGTTTAAAGCTAAAGTTAAATTGTAGTAAGTTAAAACTGTAGTAGAAAATAAAGCCTATTTTTATCTTATTTTATAACATAATCACAGGTACATATCATAGTCATAACACTTTTGACTGTGACCATCACATCAGCTACGCCAACGAGACAGTTTGACGATAGCGCTTTTCTGGATAAGCTGCACAAACCTCTGTACAGACACCCTGAAAAGATTCCCGAATATCCTAGAAAAGGGGAATACAAATGTAAGGGTGGCATTTGCAAGACGAAGCCTAATGAGGACTGTGATGACTGCCAATATCCTGTACCACTGGAATTTAATAATTATAGCAAATGAAATCTATAGACTGTAACACTATAATAATTTAATATTCATGTAAATATATTATACATTAAATTTTATAGGTTTTTAATACAATATAATGTTTCATTTAATTCTAAGTTTAATATAATTATTATTATGCATTCTGGCTGCATTACCTCGTTTTATGGCAATGCTAATCTGTTGACTAATGCGAAAGTGTGTTTATTTATTTGTTACTTTTTTAAGCCTTAAGTACTCAACTGATCATCATAGAATTATTTATACACGTTTTCAGGAATACAGAAAAGATATACATATTACACCTTTCATTCAGAAAAATCTACTGTTCTTGAGGAATTATATTAAAATATATAAAACTAGCTGTTGCACGCGACTTAACCTGCGTAACATTATAAAATATAGTCTTAGTTACTCGCTGATAATGTAGCTTTCTATAGGTAAAAGAATTTTGGAAATCGGTCCAGTAGTTTTTGAGTTTATTCATTACAAACATACAAATCTTCTCTCTTTACAAAATTAGATGTTGTTCGGCAGGATGATATTGATTCTTTGGGAATTCCCAATTTTTCAATGAATAGTAATTTCATTGAAAGTATAGTTTACTCATTAAAATTTATAGAAAAATAAAAAAAATGTCGAACCCATTGTACGCAGGAATGCCTACTTACACGCTTTTATAACAGCAGGAAACAAGTCAAGAAAGAAAAGCATTATATTTAATAAGCACTTTATTCTACGTATAAATCGTCGTATAATTTTTGTCGTTCACATCTGTTATTTTATCCCATACCATGTATTCTCTGCTTATGCCTTTTCTTCCCAAATAAAAGGGGTACACCATTTTGGTGGCCACGTAAAAGATCCCCTGGTTAGATCTATTCACTTCGAGGCCCATCTCGTTTGTTTCCAACGGTATTCTATCGTAACATCTATTTTCTCTGGCTTGTTGAACATCATCACATTTCAAGCCAATGAATTTCCCAGGATTCTTCATGGCGGACTGCCAATAATATAAAACGGTGAAGTGACTGCAAGTCGACGCACAAATGAAGTAATTAATATCAGCCGGTTGGAACTCTCCGCCATTGATATAAAAATCTACGTGACCCATTGGATTTGCCATACCAAAAGCGTCAATGTTAGTATGAATAACTTGCACAAAATCAGCGTCGGTGATGTGAAGTCTGTCCTCGGGTCCCAAATTTCTGAAGCAAGGCCCGGCTGGTTCCAAAGCGACAATTGTGGAAACATTTTTACCGGTAATTTGTCTGTAATGTTTGCTAATGTAACTAACAGTTTGACCTCCCAAGGAAAAGCCGAAAAGTTCTATTTTAGAAGGATCCAAACCTTCATCAAATAAATTGACTAGGACCTCTGCTACGTGTCTACCAACTGGTCTCATCAGGCGACTTGATCTAAAAAATAAACGCTTGTCATAATTTTTTAATCTATGTATAGCTGTTAAAGGAACGTGGTTAGTTTGATTTTTTGAAGTGAAAATTTCTTTAGGCCCGTTGGACTTTGGCATTTTTGAGATGAGACAAAACCATTGAACTCGTGAAACTGTCATGTAATGTAATGTAATGTAACGTAACCGAAACTCTTGAATATTTTCAGATATTAATTTAAAAAAAAAAAGAACAATTTTTGAGATGGGATGAAACCATTGAACTCGCGACACTGTCATGTAATGTAATGTACTGTAATGTACGTAACCGAAACCTCTGTATATTTTCAGATATTAATATAAAAAAAGAACAATTTTTGAGATGGGATGAAACCATTGAACTCGCGACACTGTCATGTAAAGTAATGTTATTTTGTGAAGCTTAGTTTTCACTTCTAACGTGCAGTCCAACGACTGACATGTTTTTTTTTAATGTTTGCTGTATTCTAAAGACTAAGATAATTCTGTTTGCGGTAAACAAAAATCTCCGAAGTATGGGAAAAGTGACCCATCGCGTCACTTGCTTTCTCACCGCAACTTTATTCTGGCGATTTTTGTGGTTATTTTACGAATAACTTTGATAATTTGATAATCATCTTCCGACCTCTGTATTTCCGAGCTCATATAACCCAAATCTTTTTGATGTTCGAGTGAATAGGCATTTTCTGAATTAGCTCGCTCCATCGTCAGTCTCGTCTTTCCCGCACGGCTTGACGCTAAGAGGATAGTAATAAAAAAATCTTCTTGGCTATTTCAATTCGCCCATTAATCTGCTAATCTAATAGGTAATCTAATAAGTAATCTAATAGGTGATCTAATAGGTAATCTAATAGGGTCACATAAAATACTCACAAGAAGTAGTGTACCGTAGCGAAGCGATTGTTGTCAATCATTATAACGTTGTAACCTTTCGCCTCATACTCGTTGGCGTACATTGTCGCTATGGGAAACGCCGGACTATCTAAATAACCAATGGCTATCACTACTGTTTTTCTGAAAATGAAACGGAATTAACCATTACAGCATACCTACGTAAGTAAACTAGACAAATAAAGTGCTTTATCACCCTAAGATTGAACATTCTTTGTATGTTGTAGAATGATAAGGTCTCTTTTCCTTTGAATAAATCAAAGTGACAATTTCTATTGCTATCTTTATTATTTGCGATGACAAATTATGTCAATCAGTAATCAATACCAATTTCAAATCTAAGCCTTAGCGAATTTTGAAATAAATGGAATTTGTAATCGAAACTGATAAAACACTTTTCTTGTCTGCTATACATACGTAGAATAACTTTTTCATATACCTACCTTTAATCGGTAAGAAAGAAACTTCCCATTACGTACGTTCGGGTTTCACATAATAATTACTTATACATTTCTAGATTTTAATTAGCTATACCACAAAGTGGACCATAAATAAATATTAATAAACACGAAACGAATATTACCTTCTAAAATCTATCTTAGGATCTCTAGCGATGTTTCTGGCTGTCCAGTAGTTGTATCTGCTTCTTTTTCTTCCATTCCCCTGCACGACGAAATACAGATATCGCAGTTGACTCTTTGGAATTTCTGACGGCTTGGTTGACCCAGGGCCTGATTGACATAACAATAAGCCAATTAAAAGGTATTTTTTATTTATTTTTTATTTAAAAGAACTACTTATTTATCTTTATTTTGTAAGTTTTTTAGAAATAAATTGGAAATACATATAAAATATTTGTGTTGATATTTCGACTGTCTACTCCAGATGGATAAGTTCGCGCTAGATTTATTTTCATTTTTTTTTCGAACCGAACCCGAGACCACTTTATTTTTAACGTTGGGAAATCCTTTTGAATACCCGGCAGTGTAGGGGACCCTGCGGGCACCGAGTATTATACAGAGAAACTTCAACAGCTTCAACAAGCGGGAAAATAAAAACAGCTTCAACATTTTTTATTTTCCCTGTGTGACAGCCCTACAAGAATAGGCTAATAAAATTTACGCTTCTAGGGACCTGTCCCTCTGTATATAGATACTCGGTGCTGCGGGGTTATTCCGGATTCGTACCGGCTAAAACCCAACGACTTTCTAGCGCGGCCGTTGATAGGCGGGGTCGTTGGGACGTTATGACACGACTTCGGTGCCCTGCCACGGCTATCCAGCGCGAGGAGAGTTACGCTCCCTGTCGGAACCTCGGCGTACCCGAAAGTGGAGTTTATGACTTTATGACCGGCGGCAGTCTCCCCGGCTAAGACCACGGCCCGGGTTCCGGGACCCCTGAGGAGCGTCATAGAGCGTTAGGACCCATAACCACTCATCCACTAATTAAGTTATAATAACTCTACTTTTACAATAACCCTGCGACATACAATCAGCTAATTGCTAATCAGAAAATTAGCAAATGATGAGAAAAATTAATAACCTATGTGAACAGGTAATTATTTTGTTTTTTGAACAGTTATCTAACTATTGTATAGTTTTTTTGTAGAGATATCACAATAGGAACAATGCTTACGTTAAGTTCCTAGCGTCTTATTCGACACTGTCACGTAATTTACATATAAAGTAAAAAGCCTTATTTAAATTCTAGGATGTTACTAATAGTCATTTAAGTAGTAGGTTTGCATTACTATTATTATTATTAGTAATTGCAAAATTCGCGTAAATGTGAACAGACAGTTCTGATTTATACTCTTACACACAATATCATATTTTAAGACATTATGCTGTAAATTTTAAATATATCGTGTATTCGAAGTCGCAGGCAAAAGATAGTAAGTTAATAAAAAATAATATAACTTCGCATCATGAACATACAGTATGCAAAAAATATTGCTTGGTTATAAATTGTTTGAATGAGATACCGAATACAATGAAATAAGATAAAAAGGCAAAATTATTTTTTTTTTTTTTTGAAAAATTGGAAACTTTATAATACTAATAAATAAAACTTATAATACTTAGTTACTACGAAATTTTTAATATGTAATACTTTGAAGTCTTTGTTATACGTATTGTTATCGCTTTTTTTTTAATAAAAAAATTATTAAAAACTTATTAAAACTAAGAATTTAAAAATGATTTATAAATATTATTGAAACATTGTATACCTAAATTAATTAATTATACAAACTATAGGTATAACCTTCAAAAACCTTTTGAAAAATATAACTTGTACATGTGACTTAAAGATGGGGGCAAAGATTAGAAAGTATAAGGCCACAGAGAGTACGTAAGTAAATGTCCTCTAACTAAAATTTATACAAACCTCTATCCACACAAGTATGTGTTCTTTCATTTGTTCTGTTTTTAAAAATACTAGCAACCCGCTCCCGGCTTCGTACGGATAAAATGCATCCAACTATGCAAACTTTCTTCGCTTCGCTTTTTTTATTAATGAAAAACGTCACCAACGACCACACCAACGACACATTGGATGGACAATGACTTTATTTCATAACTAGCTGTTGCACGCGACTTCGCCCGCGTATTGTTGTAAACTAGTTGTAAAGTGAAAACCTTAAAATGAACCTTCTTTGAATGATTAATTGATTTGAATATGCGTCTAAGAATATGCATGCTGTGGTAGCCTATAAATGTAGGTAATTTGTGCAAGCTTAGCTATGTTATGCAATTTGTTTTATAAAGTTTATTACACTATTGCGTTGGCTATGTATAATAATATAAAAATAAAAAATAAAAAATCTCAGCAATCCTATAATATTTAGAAAAAAACTGCACATAGATAAATTAGGCAACAGTATCTAACAATTTTATTAGGTTTTTTTTTGTGTACGCTAATTTTCGCTAAGCAGAGCTAAATAGCTAAAAGCTAAAACCGCCAACTCCTCCTAAACCACACAAAGGATTTTGAAGCGATTTTCAGCATCAGTTAGATAATTTAGTAAGTTTATAATACTTATTATAATAAAACCTAATTAAGTTTTTATGTAAGTAGAAAAAAAAACAGTATTTTGCAATCAAGTCGCCGAAACTATCTGCGTCTGTCTGGATGCTAACTACTTCTAAACTACATATTTAACGGATTAGAATATTTGTATATATATCTTCTTAATATATAAAAGGCGAAGTGTGTATATGTATATCTCCGTATGTCTCCTATATATAGACTAAAATACCGCTGAACCGATATTGATGAAACTTTCAGACAATCTTCAGATTAGTGCAGCAGGTGTTCCTGTAAAGTCTGGTAGCGATCGGACACGGACGAAGTCGAGGGCAAAAACACTAGTAAATTATTTTTTTAAATTTATTTATTTTTTATAAATTTAAATTTAATTTTTTTTTTAATTTTTTTTTCACTACTTTATACTATGAAAAGGAAAAAAATACTTATGCTTATAAATTAGTACATTAAAAAATTTAAAAATAATTTATTTTTATAAATTAAAAAAAAATTATTTATTTCAATTTTTTTTTCGCTAGTTTATACTATTAAAGGAAAAATTTACTTATACTACTTATAAATTGGTACGTACAATTCGACATAAATCCCATAGGATATCCAAGTTCCGTTCTCCTATTTACATCACTGTATACTTCAAAAAATAATACAACCAACACACACACGAAACACGACACTCTCGCGTACATTTTTTTCTACTAAAAAAAATAAAAATAATTTAAAAATTTCCAAATTAATCTCGAAAAAGTTCATACACATCTAGCATTGTACTCGTGTTAACGAATATAACACAATTGACGAATTTTATAAACATTTTTAAAAAGACGCGGTTAAAAGGTCGCCATTACTCGCGTTAGGGTTGCCAGTTCTCACTATTGACGTAATATAAGTTGACAGTCTTTCTCTTTTTAATTAAAACACGCAATGACTAACCGCACAGACATCTTGTTGCAGACTGAATCTAAACTTTGCCATAATGTAGGTGACAGTCGAGGTTACCTAAAACTAGTTATTAAATTATACTTGTTACAAAACATGCAATATTTTCTTCCCTTCTCTACATATGTATACTAAAAAATAAAATTGAAATGTCTGTTTGTAATATCAAAATAAATGTATTTATATCAAAATATAATACGTTAATTACAACAAAAAAAATCAATTTTTAAAATTTGTGTATGTCTGTCTGCTTATTCCGGCGAAACGGCTGAACTGATTTTGATAGGACTTTCACTGGCAGATAGCTTATGTCTTGCTCATGTTATGAAGAGTAAATAAGGCAACTTTATACAATGATATTATAATATATCATTGACTTTATATTAGAAAAAAAAACTTATATAAATAAGCAGTTGCCATCACTCTATGATATAGAGTGATGGATACTGCTTATACATACTCGTATAGGTATATTTTTTAATTAGTAGTGTTTTTTGTTTCAAATCTATATAATCACATCAGAATTAGAAACAAAATTGCAAGAACACAAAAACAAAGTTATACAAGAATTTAAATTAAGGTCAATTTTGCAATTATTCAAGGGCAATCACTCGCAAACATATTAAATTAAATTATGCAGATACCTTACCAAGTTAGTTTTACGTTCAATGACATGAACTAATATTATCATATTATCATATCGTTCATATTAACCTTTATATTAACCTTTTCTAACTTTTTCATTTTTTTAAATGCCGAAGTCGAATCAAAAATTAATTATAGTTATAATAATACTTACATACATCGATCTATTTATATTACAAATAGCTACACGCTCCCGACTTTACACAATATAGTTACGAAGTTTTATCAAAATCGGTTCAGTAGTGACACGAAATTTTTATACATATTACTGGCTGACCCGGCGAACTTCGTACCGCCCCAAAATCATTGCATATCACAACAATATGAGACTAATCAAGTTGACAATTTCTGTCGATTTGTCATTACAATTTATTTTCATTTTTCATTTTATTATTTTTATTTTATTTTTTCGTTAATTTTTTCTATATTTTCGATATCATAAAAATTGGTCCAGCCGTTTTTGAGTTATAAGTGGTGTAACTAACACGACTTTCTTTTATTTGTAGATGTATGTAGATTCTACCCCATTCTACCCTACCTGTAATATTTTTTTATTTATTTAAATTAAACAAAAACTGACAGCCCTATTGCGAATGAACTTCGTTCATTATAATCACTTAATTTGCATTTTTAAACATGATATTAACAAAATTCTATCTAAGAAATAGGCTTTATGACTACAATAATTGTTTTTACACCTTCTGTATGTAATGTTTATAGCTTTATCCCGCTGTATCTGTCGTATGAAAACTTAAGGACAACCTGAAGGTTAAATTCTAAATATTGATGATTTTTGGACGCGCATGCGTCTTTAAATTTGCTTTCATAATGGGAATAGTGATAGCAAAATCGGGAGATACGGTTTGATGCCGTAACTACATAATTATCTGTCATCTAAATATATATATATTATATATATAAATATATTCTAAATACATAATTATATTCACACATTCCACACAGCACCATCTAGTTCCAAAGTAAGCAACTTAATGCTTGTATTATGGATACTAGACAGTTGATATACCACATATTACTTTTTTTTGTAAATACATACATATTATAAATACAAAACATCCATGACTCAGGTACAAAGGTAAATTTTAACACATAAACATTTGCCCCTAGAGGGATTCGAACCCGCGACCGCTTGGTTAACAGCTAGGGTTACTAGCCACTAGACCAAATGTGTCGTCATCTACATTCAAAATTTAATTACACCACTCGATAGCTAAATGGGCAAAGATTTTTTTGTATATATGATATGATATATTCTAATTCACTAAATATATACTTATAATACGCTCAAAGAATATAGGTATTACTCGTAACGTACACGCATTAGCTCTTTCCATAAATTAAACCCACAATAAATGCTAAAGTTTGTATGGATGTGTTTGTAACTCTTTCACGCAAAAACTACTGAACCGATCACAATCAAATTTTGCATACACGTTGTCTGGGACACCAGAAAGGACGTAGGGTACTTTTCATCCAGAACGAGGACTAAGTCGCAGGCACCAGCTTGTCCTTTATAAGAAGAAAGAAATAAATAAAGAAATATAGGAAAAAATAAATAAATTTTACGATTATAAATTATACAGAAAAACATAGAAAGTGACTTCTGAGGAGACACATAATCATATCAGCCCTTGACTTGCCACTGGCTATATATCTGTTTTTTGAAGAGCTTTATTGAGGAAATTTTTACAGAGGTCCTCGAGAGGATTCTTTCGAGAGAGGATTTAGTTAACAAGACAAGACATTCTTTATTTTGCTCCGCATTCAAAAACCTTTTTTGGTAGTTTAAAGTGCATATAATTATGTGAATAAGTCATCTAAATAGAGATTGTGATCTATAGTAGTGTTTGTGCATTGAATTGTGAAGATTTTAATCTACAAGTGTAAAAATAAAAAATAAAATAATAATAACAAGGTTCTGAAGTGCTAATGAATAAAATTAATACTACCCTCATATTAAATTTTGCTAAGTCGTTCTTATGATACAGACTGCAAAATTCGTAATCTCATAGCACGCATCGTTGGTATAGCGGTTCGAGCACTAGATTGGAACCTTTGAGTCGTTGGTTCAAATCTCACCGCGGGAGAAAAATATTTCTTGAAAATTTTTTTAAATTAATTTCTTCATAATGACAAACGAATGTAATGTTTGTAAGTTGAATGTGCTGGTTACACAGAAACGAATAAAATGCACAAAATGTCAGGCTTTGTATCACTTTGAATGTATCGTGCCCTCTGGCAATAAATCGCCTGTACCCCGGGGCCAGTGGACTTGTACGGCTTGCAAGAGTCCGTCTTCATCATCATTGCCGCTTGAAGGTATATCGACGGACGTTACGCTTGATCCAAGTAGCGATTGCTTATTGGCTATAAGGAACGAAGTACAGGAAATTATAACTCAAACCGTAAGTGTCGAATTGAGAAAAATTCGCGAAGAGTTGGCTGGTTTACAGAATATAAAGTCGTCCATAGACTATTTATCAGGCATTTTTGATACCGTAAAGAAAGAGTTGGAAGAGGCAAAGGCGGAAATATCGACCTTGAGGAAAGAAAATATTGAACTCCGAGAAATTATACATAGTCACTCAAATACTCTAAATATACTGGATCGTGAGGCAAGAGCCACCAACATTGAGGTGCACTGTATTCCGGAGCATAGGGGTGAGAACCTAGTTAAAACAGTAGAACAGATTGGAAGAGTGATAAACACCCCGATATCTGAAGGGAATGTAGTTAAGTGCACCCGCGTCGCTAAAATAAACAAGGATTCTTTACGGCCTAGATCCGTTATTGTTAAGTTTAGCTCTTCCTTGCTAAGAGATAAATTTTTGGCAGGTGTAATAAAGTTCAATAAGTCTAACAAGGACGATAAGCTAAATACGGCACATCTGGGTATATCTGGAGATAGGAAGCCGGTTTATATTTCAGAGCACTTGTCTTCCACAGCTAAGGATATATACGCCGCTGCACGTATTTTTGCCAAGGATAAACAGTACTGTTTCGTCTGGTCGCGTAACGGTAATATTTTCTTACGGAAAACCATATCAAGTGACGTGATATTAGTGAAATCAAAGGACTTTTTGGCTACCTTAAAATAAAAATAAATACTGATTTTATATGTGTATTTTATAAGTGTATATATCTCTGTATTTTATAGGTGTTACTATTTTTGTTTATTGTGTAGTAATATAGATTATCTTGTACAGTATCGAAATTGTAACTTTAGTTAATGGTTAAATCTTTAAAAATTTTTTATCAAAATGTTAGAGGAGTAAGAACTAAAACGAATGACATATATCTTGCAGTACTTAATTCAGACTTTGACGTCATAGTATTTACAGAAACCTGGCTTAACAACGGAGTATTGAATAATGAGATTATTGATGATAGATATACGGTATTTCGTCGGGATCGTGAGTCTAGCCAGTCCTCTAAATTAGATGGTGGGGGAGTTTTAATTGCCGTCTCTAAAAAATATAAGTGTTACAGGGTAGATTCATGGGAAACTAATCGTGAAGACCTCTGGGTTAATGTAGTCCTAAACTCAAAAACTATTTCGATATGCGCAGTGTATATCCCTTCACCGCTTGAATATGGTACACTCGAAGGTTTCACACAGAATGTGGAACGTATTATTATTAATGAGCAATTACCAACGATAGTGATAGGTGATTTTAATATTCCATCTATAAAATGGACCTGCCAGGATGGGCATATCGGACAGATGACCCCATCCAATGGTGGTCCTGTAGTGACTCTTATAAATGATTTCATGGCACTAACGAGTTTGTCTCAGTGCAATAGCATATCTAACGCCTACGGTAAAATATTAGATCTCGTTTTCTGTACCTTTAATAATGTTGAAATAGAACAAAGTAACTTTTCTGCTTGCCCAATAGATAAATATCATCCACCTCTTGAAATTAATTTTGAAATAGATGACAAAGAGTCTTACTTGTCTCATAATACAATAATAAAATATAACTTTAGAAGCGCTGATTATGAAGATATCAATAATTATCTCGAGGGGTTAAATTGGGTAACTTTGTTTGGTGAGTGTAAGGATGTAAATGATATGATAAAGTTATTTTATATAGAGCTTCGCAAAGTAATTGAAAAATGTGTACCAAAGAAAAAAATAAAAAACAATGCTTCTTATCCTGTCTGGTTCTCAAAACACTTAATTAAAAGATTGGCCGAAAAGAATAAATATAGAAAATTATACAAAAAATATCATAATCCAATGGATGAAATTGAGTTTAAATTATTAAGAGAAAGATGTGAAATAATTATTAAATTAGATTATAAAAACTATTTGGAAATGGTAGAATATAATATTAAAATAAATCCGAAATTTTTTCATTCATATGTAAAACAAATTCGTAATAATAAATGTGACTATCCTGCTCTGATGACTCTTAGTGGCTCTTCATTCACGGACGGCTCGGATATTTGTAACCAATTCGCTAATCATTTTTCACGTATGTACATAATGTCCAACAAAATAATAAGTACGAAACCATCTATTAATACAAATTCATTAGATAATTCACAACTAGATAGCATAAAAATATCTAAAAACGATGTTATAAAACAATTAAAATGCCTAGATGTAAACAAAGGGCCAGGACCGGATGACATACCGCCCATATTTGTTAAACATTGTGCTGCTTCACTGGCGGAACCGTTGTATTTGATATTTAACAAATCGTTGTGTAATGGCGAATTCCCAATTATTTGGAAAAAAGCTAGAGTAGTCCCTGTATTCAAGAGTGGGGATAGAAAGGACATATCAAAGTACAGGCCAATATGTATTTTATCGGTGTTTTCTAAGGTTTTTGAATCATTGGTTTGTCCAGTCCTGGCATGGTACATGAAGCCGGCAATGTTAGAAAATCAGCACGGATTCATTAAAAAGAGGTCTACTATGTCAAATTTGGCCCTATTTGTGGATGACTTAGCGATAGCACTAGACGATAATGCGCAGGTAGATTGTGTTTACACAGATTTAGCAAAGGCATTTGATGTAGTAGATCATTATATTTTGTTGGAGAAACTCAAGAGATACGGTATCGGTAGGAATCTGATTGATTGGTTCGAATCGTACTTAATAAACCGTGAAATGAATGTGGTTATTGGAGGATATCAGTCGCACACATTTATAGCGACGTCAGGAGTGCCACAAGGCTCTAATCTTGGTCCTGCGTTATTTATAATATTTATTAACGATGTAGCCGAGTGTTTCCGGCATTGTCGGTTCCAACTATATGCAGACGACCTCAAGATGTATAATAGGATTGGTGATACTAATGATTCCATCAATATGCAAAGCGATTTGGATAGGCTTGCTGCGTGGTGTGATTGCAATAATTTGAAATTGAACCACACAAAATGCTATAGCATCACTTTTAGTAGAAAATTAAAAAATGTTAAATTCGATTATAGTATTAACAACAATGTGCTGGAGAATGTAAACCAAATAAAGGATCTTGGCGTAATAATAGATCAAAAATTGAGTTTTATACCACATATTGATTACGTAACTAAAAATTCATTAAAATTGTTGGGTTTCATCATTAGGAATACAAAGAACTTTAAAAAGTCTTCCACAAAAGTAGTTCTATTTAACTCGTTAATACGTAGCAGACTTGAATACTGTTCTATTGCATGGAGTCCATATTATCAAATACATAATAATAGGATAGAGAGAGTGCAGAAGAAATTCTTGCGACACCTAGGATACAAGGACAAAGTGTTAAAAAAAGTTAATAACTATTCTGATCTCTTAAAATTATACGATGTGTTGTCACTGTCCGATCGTAGAGATCTTTTCGATCTCGCTTTCCTGAAAAAAATTATAGATGGAGGGATCGATTGCCCAAATTTGCTGAGCAGGGTGCGATTGGCGGTACCAAAGTGTAATGCTAGGTCTCATATTAAGAACAGGCTAACGTTCAGACCTAGAATTATCAAAACTAACCTAGGCGGAGCCGCTCCATTGCGCAGAATAGTTGTCGCCTATAATAAATTAATTAGTGGTACTGGCATAGATATTTTTCGATCTTCCGCAGAGTCGTTTAAAAGAGATATCAATAAGTTTCTGTCATCGGGTACTGCTTGATAGTTGTTCTTAGTTTGTTTTGCAAAATTTTTTTTTTTTTTTTTTTTGTTTTGTTTTGGTATGGTTTGGTTTATTGTTTTCTTTTTTTTATTAGTTTTGTTGAAAAAAAAAAAAAAAAAAAAAATGTCTTGTGTTCGTTTTTAATGCATGTTGAGTTAGCCTTTAAGTGGAGTATACAATGCTATAAAATGGTATTTAAATGTTATGTTATAAAATGTACTGTTGTATACTGTGTTGGCTTCCTAATAAATAAATAAATAAATAAATAATCACTAAACTAAAGTAGGCAAAATATAGTAGAGGCTGTATTTTATGCAACCTGTATCTCTGTCGACGCCACAAAGTCTAAGTGCGAAAAAGCAGCGGTGAACAAATTACCTACTAACGGATACGCTTTTCCAAACCCAATTTGTCTTTGGACATTGTTTAGCGAAATTCGCAAGTTTTTGTTTCTAAGTTTTACCATTGATTTACCATTGGATACATTTTATGCGTTAGAAACTAAACGGCAGGAGAAATAAAATACTTTTTCATGGTAAATCTGCTGTCAAAGAGGCAAAGTATCTAAATAATAATTTATCAGAGGCGTAAGTAGCTATTGTAGTATCAGCTGGATTTTATCAATTAAATTTGGCCATCGTGTCGGGGTACATGTGCCACGACGTGTAGTGTAAGCAAAGATTCGTAATTGACCGTCAGCCTGTCGATCGAATTTAATATAAGATATTTTTTTTATAAGAGATGGGTTAGCTCTTGGCCAACAACCAGCCATGTGGCAAGGATGAGGCCTAAGATGGAGCGAGCTCACCCAGAAGATGCCTATTCACTCGAACCTTAAGATTAGGGTTAAATATGAAGTAATATAATGAACTAAGTAACTAAGCAAATTTATCCGAAATTGTAGTGTCAAATTATAGAAAAACGTCAAAAACTATAGGAAAAATACCAACATTACACAATAGCGATTTAATATTAATACGTAAAGCAAATATTTTCCACTAAACGTCAGTTCAACTTTGATCTCTTCACAATTGAATACATAAATAGGAACTAAAACGACAAGGACTTGTCTATAGAAATTTCCACTTTTTTGTCGTCATTAGCAAAGAGTAGGGAGGTACTAGATATATGGTAAATTACACTAAGGCAGCCGTAACTCCAGCTATATCACGAATTATAGGTCTGGTGGATCCAGTGGAAGCTATATGCTATCCTCATCTTGATTCTAAATACGAATATTAACATTTTCAGTGGTTACTAGAATTGTATTAGAAATTGTCATTTTGCAGTAGGTATCTACTGGCAGAGCACTGGCCATTTCAAATAAAAAAATATTTAAATGCCAGATACTGCCTACGCTGCTTATGCCGGACTCCTACCGGCATATGCAGGACTTTTTAGCGGGGTCGCGGGAACGTTATGACATCCGCTACCCACCACGGCTGTCCAGCGCGGGAGGGCTACGCTCCCTGTCAGAAGCTTGGAGTACCCGAGAGTGGAAGTAAGCCGGCCATCTCAAGGACTTACCGACGGGTGACGTGACAGTCTTAAACGCACCCCAAGGGATCGCGACCCTCAGCTGTGTCCTGGTTTAGAAAAAGGGTTTATACCTACCATGCAACACTTTTCAAAGGAACTGCGCCATAGTAATTAGCTATACCTGTCATCGCAAACCGCAGATAAGGAATGAAATGTCGACAATCTCGTTATGTCGATGCCAAGTTTTTCTGCGTCTGCGCCTGATCATTTGCAAATAACACGTTCTTCGATGGCAGTAAACATTGCATTAAATTTTTAACAGGCGTTATTTCGTAAATTCACATTATGTCTATCTATCAAGAAACGGTAGCTGCAATGAAATAGGTATAAGCACAATATAAGTATCTACAAAATCTATACATAATATACTCAGTTCAAAATTTCAAATAAAAACTGGACAGAATGTGGCGGACGAACAATTTAGGTCAATATTTAGGTGGTTATTATAAAACATAAGCCAGTGTTGTCATAATAGTTTATTTTTATTAAAAATATGGGTTTTCAGACATAAGTGTCTGAAATGTTATTCCATACTACTTTTTATTTTTAGAACCTTTCACTACGCATTTCGGTATTTTCACTAGTAAATATTTTAATAAGGCAAGGCGATTTATTATACATAACTCAAACAGAACCTAAATATATTTTCACATATGGCAGCCCCGTACAAATGTCAATTGCACTGAAATTGTCGCAATGACATGACGCAATACGACTTGCTTGACAGCTAGCAGCAGCAAGAAGGGGAAAATCCTTGACTTGTTTTACCTTCAATTTTTCCTTCAATCTTTCAAAATGGTGTTTCGTTCTCGCAATTTTCCTTCTAAATTATTATAGTTTTTCTTAATTAAAATGAACTTCTATTTACTCCACTAGAAAAAAAATTTACTAGTTATAGTGTAACGAAAATCGAAAGTGTTATTTTATATCTAATTTTATGTAAATAAATGTTTAAATTCAAGTGTAAAATACACAATAATATAAAATTCCATAATCAATTCAATTTCGCATTGTGATGTTTACGATCTGATTGCTATTTGGAGCCTCTTACGTAAGTATTAATATTCTTTTATTATTTAAAAACATAATATATCCGTTTCCGCGTACCTGCGCCACAAGATCGTTGAATTTTACCGATTATCTTTCGCTACCAAAATACAATGTTTTGTATAAAGGAGCGCTTGGTTTTAAGCGATTTTACATGTACATCAATTTATTTCAACATTTAATTAACAAACGTAACGTGAATGCAGTCTATATGACGGAAAACTGGTTTTCTTGCGCATATCGAAGGCTAAACGTATAATTAGAGAGAAGCCGTATTTTTTATTCTATTTTTCGCTTATGGCGACAGCCAGTTGGCAATCGTAATATTTTGATTAATACAAGCTTGTAATAATTTACCAATTTGGCACCCATAACGAATAAAAAATTCTTTTAATTTAAAACAAGAGTATATTTCTTATGTGACAAAAATGAACAGCGTTTATGGCAATTTTAATGTCATAAATAATAAGAATTTCTAATAAAATTATCTTACTCTTATTTCAAATGAACTATAAACTTAACTCTCTTAACCTAATCTTTTATTTTTATTATTAAAAGTTCTTAATACCTTTAAGGTTGACAGACAGGTGGATGGTCCACTTGATGGTAGGTGGCTACCATCGCCTTAACACAAGCAACGCCACAGGTGCTGCAAGTATGCTGCTGATCATAGAAACATAAAGGATAAGGGATAGGAAAAAGGGCTCTGTGGCATCCATTACTTACCCACCAAAATACAACAGCATATATAAGTACTGATTTTGCGGTGGTCTTCTGTAAGGGCGTGGTTACTGTCGCCAGTCGAGCTGCCCAAATATCCCTCTTTCCAAATCCAAACCAGAGCCAACTTTGAAAAATTTATTTCTTTAGTTGACTTCACCGGGAATCAAACCCGGGACCGCAGATACAGAATGTTAAGGCAACCACTCATCAAACAGGCTTCATTATTTCAACGTGTGAATGAATAATAAATTATTTATTGAAAGAACGAAATGAAATGACATCACCCGTGATCATCAAAACCATAATTCTTTTATACGATCCTAAGGATAATCTTTATATCTCATAGATAACATGCAGAGTTTTATTTGTCAAATTAAGTAAACATAAATTCAATTGCTGGCATTTCCATTGCCAACAGTTAATGAGTTCAATCAATTAACAATTTATAATTTTAATCAGGGCCCTAATTCTCTAACACCACTTGGCGATTCCTTACTTCGAAACCGATATGATTACTAATCGATAATCTTCATAAATTTTTACGATATCTACTAGATTCTGCTAAAAAGTTATTCTCTTATACATATATATAAATGCAATGATAAGACTAGTATAAGACATTGATGTGTTTTGGCAAGGTCACAAAAGCGTGAAATCAGGGCCCAGCAATTTTAAAGCTAAAAGATTTGTATTTTTGTTTGTAATTAATAAACTCAAAAATTACTCGACCGATTTTGAAGCTACATTATCAGCGAGTAACATAGGCTATATTTTATAAATTTACGTAGACGAAGTCACATGCTAGTACTCACTCAAAAGTGAGTATTATTTTAGTCTACATTTATTTATTTTGTAAATGAAATGTTCTTATAACATACTAGGTTTTGCCTGCGACTTCATCCGCGTCCGATCTCTACCAAACTTCACAGGATTACCCGCTGGACTAATCTGGATTGTCTGAAAATTTCATCAAAATCGGTTCAGCGGCTTTGGAGTCCATGGGGAACATACATACATACATATACAAAGAGCACAGAAAAACTACTAAGTCTAAAAAACTGAAATTTGGAGCATTATTTTATAACATAGTAATCATCCGCTAAAAAAGAATTTTTGAAAGTTTCAACTCCATGCTAGGTCGGGGGTGGGTTGCTAGTATTAGGTAGGTATAGATAAACACTAATCTAGACCTTGCCAACTAATCTGTGTTTATGATCAAACTTGTTATCATTCAGTTTCCACTGTAGTTATACAAATTATAAAATAAAGTATCTGTTTGCCAATAACTTTTCCAATAATTTCTAAAGCACACACGGTTTTAGAAATGGTTTTCTCTAATGCGAATATTAGTTAATTAACGTTTAAGATTTGTCTATACTTACTAATATTATAAAAAGGAAAGATTTGTTTGTTTGTTTGCTTGTTTGAATTGAATAGGCTCTGAAACTACTGGACCGATTTGAAAAATACTTTCAATGTTAGGAAGCTATATTATCAGCGAGTAACAGGCAGGCCATATTTTATAAAGTTACACGGACGAAGTCGCGTGCAACAGCTAGTGTTACATATATGATTAATTTGCCAAAAAAAATTCGAAAAATGCGAAGCGAATAGTATCAATCCATATCCATACTAATATATACTTAATATTATAAATGCGAAAGTTTGTATGGATGTATGGATGTTTGTAACTCTTTCACGCAAAAACTACTGAACCGATCACCATGAGAAATTTTGCATACACATTGTCTGGGACACCAGAAAGGACATAGGGTACCTTTCATCCAGAACGCGGACGAAGTCGCGGGCACCAGCTAGTAAAAATATAAAACCGAAATCTTTTACTAGTAATATTCGTTAAAATTTAGATTACAAATAAAATGACGGAATGCGAAATGATGTCATAGAACACTAGCCTAGTCACCTTGAGTGACTCAATGTTTAGGTATATGTGTCTTAGTTTTTGTCTCATTTTAGCCTCTTTAGTAATTCTATACATGTGTGTAGGCCTTTATACCTACATACCATACTGTTGCACACGACTTCGCCCGCGTAAATTTATAAAATATAGCCTATTACTAGCCAATAATGTAGCTTAATACAGGTGAAGTAATTTAAATTAAAATGAGGATCCTTTACTCATTCTTCGAAACATCATAACTAATACACATGCTGTTATCTGGTGTTCTTCTGTAAGGGGATAGTTTGTTACTGCTACCAAATTGTACTTTGCCACTTCTAAATTAGCAGGTACTTACTGCTTTGCTCTGTGTTCAATCAGAGTGAGTGGTTAATTATAGAAACAACAAATATATATATATATATACGTCCTCAACGCTCAATCCTCAACGAAGCGAAGAGAGAACGCTAAGAGAAAGCTTTGTGATTGGTCAAATAATTATTTTGACTTTACAACAACCAATCACCTGGCTTTCTCTTAACGTTCTCTCTTCTTTACGAAGCAAGTGCATCTCTTGGCTACGGGCCATGTAACAACAATATCTGTTATCTAAAGTAATTGGCTGTTCTGTGATACAGAAATGAAACGCATGATCATGAAATCAGATCAGATAATTTCGGTACACACCGCGATTTCCGCTAACAGTTAAATTATTCAACGACCAATCTGACCCACATACATAGGTACCTCCCGATTTATTTATAGATATTAAAGATTGGAATTGGATATTTATAACGTGTCAAATATATTATGTCAATTGATGTTTAGGTATTAAATTTTTTTTTTATTATTCTTCAAATATTTCCGTTGGTTTTGGGTATCGGGTAGATTTTGGGTACCAGAATCTCATGTTAGAGTTTGAAAAATCTTATTTTTTGGAGGGGTTAAAGAAACGAGAGAAATATTAGGAAAAGTGTAGGTAATGAGCCTAAAAGGAGACTACTATGAAAAAAATAATTAAAAAAATGAAAAAAATTGCGTCTTCATTTCTAACCCGGGTAGGTACTTATTGATCCACCCACATATAATAGAGATTACTTACTATGATGTATTTCAGTATAGGGGGCGTGGCGCAATAGAAATATATAGTACGTTAGTGGAAATATATAACTACTTAGTTTGGCAATAATTACTGATACAATCCTGTTAAGATACAATACAACTCACGGTGTTGGCCATCTGTAAAAGGGTGGGTTATTCACACCATAAGGGCTAGCTACCCAAATGACTGCAAAACGCAAGGAGCCCTAGCTGCCACTACTTTCCAGATCTGGACGAGAGCCACAACTTTGGAAATGTTCATTTCCGAAGTTAATCCTGCCGGGAATCGAACCCGGGAACCCTCAAACAGATCCCTAATCACTCAGCCCGTCGAGGGCTCGTCCGTAAAGGTTTCATGTAATACTGATTATTAGTCATTAGACTTAGTGTTTCATGAATTAGCCAGATTCGACAGTATAATCACAGCATACTTATTTCTTACAGTAGGCCGACGCCTTTGATGTTGGGCGATACCGCCGCCTGTGTAGGTATTTAAAAATTACCGAAAGGTTGACACAAATTAAGTAATATAAAATGTGCTTAAGTACCTTTCTTCACCGTGCGGAAATTGATGAAAGCTTAGTTCTTTATTTATGCGAGATAAAGATTTGCACGCACTTACAGCACATGCCGTATGCACCATTTTCATTTATATAATAAATTAAAATCTGAAAGACGCGATAGCCCTAGAATATTTATCCCAAGCGACTAAGAACGACGAAGTATGCAGCTTGGGCACGTCCCACTCGCGCCTCACCCCTCACGCCCCGCACGATTGCCCTGTCTAGACGTCTCCGTCGGCCTACTGTATGAAATAAGTATGCTGTGGTATAATTATGACAAGATTAGGCCCTTGATGAATTATTTTTACGACTCTGACACACAAGTTTTACTGTTTCATGTGTAAAACACAATCAAAGTGTTGAAGCATATTATATCTATTAAATTAATGATAAATATCTTATCGTGTGCAGATAAAATAATAATAATAATATCGTTTCTTGGCAATACGCCACTCGCGGGTAAAACACACTTCGATAAGTTTATGTTAGTTTAGTACTGTTTTATATTGTGTATTAGTTTGATATGTAAACATATGCGTTTTTGTGAGGATTTAAAATTAAATATGAAGTTACTAAATGCCGTGAGCTTTGTGGGTATGTTTTTGCGAATTAAGATGATTTTTTTCATGTTTTTTAACCCCCGACGCCCAACGAAAAACTTGGTATTATAAGTTTGACTGTGTATATGTGTATTTGTCTGTGGAATCTCACTCCCAAACGGATGGACCAATTTTGATTCGTTTTTTTTTTGTTGTTTCAAAGCTGATGTGATCGCGATTGTTCTTAGCTATTACTAGCTGGTGCTCGCGGCTTCGTCCGCGTGAAATAGTTATTTTGGGAATTATTTGGGTATCTCGAATGGTTTTCGCAGCGCACGCAACGGAAGCCCTCAAAGATGAATAATTTTCCCTGTTTTTTTCCACATTTTCGACTGTTTCTTCGCTCCTATTAGTCGCAACGTTATGTTGTATAGCCTAAAGCCTTCTTCGATAAATAATCTATCCAACACAAAAAGAATTTTTCAATTCGAACCAGTAGTTCCTGAGATTAGCGCGTTCAAACAAACAAACAAACTCTTCAGCTTTATAATATTAGTATACAGTACGAAGGCCTTATTTGTCATTTCTTTTTTGAGGGCACGCTAATTCTCGAAAGTTGTAAGTCCATAATTTTTTGTACCTGTGTACCCCATTCCTTGCCACTCTGTTTTGAGGAGAAAGTAGAAGTAAATTATTTTTTTATTATTTAAAAACAATATTTTTGGAAATAAAACGTGAACGTATATTTAGGTGAGTAATATAACCTTTGGAGGCACTGCATGCCCCCACGTGCTCCCACAACCCTGACTCTAACTATAGTAGGTATACGTTTCTGTATAATAATAATTTAACAAAAATAAAAAATGTATGCGTCAGTCCAAAACTAACAGCGTCAAAAGTGAAACTTTTTATGTAATTCAAAAACTGTCAATAAGTGTACAAAAAAATACATTGCAGCAAAGAAAAATTGACTGGAAATTATAATAAAAATGATTTATAATAAAAATCAAGAAAAATCTACAGACTATCCCGAATTAATTACTACGGAAGTTTCACTCGTACGTACTATTATTTACATATACATAAAACTATATACATATACGTACAAGTGAAACTTCCATAGTAATTAATTCGGGATAGTCTGTAGATTTTTCTTGATTTTTATTATAAATCATTTTTATTATAATTTCCAGTCAATTTTTCTTTGCTGCAATGTATTTTTTTGTACACTTATTGACAGTTTTTGAATTACATAAAAAGTTTCACTTTTGACGCTGTTAGTTTTGGACTGACGCATACATTTTTTGTATCTTCATTGACAATAACTGAGAATAAAAACAATATTAAAAATTTTTTAATATGAAATAATTTAATAGACATATATATATATATATATATATATTACATATACATAAACATTCTACATTAAGAAAAGAACTATATAAGTAATTAATATGACTTATGTTAACGAGTTAACTCTCATGACAAAACGCTAGTGTCCCATAAAAAGTTTCACTTCAATAAACTCACCAATGTCATGATATCATTTGCCAAATCTCTTGCTAGATCATGAGATATGAAACAACTCAGTCCACTGAGTGCTAATCCTGCTTCATATTGATTCTGAGCATTTAAATCTTTCCTTATCATATTTGTAGTGAGCATAAGTAACTCTGAGTCTGCATGGAATGATTGACTAGCTGCTAAGTACCCGATTCTTTTGTAAGTGAATTTGTTTGAACTCATCACCTCAATAATATTGAATATAGCCCATGATATGTCATATCCTAACATTTGAAGCTAAAATAAATGTCAATTTAATTAATAATTACAACAGTTACACTTACAAATTCGATCTACTTAAGACCTAAGTACTTACGTATGTCAGCTTAGCGACAGCGTTAGCTTTCTTATGTTATGTTATCTTGTCGTAGTTCCACTTTAATTTCTTCCATACATTGTGCTATGTACTTGGCCTAAAATCGAATATTATATAAAAAAATATAACATTCAAAACTTATTTACATGTTTATTAAGTAAATAGTAACAATTTCTGATGTGTACCTACCTCGTTATCTTTATTATTCCTTATACCACGCACTAAATCGGTGAGATTTTTATCGAACATTCTTTCGAAGTTCCCCTTTACTTTCTTTAGTGCCATTTTATTGAATTATTTTCCATAAACATATAATTAAAAAATAAGGACGTTGAACACTTGAAGCATGACTGTATTATCTTAAAGAAGATAAGTTTTACACAACACTAAATTAAAAATAAAATTCAGGATTCGCCAGGCAGTCATAAAACCAAACTTTGTCATTTGTGATTTGTTAGTTAAACGTCAGACAGATGGATGACAGTAATGTCATCCATCTGTATATAGTATGATAAGATCATACTCTATAATCCGTAGCATATAGAGAATGAACTATGTCTGTGTAGTACTCATTTTTTCCATAATATTAATTAGTTGTTCTGTATTTATCCAATTTATCCGACACAGACTGTCAATGTCAACAGTGTCACTGTCAGTCAACATCAACAATTTTCTTTCCGCCTCTCTCACTCTGCTAGAGTGAGAGAGGCGGTAATAAGAAAGAGACAAGGAGTTTAACAGTTTAACACTTAACAGTTTGTTAGCTCGACGAGTTCACTCTCATGACAAAAAGTTTCACTTCAATAGTGTCCCATAAAAAGTTTCACTTCAAAAAACCAACACGCGATTATCGTACAATTTGGTGCATTGAACTGTGTAAGTTAATCGTCGTGGAATAATTTGCATTGAATAATAAAATTAAAAGTTTTAACAATTGCATTTTATGCCCGAATTTTTTATTTACCTATATCTTAAGGTCGACAGACAGTCTGCCGATCCACTTGACGGTAGATGGCTACCGTCGCCTATTAGCCCAGCTAGTCGAATTAAGATTTGACAAAGAAAAAAATCCAAGTAGCAATTTTCCTTTAGAACTCGTTGAAGGGGTCACTGGCAGTCTACATTTCGGTTTTCGGTAATAACTATTTTTCACGTAAAATTTAAAATAAACGAGTTATTCAATAAGCAAAAATTCACCCACTCTTCGATCCTAATTCGAGTCCTAGGAAAAAATTCATAAGGGTCAAAATTGTACGAAATTTAATTCCAAACAACTTCGTTCATAATCATTTTTCGTGTAAAATGGAAAATAAACGAGTTATTCAGTAAACACGAGGCGCGGGCGGGGGTTTCATCCCTTCGTGGTTGAAGTTCCTCGGTCACGCACGAAGCGTTACAGTTCCACCTTCCTTGTCCGAACTGCTAAGGAGTGGAACTCACTGCCTGCGTCTGTGTTTCCCCAAAATTACAATCTCGGGGTCTTCAAACGTAGGGTAAATGGGCATCTACTAGGTAAGCGTGGTCCACCTTCGGCCGCATCTGCACCTAACATCAAGTGAGATCGCGGCCAAGCGCTGCCTTGACTTATATAAAAAAAAAAAAAAAAAAAAAAAAACATAAAATTCACCCTTAAATTCAAGATGGCGGACGAGACGCAATAGGGTGAGGATCAAAGACTATATAAGTATATTTGGTTAGATCAATGGTGAGGATCCCGAAAACCGAAATGTAGACTGCCAGTGACATTTCGGACCTCCAACGAATTGCGAAGGAAAATTGCAACTTGGAATTTTTTCCATTTCTGCCTCTATTTTGATCTAATTTGATTAAGCTAATAAAACAAGCAACTTTAAGGATTATTAAGGATAAGGAAGGGATAAGGTAATAGGCTCTGGCATCCCTTACTCATGGCAGTTCGCGGTGTATACTGTACGGGGCTGGTTACCGCCGCCAGACGGGCTGCCACAAATGACTGCAAAACTCAATGAGTCCAAATCCAGACCAGAGCCAACAATGAAAATTTCATTTCCCTTGTAGAACCAGCCGGGAATCGATACTGAGTCCCCTGAGACGTTTGGCAAGCAGGCTTATAGTTACCACTCATCCAACGGACTCGTCAAAAAAAATACATTTTTTTTTTGTGTATGGAAAAGCGATTGACCTCATTCTCACGTGATGGTGGTCGAAGATGGAGTTCCCTTATCCCGTTAATAGCCTATCCACTCTTGAAGAGTCCCAAGTTGTAAGTCTCAGGGAAACTAAAAAGGGCAAAGAATTCCAGTCTTTCGCTTTGCGCATAATAAAAGAAGAATAAATATTTTTGTAATGTCTCTTTATGTCACTCGGAAAGTCGAAGGAACAGTCCTAAAGTAATAAAATATTTATGGACACTTCGTCCAGCCGTTTATTTTACTTTTGACAGCTCGATTTAGTAGTGACGTCCTAAAGTGTTATCGAATCGATTTACAACAATCAAATTTATTTATGAGAGAGTTTGAATCGATAAAAATAGGTATTTTATTTTGGCTCCTTATATTTATTTATTTATATTATTTCATTCGTAACCTTATACAGGATATCGGCTGTGTACGGTTACGAACCATGTCATGGGTACATGTACGACTTGGTCCGATATATTATGGCCTATGTTATTCGCTGATAATGTAGTTTGCTATAGGTGAAAGAATTTTTAAAATCGGTCCAGTAATTCTTGAGTTTATTCATTACAAACAAAAAATAAAAATGTTCTCTCTTGACATATTATGTCGTCGGCACATCGTAGAATTGGGCATATCATGATATTCCTGGGCAGATCATATTTTTTCTGTTAAAACAGAGAGGGTCGCCTCACTCCACTCCGCTCCGCTTCGCGCGGCTCCAAATTTATTTCTATATAAACCTTACACGCTCCTCCTCGCTTTGCTTCGCTCCGCTCTTCGTCGCACCTATTTTTGACCTTTGATTCACGCGTGTTCTTTCCGGCGTAGGTATTTTCCTTGGCTACAATTTTATCTCTTGTCTATGTCCTCTGAGGCTAGATGCGTCTATCTCACTGAACTAACATAGCTCGGTTTTACCTTTTTAAAAAGTTTTTTACTTACTTTTGTCCTTGCATTTACTTGAATAGTTGCAAAGTTGCGCAATACTAAAGAAATTCTAATATAAACGACTCACGCCACGAATGACCTATATTTTAGTCTATGTCAACATTTTGTTCCTATGTTATTATTATACATTATTATGCTTAAAGCGCATAATAAAATGCAATTACGGTTAAAGTAACTACTGAATTGAAGACTTATGAAAAGTATTCAAATTGCTGATTTCGCAGAAGCAAATAGATGAAAAAGATAAAATTTAATTAAGCAATTTTTTGATATTTGAATATTTGTGTACATCATTATAAAATAAATATAATTTCTGAGGAAGTAGGCGTATGATTAGTGTGACCATAAGTTCTTTTGCATAGAAATCATATTTTTTCTAAATCAAATAAAATTTAATTTTTTTGCGGGTTGTGTTTCAGTGAATGAGTAAGGGATGCTAGAGTCTATATACCTATATAGGGATAGGTCCCCTCCTTATCCCTTATCCTTAATCCTACTAATATTGCCAGCGCATCTTCAGTACAGGGCCCCTAGGCAAGATGCAAACTACGATTCGTTGCGTAAGTACTTCGGAAACGAAGAGAGAACACTTAAGAGAAAGCTTGGTGACCACAAGCTATGTCTATTATGGAAACTTAGTTAAACCTATTATATGAACTGAGTGCCTACCATATTTTAATTAAATATGGTACTCGCTATTATTGCTACCAAGTACTCGTAAATATGTATATACAAAAACGTAGCTTTGGATGATAGATTTATTTTTATGCTTAAATATAATCCGTAAAATGTAAGTCAGAACTAAGATTAGATAATTTTTATAGAAAAATTTCTATACACGCATCGCCCGGGCTCAAAATAAAAACTAGGTATCCTATATTTTAAGTTGGACCAAATGACACATAGTTACGAAGTTTTATCAAAATCGGTTCAGTAGTTTTGGCGTCAAACAACGTGACAAGTAATTTTTATATTATGTTATAGAGATATATCAGTTACGAAGCTCGCACCGAGCGCATAAAACCTATGTATGTTACGGCACTTCTGACTGCAATTCAAATGGTCCTTCCTTCCTTCCTTCCTGTATTCCTGTGTCCCCTAGATGGGGCAGAGGGCCTCCACAATGCGCTGCCATCCCGTTCGATTTAGAACTTAATTAGAACTTAATCGATTTAGAATTCAAATGGTAATCTTTTAAAATACGCGACAAGTAGGTACTTATTCGTTTCTCTAAATATAATATTTTCTTGTCGCAAACAGTATCTACTTAATACAAGTTTCGATTGCCCGGTACACAAACATTCGTTTGTGTTGCCAAGAGAATGGAGAGTTTTAAAATTGCATTTGGCTCCATACCTACTTTTGTAAAATGCTATAGTTTACTTCATTTTAACACAAGATTTCTTTTAACAAAGATAATCTAAAGCCGCGTATCCATTTGAGCAGCCTCAGCCTCAACTTGAGGCAAACAGCCTCAAGTTGAGGCTGCTCGGCCTGGGGCATAGGCCGAGGCACGTTGCGGATCAAGCTGAAGCACGTTGCGGATCAAGTCACGGAGCCGCCCGACAAGAAACGGCGTTACCGAGAAGAGCCGAAATGTGCATGCTTTATTAAATTCAGAGTAAACGGCGAGTGAAACCGCAGGACACAGCTAGTATACATAATAATATGTACTTAGCTATGTTTGAGTTTTTATTTAGTTTCCGAAATGTTTCGTAATCACAGTTACTTATATAAAAACTGTAACCCTAGCCGCACACACGCAATAATATTGTCAATACAAAATTGACAATAATATTGATCAATATTTGGTCCCGCACACTACTCAATATTATTGTCAATTTTCGTGGTAAAATTTGACTCAGTAGCTTGTATATTATAAGTTGCTCTATGGTAGCTTGATTCGTGTGTACACGTTTTATACAATGAAAAGAAAGAAAAAAGTCGTTGCATTAATTTTAATTTCTCAAAAAGGCAATCCGTCTGGCGGCAGTATCCCTCTTACAGAATAACACGGTGAAATAATTAGCATATGTGCTGTTCTGTAAGGGGGTGGTTACTGCCGCCAGACGGATTGCCTTTTTGAGAAATTAAAATTAATGCAACGACTTTTTTCTTTCTTTTCATTGTATAAAACGTGTACACACGAATCAAGCTACCATAGAGCAACTTATAATATACAAGCTACTGAGTCAAATTTTACCACGAAAATTGACAATGATATTGAGTAGTGTGCGGGACCAAATATTGATTAATATTATTGTCAATTTTGTATTGACAATATTATTGCGTGTGTGCGACTAGGGAAAGAGTACAGATATCAATAAAAATGAAAAGTGTACGCACTTTAAAAATTACTCCGTTTAACCTCGCTCTAAATATTCGCTGATTTTGCGATATCGTATTGTGACCTTGCGCGATCGCGTTGATCATCAAAATTACATTATATATCTGTTTTATTATTGGTACGCATGTTTTCTAAAATTTAGCCTTGACCTGACAGACTGCAATCTTTAACTAACTAGCTAGTTAATGGTAATTTTCCGGTAGATGACGCGGAGAGTCAAATCGCTTACTTGAATAGGTTATATAATGTACTAGCTATACTATAATGGCTATACTATATGTATATAATGGCTTCGCCCGGGTTCAAAATAAAAATCTTTTAAGTTGGACCAAATACACATACTTAGATACGAAGTTTTATCAAAATCAGTTCAGTAGAATCATGTGACGAAATTTTTATATATATTACTAGCTGACCCGGCAAACGTTGTTTTGCGAAAAATATATTTTTTTTTTTTTGGGGTGGACCACCCTTAACATTTAAGGGTATAAAAAATGGATGTTGGCCGATTCTCAGACCTACCCGATAAGCACACAAAATTTCATCAAAATCGGTCCAGCCGTTTCGGAGGAGTTTGGCAACAAACACTGCGACACGAGAATTTTATATATTAGATAGAGACTGTTATGCATTTCGGTAGTTACTTGAGTATAGAAGATGTCTGCCATTATAATCTGTCATTTTCTGTACTGCACCCAAAAATTTTAATAAAGTACCCAATTCGTGTAAGGACCTTAACATTAATTAACAAGTATAAAAGTAATTAACCCTCAACAAAGACTAAGGTTAATAATAAGGTTAACGCATATTATTTTCATAACCCTAGTCTGGCTTCAGCCCAGACATTTGTAAAAAAATATCTAAAATATTATATTTTTAAGTAATAAATATGTACCTAATACCAAGTGCGAAGATATTTTTGAATTATGGAGAATTGAAGACAAATAAATCGGAGCATTTTTTAGTTGTTTCTGATTGCTTAATATTAGTTATATTACGTCACTAATTCGAACTGTCAAGTGTTGGACGCACAATAGGTATATTAATACACACACTGTTGTGTACACACAATATAACAGTGTGTATGTTTGTCTGTTCGCAGCTGACATAAGATGTTTGCTGTTTGGCTCGTCTAAAAAAACTAAAATGAGCAGCCAAGGTGGCCTGAAGCACGTGGCCACAGAGCCAGCACAATTGGGAAGCAAACGTAAGTACATTTATTTGTCTGTCTGTCTGTCTGTCTGTCTGTCTGTACACCCAACGGTTTTCACTTATGGAAACGAGCAAGATTTGTGTAAGTACTTATATAACATTTTTGGTTATACATTAATTCATGGCTAATAATGTGTGCGTGTGTGTGTTTGTGTGAGTGTGCTTATCTATGTGTGGAATTTAAATTTATTAAAATATACAAAAATTTGTTACGGCTTAACTATACATATCGTTGGTGAATAAATTAAAAATTCAAGGTCCTTTGATGGCGCAAGAGATTTTTTTTTTAAATTATAACTTGTATGTTACTTATTGCGCGAATAATGACATACTATCGCGGTATTATTACGCGATTGAATTTGCAATTCATTGATAAGTTTACGACACACGGTTCGCAGAAACATAATATATTTGCATAGATGAATGATTGGTCTCGCTGCGTTCGAATAGATACCGCCGTTGTATACTTGTAAAATGCGGCAAAAAATACTACGCCGAATTCGGCGTACCCGAGCCAGTCACACTGCAAACTGTATCTGTGATGTGTACGTGCCGAATGTTTTATTAAATTTTAGGCATAATAAAATACCAGTTTACGTAGTGAAACTGTGTAAAAATATAATAAAACTGTGTAAAAAGTGATAAAAAGTGACGATGTTTTACACACACTACAATAAAAAACTGCCGCATTTACAGAGCTATCGTTTTTGTATAGTACTCTATCTAGTCGAGCGTAGCGAGACCAATGCAATAATCATTGCATATTTGCTTCTTTCTTTCATTTCATTTGATCTGATCAGTAATTAGATTGGAAATAAAAATAGTCACATGATCTGAGATCTGAATATTTTTTATCAGTTATTATCTGCTTCGATAGTCTATATTTATTTATTTAATATTATAAAGAGGAAAGATTTGATCGTTTGTTTGTTTGTTTGTTTGTTTGCATTGAATAGGAACTAATACTGGATCGATTTGAAAAGTTCTTTCACTGCTGGAAAGCTAGTTATATTATCAGCGAGTACTTGCAAATTTGTTTCACGACCGCTTAGCAACCTTTAATTAAATTCCACTTTGTCAATCCAATGGAATCGTCATGATCGGTTTTTTTTATCTGTCGTTAAATTGTAATTTGAAACGTGATTGGAATTTCAATAGCTTCAATACTCGAGAAGTACAAAGAGGCTACTCGCAATAAAAATAAAAAAAATAATTAATAATTACCTTTATTCTTTACAATTTTTAGAAGTTTACTTCTTAAGTATCGATTTGCATATATATAATACTAGCTGGTGCTCGCGACTTCGTCCGCGTTCTAGATGAAAGGTACCCTATGTCCTTTCTGGTGCCCCAGACAATGTGTATGCAAAATTTCATGGTAATCGGTTCAGTAGTTTTTGCGTGAAAGAGTTACAAACATCCATACATACATCCATACAAACTTTTGCATTTATAATATTAATATAATATAATATTCATTTATAATATATATAGAGAAGCACGTGGTATGAAAATTTATGGGAGTAAAATCAAAATAGTCACACGAATGCGTTATTGTTAGTTACGTTCTATTTTTTTGTCGACACCTTTGGTCTAGTGGCTAGTAACCCTAGCTGTTAACCAAGCGGTCGCGGGTTCGAATCCCGCTAGAAGCTAATATTTATGTGTTAACATTTCACCTTTTTGCCTGAGTCATGGGTGTTTTGTATTTATAATATGTATGTATTTACAAAAAAAGTAATGTATGCAGTATATCAACTGTCTGGTATCCATAATACAAGCATTAAGTTGCTTACTGTGGAACTAGATGGTGCTGTGTGGAATGTGTCCCTGCCAGCGTCTGTATTTCCGAGCACATATAACCCTAATATTTTCAAGGTTCGAGTGAATAGGCATCTTCTGGGTGAGCTCGCTCCATCTTAGGCCTCATCCTTGCCACATGGCTGGTTGTTGGCCAAGAGCAAACCCATCTCTAATAAAAAAAAATGTGAATATATTTTATTTTATAGGTATTACATTTTTTTTTAATATTATGTAAATTTCAGGAGATAGAAGACGCGGAGCCGCCGGGCGGGCCGCGGTCCTTCGCAGGGCTCCGTCGGACTCGGACTGCTCCGGCGAGACCGCGTCTCTGTCTGCGGACAGTGGTGATCGCGCCATAAGACCAGCACCTCCCCCCACTAGAAGTGGGAAAACGAGGAGGTAAATGCGTTATAGTCTTTGCATTTCACGAAGGCGAGTGAGTTTTGCTTGTGGTTGAACGTGTACACGCACATTGCGATAGTGTGCGTGTCTGACGGAGCGGTAAGTTGCGATCGAGCATTGTGGGATTCTATTTTTTTTATACTAACCATACCCTCTTTCGATCTCACGCACACTGTGACACATACACAGACAAGTGTTTACTACAAGTAAATCCCGCTCGCCTTCGTGAAATGCAAGAACTATACAAGAAATTTATCTAATACTAGCTGAGCCCGACCACGCTTCGCTGCGGTTTTCTTTGACGTTCAACGGTCAGCGGCTGCCCTAGACAACGGCTAACTTCCACTTTGAATGTGACAGCGGCTCTAGTTGGCGAGTCAGTTCTCCTCGCTTTCGGCAGTTAGCTTGGCGCCGTAAAAAAAGCGATCTCGCGATCGAGATTATATTAAAATAGGTTCATTCCCACTATTTCCGTTGAGGTAGTTCCGTGGAGAATTTTTTTTAAAGACATATATTTAATAGTTGTTCAGTGCTTCATATCTTATCTGTAATCATCATAATCAATCCTTTAAGCGGATTGCATATTGTGTAAAAATTTCAAGTTTATCCGTAGTTGTGTTATAAAAATGCTTATTTTTAAGCAGCTTTTAAAGCGTCTGGCAGAAGTTAAAGCGCAGAAGTTAAGTTAAGTTGTACGACATTTCCCGTCGGGATCTTACTCTGCTGCTCTCTGCTGCTATTATTAGAACGAGGATCGACACTTACTAAAAACCCTCTATTTTCAGTCGTCGCCGAGGCAGCGAATGGGAGGTTCTCGAGGGGTTGAAAGACGGCCAGAGGTTCGAGAAGCGTCCGGAAGTGTTCAACGGTTACCTGCATAAAAAGAGAAAATGGCCTTTAAAGGGTTGGCACAAGGTATGCTTTGCTTTGTCTCTTATTTATAGAGGTCGGAACGGCCCACTTTATGGTGTGTGGATTCCGTCGCCTATAACTCAGCACTAAACAGGCAACGGTGCTAAACGTTTTACAAAATATTATACTCATATGAATAAATGTATTAACATCTAAGAAAGAAGGGGCGCGGACGAAGTCGCGGACAAAAGCTAGTCTAAAATAAATACTAGATATAAACATACAATTTTGTCTCCTTAGCCATAGCTAGACTTTAATTCGCTCTCTCCCTGAAGCAGACAAAATTCCTCCGAAGAGAAATATTCGAACGATACAGGTTTTTTTATTGAAATTTGAACATTTCGTTTCAGCGTTTCTTCGTAGTGGACGGCGGTATACTAGTTTACGCGCGGTCGCCGACAGATGTCGCCCGCGGGCGACTTCACGGCTCGGTAGACGTCGGCCTCTCGGTCATCTCGGCCAAGGCGCGGCGTCGACGCATAGACATCGACGCGGACGAGTTCATATACCACTTGCGGGCGAAAACGCCGGACGTGTTCCGTACTTGGCTGAACGTGCTGAAGGCTCACAGGTGAGACGGTCGATTATGAACCGTAACGCGTAGAGAATATGGTTGATTTTTGCTTGCAGTCTTAAAATTTGCTTCCACAGTGAGAGGCAATTCAAATAAGGTTGACAACTATCTGGAAAGTAGTGGCCTTTTTTTCTTATATAATATTTAATATAGTTTGTTTAATTTTATTTATAGGTTATATCGCCAGCACTTGTTGACATTCGGTGCGCGAGAGTCCGTGCCGAAGATACATGCCCCAGCCGACGACTTGCCCCCCACGGACACGTCTTCACGTAAATATTTTTATTTTTAAATTAATATATTTTAGTAATAATATATTTATATATATTAATCGTTTTACAAACCAGATAAGTTTGAATGAAACATTCAGATATATTATAAAAAAAATCCAATCCCCGAGGATGCTAGTCTGTTATCCCATCACTTCTTTATCCCATATCCTTAATTATTTTATGGTCGTCAGCTTGTGTTATAGGCGACGGTAGCCACTTACCATCAAGTGGGCCGTAAGCCTGTCTGTCTAACTTAACATTTAAAAAAAAAAAAATTTTTACTATAGTCATAGGATTGTCCTATATTTTTAATATTATATTTTATTCCTATTTTTTTTTTGTTTTTATTAAAAAAAAAATTTCCTAATTCCGAATTCATCTCTACTAAAGGTACTTCGAAATCAAGCATAGAAAGTATCTCAAGTATAGATTCAAAAGAACTAAGAAGTCATCATATAGTTCGCAACCAATCCGCCCTTTCCCCCAGCTTGACTAATATATCTTCAAATGGTCCAAAATCTTCGAACTATGGCAACACTGATCCAACCCTCATCAGAGGGTGGTGCACATTGAATGTTGAAAAATCAAAACTGATGCCACTCAGCTTCGAATCTTTCGATAGACTAGAAGACACGAAGTCAGACAGTCGAACATATGTCGAAAATTCTATAGTCAAACCTATAAACGATGGTGAGAAGCAAATAATGTCCACAGAGCTTTATTGCACAATAAAAAACCCCAGTCCTATTGTAAAATCGAATGATTTATGTGAAAATGAAATTATATGTGTATATAACAATAATAAAGGAGACACAAAGAGAAAATACTCGTCGACGGCGACATTTTTCTTTTTCTCACGCAAAAAGAAGAATCTCAATAATAGCTCGGATAATTTTTTAATGAAGACGAGTAGAAAGTCGACAAATCTCGTCAAATATAAGAACGTTTTGAAAGAACCTCCCCTAAAAAAGCCTTTAAGCAAATGTGTTTTGCTAGAAAAGAGCAAATTTAGGACTAGAGCAAATTCAGGCTTTTATGCACCCCGGCCGTGTAGCGGTGCTATAGTCAAAACGAAATATAACCATAAAGTACAAGTTAAAATTGATAAAGAAACTCAAGATAAGGCTTCGCAGGACAAGATGACCGCAGACGAATACGATCAAATAACCGAAAGACTTTTAGTGTCTATATTTGCGCAAAAAAGTGGTCCGAATATTGATGAAAAGGATGAGTCTGTCAAGTTTTGTATAAACGAGGTAGTGAAAGAATTGTGCGATAACAAAATTGGCACAAATAAAAACCTACATCCTGTGAAAACTCTATTTAGATGTCTCCTACAATTCTGGCTACAAAATACGCGTGTAAAAATTATAAAAGATTCTGTTAAATCAGTGAAATCGGTCCATACACAATCGGAGAAATGTATAACGAAAGACCAAAATCTCTCAAGTGTTTGCATTAGTAATATCCCCAAAGCGACACAGTTTTATGGTATCAATAATAAACATGCTGACACGTATAGAAAATCTAAGAAAACTAAAAAGCAAGACATGACAGATAAACCTGATACCAGCACTGGATTAAACAGAGAGATGTCAGATGAGAAAGAAAGGCGTATTCAAGAACTGGAAAAGTTGCTTAAAAACACGGTATATATGTGTGAAACAATGCGCGAAAACAAGGATAAGGAAATAGATATAAAAATAACAAAACAACTTATGGATAATCTAAGCCAATTGTCTAAAAATTCTACTTTTAATAACTCAAAAGGGATTGGTCGCGATGAAGTATCTAATTCCACGTCAGAAGTGGCTAAATCACAGGAAACTATAAATAATGTTATATGTGATACGTCAACGCCCCTAGAAATTGCTAAAGATTTCTTAAGTGCATATCTAGATAATTTACAATACAACAGTAATAGTTCAATGTCTGTTTCAAGGGAAATATTGGATTTCTCGGAATCTATAAACTCTATTATTGACTTTGATTTTCAAACTGATTCTAGTCAGAAAGAACAATCATCAAAAAGTGTTACAACATTAAATAATTCCTCGTGCGATAAGAGCGATAAATTGCAATCCACGGAACATAAAAACTCCGTCAAAGTCGAAGATCAAGATGAAAATATAGCAAGTATAGTTCCTGGACAGTTATATCTCATAGATATGTTGTATAAAGTGACAACGATATACAAAAAAGTTAATAAAATCGATTCTCAATTGTGGTGCAAAAATAAGCGTAAAACATCTTCAAAATGTCAAGGAACAGAAATAGATTGTGTCTTGAAAGATGAATTAGGAACATCTATTACAGGAAATTCAAAAAATAAATTCATTTTAGAAAACAAAGAAGAAAATACTGTTGTAATAAATCTTTCCAAATATGAACTTGAACATATATCGATAGAAAACAATCCAGCCGATAAGGGAATTACATCCATAAAGATTAAACTGCAAGAGAAAGTTTTTGATTTCGGCGAAGCAAAGCATACTAATTTGAGTTTGAAATTTCCTGACGATCGTATGAAGCTCATGTCTAAACTAAACGAACCTCGACATCTTGAAACAATTACATCTAAATCTACCTGCAATTTTATAAATCACAGTGCTCTAGGTCTTAACGATAAAATATACTTCAAAACTAAAACAGATGATGAAACAAAAACACATAACATTTTACATGAAAGCAAATGTTCGTTAAACTTCTTTAAAAGTACTGAGTTTTTTCAAACCTTCGATGAGTTTGATACTCAATCGTGTTATGTGTTGTCGTCGTCTTTCAAAAATAACGGATTCGATAACAAATTTCAACCAAAGAAGTTAAAGACGGAGGAAAGCAATGAAAATAAAAATCAAATATACTCTCCCAACAAATCGACCAATATATTAGCAGAAAAGAATTATGATAAACCTGGTACAAAAATTATCGATGAAAAATTTCTACTACTGCTTATGGAGAATTTAACTTTGCTATCAAAAAATTTACCAGGAATTTATAAAGATATCAATAATTTGTATTTAAAATTGAAAAAGAAACATGATAAAATACTGAAAGATAATAACATAAGAATAGATATTTTGGATAAAATTTGCAATGACGAGTCTAAAGGACCCACTAACGACTTGGAAGTTCAATGCGAATGTGTCAAATTGTCACTTAACCACAAAGAAGTTCAATATGAAGTTGGCAAAGGCTCTGTTGAAAAAACTTTCATAGACCAATCGCTCAGTGCATACGAAGTGTCTAAACACGTTTGCGATTGCACCGATCAAACTGAAAATACTCTATGTAAAAGTAATAAAAAGGTTAATACTGTAAACGATAAAGATGCGAATCAAAATAGTTTTCACAGTTATAATACGGATAGAGAATCAGATGATCGCTTAGTTTGTATTACAAAGAGTAGAACAGAAAATAAGAAAGTTAACAAAGAGATAAACTCTCAGAAAAGGGGAATATCAGTACAAAATTTGCAACAATCTGAAAACAGTGACTGCCCTATGAGCACGATTATCAAATATATAATAGGCAATAATTTTACAAAGTTTATTACAGTTAAAAAAAATAATGACTCGGAAGACAATAACGTTAATAATGATAAATTGTTTGTAAGCAAAAATAATAATTTTGTAACAAAAATCAGTTCAGCAACTGAATCTAATGTGAGTCTTGAAAATAAAAATAAAGAAGATTTAAATACAATATATCAATGCACCAGCGAGCCTTCCGTGATGTCAGTTAGATTTTGAGAAATTTTATATTATTTTGTCTATTTAGACGTCAAAAATATTAACAAAAATTTGTCCCGAATGAGATAATTCAAAATAGAAAAATGATAAAAAAACCTCCAATGGATCAGATACTTTATGGTAATGATTTATTCAGTCCTTAGTCATTAGTTTTTTTAGGTATTTCATACTATTCTACTTACATTTAGATTTGATTGAAGCTTAGAGACAGATCTAATTAGAAAAACTTAGATTCTCCACGTTCATTTCCTTATGCAGAATAGATAATAATCTATTTATTTTTTAAATATTGCCAATAGTTCGACTATTCAATAAAGTTGCAAATCTGAATCTCTATCTAGTATGATGTGTAACAGTGTTCTCTAATCTAGTACTAGTACTATTGTAGAAATAAGATTGTGTCTAGGTTTTGTGTAAAGTTGAATGCATGAGCCATGGGTAGTTTAAGTAGCTTGAGTAGTTTACATTTCCACTCCCCGGTAGTCCGGTAGTGTTTGTGCTATCAAATTTTAGATCATTACCATTTTTACCTTTAAATTTTTGGGTAATTTTTGATTTTATTATTAATTAGATAAAATTAGATAAAACTTTTTTTGTAATTCAGACGCATTAGCTAAGCGGTGATATAAAAGCTATATTGGCAGCGTTTATATTTATAATATTATAATATTGAACTCCATTAATGTACTGTGTTTCAATAGGTTTTAAAAAAAAATACAAATCTACCCTCATTAGTAAGACATTATGACTGTTTGTTATGCGTTAAATTTGTAACCATTATAATATATCAATCTCTCCACTATTTTCCCGTATACTATTCAAGCGATTTATGGTATCCCCACCATCCCTACCATAAATTTTGTATTTATATAATTTTGTGACGGTAGTAATAAAATAATTTACACATTGCTAATTTATGGTAGGGATAAAACTATGACATTTCATGTTTTCTCCCTTTTCAGACTACACAAGTGTTATGAACTGAATTGTGTTAAATTTTTAATTAAATTTCATAATTAAATAAATTAAATAATCCTTATAAGTCAACAGCTCGTTTTTCTCTCAGTGGAACGTCTAAAGTGGTTGAATTGTTATCGCTAATACATAGGCTATTTCAGTTCAGATAGTCATGATTTTAATTTACAATACCGAAGAATTCTTAAAACTAAAATCAATTAACAAAAATGGTACCTACTCATTTGTTAAAAAAAAAAACAGAGTATAGTGGACCGTTTTAAAAAATTCTTTCACCCATAGAAAGCCACAACATGACAGCCTATAATTTGTAAAGTTGCGCGGGCGAAGTCGCGTCCCTCGACTAGTTATTGAAGTAACAGTTCATGGCACTCGTGATATGTCGCATCAGCCATCCATGTGTTGTTTGTAGGCCTTGTTAGTCCCACCTGCCCGATCCGCGGTCCGCAGGCGGGCTTCGTGACTGGCACTCCGGGAGGGAGGCTGGCTAGTTGGATCATAGGTACGCATGCTTCCCACGTCTACACTCTATGGCACTCACCTGAGGGCCTAGTGCGAGTTTTACTCTATTAAACGCGCGTAAATGTCAATCTGTATGGGAATGAAGCGGCGCTACCTGGTGGCTAATGTGTCACTGTAGCACTGCTTCATCACAAATTGACGTTTACGCGTTCGATGAGTTTAGTATATAGAGTAAAACTCGCACTAGGCCCTCTTTAATGTGTACCACTGGACAGGCTGCTGTAAAATTATTCTTACTCCTATTTGAAGGACGCCATTATTCCGCTGCAGGTAGGCTAAGGAGGATAGAATTTAGAACATCCTAACCTCCTTGCGTATATGGAATGTAATAAAATAAGCAAACGTCAAAATTAGTTGTAATCACTTCCGGCGTAATTCACAGTAATTCACAGGACGGCGTTTTTCAAAATGGTTCACGAAATTATCTATCATTTGTATGGGACAGCCTGTCCAGTGGTATATATTATATACAGGTCAGTGTTCTATGGTCACAGGCCATCTTTTCTACCAGTAAATATTTTGCATGTCAAATATCTGCCTCTGTGACATATGCAAAATTTTTTGCTCTCACACACAGAGGACAGCATGTGTTCAATAAATTTGAATTTAGAACATTGTCGTCCGATGGCGTCATCACGCGTCGCTTATGGCGTCACCTGTGTTGTTTTTGAATGAATCTGAATGACTGAGACTGAATGACCGTGTTGATTTTTAACGAATCTGAAATAACTCTCTGTATGACTGACTGAATGAATCTGAAATAATCTTTTGAATAGCGAAAGAATTACTGTTTCGCTTTTTTTTGTAATTTTGAACGAATCTGAAATGACTGAATGACCGACTGTATGAATCTAAAAATGACCCTCTGAATGGCTGACAGAATGACTGTTGATTTTTAACGAAACTGAAATAAGTTAGTATGAGTGACTGAATGAATCTGAATGACTGTGTTGATTTTTAACGAATCTGAAATAACTCTGTATGGCTGACTGAATGAATCTGAAATGACCATCTAGATGACCGACTGAATGAATCTCAAATGACCCTCTGAACGACCGACTGAATGACTGTATTGATTTTGAATGAATCTGGAATGAGTAAAGGGAATGTTCTTTCTTTTTCAGAATCCGGTGGTCCTTTGGAGAATGCGTCACGCGAGCTGGGTCAGGCTCAGTTGTCTGTGCAACAGTTGCAGAGGTTGTTGGATGCGTTAGAGTTGCAACAGCAGGTCCATCACGACACCGATGTGAGTTTCTTTTTTATTTATTCCAATCCGGATTAGCCGAGTCGTGTTTTTTTTTTTTCGAGCAGTTTAGAAAAATTGTAATCTCACATTCTCGGCAGGTTTCACTGGAGGGCGCTTCTCCAAACGTGAAGAAAGATCGCAGAAAGTTTGGTCTGAGAAAGAAAAAGTCTAGTACAAAATGCGCTTCAGTGGAACTGGCTCCGGCCCTACACATAGATCCTTCTAGCTCGCACACGGTAAGCGTCTTTAAATTATTAATTTAGACGGACAGGCTGACAATGTATGCTCATATAAATCAGTGCTTCAGTACTTAATATTATAAATGCGAAAGTTTGTATGGATGTGTGTAACTCTTTCAAGCAAAATCTACTGAATGAATTTCAATTAAATTAATTTTGTATACACGTTGTCTGGGATAAAAGATAAAGGATAAAGGGTACGTTTCATCCAGAACGCGGACGAAGTCGCGGGCACCAGCTAGTGAATAATAAATAAATAAATATATTCACACATTCCACACAGCACCATCTAGTGCCACAGTAAGCAACTAATGCTTGTACTATGCGTGTCAAATAAGAATAGGATCGCACTTGCTGCAAACTTCACATGATCCAAGTCATCATAGTACCGTCGTCAAAAAAATCCGAATAATAAAAATATAAATATTTTTTATTTATTTTTATCTAATAAAATTATATATATAACTATTTTGATACATTGCATAACTATTTTGATTTATATAGATTTCAATACGATAGAGTTTAATACCATAACTATTAAATAATTTAACTATAATTGTGTTATTCTCTGCTGATTTTGTACCTACCTGAATAAATAAATCACATTACAAAAATAATAAAAACTAATAAACTAATAAAAACTAAAAAATAAAAATAATAATTAAAAAGAATAAATAAATTCTTGGTTTGTTTTTTTTTTGCACACCATACACATCACTAACTGAAGTTCGTGAGAAATGCGGAGCTGTTGCTCCAGTCCTATTCTTATTTGACACGCATAGTATTTACGAATACCAGATAGTTGATGTACTAAATTTTTTTTTAGATTAATTTTTTTTGTAAATACATACATAATATTATAAATCCATAAAAATTAAAAATACAAAGGTGAAATGTTAACACATAAAAACATTTGCCCCTAGCGGGATTCGAACCGGTGACCGTTTGGTTAACAGCCGGTGTGACTAGCCACTAGACCAAACGTGTCGTCATCAATGCGTTCATATAGTTCATTGACTATGAAATGTATTCGTTGAAGGCTCTGTCGGCGTTGACAGCACCACCGTCTCCAGGAGGTGGTGCATCATCAGCTCCAAATTCGGCTGCCTCTCTTCCGATAGGTGAGTCTCGCAGGGCAAATAATAATTTGCACCAAAAATTGAAGGCATTCAAACTTTCTGGCACTTAAATTCTTTCAATTAGAAGTTATAGGTACACTATTGTTTGAGACTTAGGATCTAGAATGCTTGCCGTCTTGTTTTTGATCTGAAAAGTTTAAAATCGGTTTGTTGTCGGGTATAAAAAGTCAAGTTAAGGCGAGAAAAAAAAAACGTATATCAAAACCAGAATAAAATCAAAAATTTACTTTTGAAAATATGTTAATATTTGATTAATATAAAGTGTTTGTACTTAAATACCGACACAAAAAAAAATCATAAACAAAAATTTTACTACTACTACTTTTTACTAAATTTTACAATTAATTTCATAAGGAAAAAAGAATAAGTTATTGTAAAAATAGTAACAATTGCCAAAAAAAAATATTATGAAAATAAATATTGGTGATTGTTTACGCTCAGTTTACATTTGAAAATTATTTAATTAGAATAATAGAAAATAAATAAATAAATAGACTAATAAGATGGCAAGCGAAGCTACATAGAAGACTTAGATTTGGCACGAAATCACTGAAAACGCAATCTATATAGGAACAAAAATGGATGACGATATACATTTTTAGTTTATTATTTAATAGGATTTTAACCAAGCGTTTTTTTTTTGTTGGCGTTCCAATGTATGAAATCGGGTCTTCAAACGCCTGATATCATAATCATGAGATACTATAGCTGAATACTAGCTGGCACTCTTCGTTGTGGACTTTTAAAATTTAAAAAATCGTTATATTTTTTTTTTTGCCTTGATAGTATAACTCTTGAAGAAAAAAATAAGCTAAAAACGTTTCTCTAAGACTATCTGTAGAGCAAGAGGAGCCGATTTCCAAGAAGACCTTTTTTTTTTTTTTTTTGAAAAATCGATATATCTAAAACAATTTAAAAAAAAAATTCAATTTTGAAATATGTCCGCATAGTTTGTTAGTCGTCTTACTATCCACAGACTAATTTTCAGATTTTATAAAACAGTTGTGACGTAGGTGTTTTTTTAACAAGTTCGGAACCACCCCCGCGCCAGATGTCCCAAAAACTGGCTGACTGACGGCCGGCTATTGATACTCAACCTATTTTTAAAATTAATTTTTAATTTAAAAAAAAAATTAATTAATTTTTAATTTTTAATATAATTATAAAAAAAAATTAATTTTTAATATATTTATGACCTAATATTGAAATATCGGCCTTTATAAAATTTGTTACAGTTTTGGTCCCTCATGCTTAACAATCAAAAACCAATCAAGAAGTTAAGCCAACAATTTCCTCGAATCGATAGACAAGCCCTGCCCTACATTTAATTAAACGCATGGCTAAGGTCCTTTTATTTCTTTAATGTAAATATTTCTAGGCACAGACTTCAGCTAGATTTGTGAATGATTTAGATCTTCTTTTTTTATATTACAATTGTCGTGTTTTGTGTTTGTTTCTAGTAAATAAGAATGCACGTCACAAATACAATGCCAAAGTACCGAACTGTTTTAGAGAGAATCCAAAGAAAAAAATGAAGAGGTTCTTAGCGAGTAATATTATATATTATATTATTATTTTGTATAATTTTTTATATTATTATTGTTTTTTTTTTCTACACAAAATGTGTGTTTATTTATAATGCGTAATTATGTTTTGTGTACCGTTTCATTTAATTATATTTAGTTCGTTAAATGGATTTTTTTTTGTTGTTGTTGAATTGGGCGTTTGATTTCTAATAACTACTTAGTCTAAATGTTTTTTTATTTATTTTTTGAATTTTTACTCGCCCAAGGATTCTACGAAATTGGTAAGTGCATGGTCGAAGAATAGTGACGTAATAAGAATATTAGTGTCTGTCTGTAAATATACATAAATTTTAAACGCCATAGAATATGTCTTTGCATTTAAAAAAATAATAATAAAAGGAAATAGGAAAAAAATAAAGCAAGAAACTGAAAAAAAAAAGAAAACCGTGCAAATTATTTGATTATTTGATAAAAAAAGAAGTAATTAATTAATTAAAAAATATTAAAGAAATGGCTCGACAGCAAAAATTAAGTTAGCTTATTTAAATAAATTAATTCTTTTAATATTATTTTAATAATAAAATTCTTTATTTTTTTTAATACCAAAAAGTTTAAACTTTAAACAGGATTTTTTTTATATGACTGAAAAATAACGAATTTCTTTTGAACTTTTGAATCAAGTTTGAACTGGGGTGATTTATTTTGAACCGGTCGTAAAACTGATGATTTATTTATTTTATTTTATTTTATTTTATTTAGGAAAATAAACAATAAAATATAAAATAAAATAATATGATCTTAAAATAGAAAGACGTATTCTATGTTTAAAAGAATGGCCAGATTATTATTATCATCACCCACGAAATATAATGCTTTCTCAGGCATGACAATATTATCATAATAGCTAAACTAAGCATGGCTATATATTATTTGAACAAAACGCTATTCTCAAATGTAAAAATAGTACTAGCTAGTCATACACTATACGTTCTCTCTAAAATTATTGAATTAATTCAATCATTAAATCTCTAAATAAGAACATTTTCCTGTAGACTCATAGAAATGTTTTTTAGAGTGAATCTAAGGGGATAAACTTGAAAAAGAAGACCATTTGAATGCATCATACAAAATAGCTGTATGAAATCTGAATAACTAAATTATCAAAAAAATATTTTAAAAAAATTTATTGTTGTATGTACCTAAGAATTTTGGCTTTAATATTGAAAAATTCAAGACAGGTATAGTGGGTATAGGTGGAAGAATTATTTCCAATTGGGGAATTATTCCGCAATTTTGGAGGAAAGGGGGGGATGTTAAAAATCCTTAAAAAATTGCGTTACGTAACACTTAAAACCTGAAAAATCGTGATTGTTTGTTGTTCGATCCATCATTGTTTTCGATCCATTCTCAAATAATATTTTCTCCTTTATCTTCCAGCGTTTCTGTCAACATTTCTGGCATCTACTTTAGTTCGTAAGACTTGTTTTTTTTATTTGTTTTTTTCTTTCTTCCCTCTTTTTTTGTCTCACTTTATCACTACTTATGATAACTCTGTACATTACTCACCTAACCGCGAGTATTCATAGATTTTTTTAAAAACAAAACTCTTTGTTTTTTATATTCGCTCCACTTACATAATATTGTAGGTTGTAATATTGTAATACTGCACGCATAGACGTCGTATCAATTAAATCACACCAATACTTTATAAGCCAGTAGGCAGTGTCTTAGCTTTCTCTAGATGAGACAAATTTTGTCCTGGAGCACTTCTACCTTGGGCACCTTTATTTGGGCGAAAAATGGAGTGACAAAGATTTCATGCAAAAGATACAAAAAAGCTTTGTTACATGCTTTTAGATGCAATGCATTTAGAATAAAATCTTGAACGCTAAACTAGTAGGCAGTACCCTTAAATCTCTAAAGAGTTCACTAAAAATTCAATTGAGATTGTTAATGAAATTTTATTAAATTGTGCTTTACATACTTCAGGGCCCCTGAAGCTCGGGGCCCCCCATCAATGTACTACAACTATAGATTTCGCACGCCATACAAAACACTACGAAATTTATGGAACATTTAAAAGTGACATTTAGAAGTGAGTACAGCATAAACTCGTGTCATCTATCATTTAAAGAAAATGTGACTACATCAACACTTTGGAATTTAACTTGGTCGTTACTACCTTTCACCATTGACGCGCGAAGGCAAGACTCCGCCGTGATTCCATTTTAGGCGTACTTTTTATGTGTCACTTTCCATAGCAAATTCCATAGTTGTAGTAGTACTTCATTGGGGGCCCCATATAATTGATAAGGCGCTAGATTCGCCCCCAGCCAATGTGCTATGGTATGCGATTCCATTCTTTCTCTTATTAATGTCATGGAATCGACTAACTCGCGTACAAATTATTAAAATACTAGCTGGTGCCCGCGACTTCGTCCGCGTTCTGGATGAAAGGTACCCTATGTCCTTTTTGGAGTCCCAGACAACGTGTATGCAAAATTTACAACGCCATCTAGGGAATTCTGTTTGAAGCAATGTAGTACTCTAATTCATCTAATCTCACTTCGAATAATGGAAAAAGTCTGTTAACAGATGGCACTACATGTTAGTTATAGTTTATAAAATTACGTGTTAATAAAATTAAAGCCGCTGCCCGCGACTTCGCCCGCGTAACTTAGTAAATTATGTACTTAAACCTTCCTCGAGAACCACTCTACCCATTAGTGAAAACCGCATTAAAATCCGTTGCGTAGTTTTAAAGATCTAAGCATACAAAGGGACATAGGGACAGAAAAAGCGACTTTGTTTTATACTATGTAGTGATTATATAAAACTTAAACGTAAAATGCTTATAAAGTAAGAAAAAAACCGTTGACTGAAAAAATATATATTATATATTAAAAAAAAAAAACAATTTTTACTTAGGTTAATTATTGGTCTCGCTGCGCTCGACTAGATACCGCGCTCTCTGAAAGCAATAACTCCGTGAATGCGGCAACTTTTTATTGTAGTGTGTGTAAAACATCGTCACTTTGTATCAATTTTTACACAGTTTCACTACGCACTGGCATTTTATTATGCTCAAAATTTTTAAAACATTCGCCATGTACACATCAAAGACAGCTTGCTGCGTGACTGGCTCGGGTACGCCGAATTCGGCTTAGTATTTTTTGCCGCATTTCACAAGTACGACGGCGGTATCTAGTCGAGCGCCGCGAGACCAATTATTAATCTAAGATTTTTTTTATTTATAAATTTTCTTCAAAACAAACAGAAATATTCACAAATCCATTAATTAGAACATTGTATGGAACCACGTTTGGTCGACGACATTGCACGAAGTAAGCCTTGACATGTCATTCTCTCGACGCGCGATTAGATAAAATATGATTTATCTAACTGTCTCAAAGGCGATGCGAGCCATTTGCGACTTTATCATCTACCTATTGTGATTCATAACGGTTTGAGAACATAAGTCGTTTTGAAACTGTGCAGCAGCTAACATTTTCTTTGATACATCTTTAGAAGGAAAAGTTTAAACCATCGGGTTTTCTTTTCTTGTTTGCTGTGTTAGTCTTTGTTTTTATTCTTAATTTGTTTTGCAGTTAGATCTAGATTTATTGCATATGGTTTGATTGTGTGTTAAAATGAATTTAATATTTTTCAGGCTTATGTACTTTTAACTTTAAGCCTAGTACTTTATTTTGTTTTTTAATTCTATAGATCGAAAAAAAATAATGTTAGTTCATCTAAACTGAGTACTTAACTAATTTTGATGCAGTTTTCTCTGTAATCAAGTTAATTTATTACTAAAGATTTAGTTTAGTTTAAATTTTTATATCACAAAAAAAAAACAATCTTTGATCTATTGATCTATTGATTTTATTAAAAAAATGTATGAAAATTATTTTCTAAAAATTTAATTTGTATTTTTTTTTTATCTAAAACTTTGTCAGTTATATTATATATACATATAAAACTGTAGTCTAAAATCATTTCCACGTACATACATATACATCTTTAAAATACTTTTTATATATTTTAGATTGTTTTTCATCTTTCCAAATTAATGTTAAATATTTTTTTTGTAATTCATTATTTGTTTTATAGAAAAAAAAATTACGATTATTTTGTGAATTTTTAATGTAGTTATTTGGTGATTTGAAAATGGACTATTATGTTGTTTTTTTTTTTTTACTGAAGAGAATTTTTAAATGATAATAATCATGTCGAGTGATAGCGGTGGTACGAAAAAATATGGAATTATATTTCCAATAGCGAAAATTGTCTGTTTATACATATTTAAAGTGCTTAGAGAATGTGAGGAGCAAGATATTTTATGTAAGTCACTTTTTTTCTTTCGTTAAATTCATTCGGTTCTTGGTTCACTTCAGGATTTCCATACCTAAAGTCTTTGGTATATATATAAAAAATATCTTGAGATTATGTATGTAAATAGTAAAAGTATGTAGTTACACTCGATTGGTTTACGAACATGATTTGGTATATTCAAATATATTTATTTTTTGTAAATTTAGTATCAGAGATGTGAATCACTTGAAATGAATAAGTATATTTGAAATGAAAATACAAATTTTTATTTGGCATTTCAAAAATGCTTTTATTTTTCACAAATATACTTTACTGATTTTTCAAAAAATTTAATGTAGATTAATATCATTAGATAGGTATGTATATATAATTGCAATATTTTCTTTAGTTTGATTTTTCTATAAATTTTGTTATTTAATGTTGAGCTGTAGGATAATTAACTGACATTTAATTGTTTGTTTATTATATTAATTTGCTGTGTTATCTATTGTTTTTTTTTTTGCTATTTGAAACGATATTGCTATTTGAAAAACAGTTTTATCAATTAAGACGTGCACTTTATAATATATTAATGCAAAAATGCAAAAAAAAATTTGTTTTAAATTTTATAAAAAATGCAAAAAAAATGAAAATTTATTGTTATAATAATTTATAACAAAAAAATTTTAAACAACTTTTTCTGCACATTATTTCAGCATGTGCAGCAACCCGACCACAATCGCTGCCCGGGGCAGAAGCCTTGGGCGCAACGCATTCTGTTGGAGGGCCCACCTCTTTGACTTCTCTCACACCGGACCACCAGCTGAGGGAAGACTTCACTGTTCTGGCGAAGGATCTGCTCGGCAGTTTGAAGGGAATCGTCGCCACACTGGTGAGAAGTCTCTCTCTAATTCTTAATACCCACGCAATATGGCCAAACGCAATTAAGGCTGATAAATATTTGAGTTTAAAAAACATAAGACCACCATTTAATCACAGTTCTAGGGCGTAGAGCTAATTTATTATGACATTTAGTCCATCCACGCATTATGTACATTGTACACCTACCTCTAAATCATCTACCGTTAGGCTGGTTATCGTGTCACGCTGTTCATCAGCGCCAAGGCTTCGGCGCACAGCTGTCAGCGCGAGACGTTTTAGGCTGGTTTTCGTTTTCGTGGCGTTTTCGTGTCACGCTGACCGCACGTGCTAGCGCTGACGGTCAGCGTGACACGAAAACGCTCACCGAAGACAGAGGCGCGTGGATGGCGATCGGCGCCGACCTTAAAATGCGTGGTTACTTTAAAACGTTTCATAGCACCAATACATATTGGCCTGTCAGCGCTGACAGTCAGCGTAACACGAAAACCAGCCTTAGACCTATTTCTGAGATATACACAAGAAAAAGAAATATCTCAGAAACAAGTCAATTTTAACAAAATTCAACAAAATCTTGATATACAAGAATTGGTCGTTTGAAGTTATTAAAATTAGAATGAATTAAGTATTAGAAACTAAAAAGAAAGAGCTATGAAGTTTTTTTTATATTAGAATGCACTCCAATGCTGGTTGTTGTTGTTAGGTATGCGAACGTGGTCGTCTTAGGGCTGCAATGGAAACGGGCGATACGACCACCACAGGGGGAGGTCCCATGATGGCAGCCCTGAGGACCAACCTCACGTCGGCCTTACAACAGAATTCGGGTGAGAATTTAACTCTTTTTTTTTTTTTTTAATATCGTGTTCGATTTAAATTTAAAAAAGCAAATCTTACATGAACCTTATTTGACAAATTTAACCTGTGGCGTTGCTTGTGTCATAGGCGATGGTAGCCACCTACCATCATCAAGTGGACGTCAGCCTATCTGTCTGACTTTAACATAAAAAAAAAATTAAAAAATTGGGGCCCCCTTTTTCATTTTTGAAGTTTTTAAAAGTGACTAAAAAGTCACTCAAAGATATATTATGTCAAAGATAATATCTTATCAGAAAAGATATAATTTTTTTTATAAGAGATGGGTTTGCTCTTGGCTGGCCAACAACCAGCCATGTGGCAAGGATGAGGCCTAAGATGGAGCGAGCCTATATTATAGGATAGCCTATATGTACTAAGACGTTTAAAACGTAATATATGACCCTCGGTTCGAACGAATCGCGTACATATATAATGACGTGCGAAGTGTTGAACGTAGAGCTGCGCTCGCGCCTCTCGCGGATCCACGACGCATCAGATCTCGCAGACATCTCCTCAGTCGGCCACAATGGAGATTCGGTGAGTTCCATTTTCAAAAAAAACAACAATCTATTGTCTGTCAAGTATAGCAGACAAGAAAAGTGCTGGAATTTTTAATCAGTTTGGATTAAAAATTCCATTCATTTCAAAATTCGCTAAAGCTTACATTTGAAATAGGTATTGATTACAGATTGACATAATTTGTCATCGCTAATAAAGATAGCAATGGAAATCGTCACTTTGAATTTTCAAAGGAAAACAGACCTTATTCTGCAACATTCAAAGAATGTTCAATCTTAGGGTGATAAAGCATTTTATTTGTCGAGTTTACATAGATGTACTACAACTATGGATTTCGCACGCCACACAAAACACTAGGAACTTCTTCTTCTTCTTCTTCTCTTTTAATGTCTTGGCTACATCAGATCTTCTCCGATGATTTTGCCAGTGTCATTAGTAAACATAAAAATTTGTTAAAGCCTTTTTTTTTAAATAAAAAAGGCAAAATTTAAATTAAAATCAAAAGTAGCAGATCCCGAGACTATAGTCAGAGTCAAGTCAAGTCTATAATTTTTCTTAGTTTTTTCAAAACAGGTCCGTCAAGTCCAAAACAGTCGGATCAAGTCCTACTATTCATTTTAAACTAATTTTAAAGCGAGTAACATCTTAGGCTTAGATTTTATAAAGTTACGCGGACGAAGTCGCGTGCAGCAGGTAGTCCTTACTTACTAATGTTATAAATGCGAATGAGAGTTTGTTTGTTTGTTACGCGTTCACGCAAAAACTACTGAACCGATCACCATTAAATTTTGCATACACGTTGTCTGCGACACCAGAAGAAAGGACATAGGGTACCTTTCATCCAGAACGCGGACGTAGTCGCGTGCATCAGCTAGTAATATTATAAATGTGGAAGTAACTCTGCCTGTCTGTATGTATGTATGTCTGTCTGTTACCCTTTCACATCTTAACTACTCAACCGATCGTATTTTGCACCAGAAATAACATAGGGTACCTTTCATCCAGAACGCGTACGAAGTCGCTTGCATCAGCTAGTATAAGTATATAAAGATGTGCGTCAATGTTGCACAGGTGAACCGTCAATTTCAGCAGTCTCTAAGCTATAGCTCTTCCTGCGTCTCCGCTTCCGAGTTCTTCGATGCTGAGGAGCACGACGAGGAACAAGAGAACCAGATCATCGCAGCAGACGAGGTTTGTATCGTTTGGTCTAGTGGCTAGTAACACCCCAGCTTCAGAACTATATATCATGCCACAGAGTACTTTATAATTTAACGTCACAAAGTACTTAATACTATACCTACTTTCTGCCTTAATTAACTTAACTTAACTTAACAGCCGACATAAATAGTCATTAAACATTAGACGAAAAAAATCAATAAACATTTTGATAAGCAAAATATATTTGATCAGCAACTTTTTTTGCTGACCAATAGTTTATTGATTAGGTTATTTTTATTTATTTTTTTGATGATTGATTTATATAAAAAAGTCTTTTTTTAGGCCGGTGTGATTGAACTGGACAGAGAAAAAAGTCAATAAATATATTTGGTCAACAACTTTTTTGCTGACCAATAGTCTATTGATAAGGTTATTTTTATATTTTTTTGGTGATTGATTTATATAAAAAAGTATTTTTTTTAGGCCGGTGTGATTGAACTGGACGGAGATTCGTCCTCGGAGGCCGGCTCCCTCAGTAGCGAGGAAGGCTCGGCCAGCTCTGACAATTCCGATGGTAAGTGATTGTTGGCTACTCATGACACCCGAGTCGTTTAAATGCAATATTCACTATTGAAAAATTCATGAAAATATTTATTAACAAAATTTTGAAGCTTAACTAGAGTCTGTCTGTTGCAAAAGTCAACCTAAGACGGACCAAAAATTATACAACCTGTACGACGTGAAACGTTGCCTTTTGCATATTGTTAAAATCAATTATTTCATTAAATCAATCAGTTCTTATAAACATGTCAATATAAATAAAGGAAAAAAATGTCTAGTTCAATAAGAAAATTTATATTTAATGTACAGTTTGCTTTGTCTAAGATAAGAATAAGATTAAGAAGATATTTTATAAGAACATGCTTCAGAACTATGGAGGTAAGGAGTACCGATTCTATGAATGTATATTAAAAAGTGGTCCCAGAATATCAGTAATTAAGATGGCGCTAGTGTAGCGCTATTGTCGAGTAAATTGGACAAAGTTAGATGATATGCTACACTAGCGCCATTGTGGCCATTTTAAGAACCCTTATTTTATTGTATGAGAGGATTATTTTTACAGTCATATTATGAGTCCTTGACTTTTGCGACTTAACTCTAAGTAAGTTTTTAACACTGTTAAAAACTACACTTAACACACTGTTATAACACTGTTTTAACACTGCTATAGCGCTGTCGGCGGAGCCGGTGACGCTGCGGGTGGCGAACGGCGCGGAGGGTGCGGGCGGCGTGGGCGGCGCGGGCGAGTGGTCGCGTCGCACGCGGCTGCCTTGCCCGCGGCCCACGCCCGGCGGGCCCAGTCTCTGGAACCTGCTCTACAAGAACATCGGCAAGGACCTCAGCCAGATCTCCATGCCCGTCACCATCAACGAACCCCTCAACATGCTCCAGGTGACTGACCCACCAACGTAGACGTAACGTAGGGGTAAATGTTAACAAAAAAAGAATAAATGTCCATACATTTATTCCTTTGTTAACATTTACCCCTAGGGTATAAAGGGTAGACTGAGGTAAAGGAGGACCAACTGACATGGGTGTTAAACTAAAAAAGTGACAAGCTAAAAGCATTAAATAGTGGTTCATAAATTGACCAGAATGGCGCTAGTGATATGATTGTGATTTATGATTGGTTGGTTGCGTAGTTAATGAAACCGCCGTAAATAAAATGCTACTAGAGCGCCACACCCCAATGCCGCCTAATTGAGCGTATTCGACGGACACTTTCTCGTGTATGGAGTTATTGGGCCTCATTACCTCTATCCTCCATGCCCTGGTGGTCTATATAGACCACTCTGGGTATTGATTGGTTTACAACATACGTTTTACACCCTGCATGGATCCAAAGTGTAATGTCACCTTAACCGAGGTCGTTCCTTAGCGCCTGTGCGAAGAGTTGGAGTACTCTGAGCTGCTGGACGCGGCCGCCAGTTGCCCTAACGGCGTCGAGCGGATGGCCTTGATAAGCGCCTTCGCCGTGAGCTCATACGCGTCCTCCGCTCACCGCGCCGCCTCGAAGCCCTTCAATCCGCTCTTGGCCGAGACCTACGAGTGCGTCCGCTCCGACAGAGGCTTCCGATTCGTCGCCGAACAGGTATGTTCTCTTTCTTTATGTTAGCACTCTCTACTTTTAAGTACAATATAATGTACCAAATAAACATTTTTCTTTCTTTCTCTCTTTCTTACTTCGGGTACTTATGTTTAAATGTAACAGTGGTTTCGTTGGCAAGTTAGTTCTCCTCGATTTCGATTAAGAATGATACGGAATAAGAGTGAATATGTCTATAACGGTTGCGTTATCCATAAAGTAAATGATACGGAATAAGGGTGAATATGTCTATAGCGGTTGCCTTATTCATAAAGTGAATGATACGGAATAAGGGGGATTGTGTGACCTTAGGTGTCCCACCATCCGCCAATATCGGCGTGCCACGCGGAGTCCTCTCGCTGGTGGTTTTGGCAGGAGGCGAGGATCAAGACCAAGTTCTGGGGGAAGTCCATGGAGTTTCAGCCCACGGGGAGGGTCCACGTCAAGTTGCTCACAACCGGAGACCATTACACGTGGAACAAGGTAGGCTTTCTTAGGTTTTTGCCAATTTTTCCAAAAAAAACCATTTAGTTTCCAAAAAAAAACTTCATTTGTCCATCTCTTGAATTAAATTGTCTAAAGAGAAATAATATATATAAATTATATGATGACAAGGTACTAGGTATTCTATTTCTAGTTTTTAAAATTATAATTTTTTTTATTTCTTTTATATATTAATTCTGATATTTTTTTCATATTTTGTAAAAAAAATTTATTAATAATTGTATATGTTTTTTCTGTTATGCTGTTTATGTCTAGAATCTTTTTAAAGATAAATTTGTTGTTAAAATCTGCTTTTATTTCAATAATATCAAAAAAAAAATTAACATTAGATTTCACTGAAGAATCAAAATTGGTTCTAAATTAAAATAAAATAATGATATAAAATGCATTTTTCAGGTGACGACATGTGTACACAATTTGTTTGGTGGTCAACGGTGGGTGGACCAGTACGGGGACATGCACATCACGTGTCGGGGCACAGACATCACTTGCAAACTCAACTTTATTAAGGTACCGTTAAAGTTCACTTTTCAATGGATAAATTTACAAATTAACAAAATATTCTCGTCGTTCTCGAACATATTTGGGTGCGCTTTTGTATTAGTATAATTCGATCCGTTTAACCACAAACTCAAACATATCAAGTTTTATTTTGTTAGACTTTTTCTTAAATATTTTGTAATATAATGTTAATGCATGATATATCTACAATATATTAGCTTAAGCGTTATTATTCCACTTATTGGTTTTAGTTTCGTATGAGACTGTGTACCTAGTGGTGGTGTTAATATACAAAAAAAGCAGCTAAGTCGCCTGGAAAAACGGCCTTTGACAACGCCATAAACTAAATAAGCTATTGGTTTTTTTTTATATAAGAAAAAAAAATCAATAAAAAAAACCATTAGCTCTTGACTAACAACCAGCCATGTGGCAAGGATAACATAATATAACTGCTGAAAAAATATATTATATTTTGTCAGCAGTTATATTTTTTATTTTCAAACGCAGACTAAAAGTATGTATATTATGTGACAGGCCAGTTCGTGGTCCAGCAGCCGTCACGAAGTGCGAGGCGCCGTGACAGGGCCCGGAGGCGCCAGGCTGAGGCTCCACGGCCGCTGGTCGGAGGCCCTGTACGCCGGAGACCCTCCATCCGCCAGGTGCTTGTGGAGGCCAGGTAACCTTCTCCACTCTGCCTTAATAGAGGCAAATAAGGCCTGTACATATTAAAATTTAAATGTGTTTATTAAAAAAAAAATATTTTTCTATTTAAATCAGGTACAATGCCGCCGGAGTACGAGATGTACTATGGATTCACTCGGTTCGCAATGGAGCTGAACGAAATGGAGCCCTCCATGAGGGACGTACTGCCTCACACAGACACGAGACTCAGGTGAGGACTTGCTCTTCTCCTAGGTCCTAGGGCATTCTCGGAAATGCTAGTGATAAGATTCTTTCTATAATGTATTCGGATCAAGGATAATCTTACACAAACAGATGCCAGATCGTGATAGCTTAGTGTGCTCGGGAGCGGCATGAGCTCATACCGCCCTCAGACGTATCGGTTATAGTGTGCTCGGGAGCGGCATGAGCTCATACCGCCCTCAGACGTATCGGTTATAGTGTGCTCGGGAGCGGCATGAGCTCATACCGCCCTCAGACGTATCGGTTATAGTGTGCTCGGGAGCGGCATGAGCTCATACCGCCCTCAGACGTATCGGTTATAGTGTGCTCGGGAGCGGCATGAGCTCATACCGCCCTCAGACGTATCGGTTATAGTGTGCTCGGGAGCGGCATGAGCTCATACCGCCCTCAGACGTATCGGTTATAGTGTGCTCGGGAGCGGCATGAGCTCATACCGCCCTCAGACGTATAGGTTATAGTGTGCTCGGAAGCGGCATAGTCTTCGTCTTGACTACACCGTTAGAGCCAAAAGAAAACCCATCAAAAACAATAATAAAAAATGAATGATTGTTGTATGTCCGTTGCGCAGACCCGACCAGCGTGCCCTGGAAGAAGGCGACGTGGAATCGGCCGAACAATACAAACACCAGTTGGAACAGGCTCAGCGGGAAAGACGTCGTGGATCACCGGAACACACCCCGGCGTGGTTTCGGTAACCATTTCAATGTTATTTGTTTATTTTAAGGTCGACAGACAGGCTGACGTGACCGTCTACTCGATGGTAGGTGGCTACCGTCGCTTACCAGGATAGGGATAGGGAAATGAGCTGTGGCATCCTTTCACAGTGCCTTTCACAGTGGTGTTATCCGTTAAGGTAATGACGATGATAACCTCTATCCGTCATGGGGATGATGATGATATCCTCTATCCTTTAAGGTAATGATGATGATAACCTCTATCCGTCATGGGGATGATGATGATAACCTCTATCCGTCATGGGGATGATGATGATAACCTCTATCCGTCATGGGGATGATGATGATATCCTCTATCCGTTAAGGTAATGATGATGATAACCTCTATCCGTTATGATGATGATGATGATAACCTCTATCCGTTAAGGTAATGGTGATGATAATGTTGAGCGAATGATGCGTTTCCAGTAAGAGCAACGAGGGCTCGGAGTCGGTCGCCGAGGACGAGTGGGTGTTCGGTGGCGAGTACTGGTCGTGTCGCGACTCTGGCTTCCCGTCGCCACGCGCACCGACCCTCTGGTGACCGCGCACAAGCGCCGAATACGTCTGCGTACGTATTGTCTGATACACATGCAAGACACACTTATTAGAAGACAGGAGTCTCTGTCACACTTGTTAAAAACAGTAGTCTCTGACACACATATTAAAAAATAGTAGTCTCTGACACACGTGTTAAAAAAAGTAGTCTGTCACACTTGTTGAAAAAACAGTAGTATCTGTCACACTTGTTAAAAACAGAAGTCTTTTACACACTTATTTAAAAACAGTAGTCTGTCACACTTGTTGAAAAAACAGTTGTATCTGTCACACTTGTTAAAAACAGAAGCTCTGTCACTAATATAGTAGCCTCTGACACTCATGTCACAAAAAATAGTAGCCTCTGACACTCATGTTAAAAAATAGTAGTCTAACACACATGTTGAAAAATAGTAGTCTCTAACACACATGTTGAAAAATAGTAGTCTCTAACACACATGTTAAAAATAATTACAGTCACACTTTTTAAAATAGAAGTCTGTTACTCTTGTCAAAAAGAAAGAGTAGTCTGTCTGTTCCACTTATTGAAAAAGCAGTATTCTCTGTCACATTAATTAAAAAAACAGTAGGTTGTCTCAGACACTTATTAAAAAACAAGTCTCTGTGCTACTTATCAAAAAAACAGTACCTAATCGCTGTCATACTTGTTGAAAATTTAAAAAATGTATACATTTTTTAATTTCAGCGTATACCAGTGTGCGAGGTGCTCTGCTAGATTTCATCGCGCTTCCGCTTAGCGTTAATTGAAGCTTTATTAATTATTAATTAATTAAATAAATAAATAAATACATATTGTATATTAATTAAATAATAACCACGTATGCGTAATTCTGTCTGTTTGAACACTGGAGGCGGTAAAGTCTAGAGGCGGTAAAGTGTCGATTATGTTATGAATATTGGAATGTAGGTTAAGATTGCGGGATGATTTTTTGGTATTTATTTATTATGAAAAATGGATATTTTTTTTCACAAGAGTTAAAAATTGCTGATTTTTTTATTTTATTTTTAGTATTTTTTTAAATACGACTTTTTTTTAAAAAGATGTGTATTTCGTTTGTATGAATTTAAAATGCTAGAAAAAATTTAGCTTTAATATGAATATCAAAATATAAGGGCAGTGTCACACTGAAAGCTGATATTTAGTGTTTTGAAAAAATCTGAGTTGATTTTTTTTTATATATATTTTTTTTATTAAAAATGAAATATTTAATGACAATTTATATAATTATGTAATAAAAAAAAACAACTAGTTTTTTCAGCTGTGACAGTCCTTTGGTAAGTATTTTGTTTTGGAGATATTTCACAAGCTTTGTATAAATAATGTCGTTTTATTAACTAAATATTTGTGTATATATTAATGTATAATTTCATTTTAAAATGGATCGTCTGTTTTGCTAATTACCGTTAATTTTGTGCCTTATTACTGTTGTAATAAAGAATGAAAAGATATAAATTTAAGATTGAGCCAACATATAGAGGCGTTGGCTTACAATATATCGCACCTCCGGCGAAACAAAGACATAACTGCGCTTTTTTGTAATTTTACAGGAATTTTTGCATTGAATATTGTATTATATTGCTTTGAAACGATTTTTTTTTGCATCAAATAAGCCCGTTGTGAATATATTTTAATGTAATAATATAAATTTAAGTTTAAGACACTTCTGCATATTTAACTCGTCTTACAAATATGTGTAAGTTGTGCCCTTGTCTTACCGAAGGTGCGATATTATTATAGCGCTAAAAATATTAAAATGACACATATGAGTTTTTCCTTTTGTAAAATAATAATGAAATCGTGTTTTGACGTATGAGTTTGAATGGGGCTTAATATTTGTGATATAAGAATATAATATAATATAATTATTATATATATTTCACAAAAAATATATTTAAAAAATATTAATATGATCCCAAATAATATTAATATAATTGCGTAAACAAAAACAAAATAATATATATATACAGTGTGTCTGGTGATGTAGTTGCGGATATTCTATGTAGGTACAGTCGGGGTAAAAAAAAGCTTTGTAAATTTTAGCAAATTCATTCCTTCATCGATTCGTCGACTCTTAGTGCCTTTTAAAACTAAAGCGCTAAGCAGACAAATGACGGACGTTTGAAATGAAATTTCAATGATATTTAATTTATGATGTGATATTTAAATTAAATTTCAAAAAATGATAAATTGTTCTCGTGCAAAAAAATGACGACTTTTTTTACTCCGACTGTACATAAATTACAACTATTTTAATACACAAATACAGCTCGAAATCTGTCTATATCTAGTAAAAAATAATAATTGCATTTTGGGATTGCTTTTGCAGTAATTTACATTAAATTGCAGTAATTTTTCAAATTCAAAAATTTTTTTCAACTGTCCATTTTTAAAATAATCAACCTTTGTCAAAAAAAAAATCGCTTTTGATTATAATTATTAAGCTAAATGTCACTTTAGGATAGTTTGCTCTCGATATATTAATACAGATTTTTAGAGAATGTTACAAAAAAAAAATACAAAATGGCTGCCAAATAGAAGGCAAGTAGATTGGACCTCAGTATATGAAGTGTATTAAAATAGTTTTCATTTAATTAAGTAATTACCTAGATTCTAGAATATAGGTCTACTTCATGACATGACTCACTGTATATTATATTCTCATCTCGTGAAGGCATCTATTTAATTTAATAAGTAAGGTGTCAAAGATACGCAAATTTACCTTGAATAAGGAAATAGCTGCGCATATACAGACAGACATACGAAATGTGTAAATGTACATATATTATTATATAGACATAAGACCGATTTTTTTTATTTTAAAAATGTCTTAAAAAAAGAAAGTATTCTGGCTGTGAAGTGATTCCAGTAAATGTATTAAAACAATGTATTGACATGTTATTTGTTGTTGTTTTTTTTTTAATTATTGCTATCGCTTAGTTATTATTATTATTGTTGCATGTCAAAAATTTTTTGTCAGAAAATGAAAAAATTCTGATGAGGTGAAATTTTTTCGAAATTTTATGTGAGTAGATATTTGTGAACTTAGATGTTTTGACTTTAAAAGTGAATATAGGATTGTTATTGTAGAGGGGGGTCCTTAAATAATAATTAATTAAAAATAAATAGGTTCAAAAAAAGAAAATACCTAAATAATTGAATGCGGTTTTAAAACGGTTAGACTGTGTAAAAGGGCCCTTAAATATTTAAGAAAGAAGAAGAAGTTTCTCGTCAATTAATGGAATTGTAAAGGTGATGTTGTAAAAAAGTTGCACTTTATACGGAGCACAGAGCAGAACTTAATTGTTAAGACATAGATAAAAAGACATAAAATATGACAATTGCCGCCTTAAAATAGGAAAGCTATGAGTCTGAGCATATTAGCGCACAGTCGAAACTCATCGAAGCGTCAAATTCTTCACAAAAAAGCGAAGTCGCGCGCATTTACGCTAAGTCAAGTGGTATTCACGCAGAGTCGCGCGTATTCACGCGAAGTCACTCGTATTCATGCGAAGTCGAGTGTATTCACGCGAAGTCGCTCGTAGTCACGCGAAGTCGCGCGTATTCACGCGAAATCGAACGTATTCACGCGAAGTCGCTCGTATTCATGCGAAGTCGCGCGTATTCACGCGAAGTCGCACTCGCTAGCAATAGCGTAAAACATTTATATGAAGCATTGACAATGTCAATGTCGATTTGAAATGTACAATAATGTACATTTAAAATCGGTTCTCGGTTCTATTTTCTATCGGTTGTCAAAGATTTTTACTAAAATATTAAAACTGCTTGCGTATTTTCGCGAGTTAACCAAGTATTAGTGACTTCATCCGATCGTACAGGGTGTCCTGAAGGACTAATATGATTTAATAGCATATCGCAAATGGTCCACAAGTCCACTTCTCAAAATGTCCAGATAGCTTATAGTCCATATCCCAAAACGTCTACTCTACTAGTCATGCCATATATGTTTTTAGATTGACCGTTTCGACTCTATGCTAGTACCGCCTCGACCCAAAAAATGCTCGATGCTAAACGCAATTTTTAAGACTAATTCTTGCCATATAATAAGGCTCGGTTCACAGCTGCGCGGGCGCACAAATAAATGTTATCGTGAGAAATAATTGTGACAAATAATATATAAATCAATTGCTAATACGACCTCAAGATGACCATATACCATTTTTCGGTCAATTTGAACATTTGTCTGAGCAAAATGCTTGGGAGATTGTTGAGGTAGCCTTGGAAAATGTTGAAAATGCTTGGGAAAATGTTGAAATTGACCGAAAAATTGTATATATATATATATCTACCTATGGATCTGTCTATCTGTGAACGTAGCTTACGAGAGAAATAAATGCCTATTAGTATAATTTTTACATCAACTCTGCTCTCTGCTTCCATTTTTATACTCGTGTGCGTATTTCACTGGCTCCTGATAAAATGTCGTATTTTTTCGTCGTAAAAAAATACCTATCGGCTACTTATTATCTACTTGGTAGAAGTTAAAAAGTTACCTACATTTTAGATAGGTAAAATAAACTGATGCATTATCTGTCAAACAGTCAAATAATATTATGTCATCTGACATATATCACGTCATGATCAGAAGGCCTAGTGCTAGTTTTACTCTATCAAACGCGTCGAACGCGTAAATGTCAATCTCTATGGGAATGAAGCAGCGCTACCTGGTGGCTAAATTGTAGCACTACGCCATTGCCATACAAATTGACATTTACGCGTTCGACGCGTTTGATACGAGTAAAACTCGCACTAGGCCCTCTGGCACGTTGAAATTTCATTTCAAACGTCTGTCAGTTTGTCCGCTTAGGGCCGGTATTTCAACTGTTACTATTCTTAGGAATAAAATTTAAGTGAGGCTTAACTTTACTAAAGCGTATTTCAACTTTCACTCAACACAAATTCGTTCCTGAGTAAGCTTAGCTTTGCGGTAAAGTGAAGCTTAGTTAAGTGTAAAACTTAAGTAAATACTGAAATACCGGTCCTTAGTGCTTTAGTTTCAAAGGCTACTAAGATATTACGACTTGATAAAGAAATTAATTTGAAAAAATTTCGTTTTCGTATACTGTTTTCGTACCCCGACTTTACATGCAAGCGATTCTATTGGTATTATAAACCTGCTGTAAGGAAGTCGACATTTTATCCGGATATACAGCGAATCTAAAGCTTAAGTATAATAATATAAAATCGTTCTTTCTTCGTGTATAGAATTCTATCGATGTTGTACTTTAGATATTAGAAAAATGCTATATTTCTATTTGTATGTATATATAGGGCAGTTAAAAAAAACCAAAATTATATTTTGTCTCGCTCTCGCGTGTGAAGTTACTCGGAAACAAGAGAGGGATGGAACTATATATTAATATTACTATATAGTTGACCCGGCAAACGTTGTTTTGCGAAAAAATAAAAAATAAATTTTTGGTGTGGACCACCCTTAACATTTAGGGGTATGAAAAATAGATGTTGGCCGATTCTCAGACCTACCCTATAAGCACACAAAGTTTCATCAAAATCGGTCCAGCCGTTTCGAAGGAGTGTGGCAACGAACACCGCGACACGAGAATTTTATATATTACATAATTAATGCATTAAGAGTTCGTTTTTAAGACAATCGGGTGGTTTTTACTTTTTTTTTTTAATATGAATGAAATATGTTGCATAAGTTTTTAAAATATATACCGACATAAATCATAAATCATCTTAACTCTATGAAATTATGGAAAAGGAGGGGAAATTATGAAAATTCAGGTGAAAAGGAAAAAGTATACCAAAATTCAAATCAATCGAACACGTGAAAGTTAGTGAAATCCCTTCGTCAACTTGGAAATGGGTTGATGGTCTTCAAACTCCTAAAGAGATCTTCATAAATAACTAGCCAGGAACCATCTCGATCAAGTCAGCTTTCAAACGTAAAGAATCGTATCAAAATAGGTCCATCCGTTTGCGAGTTACGATGCCACAGACAGACACACACGCGTCACACTTATAAAACTCCTCTTTTGCGTCGAGCGTCGGGGGTTTTTAAATAAAAAAAAGACATTGAATTTCATTTGGAAATTTATATTCCAAAGGTGAACATGATTGTATAGTTTGCAAAGGAAATAAAAAAAAATTTTTGGAGATATTTCAGTTTTGTCTGAAAAAAAAATTAGGATATTTTTTTGTATTAATAATTTTGTTTTTTTATTTTTTATTAATAGGATGAATATTATAACTTTTTATTTTATTTTCATTGTACTATTATAGAATTACATTCGCTTCCTTTTCCCTCAGACTTTGTGTGTCACTTTTTTACAAAATGACAATAAACTATAATTATTGTACATATGTTTTTTGTGTAAAATATTGTTGTAATAAAATTAATGTTCAATCGTTATTTAATATGTTAAAAATTAATTATTATTACTATGATTATTATTATTATTCATTCAATAAATTAAATAATAATTATATTTCAAATAATAAATTAATGTAACTACTAACTGTATTTATTAAAACAAAAAGTAGGTAACCTAAAACACCTCAGTTGGCATCTTGGTAAATTATTATAAACTAGCTGTTGCACGCGACTTTGTCCGCGTAAATAGCCTATGTTGTTCGCTGATAATATAGATTCCCATAAGTGAAAGAATTTTTCAAATCGGTCCAGTAGTTTCGGAGCCTATTCATTGTAAACAAACAAACAAATCTTTCCTCTTTATAATATTAGTACAGATGAACCTATTAAAACTTTGGGACTTGATAATGTCGTGTTAAATTCAAAAGTGTTGCCAGGTTTTATAAGATTTCAAATAGTTGCTGTTATATTCATTGAGTGATGTTTAACCTTTTTAAAAAAAAAAAATGGGTTAGCTAAAGAGTCTGCATTATTAAACCTGTGATCTATCAAGTAAATATAGATTTTTTTTATTTTTTTGAAAAGACGACATAATTCGAAAAAGTGCAAAGATTAATTAAACAACACTCGATGGCTAAAGAATGAAATAATTTTTTGATATATACGTTATTACATATAATACGCTTCGAAGAAAATATTACACGTGACGTAAACGTATTCGCGAAAATCCAACATTTTTTTTATTACTTTAATCCCCTAACCGCCAGAGTCGGATTTATCCGACAATTATTTTCGTGTCCATCACGCCAGATTGTCGTATATACGGCATATATACGACAAATTTCTCTTCTACTTGCATAATGTTTATTTTTAAATCATTGCGTTGTTTTGATAAAAAAAATTAAAATACGAGTCAAGCGTTAGGGCACGACAACTCCTACAAAACCAAGCGGTTAAAGAAGCCTATAGTAGGTAAAAAAACCATACGAACTCTTTGACAAACCTATTACAAATGGAATGTAGCCCAAAAATAATTTACATAAATTTTAATAGTTTTTTAATTCTAATAGTTTTTTTTATTTTCTTGATAATCTAAAAATTATCCGGAATAGACGTGCCGATGATGTGTCGTTTATGTGATTCCTTAATTATATTGAAATAAATATTAATATTAAACTAATGAATTATAAAATGTGGCTAGTGACAATGTAAGGTGATAGATATAGTATGTTATTTGTAAATTTAAATTACATAAAACCATGTCATAGTACTATATTGAGGCCAAGGAAACAACGCAATTTGTGTAAACAAAGCAGACCCATACTAAGTTTTGAATCGTATATCTGTCCTTTTCCATCGCGAGTAAAAATGGCATTACTACTATTATTACTAATTACTAAAACTTTTATTTTATTAAACCATTAAAACGATTATATTAATAGTTAAAGAAAAGAAGAGAAAAAAATTACTCAGGAAATATATTTTCTCTTGTTCTTTTCTTTCTTATTGCAGTCTTACTTATGGTCTTTTATGGTTCTTAATGGAAGGACCATTAGGAGATAAAATCGTATTTTATGTCATAAGTACCATGACCATTTTAATATTAGATTAAAAACGTACTACTAGTAAAAAATTTAAGTACTATTTTATTTCTGAAAGTTTTACAACGTCGTTTTAATAAGTATATCTGTCCTTTTCCCTCGCGAGTAAAAATCGCATTACTATTACTGTCTTATGGTCCTTTATGGTTCTTATTATGAAACCTTGCGTTATTATAATAGATAAATAAAATACGTACTACTAGTAAAAATTTTAAGTAACATTATAAAAAATATTTAAAAAATGTTACGTACCCCTGAAAAGTTGTTTACAATCTTTGCGTTGTCTTACTGGCCTTACTTTAGAACGTTTTATTTTAGAAAATATGTATTAATAATAGTATAATGTCTAAAACATGTATTATATTTTTTAGGTATTTCGGAATTGTACTTAAATAAAGTATGTTTTATTTTATTGCTATTTATTTTCTTTAAAAAAAGCTTTTTTTTTAAGAAAACAATTGTCATTTTCGTATTGAGACGGTGTTTTTTTTTTTTTTTTTGGAAAATAAAATCACAACTGCCCAAGTTAGCGCTTTATGTTAACACTTTCAACATTGTGCCCACGACACAATGTTTGTGTTCAAAAAAATTTATTAACCAGCGCCGACGACACAGCGTTTGTGTTCTCGACACATTTATCATACTTAAATTAATTTAATGTGAAATTTGAAATTTAGTTTTGATTAGTTTTGACCCTCTGGGTAGTTTTGAAATAATTTTGTTGGTTCTAATACATATTATGTAATGCAATGATTTTTTTTATTGCGTGTTTTTATTTTAGCATTGTCGCTGTGATTTAGTAAACACTCGGTGTACCTTTTTATTATAATTTTATATAAATAATAATTAATTAATTTATTTATTATTATTATTAATTAATTAATTAATTATTGTTCTTTTGTTTGGGTAACTTTTTATTACAATTATTATTTTTAATTAAAAAATAGTAAGTACCAGGATTGATTGTAGAAAATTTTCATATTGTTATTTTTTGAAATATTATGCGATGTAATATTGCGGTTTCAAAAGTTTTAAATATATGTTTCATATATATGTTTCTATATACAATTCTTTTGATTTTAATAAATTGCAAAATGAGGTGATTTAACATATAACATATTATGTTCCAACATGCCATCATATTAACATATGGAAGATATATATGTTGTGAAATCTCACTTGATTATTGACACCGCATTAATTAATTAAATTACAGAAAATTAGGTTAAAATATTTTACTGAAATTGTATTTGTATATTATTTTCTATAATTGTATTTGTATTTTCTTAGCTTCGTTATATCAAGATAAATTATAATTATATAAGTAATAATGTATTACTAAGCTAAAGCAAATGCGAGTTTGCCGTGCAGCTGTTTTTTTTTTTTTTTTGTTATAAAGTGATTTTGCTCTAAGGCTATTTTAAAAGAAATTATTAAAGAAAAATTTAATGAATAATTCGTTTTATTAAAAAACAAGTACCTATGTTGCGTAACCTATGCATTGATCCCAATCATTGAAAAGGTGATTTCGCCTATCAAAGCTATTTATTGAAAGTAATTTATTTTCAGGTAAATTTTTTACCCACATTTTAAATTTTTTATACGTATGTTCTTTCCTGTACGTGTATGATGGTGTTCATATGATGATTAGTTGAGTATTTAAGGCGTGAAAAGATAACAGACAAACAGTTACTTTCACATACATTTATAATATTAGTAAGGAAGGGAAGATAAACTTATATATGTTTTGCCAAGAATTTAATTTACTTACAAACTAAAAAAGGATAATTAATTGTACAAGATTTTTTTTTCATTTAGGCTAAACGCATTGGCTAATATTGAGTTCCCAATGGCTTACCTACATACGTAAAGTAATTTACGTAGTTAACTGATAAATTTTAGACTTTAACTTTGTCGACAAAATTAAAGCCTTTCCAAGAAAAAGATTCGAGAAAGCCCCACAGGCAATAAGTAACCACAAGTCATGTATGACGATTCATTGCTTCTCAAAATTATTACTTAGTCAAATGATTTTTCCATTAGCCAGTTTTAATTGAATAAAGTGACATCTAGGTTATATATTTGATGCCTACCTTACAAAGGCAAATTACTTTTTAATAATTTTATTTGTATAAATTGTTTGAAAGTACCAATCAGCATTTTAAATAATTTTAATTAAGCATTTCGCAATGATGATTTCTCAATAATTTGTAGAAAAAAACTAGGAACAAAAATGAAAACTAATTTCTCTCACGACATACAGGTAACGCCATCTATTGATCGTTTAACGACACACCTATTAACTATAATTCGGGCCAGACCGAAACCCGTGTTTCGTTTTTCTTCTTTTTTTATCATGTAGTCGCCAGAGTTGGATTTATCCGACAATTATTTTCGTGTCCATTTCGCTACAGCCGTATATATACGACAAATTTCTCTTCTTGTATGTTTATTTTTAAATTGCGTTGCTTTCTCTTAAAAAAGTCAAGCTCTAGGGGCATGACAACTACATAACAAAGCGGTTTTAAATGGTTAAAGATTCAAGTAAAATTATCAAATAATTCCATCAAAAGAGAAAAGAATGCATCTCCTTTCTCTAGCAAAGAAATTCTCAATAAGATTTTTCTCTATTCTAATATATAAAATTCTCGTGTCGCGGTGTTTGTGTACAAACTCCTCCGAATCGGCTGGACCGATTTTGATGAAATTTTGTGTGCTTATCGGGTAGGTCTGAGAATCGGCCAACATCTATTTTTTATACCGCTAAATGTTAAGGGTGGTCCACCCCAAAAATTTATTTTTGATTTTTTCGCAAAACAACGTTTGCCGGGTCAGCTAGTTGTTTATATAATATTTAAGCTTTGGACGCATGATTTTTTTTTCTTATATACACAAACCTTCCCTGTTTATTCGCTAAAAAAAATGTAACTACGTCCATAGGTACTTAAAGTACTAGTAACTTAAAGAACTACGTCGAGACTCAGTTGAGGCCTTCTAAACATTTTTGTAACTTTTTATAATTTAAAAAATCTAAAAATATTTTCTAAAAAAATTGTATTACAACCATAAATTCTACTGTAAATGTCATTAGGTATGTATGTTTAAACAGTGAAACAACGAAATATATTTCATATCAGTTTAATTCAAAGTAAAATTAATGCATTACAAAAATATCTAGCGTATTACTTAGATGACACAGTAAAAATAGTAAAAATATTTTATTGCTCATAAATTTGGCCTACTGAACACAAACGTATTGCTTTCTTAATACACAGACCCTCGATTTTTTTAAAAAAAAATATTACTTAAAAAAACAATAAAAATAAAGACTTAACTAAACAAAATGCTATAAAAAATATCTTGGGGTCGCTATAGTACTATTTTGCCTCGTATTTGGTAACATAATTTTGAAGTCATATATAAAATAGTGAAAAATTTCAAAAAAAAAAATTATTATTTTGAATTGTTATTATTGTGATTATCCAAAAAAAATGCGATTGGGTGAAACCTTAATATCTTTTGATTTTTGTTGACTTGTGACGTCACAGGCCAGTGTGACCAACTTATTGCTAATGATGGAAGTTTGGACATCCCATTTTTTAAAGAAATAGATGAAATAATTAAAAAAAAACACATACATGGCTTCCGTAACCAAAAAATAGCCTATTACAGCTTCAAAATAATTCATTTTACACTAATGAAACTTACTACATTCAGTAAATAACTTACAAATCTATGTCGTCTGTGAGAAAAAAAAACAATATTAAAATGCAGATCTTAACCTTGTAACCAAGCACATAAACTTGAAAAAAATCTATAAAAATTCATTTAATATTCACAATGACTTAGAAATTAATTTGACTATAATTATCATAATTATAGTCAAATTCATTTCTTCGCGTTTCGATAACTTTGAAACTATTTTTATTGTGACGTAACATATTTAAGTTACAAGAGAATACAAAATTTTTATTTTATAAGTAAAAATAAGTAATTTTTAAACATAATATATTTCCAAATGGGGGAATTCATTGAAAGAAATGATGTAACTAATAGAAGAAAATAAATTGCAATTATTTGTTTAATTAACGCTTTTTATTAAAATATGTAGTGAAAAGTTATTATGTTAATATAATAATATGTTATAGTATGATCTTTATAATTATATATATATATATATATATATATATATATATAGAATTGCCTGGAAATATCTAGTACTCCTCTTTTGGGGATAAAAAAATTTAGATTTTGATCCAAAATTACCGTTTCCAGATAAAAGTGTGAGGATGCAATAGTATAATAATTATAATATTGCTTAGTATTGTATATTATTTTATAAATTGTAACAAATTGTTTTTTAATATTATCATTGTTATACTTATATTAATATCTATATTATTGTTACGAGTGAGGTTTAACACTTTGTATGCATTTTGTTTAACTTACTTTGCGTTTCATTTTGCTCTGTGCTGTGCTGTCGAGTTTAAAGGCCGGAGCACACTGAGACAATACTAGCACAGTCGAGTACTAGGGACTAACTACACTTATTCAGCTGCATTCGCGTTTGGCTACTGACTTAAGACTACTATCTTTTAGAAAAAAAAAAAGCTTACGGCTTTCATAGCTTACTATCTATTGAGAATCTATGCAAGCTGTAACTTGTCAGCTAGAAGTCACGTACAACGCATCGTGGCTGAACAACCTTGTTCGCGGCTGTACAGCCCTGTACTCGACTGAACAGTCCTGTACTCGGCTGAACAAACCTTGTTTGCGGCTGAACAGCTCTGTACTCGACTGGACAGCCTTGATCGCGGCTGAACAGCTTTCAAAACAGCGGCACGCGTCGGTAAGCGAAAACTGAATGGACTCTGAAAGCTGAATGGACTCATACGCATTTCTGACAAAAACTGAACTGAGCCGAATCAATGTAGTTATTCCCCTACTTGAACATTGCTTTCTTGAATGAGGGTCAGCACTGAGGCGCTAGGGCGCGAAGCAGCGGCGAACGCGTTTGCATTCCGAACAGAAGCGGAAGCAAGGCCACTCCGTAACCTGTTGCGCGCTCACCGCAGTGCGCCGGCGCGGCCATGTCCACGTGCAACCAACGACCCGCAAAATCGAAACCCAGATGCGCCAGCACGAACAGGCCCGCACAAGAGGGCTGAGCGTTCCCGCGATCAGCCACGCTATTCTTCATATCAGCCACTACGCTCGTGAACTCGCAGAAGTGCAGTTCCGGCGCAAAGGGCAACGCATGCGCCAAGTCCCCGCTGCGCAAACCGGCGCGCACGCACGCGCGCTCCAGAGGCCCCTCGTTGCAGACGACCGCCGCGTGATACTTACCAGTGGCGGTGCCCTGAGCGCCAGTCAGAGTCGCAACGTCCACGACAGTGGTCGCGTGCAAGTCGCGCGCCGCGTAAACCACGCCGTCAGCCAACACCAGACGCCCTGGCCAAAACATGTTTTCACCCTCAGTATATAGATGTTCTATGCACATTACTGCCGAGAACGGAATTGTATGGACATTTCATAAGGAGTAAAATTAATACAAGCGTTAAATGCCGGCCGGCGTCTGTATTTCCGAGCACATATAACCCTAATCTTTTCAAGGTTCGAGTGAATAGGCATCTTCTGGGTGAGCTCGAGGTCATCCTTGCCACATGGCTGGTTGTTGGCCAAGAGCTAACCCATCTCTTATATAAAAAAAAAAAAGCGTTATGTTCTTCTCCACTTTCACTTTGAAAAAATTCAAATTCTAAATTATGTGTATTAAGGAGTAAACTCCGGATTTACGCACACACTTTTTTTAGTCAATTATTATAATGCATCCATACTAAATACGTTTCCAAAATCGATTCTCACTCCAACACATGACTTTTGATTAAATTTATGGTAAATGATTTTTTTTCTTTTATTTTTGAATAAATATTGTAACATCTAAGAAAAAAGGTTGTCGCGGTTTAAAGCTATTACATATATAAATAAACTTTTTTTTTTCCTTGCCAAAATGACTAATAATAATCCCCCTTATTCCGTATCATTCACTTTATGGATAACACAACCGTTAAAGACATATTAACCTTTATATTCAAAGCGATATGTCATTTATGTCAAAGTGATATGTCTATAACGATTGCGTTATCCATAAAGTAAATTATACGGAATAATACGGATTAACTATTTTTTGGACAAAAATTGTTATACCTTCGGCGTCCGTGTTGTTGATCTCGACTGTGCGTCCGCTGTACAGCTGGTGGACGTCGTCGGGCCTCGTGGCGAGTGGGCCCACGGCGTTCTCCGCCAGACAGAGCACGGCGTGGACCTTGGTGGTGGGCTTGGCGCGCACCATCACGCTGAACGCCCCCAGCACCGCCGCAGCGCCCCCGCAGTCGCCCTTCATGCCCACCATCGACGTCTGTCGACCACATTTTATCATTAAGTCGGCAAGCATGCTGATCGCTCACGAGGGCCTAGGCAAATGACGTAGTGCTACAATTTAGCCACCAGGTAGCGCTGCTTCATTCCCATACAAATTGACATTTATGCGTTCGACGCGTTTGATAGAGTAAAACACTAGGCCCTCGTCGAACGCGTAAATGTCAATTTGTATGGCAATGGCGTAGTGCTACAATTTAGCCACCAGGTAGCGCTGCTTTACGCGTTCAACGCGTTAGAGTGAAATTCGCACAGGCCCTCAGATCGCTCAATAAACACTAAAAGATGCGAGCCCTCTGTGGACGGCAAAGTGAAGCTTGTTGTAAGCCGTTATGTACGTGTACGACACGGGACTTTGCGGGACTGAAATCCTTAAACGATTGTAAGGCCTTAATAAAATGACAACTCACCCTGGCCTTGATGCTGAGACCGCCCGTGTCGTAGACGATGCCCTTACCCACCCAGGCTGTCACCGGAGTCTCCGGGGCTCCCGGGGGATCGTAGGACAGGGCCACCAAGGCCGGGGGACGAGCGGCCGCTTTTCCCACTCCGTACAGGCCTCCCATCCCCCGGGAAAGCAACTCTTCGCCCCGGATGATGGTGGGCTCGGGAATGTCCAACTCCTTGGCCACTTTGCACGCCTCCTGAAATTGGAATGTGTTCATCCGTACTAATATTATAAATGCGAAAGTTTGTATGTATGTATGGATGGATGTTTGTAACAGTCTGAGTAAGGTTGCTCAAGATTCAATTTCAATGTATAAAAATTTCAGATTGCCTTTTTTTACCATTTTTTTGGAAAAAAAAATGGCTACTGATAATAAAAGGGTTGTCCAGATTTAGCCCCACTACTCCCAGGTCTGTAGTTCTGTGTTAGAGTATTATATACCTCCCGGGCGGTGGTCTTGGGGGAGACTGCCGCCCGTCGTAAGGTCCCCCGAGTAGGCCGGCGAACCTCCACTTTCGGGTACGCCGAGGATCTGACAGGAGCACAGGCCTCCCCGCGTGGGATAGCTGTGGCGGGGCACCGAAATCGTGTAATAACGTCCCCACGACCCCGCCCATCAACGGCCGCGATAGAAAGTCGTTAGGTTTTAGCCGGTAATAACCCCGCAGTGTCCCCTTCACTGCCGGGTATCCAAGAGGATTTCGTAATGTTAAAAAAAAGAAAAGGGTATTATATACCTAACTATCAAATATCAAATCCTTTTAGGTATCAAATACCCAACAGAAAATGTCTACAACCTCTCCGGCCATTAGGTTTCAACCCACCTGAATAATGTAATCGACATCGCAGACATTGGCAGGCGTATCTGTGATTTTGGCCGCCAGACGAACTCCATCCGCCAAAGACTGGAGGGTATTCAAATCCTCGGTGGTGAGGGTGGTATCCCTGAGGATAGGCTCCAGAGAACTGGCATCGTCCTCCTCAGATTCCCACACTGCAATCAGACAGTGACATTGTTCAGTTTTCTCAGTTTTAAAGATGCCCGCCACTTCGTCCTGTATTGTCTGTGCACTTAAGATTTTTCAAACTATGGATTTTAATGTGCTTTTTATATACAAGTATTCATATAAAATTAAAAAAAAATTGCACCAATGCGAAACACAGAACAGGTCGCTAGTATTATATAAAAAAATATTTGATTTTCAAACTAGTCTCCGCCCCTAATAAAATTTGTTTTAATAACTATTAAAACACTTGGAATATTCACGAAAAAAAAATGTAAATAAAATAAATTTACTCATACATTTTGTGTACAACAGGTTTTTATTCAGAGACGCTACGAAGTCAGATTGCCACTGACCTTGATCGGGCTCCATGAGGATCACTTCCACTGTGATGGTGACCGTCCCGGAGGCAGGAGCCTGCTGAGCGGGGGCCCCTAGAGGCCCGACCCCCGATCGGGCCGTGTACAGCGGGAACGAGCGAGCTATGGCCGCTGCACTTGCGTACACGTCGCTCTTATTGCAAGCCAACTATAACACGACCATTTATCATTGAAAAGCTTAAAATCTCCACAAAATCAACATATTTTTTTAGATATATATATGCAAAAATTGACCATACTAGTTTTTTAATAAGTTGCTTGCAAAGATATATATTATTTCCATGTGTCAGTTTTTTTTTCTTAAAATCAATATTTGCAAAAAGTATTTTTTTTAGTAAGAAAAAAAATACTGATTCACGTTTTTTATAATTTTGATTTGTTTCCTATTAAAGTAAATTTTAAACATATATATTAGCAAATAAAGGCTATTTATTTTATTTTATTTAATTATTAAGATTCATAGTAAATCTTAATAATTTACTAGTGATAACAAGATAAATATTTATGTTTTTAGATGAATATGTTAGTAAGACTGTTTCCACTTTTGTTTTTAAGTTTTGGATTTTATTATTTATTTTAGTGAAAATAAATAATTTTACAGTATGAATGTAATGCAACTAATAAAAATAATAAAAAAATCAGTGATATAACATAAATATTATCCCATTAAATAATTGTATAAACTTTTCATAGATATTATATAAGCATTTAGGACATTATAAATTGAACATTTCAACTTTTTCAGTTGTTATTGGACTATTTTATTAAAGGCGTTATGTCATATTTTTCAAACGTATTTTTTTTTTAAAATACATACATTATATGCATTGAAGTTGTTTGCCAGTCTATAACCGCAAAAGAAAAATTTAACAAGGTTGTCTTAAAACAAAATAAAGCTTTTTTTCTCACCACAATTGTCTGGTTGCCCTGCCTCGAGAGGCCCCGGAGGATCTTGGCCAAGGCGTGGCAGCGGGAGGGCGCTGCGTGACGCGAACATCGCACAGGTAACGAGGCCAGTGAGGCCGCTTGAGGCCAAAGCTCCACCGTGTCCCCCGGAGAGCGGGTCGCACACGAGACACCACGACGCCACGCCTATGCAAAAACACTATTCGTATGAGCTTATACATATTATTTTGATTAGAAACTGGGGATTAATTTATTTTTTCATTTTTTTCCCAATTTTGAATCAAAATTAAAAAATATATATCTATACTAATATTATAAAGCCCTAGAGTTTGTTTGTTTGAACGCGCTAATCTCAGGAACTACTGGTTCGAATTGAAAAATTCTTTTTGTATTGGATAGATCATTTATCGAGGAAGGCTTTAGAAAAAACGGGGAAAATTATTCATCTTTGAGGGCTTCCGTTGCGTGCGCTGCGAAAACCGTTCGAGATACCCAAATGGAACTCGGAAAGTTACGCGGGCGAAGTTGCGTGCAACAGCTAGAATTTAATTAATGAATAAATAAGAATTTATGATAGAATTTAATGGCTATTAAGGTATTTCACCTCCTCAGTGACTCTTGGCTCCAACTTGCACTTGACATCATTCCATGTGAGTGCACCAAGGTGGGAGGTTCTCCCAACTATTAGCACCGGCTGCTCTTCGGGGTCAGATGCGCTTAGACCCCATCTGAACTTTATACTTGAAGATGCATTAGACATTCTGCATACTGGAACAGAAAAAAATAGCATTTAAATAGTTTTTTTATAGAAAAATTTACACATTGAGAAGCCTGTTGGATGAGTGGCTAGGGTGCTTGCCTTGACACTCCCTCTCAAGATTCAGGTTTGATTCCCAGCAGGGTCAACTTTGAAAATGAAGTTGGCTCTAGTCTGGATTTGTAACGTAGTGGCAGGGCACTGCGTTTCCCAATTGTTTGGGCAGTCTATTCAATAAATTTCAAATAAATAAAAAATACTATAGAAGTGTTTTGACTATGTAGTCTTTTTTATAAGCAATAATATTTTGTAATTATTTCTTAAATTATTTAGCTCAAATTCAAAAAGGTAATTAACCTATACATCCGCGAAAATATAATAATGAATAGTTCTTTGTTATATCCACAAAGGAATTACTGATTCTAAAAATATATTATCGTATTTGGCCTCAAAAAAGTTCAATCACCTGAAATAACCGTTGGGTGGTGCTTAGCAACATTAATACGAGTTGTTAATACTCTTAGCAATATCATAACGACTTATATAACACTAAAACTTGTCGAACGAAACTTTTCAACTGAATTGAAATCGTGATAAAATAATGCAAAGTATCTTAAGTACTTACCAATTTAAAAACTTCTATTTTGTACTAAACACTTCTTAAATTAGAAGAAATGCAGAAAATAAGATTTATTTACTGAATAAGCTTCTTAAAATTAACAACATTGTTATAAAATAAAATATAAAAAAGAAAGTAGTTAAGTAGTAAGTAAATCATATAACTTTATAATCTGTGAAGTAAATAATGCAAGATCACCCCTTTTTCTTTTTTTTTTATTTCTATACACAGAGCAAATAATAAGTTTTGTTTACGTCTACGTATTCATATATGGACACAGACTAAAATACATTGCTAAGCAAAAATCTGTCCTTAGATTACGTTACATTAAACCATCAAGCCGCTAGAGTATATTATGTTCCTTGCTTCAAGCCGATCGCCTATTCCGGTAGATGACGCTTATTTCATATAATTAAATGTCACTGAGGGTGTCACTTACAGAGCGTGACTGCACGAATTCAGTTTTATTTTCTATATACTAAAAGTGCCCAAAGCACCTCCAAATCTACTAAGCGGTTTACCATAAACAAACGAATAATACCATGTTACATTGTGGTCCAGAAGGGTTGATGTTGTTTATTATTTAGACATTAGAATATAAGTAAACTTATCTTTGTAGTTGCATTAGATAATAGATTTTTATTCATTCTTTTTATGATAAGCTCGAGTCAGACAGGCTGCCAGTCCATTTGATGGTAGGTGGCTAACGTCGCCTATAACACAAGCAACGCCACTGGTGTTGCAAGTGCGCTGCTGACTACGATAATGGAAGTAGTAGTAGGACTATTATAATGGAAGGAAAAGGGAAATGGGCTTTGGCATCCCTTACTCACTTACCGAAATACAAAAAGTAAGAAATAATAAAGTGGTTACTGCCGCCAGACGGCTGCCCAAATAACAACGAATCAGAATATTGCCTACAAATAGGTTCACAAGAAAAAATCATAAGAAATATGCTAATTTAGCAATATAAGTGTTGCACACTGCCAATCGTGTGGCATAAAGTAAAAATCTCATCACGACGACATTGAGAATAAGGTGTTAAAATAAAAGACAAATTATTTAGTTAATTGTATTTTACTGCAGTTGATTTATCGTTATTATTGTGTAATACAAAGTTAATATATAAAAAAGCCCATAAAATCCAAATGCATTGGTGTATACAGGTAAATGTATAATTTCAATAATACAATAATTTTTAATATGTATACAAGGAGACAAAAATAAATGCATTTAATGCGCCTTCTACATGGCAACATTTTCTAAATTTTTTGGCAAAATCTCTTACAAAGTATTTTACTGAGCAAATTTCAGTTGCACAGTTCAGTATGTTGAAATATATTTCTAAGACTTAAGTTTTTAAAACATTTACTCAAATACAGATATTATCTAGTTATTGGCTTTAAATGTTAACATTTTAGACAAGTAAGTGAACTAATAAATTAAGGAAATAATAAAAATTAAAGGAATAGTTACTTAGGTACATTGTCATTTTCATATAAAACTTCAAAATAATATTGTTTAAGAAACTGCTACAAATAACGATAGAAAACAAATTTGATTTGAAAACCGCTCCTGTATTTTGTATACTACAATACAGTTATAAAAAAGGAAATGACCCTTTACGTATTTTGTAATAATGCTACTATTTTTAAAGGTAAATGATTTGAAAAATATGAAATTCATAAGTCTCTGATTCCTGTTCCATAATTAGCTCCTCCTGCCCTATTTAAAGCGTCTTTAAATTGGTCGATGTCTATTTCAGATTGATTCTCCAATTGTAATTCAACCGCGAAATTCTGAAAACAAAAGAAAATAATTTAAAAACACTCGTAATTATGTATTTTTAAATAAACCTGAAGGGTTAAAAGCAAATTGCAGGATACACAAGTGAACCTATGGATGGATGCAGGTTTAACCATCTTATATTATCCGATGTCTTATATTATTCGAAGATAACATCAATGGACAATGTTAATTTGTATGTACTCTGTACACTGAATACAGATATTCTATAGAATAAAATAAAGCACTATTTTTTAATCTATGGTCAGTTGATTGAAATAAAGTGTTCTATGTTTCGTTTGTTTTTAGTTGTCAATTGTCAACTTGTTTTGATATTTATAAATTTTAATGTAAAATTTGGGCGGGCAAAGATATAATGTGATACCGTGCGTGTGCGAAATTAAAACAGTTTTACTCTTATAAAATGTGTGAAACGTACGAACAAAAATATCCCTCCGAAATGGAGGAGGCCTACGAAAAAATACCAAGCCGAAGCAAACAGTTAGACCATCTTTACGGTTTCTTCGGCGAGTGTGATGAACCGTTGCTGCCTTTTCTTTTCATTAGTGGCGATACGAATACAGGAAAAAGCTTATGCGTTGAAACAGTTTTGCGCCTTAAAAACTATCAATACGCCTGTATCAATTGCGTAGAGTGTAATTTACCTAGCTTAATCTACGAGGATATCATTAACAAACTTTACGAAGATCGGGATATTACGTGTAATTCGTTATTAAACCTTGCAGACCATTTCAATATCAAACAATACGATGATAGATTTAAACCAATTGTAATCATACTAGATCACGCCGAGAGACTTTGTTCTACAGACCAAAACACTATAAATGGCTTGTTACACTTACGAGACTTGACCGAACTGAATATTTGCATTGTTCTTATTACACGCATGTCTTACAGCAAATTTCCCACTCTGGACAAACCTCCTATAAAACTACACTTTCCTACCTACACTAAGGAGGATTTGGGTGTTATATTTTCACAGCACAGATTACACTTTGTTGAATATGTGTCTACAAAATTACCAGGTAAATTCAAGTCTAGATTTAAGGAAATACAAAACGAAGAATCCTTTGGAACCTTTCTAAACATATTTCTCAACATTTCTTACCATGCATATCACGATTTAATCGAACTGAAGGTAATGGTGCAAGAAAACTTTTTAAAATACTGCGAGTACATGTTAAACTCGGATGACGATATAAACGACACATCCGCGTTTTGGAAACAAATGCAATATATATTAAAAAATAGTTCAGAACAGCCTCAAATTCAAGATCAAAGCACGACATTGCACACTTTTGACAGTATGCCTCTACACACAAAATATTTGCTCATTGCCGCCTATCTGGCCAGTTACAATCCAGAGAAGATAGATAAACGCTTATTCATGAAGAATCATGGGAAGAAACGAAAGACCGCTCAGGACATCCAAACCAAGAAGGCAAAGACGAGCGAGAAATACTACACACAGCGTGGCCCCAAAGTCTTCAATTTCAACAGATTGCTAGCAATCTATCAATCGATCATTGGTCAAACCGTCCTAATATCAAATAAAATTTTACAACAAATTCCCACACTAGTCAGTTTCGGTCTTCTCGCTGGCAACACTGAATTCGACTTAGACTGTCCTCAATACAAATGTATGGTTGGATTCGACGGTATTTGCCAGATAGCTAAGAGTATTAATTTTGATATAAAAAAATATTTGTACGACTTTATATAGATGTAAAACAATAATTTGTTACAATGACATACATGTTAACTGTTATTTTTACAACATAAATTAAAAAAATTTGAAATCCTAAATGTTTTCTTACAAATCTATTTGTAATTTTTTTTTTTTTTTTTTTTAAATTAATTTACAGTCATGTCTTGTTGACGATTTTATTATATGTATAGATTATGTAGTCACCACTTGTCTATTTTTCTGCTCACTTTTTCTAGAAAAAAATACAACATCCAAGCAAAGCCGGGAGCGGGTCGCCTGTATCTTTCATGGACTGCACTTGACCTTCGTCAAGTATCAATTAGCGACTAATATAAAGTAGAAATAATGCGATTAAATCTGTTTATAATATACAAGAAGACTAGCATAAACAAAGTTTGCTGTAGTGTTTATATTTATCTTTGAAACTTCACTTAACAATAGGAGATCTACATATCAAAGTATATGATGAAAAGTTATAGACATTAGAAGTGTCTTGTCAATATACATAGATTAGATAAATATTAGTTTGCATACAAAATGATAAATTCATGATAACATTTAAAGGCGGACACTTTGGCATACGTTTTATTACCTACCTAATCATCACCTATGCATCATGTGCACACTTGAAAAGGGATTTGCATAGGCATATTATCTACAATTATTAGTGTCGCCAACAAAGAAAAGTTAATTATATGTTTTTTGAAGTGTTAGGTAATAATATATTGATGTACAAAGTAGGTCGATTGCTTCTCTAAATCCAAAACATACACCAACAGTTATGTACATAGTACATATAATAATAATATTTAATATACTTCTAAATGGGGAATAACCGCTTCCCTCGGATGCAATATTATTTCTGAACATTTCTACACAAACTTTTCTCATTTATCGCTCTTTCCAAAGTTCTTCTTTCTCAACCTTATCTCAATTTTCTTTCTCCTTTATCGTTTTCATTATTGAAAACCGTATCAAAGGTTTGGATGTATTAGAAGAAGTTAGTGTAGAAATAGACAGCGAGAGTTGGTTACCGCCGCCAGTCGAACCGCCCAATTTATAACTGCGAAACGCGGTGTGCCCTAGCATTACCAGATACCAGATCCAACCTTGAAAAGTTCATTTACAAAGTCGGCCCCGCTGGGAATCGAACCCGGGAGCCCTGAGATAGAGCGTTAAAGTCAACATCTTAACCACTCTACCAAGGGGGCCCTGCTACGAGCTATGTACACTGTTATTCTGTTTTACTTTTTGTAATGTAGAACCTTAATATTATTAAGGGTAATGTGCAGATGGTGGTAGGGCACTCTGCATTTCGCTGTATATTGGGCAGCTCGTCTGGCGGCTTCTTTGACAGTTTTTAGTTTAACAATCATATAAGTTAGTCATCCTTAACCTCTATTCTCCATGAAAATAAGGTTGAAATTGATACTCACCGAAATGATGTCCTTAACGATAGCCTTGTCTGTGGACATTTTCGCTCTGTTTATGACTGACACGTTGGGGCCGACCCACGTCACGAACAAAAACTTCTGTCGCTTTGACATCTCATCACCCATTTGTAACCTAAAAAACACATTAAAATACCATGAATACAAACAAACCCTCACAATATTATCCATTGAGAAGGTGACTTTCAATAGGAATAGGTTTTATAAGAGTTGTCGTGCCCCTAGCGCCTGACTCGTAATTTTTTTTTTTAAATCTCTGGCGAAATGGACACGAAAATAATTTTCGGATAAATCCGTCTCTGGAGGTTAAAGCGTTAGGTAAGAATATTATTTATTCGTAGGTAACAATTGAACATTTGCCCCTAGCGGGATTCGAACCCGCGACCGTTTGGTTGTTAGCTAATAACTAGCCACTGACCATATGTGTCGAGTATATTTCAATTTTACAATTTCTGAATTTAAATCTAGGTTGACAGAATTTTCTTATTGTCGAGGTTAAATTACTGAAATTAAAAAAGACTTATTAGGGTATCAAATTCTCCAGGGCAAGTTAAAAAAAATATGATATCCTTCATACCTGAGATAGCCGAAAGCGCGTTCATCGTCGGAGAACTGGGTTCGAAACTCGGTGAAGTCGCTTCCACGCGCTGAACAGATGATACGAGCACCGTCAAATTTGAACACAGCCCTGTTAAAACAGTCATTAAATAAGGATAATAAGGATGTAATTTTAAAGGATCCCTGTTAAAATTAAATAAGGATGCTACCATCAAGTAAGATGGTAGGTAGGATAAGGGAAGAACCCTTATCCTATAGTAAAATAGGAATTTAGCTCTGTTAATTTTAATTTTAGCAATAAAAAATATATAAATTACATTATTATATAAAACTAAATTTTCTAAAATATTTATCTAAAACTTATCACTACATAGTATAAAACAAAGTCGCTTTTTCTGTCCCTATGTCCCTTTGTATGCTTAGATCTTTAAAACTACGCAACGGATTTTAATGCGGTTTTCACTAATGGGTAGAGTGGTTCTCGAGGAAGGTTTACAAGTACATAATTTACTAAGTTACGCGGGCGAAGTCGCGGGCAGCAGCTTTAATTTTATTAACACGTAATTTTATAAACTATAACTAACATGTAGTGCCATCTGTTAACAGACTTTTTCCATTATTCGAAGTGAGATTAGATGAATTAGAGTACTACATTGCTTCAAACAGAATTCCCTAGATGGCGTTGTAAATTTTGCATACACGTTGTCTGGGACTCCAAAAAGGACATAGGGTACCTTTCATCCAGAACGCGGACGAAGTCGCAGGCACCACCTAGTCTGTAATAATTTAAGCATTTTTTAAAAAAAATCCACCCCTTTTTAACAAGTTAGATTAGAAAATTCATCGATTGATATTACATATTATATTACATTCTAGAAACAAACCAAAAATGAGGTATTTTATGGATCTCAAATTTTGATTTGAAATTAAAAATTTCCTGGACAATTTATATTGTTTCCGTTTTTATTAGAAATACATATCTTTGAAATATAATTTTATTGGATTAATATTGCAAATCGCTTTTTATCACGTCATGTCTTTTTTTAAAGCTGCAAAGGTCCAAAACGTCTTTTAAAAACCGCGATTTCACATTGAAAGGGTCAAACGAAACGTGGCGTTCGATTTAAAAAAAAAGAAACAGTTTTACCACTCCGTTGGTGTAGCGTCAGATCGCACATCTTCATATGCGGAGCGTATCGTATCCCGATCCAAACCAGTCGTCATGGTTACCTGAAAAGAAAGGCAACATGTAGACACGCCTCTGGGTAACTTTCTTTATAGCGTAAGTCATGAGAATTAGCGAGAAAATTATATAGTTATATGTTGCAATAGCTAACTTTGCTGTTAAGTACCTAAATGTGTTTTAGTTAGTCTAACTATAATATATGATAATATAAAAAAAATCATGGAACAAAACCTAAAGCAGGATGTAGTAAATAAAGTATTACCTACTCAATAGCGAGCTCGCTAAGACTATACCTAGACATGGCTAACAAATGGTTGAAAAATAAAACGTGTACGAATATTTCTCTATGAGCCATAAAGATAAATCATGATCTTAAATGGTGGAAAGTCGTAAGAATACATACATGAAGAATACCATTTTGTTTTATATTTTGACTTAATGGTGGCTACCGTCGCTTATACAGCTTGCTTACACAAGCTGCGCCACAGGTGTTACCTACAAGGAATGGTAACTGCCACCGGACGGGCTGCCGAAACGACTTCCGAACGCAGTGTGCCCTGCCACTAATTTTAGACTTTTATACTTAGAATAAAATTTTAGGTTCAAATAAAATTACTTATTGGTCTTAAAACTAGATCATAGCATAGATTAAATTGTACCTACTCAACTAGTTAAGTGACTAAGGTTAAGTATCTATTATCATTGTTATTTATCTTAATTGTAGTGATATAAAATGTCCTTTATGGAAACTGCGAAAAAAAATATTACAAATTCTTCCGCTACCGCCCGTGACTTTCACCGCTGACCAATCGAGCATGTCCGTATTACCCGTTGTTTCTTGATGTGATTAATTTCACTGAGATCGCGTAATTATAAGTCGGTTACAAGTTGACTTTGAATGAGTGAAACTTAAGACGGAATTCAGCAAATTAAATCGTGTTAATTTTTTTTAAATACTTAATGAAAGTATTATGTCGACATTATTGTTATTAGTTACGGAGCTAAATTATTTTTAAGAACTTAAGTATAAGAGCAAGTAAGCCTATATCTAGCCCAGCAGGCGGTACCTACATAAAGAGCAAGTAACGATGTACCTATGTCTTTGCCTTGTTATAGCAATGTAATGTAAGATATCCTAACTTCTTATCTTAACTAATAGCTTCTGACCGGTCCTATTGGAAATTTATGGGGGAGGCCTGTGTCCAGCAGTGGACGGCCTGCGGCTGAGATTATAATGATGACTATGGTTAGAGATTTATGGCTACCTTTGAAGAACACGAGAGACCCGAATGACTAGAAGCAACTTCTTGTACTTCGTCTGGAGAGAAATCGTCCTCTTTCCCGTCCTTAACAATAGCATAGAGTTCGTCTATTCTGGTTTTTAAATATTTCATTTCACTCTTCAACTTTTTCCTATCGGTACCGAACTCATCTAAAGCGACAAGCTTCTCCGAAAACGAGGACACCAGTCTGCGCAATTGTTCTACGTCCTTCGACAGTTGGTCGAATTTAAATATGATACTGGTCTGGTTTTCAGTCAACCTGTTCATATGTTCTTGTAACGACTTGTTAGTGTTGAAATGCACTTGCAACATAGATTTTTCGTTATCCATTTCGACGGACACTTTGAAAAGTCTGCGTTGAAAACGAATTTTACTATTTCAATTCACAACACATGTTAGAATTTAATTGGCGAACGTATGAACTTGCATAATGCAAGCAAAATGCAAGGAAAATTTGGCCACTAAATAAACTTTTTGATTGATTTAGTCAAATGTCAAAAATAGAAGTTAATCTTTTTTGTGGCAAGAAGTTTTGTAAAAAAAGGTTCTACGCCACAGCCTTATCAAAATTCGCTTATATGCTTATACATTACTGCATCTAAATAAGATATTATAAGTAATGTTTTAATAAACCACATGTCGAATTACAACTTATAAATCAGCCTTTTTTCAATGTCTCTTTAATTTGCCAACTTATGTCTGCGACCAGTATCTAACAATTGAAACTTTCAACAGTTAAATCGGTTGGATTCTTAAATTTATAATTTCCCGCTGAAGCAAGCAAAAAGTGCATTTAAAATTAGCAATAACAGCGAAATCAATCAGTGTACAGAAGCGAGTAATTGGCAATGTTGCTCTCTTGAAAATACATCTTGAAATGTACAAAAAAAAAAGCGCAGAATGCTACTGTGTAAAAAAAATATAATTTCCAAAAGAGTGCGCCCGGAGAGCTCGCGGCATGCTGCAGACGCCGACAAGCGTGAAGTTAGTGTCGATTTTGTATCACGAAACACTTTCTTTTCAGCGAAAACGTGTTCGCAACAAAAAATTAACCAACCATTTGTGTGGTCTATTCGAAAAGCGAGAAGCGGAAATGTACCGCTGTCTAATTACAATATGTTTTTAAACTATTTTATATTCATATACATTGATATTGATACACAATATATCAATGATCTTTTTTAACAACCATTTGAAATAGGTAATGGTAGCAATTGATATAACAATTAAAAAAAAGACGTGTCCATAATAATTAATTAATTAAGATTAGGGATTAGTATAAAAAGGGCACTATAATATGCACTTAGGGAGAATAATTTTGATAGTCATTAATTTTAATAATCCATTATCCTTACATATCACTACATAGTATAAAACAAAGTCGCTTTTTCTGTCCCTATGTCCCTTTGTATGCTTAGATCTTTAAAACTACGCAACGGATTTTAATGCGGTTTTCACTAATGGGTAGAGTGGTTCTCGAGGAAGGTTTAAGTACATAATTTACTAAGTTACGCGGGCGAAGTCGCGGGCAGCAGCTTTAATTTTATTAACACGTAATTTTATAAACTATAACTAACATGTAGTGCCATCTGTTAACAGACTTTTTCCATTATTCGAAGTGAGATTAGATGAATTAGAGTACTACATTGCTTTAAACAGAATTCCCTAGATGGCGTTGTAAATTTTGCATACACGTTGTCTGGGACTCCAAAAAGGACATAGGGTACCTTTCATCCAGAACGCGGACGAAGTCGCGGGCACCAGCTAGTTATAAATAAAACAAAGTCCCCCGCTGCGTCTGTCTGTCTGTTTGTATGTTCGCAATAATTTCAAAAACTACTTATGAACGAATTTTCATGAGGCTTTCGCTAGTCTATTTATAATATGTCGGACTGTTCGTGCACGCGCATTTGCGTGGTCACTGAACATCTAAACCGCTATTCTCATAGACTTTGTGGCACACGTAAAGTTGTCTACTAAACTATATTATTAACATAATTATAGCAGACGTAAGACGTTATGCGCATATTATTATATATGTATAGTATACTATTTATAAAATTATGAACTCACTTTTATAATATTTACCTACTTATTACAAGTCAGTGAATTTAACACATTAAAATATTTTCCCGATATTAATTGTAATTACTTCATTAAAACAGTTAAATAAGCAATTAACGTATAAGTAAGTAATTATACTTTCGTTTTTAGCCACATACAATCAAGTGGATCTTCAACCTGTCTGATGATCTTCTCATTAAACATTGACTTTTAAAAGAATATTAAAAGAAAGGCCTAGAGGTCGATGCCTTGTTAGTTATTAGATATCTGTGGTTATTAGGATCGTTTGAGACTCACGAGATTGGACTAAACGCATTTTTCTTCTCGGGAATGGGTACCTACTCGTAATTATTATTTATAGCAGCGACCCGCTCCTGGGTTCACACGGATCCTTTAGTGAAAAGTGTAGAAAAATCCGTTGGGTGTTTAGGAAGAAGTTAGCGATTATAATGCCGACGTAGGCATTCTTTACGGCCCACTTTGGCAGTTTGGGTGCGCCTTCCCAATGAGCAGTGTCCGGACCCGGACGGATACCACGGCTCAGTTGCGGAAGAGTGTTCGTCCGACCTCGCAACTTCGCATAGCGGACGCGGAGGACGCCAAGAAGTTTAGTAGGTAGGTCTACCCCAATACCATCTCGAGGCAGCAGTCCGACATAACCCACCGGTCAGTCCCCAGGTCGGTGGGTATCCATGATGGATTCGTCTTGTAAAAAAAAGGTAGGCGTTCTTTTAAGAAAGGCTATGAGCTCCAATTACCTATATCATCATTAAATATAATTATGACTATGCAAATAAGTAGTAAGTATGCAATGCAGAATATTTCATTAATATTATCATAGAGTAAATAACTAATATTAACCAGTAACTGGTTAAGTACTATTTACTGTATGATATTATGCACAAAAATAAAATTGTGTATAAGCGAATAAATTTAGAGAATTTCTATTACGAGTATAAGTAAGTAATCTTGCATATTATTCATAAATGCTTACAGTTTGAAAGCGATTCTCGGAGAATTGTGAGTTAGGTTTATTTTAGTCAATGTGTTCGTCATCTTTATTAAGGTTAATATGAATTTATTTCCTGTTAGTGTACCTACCAGTTACTGATACAATATTCATTTTGAAATATGGTGTTTTCGGTTAGGTATATTATTAGTACCTATTTTTTTTTTTTTTTTATCTTCACACATTCCACACACCATCTAGTTTTATGGATACCAGACAGTTGATATACTACATACAATACTTTATTTTTGTAAATACCTACATATTATAAATATGAAACATCCATGACTCAGGTAGGTACAAAGGAAAAATGTTAACACATAAACATTTGCCCCTAGCGGGATTCGAACCCGCGACCGCTTGGTTAACAGCTAGGGTTACTAGCCACTAGACCAACCACCTATACAAGATAAGATTGTTGTCACCTATACGTATGTATTTTTCAAAAGTAGGTATTTGTCAAAATCACTAATGCTCGGCGCCCATTATCGGCATTGGCAAGGCAAAAGATCTTTCGGCATCCTTACATGCAAGCGCACAATGTCGGAAACTAATATGCCTTGGCATGCTGCAACGTCCTTAGGGATGCCGAAGCGTCTTTAAGCATGCCGAAGCGTCTCGCGTTTTCTTCAGGGCAAGCTATCCCCGCCCCGAGTGTTGCCTCGGCGTGCCGAAGGATGCCGAGGCGTCCGAAGCGTCTCGCGTTCTCTTCAGGGCAAGCTATCCCCGCCCCGAGTGTTGCCTCGGCGCGCCGAAGGATGCCGAGGCGTCCTTAAGCATGCCGAAGCGTTTCGCGGTCTCTTCAGGGCAAGCTATCCTCGCCCCGAGTGTTGCCTCGGCGTGCCGAAGGATGCCGAGGCGTACTTAAGCATGCCAAAGCGTCTCGCGTTCTCTTCAGGGCAAGCTATCCCCGAGTGTGCCTCGGCGTGCCGAAGGATGCCGAAGCATCCTCAAGGCTCCTCAGCCGTGCCGATGCCGATAATAAATAATGGGCGCTGAGCCTAAATAATAAATTAAAAGAAATCCAGTTTCCACTGTCCTAATGTAATGAACAGAGATGGCGGAAATAATTGATTTTATTTTTATAACAATGGGTAGGTAGGTATACCTATGCTCTTCCTATGTTATTGGCCTGCAAAGTTCATCTACATTTGGCTTCCATAAACAAATATGGCCGCTCCACTCCCGCGGCTCCCGCATGGACAGAGTCGCGGTCAAGGTCAGCATTCGACAAATTTAAATACGAATGTGACGTGATGTGACGCATGTTTACTCGACAGTTTAATGCACTTTTAACGTCTTTCAAACCGCTCTACTATATAGTATGAGAAAAATCACTATTCACGTAAGTATTGTATGTTTGTCCACCTATTTTGGTTTTAAACTACGCAACAGTTTAATATAAATTATGATGTAAATATTTTTTACATATTTTTATATTTTTAAATATCTTTTAAATGATAATAATAATTAACATAATCTTTCTTTATATGTATTGAATAAAATAAAGTCGCTTCCTGCCGTCTGTCCCTGCGCATTTTGTACGCTTATATCTTTATTAATTAAGTAATTAAATTATTATGTGAGTAATTAGAAACAAAACAATATTTTACAATTTACAAGCAATTCGTCGAAAAATATTAAAAAAAAAAACGAAAAATAGATTTACTTACAATGGCTCATTACGTAGGCTAAAGCTCAAGATATAACTACATAAAAATAATGTACCTACTAGAGAATTGCAGGTCTTCTTAATTCTATACTTAAGTAATTAATTAAGTTAAGTATTAATTTAATTAAGTGGAAAGATTTGTTTGTTTGTTTGTTTATTTGAATTGAATAGGCTCAGAAATTACTGGACCGATTTGAAAAATTCTTTCACTGTTGGGAAGCCATATTAGCAGCGAGTAACATAGGCTATATTTTATAAAGTTACGCGGACCAAGTCGCGTGCAACAGCTAGTCCAAAATAAAACGAACCATTTCTTTCATTAAAACTTTAATCTCTGCATCAAACTTTAAAATCCGTCATGTCTGTTTATCTCCGCTAACTACTTCTAAACCACCCAAAGGATTGAACCTAAGAATGAATAACTGTTGTGTGTACATGTCGTCGGCACATCGTAGAATTGGGCATATGATGATATTCCCGTGCAGATTATATTTCTGTTAACACTGAGAGTAACTATAGTTACTAACTATATACCTAAACCTAACAAGCTCCTCCTCGCTTTGCTTCGCTCCGCTCCTCGTCGCACATACTTTGGTGAAAGATTTTTGACTTCATACTTTACGATCTGCCCACGACATAATATATAAAAAATGCATCCCAGGAGAAGCCGGGAGCGGGTCGCTAGTATATATACAATAATTCATTTGAAGAGTACATTGAAAATGTTGATTTATCTTAACTTGTTTTTTTGGTAACTAAGTTCACATATCTCCAGTCTCTACGAGCAACATGATCGATAAAACCGCCACTCGAGATTTCATTATCGGTAACATTGTATTGAACAACGTCATGTACCTACTGATAGCTTATGTTGTATTTTACTTTGTAGGTATTGTTGTATATATAGAAGCATAGCATAACTGATTCAAATTAAAACATGTATTTTTAGTACATTATACTTCAATGATTTTTTTTTATTAAAAAGAGCTGCAGACAGGCTGACAGTTCATAATTTGAGGGTAAGTGTCTCAATCAAATTATAAACTAAGAGCAGTGGAGCAACATTCTGTGAAACGGTACATCTGCAGAAGGAAACCTCTGTGCGAAATCGCAAAAAGGTTGACCCTGCAAGGCGCAGACATCACCAAGGAAGCGGTGGAATGCGCCTTAGTACCCTGTGCTCTGGGGTTCAATAAAAATACATGGTATCCTCTGCCTGTCGTATGAGGAGACTAAATAAGGGGCTTACTGCTAAGCTGATACCCACGAGGCACCTATTCGGGAAGAATGGTGCTACAGGGACCGCGGGTAACACGGACGTCGGGTGTTACCCAAACTGCGCCTATACAGGCGCAGTTTGGGATAAACGGGGATGTTTTTAGTGAGTAAAAATCTCACATAATCCGGTGTTTTACAAACTGGGTAAACGAGCAATCTTTATCCCATTACAAAATAGGGTAAAGAAGGTTTTATCCCGTCATAGAAAAAAAGGTGACTATCGTCATCTATAAACACAAGCAAAGCCAAGGGCTTGGAAGGGACTAGGTCAGAACGGGACTTGTATCTAGTTTTCTAGAGGGTGGTTACTGGCTATTAGACGGACTAACCAATTTAGGACTAAAAAAAGGCAAGGCGCCAAAAAAATTGCTTTTTATTGCTTTCTTTGTAATATAATCCGAACATACAGATAGCATATAGATAATTATATGGTTCTCAAAGCTAAACCCACAAAGTCAAAGGCTGTAGGAGAGCTGTAACTAAAGACATGACATTAAACGCATGACCATAAACGTCATCTATATCTCTCTTGTATAAAACGGCGATAAAAAACTTTTTTTTAAAGTGGGCACGCGTTTACTGCATTCAACAGATTCAGCCAGTATTCATTCTCTTACGACCGTAATGACTGGAATATTTAAAGCAGGGTTGCCAACCGCATATTTTAAAAATGTCTCTATAAAATAAAAGCCTCCCTCCACTTGGCTCCCACGTCTGGGATACCATGGGATCCTAGGATATAATACCGACACATTTCAATTATTTGCTAATCTATTATATTATATTAATACGTGAACGGGCCCTTATACCCAAGCACACTATATCTGCTGCAACTTGCTGAGGAATTGGGAGTCCCGCAGATTACCCACTTGATGCTGCAGCATCAGGTCAAGGTTATCATGTCAAGGAAACACCACGGATGTTCGAACATGTGAAGGTTAGTGAAATACGTTCGTTAGCTAGGAAATGGGGTGAAGTTCTTCAAACGCCAGAACCATCTCTATCACGTCATCTTTCAAACTAAAAAAATCGCATCAACATCGGTCTATCCGTTTTGCAGCTATGAAGCTACACACAGACAGACACGCCCATTCACAGATTACACAGAATAAACAGTACAACACCGCTCTCTTTACGTAGGGCCGTCGCAATTTGGTTAGTTATTAAATATAATATTAATTTGGAGAAAAGTTATTGAAATGTTGCCAACCCTAAAAAATACCTATTATAAAAGGCAACACGTTGACAACCATGTGGCTTGAAAGCAAAATCGTGAATAAGTTTTAAGAGGTAGTCACTGAAAGAGAGATTTCTTATTTTAAAACCGAAAGCCATACAAGACAATGAAGTAATCCGCAACGCTTTCCTTTCATTCACAAATATAATCTCATTCTTTTTTTTATATTATACTTATCTGATCCGGAATCGTGAAAATTACCCAATTCAATGTCACACTGTCTGTCCGTTTGTTGCAATGAAAAACAATCATGAATCTTACGATTTTATTGGTTTTGAATTACAAATTGAACCAGACATTATGCACGGTAAAAAAAAACTTAAAATCAGTTAAGTTGTAAGAATAATTTTGATTTTGACAAAACATTATAATTATATTTGCCGGCAACACCAGAAAATTGCAAATTTTTATTTTATGTGAATATTTAATTTGGTTAAGAGTTTGTTTTGGTATTAGTTTGATATCAAACTAATAATAAATCTGTAAGTGTAAATATTATATGTATGTATGTTCCTCCATAACTCTTAAATGATTTTCATGAAACTTGGTAGATAAACATTTAGACGACACAGGATAGGCTATGGAAAGCCTATTTTAAAGTTAGTCATAACTTTAAATTTCTTTAAGCGACGTTTTATGGTTATTTATTCATAGTAAAATAAGAATACCTATCAGTTTAACTAAATAAATAAAATCATTATGTAGTGATCAGAAATTTATTCTACACACATACTTATGCAAAACGTGTAGGATCAGGATGGCTTCAAGATCGGTGATTGCTTCCTTAGTGGTATCTATTAAGCGATTTATAGACTCGACGTAACCATGGCTTCCTTTCTGTACATTCATCCTACACAAGGGTCATCGAACGATGGTACAAACAAACAGACGTATCGACTGTTTAGTGATGACCATCGAACAAAGAGAGTATTGTGCAACTTCCATACGTTTTTAAGTGAGCGTGGAAAAAACTTCCGGAAGAGGTACGGTCTGGACGATTTTTTTTTAACTAGCGACCCGGCTTCGACAGATGCCATTTTTTCCGCATAATAGATATATATTTAAATACAAATTTCCTCGTTTATAGTTCTTTCCAATAGTGAAAACCGTATCAAAATCGGTTAGCTGATTTAGAAGAAGTTATAGCGGAGAAACAGACAGAGACGGACAGCGATTTTATTTCATAACTAGTTTTTGCCGGCGACTTCGTCCTTAAGGTTAAATCTTTATTGCTCATATATTTTTGTCAGGCGTTTAACTTTTTATTTTTATTTTTAAATGATCTGATGATGATGTTGAGTACTTAAGGCGTGAAAGTGTAACAAACAAACAAACTCACTCTGGCGTTTAATTAATATTAGTTGGGATCATGTTGGGATAAAAAAACATAGGCATTACGGAGAATAGGTACATTAAAAAATGAGCTGTTCCTCTGACGATTCACATACTAAATCTGTGAAAGTACCATTTCAAATATATAGTAGGTATCATGTCTCGAAAATAAATATAGTGAGTAAATGTCCGAATAAGTCATTAGTCGTAATGACTAATATGTTTATGATATCTACCAACTCTCGCCTATTTTTGGCTTCAAACAACGAAGTGGTGTACGGTCGAATTCAGAGAAAGCTATATTAGAATACCAACCATTCTTGATAGTTATTTGATACAGCTAGGTTATGACAATTAAAAATTCGAATGTCTAAAATAGATTTATTACCGCTAAATGTTACGCTTAGATTGCAATGACATAGTGTGGAATCTCTAAATTTCTATTTTTTAATCAATTCGGAAAATAATTAAAATTATAAATTATTTTTTATTTTATTTTATTTTTTATTTAGCCTAAATTCACGTTACGATGTGTCGCTTTACGGCCCAAGCACTAATGCAGGCTATATTTTCTGCTGTAAGTTGCTGACTGAGGAGTTGGGTGTCCCGCAGACTACTTGATGCTGCAGCTTCAGATCTAGGATACCAAATTTCACATCAATCGAACCTGTGAAAGTGATTGAGATCTCTTCGTCAACTAGAGAATGAGCTGTAATCTTCAAATGCCTGGTCTTCATAAATTATAGTTGAGAACCATCTCGATCATTTTAGCTTTCAAACGAAAAAAACCGCATCAAAATTGGTCTATCCGTTTATATAGGAGCTACGAAGTACGAAGCCAGATGCACAAAATCTCTCACTATAATTTCTTATTATACTTAATACTAACATTTCTACGTCGGGCGTTAATTATTTTTAAATTGACCACAGACAACGTTATATATAGTAATTTAGTAACAAATCTGCACCGCCCAAAAATAAGCAAAAATAATATATTTTTTATAATAAAAATAGAATACTTAAGTTTAGAGGAAAAAAATTAAACCAATCACGTTATGCGTTGCGTCTTTTGTTTGTGTAAGAATAAATAGGATATTTATGTATATACCAATGTTAATACTTTAGGCATATTTATAGAGCGATGACCCCCTCAGTGGTTTACGATCCTTCACCCCTTCTGAACATAACTGGCTTACAGCCAAAATCCCGCAAGTTCAAGACTGCGACTCTACAGCTCTTACTTATGTTTCGTTTCCATTTTCGAGTTTCGAGTCGAATATTACCTTTTTTAATTGGGTCACAGAGCACGCGATCCGTTTTAAACTGTCAATTAGCCTGGACTGACAACTTTGACAGTTTTTTTTTAAATAAGACATGAGCAAAGACCGTGCACTGCATAATGCCTCTACCTACCTATACTATAAATAAAGCATAGAGTTTTTTTTTTTTTTTTTTTTTTTTGTTTAAATGAGAGGAGGAAAATCTTCTAAAAGACATCAGTCAGGTGACCGATAGTGTGAGGTTTTTACTCACTAAAAACCTCCCCTCCAGGACCTAGTACCATGGCACCGCGTTAGCATTCCTTCGCAGTACTAGCCCTTCCTAGCTGCTGTCCGCAGCTACACCTCCGTGTGTTCTTCCTCCTTCTTTTTCGAAAGGACCTCCCTCACAAAACCCGCCATTGAACTCCAGTTATCAGTCGTCGCCAACATCCAAGCAACGACTTCATCTGGCCTCCGAGGCACCTCCTTCTCCCACCAACGTAGTCGTATTTCAGACCAACGCTGACAGTCAGAAAAGGTGTGTTCGGCAGAGTCAACAACGCCTGGACAGTACGCGCAGCACGGAATATTTCGGATCCCCATACGATGCACATAGGCATTGAACTGTCCGTGTCCAGTGAGGAACTGTGTGAGGTAGTAATCCACCTCTCCATGCTCCCTCGAGATCCAGTCACTGACCCGTCCAATTAGCCTATAGGTCCAACGCCCAGTCACCCCGGACTCCCAGCGTTCTTGCCAGAGCGTCAAGGTTTTCTCACGTTCTCGAGTCCTAACTTCCATTAAAGGTCCCTCGCCGGCCCGCCGAGCATCCCAGATACGCTTCCTTTCAAAACCTAAAAGGTCGATTGGAATTACACCTGCAATGACCAGCACGGCCGCCTCAGATACCGTTCGATAGGCACAGGCTATTCTCAGGGCGCCCTTACGTTGCACCGACGCGAGTCGCCTCCGATTTCTCTCTACTCTGAGTGCCTCCCCCCAGACCTCCACTCCGTAGAGCATGATCGAGTTGGTGACACTCATGAGAACTCGTCTGCGGCTACTCCTTGGCCTCCCGACATTTGGCATTAGCCGAGAAAGACTAGCCACTGTCTTCGCCGCTTTTGTGGCCACACTGGCGATCTGTTCTCGAAAATTCAATTTGGAGTCGATCATCACCCCGAGGTATTTCAGCGACCCCCGACTCTCTATGTGTTGATCCACAACAAGAACACGGAGAGGTACCGGAAACCACCTCTGAGTTGTGAGCACTACGACCTCCGTCTTCGCTATGGCTAGTGACATACCGTGCTCATTTAGCCATGCGTTAATTTTGGTCGCCACAAGGCTAGCCAATCCCTGCGCTTCACCATAGCTCTTCGCAAGAATTAGCGCTGCCACGTCGTCAGCAAACCCTTCTAGCAATACCCCAGTCGGTAGATCGAGGCGCAGAAGTGCATCGTAAAGGATTATCCAAAGTTCCGGTCCTAAGACCGAGCCCTGGGCCGCTCCCCCACTCAGCTCCTTCGAGATCTCTCCTAGAGTAGTCTCACATATCAAAAAACGTTCACATAGGTAATCGCTTATGATACGGATGAGATACTCGGAAATACCTAATTTCTGAAGTGCCCCTACAATGTCCGTCCACTTCGCGGAGTTAAATGCGTTTTTGACGTCAAACGTCATCATAATACATACAGGTCGGGATCTATATTTACCTGTCCAGGCAGCCCTGGCAAATGTTAGCGCTTCGGAAATGGCACCAATTGTACTACGACCCGGTCGGAAACCATGTTGGTTATCGGCAAAGCATAGAGAGTAGGAATAATATTTTACCTTTATGCTAAAGAAAGAAGAGAAATGATTTGTATTTTGTAACATATATTATAGTATATAGTAATTGATAAACTCAAAAACTACCTACTGGATCGATTTAAAAAAAAACGCCTATAGAAAGCTACATATCAGAGTGTAACATAGGCTATACCTTATGAAAGTTAGGTAGGAATCATGTAGTCAAAACAACTAACTAAGTGTAGGTAGAAAGAAAGCTTAAATTTGGAACACAGTTTTATTTTATAACTAGCTGGTGCCCGCGACTTCGTCCGCGTTCTGGATGAAAGGTACCCTATGTCCTTTCTAGTGTCCCAGACAACGTGTATGCAAAATTTCATGGTGATCGGTTCAGTAGTTTTGGCGTGAAAAAGTTACAAACGTCCATACATACATCCATACAAACTTTCGCATTTATAATATTAGTAAGGATGTAAAGTATCTTATAAGCGAAGCCGGGGGAAGGTCGCTAGTATTCTGTATTACAATTAACATGTGTTGACCACGTGGGGGCAGCTTAGACAAATTTGAAACATTGACCTTTGCCTCGGTTGGGACGGCGACTTAATCTAAATACAAACATGAAAAGTAGACGCGAGTTCAACGATCTTAAGTCCCCCTTACACCTACATAAGCATACACATGCTTTATATTACTTTTTTTTATAGAGAAACGGGTCTATAGACTTAAAAATTTCATGTCACTGTAATAAAAGTGTATGCATATTAGACTAGTTGTGCTCGACGGCTTCACCCGCCTTTACATTTTACAGATTGATAAATTTTTACTGCATAAAAAGCTGGTGACCGCGACTTCGTACGCGTTGAAAAATAAAAGAATAACTAACTCATGATACCAAAGCATTTGATCTGTATTTTAAAAAAAATAGCTGGTGCCATATTGGTACCTATATTTAAACTAATATTTTATTCTATCAATAAATTAGGTCAGATTTTTTAAATTGAATAATTTAGTTTCGAAGTTTGACGAGTTCGTTGGATGAGTGGTTAGGGTCATTGCCTTACCACTCTGTCTCAGGGTCGTCCCGGGTTCGATTCCCGGCGGGGTCAAATTTGTCTCTAAGTTGGCTCAGAAAATAAATATGTCCCCCAAGTGTCTCGTTTTATTACTGACTATAAAACCGATCTGGGTAGACACGAGTCAACTTTGAAAATTTCATTTTCCAATGTTGGCCTGGGAATGCAATATCCATATCCATATCCATACTAATATTATAAATGCTAAAGTTTGTATGGATGTTTGTAACTCTTTCACGCAAACCGCAAAAACTACTGAACCGATCACCATGAAATTTTGCATACACGTTGTCTGGGACACCAGAAAGGACATAGGGTACCTTTCATCCAGAACGCGGACGAAGTCGCGGGCACCAGCAAGTAAGTAAATGTAAATTATCATATTCCAAAAATATTTTAAAATTTTAAAAACATTAACGGCTCTTTTATAATATGTCCCACGGGACACTGATATAAAAAAAACCGGTTTACTGTTTAGTGAACATTCATATACATCTCGCTATTGTTTTAAGTAATTAAGTTACTGTAAAGCGGTTAAATATTTTCCCACCGGCTGCACAGTCGGCACGACAACGCTTTGAACCGAACGAACGAAGGGAACTCTTGCGAAAATACTAACTTTTGCTTACGGTTTCACCCATTTGAGAAATTTGAACTAAGTTATGTCCTTACCAAAGGTTTTAGCCAGAGATAATTGGTCTCGCTGCGCTCAATTCTATGGTTTTAGCTATCTCTACAACAAATTTAATCAAGATCGGATTATTGGTTCAATCGTGAATTGTATATAAGTTGGGAGTTAATATCAAGAAAAGAAATATACCTATGCGTTTTTTAGGTGTGTTAATAACCTTTATTTAATCTTTATTGCTCATAATTTTTGTCAGGCGTTTAATTTTTAATATTTATTTTTAGACTAGCTGTTGCACGCGACTTGCATATGTTACTCGCTGTATAGCTTCTCAACAGTGAAAGAATTCGGCTCCTAGTTTCGGAGCCTATTCAATTCAAACAAACACACAAACAAACACAATATTAGTATAGATAGATGATTATTCGGGGAACAGTAGGTACTTTCCTAATTTTCTAGTATTCATTCAGATGTAAGACGTTACCTATGTCTTTTTTTACCAGCTAGTAGACAAATAAAAGCTTTATTGACTAGATGAAAAGCTTGAAGTTTCGGAAAAAGGTATGACACTGTCATATATAAGTAGGTACCGTATCATTACGTATGTACTTACCTTATTTGTGATAAATTAACCCAATAACCAAAATGAAGTGACCCAAAAAAAAGACGTCAAGGCAACCGGACGCATCCTATCTATGATAACGAAAAAAATATGTCAACACGAGGGATCAAACCTGGAAAGGTCGCGAGTATTATCATTGTTTACCAGGTCTAGGGCTACCACCAACCAAATATGAATTGCCTTAAAAACAAAAAAAAAATCCCGGACATTTGAGTAAAATTTGAACAAAAAATAAATCTAATTTTTATTTTTTGAGTAATTTATAAATTTAAAAAAATCGGCGGGAGACGCCCGCGACCCCCGCTCCGCCGGAACTAAAGATTTATTTTAATTTCCAGGGATGACCCTCGGACGCCTACTAAACTAGGACAGATCCGGGGAATTGACAACCCTAACCAGATCGATATAAATTTTATATGTAGGGTAGGACTAATAATGCTAACGATAATACTACTATTAATAAGTATAAGTATAATAACCTTTATTACAATAAATAATAAATTCTAATTCAATATTCTAATTCAATTCTAATAGGAACACAACCTATGCAATGAAATTTTATATTACTACTTAGATAATAGACAATGTAAATAATAATACACATATATTAATAAAAAAAAAAGTGCCATGGCTTCTCGATGGCACAGTAGACATGAATATGTCTCATATCATAAATGAAAAGAAAGATTTAAATGGTCCCTATCCCTATCCCTATCCCTATCCCCATCCCTATCCTTATCCTTATCCTTATTCTTTCCCCTTATCCTTAAAACTTCTATGGTCAACAGGGATAATATATATATAGGGATAATACAAACGAACAAACTATCCCTATCCCTATCCCCATCCCTATCCTTATCCTTATCCTTATTCTTTCCCCTTATCCTTAATCCTTCTATGGTCAACAGGGATAATATATATATATAGGGATAATAAAAAAAAAAGTGCCATGGCTTCTCGATGGCACAGTAGACATGAATATGTCTCATATCATAAATGAAAAGAAAGATTTAAATGGTCCCTATCCCTATCCCTATCCCTATCCCCATCCCTATCCTTATCCTTATCCTTATTCTTTCCCCTTATCCTTAATCCTTCTATGATCAACAGGGATAATATATATATATAGGGATAATACAAACGAACAAACTATCCCTATCCCTATCCCCATCCCTATCCTTATCCTTATCCTTATTCTTTCCCCTTATCCTTAATCCTTCTATGGTCAACAGGGATAATATATATATATAGGGATAATACAAACGAACAAACTATCCCTATCCCTATCCCTATCCCTATCCCCATCCCTATCCCCATCCCTATCCTTATCCTTATCCTTATTCTTTCCCCTTATCCTTAATCCTTCTATGGTCAACAGGGATAAAATATATATATAAACAAACGAACAAATTATAATTAATTCATTTACGTCATGGTAACGATTTTCGTGACACACATTCTTTCGAATAGACCCCAGAGAAAAGACATATTCATGTCAATACAAACGAACAAACTATCCCTATCCCTATCCCTATCCCTATCCCTATCCCTATCCCTATCCTTATCCTTATCCTTATCCTTATTCTTTCACCTTATCCTTAATCCTTCTATGGTCAACAGGGATAAAATATATATATAAACAAACGAACAAATTATAATTAATTCATTTACGTCATGGTAACGATTTTCGTGACACACATTCTTTCGAATAGACCCCAGAGAAAAGACATATTCATGTCAAAAATATCTATTTACTCTATGCGCTATATTTTATAGGCAAAATATCCGCCAAAATTTAAAAATTATTTATGGTGGACTTATCTAAATAAAATCAGAATATAGATATTTCTGATGCTTTTTTTATGTGCTTAGGTGACTGCCTATCTCCTTAAAGTGTCTATTAACGAAGAAAATCGCATCGTTTCCATATGTACGCAACTCAGTGCAATTTCCGAAGTATGTAAGTACTTATATGTACGAAAATGCAGTGCGCCCAGACATTCCTATAGTACATCACTTCATCCCCTCCCGCTATATAAGTATACATACATTTTCGCTATACGCACAGCCAGCCAGACATATTTAGGCATGACTAAGAGCGGATTCCGTGATCATGAAAATCCCGCCGCAATTATTATTATTATATGAATGAAAACAGAAAACTTACTTTTTTCGGTCCATTTTGTACGATCGTTTCATATTCCAAACCCTCCGCTGCCATTGTTTTCACAAATTTAAATAAAAATCACACCAAATATTACGCACTTTCGACTGCCTCCAAAAGGTATGTTTATCGATAATTACCTACTTATGTTATATATATGTGAAAATTCATCCGATTGAAATTTTACTTCGATAGACACGGCGGAACGTACGAATGTCGAACTAACACTATAATATCAGATAAATCACTGTCTCCATTAAAGAATTTATGTGAATTATGTGTTTGAATTGATTTAAACGTTTTAGTGCCGGCCGGCGAGAGTGCAACAACCAACAGAACGCCCACAGTGTGCTCGGCTCACTCAGTCAATCACGAAATCGTAGCCAGCCTCCCTCGCTCGACTCTCCTCTCCAGTCGTTAACATATAAATATATATCTACCTACTACCTACGTACCTATCAAGTACCTACCAACAACGTATATTGTGGGAGTAATTGTAAGGTGCTGCTCATGTACGACAATTTTACTATTGTTTTTCCTACACTGTAAAGGCTGAGTTACATTCGGAAATGTACTGAGTTATGGCGAACTAATTTATTGAACTGAAAACTTCTTTAAGCGCGTTTTGTTGAACATAAAGTGAAACGTCACGCTGGGTTCAGTGACGCTGAATCGGCTTAACTTATTATACTCGGGTCCACTCGACATTAAGCGTCCTAGGGTTGGTGACGCATTGAAGTCATCGTTAATATCATTTTCCGAATTGTAATAAGATCTAATTAAACAGAAAAAGAACAGAATTAACCGTTACATATTATTTTGTTGAAAAGTAAATATAAAATTAAATCCTCTTAATAATAAGAATTAATAATCCTCTTATTAATAACATACGACTTTGTTTGTTTAAAACATAGGTTTAAAATATTTATTGTAAGCATATTGTAAAACACAATGTGATAGACATGATTATTTTTATATTGACAACCGAGAGATATTATTGTAAAAAGTATAACATCATATCACATCAACAAAAATCACATAAGTATGCATAACACCAATACGCAACAATAGACGAACTATCAAATATGAAACCAACACCTAGTTTGGATCTATAAATTATAAGTTTATTTGCTTTTAACCGCTTAATGTGTAAGTAGGACTTTATAACTCATTTGTCTCTTCTCCTTTGATAATGACAGCTGACTGTGACACTGGCAGCTGACAGCTAAATATGAAGTTGACAACTAGTTACTACAACCATAACCATACTCCAATCCAATAAATGCCTTATTTTTATTTTTATTACATACATATAATTTCTTATTAAAAATTTTAACATTACATTAGCATTTTAAGAGAAAAGTATAATTATTATAGATAAAGTACGTTATAGTTATTAAATTTAATTAATTTCAGGTATTTCAACACAAAATGTGCGAACAATTAACAGTGTTCAAACAGGGCGCTGAAGCAAAGCTTTACGTGTGCAATTACTTAGGCAGGCCGACTTTAATAAAAGAAAGATTTAAGAAAAATTACAGGCATCCAGATTTGGACGCCACTATAACTAAAGAAAGAATCAAAAGTGAAGCTAGGTCCATTGTGAGGTGTCAAACAGCTGAAGTGAGAACACCGGCGCTATATTTAGTTGATTTTGAACGTCGTCGCATTTATATGGAGCATTTTGAAAACAGTATCACAATTAAAGATTTCATTATAAATGTAGTAAAGAAAAATATGCAAAATGGCAACAGAGATTGCTTAAAAGGTCTCGATGAAGTTTCAAAATTAATAGGCCAAACAGTAAGAAAACTACATGAAAATAATATAATTCATGGCGATTTAACTACTTCAAATATGCTACTGATTCAGAAAAGTGTGACTGAAATTAATGATGATATTAAATGGCTACAGATAAATAATCTGGAGTTAGTGATGATCGATTTTGGATTGTCGCATATTGATACCAGTACTGAAGATAAAGGTGTCGATTTATATGTTCTCGAAAGAGCAATAATTAGCACACATAATGATTTTCCAGAGTTATTTGGTAAAATTTTTGATGCCTACAAAAACTACAGTAAGAATAATGTTAAAGAGATAATCAGTAAATATGAAGAAGTCAGAGCGAGAGGAAGGAAAAGAACAATGGTTGGATAAAAATAAAAATTGTGGGAAAAAAAATCATTTTATTTTCTATAGATAAGAATAACCAAGTTTGTCTAAATAAAGTAAATAATTATATAATTATTACTTCTGTTCTACATGATTATTTTATTATTTGATCACACGTAGCTATGTATGTAATGTATGTAAATAATATCTAATCAAATATGAAAAAGAATATACAATTTAAAACTAGCTCCTCAAGAATTTAAGTAATACTTTAGTTCTTAAGTGTTACATTTGATCTTTTTTTATAATATACAAGTGGCCCACTACAGGCTTCGCATAGTTGTAATTTTTTCTCTAATTTATATGGGTATATGTATACACAAACTTTCCTCTTTAATTGTTCTTCCTATTAATGAAAGAAAACCGTATCGAAATCCATTGTGTGGTTTAGAAAGAGAGACAACGAAACCTTAATTTGTAATATGTAGAGAAGATTAATGTATTTGGATTAAACAAGGTGTGGACATTTAGAATATGTCTCCAATTAGACATATGCAATATTCTGGTAATAACAGTAGTAATCATCCATATATATTATATTAATAATATATTCAATATTATATTATTCAAGTTCCTGTGTTAATATAAATGTAGTTTTTAATGAAATACCTAGATGGCGCTAGCATTTAAAATCGTAGTTTCTTGTTTTATAAAAAGCAGAAATTCCATTAAAAGTATATAAATGAAAAAAAAAATGATACAAAGTTTAGATTGATTTGTTTTGGATAGTTTTTTTTATTATTTTTTATTTTATTGCCTGGGTAACAATGGAATTGAAAATACAGTCACAGAACACAATTATATTATGGGCCTTAAAATTCATGAAGCCAAGTCTCAAACGAAGTAAACGTCAATGTATGACGTAAATGTATGTAAAAAAGTGACAGTGACAAACAAATATTATTATATTGTTTTTATAACTTAACCTCACATTACTTTACTAATTACTTGTGCGTTTAATTTTCAATACGCTTCAAAATGCGACATTATATAAGAAATGTGTCGAAGACGTTGCTACAAAATCATAATGCCAAAACATCACTTATAAGTAAGAATATCTTTATAATTTCTTTCTAATGTAACCTTAAATGTGGTCGATACATATATAACTATTTTTATGCAAATTTTAAGGGTTTCTGACCACCCAGGAGGGAATAGAACGTCGTCATCATCTTTTCACATTAGAGAAGAAGCGTCAGATGGAGAAAGTTGGTAGAGTTGAGAAGATAGAAGTGAAATACAAAGGTGTTCCTAAGGAATGTACTCTGGTTATGAACAAAGATATATCCACGCCATACGATTGCGCTCAACGTAAGTTTAAGTTATTACTACTCATATTTTTTACTGAAATAGACATCAGCCAGTTTATTTCAGTTATCTAACTAAAGCTTCTGAAATTAATTGTTGATCGCTATCAATCAAATCAACTTGAAATAAATGCACTTTCCAGTTATCAAGAAAACTAAACTAAAAGGAATAGGTTATTTATCCCTGATCTGAAATGGTCTAACATCAAATATTTCCTTTGGTCCATGTAGGTAACTATTTTTCATTTCATAACATTTTTCGTAACTAGGAAAACAGTGTTTTGTAACTGAGTCTTTTCATATTGTCCTTTGTCTACCCATTATTGCAGCTAAGCATTAATTTTTTTTATTTTAATAAAACAGTCACACAGCACTGTAATACAACAATAATATAAGAATAAGTACATAAATATATTGTATTTGTCTTAAATTGTATTTGTCAATAACGGTCATTTCTTTTTACTATAAAAATAGCTTATGAACACTTAATATTATACATTAATAATAATATTATCACTTAATAGCTTTAATATTATGAATAATTTTATAATATTAAATAAAAAAAGACTTAGCCAGAGTTAATCACATCTTGGCTATAATATCAGGTAGGCATGACTCTTCACATGAACCTTTACTAGATGGTACACGAGGGGAGAGGCGTGTCATAAATGAAAAACCTAACATGTCTTAACAGTTCTAACAGGTCTTAAAGAACTATTTTTCTATAAATAAAACCTTGTTGATAATACACTTCAGAGCCTGTAAACATTTTTATTTCAGATTTAAGCCAATGGCACATGGAAAAAAGTGCCCTGGCTCTCATAGATGACACAGTTCATTGGGATATGCATAGACCACTCCACGAAAACTGCACATTGGAAGTGAGAATTTTGTTTAACTTTATCCTCGTTTAATCTGATAATTTGAAACTAGAAGCTTCGAGTGGTGGTACCAGCAAGCGCGGCATAGGAAAGGAAGTCAACCCACAAGGTGGAAAGATGGTCTGTCAATTGAAAAATTGATGCCGCTGGACCTATTGAAAAACCATAAACTAAGGAACCACCCCTAGCTTCGATTGAATGTATTTTTCTTTTCATAAGAACCTTCCTCTACCTCTGCTGCCTATTCTGCTGGCCTATGCCAGCGAAATGCTGAGTAGGGCTGACCTTTTTGTAACTGTCTTTATTTCTGATGCAATTTTTTTTTTCTGTGATTGATTGATTGATTGATATCATATTGGGATTTTTTTATATAAGCAAGATGTTTCATTTTATATGTCACTAGCTGTTGCACGCGACATCGCCCGCGTAACCTATGCTATTATGCCTAGCCCATGTTACTTCGGTGCAGTAGTTTTTGATTTTCTGACGACACGTTTGGTCTAGTGGCTGGTAACCCTAGCTGTTAACCAAGCGGTCGCGGGTTCGAATCCCGCTAGGGGCAAATGTTTATGTGTTAACATTTACCTTTGTACCTGAGTCATGGATGTTTTGTATTTATAATATGTATGTATTTACAAAAAAAAAAAAAAGTAATGTATGTACATAGTATATCAACTGTCTGGTATCCATAATACAAGCATTAAGTTGCTTACTTTGGAACTAGACGGTGCTGTGTGGAATGTGTGAATATATTTATTTATTTATTTATTTATTTATTTTATTCATTACAAACACACAAGTCTTCTTCTCTCTTTATAATACTAGTATAGATATCAACATTACAACTTGCATGTTACAGTTTCAAAACTTCTTGGTGAAGAATCCTTATCAATCCAATAATCCAATAACCAAAATGAAGTGACCCAAAAAAAAGACGTCAAGGCAACCGGACGCATCCTATCTATGATAACGAAAAAAATATGTCAACACGAGGGATCAAACCTGGAAAGGTCGCGAGTATTATCATTGTTTACCAGGTCTAGGGCTACCACCAACCAAATATGAATTGCCTTAAAAACAAAAAAAAAATCCCGGACATTTGAGTAAAATTTGAACAAAAAATAAATCTAATTTTTATTTTTTGAGTAATTTATAAATTTAAAAAAATCGGCGGGAGACGCCCGCGACCCCCGCTCCGCCGGAACTAAAGATTTATTTTAATTTCCAGGGATGACCCTCGGACGCCTACTAAACTAGGACAGATCCGGGGAATTGACAACCCTAACCAGATCGATATAAATTTTATATGTAGGGTAGGACTAATAATGCTAACGATAATACTACTATTAATAAGTATAAGTATAATAACCTTTATTACAATAAATAATAAATTCTAATTCAATATTCTAATTCAATTCTAATAGGAACACAACCTATGCAATGAAATTTTATATTACTACTTAGATAATAGACAATGTAAATAATAATACACATATATTAATAAAAAAAAAAGTGCCATGGCTTCTCGATGGCACAGTAGACATGAATATGTCTCATATCATAAATGAAAAGAAAGATTTAAATGGTCCCTATCCCTATCCCTATCCCTATCCCCATCCCTATCCTTATCCTTATCCTTATTCTTTCCCCTTATCCTTAAAACTTCTATGGTCAACAGGGATAATATATATATAGGGATAATACAAACGAACAAACTATCCCTATCCCTATCCCCATCCCTATCCTTATCCTTATCCTTATTCTTTCCCCTTATCCTTAATCCTTCTATGGTCAACAGGGATAATATATATATATAGGGATAATAAAAAAAAAAGTGCCATGGCTTCTCGATGGCACAGTAGACATGAATATGTCTCATATCATAAATGAAAAGAAAGATTTAAATGGTCCCTATCCCTATCCCTATCCCTATCCCCATCCCTATCCTTATCCTTATCCTTATTCTTTCCCCTTATCCTTAATCCTTCTATGATCAACAGGGATAATATATATATATAGGGATAATACAAACGAACAAACTATCCCTATCCCTATCCCCATCCCTATCCTTATCCTTATCCTTATTCTTTCCCCTTATCCTTAATCCTTCTATGGTCAACAGGGATAATATATATATATAGGGATAATACAAACGAACAAACTATCCCTATCCCTATCCCTATCCCTATCCCCATCCCTATCCCCATCCCTATCCTTATCCTTATCCTTATTCTTTCCCCTTATCCTTAATCCTTCTATGGTCAACAGGGATAAAATATATATATAAACAAACGAACAAATTATAATTAATTCATTTACGTCATGGTAACGATTTTCGTGACACACATTCTTTCGAATAGACCCCAGAGAAAAGACATATTCATGTCAATACAAACGAACAAACTATCCCTATCCCTATCCCTATCCCTATCCCTATCCCTATCCCTATCCTTATCCTTATCCTTATCCTTATTCTTTCACCTTATCCTTAATCCTTCTATGGTCAACAGGGATAAAATATATATATAAACAAACGAACAAATTATAATTAATTCATTTACGTCATGGTAACGATTTTCGTGACACACATTCTTTCGAATAGACCCCAGAGAAAAGACATATTCATGTCAAAAATATCTATTTACTCTATGCGCTATATTTTATAGGCAAAATATCCGCCAAAATTTAAAAATTATTTATGGTGGACTTATCTAAATAAAATCAGAATATAGATATTTCTGATGCTTTTTTTATGTGCTTAGGTGACTGCCTATCTCCTTAAAGTGTCTATTAACGAAGAAAATCGCATCGTTTCCATATGTACGCAACTCAGTGCAATTTCCGAAGTATGTAAGTACTTATATGTACGAAAATGCAGTGCGCCCAGACATTCCTATAGTACATCACTTCATCCCCTCCCGCTATATAAGTATACATACATTTTCGCTATACGCACAGCCAGCCAGACATATTTAGGCATGACTAAGAGCGGATTCCGTGATCATGAAAATCCCGCCGCAATTATTATTATTATATGAATGAAAACAGAAAACTTACTTTTTTCGGTCCATTTTGTACGATCGTTTCATATTCCAAACCCTCCGCTGCCATTGTTTTCACAAATTTAAATAAAAATCACACCAAATATTACGCACTTTCGACTGCCTCCAAAAGGTATGTTTATCGATAATTACCTACTTATGTTATATATATGTGAAAATTCATCCGATTGAAATTTTACTTCGATAGACACGGCGGAACGTACGAATGTCGAACTAACACTATAATATCAGATAAATCACTGTCTCCATTAAAGAATTTATGTGAATTATGTGTTTGAATTGATTTAAACGTTTTAGTGCCGGCCGGCGAGAGTGCAACAACCAACAGAACGCCCACAGTGTGCTCGGCTCACTCAGTCAATCACGAAATCGTAGCCAGCCTCCCTCGCTCGACTCTCCTCTCCAGTCGTTAACATATAAATATATATCTACCTACTACCTACGTACCTATCAAGTACCTACCAACAACGTATATTGTGGGAGTAATTGTAAGGTGCTGCTCATGTACGACAATTTTACTATTGTTTTTCCTACACTGTAAAGGCTGAGTTACATTCGGAAATGTACTGAGTTATGGCGAACTAATTTATTGAACTGAAAACTTCTTTAAGCGCGTTTTGTTGAACATAAAGTGAAACGTCACGCTGGGTTCAGTGACGCTGAATCGGCTTAACTTATTATACTCGGGTCCACTCGACATTAAGCGTCCTAGGGTTGGTGACGCATTGAAGTCATCGTTAATATCATTTTCCGAATTGTAATAAGATCTAATTAAACAGAAAAAGAACAGAATTAACCGTTACATATTATTTTGTTGAAAAGTAAATATAAAATTAAATCCTCTTAATAATAAGAATTAATAATCCTCTTATTAATAACATACGACTTTGTTTGTTTAAAACATAGGTTTAAAATATTTATTGTAAGCATATTGTAAAACACAATGTGATAGACATGATTATTTTTATATTGACAACCGAGAGATATTATTGTAAAAAGTATAACATCATATCACATCAACAAAAATCACATAAGTATGCATAACACCAATACGCAACAATAGACGAACTATCAAATATGAAACCAACACCTAGTTTGGATCTATAAATTATAAGTTTATTTGCTTTTAACCGCTTAATGTGTAAGTAGGACTTTATAACTCATTTGTCTCTTCTCCTTTGATAATGACAGCTGACTGTGACACTGGCAGCTGACAGCTAAATATGAAGTTGACAACTAGTTACTACAACCATAACCATACTCCAATCCAATAAATGCCTTATTTTTATTTTTATTACATACATATAATTTCTTATTAAAAATTTTAACATTACATTAGCATTTTAAGAGAAAAGTATAATTATTATAGATAAAGTACGTTATAGTTATTAAATTTAATTAATTTCAGGTATTTCAACACAAAATGTGCGAACAATTAACAGTGTTCAAACAGGGCGCTGAAGCAAAGCTTTACGTGTGCAATTACTTAGGCAGGCCGACTTTAATAAAAGAAAGATTTAAGAAAAATTACAGGCATCCAGATTTGGACGCCACTATAACTAAAGAAAGAATCAAAAGTGAAGCTAGGTCCATTGTGAGGTGTCAAACAGCTGAAGTGAGAACACCGGCGCTATATTTAGTTGATTTTGAACGTCGTCGCATTTATATGGAGCATTTTGAAAACAGTATCACAATTAAAGATTTCATTATAAATGTAGTAAAGAAAAATATGCAAAATGGCAACAGAGATTGCTTAAAAGGTCTCGATGAAGTTTCAAAATTAATAGGCCAAACAGTAAGAAAACTACATGAAAATAATATAATTCATGGCGATTTAACTACTTCAAATATGCTACTGATTCAGAAAAGTGTGACTGAAATTAATGATGATATTAAATGGCTACAGATAAATAATCTGGAGTTAGTGATGATCGATTTTGGATTGTCGCATATTGATACCAGTACTGAAGATAAAGGTGTCGATTTATATGTTCTCGAAAGAGCAATAATTAGCACACATAATGATTTTCCAGAGTTATTTGGTAAAATTTTTGATGCCTACAAAAACTACAGTAAGAATAATGTTAAAGAGATAATCAGTAAATATGAAGAAGTCAGAGCGAGAGGAAGGAAAAGAACAATGGTTGGATAAAAATAAAAATTGTGGGAAAAAAAATCATTTTATTTTCTATAGATAAGAATAACCAAGTTTGTCTAAATAAAGTAAATAATTATATAATTATTACTTCTGTTCTACATGATTATTTTATTATTTGATCACACGTAGCTATGTATGTAATGTATGTAAATAATATCTAATCAAATATGAAAAAGAATATACAATTTAAAACTAGCTCCTCAAGAATTTAAGTAATACTTTAGTTCTTAAGTGTTACATTTGATCTTTTTTTATAATATACAAGTGGCCCACTACAGGCTTCGCATAGTTGTAATTTTTTCTCTAATTTATATGGGTATATGTATACACAAACTTTCCTCTTTAATTGTTCTTCCTATTAATGAAAGAAAACCGTATCGAAATCCATTGTGTGGTTTAGAAAGAGAGACAACGAAACCTTAATTTGTAATATGTAGAGAAGATTAATGTATTTGGATTAAACAAGGTGTGGACATTTAGAATATGTCTCCAATTAGACATATGCAATATTCTGGTAATAACAGTAGTAATCATCCATATATATTATATTAATAATATATTCAATATTATATTATTCAAGTTCCTGTGTTAATATAAATGTAGTTTTTAATGAAATACCTAGATGGCGCTAGCATTTAAAATCGTAGTTTCTTGTTTTATAAAAAGCAGAAATTCCATTAAAAGTATATAAATGAAAAAAAAAATGATACAAAGTTTAGATTGATTTGTTTTGGATAGTTTTTTTTATTATTTTTTATTTTATTGCCTGGGTAACAATGGAATTGAAAATACAGTCACAGAACACAATTATATTATGGGCCTTAAAATTCATGAAGCCAAGTCTCAAACGAAGTAAACGTCAATGTATGACGTAAATGTATGTAAAAAAGTGACAGTGACAAACAAATATTATTATATTGTTTTTATAACTTAACCTCACATTACTTTACTAATTACTTGTGCGTTTAATTTTCAATACGCTTCAAAATGCGACATTATATAAGAAATGTGTCGAAGACGTTGCTACAAAATCATAATGCCAAAACATCACTTATAAGTAAGAATATCTTTATAATTTCTTTCTAATGTAACCTTAAATGTGGTCGATACATATATAACTATTTTTATGCAAATTTTAAGGGTTTCTGACCACCCAGGAGGGAATAGAACGTCGTCATCATCTTTTCACATTAGAGAAGAAGCGTCAGATGGAGAAAGTTGGTAGAGTTGAGAAGATAGAAGTGAAATACAAAGGTGTTCCTAAGGAATGTACTCTGGTTATGAACAAAGATATATCCACGCCATACGATTGCGCTCAACGTAAGTTTAAGTTATTACTACTCATATTTTTTACTGAAATAGACATCAGCCAGTTTATTTCAGTTATCTAACTAAAGCTTCTGAAATTAATTGTTGATCGCTATCAATCAAATCAACTTGAAATAAATGCACTTTCCAGTTATCAAGAAAACTAAACTAAAAGGAATAGGTTATTTATCCCTGATCTGAAATGGTCTAACATCAAATATTTCCTTTGGTCCATGTAGGTAACTATTTTTCATTTCATAACATTTTTCGTAACTAGGAAAACAGTGTTTTGTAACTGAGTCTTTTCATATTGTCCTTTGTCTACCCATTATTGCAGCTAAGCATTAATTTTTTTTATTTTAATAAAACAGTCACACAGCACTGTAATACAACAATAATATAAGAATAAGTACATAAATATATTGTATTTGTCTTAAATTGTATTTGTCAATAACGGTCATTTCTTTTTACTATAAAAATAGCTTATGAACACTTAATATTATACATTAATAATAATATTATCACTTAATAGCTTTAATATTATGAATAATTTTATAATATTAAATAAAAAAAGACTTAGCCAGAGTTAATCACATCTTGGCTATAATATCAGGTAGGCATGACTCTTCACATGAACCTTTACTAGATGGTACACGAGGGGAGAGGCGTGTCATAAATGAAAAACCTAACATGTCTTAACAGTTCTAACAGGTCTTAAAGAACTATTTTTCTATAAATAAAACCTTGTTGATAATACACTTCAGAGCCTGTAAACATTTTTATTTCAGATTTAAGCCAATGGCACATGGAAAAAAGTGCCCTGGCTCTCATAGATGACACAGTTCATTGGGATATGCATAGACCACTCCACGAAAACTGCACATTGGAAGTGAGAATTTTGTTTAACTTTATCCTCGTTTAATCTGATAATTTGAAACTAGAAGCTTCGAGTGGTGGTACCAGCAAGCGCGGCATAGGAAAGGAAGTCAACCCACAAGGTGGAAAGATGGTCTGTCAATTGAAAAATTGATGCCGCTGGACCTATTGAAAAACCATAAACTAAGGAACCACCCCTAGCTTCGATTGAATGTATTTTTCTTTTCATAAGAACCTTCCTCTACCTCTGCTGCCTATTCTGCTGGCCTATGCCAGCGAAATGCTGAGTAGGGCTGACCTTTTTGTAACTGTCTTTATTTCTGATGCAATTTTTTTTTTCTGTGATTGATTGATTGATTGATATCATATTGGGATTTTTTTATATAAGCAAGATGTTTCATTTTATATGTCACTAGCTGTTGCACGCGACATCGCCCGCGTAACCTATGCTATTATGCCTAGCCCATGTTACTTCGGTGCAGTAGTTTTTGATTTTCTGACGACACGTTTGGTCTAGTGGCTGGTAACCCTAGCTGTTAACCAAGCGGTCGCGGGTTCGAATCCCGCTAGGGGCAAATGTTTATGTGTTAACATTTACCTTTGTACCTGAGTCATGGATGTTTTGTATTTATAATATGTATGTATTTACAAAAAAAAAAAAAAGTAATGTATGTACATAGTATATCAACTGTCTGGTATCCATAATACAAGCATTAAGTTGCTTACTTTGGAACTAGACGGTGCTGTGTGGAATGTGTGAATATATTTATTTATTTATTTATTTATTTATTTTATTCATTACAAACACACAAGTCTTCTTCTCTCTTTATAATACTAGTATAGATATCAACATTACAACTTGCATGTTACAGTTTCAAAACTTCTTGGTGAAGAATCCTTATCATGTGAATCGTGCTTTTTGGAGGACGTGTTCGCTGATTGTCGGCGCTTGCGCAACGATTTCGTTCAAAGATAACATCCCAGTAATCCTGCACAGCTTTCCTGGACCGGACAGTAAGTTATTTCAGTTATTTTTTAACTATTTCATAATTTCCAAACCACTTAAGGCTCAGTTCACACCAAAACGCAAAGCTAAGTTTCCCTTAACATTTTAAGGTAGCAATACAATATAGTTCTTACTTTTATTTACAACAAAAAAAAGGCCACTTCCTAACTTGTCGATTTCCAAATTGGTTCACTCATATGATGTCTCTTTGCCTAATTTGTAACTTCAAGTCATTACTAGTGTAGTCTTATTTCATGTGTTTCCTAAAGAGTCTAGTCTTATTTCTTGATTTCCCAAAAGAGTAGTCTTATTTCATGCATTTGCCAAAGAGTTTAGTCTTATTTCATGCATTTCCCAAAGAGTCTAGTCTTTTTCGTGCATTTCCCAAAGAGTCTAGTCTTTTTCATGCATTTCCCAAAGAGTCTACTCTTATTTTATGTGCTTCGTAAAGAGTTTAGTCTTATTTCATGCATTTCCCAAAGAGTCTAGTCTTTTTCGTGCATTTCCCAAAGAGTCTAGTCTTTTTCATGCATTTCCCAAAGAGTCTACTCTTATTTTATGTGCTTCGTAAAGAGTTTAGTCTTATTTCATGCATTTCCCAAAGAGTCTAGTCTTTTTCGTGCATTTCCCAAAGAGTCTAGTCTTTTTCATGCATTTCCCAAAGAGTCTAGTCTTATTTTATGTGCTTCGTAAAGAGTTTAGTCTTATTTCATGCATTTCCCAAAGAGTCTAGTCTTATTTCATGCATTTCCTAAAGAGTCTAGTCTTTTTCGTGCATTTCCCAAAGAGTCTAGTCTTTTTCATGCATTTCCCAAAGAGTCTAGTCTTTTTCGTGCATTTCCCAAAGAGTCTAGTCTTTTTCATGCATTTCCCAAAGAGTCTAGTCTTATTTTATGTGCTTCGTAAAGAGTTTAGTCTTATTTCATGCATTTCCCAAAGAGTCTAGTCTTTTTCGTGCATTTCCCAAAGAGTCTAGTCTTTTTCATGCATTTCCCAAAGAGTCTACTCTTATTTTATGTGCTTCGTAAAGAGTTTAGTCTTATTTCTAAAGTAAACCCGGGTCTAAAGTTGGAACTGGAGAGAGAGGATTGGGATGGCGTGTTGACGAAATCGACAGTAGACCAGGCTGCAGAAAAATTCTCGACAATACTGGAAAGAGCCTTTGATAATAATACCTTCACTAAACGCAATCGCCGCAAGAATGTCATCAAGCCGTGGATGACCCCGGGTCTTATCAGATGTTCTCGTCACAGAGACAAACTGCATATGGAGGCCCGAAAGTTCCCGAATAATGATATTGTTACTCTTAGCTACAAGAGATACAGGAACTTCTACACGTCCTTGCTCAGAAAACTAAAGATTGAGCACGAGAAGCTCCAAATAAACAAGCACAAGAACAATCCCAAAAAGCTCTGGAATACTATCCGGGACATTACTCATTCCCAGCCTGCGCGAACAGTTCCTTCCGAACTTTTGAGCATAAAGGCCAACGCCGTACAGTCTCTCGATTTCTGCAATTCATACTTCTCAACTATAGGTCAAAATTTAGCAAACAAAATCCTCTTCAAACTCCAAACTACAGAGAACGGACTGGCGTCTGGGATGAGGCCCGGAAAATCCCCTTCCCAGTCCCTTTTTCTCGAGCCGACCACCGAGTTCGAAATTAACTCACTTATTTTGCAACTCAAATCAGATAGTGCTCCGGGTATTGACGGTATTAACAATTTCACCATTAAACAAATCAGAATCTGCCTATTGAGACCTCTCACTTACATATGCAACCTTTCAATGTCTGAAGGAAAATTTCCTGACCTCTGGAAGGTCTCTGTGGTGACGCCAATTTATAAAGGCGGGGACAGGAGAAACCCGGGTAACTTTAGGCCTATTTCTTTGCTAAGCTCGTTCTCCAAAATCCTGGAAAAAATTGTTAATAAACGGCTGATAAGTTTTCTGGAGGGGCACAACTTACTCACTCCTAACCAGTTCGGATTCAGACGAAACCGATCAACCGAACAAGCGGTAACGCTTTTATCGAATTTCGTCTCTGATCAAGTGGATGGAGGGAAGGCTTGTGTGGGTGTCTTTTTAGATCTTGCAAAGGCATTTGATACCGTCTCAATCCCTATTCTCCTCAGGAAATTGAAGTCACTGGGGGTCAGAGGTCTGAGTTTGGAGTGGTTTACAAGCTACTTATCGGGAAGATCACAGCGACTTAAAATCAACGACAAACTGAGTAGCAGTAGTGCGGTATCGTTTGGCGTCCCCCAAGGAAGTATTTTGGGTCCCACCCTCTTCCTGACGTACATCAATGATATTGTACAGGTTCCTCTCAGTAACGCATCCGTCATTTGCTACGCCGACGATACTGCGATATTGTTTTATGGCTCGACGTGGGATGAGGTGTACCGGGACTGTGCGTTGGGGATGTCTGCGGTGGCAGAGTGGCTTGAGAATAATTTGCTTACCCTTAACGCAAACAAAACTAAATACGTTTGCTTCCACAATACCGCAGCCTCTGCCCCTAAATCAATTCCGAACTTCATCCCTGTCTGCGCTTGTGGAGGATGCTCTTCCTGCAATGGGACTGGTAGTGCATGCAATATCATAGAAAGGACCAATACCATCAAATACTTGGGTGTTCATGTGGACGAAAAATTCACCTTCAAGGACCATATCGTTGCTACTGCAAACCGTGTGCGCAAACTTATCCACCCAATGAAGTCACTTAGAGAAGTGGTCGATAGGCCTCTTTTGCTTTCAGTCTACACTTCTGTCTGTCAATCGCTTCTAACTTATTGCATTCCTGTTTGGGGCGGTTGCGACGACTAAATTGATTATCCTTGAACGAGCCCAGCGCTCTGTTTTGAAAGTGATGCTTGGCAAGCCTTTTCGGTATCCAACTTCCCAGTTATACAAGGAATGCCAAGTACTCAACGTGCGCGGGCTTTTTGTCTACAAAGTTGTAGCCGCCTTCCACAGGCGCATGCTGAGCTCCGCTTTGTACAAGGAGTGTTTAAATCGACGAATTTTTAAAGTGCCGATGCCTACGTCTAAAACACGCTTCGGAAGGCGTTCAATTGAATACCTACAGGCTCTCCTGTACAACGGTGTGGTTAGAGGCTGTGACATCAAGGGCAGAACAGTGGATTGTGCTAAGCGCATGGTCTTGGAGTGGCTGCTAAGATTGGATTATGGGGACGTGGAGCTATTGCTTAGAAATGGTTCCGCGTCCTCATATCCTAAGTAAACTCAAACTAGGATTTGCGCCCACACACGACACAGACAAACATTCACACATACACGACATGCATATACATACACGTCACGTACACAAATACACGACATGTACATACATACACGACATGCACACACACACACACACACCCACACACACACACACACACACACACCCACACACACACACGACATGCATGACCACCCCACACCAGCTCGCAGAACTGCGCGGGGTCATGCAAAAGCACTTAATCCAATTACTATTGCCTAATGCTATTACTAATTACTATTGTCGGTGCTAATTACTAATTTCAATTGCAAATTGACCCCTACGATACAAGCTGTGCTTAGTGTAGGGGTCAAAATAAAATCTATCTGTAATTCACTAGTAAATAAATTATTATTATTATTATTATTATTATTATTATTATTATTATTATTTCATGCATTTCCCAAAGAGTCTAGTCTTTTTCGTGCATTTCCCAAAGAGTCTAGTCTTTTTCATGCATTTCCCAAAGAGTCTAGTCTTATTTTATGTGCTTCGTAAAGAGTTTAGTCTTATTTCATGCATTTCCCAAAGAGTCTAGTCTTATTTCATGCATTTCCCAAAGAGTCTAGTCTTTTTCGTGCATTTCCCAAAGAGTCTAGTCTTTTTCATGCATTTCCCAAAGAGTCTAGTCTTATTTTATGTGCTTCGTAAAGAGTTTAGTCTTATTTCATGCATTTCAAATGGAAATATCATCTTGGAATATTGAAATTCCAGTCCGCAGCGGTTCGTTCATTTACGACATCGACATCCCGAGCCTGGAGGACTGGAAGCCGACTAAGCAGGAGCTGATGACGCTCACCGCGGAGATCGTCAAGTTCCTCAGACAAAACCACCCCATAGAGAGGCTTCAGGTCGGCGAGGAGTTGGCTCTTGAGATGTTCGTAGAGAACCAACACAAAAGCAAGCAGATACCGGACATTGCCAAAAACAATCATGGTGAATATCCTTGAGCTTATGTCATGAAGGTCGCTAGTACCCTTGAGCTAATAATATTATTTTATTTTTATTTATATTATGGAAACATACAAGATCATTAGTATCCTTAAGCTTATATTATGTGTCACTAGTACACTTGAGCTTATAATATCATTAAATTAGTGTCATTAGTACACTTAAGCTTATAATATTATTAAGGTCATTGGTACCCTTGAGCTTATAGTATTATTAAGGTCATTGGTGCCCTTGAGCTTATAATATTATTAAGGTCATTGGTGCCCTTGAGCTTATAATTATTTTTATTTTTTAAGGCGTGATAACACTGTACAAGGTGGGCAAACACGTGGACATATCGAAGGGGCCAATGATAAGTAACACCTCGCAGATCGGTCGCATCAACCTCTCCTCTGTACACAAATTGATTGGTATGTCTACACTTGCTTTACTAATGTCATAAAGAGAGACAATTTGTATATATATATATATATACAGTATACTTGATTTTGTGTACATTAATTGATTGAAATAATACATACTTGTAATTGTTATTTTAAAAATGACAAAAAAAAAATGGTATCCTGAGTTTCTTTCTAGGTTTCATCTCAGGATCGTCGTCGTCTTGGTATTTGTTTTTGTTTTCTCAAAACCCTGGCAAATTTAAATTTATATGAGTTTTTTGTGGAAATTTTATTGATAAATAAATTATTTTGATTTGATTTTGATAGGAAAATTTGCTCCGAGATCCCTTTACTAAGTCAAGAGAACGAACTGAAACACAAGAGCACACACATCAATTTATAGAAAAGCAAAACAACTATTTAGTGAGCCCTCCGTTTGTCCGTCTGTCGTACTTATACTTTAAAAAAAAAGCCCTTCACCCGTTTCAGGTTCACAAGACAGTGATGTGAATCAGCTGTACCGTTTCCAAGGAGTCGCTTTACCCATGGGAGCCGTTTTGAACCATTTCGCGTTCTCACTTCTCATGCAGAGAGCTGCCAAATTGGTAAAGTATTAACATTTCATCTATAAATAAATAAATAAATATAGCATTTATTGCTGAATTTAATTTAAAAAGGAGTTGAAAAATAAATAAAAAAAAACGTGGCTCATACATATTAACTCGGCTGCCACAGCAAAGGCTAACTTCCACTTTAAATGTGACAATGCTGGTTCTCGCTGGTTCGAGTTAGTTTCGCTCGCTTTAGGCAGATGGCGCCGTAAAAAATAAGCGAAATTTTTCTCGCGATCGAGATTATAGTATGCGAAAAATCCTTGATACATTTTTACATAATCCTTGATTATGTAAAAATTTCAAGTCAAGTCTTACGAGTTTTTGAATATGTAATAGACAAACCAACACAACATTTTTTATATGTATATATTTAACACCAACAATTCCAACTTTGCGACATAGGCCTCTTCCAAAGCTTTTTCCTCATAGATAAATGATTGGTCTCGCTGCGCTCGACTAGATACCGCCGTCGTACTTGTAAAATGCGGCATAAAATAGTACGCCGAATTCGGCGTACCCGAGCCAGTCGCACTGCAAACTGTCTGTGATGTGTACGTGCCGAATGTTTTATTAAATTTTAGGCATAATAAAATACCAGTTTGCGTAGTGAAACTGTGTAAGAATATAATAAAACTGTGTAAAAAGTGATAAAAAGTGACTATTTTTTACACACACTACAAAAGTTGCCACATCTTTGCTTTTTCCTCTTATTATTAGTGATAAGTGATCACTTTATATTAGAAATATCTATCTCTATTCCATATTGTTGTTACTATTAAGTCATTTTATAGTGTAAAATGATTTTTTTTTAAGTAATACAATGTCTTTAATAATTTGTATTTATTTTCATTCCAGAATTCAGCAAGATCGCCAATAAACTTGCAACACGAATACGATCACTCCAACGAAAAGCAAACCTTCGCAGCCAAAGCATAGAGTCTATTTTGTAATGTTTCAACCCTAATTATATAAGTGTAGATAATTAATTAATTATAAAATTCATGTAATTCATAATTGTTGTTTTATTTTCCATTTACAATTGTCTTTAACAATACATCTGTGTTTAAAATATTTACAATTATGTACAAAATAATAATAATTAATAAGTTTTCTCTATTTAAAAACTCTGTAGAACGGCCGGACCGATTTTTCTAGTCTTTGAGTTGTTGAATATTTAATACATAGTCGATTTAATACGGATTTAATAGAATACAAATATGGAATATTCACGAAAAAAAAAGGTGTGAATAAAATTCATTCATACGTTTTGTAACGAATAGGTTTTTATTGTGAGATGGTAAAAAGTGGAATCTGACGAAAAGTTCGCCGGGTAAACTAGTTATAAAATAAAGTAAAAAATAAGTCGCCTAGTTATCTCGGATGTGATCTTCTAAAAATCCATATATATATCAAGAAAATTGCTATGAAAATTGTGATCGAATTGATTCAATTTTGGTGCGTTTACTTATTAAGGATTATTTAAAATATCGTAAGAAAACAGGAAGTGAGTCTAAAAACTGTTAATCTTCCAAGTTCTTCAAAACTGGGAACACCTTTAATAAAAAACCTATTCAGACTTCTGTTTCTTTGCGTCCGGTCCGTTCTCTTCATCGGCAAAAATAGGCTTCGGTTGATTCCTCTTGTAGGCGGGGGCCACCCAATAGGGATTCTCTTCGGCATCCTTCGCATATTTCAATATCGCTTCCCTCGGATCCTGTTCATCGTCTACCGGCTTGCTCAAACCCAAATTTCTGATCACAAACGAGCTGAGCGTACTGCCAGACGCTGCAACCCTCCCACCCTGGCCGGACGTTATTGGCAAATCCGGTCTTCGTGACTTCATCGGATCCAGTCTATCCTTCTCCAGCTTCTTCTTACTCGTCCTCAACTTCTCCTGTCTGAATAGGGGCAACGCGTGTGGAGTTATGATCTGCTGCGAGCTGACCACCTCCATCGACTGCTTCTTCCTGTGCGTCTTCACTATGCACAATTTTGCACCGCGGAGACTCCTCTTGTGATCGTAGTAACATTTGACCACACCGTTGCCGCACCCGACAAATATCTGATTCAACTTCGGATGCCAAACGGCTTTTATCACGTGAGATTTGGTCACATCTATGGAAGACATCAAATCGTATGTCTTCGTATTGTAAAACACCAATCTTCCCGTCTCCTGTCCCCTATCGACGGACTCACCGGTGAAAACCATCGTATCGTCTGGACTGAATCCGCAGTCGGTCTGCTCGTACCTCGAGAACAAGTCTTCGAATGATTTTAACGGTCTTTTGAAACTCCTCAAATCCCAAAGTTTCATTGTGTCATCGTTGCCACGACTCGCTAGGTACAATCCCAAGTACGAGTACGATATGGATGTTATCTCCGATTGTTTTCTGTGTGCGTCTCTGAGTAAGGCCGATGTGTTCACATAGTTCTTCCTGTGATCCCACATTTGTATGGAGCCATCGTAGCAACCGCATGCCACCGTGTTACCGTCCCTCGAGAAGACACATGCGGTCGGATTGGTCTTGAGTCCGCCTTGCTGTCTCGGCTTTATTACGCACTTCTGCTGTTTAGGATTGTCCACGAGCCACAGTCTCAGTGTACCGTCTTGGGAGCAAGTCATGAACTCTTCGCGTATTTGCGGATGCCAACATCCGCTGTTCAGGGAGGCAGTGTGTCCTTTTGTTCTGAAATGAATAAAAAATCATTATAAAAACGAAAAATTTGATTGGATTTATGGATAAATAACATCAATTTACTACAACCACAGCATACTTATTTCCTACAGTAGGCCGACCGACGCCTTTGATGTTGGGCGATACCGCCGCCTGTGTAGGTATTTAAAAATTACGGAAATTAAGTAATATAAAATGTGCTTAAGTACCTTTCTTCATCGTGCGGAAATTGATGAAAGCTTAGCGTCTTTATTTATGCGAGATAAAGATTTGCACACACTTACAGCACATGCCGTATGCACCATTTTGATTTATATAATAAATTAAAATGTGAAAGACGCGATAGCCCTAGAATATTTATCCCAAGCTACTAAGAACGACGAAGTATGCAGCTTGGGCACGTCCCACTCGCGCCTCACCCCTCACGCCCTGCACCATTGCCCTGTCTAGACGTCTCCGTCGACCTACTGTACGAAATAAGTATGCTGTGGTTTTAGTACTTCGATGGATCGATAAATCATTCCTTATTGGAATTTCATAAAACTAAAATCTTTTGATCCTGATTAGAAAACTCACCTGGCCATATCGGTGATGTACTGATCACCCTTGACACATTCGAGTACTTCGAAGCCATCCCTATCGAGCACCTTGGCCTGAGCGGAGCCACTCACGACCAGGATCGAGTCTCCGGTGGCCGAGTACTGAAGGGCTCGTATGGGATGATTCTCACACGGTTGCAGTGTGCGGAAAGAACGCATCGAGGTATCCATACCTAGAGAAAAAATCATATAAATAATATATAAATATTATGAATCTATACTAATATTATAAAGCTGAAGAGTTTGTTTGTTTGAACGTGCTAATCGCAGGAACTACTGGTTCGAATTGAAAAATTATTTTCGTGTTGGATAGATCATTTATCGAGGAAGGTTTTAGGCTATATAACATCACCTTGCGACTAATAGGAGCGAAGAAACAGTCGAAAATGTGGAAAAAACAGGGAAAATTATTCATCTTTGAGGGCTTCCGTTGCGTACGCTGCGAAAACCATTCGAGATACCCAAATAATTCCCAAAATAACTATTCCACGCGGACGAAGTCGCGAGCACAGCTAGTATATTATAAATGTGAAAGTAAGTCTGTCTGTCTGTCTGTTTTTCACGTCTTAACTGCTCAACTGATCATCATGCAAAAATTTTGCGTATATACATGTCCGGGATACAGAAACGGTAAGACGAAATTGACTTTAATTTTGTACTGAAAACAATATTAGAAAAAAAAATCTAGATTTTAAGGCGCTGCAGCCTACCTTTATTAACCCCCACCCTCTACCCTAATGTTGCTTGTGTCCTTAGGCTTAGGCGATGGTAACCAACCACTTACCATAAAGTAGACTGGCTGCTTTAAAAAAGGCAACATTTGATACTCTTTTAGCCAATAAAAAGTGGTCCTTACCAGCAAAATCCCAAAACGAGACATCATAGTCCACAGATCCCGTAGCCAATCTAGCTCCAGACGGGTCTACAGACAGTGCCACTACAGCTTTAAACCCATGAACCATCTCCACCTGTAAATATACATATTTTTCATATTATTTATATATTAATACAGTAATGTTACATTTAAATTAACATTGGTGTAAACATAAACTCGAGTTTCACCGCACACCATGTTTAGTTTACAGATTCAGAATCATTAAAAATATACAGGGTGGAAAAATAAGTCGGGCCCTGGAGGGAAACTACCTTAAATCCTTAAGATGGCTCATTTTACATAAAGGAGACATTCCTTTATTTTTAAAAAGAAACAAAACTGCATTCAAAGATCTTCTAAAACTCGGTTGACTCACCCGGGACTCGAACCAACTAAAATTAAAAAAACTACACTCACTATTTTATTATACTAATCGATAGGATTATTATTCCAGATAAAATTTCTCTAACAAACATTTGGTCTAACTCTCGTCTGTCGTACAAGATATCCATGAAGAATACCTATTTCTCTAGCGAGTTTTAGAAAATCTTTGAATGCAGTTTTGTTTCTTTTTAAAAATAAAGGAATGTCTCCTTTATGTAAAATGAGCCCTCTTAAGGACTTGAGGTAGTTTCGGGATCCAGGGCCTGACTTATTTTTCCAGCCTGTTTGTATATAGGTACAGGCAGATATATGTTAATGTTAATATATTATACACTTATTGATATTATTAAAAATATATGCTCAGTAGCAATATGTACAAAAAGCATAATGAACACAAGTAAAAGGAAATAAATGAAATTTTTTTTTGGCTTTTTTACAATATTTTTGTGTCCCAAAAATTAATAAAATGAATAAATATAAGACATTTTACCTCATGAGTGTTAGGTATTTTCTTTTCAAGAGTAACCTCGTCCTCGCCATCAGACCCACTCAGTTCATCGTAACTGTCATCTCCCTTCGACTCTTTGACCTTTCCTCCCTCCCTTTCTTTGACTAACATCTCTGGAGGTAACGGTGGGCCAATTAGATCCTCTTCATCATCTTGTGATGATGGAGCGGGTGGACCTATTAACTCATCTTTTTCAGCCTTGTCACCTTCCTGTGATTCTGTGGGGATAGCTTTTTTGCTTTCCGCCTCCAGTCTCCTTTTATTTGCTTCCTGAGCAGTTTTCTTTGCCTCCTGCATTAGCTCTTCAATATTGAACTTTTTAGGTTTCTTTCCAAAATTCTTTATGCCCATAACTTGGTGGACATGCTGGCTCTCAAGATCTTCAGAGATCTCCTCAATTAGTTTCTGTTCTTGTATCGGTACGCGTCCAAAGCGACCAAAACCGGCGGTATCTTCAGTTTCGTTTTTGGAGGTTTCACCCGTTTTGTTAAGGTTAAAACTGATTTTACCAAAAGCAATCGGTTTCCTACTCATTTTCGTGGCTTATATGAATTAATTTTAAGTTAGTTCTATCCAAAATTTCAACATAAATGTATGTACTTTACAAACACTGACACTAATGTGACAAATGATTATTTTCTATTGGATAGACTTAATTACTAAAACAAAATATGTAATCTAAATACTATTATTCTGTATTTTCATGTTATTTTATTTATTTAGGAATAAATTTCAATATGTACTTTTGTTTATATAACTTTATAATCTGTGTTTATAAATCTTGTATTTTCTATTTTTCCTTCGACACTTCCACAGAACAACCGAACCGAACTAGGCATGGGCGTTATTTCACGTCACTATTTACAGTAACTGGCTACGAGACATGTAACCGATTCACTAGTTTCAAGTCAAACGACAAACTAGTGATTTTTGTAAACATGTGATTTTTGTCACTACAACTACACCATAGAGTAACTTATAATATATACGGAAAACTACACTCAATGACAGAGTGTCGAACAAATACAAGTGATTTTTGTCACTACAATATAGTGATTTTTTTGATGTTGAACCACAGAACACTAATATCCTGACGGAGCGTCGAACGACAAACTAGTGATTTTCGTAATATTTTGCGACAGCTCTGTGTATTTTGTTTCTTTTGCCACTTCTAATTTCAAAGTTTTTTAATTCTGAACACGACTTTATTCGTTATATAACGAACAAAAGAAGGGCTGAGAATATTTACTTTGGGTGGGATTGTCCAAATACGGTTACCAAATAAAAAAAATCAATTTGCCATTTACTTGTCCATTTTTACTGACTAGTGACTACCACTATTTTAGTATATTAAATTTGCAGCGCTTATTGACTTTAAAACTCCGAAAGCGCCAAGATGTCAGCATTGTTTTGTTATACGCTAGCATATCTGTGTAACCTACTGGCCGCGAGCTGCCCAGCGAACAGACCTCTTTCTGAGTATGTAGTGTTCTGTGGTTCTGTAAGTCAGCTTCCTAAGTGAGTGAATAATCCGAACGCAGATTATTCTCTCGAGAAAAATCCGAACGCGCATTTGCTCGTCTCAAAACCAAAATAGAGTAAGAGTTATTATAATTCATATAATTTTGATAGGTATTGCTGAAGGCTTAGAGACTAAAGACTGGTTTTTGTTTTTAAATTATCTCAATAGTTCGTGGGAAGAATTACAAATTCAAATACTTATTGTTTTAGTTCGTTGACGAATTTAATTTCATAATTATTGTGAAAGTTGCAGACTACGTGTATATATTTTTTGTTATTTGAATTAAAAATTAAAGAATATAAGTGTAAATAAAGTGGGTTTCTTAAATAAGTAAATAAAAACTTAATTATTAAAGTATTAAAAAACTCAAAATAATATAAGTGGTATGTACAGTAACGTAGCCATAGCCACAGTATTTTGGTCTCGTAAATGACTGTTACATACACTTGGTAGAATATATTAATCTAGACAATATCACTGTAACTAATAACAAACAAAACGATACTTAAAAAATAACTAGTTACTAAAATCACTAGTTTTCAAAACTGGTGACGGCGTATTCATAACTAGTTACGTTACGTTTCGCCAAAATCACGTAACGACTCACGCCTAAACCGAACACTATATACCACAGAATACTAGAATTCACAGCTCATACAAATAGACACACGGACTTATGACCACAAACTAAAAGTAGATTACAAGATTTTGTTTGTGTCACAGAAGTTTATGCGGTGTGGCTTAGCTGTATGTTACCATAGAGTAACGTATGTTACTCAACGTGGGCCGCATGCGGTAGACAAAAACATATAAACATTTTTGTTAAAACTTCTTTTTGTCATTAATAAAGTATATACATCGTTAACTTGGGATTACGTCTAATTTTAGTTTTCAGTCCTCGACACCATGACTGAAACGTGTTTGTGGCCCCTATAAAAAAAGGTTGAGATGACTGCTTAGCTAAACCCTAATGTTACACAAGCGCCAGTCTGTCCAATTTATGAACCACTATTTAATTGTTGTAGGTCAAGGAATATAGTACTCTCTATGGAGTGAGTAGGTCGATCATTCCGCGAATGGCGAAACCACAGACATAGATACTTATCTATGCTGTGGGCGAAACTATTACCACAAACTAAATAGTAGATACTAACGTATACTATTACTATCGGCGCCAAAATTGCTAGAGGAAATGAATTTATTTTTTTCTTATTTCGTATTTTTTGCACCTTACTAACTTAACATATAATAACACTAGTTTTTTCCTTGTGACTTATCTTACTAGTATTTTCAGAAAAATAAAAAAAATAACCATTATAATTATATACTTTATTAATAATTAATTAATGCCTGATTAAACTCTGTTTGTGTTTAAAGGTCTTCGTCTTGCAAATGTCGCACATTTTTATCTCAGCATGCGTCATCATCGCACCTTCGGTATGATAAGGGCATGACTTACAAAAATTTGTAAAATGAGTTAAATATGCAGAAGTGTCTTAAAAACATTATTAAATTAAAAAAATATTCACAAGAGTATGGGGTTTATTTGATGCAAAAACAAAGAATTGTTTCATCTCTATTCATCGCATACTTCACAGTGATGTTCAAAGTGCACTTTGATGTTACTTTCTAAGTACTTTTTGAATCTAAAAGTTCATTTATTGCAAATATTGCATTTATTCTCGTGTCTCTGTCGTTGTCTGAAAAATAAAAATCATTTTGTTCGATCATTGGTGCTCAATGTTTGTTAATTAGTTAATAAATTAAGAATTAAGTCATACATATACCAGATTCTTTGAAGATTTTATCTAATTCGTTTAGGCTCTCTTCAATTCTGCCATCTCGATTGGATACTTCATCTACAACCACATTTGTATCTGAGTCTTCATTTTTGGGAGAGTCTCTACTCTCTTCTCTTACAGCTTTTATGTCGACTTTAATTAACGGTCCTTCTGTGAAGTTAAATGACGTAATGTTATTAACTTTAAGGTTTAGCAAACGGTTACGTATGTATATGTGTATCTTACTTATTTATCCTTCCTTACATATTATAAGTAAAACAAAGTTTTAGATACTATCTGCACTCAGTTATCTAGGCACAGGAAGTTACCAAACCATTGTCGGAGACGGGACAAGATTGGTTGATGCCACTCAGCCAACCGCTTGGTTATGATACTGATACTTAATACTTATCAGCAGATACCTAGAGGAAATTGTTGATGCATAAGAGCCATTTTTACAAACATATTATGTAAACTTTCATACTGAGTAGTAGGAAACTTTCACACTACTTTCACACTATTTACCTCCTATAGAGTGATAGGAGATAAATAGTGTGAAAGTAGGGTAATATATTACATAAAAAAATACAATATTTACCTATGTATTTATTTATTTATTAATTTATTGTGTTCTTCCAAGGCAGCTGCAATTCTGAAACAAAAACATTTCTTTTACAGATTTTATGAAAAATTTGGCTTTCCAGGAGTTATAGGATGTATTGATGGTACATTAGTTGGCATTGTGGTCAAAGTCATCCAAGTGAAGCAGCATTTTTTGGACGCAAAGGTCACCGTGGCATTAACACTGCCATAGTAAGTTTTAACATTTATTTTTGATGAAACTTGATGATGAATCCAATTTTGATGAAACTTCAGATTAGTGCAGCGAGTGTTCCTGTGAAGTTTGGTATAGCGATCGGACGCGGACGAAGTCGCGGGCAAAAACACTAGTATACAATAAATATATTCAATTTATTCTCTCTTACCTTTCCAAAGCCTTCACTTTTGCCCCATCGAGAAGTAATTGCTTTTTTTGGATTTCTAAGCGCTCCTTTTCAAAATCCATAATTTTTTTATCAAAGGTTTCTGGAACAAAATAAAAATGTCCCTGACCAAAGAAATACGTACATACATATAATGTCTATATTTGCTATGGTTTTGACTATAGTTTGTCAGACATTGCCATAACCTTGTAGATTTGTTAGCCTTCACCTTTAGAGCAACAAATCATTATTTACAAGCTGCTGTTAATTTAAGATATTCATCAACATAAGCTGAGATTATGTTGATGAATATCTTAAATTAACAGCAGCTTGTAGGACGTCCACTGCTATATATCTGTATTATTATACTTAGATATTAGTAATAATTAAAACAATATATACCAGTCCGTGAAGTGAGGAGTTGCCTACGCCTTTTTCGTGTTTGCGGTTTTGCTGCTCGTGGTGGTTTGGTCGTTAATACAGACATGACGTGATCTGTAGGCACTGGTACTTGTGGTGTTGTCGACAATACAGACATGACGTGATCTGTAGACTCTGGTACTTGTGGTGTTGTGGATAATATAGACATGACGTGATCTGTAGACTCTGGTACTTGTGGTGTTGTGGATAATATAGACATGACGTGATCTGTAGGCACTGGTACTTGTGGTGTTGTGGACAATATAGACATGACGTGATCTGTAGGCACTGGTACTTGTGGTGTTGTGGACAATACAGACATGACGTGATCTGTAGGCACTGGTACTTGTGGCGTTGTGGATAATACAGACATGACGTGATCTGTAGGCACTGGTACTTGTGGTGTTGTGGACAATACAGACATGACGTGATCTGTAGGCACTGGTACTTGTGGTGTTGTGGACAATACAGACATGACGTGATCTGTAGGCACTGGTACTTGTGGCGTTGTGGATAATACAGACATGACGTGATCTGTAGGCACTGGTACTTGTGGTGTTGTGGACAATACAGACATGACGTGATCTGTAGGCACTGGTACTTGTGGCGTTGTGGATAATACAGACATGACGTGATCTGTAGGCACTGGTACTTGTGGTGTTGTGGACAATACAGACATGACGTGATCTGTAGGCACTGGTACTTGTGGTGTTGTGGACAATACAGACATGACGTGATCTGTAGGCACTGGTACTTGTGGCGTTGTGGATAATACAGACATGACGTGATCTGTAGGCACTGGTACTTGTGGTGTTGTGGACAATACAGACATGACGTGATCTGTAGGCACTGGTACTTGTGGTGTTGCGGACAATACAGACATGGCGTGATCTTTAGGCACTGGTACTTGTGGTGTTGTGGACAATACAGACATGACGTGATCTGTAGGAACTGGTACTTGTGGTGTTGTGGACAATACAGACATGACGTGATCTGTAGGCACCATTACTGATACTGATGGAGAAATTTGCTACAACAAAAATATGAATTTAAATTTAAATAATAATAATTACACAAGAAATTTTACTTAATTATAATATTATTATTATTATTCAATTATTTATTTTCCATCTTAGATTTAATTTTTTTATAATATAAATAAAAAAACAAGTATTATAAAAAACTTAAACATAGCCTTAACTGCTACCTGCAAGTAGCGGAACAAGGCCCAAGCTACTGAGTGAGTCTCTCACTCCTGACTAATAATAATAATAATATATTATTATATACTAGCTGGTGCATGCTATTTCGTCCACGTTATTTTTCAACATGAATATTTAGCCTATGGATTGATTATTTTTTTATTATTCCTGATATATTCTATTCTAATTGGTGCAAGATATTTTTAAGTTTCGAAGATTACCCCCTACAACTACATACATACAAACTTTAACGATTTATGATATTAGATATTTTCTATATATTATTTACATACTAACCGTTGTGCAATGTGCACCTTCCAACTCGAAAATGGTTGCAGGCCCGATTGCCTCATCTTGTGCAGTGAACACATCTAGCTGAGCCTTTTTATACTTCTGTACCTTCTTTTTTATTCCATTTCTAATATCACGCCATGTCTGGAAAAACTTTGGACAGGTAAAGCAAAATTTCCAATAAAGACATACTACTGTTTAATCACTGACCTGTAAATATAACCACTGGACAGGCTGTCCCTTACAAATGACAGATAATTTCGTGTACCATTTTGAAACGCCGCCGTACGAAAGTACGGAGAACTAATTTTGACGCTTGCGTATTTTTATTCCATAGATAAAAATACGCTGTTATTCTATTTGTTGATATCTTAGGGAGTGTAAGTTTATTTGTGCCCGCATGAGTTTTTAAACATGAAGAAATGTGTATTCCGTAAACGTTCCATGGACAATTTTAATTATTGCATGACTAATTTTAGTTCCATGTACTTTCGCTCCATAGCCTACAGCGCCAAAATGGCGCTTTTCAAGCGATTTTCAAATAGGCATAAAAAATAATTTGACAGCAGCCTGTCCAGTGGTATATATTACAGGTCAGTGGTTATAATAAAGTCAACATATTTGTTGGATTGGTATCCCGAGAGGATCACTACGGAAAAGAGGAAGACCCTATCTCAGATGGATATATGATCTAGATAAGACCACAAGTGGAGTTTGGCAAAAAACGGCAAGGGATCGCACTGAGTGGAAAACTTTGGAAGAGGCCTATGTCGCAAGACAAGTTAGAGTTGTTGGTGATAAATAATATTTCTTTTTTTTTTCTTGTTAACTAACTTCAGCAATAAAGGCTATTTTTATTTTTATTTTATTTATTATTTGTTGTTTTATGTAGTTATTGTTAACCTGTTTCCATTTCACCTCGCTTTTCATCGGGCCTCCGAGAGAGTTGAGTTTGGAAACTAAGTGTTTCCATTGTTTGTCGAACTTAACTCTCGCTTGGAGGCCAATAGCCCGCCCCGCGGCACCCACTGGATTCTTTTTCATGTACTCGATTAAATAATTGATTTGTGTTGTTGTAGCTTTGGTACGTTCTGTAAAAATAAAGTATAAAATCATTCTACAAAATATTTATTCCCTACTAACTTATGTAGGTAGGTGCTAAACTCGAAGCATTTTTCGTCATACCTTCAAGTTAATAGAACTTTACAAATTATATATTTATTCATATATTATAGAAAATATATATTTCTAATAAACCCTAAAATATCCTATAATAATCCCATAATCCTATAAAAATAATTATAAAATTACATTTCAATTGTAAGCAAATAAAAGCAAATATACTTGAGCTAGAACTTTGATGTTTTATATTATATAATAATCTATAAACAATTATTTCTTACTGTTGGTGTGGATTTTAATAAAATCTGCAGACAAACGCAGATGTCTGCAGTAAGGAATCACTAAGTGGCATTAGAGAATTAGGGCCAAACTATTTCTTACCTTTATCCTTGCGAGTACAACTCATACTTTTTTTTATTTTAATTGGGACATCGTTTTCAATTAATGGCTCCTCTGGAAATGAAATATTTCAATGTAAATTTTTTTATGTAATAATAATTTCAGTTTGGCCCGATCAGTTTGAATAATATGACATACGTTTAATATTTTTCCCACAGGCAATCTTCAACTTCGTTGAGATACGTAGTTTTTCAATACACCCATCGCATATTGTATATGTTTTGACAAGTTCCGAGGGTTCAAACTGAAAACAATAAATTACAATATTTATTTCTTATTTGGCAGTTGCATTCTGCAAAGGGTGTTTTATAGATTTTTTAAATTAATTTTATTTTACAATTATTTTTTATTCTAGGTCAACAGAAGGCTGATGGTCAACTTGATGGTAGGAGGCTACCATCGCCTAAAACACAAGCAATGCTATAAGTGGTCAAGTGCGCTGCTGACCATACAGGATTAGGATAAGGGATAAAGGGATCGGGTAATAGGCTCTGGCATCCCTTAACTCGCTCACTGAAACACAAAAGCACAAATGCTGCTATTTCATTGTGGTGTAAGGGGATGGTTACTGCAGCTAGATTGGCGGGAAATATTTAGAATGGTGAGTCCACGATTCTACTAATTCAGCTGTCAAATACTCTAAAATCGTGGACTCACCATTCTAAAGGCAACCCTTGCAGGTGTGCTATAACAGAGAACTTACTAAGATTCCGAATGTAGCGTGCAACATCTGGGAATAATTTTCAACCTCATTCTCGTTGTAGATATAGTCGGAAAATAGACTCTTAAATACACCATTCTTGTGACAACATCTGCATAACGGTGTTCGGTTTAATGTTGCAGCCATTTCTTACTGTCCCTATATTAAGTTTTAAATTTGAAATTAAATAAAGGATTAAACAAGTAAAGACGTATATTATTTTAGTTAAAATAATATGTACATTTGTTGACAGTTGACAACAATCAATATTTATAATACAATTATCCATGGCAACGTGAAAAACCATAAACACATAGACTAACATATATCCTCTTTAGACACTATTTAAAATGTTAAAAAGCTATACTAATTATTTATAAGAATAAGAAAATTCAAATACATAATTAGTATGTACAAATGTTTGTTTAATATTTTTTGTCTTATTTTTTGTTTTTCCACAGAATAACCGATTGAATTGAACACTATATACCACAGAACAATATAACTCACTAAGAAGGACTCACAAACTAAATATAGTAGATACTGTTCATAGTAGCCGCTTCATATAACTTTATAATCTGTGCGCTTGGCATAAGATATGTAGTAGAGAAGCCGTGTGTCCCTTTCTAATAAGGTGACAATAAGATTTTTGTTATGTGAGACAAATTACATATTGTAATATACTTGCATATAGTAGTAGTTTCTTACAAATATTTTTTAAAATTGAAATATGAATTAACCAACACTTTTACCAATTGTAATTTTCGCATTGTTCGTTTTATTGCTTGTAATAGTTTTGCACCAATTGTACATAATCATATCCACTAACGCTACAAATTTGTGGACGTTTACCGTAATGTCACTTTAAAGGGATGCCAGTCGAAAATATAAATATTATCTTTTTGTATTTTAGGAATATATCACGAATTTAATGTGATTATAATAAGAACATAGGGTTTCAAAAACTAAACTACATGATACTTATACATACATTTTATTAGTTAAAAAATAAGGTACTTAAGAGTATCAACAATTGCTTATATTAGGAAGAGTTTTGCCTTGACAATGGTTACGCCATCCATACCAAGCCATGAAACCGTGACGCTTAAAAATTTTCTTTGCACACGTGGATGCTTTAGTAATATCGTCCGTTGTTACATCTGAAAATCAAAGATTTTGTAATTAGTCTACAGTGAAAAAATATCTCTGTTCGCAAGGATGTATACTTAGGTAACATATTCTAGTTTCAGTGAGATGGCGCAATATCTCTGAAACTTCAGAGATAATATAAAATATTCGAAAATAGAACGTCATACCCTGGGCTTATATGAAAATCGATTCTTAAAGTAAACAAACTCCAAAATTAAATAAGAAAATCTCCGAATTACTTAATGTGTAATGTTTATGCCAAAGGCTTAGTTAGCTAAAAACATAAAAATTACTTAGTTAAAAAGTGACCATAGAGAAAAGAGTTTTTAAATATACGTAGGTATATAGTTACTGAATTTAGGTATTTAGTTAGGTACCTATATTGTCTGTATATAGGTACTACTAGCTGCTGCACGCGACTTCGCCCGCGTAACTTTTTAAAATATAGCCTAATAAAGCCTTCCTCGATAAATGATCTATCCAACACAATAATAATTTTTCAATTCGAACCAGTAGTTCCTGAGATTAGCGCGTTCAAACAAACAAACAAACAAACACTTCAGCTTTATAATATTAGTATAGATTAAGCACCACCTCAGGTATATATTCGGCCTTAAAAATTTAGTTAGGAGATTTATTAAAAATAATATAGAATTAAATCAGAACCACTTGTACCTGCACAAGTGACATTACAGTCCTTTCCAGCTGTTGAGGTATTGCTGCACCAGTACTTGTCATTAATTTGAAACAGACCATAATCTCGTGATCCGTTTTTGTTCACTTTGCCAAGTCTGTCGGTTTTGCGTGCACTTTCGTTTTCTACTAAACAAACCCCTGTAATAAAAAACAAAAGTTATGAACAAGTTAAAAAAAAAAAAAAAACACTTCAGTTTTATTATATTAGTTTTGATTTAGATTACGAGTAAAACAACTACGCAGACTTAAGTATATTTCTGCTCAACGAAATAGTATATCTCTGCGAGCATGGAAGCAGTCCCTTCATACTAGTTACCGTAAATTTTCGACGCTAATTTTTGAATGTTCGATTTTCAATTTTCTAAAATATGACATTATAGAATATGACATTAAGAGAAAGTATTAAACTATTAGTATTTAAAAAGGAACTTTAATGATAGCATGTCTCGGTCGCTATTAGGATGCACTTTTTACTTACGCCATTTTATAAATAAGTTTGTAAAAGTTCGTTCATTGGTTGCTGGTTGAATGAACTAATTCAGCAGCTCAGTTTTACGTGCGGTCATTTTGAGACGCTTAGGCTGCGTCCATGTATTCAAAGGTCGCTGATTTCTGCTAGATTCAATGGTTAAGAAATAAGAAAATATTTATTTTATTTTATAAAAATATTTCTTTAAAATAAAATACCTAGTCATATTTTCTTATCTTAAGTTATATTTAAACAGTAAACTAAATGATATTCAGGTTTACATAAGAAAAACTTTAAAATTAAAAAAATAAAATAAGTAGGTAGGTAGGTACGTAAATTCCTGAGAGGCACGGCGCACTTTGGCAGTTCGGGTGCGCCGTCCCAATGAGCAGTGCCCGGTTACGGACACCCGCGGCGGAGTTGCGGAAGAGTGTTCGTCCGCCCTCGCAACTTCGCCTCATAGCGGACGCGTTTAGTCAAGAGGTTTAGTCGGTAGGTCTTCCCCAATACCACCTCGGGGCAGGAGTCCGACATAACCCACCGGCAGTCCCCAGGCCGGTGGGTATCCATGATGGATTCCTCTTGTAAAAAAAAAAAAAAAAAAAAAAAGTAGGTATGTAAATAAGAATTGCAATTTAAACTTTGACTATCAAAAATTATCGCAGCGATTTGTGTTTTTATGTCAGCTTATAGATAACCTTTTAATGAAATAAAATAAAATAATTGGTTTAATAGTTGTTTAAATGCAACTTGAAATTTTTATGTTTTGATTTTAAATACATATTATAAGTACTTTTGTAATAAAATAATCTTATAATCAGTATCTACTAAGTAAACGAGGAATTCTTGTATGTCACGACGAACTCGCAAACGGCTCTAACGATTTTGACGAAAATCTAGGATTATATTAGGGGTTTTTTAGGTCTAGAAATCGAACTGTCTGAGTCTTATCTTCGAGAAAATTTGTTAGGTAAGTAGTTTTTTTAATGGAACGGTTACAAAAGTAATACTTACTTACCGTTTGCTCGTTTTATAATATTTTGAATTATTAATTAATGATTAAAGAATTAATGATTCCGTATTAATATTATAAATGTGAAAGTTTGTATGTATGGATGGATGTATGGATGTTTGTGACTCTTTCACGCAAAAACTACTGAACCGATCACCATGAAATTTTGCATACACGTTCTCTGGGACACCAGAAAGGACATAGGGTACCTTTCATCCAGGCAAAAAGTACTGCTCCCGAGGGATTATCTAAAATGAAGGAAACTAACTCCTGGCTAAGTGTAATAGCAATAATGATGTCAGGCGATATATTGCTTTTTCAACGCTGACGAAGTTGCGGGCACCAGCTAGTAAATAATAAAACTCTTAATAAAATAATTACATACATACAAGAAATTTTTTTATATATTTTTTTTACTTACAGTCCCTCATTTTGTCCTCAGGAAAACCTTCGTTCCTTAGTTCCCGCACCAGTTCGCACCTCGACAAAATTCTGGCTTCGCATGAAGCGATAAAAACCAATGCAAATACGAAAACAAATATTTTAATCATTTTTTTTTAATATTTCAATTTAATAAATTTAAAATATTAACTTTATTCTATAAAGTTGACTAGTTACTTAATGTGCTAGGTTTAAAATGTGTATGAAATTTATTGCGGACGGTACTGTATTTATACGGAATGCGTGAAGTGGGAATGTGGTATCTACACATTAAGCTGTACTTCCACGGTGCCTGTGTAATGATTTATTTCGATATAACTTTCGTTAAATAGTAGAATAGATCAAATGTTAAATGAATAGTATATTAATAAGTAAAGGATGTTTTGTTAATGCAAAGGTATAGAGAAATCTAAAAACCATAGAAAATTATATTATTATATATTATTAAGTAGTCTTGGGCATATTTTTCGAAATTTTTATAATTTATATAGGTAGGTAATTATTTTGTTGTGTATTTTAACTTATGTATATATGATTATTCAAAATGAATTGATACATCCAATTAGGAATAATCCTGTAATGATGTGCCATGTGTGTTATATTGTAAATTGTAAATAAATATTATAGAGAATCCAGTGTCTTAAGTGATATTAAGTTTTTTTAAGGAAAAAAGTCTACAGTCAAGCACAGACCCTTCTGTGTAGTCGATAGTGTGTTTTTCATAAAGAATAAAGAGTATAGTTTTGTTCAAACATACCAAAACATTGTATTGAACAGGCATTTTCTGGGTTAGCTCGGTCCATCGTCAGCCTCGTGTTTCCTGCACGGCTGGCCAAGAGCAAACACATTATTAATAAAAAAAAATAGTTAAAAGAGTTCGTGATACCATAAATTTCGTGATTTTTTCGAAAAGATTTATTCTGTAATATAAACTATATTAAATACAATACTTACTACCAACTTCTGTTGTCCCATACAAATATTGTAGAAACAATTTTTATTATTATTATTCAATTAATTATTATTATTCAATAACCTAGGTAATTATTTCATATCTTAATAAAAATAATTAAAAAAAGAAATCTACAATCGATGCTCACATTATCAATTTTTAAATTAGGTATTATACAATCCAGTATAATACCTTCAGTATTATAATACCTACCATTATCACAGTTATTTCACGCACCGTTGAAAGCCACCTTTATGAGATACGAAAGGGGATTCCTGCAATCCCGGGAAGTAGGTTAGGTGCATTACCTTATACCGAGACGTTTATACACTGTGATGTGACAGTAATAATAATGTATGATAACACTGTAGGTTCTTTTCCTTATCCAAACTTAACAACAATATACATTGTGTGTTGGTAAATGATAATTAAAATATTGTATTTTTTTTTATTTGAGGCTCGCTAGCCTCAAAAAAATAAAAAATAAAAAAATGATTCATGATTAATGATGCTTATTTGTATAACAAAATCCGAATAAAAGTGGTTTAAAAGAATCTAGCGGAGAAAGAGACAGAAGCGGACAGCAAGTTAACTTTTACATAAATAGGATACGAAATGATCCTTTTCCATTCAAAGAATAATATCTCATCGAAAAATGGTCGTATCAAGATCTTAAAAAAAGGAAGTTGAAGCTGAATGAACAAGTTATCTGGTCCATATAATGGTTAAGATAAAAAAAAAATTTTCAGCCCCGTAGATAAAAAAAAACCAACAAAATTTCGTACTTAGCTCGTCAAGCCCAACTATGCACATAAAAAATTAATACCTATATAAAATATTTATATTGAATAAAGAAATATTTAGACATAAGTACAAATAAAAAGAAATCGCTAAATGAACGCTAAACTCGACCTTGAATTTGAACTTGAACGAACTTGAACTCGGAATATTTGAAAAAAAAAAAGACCAATCAGTTTTGTATGGACACATAGGTCATCAGTTTTTTTATTATTTTCGTTTTACCATTACGAAAGAAGAAGTTGTAGATTTTGAGAAAATTTCTGGTAATTTGGTTATGGGATTTCATAAATATTTAAGTTTGAAAGTTCTTACCTATCATTAAAATAAGTTTTAAAAATATAAAAAGTTTTAAATTCTTTTTAATTTTCGAGCCCCATCCTCATTCACAAAATCTGAAATATTCACAGGAAATTACTAAAACTAAGAAAGAGTTTTATTACTAAATTCTCTAAAGTGTAGGTTAAAGAATAACAATGGCAGGTTTGAATTTGAACTATGTCCGCTTTAATTTTTTATTAGTTTTTATCTTGTTCTATCTATTAGGAAGGAGTTGCTTTTTTAAAAATATTTTTTTTAACTTTATGCTTGCATACCAAATATACTTACACAGGTATTATATTATTTATATGGCGATGAAACTCGTTATTATTATCGCTACAAAAATGACAAGACTTTCTTTTATGACTGAGAGATAACAACAATTTATACTTATGGGTAAGCCAGTTACTAAACTACTTGAATAAATAATTTTAGTTAAGTAAATCTCTAATTATGGGCCTCGTAAGTAAGCTCAACTTCTCTCGACGAGCTATGCTTGGAGTTACACTGCAAGATCATGAGGCGAGGAGATCAGGGGGCCTTCTACAGTCGTTTACGCTACGGTGACTGGCCAAAATTTTATTTTGACGTTACAATAACCAATTACCCAGTTTTCTCTTAGCGTAGCGTAGCGTAAACGACAGTAGAAAGCACTATTGGCTACGGGCCCAGTAGACGAACGAGTTACCGACATAAGCCGGCGGATTAGTAAGTTGAAGTGGCAGGATACATAGTAGGGAGAACCGACGATAGTTGGGACCAGAGTTCTGGAGCGGAGGCCACGAACCGCTGGCACGGTAGGACGTCCACTCACCAACATGGTGGACAGACGACCTGGGGCCGTACTATCACCTCTTAAAGCGATGCAAAGACGATTGAGTGAGGGAGATGTCGCCTTACATCCTGTATTGCGCCATCTCGTTTACTCACTCGTTTTTGCATAGTTTTAAGAGGTGATAGTAGGCCCTCTGATAAGAACTGGGAGCGGGTCGCTACTTTTTTTGTATTTTAAGACGATCTTTCGGGAACCTAACATTTTTCAGGATATAAAGTATCATATATATTAGTCCAGGTAATAAACTATCCGTGTGCCAAATTTCATCCAAATCGGTTCAGTAGTTTTTGCGTGAAAGAGTAACAAACATTACAACAACACTTGGATTGGATAGTTGGATAGTTTGTTAATTAGTTATTAATTATAATTACAGCGCTTTTAAGTTACACCGTAAATATCTACATATTAATAATATAAATAATACAATAATTTAATATACATACTAATTAGTCATATCTCCAATTATTGGTGATAATGATATACTTACTTAATTTTGAATTTAGCCGCGCTTTGTTTTGTTAAAAGTAAGGCTAGAAGTAAGGATTGTTGTTAAATATCTATATACTTAGGGCAGTTAAAAATAGAAAGTTTTTCTATTAGATAGATAAGGGAAAAGAAAATTAGTAAGTAATTTGATTTAGAAATTAATCATCGAAATAATATGTGTGAAATTAATAGACCAAATAATAAATTAATTTAAAAATGACAACACTATTTAGATTAAAAAAAAAGTTTAGCGGTGGTAACGTGACGAGTTTCAAACTTTAAAACAGTGAATAGGTACGTTTGGAAAACGTATCCACTAAAATGAAACGTAATAAAATAAAGAAGTTTTTTATTTAGCGCTATACAAAAGCAAAAGCTCCGAAAATGTGGCAACTTTTTGTTGTAGTGTGATAGCCACAAATCACAACTATAGTGACATGTTATATATTATATCATAAACCAAAATATAATCTGTATTATATAATATAATTTGGCATATAATACTTATTTTATTAATAAAATTATGTACGTGTTAATACTATATGTATTTACCCAAATAATTAAAATAAAATAAAACGATGTTATAATAGTAACGTAAAATTTTCATATATTGTTTCATTGAACAGACAGATAATATTCTTTTTAAAAAGCAATAGACAAAACATACATCGGTGAATCACATAAAAAAGGTTGCGCATAACAGTACGAATTTTGTAAATTTTTCTTTTTAAATTTTCCGGCTTTGTCAGTACTCTTCTGTTCTATCTTGGTTCTATCTGATTCTGATGTCTCTGGTCTGACTGACGTATATCACTGTCAATTTTGACATTCAATAAGCCAAACAAAATAAATAAACCCAAACAAAAATATAATTCTACTATAATAACTACATACAAATACACATTACATGTATAATTATTTTAGTTCTATTAAGGTTTCGAATGACTACATATTTAATAAGAAGAAAGTGTAAGTTCATTTTATTATTCTCTATTTTTATATAGAACAGGTATTCCAATATACTTTTCAATACTTCAATGCAATTTAAATATTTCTTAAAAACATCGGCAATTATACTTATTAAGTATATAAAATGTTCCCATTTCCACCAACTCGTACGTTCCTCGAATACTTTCAAGAAAGTAATTAGGGAGCAGAGCCAGGTGCGTTGAATTCTTTTTTTTTAATTTACGATGCTGACTGAATAGCTTGGATTCGAGGTTTTTTTGCTTATTCCTCTCGTGCGTGCGTAATTAGGTAATTAGTCATGTCATGTATTTCATGTAATCTCATTTCATTCCGAACAGGATTTTCGCGGCGTGCGGACGTCAGTGAAGAATGTTATTGCAAATTATATTCGGCCTTTTCATAGGCAGTGCCTTAGCATACGTGGATAAAGGTAAATTATTATATTTTGTTTAATAAATAACATTAAAAACAAATAGTAATAAGTGTATAATAAAATAATAAATGATATTTGGTAAATAAAAATTCTATAGAATATAATGTACTATTCTATAATAAAATTTCTAATTTATTAAAGTTAATTGGGTATTTAATATTGAAATTTTATAATTAGTAATTTTCACAATAAGATCTCTTTAAAGGCCTTTGCTTTAACAATAATTATGTTATTTATTTCTTCAGATAGTCCACCGCAATGGAACCCCGTCTATGTAGTGAAAGGGATACTTAACATCCCGTACGCTGAATTACATGAACCTTTCTACATTTGGTGAGTATTATTTTTTAGAATTCAACGACTGTGGTATTTTCTCCATATAAGTCAATTAATTAAGTCTAGATACATTAAAAAAATATAATCTTAACTTATGGAAAGCATCTAATCTGCTTCTTATCTATCTAATCTAATCCATCTGCTTTGATTTCATTTTAGTGATCTCAAATTTTTCTATGTTTCTATTAATAATTGGTTTTGAGATTAACCATTACAATTGAACATAAGAAAAAATCAAATCTTTTCTCTTTATAATGAGTGTTGATTCTTAATTTGTTCTTGGCTGGTTTTTGGGGTCAACACACTTTTGAATAATACGGTTAACACACTTGGTAGCCAAACAAATTGATATCCAAATTTTATTATCTATACTAATATTATATAATGAGAGAAAATTTGTATGTTTGTAATGAATAAACTCAAAAACTACTGGACCGATTTTAAATTGTTTTTCACTAGTTTTTCATCTATAGAAAGCTACGTTATCAGCGAGTAACATAGGCTATATTTTATAAAGTTACGCGTGCGAAGTCGCGTGCAACAGCTAGTTTATGTAATATGAGTTTATAGTTGATTGTCTTGACTGTTATTTATATTATGTGTTATTGTGGTTTTGAATTATGGATTTGAGATGTCTGACATCTCTCTCTCTCTCTCTTTCTTTCTCTCTCTCTCTCTCTCTCTCTTTTCTTAATGTGAGTCTCATGCATGAAACTATGATTATTTTATTAAAAATCACATGAACAATTTTTTAAATAAGAAAATTTATAGCAATGCAATTGTAATTAGAAAATATTCATCATACATTTTTCATGTGTACTTTCAACTGTTAAAATATAACATACAGTAGGTAAAAACAATGAACTGGTTGTTTATTAAATAAGTCAATGATTAGATAATAATGTAGGTACATAATTAAATCTAGGCCAAGACAATCGTTATTCTCTTATTGAATTGAAAGCAACTCAATGATTCAAAAATAAACTATATACCTAATAAATAATTATACCTAATAAATAATTATACCTAATAATAAATATACCTAATGCTTTATCTCTACCTAATAAAAGTGGACACGAAAATAATTGTCGGAAAAATCCTACCCAGGCTGAAGGGTTAACTCAGTCTTAAATAGGACGAGTTAATAAATTGTAAATCTTGTCGCACAGACTTTTTTCGTCCAACAATTACCTACCTATAATTAGTTAATACGGTCTTGAATAAAATTTATTGTTTTGTAAATTTACCGTATACCTAAAGTGAAGATAATTAACGATGGTAGTCCATTTATATTGTCTTATTGTCTTATTTATTGTCTTATTTTATGCTCAAGAGAGATGTTTAAGGTGACATCACTGTATTGTTAGGTACTTACTTGTAAATAATTTTTGTATACCTATCTATACTTACTACTAATATTAGAAAGCTGAAGAGTTGGTTAGTTTGTTTGGTTGAACGCGTTAATATCAGGAACACTGGTTCGAATTGAAAAATTCTTTTTCTGTTGGATAGTCAATTTATCGAGAAAGGCTTTTAGGCTATATAACATTTTGAACGCGGACGAAGTCGCGGGCAACAGATAGTATCCATATAAAACCCAACACAGACAATGCTATTTGGAATTGGAATACATGTATTATATGTATCTATTAAAAAAAATCTAATAAAATTATGTTGATATAATATATATTATGGTACAATAAATATGTACACAGTAAGATGTATTAAAATATATATGTATGACTATGTATGTATATTAATTTTGAAATTAACACATGTATGTAGTGTATGTATGTATATAGCGCATACAAAATATTATATTGCGTGCGCTGATCGCATTTCCGTCGGTTTGTTGGTAATTTGGTACTTGGCATAGATTTTTTTTAATATAATTATAAAGGTAACTTAATATTTTCTGCAAGGTTACAAAAGCTGTACTTATATATGTATAAGTGAAAAAGTTGAAAAATTAAATCAAAAAACACGATATGGGCACTACATATTAACTCTATCCTACTTCCTATCCTACTAGTCCTACTAATATTATAAATGCGAAAGTTTGTTTGGATGTATGGATGTATGTATGGATGTTTGTAACTCTTTCACGCAAAAAATGCTAAATAGATTTCAATGAAATTTTGCATACACGTTGTCAGTGACACCAGAAAGGACATATAGGGTACCTTTCATCCAGAAAAAAAGTACTGCTCCCGATGGATCATTTAAAATTAAGGAAACTAACTCCTGGCTAAGTGTAATAGCAATAACTATTTCTGACGATATATTGCTTTTTCAACGCTGACGAAGTCGCTGGCACCAGCTAGTAGTAAATAATTTTTGAAACAGTTTAAACACCTCCAAGAACCAACTATATGTAAGTTATATTCCTTTCCTTCCTTGCAATATAGTATTTAATCTTTTGTTTAAACGTAGTCAATATGAAATATAATTGTAAATATAAGATAGATAATATAAATAGTTATGTTGACTTCGATTTTATTATTTGAACTTTATCTACGGGGTCGTGTCGCAGTTGTCTCGATAACGAGACATTTATTATTATCTACTGTACTTAGTTTGTTTATGAATATTACTTATTTTGTAAATCTATGAAGTCTGGATTTAAACGATTCTGAGCTCATTCATACTATGTTTAGTATTGTATATATGCTTTGATTTTGTGTGTAATATATTATATTTTTGACTAGTTGGTGCTCGCGACTTCGTCCGCGTGGAATAGTTATTTTGGGAATCATTTGGGTATCTCGAACGGTTTTCGCAGCGCACGCAACGGAAGCCCTCAAAGATGAATAATTTTCCCCGTTTTTTTTCACATTTTCGACTGTTTCTTCGCTCCTATTAGTCGCAGCGTGATGTTATATAGCCTAAAGCCTTCCTCGATAAATGATCTATCTAACACAAAAAGATTTTTTCAATTTGAACCAGTAGTTCCTGAGATTAGTGCGTTCAAACAAACAAACAAACAAACTCTTTAGCTTTATAATATTAGTATAAATATCATAATGACTCCTATTATGGCCTATAAAAGAACGGAGTTGCTAATTCTGCATACTTACAATTATTTGCATATCACGTATTTTATTTTATTATTATAAACATAATTTGAATAACAAAGAAATTAATCGGATAGTGATTTTCTCAAATTGTAATTAAACCACGTACATTATTTTGTCACGTATAACTTGTTTTTTTTTTTGCTGATTTATTCTAATTTTGATGAGATAACAAAATCTCTAGTTGGTTGATCTCAATACCTGTTTTTACGCTATACGAGAAATGTCACGTATGTCACGCACTATGTAATATGTATTATCCGTAGTAATATTATAAATGCGAAAGTTTGTATGGATGTATGTATGGATGTTTGTAACTCTTTCACGCAAAAACTACTGTACCGAACACCATGAAATTTTGCATAATACACGTTGCCCGGGACACCAGAAAGGACATAGTGTACCTTTCATCCAGAACGCGGACGAAGTCGCGGGCACCAGCTAGTATTTAATAAAACACTAACTAACTTATAAAACACTAACTGTTGCACGCGACTTTGCCCGCATAACTTTTTATAAAATATAGCCTATGTTACTCGCTGATAATGTAACTTTCTATAGGTGAATGAATTTATGAAATCGGTCCAGTAGTTTTTGAGTCTATACTATACATTACAAACGTACAAAAATACAAATCTTCTGTCTTTATAATATTACTAGCTGTGCTCGCGACTTCGTCCGCGTGGAATAGTTATTTTGGGAATCATTTGGGTATCTCGAACGGTTTTCGCAGCGCACGCAACGGAAGCAATTTCCCCCGTTTTTTCCACATTTTCGACTGTTTCTTCGCTCCTATTAGTCGAAACGTGTTATATAGCCTAAAACCTTCCTCGTTAAATGATCTATCTAACACAAAAAGAATTTTTCAATTCGAACCAGTAGTTCCTGAGATTAGCGCGTTCAAACAAACAAACAAACAAACAAACTCTTCAGCTTTATAATATTAGTATAGATTATAAAGACAGAAGTGATTTTCTTGTAAAAATTATGTAAAGCAGACAAGAAAAGTGCTTTATCAGTTTCGATTACATATTCCATTCATTTCAAAATTCGCTAAGGCTTAGATTTGAATTAGTCATCGCTAATAAAGATAGCAATAGAAATTGACACTTTGAATTTTCAAAGGAAAACATCTACAACATACAAAGAATGTTCAATCTTAGGGTGATAAAGCACTTTATTTGTCGAGTTACACATACCTTTATATAAAATTTATTATTATAAAACCGTATACGTTGAAGTGGCAATGGACTTAGGACGTCCACGAGACGTATAGACGATCTATATAATATTTAGATTAGATAGATTGATAGATCACCCCCTATTAGAAGGGCGCGGGTCTATGTTTGATTTAGGCTGCTTCGTACAAGTCGTATTAGAAAATTATATAGACGAAGCCTATGTCCGATAGATAGCTCTTTATTTATGTAGGTAAGTCTAAAAATACTTTGAATACATTTTCAGGTACGACAGTAAGAATGGGAAATCTCGCATAGACTACTACGGAGCTATGGTGAAAACGTACCAGCTATCGAGTGCAGTGTACCCACAATATGGCACTTCTATCAAGGTAATCCATTCTGACGATTTGTGCGACAGGTTTCATAAAAGTATTTTTTCATAGTAGCGAAAAACGAATAATTAAATTTGCGATCATGAAAGAATGCGATGTGAAAATTCGCTACTGTGAAAAAAAATGCTTTTTTGAAACTTGTCGCACAAATCTCATTATACTTGAAAACTTAATAATAATTTCACAAAGTTGAAATTTATAACAAAAAAAGTTCTTTATAAGTTTATAACAAAAAAAAGATTTTTTTCCTCTTTTTTTTGATGTGTTCAAAAAATTAGTCAGATTTAGATAGATCATTAAAATGTGAACCTAAAATACCTCAGCCGCAAGAGTCGTATTTATCCGACAATTATTTTCATGTACATTTCGCCAGAGCCGTAATATACGAATTAATATAAGAAGAATGTATGTACTTGTATAATGTACTTTAAATCATTTCTTTGTTTTCTGTTAAAAAAAAAAACGAGTCAAGCGGGTCTAGAGGCACGACAACTCCTACAAAACCGAGCGGTTAAAGGGCCGGTTAAAGTTAACCGACGAGTTGACCATGAATGTGATACATTTCAGGTGGCACCAGTGACCACTGAGTCTGTGTTGAACCAGCAAACGTGTCTTCAAGTTAACGGTACATCAGATCAGAGTATCGGCGTACAATCAGTTCTGCCAGACATGACTGACTTCAAATATATTGGTGAGCGAGCGATATTTTTCAAAAATCTTCAAAAATTGCGTCACGTAATACTTGAACGCTCCCATGATCGGTTGAGTAATAGTTAACAGGCGTGAAAATGAAAAAGTGTAATGTGCATAGATAAATGATTGGTCTCGCTGCGCCCGACTAGATACCGCCGTCGTACTTAAATGCGGCATAAAGTAGTACGGCCAGTCACACTGCAAACTGTCTGTGATGTGTACGCGCCGAATGTTTTATTAAATTTTAGGCATAATAAAATACCAGTTTGCGTAGTGAAACTGTGTAAAAATATAATAAAACTGGATAAAAAGTGATAAAAAGTGACGATTTTTTACACACACTTCAATAAAAAGTTGCCACATTTTCGGAGTTATTGCTTTTGTATAGCGCTCTATCTAGTCGAGCGCATCGAGACCAATCAATTATCTTTGGGTAATGTGATTTTTAAGGCTCGGAAACAATGATGGACGCGGACACGTCGAAATGGCAAATGGTGCAAACGATTGGTGATAAAATTAACAAGTACACTATGTGGGTGAAATACAAGAAGGCTCTCAAAGGCGACTCTGTAGCTATTCCAGTCAGGTAAATATAATAGTTATTTTTTGCTTGAAATATTTGTAACATGTTCAAAAAGATTTTATTCAATATACAATAAATATAGCCTCTTTACGTACATAAAAATAAAAAAAAGATAAAGATAGGGTATAGGGTGCATACAACTAAAGACATGTATACGTCTTTTGTTATATACTTACCCCCATAGATACAATTTTAATATCGAAAACGTAGTACCTACATAATATATAAATAGTATATAATATTAGAAATATTTGAAATGTGAAAAAAAGAGAACGCTATGGGGCTGATGGAGCTGACAAATTTTAGTCCAAAAAGAAGTCAGATTTTGAAAAGTGTCTCAATTTCAGATATGAAATGAAAGGCTTCAACTCGCTACTCGGCTCTCACTATGACCATTATTACATCGACTATGATGGTTATGACATAGATGACATCGATCAGAAGGTTTTCGAAGTCGACAATAGTAAGTTGTCTTTAAACTTGTTATTATATCTTTTTAACTAACTGGTGCCCGCGACTTCGTCTGCGTTGAAAAAGCGCCTGATATCGTTATCGCTGTGACGACGGTGGCGCCGCCACGCGACAGTGGCGCCCAATTCTTTATATTTTTTATTATACTCGGGAACAGTATTTTTTTTCTGGATGAAAGGTACCCTATGTCCTTTCTTGTATTCCTGACAAAATTTCATGATGATCGGTTGAGTAGTTAAGGCGTGAAAAGGTAACAGACAGACAGAGTTACTTTCGCATTTATAATATTTTAATTTGGATTAATAATTGTATCACTTTGGTGTTCAGATCTTCAATGCGCCTCGTTCCCCGGACCTGGATCTCGTCACATGGCAACGTTTAATCCCATGAAGGAGTTCGTTCATCCCGTTTACGACGCCCACGTTGATCACGAGTTCGACAGGTACGTTTTCATTGTTTTTTTAAAATGTTAGGCTTTTTTAACGTTGGGGAATCCTCATGGATACGTTGCGGGGTTACGCCGGGACTAGTACCGACTTTCTATGACTTCTGTGGGCTCGCGGGAACGTTATGACACGATTTCGGTGCCCCGCTACGGCTGTCCAATGTGGGGCGGGTACGCGGAACCTCGGTGTACCCGAAAGTGTAGGTACGCCGGGTATTTCGGCGTACCTGAAAGTAGATGTACGCGGGCCATCTCGTGGGACCTCTCGACGGGCGGAAGTGTTAGACACTCCATGTCAGAACCTCGGCGTACCTGACAGTGGAGGTACGCCGGCCTTTCCGGACGACCTCGCGACGGTGGGTAGTTTTAGACGCTCCCATTCGAAACCTCGGCGTACCCGATAGCGGAGGTACGCCGGCCTCTTCAGAGGACCTCGCGACGGTCGTTAGTATTAGACGCTCCCTTTCGGAAACTCGGCGTACCGGACAGTGGAGGTACACCGGCCTTTCGGAAACTTGGCGTACCCGACAGTGCAAGTACGCCGGCCTTTTTGGAGGACCTCGCGATGATCGGAAATCTTAGACGCTCCCTTTCGGAAACTCGGCGTACCCGACAGTGGAAGCCGGCCTTTTCGGAAGACCTCGCGACAGTCGGAAATCTTAGATGCTCCCTTTCGGAAACTCGGCGTACCCGACAGTGGAAGTACGCCGGCCTTTTCGGAAGACCTCGCAACGGTCGGAAGTCTTAGACGCTTCCTGTCGGAACCTCAGCGTACCCGATAGTGGAGGTACGCCGGCCTCTTCGGAGGACCTAGCGACGGTCGGTAGTATTAGTCCCTACCGCCTACCGCCCAGGTGCCGATTAAGGCGGACATATAGGCCAGCCGCCTGCGCCTAAGCCTTCTCTCCATAATTATGTTTTAATTGTAATAGAAGGTTACATAAATTAATTGCAAACATGTCTATTTAAAAAAATAATTAATTAATAATTTCAGATTCAAGAGAAAACACAACAAACAATACGAGAGCGAAATCGAACACGAGAAAAGATTGAATGTCTTCAGACAGAACCTGAGGTATTTAGTGCATTTTTTACATAATAATATGTCGTAGATTTTTCGCAGATAACCATAAACATCAATTCATTACAATACAACTATGGATTTCGCACGCCATACAAAACACTGCGAACTTTATGGAACATTTAAATGTGACATAATATGCATAGACCATGAACTCGGTCATCTGTCATTTAAAGAAAATGTGACTTTACGTCATACACATTAGAGTTTAAAATCAATAGTAGAAGTCGGTCGTTACTATCCTTCACCATAGATGCGCGAGCGAAGGCAAGACTCCGCCATGATTCATTTTTAGGCGTACTTTTTATGTGCCTCTTTGGCATTGGTCACGCAAATTCCATAGTTGTAGCACAGCATACTTATTTCTTACAGTAGGCCGACAGAGACGTCTAGACAGGGCAATCGTGCGGGGCGTGAGGGGTGAGGCGCGAGTGGGACGTGCCCAAGCTGCATACTTCGTCGTTCTTAGTAGCTTGGGATAAATATTCCAGGGCTATCGCGTCTTTCAGATTTTAATTTATTATATAAATCAAAATGGTGCATACGGCATGTGCTGTAAGTGCGTGCAAATCTTTATCTCGCATAAATAAATAACTAAGCTTTCATCAATTTCCTCACGATGAAGAAAGGTACTTAAGCACATTTTATATTACTTAATTTGTGTCAACCCTTCCGTAATTTTTAAATGCCTCCACAGGCAATCGCCACGGGCGGTATCGCCCAACATCAAAGGCGTCGGCCTACTGTAGGAAATAAGTATGCCGTGGTTGTGGTATGGATGACGACCCTAAATTACCCATAAATTATTTTTGTTAATGTTTTTATATGTAAAAGGTACGTCCACTCGAACAACCGCGCCCGTCTCGGTTTCTCTCTGGCCGTCAACCATTTGGCGGATCGGACCGATGACGAGTTGCAAGCTCTTCGAGGTCGCAAACACTCCGTCGACAAAAACAATGGTGGTAAGTGTTCACTGTAGAAATGAAACACCATCAATCAACCATAGGGTTTAAGGTTTAAGGAATTAAGGCGCTTGGAGTCATATATTTTTGGAGTTTATACTCCTTAAGAATCGTTTTTCATATGTAAGCCCCCAGTGTATGAAAATTTGTCAGAGTAAAATAAAAAATTGTTAAGTTTTAATTTTAAAGTAAAGTAAAGTTTCAGGGATGTGGCGCCATCTACACAATATCACTGAAACTAGAATGTGTTACGTAATAATACATCCATGAGAAAACTAGATGGCGCCGTTAAAATAATTTGAACAGAGATGGCGCTGATATTAATTCGTTTTGATAAATGTTTTTATAATTTTTATTTTGTATGTATTTTATAAACGTTCGTGAGGAGTTTTTTTTATCAAGGTTGGCAGGCAGGTTGACGCAACACCATTACAAGAATATAATATCTTCACGATTTTCATTTAAATTTAATTGTATAAATAAATAAATAAATATGTTCACACATTCCACACAGCACCATCTAGTTCCACACTAAGCAACTTAATGCTTGTATTATGGATACCAGACAGTTGATATATTACATACATTACTTTTTTTTGTAAATACATACATATTATAAATACAAAACATCCATGACTCAGGTACAAATGTAAATGTTAGCACATAAACATTTGCCCCTAGCGGGATTCGAACCCGCGACCGCTTGGTTAACAGCTAGGGTTACGAGCCATTAGTTAGACCAAACGTGTCGTCAAATAAAAACCGTAAAAGTAAGAACCGGTAAAGTAAGGCAGTAAGAACCGTAAAAGTATTATAAAGAGTTAATAATCCTTAATGATTTTTCAGGTCTTCCGTTTCCGTACAGCGAGAGTGTCCTGAGTGAGATGAGCGTCAAACTGCCCCCGGAGTTCGACTGGAGGCTTTTCGGAGCCGTCACACCCGTTAAAGGTATTTTATTTTATTTAATTCTGAACATAAACCCTACAGCAAAATACAAAATAACATACAATATATATACAGTATTACTACCCACTTATACTGCCAATTACAAGGCTTTATTGTGTAGGACTTAAAAAACTTTAAAATTATATTACCTAAGTTAATTACAAGTTATTAATTCTAAACAATGGGAGAGCCCTCTCACCCTACTAAAATCACAATACAAGTAACACTAAACACACGCAAAAAAGGTCTCCGATTACGTCGGAGGATGATTAGAGTCCCCCCCACACCCCCAAAGTATTGTCAAATAAATATAATTAATTAACATTATTGCTGTTCTAATAAGTAAAAAAAATAAATAAAAAAAAACAAACAAAGAATATAATTGATAAATATTTGATTATTGTAATTGTAATTATAAGTAATTAATTAAGTCATCTGTTAAAAATTTTAATAATTGAAAATATACGTCCCGTGCGGGTGGTGTAACCCTGGGGGGAAACAATAAAAAAAAAAAAAAATGGGAGAGGGATTTGTGTTAGGGTATGAGCATTTGTGTGCGTGCGTGTGTGTGCGTGCGTGTACGCGCGTTTGCGTGTGCGCGTGTGCGTGTGTGCGTGTGCGCGCGCGCATGTGTGTATCAAGTCGGAGCCCATGGTAGAAGGTAGTAATGACCAATTTCTACTATTCATTTTAAACTCTAATGTGTATGACGTAAAGTCACATTTTCTTTAAATGACATATGACAGAGTTCAAGCTCTGCGCACATGTCACTTTTAAATGTGCCCTAAAGTTCTTAGTGTAGTTTGTATGGCGTGCGAAATCCACAGTTGTAGTACATTGATGACTCAAATGGGAACAAATAAGGTGAAGAGTGCTTTGGGTGTTGCCAGATCAGTCCGTGTGCGGTTCGTGCTGGTCCTTCGGCACAGTGGGAGCGGTGGAAGGAGCCCTGTTCCTGCACAACGGGGGGCATCTGGTCAGACTCAGTCAACAGGCGCTCATCGATTGCTCGTGGGGGTAATAGAAGTTATCTATCTCTCTCTCCCTCTCACTCACTCTCTTTCTCTCTCTCTCTCTCTCTGTCTGTCTGTCTGTGTGTGTGTGTGTGTGTGTGTTTCTCTCTGTCTCTCTCAATCTGTCTCAATCACTTTTTCTCATTCTAATAAGTGGCCCTGTAACTTATTTAAAATGTAGCCTACATTACTCGCTTTTCAATAGATGAAAGAATTTTCAAAATTGGTCCACTAGTTTTTTTGGAGTTTATTTATTAAAAACATACAAAAATATTACAAATCTTAATATTATAATATGTATTTGTATAGATATTTTAAATATTTTGTATGATAACCATTAGATTTGGTAACAACGGTTGCGATGGAGGCGAAGACTTCCGCTCCTACCAATGGATCATGAAACATGGACTCCCCACTGAAGAGGATTACGGAGGTTATTTGGGACAGGTGAGATATATATATATAAAATATCAAATTATAATTAAATTTATACACTAGATAACCTCACTATCAAAATGAGTCCAAACACGCCATATCTGCTGTAAGTCGCCGAGGAGTTGGGTGTTCCGCAGACTACACGATGCTGCAGCATCAGGTCGAGGTCACCATGTCACGGCAACACCACCTAAGTAACAGTATACCAAATTGTCTTCAAACGCCTGATCAGATATATTTAAATTATTGCTAAAAAAATAACCAAAAAAAAAACAAAACTAACAAAAATCTTGAAGTTTTTTTGGTTGTTTTCTAGAAGATGATTTAATGAAAAATTTAAACAGTCAACCTATGTGATGGTGTTGCAAGGTATAACCTTCTGTGATGGTGTTGCAAGGTTATAAGGTTATTTTTTTTGTTTCAGGATGGTTACTGTCACATTGACAACGTGACGCTGGTGACATCTGTCAAAGGTTGGGTGAATGTGACGACCAACAACGAAAACGCTTTGCGAGTGAGTTCTGTCACTTTTTCAGTAAAATCTATTAGTTTTCAGAAAAAATCAATGACATTTCAAATATGTTATTATGTGTGTTTGGAAGTTAACTGTGGCGAGTAGATGGTATTTCGGTGTGCCAATGCAGTGTGCCATTGAGTAGTTGCCATTTCGGTGTGCCAATGCAGTGTGCCATTGAGTATGTTTGCGCACAGTACAGATATAGGGAGTACTGTACACAGACAGGCGGGTGCGCCCGGTGTTAGCAGGGACACCGCGGAACGACGATACGTCGCGAGGGACAACTTAAACTAGGACTTACCTGTGGCTCCAGCCGTGCGGGCACAGGCAGTAGGAAAATATATATATATGGGAGTGGGAGGATGAGGGAAAGGATATACCGCCGTTCTGTAGGCACCGTAGGTCCGGTCCGTGCTCGTTCCACTCACAAGTCCACAACACCAAATTTTACAAGCCTCCACAACACCAAAATTTACAAGCTTCCACAACCGTGACCGAAAATTTATATCAGCTTCCGTTTCCAAATTTTAGAAATTTTAACTGTTTCAACTGACAATCAAAAAAACCCGGACCGTCAGCTCTTGACGTTTGACAGCTATCTGTCATTTCGCCATAGATCAAGAGCCGACGGTCGGACTGGCTCGCCACAGAACCAAACAGAGTAGTTGGCATATTTGGTGTGCCAATGTAGTGTGCCATTGAGTAGTTGGCATATTTGGTGTGCCAATGCAGTGTGCCATTGAGTAGCTGGCATATTCGGTGTGTCAATGCAGTGTGCCATTGAGTAGTTGGCATATTCGGTGTACCAATGCAGTGTGCCATTGAGTAGGTAGCATTACGGTGTGCCAATGCAGAGTGCCAATGAGTAGATGGCATTTCGGTGTGCCAATTGAGTGTGTCACTGTGCCATTAACATGTAACGTGTGTTTCAGTTGGCGATATTCAAACACGGCCCCATCTCTGTCGCCATCGACGCCTCCCACAAGACGTTCAGTTTCTATTCCCATGGAGTTTACTACGATCCGAAATGGTAAGTTGTTAAGGTTTAGTCCAACAGTATTTTGTATGGCGTGCTAAATCCATAGTTGTAGTATTGCGGAATCCATTGATGCGTTTTACTATAAACTACATACAATATTTGTTAATTCAACATTATTTTATTGCAGCAAGAATAAATTGGACGAGTTGGACCACGCCGTGTTGGCCGTCGGCTACGGAATATTGAACGGTCAAAAGTACTGGCTGATAAAGAACTCGTGGTCCAATCTGTGGGGCAACGACGGCTACGTGCTTATGTCGTCCAAAGACAACAATTGCGGCGTTGAAACCGCACCCACTTATGTGCTCATTTAAAAATGAGCAAACAAATTTACGACTACCCGCCATTCCGTTCCGTTCCGTTATGTTACGTTCAGTTCAGTTACGTTACGTTCTGTTCTGTTACGTTACGTTTAGTTCCGTTATGTTACGTTCAGTTCCGCTCCGTTACGTTCAATTATGCTAGGGATACACGACACTTGACACTAGACACTTAGTGTATTAAACACATTTAATGCCGTGACACTTAGTTGCAGATGTAGTAGTGTCGGCTTCGCTTAGTGTCCGTATTGCAACCGTGGAGACAGGAGGTGCGCATAGACAGCCAATACACTTGAACCGTGACACTAGATGTATACACCAGTGTCGACACAAAAAATTGCTCACCGTGTGGACGCAATCGAGATTTGTGTCGAGTGTCATCGTGTATCTGTGCAATTACGTTACGTTCAGTTCCGTTCCATTCCTTTCCGTTAAGTTATGTTCAGATCCGTTCCTATCTATTCAATTCCGTTCCGTTCCTTTCCGTTCCGTTCCTTTCCGTTACAATCCTTTACGTTCCATTACAGAATTTTAATGAAATATTACTTGGAGGATCTCCTTTTTTGCTGTAATACAGAAACCGCTCTCTCTATATTATGATTTTTTGAATGTTACTTTTATCTTGAATTTAGTTTTTAGCTATGATTGTTTGTATAAAATACATAAAATACACGAATATGAGCCATCTGAATAAATAATAATTGGTTATTTTAGATTTAAGTTTGTCTTGTTTTTCTTTTACAGAACTCTCAAAAAAACAGATACTAAAATATAGGTAATTTTTTTTATTCACATATCGTAAATGTTAAGGGTAGTTTTAAAAAATTTGTAAAACATTCCTTTTTATAACACGTAGAGAATTAGTTTAATAATGCAATAATGTATGTTGAATTTATAACTAGTTAATTTGGTTTTAAACTAGGAGATTATATTTTTAATATACGGTCGAATCTCATAGCTTGCATTAGTTATTTATGTTTGTTTAATGCTGTTAAAAGGCTGTGTAATTCTGTGTCATTTTAGACGATTAGAAATTAAGCTTATTTTATTAATAAATAAAGCGAAATTTTAAATTATATTGCTTTTTATTTATTTGATTTCTTATATTATGTAAAAGATAAATATATCTTTATTTATTTATTTATTTATGTTACAAATAAATAAATAAATAAATTTACGTTAGAGAAGGAAGGTTTTTATATATAACTAGCTGGTGCCCGCGACTTCGTCCGCGTTCTGGATGAAAGGTACCCTATGTCCTTTTTGGAGTCCCAGACAACGTGTATGCAAAATTTACAACGCCATCTAGGGAATTCTGTTTGAAGCAATGTAGTACTCTAATTCATCTAATCTCACTTCGAATAATGGAAAAAGTCTGTTAACAGATGGCACTACATGTTAGTTATAGTTTATAAAATTACGTGTTAATAAAATTAAAGCCGCTGCCCGCGACTTCGCCCGCGTAACTTAGTAAATTATGTACTTAAACCTTCCTCGAGAACCACTCTACCCATTAGTGAAAACCGCATTAAAATCCGTTGCGTAGTTTTAAAGATCTAAGCATACAAAAGGACATAGGGACAGAAAAAGCGACTTTGTTTTATACTATGTAGTGATTTGCAGAAAAATTCCGTGCGAAGTCGGGGGCGACCCGCTAGTTATAAAAATCTGACCATTTGAAAGTCTACCTTTTGAAAATTTGACCATTTGAAAGTATGACTTTGAAAATCTGACCATTTGAAAGTCTGACCTTTTGAAAATCTGACCATTTGAAAATCTGACCTTTTGAAAATTTGACCATTTGAAAGTCTGACCATTTGAAAATCTGACCATTTGAAAATCTGACCATTTGAAAATCTGCCTATTTGAAAGTCTGACCTTTTGAAAATCTGACCATTTGAAAATCTGACCTTTTGAAAATTTGACCATTTGAAAGTCTGACCATTTGAAAATCTGACCATTTGAAAATCTGCCTATTTGAAAGTCTGACCTTTTGAAAATCTGACCATTTGAAAGTATGCCCTTTTGAAAATCTGACCATTTGAAAATCTGACTATTGAAAGTCTGACCTTTTGAAAGAGGTTTGTATTATTTCTATAAATTAAAAATTTCGTGTCACGTTTGACGTCAATGAACTGCTAAACTACTGAACCGATTTTGATAAAACTTCGTAACTATGTGTAATTTGGTCCAACTTTTTTTTTTTTTTTTTTTTTTTTTTTTTTTATATAAGTCAAGGCAGCGCTTGGCCGCGATCTCATTTGATGTTAGGTGCAGATGCGGCCGAAGATGGACCACGCTTACCTAGTAGATGCCCATTTACCCTACGTTTGAAGACCCCGAGATTGTAATTTTGGGGAAACACAGACGCAGGCAGTGAGTTCCACTCCTTAGCAGTTCGGAGAAGGAAAGTGGAACTGTAACGCTTCGTGCGTGACCGAGGAACTTCAACCACGAAGGGATGAAATCCCCGCCCGCGCCTCGTGTTTCGCAAGTGGAACGGTTCCGGTTGGATCAAATAGAAGAGAATGGACGCACACTCTCCATGATGCAGACGATAGAAAATTGATAGGCATGCTACTTTGCGATGCTGTAGGCTTTGAAGTTGAGACTCCACAAGGGAGTCGTCGCCAATGAGTTTCTTAGCTCGCCTTTCAATCGAGTCCAGTGCAGCCAACTGATATCGGGCAGACCCATCCCAGAGGTGGCAGCAGTACTCCATGCAGGATCGGACTTGTGCTCTATATAAGTTAAGGAGCTGTCTCGCAGTGAAGTACCGCCTAACCTTGGAAAGGATGCCCAATTTTCGGGCAGCCGTTTTGGCAATGGACTCGATATGCCTACCAAAGTTCAGATCGGAATTAAGGTCTACACCAAGGAGTTGCATGTGGTCTGTGATTGGAACAGACACTCCCCGGAATGACGGGTTTAGGTCAAATGGACTCCGTTTCGCAGAAAAAAGACACACTTGAGTCTTCGATTCATTGAATCTGACCAAGTTTGCGTCAAAGATCTTAAAGATCTTATCAAAGATCTTATCTTAAAAGATAGGACAGTTCACTTTGACCCCGGGCAAAACCGGGACCGTTTAGCTAGTATAAATATAAAATTGCAACCCGAGAAAAGCCGTAAGCGCGTCATTAGTATACAACAAGGGAAAGAAAAAACAAATAAAACGCTTTCACGAATATATTTTTTAATTATTTATTTATTTTGTTGAATAGTTTTCAGGTCCTACATATTTTTTTTTGTTAACGATGAATCGGTGTCCATATACACAAGTCGCCGAGTTTCACTTGTTGGTCTGGACATTGGTCTTCATATAGAGATTGCTTGTACTGTAAAAAACAAAAAATAATTAAAATATTTGCAATTTTCTGCTTGTTGATAACGACAAGTCGATAAAATATGCTGTCTTCAAGGGTCAATTATAAAGAGAGAAGATTTAATGTTGTAATGAGTACATACCTATACTACAGCATACTAATTTTATACAGTAGGCCGACGGAGACGTCTAGACAGGGCAATCGTGCGGAGCGTGTGGGGTGAGGCGCGACTGGTACGAGCCCCAGCTGCATACTTCGTCGTTCTTAGTAGCTTGGGACAAATCTTCTAGGGCTATCGCGTCTTTCAAATTTTAATTTATTGTATAAATCAATATGGTGCATAGGGTATGTGTTGTGTTCATCAATTTCCGCACGATGAAGAAAGGTAAGCACATTTTATATTACTTAATTTTTTTTTAATGCATTTTATTGTATCGTGCTCTGCGTGTGCGAACGTGAAAACAAAATGGCGGTTGTAAAAAAACGCGTGTATATTTGATCATTTTATAATAAAATGTTTTCGGGTGATTTCGGTATATTTCAGAATCAATCAGTGTAGTTAGAACAGAAGATGTTACAACTATGTTATCTGAACTGTACAAAATAAAAAAATGTAGGTAACGCCTGACATCTTACCACAGTTGGTGCCATGATCGGCTGGGTAGTTGATGCGTGAAAAACAGACAGACAGACAGACATTTTATAATATTAGTATCGATATACTTACCGTCCAGAAATTCCAAAGACTGTACTCTGGTAGCCACTTGTCGAAGGGCTTTGGCGTAGGCGCGTCTGTCATTTCAATCGATCTACCATGAACGATTTCTTCCACTCTGAGGCCTCTTTTTTTATTCAATTTCTTCTGAATTATATCACGAATTCCTTTTATACTTTTCTTATTCCTTTGGTTCAAATCGCGAATACGATTTTTTATATCATTCACTAAATCGAAGACGTGTTTGTCGTCTATTATATTATTAAGTTCATTATTATTTATGGATAAATAATATTTTTTATACATTTTATTTATTATCTTCAATAATTTTCTTTCGGCCGACAACATTGTCGAGTCCATTTTATTTAAAATAATATTTAACTCACTCGTTATAAAATCAGCATCCGAAGTTCTGTCTCTATGTTGTTTGTGTAATAGTTTGCTTAAAAATGGTGTTAGTTTTAAATTTTTATACTTATCCCTTATAGTATTTCTGTCTTGATATATTTGTTTATGTCTTGCCAATTTTTTTGATATTTTATCATCAATAAAGTCAACTAAAGCGCTAATTGGTTTGAATTTATGTAATCTTGCGAGCGGCTTGTACAGGGCATTATTTTTTGCGTCATATTTTAAATTGTAATCTATATGCCCATGTGGTACAATCTTTTTGACCAGAACTCTCTTGAAATTACCCAACACATTTTTATTATCCTTTTGGACGTCTATATTGTGTGGTGTTTCATCGAATTTAGACGAACTCCTGTTGAGCAGTAGTAAGTAAGCATCGATTGCATGAAAAAAACAAATGAAAAAAATAAATTTCAAAATTGTTATGGCGTCGAACAACATTTGTGTTTGATTGCCGTATGCACGTTGGATTCATTATTAATTTATTCCAAGCGTGATATTACAACAAAGCAATGATTTTAAATCACCAATTTGTATGAATTTTTTATTTGAAAAAATACAGTTTTCAAATTTATTTTCCTGCAATTGCAATTAGTGGTGGCATCGCAACTTCGCATAACTTTTTATAAAATATAGCCAATATTACTTACTGATAATGTAGGTTTCCATTAGGTGAAAGAATTTTTAAAATTTGGTCCTTTTTGAGTTTGTTCAATAAAAACATACAATTTTTCTCTCTATAATATTATCTAGTATGTAGTTTATTTTTTTATTTTATTGAGATGTATTTGGGAAACATACAATATCTCGATACACATTACACATACAAATAAGAAAAACAGAATATCGGAGCTGGGAGAAAACATACAAAAAGGTAATTGAAAGTACCTACTAACTATATACTTAGATATAAAAAAAATAACAATCATAAAAAGTCGAAAAACAAGTCGCAACTTAAACATCCAACTGTCATATGGAAATCAATTTCAAACTATTTCTGCGTGTATTTTCCCCTCAATGTATTCATCCAACAGTTTTTCAAACTGTAAGATGGGGCGGGTAGTTTAATAATATTCCGAATGGAAGGAACTTTAATATAATGGAACTTTGACTGTACATACTTACATTGATTCATTTAAGAGATAGGATAGTTTTTATTTTGAACCCGGGCAAAGCCGGGAGCGTGTAGCTAGTTAATATATATATATATATATTATAACCAAAGATAATTGATTGGTCTCGCTGCGCTCAACTAGATAGAGTACTATACAAAAACGATAGCTCCGTGAATGCGGTAACTTTTTATTGTAGTGTGTGTAAAACATCGTCACTTTTTATTACTTTTTACACAGTTTTATTATATTTTTACACAGTTTCACTACGCATTTTATTATGCTCAAAATTTAATAAAACATTCGGCACGTACACATCACAGACAGTTTGCAGTGTGACTGGCACGGGTACGCCGAATTCGGCGTACTATTATTTTATGCCGCATTTTACAAGTACAACGGCCGTATGATTATAACATTACGTAAAAACCAATAACGAATCGTTTGTTTCTCAAAAACAGGATAAAAAGATCACTTTTTCGAATATAGGATATATAGTCCTATATAGAACATATAAAACCTGAGGAACTAGTAGGTACAAGATATAGGAAGGCAACATGTTAAACTAACAGGTGAAAACGCCGGCAGAGACTAGCCAAAGAAAAAGTAGCTAAGTTAAAAATTTCATCCGACTCAAACACTTACCTGGTCAAAATTTATTTATTTCAAAAGTATCCAGGCATATATTCGGAATAACCGTGAGGGTGTGATCCTTAAAGGATAATTTGGATAATGATGCCCCCAAAATACCCTTTAGAGAGCGAACGGCTTTACGGATTTATCAGTCGAGTCGTTAAAGTAAGAAGTCGAACGGAAGAAATAGTTTTCCGCTCGTAATCTAATATATGAAAATTCTCGTGTCCACCTTAACATTTAGGGGTATAAAAAATAGATTTTGGCCGATTCTCAGACCTACCCGATAAGCACACAAAGTTTCATCAAAATCGGTCCAGTCGTTTCGGAGGAGTTTGGCAACGAACACTGCGACACGAGAATTTTATATATTAGATAATAGATAAATGACGAGCGAGACCGCGTGGCACAGCTAGTGTCTTCTAAAGACAACTAGTGATCGATCGTTGCTCATTACTCAATTAGTGTCAGAAATAATTTAACTCCAATAATTGACTAATACAATATGCGGGTACTTCACTGGAAAACGTTATACAATGCTTAGGTATTTGAAAACCGATTCGGTTTATTCCCATCTCGGCACCTTCCCATCTCGGCAGGTTTCAGGGTTCCAACTAATAAATCAACAAATACCCTGCATACTATCAATGTTGCTAGTGTTACAACATTGAGCAATGGCGACCGCAGCGACTTACCATCAACAAGTTTCTTTAACTTGTGTTAGGACCATAAACATAGTATACTTCGTAATAGACGAACAGACCCCGGTTTTTCGCGTCACCAAAACAGAAATGTCTTAGTGTGCGTGATATATAAGTGTGTGAGTGAATTTTAGAGATGTCCCTTCGTTATCGACATGAGTTTATGGGCGAGTTATCATGTTTTATTTATACCTATTATTTCACTAGACAACCCGCTCACAATAGGTGATTCTGTACAGTTGAACATAAAAACTTAATAAAATATTAAAATGAAAACTAGATATTGCTTTGAAATAAAAGAAGTTGTTAGTATAAATTGCTATATTAAAAATCAATAACATTTACTATTATATTATTATTATTAACAAAAATGAAATTAGAAAAATATTTGGTTTGTTGTAATTTTTCTAAGAAACAATTATTAGGAACGTTTATTCGTACCTACAAAGGTACTAGTGAATTTTATTTTGAGTAATACCTAATCAAATTTTTATTGATTTTGTAGCGTTTCATTGCTACACGCCAAGGTAATTTCATTGTAATGGTCTTTTAAACCTGGCCTTCTTTTTAAATTCATTTAATAAAGACTGCAAGGTAACTACTTTCTTTTTCATTCTTTTATTTTTTGCTTTTTAATTGCATATTATGTTTCGTTGTTTTTCAGACAACTTGTTCTTCAACTTTGCACATTTTTCATAAGTCTTTTCTTCCTAGGCGTTAATTGTGGTGCCTGAGATGTAGATGGCTGAAGTGAAATGTCTCTAAAGACATAGGTTGATACAGGTCTTGTGGGCTTCAATGTGACCTGAAAAGGATAATGGTTTATTTATGCATGACCTGACTGCTCTCAAACCTTCAGAGACATTAAAATATTGCTTGCAAAACTGTGCCCTAATATGACAAATATGCGAAGAAATGTGTCTAGCATGATAATATTATGCTAAAGTGACTCGACGACAATGAATCATATTCTACAAATAAATAAAAATATACACACCGGTACAAACATTGTGGGGACACAGTCCTTTTTTAAGCGACGGCGATATTTACGCTGTAGAAAACATCTTGGATCAAAATGTTTGCTGCATACTGTGGAATATTTATTAGGTGTCCAGTTTGGCTTATTTAGGACTCTAATCAAATGGAAATCTAAAAAAAGTACATTTATCTTTAACTAGTTGTTGCGACTTTGCCCGCGTTTATAAATATAGTTTATGTTATGTTACTCGGTGACAATGTAGCTTTCTATTGGTGAAAGAATTTTAAAATAATTCCAGTAGTTTTTGAGTTTATTCAATACAAATATACATACAAATCTTCTCTCTTTATAACATTAATAATAAAATTAACATAGATTATCAAATACTTCACTATGCATATAACCACTGCCTACTTACATTTTAAAACACTCGGCATATTAACATTTTTATTATAAGAAAGAATAAGAATGCGATATCGATATCGATGACTCAAATACTCAATCACTACGTAAATTATGGAAATATTCACAGACACAAAATCTTGTTTTTGTATTTATGAAAGTGAGAAATATATATAAAACACAAAACTACGTGATATCTTACATTTATTACACAATTTGCCATATTCCTTAAACCTAGTTTTCCTTGAAAATAAGGCGTTTAAAATTGATAGTGTGTGGATCGTATTTACCTGTAAAATGTCTCATTATTTGGATTATTCCTGTGATTCACTTCACAATCAGGCACTAAACAACACCCCATTGTTGATTTTAACAATAATTTTATACAATTTAAAAGGATTGCTTGAGAAATTACACAAAAACTGAAGGACGCTATTCGCAGTGTTCTGCTAAGTTCTGATAAGGTTTCAAAACTAGTCCAAGTTTCTGAACCGTAAAGAAATATTGAGAAGATCGATGTCCGGACTGGTTATATTAGCGTTCTTTCTATCTTGCCATATAAGTGACATTTTGTCCATTGGCGCTTTATTATTGTATTATTATACAAATACTTAATATCATAGTAATTTCTGCCAGTAAGTTTTGTAGTGTCCCTGCCACACTGCGTTTCTGGCAGTTACTGACAACCTGTCTGGCAGCAGTGACCATTGAAAGAACAGCAAAGTTCAATAGATATGATGAAAAATTTATTGTAGACATAACCGACGAACTTTAACTCATCATATCGCGGGGCTGGATTAATTTTGAATAGTTAGTTTAAACCAAGATTAAGTCATGGTATCACCGGCCCGCAATCCCATCGAGATTTGATGTTAAAAATTTTATGTACTCCTCACACGAACTATTTTGTTGCACCTTGTTAGTTTAACAGCAAATAAAGTTCTCTACCGTATCTACAATATATTTTATCAGTAAATAAATATAACGAAGTATTGGAACAAGGAAATACTAACATCTTCTTTCTTTATATTGTATTCTTTCCGCATCTGTCTATCTGTATAACATATTATTATAACCGCTAACTCTTCTTAAATCACTTAACAGAATTTGATGCGGTTTTCACCATCAGTAAAATAATTTTTCATGAAAACTTATTTAAGTATTTACCTATGTAAATAACAAAAATAAACAATTAAAATTAAAACAAACAAGAAACCTGTCTAGTGCCGTCAATATTATGGTATTATGGTGATTAAAACCTATCTTCATGTATTAAAATTGAAATAATCTTATTACCACCAAGGAAAATGAAGTAAGTATTTTACAAATCGCTCCTGTATTAAATCCAGAGTAAAATCCAAAAGCTTTACATTGAAAGCACTCTTCAAGTCCTCCATCAAACGGAGCTTTAAAAAGCTTCCCTAAATTGTTATTACCAGCACCTGCTCTGTAATGCGATGTAATAACGCTGCGTTAAAATTAACGATGTTCCGTTAACGATCATTTACGTTATCGTTAATCGTTGTTATGCCATATTTCTTGAAATACACGTTGGATTTATCATGATTTATTGACCGAAAGTTTACCTTTGAAACTTGTTCGGATATTAGATCTTGATACGTTTCGCCATTTTCTAATGAGACGAAATTCTCTGTTAAAATATTTCGTCATTTTTAGTGCTAGGTACTCAACCGATCATGATGAAATTTCGCTTACACGTTGTCAGCGATATGTACGGAAAAGGACATTTTTGCTTTATGTTAAGGTTGACAGACAGGTTGACAGAAAGGTTGACAGACAGGTTGTTAGACGGGTTAGTATCATCTCGTCTAAAAAAGCAGCTGGTCTAAGTAGCAACTGAGCTAAAAAGCAAATGGTCTAATTAGCAAATGGTCTAAAAAGCAGCTGGTCTAATTAGCAATGTTGACAGACAAGTTGACAGACAGGTTGACAGTTCACTTGATGGTAGGTGGTTATCATCGCCTGTTACACAAGCAAAGGTGCTGCAAACCGTGCTGCCAATTATGATAGGGAAAAAGGAACCTTGCATCCAGAAAAAAAGTATTATTCGCATTTGAGTAATGATGCACGATGGCCTCACAAGACTAAAGTTATGTTTAATGTTCAATGTTGTGCCCACTCTTTTTTTAATGTTGAGAAATCATTATGGATACCCGGCAGTGTAGGGGACGCTGCGGTGTTATGCAGGATTCATACCGGCTAAAACCCGGTTTCTACTATGGGCCTAGTAAGACAGTTCAATGTCGCTTGACGAGCTATGGAAAGCCGTCAAGGTTGCATTGCGACATAGAATCAGGAATGAGGAGGTCCTTTTGATTGATTATCAACGCACAGCCAAAACTACGAGTACTAAGCCTAGAAGCTGATATTTGGAACATAGGTTTATTTTATTAAACATTTACTTAAGGTGTAAACACACGCCAATCTTAAAAATTTGCAGTTTTAAAAAAATATGTTACGAGAAACTGTCAATGCAATTGGTTTGAAAAATATATATGTTATACTTAAACATGTGAAGAACAAAATATATTGTTTAGGATTTCCATCGAAGTAGTAGAAACCCCACAATAAAATTTAGAACATAAGAAGAATTTGACTTATATTGAAATTTGTTTCGAAAACGCTTTATTTCGCGAAAATGATTCCTGCACCGAATAATAAGTCAATGTCATTTAAAAAAAATGTATTGATTTTTTTATTTTTTTTTAATGTTGTTTTAATGAAAAGTACAAAAAACCACATTTGTCGGGCCTGTTGAATTGTTTCCGCCGTCTCGGAAATCTAAATATATGGAGCTACAGTGTCTCAGTGACTGCGTTGAGGTGTGGATTACGTTTGTGTTTTTCGTGCGGAATTAGTTTGATATATATAAACATTCTAAGGGTCATATCGGTGAAGGTCAAATGGTCAATGTCATTGGCCTTTGTGAATCCCTTAAGCATTCGCTAAGAAAATATTTTTTAAAAACTCCGTGCGAAGCAGGGGGACGTATGCTAGTTAATGATGTTGAAAACTCAATAAAAAACCAAAATGTAAAAAATAAATAAAAAATTGAATAGCGGCTCTCAAAATGGACCTTTATTTGTGTCTGAACTTGCATTAGCACAGGATTAACTGATCATTTGATACCACTATTATTGTTTGTCTCAGCGAAATAGGCTGTTGTACGATAATACATAAATCTAATCCGGCTATAAAGGTGAAAGCATAAAATAAGATATTACATACGTAACTCGTACATCCGGATATCCGGATTTTTATTTGTTACACCTGTGCAACTGACCTCCATTAAAAGTGACCCTTAGAAATTAATAAAAGGAATTCTTCAGTGGTTAATCCCAAAAGACTCAATAACTTTTTTAAACCTTTTTTTTACTTACGTCTGAAAAGTAGGAAAAAGAATAATGTTTTTTTTTTAATTTAAAATCAACTATTTCCCGCAGATTTGCTTCCTTTAGTTGAATTTAAGTTGTATGCAACAGACCTCCATTAAACTAGACCTTTTCAAATTATTAGAAGGATTCTTTTGTGGTTAGTTCGATATGACTTTTTTAAATACTATTTTAAACTCACTTTTGAAAATAAATATAAACATAACTGTTGTTCAGGAGTTTACACTGTTTTCGATAGATGGCGCTGCTAGTAATCGTTAATCAGGCTAAATTAGTTTTTTTAAATTTTTGTCTTAAATACAAGAAAAATTGGCTGTTGTATAGTGGTAGTATGGTATGACCACAAAATGCAGTATGCTATACTATATCTATTACCTATGCTGGAAGCACAATTTAGTAACACAAGAAATTGTCACTAACAAAAATATAAATTATTTCATTCTGTATGACTTATTTTATTCTACTATAGGAATAATATAATGAATAGAGTCTTTGTTAAATGTATTTTCCCGTCCGATCGAACTTGCCAATAAAACACCCCAATTTCAATAATATTCCGAGATTGGACCATTACTGAATACCAAATGTATTTCATGACATAAAATAAATAACCAAAGTGATATATATGTGGGGTAACACATAAAAATATTATCCGGAATTATTCGCACCTTCTTACCTTTTTGTAAGTTCTGTAACACAACAACTAGTTAGTTATCACTAAACTAATAGTTAGTCTAACTAAGGACATTTGGTAATTATGTAAAATAGTAAATTGTTAACTTTATTCAGCTTGAGCAAGTTACAGTCAAATAAATCAATGTTTAAAGTAATTACTACTTTAAAAATTATAATAAAAAAATATATGTTATATCATAATTATATAAGTTTTAATGAATATATAATTTTATACGCATCAAAAATTTTGGTGGTTACTTAGTAATCGCATAGTTGATTTATAGTTGGGAACAGTGTATCTAGCTTATTTGTACATTTATAATAAAATGTTCTTCAATTCATATTTTATAATATTTTTAATATTTTACTATATCTTTTAAGTTTAGTACTAGTAGTTAATTTTTGTAACAACTGGTTTGCCAAAACAGTTATTTCTCAATAAGGTGGTTTTTTAATTCACTATTATACTTAAATATATATCTTTTTATATATAGGAAATCCTTGGAAGTTAAAATAATAGTTAAAAAAGTTTCGTTACATAAAAAAACCAAAAAAAAAAAACAAAAAAAATCCCACTCGATGTAAATAAGAGGGGCTCGTAATTCAACTACTATCGGGGCGGATAAAGATACTATGCATGCTTCTTTTAAATTCCCTTCGTAAACCTCGTTTAATTAAATCCCAGTTTGAAATATGGTGTATCCGGCTGTTACTTTGCCACTATCTCGATGCGCGCCGACCCTCGTCACACGGCTGACATCAGCTAATTGTTTATCAGCGACCTCGAGCCTCTATGTTGCAGATCATTGCTATGTCATCACATTGTCATCTTGCTTGTTATTTCATCAATAAGGGAGACTTATATTTGTGACTCGTTACAGATATCGACCCATATTTTATGCTCTTTTATCGGTACACCTACCGATAAAATTCTAAATTTTGTGAAGGGCAAGGATTTTTATATAAAAAAAACCTCGAATGACTTTAGACGCAATACATTTACGGCCTCTTTTACCAGCTAGAAGTAAAGTGTTGATTAGTTACTTTTCAAGTAACGTTAATTGGCGAGTAAATGTTTCGAGTACCTTGTTTCAATTTCTTAGAAATTACCATTGAGTAATGCTACTCGTAGATGGTGCTTTCTTATGGGTGACTAACTTTTTTAGTCTACTTGACACTTTACTCAGAGATGGTGAAAGAGTCCCTTAGACTCTTAACTCTTAAGCGTTAAACTAGTACGTTAATATCTGAACTTTAGACTTAAGCATATGACCTAAACATTTTACGATTTTTTTCCTACACATGTCGGGACCTCTGTAGCCCCGTGACCTACATATAATAACTGATACGCCTTATAATATGGAACTATAGAATCTACAGTTATACACCAACTATAGATTCTATAGTTCCACATACAGAATAATATTATGTTATTATATATTTACATAATAATATATGATGTATCGATGATTATATCTATGATTATGTATGTTACAGCGCATACGAAGTTGCGGACATCAGCTAGTCTTGAATATATGATTGTGTAATATGTTTGTTATTTATTACCACTTTGTATTATTAATCATTTATTATAACTTTTATACAAGACAGACATTACAATTACGACGTGCGATTCCACCATTTTAGTACAGTACCCAAAGACAATGAGTCGTCCACCGACAATACTCGTATACATAGTCGCAGCGCATAGAGCTTATGGCTCACAGATTGGATGTCTATAAAATGGTTTAAGTATTCGAATTGGTATCTAACTGGTTATAATAGCTTTACAGGTTCATTTCATCCGCACAAAGACACCAAAGGAGTTAGTCAAAGAGCAACTTTGATCACAGATGTCTTGTTGGAATACCTAGTTGAGAAACTCGAGTGTTCGGAAGCGAAGCAGGTGCATACGTAAGGTTAAAGTGTGTGAAACTTACTACCCTTACTTCACCGCACCGCAAGTCGAGAGGTGTGCAACCAATATGCAAATGCGTTTATGTTTTGATAGTACAGTCAATTTATTTATTTCTTATTATATATGGGATTGCTTTTGGTCAACAACCAGCTGTGTAGCAAGGATGAGGCCCATGATGGAGCGAGCTCACCCAGATGATGCCTATTCACTCGAAGATACCGCGGGGGTCCGTAACCAGAAACTACTCATTGGGACAGCACACCCAAACTGCCAAAGTGCGCCGAAGTAAGACCCACCTTTTTTTTTGACGAGGAGAAATCCGCTTCCAGATTCCCTACCGCTGGCTAGGCAATAGGGATATGTGGGGGTCACCCAGCACCTGATGTTAGCGGCACTGGGAATACCCACTAAAACTCCCCGATGCCTCCTTGCCCTGTGAGCGGGGTGAACCGGGCTCTGCCGAGGCAACTAACTCCGATCCACCCCCAGGGCAGCCTAGCCATTGCTGGTTTAGTAAGACCCACCTACTGATTTGGTTATCAAATATCAATAACCACAATTTTTTTTAATAATAAATAACAAGCGTCTAATAACAAAACCAATCGAATGTAAAATGCCTTAAAGTCGATCCGCTGTAAGTTTTCAGCTTTTATGCTGAAAATTTGTGAATAATTACAAAAGTTCCCCCCCTCACACGTTAAGTCAGGGGTGCATAAACTTCGGAGCATCGAACTTTACTCTCGACCGACGTTTTGCAACACCTGCTCGCGTAATGCACTGCTCATAATATACTTACCAAGTTTTCTCGTCGAACAAATTAATTCCAAATGGTTTTAATCCATGAATTTCGTTCGAAAAGCTATGCAATGTTTTTAAACATCAATATCGGAATTAGTCGCAGCAACCAATGCAGTTTTACAGATTTCCTGCCGATTTTTACATAACATATCACATCATAACATGCCGATTTTCAAAAAACATATCACATTACAGAAGGTAGCCATTGTAAAATGATACCTTTGTAATAAAGTGCCTACCCGAAAGAGTTACATTTAAATAAGTGGACAATAAATGTATTGAGCCCATTGAAACCTTTCGAAAACGTTACACATGGAAATCCAATAAAGGCTTTTACAATAAAGATATAAATCCGATCAAATCCCTTCTGAGCCTTTCATCACTTTGGAGAGTCGATTGATTTTTCGATTTCATCTATCTCCCACTTAGTGATACACCTTATTCAAAATTATGATTAAACTAGCTGGCGCCCGCGACTTCGTCCGCGTTCTGGATGAAAGGTACCCTATGTCCTTTCTGGTGTCCCTGACAACGTGTATGCAAAATTTCATTGAAATATATTCAGCAGTTTTTGCGTGAAAGAGTTACAAACATTCATCCAAACAAACTTTCACATGTATAATATTAGTAGGATAGTGAATTATATATTTTTACAGTGAGGATAATGGACAAAAAATTAAAAAAAAAAATGTTTTATCCCTATAAGTAGGGACACATTAGTAGGGATAGGTGGAACGGGCGGAAAATCATATCAAAAGTTGGGTTGTGTAGAAGAAGCTAGCGGAGACAGAGGTAGGCAGCGATTTTATTATGTAACTCTCCCCCCGGCTTCGCCTGGGTTCATAATGAAACCGATCCTATCTTTTAAGTTGGACCAAATTACACATAGTTACGAAATTTTATCAAAATCAGTTCAGTAGTTTAGGAGTTCAATGGCCTCAAAATATGTGTTGAGCGTCGAGGTCGAGCGGTTTAGCAGAAGTTAGCTAAGAAATAGACGTCGCTAACTGTCAAGTTGTCAAGCGTCTGTGTTTCCGAGCTCATAACCCAAATCATTTCAAGGTTCGAGTGAATAGGCATCTTCTGGGTGAGCTTGCTCCATCATAGGCCTCATCTTAAACATAGGTACGTTTTCTATGTTTTATCTATATATCAATATTTTGTTCCCTTATAATACTAAATTATGTTGCTCTATATTTTTTTCATATTTATTATTGTGTTAGAATAGAAGGGAGATAATGATTTTTTAAAAAGAATAATTCATTAAATCAACACTTTATAATTAATACAAAATTCATCAAATTAACAAATAAAAGGAAAATCAAAGTAAGATGACAAATAACTAAGCGAATTGGTTGCTATCTTGTACACAATGCTAATTCACACAAAACAATAACTTTTCTATATAAACCAAATGACACGAGTGACCTTAGATTGAAGTTGTTACTTTAAAGAGCGCTCGAAACGAAATGTGTCGTATTGCCGACTCGGGTTGTTTATATACACACGTAGGGTAGTTTTAGATATCACTCTCAATATTCGTAAGTGTAGTGCGGTAGTTTTGGCCATTTTTCGGAAGTATTGCTGATACGGCCTTTCCTGACGATGTGTCGCCCCCGACACCACCATTTTGACAGAACAGCAACCTCTGCTGACAGATGCCCTGGAGCTAGCCACCTTTGCTGATGGATGCTCTGAAGTCAGCCACCTCTGCTGACGGATGTGCTGGAGCCAGCCATCTCTGCCGCTCGGCTTCGTTTCTATGAACATAACCATCAAGGACACAAACATTGGGCAAATAAGCAATTTTCTTATTTATTAGTAAACACGCATACGTCGTCTATTAGATAATTACGATAGAGACGTCTGTAAATAAATAGTCAAACCAATACGGAGCTCAGGCCTTTTCTGCTTCGGTAGCACAGGTCTGCGGCCTGGAGTAGCGCCGCAGCTTGGCTGACGTCCATCGGAAGCGCAGGCCTTTTCTGCTTCAGTAGCACAGGTCTGCGGCCTGGAGTAGCGCCGCAGCTTGGCTGACGTCCATCGGAAGCGCAGGCCTGCTATCTGGAGACAGCATTGCGTCTGACTGGCCTCCCTCGACGTGGACTGAGCATTTAAACTGTAACATGACCTCACTAACGGGTCGACGCTGTAGAGCACTTGCCTGAAGACTAACTTAACAGGCTGTATACCTGACGACTTACGCATTAGTAAAACAATCGATTAAGCCATCGGTAATGCGAAGCGTGGAAGACTAACTTCACCACACCCAAATAAATTTGATCTGTAGAAAAGGACATAGCAAATAAAAACCTACACATTAAATATTAATGCTATGGGTGGAAGACTTACTTAACCACACCCAAATAATTTTTATCTGTAGAAAAGGACATAGAAAATAAAAACATACACATTAAATATTAACGCTATGGGTGGAAGACTTACTTAACCACACCCAAAAGAATTTTTTCTGTAATAAAGGACATAGAAAACAATATTTGAATAACATGTAAGCGCCGTGGGTGGAAGACTAACTTAACAACACCCGAATTAGCGCTATGGGTGGAAGACTTACTTAACAACACCCGAGAAATACATTAGCGCCATGGGTGGAAGACTTACTTAACAACACCCGAGAAATATATTAGCGCTATGGGTGGAAGACACACTTAACAACACCCGAATAATATGTTAGTGCCATGGGTGGAAGACTAACTTAACAACACCCAATTGAAAATTCATGTTTCTGTATTAGCGCCATTCTTGACGCCATGTTTCGGTGCGACATTTACTCTGTTGCATCATATGTATATTGTGCTGCAGTTTGCATAGGCTCTGCTCAACAGCAAAGCCCATGGCGACCTCTCGGTAGTACTTAAATTATGGCTCTCGCATGCCAGGGTCGAGCTTTACCGACATCTGAGAAAATCTGACCAAACACGTGGTCATCATCATTTTGAACATTTGTAATAAAATCTTTCATACAAAATATTACAGATGGGGGACTTATAGTCTGAAGCTAATCCCAAACAAATACGTAATTAATTTTCATGTGACAATTCTAAAAGTTACGATACGAACACAAGCGTGCACTCAAGTGTTCGTAGCGTCATGTAAAAACGGTAAGTTACTGTGATTAGCTTCAGAATAAGAAATAGGAACAGGAAATATTTAATCGATGCGTCATAAATGTTTGATGTCAGATTTGAAACCAAACCATTTGTATATTTTACCACGTCCCGTCCCTAAAACAGAGACTCAAGAGTTCGGACGTTTCATCAACTGACAGAGGCTCAGAGTTCGCATGTCTCAACCACCAGATGGTGGCCCAAAATTCACACGACTCAAAGAAGAGCAGCGAGCCGTCTTTGACGTGCAGTCGCAGCACCCAAGCTCAGGTTTAAATACATTGCTGGCCGGACTCCATTCTACCGGCCCTTTGCACGGCCCTGCTCACAAATCACCAACACAGGTGGTGTGTGGTCGCTGCTGGTCATCGTTTAATATACGCGTTAACGCTACTAATCTGTAAGCAACTCAAATGCTAGCTGTCTCTTAGGAGTCAGCAAAGATACTTATATAGTTACAGTTAAGATTTCCAGTGCGACATTTCGCACCAGCTTTGGGTTAACAAATGTTACACACACCATCTCTACAAGTATTATTTGAACACGGTTTGGCAGTATCTTTCATGACTACTTTACTGACCCCATCAAGAAATGATTGTCAAAAATTCAGTCTCGACTATATGAAACTTTGTCAAATAACACGGCGTTAGAGAAATGTTTAAGTTTATCAACATCTTGTTGATATAAAGGGCAATACTTGTTGATACAAATTAAGCAGTACTTTGACAAAAAGTCAACAACAGTAAAGATATACTTGACTTCATCTTATTATAGAAGATGTCCGTGTACTTTAGAAAGAATTCTTAGACTGATTCAGCTGTTATATGTGCTGAACATATCATGGAGTGCTGATTCTTACGAACTGTTTCAGCCTCGGAAACCGAATAAATGTTGGAGTACCAAGTCAGTAGTTCTGCCTGCAGAGAGCTGATGATTATCATCACGAACACTCGTATGTTCATCACGGAACAGACTAAAGTCTGTATCCCTTAGGAATGTAACACAATAGACAGTAAGACATTAGGTAGGAATTTCTAAAATTATCAACTGGTTTTTAATCACATACCGCCTTTGATAGGTACTCATTCCCTTTCCTTAGTCAAGCCGTTACTCCTTACGTCTCAGCATCAACTGATCTTTGCTCAACTGTTCGGACTGTGGATATGAGCAACACTAGTAGGTAGAGGTTTGCGCCTGAGGAAGTCACTTTCCTCCAGTCTAGACTTCTAGAGCGAAGATGATCCGCTCAAATATTGACGGAAACGTAGATGGGCGCTCATTACTGCCAGTGTTTCTAATCCTCAGGCAGGAAAAGAGATTTAGCACCTCGAGCCGGTCCAATGGAACAAGCGACGCTCCTTGCTCTCATTATGAAATCACTGCCAAAGTACCAACGCAATCACACTCGCATCGGTGTGAAGCTCCGTGGGCAGCCTTAGTGTTAAGTATTTCTGGAATTAACTAATTAGAAAAAAGCACAAGCAATAATATATTCGTAGACAGTATTTTTATATACGCGCCTCAAGAAGGAATTATTCATCTTAAGAATCCTCGGTATACTCGCAGTATAATCGCAGTATACTCGATGCCGTTTAACATCCCTCGCCATATATCTTGTTTGAGCTCGGCCGTACCTGACCTTGTCTTACCAACCTTCCCAAATATCTCAGTGTTCAGAAAATTACATGACGGTAGCATCGAAGTACTAAGACTGTGGAATTTGCGTTACAAATGCCAAAGTGGAACATAAAAAGTGCGCCTAAAACGGAATCATGGCGGAGTCTTTGTGCGTCCATGGTAAAAGGTAGTAAAGAGCAAGTATATTGACATAAAGTCACATTTTGTGTCACACTCTGCTTTCATGACTTCATGACACTTTCACACCTTAATGACACGGTTCATGCTCTATGCATAATGTTACTTTTGAATGTTAAAAGTTAGCATTTAGTGTTTTGTATGGCGTGCGAAATCTATAATCTTAGTACATTGATGTGACATGTCAACTTGACAATTTTTTTTCGTTTTCGATCTAATATTCTATACGAATACTTGCCTCTCTCTTTTTTACAGAACATTTTACAGAACTAACGCACATTACATAGGCAAAATAACTTGAATTCGGTTTTGACCTTACTCCACGATCTATTATTTACTCGTTACCTAGTTATTTAGCCACGAATATACAATGTAAACGTCACGTAAACGTCTACTACCTATCCGTCTGAGACTACCGCAGTCATTCCGAATCATGGAATTATCGAAATCATGGAACATAAGAGGCTATGACAAATTATAAGCCCTCGTCTTTAAAAGAATCGCTGACGTTCAACAATACTATTTGCAGCGTCCTTTTATTATTACTTTTTTTTTTATATGTTGTAGTCAGGTAGATTTCAATCTATTCTAGCGGTCACAGATACGGAATCGTGAATCAAGTGTAGTGTAACCCGTTCCCTGCTGACTAGCAGAAATCGGTGCAGTCGAGAATTTCAACAATGACGTATAATTTTCGACTGTCGTTCGCGGTGGATCCACTGACGATTAATAAATAAATAAAATACAAGTTACGCGAACTATCACGAAGACTATAATAGTAACCAGCACAATGATCAGCGAATCTTGTAACATTCTTGAGACCCAACGACTACCGCTACACGAGCAAGGCTAACCTTTTAGGCGAGCGCGAAAACCCTATCAATTGGGCCCTGTCCGTCTTGGACACGCGAGCCATTTTTGAGTACACTGAGTACCGGTCACTTGAGCTAAGTTGTGCGTCACCCTAGCTGAATATCACTTGTCCTATGCCTGGAATCGCGCCAACTTCTGGACCTAACCACATTGCATTCACGCGACTCACCTGGAGTGCGTTTCTGGTTGTGTACCATGCTTAACTTTCAAGAAATAAAATAACTCACTCACCTGGTATACAGGTACAACATAACGTACACAAGAAAGCTATAACGCTACAGCTAAGCTAAGCTACAGCTTAAGAAAGCAACCAATCGCAAAAGAACACAATAAACTAAACACGTTAATTAACAACGTAAATTGTTAACCTAATAGATTAACACTATGGCCGAGTTACTTGGTTTTTCCTGTATAATGGGCTTATGTGATCTTTATCCCACTTCTGATGTTAGAATAGAAGGGAGATAATGATTTTTTAAAAAGAATAATTCATTAAATCAACACTTTATAATTAATACAAAATTCATCAAATTAACAAATAAAAGGAAAATCAAAGTAAGATGACAAATAACTAAGCGAATTGGTTGCTATCTTGTACACAATGCTAATTCACACAAAACAATAACTTTTCTATATAAACCAAATGACACGAGTGACCTTAGATTGAAGTTGTTACTTTAAAGAGCGCTCGAAACGAAATGTGTCGTATTGCCGACTCGGGTTGTTTATATACACACGTAGGGTAGTTTTAGATATCACTCTCAATATTCGTAAGTGTAGTGCGGTAGTTTTGGCCATTTTTCGGAAGTATTGCTGATAATTGTATATTAGGTTTATGTGGATTAATTAGGTATATATGCTTATGTATTTGCATTAGACTCCCACGATACAAGCACTGCTTAGTGTGGGGGTCAACGGCAACTTATGGCTATTGTAATTTTTGTTTGGAAATAATATCTTAATAATATTATCTTCGCTACATGGCTGTATGCTGGCCAAGAGCAAATACATATCTAATATAAAAAGGTAATGCCAATCAAAAGCAAACCCATCTCCAATAAAAAAAGGTACTAGTGTAATAAAATATATAGAGATATATTTAGGTACTTATGAATCTGCTAAGTTAAATAATTACCTAAGTTAAATCGCGACTACATTTTTTTATGTAAATCTCCTTTCGTTGAAATATTACTGAATTTCGATCGTAAACGTGCCTAGGTAATTCATTATACTTTACAACTCAAACTTTATAATAACTTGTGGGAATTTACGACGAATTACGTTGTTTTACGCCGATAGCCTTTTACGAAAGCAATCAATATAAAATAGGAGTTTAAAATTATAAAGGCGTGGTCAGATTAGCAGCGGTAGGTGTGTTTTGCATTTTTCTTTTATATTATTGCAATGAGTGCAAGTCGCAAAAAATATCGCGAGTATTGTTCATAATCATAACTAATATACAACTAATACACGTGATTATCCAATGAGAAATGTGTGGTAAAAATAATCAAAGTAACAAAAAACACATATAGGTTAAACAGGTTTAAATATAAAACAAAAAACAAGATTGTTTTAAGTTTGCGTAATTTAATTTGATAAGTACATAGTTATAATATCAGATTATGTTAGAGTATGTAACACATCAAATAAAATTATTAATTTATTAATATATTATTAGTGAACTATTCAAATTTAATATGGTTTGATGGTGTACTACAGGACGTGATTTAAGCATGATTCTTATGAACTATATTATTATGAAAAATATTTCATTATACACTCTGGTGCAATGAAATCGCACATGTAAACATTTTTTTGAAAAATATGGTGTTATTTTTTTTTTATTTAAAAAGTCACATATTTTTTACAATAGGATGAAAGGTTATTTCAATACCTATTCAATGATACCATATAAGCGGTGATAAGTTTACTTTACTGCCGAAAAGGAAAGCAAAAACAACAAACCCCAAAATTGCTTACTTAGCGCACTGCAGTTTGCGATAGCAATTGCAGGTATAAAAAGGCCTGTTTTGAGTAAAACGTCATCATTTGCATTTCAACGCTCTACGTGAAAGGACGCCTAGTGACTACAGTTGCAACATTCTGAAGAAAATGGATACTACTCCGGAAAAAGCCGCTCAAGTCGTTGCTCTAATTGAAGCAGGCCAGAACCAGAGTGCAGTAGCTAGACAGCTGAATATCAGCCGATATTCAGTTCGTCGTGTATACCAGCGCTATCGGGAGACTGGTGGCTATGAACGGCGACGAGGATCTGGTCGCGCCAGAGCTACAACTCAACGGGACAACCGATTTCTCGTAACGACGTCATTGCGAAATCGACGACTGACTGACGTTGATCTTGCACAACACCTTCAAGAGGTACGTGAAGTGGAAGTCAGCCGGTGGACAGTTAGAAGAAGACTTGCCGAAGGTGGCCTGACTGCGCGTAGGTCAGTAAATGCTCCTAATCTAACACCAGCTCACCGCCGCGACCGTCTTCAATTTGCACAAGAACATGTGCACTGGACACTCGACCAATGGAGAGCAGTCCTGTTCTCAGATGAGTCCAGGATGTGTCTTCACGGCAATGATGGTCGAGGAAGGGTCTATAGAAGGCCTACAGAGAGATTCTCCCAGTGTTGCATCACAGAACGTGTGGCATACGGCGGTGGTTCGTGTATGTTCTGGGGAGGCATTTCACTCGAAGCGAAAACGGAGCTTGTCTTCATCACGGGGGCCAATATCAGGCGACAAACAAGAGGATTGACATCTCAGCGGTACATTGAGGAAGTTCTCCAGGAACATGTCGTACCATTTAGCGGTTTTGTTGGAGAGAACTTTCTCTTTATGCATGACAATGCAAGACCCCATACAGCTGCTATAGTACAACAATACTTGCAAGAGGTAAATATCCCCGTGATGGAGTGGCCAGCTCGAAGCCCGGACCTTAATCCGATCGAGCACTTATGGGACGAGTTAAAAAGAAAAATAAGAGGCAGAAATATTGCTCCAGCCAATCTTCTGGAGCTACAAAATGCGCTAAAGGAGGAATGGGAAGCCATAGCACAAGACTTTGTCAAACACTTAATAGAGTCTATGGAAAACCGGTGTCAAGCGGTTATTCGGGCAAGAGGGGGTAACACTTCTTATTAATAAATGTTTTTTCACTACATTTTGTGATTTTTTTTAATAATCCCCAATTTTCGAACTTTTTAGTTAAGCAAAAATCCGCTGATAAAAATGTATTTGTTGTTTTTGCTTCTCTTTTCGGCAGTAAGGTAAACTTATTACCGCTTATATGGTATCATTGAATAGGTATTGAAATAGCCTTTCATCCCACTTAAAATATATATATATGTCTTTTCAAATAAAAAAAATAAACAATACTTTTCAAAAAATCTTTACATGTGCGATTTCATTGCACCAGAGTGTATTAAAGCTATTAAGTGATAACATTATTGTTAATGTATAGTATTAAACGTTCCATGTTCAAAGCTAGCTTCATAGCTTCAAAGAAGCCCGTTATTATTAGCAATATGATTTAAAAATACATTATGTATTAATTCTTATATTATTCTTGTATTGAGTGCTGTGTGTTCAATAAAAAAAAAACTACTCGGACAGATAGCGCAAATGGGAACTAAGCATGCTCTTGCGGAACTGTTCGTATAGTTCCTCGAACATGTTTAGGGAAGTAGTTCCGTAATGCAAATGAACCGTTCTACTTAGATTCAATCCAATACAAGACGTGATATGCACATCTTTAACATTACTTACTTAATTAATTTTAATTACTTAACTCTGTCAATGAGGCCATACCCTAAACGCTTTCCAATCCCGTCGATCTGATCCGTCAAGATCTTATTCCCATTTTTGAATTTTATTCCCTTCTTACCTTTCACTGCAGTTTAATGAGTTATGACGTAACGACCTTCATTTTGACATTACTTTGGAGTGTTTTTCTCATAAAAAACTTTGTCTTACCAAAAACATTATCGTTCTAAAAGGCGGAGTCATAAATTTTAATGAGAAGGCTTTGATTATAAAATATACCCAGATCATTGAATAATGAAATAAAGGTTTTTTTAACAAATAATAAGATTCTGAATGCGAGATTTCAAATTGTTTTGCTTATCCTCAACCTTTGCGATGGGTCTCATCTTAACGGTGCTCATACGCTGTCTTAGGCGTCCTTCGTACGGTCCTTTACAAACAGACCTGAAGCCTAACGTGTTGAGTTTAATTTATACACATCATGAATACATAACATCGACTAGGCAGGAGCGCTGTGAGACCCCTTCAATAAATACCTGTTATCTGCGAGAACAAGTCCTGTTATTAGGAACACGTGAGCACCTCCGTTACAATAAACATTCATCATTATCATAAATATAATATAATATATAAAAAGATAATCGCAATTTATTAGAGTAGAGGGCTAAACAAATACGTGTGTGAAAATTTAGATTTTCACTCTGCGGATAGCACGAACTGTATCTATTATAGACTAGCTTTTGCACGAGACTTCGTCCGCATAACTTTATAAAATATAACCTATGTTACTCGCTGATAATGCTGAAAATATTTCCTTTTGCGAAACTTAAGTATGTAGGTACATATAGTTGCATAGCTATAGGTATATCGATAGCGTACACGGTTATACGCGTATATCACTTGCTGAATGTTGAATTTTTGGATACGGTATTTATAATTATATCTTTTTTTATAATATAATATATCCTGTCTGCCACCATTATATTATAAAAAAATATATTATATACTATTCTGAAATATATAAAATATACTATTCTGAAAGTTCTTATGTTATTCAATATTTTTATGTAAAAAATGAATTTTTCTATTTTTTTTTGTTGGTGTCAAAGTTACCCAGAGTGAGGGGCTATTTTGATATAGCATTGTAATGCACTGCAAGTCAAAGTAATCACTTAAAAGCTTACATTAATAATTGATAAGCATAATTAGCTCTGATAACTCGCCCGGAACGGGTATGATCAACTCTTGTCCGGATCAAATAATGCTCGAATTTAATTTTGACGTTTGACGTTGACACCTGTCATAGACAAAATAAAAATATATAAAAGTCACAATGTCACATGTATTCTTTTATTGGGACATTTTTAATAAATAAAAATGTTAACGATAAATAAAACTTAAAAAACTTTTTTCTTCTCTGGTACTTTTTTCTGATGTCTTATCCATTCACTAAAAGTTATTCTTGGATGTGCGTAAAGGTATGCTCTCCGCCTTGACAAATAACCACTATTATTGGGCTGAGCTCAGTGGCTGGGCCTATTGAGTCAAATGTGAGGGTATTTGTTATAGCTCCGTACTCCTCAATCTTACTGGTACACCGTACGTGCAGCAGTGATGTTTGATTGTTGAATAGATGTGTTTTGTTGCAAGGAAAACTACTTCTTTAGGCACGTTATTATGGGGAAGAAGTACGGAACCATACATCTACCATAAAGTGGACTGTTTGCTTATTTATGTTTTTTTAATTTTTGTTGTTTGTGTTTTTATGTAAAGTTCGTCAGACATGCTTGTCTGACGAAAAAGGTTTCTTCTATTGACCCGAAGTAAGCCATGCATCTACCATAAAGTTGACTGTTAGCCTGTCTGACGAACTTTACATAAAAAAAGGTTTCTTCTATTGACCCGAAGCATAGTGTTACAGTATAAAATATATTCCCCCTGAAGTAAGCCATGCACCTACCATAAAGTGGACTATTAGCCTGTCTGACGAACTTTACATAAAAAGGTTTCTTCTATTGACCCGAAGTTTGATATTTGAAAATTTCAAAGCCTTGTAAGTTTTATTTCACTTCGAAAATTCGTCGGTTGATGAAAAGTTTTTGCTTTTATCTAAGACAGAGACTCACCGTGTAATCGAGACGACAATTATCGAGACGACAATGACACCGTATTTGTAATTAGTCTCGTTTATTAAATAAAGTTTTGCGAGCCTTTTGCGCCTTAAGAGCGCACTTACCAACTCGAGCAGCTTACCAGTTCTATACTACGTAATTCCATGATTACTCATTGGTTATGGGTCGGAGAAATACACGAAAAATAAAATACATTTCCTAGAAACAAAAAAAAACTGAAATCAATTTTATATTGCGCAATTTTATTTTCGCGGGTTGAATTCTGTAATTACTCGTAATACTGACTAAAAGCCAAAAATGTTTTTCCGTGAGAACATTCTAGCAATAATATTTAAAATTGGGTTGTTATTTATTTAACCTACCATCTAAAATTTTGAAATTTTGAATCTTGACTTTATCATTTTCGCGAGTTGAATAAGTGGCGCATATGTGTTGAGTCGCATTCTGTCTTTGGTTGTGCTTTGGTTATTGGCATTATAGTAAGTTGAGACAAAAAATTATCCAAAATATCTATTGCTTGCTTCTACGTACAGCGTGTCCTTAAATAAAATGAGGTTCAAGTGACTCATGGAGGAATTGTAAATTGTTTGCGTAAGGGGTTCAAATTAATTGAAGATTTTCGTAAATAAATACTCAATGTAAACAAGCTAAAATTAACCCTTATTTTGAATTCAAAGAGATTTCACAGAATACGTACTGAAATTGCAAATTCTACTAATATTAAAATGCGAAACTAAGTTTGTTTGTTTGTTACGCCTTCCCGCCTTAATTACTCAATTGATCATGATGAAATTTTGCATACACATTGTCTGACACAATGCTGTCAGACAATGTGTATGGTTCGTCGTGCGTTGATCGACATTTTTTATATATTCAGGTAGGCAGACAGGTTGACGATCAACTTGATGTTAAGTAGCTACCGTCGCCTATAACACAAGCACTGACAATAGTAGGATTAAGGATTAGAATTAGGAAGGTGATGGGCTCTGGCATTCCTTACTCATTCACCGAAACACAAAAGCACAAGTGTTTATTTCACGGTGGTATTCTGTAAGGTAGTTACTGCCGCAAGGCAGACTACGAAACGCTGTGTACCCGGCCGGGAATGAACCCGGGACCACTGAGACGGAGCGTTAAGGCAAGCACCCTATTTATCAAAATAAGTCAAAATTGGAGTCATTAAAATGAACAACTTAATTATTATTAACTAGCTGTTGCACGCGACTTCGTCCGCGTTTTGGATGAAAGGTATCCTATGTCCTTTCTGGGTGTCCCAGACAACGTGTATACAAAATTTCATGATGATCGATTCAGTAGTTTTTGCGTGAAAGAGTTACAAACATCCATACATCCATACAAACATTCGCATTTATAATATTAGTACAGATGTCACTCGTTGTTAATGTAGCTTCCCAACAGTGAAAGAATTTTCAAAATCGGTACAGTAGTTTCGGAGCCTATTCAATGCAAACAAACAAACAAACAAATCTTTCCTCTTTATAGATAGAAGCATATAGAAGATATCCGTCCGTACTAATATTAGTATGGATGTTTGTAACTCTTTCATGCAAAAACTACTGAACCGATCACCATGAAATTTTGCATACACGTTGTCTGGGACACCAGAAAGGACATAGGTACCTTTTATCCAGAAAAAAAGTACTGCTCCCGAGGGATCATCTAAATTTAAGGAAACTAACTCCTGCCTAAGTATAATAGCAATAACGATGTTAGGCGATATATTGCTTTTTCAACGCGGACGAAGTCGCGGGCACCAGCTAGTATTTCATAATGTAACTAGCTGGTGCTCGCAACTTCGTCCGCGTGGAATAGTTATTTTGGGAATCATTTGGGTATCTCGAACGGTTTTCGCAGCGCACGCAACGGAAGCCCTCAAAGATGAATAATTTTCCCCGTATTTTCCACATTTTCGACTGTTTCTTCGCTCCTATTAATCGCAACGTGATGTTATATAGCCTAAAGCCTTCCTCGATAAATGATCTATGCAACACAAAAAGAATTTTTCAATTCGAACCAGTAGTTCCTGAGATTAGCGCGTTCAAACAAACAAACAAACTCTTCAGCTTTATAATATTAGTATAGATTAATTGAATTCAAAACGGGTACGTCGAAGACTAATATTTTGTTTATAAATATGTAAAATAAAAAAAAATAGGTCACTGCAATTAATTTTCTTAATGGCTTTAATGGAGGGTAGTAGGGGAGTATACCCGATGCACTGCGGTTTAATATTATATTGTCATTAGTTTGAGAAATCCCATTAGCATGGAAATTAAGTACAATAAAACCACTGCAACTAACTACATGCATTACCGCGTAAATATAAATTATTATTATTATTATTCACATAAATTCATTTTATTTCTTAATGTTATTTTTTTTTTTAAATATATAAGTACCTACATATAAAAAAAAACTAGCTGGTGTTCGCGACTTCGTCCGCGTTGAAAAAGCTGTATTATCGCCTGACACCGTTATTGCTATTATACTTAGCCAGGAGTTAGTGTCCTTAATTTTAGATAATCCCTCGGGGCAGTACTTCGTTTCTGGATGAAAGGTACCCTATGTCCTTTCTGGTGTCCCAGACAACGTGTATGCAAAATTTCATGGTGATCGGTTCAGTAGTTTTTGCGTGAAAGAGTTACAAACATCCATCCATACATACATACAAACTTCCGCATTTATAATATTATAATAGGATAGGATTAGTACGGATGCGAAAATTTGTATTTTTAGATGTTTGTTACTAAATCACGCAAAAACGGCTGAACGTTCAGCTTTATAATAATAATAAATAATAAATAAATAAATTTATTTCAGATGACAGAGATCCATATTGGATTTTTTGTTATAAATTATAACAAAAATACACAGAATTTTTGCAACGCGGCACCAAATTTAATCAATAAAATTTACAGTTCGAGCTTATCTAAGTTCTAAAAAGTTTTATTATGAATCACACAGCAGGTTTACACCAGATAACAGTTAACATGCATTGAAGCTTTTCATTTATTCACGTGACAGCTTTTGAATACTCGCGTAGGTATTGTGGAGTTACTGATGATATGTTACGAGTATTATGCTTTATTGTTTATTGTTACTACTCAACATCATGAAATTTTGCATATACGTACTCAGTTATACAAAAAAAAACACCACACCACCGTATTTATAATGCGCACTGCCAAGGTTTGGAACTCCCTGCCCTGCCCGGCGTCTGTATTTCCGAGCTCATATAACCCTAATCTTTTCAAGGTTCGAGTGAATAGGCATCTTCTGGGCGAGAAGTCATATAACCTCATCCTTGCTACACAGCTGGATGCTGACCAAGAGCAAACCCATATCTAATTAAAAAGTAAGAATCAATTTTATAAATAGCAGGAACTGCTCGTTTCTGCAGACCAATTTCGCACTTCTAAAACGACAAAAACCTGTCAAATTAAACTCGTTTGACGGCAGCTTTTCTATCCTTTTAAATGGGTTGTGTCTGTGTTTAACAATACTGGATGAAAACTGTCAAATAGAGTGATGTTCTTTATTTCCTGAAGGCAAAACTTCGATGGCCGTTTCGGAGCTCGCGATGAGTTTTAATGCTCAGTTCGGTGGAGATGTCAAAAGTTTCCAAATGTCCGGAAAATTTCATCGAAACTGTTTTAGTGCACCCGCGGGGGCTCAGTTGTACTGAAATTGTTCACTATTTCAAGCGTTCCCCCTTTTATAAGTAAGTGCTTATCCATACTATCAACATTATAAAGGTGAAAGTAACTCAGTCTGTCTGTTACCTTTTCACGCCTTAAGTACTCAACCGATCAGTATGAAATTTTTCATACACTACATCAGAGATACTGCTGACAGACGGGCTGCCAAATGACTGCGTAACGCAGTATGTCCCCTTTATTTTTTACAGAGGAATCCATCATGGATACCCACCGGCCTGGGGACAGACCGGTGGGTTACTCCTGCCTCGAGGTGCTATTGGGGAAGACCTACTGACTAAACCTCTTGGCGTCCTCTGCGTCCGCTTGTAACGGGTACAGTCGGGCTGACTGCAACACCTTACCCACCGACGTAGAACAGAAGGCAGAACATGAGATTGAGAAGGGAGATAGATGGAGTTTTCTCTCTCTTTCTCACTCCTTTACCCAGGGCGCCAACCACGAAGAGTCCTACTGATCAGGGATGCTACACACTGTGTGTGAAACTACACACAATTTATTGGGAACACCAAAATACATATATACAAAAATATGCACAAGATAGATCCTTAATCCTAGACTTAACCTACATTTATCCTATGACTACTCATACAAATGGGGGGAATACAGTTTGTAAGCTTCCTTTCTTCTGGATGCTCAGATTAAGATAACTGACACGATGGTTCTTTACCACACTGCACTATTGCTTACACACCTAAGTGTGTAGTCACAAAAAATAATCAAGAGGGTACCTTCTGCAAAAGGTGGCCGTCGCTGACGCCGTCGAGGTTATGCGGTGCGGAGAGTGGACTCAACAGGGTGCCTCACCATCCAATGCCATCCACCACACCGTCGACCTTCGGGACTTCGCGTAGCTACAGTAGACTGCTGGCAAGCTGCTCACTGATCACTTATGTGATCGTCAAAATGTCGTTGCTTAGGGATCGCGATTTGTTGGAGACGGAATTCGTCACCAACACCAACCGCTGCAAACGATGCTGGCTCAGCTCAAGTAAAAAATTCGATTTAAAATGCTACGAAGCTATAGGGCTCTGACAATCTGTCTTAAAATCTTATTTCTTTGTTAGTGCGACCGTTCGGTTTCAGATCTGCTGACCAAGAGAGCGATATGATTTTCCGTTACCGACACTTTCCTTTGTTTGTTTTTATAAATTTCTTCGCACCCCACAGATACGAAAACTAGCTACTTTGACGACCGTTCTCATTGTTATATTTTATTCTCAGAATAATAACTAAAGCATAGAAGTAAGGCTAAAATAAAAACCAATACTTATAGTGTGTTGCTTCTTACACCAATGCACTGAAGCCATAAACTAAAGAGAGACAAATATACTGTCACTAGATGTTCGTCTGGCTGTTCCGTACCAGAGTGACCTATACAAATTATACATATATATAAGACGATATTCGGCACAACACTTACATAACCTATACTGTTTTTATCTTTTTCTTAAAATATTAGGTACGTACATTCAAGAAACAGAATTTATTAGTGGTATTTATTATACAAACAAGCTCTCAGTATATTTACTGCATGACTGATTATACAAACAAACAAAATCACTTACCGATGGTAACTTATAAACATATCCTCGTTTTGTTTTCTGGACGCATTAGATTCACATCCTGGGACTGAACAAGACATTGTTATAGGTAATCAAAGAATTCACAGATATCTAATTAGTATTATAATTGATTTGATGCTAGATTTATTATATTTTGATATGTACAGAAACAGAAATCAAAACAAATACGTTGTCACTCGTGTCACTCACATAGGTACAGACAGATAAGTAAAGTTGACACATTGCGCCATCATTTTGTTAACGTTAGCCAGCCTCTTTAAATCGGCATCATAAAATGGCACCAAACTACGAAAGGAACCAAGTTTGACGTTTTTACTAGGTACGCTGATCAAAAATAAGAACAAAGTTTGTATGTTTGTCTCTTTTTGACTTACGGCTTCAATGCATTGGTGTAAGAAGCAACACACTATAAGTATTGGTTTTTATTTTAGCCTTACTTCTATGCTTTAGTTATTATTCTGAGATTTTATTATCTAGATGTCGCTTTCTATTGATTCCACAGACTAATTTTATATTTATCCATAGATCACAGGTCGCACCTCTACTAGTGTTTCCCCTCCACACTAGAGTGCGCTAGTGTAGATTACGGGAATCGGATCATTCCTGTAAGATACGCTAGATGGAGCTATTTAGTACTTATTTCTTAATCACAAATTACTTATTATGGCAATATTTTATTAGCTCTATTTTTTATACGTTACACGCTATGAGGCGAAGTTGAGAAGTCGGACGAACACTCTTCCGCAACTTCGCCGCAGGGTCCGTAACCGGACATTACTCATTGGGACGGCGCACCTGAACTGCCAAAGTGCGCGGTGCCTCTCAGGATGAAGCGGGCGGTAGAGTCCCCATCTACCGCCCTAGAACGCAGTATGCCCTGCCACACTTTTCAGATTCAGACTAGAACCGACATTGAAAAGTTCAAAGTTCACTTTGAAGAGTTGACTCTGTCGGGAATTGACCCGGGAATCCTGAAACAGAGTGTTGCTCGCCTTAAGCACTTTTTTAATGCTGGGAAATCCTCATGGACATCCGGCAGTGATAGGAGTTATGTCGGATTCTCAACGACTTTCTAGCACGGCTGTAGACGGGCGAGAACGGGCGGACGTTATGACACGACATCCGTGCCCCGCCACGGCCACGGCGCCAGCGCGGGGAAGGGTACGCTCCCTCGGAACCTCGGCGTACCCGAATGTGGAGGTACGCCGGAAGAGAAGCACCCTAACCTACTCAACACAACAGCCTCGTGAAATCAATTTCAATCTGTGATGACAGTTTTTACAAATAACTTCTTTCAAACTTTTATTTTAAAATTACTTGGAGAGATTTTGATTGATGGGACATTCGGAGCACAAAGGGATTGTGTTTATTTTTAAATCGGCCACTAACAAAGCATTTCGTGGGCAATTTTCGCCCTCATTGTTCCCTGATTTCATAGCAATTTCCCGCATAACTACGAGAATGGTTTTAAAATTGAGGATACATTGTTTGCGTGAAAGCCATATTTTTGTTGCGTATCCTCCGATGGTTGAGAACAGTATGGACTTTAGTTGGTTGAGTGATTTTCTTTACAAATACAAGCTCGCTTTAAAACGTTGCCTGGGAGCATCATCGTTGGAATACTTCGGGGTTGTTTTTGTTATACAAATTGTTGAGAAGCTTCTTCTGAACGTTTCATAATAGTTTAATGGCTTCTTAAGTAATATTTTAATTTTATTAGCCATCACGATGAGTCGAGATAAAATTTCTTCCAAAGAAATAAGGCAAAAATATTTTAATTTATAAAGTGTAGGTTAGACTATATACGATATGCAAAAGTAGACATTCCCTATTCCAAAGTGTGCAATTGTTGCATACGTATTGTAAGTAACTCTGCCCGTCTGTCTGTTACCATTTCACGCATTAACTACTCAACTGATTATAATGAAATTTTGCATACTTTTTACTACTGTTATAACAAATATGATATTTGTTATAACAGTAGTAAAAAGTATAAACATATAAAAGTAGTAGGTAGGTAGAACTGCTTTTCTAAGGTAGATTGTCATTCAACATTGTTCTAAAAAAAACTCAAATAAATCATCCTCTTTTATTCTAATAAAACCATTAACAAGAAGTGTTATCGTGGAAAAATAGTTTGTAAGTATAATACTCGAATGTGTGTATATTGCTCGTTGATTTGTAGTTTTCTTCTGGAAGTATGCCAAAACATTACGTGATTATAATGTGCTCTAAGAAAACAGGCTTCCAACCCTTATTTATATCGCGTCGAAAGTATTTTAACATTATTTTTCTAAGGAGGATAGCATCTACAAGCTGTAATTAAAAATTACAAGCTAATCCCGGGCTCATCTCCCTAGGGCATGGCCGCACATCACTCCTACTGTGCAGGAGCCCTCCTCTTACGCCCGGACAACCAGACGACTTCGCCCAGGCGACGTCGACCATCTTCTCGACCCTGTATTGGGTCGGATGTTACCTGGGAACACGTCAGCACGTGCCGCCTGACCAAGAAGCCAGACAGGCCGTCGTCACCCAGACAGGGCCGGTTCTGCCGGCACTAAACCTCTTGGTGTCCTCCGCATCCGCTATAAAGTTGCGAGGTCGGACGAACACTCTTCCGCAACTCCGCCGCGGCCCTACCGGTCTGAGCACGATGCCGAGGTCCATTTCTCAGGACCTTCCCAGCCCCTCACTGGACTCAGAACTTACGACCCAGACGACAGCTGACAGGGACAAGCCTTGCCTCAGACCGTCGAGGTCGTCCTCTTCTGGGAGAGCGCTCCTCGGACCACTCATCCTCCTATAGTGTGCTCCGCCACTAGCTCCGCAGAACTTAGCCCGCTCGGAGCACATGGGTGTGGGCCTTCTTAGTCCCCAACAAACCAATCTGATTGAACGAGCAAAAGTTGGTTTGGGGCCTCATCAACCGCCCTAAGGGGAGGGGGGGGGGGGCATAGGTCGGTGTACTACCTGAAACTAATAACATGTAAAACGTATACTTTCCACATATTTTTTTTTTAACAATTCATCACATCTCTAGCACAAAGGAACTGTTATGTACAAGTTTTGTAATATACGTATAAACAATAAAAAAGAAACAGTAAAGCCATAAAGTTAGCGTCCGCCCATTTCTTTCCATAGAACAGAAGGCATAACCGCATAACGTATAGCAGCCGGCAAGATTTATGCCGGTTCCGGCACGAGTGGTGAAATGAAATAGTTTCTCATACGGATGCCTCTCACACCGAAAGCTTTAAAAATTTTTTTTTCAACTAAACTAATAGGTTCTCAAAAGACAAGAGAAATCTTCGAATGCTGAATAATATAGCATATTAAATTTAATTATGCTTACATTTATTTTGGTGGCTACCTTGATACCTTCGCCATAGGTGCTGTAAGTGCGGAAGGAGATAGGGAAATTAGCTCGGAACACAACAGCACTCATGCTATTATTTAAAGGTGGCCCTGTAAGGGGATGGTTACTGCCGTCAGATGGGCTACCCATCTGGTCACATAGTTAGAATGTATTTGTAAGGAAGTTCTCATATAAAACAATTCTCAAGCATTTTGGTTATTTACACAACATAAAATTTCTTGTGTCGATGCGAATTTGAGGGGATTTTTTTTCTTTAAAAAAATTAAATTACAAAAAATATATTATAACGGTGTAATTGAGGAACAAAAGTGCCTACTCCCATGCGGCTTGACAAGTACGGGTACCCGCGACACTGCTCACGATCCAACACCGCACGCATAACACATCCCGCAAACAACTTTCGCAACTAATACCATTTTGTTACGCTATTTGCACACTCAACTTTGACTGGATTTACGAAAAGTTTTTTTTTATGATATAAACGTTTCACCCCTTAAGAAGAATACCTTATATAAGAAACGTCATATTTATAACGACACCATACAAATCAAATGAAACTTAAATCTATGTTAGAAGTTATAAGCAGTGTAGCCTTTTTCTTTAACGTTGTGGGAAATCCTCTTGGATACCCGGCAGTTAGGAGGCATTGCGAGGTTATGCCGGATTCGTACCGGCTAAAACCTAACGACTTCCTAGCGCGCCCGTTGATGTAAAGAGCAAACGTACAGTCATAAACGCTACGCTCAGGCTCTGCTACGCTTAGGAGAAAGTTTTGTGATTGGTCAAAATTTCATGTGGGCGTTACAACAACCAATCACCGGGCTTTATTTTTTAACGTTTCGTAAGTACGCAAAAGGAGCGTTTGCATTGGTATGCTCTTGGCTGGGGCGCTACGGTACCCCGCCACGGCTATTCAGCGCGGAGAGGCCTAGCGCTCCCTGTCAGAACCTCGGCGTACCCGGGAGTGGAAGTACGCCGGCCATTGTCGACTGAAACAGTCTCAAGTGACTTATCACCGGGAATACCCACTAAACGCATTCCCCACATTCCACCTAGAGCGGTGATGTGTGGCTCCGAGATCACATTGAGACCTTATTCTCGGATTGCTGTTTCCACACCCGCTACGTCCGCTTCGGACTCAACTCGTGGCGTGTGCTCGTCTCATTATTTTTAATAGCTATTGCGCTAGCTGTTGCACGCGACTTCGTCCACGTAACTTTATTAAATATATTTACTATAACTTTATATTTATATTTATGTTACTCGCCGATAATATAGCTTCCCAACAGTGAAAGATTTTTTCAAATCGGTCCACTAGTTTCGGAGCCTATTCAATGCAAACAAACAAACAATCAAATCTTTCCTTTTTATAATATTATTATAGTATACAATAATATAATTTATAGCCCATCTTTTTACGCTAACGCGCCTAAAGTGGTATAACTTCAAAAGTTCCAGCATTTTATCAATTTTTAGATTCCTAATTCCTACCACTGAGCTGAAATTTTGAGCAGTCGAAATGCATTTTATGTCGAACGCAGGACAGTACTCAATGTAGCGTAACCATGTTAAAACAGTTATTGCATCTGTACAACGAGCCCCTAGTGACTTCGAAAATACGTCGAGAAATGACTTTTGAATTGAACGTCGAATAAAAGTCGCCGAAACTTGCTTTTTTTGCGGACTCTACGTCGATTCGGGCTAATCTCTATAGGTCGCAGTGAAAATTGCAACTCAGTACAAATTAACAGATTCCGCTATTTCTACTTATATCGACTGTTATTTCAACTGTCAACTGTTGTCAACTGTTATTTTTAAAGCGCTTTAAGACCGTTTTATTAAATTTTAAGCGCTTAAATTTTAATTTTAAAACATGTAACAATTTAAGTTTTCTCATTTTGTCGTAGTAATGTTGAAACTTATATAGTTCCTTTCGTTGATAATTTTAAATAACTTTTATATTCACACATTTTTAGTGACTTCTTTTGTTTATAATAATTGTTAATCGACTTTAAATTAATTAAAATTTATGATTGACTTAGAAATATATATTTTTGTACACTAAAAGTAGTACATGCTGGGACGCTATTATATTATTTGTAAGGTCCGCAAATTAATGATTTGATTTGATTTGAAAATGTCATATAATATATTATAATCATATATATGTAAATAAACAATCATAAAAAATATCTTGAATTTGTATATATTATAAAATACGATTTTTTTCACGAGATCCATATGTAACGTAACATACAATTTTTCCACGTTGTACTTATGTTAATAAGGTTAAAAAAATACTTTTTAAGAGTTTTTGTTTGTCTGTGCAGGATACCTATTATCCCGGAAAATGATGGGTTCATATGGGATTTTTTAATATAAAGAACTACAGCGCGTTACAAAATCCAACTAAGTCTAAGTATTTAAATAAAAAATAATCTCTAAAAATAAGAAAATGAATTCTCAAAACTGTCGAACGGTTTTTCAAATAATCTTTAAAATCTCAGGAAGGTTCTCGCGAAAGAAAAATTAGAAAAATCCTGTACGGGGCGCTATTAGTTTTAAATGTTTGAATACTCTTTAAAAAAAAACAAGAGGCAAGGATACTTATCTTTGGTTTTTTATGTATAAAAACGTACTACGAGTCTACGACAGATAAACAGCGGCAAGCAAAGGTTTCGCTCATTAAATCGAATGAATAAGTATGTACACGTTTTGTTCCGAACCTCGTCGCAGATTTTTTTATTCACATTTCTGCCGACGAGAAGCGTAGACGTGTTTTTAAAAATTCACGCATTCCTGGCAGCCATCCAGCCGTGTGAAAGCTTTATACTCTGCGCGTCCGGTCGGTGCGTGCACGTATAGTATTATGTTACAATTAAAAAACAGTTTAAAAAATTTGTAAAACGGAAACTTGTTAAAAAAACCGATACAAATACAATTAATGATTTATTTAGCAGATAAAAAACAACTTGTTTTACAAAGATAATTGATTGGTCTCGCTGCGCTCGACTAGATAGAGCGCTCTACAAAAGCAATAGCTCCGAAAATGTGGCAACTTTTTATTGTAGTGTGTGTAAAAAATCGTCACTTTTTACACTTTTTACTCAGTTTTATTATATTTTTACACAGTTTCACTACGCAAACTGGTATTTTATTATGCCTAAAATTTAATAAAACATTCGGCACGTACACATCACAGACAGTTTGCAGTGTGACTAGTTCGGGTACGCCGAATTGAGCGTACTATTTTATGCCGCATTTTACAAGTACGACGGCGGTATCTAGGCTAGCGCAGCGAGACCAATCATTTATCTATGGGTTATGGTTTAAACTAATGCCAACATCATGAAGCACAAAGGTTTACATAGATGGTCGAATGGTGGTCGAATGGCGACATCTGTACAAAAGAAATCTTCGATCTTGATCAAGTGATAAAGACAATTTATAGAGTGTGTTCGTGTCGTATCTACAACACAGATCTCACAGTTGAAGAGCGAGAAAGTTCTTTGTAAAACCCAGACTATTATTATACTTACGTGAATTTATTTGTGTTTTAAACATGAAAATTTCACCAATATTATCACTCTCCACTTCTTATACATTAATTAAAACCACTAAGTATATGTTCAGTCCCAATATATATCAGTAATACAATTCCTAAGATGCGCACTAAACTACGACAACAACAACCACTCTTCGCGGACGGATGATTATCCATGCCACAGAGTACTTTTATTGTAACGTCACAGAGTACTTTATACTATACTTCCGACGACATAAATAGCAAACACTAACACTACACTGCTTCATTTAATCTTGAAGGGTAAGGTGAAAAGAATAAGACACAAAGACACAGGGTGATGGAGGAAGTCGTAGTTGGGAAACATTCTTGGTTAGATTGGAATGACCTTAGTCAAGCCAGTTGACTCTTGACAGAGTGAGGTTCAAGTATTTGACGGCGAACCTTTAGGACTTACTATTAGGAGAGAGGGAGATAACTCTTTTTGGTTTTGGTCAGAAAAATACCCGTTTGCTTTTGTGTTAGGTAAAATTGTCATAAATTCACACAGTTATCGAAGTTATTATAAACGTAAATACGGCCACTAAGTATGCTGTAGACATTTCCCGTGGGCTTTTCGATGTGGGATTGCATTTATATGATACGATTTCTATACGACTTAAAGATAACTGGCCACATAAATACTTTTTTAGTAAACCGTTTTCGAAAAGATTGATCACTGGTGATGAAAAGTGGCTTATCTACGACAAGAACGTGCAAAAAATATCATGCTCAAAGTGCAGTCAAGCACCACAGAATATATCTAAGTTCGAATAAACTCGCAATAAGGGAATCTGGTGTGTGTATGGTGGGATAGAAAGCGCATCGTATGAGCTTTTACCGCCGGCTTGGATCTTAGCCGTAGCACGTATTTCTTTAGTCAGTCAGCAAATGTAGAGAGAGCTTGGTAGGGACGTGTAAATAAATACATTCACCATATAGCTCCCTTAGTTTTTCTTTAGGTAGTGTAGTGTTAGGTTAACATCAAGAGAAGACCGTCAAAATTGCAGTTTTTTGATAAGAAGTCTCAAAATTTCTGCAGCAATAGGATTATGGCAACAAGTGCACATATTATATTTATTATAATCAAATATAAGTAAAAACTACGATAAAAAATATATTGATTTTGTATATAAATACGACAAAACTATTTCTCCGACCTAGTAATATGTCAGACGTTATATCTTAGGGTTGCTTTGTCGAACGTTCATCTACACATATTCAATTCTACCCCCCGACTATAATATGTATAGTAACCCTTATATTTTTTAAGCGTTTGAAGTCGCGGACACACGCTAGTTTTTTACGATTTAAAAACTCCAACGAATGGTCGTATATCGTAAAATGGTTGCGTTATGTTTGTGAAATAGATAGTGCCATTGCTTTACTGTTATACATGCAATCCCCGCTTACATCCCTACTGAGTGAGGAATTTTAGCGTGTTGGATACACACCGAAGTCTTGTTTAACGCACAAAGGTTATTTGTTCGACTCAAAGATATAAACATACTAGACTTCACGCTCCGAACCATTGAAGCACTACAACTATGGAATTTGCGTCACAAATGCCAAAGCGGCACATAAAAAGTACGCCTAAAATAGAATCATGGCAGAGTCTTGCCTTCGCGCGTCTATGGTAAAAGGTAATTAACGACCAAGTTCTTCTTCTTCTTCTTCTTCTCTTTTAATGTCTTGGCTCCATCAGATCTTCTCCGATGATTTTGCCAGTGTCATTAGTAAAATAGCAATTTTGAAATTAATATCAAAAGTAGCAGATCCCGGGACTAGTCAGAGTAGTCGTCTAGTCTAGAACCTATTTCATACTTAGCTGTGGAAGTTTTCATATTCTGTTTACTCATCCTTAAGATCTGTGTGCACTGATAACGTAATATTGGATCGCCGCCAGGAGTGTTAAATTCTGCTGGTACCTCTGAGCGAAATAAAATATGGTATACCGGTGACAAGTACTTAACCTAGGTATTTAGTTTTTAACATAAAAGTATATATAAATCTAGGTCATTAGCGTTTCTGTTTCCATCTCTGAATTTCTTGTTCTTTAAGAGACGGTAGCCATATTCCTTAAAGTTCATCATCCGCTCAGGCTACGCTACGCTTGGGAGAAAGCTTTGTGATAGGTGAAAATTTTATGTGGGCGTCACAACAACCAATCACCGGGCTTTATTTTCGGCGTTTCGTAAATACGCAAAGGGAGCGTTTGCATTCGTTTTCTCTTGGCTAGGGCAGAAGCCTTGGCTACGCTCTTGGCCCCTGACATAATATTGCTTATGTTATAGTCGACGTTGTCTGTCGAGTTTAACATAACAAATAGTAATTTAAATGGAACAGAATAGAAGAGAACAGAATAGAATGATGTGAAATAGAATGTAACACTGGGTTTGTTAGATCGTCTAGTTGTGTAAAAACTTTCATCAACCATCTGGGTAACAAACGACAGAAGTGGTCTCCAAAGAGGATACATATTCTGGATGAGCCTTTTAATTTTATTAATGATTTTGAAGAGTCTAAGATTTGTATAGGAAGGAGTATAAAATGTAAAGAAATAATCCAAATGTTGTACTTCATAACCATACTTCATACTTCACGTTCACTATATTTCTGCTTATAAAATCATTTGTTCTGACTGAGTAATTAACGCACAGGATATCTGACTAAGAAGTCAAGTCTGAAAAGCTGAAATTTGGAACAAAAGTCTAAGCATCCGATAAAAAGGATTAAAAATATTTACAGGTGAATGACTGCACCTAGTAAGCGTTGCTTGTGGCTACTTACCACCAAGTGGATCGTCAGCCTGTTTGACGACCTTTACACTAAAAAAAATATTTCATAAATTAATCATTTTTCCCATATCTAGCATTTTTTTTTATTAAATAATAAATCTGTGGCCATGTTAGTGTAGGAGAACAGAGCGTGTTGTAACCCATTGTCTTCGACCGTTGCTTGAGTGCTATTGTCGTGCTTATAGATCAGAAGCTAACGTTAAAATTTGTTTAATTTATCCAGAATTCCAATTATTTATTACAAAATTTATTATACTTAAGGCAAAACTTTAGTATTTTTACGTATTTTGACTATAAGTTCTGAGGGCCTAATGCGAGTTTTACTCTATAGAATGTGTTGAACGCGTAAACGTCAATTTGTATGGGAATTAAGCAGCAGTACACGTTAGTCACTAGGTGGCGCTGCTTCATTCTAATACAAATTAGAAGTAAGAGAGTAATTAAAAAGTAAATTAGAGTAAAATTTGCACTAGGCGCTCTGTTACAAAAAAATAATGATTTAATTTTCTATTGAATCAAATAACGCCCCGTCTAATCGTTCGATTCCTAGCGGGATTCGAACCCGCGACCGTTTGGTTAACAGGTACAGTTACTAGCCACTAGAACAAACGTGTTGTCAAAGGTTAAAGCACGGTATTTTAAAGTGCAGCTAACATTTCGACTGGTAACGGTTCGTATCCCTCGGAGAAATTAAAATACCTACACTTGGTAGGTGCATTACCTATCATTAAGTGGACCGCCAGCCTGTCTGTCGACCTTTACATAAAAAAAAAAACAGAACACCACATTTAGATAGGATTGTGTAAAATATAGAGCTCAGCTCTCGGACTACGCTGTTGAGTTTCCGCAATGTGCGCTTTCTGAACATGTCATAGTGGTTTTCAACTGTATCATGTAGCTCACAAGTTGCCAAATGTTTTGATAAACCCTATAGTAGATAGGTTAAAGTCTGGTTACAATGGCTTGGAATGTCTTGGATTATGAATAATAAAATTCACAATTACTTAATGGATTCCATCATTATGGAGCCCGTAACCGTAAAATCACTATGTAACCATAACTGTTCCATTTTCAAAATAGCAGACTTGTCGAAATTTCGAACTCTTTTTCGGTCCAATCGGACCTCTTTTTCGGACCAAGCCTAGAGACCAAGCGCTTTAAAACATCCTTTATTTAGCGCACTGCCAAGGTTTGGAACTCCCTGCCGCGGTCTGTATTTCCGAGCACATATAACCCTAATCTTTAAAGATTCGAGTGAATAGGCATCTTCTGGTTGACGCTAGGCCTCATCCTTGCTACATAGCTGGTTGTTGGCCAAGAGCAGACTTACCTATCTCTAATAAAAAAAACAGAAATTTAATTTCTTCCAACCACATTTTAAAGTAACAAGGCAACTTTACCAAGACATTCTTTTGTTGCTGCGCGACTCGCTTCGAGACCAACTGGGCACGTCGCTGGCGTGGCCAACGCAGTAGTATCCAACCATAGATGAATGATTGGTCTCGCTGCGCTCGACTAGATACCACCGTCGTACTTGTCAAATACGGCAAAAAATACTATGCCGAATGCGGCGTACCAGAGCCAGTCATACTGCAAACTGTGTGTTATGTGTACGTGCCGAATGTTTTATTAAATTTTGAGCATAATGCCAGTTTGCGTAGTGAAACTTGAAACTGTGTAAAAATATAATAAAACTGTGTAAAAAGTGACGATATTTTACACACACTACAATAAAAAGTTGCCTCATTCACGGAGCTATCGCTTTTGTATAGCGCTCTATCTAGTCGAGCGCAGCGAGACCAATCAATTATCTTTGTATCCAACCTATGTCTGTATAGTTTACTGGGATCAGTCACGAAGGCAGGCCTTTTGCAGTGTAGTCATGCCTAAAAGAATTATGGAATGCTGCTACTGTATGTTCATTTCCCATAGAGCCTCTCTCAATAATAAAAAGTTGAAAATTTCATCGGAAAAACAGATAGTACACATTTTTGTGCCGGCAGAGTTTTGTGCCAGTTACAATATTCAATGGATTCCAATATTTGCTTTCGCGGTTCCAACGTTGATCGAGTGCTCACAAACTGTGATATCAATTCTATAAACTATATAATTAATATTAGTGTACTATAATGCTAATACTATAGTTTTGTTTGCTATTATTATATTATATTGCTGACCTATTGAAAATATGAAAAGAACTAGCTAAATAGTTGATTTGATAAATTATAAAACAGAAATACACAATATACTTTTAATTTTAAAATATTATTTCGCTCTCTTATATACTTATTATAATATTATAAATTATAAATGCTATATATAATATTATAAATATAAATGCGAAAGTTTGTATGGATGTATGGATGTTTGTAACTCTTTCACGCAAAAACTACTGAACCGATCACCATGAAATTTTGCATACACGTTTTCTGGGACACCAGCAAGGACATAGGGTACCTTTCACCCAGAAAAAAGTACTGCTCCCGAGGGATTATCTAAAATTAAGGAAACTAACTCCTGGCTAAGTATAATAGCAATAACGGTGTCAGGCGATATAATGCTCTTTCAACGCCGACGAAGTCACGGGCACCAGCTAGTAATAATAAATATTATAAATGCGAAAGTTTGTATGTATGTATGGATGTTTGTAAGTCTTTCACGCAAAAACTACTGAACCGATCACTATGAAATTTTGCATACATGTTGTCCGGGACACCAGAAAGGACATATTGTACCTTTCATCCAGAACGCGGACAAAGTCGCGGGCACCAGCTAGTTTGTTATAATAATAAGTTAGCTAAAAGTAGCTACACCGAAAAAGGCCTACAAAACAGTGAAGCTTTTATACGTCGATGCAAACGCTCAAATGAAAAGATCCCAAGCCATATTCAAACCTCACCCATAAGAGCGGAAGTAGCAATTAACTCCTGTAATATGTTAATTACTTGATTGATGAAGCTGATTGGGATTGATGGTTGAACCTTTGTTTATTGTATACTTGTATCACAAAATTATGTTTGGAAAAAGTCAAAGAATCTGTATTATAAATCATAAACATTAGTAAAGTAATTGATTGATTGATAAACATAGTAAATTAAGATTGATCATAGAAAGCAATAGATTAGAATACTGTAGATAGGTTATAATATAGTAAAATAGAATAGAAGCAGAGTAAGTAGAGTGAAGTGGAGTGGAGTGGAGTACAGGTACAGCACAGTAGACGATTTGAGTATATGTCACCTTTATACTATAAAAAAATGAATTATATAATTTTTATGGTGTTGATTTTTTTTATATGAGAACACATAGGTACCACTTTTTACACAAAGAATACAATTCTTCTTGTTGTACAACCTAATCCTGTTGGAACAATGAACAATTAATGTCTCGTAGAGAGACAATTGTACCGACACTCTGTGTCGAGAGCCCAACGACTCTCGTCTAATTAGAGAACCGAGACAGATGCTTGTTAGGGTGTCCATGCTTTACGATAGAAATTTAGTCCGAAATGGACGAAGTGTTATGGACGAAGGAATCTTTGAAAGTGTCAATAGTTACTTAGTTTAGATAGGTTTAGTCATTACGATTTTATCAATTTTTAATTTAGTTTTTCGTTAAGTTTGAGAGGAACAGAGGGGAGAGGCCTTAACTCCCTGAATATAAGTTTTCTCAATATTTCATGAAAATATATTAATAAGAGAAAAATACTTGTGGACGACAACATTCTGATACAATTTTTGTCCCAGACAAGAAAATAGTCCAAGAAAATTCATGGTCATCCTAACTCTAGTATCAAACGAATATACAGGTAACAAAACAGCTTAAATTCTCCGTTAGGTGTCGTCATTTGAGTCCGTAATGCATGAATAGACCAACCTGTGCGGTGTCTACAAACGGTAGCCACACTTTGTCTTACCGATTACATGACAACCTCTAGAATCTAGACTTTGGCACCTGGTCTAGTTAATACAAACATTTTTGGTGAATTGTTAATTACTGAAACTACTGACCGATCACCATGAAATTTTGCATACACGTTGTCTGGGACACCAGAAAGGACATATTTTTCTTGTCTCCGGACAATCCCTTTCTTGGCTGCCCTGGGGGTGGATCGGAGTTAGTTGCCTCGGCAGAGCCCGGTTCACCCTGCTCACAGGGCACGGAGGCATCGGGGAGTTTTAGTAGGTATTCCCAGTGCCGCTAACATCAGGTGCTGGGCGACCCCCACATATCCCTATCGCCTAGCCAGCGGTAGGGAAACTGTAAGCGGATTTCTCTTCGAAAAAAAAAAAAAAAAGGGGTTACCTTTCATACAGAACGCGGACGAAGTCGCGGGCACCAGCTAGTAAATAATATAAGTAGTAAGGTTAATTTAAGGTTTCAGTGAACCTGAACAGTAGGTATTTGTGTAATCTATTAGAGTCGATAGCATCGTACCCACCTGGGGTCGTATTTCAGCGAAGCTTAACGCTAATCAGTCAGAGGGCTCAGACAAGTATTTATCGGAGTGATTAGATTCATTCGTGTAACGAGGACTCATTCCCTTTTTTTGGGGTACAAAAACATTACTATTTATCTAATATATAAAATTCTAGTGTCGCAGTGTTTGTTGCCAAAATCCTGCGAAACGGCTGGACCGATTTTGATGAAATTTTGTGTGCTTATTATCGGGTAGGTCTGAGAATCGGCCAACATCTATTTTTCATACCCTTAAATGTTAAGGGTGGTCCACTCCAAAAAAATTTTTTTTTAATTTTTTCGTAAAACAACGTTTGCGGGGTCAGCTAGTTATAGATACAAATATACAATTTCTTCGTATACTTACAAAGAAATAATACTTTTAAATTACCGTTTGTAAACCTTTGTCAACGCAAACAACAAAGAAAATTGCAATTTCATTTGAAAATTTAAACAGATATGTTTAAATAACGCAAAAAACAAAGCATAGTCCGTTGTAAGAGATTGTACTAACATTTATTTTGTATGTAGAAGTCTCACACGAGTAGCCTTCTAGCTATTTTGTTTGTTCAGAGTCAGTGCACTTGTGTTATTAAGACCACGTGCGGTCTCACAACGTCGATTTTTAAATTTTAAATAAATAAGATTTTGTGTTAATTCTTATGAAAATTGATAAACACTGGTGTGTGGGCTGTGTTGTGAAGCGATTTTACTTGTGCTTTGCGAGTATTTTTTTTTGCTGCCCGCGACTTCGCTCGCGTAACTTTGTAAATTATATACTAAAACCTTCCTCGAGAACCACTCTATCCATTAGTGAAAACCGCATTAAAATCCGTTAGGTAGTTTTAAAGATCTAAGCATACATATGGATAGACAGACAGATAGATGCGGCGGAGGACTTTGCTTTATAATATGTAGGGATGATGATTATTACTTAAGTTAAGTTAATTGAGTTAAAAAAATAGGTATACGAGAGCTGCACCTGTCTGAACTTTTATTAAAAAAACTACATAGCCTTTCGGTTAAACAAAGGTACAATGTTCTCTATAATGTAACTTACAGCGGAATTATTTATTAGGAGAAAAAAACTAGTTGTATTAAAATTCGTATCATATAATTAATGCATCGCATATTTTTAATTTAAAGTCGCTAAACTTCAAAGACGTTTGCACATGTATGTATTTGCTTTTTATAGACGCCCTACATAAATCGGACGAAGTCGTGGGAAAGAGATAATACTAAGAGAAATACTAATATTATAAAGAGAGAAGGTTTGCATTTTTGTATGTTTGTAATGAAAAAACGTTAACGGCGAGTAACATATTATGCTATATTATGAAGTTACGCGGGCGAAGTCGCGTGCAACAGCTATTATATTTATATTATCAAAGCATAATTTAGAGACTCGATTTAAGAGCCTAGGTCTAGCTTCGATTTAAGTCAAAATTTTAGTGGTGCATAAAAAAATATAAATACCAACACGTTTATGCGCTAAAAGCAAAACACTGGTACGCTAAGAAAGCTCTTTATTTTTTTTTTGTCGAGGAGTAATCCGCTTACAGATTCCCTACCGCTGGCTAGGCGATAGGGATATGTGGGGGTCGCCCAGCACCTGATCATAGCGGCACTGGGAATACCCACTAAAACTCCCCGGTGCCTCCTTGCCCTGAAAGCGGAGTGGACCGGGTTCTGCCGAGGCACCAAACTCCGATCCACCCCACGGCAGCCTAGCCGATGCAGCTAGGCTAACGCCAACGGAGGATTGCCCGGAGACTGCCAGGCAATCCCCAGACGGTGGGACCTTGTGCAGGCACACATAGCTGGCCAGCTATGTGCGCAGGTCCCCTGGGACATTTAAAGACGGGCACGTTAAGAAAGCCTAATTTTTTTACCTCTAAGTATACTATAATAAAAATTAATAGCTAAATGTGTTGCAAGCACAACATTCGAGAAAGGCTTTTAGTAATTCGGTTTTTTTTTCTAATATCGTTAATGTCCGAGAAAGGTTCGTATGATGAGAAAAATTTGAAAATAGTCGGTAGTCGGCAATAAAGTCGGCAACAATTAGCTCAGTGTTTTTTAATGTTTTTAATGTTTTTAAAATAATAAAAGTACCTAATTATACCAAAAATTACTTATATCTCGCTGTGTTCAACAAAAAAAGTGAAATAGTGCATAAAAATCTATAAATAGTCTATAATTTTTAGTGATATATGAAATTAATTACAACGGATACCAAACAGCCAGCACTGTGTTCAACAATAACAATAACAATAACATTTAGAGAAGAAATAATAGAAGTTTACATTAAAATAATAGTAAAATAATAATATTAGTAAAATAATAATAATAATAAATTAAAATACATAAGGAAATGTGCTAGTGTTATAATAAAAAGACATAATACCAGTTCTGTTAAGATATACCCCATACTAGATAATTTAAACGCTTAATTGTTGAGAAAGAGATAACGATTTTTAAATGCACACCTGTGATGACGGTTGGCGCAGCGCCTTGTAAGTGCAGCCAACGTTCCGAGTGGTGATAGATCGTACCCCGAGAACATTTTAGGCGTTTTAACATCAAGTGGACACTAAATTTATATTTTCATATTATTTGACCATATTATGTACATATTTAATTATATTTAATATATTAACATATGTATGTACCTAACAACTTAAAATCATTTTAAAAATGAATATTGATAGCAATGTTACTTTACGGAGACATCAAATTAGAAAATTTAAATCGCAAACTGATCTGTCTACTTATGTAAAAGAGGCCAGTATATTGAATTCTACGTTCCTAGATGCAACTGAATTAAGCCTTCAAAATATTACTAATCAAGAAAGTTGTAGTTTTATTGAAGAATTAAAACAAGAGATAAGCAATCTAAAAACGAAATTATATATAGCTGATAAAGAAATTGAAAATCTAAACATTGAAAACAATGAACTGAAGCAAACAATTAATACTCAAAACAATAAAATGGAAAGATTGAAAAAACAATTTTTTGAACATAATAAAGCTATAACACCTGTGAGACGAAGAAATATACATCAACAACTAAACAGTCCACAATCTATATGTTACCAGGCTGAATACAACAATTCACCGGAACGAGACCAGGCGATAAATCAGCAGGAAAACGAACCACATGCTTCACACCCTGAGACTCACAAAGAGAGTCAACATACTGATACTGCAATACCAACATTAAAAACAAACATTATAATCAAGGAAGCAAAACCAACGTGTAACATCAATATAGGCAAGACAAACATTAAGAAAAGTAAGAAAATAATAATAGCTGCTGATCAACAAGGCAAACACGTAAGAAAGATATTGCAGGATTTGATAGGGTCTGAATATCAAGTCTTCTCTTTTTGGAAATCTGGTGCAAGAATTGATGAAGTGATAAATTCCATAAATAATGAAATACCGAAACTCTCAAAGGATGACATAGTTGTTGTTATGGGTGGTACGAACGATAAGAGTCCCTATGAATTGCAGTCGGGTGTTCAGACACTATTATCATCTTTACAACACACAAAAGTGATTGTCAGTGAGGTGCCATATAACAAATACTTACATGAAAATATGATAAACAACAGACTGAAATTTATTTGCTCTCAAATTAATAATGCTTTATACCTAGATATGGACTATAGCAGACACTTGCCAGATGCTCAAAATTTTTCAGTAAATTTCTCGAAATGTATTTTAAAGGAAATATTGCATATAGATTACAAAAACAAAATAGAAAATCATCTAAAGAGTCTTACACTAAAGCGAAAGCATACCAAACTATTACAAAATGACGTGACGAAGAAGGACGCGACCACACAAACACTAGAACTTTCACATGATGTTGACAATGAAAGCCCGGAGAACAATGCTAAAGGTAATGTAATTGTTACTAACGAGATAGAAATAAACACTACGAATAATAACTGTAACAATGAGTTATTTCGTTTATAATCACATATATATATTCCACCAAAATATTAATGGACTCATAAATAAATCTGATATGTTAGTTGTGAGCCTTGATGAACTGAACAATAATAATAAATCTATAGATGTTGTATGCATTACAGAGCATAACATGACTAATGATGACTTAATTTATTTAACAATTCCTAATTATATCCTTGTTTCTTCTTTTTCGAGGATATCGAGACACGGAGGTTCCTGTATACTTGTAAGAAGGAGTCATCAATGCAGGCCCATTACCGAGATTACCAACTTATCCATGGCTAATATTATAGAGTGCTCTGCAGTGGAACTCCTCGAGCATGGTATATGCATCGTTTGCACTTATAGGCCACCTAATAATAACTCTCAAGATGTAGATTTATTTCTTCAGAGGATGCACATGTTGCTAAGTATGAGCTATTCTAAATGCAAAAAGGTTATTCTTTGTGGTGATTTCAATATCGATATAACCAAACGTACACCATATTCTATGAAATTTAAAGAAATCATAAGTAGCTTTGATTTAAATATACAGATTACACAGCCTACACGCTTAAGTAGTAATACATGCATTGATAACATAATACATAATTTACGTGGATGCAGTAGTGAAGTTATTGATTTTGCTCTATCTGACCATACAGCTCAGATAATGAAGTGTCCTGTGAGGAAGAGTTGCTATTTGTCATACTGGTTCTCAGAGCGAAGGAATTACAGCCAGTTTAATAGACGGATATTTATAAAATACATAAAGCAATTGTCTTTTTCTGATGTTTATGAAAATACTGACCCAAATGAATGTTTTAATAACTTTCACGACCTTTTCAAATTGTTTCACGATCTATGCTTTCCTGTTATAAGAATTAAAAATACCACTCACAGAAAGCCTAATTGGCTCAGCCGTGGCATTAAACTATGTAGCAAACGTAAAAGAGAAATGCTGTGGAAATACAGAACATGTCCTAGTCCAACAACGAAAAATGCATTTAAATGCTACGCCAAAAAATATAAACAAATTATTAGACTAACAAAAAAGGCACAAAATAATTATAAGATAAAAAATGCAGGCAACAAGTCAAGAGTTACATGGAAAATAATTAACGACACAAAAATTAATCTACCAAAGGAAAATATTTCTGAGCTTAGAATTGATGGTTCAATAATAAAATGTCCTGAAAAAATTGCAGAATCATTCAATAACTTTTTCATTGAAGGTTTAGCTGTAGGTTGTAGTCATTGCGATAAATATAATTTGAGAGGTACAACATATAATTCCATTTTTATGCCGCCAACGACACCATACGACATTTATAAAATAATAATATCTTTAAAAAACACCAATAGTACAGGATATGATGGTATAAATACGAAAATAATAAAGGATGTGGCATGCCTAATCTCACCGACTTTGAGCCATATAATAAACACTTGTTTTGAAAATGGTACATATCCAGATCAACTTAAGAAAACAATTATTAAGCCATTCTTTAAAAGAGAAGATAGAACTATCATGTCATATTATAGACCTATAGCCTTAATCCCAATTTTTTCAAAAATATTTGAGAAAGTCATGTATAATAATTTATACTGCTATTTTGAGAAGAATAACATATTGGTCCCGGAACAATACGGTTTTCGGAAGGGTAGGGGTATAAATAGAGCGATTTATGATTTTCTACATAAGGTTGTGATAAATGTTGACGAGAGAAGACCCACTTATGCTCTTTTTATGGATATGACAAAGGCATTTGATCTGGTGGACCATAATATACTTTCACAAAAATTACATCAATATGGAATAAGAGGCAATACTCAGAATTTGATCAACTCATATCTCAGTAATAGGTTACAGGCTACACAAATAGAAAAAATATGTCCGCAAACTAAACAAGAAGTAATATATACATCTAAATTTAAAATCATAAATAAAGGGGTCCCGCAAGGAAGTGTTTTGGGCCCGTTACTATTTCTTATATACATAAACGACTTCCCAACGGCTACGAAGCATCATATGACACTGTTTGCTGATGACAGTACCATTTTGTTTACAAAAAATAATAAAATGACAGATTTAGAAGTTGATATTAATGACTCACTTAAGTCTATTATAAAATGGCTTGAAAATAATAATCTAAAAATAAATATAGAAAAGACCAAAATAATGAATTTTAAACTTAGAAATAATATGCAAACAAAAATTGACGTTAGATATTTAAATGACATTATACAGGAAACTGACATAACAAAATTCTTAGGACTACATATTGATAATAAATTGACTTGGAAAATTCATATTGATAGTGTATGCAGGAAATTGAACCAATATTCATTCGCTTTAAATAAGCTGAGAAGAGTAGTGGATCAATCTGCAGTAATTACTGCCTACCATGGCCAAGCGGCTGCGACCATAAGATATGGTGTAATTTTCTGGGGAAATTCAACGGATAATCAAAGAGTATTTAAAGCTCAGAAAAGGTGTATAAGGGCGATTTGCAATTTGAGAAGGAGAGATTCATGTAAGATGCATTTCAAAAAGTTGAAAATATTGACCGTACCTTCAGTGTTTATATTTGAATGTATGGTGTTCATAAAAGAAAATTCCCAAATATTTAAGTTCATGGAGCGTCCACGTCATGATGATAAACTGTGTATGGTCCCTGCAAAATCTAAAATGAAAAGTATAAGTGTCTTTTGTGTGGCACCACACTTATATAATAAAATTCCAAAAAATATAAGAAATATCAGGAGTCTGGCAGTATTCAGGAATCACTTGCGAAGTTTTTTGGTGGAAAAGGCATATTACTCACTCGATGAATTCTTGAATGATGACACTATATAGTTCAGGCGTTGCTGGCTATGTATCTTGTATAGATGTGGCATAGGAATAAATAGAATAAAATGTGAACACAGTAATGTTTGGGTTGTCTGGAGAAATTGTATCTGAAGGAATTTGCACACCGCTTGTCGGTAGAATATGTGGACATCATCATTTTAAAATTGCAACAACTTGTATACTACATATATTCAGCAAATAAATTGATTTGAATTTGAATTTGAATTTGAATTTGAAAATATGTTCGGAAAATTGCACCGGAGCAACGTGCTAGTTATTTTATATTTATGGATCAATGAAGCTCTCTTCTTTTAGTAGTCTGGCATAATCCACGAGCAAGTGTTTGACATCTTCTATGCTACCCTAAAACTTTTTTAACGCCTCACACAAAAACGGGATCTGCGTGTGCGCGCGCGTCTCTCTCTCTCTCTCTCTCTTTCTCTCACTCTGTGTATGTGTGTTCTTTTTATGTTAAGGTCGGCAGACAGGCTGACTTGATGGTAGGTGGCTACCGTCGCCTATAACAAAAGCAATGCCATAGTGCCTACTCAACTACAGTAGCTTTTTTTATATAGGCGTAACCCCAAGGGTTACGCCATCCTTAAAAGCTTAGTTCTTTATTTATGCGAGATAAAGATTTGCACGCACTTACAGCACATGCCGTATGCACAATTTTTATTTATATAATAAATTAAAATCTGAAAGACGCGATAGCCCTAGAATATTTATCCCAAGCTACTAAGAACGACGAAGTATGCAGCTTGGGCACGTCCCACTCGCGCCTCACCCCTCACGCCCCGCACGATTGCCCTGTCTAGACGTCTCTGTCGGCCTACTGTATGAAATAAGTATGCTGTGGTAATATTAAGTTTAATTACAAGAAGTTAATACAAAACTTTACAAGGAGCTGGCTAAACGGTTGGTAGATGCCAAAAATTTTGTTACTTTACCCAAAAGATAAGCATATGCATTCAACGGGGCAATGCCGCCAGCATTTTGGGCACCTTTCCGTCTACCAAAGGCTTAATAGATTTAAATTATTTATAATTACATACTTTTTGAAAATAGTTAATTTTTAAAGTTTTTATTATATAGTGTTAAATTATAGTGATTAAATTTATTGTAGTTCTTAGATATGTAGTTATATATAATTAAGCAAAGAAGGCATAGTAGTAGATCGCTTCAGTTGCATTAACAATAAAGGTTCTTCCGATGCAAGTTTTTCTTGTTTTGTCCGACTTCAAAGAACCGATAACCGGATAACAAGCTAAGCTATTCTATCTAACAATGCATGTATCGAAGGAATTTATTGGCATTTTTAAAGCTAGACTTGTTAGGAGTAATGTTTGATCTTTACATAATAATATGTATTACTATCTTTTTTTAAATGTTAAGTTCGACAGACAAGCTGAAGGTCCATTTGATGATAGGTGGCTTTAAATATTTTCCTATCCCTTATACCCTACTTTTATAGGTTACGGTATACGGTTCTATAATAAACTTACTTCAATACTTATAATAAAAAAAAGTATTAATATAAAAAAAAAACCACTTAAGTACCTTAAAAACTCGTAGTCTTTTAAATTAATTAAAAATCATCCATTTAAAGTATAATTTCACTTAGTTGTAATATATCATTCTATACATTTTTTTTGCATCTTATAATAAGCTAGGACCCGTCTTCTAATAAAAGACCTGTCAATAGTCACGAGAGCCACTCAATCGCCTCCATTACTGCTCATAATACTATAAGTCCAGGCAATTTTCGACGAGAGATGTTACATACATAGACGTACCTACCTTTATAGACCTTTCAGTTTGAGAAGTACATATGTGGACATAATATAACTTTATTAATCCGTACTGATATTATAAATGGGAAAGTTTGTATGGATGTATGGTGCCCGCGACTTCGTCCGCGTTCTGGATGAAAGGTCCTATGTCCTTTCTGGTGTCCCAGACGACGTGTATGCAAAATTTCATAGTGATCGGTTCAGTAGTTTTTGCGTGAAAGAGTTACAAACATCCATACAAACTTTTGCATTTATAATATTAGTATGGATACATGTTACTCGCTGATAATATAGTTTTCTGTAGGTAAAAGAATGCTTAAAATCGATCCAGTAGTTTTTGAGTTTATTCGTTACAAACATATATAAATTTCTTAATGTATAGATAAATATAGAAAATGAAATTATAAATTCTATTAAAATATTGTTTAGGTAGCTCCGAACTATTAGCTTTGGTAGAAAGGTAATTAAAAAACTTACATATTAGATTACTTAGATAATTACTTAGATTGTGTCGGGGAAATGAAACTAATGAATAAATAGAAATCATCTTAAAATTTATTATTTACAAACTTAACAATATATTAACTACATATTCTAAATTATTGCAATGTACACACTATATACAATTATTATAATTAATTTATTCAAATAATAAGGTATAATAAAACTTTTTTTTCTCTAAACCCTTAATAAATTTTGAAACATCTTTTAAAATTACCAATAAAATTTTAACTTGATTTTTTTTTTAAAAATTCATATTTTTTGTAAAGATTCATTATTATGAATTATATTATTATATGCTCTTACCCTATATTATTAATTATAGGGTAAGAGCATAGGTATAGTAAATACCACATATGACCACATTTTATCATTGGTCAATCAATCATCAATCAAAAATTCGGCCTAGTCTCAGTAGTTCGTTTTTTTGTCTGAGACTTTTTTTTTTCAGTATTTCGGTTTTTCTTGTCTAACGAGCTTTTTTATGTCTCAGTATTTCGGTTTTTCTTGTCTAATGAGCCTTTTTTGTCTCAATAGTTCAGTTTTTGTCTAATGAGCCTTTTTACGTCTCAGTATTTCGGTTTTTCTTGTCTAATGAGCCTTTTTATGTCTCAGTATTTCGGTTTATCTTGTGTAATGAGCCTTTTTTGTCTCAATGGTTAATTTTTTTGTCTAACGAGCTTTTTTATGTCTCAGTATTTCGGGTTTTCTTGTCTAACGAGCCTTTTTATGTTTCAGTATTTCGGTTTTTCTTGTCTAATGAGCCTTTTTATGTCTCAGTATTTCGGTTTTTCTTGTCTAATGAGCTTTTTTATGTCTCAGTATTTCGGTTTTTCTTGTCTAATGGGCTTTTTTATGTCTCAGTATTTCGGTTTTTCTTGTCTAATGAGCCTTTTTTGTCTCAATATTTCGGTAGCAAGAATCAACCGAACTATTAAGCTTTAAACATGGACAAACCTCTTTATGGATATTTAAATGTTTATTTGACGAAACTGAGTATCGTTAGCAACGGGTATTAGAACGACGTATTATGGATATCAGTTTACGCTTGGATTGTAACTTAATAATGTTCTATGACGTCATGCGTTGCTCGAATCCCATTAACATTGCTATTCGAGCGATTTATGCTAAGTAATGCCCAATAATAACTTCACTAGAAATTGTCATTGTCATTGCAATGTCGCCGTTGTTGGTGAGACAGTAAAGTTTTGATTTGCGAGCGATATTGGAAAGTAATTTGTACTCTAAGCCAGGGTGGTTCAAGAACGCGCTGTGTAGCTGTGGCGGGGCACCGATGTCATGTCATAACGTCCACGCGACTCCGTCCATCAACGGCCGCGCTAGATAGTCGTTGAGTTTTGGCCGGTACGAATCCGGCATAACCCCTCAGTGTCTCCTACACTGCCGGGTATCCAAGAGGATCTCCTAACCGTAAAAAAAAGTGTTGTTGAAGATGCAAAATTTTCAACATCCGCGGGTACTGATTTTTAGAGGTTCACGTCAGATTTCACGTTTCAAGTTCAACAGATTTGAAGTTTTTTGAAGTGGAAGCTTCCTTAGGCGAGTTGGCCATTTTTTGTGTGCGCGTGTGAGCGTGTATGTGTGTATAGGTGTGTATAGGTATGTGTATATTTAGGCGATAGGCTAGGTTTTACCAGCTTTGAAACAAAATAAGAAAAAAATCTAGGTCACTTGGTTAATACTTAATAGATATATTTGATAATGGGGAAAATAGACATTTTTTTTGTTGTAAATACATACATATTATAAATACAAAACATCCATGAGTCAGGTACAAAAGTAAATGTTAACACATAAACATTTTGCCCCTAGCGGGATTCGAACCCGCGAACGCTTGGTTAACAGCTAGGGTTACTAGCCACTAGACCAAACGTGTCGTCAAACATAACAATAACATAGGTTATATTTTATAAAGTTACGCGGACGAAGTCGCGTGCAAACAGCTAGTAATAAATATTTACACTCACTAGAGGGAATTTTCTAATTTTGAATCCAAAAAGGCGCTTTCTGAATCCAAAAATTACCGAGAATAATTCCGTCTGAACTCCCAACAATTCGACATTCCATGACCGGCAATACAGAGATTTATTTAACTAATGATCAAAGTTTTCGCCCTTTGAATCGAGATTCATTGTGAAATTGCCTTAATATTTAAGTCGGGTTATTTCAAACTCTTTATGTAGGTATGAAAAATAGCTTTTTGAAAATTGGAAAGTGCTTCTTTAATTTAATTCTTTCTTAGAAGTAACATTTTTACAGTGAATCAAGGAAACGAACGAAAGTTGCCGACATAAGCCGGCGGACTATGTGTTGTACTAATTATGTATTCTTATTGAAATGTGAAAACTTTATATGTATTTTATTTGTTTCTTTTTATCTTTAGACTGGCTGGCGCCCGCGACTTCGTCCGCGTAACTTTATAAAATATAACCTCCTATCCTGTGTCCCGTACGTCTAAATGTTTATCTACCAAGTTTCATGAAAATCAGTTAATTCGTTTAATAGTTATGGAAGAACATACATATACATACACACATACAACACCTACACTTACAGATTTATTATTAGTAGGTATTGATTGATATTTCTCATTGTAACCGATATCCCTTTTTGTTAATTTTAAAATAAAATCGGCTTAAACACTGACCGCAAATCATTGCGGTCAATGTTCAGCATCAGCTCTCGTGTTGTTATTTTTTGTTTCGGACGAACTTTATTTTAACAAAATTGCAGTTTACTTAAATTAAACAGAAATTAATTCAAAAATTGTTACGAAATTTACTTTACAATTTTTGAAGTAATTTCTTTCTGTTAAATTTTGGGTTTTTATTTCAACCAAACAGTTTCACCAATCAGTTTAGTACACGAGCAAAGTGAAAATCTATCAAAACCTACAAATAATTGTTAAAACAAATTCACATGCATAGGTGTATGCCCGTGTGTGTGTGTGTGTGTGTGTGTGTGTGTGTGTGTGTGTGTGTGTGTGTGTGTGTGCGCGCGCTTTGTGAAGCTAAGAAGTTTTCACTTCTGACGTGCAGCCTACGACTGACAGTTATATTTAATATAAATATTTCACATAAGTACATACTTAAAACAATTCATTATAATGTAATTCTTCATATTAGGTATGCTTATATCGTAATAGTAAACATGAAATATTTAATAAAAGGCCGTATCAAAAACTTAATAGGCATTAAAATACAGATTCAAAATTTTGTTTAATAAAAAATTTGCCTACATTTTATTTCAAATCGATTCGAAACGCGATTTACTTAATAAAAAAAATATTAATTGACTTCAACCAAAGGTTTCTATTATAACTGAGGTAGACGTGGTGTACTATATCAAATGCAGTTTGAAAAGCAATCTAAAAACTAAAACTGGAGCATAGAAAATATCATTGAAGTACTACAACTATGGAATTTGCGTCACAAATGCCAAAGCGGCGCATAAAAAGTACGCCTAAAACGGAATCATAACGGAGTCTTGCCTTCGCGCGTCAATGGTGAAAGGTAGTAACGACCATGTTCTACTATTCATTTTAAAATGTGTTGACGTAAAGTCACATTTTCTTTAAATGACAGACGTTTGTTTGGTTTCAAATGACAGATGAGAGTTCATGTTGTTATGTCACTTTTAAATGTTCTATAAAGTTCGTAGTGGACTTGACTTGACTGCTTTGGACTTGACGGACCTGTTTTGGAAAACTAAAGAAAAATTATGACTTGACTGGACTTGACTTGACTGACTAGTATCGGGATCTGCTACTTTTGATTTTAATTTCAATTTTGCCTTTTTTATTTTTAAAAAAGGGTATTACGAATTGCTATTTTTACTAATGACACTGGCAAAATCATCGGAGAAGATCTGATGGAGCCAAGACATTAAAAGAGAAGAAGAAGAAGAAGAAGAAGAACAAGAAGAAGAAGAAGTACAGTTCGTGCTGTTTTATATGGCGTGCGAAATCCATAGTTGCATACAGTGATGGCGTGAGGTGACACTTCTAGTAATTTCGCAGTACTATAATTACACGACTGACGCACAGCGCTCTGGGAGCTCCATTTTTGTACGTTTGCCTTGTCTACCTCAGTTATAATAGAAGTCTTTGACTTCAACAACTACAAAACGAATTAAATTACAATTACTATTAAAAACCTTTAAATTCTTTTCACTACTCGTTTATTAAAATTATGACTAGAAACAAGCGTATTAATTTAATTTTAATAATAAAATTTAACATTATCACAACATTATGATCTAAAAACTTAAATCTAAGCAATCCTTTCGTTATCTGGGGGGCTCTACGTCGGCCGTTACTAGGAACGAATGGGGGCCTCTGTAAGGGGACCCTTGGTCTTCTATAGAGAAGCAAACGCTTCTCTGCGGATAAACCCTCTTGAAGCCAACGGACGACCCCAGATTTTTTGGCAGTGTTTTCGATCTCTTACTCCTAAAGTCACTTTTTAAACAGTAATCATAAATAACCGCTGGTCCTTCGTCGAAATATCTGCTGTAGTAACCGTCGTATTCGAATGACATGCTCTTAGGGAACTCGTGGTAGGAACGTTTCAACGAGCCTTCCGTGCCGGTTCTTGGTCCCTTTGGGTGTTCGTGAAACCAGCAGTCTGGTGGTGTTGGGGCCCACGGCGGGGGCCCCAGAGGTCACCCTCAGTAAACTGGCTTTGAAACTATGATTACGTCAGGAGCGGACCTTGTTGTCTCCGAGCTCATCGGTCGGCGATCTGACATCCTCTTTTCTGTAAGAAATAATTTAACTTTTCAAATCAATACTGTATGTACAATTTCTATACTATACTAATAATAGCTGACCCGACAAACGTTGTTTTGCAAAAAAAAAATGGGGTAAAAACCACCCATAACATTAGTATGAAAAATAGATGTTGGCCGATTCTCAGACCTACCCGATAATAAGCACACAAAATTTCATCAAAATCGGTCAAGCCGTTTCGGAGGAGTTTGGCAACAAACACCGCTACACGAGAATTTTATGTATTAGATATTATAAAGGGAGAAGATTTGTATTTTTGTAATAAATAAGCTCAAAAACTACTGGACCGATTTTGAAAATACTTTCACACATAGAAAGCTACATTATCAGCGAGTAACATAGGCTATATTTTATAAAAAAAAAAAAATACACGGGCGAGGTCGCATGCAACAGCTTGTATTACAACTAATGTTTTTTTTATAAGAGATGAGTTTGCTCATGGGCAACATCCAGCTGTGTAGCGAAGATGAGACCTATGATGGAGCGAGCTCACCCAGAAGAAGCCCATCCCACTCGAATTATGCAGGAAAACACCCGATAGCATGGATAGAACAGGTTATAGGCGTTTTTTTAAAGTCAGAATAATTCTGAGAGGAGACAAAAAGGGATAGTCCAGTAACATACTCACGCGACTTAATGGATTCCTGAGGTGTGACCTGGCGAAGAAGTTCGATCGTGATCTCAGAGGTGTTTGTAGCAGGCGCAGGAGGAGAGGGCCTCACGAGTGTAGCGCCAGAATAACCAAACGTTGAGAACCCACGACTGTTGCTACCGGAATTTGTACCTGGTGATAAAAAAAAAACAGTTTATACTTACTTAATTGAAAAATCTTACAACGTTATACTTTATTTTTTAACCCTGGACGCCCGACGCAAAAACACCCGTTATAATTTTGTCGAGTGTGTCTGTGTAAGTGTGTATCTGTGTGAATTACACTTTTCATACAACATTTATATCTGACCGCGAGACGCTCAATGAGCATGTCGCATCTCGCGTGTTGCAAGTCGCATGGCGCTGTCATATTATGTCGCATTTCGCCTGTCGCGTGTCGCATGTAGGTCCGAATTTGCTGTTTTATGTCACATGTCGGTCCGAATTTACTGTTTTATGTCGCATGTCGGTCCCCCTACCGATTTTAATAAATTCTCCATAGTTACGAGTAACTGCCCAAGCCCGCTTTTATGATTTATGATCTATTTATGATCATAAATGCGTTCAAAAATCATAAATGATTATAATAAAGAGCTCAAAGTAAAATTTAAGTAGCGTTATTATTTTGGTTTTTTATAATCTGTTTTATGTTTAATATCTATTATAAAATTTATCAATTTCCCGTCAATCAGCAGCACTAATTAAGAAAGCAAATTTCACGTCAAAAAAGTGGGTACTTTGAATAAGTAAATGCTATAATAGATGTCTTATCAATATTAGTAGGTGTTGGTCTTATTCGATTTTATTTAACAATTATAAATAATCCATTGGTTGACAAACAATCAAAAGAGCAATTAAAACGTTATCCGATAATTACACCTCGGTTTTCGCAATATCAATTCAATTTGCCTTAATAATAAATTTTGTACTGATGTGGTTTTCATTCAATTTCACGTCATCCCGCTTCATTAAACATATTATTCACTACAAAAGAGCCGCAATGTTTGATTGAATTATATACTTATTAATTAAAGGCGGCTGTTAATTATACGTAAAAAAAATTAACGCGAATATAATTATAGAAAATTCTTGTTTTAAATTATACACATAGGTTGTGTCTGCTGAGTCAGATGCGCGGACTTCGTCCGCGTGAAAAAAGTAGCCTATCCTGTGTCCCATACGTCTTAATATTTATCTACCAAGTTTCATTAAAATCAGTTAATTCGTTTAAGAGTTATCGAGGAACATTTATATACATACAATACATACATACATATTTATTATTAGTATTGATAATATTAATGCATAGTTGCATAGATGAATGATTGGTCTCGCTGCGCTCGACTAGATACCGCCGTTGTACTTGTAAAATGCGGCCTACCAGTCACACTGCAAACTGTTTGTAATTTGTACGTGCCGAATGTTTTATTAGATTTAAGGCATAATGAAATACCAGTTTGTATAGTGAAACTGTCTAAAAATATTATAAAACTGGGTAAAAAGTGATAAAAAGTGATAAAAAGTGACGATTTTTTAAACACATTACAATAAAAAGTTGCCACATTTTCGGATCTATTGCTTTTGTATAGCGCTCTATCTAGTCGAGCGAAGCGAGACCAATCAATTATCTTTGATTATAAATGTGTTCTAGATATTTTCGGTATTAGTCAATTTGTGTCATAGTAAATTTGAGTGCTCGACTCATTATGTAGTCAATTTAAGCTCTAGACAAAAATCAAATGTAGACAAATTGTGTTCTAGACAGTCCAAGACCAACCCATAACCAAGAAGTAAGAAGAAAGAAGAATCCGGTATTTTAGTAATTTTAGAAAATCGTTTTATATTATTCCTTATTTCAAAATAAGCACACTACATTGATATTTCCGGGAGATCTACTGTATTATTAATAAAAAATAAATGTTAAAGTTTAAATTTCCGAAACCGCGCCAAAAACGCTGTTTCTGTAATGGCGCTGGTCTTTGATACGTGTGACGTCACACAACAGAACTGAATGATGACACAGATAACTAATATTAAGTGAATAAACACTATTTGTTACTCTGTCTGATATGTTTACTAACGTATGACGTCATCAGAGTTGCAACCACTCACAGAGCGATTCAGCGCCAAGATAAAATTTCAAAAATTATCATTAGCTTAATTTAGCTTAAAATAAATTGGCATATGCTTTCTTACGTTATTTTCTGATAGGATGACCAATTTCTAGTATATTTTTAATATTGTTAAATACCCAATTCTGTACTAACTGTCAGAGCTTGGTGGCGGGTCCGTTTGGAAGAGACTTTCTCTGGTTTGACACCCCGACTCCTTGGTGTCCGGTGCTCCGACGGACGCGTCTCTTATCTCTCTCATCTCCTTCTTCTCTTTACTCTCTTCGCTCTCCTTCGAACCTTTGCTCCTCAAAGAACGCTCCTGTTTAAAAAATAATGAAATTAACTTGTATACAGTTGTATACGTGACAAAGTCAATGAAAATTCGACACGATACATTCATTTATGACTAGCCTTTGCACGCGACATCGCCCGCATAAATTAGCCTATATTATTCGCTGATAACGTAGCTTTCTATAGGTAAAAGAATTTTCAAAGTCGGTTAAGTAGTTTTTGAGTTTATTCATTACAAACATACAAATCCATACTTACATATTATAAATAAAAACATCCATGACTCAGGTACAAAGGTAAATGTTAACACATAAACATTTGCCCCTAGCGGGATTCGAACCCGTGACCGTTTGGTTAACAGCTAGGGTTACTAGCCACTAGACCAAATTGATTTTTATTTGTAGTACAAAAACACACCTTTTTACTGATATCGCTTCTTCTTCTTCTTCCGTTCCTTTCAATCATAATATCTTCTGTCTCAACTGCTATACTCGTGAGATCTCTGCGCCATCCTTCGTCATCGGGATGGAGATGATTTTCGTCGTTGTCAAAGTCCGAATCAATACTGGAGGGCTACAAATTTTAATAAAAAAAAAAAATGTTTATTAACAGTTAGAAAAATCGTATTTACAATAACTATGATTGAAGACTCCTTTTAAGCATAATCCTTTTAATACATGTAAAGATTCAGTCTAGTGATGGTCTAATGTTTTCTCTGGTTTGGGTTTGTTCACGACGCAGGTGGCATAATTAAATTGATTAAAATATTAAATTTAATTACTCATTAAGTGTGCATTAATCAACGCTAGCAGCGCAATAGCGGACGACGAGCTTACTATGGTTTGTATGTGTGGGTGTTATCGTGTAAATACACGTTACCGAGCTTACTACGGTGGAATAAAGACTTAGATGAGTTAAACTTACAGAGAATTTCCTTTGCTTTTTGAACATCTCATTGGTGTGGTTCTCCCTCTCGAGACTAGCTCTCGGCTCGCTTTCTAGACGCAGGCGTTTGGCGTCAAGCGTTAGTCTGGCATCGACTAGACTGTCAAGGCGATCTTCGCACGATTGCCGTATGTGTTCCTAGAAAATAGTTGTTTTTTAAAGGACAAGTAAATAATCTATATGTTAGATTGATGTGCAGGGGTTTAAAAAATCTTACTTTAAAAAAATCTTCGAAGCTATATTTTATTTATCTTTAATATATTCGATAAACATTTTATAAATTGAATAACGTATAATAATACAAGCAATGATTATTGCATTGGTCTCGGTACGCTCGACTAGATAGAGTACTATACAAAAACGATAGCTCCGTAAATGCGGCAGTTTTTTATTGTAGTGTGTGTAAAACATCGTCACTTTTTATCACTTTTTGCACAGTTTTATTATATTTTTACTCAGTTTCACTACGAAAACTGGCATTTTATTATGCTCAAAATTTAATAAAACATTCGGCACGTACACATTACAGACAGTTTGCAGTGCGACTGGCTCGGCGTACCCGACCAGTCACATTGCAAACTGCCGCAACCTGCAAATGTGTGTTTAATTGTAAGTATTTCTGTATAGTTACCTTAATAATTTTATGATCCTGATACAATTTTTTGATACACTTGAAGAGAAAGACGAAACTCATTCCTGATAAGATTAGGGAGAATATGACGAGAATGACCAGGATGTGAGGCTGACTAATTACCGATTCGGTTTCGCCCTGAAAAAAATATAGATAGTTATACATAGTTCCACTCAACTTGGCGCGCGGCGTAGTTAGCTTAGCTTAGGCGCACTTATTTTAGTGTGCGTAAGCTTTTATAAATACAGTGAAGTCGTGTGCGAGACAAGGACAACGATTATCGCGTCTCTGTCATACTAATCAAAGTTTTGTATTATACTTACAAGTGCACGCACACATAGCGTCGCACGCCAAGATGCTGAACTATGTAAAGTTTACATAGCATACAAAAAAGTTTTTTTTTTACTTTAAATCTAATGTTTTTGCCTTTAAACTTCTTTTAAGTTTATTAGATAATTACGGTACAAAAAAAATGATTTAATTAAAAGAAAATGATTAAACGTTAGATATAGTAGGTAAAAGAAAAGTTTAATGAGATATGAAACTGGAATTTTTCATTTGTACCAATAAAAACAGTATTTATTTTTTCTATTTTTTTTTGTAATTTACAAAATTCTTAAATTAATTTCCCATTTACCCCATAATTTTAAACTTCATCCAGAATAATACTGTTAAGTTAGTCGTTATTTCAGTTGGGATGTTTTAACATGTACAGTACACAGTCTCCTATTGTATATATGTATATATAATGCGAGGCACAGCAAAAATATGAATTACCTTGCACAACTCGTAATCCTCATCAGCTTTAAGCCTGCAATGGGCATATTTGTCGCATTTTAACTCTTTCGCAATACATGTGTTGTCCTCGCAGTCAAATTCACTCTCCTCGTCGCATTTTTCTACAACAAAAACAAAGAAAATCTAGTACATTTTTAATGAAATACTAGCTGACCTGACAGAGGTCGTTCTGATAAAAGCTATTGGACTGTGTAAGCTGATGTACACATCAGCCATTAAAGAATAACAGTAAAGTGACGTTTTCATGTTTTGCCGGAAAAAAAACCAATTTTTCTCTTCATTATAACCATAGATTAATGATTGGTCTCGCTGCGCTCGACTAGATACCGCCGTCGTACTTGTAAAATGCGGCATAAAATACCCGAGCCAGTCACACTGCAAACTGTCTGTGATGTGTTCGTGCCGAATGTTTTATTAAATTTTAGGCATAATAAAATACCAGTTTGCGTAGTGAAACTGTGTAAAAATATAATAAAACTGTGTAAAAAGTGATAGAAAGTGACGATTTTTTACACACACTACAATAAAAAGTTGCCACATTCACGGAGCTATTGGTTTTGTATAGCGCTCTATCTAGTCGAGCGCAGCGAGACCAATCAATTATCTTTGATTATAACCCTTATCAGGAGTGTTCCGAGCGGGCTCTCAAGCGGGAGTCCGTAGCGGAGCGCTCTAATTGTAATAATAATTATTAACTTGACACTGGCAGATAATGGCCATTTTAAAATGAGCCGCATTGCCATTTAAATCTAAGAAGAAGAAGAAGAACCCTTATCAGTGTGCAAAGAATATTTGGAAAAAATAGCCAAATTGGCAGTTCTTGTTTCACAATTGACTATCCATTATCATTTATAATGATTTTTAAAAATTGCCATTTAATTGTCAACAAAATAAAAATAAATAATTAAAAATTTCATAATGTATGTATGTAACAATAGTTTAAATGTGTAGGAACTAATAGACTAAGCGTAGGACTGTTCGCTCATACCGCGGAATATTTTTTTCATTTGTATCAATTTTATATTTCTGTATTATCATTAAAGATTATAGCTACGGAATTTTACAACCCCAAATGTAACTTTTCAATGGACGAAATAAACATGACATAATACTCGTACACGCGTAATTATGTTCATCTTTTCTACTCTCAAATAAGCTCGCGATCACAATTTTTCGTAGCATTCTTATTTCGTAGCAGTGATTTCCGTAGCACAAAGAGGCGTAGCGTAGATAAAAAGCGTAGCGGATCTACGGCCTGGCGTAGATCTTTGACATAGCAGAAGAGTTATTTTGGTTTATTTTATGTTAGTAACTAATTGACGACACGTTTGGTCTAGTGGCTAGTAACTTTAGCTGTTAACCAAGCGGTCGCGGGTTCGAATCCCGCTAGGGGCAAATGTTTATGTGCTAACATTAACATTTGTACCTGAGTCATGGATGTTTTGTATTTATAATATGTATTTATTTACATAAAAAAAAGTAATATATGTAGTATATCAACTGTCTGGTATCCATAATACAAGCATTATGTTGCTTACTTTCGAACTAGATGGTGCTGTGTGGAATGTGTGAATATATATATATATATATATATATAAAAATGTTCTAGGATTAGTCCTTAGAGAGGTAATGTCCACACTTTGCATGCAGTCCTAACCACCGGTATCTTGGACCTTGCCCCGCTACCAGCGGACCAGCGACAGATAATAATTTTAAGTTTTTTTTAAAATAATATTTATTGTTTTTATATGTATTATAAATAAAATTAACACAGTGATAAAATAAATAAGTAAATAATAATTAAAAATGTAAAATATCCATTTTAAAATGTTATTTCTAAAGTTAAAAATATACGAAGAGTTTTCTTCTCACATATTTTCGAGAAAGAGAATTTTAATTAAATGAAAAATATGAATTTTGTATTCACAACGGCAGATAAAATGTCTGGGTGAACAATTAATTATTATGTTGCTATCTGTTCCCTGAGGCTATCGACATTTAATCAAAGTTTCAAGCTCGTACAGTAAAGGATTATTTGCTAATTGATGAAGCTCACACAATGCGAGATTGTATAATACACCACAATATGTTTGTATATTTTTGTGGTGACGTTTTTCGAGATATTTTCAAATATATTTCACAACTAGCTGGTGCTCGCGACTTCGTCCGCGTTCTGGATGAAAGGTACCCTACGTCCTTTCTGGTGTCCCAGAAAACGGGTATGCAAAATTTCATGGTGATCGGTTCAGTAGTTTTTGCGTGAGAGCGTAACAAACAAACAAACTCACATTCTCATTTATAATATAAATATATATTTATTTATCTGGTGACTTACCGTCTTTATTCGGATCTAATGTTCTGTAAGCGGTAAAGGTCGCGTTGAAAGACGAAGTCTTGGCAGCTTTAGAAGCGTAAAGACGAACGTACATAATGTTGCCTCTGTCGTTGGAACCTTTTCCTTTCTCGTTGCCTTTTGTGTTGACAGCGTTAGCCATGGAACCGCAATAGTGGGCTAATCTGTAGGGAAAAAGTGGGAAATAACCTTAAATCCAAAATATTACTGGGGTGAATGGAAATCTGGCATCAATGAGAATCCGTGAGGATTTCACAACGTTTGAAAAAAATAAAAAAATAGGTTGTGACTGTGTCGTGTGTTTTACGTAAATACTACACGTATTTACGTAAAAGTACAAGTAATATTTTCTATTTCTTTACATGTATGTATATATGTATATACAACGAGTTAGAATATACACACAAAATCAAAGTTCAGTAAAGTATTGGAAGTTTTCAATAGCATTCTCAAAAAGGACAACGAGTTAGAATATCCGTACTAATATTATAAATGTGAAAGTTTGTATGGATGGATGGATGTATGGATGTTTGTAACTCTTTCACGCAAAAACTACTGAACCGATCACCATGAAATTTTGCATACATGTTGTCTGGAACTCCAGAAAGGACATAGGGTACCTTTCATCCAGAAAAAAGTACTGCTCCCGAGGGATCATCTAAAATTAAGGAAACTAACTCCCGGCTAAGTGTAATAGCAATAACGATGTCAGGTGATATATTGCTTTTTCAATGCGGACGAAGTCGCGGGCACCAGCTAGTACCATATATATACCAACAAAGTTAAACAAAGTTTTATAAATTTGTAATAACCATAGATATACTGTAGCAATACTAAATCTATGGTAATAACATTCTCATAAAGAACAATGTAAGAGGTTAAAATCCATGCAGGAAACTTTTTGGTTCTTCGCGGTGTGGTTAAGCTGTAGATTTATTTAAAGCTGAGTGCCGCCATTATAATATATGAAATATTATCTGGTGTCCCAGACAATGTGTATGCAAAATTTCATGGTGATCGGTTCAGTAGTTTTTGCGTGAAAGCGTAACAAACAAACAAACAAACTCACATTCACATTTATAAATATTACTAGCTGTTGCACGCGACTTCACCCGCGTAACTTTATCTCAAAAAAATAAGTAGTTTTAATTTAATCTTACTTCGATTGGAATTCCAAAACTGCACCAAATACTTGTACCACGTTATCTTCGCACTCATTAGGTTTGGCCAAGGAGTAACTTGTAAAATTTAAATAAATCTGAAAAAAATATTTTTAACGAAAATTGAAAAATTCATTTAGTTAATGAATCGTCGAACTCTTCTCCATATAAATTATAATTTTATTTTTAATTTTTTTTATTAATAAATTATTATTTTATAATTTATTTTATTATAGTTTTAGAATTAATTTTATAATTATTAATTATAAAACTGTTTTACGACCCTGTATGACCCGGAAACGTTGTTTTGCCAAAGAATAAAAAAAAAATATTCTTCGCCCGCGTAACTTTTTAAATTATATACTAAAACCTTCCTCGAGAACCACTCTATCCATCGGTGAAAACAGCATGAAAATCGGTGCAGTAGTTTTTGAGTTTATCGCGAACAGACAGACAGACGCGGCGAAAGACTTTTTTTACGCGTACGAGTTTCACCATCTTCGAGTAGCATTACTCAAGGATAATTTCAATGAAATTGACACAAGATACTCGTAACATTTACTCGCCAATAAGGTTTACTTGAAAAGTAACTAATCAACACTTTACTTGTGGTTGGTGAAAGAAGCCCTTATTATGTTTTAGTGTTTTCGTGTTAGTGTTATATTTTACCTTAGTGTTTTCAGGCGCCTCTATAGTCCAGAGTACGTCTAGCGCTTGGTTTGAACTCTTCGATATGCAGTCGGGATCTATGTTCGCTGTGTCTATCACTCCGTGTTGACCTTCCAGAGTTTTGTAACACGACTCAGGAATTACATCTTAAAGGAAAACGTGTGTTAAATATTCATCGTCATCATCATCATCATCGTCATCATCGTCATTATCATCATCATCATCATCATCATCATCATCATCATCATCATCATCATCATCATCATCATCATCATCATCATCATCATCATCATCATCATCGTCATCATCGTCATATCCACTACTGGCCATATGCCTCCCCCACAATTATAATAGGATCGGTCAAAAGCAGGCTGCATCCATCGACAATCCGTGGCCTTTATCTGATCGTTTTTCCCCCTTTTGGGTGGACGTCTTAAGCTGCGTTTGCAGGTCCGTGGCCTCCACTCATGAAACTTTCGGTCTCAGAGGCATAAGGATCTGCCTACTAGCACAGATTAAATAATAGTTACTATCGTACTACTTAGTGTCCTGCCCATTGTTAATTCAACTTACTGATCCGAATGCTTGTAGTGGGTAACTTTTTTTTATCCACGGACTAGCTGGTGCCCGCGACTTCGTCTGCGTTCTGGATGAAAGGTTATGTCCTTTCTGGTGTCCCAGACAACGTGTATGCAAAATTTCATGGTGATCGGTTCAGTAGAATTTGCGTGAAAAAGTTACAAACATCCATACATACATCCATACAAACTTTCGCATTTATAATATTAGTAGGATCTCGTCATTCCTGGGGGCCTAGGCAAGTGTGCTTTCGACAGTCGTTTACGCTACCCTACGCTACGCGACGCTAAGAGAAAATTTTGCGATTGGTGAAAATTTTATTTTGACGTTACAATAAAATCAATCACCAAGTTTTCTCTTAGCGTAGCGTAGCATAGCGTGGCGTAGACGACTGTAGAAAGCACACATGGCTACAGGCCGTGACTCGGTCTCGCAATGGAACCCCAAGCATAGCCCTCTCCATAGCTCGTTGAGCAACGTTGAGATTTCTTACAAGGCCTATTAAGTAGTTAGAGATAGATAATTTAATTGTCTTTTATCATCAATTGCAACACACATTTATAGAACTACCATTGAAAGTATTGTTGACAAAATTATACTAGACAATTGAAAAAAAAAAATTTAGTACTTACGACTTGTTGGACTCGATACGAAATTAACGTCTATGTGAAATCCCTCATATTCTATGGTATCATCAGAGTGGAACTTTAGCCAGACAGATGGACCTGATGAAGTGATTTGAGGTGGAAATGCCTTGCCGCAAACCTTCGCTAATAGTCTCGCGTAGCCATGAAGTCCGTCCCGAATCTGAAATTAATTTAACATTTTGGATTTTGGATTGAGTGGGAGTTCTAATTCTAATTAGAAAATATCATCATAAGTAAGGAAATAAGCAATCTTTGAAACACATGCAAAGACCGTCATTGGAAAGAGGTACATATCTAGTATAAGACCATCCAGCCACATTCTCTTACAATACCATGGTTTGCTAATGCGGCGCTTGACAGATGTGACGAGCTATGAGACTACGTTCTGGACAAATTTTGGACACATGGCGACAAGTCCTTAAAGGAAAAGCCTCAAAATAAAGATTAAAAAAAAATGGATACATGTTGCTAAAAGTGGCAACGCCGAATTGTGCTGAGTGCAACATTGCGGAAAACATTTACCATATTTTAAAAGAATGTGTTTGGAACGAGAGGGTGCATAGGCTAGGTTCCAGTGGGCAATTTGTGTCGCAAGTAAACCTGAACAGCGCCCTGGAATTCCCGTTATCCGATTATGCCACGGAACTGTACAATATTTACTACTCTGGAGTTGTGATAAGTTATAATTAAGTAAAGTAAGTATGTATTTATGTATGTATTTCTGTGTTAGGTTTTTAATTCTTGTACCTACTTTTCTTTATTCTGGACAACTTAGGTGTACGCTAGAAACTCGACTGAGTTTATAGTGCACCTAACTGTGTACCATAATATAATGTTATTTTTGTGTGTAAATAAATAATATATATATATATAGTTACAATTTAATAATATAGTAATACGGCTTTTAAATAAAGGTTTTAAAAGACATAAACGGTCTGTGAACACAAATGTAAATCCTGCCTATCACAAGAGAAGAGCCATACCCCAGTAACAGGTTTGTGGAATGTCGTATGTGTATAAAAACTGTCAAAATACATCACAGTAGCAACAGACAATTGCTGAGTGGAATAGAGAAAAGCGATCCCGAACACAGACAGCTTGATGGAGGTTCAAACGATTCAATTATTGTGGCGGTAGCGCCAGATTTGTTTTAAAAATATATTTTTTTGTTGTTTTTTGAATAAAATGAATAAATTAAATACAGGAATATTTAGATGTTTGTTTTATCTAATTATTTTCGTACGCGCTGTAGTTCGTTTTTTGAAAATTCCACAGTAACCTAACATTTTTCCATGATAAAAAGTATCCTAAAATTAAATATGTTAATCGGTATCATCAATGAAAATAAAAATAAATAAAAAATAATAAAAAAAAGCAAAAATAAATAAATAAAAAGAGCAAAATAAATAATAAATAAATGAAAAATGAAAAAAAAAAAAACATAAATGAAAAGCGCTTTTAAATCGGTTAATCCATTTCTGAGATTGGCGTGCTCAAAAGCACAAAAATCTAAAAAATATTTTTTGACATCGTTAACAATATATACAAATTGTTTTTTGAAAAAATATTTAATGTACAGACACGGCTCGTTTAAGTTATTATTATATGTATAGAATAGTGGACATGCTATGCTCTTAATAAAATTACAGCTTTTTGCTCCATTCGACCTAATTTGCCATCTTATTGGATCCAAGAGGCTTCTAAGTGTTTCTTAACACTACGAAATGTTGGACGAGCACTCAATAGAACTGTTTACTCTCCCTTATGGACCTTTGTAACGCCAGCTACAGTAGAGTTGTCCACTCGACAATAAAGGAAATGGTGGTAGTATTCCTGAAGTATCTAACTTTTGTTATTTTTTTAAATTACTAGCTGACCCGGCAAACGTAATTTTGAAAAAAAAAACCCATGAAAAATGAAAAAAAAAATGGGGTCGGTTTGACAATAGGTCGTAAACTATTTTTTTTACCTCTAAGTGATAAGGGTGGCCCACGCCAATTTTTTTTTTTTTACTATTTAAGTATAAAAATGATAATAACATACTTACTTCTAAATAATCGTAAGCGCATTCGGCGTGGTACTCTATATGAAACATGTCCACAAACGTTAGCTGTATTACAGTTCCTTCTGTGCCTGAAAAAGATAACCGATTTTAATTGTCACATCAATAAAAATTAATTAAAGCTATTTGTGATTGAGAAGTTTCATATTGATAAAACCAAATAAAAATACTTCGATAAAATAAGTTAATCCCATTTTGTAAATGTGTGCAAAAATCTATAAAGGGAGATTGCTCCAAAGTTGGCGCGTGCAAGGGATAAAGTTTTACTCATCCGGACGTAAAAAGGCGGCACCTTATCCAAGTAATGCAGCTGAACTCAACATCTATTGCCAACAGCATGTTGGTAAAACAAATAAAAATACCTACTTATAAACATCGCGAATCTTCTTGGGCTCTGACCTTGAGCGGGTATCTTTCGTTTGCGCATGTAGAATTGCGAACAATACGGCGGGACTGCTTTCTCTCGTACAAATGCCATCATTGCGTCTCGCTCATTCCGTGGCTCCCTCATCTCCGCGTCGTAATACCTCACAAACAGTCCCATAATCGGTTTCTGCGCATATTTGGCACGTAATATCGTCAGAGCCCATGAAGATTCGCGACGATTATACCATACTACTTAAAACAAATAACTTACCATTTATAACTGTAACGCAGTCAGTTGAATTCAAGTAATAGTTGTTATTATTTTTTCCATGTGGGTGTGAGATATGTGTTTGATCTTTCCCACTAAATATGAAACCGTCACAATTGGCTTCGGTGTCTTCTTGTCTCTTCACTCTCTTTTGAATCCTTCTATATTTACTATGATATTTGCTTTCATCGTATTGTCTCATTCTTTTTCTATTCTCTACATAGAGCTTGTGCAATTTCAAATTTTCGTTCACAACATCATCATTCTCTGTATAAATATCATCAAATTTAATATTAGCTTTAAGCTTATTGTTAGTTTTTCTCACTTCATCAAAATCATCTACAACATTAGGTTCCTTATTCAAATTAGCATTACTATAAAAAACATCTCTCTTATCTTCATTATTATAATTAACTTTTTCATTAACATTAAATTTATCGTTAAAACTAACGTAATCTATATGATTATATACATTGGTCCTTCGGTTTCCCATATTTATGTATTGATCACGCAGCGTCAGCACGTGTTTGAGTTTGCGGCCATGATCAGCTGTTTGCTCCGACGCTGTACCGAAGATGGAACAAACTAGAACAAAGAAAAATACAAAAGTTATTACTAAGTCAACAGTATTCGACACGTTTGGGGGAAAACTCAAATTCAAATGTTGGTTTAACATTTCGTGTTCGCTAACTTTATTTTATGTGTTGCTTAAACGATGCGAAGTTTTATACCTATTATGTTATCATTATCTTTACAGATATAAGTATAACAAAGTTTAAGAGTTTGTTTGTTTGATTTTTTTATGTTTGGACGCACTTATTTCTGAAACTAGCAGTCGGATTTGGAGTTTATTTTTAATTTTTTGCAAACATAACATCACGCATTTAAGAGGCGAGAAAATTAAAAAGTTAGAAAGATCGCTAAGTGTTAACCAAGTTATTAGGTAAGTTGGCGGTTTATTCGCCATGTCATTATGGTCTGTTTCCACAGAATCAGATTTCTTTTAAAATAACCATTTCACCTATGGATAGAGTGGTTCTCGAGGAAGGTTTTAGTATATAATTTACAAAGTTACGCGGACGAAGTCGCGGGCAGCAGCTAGTATTATATAAATTTCTCATGTCACAGTGTTTGTAAGCTCCTCCGAAACGGCTTGAGCGATTTTAATGATTTTTTTTATGGGTGTTCTGTAGGTCTGAGAAAAGGTTTATACCTCTAACTATTTTATACCTCTAAGTGATAAAAGGGTTGCCCACCACAAAAATTTTTTTGGCAAACCAACGGGTCAGCTAGTATATAATATAATAAACAATAATAATAATATAATTTCATTAAATAATTCGATAATTTTGCGCCATCTTTTTATAAAGGAAATATAAAATTAAAAAAACTTTTAAATTGTTTTATAATAATTAAAATTACAATAAGAAACAAAAGTATGTTTGAACGCTTTGCGAATAAAGATAACGATCCTTTGAAGTCTCTAATAGATAGAGATTAGCGAGTATCCGTTTTGTTAAAGGAAGGAAGGATGCTTCCTCATCCCAGTTAATTTTCGCATTAGGATGTTAATGAAAAACTTTGAATAGAGAGGCTTAAGCGGGCCAACGAAAGGACTGTTCTCTACAAACTTCTTTGAAACAAGTTTCCGCCTCTTTGTTACATTAAGGGCTTCTTTCACCATCTCTATGTAGTGTCAAGTAGGCTAACCGCCATTTAAAGTCACCGGTAACACTAGACAAAAACTTAGCGTGCGTTCAACGCGCGTTGAGCGCTTGTCATCTGAACGTAGCCTAAGAAAGGCATTATTCAAGCCTAGGTAATTTAAATGAAATTGAAACAACACACACACACACACACACAAATCCCTCCCCCATAGTTTAGAATTAATAATTAGTACATAAATAATTTAGGTAATATATATAATTGTAATTTTTTTCATTTATTTTTTATTTTTTTACGTCTTACACAATAAAGCCCTGTAACTGGCAATGTAGCAGTAATACGGTATGTATTGTATATTATTTTGTTTTGCTGTAGGGTTTATGTTCAGAATAAAATAAAATAAAATAAAGATACTCGTAACATTTACTTGACAATTAGCGTTAATTAAAAAGTAACTAACTTAATCAACACTTTACTTGTAGTTGGTGAAAGAGGCCCTATGTCTTCCTATTAGTACCTACTTGGCTTCAAATAGTATAGATTGCTGAATGACATGGTTTAATGGATCGAAGTACTACAACTATGAAATTTGCGTTACAAATCAAAGCAATGCATAAATTAATCTACCAAATTCAAACAAAAGAATATTTATGTACACCTATATGTATAAACAAACCGCAGCGTAGTGTATTTTTTATACAGAGATCAATACCAATTCAATACATGGCACACATCTCTTTGGCGATAAAAATGGTCTTTTTTATCGCCGGATAGAACAAATCCCATTGGTCCCTTAGTTTTACCGCCGCTTGTACTGCACTAGAAACATGCATATAAAAACTAGTAAATATCTATTTCTAAAAATACCTATACGGTTTAGAATCAGCTTGAAGCAAATAGTTAAAGTTAATAAGGTAATAGTTTTTTTATTGCACTACTAATAGTAATGCAATAAAAAACACACACACACACACACACTCACACATTCACACCCTCACGAGCACACATCATGATTGTTATACGCAGCGAACTTAAATACAAGTCCTGGCACATAGACGCAAAATTGCCAGTTTATGTGTCTTTTATAAGGTGTACTTCGGAGAGTGTGATCAGGAGCATGCATGAGCTCATACCGCCTTCCCCTTTCTTCCATCGGACATACAGACGTACGGCTGGCTACCATCCTCATCTTGTCGAAATCCCTCCTTTTCGGACCAAGCGCTTTGAAACATCCTATATAATGCGCACTGCCAGGGTTTGGAACTCCCTGCCGGCGTCTGTATTTCCGAGCACATATAACCCTAATCTTTTCAAGGTTCGAGTGAATAGGCATCTTCTGGGTGAGCTCGTTCCATCTTAGGCCTCATCCTTGCCACATGGCTGGTTGTTGGCCAAGAGCAAACCACTTTCTGTCTTTCCGGTTTTAATACGAGTAAAACTTAATTCTAAATTTAAATTTAATATAGAAATACTGAGAAATACATTAAATTCATTATAATAAACATTATACACAATACAACGTGTGTAACACACACACACTCACACACACGTTTAATATTGCATATTGTAATACTTTACTGTAATATGTTAACTATACTTTATTACTTATGGTCATAAAATAAATATAATACATACATAAACAAGTAGAAAACGAATAAAAATATTATTACCTACATTATTACTAAAGTTTGTCACGACTTATCTCGTAACCCTTTTGCTGTCGAGGTGGAAAAGAGGAAGTTTTTTTTTATGAGAGATATCATAAATTATCGCTCGGAAGTGTGGAGGCGTGATATGGGCTTAAATGATCATAGCTCGTGTTGGTACTGCTGAAAAATATATCTTCTTGGATGGAATATTCACTTTCATAAATCTTTTTGTTATTGTGACTTTGAAGTCCTTACCTATATCAAAACATTAGTGGTTACACGCGACTTTGTGCGCGTATCTTCGTAAAATACTAAGTGCTTGCTTGCGACTTAGTCTGCGTTGAAAAATAAAAATTATAACGAATAAGTAACAAAATTTTTGAAAATTTCACACAAACCTAACATTTTTACAGGATAAAAAAGTATTCTATAGTTAATCCAATTAATAAACTATCTATGTGCCACATTTTATCAAAATTCGTTCAGCCGCTTCTCAGTTTAGCGTGTACAAAAGCTCGGACAAAAAGACAAATATTCTAATAAAACTTTCCATCAATCGGACGGTCATCATGCCTGCCTACCTTTTCATAAAAAAATTACTGTCATTTTTTATTAAAGTATATTATCATACTTATTATAATTACTTTTCAACCAAGTAATGGTGGGATAACAAACACATCATGAAAATCATCTGCAGAGCCTAAGGCCAACATTCAAAATATTCAAACAGAACTAAGTAGAAATTGTTAACTTTCTATTACGCTTTAATACTCTTTGGGTAACATATCAATTTAAGTTACATGTAAGTAACTTAAGTTAAAATTTACCTAGTGCATAATGAATAGCGCGAGCTTCCAGACACAGACTTTTAAACTTTGAAGGATGCTCCAGTCAATGTAAATTTTGTATATTGTAAAATTAAAAAATATAAAAAAAAATTTTTTTGTTGTAATAAAAAATATTTGTAAAATAAAAAAAAAAATATTACAAAGATAGAAGACTTGTTTTTTTGTATGTTTGTAATGAATATACTTAGTTACTCAAAAACTAATAGACCGATTTTAAAAATTTTTTCACCTATAGAAAGATATATATTATCAGCGAGTAACATAGACTATATTTTATAAAAATTACGGGGCGAAGTCGCGTGCAACAGCTAGTTTTATATGTATAGCTACGAAGTTCGTACGAAGCTATGAAGTACGAAGCTAAGTAGCTTCAACAATCACCTTATAGTATAAGTCCAAAAACAAGGTAGGTGTAATGTTAAAACAGAACACTAATTGAAGTAAAGCTTCAGGCATTTTGAATATTTAAAAATAGTTAAAGTCTAATGTGGAAATTTCCCGACTTTAAAAAGTGACCGTTTGCTCAAATGAGCAATGAATAAATTAGCTGCAGACTCAGGGCGCTTCCCGTGGGAATGCTTCAGTCTAGGTTAGTGTTGAAACATGTGTCGACAGGTACAATTTTGTAAAACAATATTTATATTTCCCTATCCCTATCCCTTTCCAATTCCTCATCCTCAAACCTGCTGTAGCCGACAGCGCACTTCTTATAGCATCTGTGGCGTTGCTTGTATTATAGGTAACTAGTTGGTGCCCGCGACTTCGTCAGCGTTCTGGATGAAAGGTACCCCTATGTCCATTCTGGTGTCCTAGACAACGTGTATGCAAAATTTCATGGTGATCGGTACAGTAGTTTTTGCGTGAAAGAGTTACAAACATCCATACAAACTTTCGCATTTATAATATTAGTACAGATAGTTGCAACCTATTACATGTATCAAGTGGACCGTCAGCCTGTCTGCCGACTTTAACATAAAAAAAATACAAGGTCCGGTATCTAAGACAGGACTAGTCATGACCTATCTATATCCAGATTTCTGTTATACTTAAGTATATTAAAATTGTTCTCACATTAAACTTATATTGTATGTATTAGGTATTTGTGTTTCGAACTCTCTAAAAGTTTCTTCATTTCTTTCTTTCTTTATTTCTTTTTTAGGCCGGCCATACACGGGCAGCTCGAGCAGTTAGCCAGTGATCAATATAAACGGACCGCTCGAGAAGTCATAGTCAACTGCTTGAACTGCTGAAGCAGTTGTATCACTGCTCGACAAGTCTCGAACGAACGGCGCGCGCGATATGGAATGATGAGCGCGGACGGTGGTCACTGCGCGAGAGCAGTCGACAGCTCGAACAGTCAGTGTATGCCTGTGAGTGGTCGAGCAGTCGCTTGCTCGACCGCACGGTGAAATTTCACCCTCCTGCCGACCGCCCGAAGCAGTCAAAACTGCTCGACAGTTCCGTGTATGTGTGTAAGTAGACTGTAGTTAACTATGCGGTCGCAGCTTGAAGCATGGCCTGCCTAAAACTATATTTATTCTTAATTTTTGTATGAAATTCTAACTATACCGTCCGAGACCAATAAACACTATAGATTTGTATTTAATTAAGGAAGCATACGTTGAAAGTCAAACAGAGAATGAATTGGAATTAATTAAAAGCGGCCAGTGATAGCGCAAAAAGACAAAAAAACTCTGTGTGTTTGTTGGAATTGAGCCAACGTTGAAAAAAATGCGAGTACAGGAAATAAGTGTCATACCAGAATATTTTACGGTTTTTTAAATCATCGTTACGCCTGATACCGTTAAAATACAAACGGTAAAAAAACTGTTTTGATTTAGTATATGTTATTGTTCTGTATCTGCTGTGTCAGGCGCTTTTAATCATGAGATTCATATTCCACTACTGGGCATAAGTGAGAGGGAGTGAGAAAGTAAGATCTATAATAATAAGACATTAAGAAAGTAAAATCTGATATATAAATTGTCAGATTTTACAGGTATTCGTGTCAGATTAGTACTCCATGTAGCTGTCTGTTAAAAAATTATGGGAATTATAAATATTATCGATAAATTATTGAGTAAGTACATCACTATTTAGACTAGTTACTGCACCCGCCTTGGTTAAGGCGCATCATGGGTAAGTGGGAAGCCACACTTGTATACAAAATATAGTGTATTAATACATACGGCAAAGGCAATATTCCGATGGTGTGTTACTTTTTTAAGGATAAAACCTTACTTAACCTACCTTCTTATACCGTAGTGGTATATAATTATATAAAATCAACATTGATCAAGTAAGTAAGTCTTCACTTGACTACAGCTATCTGTGTAAAAAAAATTCATAGAGATTATAAATGTCGACAAGTTATTAAGCACATCACTATGTGGACCACTGAAACCGCTCTCGTTGAGACATATCACGGGGTGACTTTGTACCTACTTTAAAGAGACATGGTAAATGTGTGATACTTATAATAGGTACGACAAAAACAATTTTCAAGTGTATTCCGATACATTATAATTAGTTACTTATAGTATTCGTATATATTACAAGCTGAGAACAAAAATTTTTTTTGGGGTGGGCCACACTTATCTCTTAGGGGTATAAAAAATAGTTTACGACCTATTCTCAGACCTACCGAATATATAAAAAAAAAATCATAAAAATCAGTTAAACCGTTTCAGAGGAGTTTGGTTACAAACACAGTGACACGATAATTCTATATACATAAATAGATAGATGTAGGACGCATTATAGCATTCTATATGTCGTCGGCACATCGTAGAATTGGGCATATCATGATATTTCCTGGGTAGATCACATTTCTGTTAAAACTTAGAGGGTCGCCTCACTCCGCTCCGCTTCGCTCGGCTCCCCAAATTTATTTCCATGTAAACCTGTGTTAGGCTCCTCCTCGCTTTGCTTCGCTCCGCTCCTCGTCGCACCTATTTTTGACTTTTGGTGAAAGATTTTTGATTCCATACTTTACGATCTGCCCAATTCTACGATCTGCCCACGACATATACAAGTAATATCATCCTATACACATTCGGTCATATAAGCAGGCAAATGCAAATTTGCACTCTGCGTGACAGTGAGTGCAAATGCAAACGCACTTCTCCAAATTTCTATATGACAATATCACGGACTGAAAAGTAATTTTGACTTTTTGTTGATTTATTTTTGTCACAAAGAATCAATAAATAATAAATAAATATCTTCACGCATTCCACACAGCACCATCTAGTTCCACAGTAAGCAACTAATGCTTGTATTATGGATACCAGACAGTTGATATACTACATACATTACTTTTTTTTGTAAATACATACATATTATAAATACAAAACATCCATGACTCAGGTGCAAAAGTAAAATGTTAACACATAAACCCCAGGATTTTCCAACGTTAAAAAAAAGGGGTTACGAGCCACTAGACCAAACGTATCGTCTAATATATTTACTTAAAAAAAATCTCCAAGTACACAAGCACTATCTAAATCTCTATCAAAATCCAATTACGCGTATACCCATCTCAAACCAATCTATCTGTAAGTAGATTTTAATAAAACTCGGGAGTCGGGACCAACGCGGCTCCTGGCTCCGCGCCAGGGACGAGAACACAGCTGCCGCCATAAAACATTAATAATATACACTATTGGCGTCCCTAATTTTACACCTTGAGGACGATACACAAAATAAAACAATGTATTTAAAGGAAAACTAGCTTGCGCTTGGTTCAGCATAATTCTATAGCAACAAAAATCCGTACTAATATTATAAATGCGAAAGTTTGTATGGATGTTTGTAACTCTTTCACAGATGAAAGGTACTCTAAGTCCTTTCTGGTGTCCCAGACAACGTGTGTGCAAAATTTCGTGGTGTCGGTCCAGTAGTTTTTGCGTGAAAGAGTTACAAACATCCATACATCCATCCATACACAGTACATACATACAAACTTTCGCACAAAGATAATTGATTGGTCTCGCTGCGGTCGAGCGCAGCGAGACCAATCAGTTATCTATGCTTTCGCATCTATAATATTAGTACTGATGTAGCTTTCTATAGGTAAAAGAATTTTCAAAATCGGCCCAGTAGTTTTCGAGTATATTCATTACAAACATACAAATGTTCTCTTTTATATAGAATACTAGCTGGTGCTCGCGACTTCGTCCGCGTTCTGGATGAAAGGTACCTATGCTCTTTCTGGTGTCCCAGACAACGTGTATGCGAAATTTCATGGTGATCGGTTCAGTCGTTTTTGCGTGAATGCGTAACAAACAAACAAACTCACATTCACATTTATGATATTAAGTAAGAATGTAAACTTAAATAAAAAATATCACCTTTTAAATTAAAAAAGCAATAGGTTAAAATGAAAACACCATATTGTAATATATTTGTGTAGTTGTACAGCGTGCTTGTTGAGTTTTATTGCTTACCAGTGTTACACATATGACATTATATGTAAGAATAAAAATTGGAGGCGCACCTTAACCGCCGTATAAGAAATGTACAGTGAAGAATCTGTAAATCTCAGTTGTGTAATGAAGAAGCGACTCGGTCAATATTATATTCAACTAGCGACCCCTTCTGGATTTGCCCAGGAATCTTAATTGGGTTTTATTGTATATGTATATTGTATATATATGAAAATTCTGTGAAATATTATCTAACTGATGGTGAAAACCACATTAAAATCCTTTGCACGCTTTAGGAGGAGTAAGCAGCCATATAGATAGATGCGATCGCCTATTTATATGAACAAAATTATACTTATAAAGGGTCCTGCCGACATTGATAGGAAAAATAATGAAAAAAATTTGAATCATCGTAATTTATCCTTTGGGTACATTTTTTATTTTTTTATTTTTATTAGAAATGGGTTTGCTCTTGGCCAGCATTCAGCCGTGTAGCGAAGATGAGGTCTATGATGGAGCAAGCTCATCCAGAAGATGCCTGTTCACTCGAACCTTGAAAAGATTTGGGTTATATGTGATCGGAAACACAGACTACGGCAAGGAATTCCGAACTTAGGGCAGTACGCATTATAAAGTATAATAAAATAAATAATAAAGCAACAAAAAGTACACTTACTGCTTCATATCTGTGTACTGTGCTCCAACATAAGAACGTAGGCAAACTAAGCGCCTCTTGCGATATTAAATTTTATATTCCGCACAGCACAGCGCATCTAAAAATACGAGGGGCAATTTATTTCTCAGAGTATTCTTATGATGACAATAATATTCATTATTTTAATCTTTGACGTCATTAAGACGCTGCGGTCCATTCATGATGTTTCAACGAAAAATGAAAATGAGATTGAGTATATTGAATATACAAGTTCCATTTATTTCCATATAAACCTAACACGCTCCTCCTCGCTTTGCTTCGCTCCGCTCCTCGTCGCACCTATTTTTGACTTTTGGTAAAAGATTTTTGATTTCATACTTTACGACCAATTCTACGATCTTCCCACGACATATAGATCACTCGTCTTTGCGTGTAAACTTGAAAGTTTATATTTTTAGTACCTACTAATAAGTAGTACAATTCTTTTTTGCAAAAGGAAAAAACTTTACATTTTTGTACTAAGAGTTGTCAACAAAACTGAGGCCCTACTATCACCTCTTAAAACGATGCAAAAACGAGTGAGTAAACGAGATGGCGCAATACATGATGTAAGGCGACATCTCCCTCACTCAATCGTCTTTGCATCGCTTTAAGAGGTGATAGTACGGCCCCTGATATTAGGTACCTAAGTATTTTGATATTCGACAAAGTTTAGTAAGTCTTGTATAAAAAAGTTTGGCGTCTTTGTTACTCTACTTATTTATAAAACGCTTAGACTTTTGACTAGTTTTTTTTTGAATAAATTAAAACTTAATCATTCAGTGTTCACTGAAGCGATTCAATAATAAATTTCTTCATTGTGTAAAATTGTAATTATACGAGATTCATTAGCGGGACAATACATTTTAATTTGACGGCATTAAATGTACGCATGGTTGATTACAAAATTTAATTATTTTAGGTGAATGTAACAAATTTAATATAATATGTTACTTCTACTTACATACAAATATATATGAATATTTACACTAACATAATTGTCCAAGATTCTTTTTTTGTTTTATCTATTTTCTAACTGTTAATAAACATTTTTATTTTTAGTTTTTACTTGATTTTCTTTTGTAGGTTTTGCGTGAAAGAGTTACAAACATCCATACATACATACAAACTTTCGCATTTAGTCTACGAATAAATTATACATATATGTGTATGAAAATTTGTGAGAGCTTTATGCGATATATTTTTTGAATATTTTAGAATATCTGAAGTTTCAGAGATATTGCGCTATAGATCTACACAATATTATTTAAAAAAAGAACAATGTTGTTTTTCGGCGTGTTCGAATTGTGAAAATATAAATTTTATAATCGTTCGCAGCTAGGAGTAAACTCCAGTCGTGCTCCAGCTTACACATATTTTTTTTTTCATGTATTTATTTAAGATACACCAATACCACACTATTTATACATTTATACTATGTATAAAAGAAGATAAATGAAAGGTGACATTAGAGACAATGACTTTGAGTATGACAAAGATCGCAAACGTTCATCAGTAAGCGTTTGGCAAAATCCCTCCGCATTACGAGCAAAAAATATGAATTTAATCACCAACATTACAGTATAATGAAGTCACCTAATAACTTTGTCTTGGCTGGATTCCAGGAGCCACGTATGAAATTATCATCATTTTTGACTTGACCCACATTCTCCCGGTTATATTTTGTCTCTCAAATGAGACAACATTCGTCTCACCTAATATTGATTTCACGACAGACTCTCAAGTACAGAAACAAAGATAATTGATTGGTCTCGATTCGCTCGACTAGATAGAGCGCTATACAAAAGCGACAGCTTTTTTTTTATAAGAGATGGGTTAGCGCTTAGCCAACAACCAGCCATGTGGCAAGGATGAGGATGAGCTCCGCAGTGAGCTAATATTACTACGTATTCAATGTAGCTCCGTGAATGCGGCAACTTTTTATTGTAGTATGTGTAAAACATCGTCACTTTTTATCACTTTTTACACAGTTTTATTATATTTTTACACAGTTTCACTACGCAAACTGGCATTTTATTATGCTCAAAATTTAATAAAACATTCGGCACGTACACATCACAGACAGTTTGCAGTGTGTCTGGCTCGGGTACGCCGAATTCGGCGTAACATTCTTTGCCGCATTTTACAAGTACAACGGCTGTATCTAGTCGAGCGCAGCGAGACCAATCATTCATCTATGTACATAAAATTGTTTTGGAAGATTAACACTTACGTCATGTTTGATTCATCGCGTGAAATTAGTCTGGCTATAATAATTCTTTTATTGGTCTAGCTATAATATTAATTTTATCACGTCAATGCCGAACAAATTATTATTTCTACCTATAATAATATAAACGAATCTATGTCCCTATTATTTTTTTTGTCTTAAAAATCTTTCAAATCTTTCAAATTGACATAAAACGGCCATTTATTACGATTTTTGAGGTCATATGTTCTTGTGTCATTAGTTGATGGAAAAAAAGAAATATAGCTTCAGCAGACCTAGAATTTATGACCAAAAATATTTGCTCTAGAAAGATTATCCAGGGAGAAAACAGGGGAATACATTTGTATGGAAAAGTAAAAAAGTAAGTGTAAGTTAAAAACGATGTGCTTTAATAACGTGGGATAATATCACTGAAAACTGCAACATATTTAACTTTGCGAGCTCGTCAAGGATTAATTAACAATAATATTTAACAATAATTTAATTGATGTTTTGTTGCCTTTGAAGGCTCGAATGGACAAATTAATCATAAATAATTTGAAATGTGTTTAAATATTATACATGAGTTTTATTTGTATCACATCACTAGCTGGTGTCCGCGACTTCGTCTGCTTTAAAAAAGAAAATATATAAGTAACTAGCTGACCTCGTAAACGTTATTTGGCGAAAAAATAAAAAATAAAATTTTGGGGTGGACCACCCTTAACATTTAGGGGTATGAAAAATAGATGTTGGCCGATTCTCAGACCTACCCGAAAAGCACACAAAATTTCATCAGAATCGGTCCAGCCGTTTCGGAGGAGTTTAGCAACAAGCACTGCGACACGAGAATTTTATATATTAGAAAAATAACGCCCTGATGTCGTTCGTTGTGACGACAGTGGCGCCGCCACGCGACAGTGACGCCCAATTCTTTATATATTTTTAGACGATCACTCGAGAACAGTATTTTTTTTCTGGATGAACGGTACTCTATGTCCTTTCTCTGACAACGTGTATGCAAAATTTCACGATGATCGGTAGCTAAGCCGTGCAAAGGTAGCAAACAGACAGAGTTACTTTCGCATTTATAATACTAGCTGGTGCCCGCGACTTCGTCCACGTTCTGGATGAAAGGTACCCTATGTCCTTTCTGGTGTCTCAGAAAACGTGTATGCAAAGTTTCATGGTGATCGGTTCAGTAGTTTTTGCGTGAAAGTGTCCATACATCCATATAAACTTTCGCATTTATAATATTAGTACAGATTAGCATGCATTACTGTTACCATATTGGTTAAAATATTTGGATATTAAATATTACAAATAATATTTAAATTTTAATTAGAGTAAAGGCATGCATATTATTATTATTTTGCGAGCTAGTTTCGACCGGAAGTGGAAAGGGCAACGCTTACGCACATATGTTAGGTTACACGACCTACTTCCGTTTCAGTGACTCAAAATCTAAAGCTAGCTTTATTAATTACTGTTAATTTCGATATGATAATTTAAATATGTTACCAATTTTGTATTTATCATTAATTGGAAACATAGTAGTACCACGTCAAATGAGTAACCACTTAAGCGTCTTACAGTCAGTTGCACAAAGCTTCTTTAAAATTGGCATTAACTAACGAGTCCTTATCCCTAATGGGTACATTAACTTTAAAGACGTTTCACAAAACGATTGACGGCCCCTTTAAAGGTTCATTTAAAGGCGCTAATGTCGCTTTGTGCATTATTTTTCTCTTAAAGATAAAGATAAGGTCTTGTTTGGCACTTCTTTAGTTAAATTTTAATGGAGCATTAAAGTTGACGTTAATGTAGCTTTGTGCAACACTTTAATGATTCTTTAGGTTTTAAAGGCGACATTATAATTTAAAGAATCTTTCTGCAACTGGCTGTAAAGGAGACAAATTTTGACGTGAGAAATGGATTTAGTTTTGTATAGGAATGTGTACATTTTAATATTTAGATATAGACGAAGCCGCAGATACAGCTAGTTCAGTACAAATGAAAATAACGAAGGTAGTCAGGGGCAAAATGAAGAGACAAATATAAACGTGAACTGAATAAGCGTTTTTATACAAGCTATAATGTTCGATTTCACCTGCGAAATGGGTTTTGGGCGTATCCGACTCTCGATGTCAGATTATGTTGTATGGTCCAAGTGATGAAAGTCAAGCTAGAATGTTCTAGAAGCTAGATGTTTTGTCGATTTATTACTTCAGTTAGGTATATAGCAATTCAGTTAGTATATATATATACCTAACTGAATTATAAAGAGGAAATTCGCTTAATTTTTTAGATATGTTTTACTGCCTATTTATTTTTAGATTTTTAGTTTAGTTGTAATTTTTATACAATAAATAAATGTAATAATGGACATGAGCACTGAAATATAGTAGGTGTATGTATATATACAGTATTATATATAATGCCGTTAGTCAGTTTTAAAGTCTTACTAGTTAATATAGTACTTTAGTTTACGATTACGAATGAAGCAGCGCCATCTAGTGGTTAAAGTGTATCGCCGCTTCATTCCCATACAAATTGACTTACGCGTTGGACGCGTTTGATCGAGTGAAACTCGCCAGAAGATTATCAAAAGTTATCAAAATATATTACTTGGACCATTTTATTTTTCTAAAATGGAAGATTAATGACGTTTACCTGAACAATTTAATATCGTAATGTGCGATAACACACACATACACACATTAAGAGAGAAGTTCGTAATCCTTTATCGATTTTAGACTATTGTTTGTATTTTGTTTAGACAATTGAAATTTCTTTTCATACTTCATACTGTTTAATTCAAATATTTTAGACCAATGTTTTTGATTGATTGATTTTGATTTGATTTCAACATTCATTAGCACCCTCCGACCTGTCCATTGTTTGAAGGAATAATGAATAAAAAAATTTGCCATACGATAATATCTTCTTCTATTTTTTATATAGGTATATAAAATTCATGTGTCGCAGTGTTTGTTGCCAAGCTCCTCCGAAACGGCTGGACCGATTTTGATGAAATTTTGTGTGCTTATCGGGTAGGTCTGAGAATCGGCCAACATCTATTTTTCATACCCCTAAAGGTTAAGGGTGGTCCACTCCAAATTTTTTTTTTTTGGCAAAACGACGTTTGTCGGGTCAGCTAGTAATATATAAAATTCTCGTATCACAGTGTTTGTAACCAAACCCCAACGAATCGGCTTGACCGATTTTTATAAAAAAAATGTGTATATTCAGTAGGTCTGATAATAGGTCGTAAAGATTTTTGTTTTGATGTTTTGTAAAAACTTAAAAACTACTGGACCGATTTTGAAAAATCTTTCACCTATAGAAAACTACATAGATGTTACGCGGACAAAGTCGCGTCCAACAACTAGTTAACTTAATAATAACGACAAAGCGTTGAACGAAACAATTCGTTTTGTAGGCGTACATATCTTTGTAGTAATTAATAGAGAATAAATGATCTGAGAAATATCTATAGACATTAATGTTTCTGAATGATTTATGGTCTTTGTCTGTTTCTTTCGACTTCAGAGAGATTAACATTATAGCTGTCGTAGGCAGATCGTAGAATTGGGCAGATCGTAAAGTATGAAATCAAAAATCTTTCAACAAAAGTCAAAAATAGGTGCGACGAGGAGCGGAGTGAAGCAAAGCTAGGATGAGCGTGTTAGGTTTACATGGAAATAAATTTGGGGAGCCTAGCGAAGCGGAGCGGAGTGAGGCGACCCTCTCAGTTTTAACAGAAATATGATCTGCCCAGTAACATCATGTTATGCCCAATTCTACGATGTGCCGACGATATAGCCATTGTATTTATATGTACAGTCGGGGTAAGAAAAGGTTCGTCACCTCAAAGTCGACATTTGTTTGCACCAGGGCAATTATCAGTATGCCAAAATTTCATTTCAAACGTCTGACAGTTTTCTGCTTAGTGCTATAGTGTCAAAAGGTACTAACGGTCTAACTACAAAAGATTCAGTAAGCACTGTTCAAACACATGCTTAGTTAGACAAGCATTAAGCATTTAAGCATTGGTCAGCGAGCGTTTAAAATGTCCCTACCACAAAACCTTATTTAGCGCTTGTTTCGGTAGACAGTGTTAAAGTACGTGAATGTTATTGAATTATGGCAACCTTGGCAAACGTTCATTCAGTCACTCGCCCTGCATTCATGTCGTTTTCATTTTACGCAGATCTGATAGGCGTATAATGATGAATTTTGGTTTTCACAAGCTATTATTACGGACTATATTAATGATATCAGCAAATTATAAGATTGGAATAAGTAATAAATTACAACAAATACGTTAGATTATTTATAAAATTTCGTAATACCAAAAAATACTGAGCATAATGGAACGTAACTAACACTGACGTAATTGTCAAATGTGGTCAAATGTAAAGTTTGATTTCAATGATTTTGTATTGGTCTCGCTCGCTACGCTCGACTAGATAGAGGACTATACAACAACGACAGCTCCGTAAATGCGGCCGTTTTTTATTCTAGTGTGTTTAAGCAACAATTGTCAGTTGACATTGTGTACTAGTGTGCGTGAAGAATTGTGTTACCAGCTGCTAACTGTTACCCGAGTTAATGGGAAAAATATTTTATGCTGTGGTCTATTAGTTAATTAAGTTATAAATATAGCTCAGAAAATACTTAAAAATGAACAATAAATTAAAACGGAATGTATAAATATATTTATATATAGAAAAATGGAAAATATGTATTATATCAATGATTAGGCCTCATTTTTAATAGTTTTTTTTTATTTACATGTAATATTTACAAGTTATTATTAAAAAAAAGGGTTAATAAGGGTTGGCTTTAGAATCGTGTGGGAAGATTTTAGGGTATTGGAAGGTTAAATTAGTTAGAAATGGATGTTAATTTCATAAAAATATAGTTTTTATGGAAAGGAAATCAGTCTACAATTAATTTATAGTACAGTGAATATAGTCGTTTTTTTTGGTCAACTTTGCACTATCCTACCGATCCAATTTTTTTTTCTATAAGGTTTAGGATCACTTACAGAGTGTAAAATCACAAAATGCTGACAGATTCCGGTGACAGCATAGGCGCCATCTTGAAAAAACGTTTCTGGCCGATATCTCGGAAACTATGCACTTTAGGGCAAAAGTGATAGAGACCATTATTGTAGAGAATACTATTTCGCATCTTTTATTTCTTACGCATTTTTTTGTAAAACTCACCGCTTACGTTTTATGGCTCATTTAATTAACACATTTTTCTATCTCGGCCGATAACTCTTATAATATTGGATTAATCAATAAAATGCATCAATCCATTTTTAAAGATCAATCTATTCCCCACAACTTTTATTTGAAACTTTTTTTTAATGTCCATAGTTTTCAAGCTATCGGACGTTGAATGTAGAAATGCCGACGAGAAGAGGAACCATCGGATACAATTGGATTTCCGCCGCCTCCAAAACGCTCGAAACTTTGATATAATTTTTAATTTCTTTTTGTATTATTGTTTTCCTGACAATAAATTTTGAAAATATTTGTAAAAATAGTCCCCTTTCCGTTTCTTCCATTTTATTATGACATCTGAACGTAACATAATCAATCATAATTACTCACCACACCAGTTTTAAATGAAAGCACTAAATATAATAAAAAATAATAAAATAATAAAAAAATTAAAAAAATTCGTTACTATCTCAGGTAAGGAAATGAACTTTTCATTGTTAAGTACATCAACATTCGGGATATTTTTTCAATTGTATTTGTTGAATTTTTACCATTGTACTCTATGCATACCTTGAAAATTCAAACCTTGCACCTGGTAGTCCAACATTTAACGTCTTATAGCTCGAAAACTATGGACATTAAAAAAAAAAGTTTTAAATAAAAGTTGTGGGGAATAGATTGATCTTTAAAAATGGATTGATGCATTTTATTGATTAATCCAATATTATAAGAGTTATCGGCCGAGATAGAAAAATGTGTTAATTAAATGAGCCATAAAACGTAAGCGGTGAGTTTTACAAAAAAATGCGTAACAAATAAAAGATGCGAAATAGTATTCTCTACAATAATGGTCTCTATCACTTTTGCCCTAAAGTGCAGTTTCCGAGATATCGGCCAGAAACGTTTTTTCAAGATGGCGCCTGTGCTGTCACCGGAATCTGTCACCATTTTGTGATTTTATATTCAGTAAGTGATCCTAAACCATATAGAAAAAAAAATTGAATCGGTAGGATAGTGCAAAGTTAAATGTCTATATTCACTGGCCTATTTAATAAGATTTTAGAACATAACCTAAAATTGTTTACAATACAAAGAAATATGTACATACCAGTAATATAGAAGGCTTATAAAGTGTTTGGAAGTGAGATTATTTAACAATAGATGTTAGTTTTATAAAAATATTGTTTTTATGGTGAGGAAATTCATTAACAATTAATTTTATATAGATTTTAAAACATGACCTCAAATTGTTTGTATAGTACATCAATATTTACATACATGTTGTAGGTACAAGACATTTGTACTGGATGAAAACAAATAGGTTAGGTTCCGTAATGTTTATGACTCTGTGGCTCATTGGCTCTGTGGTTGAAGATTAAACTTGAAGTAAACACGTATGTAAAAAGTAGATACAACAAAATTAAATAAATGAAAACAGTTTTAAACAGTGAAAATTTATGTGTTGTACTGAATATGTGTGTTGTAATAATGTTTTTAAGTGATGCTGATGCTGATAGTTGCAACAAACCTGGTATGTACCTACATATTTATTTGTATTGTAAACAATTTTAGGTTATGTTCTAAAATATTATTAAATTAATTGTACTCATTTCCTTTCCATAAAAACTATATTTTTATAAAATTAACATCCATTTCTAACTAATTTAACCTTTAAATACCCTAAAATCTTCCCACACGATTCTAAATAATTCCCAATAACTAGGTTAGATAAATGAAATATGTTATATAATAAAATAAAATAAAAACAATAAATTCACATTATAAAAATCTCAAACATGGGGAAATTGATTCTTGTATACGCGGCAACACTGAATGGCGTTTTGGGTTCATATTATTTTATGTTGAAATTTCGAAATTATACGATACTTACTGATGGTATGTGATCCCAGTGTTCTTCTTATTTTTTGTGGTATTATTTTTACACAGTTTCACTACGCACCCGGGCATTTTAGTTTGAATTATGCCCAAAATTTAATAAAACATTCGGCATGTACACATGACAGACAGCTTGCAGTGTGACTGGGTGGTGACTAGCTCCGGTACGCCAAATTTTGCGTATAATTTTTTTCGCGTTTGACAATTACGACTGCTTTGTCTTGTCGAGTGAAGCGAGACCAATTTTTAGTCTATGTTTGATTTATTAAAATTGTTAAATAAAATTTTTATTTGAGGATCCACCTCTAGCATCACATGGTAGATCATCCTTTATTAAATAAATAATCTTGTTACCAAAGTTATATATTCGAATGGATTAATTCTCTCACGATGTATTCTATCTCAAAAATTATCCATGTAATCCATATCCTCCATGTCAATTAAATTTAAAATATCCATACTCATTTATAAAATCAAAAGAAATCTTTAATATTAACTATTAAGTATACGCAAAACCAAATTTGACACAATACGTCAGAGGAAGAGAGGCCGTTAACTAGATAGACACTCGTTAAACTAGCATATGGCGGTGGTTAAATTTAAATAATGCTCAAGCATTCTTAAACCCTAAACAATGCCAAGACACTCTTTTGTAGTAAAGTTTTTTTTTAACACTTGTTTTAAGCCTGATTAAAGTGTGTTTAATGTTTTTGTAGTAAGACCGTAAGAGTCTACGTCTTTGTTAAAGGAATGAATTTGAAAACTGACGAAGGTTTTCGTACTCCGACTTTACTTACTTATATATATTTTTTAACTTTCATGTTTGACAATAGAAAAGTTTTGTTAAACTTTAAGTTAAAGAAATTGACAAGAGATAAACAAGTTGGTTTTCTTATTCATCTTTCTTCAAAATAATTCACAAAAGGTAAATTCCTCTAAGAATATATATAACATATATGTACTCGACATTGTGATCCGAACTACCCGGCCTTTGTGAGTTAATAATAATTTGTATGATCGGCCAAGCATAATGGAGGCATGCATGCGTTCGTCACAGTGGGAGCAACTTACAGTATGTAAACATTATGTCATAGATGAATGATTGGTCTCGCTGTGCTCGAGTAGATACCGCCGTTGTACTTGTAAAATGCGGCAAAAAATACTACGCCGAATTCGGCGTACCCGAGCCAGTCACACTGCAAACTGTCTGTGATGTGTACGTGCCGAATGTTTTATTAAATTTTGAGCATAATAAAATGCCAGTTTGCGTAGTGAAACTGTGTAAAAATATAACAAAACAGTGTAAAAAGTGATAAAAAGTGACGATGTTTTACACACTACAATGAAAAACTTCCGCATTTACGGAGCTATCGTTTTTGTATAGTACTCTATCTAGTCGAGCGTAGCGAGACCAATGCAATAAAATCATTGCATTAATATTAATCATCGACTTACTTCAACTATGGAATTTGCGTCACAAATGAGGAGTGTCATTTCAAAAGGACTTATTTCCACTTATGAATAAAAATGAAGTAATGATTGGATTCCATTTTTCGTATTCGTTTGCACCTCTAGGTATACTAAATTATTTGTAACAATAATGTTTAATTCCTCTACATTTGACTTTCATTTCACGTGTCCAGAACAAATACGCTTATTTCCACGTAATTTGCTTACACCATCTAAGGCACAAAAGATTCTTATACAAACCGACTTAATTCCAATACATAATTCGATTTATTGAAAAAACAGGTAAGGTGGAAATAAGTCCTTTTGAAATGACACTCCTCAAATGACAAAGCGGCACATAAACAGAATCATCGGAGTCTTGTCTTCGCGCGTCAATGGTAAAAGGTAGTAAAGACCAAGTTCTACTATTGATTTTAAACTACAATGTGTTGACTTAAAGTCACGTTTTCTTTAAATGACCCATGTTTGGTTGGTTTTAAATGACAGATTCCAAAGTTCTTATTTTAACCATCATAATAAGACAGCATACTGTGTTCCTTATACTGTGACTGGAAATTCACCATAATAGGAAAAGATATATAAGTTATCCTTTTATAAAATGTTTTCTCCTTTCTATAAATAAGGTTTATTTGGGTTATGTGATGATATTAACGATCGAGAAAGAAGTTTTAGTATGTTTGCAGGCTGAACGAAATCTCTGTATAGGCACACATATACCTATAATTATATTCGTATAAAGTAAATAACTCATTTTCCTCGTACTTGTAAGCGGAGTACTCATGATGGGAAATTATTTTAAAAATATAAATATTTTTTAAAATAAGTTTTTCAAAATAAAAAAGGCAAAATTGAAATTAAAATCAAAAGTAGAAGATCCCGAGACTAGTCAGTCAAGTCATAATTTTTCTTTAGTTTTCCAAAACAGGTCCGTCTAGTCCAAAGCAGGCAAGTCCCACTACATGATTTATGGAACATTAAAAAGTGACATATGCGTAGAGCATGAACTGTCATTTAAAACCAACCAAACACATGTCATTTAAATCATGGTCTCGAGACTAATATTATATAATATATAATATTATAGATTATATCTATGATTGTAGTATTTCGATGACTAACAAGTAAAAGAAAGGCTCAGTCAATGATATTATAATATAAAAAATCATTGGGCTCAGTCACATGAGGTAATCATTCGTAATGAAAAAAAATATATCAACATAATATATTATCTTTCGTCTGTGCTCAGCTTTAGACCGTTGTGTGTAAAGAAAAATACCCCTTTCTAATTGTTGTTAAGTATCATAAATAAATAAATAAATATATTCACACATTCCACACAGCACCATCTAGTCCCAAAGTAAGCAACTTAATGCTTGTATTATGGATACCAAACAGTTGATATATTACATACAATACTTTTTTTTGTAAATACATACATATTATAAATACAAAACATCCATGACTCAGGTACAAAAGTAAATGTTAACACATAAACATTTGCCCCTATCGAGATTCGAACCCGCGATCGCTTGGTTAACAGCTAGGGTTACTAGCCACTAAACAGAACGTGTCATTAAAGGTTTTATATCCTCAATCGTAGGGCAGAAGTAGGATACCTAGACAGTTGACATGACAGGAATGAGTGGAAAATCTAAACCTTTGAGAAATTTAAGACCCAGAATCTGTTTGTCTGTTTACTTATTTGTTTTAAACTTTTGAAATAGAATATATCTGTTTATTTCTAGAACCTCAAACTGAAGGAAATCCGATCGCGGTCGAGTTGTGGCTGTTCTGTCGGTTTCTCCCCTCCTATTTTTATCTTAATAAGTTTTAGTCTTACTGAGATAAAAATAGGCTTATTCGGAGGGTAACAATATTGTCTATCGTGGACATTACGAAACAATTGGTTAACATTTTCGTAACTTAGAAAAAAGTGAACTCCTACATACATATTATACTGTAACTGTAACGCCACAGAGTACTTCATATTGTATCGTCACAGAGTACTTTATACTATAATTCCGTTGACATGAATAGCAAACGCTTACATAATGTACCTAGAACCTACCTAGAACTAGATCGCTAGTTCATGACCGGACACATAGAAACAACAAAACCCAACTATCTTTCTCGTAGGAGGGTCTATAGGCAAATTTTTAGACATCCAAAACATGTCAGTTGTTAAGTATTATAAATAAATGTTAGTAGCAAGCACCGGAAATAATGCTGGTCAGAAATTCAGCGAGTCAAAACTTGCGGGTCCAAAGGGTCCGAGGCCAAAGTATTGCCTATAGAAACGAGATTTAAAAAAACAATACAAAAAAACTTACCAAGTGCCGAAAACAGCACAAGTAGTGCCGGCGATGACATTGACCTTTCGGCCAGGTGGGCCGTCCGCCCGCATTCGTGGCAATCCTGGCAACACCATCTACACTAGCACACCATCGTTGCACACTTCACTAAAGTCACTAGGCTCAAAAGGACTTGAATCCAGAGCCAAAAAACACAAAAAAAAAAAATCAACACGAATCACTGAAACACTAGCTTCCACTTGGTATTTGTTGAAAATTTAACTCGAAGTTTTATCACTGGTTGTAGAAATCTGTGAACAAAAATACAAAGCTTAGTAATGTCAGGGCACAATGAGTTAAACAGTCAATTGGGTATTTCGTCTGGTGGCGGTAACCACGGCCTTACATAAATCCACCATGTTTTTTTTTTCTTCATGTTTTCGGTGAGGGAGTAAGTGATGCTGATACCTTTTTCTTAATCCTACTGTTGTCGGTAGCGAACTTGCAGCCAACGAAATAGTATATCTCTGCGAGCATTGCAACCCCTTGTGATAAAGGCGACGATAGTCACCTTTTTTTTTAAATGAAGGTTACTTGCCTAATGTTATTAATTTAAATTAACAGATGTCTCTGACGCGAGGGCGACATCTGGTAAGAACTTACGTAATGTTACTAATTTAAATAAACAGATGTCTCAGACGCGAGATATTTTTATATGTAGGTTTTTATAAGTTGTATTATTAATACAACGTTACAAGTTACGCGGGCAAAGTCGCATGCAACAGCTAGTTATTAATATTTCTAATGCATACATAAAGGTAGAGACAAATTCAGAAATGCGAGTCTGAGATTGGAAGTCTGTGTATGTCGTGCCGACGACAGCTGACAGTTTTCCATCCATTACTTAGGTCATGATTGTTGGTATAATATCTCCTTGTGTAAGTACATAATAGATTATTTAAATTTAGTACATTAGCCTCTGCCCTAAAACCCAAATTTATTAAAAAGAGTACATACCGCACCCAATAAAGTTTATATAAGATTTTACGTATTTGCTTTAAGCTTCGAACCCTTTTAAAGCTCAAGTAAGATTAAATGGTTTCGCTATACAAATTCAATAAAATATTCTAAATTCATGGAAAGCCTTTGAAATGTTTCCGAGTTAATTATTAATTTTTGTTTGGGATTCCATATAAAATGTTGTTACTACACTGGAATATTAACAAAAATGAATAAATTTGAAAGATTTATACTTATTAACATGTTGCAAAACCAAAAAACAGATTTCATGTGTTTGTAAGTATAATTTCTTGACACTAATACAAAGAGATCCAATTTCGTTAAACCCACAAAACTTGACCTCTTTTAGGGAAAATTTAATGAAAAATCAGTTGAGTTCTTAAGGCGTGAAAGCGCTACAAACAAACTTACTTTCGCATTTATAATTTTAATTGGGATTTAGTTTTAGTCATACAATTTTATTTTGATTCAAACATTTTTGATTATTGAAATATCTACGAACCTTCTGAGATCTCAAACAAAGATAAGTTAAAATATCTTATCGCCTAGCTTACATTGTACGACGGCATTATTTAGTAACACTCTCTTTGTATACTTAAACTTCGCAAACATTTAAATTTTCTTTATTAGCATTCAAACATTCTAAATATGCGTGAAACTCCATAAAACTTATCTCCCTGCTACACTTCCCCCTTTGCGTACATTATAAGTACTAATTTGCATTTTAACACAGTTTTATTAAAGGCTGTAACTTTGCATTATACACTAAATTGTTTAAGCTTCATTTAATAGATAGAGTAGTCTTCTTCATTGCTGAAGGTCGTGAAATGCCATGGTGACATCGACCACCAGCTTTCCATTCCTAAGCCTTCGCAACTGTAAAACACAACTTAGTCTGTCCATCGGCTAGGAAACCGGTCACGAGATCACTTGCCATCCACTCTTCCATCCACCACCAGCTTCTCCAAGTTCTGGGCTTTGTGTTTTGGCTCAATTACTTCGGACTATGCGCCCAAAAATCTTAACATTTCGGTTTCTGCTTGGCTTGTTTCACGGATTTTTCTATTGAAATATTGAATACTAGTTCCACGTATTGAAACGTGTGAACGCGGTTTCATATGACCATTAATTAGGACTAGGCTCTAGGACTCTTTTTTTATGTTTACGTTAACAGACAGGCTGTGGGTCCACTTGATTGTAGGTATGCTCCAATTGCGCTCCAACCATAGAAAAGTAAGGGATGAGGAAGCTATAATATAATAATATAATATAATATAATAATAATATATTCACACATTACACACAGCACCATCTAGTTCCAAAGTAAGCAACTTAATGCTTGTGTTATGGATACCAGACAGTTGATATACTACATACATTACTTTTTTTTTCTAAATACATACATATTATAAATACTATGGGTTAAGAACGCCTATACATTTCTCTCGTTGCAATTTGAATGCTATCACCGGATTTGAACGCTTCGCCCGCCTATGAAACCAACGCTACGTAACCAGTTACGTGACAAGAATTGTTTTTCTTTCTACGATATCAGTTACTTACAATGTTTATCCTTACCACTCATCTAACGGGTCATTCCTACCATAAAGTGACATGTGAGCCCGCCTGCAACACTTTTATCATAAAAATCACACTCCACGACACTGTTACAAAATACAGGGAATCATGCGCTTTTAAGATATTAGTGCGAACTCTGGCGCATCTCCAAGAACATTCCGCTACGTCTAGACGATAATGTACCAATAATAAACAGCTTTATTGTTATGAACGTTTGAAGTTCTAACAGTTAGTCTAGACGTATATTTGTTTTCGCGATAGATTTTAGGATTTCCCATCCTACTTTAATGGGATCGCCATGGCATTATGGTAAGACAACTTTGTACCACAGCATACTTATTTCCTACAGAAGGCCGACGCCTTTGATGTTGGACGATACCGCCGCCTGTGTAGGTATTTAAAAATTACGGAAGGGTTGACACAAATTAAGTAATATAAAATGTGCTTAAGTACCTTTCTTCGTGGTGTGGAAATTGATGAAAGCTTAGTTCTTTATTTATGCGAGATAAAGATTTGCACGCACTTACAGCACATGCCGTATGCACCATTTTGATTTATATAATAAATTAAAATCTGAGAGACGCGATAGCCGAGGAATATTTATCCCAAGCTACTAAGAACGACGAAGTATGCAGCTTGGGCACGTCCCACTCGCGCCTCACCCCTCACGCCCCGCACTATTGCGCTGTCTAGACGTCTCCGTCGGCCTACTGTATGAAATAAGTATGCTGTGTTTGTACTATCTAATAAATAAAAAAAAAAAAGATCTCACATGTTTGTAAAATAAATAATTCTTAATTTGCACAAACACGTCGTGTCTACAAGATCTTAAGTCATATAATACACTATGTTCTACACTTCTACTCGACAAGGTTGAGCAAATATTTGTAATTAATTAGTGTTTTTACTCAATTGTAACTTTTCTTATTTTTCTTATAACTAACTAGCGACCCGCTCTCTGCTTCGCCCGGGATGCAACATTTTGGTATTTGCAATAAAACACTTCATTTTTTTTTCATAAACTTTCCATTTTCCTATTAACATTTAATTAAAACTCTTTATTGTGTTAGGCAAGAAACACAGCTAAGTTATTCAATAAGTCCACATAATCTATAATTGCTTTACTTAAAACTTATGTGTTAAGGCCAGGTTTGTCAAGCTAGTGCTCTAAACTTTATAATGAGATTTGAGAACTTCAAATTGAAATTTGAAATTTTATTTATAACCAATCAAATCTCTTATCTATACTAATATTATAAAGCTGAAGAGTTTGTTTGTTTGTTTGTTTGAACGCGCTAATCTCAGGAACTACTGGTTCGAATTGAAAAATTCTTTTTCTGTTGGATAGACCATTTATCGAGAAAGGCTTTAGGTTTTAGGCTATATAACATCACGTTGCGACTAATAGGAGCGAAGAAACAGTCGAAAATGTGGAAAAAACGGGGAAAATTATTCATCTTTGAGGGTTTCCGTTGCGTGCGCTGCGAAAACCGTTCGAGATACCCAAATGATTCCCAAAATAACTATTCCACGCGGACTAAGTCGCGAGCACCAGCTAGTTTCTTATTTTTCTCAAAAATAGGGTAACAAGATGACCTCGAACAACATCTCAAGAGGCTCTCACTTTTTCTATTATTATTTTTAAACACTCGATAGGAGTTTTCTCAAGTAGTAAACATTTGTATTGGGCATAAGTTCAGATTTGTGCGAATTCAACAAAACGCGTATCCCTTACCCGACTTTGAAGGCGGTTCTATCTTGAAATTTATTACAGAACCCGGCACTTGTGCGGGGCTATACATTCATAGTAGATAACCTCGAATGCTAAGCAATATTTCAACCAAAGTGTACCTAGGTTAAACAGAGAAACTCAGGTTCAAGAAAATTCAATTACCAAGCACGTTACCTTTGCATTCATTAAAAAAAATATCTATGTGTATCCGTACTATAATATTATAATTGCGAAAGTTTGTATGGATGTATGGATATTTGTAACTCTTTCACGCAAAAACTACTGAACCGATCACCATGAAATTTTGCATACACGTTGTCTGGGACACCAGAAAGGACATAGAGTACCTTTCATCCAGAACGCGGACGAGTCGCGGGTACCAGCTAGTTTACCACAGTGGAACACTCGCGTTACAGGTCATGCACATGCTGTCGTAATTACATACCTACATACTACAATTCCGAAGATATGTGCCTACTATCCCTAAGAAAGAGACGTACATATTCTTTTTAGTACAACCACCTAGTATGTTTTCCTGTGTCGTATTTTGCTCCAGTGCCCCACTCCAATCACTTTGCTTGAGGCAATAAAGTGGTTAGACGCTCTCTACACGCGCGGTAAATCACAATCGACGGTTGTAAATCTGCGCGCGCGTACATAAACAGCGAACGTGTGTCGCACCCTAATGTCGCAATGTCTTTACTTCTGGCTTTACGACTTGCCTTGTTAGGGTGACCATGATTTCAATGGACTGAATGTTAAATCTGTAATTTCCAAATCTTTCCAAAAGTAAATCTTTCCAAAGATTTAAAAAATATAAAAATAAATGGTCTCAATAAAACTCTTTGTTTTGGAGCCTTTTAAGCCTTTGACGTTTTAAATATTCGAAAACAAGCATTACACAAAGACAAATGAAGGATTAAAATGTTATTTGCATGTAATTATTTTATAAACTTTGAAACTTCAAGCTCTTTGAGCCCATGCTGGCTTTATTTATAGAGTTATAAGAGTTATTTGTCAATAGCGAATTTAATTTAAAATGCAACAGATAACCTTTTCGAATAAAATATTTCGCTTTTTTTACTATATTTTCCACGGAGCTTCATCTGCATGAAAAGTTAAAAATTAGCCACTCTGAAAGTGACAGCTAAAAAATTTTAGATGCAGAATGAGTAATTACGTAGATTACATAATGCTACATAGGAAAAAAAAGTGGCAAACTCTCATTGGTCGAAAATCTTTATTAGGGAAATCCTCTTGGATACCCGGCCCTCCTGGTGTAGGGGACACTGCGAGGTTATGCCGGATCCGTACCGGCTAAAACCCAACAACGGCGGGGTCGCGGGTACGTAGTGATATGATATCGGTGCCCCGCCACGGCTAACCAGCGCTGGGAGGTGTACGCTCCCTGTCGGAACCTCGGCGTACCCGAGGTGGAGGTATGCCGGCCATCTCAGGGGACCTTACGACGGGCGGCAGTCTAACACAGTGTGCCCTGCCACTACTAATGTATGCCGTTAAAATTGATGGCAAACCTGTGGATAATTAGCATTTTTTCTGACATTTCTAACTTTTAACTTTTAATTATGTCCTTCCAACATTCTGTTGTGTGGTTGCCTTAACACTGGCAGCTTTTGCACTGGCACAGACTTGATAAATTATAAATTAATGTGTGGATTATTTTGGGGGCTTAAGATCTTAAACAGCTTTAAGATTATTATTAATAATCGCCAGATTGCCTGGCGATTATTAATAATAATCTCAAATATAGGGTAAAATGTCAGGCGGCAGTAACCACTCTCTTGCAGATGACCATCGAGAAATAAAAGCATGTGTGCTGTTGTATTTCAGTGAGTAAGGAAAGTATGCCAGAGCCTATTTACCTATCCCTTATTTAATTATCTTGCAACATTTCTTTTTCTAGTTTTTTGTGAAAAAAATGTGAGAAGTCAAGTTAACCCCATTACTTATACTTAATACAAAGAAAATGTTTTTTTACTAGAGTGTTCGGAAAGCGTAAAACTTTTACAATAAAAAATTGTTCTTAGAGCTATCTCGGGCTATGGCGATGAGAGTGCCAATTTACGGTACAACACACACTGCCGTAACCGCCATACAACGATAAGTTCGTAATATTAAATTAATTTGAAAGCTTGGTGTAGGTGACAATATTTTGATTTGTAATTAGTCATGTAGCCAAAAAGGCTTGCAAGTTCAACATGAGTCTCGTGCAATAATTTTAGTGAATGCATAAATAAACGTACAGTCGGAACAGGAAATGTCGATTTTGGAGGTGACGAACTTTTTCTTAACCCGACTGTACCTAACTAATACAATTTATCTTAAAACGTTTTAAATCAGAATAAAACGTTCTTCATCATGAAAATGACACATACGTGTAATTTGAAAATTGAATTGACAATCGCACAAATTGACTTCAATTTATTCTATGTAAGGATTAGGAGGGATAGAAAAACAAGCTCTGGTGGCATCTCTTACTAACTTACTGAAATATAAAAGCACATATACTTTTATTTCACTGCACTTTTTTATATATTTTTTATAAGCCAGTTAATTTGTTGAACATAACATAACATAAACATATACACTCGTTCATTAAACTAAATACAATATATTTTTTAGGTGATTGATATAAAAAAATATAATACGGAATAAATTCAAGTAAAATATCAGCGCGGCAAACAGATCGGCAGTGTGTCACGAATGGGAAAGATTTCCTGTTTAAAGTTTAAGACAGTAAATTTATTGTTTGCTATTTGTTGAGTTCAAAGTTCAAAACTTCAAGTGATAATAATTAAACTGAATAATTTTATGGACTATGCGCACCTTTTTTTAAATAATTAAATATTAAATTGTTTTATTGCTGAACAAAATTTAATGTAACATTTCCATTAGGTGCTGTATGTATACATACTTCTTATCTATGGACAATTTCTAAATTTTAATATATTTATATTTTTAATTTTAGAACTTCATCCAAAAAGTGCACATGAGCACTGTCAATGTAGGATCTGAGTTAGAAAATGTAGGATCTAGAACTATCAAGCAGGATAGGTGAAGTTCATTTGAAATCTAGAGAAATAATTATGTAATGTTTTTTTCTATACCTGCTTATGTTACTTCTGTAGTTTATACTTCCGTATGGATTGTATGGATGTATGTATGGATGTTTGTAACTCTTTCACGCAAAAACTACTGAACCAATCACCATGAAATTTTGCATACACGTTGTCTAGGGTACCTTTCAGACATAGGGTCCAAAATGAATCAGCCTGTATATAGATGTTAACAAATTGTTATTGTTAACATAACAATAACAATGTGTTACTACCACGCCTTTGTGTAGCTTGTTTGGTTCAGAGGGAAGTATGTGAACACACAGACAGTCTTTGTTTTCGTACTATTCAATATTATTGTGGGCATTACAAAGCCAACCCTATTTATTCCAACTAGGAAACACATTTATATTGAAAAATCTAAAGCATCTGCGAATAAATAAGGCAGATAAGGAACGGGGACATTAGCAGCCCCTAAATTACTCCATGACGGCATCCGTCGCGGAGTTACGAAGGCATTTATATATGAAAAATATTTGAAGTTCCTTCTCCAGTTTCTTTAAGCCAATTTTGTATTTTTTATAGTCACTCTAGAATTCGTTAAGTATTTTTATACGAAGTAATGATGAAAAAAAAAATTGAGTTTACTCCGAACGATTATAAAATTTAAATTTTCACAATTCGATCACGCCGAAAGAAGAACATTGTTCTTTTTTGAAATAAAATTGTTTAAATGGCACAATATATCTGAAACTTCAGATATTCTAAGAACCTAACTATAACGCATTCGTGCTCGCATTCTTGTGAGAATTTTGATTTTACTCCCGTAAATTTTCATACCACTGGCCACACACCACGGGCTTATATTATGCAAATTGATTCTTAAGAAGTAAGCTCCAAAAAAAAAACAAATTTATCTTTACTCGTATATTCAACGTTCTATTGACCTAGAGATTTCAAAATAAAGTATTAAGAGGGCTGTAAATGCCCTTTAGTACCGAATGAAGAACTTCATAAAATGGACCTCAAAGTAGATCCTTATAATATTAGCACAGCATACTTATTTATTAGTATAGAAAAGAAAGTGTATTTTTTACAAGAACCTTAAAAATTAACTTGCACAAAATAATGACCAGAATTTTCGTTCAATGCTATTCAGGTTTCGTCCATTTGTTTTGTGGACGGTTTCTCTAGTCTAGTGATTGTACAAGTTATCCAATACAGCGCTAAATTAATGACCGACCCTCTTAAGCTACGGTAGATATTAAATTTTCATATAAAGACTCGTTTCGAAGCAATATTTTAACATGGATAATCGAAACAGCTTCTGTTATGAAAAGGAACTTCGGGTAAGTATTTCATTTCGATGCTGGTAAGTATTATTATAGCACCACACAACGTTATTATGAATGTCAAAGCTTGTGGAGGATGTTATTGTTACATGTTTGTTTATTAATATTAACAAAACTAGCGCTGTACTTGGTTTTTGAAAAATCCCACAAAACCCAACATTTTTCTGGGATAAATAGTATCATAGAAATAAGTTAATCCAGATAATCATTACTTCCTTATATAACGTAAAGAATAATTGTATAAATGAAATTCATAGATCAACGTGAGAGCAAATATTTATTGCTCGGTAAATTCACAATACAAAGAAATATAATTTACTGGTACTTACCTTAATGCACACTTCGCAACGACTCGTTCTTAACTAACTGCAAAAGCAGGAAAATGGCCGATATTACATATCGAAACAATGTCAATGTCACGGCAAGTTTGACATAAGATAGACTAATTCTCTACGTTCAGAAATGGTATTAAACAATAGAGTACTAAATATTAATGACAATCCGTTACACTTATTTATCCTTACATATTATAAAACAAAGTCCTCCGCCTAGTCTGTCTGTATGTTAGCGATAAACTCAAAAACTGCTGCACCGGTTTTTATGCTGTTTTCACCAATGGATAGAGTGGTTCTTGTGGAAGGTTTTAGTACCTATAAAAGTTACACGGGTGAAGTCGCGGGCAGCAGCTAGTACTAAATATTATGAAGAGGAAAGATTTGTTTGTTTGTTTGTTTGAATTGAATAGGCTCCGAAACTACTGGTCCGATTTGAAAAATTCTTTTACTGTTGGGAAGCTACATTATCAGCGAGTAACATAGGACATAGGCTTAATTTTATAGCGCACTTCCAATACATATTGCTTGTGTTATAGGCGACGGTAGCCACATACCATCAACCTGTCTGTCGACCTTAATATGAAAAAAAAAACAAATCTCCAACGAATAAAATGAAAATCAATTCGGTATACCTAACACCGATTTTTATTTCCGAGCTCTTATAACCCAAATTTTTTCAAAATTCGAATGAATAGGCATCTTCTGGGTGAACTCGCTCCATCATAGGCCTCATCTTAACTCATCTCAACCTAGCTGGTTGTTGGGCAAGAGCTAAAAAAAACACAGTCTGCACAAAGTTTTCGAACGATAATTCCGGTTAGAGAAGTTCAATTTAACTAATGCAAAAATCACACAAGTCCAGCTTAATCCGGGAACGTCCGGTTCATCCGGGTAATCTTGAAAAATGACTCCGGATAAATCCGGCATTCTTGTACGGTATAATATATATAGGTATAAGTAGTCGGCTATGCCCCCTGGAGTACAGTTTGAAACACAGAGGCTATAAAATGTGTTATGATTACACTCATATTGGACAGGATTCCCTTATTTTTTTCGCCATCTTGCTTTCGGAATTGCCTCTAGTCGGGATAAGCCCAGGGGAGGCATTTTCTGAGTGTTAAAAGCGTACTTTCGTCAGAAATATGGACCGCTTCATGTCACTTACGCTGATCTATGAATCCTGCCTATGCCCTAAATAGTTTTTGGCGAATCACAAAGACTAGCAATGACATGGAACTTTGCTTTCCGATGATGTCATTTAATAAATATCATCATCATCATCATCTCAGCCGCAGGACGTTCACTGCTGGACACAGGCCTCCTCTCATAATTTTCCAATAGGACTGGTCAGAAACAGCCTGGATCCACCGTTGACCCGCGGCCTTTATTAGGTCGTCTGTCCACCTTATGGGTGGACGTCCTACGCTGCTCTTGCTGGTCTGTGGCCTCCAGCATGTCCTGATGATGTTTCGTTACCGATTTATATAAAAATACTTAGGTTACTCGTACAGTAAAAAAGCAATTTCTTTTTCATTTTTCTAAAAACAATACAAACCAAAATTATTTAAAAAATACAATCTTGAAACAAATACATATATAAATACTAGCTGGTGCCCGCGACTTCGTTCGCGTTCTGGATGAAAGGTACCCTATGTCCTTTCTCAACGTGTATGCAAAATTTCATGGTGATCGGTTCGGTTCAGTCGGTTCAATCGGTCACGGTTTTTTGCGTGAAAGCGTAACAAACAAACAAACTTACATTCACATTTATGTAATATTCTGTGAAAATTTATCTAACTGACGGTGAAAACCAGATTAAGTTCCGTTGCGTGGTTTTAGCGTATACATATATATACAGTCTTACAGACGCGGTTAGAGACTATGGTATAGAAGATATTGTAGTAGCTAAGAATTAATTTCAATGTTGTTCCTAATTAATATTCTAGGCGTCAGACTCGGTACAAATTCTCTTTGAAATAAGAGAGATAGACAGGAGACGGGAAGTGTGTATACCGAAAACAAGGGACGCCGAGCAGGAAATTAAAACTCGCTCTGTTAAGGGCCGCGATTTACACAACCTATTACAGAGACCTCGAGTTTTAATTAAAATGTGATTATAACTGGTAGACAATACAATCAAAAGACAATAAGCAGCAGAAAGTTGTCGTGAGTGAAGCCAAACAGAACACTACACACTACTAAGTAAAGAATTTTTTTTTTATGAGATGGGGGGTTTTTTTTTTTTTATTTTCCTCCGGGGTTACCCCACCCCCACGGACCGTATATTTCAGTTTTTACAAGTTTAGATACAAAAATGACATTTTCTTATTATTAAAGGGGTCGGGGGGGGGGGGAGGTGTCACGTGTTCCCCTGCGAGGGTCAGGTACTTTTTTTATCTAAATATTCTATATTACATTTTTTTTCTTTTGCGTTAATCAATACAATTAAATTCTGTCAGTCTTTATTACTATCTATTGACAGAGATGGGTTAGCTCTTGGCCAACAACCAGCCATGTGGCAAGGATGAGGCCTAAGATGGAGCGAGCTCACCCAGAAGATGCCTATACATCGACTAATATAACGCCTGACATCTTTATTGCTAATACGACGGTGGCGCCGCCACCATTTTTTTTATATTTTTGTATATAAAATTTTTTTGTAAAAAAATGTCTTTAATTTGTTGAATTTGTCTCCGTCCTGAATAGCAGAATAACTATTAAAGGGGAAATATTTAAGAAAAGTGAAAAATTTAAGAAATTAAAATTTCTCATACATTATTGACTTTATGTCATTTTATGTGCGTTGAAAATTAAAAAAAATAAATAAAAGCAATGACCTTTTGTTGCTATAAGTCTATAACACTTTGACCAGCAGTAAGTTTTTTATTTTATTTTAGTTTATGTCATCTCAATTCATGATGTGTGCAAAATTTCATGATTTCATTATGAATAATTTTATGCAAAATTTCATGATGATCGGTTGAGTAGTTAAGACGTGAAATGGTATCAGACAGACAGACAGAATTACTTTCACATTCATAATATTAAGTATGAAAATATAAATAGTAAATACATATGGATTTGCAGGACATAAATGCATAAATTAACATTTATGTTTGACAACTGCCACAACCGACTTGTTACACTTGGCCTGTAACGTTTTAGTTAACTATGCAAACTATAAACAAACTATTGCCATAGATAATGTAGACTTTGCGCCACAAACAACCGGCTGCATACCTCGGAAATTGAAACACAAACTAATCTGGGTAGGCATTGAACATTGGAACCGGTTGGCAAAGTTTGCCATTAAGTTTGTTTATCGTTTGCCATTATTGGCTCTTCTAACTTGCTCTCACAAACATTGTGCATAACTTCTTTTGAGATTGCAATAAGGCTGTGGTTACAACGTCGATAAACTACTAGTACTGACCCGCAGTGGGGTAGTGTGGAGTAATTTAGACATGGGCGAAGTCGCATCAGCGAAGCCCTTTTCGTTCAGTATCTATTCGCAAGATCAATGGAGAGATTCTACCATATTTTTTGGAATGTAAAAGCAAATCCAAAACACATTCATGATACTGAAATATAAGTGCGCGAGGAATATTGAAATGCCTATTTTTTTTAAAAGTTTTTATTTTGTAATCTGCGTGATACCTATATAAGCTTGAAGTTTCTTTGTTGTTTGTCGAATTTATGTACCAAAAGCTAACCAAAAGTGAATTATGTGTTCAGCTCTAATTGGCTTGCACACTAGACCAAGATTTTGAACGATACGATTGGAGTGTTAAGTGTGCTAGGCTGTTGCTGTTTTATATATAAATAAATAAATAAATAAATAAAATTAAGAAAGAAATTAATAATTAAATGAAAGTGCACGCACTCTTTGGTTAACCTTTCGTTTTCCACATAGAAGTGGGGGAAAAAATTACAAATTTGCTGTAATAAATTAAGATTCGAAATTTAAGGCCAACTTGGTTGAAGATTTCCCTGAGGGTTTGCACTGTTGGCGAAATAATTTAAAATCGAAATTGGACCAAAAGCAAGCCACACACAACGCTGCAGAAGCTTTTGCAGGTACTTACGTGATTTATTGCATACTGTACATATAACATCTATTTCCATACTAATAGAAATCATAACAAAAATTTTTGTTTGACGCTTTAACTTCGTTACACGAGAAAAGTTTTTATTGTAATCCTGGAATTTTATACTTTATAGTATGCCCGGGATATGAAAATTTATGGGAGAAAATCAAAATGTCACATGTTACACGTTACTGGCTACAATATGCTTCAATACATATTTATATATAATATAATACATAACAATATATTATATTAATATGTTTTAATTATATTTATAAAATTATTTATTTATCGTTCGTAAGGAGTCGTAAAGACGGGAAGGATAATAGGGTGCATTCCCAGTAGTTCGGTTTTTTTTCCCAGTAGGATATTTATAAATAATTAAGTTAATCTCTTCCATTTTGCATAGAAATACGAAGCCGTCAGAAAATTAAAATTTATTGAAGGTACTCGTACTCGTACTTATTAAGCATACTCCACGCCGCCGTCTGTCGTCACTAAATTATTAATATTAATTACGGATTTTGTTTGAAATGACAATGTCTGAATATACCTAATGGGAACCTTTTTACAATAATAAACCTATTGTTTTATGTTTCTATTTATAAAAAAGCTATAATTAATTAAAAATTATTTATTTCTTTAGAAAAGAAGAGGTCATAGTCTTTCGAACATAGTCGGTCATAGTCTTCGAACTTTTTTTTATCATAGTCTTTCGAACACAGGATATGTTAAGAGTGTTTATCGTAACATTAGCGTGTAGACAACGGACCACCAATCTTATTTTGTTATATTATACACCTATTTTAACGTTGGATTAAATATCTCTTGGATATGGCAGTGTAGGGGCTACCGGCTAAAACCTAACGACTTACAGCGGGTTCATATAATCTACCATTCGTCACTGTTTACAAGTAACTACTCGTTTTCATTTTCCGACAACGGATTGTAACAAAGCGTTCCACAAGTTTTCTACAAGTAGATGAATATAGGAACGCGTCACCCTTACGACTCGTGGCTATAAGTACCGTTTGTAGGCAAAAACGATTCGTTGTTGGGATATAGGAACCGGCCCTTAGGCGGGGTCGCGAGGACGTTATAACACGACATCGGTGCCCCGTCACGGCTATCTAGCGCGGGAAGAGCTACGCTCCTTGTTAGAACCCTCCACTTTCGGGTACGCCTGCCTTGTCAGAACCTCGGCGTACCCCAGGTGGTAAGTGGAGGTACGCCGGCCTACTCGGGGGACCTTACGACGGGCGACAGTCTACCCCTAGGACTACCGTCCGGTCCCGATCAATGGGGAAGGTGATCGCTTGTGTTAGGTTTGCGGATTATAATTTCAAAAAACTTAATGTTAAAACTACATCCGTACTAATATTATAAATGCGAAAGTTTGTATGGATGGATGTATGGATGTTTGTAAGTGTTGTATATGTTTAATAGTTACATATACTGGTTAATAGTTATACATTAAGACACATTTTTTTAGTTAATTTTAAAAACCTTTCAACATAGAGGTGTTAGCTTTGAAAATTTGATGAGACTTACTTTGTAGTCGCTATAAAATAAATGGCACGAAACCTATTTTATTACCTCCACGTTTGCAACCATATGTGCAGAGCATAAAAATACCATAAATCTCATGCACGGAGTATCCAGCCGGCGTTTTATATATTAAAAAATCTCATTAAACTTTGATAGGTGCTTTCGTGATTTGTGGAGTCACCAATAATAGAGGAATAGCGTTTGTTGCGTAAGATATTTGCTACTAGTGATCCCGCCCTGGCTTCGCACGGATGCGTATTTTTTCTGCAAATTATATACACAAATTTCCTCGTTCTATTAGAGTAAACGCAAAGATAATGGATTGATCTCGCTGCGTTCGACTAGATAAAGCGCTATACAAAAGCAATAGCTCCGAAAATGTGGCAACTTTTTATTATAGTGTGTGTAAAAAATCGTCACTTTTTATCACTTTTTACCCAGTTTTATTATATTTTTACACAGTTTCACTCCGCAAACTGGTATTTTATTATGCCTAAAATTTAATAAAACATTCGGCACGTACACATCACAGACAGTTTGCAGTGTGATTGGCTCGGGTACGCCGAAATCGGCGTACTATTTTATGCCGCATTTTACAAGTACGACGGCGGTATCTAGTCGAGCGCAACGAGACCAATCATTTATCTATGAGTAAACGTATCAAAACCAGTCTCTCAGGCCGCCGCGACGCGATTGCTGAGGAAATTTAGGTGAACACTCTTTTGGGCCGCCCTTAAATGCCTTAGAGGTGAGTTGGTTACACGAGCAAGGGTTATTCCGAGAGTGTCAGGTGGGGAGCCTCCGACGTTGTGCCGCAGAGAAGTAATTACGGGATGTTTCAGAAATGCGCTTCTGTAAGTATGGGTTCTGTAAGTATTCTAAGAGGTAAGTATGGGCGTTCTATGCCGCTTTGGCCGGGAACGGCGGACATGGGGTCGTCCGCTGATATCACAACACCGGGCACTGCGCTGTCTCTTCACTGCGCGGAGGTCTAACTCCACGCCTAATTTAGATGGAGCCCGCAAGTGTGCGAGCCTCGTCTGGCGAGGGTAGAAGGTTGCATGTGTTAACCCCCGCCCGTAGATAGCCCGATAAAACCCCGTGGGTTTTCCGTGGGTTTAAGTCCCACATACATACCCCACCGATATCCCCATGATCGTTGGGGCTCTGGTTCGCAGATTTCTCTCACGCAAAAAGGGGCGCCCCAATCTCGATTCTCGATAAGTTGTTTCTATCAATAACTTTTGATGGGTTAGTATAATGTCCTCGCTTTAGTTGGCAACGTGCGTCGGGACAGTTCAAGGTGCGCGCATGTGCCGTGTGTCATGTTTTATTACTAAAAACAAATACGGCGTGGAGAACGCTAATGCTCCAGAAATGTCAGACGCGTTCGAGAATTGTAAAAATTTCCACGCGCCGTTTTTCGTTCGACTTCGACTTTATTTAAAAAAATCATTCATTCTTTGTTAATGTAAGTTTTTTAATGAAATATTATTGATATTGGACAATTGGCTGCATCTTGCATTTTGCATGCACGTTGTTCGGAATAAAGAAAATGGCATAGGCCATCTTTTGATCCAGAAAAAAAGTACAGTTCGCGAGGGATAAGCTAAAAATAAAAAAATGACTGCCTGACAAAAAAATATAAATAACTAGCTGGTGCCCGCGACTTCGTCCGCGTTGAAAAAGTAATATATCGCCTGATATCGTTAGTGCTATTATACTTAGCCAGTAGTTAGTTTCCTTAATTTTAGAAAATCCCTCGGGAGCAGTACTTTTTATCTGGATGAAAGGTACCCTATGTCCTTTCTGGTTTTCCAGACAACGTGTATGCAAAATTTCATGGTGATCGGTTCAGTAGTTTTTGCGTGAAAGAGTTACAAGTTACAGAGTTACATACATCCATACCTACAAACTTTCGCATTTATAATATTATAGTAGGTACAGAAGTACAGATAAAATTCGGACAAATATATTTTTTACACTATACCTACTTATTAGCTTTTTGATAGTAAACACGACAAAGTAATTTCTTTTCAAGTACTAATGGAAAATGTATGTTTTCTGGCACCCTTTGTATGAGGTGAAATAAAAATAGTTCCGTAAGTATAAAATCGAGTAAATTCTAGACAACAATGGATAAAAAATATTACGATACGTTTGGGAAGTGAAACGTCAAGTGGTAAGACAGATGAGCTTTGCGGAGGGGCTTCAATTACCTACGTATAAAGAAAAGTGAGTAGGTATAGGCTACGCCCACTACTAGACTATAGAATCTAATAAAAGCTTTGAGAAATGGTACAAATATTAATTCAATAATTATATTTTTTTATGTATTATGTAAATTATTGTCGTTTAGTATGGCTTTCAATTTGGAAGATTTAAAAAAAATAATACTAAATACTCAAATACTTACTCAAAAAGAACTCAAATTTAAATATCTAATATATCATATCCTTATTTAGTTTTACATGGCAAAAAAGATGACTCTAATTTATCTCTGACCCAAAAGATTAAAGAAAATTGTTCACAAAATTCAATCCCAAAAACAAATCATACTCATTGTACCATACATAATAATATCAAGTTGATAGAAAACAAGATAAGCGACGGTGATCTCAAAGGTGCCGCTCGTTTATTGTTCTCAAGCGACGTGATATCTCCAGAATCCCCAGACACTCTTCTAGCGCTACAGACCAAACACCCCCCAGCTCCAGCAAACCCTTACTTTTTGGACCCACCAACAGCAAACCAGGTTTGCTTGCAAATCAAGAATAGCGATGTAACCAATGCTATTTTGTCTTTTAAGACGGGTTCTGCAGCAGGCCTGGATGGACTTTCACCTCAACATTTAAAGGATTTAACATCTCATTCTGTGGGCAACGCAAGTGAAAACCTAACAGACTCCATTACAAAATTAATCAATTTCATGTATTTAGGAAAAGTTCATCACGACATTTTACCGATACTGTATGGTGCAAACCTTATCGCACTTACTAAAAAAGATGGAGGAGTGAGACCAATTGCTATTGGAACAACACTCCGACGTTTAGCCTCCAAAATTGCTGTTCGACATATTATATCAAAATTACAAACATCATTCGAACCTACTCAACTAGGCTTTGGTGTAAAGGGAGGTTGCGAGGCGGCAGTGCATGCTCTCCGCACTTTCCTTAACACGACAAAATTTGAAGTGTTACTAAAAATTGACGTAAAGAACGCTTTCAACTCCGTTAACAGGGATATCTTACTGTCAGAAATAAAATTAAACATTCCCGAAATATATAACTATTTACTTCATTGTTACGCGGATCCGTCTATGTTAATGTACCGATCACATGAGTTATCATCAGAAGTCGGATGTCAGCAAGGTGATCCTCTGGGGCCGGCAATATTTAGTTTAGCGATAAATCCGATTATACGAAATTTGGAATCAAAATTTAATATATGGTACCTTGACGATGGGACCTTAGGAGGTGATGCCAACACTGTGCTTTCAGATCTCTCTTCGATTGTGAAAAAATTCAAGTCCATCGGTTTGGAGCTAAATTTTAATAAATGCGAACTTTATATTCAAGATTCGCTTTTAAATATCGATCTTATTAAACATAAATTTAACCAACTTGCACCAAATATAAATATAGTTAATAAAAATACTCTTCACCTCCTAGGATCTCCCATTTTTGATGAATGCATACCAGAATATATTCAAAATTGTATTACAAAATTTCAAAATTATTCCCATCGCCTTCTAGAAATCAGTCCACATTTTGCATTTTCGATTATGAAATTTTGCCTTTTTGTTCCTAAATTAACTTATGTGTTACGCTGCTGTCCTCTTTGGAAATTTAAAAATCTTTTATTAAAAATAGACAATTTGCTCAAAAATATTTTAGAATCAGTTTTAAACGTACAACTAAACGAGCAGTCTTGGACTCAGGGATCTCTTCCCATCCGACACGGTGGGTTGGGGATTCGTAAAGTTTCCAGCGTGGCATTACCGGCTTTTTTATCATCAGTTCATGCCTCTTTGAATCTCGTAGGTAAAATCCTATGTTCAAACTGCGAAATTCAGGGCATGGACGATGCTAATAAGGCCTGGCTAATTGCTTGCCCCGGTCAAAATTCAGTGCTACTTCCAAATTCTCAACGGAGCTGGGACGATATAGTCTGCAAATTATCATCAGATTCCCTGCTCAGCCAGTGCTGCATTACGGGAAGAGCCAGACTCCTCGCTGCTAATACCAGGGAAGCAGGATTCTGGCTCCAAGCACATCCATCTGCAAGCACTGGTACTTTTTTGGATCCCACAACTTTTAGGATATCAGTTTGCCTCCGCCTAGGGGTCCCGGTCTGCGCCCCGCATCAATGTCCCTGTGGCAATATGGTCGACCGTCTTGGCCACCATGGACTGTTTTGTCAGAAAAGTGCTGGCCGCTTTTCGAGGCATGCTGCCTTAAACGACATCCTCCGCCGGTCTCTTGCATCAGCCAATGTACCAGCCATATTGGAGCCCGTGGGTGTATTGAGAAATGATGGTAAGAGACCGGATGGGATGTCTCTGATTCCATGGAGATTGGGTAGAGTGCTGGTGTGGGATGCTACCTGTGTAGACACACTAGCCCCTTCGCATCTCCATGGAACATCTACAAAGGTAGCAGCCGCAGCAGAGGCGGCTGAAAGGGGTAAAATCCTTAAATATAGTGGTCTCGGCGCGGAATATGTTTTTATTCCGTTCGGGGTTGAGACACTCGGTCCGTGGGGCCCTGAAGCAATGGGCCTCTTCAAAGACATTTCGAAGAGGCTTGTTGATGCGACGGGAGATCGGAGAGCTGGCGCTTTCCTCGGCCAACGTATTAGTTTGGCCATTCAACGAGGAAATGCTGCCAGCGTCCTCGGTACAATGCCGCGGGGTCCATTTTTGTATTGAATTTTGTTTTTAGGTATAATTTATTTAGTTATTAGTTTGTAAATATTGTAAATTCATATATAATAAATATAAACATAACTATATATCATTGAATATAATGGTACTGGCTGGTATGATTATATAGAGAAAAAAAAATTAAAAATCCATTTAATTTATACTTATACGCTGACTTTATATTATTTCTTTTAAAAGATTAAAATGCGACAACTTTCTTCTATCCTTAGAGAGGCGTGTAGTTAAAAATTCGCTTTGTTAAAACTTATAGAGAATTATGCAAAAATAAAGAAACTTCCCTCTGGGACTCTATAAAATTGTACGCATTTCTTAAAGCGAAGCTAAATTTCAAAGCATATATATGCAATAATAAAATACTTATTACTTTATTGCATACTAGCTGTTGCATGCGACCTAGTCCGTGTAACTGTATAAAATATAGCCTATGTTATTCGCTGATAATGTAGCTTTCTATAGGTGAAAGAATATATCCACAAAAAATTTATAAAAATCGGTCAAGCCTTTTCGGAGGAGTTTGGTTACAAACACTGTGACACGAGAATTTTATATATATGTCGTCGGCACATCGTAGAATTGGGCATATCACGATATTCCTGGGCAGATCATATTTCTGTTAAAACTGAGAGGGTCGCCTCACTCCGCTCCGCTTCGCTCGGCTCCCAAATTTCTTTCCATGTAAACCTAACATGCTCCTCGCTTTGCTTCGCTCTACTCCTTGTCGCACCTATTTTTGACTTTTTGAAGAAAAGAAGATTTCATACTTTACATGCAATTATATAAGGCTGGGTTGCACCATCTTACTTTAACAATAACGCCGCAACTTCAGTTAAAATAACGGTTAGGCTGAAAATGAGTTGCACCAGTTAACAAATAATCATAACTGGTTAACTGGTGCAACTCATTTTCGGCCTAAAACTCATTTTCGGCCGAAAATGAGTGCGAATTAACTGAAGTTGCGACGTTTGTTATTGTTAAAGTAAGATGGTGCAACCCAGCCTTAGATTGCACCCCAGCCCACAAAGAAGCTAAGTCGGTTTCAATGTCTCTAACCAATAAGTAAGTATATATACTTATAGTCAATCATTGAATTGACACTAAGTAGGTACTCGGAGACCCCCCATTTAACCCTTTTTCACTTATTCATAAGGTCTGCGAGGGAAAAAAGGACTCTTTATCCTCCGTTCGCAAGAGCCAACACTATAGCTAGGGGTGTATATCTACAATCTACATATATTTTTTGCTCGTCCTCACTCCTAAAGGATTTTTTCTGAAAGAGACTTAAGTTTCGTGCCATTAGCTCTTTTTATTAGTACCTATGTAGCTATAAAGGAATCTTTTTGCATTGATAGATACTGTAGTTTGAAAGACATTATCTATATATAATATACACTTGACTGCAAAGAAAAAGCGTCAGTTAGAAAATCTTCAATATCTTCAAAAGTAATTGACCTAGCTATATGAAATAAAAACTAAATTAAAGAACATTTTAATGTTCTTAAATATCAATATGTAATTATATTTATTACATATTATATTAATTACACATTGATAGTTATTAGTTCAGAAAATAATGTTCTCGGAACACCTTAACAATTTAACAGACAGGCAGACAGAGTTACTTTCACATTTATAATATTAGTATGGATATATCGAACAAAGGCTTACATTTTAGTGTTAACAAAAAGGCTAAATAGACAAGGTAGGTATATATATGTCATTCAAATGTGATTCCACTTAAAACTTGTTTACGTTTGCTTAATTTTAACTCAAAACACGAAAACAACTTTCGGGACACATATCACTAGGTCGTAAAACGGAGTGGTCAGCTTTAATAAAACTTTCTCATTTAATACGGTCTGAACTAGGGTTGTCACACTGAAAAGGAGTTATAGAAAGAACCGAAGCAAGTTCAAGACATTTTATTCAAATCAGGGCTCGTAGCCATGTGTGCTTTCTAATGTCGTTTACGCTACGCTATGCTAAGAAAAAACTTTGTGATTGGTTAAAATTTTATTTTGACGTTACAAAAACCAATCACGAAGCTTTCTCGTTTCACGCTCTTCGTTTCTGAAGTACGCAACGAAGCATTTGCATCTTGGCTACGCCCCCACTTAAGAAAGTAGGCATTCATTTGCCGGCACTAAGCACCCTAACATCAGCATTCCAAATGACAGAATAAGTTATGCGGCTGTTTTATCACACTGATCTTCTGTAACGGGTTGTTTACAGCCGGCAGTCGGGCTGCCTAATTCGTAGCAGCGAAACGCATTGTTCCTGCCTATCTATTAAATCTGAATCTTCATATTTCACCCCGCAGGACTTCCACTCACCAGGTGGACAGACCTGATAAGGGCTGTCCACCTGGTGAGTGGAAGTCTTATGGGGGAAATTATGGGGGAGGCTTACGTGATGATGATGATTATGATGATGGAAATAACATCAATTAATTTACAAGCAAATTTCCCGAGATAATTTTTCGCGCATGGCAACCCTAACGTCAACGGGCACACACGTCCCGATAGAGGGCTACTGCGTTCACCAAACTTGCGGTAACGGCACGCTTACACATTAGTAGTTTTGATGTAGAAATGGTTGGGTACATGCTAACAGTTATTTTGTATTATTTCAGAAGCCTGTTGGCGTCACCGTCACTTAACAAAGTTAAGTTTAATTTAGTTAACTTAACCACTGTTAGTGATGTTTAAGCGAGCTAGAAATAGGCCAGATATGACGTGGTACATCTTTGTGAGACCGGCTGCAAACATTTTGACTAACTTTGACCAAATTTTGGCGGAGCCTACAATCAAGTGCGCTGTCTGCCTGTCTGACGACCTTTATATATAAAAAAATATTAAAATTCTTTTATAAGCACGTGTAAAAAAGTAAGAAACGTAAAACAACTTATGTTTATATAAAAGCTTACTCCCAATTCAAGAAATGAATAAAAACAGCTGAAAAGTGAAGACTGCGCCATTTTGAAACTCGTTAGCCATTCAAAATGAAGGAGCGCAAATATATTTAACAGGCGTTCTATATCTGTATTTTATAAGTAATATAAAAATGTTACAGTTTTTCAAATTAATAATTACACTTATATTTTCAATCTTAACGTCCTATTTTAAGATCTGTTTTCCTTTAGGACAGTAAATTCTTTTACTTTTTTCCCATAAGTTATCATTTTTATCATAAAACTAGCTGGTGCCCGCGACTTCGTTCGCGTTGAAAAAGCAATATATCGCCTGACTATTACACTTAGCCAGTAGTTAGTTTCCTTAATTTTAGATTATTCCTCGGGAGCAGCATTTTTTTCTGGATGAAAAGTACCCTATGTCCTTTCTGCTGTCTCTAACAGCTTGTATGCAAATTTTCATTGAAATCCATTTAGTAGTTTTTGCGTGAAAGAGTTACAAACATCCATACATACATCCATACATCGAAACAAACTTTCGCATTTATAATATTTTTATCATAAAATAAAGTCGACTAATCAACTAATTAAATAAAGTAAATCAGGTTATTTTGAATGAATCTCAAAATATTCTCTAACATTCAAGGCGTTATTTGTAGAAACTGTGCCAAAACAAATTCAATGCAATTGACAGAGCGTCAAGACAGTCTGGTGTGTTAAAATTAATCACATACAAAATTAGGTTAATGTTTATTTGTTTAAAATTCCACCTTAAAACTGTGTGCATGTAGAGTTATTTTTAATCTATACTAATATTATAAAGCTGAAGAGTTTGTTTGTTTGAACGCGCTAATCTCAGGAACTACTGTTTCGAATTGAAAAATTCTTTTTGTGTTGGATAGATCATTTATCGCGGAAGGCTTTAGGCTATATAACATCACGTTCCGACTAATAGGAGCGAAGAAACAGTCTAAAATGTGGACAAAACGGGGAAAATTGCTTCCGTTGCGTGCGCTGCGAAAACTGTTCGAGATACCCAAATGATTCCCAAAAAAACTATTCCACGCGGACGAAGTCGCGAGCACAGCTAGTCGTTAAATAAATGTCGAAGATATTTTAATAATAATTTCTGCCTATGCTGTCTACTGATGGGATGTTAGCCTTTCTACATCAAATTTTATTACAGACTAGTGTAGTAAGCATGTATAGATTTCTATAGTGAAGCCAAGGAGACAACGCAAACAATGTAAACAAACCCGTCTTTCTTTCCTTTTCCTTCGCACGAAGCGGCCGGTGCTATCTGTTTCATGGTATGGGAAAACATCTTGACAACCCTATTTTTACAAGAGGAATCATCATGGATAGCCACCGGCCTGGGGACAGACCGGTGGGTTATATCGGACTCCCACCTCGAGGTGGTAGTGGGGAAGACCTACCGACTAAACCTCTTCCGCGTCACCAATAGACACCTAGTTAGGGGACTCTAAGGGAACTCATAAAAAATTTACACAATCATGTAATACTGATTGTGTGAGGTGTATTACATGAATTCGTTTAATACCTTTATGTAACGGACTGTACACTATGCAAGTGGGCGAGTTGTCTATTGAAATAATATGTAAAAATCAAACATGATTACTCATTTGGGCGAGATAAATTCCATTGAGCAGTCCATTAACTCGATTGTGTGTATCTTTTTTAAAAGATATTATTTGCCCATCGGGCGAGATAAATTTGGACGAGTATTCCATTTAGCGCTAGTTCAGACACGGCGAGAACCGCGCGATTTCCGTGCGTAAACCGCGCGGTTATGTCTGAACGATTACAAACCAACTCATACTCGTATAAATAAGACCTACGCGATTTCAGAATCGGATGGAAATCGCGCGGTTCCCGCCATGTCTGAACTAGCGCTAACTCATTCAGTTTTTATTAATTGATAATAATACACACACATCTTAAAATATTATTCAACAAAGCAGCGCTGAATTGGCAAAATTGTTTATTGTCAGCCGTTTAACATGAAACTACAAATAAATCTGCTCGTACAGTTACAGACAAAAGTGCTTATGACGAATAATAAAAACGGTCGTCAACGAGGCCGGCGCTCGTTATGGGGCAATAATAATGACCTTAACAAAAGACTGGCGACAGCGCGTTACGACCATAAATGTACATATTTTTCATCTTGAATGTCTCGTTAAGCTGTGCAAAGTATATTTCTGTTTAAGTAAGAAGACACAACGCTTTTCATTTAAAGGGTTCATTTTGAACCATGGATTACAAAATAAATGTAATTAATCATGTAATTATACGCTTTATCGAACTATGTGATTATGTATTTTGAGACAGGTCCTTTTTAGAAATATTTCTTTTACTATAAAAACAATATCGTGCACGACTGTATTTTAATCGACACAGACACATGAGTTATATTTTTAATGATATCTGAGTTTTTTTAACCCTTTTTGTTTCGTAGTAATAATAATTTAATTTTATTATAGCCCTGAGACCGCGTGGCCCGTCTGTGCTTTGTCCGAATGATCGGAATAGTTTACTCTATGCTTTTGATTAAGCCTTTTAATATGAAAATTTTAAACAAATTTAAAATTTAATATGACCATCCATGCGAAGCCGGGACCGGGTCGTTAGTATATATATATAGAAAAGAGATTCAGACAAGAATAAACGTTGTGCTCAATTCAAATCTTACCAATATTCCTCAAATGGTTAAATAAAATATTATAAAGCTGAAGAGTTTGTTTGTTTGTTTGTTTGAACGCGCTTATCTCAGGAACTACTGGTTCGAATTGAAAAATTCTTTTTCTGTTGGATAGATCATTTATCGAGGAAGACTTTAGGCTATATAACATCACGTTGCGACTAATAGGAGCGAAGAAACAGTCGAAAATGTGGAAAAAACGGGGAAAATTATATTCATCTTTGAGGGCTTCCGTTGCGTGCGCTGCGAAAACCGTTCGAGATACCCAAATGATTCCCAAAATAACTATTCCACGCGGACGAAGTCGCGAGCACAGCTAGTGGTTAAATAATAGTGTTGGTACGCAAAACACAATAAAATTAATGCCTTTCTTTTATGTAACATTAGTACAAAAAGAGGTCACTAGTGAGGTTAGTTTTTGCAGAAGCTTTTGGCAGTAGCAATATTTCGAGACGTATAGTAATTAGCTCATTGTTTTTCTCGGCGCGCAATGAGGGCAGGCAATGGGTTTTGAAACAATAATAATAAAGTAACAATATATTCTATAAAAAACTATCCAATACTCGCGACTTTGTTCGCGTGGACTTCATTTTATGAATGAACTAGCTGGCGCCCGCGACTCCGTCCGCGGGAAAAAAGTAGCCTATCCTGTGTCCCGTACGTCTAAATGTTTATCTACCAAGTTTCATGAAGGCGATCTTTCCACGTTTCTTACAAGCCTACTTGTAAGTACTATAATTGACGTAAGTATTGACGTAATTGACGTAAGTACTATAAGTACTATATACGTTTCTTGACGTTAATAACAGTTTTAATTTTCGTTAACATGTCATTTAGGTCCTTAGGGCTTTTACCTTAAGATTTATTAATGAATGTATATCAATTAAAACCGCGAGAGTATTCCCATTTGTAACTTAAACAGTGTAACTCGATCCCAGCGAACGCTCGTCATAAATATTTTGTCAAAATGGCGGCTCAAGATGGCGGCGCAAACATGGGCTCCTCTAATGGCGTCTAATTTGTTATACCTAAGTGACGAATTTCGTTAGAGCATTACGCGAATAATTTCAGATATGTATTCGAAGGTTGTGAATAAAATTTCAAAAATAATTTTCTTTTGATAACAAAATAACTAGTTTTTAACTAGCGACTTGCCTCCGGATTCGTACGCAAGCATTTTTTTGCAAATTCTATACAAAATCCTTATTCTTTTATCACTCTTTCTATTATTTAAACCGTAGATATAGATATAGATATAGATATAGATATAGATATAGATATAGATATAGATATAGATATAGATATAGATATAGATATAGATATAGATATAGACATTAAGACAGATAAAGTACATAACAAAATTAGGTTGAGAATTAGCACTACGCCTACTTATGACAATCCTGGAAATAAATGGGAATATAAAGCCTTTTAATCTCGAAGCTGAAAATTAAGAAAATTTTCAAGTGGAACATTTAATTCTGTATCTAAACAAACAACAGTGAAGTAAACCCGAACAAAATTGTTGATTATGCAAAACAATGTCCCCAGAAATTGCGGCTATTTAAGTCGACTGCGTGGTGCGAATGGAGGCGGCGTATTCCAAATTCAAATAGCGATAAAAGAGCGTAATCCTGAAGGTACACGTATGCTGTTGAAATTCATTAAGTAATGAATAGAAGAAGATATCTCAGAGTCTATTGCCCCATTACCTAGGCTTCATATACCTTATCCTATCGAGATTGGTAGCGCTTTTAATAAAACCTATAGCATAATGTTGCTAGGGCCTAGGCGACGGTACCCAGTTCTACTACGTTTTGCCTTTTTTTAGGAGGGGAAATGACTGTCCCCGTCGATGAGGGGAAGTGTGGGACTCTCGCCCGGTGAAGTGACTTATCACCGGGAATACCCACTAAAGGAAGTGACTTACCCCGGTTTCCACCATCAGCGGTGATGTATGGGTCCGAGATCACAGGGAGTGGACAGTCTGCCTGCCTATTTTACTTAAAAAAAGAACACTTCTACAAAGTTGACTCGCTATCAAAGGCACCGTACCCTTATTACGATCATTGCCGACTCCCCAACATTCATTCCGCCCTTGATGCTTATCGCTAATATATAAGTGCGTAATGCGAGAATTAGCCTTTAAAACGATTCTCTGTTTGCACACTTATATAATTAAAATAAATTGCTTCAAGTTTTGTAAATAACTTTTTTCATTAAATATATTTGTATATTCATAATAAGTTCATGCCGAGATATCGGCACCGGCTACATATTCATTCCCTTCGGTGTCGAATCTCTGGGTCCGTGGGGTCCCAACGCGCTTAAATTTTTTAACACCTTATCGAAACGTTTGGTCGACATAACCGGCGATTCTAAATCTGGCTATTACCTCGGTCAACAGATAAGTATTGCTATACAACGAGGTAATGCAGCCAGCATGCTTGGGACCCTGCCAAAGGGACCGATACTTTATAATATATAATGTGTAAATATATATACATAATTTAGAATTAGATTTTATTGTAAATAAGCTTATTTTTAGATTGTATTATATAATAAGTTAATAACTTTGATTTTGAATTTATTATTAAGACGAATCGTTATTAAAATCGTCGTTAATCGTTGATAAATTTATTTAGTATTTTGATTTTTTTGTATTATCAAAAATAGTATTACAAAAATTCCCAATCTATACTTAATATTATAAAGAGAGAAGATTTGTATTTTTGTATGTATTTTTGTGTACAAAAAATACTAAAAATCATAAAATTTTACTCCAGCGTACTAAGGCATGAATGCTCTTAAAAATAGCTGTAAAGAAATGTCAGAAGGGAATTGATTTGATTTACTGACCGATCCAATCAAATGTTAGGTTAAGTTGACTGTAAATTCTAGCTTTGTAACTACAGTTGAACCGAACTTTGGTGCACAGAAGTTTTCTAATACGGATCGAGTTGTTTTCAACCTCACTTCGGTAACTAAATTGTTTTCAATGAGACATTCTCTCTTTTAATTAATTAAAATAAAAAATTGCGAGACTGAATACCAGAAAATCTATACACAATACTTAATCTATACTTGTATACTAATATTATATAGAGAGAAGATTGTATTTTTGTATTAAAAAATACAAATTAAAAATTAGATTTTTGTCTTAATCTTTAATTTAATACAAAAATACAAATATTAAATATATAGGGTAAAGTTTAGCAAACTAAAACTATATTAGTTATTTGCAAAAGATTTTTGCGTTGTGAACAAATTTTTCCATCTTCTCTATACTATTTACTATTGCTATTATGAAGAAAGAACGTTTGTATGTCTGTAATGAATAAACTTAAAAACTACTGGACCTTTTTTAAAAAAATCGCTTAATATTAAGCACGAATGAGATAACCATACAAATCACTACTACGCTTGATGCTTGCTCATTTATTGTGGTTCAAAAGAAATTTATTTTACGTTCGAACTTTGTTAAAGCGCCCGAATGAAACTGAGACCACTGGACTCAGTTTATAAGAGCCACGCGCGGATAGTGAGTCACGTATCTTCCTTTTTTTAATTATTATATACTTATATTAATGATTGACTAGATACCGCGCTATCTAAAAACAATAGCACCGTGAATGCGGCAACTTTTTATTGTAAAACATCGTCACTTTTTACACAGTTTCATTATATTTTTACACAGTTTCACTACGCAAACTGGCATTTTATTATGCCCAAAATTTAATAAAACATTTAACACGTACACATCACACACAGCTTGCAGTGTGACTGGCTCGGGTATGCCGAATTCGGCGTAGTATTTGTTGCTGCATTTAGCAAGTACGACGGCGGTATCTAGTCGAGCGCAGCGAGATCAATTATTAATCTAAGATTATATCTAAGTTCATAGCAGTCCCCTGTACCAATGGTTACTTTATGCATTCGTAGTATGTTCTAGAAATGTTGCATACTTACTAGTAACAATTCTTCGCAATTTCTTATTCCATCTAAATGAACACATACAAATGTTGGTGTGGATGCCAAGAAACACATTATCTAGGCTTTATGAAAATTGGCGGTTCACCAGAATGTACTCGTACTAAAGAAGATTTCAAACAATAGTCCTATAGGTTACTTTAAACAATCCTTTTCTATACTTAGTTTAGTAAGATAGCCTGGGTTAAGTATTAGGACTTAGCAGAAGAGCGTTATTTTAGATTATTTTAGATATCTAAGCGTTAACTTAGATAATAATACAGTGCGTAATGGACTATAACACAAAAAAAAAATTCTAAGAAAAAAAAAGTAAATTACTGTCAAAAAGCCTGTCGTGTTACAGTAGTAAAAATATTCAACGAAAACTAATTTTGTTTTTAAACTTTTTAATTAACTTAAGTTCTGTACTGAAGTTTTAATAGGCTACTTTTATTAATTTTTTTCATACTTTTCACAATATTTAAGAAAAACGTTGCAATTTTATCTCCGAGAATTTACAAAAAATTGTTGTGCAATATTGCACCTTGATTCATAGCTTATTAGATTGCTATTATTTTGATAAAAATTGTGTTCAATCTGAAGTTAGTCCTAGTCTTAATGCCTTTAATAGTTTTAAAAGTTACAGGCAATAACTTAGATAACGATATGCGGAGTCATTTAGGACGATAGTCGATCATTTACGATAATTGAGGATATTTTTAAAGGATCCCCAATAATCCTATAAGGGACTCCGTTACGTGCCGAAATGGGAAAACGTGAGGGAAAAGGAAACTTCCATACCTTCTTGGGAAATGCTACATTATTATTATCTGCTTAGTGGCTATTTCTGTCTGCTAGAGTACCAGTATCACTTCGTCCATTGCTGAAATATTGTGATCGCCACGTAAACTAAAGCTCTCTACCAATACCTACCACGTTAAGAAACTGTAGTACTTTTTTGATAGAGGCATTCCTCACATCTTCACAAGCCATTGTGTGGCTTCCTAAGATGTGACTACGCTTGTGCATCAAAGGGCCGCACTCGCACAGGATATGCATCGGTGTTTCTTTGCCTCATGGCAGAAGCGACACTCTCCCGTACTAGCGAGACCCATTATTTTAAGGTGCCTATTGAGACGACAGTGCCCTGTTAGTGCCGTTGGGAAATGCTACGCCTCATTTCAAAGATATAAAATTACTAGCTGGTGCCCGCGACCTCGTCCGCGTTGAAAAAGCAATATATCGCCAAACATCGTTATTGCTATCATACTTAGCCAGAGATGATCTTTCGGGAGTAGTACTTTTTTTCTGGATGAAATGTAGTTATGTCCTTTCTGGTGTCCCTGACAACGTGTATGCAAAATTTCATGGTGATCGGTTTTTGCGTGAAAGAGTTACAAACATGAATACATACATCCATACATCCATACAAATTTTCGCATTTATAATATTAGTACGGAAGTACGGATATGGTTACTAACATCGTCAACTTTAACCATTTTAGATAGTTCTGTCATTCAGCTCAGCTCTGTCTGACTCCTTACGAACTATTATAAAATGAACAAACCAAAATTTAAATGTTCACAATTCGAACACGCCGAAAGAACAACATTGTTCTTTTTTTAAATAATATTGTGTAGATGGCGTAATATCTTTGAAACTTCAGAGATATTAAAAAAAATAAAAACGTACTCATTCATTTAACAATTTTAATATTACTCAGATAAATTTTCATCAGGCTTATAAATATGCAAATCGATATGTATGTGATGCATGTAATATTATACCCACATTTTTATCAACAGTAAAAATAAATATAATTTTTTGCCATTATTCAAATAATTGGTTATTGTAGTAGCCGATAACAAAAAAATTAAAACTGTTTTTCCACATTTCAAATAACATTTTTGATAGCCGAAACAATTAAATGAATGAGTGAAATTTAATATTCAAAACATAATTTTCTATTTGTATAAAAAATAAATAAAAGTAAAATATATCGAATACACTCAATTAGGCGGCGCTGTAGTAGCATTAGGTTGTGACGTACTAGTAGCATTTTATATTTTATTTACGGCTATATAACGAACTACTCAACCAACAAATCATATTAAACACCAATGCTATACTAGCGCCATTCTGGTCAGCTTTTAGTTTTAGCTTTTAGCTTGCCACTTTTTCAGTTTAACACCCATGTAAGTTGGTCTTTCTTTACCTCTACCCCCCATAGACTCTTCTAAGGCTCGCCACCACGCACGGTCTTCTGTTTTTTGCATCCAACCGCTTCCTGCTATTGCTCTAGGCACTGTGCGGTAATTTAATAGAAACACCTCCCGGTACTGAAAACACCTCCCAATGCCGGATATCTTTGAAGTTTTCACAACAACAAAACAATGTCTATAACCTTAAGGAGAACGCCAAATTGAAATTCGAAATAACAGGATTACTAATATAAATCAATGATTAATGCATTGGTCTCGCTACGCTCGACTAGATAGAGTACTATACAAAAACAATAGCTCCGTAAATGCGGAAATTTTTTATTGAAGTGTGTGTAAAACATCGTCACTTTTTATCACTTTTTACACAGTTTTATTATATTTTTACACAGTTTCACTACGCAAACTGGCATCTTATTATGCTCAAAATTTAATAAAACATTCGACACGTACACATCACAGACAGTTTGCAGTGTGACTGGCTCGGGTACGCTGAATTCGGCGTAGTATTTTTTGCCGCATTTTACAAGTGCAACGGCGGTATCTAGTAGAGCGCAGCGAGACCAATCATTCATCTATGACTAATAATATTAAAATGCAAGATCATTCACTCAAACATTTTGAATACTGTGCTTGCATAACGTAATACAGTAACGTAATTATAAAGTGCTTATCTTGAGTGAAATTTCACCGCAAGGAACTCGTACGCAACATAAATGTACCTACGCTAAATAGATTCAGTTATGTTAGGTTGGCACCGAGTGTCTAAGTAATGCTAAAAATAAACACAAAATTTAATATTAAACTCAACGAAGCCTGTAGAAGTAAATACATATTTTCTTCAAGTTAAAGTGACTTTGACTTATCTTCTCTGATGAGATTTTTCTAAGTTTTAAGTCTATTTAAAAGTGGGCTTCAAGCAGCGAGCGCTCTACTTACTTAAATTGTCAAAAAAAATTTTAAGGGAGCTACACACCTTCGGTTTTAACTGTACGATTTTACTGTACAAATAAATACTAAGGTGTTGTGAAATTATTATTTAAATGTACATTTTATTTAAATATAATCATATAAAACTGTACAGATAGAAATTAATTAAAACGGAGAATTAGTTTTTTTTTTACTTTGCAGATTTTTTGTAACCTAAGCCTTAATTAAAAATTAGATTACTCAAAAATCAAATGTCTGTAGGGTGAGTTGTAAACAAACATAAGTATATACAAAATCGGCTCAGCTATTATATTAATTAATAATTATATTAATATTGATTATTATTAATATAGATTTTAATTTAGTTTAACATTTATTTTAAATAACAAAAATATAGCAAGACAGCAGTGCACTTCCGTTACTGTTGAATTTCGCTCACACTGTTATCTTTGTTCAAGGTTTTGACAGGTGTCACTTTGAAGAAGGATAGTAAGGGTACCCACTTATCTAGTTATGTCATCAAACTCGACCGAAAACATTAAATATTATTATGGTAACTGGGGGACGTGGTCGTTCCCCGAAAACTTCGCTCAAGTTCTTACCATGAGTTTACAATGAGGGCACTCGCTAGCGAGAGCGTAAAACATTTACATGAAAAACTGTCAACAGTCAAATTAACAATTTTTCATATAAATATTTTACGCTCTCGCTTGCGAGTGCGGTCATTATAACTCATGGTAGAGAGGTACAGAAATGAGGAGATCCGTAGACGTATGAAAGTTACCGACAGTGGAGGGGATGGACCGACAAGCGCAGCTAAAGACGTCCACACTCAGAGCGGAGAGTCGACCTGATCAGGGCTTCTGATCGGTCCTGTTGAAAAATTATGGGGAGGCCTATATATGATGAATGAATGAGGGGAAGCTACCTTAAATCCTTAAGATGGCTCATTTTACATAAAGAAGACATTCCTTTATTTTTAAAAAGAAACAAAACTGCATTCAAAGATTTTCTAAGACTCGAACCAACTAAAATTAAAAAAAAAACAAACACTCGCTATTTTTTTACCCGGTCATAAAGCGGGTCGAACCCGGTCATAAAGGAATGGGAAAAATACGGAGAAGTCGATCCACCGAGGTGGTAAATTTTGGCCGATTCTTAGATGTACCCGATAGGCACACAAAATTTCATCAACATCGTTTCGGAGGAGTTTGGCAACAAACACTGGGACACGAGATTTTTATATATTAGAAGAAAGAGAGAAGATGTGTATGTTTTTGTAGTGAATAAACTCAAAAACTACTGGACCGATTTTAAAAATTCTTTCGCCTATAGAAAGCTACGTTATTAGCGGTTAACATAGGCTATATTTTATAAAGTTACGCGGACGAAGTCGCGTGCAACAGCTTGTAATATTATAAAGCCTAAATGGAGTTGGTTGTTTATTTGTGACGTTTTCACGCCTTAACTACTTGCCCGATCATCATAGCATTTTTTTATCCTAGTTCAGCTGTACTTGTAAAGAGTATTTACTCTATTTGAGTTAATGAGGTTTTATTATTCATAACTATTAGTAAACATTACTGTAAGAATTATTTTCACTCACCTATCATACGAGTAATATGTATCTCGATCTGAAATAAATAAAAAAGTTTTATTGTTATTAACATACGCTGCTTATAAACTAAAGGACCATAAACAAAAAAAAATCCAAAAATGTTTTTATTGCAAAAATACAATCACAATCCTTCATATTATATGTTGCAAAAAGACTTATAGTTGTTTTATTTCATATTTAGTATGTTTTGATCATTTTTTATATATTCAAAAGTAACTTATATGCTTATATCTAGTATTCAGTTTATTATAAAAGTACTTAAAACATTAAATTACACTTAAAAAGACGCTTCCATAGATGTATAATATGCATATATTTGATATATATTTAATAAGAAAAATAATAGACAAAAATAATTTAATTTTTTTCGATTAGCTCTCCTGTATAAAGTGTAATTTTGATTTGTGGTCCTCTAATTTATAAGCAGCGATTATGTTATTATTATTATTAATATTTATGACACGCTCCGCTTCTTCAATCCCAAAGTTAAAAGCATTACCTGACTCAAATTGCTTTTTGGACATAAAACGAGCTATAAAAGCGAAAATATTTTGTTGTCCGAAGAGATTTGAATTGTAATGCATTGTTATCGCGTTAACGGTTCGCTAGATCCGCCATTTTGGACCGCCATGTTTAATATCTTATCCGGTTTTAGTTAAAACCGGGCAGAGCCGGCTTCGGGGTAATGGATAAGAAATTTTACAATGTTTGTCATTTTACCAACAGGAAGTAAATATTTCATTACTATCCTTTATATATACTTTGATTACTATCCTATACTAACCATGGGCGTCGTAAGGAAGCTCAATGTCGCTCAACGAGCTATGGAAAAGGCTATGCTCGGGGTTACACTGCGAGATCGAATCAGAAATGAGGAGATCCGCAGACGTACGAAAGTTATCGACATAAGCCGCCGGATTAGTAAGTTGAAGTGGCAGTGGGCAGGGCATATAGTACGGAGAGCCGACGGCCGCTGGGGCCGGAAGGTTCTCGAGTGGAGGCCACGGACCAGCAAGCGCAGCGTAGGACATCCACCCACTGCTTTGGTCGTTATCTGCACCGTATAAAAAGGGAGGCGTCGCCGCGGTGCCACCACTGCGGCGACCTTGACGACACGGCCGAGCACACACTCCAAGTGTGCCCGGCCTGGAGTCCCCAGCGCCGGGAGCTGGAGGTGGCGCTGGGTGGTGGAGACGTCTCACTCTCAAGCATGGTTGAAGCCATGCTTGACAGTGAGACGACCTGGAGAGCGGTTGCCTCCTTCTGCGGTTCTATAATGTCGCAGAAGGAGGCAGCTGAGAGGGAGCGAGAGAAAGAGGCAGGTCTCGCTTCCCTCAGACGTAGGCGGTTGAGCAGGAGAATTTGAATGTCCCAGGGGACCTGCGCACATAGCTGGCTAGCTATGTGTGCCTGCACAAGGTCCCACCGTTGCTGGGTGTCTCCGGGCAATCCTCCGTTGGCGTTAGCCTAGCCAGTCGGCTAGGCTGCTCTGGGGTGGATCGGAGTTTGGTGCCTCGGCAGAACCCGGTCCACTCCGTTCACAGGGCAAGGAGGCACCGGGGAGTTTTAGTGGGTATTCCCAGTGCCGCTATGATCAGGTGCTGGGCGACCCCCACATATCCCTACCGTCTAGCCAGCGGTAGGGAATCTGTAAGCGGATTACTCCTCGTCAAAAAAAAAAAAAAGGACATCCACCCACAAGGTGGACAGACCTTGTGGATGAAGGTAGGTTAAAGGTACTTGACGCTAACACAAGCAACGCCTTAGAGGTTTCAAATGCGTTACATGTACCAACCTTGAAGGGGTTAGTATCATAATTACTAGATTTTCAAATGACCTAATTAGCATAAACACTGAATCTCAGTCTTTACGCTCTGTAGAAAGCCTTAGAAATGATTTAGTAGTAAAAGGACTAGTTATCAAAGTTATTAGACTAGATTTTAAAGTGAATATTAGGTAATATCACGATTGGAATCTGCGAAGCAAAGCCGGTGCATGTTGTTAGTGTATAATATGATAATTTTATCACATTTTGTTATTGAATTTCTAAAAAAACATTGAGATTTCTCTTAGGGACGTTTTCCTCAAAGAATTAGCATTCAGAACCAGCAAGAATATCTAATATTAGAAGTTAAAATATGGCTCGAAATTTGGTTGGAGGCAATGTAGCTTTCTATAGGTGTCAATAAGATCTTTTGCTTACACAAAAAAATTACAGATATTACTTACACAAGTTTTTTATTGCGATTCAAAATATTTTATATTTTTTGATGCACAAACCTAACATCAACGAGCATGTAATACACGCTTTAAAAAGTCGAGCCCTTTCACACGGTTTACATTGAAGATATAAAAATATTTTAAACTCATGTAAAATATTTAAAATGTTTCGAAGGGTTCAGTAATGTGAATGTACCACGTTTGGTTTTATCAGTTTTATTGGCGTCGCTCGTCCTACATTTCCTTATTTCTGGGACGGAAACTGTAAACCCCATTTTTATGCTCCCGCAGACCCTCCGTTACGTGTGTTCCAATTCAAAAGCTGTTAGCGGTTTTTAAAACCGTGACACTTAACAAAAAAATATAGGTACAGCAGACAAGAAAAGTGCTTTATTAGTTTCGATTACAAATTCCATTCATTTCAAAATTCGCTAAGGCTTAGATTTGAAATAGGTATTGATTACTGATTGACATAATTTGTCATCGCTAATAAAGTACATAAATATACAATTTACATAAAGTAGCCAAACGGAATAATTTGTATGTATGTATGGCAAAGGTAAATCTATTGATCGAGGCAATATCCAGCTCTAAAATTACCGTTTTTTGTTTAATTTTTTAAATATTTGTTAAAAATAGACTTAAAAAAGCTTATAAGAAACTTATAAAACGATATTTTAGTTTGATCTCTAATAATATTTCTGGAAGTTTGTTGTTAAATTAAATTAATAAAAAAGTTAAATTAAATAAAGTTGTTAAATAAAAAAAATAAAAATAAAATAAAACACCTAAGTGAGGAAGTGAATTCGCTACATCTTTATACTTGGAACACACATTGACAATCAGAAAGCCACCCAAACGTGCCGAAGACTACGACCATGACGGGCTTCAAAGGATAAGCCTCACAATATAACATGGTAATGAACCTTTTTGTTTCAAACTCATTTTTGCCGCCATATTTGTTGTAGGTATTATTCACGTTGATTCCTGGGTTAAGCAAATTTACATGAATGACTGAAAGGAATTGGAGAAATTGATCTTGTTTTCGTTACCTACATGAGAGCGTTTTTATTAATTTGAATTTGCATATAAGCCCGTGGTAAGAAAATTAATGGGAGTAAAATCAGAATTGTCACACGCGTTACGTTATGTTATGCGTTATAGTTACGTTCTATTTTTTTTAATATTTTAGAATATCTCTGAAGTTTCAGATATATTGCGCCATCTACACAATATTAGATATTTTTAAAAAGAACAATGTTCTTTTTTCGACGTGTTCGAATTGTGAAAATTTAAATTTTATAATCGTTCGTAAGGAGTAAACTCCAGTCGTGTGTCGGAGCGGAGCTGCACACGCAACGCAATTTTTTTTACTCGGCTTCTAAGGGTCAATTAGCGGCTTCTAAGTTTATTAAGGCCTTTCTCAAGAACTAGGCCATACAATGCAAAAATATTTTTTTTAAACCGACTCAGGTTTTAAATTCAGGTTTTTAAAGGTTTTTTATACATGTTAAAACCTATTATTCGTAGATTAAAATATAGATTTATTGTTATGTCTATTTTTTTTTTAATTAAAATATAGCTGATAATGTAATATTATAGCTTTCTATTGGTGAAAGAATTTATAGGTTAAATTTTTTGTGAACTTTTATCCATTACAAACAAACATACAAAAACCAATCTCAAAACTTTATTCCAGTTAAATTGTTAACAATTTCAAACTTTTAACATTATCTTTATTGGTACGAAAACACATACTTTATCGATGTTTAACAAATAAGTAAGTCTAGGAAACGTTACGGGCAACTGTCGCCTAAGATAAGGTCTTAAAATCAAAGTTTTACATTTCAAAGTAATTTGAAACATAACTTCTTCGGCGTTGAGTGCTTATTAGAATGGCAGGGCACAGAAAAAAATGTATAGAAGGAAATTTGTTTGAAAATCACCCTGAAAATGGTATCGGATCGGGATAACGAACTAATTATAAAGTTTCACGGGTTGCCGCGCTAACCTGTTCGAAATGTTTGCTACCACGCATTTGTACGGCGGGATTTTTTGTTCAAAAATATCATACGGACGGCTCAAATCCTAAATCTATACTAATTTTATAAAGCTGAAGAGTTTGTTTGTTTGTTTGTTTGAACGCGCTAATCTCAGGAACTACTGGTTCGAATTGAAAAATTCTTTTTGTGTTTGATAGATCATTTATCGAGGAAGGCTTTGGGCTATGTAACATCACGTTGCGACTAATAGGAGCGAAGAAACAGTCAAAAATGTGGAAAAAAACGGGGAAAATTGTTCATCTTTGAGGGCTTCCGTTGCGTGCGCTGCGAAAACCGTTCGAGATACCCAAATGATTCCCAAAATAACTATTCCACGCGGACGAAGTCGCGAGCATCAGCCAGTAAATAAATAAAATAAAAAAGCCTTTAATGCTGTTTTTGAAACTTTTTTCCATAGCTTCAAAATTTTTCATCCATCTATCACAGGTCGCATTACAGCCGGCCGCGGAGTATATTTTCAATGGTCGAAGTTGGTACCTAATATTATAAATGGAAAAGATTATAATACACTAGCTGTTTCACGCGACTTCGTCTGCGTAATGTTATAAAATATAACTTATGTTACTCGCTGATAATGTAGCTTTCTATAGATAAAAAAAATTTAAATTAGACCCAGTACTTTTTTAATTTTATTCATTACAAACATAAAAAAATGCAAAATATTCTCTCTTTATAATATTAGTAAAGATAAAGGGATAGTTTTGGATTAAAATAATACAAATAAGCATTTCATTGAAATTGATATAAAGACCTCGCCTTCCTTAATGCAGCATAACAAATTACAAGGCGTAACATTCGTACTGTTTAATCTCGCGGCTCGTTACAAAAACATATCTCCCAATAGTAAACGAAACAAAAAGTCTAATAAAACCCACATTCCGGATTCCGTACCCTTATTTGTACCGCATTAAAATTCAACAAAGTTAATCCGTGGAGATTTGGAAAGTTCACGCAACACTAAAATGCTGTTGTGAAACCGGAATTTACTTTAGAATTCTTCGGCGCAATTTCAAATATAACCGCAAAAGTAAATTTGTAACTGAATTTTTCTCAACAACCTTCTTTTGCGGTTGCCCAAGAGAAAATGTTGTTACATTCATACGGAGTTTTGATTTTGAAAACTGCACTGATATCTTTGTACACTTGTGTTGGTTTTACAAATTTTTTTTTGTTTAATTCCTTCCTTAATTTTCCGAGTTAAAAAACCATTTACCTTAACCTAACCCAACCAAAAGCATTATGGGATTAGTTTTTGTTGAAAAAAGGCTTCCATTGTTATATTATATATGGAAATTAAAACAGGCCAGCTTGAGATTGTGGGCGTTAAAATGGACGTATTATTTTGTCTTTACTTATAGTTAGTTTAATTTTATTTACTGAATGGAGAAACTCTTGAAAAACTATTTTATTAAAAAACCAAACCAGTTCAGTCATCAAATTCGATTGCACTTTCTTAATTGTAAATTTTCGTCAATGTCTGCAAAGCCGGCCACCATAAAAATGTCAATCGAAAGCAAAATACCTATATCAAAATTACACATAATACAGGCTGTCCTTAAACTCAACGTTATGGAATTTACATATTTTTTTAACGATTGTGGCAAAACAAATTTCAATGTATGGAAATATAAAAGTGTGGCAAATGAACAAATATGGCAAAACGACAATAAGCCCTTTATACCAGCTCTGGAAAAAAAGTCACTTGGTTAAGAGATAATCCAGGCACAGATGAATATTGGGAAAATTAGAAATTTCTAGGTTATTGTGATCACAAATTTTCAAATTACTTACCTATGCAGCTTATTTTTTTCTCTACTTACTTAGTCCTAAATAATGCTATGCTGATTGTCGTTTTGTTTTGTATTGTAATGCTATTGATTGTCTTCTTTTAGCCAACTCTAAAAATTCGCCTTTTTAGTAAAAGTACTTGTAAAAATGACCCATTTAATCATCATCATCATCATCATCCCAGCCGCAGGACGTCCACTGCTGGACATAGGCCTGCACCAAAACTTTCCAATAGGACCGGTCAGAAGCAGCCTGGATCCACCGTTGACCCCCGGCCTTTATTAGGTCGTATGTCCACCTTGTGGGTGGACGTCCTACGCTGCTCTTGCTGGTCCGTGGCCTCCACTCGAGAACCTTCCGGCCCCAGCGGCCGTCAGCTCTCCGTACTATATGCCCTGCCCACTGCCACTTCAACTTACTGATCCGCCGGCCTATCCCGGCAAATTTTTATACATCTACGGATCTTCTCATTTCTGATTCGATCTCGCAGTGTAACCCCGAGCATAGCCCTTTCCATAGCTCGTTGAGCGACATTGACATTTTTCAAAATGGTACAACAAATGTTATATAGTCTTTGCATTTCACGAAGGCGAGTGAGTTTTTCTTGTGGTTGAACGTGTACACGCACATTGCGATAGTGTGCGTGTCTGACGGAGCGGTAAGTTGCGAGCGAGTATTGTAGGATTCTATTTTTTTTATACTAACCATACCCTCTATCCCAACTCTAACCCACACTGTGACACATATACAGACAAGTGTTTATACTACAAGTAAATCCCGCTCGCCTTCGTGAAATGCAAGAACTATACTAATCTTTCAAAACCTAACTTAGATCTGGTTAGAAAATATACACAAACTATAAATTTAAATTTAAGAGACTTGGTCCGTGTCAAATAACTATTAAGCCAAGATAGCAATGATTGGCTGGGTTATCTATAACACGTAAAATCGGCGTCGATCGGGATTTGTTATACCGGCCAATTTAGAAAGACATCGGTTTGAATGCCATTTAAAACGAATAGAAGCTCAGAACTATCTGGTCCTTTAAGTATTACAAGTGGATCCTTGAGATGTAATAATTTTAATAAGCGCGTGGGTTTGTCAGTGGATTTTGTTTAATGAATTTATTTCGCAATAGTTCGTTTTTTAAATAAACACAAGAACATAAAATATTTTTGGTATAAAAAGTATCATATAGTTTAATTCAGGTACCTAATCATCAATACATCAATGAAAACCGCATTCAGATCGGTTAGTATAATTCACTAGCTGTTACACGCGACTTCATCCGTGTAACTTTATAAAATATAGCCTATGTTACTCGCTGATAATGTAGCTCTCTATAGATGAAAGAATTTTCAAAATCGGTCCAGTAGTTTTTGAGTTTATTCATTGCAATCATACAAATTTACTTTCTTCATAATATTAGTATGGATAAAACCGGCTTCAGTATGTTGTATGTAAAATTCTGCCCATAGTTTTTATTTGGTTAGAGCACTAGGACAGATTAGTACTAAATAAGTATATAATTTATATTTATCTCTCAAATTCCTACAAATACCTAAAGATACTCGTTCCACACCAGCGAGATAGACAATCACCATAATATCGTGCCTATTTTGTGTGTGATCAGCAGTGAACGTGTTAAAAATATTTTCAAATGCCACTTTTGAAGAAATATTTAAATACTAGCTGGTACCCGCGACTTTGTCCGCGTTGAAAAAGCAATATATCGCTTGACATCGTTATTGCTATTATACTTAGCCAGGAGTTAGTTTCCATAATTTTAGATATTCCCTCTGGAGCAGTACTTTTTTTCTGGATGAAAGGTACCTATAGGTACCCTATGTCCTTTCTGGTGTCCCAGACAACTTGTATGCAAAATTTCATGGTGATCGGTTCAGTAGTTTTTGCGTGAAAGAGTTACAAACATCCATACATACATCCATACATCCATACAAACTTTCGCATTTACCTATAATATTAGTACGGATTACATGAAAAGGTGCAACTATTTCGAGTAAAGTTGAAGAATTCATCCTAGTCTTATAAATATGTAAGTCACGTTCAAGGAATCGAATTGAGGGCTTGGAATTTGCATGTTTGAGTTATTGAGTTTGAATTTCGTTATACGGTTCATTTGATTTCATGTTCCGTTTGTGTATTACATAAATGGTCAATGCAAAGTGACAGGCTATCTTGTTCAAAACTAGTGACCTGGCTTCCCATATCCTTACTATATCCTATTAGTATATCCTATGTGTAATGTCATACATAAACCGACAAAGCATGTCATACGAATATAAGTATTGTCGCGAAGTGCCGAGATATTTCCGACGAGTTCTAAATTTGAATGTTGAATGCAAAGATAATAATTGATTGGTCTCGCTGCGCTCGACTAGATAGAGCGCTATACAAAAGCAATAGCTCCGAAAATGTGGCAACTTTTTATTGTAGTGTGTGTAAAAAATCGTCACTTTTTATCACTTTTTACCCAGTTTTATTATATTTCACTACGCAAACTGGTATTTTATTATGTCTAAAATTTAATAAAACATTCGGCACGTACACATCACAGACAACCCGACACAACGGCTCGGATTTTATGGCGCATTTTACAAGTACGACGGCGGTATCTAGTCGAGCGCAGCGAGACCAATCATTTATCTATGGTTGAATGTTTTTAAAAGATGTCCTATGCTGCAGGTAAGTATATATTAGCAGTCATAAAGTATTCTGTGGTAATTTCTAAATACAATTTATACTTATGTACCTACTCATGCGATTTAGAGCTTAAAACTTTGGAAACATCTGGGAATAAGTCTCCTTAACGAGATGAAGATCATTCAGTCTTTTCTGTGCGTGAAATCGTTAACAAGCTTTTTAAGTAGAATATTTCCGTAAAGGAAATGGTTAATGATGCAAAAAATTATTTTTCAGACAGCAGTTGTGCGCAGTATGGACCTTACTTGAACCATGATAATCTGGCATACTTATATGAAACTAGTCGTATCTTGATTATTAACAAGTGAATCACTCCCGGCTTGGTTCTACAAATGATATACATACAAATATCGTACCAATATTAGACTATATTATGTTGTTGTTATTACCTATTGAAATACTGGTCACTTGCCCTAATGTGTGTTTATCTTTGCATGCTAATTTCAGAAACTGCTTTACCGATTTTAATGCGGTTTTCACTTATGTATTGATGATTTTAATCTTGGAAAAATGTTAGGTTAACAGAAATTTAATATGAAACTGTCCATAGATTATGTGTTTGAACGTAAAACAATAATAATAATAATAAATATCTTCATTCTTCACACATCAGTGCATCAATGAAGACATAGCACCACATAGCACCATCTAGTTCCACACTAAGCAACTTTAGTCTTGTATTATGGATACTAGACATACATATTATAAATACAAACATCCATGATTCGGGTACAAAGGTAAATGTTAAGACATAAACATTTGCCCCTAGCGGGATTCGAACCTGGAACCGTTTGATTAAAAGCTAAGGTTACTAACCACTAGACCAAACGTCTCGTCAATTGAGACCGTGACAACATATATACATATAAAATATAGACAGCCGGTTATACGTCAGCCGGGCAATATCCCGTCCGGATGTTCGGAATGTAAGCTTAATGAACCGGGTAACGGCCGGGCTGAGTTCAGTAATAAATGTCTGTCTCTCAGTGCGTAACTTGAAAACCACGTGAACATATCTCAATAGAACGCGTACACTGAAATTTCCACACTCATATTAAGAATACCGTTCTAGTCGAAGGAGCAATGTAAACGAAAAATATATTTAAACTAGCGTTGGTCCGCGAACGCTGGTTGGCCCCACCTTATTCTTAGCCGTTAAAAATTTATTCAATACTAGCTGGTGCTTGTGACTTCGTCCGCGTAACTTTATAAAATAAAGCCTATGTCACTCGCTGTTAATGTAGCTTTCAATAGGTGAAAGAATTTTTTCAATCGGTCCAGTAGTTTCGGAGCCTATTCAATGCAAACAAACCAACAAACAAATCTTTGCTCTTTATAATAATACTAGCTGTTGCCCGCGACTTCGTCCGCATTCTGGATGAAAGGTACCCTATGTCCTTTCTGGTGTCCCAGACAACGTGTATGCAAAATTTCATGGTAATCGGTTCAGTAGTTTTTGCGTGAAAGAGTTACAAACATCCATACATACATCCATACAAACTTTCGCATTTATAATATTTATATATATATATAAATATAAATATAATATAATAAGATTATAATATTAATAAGATTAGTATAGTTAATTAAGAATGTTATTCACTAAACGTTCAATTTATTTCGCAATCCTAATGCTTCCGGCTCATTATAACGTAATCCCAAATTGTCTGTTTCCTATTTTGACTGAAATGCAAATGACCTTTCCTAAATCGACCAAATAAATTAAAATGTCTTCATAGAAATATTGCATTCGTACAAAACTGGGCGTAAGACCATTTTTATAATACCTGCAAGGACCTGCGGAATAAAGCTTCCTTGTAAGCTTTTATCCCCTTTTGAGGCTTCGTATGACTTCAAAAGTTAATATAAAGCCTTAAGAATAGGGTTGTCCGAAATTAACAGAATATCTATACTTATATTATTATTATATGTTAATATAAATAGCCTTTATAAATAGGGTTGTCCGAAATTAACAGAAATCTATACTAATAGATTTGAATTTTTGTCTGTTTGTTTGTAATGAATAAACTCAAAAACTACTGGATCGATTTTTAAAATTATTTCACCTATAGAAAACTAATTTATCAGCGAGTAATATAGGCTTTGTTTTATAAAATTACGCCGGCGAAGTCGCGTGCAACAGCTAGTCCGTACTAATATTATAAATGCGAAAGTTTGAATGGCTGAATGGATGGATGGATGTTTGTAACTCTTTCACGCAAAAACTACTGAACCGATCACCATGAAATTTTGCATACACGTTGTCTGGGACACCAGAAAGGACATAGGGTACCTTTCTTCCAGAACGCGGACGAAGTCGCGGGCACCAGCCAGTTTCCAATATTCCCTGAATATACGTGCCGTCTAAATATAACTTCGTTTTATGTTATACTCTGGTTCGGAAGCCGAGATCTCTGACCCTTAGCTGTTCAAGAGTGCCAGATTTAATTAAATCGTCCTACCTAATAGGAGCAGAGTAGGGGTAAGTGTCAAGAGACAATATCGTCGAATATTAATTGGTACAATTAACTGCAAAAGGTTGTAAATGAACAATTCAATCGTTCGGAACCTTCTACGGATAGAATTTATCGGAAAATATTTAGTACTGTTGGGAAGCGCCAGTAAGATATAGTGTTTCCAAGTTGAGGCTAATTAGATGACTATTATTTTGTGTTATAAGTTTCTGTTATTAAAGTTACTCAAAAAAATTTAACAATGACACGCGAGCTTATGTTACGTTTTAGTAGACGAGTAAACTTAGTTCATCCTTTATAATGCGCACTGCCAGGGTTTGGAACTCTCTGCCGGCTGTATTTCCGAGTATACATATAACCCTAATATTTTCAAGGTTCGAGTGAATAGGCATCTTCTGGGTGAGCTCGCTCCATCTTAGGCCTCATCCATGCCACATGGCTGGTTGTTGGCCAAGAGCTAACCGATCTCATATAAAAAAATAAAAATGTAAATTCATTATTTATCTATCTATTTTTATATATATATGAAATTCTCGTGTCATAGTGTTTGTAACCAAACACCTCCGAAACGACTTGATCGATTGATCACTGCTTAGATCAAAATAATATACCTACCAATCTAAATAAATCACGTTCCATGAGAAAAGCTTCGCCATTAAAATTAAGACCGTACAAGACTTAAAAAAATATTTCGTTCATTTTGTAGCTAAAGCACCGGCTAAAGCTCGTCACAGAAAGCTCTGAATTGTTAACACATTCCAGTTAATGCTTCTGCTTGAACTAACTACATGGTTCATGTCTACAACATTACTACATAGTTAAAACTGTTGGCGTTATTAAATTCTCTGTTATAAAGTTACTCTGAAAGTTTAACAATGACATGCCTGCAAGATAGCCTGGAAAAATTACAAGGCCCTCTTTCACAAACTACAAGTAAAGTGTTGATTAGTTACTTTTAGAAATACATAATTTTATGTTTTATTAAATTGCATCCTTCGATAGGTGAATATTTTTTATTATTTTCTTTTTAATTTTTGGGACTTTTACCAGCTAAATTAGTCCCGGTGACAGGTGACTTTAAATTACGGTTAGCCTACTTGACAGACGGTGAAAGAGGCCCTAACAGCAATAAACAACAGGCCTTATATTTTTTATTTTTCAAAGTGGACATCAACTAGCAACCAACTACGACAGTAAAATATTAAAAAGATTTTGCATTGCTACCTATCTCCATTTGTACGACCGAGTTGATAATTTCTCATATCGGCCTAATACTCGTATTATTAATAGCATATAATAATAATTAATAAATAATTAGATTTTAATAATAATTATACAAATGATAACACTACATTAAGGCGCTATTTCACCATATTCTGTTAGTATTTGACATCGCTCTTAAGTAATTTAACAGACGTTTACAGTATGCGAGTGACAGCGCTAAATGACTTAACAGCGATGTCAAATACTAGAACAAAGTATGGTGAAATCGCGCCTTAACCTCAGTGGTTTTTAGTGTTATCATTTTACATGTATATTATACTAGCTGTAGCTCGCGACTTCGTCTGCGTGGAATAGTTATTTTGGGAATCATTTGGGTATCTCGAACGGTTTTCGCAGCGCACGCAACGGAAGCCCTCAAAGATGAATAATTTTCCCCGTTTTTTTTCACATTTTCGACTGTTTCTTCGCTCCTATTAGTCGCAACGTAATGTTATATAGCCCAAAGCCTTCCTCGATAAATGATCTATCCAACACAAAAATAATTTTTCAATTCGAACCAATAGTTCCTGAGATTAGCGCGTTCAAACAAACGAACTCTTCAGCTTTATAATATTAGTATAGATTAGCCTTAAAATTATTGAAATATAGTATTAATAATAAATAAATTATTAATTTGAACTTCCATATTGAGGAAATATTATCTTCAGATCAGATTTAGCTAGTTGGAGCGACGAACGTAGGTTTAAAGGCTTGGCAAGTGTCCCAATTGTAGCTCAGTCGATCATCTGAATCACTCATGCAATATCTTAAATCCTCTCTCTGGCACAAATACTTAATCTTCCCATAATAACCGTGAATTTTATTACTTTCCTTATTGTCGTTTCTTTAAAATAGTAGTTTTTTTTAACGAAACATGAAAAACAAAACTGAAAATATTTGTATTTTGTATGTTTGTAATGAATAAACTCCAAAACTACTGGACCGAATTTAAAAATTCTTTCACCTGTAGAAAGCTACACTATCAGCGAGTAATCTAATATATAAAATTCTCGTGTCGCGGTGTTTGTTGCCAAACTCCTCCGAAACGGCTGGACCGATTTTGATGAAATTTTGTGTAGAATCGGCCAACATCTATTTTTATACCCCTAAATGATAAGGGTGGTCCACCCCAAAAATTTATTTTTTCTCAAAACAACGTTTGCCGGTTCAGCTAGTAGGTATATATTATACTAGCCTATCCTGTATCCCGTACGTCTAAATGTTTATCTACCAAGTGTCATGAAAATCAGTTAATTCGTTTAAGAGTTATGGAGGAACATACATACATACATTGTAACGTAGTATTATTTATTTATTTTATTATATTATATTATATTTAGTTATACTACCTTATTTGTTTATTTATCTAAGTATGTATTTAAACCTTATTTTTTTTAAATAAATAGAATGTACGTATTCCATCATTTGACTTTTCAATATTCAAAATTTTCAGTATAGCAGAGCGTCTTTGGTTGCCCGTCTTCACACAGAGAGGTTCAGTTTTTTTTTGCTGGCCTCAATTTTTACCAGTTTATTTTCTTTTGAAATTTTATTAATTTTATTTAAGTATTCAATTTAAAATTTATGTAAAAAACCCCGGTTATAATATGGGGTTTTTTGTTTTTGGTTTTTGTCATTCATGGATTTAATTAGAGATATATAAATAATATATAATAATCCTGGGTTTTATCCGCATTTTTACATTTTGATGAGCCTTCTTCATTTTTCTTTGGTGACACTGATGAGCAGCGTGTTTTATTTTGCCGAGAAGGAAAACATTCTTATTACTACATCCAGCCATTATTCACATCCAGCTAAGTTTTTAAATTTTATTAGCCGGATTTATTGAATCAAATTTTAAATTTAATATATATATATATGTTAACGTACGGGCTTAAGGACCACCCCCTGTGTTTTTTTTTTATTTTTTTTGTTTAAATATATATTTTAAGTGCTAACATATGATTTTTTTTTTCATTTTTTAGTTAGCTGGCGCCCAATTTTTTAGTTTTTTATTTTAATTTCATAGCCGTTAACGTTGTTATTTTAATTCAATTATTTTCAACGTAACAACATACATACAATATCTACACTTACAGATTTATTATTAGTATTGATGATTGATAGCGAACGAACGTGTGTGTGTGTGTGTGTGTGCGCGCGCGCGCGTGCGTGTTAGTGTGTGTGTGTGTGTGTGTGTGTGTGTGTGTGCGTGTCCGTGTGCGTGTGTGTGTGTGTGTGTGATACATTAATAATTCAAATTTTCATTGTTGTAAGTTGTATTAGCTCATTGTTAAATACCTACTCACAAAATAACAAATTTATAAAGAGGCGTATTAAGGCAAGTGTTAAATAATAGAGCAAATAACAGAAAACTAAATGAAGTGGTAACTAAATTACCGCTAGTTTTAATGTCGTTCACCCCACATTAGCTACCCCTAGAGAGAGCTAAGGGTCGAGGTACACTAAATGTCATTAACGTTTACAAGATACCTCTCCGTCTCACCAGTGTACACACAGCGTTATATAAAGATAACAGCATTTTATTACATTTATATGCAAAGTTACATTTATATGCAAAGCTTATTTGAAAACTTTGTGTTATAAAAATGTATATATGTATCTCAAGTTATATAAAAAATGTATAAGTATACTCCAGTTATAAAATTTTAGTAAATACATTATTTCATTTAATGTGATATCTACATTTGTGTATATGTTTGATATCGCATTTAAATAAGAATCCCTTAAAGATCTATTTCACCCCTGAATTGAAAGAACGAAGGGTTGATATCCGTCTTGAGTGAATTTCTCGTGAAATGTTGCAGTGATCGCGTAGTTTATCCGACTTCTTCACACTTTTTATCCCAAGGGCTCAGTAAATCCTTGCGCGGTAACCTAACGCCTTCAGAGGCGTCGACACACGGCCGTCAAGAATATAATTTATATGCATTATCTGGACAATATTTTCTATCGGTGTTCTTCGATTTTGATTAAAATGTGAGCAGTAAAATTCAAAAAGAAATTGCTTACTGCTTGAGAAAAGCAAAGAGAAAAAGAAAAGAGAAAATTGCTTAAGAAAAGTTAATAGGAAGTAACTTATAGCTTCTATAAGTTATTATAGGTCTATAAGTTAGCGAAAAATTAGACTCATGCGGTCAGTGACTTTATTTTCAAAATCAAATAAAAAAATTTTTTTATCAAATCTGTCTCCAAGAAACTCTTATAATAATAATAATTATAATAAAAACTCTTTATTCGGGTTGTTTAGATTCAAGGTAAGATCTTACAAAATCTATTTTTAGTATACATAAATATCACAGACACATATATATCAACATAACAATGGTTCATGTTAAGAGAGTCAATGTCTTATGATTGTCATTATAAATTTAAATTTACGAATATATTTTATAATCTTTTAATTAATACTAAATTAAAATTTTATTAAAACTTTAAATAACATATCCTACCCGTCCGTGTGTAGCGCGTCAGTGTCGTGGAAATAAATAATGTGAGCGACCTGTCGCGTGAAGAATGGACCCCAGAAACACATTATAAATGGACAATGTCGACCTCTAACAAATAGTTTCAGGTCACTTTCTGTATAAGTGAAAGGTCAAGCTTTCATATTACGGATATCATAGGCCTAGAGCTGACTATAAAGTTTCCATAAACATTTTATTATATTTTTTTTAAAAAGACAGTTTGAAAGATATTTGATTTGAAACATTCACACAGTGCACATAAAATGAGTTTCCAAAAAAGGCATTTTTTATTTGCTTTTTTTTAAATTATACAGTGCATCGCATCAAATTGTCACCTAATTCAGCATAATTTTTGTGTGTGCTAATCTTCAGAACTTATTTTGACTAATTTCTCATATATATTTTTTTCAAATAAACGGTAGCAGACAGAATGAAAGCTCTCTTGTTAGTAGGTATTAGTACTCATATTCGCCAAAAATTTTAACGCTTACTAAACTCTTGTTATGATAAGTGACCATAAAAATATTGGTTATGCAAAAAAGATAAAATTTCATTTGGTGACACTAACTACGAATTATAATAAACATGTTCTAAAATCTAACAATGAAATATCCAGTTTTATATTACAGTTAAATTATGATCACAAGCTCTTGGACTATAAACGTAAGTGCACCCGGCTTGATTTACTATTATATTTTTCATGACTTTATTACAAAGGATTATAACATTATTCACACCCTTTCATGTGGGCTATAAATTTGCACTACATTTATACTAATATTATAAAAGAGAGAAGATTTGTATTTTGTATGTTTGTAATGAATAAACTCAAAAACTACTACTATCAGGGAGTAACATCCGTACTATCCGTACCAATATTATAAATGCGAAAGTTTGTATGGATGTATGGATGCTTGTAACTCTTTCACACAAAAACTACTGAACCGATCACCATGATATTTTGCATATACGTTTTCTGAGACACCAGATGAAAGTACCTTTCATCCAGAAAAAAAGTACTGCTGCCGAGGGATTATCTAAAATTAAGAAAACTCCTGGCTAAGTATAATAGCAATAACGATGTCAGGCGATATATTGCTTTTTCAACGTGGACGAAGTCGCGGGCACCTGCTAGTATTTTATAAATTTACGCGGATGAAGTCGCTTGAAATAGCCAGTAAGTTATATAAGTTGGACTTTAAACTATTTATATTGTATGAAATAAAAGCCTATAAATTCTATAAAAGCCAATTTGTGGCGGGCGACGTTTGTATATGTCTTTCTATATGTTACCTATGTATGTTTTTATATGTCCCTTGCTACAAAATAAAACTTATTCTATTCTATAAAAATATATTAATAGAAAAGTGTCAACGACTGGTGCTTTTACCTTACATAACATTTCTAGGATAGATATACGTAAGTATGTTATATAATATTCGTGTGTGTTTACAACAAACACATCACTCTTATCGATGTTTGAGCCACTCCAACTGGAGGAAGTTATCGGAGCAGGAAACGGAAGCGTCGTAATAAATCTACAGAACAAACCGACAGAAAACGGGATTGTGTAAACCGACTACTCTATATTAAACTTATACTATCTTTGTGGCGATAGTGATGAGCCTCATTGCGATGTTATCGATACTCTGAGTTACGTATTAGTTGGGAACTCCAAGCAAGCGTGCTGTACAAGCAAGCAGATTTCTATGCTATATTAAGAATGAGAGTAGCATCCCTGATGACTAGGGTGCGAGGCAGCACAGACACGCTGTTGAAGGTGATTGCTGGGAAGGTGGACTGCCCAATACTAAAACATTGGGTGAAATCGCATATCACCCTTAATAGAAAATGATAATCTGTTTGTGTTAATTTTTAATTTTTATTTTACTTTTTGTTTTTGTATAATTTGTAACATAATTTAGTTTATAATTTAAAAAAAAAAAGAAAGACTATGTACACAAATGTCTGAAATAAAGATATTATTATTTTTATTATTCACACATATTTATTTTATTTCTTAATTTTAAATTTTTTTACAATATATATTATATGAAAAACAATAAATATTATAAAAAAACTTAAAACTGGATTGCCGCAGGTAGCGGGGCAAGGCCCAAGCTACCGGTGGTTAGGGCTGCAGAGTGAGGAACCTCCTGACAATTCGTGGCGTGTCAAGAAGTACCGCCTTCTGTATCTGACCCTTGATCCAGCCATCTAGTGAGAGCCTCTTGAGGTGTTGGTCGAGGCTCTTCGCTATAATAATAATTATTTACAGGAGTGCGTGCGTGTAGGATAATTATTATACCTCATCACATAGATGTTGATTGGTGTCGCTGCGCTCGACTAGATAGAGCGCTATATAAAAACAATACTTCCGTGAATTCGGCAATTTTTTATTGTAATGTGTGTAAAACATCGTCACTTTTTATCACTTTTTACACAGTTTCATTATATTTTTATACAGTTTCACTACGCAAACTGAATATAATGAATTTCAATATAATGAAACTGTCTAAAAATTTATAAAAACTGACGATGTTTAACACACACTACAATAAAAAGTTGCCGCATTCACGGAGCTATCGCTTTTGTAGCGCTCTATCTAGTCGAACGCAGCGATACCAATCAAATATCTTTGTTCGCTTGTTACTGAGTTACATTTACCAGCTTTGTACAAAGAAAATACCACAGGCATCAATTGAAGCTTTGAAAGTTAGTGAAAGCCTTTCGTCGAAATATTGTATCTAATTATTTAACTTGACACGCGAACATTAATGGCAGGATTTCAATGAAATTTTACATTGATAGGTAATTATGATGTTCTACAAGTTATTTGGAACTTCCTGCCGGTGTTTGTTTCTGAGCTCATAATAACCCAAATATTTTAACTTTTTTGTTTTTTTTATTTTTTATTTAATTACATAAGTCAGGGACCTCATGAAACTATAATTTACATTGTATTTATAAATTCTTAGGTTACTTCTAATATAGTGCATTTAGGTGCTTTGGAGATCCCTTCGAGCGATTTCAGTGGTTGATTGACGGATTGACGTGATTGAAGCCTTTTTAAAGGCTTTTTTCGTTTCAGTCTCGAAATTTAGTTTTGTTATAACTCTGTTGTTTGTTGACGGATTTTGCTGCGGTTTTCTTTGTTTGCAGCCTTTTTCAAGGCTCTTCAGGGTGGCCTGCAGTAATTTTTGTTTTTGTTGTTGTTGTTATTGTTTTTGTTGATTCTGTTATTTTCATAAAATTTTTAATTTTCATTAAGAATTTTATAAAACTTGTTAGTTTTTCTGTTGTTTTTGGACTCACTAGGGGTCACTCGTGACACCCTAGTGTTGTTATTGTTGTTATTTATTGTTATCCCATTTTTATCCGTTGTTATTCGTGTTTTTTACACGGATTCTGTTGATTTTTGTTGATTATTTGACCTTTTTGTTGCTGCATCGGCCATAATCCCTTAGTGGTAGGCTCACCACCTACCCCGAGGGCCGACAGGGCCATAACTTGGCCATGTCGGACTCCACAGGGGCCGATCGAACTAACCAACAGGGGAAAAAAGGGAGAAATCTCCCCTCGTCTGTAGTTGTTACCCGTTCGCAGACGCGAAAACGCGCGGCCAAGAATCAGGAGAGTGCAATGGGGTCCTCTCGTCCCTCCTCAGCCTCGAGCAGGCGGAGCAAGTTCTTCGGATCATCAGCATCCGAGGACTCGGAGTCTGTGGAGGAACCAGCGGTCCCTCCTAAGATATCGAAGAGGGGCAAAGGCAGTGCCAAGCCCCATGGACATGACACTGGCATGTCAAAGGCTCGTCGAGAGCTCAGGGAGATCGAGTCGGACTCGTCGGAGGATGAGTTCCACTCGATGAAGTCCTCTTCCCCTTCGGGCTCCATCGAAGGTCTCACCCAGAAGGCGGAGGAAAGCGCCTCGTTGATTCTGGAGGTTGTTCGGAAATCGGGCAACTTCAAGGGGTCCTGTCAACGGGACATCAAGGAGGCGACCAATTCCCTTGTCGAAATAGTCAAGGCGGTGGCGGAGCGGAAGACTAATAAGGAAGTCCGACGCCTTAAAGCGGACAACAAGCGCCTTCGCGGGCAAATGGAGGCCCTATTTACGGAAGTGAAAGCGCTGCGGCGGTCTTTTTCGGAGAGGCCTCGTCCCGAATCCGCAGTTGACCTACAACCACAGGTAGGAACGACCGAAACAATGGCTGACAACCAGTCGCTGTCTCGGGCAGAGTTCTTAGAAGCCTTCGGCTCCCTACAGGCGGAGCTCATGAACCACATCGGGGGCATGGTGAATGCGCGCCTCGAGGGTTTGGAGCTGGACGGGAGGCTGCTCCCGGCGGAACGCATTCGGCCGCCACTAATGGCGGATCGTAAGGCGAAGGACCGCGAATCGGCCGCTCAGGGAGTGACGGTGACAACTCTCACCCCCCCGGCTAACCTGCCCAAGATCGCGAGGGCCGCCAAAATGGCAAAGCCCTCAGCCCGCAAGGTCCCGGAGCCGCTGCCTGAGCCATCGACTGAGTCCGCTGGAGCCGTCGGAAGTTGGTCCGAAGTCGTCCGGCGCAAAAAGCGCGCCCCCGCTGCTCCTATTCCGGCGGCGGCTAAATCGAGTGCACCGAAGCTCCCGAAGGAGCCAAAAAAGTTAGCCGTGGTGGTGGCCCTAAAACCGGAGGCGATTGAAAAGGGCGCCACCTACAATAAGGCGATTGCACGAACCAAGACGGCGGTGTCGCTCGATGCCCTCGGGATTGGGCCGGCACAATTCCGTACGGGCATCACGGGAGCCCGAATTATTGAGCTCCCGAAGGAGACGACGCCTGTTCAGGCGGACCGACTCGCGGCGGAGATAAGTGCCGTGCTTGGAGATGAGGCGAGAGTCACTCGCCCGGTGAAATCAGTCGACATCCGAATCAACGGACTGGATGATTCGGTGTCGGCTGAAGAGGTAAAGGCGGCTCTAATATCGAGCACGGGCCACCCCCCCGAGCACATCAGGGTGGGTAAGGTACACCCTGGTATCAGAGGGGTGGGCTCGGCTTTCGCCTCTTGCCCTATTGAAGCCGCCAGGAAACTAGCGATCGGCGGTAGGCTGACGGTGGGCTGGAGCTCAGCCTCGGTGCAGATATTGGAACAGCGCCCCATGCGCTGCTTCAGATGCATGGGGCTTGGCCATCCTGTGGTCAGGTGCCCGTCCAAAAAGGACCGCAGCGGCCTTTGTTACCGCTGTGGACTAGATGGGCACTCCGCCAATCAATGTGAGGCCGCATACAAATGCGGAGTCTGCGCCGATGCTGGTCTCCCGGCCAGCCACCGCATGGGAGGGCTTAATTGCTCTCCCCCGGTCGTCAGGGGCCGTCTCGCAGCGGCCGCACCGGTAGCATTAGCCCGTGCGGCAAGGGAGGAGCCCATGGACACTCTCAATGCCCAGTAAGTCCTCAACAAGAATCCTCCAGGCGAACATCAACCACTGCGCCGGGGCACAAGACCTATTGTGTCAGTCCATGGCGGAGTGGGAGATTCACCTGGCGGTCGTGGCGGAGCCATACGCTGTCCCCCAAAATCTCAACTGGTTGGGGGACCTCGATGACTCCGCTGCAGTCGTGTTGAGGCCTGGTGACGGTGCTCCTCCCCTTTCCCTCAGGGAGAGAGGTTCGGGTTTCGTTGCAGCAGACTGGGGGAGAATGGTGGTCGTATCGACCTACTTCTCCCCTAACCGTAGCCGGGCGGATTTCGAGTCCTTCCTGGCTACGGTGGAGGGTGTGGTGAGGCGTGCGGCCCCACTTCCAGTCTTGGTGGCGGGGGACTTCAACGCCAAATCAACGGCGTGGGGGTCCCCCCGTACGGACGTGAGGGGGGGTATCCTGGAGTCCTGGGCGTTGGGCCTGGGACTTCAGATACTCAACCAAGGTACCACTCCCACGTGCGTACGGTGGCAAGGTACGTCCATAGTGGACGTATCCTTTGCCACTGCCGCCCTTGCTGCCACAATCCGAAGCTGGCGGGTCGAGGAAGAAGTGGAGACCCTATCGGACCACCTCTACGTCCGATACGAGGTCTCCACGCGGGCCCCCAGCGCGTCACAGCATCGGGATCCTACGGCGAGTGTCGCCTTTCCCAGGTGGGCACTCGCCAAGCTCCGCCCGGATGTGGCGGAGGAGGCTGCGATGGTGAGGGAGTGGTCCCCTCTCCCCCCTCATCTCGCAGGGGATCCCGACGGCATGGCCGACCACTTTGCAGACGACCTTCGAGCCGTCTGCAATGCTGCTATGCCGCTGTGGCGCCCTCCTCCAAAATGGAAGAGGGTGTATTGGTGGGCGCCGCGAGACGCGCTCTCCTCCGTTGCCGGAGAAGGCGCTCCAGGAGGACGCCTGACGAAGAGGTCCTCCTTCGTCAGGCGTACAGGGAGGCTCACAAGGCCCTGCAGAAAGGGATTTGCAGGGCCAAGGAAGTAGCTCATGAGCGCTTCCTAGCCCTCCTGGACGCTGACCCCTGGGGCCGTCCGTACAGGGCAGTGAGGGGGAAGTTTGCTTCAAGCTTCTCCTCCACTGCCAACCTCGATCCAACGCTGCTCGACGAGGTCGTGGGGTCTCTCTTTCCGACCCCCGGCCCATTCGAGCCCCCACCTATGGAGCCTCCGGAACCGCTGCCGGAGGCTGCGCTGCAGGGCCCTCCCGTCTCCGACGTAGAGTTCGAGGCAGTGAGGGAGCGGATCGGGAGGAAAAAGACGGCCCCGGGACCTGATGGGGTTCCGGCTAAGGCACTGGCGATAGCGCTGGGGCCTTTGGAGGAGAGGTTCCGGGCGTTACTAGACGTGAGCATTGCCCGGGGCAAGTTCCCGGCGAGGTGGAAGGTGGGGCGTCTCTGCCTTTTACGTAAGGAGGGCCGCCCTGCCGATTCGCCGGCGGGATACCGACCGGTGGTCCTGCTCGACGATTCCGGCAAAGCCATGGAGAGGATCATGGCTCGTCGGATAGTCGAGCATCTGGAAACGGAGGGGCCGAACCTGGATGAACACCAGTTCGGCTTCCGCACCGGTCGGTCAACAAACGATGCAGTGAGCCTAGTCAAGCGTTGGACTGAGGAGGCCACCGGCAGAGGGGAGGCTGTTGTTGCGGTGTCGCTCGACATCCGCAACGCCTTCAACAGCCTCCCCCACGAATGTATCAGGGCGGCACTCAGATTCCACCGAGTGCCGTCCTACCTCTGCGCCCTCGTTGACGACTACCTCACCGAACGGGTAGTGCTGTACGAGGGCGCAGATGGGCGTGTTTTACGCCGGCCAATGGCGGTAGGCGTACCCCAGGGGGCCGTCCTCGGTCCCCTACTATGGAACTTGGGGTACAACTGGGTCCTGCGAGGCAATCTCCTACCCAAAATGGAGATTGTCTGCTTTGCCGACGACACTCTGGTCGCGGCAAGGGCGCAGACGTGGGAAATAGCAGAACGGCTAGCGTCGGTCGGCACCTCGTTGGTCGTCCGGCGCATCCGTCTGCTTGGATTGGAGGTGGCCCTAGACAAAACTAGGGCCATGGGTTTCCATCCCCCACGCCGCAGGATCCCTCCGGGGCTCCGAGTCCGAGTGGAGGGGGTCCGGATTCCGGTCGAGATGCACATTAAGTATCTCGGCCTAACACTGGACCCCCGCTGGAATTTCGAGGAGCATTTCAAGCTCCTCGTTCCACGGCTGACCGCCACCGCAGCCGCACTCGGACGGCTCCTCCCGAATCAGGGAGGACCCAATTCGGCGTGCCGTCGGCTCTACCACGGGGTGGTAAGGTCGATGGCACTCTACGGAGCCCCGGTCTGGGCGGAGAGTCTCACTCCTCGCACCCGGGCCCTCCTTCGGAGGCCTCAAAGGGTCATCGCGATCCGGGCCGTGCGGGCTTATCGCACGGTCAGCCACGGGGCTGCCTGCGTGCTTGCAGGCATGCTTCCGTGGGATGTCGATGCTCTAGTTTTGTCCCAGATGCATCGGCATCGGGTCGCCGCAAGGGCCCTTGGAGGAAGACCCGTTGCCGAGGACGCGCAACGGGTCCGTGCTGAGGCACAGGAGAGGGCCATCGAAGACTGGAGTGAGGCTCTGCGAGAGCCTACCGCCGGACACCGGACGATCCTCGCGGTTCGTCCGGTGTTGGAAGATTGGGTGAGGCGCCTAAGAGGTGGCCTCACATTCCATATGGTGCAGGTAATGACTGGACACGGGTGCTTCGGTCGTTATCTGCACCGTATAAAAAGGGAGGAGTTGCCGCGGTGTCACCATTGCGGCGACCCCGATGACACGGCCGAGCACACACTCCAAGTGTGCTCGGCCTGGAGACCCCAGCGCCGGGAGTTGGTGGCAGCGCTGGGTAGTGGAGATGTCACACTGCCAAACATGGTCGAAGCCATGCTTGGCAGTGTGACAATCTGGAAAGCAGTTGCTTCCTTCTGCGGTTCTGTAATGTCGCAGAAGGAGGCAGCTGAGAGGGAGCGAGAGGAAGAGGCCGGTCTCGCTTCCCTCAGACGCAGACGGTTGGGCAGAAGAAGGCGGGCATACCTAGCCCGTCTTTAACTGTCCATTGGGACCTGCGCACATAGTTGGCTAACTATGTGTGCCTGCACAAGGTCCTTCCGTCTGGGGATTGCCTTGGTGTCTCCGGGCAATCCTCCACTGGCGTTAGCCTAGCCAGCAACGGCTAGGCAGCCCTGGGGTGGATCGGAGTTGGTGCCTTGGCAGAACCCGGTCCATCCCGCACAAAGGGCGAGGAGGCACCGGGGAGTTTTAGTGGGTATTGCCGGGCCGCTATGATTAGCATAGCGCGGTGCGCCGGCTGACCCCCACACACCCCTACCGCCTAGCCAGCGGTAGGAAGTCAGTAAATGGATTTCTCCTCGTAAAAAAAAAAAAAAAAAAAAAGGTTACTTCTAATATAACTTAAGTTTATTTCATTAAAATTTAAGCTTAAATTAAAATAAAATTTACGCTTTGAAGCTAGGCCACTACATTTCAGATAAGATGCTGGCCAAGAGCAAACCCATCTCTAATTCGCTGAAAATTCGTCAATTTACGAGGCTTAAGGCTTAGTGAGGTTTTGATTAGTGGTCTTTAGTTTGCCCTTATTCGGAACCAAACTTCCTTGAAACTATTATATCTTATACATAAAATTCTCGTGTCGCGGTGTTTGTTGCCAAACTCCTCCGAAACGGCTGGACCGATTTTGATGAAATTTTGTGTGCTTATGGGGTAGGTCTGAGAATCGGCCAACATCTATTTTTCATACCTCTAAATGTTGAGGGTGGCCACCCCAAAAATTAAATTTTTATTTTTTCGTAAAACAACGTTTGCCGGGTCAGCTAGTATTAGCACGTATTAGTATAGAAGTATAGATAACGCACAGAAAACTATATTTGATTATGAAATGCACTAAAATATCGATAGAAAATTTTTACCGGAGTTTCAATGCCCGATTACGCAAAAACTATTAGTGTTATCAATAAACTTCATTTTACCTTTTTTGTAGAGAATTTTCCATTCTTTCTTTTTTATAAGTATACCTCATAGCGGTAAAATTGACAGGAACGAAGATATTGGCAAAAAACCGAAAAAAGGTAATTTTTTTCACCGTTTTTTAGCTGTCAAAAGTTATGCCCACCCCTGGACTCGTGGGACTTTTCAGAGGTTATTTGGGGAGCTAAAAGGTACGTGTACACAAATTTTCAGCTTGGTTGGAGTTTTTCCAAGCTTTTGCCTATTTTTCGTCTAATTTCCCTGGACTATAGATAAGTTATGGCGACCCGCCCCGACTTCGGACGGATACATGTATCTTTTCTGCATATTATACACACAAACCTTCCTCGTTTATCGGCCTCCCCATTAGAGAAAATCGTAATAAAATCCGTTAGCTTGTTTAGAAGAAGTTAACGGAGAAACTTACAAACTAATGTTTCTTTCTGTGACGGTTGTATTGTGATTAAGTTTAAGTATGTCTTTAGTTAGTAAACCTTTTCAAATAAATAAATAAATCTCTTAATATATAAAAGGCGACGTGTGTATGTATGTATATCTCCTATAGACATACATAGTACGTACAAATTTCATCCTGATTTTGATGAAATTTTCAGACAATCTTTAGATTAGTCCAGATAGCGGACGAAGCCGCGGTTAAATACTAGTATATAAATAAAATCTTTTCTCTATCAAATATTATTAGTATAGATTGCAAACAGTTGCAAAAAAATACAGAAATACCTTTAGTAGGTAATGCACAACCAAAGGTGGCAAGAATCAAAAGCTTAAACGTATAATTTAAACCAGTAAACAAACGTTGAACTCCACATAATTAATGACAAAGTTGGACGTTTCGCTGAAAACAGAAATTCGCACTTTGACCGCAACACAGCTCGAATGAGTTGCTCGCGAGACGAAAGCTAGCTTGTTTCAACATATTATACGGTTAAGAAGATAAATGACTTTTACGTGTACTATCATTAGGTATATACCTGCGGTTATACTACTATTTGTAGCGGTTGTACTATTATCCATTACAACTAAAAAAAATATCTTAAATCACTGTATATATCTAAAACTGCTCATAGTTTAATAATGATTGTTAGCGCCTAATTATGTCGACTGAAATTGATTGAAAAGTGCTCTGTGACGATTCAAAAAAGAGGTGTTGTTCATTCGTTCAGATTCATTCGTACATATTCGTTCAGTCAGTTCGGTTAGTTCGTGGGGCTTTCATCCCTTCGTGGTTGAAGTTCCTCGGTCACGCACGAAGCGTTATACAGTTCCACCTTCCTTGTCCGAACTGCTATGGAGTGGAACTCATTGCCTACTGCGTCTGTGTTTCCCCAAAATTATAACCTCGGGGTCTTCAAACGTAGGGTAAATGGGTATCTACTAGGTAAGCGTGGTCCACCTTCGGCCGCATCTGCACCTAACATCAAGTGAGATCGCGGCCAAGCGCTGCCTTGACTTAGGTATATACATGAAAAAAAAAAAGATGGTCTGTGAGTCAGTTGAACGAACGCGTTCGCGAAAAGAAGTCGTCGTCGTTTGTCCGCACATTTGGAAATTTGGAATTCTAGTTTTGATAAAAGTATTTGGAATAAACATAAAGTGGTAATTCCCTAAGTATCAACCCTAATAGAGGGTGTTAAAGTTGAATATCTAAAAAACTGCTCATATTTTAATAAGGATGAATTACATTTTAATAGGCTACATTCGCCTCGGCTTCTAAGGGTCATATAGTGATAATAAATGGCCTATAACCCTATAACCACCCACAAGAGTGGGGCTATCCAAAAATATTTTTTTTAAATTTGACTGTTACTTTAAAAAACACACTCTTTAGATTTAATATCTTTATATAAGTAAAAAAAAATTACGTGTCACATTGTTTGAGGCCAATGAACTCTTAAACTAATGAACCGATTTTGATAAAACTTCGTAACTATGTGTAATTTGGTCCAACTTAAAAGATAGGATAGTTTTTATTTTGAACCCGGGCGAATCATGGAGCGTGTAGCTAGTTAAGTATAGATTACACTTTAGCATTGGTTTAGCTCTGGTTAATATTTAATCAATAATGTTCAATAATGTATTCAGTTTCAGAACTTATGCACAAAATGCTTATAAAATTCTTCGGTAACATTGAAAACAAATGTTGAGGAATAACCAGAAGCAAGTTTCGTAATGAATACGAAAACACACCGAAGCTGAAATCCGCTGAAAAATGCATTTCAATTCTTTTCAGGGAAAAATAAGGTTTAGCGTTTTCAATTTTTCGCTGAGTCTGCATTTCGATACCAAATTGAAAATAATGTTCATAGAAAATGTTTGCATAACGAGATTCCGCAAAGTTTCTCACTCCTTTAGGCGTTAATTTTTTTTTAATGTTAAGAGGGAACACTAGGAGCGTTTTTACATACAAATGTATTCCCCTGTTTTCTACCTGGATAATCCTTCTAGAGCAAAATTTTTTTATCACAAAATCTAGGTCTGCTAAAGCTGACCCCACCCTATCATTTTTTTTTTCACCAACTAATTACATAAGAAAATTTGACTTTGCAAAAATCGTAATAAATGGCTCTTTTATGTCACCCTAATCAGACGACTATGAAACAAATTTGAAAGATTTTCAAGATAAAAAAAATAATAAGTAATAATTTAATAAATTTCTAAAAGTAACTAATCAACACTTTACTTGTAGTCGGTGAAAGAGGCACTTAGTTTCATAAATTTTTAAATTAAAATTTAAAATAAAAACCTAATGCTAAACAAAAATGTACAAGGTCAAGGCTTCTTACAGCGGAAATAGGTCTGAAACGGGTTATTCTAAAACATGTAACATAACCAACCGTCTTTTTAAAGGGCAATAACAATAGTCAGTCAGTTCGCCAATGACACCATTCCGTAAAACTGCGTCTGAGTTCCGTATGGTATCACTATAAATAAACGACCTACTTGCCGCTCTAACTTTGAAATCTGGACACACCGAATGAAGTATAGCTCTATCTTATTTGCATTACAAAGAAAGCACATATATACAAAAAAAAAGTGCCATGGCTTCTCGATGGCACAGTAGACATGAATATGTCTCATATCATAAATGAAAAGAAAGATTTAAATGGTCCCTATCCCTATCCCTATCCCTATCCCTATCCCCATCCCTATCCCTATCCTTATTCTTTCCCCTTATCCTTAATCCTTCTATGGTCAACAGGGATAATATATATATATATAAACAAACGAACAAACTATCCCTATCCCTATCCCCATCCCCATACCTATCCCCATCCCTATCCCTATCCCTATCCCTATCCCCATCCCTATCCTTATCCTTATCCTTATTTTTTCCCCTTATCCTTAATCCTTCTATGGTCAACAGGGATAAAATATATATATAAACAAACGAACAAATTATAATTAATTCATTTACGTCATGGTAACGATTTTCGTGACACACATTCTTTCGAATAGACCCCAGAGAAAAGACATATTCATGTCAAAATCTGTAGAGAATATATTGTAATATGTAATATGTAACATGTAACATGTAATATGTAATATGTAATATGTAATATGTAATATGTAATATGTAATATGTAATATTATGTAATATGTAATATTATGTAATATGTAATATTATGTAATATGTAATATTATGTATTATGTCATATTCTCTTCGGTTTTTTTTATACGTTGAAAATTATAAAATTCTAGCTTTTTCTTGGGTATAAAAACATAAGTATATTCAGTCTTTATTGTTTATAGCTGCTGCCCGCGACTTCGCCCGCGTAACTTTGTAAATTATATACTAAAATCTTCCTCGAGAACCACTCTATCCATTAGTGAAAACCGCATTAAAATCCGTTAAGTAGTTTTAAAGATCTAAGCATACATAGCAAAACCCGGGTAATTTTGCCGATCGGTAAGCCGAATGAAAGTCGAACATAAAATATGTAGAAGATGTATAAGTATCTACATATTTTATCGGTTTTGTTGTTCAACAAAAATTGCCGAATGAAATGTGCCGGCGTGACTATATGTATATGTATAGCAACCCTAAGCGAAACCTGCATGGTACCCAAAAAAATCAATTCTCTCACATCACGTTCACCGGAAGCGGTTTTGACTAAAATTCAAGCGGAAAAACTTGTCCGAATAACTGCGGTTCAATAGGAAATTGGTGCAATTTCTTATCTGGCATGCATTGGAAATTTTCAGTCAAACTTTTAGCTTAGTTCGGCTGGCTTTGACACACTTTAACTTAAGTTTCCGACGACAACAAATAGCTCAGCATTTTCCTTAGCACACGGTTTGAAACCTTTCCTGTTCTCTCTATTTTTCTCGTCAAAGCGAATAGACAGAGAATTGCAACTTGCAAGTGATTTATTCGTTGAGCAAAATGAAAGGCAAAAAGCTTCGCTTGATAGCTTTAATACTGTACACGCCAGAAGCAGAAAATACGCAAGGAGACCGCATTTATGAAATGTTGCTACCAATTTAAATTTACCGCTACTCTATTAGCTTATATTTATATTTACACCAACTTTTGCTGGCGACTTAGTTCGCGTATCTTTCGAAAATATAGCCTACTAGCTGGCGCCCATGACTTCGTCCGCGTCTTGAAAAAGAAAATATATGAATAATAACGCCTGAAATTGTTATCGTAGTGACGACGGCATAAAATTTTGGGTGTTCATGAGTGTCTGACCAAAGCTTCGGCTTCGGCCACCTTCGGCCATACTTCGGCTTCGGCCAGGTATTTAGCCGAAGCCGAAGGTTTGGCCGTTTTTTTTAATTATTAATGTTAATTTAATGTTAGTTAGTTGTTAGTTACTTAATTGTTATCATTAGTGTTTAGTTAGAATAAAGTTAATCATGATATGCACACAATTTAGGACTGCAATTTAGCTAATTATTACACACGTATTTTTGTTTTCACGAATTTGATTGTATTCTGTCCGTGTGCTTTGTTGAATAAATAAATTAATAAATAAATAAATAATATTACATTAGAGGTTAAAGTTTTAATAAAAGAAATGGTTACTGTGAGTAAAACCGTAACTGGATAGAATTTTAGTCATCAATCTACTTTTTACGAGAAAAACAATTCTCCTAACTACGTACCTAACTAAGCCACGTAAATTTCTTTTTCGGCGACTTGGTTGGAAAATATTGTTTTTCTTTTCTATTTAGGTACATAAAAATCTTACTAGGTTTCATTAGGTATTATGTATACAAACCTTCCATGAAAAATGTTAGGTTGTGTACACTTCAAAAGCATGAGAATGGCCTACCTAAATTGTCATGCCTTTGAAGGGATTTAATTCAGTTTTCAAATATGGAAAACGAGGAAGATTTTTTATATAAAAAAAAATTAAATATTACATTTAAAATGTACAGTCGACGTACAAAAACCTTCGTCAGTTTTCAAATTCATTCAAGTATTAGACTCTTAGCACCTTTTGAAACTAAAGCACTAAGTAGACAACTGACAGACGTTTGCAAATTAAATTTTGACGTTACTGATATAATTGCTTTGGTGCAAGCAAATGTCGGCTTTAACGTGACGAACCTTTTTTTACCCCCGACTGTACATCCGTACTAATACTTACTAATATTATAAATGCGAAAGTTTGTATGGATGTATGTATGGATGTTTGTAACTCACACACTCACTCTCTTTCACGGTACTAAACCGATCACCATGAAATTTTGCATACACGTTGTCTGGGACACCAGATAGGACATAGGGTACCTTTCATCCAGAAAAAAAGTAATGCTCCCGAGGAATTATCTAAAATTAAGGAAACTAACTCCTGGCTATAACGATAGCAATAACGATATCAGGCGATATATTGCTTTTTCAACGCGGACGAAGTCACGGGCAATAGCTAGTTTTAAATATTTTATTTTTATTCATATTGATCAATAAAATCTGACACATGACATACTCCTACTAATCAGTCACAAAAGATAAGTAAATATTGAAAGCCAATTACAGGCTCATTTTATTGTGTAAAGAGCATCTATATTTTTAATAGTCAATCGAGTGGAATTTCTCCGTTATTTCCGCGAAGCTTAACGCACAAAATAAACAAGAAATTTGTAGCAATTGGGTAATATCCGTTCCGTTGCCTGGGCACAAGATGGAGTCGTAACAACGTTTTCCATTTGTTTGTATTTTAATCTAAAAGTCTAAAAACCTTCTTCATCCATACTTATTTATAAATGTGAAAGTAACTCTGTCTTGCTTGTGTGTCTGTTAACTTTTCACGCTGTAACCGATCATTAAAAATAAGTAACGGATGTAACACATTTTCGGGGAGACAGGAAAGGACTTTTTATATTTTTTATATAAATACTTATAGTATACTTTTTATAAGGAAAATGTTACTGTTTCTGTGGGGAAATTGTGGCGGCGCCACCGTCGTCACAGAAATAAAGACGTCAGGCGTTATAATATTACTCACTAGCTGGTGCCCGCGACTTCGTCCGCGTTCTGGATGATTTTTTTTTGTTTTTGTATTTATACGACGAAATGGATGTTTTGTATTTATAATATGACACGAATAGCAGAATAACTATTAAAACAACAAAAATATTTACGAAAAAAAAATTGTAAATAAATTTTTTTCATACATTTTGTATTGAAACGAGTTTTTATTCTGAGGCCGTACGAAGGTCGAAGTTCGCCGGGTCAGCTAGTAATGAAATATAGGTGTACATGTAAATTGTACATTGAACATCTACAAATATTAAAGTTAGTGTACACAAAAAAATTAGTGTCCATATAAATTGTACATTGAACATTTACAAACATTAAAGTTAGTGTAAGTACACAAAAACTTTAGTGTACATTAAATTTGCACTTACCTAGTAAGTATACAGGATTGATGAGTGAGTCTACGTCTGTTTTATAGACGCGATGAAAATGTCGCAACCAGGCGGCATAGTTTAGCGTCCTCGACTAAAATATTCTAAGGTTATTTTCATCTTAATAATCTGGCAACGATGACAAAGTCGCAGCAAACTTTTCAGTTACACCACAACACAATTAAACACTTTTCAACACAACCGCACACAAAGGAAACACTGGCCGTAAATATTGACAAATTCATAAAAGGAACGTACGAGCGAGACGAGCGTAAGAACAATTTTAAAATTTGAATTTCGAAAACACGTGTTGTACGCGCGCGACGTTTAGACCGCGACTGAAAACCGCCCCCTTCAGTGTTCGCGGCGCAACTGATTACTGAATCTGAATTTGGTTCAAAGCTGAAAGGTGTACTTGGCGATAGAAAGAGACAGAGCTATATGCCGATATCTCCATCTCTCTCTGACGGATTCAAACGTTGTATTGGTTGTGTGCAGTGTCGGGAAGGCCAACTTTCTTATGTATGAATGAAAAAAGACCTTTCTTAAAGAGATGTTCATTATTATACAATATTCATTCAAGGTTTTAATATGATTTTTATAATTTGTTTGAACTATAGGTAAACGCGAAAATTGAAGACAAAATGGCATCCTTGCGAAGCCAGGAGCTGGTCGATAGTATAATGACATTAATTTAGCTGATAGAGGCCTTTTATTAAATTATACTAGCTGTTGCACGCGTTTTCGTCCGCGTAACTTTATAAGATATATAGCCTATATCATAGATAAATGATTGGTCTCGCTGCGCTCGACTAGATACCGCCGTCGTACTTGTAAAATGCGGCATAAAATAGTACGCCGAATTCGGCGTACCCGAGCCAGTCACACTGCAAACTGTCTGTGATGTGTACGTGCCGAATGTTTTATTAAATTTTAGGCATAATAAAATACCAATTGGCGTAGTGAAACTGTGTAAAAATATAATAAAACTGGGTTAAAAAGTGATAAAAAGTGACGATTTTTTACACACACTACAATAAAAAGTTGCCTCATTTTCGGAGCTATTGCTTTTGTATAGCGCTCTATCTAGTCGAGCGCAGTGAGACCAATCAATTATCTTTGGCCTATATGTTACTCTCAGAAAATATACCTTCCCAACAGTTATAGTTTTTTTTTAAATCGGTCCTGTAGTTTCGGAGCCTATTCAATTCAAACAAACAAACAATCAAACCTTTCCTCTTTATAATATTAGTTTAGAAAATTAGATACTTAGACTTCGTCCAGACGTTAGTTTTTTATTTTATTTTAGAAGACCCTTCGTGAACAGTCCTTTTCTGGATGATACTTCAGTGGGAGGGGAGTCCCACAAAACCACACCGTCCCCCCAGACGGTGTGTGTATGCGTAACGCATTTCCTAGCGTCAAAAAAAGGTACCCTATGTCCTTTCCTGTATTCCTGACAACGTGTATGCAAAATTTCATAATGATCGGTTATCAAAATAGTTAAGGCGTGAAAATGTAACAGACAGACAGAGTTACTTTCATATTTATAGTATAATATTAATTAATAATTAAATAATAAGTATAAAGGTATAGGTAATAGTAAAGGTATAAATTGAAGTCGCTAACTCCTGCTAAACGACGCAACGGATTAGTATATAATTTGCTGAAGAATAAACCGTACAAAGCCGGGGGCGGGCTTCTGGTATCGTAATAATATGTAAATATTTCGATTTAGTGTTAACCTTAAAAAAATGTTAATATGTATGTCACTGGGATTTTTTTACCGTAATCACTGAGATTTATAGGACAATTAAGTTGGTAACATTTGCTAAAAACGGTACACAAATGTTAATAGGTATATATAAGACTAGCTGATGCTCGCGACTTCGTCCGCGTGGAATAGTTACTTCGGGAATCATTTGGGTATCTCGAACGGTTTTCGCAGCGCACGCAACGGAAGCCGACATTTTCTAAAGCCTTCCTCGATAAATGATCTATCCTACACAAAATGAATTTTTCAATTCGAACCAGTAGTAGTACTTAGTTAGCGCGTTCAAACAAACAAACAAACAAACTCTTCAGCTTTATAATATTAGTATACTTAGATATGGGCAGGAGAAGACCATATCTAGTCGTAATAAAATATTATAAATGTGAAAACAACTCCGTTTTTCTATCTGTCTGTCTGTTACCTTTTCACTCCTAACTACCGATCGTAAAGAAATTTTGCATAATTATATGTTGCCGAGGATACAGGACATAGGGTATTTTTTATCCAGAAAAAAGTACCAGAAAAATCTATCAAGTAGGCACTGTTTTTCCGAGAGTTCATCTAAAAAACAAAAAACCAGCGCCTGCCAAAAGTATAACAGCAATGACATCTGCGTTATATTGTTCATATATTTTGTCAGGCGTTAATTTTTTATATTTTTAACGCAGTCGAAATCGCGATCACCAGCTAGTATTTAATATACCCCATTATTATGCTTATAAATATAAGCATATATATAAAAACAAAAACAAGAGCAAAGTACATATTGGCATTTCAAATGTAATAGGATAGGCATGATGTGTAATTCGATATCCAATAAATTGAAGCATCTTTCAAAGGTTACGCTTGCCTATGGATTTATGTCGCAGGCTAATAGCAAAATCGCATTTCTGAATAAATGACTGGAATATTTGTAGAGTAGGTAAGTTCCTAAAGCGGCCAGATCAACGCTATTTTAATGAAGCTTAATAACTAGCTGTTGTACGCGACTTCGTCCGCGTAACTTAATAAAATATAGCTTGTTACTCGCTGTCAGTACTGTCCAGTAGTTATTGAATTTATTTATTAATAACAAAAATAGAAATATAAATTATATCGCATAATATTTTATCGTAACTAGACTTTTTTCAAAATTCAATTTTTACTAAAAACCTACGACATCGCATATAGTGACTATACCTACGTTGGATAGTATTATATTATAATAATATTTTTACTTGTTACTAAAAGCCCTCTAAGTTCAAAAGTACGAAACCGGCAAATACCTCGAAGCAATGCAAATTGTAGACAACTTTTAAGAGCTCTAAGATCAAATAACTTTGTGAGGTTGAGTTTAGAAGCGAATGAAAACATACGCAAACTTATTGTTACCGCGACCGCTACAAATGAAAGTTGGTTTGGCGATATTCGTAACTAAGATTTATTTTGATATTTCAATTTTCAAAAGCAAGATACTTAAGAGATTCACAAAGGCGAATGACATTGACGATTTGACCTTCACCGATATGACCTTTAGAATGTTTATATATATCATACTAATTCCGCACAAAAAACACAAACGTAATCCACACCTCAACGCAGTCACTGAAACACTGTAGCTCCATATATTTAGTTCCGAGGCGGCGGAAACAATTCAACAGGCCCGACAAATGTGGTTTTTTGTACTTTTCATTAAAACAACATTAAATAAAAAAATCAATAAATTTTTTTTAAATGATATTGACTTATTATTCGGTGTAGGAATCATTTGCGCGCAATAAACCGTTTTCGCAACAATTTTCAATATAAGTCAAATTCTTCTTATGTTCTAACTTTTATTGTGGGGTTTCTACTACTTTGATAGAATTTATAAACAATATAATTTGTTCTTCACATGTTTAAGTATAACATATATTTTTTTCAAACCAATTGCATTGACAGTTTCTTCTAACATTTTTTTTTTAAATGCAAATTTTTAGGATTGGCGTGTGTTTACACCTTAAGCAAATGATTAAAAAAATAATAATTAACTTTTTGTAAATTTATTAAGATAAATAAGATATTAAGATACATTCCAGAGACAATTTTTCTCTATCCGGGTCGTAATCCTTTTTTTTTGTCCTACTATGGTCTTGGTTACTTGTGTGTATATTATGGCAGCCTGTCTGACGACCTTCACTTATAGAAATCATTTTTTATTTTGTTTGCTAAAAACTTCGTCCAAGTACTTCACGAAACTACTTAAGTTCACAAAATCTTTAAACATTTTAAATTATAGCTACTAATAATTTTCTGTACTAATCTTTGTGACCGAAATGACTAGCTAGTACTAGCTAATACTAGAAATGTAGCTACTCTACAGTCTCGGTCGACTAGGACTGAGAACTGCTTTTGGGTAAATCAGTAGTTTTTTTTTTATAGCAAAACGAAGTCCGAACAAAACGAAACGAACGCCCACAATATATGGCCGTGTCTCCGTCAAATATTTCATGAAAATGATGATTAGGCGGAAGGTTGAGAATTTTGTTAAATTATGACCTGTGAACTTCGAATTTTATTTAACAAAACTCATAAAACGGAAGTGCTCTTACTAATTAATAATAAAAAATTTAAAGTGGTATAGAAATATTTTCTGCGTTGTAATTATACCCGTTATGACTTCATAGAAGCGTTAATAACCTCAGGAATTTCTTAATAATTTCTTAGAAGTTTTTATTAAAATTGAAATTATTAATATATAAAGTTTACTAAATTACTAGTTACAATTAAATGATTAAATGAATTTACAATATTTACAAACTAATAACTAAATAAATTATACCTAAAAACAAAAATCAATACAAAAATGGACCCCGCGGCATTGTACCGAGGACGCTGGCAGCATTTCCTCGTTGAATGGCCAAACTAATACGTTGGCCGAGGAAAGCGCCATAATATTATAATATAAATTAATAATTGCAAATAATTAATAAAAATCAATTTCTTAATAACTTTAAAGGTAGAACGGTACTAATACCTAACTGTGTCCGCTACTTCGTACGTCCCTAGTTTGTTTTTTGAAAATCATACAAGTATCTAACATTTTTGCAGGATATAAAGTACCCTAATACATCAGCACAAATTGATATTTGTTCGTAGGTCTAGAATAAAACATTAAATATCTTGGAAACTATAAGATAAATAAATATAAGACAAACATCAAAGATAATTGATTGGTCTCGCTACTCTCGACTAGACAGAGCACTATACAAACGCAATAGCTCCGAAAACGTGGCAACTTTTTATTGTTGTGTGTGTAAAAAATCGTCACTTTTAATTACTTTTTACCCAGTTTTATTATATTTTTACACAGTTTCACTACGCCAACTGGTATTTTATTATGCCTATAATTTAATAAAACATTGTGTCACAATTTACAAGTACGACGGCGGTATCTAGTCGAGGGCAGCGAGACCAATCATTTATCTATGACAAACATCTATACAAAAAATACGTAATTTTTTTTCATTTTTAATACAGTGTATTGCACGTAAAAATAAAAAAATAGTGATATTCACATTTAGAAGACCATAGATCGAAGTTCGATATTCAAACTCATGACTTTTATGTGTTCTGTGACGTTCGATTCCAATTTCAATATGGGTTAGGTTAAGCCTCCACGAGTCCGCAACTGGCCATTTTGACCGCACACACTGTGCCCGTTGGCGACAATAATTGATTCCATGTATTCATTCGTTCAACCCTTACACTGCCTATTAAACTTCAATAAAGTTACACGCTCGACCACCATGTAGGCTGACTTCGTAATCATTGAAACTTCAAACGTTATTATAGACAAATGCTTTTATTTGTCCTTAATAACTTTGCTGCAAACTGACATGCGTTTAATATTAGGTATATTTTTTAAAAAGTATTCACAGTTTTTTTTATTTTTGTTTTTTTTTTAAATTCCACACAGCACCATCTAGTTCCAAAGTAAGCAACTTAATGCTTGTATTATGGATACCAAACAGTTGATATATTACATACAATACTTTTTTTTTTGTAAATACTTATTTATACTAATATTATAAAGCTGAAGAGTTTGTTTGTTTGTTTGTTTGGACGCGCTAATCTCAGGAGCTAATGGTTAGAATTGAAAAATTCTTTTTGTGTTGGATAGATATTTTATCGAGGGAGGCTTTAGGCTACATAACATCACGTTGCAACTAATAGGAGCGAAGAAACAGTCGAAAATGTGGAAAAAAACGGGGAAAATTATTCATCTTTGAAGGCTTCCGTTGCGTGCGCTGCGAAAACCGTTCGAGATACCCAAATGATTCCCAAAATAACTATTCCACGCGGATGAAGTCGCGAGCACCAGCTAGTATATTATAAATACAAACCATCCATTACTCAAGTATGTACAAAGGTAAATGTTAGCACATAAACATTTGCCCCTAGCGGGGTTCGAACCCGCGACCGCTTGGTTAACAGCTAGGGTAGGGTTACTAGCTACTAGACCAAACGTGTCGTCAAATGATATTATTTATTTATATACTAATATTATATATACCTACTTAGATAGATTTATTATTTATTTTATTACAGTAAATTAATCTTCCTATTCCACTAATTTGCATTATCAAGCTACATTTTTGGTTCGACAAAAAAGTAGACGAACAAATTACATTTCAAAATTGTTTTTCTCATTTCTTCTCTTACAATTAGAGTACAGGTCGACTCTTCGTCTTATGACCTCTGGAAGTGTCCACGTCGTAATGGAATCGTGATTGGTTATACCACGAAAACTAGAACCACTTGACTTTTTAAAAAAAATATTTATTAGTAATATTTTTCTTATTATATTTTATTATTGTTTTATGTTTTAAAATATAAGAAGTCGCATCGTACAATATTACGTTTTTAATACAACTACGCTAAGTATATTTTTTTCTCTATAGACTTTATGAAGACTATATTATTATTATTTTTTTAGACTTGCATATGTGCAAGTAAACTTCATGAAGCACCACATCACCTTTTTTATATATTTTATTACTAGCTGGTGTCGGGGACTTCGTCCGCGTTCTGGTTGAAAGGGTACCTTTCTGGTCCTATGTTCTTTCTGGTGTCCAAGACAACGTGTATGCAATATTTTATGGTGATCGGTTCAGCAGTTTTTGGGTGAAAGAGTTACAAACATCCATACATTCATCCATACATTCATACAAACTTTCGCATTTATAATATTAGTATTGATGGTTTATATGATTTAAAATATACATTACGTACAGTCTGAAAGCTACATTTTCAGCGAGTTATATATACCTACTTTATTTTGTAAAGTTACGCGGACGAAGTCCGCGGCAACAGATAGTCATAAAATAAAGTTAATTTTCAAAGTAGTTCACGACGAATCGCTCACTATGTGACGGCAGATCTAAAGGCAAAGTTCAAAGTGTATGTGATTAATTCTGTGAGACATTCCCCACTTCGTTCCGTCCGCTATTAGGTTACTAGAAATAAAATTAAGTAGGTAAGTAGCTGTTCAATATAATTGGATTTTCAAAGATTAATTTTCAATTGGTCCGTATTAACGCAAAAAGGTTATGAATTTGGTGCGTACTGCTAAGTTTTAAAAAGTGTGTGGCTGGTTTTCGTGTCGCGCTGATCGTCATCGCTGAGGTCTCAGCGCGTAGCTGTCAGCGTGTCAGCGCGAAATGATGGTTTTCGTGGGTATTAATATCGCGCTGACCGTCAGCGCTGACAGGCCTTTGTATGATAAGGCCTCGTATTCACTAGGGGACAAATGACCCGCGACACGTGTCGCACGACAAGTCCGGCAACATTGCGCGACTTGATCCTGTACGAAAAAGGTTGCGAGACATGTCGCTCGACATGTGCCGCAACATGTCGCGGGACATTTGTTACTAGGCCTTATACTAGCCGGCGCGTGCGGTCGGCGCGACACTCACTGAAGACAGGCGGCTGTCGGCGGTGCTGACGCGTGGCGCGTACGGCTCGTACGGCTCAGCGCTGACGCTGAGTTAAAAGATTAGTATAGATGATGCTTACAAATCTTTTTATCATATTTCGACGAATCTGGTGTGTACACCAGATTCGTCGAAATATCTTATAATAGTCGAAATATGTTATGCATATGATTTTACTGTTTGAAAATAGAAAACGTATACTAAAAAGACCTGGCAAACTGTCGTTTAAAAAGTAAAATAATTCTCACACTTGCCAGTCAAATATTTCTACAGGCTTTAAAACTTTCACAATGGCGAACTTCTGCGCCCAAACGTATGGTCGTAGTTAAAAATAATGTTACAGCGCTCAGTGCAATTTTGATCTCTAAGCTTAAACGGGCTAGAGTTCAAAACGTAAAATTTTTAAAAAACTTAAAATTGGGCACAATAAGTTTTGATGGGCCAGCATTACGTACATTCCAACACTATTCAGCGTGTAATGTTTTTGGTGCAATTTTATTCGTAGAACGTTTCACTGTAATCGCTAGTGATAACAGTCATATTTTTCTGACTAGTCTGACAGGTCGTCAAACAGACTGACAGTTCATATCTATACTAATATTATAAAGCTTAAGAGTTTGTTTGTTTGTTTGTTTGAACGCGCTAATCTCAGGAACTTCTGGTTCGAATTGAAAAATTCTTTTTGTGTTGGATAGATCATTTATCGAGGAAGGCTTTAGACTATATAACATTACGTTGCGACTAATAGGAGCGACGAAACAGTCGAAAATGTAGAAAAAAAAACGGGTAAAATTATTCATCTTTGAGGGCTTCCGTTGCGTGCGCTGCGAAAACCGTTCCAGATACCCAAATGATTCCCAAAATAACTATTCCACGCGGACGAAGTCGCGAGCACCAGCTAGTATTTTATAAAGTTACGCGGGCGGAGACGCGTGCAATAGCTATCAGTTCTTATTATTCTAAGTGGTCGCTGTCACATAGGAACACACAAGAGAAGCGATGTATAGCTGTCATCCCTCATATTATGTTAGAGGAAATGAAATAAAAATAGACAGTAAGAACCCTCTTACCTCTTAAGCCTGTTACTTGTAGGCTTTGTAAAAGCTAACCGTATTTACGGAGTTGACGAGCCCACGTGAGCTTGCATTCAGGTTATGTTATATTATAAATGTAGGTAATATGAACTTGAGATTTGCCCATGTAGCCCAAGCGCACTTTCCATGCAATGGGAATTGTGCTTCCAACTTTTCGAGACTTATGCTGATAGCTTTTTGTATCAAAAGCTTTACAATATGCTCTTTCTTTCATTAATCTAGTTCTAAAAGCACTATTTTATTTTAATCCTTAGTTAGTTAGGAGCGCACTTTCCATGCAATGGGAAATGTGCTTCAAACTTTTCGAGACTTACGAGTATGTTGATAGCTTTTTATATCAAAAGCTTTACAATATGCTTTTCAATAATTGAGAATAACCTACATTGAAACTTGTGAAATGCATGTAAAAATTGAAAAAAATTATTACTTAACATTAAGCAAACGTACAAACGTAGCTATAATATATATTAATATACCGTGCTATAACTATGCTATAATATAAATTACGGTATGTATTGGTGACGTCATAGAAATATATATTATAGCTGCGTGTTGTCACTCCAATTTGTATAGAAAATATATCGTAACATGCCATGCTATAATTTATATTAATATATATTATAGCTACGTGTGTGTGACGGTCTTAAACTTCTTTGTTGACATTCCTTGTTTCTTTTTTAATTATTATTATTATTTACTCGGAGCACAGGTGCACCGAGAACGTTTTGGTACTTTCAGAGCATTTAATAGTTGTCATTGTTAAAAAGAAGCCCTTTTTTTAAGAGGCATTTTAATTAATTTTAATAAAAGCCCCCAACCTTTCACAACGGACATAAATCAAGAAAGTTATTGCTCTTAATGCTACACTAATTAATTTTTATAAAGAACAAGACTTTCTTTTTATCTTTTCCGTTGGTTTTTGTGCGTATTTTATAAGATTTATTAACGCGGTTTAATCTATCTTGTCAGTGCGGAAGATTTTTTCGACTTTATTGTATCATATATCACAACGATGAGCTACTGTACAATTAGCTATCTGACAAAAGGACAAGCTTTTGCATAGTTCACTTAGTACAAGCCTATTACTTCATTTGAATTTATAGAACGTAGGGTTGTCAGATAAGTTAAAAATTTGGCATTTCTTTGACAATGGCTCTGATAACCCTAGCTACTGTGTATTAAATCCGGTCCTCTGACAACTCTAGCTATAGGCCGTGTGTACTAAATCCAGACCTCTGACAACCCTGTTTTTGTATGGGAAAATCTGCTAACCAGATGCCCACCGACCATGGGGAGATGGGTATGTGGGACTGCGACTCACTAAAATCCCACGATGATTCTTGGCGCCGTCTATGGGCGTTGGTTAGAAGACGTTAAGACACGACACCTTCTCCCCCCGAACTGCTGTTACCCGCGCCGGTCTTGGTACCTTTGACAACCCTATCAACAAGTCATGTCTACTAAATCCAGACCACTGACAACCCCAACAACAAGTCATGTGTACTAAATCCAGACCTCTGACAACCCTAGCAACAAGTCATGTGTACTAAATCCAGACCACTGACAACCCCAACAACAAATCATGTGTACTAAATCCAGACCTCTGACAACCCTTTTTTTTTTTTTTTTTTTTACGAGGAGAAATCCATTTATTGACTTCCTACCGCTGGCTAGGCGGTAGGGGTGTGTGGGGGTCAGCCGGCGCACCGCGCTAGCGGGCCCGGCAATACCCACTAAAACTCCCCGGTGCCTCCTCGCCCTTTGTGCGGGATGGACCGGGTTCTGCCTAGGCACCAACTCCGATCCACCCCAGGGCTGCCTAGCCGTTGCTGGCTAAGCTAACGCCAATGGAGGATTGCCCGGAGACACCGAAACCCTCTGACAACCCTAGCAACAAGTCATGTGTACTAAATCCAGACCTCTGACAACCCTCGACTCTGCTGCTATCGCGGTGAGGCCAGGTGGCGGAGCTCCTCCCCTTTCCCTCAGAGAGAGAGGTTCTGGTTTTGTTGCAGCAGACTGGGGGAGAATGGTGGTCGTATCGATCTACTTCTCCCCTAACCGTAGCCGGGCGGATTTCGAGTCATTCCTGGCTACGGTGGAGGGTGTAGTGAGGCGTGCGGCCCCACTCCCAGTCTTGGTGGCGGGGGACTTCAACGCTAAATCAACGGCGTGGGGGTCCCCCCGTACGGACGTGAGGGGGGGTATCCTGGAGTCCTGGGCGTTGGGCCTGGGGCTTCAGCTACTCAACCAAGGTACAACTCCCACGTGCGTACGGTGGCAAGGTACGTCCATAGTGGACGTATCCTTTGCCACTGCCACCCTTGCAGCCAAAATCCTAAGCTGGCGGGTTGAGGAAGAAGTGGAGACCTTATCGGACCACCTCTACATCCGATACGAGGTCTCCACGCTGTCCCCCAGCGCGTCACAGTGTCGGGATCCTGCGGCGAGTGTCGCCTTTCCGAGGTGGGCACTCGCCAAGCTCCGCCCGGATGTGGCGGAGGAGGCTGCGATGGTGAGGGAGTGGTCCCCTCTCCCTCCTCATCTCGCAGGGGATCCCGACGGCATGGCAGACCACTTTGCAGACGACCTTCGAGCCGTCTGCAATGCTGCCATGCCCCTGTGGCGCCCTCCCCCAAAGTGGAAGAGGGTATATTGGTGGGAACAGGAGGTGGCCCTCCTGCGCACAACGTGCCTAGCCGCGAGACGCGCTCTCCTCCGTTGCCGGAGAAGGCACACCAGGAGGACGCCTGACGAAGAGGTCCTCCTTCGTCAGGCGTATAGGGAGGCTCACAAGGCCCTGCAGAAAGGGATCTGCAGGGCCAAGGAAGAAGCTCATGAGCGCTTCCTAGCCCTCCTGGACGCTGACCCCTGGGGCCGTCCGTACAGGGCAGTGAGGGGGAAGTTTGCTTCAAACTCCCCCTCTACTGCCAACCTCGAACCGACGCTGCTTGAGGAGGTTGTGGGGTCTCTCTTTCCGACCCCCGGCCCATTCGAGCCCCCTCCTATGGAGCCTCTGGAACCACTGCCGGAGGCTGCGCTGCAGGGCCCTCCCGTCTCTGACATAGAGTTCGAGGCGGTGAGGGAGCGGATCGGGAGGAAAAAGACAGCCCCGGGACCTGATGGGGTTCCGGCTAAGGCCCTGGCGATAGCGCTGGGGCCTTTGGAGGAGAGGTTCCGGGCGGTACTCGACAAATGTATCGCCCGGGCAAGTTCCCGGTGAGGTGGAAGGTGGGGCGACTCTGCCTTCTACGCAAGGAGGGTCGTCCTGCCGACTCGCCGTCGGGGTACCGACCGGTGGTCCTGCTCGACGATTCTGGCAAAGCCATGGAGAGGATCATGGCTCGTCGGATCGTCGAGCATCTGGAAACGGAGGGGCCGAATCTGGATGAACACCAGTTCGGCTTCCGCACCGGTCGGTCCACGATTGATGCAGTGAGCCTCCTCAAGAGATGGACTGAGGAGGCCACCAGCAGAGGGGAGGCTGTTGTTGCGGTGTCGCTCGACATCCGCAACGCCTTCAACAGCCTCCCCCACGAATGTATCAGATCGGCACTCAGGTTCCACCGAGTGCCGTCCTACCTCTGTGCCCTCGTCGACGACTACCTCTCCGAACGGGTAGTGCTGTACGAGGGTGCAGATGGGAAAGTCTTGCGCCGGCCTATGGCGGCTGGCGTACCCCAGGGGGCCGTCCTTGGCCCCTTACTCTGGAATTTGGGGTATAATTGGGTCCTGCGAGGCAATCTCCTACCCAAAATGGAGATTGTCTGCTTTGCCGACGACACCCTTGTCGCGGCAAGAGCAAAGACGTGGGAAAAGGCAGAACGGTTAGCGTCGGCTGGCACCTCGTTGGTCGTCCGACGCATCCGTCTGCTCGGATTGGAGGTGGCACTAGACAAAACTAGGGCCATGGGCTTCCATCCCCCACGCCGCAGGATCCCGCCGGGGCTCCGAGTCCGAGTGGAGGGGGTCCGGATTCCGGTCGAGATGCATTTCAAGTATCTCGGCCTAACACTGGACCCCCGCTGGAACTTTGAGGAGCATTTCAAGCTCCTCGTTCCACGGCTGATCACCACCGCAGCCGCACTCGGACGGCTCCTCCCGAATAAGGGAGGACCCAATTCGGCGTGCCGTCGACTTTACCACGGGGTGGTAAGGTCGATGGCACTCTACGGAGCCCCGGTCTGGGCGGAGTGCCTCACTCGTCGCACCCGGGCCCTTTTGAGGAGGCCTCAAAGGGTCATGGCGACCCGGGCCGTGCGGGCTTATCGCACGGTCAGCCACGGGGCTGCCTGCGTGTTAGCGGGCACCCTCCCGTGGGATGTCGATGCCCTGGTTCTGTCCCAGGTGCATCGGCATCGGGTCGCCGCAAGGGCCCTGGGTGAAAGACCCGCTGCCGAGGACGTGCAGCGGGTCCGTGCGGAGGCCCTAGAGAAGGCCATGGAGGATTGGGGTGAGGCACTCCTCAACCCCACCGCTGGTCACCGGACGATCCTTGCGGTTCGTCTGGTGCTAGAGGAATGGGTGAGGCGCCGTGAAGGCTGCCTCACCTTCCACATGGTGCAGATGATGACCGGACATGGGTGCTTCGGTCATTATCTGCACCGTATAAAAACCTACCTGGAAAGCAGTTGCTTCCTTCTGCGGTTCTGTAATGTCGCAGAAGGAGGCAGCTGAGAGGGAGCGAGAGGAAGAGGCCGGTCTCGCTTCCCTCAGACGCAGACGGTTGGGCAGAAGAAGGCGGGCATACCTAGCCCGTCTTTAACTGTCCATTGGGACCTGCGCACATAGTTGGCCAACTATGTGCCTGCACAAGGTCCTTCCGTCTGGGGATTGCCTCGGTGTCTCCGGGCAATCCTCCATTGGCGTTAGCCTAGCCAAAAACGGCTAGGCAGCCCTGGGGTGGATCGGAGTTGGTGCCTAGGCAGAACCCGGTCCTTCCCGCACAAAGGGCGAGGAGGCACCGGGGAATTTTAGTGGGTATTGCCGGGCCCGCTATGATTAGCATAGCGCGGTGCGCTATGCTATGATTAGCATAGCGCGGTGCGCCGGCTGACCCCCACACACCCCTACCGCCTAGCCAACGGTAGGAAGTCATTAAATGGATTTCTCCTCGTGAAAAAAAAAAAAAAAAAAAAAGACCTCTGACAACCCTAGCAACAAGTCATGTGTACTAAATCAGAGCCGCTGATAACCCTAGCTATAAGTCTGTATGAGAGTGATATGAGACTTGTGCGATTTAATTGTCCCCAGATATCGTAAATTATATATTATGCTATAAAATATATAAAGACAAGCGCAATAAACATTCACCAGTTCTACGCCCACTCTACATCATATATATATATATACAGTATACAGTTTCAATAATTATTGAAAGCGATTCATAAACAAATTGATCATCCCTCTAGCTCTTCGTTTACAGTGTTTCTCAAAGTTTATTACAATCAATTTTCTTGAAGCATGTACCTACGTTAATTGAGTTACCATCGACCCACGTTTCAATTAGCGAAGTAATTAATATTTAGACGGAGATATTATTTCTTAGCAATCTTTAATATCTGATCTACATTAAAACAGCATTAAAAGGACACAAATTGATTAAGTGAGAAAAAAAAATTGTGTGTGTCGCTCCGACACAGAGGTTATAGGAACGATTATAAAATTTAAATTTTCGAAATTCGAACACGCCGAAAGAATAACATTGTTCTTTTTTTAAATTGTCTAGATGGCGCAATATCTATGAAACTTCAGATGTTCTAAAATATTCAAAAAATAGAACGTAGGTAACTATAACGCATAACATAACATCGGTGTAACAATTTTGATTTTATTCCCATAAATTTTCATACACCGGCCTTATATATTATATATTTATGCAAATCAATTAAAAAAGAATTGAAAAACATGAAATTTTTTACCATATATTTAATACCAAAAAAAATATCGAATTTTCTCCAATGAATATATATACGCCGAACGGTTACCATGTCTCAATATTTATTATTAGGTATGAAAGTAATTTCTCGTTGAATTCCTCGTTACATCGCATTTATTTTACGATATAAGTATACAATACATGTTATTGTGGAGATTCATTATAAATTCAGTCCATACAACGAGGCTGGATCGAAATATTTATTGAACTCAGCGTCGGGCGCGTGATCGCAATCATGATAACCCTTATATATTATAAGCAATTTATTAACAGCTCTGATGAATTCTTTTCATTTAATCAACAATCGGAAAAAAACTTCGGAAGGAAAAATGGATTTTCAGTTGTAATATTTTTGGTAAAACTTAGGAAGGCAGTTTTTGAAGGAAAAACTTCTTTAGACGCGTTGGGCATTTTTGAGATGGGAAAAATCTTTGAACTCGCGACACTGTCATGTAATGTAATGTAATGTAATGTAACATAACCGAAACCTCTGTATATTTTCAGATATTAATTTAAAAAAAGAACAATTTATGATGGGAAAAATTTTTTGAACTCGCGACACTGTCATATAATGTAATGTAACCGAAACCTCTGTATATTTTCAGATATTAATTTAAAAAAAGAACAATTTTTGTGATTGGAAAAAATCATTGAACTCGCGACACTGTCATGTAATGTAATGTAATAAGCTAAAGGTTAGTTTTCACTTCTGACGTGCAGTCCAACGACTGAAATGTAACTTACATTAAGTTAGACTTAAGTTAGACTTAAGTTTAAGAATTAAAATCTAAACTCCATAGAATTTTGGACTATTGTTTTTTTTTGTCATTGTATGGGTTTTCCTTTTTGTGTGTAGCAACACTAAATAAGTAATAAACAAAGTAAAAATGTTCAGCCATCAATCCTAAACAGGTCCATAAAATATTATGGTGTTATTCAACCGAAATAATTATTAAAAATAAATAAAAAATTAGGGTCCTTTAGGATTTTCCAAAAGTGAACTAAAGTTGTGGGCACAGCTTGTATGCTTATAAGGCTTGAATTTGGCTCATGAGTTTCTGCTTCCTCAGGTGTTCTTAAAAGATTTACTGATTTCAATGAACCATGTTCGGTGTTAAACCAACTCTTTAACAGCAAACGAATATATTTCTTTTGTACTTTGGTTTATTAAATTTTTAATATATCAAGGCTTTTCTGTTTGAATACATTGTCAACTTTATTTGCACAACTGACGTCAATAAAATAAATTGGTTTAAAACATTCGTAACCACTCAAAGGAATTCGTTTCAAATGTGAAATAAAAATGTAAAGAGCCAATCTGTCGAAGTTGATATAAATAAACGAATACTGGGATAAAAATTCGTAATTCAAATTCATTGCTAAAAGCGAAACCGCAGTGAATGAGGATAGTAAACCGTTATTAATTTTACCACCTCGTACGTAGGTACACATTATGGGGCTTGTGTACGCAATACTAGTAGTTGAAGCAAGTATAGCAACTTTTTTTTAACATTTGGACATCACTAGAACTAATGATCTGTGGCGACCTCCTTTTAATGTGACCTATTTGGAATTTCCGTGTCATTCTTCATTTAAAAGAAGAGGCACGGAAACCAGTCAGTTGGCCTTCAACACAGCTTCGGAAAGCACGCGCTTTCTCGCCACTCGTCATCACCATTTTTTTATTTGTAAATATGTTCCATTGTATAATTATAAATATGTATATAAAAATGTGGGACTTCTTCATTCCTTCCCATAGATCACTAGGACGAATTCATGCCATAGGCTTTCCTCTGTTGGACATAAAACTCCCCTATAGTTTTCCGTAGGAGCGATCAGAAACAGCCTAGATCCATCGTAGACCCGCAGCAATTATCAGGTCTTATGTCCACCTGCGTGGGGTAGAGGTCCTACGCAGCGCTTGCCCTTCCGTGGTCTCCACTTGAGAACTTTCCGGCCCCAGGGACCATCGGCTCTCCGTACTGCGTGTTCTACGTGGAATAAGACAATGAAAACAATTTAAAGAATCTGATTAATCAGCTTTTAAAAGCTTTTAAAGCTCTGATGAGGTAGTTCCTATTAAGGTATACCCTATCTGTATCTCATGCCTACTCTATCTGTAGCCTATCTGTAGCTCAATAATAGAGCAATGTTTCGTTTGTTTGTGGATCTCTCATTCTTAATTCGATCTCGCAGACTATCTCCGAGATCTTTGAGCGACATTGAGCTTAGTCTGAGTCAGAGTCTACGTTTTAGCGCCATATTGTGGCCATCACAAGATAACATACCTTGGTCGCTTTTGCTCTAATGCATAAAGAAATTTTAGACATCACGTCTTGGAGCATTCAAAACGCTATATTCGACGATTGAGCTCCTCGTCGAAGTTGCCTCTACGTAATTGGGCCATATCATGCATATGATATGTAATAAAAAAACATGCTGCATATACGTAAGTATAATGAAAAATGACTGCTCGTGTTTTGACACCGTTAGCAAGCCACGCTTCAGCTCGTTCCATTCACAATGTTTCCCAGACTTTGAAAATTAAATTTCCAGACTCGAGAATTGCTTTTAGAATTTTTTATTCGATTCACGTTTCAAGGAGATATGTAATCTTGTTCGTCTTAGCAAACCTGACTCAAAGCTTCTGGTTTCAAACTGTTTGTATAGATGCCGGTAGTCAAACAAGCTTTTGCTCGCTACTTCGTTCGCGCTCCTTTTTAAGCCATGACGTCCGACGCATAAACGGTGTATCATAAGTTTGACGTGTGTGTCTATGTATCTTTCCATCTGTAGCTACATTAACTTCCACCTTTCAATTAATGTTTAATTTGGTTCACTGTCACTTCAGTTGTATTTCCATGACATGGTAACTGTAGTGTATTCATCTTGTATTTGTTCACTAGCAACATTACAAGCACAGTTTAAAACGTACCACGTGACTGATGCCAGCTATCCACGTGGGATAAGTTAGGCTGGGTTGCACCATCTAACTTTAACTATAACCAACGCCGCAACTTGAGTTAAAATAACGGTTAGGCCGAAAATGAGTTGCACCAGTTAACAAATAATCATAGCTGGTTAACTGGTGCAACTCATTTTCGGCCTAAAACTCATTTTCGGCCGAAAATGAGTGCGAATTAACTGAAGTTGCGACGTTGGTTATAGTTAAAGTAAGATGGTGCAACCCAGCCTTAGTTGCGTGTGTCTGTCCGGGAGTGATGCGTGAGCATATATAAGTTACTCTATTGCGTGAGCCTCGGAGAGCATAAGAAATGGCACTACAGTAACCTTCGTCTACCGAATACCCGACTCCTCAGCAATTTACAGCAGACGTTTTTAGGGCGTTTTAGACTCAATAGCAAGTCGGGCTTAGCAGCAGTTTATAGTTTTATAGTTTTAAAACTAGCTGACCCAGCAAACTTTGTTTTGCCATAAAAATAAAAAAAGTTTTTAAAAAATAGTTTAGTTTACCTACCGAATATACACAAAAATTTCATAAACATAGGTCAAGCCGTTTCGGAGGAGTTTCGTTACAAACACTGTGACACGAGAATTTTATATGTATATTAGATTATGGATTGTATAAATATAAATGATTTTTTCTTTATTTACAACTACAATATAATTACTAAGTACATATATGAATTTACAATATTTACAAACTATAAATAAATAAATTATACCTAAAAACATATTTAATATATCTGTTTGTCTGTTTCTTTGCTAACATCTCAACTACCCAACGGATTTAAATACGGTTTTCAGTAATCCAAAGAGCGATTAATATGGAAGGTTTTTGTGTAGATATAATTTGCAGTATTTAACCTTGTAAAAAATTACTCAGTGAAGGAAATAAATTAGATTTTTTTCACATTTCAAAGAGCTATCATTTTGCAAAGCCACTGCAGACCGTGTCTTGGTTTATAAATGAGAATTGAGGTGGCGTATGGTCGCCCGGAGAGGTGTGAATTGTGGATACACTCTACATGCAAATTAACAACGGAACCTCGGTCTGTTTGTTGATGAAGTGTAGTGTTATATAAAAAATATCGACGCTCTTAAATTCCTCGAGTCTTCCATATTATGAAATCTGTTCAACGTATTCAAAGTTACGTGTCATAATTTCCTTATTATTCCCATGTATTATCTTAAACTAGCGACCCGCTCCAGGCTACGCACTGTTAGGCCTCGCTGTGATCCCGGCTCTCATATTTGCCGCCGATGGTGAAACATGCGGTATTGGCTGGTGATAGGTCACTTAGCCAGGCGAGTCCCACATACCCCTTCGCCGACGAGGGCAAGTCGGCGAAGGGGTATGTGGGACTCGACAATCTGTAAAGTGTAATTTTCCCTCCTCAAAAAAAAAAGGCTACGCACTTAGCCCAAGATACCCAACTCCTTAAGTTTACGAGAAATATACAGCGACTTTATTTTTAACCTCTGACATCTGACGCAAAAACTGAGTGTTCTAAGTTTGACGTGTGTTTGACATCTGTGTATGAGTGTATTTGTGTGTCTATCTGTAGAATTGTAACTTCCAAATGGATGGTCTGATGGTGATAATTTGGCATCAAGTAGTCTGTGGGATACCCAACTCCTTAACAACTTACAGCTTATATAGTGTGTTCGGAAAGTCGGAGGCTAGTTTATAATTATAGTTTGTTTCAAATATATGTGTGTAGATTTGAAACAAACTATACACCTAATACCTGTACTTGTACGTTCTAAATAATTACAGCAATCAAATTGCAACGATTCGCGATTTAAGCCCTTTTGGATATGATCACATCTATACTAATATTATAAAGCTGAAGAGTTTGTTTGTTTGTTTGTTTAAACGCGCTAATCTCAGGAACTACTGGATCGAATTGAAAAATTCTTTTTGTGTTGGATAGATCATTTATCGAGGAAGGCTTTAGGCTATATAACATCACGTTGCGACCAATAGGAGCGAAGAAACAGTCGAAAATGTGGAAAAAACGGGGAAAATTATTCATCTTTGAGGGCTTCCGTTGCGTGCGCTGCGAAAACCGTTCGAGACACCCAAATGATTCCCAAAATAACTATATCACGCGGACGAAGTCGCGAGCACAGCTAGTATTTCATATTTGAAATTGACATAAGACCTCGCTTCAAGTTAGAGCAAATACATGGCTCTGGAATACGTAACGTTGATTTGCATTACATACCAGCAACCAATCCTTTGGAACGAAGCTGAACTGTTTCATTCCGTAATACACATTTCTCCCGCAGTTGCTTTTGTATCATTAATAGCACTCTATTGATACAAATTGGTATCGCCAATGCTATTAAGGAAAGAAAGAAAGAAAAAGTTTTATTCACGATTACAAAGACACAACAATAAAAATAAAATAAAAATAAAAACAACAAAACAGAAATTAAGGAGTTTATTACTGTCAAATAGGTAATTTCTTAAACCTACTCCTCGTGTGTGGCTAGACCAAAAAGTTTGAAAAAAATATAGGTGTTATCAAAGTTTAGACAACATTTGCTATATTTACGAAATTAAAAAAAAATGTAATAACTTCTATATTTTAGAAGAATATAGAAAGTCCTTTATCAACAGTGAGGTCTAAAGTGTATTCCTTACTCTTAAAATGCCACAAATTAAAACTAAGTAACTAATCTATATTGTTCTATATATTTGCCTATATATTGTTATATATAGTTTGCGTCACACTTCTCTGAGAAAGCTTGGACCGTCCGAAAGTAACTTAGTTGTCTTTTTTCAAAGCCATTCATCATAATCTCTCGTCGGTACGTGGACGAAGTTGCGTGCAAAATCTGTTAGCCCGCAGCTCAGTACGTTACCACAGCATACTTATTTCCTACAGTAGACCGACGCCTTTGATGTTGGGCAATACCGCCGCCTGTGTAGGTATTTAAAAATTACGGAAGGGTTGACACAAATTATGTAATATAAAATGTGCTTAAGTACCTTTCTTCATCGTGCGGAAATGGTTGATGAAAGCTTAGTTCTTTATTTATGCGAGATAAAGATTTGCACGCACTTACAGCACTTGATTTATATAATAAATTAAAATCTGAAAGACGCGATAGCCCTAGAATATTTATCCCAAGCTACTAAGAACGACGAAGTATGCAGCTTGGGCATGTCCCACTAGCGCCTCACCCCTCACGCCCCGCACGATTGCACTGTCTCCGTCGGCCTACTGTACGAAATAAGTATGCTGTGACGTTACTCTACAAAAACAAAAAGTTTTTGCGTATACCTCTCGCATCTGTCACCCGTTCAGAAACACTGGTAATGATTACAACCCAAAAGTTTTCTATGCGCGTGTAAACTAGTTGGATTGTTTTGATGGAAAAACTTAAATGTGCGAGATAAAAGAAATGTGTGTCTAGGTCAAACTATGTCGCATTAGTAGCTTGTCTTAGCATTTTTTCAAACGTTTTCACGTGGCTACTGGCTATACGTGGATGAAGCCTGGATATAAAAGATTCTGAGGTCATGCTATGTTCTATAAACGCAAACTTTACTGTTACTAACCTTATAATATTAATGCACACTTCGCAACGACTCGTTCTTAACTAACTGCAAAAGCAGGAAAATGGCCGATATTACATATCGAAACAATGTCAATGTCACGGCAAGTTTGACATAAGATAGACTAATTATCTACGTTCAGAAATGGTATTAAACAATAGAGTACTAAATATTAATGACGATCCGTTACAGTTCAGTATATTACTTTAATTTTGTGTATAATTAATTAAAATGATTGCCTAATAGTTATTATTTTAAACATGACAAAATGAATGGTACTTGAGTTTCTTTCGGGGTTTCTTCTCAGGATCATCATCTTGACTTTAAACTAAAATTGACTGACTGATAAATTTAAATTTATAATGACGATCATAAGATTTTCTTAGAGAAACCTAATTGATAAATAAATATTTTGATTTTGACTTGATTCATCATGAGAGCCCATGTCTCTCAACTGTTGGATGTAAGCCTCTTACAAGGCTAGCCACAACGCACGGTATCCTGCAAAGCCTTTCAGGTCGTCTGTCCGTTTAGGCTAGTCAATAAACTCATGAGCGCATATGAGCGATAACTGATTGGATTCAGAATGACATCTGGAAAAAAGTATTCGAAGGAATTTCCACTACGAAAAAAATTGCAAAAGTTATTAACAATTAATGATAAAAACAAAAAGGCATTTCGTTTTTTATTAATAACTCTGAAAAAATATTCTTAAAAAGGAGGAAATTTCCAATAAAAACTCTCTTCTCCCGAAATTTTGTCTTCATTATTTATAATTTTAATTTAACGCTGAAAATAGGGTTCCGCGCGACAGTTTCGACATGCACGCGCCGTCGCTAAAGTGAATGCGCCAGCTAAAATATTGTTTTTAAAGTATTAAGTAAACGTTATTTTAAAAAAAATGATTTTTATATGATGTATTCTATAGAGACTTGACAGAATAATGTACCATTAGAAAAAAAATTATATTCATTTTTAAACAAATTAGGCAATTGTTAATTAACAAAATATTTTCGGGTCTCCGTTTTCATTGAAGACAATAAAAAATGTTTAAATAATTCGTCTATAAATTTTTCGAACCACCCAACGGATTTGGATTCGCATGATCTTAAATTAAATTTACAAGTATTTTTTTATATTAAAATAAATCAATTTTAATTATGTAAGCCAATAAACATTTCCTATCGCCAATAAAAGACTAACCTATGTCCATCCTTTTTCTCCAAAACACTTATTCATTGCATTAAATTAAATTCTGCAGTAACAAAAAAAGAGTAACATCACTCTTAGTACCTAACTAAGTAAGAGACAACAGTAAATAAATAGTAAACAGGTTAGGTAAGTAATAAATAATAAAGTAATAAAGAGTAAAAAATAAAAATAAAATTACAAGAAAATTGTCTTTGTGACGCTTAATTACTTTGAAACGTATAATAAAGCATAATTTACTATTCGAGAGAAAATGTGTTGGGCTTTTTCTACTCCATTAAGCTGGACCCTAATGAGTGATGGTCACAATTCATTATTGCGTTTATTATGAGTAGGGTGATTATGATTTTTTAATTTTTTTTTTTAAATTGACAGACAGTTCGATGGAGGACGAGTACCTGCACAAGTTAGAGAAAGTGCATAAAATATATTATCGCCAAAGATAATTGATTGGTCTCGCTGCGCACGACTAGATAGAGCGCTATACAAAAGCGATAGCTCCGTGAATGCGGCAACTTTTTATTGTAGTGTGTGTAAAACATCGTCACTTTTTATCGCTTTTTACACAGTTTCATTATGTTTTTACACAGTTTCACTACGCAAACTGGCATTTTATTATGCTCAAAATTTAATAAAATATTCGGCACGTACACATTACAGACAGTTTGCAGTGTGGCTGGCTCGGGTGGGTACGCCGAATTCGGCGTACTATTTTATGCCGCATTTTACAAGTACAACGGCGGTATCTAGTCGAGCGCAGCGAGACCAATCGTTGATCTATGGTTTTCCCGTTATGACTAATATGCACCGTGGTGGGCTGAGGAATGTTTGTGGATTGGAGAAAAATACTCGTATATATAAATTACGTGTCACATGTACGTCCGCGATGAACTCCTAAACTACTGAACCAATTTTGATAAAACTTCGTAACTATGTGTAGTTAGGTCCAACTTAAAAGATAGGATTTTTATTTTGAACCCGGGCGAAGCCGGCAGCGTTTATCTAGTAATATATAAGAATAGTCAATGACATCACGGGTCTGGCTATTTTCGTGAACCAATATTTTTTTCGTAATGACGTAAGCAATATATCATAATAATAAGATACATTCAACTTCTATACATCATTTCGAGTACCGATAATTTGCTTGTGCGAATTGCGTATGTACTTAGATAAAATGGATCGTCTCTCTTAATAGGTCTAATCAGTTAGTCTTTATTCAGACTTATTCGAGTCTTTATTCAGTCTTACACATTCGCGCGCTATATCGATTATAGATATCGATTTGTTTGTATCATCAATGTACTACTTACAACTATGGATTTCGCACGCCATACAAAACTGTACGAACTTTTTGGAACATTTAAAAGTGGTTACTACCTTTTACTTGGTCGTTACTACCTTTTACCATTGATGCGCGAAGGTAAGACTCCGCCATGATTCCATTTTAGGCGTACTTTTTATGTGCCGCTTTGGCATTTGTGATGCAAATTCCAGATGGTTTGTATAAAGAATTGCATTAGAAACCTATTTCAGTCAATCTGTCTATCTTCAATCAGTAGAGCTATGTAGATTTTTTATTGTATTTTATTCAATGTTACATAGTATACAAAATGTAACATAGTATAAAAATAAAATAAAAAAAATAAAAAATTTTTTTTTTAAATAATTCATTTTCCCGACGACAGATGTCGCTGCGCCGGCAGCTTATTACGCGTTATTATTTCGTTCACTTTTCATACAAGATACTATATTGTACCTATACTATGTGAGACGCTCGCCGAGAGTGTCATACAAGCCCGCCTAGAGAAAATTCCACTTCAAAAAGTGAATTAAGTACTTAATTAATAAGCTATTTTAAAAAAGTTTAAAAAATCAAAACATTGTGGAAATTTCTATTTGATTTGATAGCCACCCTAGCACGGTATAAATCACCATTACAAAACTGTTCTAATTTCCCTGGCCATTAGGGTCACATTATGCTCAGAGCTGTTTCGTCTAATATTTTGGCTTGTCACTATCAATTAGTGGTTGAGTTTCTATACAAAATTGCCATAAGGACATTATTAATTGTTTTGCTTAATTCTATGATGGATCACTTTCGTTCGTGAGGCGTCCGCCGTAATGGGACCTTTTATAGGTAAATTTATAATCATTTCTTTTAATGGTATATCAACAAAGGCTTTTTGACATGTATTACGTCTTTAAATTTGCTTCCATAGTGGGAGTCACTCACTCAGAAAAGTGATAACAAAATATAGTCAACATCACTCGACTAGATAGGAAAAGAGGGCTGTGCTTGGGGTTATGCGGAGAGATTTAATCAGAAATGAGGAGATCCGTAGACGGACGAAAGTTACCGACATAAGTCGGCGGATCAGTAAGTTAGGTTTAGGTTTATAAGTATTTATTCTCATTAAAGCTTAAAGCTACTTACATGAGAGTACCTACAGTGGTTCTCGAGTGGAGGAGTGGAGGGGATGGACCGGCAAGCGCAGCGGAAGGGTTAGTCTAAACATGGTCTAAACAGTACTACTGTTAGTTCTACGATAGAATGGTTTGGACAAAAAAAATTCAACTAGTTCTACTGCACAGTATGACAGATTAGACTCGAATAATTTTAACGTGGACATTCTGGTGCAGAATGTCCACCCACAAGGACATGTCCAGAATAAGGACGCTAGTGGATCCAGACTGCTTCTGGTCGGTCTTTTGAAAGTAACAAGATAATTAGTCATTGAATCCTATCGAATGACAATGGGAGCCAGAATCCAAAAAAAATATCTTTGGATCCCATGGGATCCTAGACGTGGGAGCCAAGTGGAGGGAGAGTTATTGAAATATTATGGGGAAGGCTTATGTCTTTATTTTATATAGACTTTACGTATATCTACTCAATATTATAAAGTGAGAAGATTGTATGTTTGTAATGAATAAACTGAAAAACTTTCGATTTTAAAAATTCTTTTATCCATAGAGTAACATAGGCTATATTTTATATAGTTATGCGGTCGAAGTCGCCGTCAACTGTTAGTTATATATAATAGATATAGATTCAAAAGCTTCTTAAGAAAACTGAAAGAAATTTCACTATTTTCTGCACAAATGGAGGTAAAAATCACAGCTTCAATATTTTCAATATTTCATGCAAATTTATCCCGCACACTCCTCGGCTATAAAGTTCCATAAAACCTCTTGAATCTTGTAGAAATGAATCGCCAAAAAGTGCGTTCGCTGCTTTTGTTGGGTGTGTCTATTTATATCTTACAGGGGTGTCACGTGCAACGTTAACACAGAAAAACTTCTATTAAAATCATAATAATATGCTGTGTTTTCCTATAATTTAAATTCATACCATGCAGTATTGTTCCTTTCTGTGAGTGATTAAGTATGTCATTAGTTGGTAAGGTTAAATAAAGTATAACCCCCAATGCTTCACGCAAAAACGCCTATAAACGTAACGTAACGTTACATTACACGCGAATGCTCCCGGAATGCTGCGAATGTGAAACGTTAAGCAAGTACCCTTATCACTCGCCCACAGGGCTCGTCAAAAGTTGCATCGCAATAGATAAAAACAGGTATCAGCCAATCACCGGGAATGCGCGTTTGACTGGTGAATTATTTATATTAATTTAAATCATATAACTGAAAGTATCTATTTAAAAAAAAATGGAAATTATATTTTCGATGTGGCAACCCTACCAGAATTTCCGACTTACATTTTAAAAGCAATAAACCCGTCAGCAAGATTGATGCAGGCCCCTGTAAAACGGGCAACGTGTGCTCAATCTGAATCAAACGTTCCTTTTTAAGCGTGAGGTCACCTGAAAATCTTGTAATCCATTTGCTGTAAACTGTTGATCAACTGTTAGACAATAACTCGTTTATAAAGATTGAAATTTGAGACAGTTTCTCTGTTAATACCATTGGAGGTGGCATCCCTATCCATACTAGTTCATACTTCCATACAAATACACACATAGTTCTTTTCACAGCATACTTATTTCATACAGTAGGCCGACGGAGACGTCTAGACAAGGCAATCGTGCGGGGCGTGAGGGGTGAGGCGCCAGTGGGACGTGCCCAAGCTGCATACTTCGTCGTTCTTAGTAGCTTGGGATAAATATTCCAGGGCTATCGCGTCTTTCAGATTTTAATTTATAGTATAAATCAAAATGATGCATACGGCATGTGCTGTAAGTGCGTGCAAATCTTTATCTCGCATCAATAAAGAACTAAGCTTTCATCAATTTCTGCACGATGAAGTTATATTACTTAATTTGTGTCCAACCCTTCCGTAATTTTTAAATACCTACATTTAAAAATTATATTATACCTACTGGTGGTTTTTTTTTATGGAATTAGGATAGTGTACATCAAAGAAAATATTACTAGTACATAATGTACAATTGTACACGAAGGTACAATAATTAAGTACCTATAATAAAAGACACGGCCATGTTCAAAACACAGCCTCACTCAATTTTTTTTTGTTTTCTTCTTGTATAAACTACAAACGAACACAACGCAACTAAAACTTTGCATAGGGAAGAAGGCTAGTAAGAATCGAACCCAAGGGACAAGGGGTAATCCATTCTATTGGAATATATTATTCAATACAATGTTGAATAATAAAGAAACTGTATACCTACTGTAGTGGGTGGTAGTGGCAACAGCTGACATTAGCCTTTACAATAAAGTCTCATACTTATATATTAGACTAGCTGTTGCACGCGACTTCGTCAGCTAGTAGCTACGGCAACAGCCTAGTTAATCCGTACTAATATTATAAGTGCGAAAGTTTGTATGGATGTTTGTAACTCTGTCACGCAAAAACTACTAAACCGATCACCATGAAGTTTTGCATACACGTTGTCTGGGACACCAGAAAGGACATAGGGATACCTTTCATCCAGAACGCGGACGAAGTCGCGGGAACCAACTACTTTTTTTTTTTTAATATAACTTATGTTACTCGCAGATAATGTAGCTTTCTATAGGTGAAAGAATTTTTAAAATCGGTCCAGTAGTTTTTGAGTTTATTCATTACAAACATACAAAGGCGTGAAAAGGTAGTAGACAGACAGACAGACAGACAGACAGAGAGAGAGAGTTACTTTCGCATTTATAATATTAGTATATAAGTATGGACTAGTATGAATGTTCATCTGGAATGTACCTTTCAAATATTGAAAAAATTTCTCAGCATATAAACAAACATACAAAATCCGCTATATATATATTCCAGATATTTTTACATTGAATGTAAAATCTTACACAATTTTCTTCTATAAATAAAATTCTCTTTCATTACAAAAAACCTTTCCATGCTAAAGTATAATTTGCATGCAAAAATAAAAGGTATTGCCTCGTAGGGTAAGACAAAAGGTCCCAAATAAAAGGTAGGTGGTACAGTCAGCGAAATAATGAAGCTGGGTCGTTCCGTTGCTTTTATGGTAATTGGAACACACCTCTTATAATATTTACAAGAATGGAGCTTGTGAGGTTGTATGATTGAATCGTTACAGAAATAGAAATGTCTCTAAATATAACTATGGAAGCCCGGCCCGTATTCTTTTATTTTATTTCCATTTTTCGACATCTTCCTCTTCAATTTCTCGTACGACTCAGATGCGATAAATGTTACCAATTTGTTGATAGATTAAGGGCCTCTTTCACCAACTACAATAGTTATGATAGTTTTCAAGTACCGCTAATTGTTTCAATTTCATTGAAATTACCTATTGAGTAATGCTACTCGAAGATGTTGAAACTCGTACGCTTACTTACCGGTGACTTTAAATGGCGGTTAGCCTTCTACTTGACACTTTACTCAGAAATTATCAACGAGTAACACGTACTATGTTTTATAAAGTAACACGGAAGAAATCGCGTGCAACAGCTAGTTACATATAAAATCGTTTGTCGTCCTGACTGACGATCAATGCAAGCCAAAACTACAGTCTAGAAAGCTGAAATTCGAGACATAGGTTTTAAGAATTGAGATATTTATTTTAAGAAAGCACAACATAAGGTAAGCATCAGCTAAGAAAGGAGTTTTGAAAATTTCATCTCTGTGCGAAGCCAGGGACGTGTCTTTAGTCTATAGTTTAATGAGTAAGTATATTAAACGATAACTAAGGATTTTCGATCGCAAATCAGTATAGCTAGAAGTCTCTAATTAGCAATAGACAGTTTGCTGGCAACATTCTGTGAGTACTGATAGTGTAATAGTAACAGGGACGAATTGTAAGCTAGACTTCGGGGTCCCAAAATTCGAAAGAAAGTTTTTACATAGTTGACTGTCTGACTTACATACTTTAAATTTTATTATATTTGACGAACTTTGGACTAGTCATCGTCATTATACTTAATAAAGACCATGAATCATCGGAACAGTTCTACTGCGTTAGCTATCCCGGTCCCAACTTTTCTCATACCTGAAAAACAGGTTGTATCGCTCGTGTCTAATGCGGTGTTAAGTAAGTACTTATACAAAAAACTTACTCAACTACTTACTACATACTTAATTACTTGTATAATTAATTGAATTTTAAGTGAACGCTCGGCTTCTTATGTTAAATTTGTTACTAGCTGGGGCCCTAGCCAAGAGCAAACGTACAGTCGTAAACGCTACACTCAGGCTTGGCTAAGCTTGGGAGAAAGCTTTGTGATTGGTTGTTGTAACGCCCACATAAAATTTTGACCAATCACAAAGCTTTCTCCCAAGCGTAGCGTAGCCTGAGCGTGGCGTTTACGACTGTACGTTTGCTCTTGGCCCGCGACTTCGTCCGCGTACTGGATGAAAGGTACCCTATGTACTATAGAGAGAGAGAGATCATTAATAATTACGCCGACAATTCGTCCCTGTCCGATCTCATGCAGTACATTTATGGGCTAAAGACGATACGAAATGCGACGAGATGTTTGCTGGTGTCGATCACTTCTAGTTGACGGGGACATTGTTTGCGTATTATGTCAACTGACTGTCTCCAATATGTTTGTGTTCATATCAGATGCATAAATAAATAGTGTTAATGCTATGTTAATGTACAGTTTGTTTGAACTTACTGAATAAACAAATCTGTTGTCAAATATCTTATGTCTAAGGAGGAGGGCGCCTTTCTTTTTTAATATTAATGTCGATAGGCAGACTGACAGACAAAATATTGTACAATAATAATTTTATGTATAGGTAATATATAAAATAGAATAGTTTAAACCCAAGCTTCATTGCTTTATTAAGGCTTCATTTAAAGGTTCCATAATAAACTCTCAAACAGAGTTTGGTTTTGTTTTTTATTTTTTTATACTTATTAACATTAATAAAGAAATATTAGTCTTATGGACCCACGTTTTATAAACTACAATATTATTTTGAAATCTAGTAGGTATTAGCAATAATTATCATAACATTGAATTGGTTAAACTAGAAATTTAAATTATTTCTACATTAACAAACTATTCCTTATTCCTTAAGAATTCCCTCCTTTTAGGGCATCTTTCACCATCTGCCAAGTAGGCTAACCGTCATTTAAAGACACCTGTCACCGGGAATAATTTAGCTGATATACTTACTTTTGTTTGTGCGATAAAAGTCGCAAACATTAAAAAGAAAACAATAAAAAATATTCGCCTATCGAAGGATGCCTATGATTTTTTAAGTAAAGATAACCCACCTCCATATCGCACGTCTTTAAAAAATGTTCCGCTTTGTACATACCTACTTATCTGTATACTGCTATATACTTATTACGTGAGATATATTAGTAAGTGTGACAGATGATACAGAACGTATGATACGGAAAGAGATAGCTGTCTGTAAAGAGTTGCGTTTGAAGTACGCTAGCCAAACAAAGCTGAGCGATGCAAACAGAAGCGTCACATCATTGATATTAGAGTCTGTGCGGAAAGAGAATGGACGTAATAATTGAGGGCGCCACTGTGATTAATTATCGTATTTGTTATTTTGAAAACTCTGTTACGTTATTATAGTTCGACTGTAAACATCTTGATACCTTTATAAATTACTTAAATTTTTTACTACTCAAACTTATTGGTAAAATTATTTATATAATAAAAATAATAAAGTCATTATGGTAGTTCCCTTATACGCCGCGTCCATTCTCTTTCCGCACAGACTCTATAAACGACATAATTGGGGTGGCATTAAATAAAACAACTTATTTGCCAACTTTTATTATTATTTATATATTATTATGATATAATATAATATAATATAATATAATATAATATAATATAATATAATATAATATAATATAATATAATATAGTATAGTATAATATAATATAATATAATATAATATAATATAATATAATATAATATAATATAATATAATATAATATAATATAATATAATATAATATAATATAATATAATATAATATAATATAATATAATATAATATAATATAATATTTATATAATGGAATAGTATTTCATATAATTCGAAATGAAATCGCCCATCACCAGTTTATAGTTACAGAGCGCGGTAAATTGTGCCTACGGTTTCGCTTCTGACTGTTAATCTATGACGCACGCTATCTGTCCCTATTGCACTGGATCGCCCAATTTTGTATAAAATTTATGTGATTTTTATGTACTTACGTGTGGTATGTAACTCCTTTATCCTTTTTTACTTTTAAAGCATAGTTTTTACACTTTCAGAATACACAACTCGGCATTTTAGACAATATTTTAATAATTATGACACAGAGTAGCACACGTGTTCTTTCACTCGCTGTTATTAAGCGACTAAATCAAATTACAACAATTGTCTTAATTTGAACGCCTCCGTTCCAGGGCACTAGTCTCATATCTACCTCGTTTTATATTATAATATCATTGAAGGATGCACTAAACCGAGTACCTACATAATTTAATAAAACATAAAATTATTTCTAAAAGTAACTAATCAACACTTTACTTGTAGTGGTGAAAGAGGTCCTTATTCTTTTAGAAAATAACTTAGAAAATTTGTCTACATTTTTAAAATTCGAACGCCGTCCGTTCGGATTACGGACTACGGAACGGACGCGTCGAAATAGAAATGTTCGAGTTATTAATTGAGTTCCCTAATACTGACCGAAACTTTTCTCTTCAATCCACGGGTAACTAGTTACGATTGGCGCTAATTTCCGAACGAAATCTACGTAACTCAATCAGCGCGAGGCGGTTCGGGTGGGTGGGAAACTTTACTGAGACTTGCACTTCCCCGGCTGAACTGGCTGAACTGGCTGAACTTTGGCGGCCTCATTACTTTTATTTTAGAGAATGATAAAAACTTATGTGAGCTTTTGTGGTTCTACCGATATGATGAGGGTAGATACGGAAAGAGAGGCCAACGTGTGTTGGCTGGTTCGTTATTTCGAGCCGTCAGTCTTTGATATGTCGTCGTATAGAGACGAGTCGTGATCGGAAGTAGATTATTATAATAAGTAAGAGTAACTGAGTGTGCAGTGCGATACAAATGTATAATTACGAGTATTATTGATGGTGCGGTGTAATAATGAGAATAAATATATACCTACATAGATAAATGATTGGTCTCGCTGCGCTCGACTACATACCGCCGTCGTAATTGTAAAATGCGACATAAAATAGTACGCCGAATTCGGCGTACCCGAGCCAGTCACACTGCAACCTGTCTGTGATGTGTACATGCCGAATGTTTTATTAAATTTTGAGCATAATTAAATGCCATTTTGCGTAGTGAAACTGTGTAAAAATATAATGAAACTGTGTAAAAAGTGATAAAAAGTGACGATGTTTACAGTAAAAATTTGCCGCATTCACGGAGCTATCGCTTTTTTATAGCGCTCTATCTAGTCGAGCGCAGCGAGACCAATCAATTATCTTTGGCGTTAGATTTATATTTTTAGAAATTCTCCCGGGAAAAAGGACATTTGTTTATGTAATTCGATTTCTCTTAAATTTCATAACGAGTAACGCCGCGAGACATTACTAGTAAAAAGACACAGGGAGACCTAAACATTAGAGATAAAGACTATATACATACCTACATATATATGAACGTTAGAGGTAACGACTATATATGCCTACATATACCTACATAATATATATGATTGATGTGTGTACATTCAGGTGTCTCGCTGTGAGTGAGTGAGTGAAAACATTTTATATTCATCACGCTCAGTTCAATTAAACGCTGTGTCGAGCTCCGCCAGGATTATATTACTGAATGCGAACGACTTTTTGCCAAATTAATTCGAAAATGTTATTCCACCTGAAGGTTCCGTATAAAATTTAATTTAAGGACAAATTAGATAACTTTTTTTTAAACTCTATCGAAGCTATCGAGTTTATATTAAAACTAGCTGTTGCACGCGACTTCATAAATTACTAGCTGTTGCACGTAATTTCGTCCGTGTAACTTTATAAATTATTAGCTGGTGCCCACGACTTCGTCCGCGTTTTGGATGAAAGGTACCCTATGTCCTTTCTGGTGTCCCAGACAACGTGTATGCAAAATTCCATTGAAATCCATTCAGTAGTTTTTGCATGAAAGAGTTACAAACATCCATACATCCATACAAACTTTCGCATTTATAATATTAGTACGGAAGTACGGATTAGTAGGTCTAGCTATTGCACGCGACTTCATCCGCGTAACTTTATAAAATATAGCCTATGTTACTCGCTGGTAATATAGCTTTACAAAAGTGAAAGAATCTTTCAAATTTATCCCTGTAGTTTCGGAGCCTATTCAATTCAAACAAACAAATCTTTCCTCTTTATAATATTAGTATAGATAAATAAAATCTATATTTATGTAATGTATCTATTAACGTATATAAACAACTATTAATTGAAAAAAAAAATTCAAGCTTATTTTTCTAAACACCCTCACAATATTTAGTATACATTGCGTGCCCAAGTAATTTGTATTTCATAAAAATGCATGAAAGATTCATAAAAAGGCAAGCATGTTATCATTCATGACTGCGAATGAAAAACGCATAAAGATTCAAGAGTACCCACTTATTTATAGTATAATAATTCCATGTCACGTCATGGAATTATGGAAATAATGGAAGTATTTATTTGACGACACGTTTGGTCTAGTGGCTAGTAACCCTAGCTGTTAACCAAGGGGTCGAGGGTTCGAATCCCACTAGGGGCAAATGTTTATGTGTTAACATTTACCTTTGTACCTGAGTCATGGATGTTTTGTATTTATAATATGTATGTATTTACAAAAAAAAGCATTGTATGTAATATATCAACTATCTGGCATCCATAATACAAGCATTAAGTTGCTTACTTTGGAACTAGATGGTGCTTTGTGGAATGTGTAAATATATTTATATTTATTTATTTATTTATATTTTAATTACGAAACTTTCTAGCCAGAATAATCTATACTAATACGAAATAAGTATGCTGTGATAATACTTACTAATATTATAATAAATAATAAATAAATAATAATTAACATCTTCACACATATTCCACACAGCACCATCTAGTTCCACACTAAGCAATTTAATGCTTGTATTATGGATACCAGACAGTTGATATACTACATACAATACTTTTTTTGTAAATACATACATATTATAAATACAAAACATCCATGACTCAGGTACAAAGGTAAATGTTAGCACATAAACATTTGCCCCTAGCGGGATTAGAACCCGCGACCGCTTGGTTAACAGCTAGGGTTACTAGCCACTAGACCAAACGTGTCGTCAAATAAATACTTCCATTATTTCCATAATTCCATGACGTGACATGGAATTATTATACTATAAATAAGTGGGTACTCTTGAATCTTTATGCGTTTTTCATTCGCAGTCATGAATGATAACATGCTTGCCTTTTTATGAATCTTTCATGCATTTTTATGAAATACAAATTACTTGGGCACGCAATGTATACTAAATATTGTGAGGGTGTTTAGAAAAATAAGCTTGAATTTTTTTTTTCAATTAATAGTTGTTTATATACGTTAATAGATACATTACATAAATATAGATTTTATTTATCTATACTAATATTATAAAGAGGAAAGATTTGTTTGTTTGAATTGAATAGGCTCCGAAACTACAGGGATAAATTTGAAAGATTCTTTCACTTTTGTAAAGCTATATTACCAGCGAGTAACATAGGCTATATTTTATAAAGTTACGCGGATGAAGTCGCGTGCAATAGCTAGACCTACTAATCCGTACTTCCGTACTAATATTATAAATGCGAAAGTTTGTATGGATGTATGGATGTTTGTAACTCTTTCATGCAAAAACTACTGAATGGATTTCAATGGAATTTTGCATACACGTTGTCTGGGACACCAGAAAGGACATAGGGTACCTTTCATCCAAAACGCGGACGAAGTCGTGGGCACCAGCTAATAATTTATAAAGTTACACGGACGAAATTACGTGCAACAGCTAGTAATTTATGAAGTCGCGTGCAACAGCTAGTTTTAATATAAACTCGATAGCTTCGATAGAGTTTAAAAAAAAGTTATCTAATTTGTCCTTAAATTAAATTTTATACGGAACCTTCAGGTGGAATAACATTTTCGAATTAATTTGGCAAAAAGTCGTTCGCATTCAGTAATATAATCCTGGCGGAGCTCGACACAGCGTTTAATTGAACTGAGCGTGATGAATATAAAATGTTTTCACTCACTCACTCACAGCGAGACACCTGAATGTACACACATCAATCATATATATTATGTAGGTATATGTAGGCATATATAGTCGTTACCTCTAACGTTCATATATATGTAGGTATGTATATAGTCTTTATCTCTAATGTTTAGGTCTCCCTGTGTCTTTTTACTAGTAATGTCTCGCGGCGTTACTCGTTATGAAATTTAAGAGAAATCGAATTACATAAACAAATGTCCTTTTTCCCGGGAGAATTTCTAAAAATATAAATCTAACGCCAAAGATAATTGATTGGTCTCGCTGCGCTCGACTAGATAGAGCGCTATAAAAAAGCGATAGCTCCGTGAATGCGGCAAATTTTTACTGTAAACATCGTCACTTTTTATCACTTTTTACACAGTTTCATTATATTTTTACACAGTTTCACTACGCAAAATGGCATTTAATTATGCTCAAAATTTAATAAAACATTCGGCATGTACACATCACAGACAGGTTGCAGTGTGACTGGCTCGGGTACGCCGAATTCGGCGTACTATTTTATGTCGCATTTTACTATTTTATGTCGCAGTTGATATACTACATACAATACTTTTTTTGTAAATACATACATATTATAAATACAAAACATCCATGACTCAGGTACAAAGGTAAATGTTAGCACATAAACATTTGCCCCTAGCGGGATTAGAACCCGCGACCGCTTGGTTAACAGCTAGGGTTACTAGCCACTAGACCAAACGTGTTGTTATAAAGCTGAAGAGTTTGATTGAACACGTTACTCTCACTCTCAGGAACTACTGGTTGGAATTTTTTTGTGTGTTAGTCCATTTATCGAGAAGGCTTTATAGGCTACTAGCTGGTGCCCACGACTTCGTCCGCGTTGAAAAGCAATATATCGCCTGACATCGTTATTGCTATTATACTTAGCCAGGAGTTAGTTTAATTGATTTTAGATAATCCCTCGGGAGCAGTACTTTTTTCTGGATGAAAGGTACCCTATGTCCTTTCTGGTGTCCCAGACAATGTGTATGCAAAATTTAAAGGTGAACGGTTCAGTATTTTTTGCGCGAAAGAGTTACAAACATCCATACATACATCCATACATCCAAACAAACTAACGCATTTATAATATTAGTAGGATAGTAGGATATAACATTTTGAACGTGGACCAAGTGGCGGGCAACAGCTAGTTAATCCGTACTGTACTAATATTATAAATGCGAAAGTTTGTATGGATGTATGGATGTATGTATGATGGTATGGATGTATGTATGAATGTTTGTAACTCTTTCACGCAAAAACTACTGAACCGATCACCATGAAATTTTTCATACACGTTGTCAGGGACACCAGAAAGGATTTACAGGGTTTACCTTTCATCCAGAAAAAGTACTGCTCCCGAGGGATCATCTAAAATTAAGGAAACTAACTCCTGGCTAAGTGTAATAGCAATAACGATGTCAGGCGATATATTGCTTTTTCAACGCGGACGAAGTCGCGGGCAACAGCTAGTAACTAATAATAATGTATAATTATGTAACTAAATGGGTCCAGTAGTCTGAAAATTAAATAATTTAAATTTCAAAAACGGTTACGTCTTACGTGCCTCTAAAAAATTCGTTTGAGAAGAACTGAAATGACACATGCACGGTTTCACGAGTTTGCTGTTGTAGGTACGGTATTAATTTTTTTTAACAAAATCCACATTTCACAGAGCACTTGCGCATTTAGGATATTTTTTTAAATTGTCGTACCATTTATTTCCTATGGGGTTTTTTAAACCTTTGGGGCACAAATGGAGAGGAAACAAATTGAAAAAAAAAAATTAAATTTTCCTTTTACTGCCATATGGCAGTGACTGAAATTTTTTCCCAGCATAATCCAATATAATGTGAACACCAAATAACTTGATCCTTTTAAAAAAAATTAACACAATTATATACTCACTAGCTGGTGCCAGCGACTTCGTCCACATTGATAAAAAAAAATGTAAGCAAAAGGACAAAAGGGCCAGGCAGCGCACTTGAAGCTTTCTTGTTATATGGGCCACGGTAGCCACCTACCATCAAGTCGACCGTCAGCCTGTCTGTCGACCTAAACATTAAAAAAAAATTAAAGTCTATAATGCACTGTATTTTAGTTTACGAGTAAGTTTTCGATTTACAATTTTTTTAGAATTTAACTTTTTAGACTTTTTAGAAATGAATTATAATAAGGTGACGAAAAGAATCTGCAGTAATAAAAAGTACATATACTATCTTCTTCCGTACTAATATTATAAATGCGAAAGTTTGTATGGATGGATGTATGAATGTTTGTAACTCTTTCACGCAAAAACTACTGAACCGATCACCATGAAATTATGCATACATGTTGTCTGTAGGACACCAGAAAGGACATAGAGTACATTTCATCCAGAACGCGGACGAAGTCGCGGGCACCAGCTAGTTAATATATAAATAGCGGTGTGTGTGTATGTATATCTCCGTATGTCTCCTGTAGACTCCAAAACCGGTGAACCGATTTTGATGAAACTTTCAGACAATCTTCAGATTAGTGTAGCGAGTGTTCCTGTGAACGGACGCGAGCGAAGTCGCGTGCAACAACACTAGTTTCAGATAAAAAATAATACTGTCGAATAAATGTTATTTGTGTGAAATAATTACGCAGAGACCTTGTTTCCAAGCAATAAAAGCGTTCGCGTGCCGACGCTCCATAATTCACGGTTTCATTAGGCGTGAACCGGCAAAGTTTTACGATTTTCAGTACAGCCGGGAGGTAAACATTTTACGGCCTTTTAAAATGTTACTTAAAAAGTGATTCATGGAGGTACAGTCGGCAATGACAATTGCACGTAAAAGATATAGCTTTTCCGTAGTAGGTAATATTAAAGAAATTTGAACAATTTATTTTTTTAGTTTTTGTAGAACTTAAGTATTTATTGAGAACTTGATCATTTTTTTAAATGAATACCTCACAAGTTTCAAAAAAGGATGTACATTATTATATTATGTATTATATATGAATTGAAGCATATTGTAGCCTGTAACGCGTAACGCGTAACGTGTGACATTTGATTTTACTCCCATAAAATTTCATACCCCGGGCTCATATGTGAAAATCGGTTCTTAAGTAGTACTTAAACTCAAAAAACATTCATTCATTCTCAACAACATCACACTTCATAATTTCGTCTACTAAAATAAGAATTTTTCTTTTTCATGATTTTCCTTTTATAAATTTCACGTGTATGATTTTATATCCCTTTCGTGGAGGTACTTATTCAATCAATTTCGTCTGTCGGTGACATCTTGACATTTTCATCAGCAACGATCAATTGGAAAATAGTCTGACATTGTGTCATACATAATATATATTTATTTACTTATAATCCGTACTAATATTATAAATGCGAAAGTTTGTATGGATGTATGGATGGATGTTTGTAACTCTCTCACAATATGATTCAATACGTATAATATACATAAATATGTACATATAATATTTTATATCATATCGTTCGTTCATATTTATTTATCTACATATATTTATTTTATTTCTTAATTTTAATTTTTTTTACAATAATTATATAAAAAACAATAAATATTATTAAAAAATAAACTTAAAACTAGATTGCCGCAGGTAGCGGGGCAAGGCCCAAGCTACCGGTGGTTAGGGCTGCAGAGTGAGGAACCTCCTGACAATTCGTGCCGTGTCAAGAAGTACCGCCTTCTGTATCTGACCCTTGATCCAGCCATCTAGTGAGAGCCTCTTGAGGTGTTGGTTATCTTATTATTATTATTATTATTATTTATTTATCATTCGTAAGGAGTAAACTCAACTCCAGTCGTAAGTCGGAACTGACACAGACACAATTTTTTTTTACATTAGAGATGTGTTTGCACTTCGCCGGCATCCAGCCGTGTAGTTTGTATTTATACTATTTCGTTGGTATTTACAAAAAAGTAATCCATGTAGTAAGTATATCAACTGTCTGGTATCTATAATACAAGCACTAGTTGCTTAGTGTGAAACTAGATGGTGCTGTGTGGAATGTGTGAAGATATTTATTTATTAATATTAATATTTATCAAGGTAACAAAATAATATATCTTTCTGTACTGGCAAAAATACATTCAAATACACTCAAGAAATATCTCAAAAGCTAAATTCTCATTTCTCGTCTCTTAATTCATTCCTTTTTTTAAAGCTAAAGTGCCATTACGGACGCGATCAGCTTTATCTTTCTGTAAAAAGGTGACGGCACCGACAATTGCAACAATAACGAAATAAAAAAGACAACTCAATATTTTCTCGCGCATTCTTGTTATGTATAATGTATTCGACACACAAAAAAAACATGCACCCTTAGATCATTAATACACAAGATTTAAGGTCTAAAAAAAAAAACAAAAAAGTGTCCATTGGATTTTCACTCACTTTCTCTCGTTAATTTCTGAAAAAAAGATGCATAATGTAAGATCACCATGAAATTTTGCATACACTTTGTCTGGTACACCAGAAAGGACATAGGGTACCTTTCATCCTGAACGCGGACGAAGTCGCGGGCACCAGCTAGTATATAAATAAAATTGAATAGATCTATGATTCCAAAAAATGCTCGTAATGTCATTATAACTTTTAAAAAGCGTGTATGGTCGGTAGGGACGTACGATTTATCTGTACAGTTCGACTGCACAATTTTAGGCATTAGGATGGTTCAGTTGGAAAATTAGAAGGCGCCTCTAACCCATAATGTTGCACGTGACGAAATGCGACTGCACCTCATTTGCAACCACTTTCCACTAATCAACGAACTATGGCCACAGTGGCCAGAAGAATAATAGAGATCTAACTCATAAATATGTGAAAAAAAAGTATTTCAATTTGTAATACAAATGCTTGGTTATTTTATTATCAGCTATACTAATATTATAAAGAGAAAAGTTTTGTATTTGTACATTTTTGTTTGTGATGTATGAATAAACTAAAAAACTACAGGGACCGATTTGAAAGATTCTTTCACCGTTGGAAAGCTATATTATCAGCGAGTAACATAGGCTATATTTTATAAAGTTACGCGGATAAAGTCATGAATAGGTTTCATGAAGTTTGCATTGAATAGGCTCCAAAACATGGCCACTTTTAGAACCATTTTAGATATTTTAGATATCTTATTATTATATCTTATCTTACTATATTTATCTATCTATTTATGTATATGAAAAACACAGTGCATCGACTGTCGCTTCAGCTAGTAAAGGATAATTTTAATTGTCTAACTAATGGTATAGGTGTCGAACGCATCGTCCTTAACGAGTGTGCATTCGGAATAGGGACCCGATAATAGGGTAGGACTAGCCGTGCAAATGTCATTATATCCCTTGGTGACTATGGCAACGGTCGGTTTCCACGGTTACCTTCACTTTGAAATAACATGAAATTGTTATCACTTTATCCTGCTCTTACGTGACTGTTAAGAGCTTTTAGATAGTTTGAAAATAGAATAGATCAAATAATAAAATAAATTTGTTAGATAACTAAGATTATGTATTCGAAAAGCGCATACAGCCCTTATGCATAAAAGTGTCTTCTGTCAAGCGCCAGTGATATATAATAAAATTCCAAACACCATTAAAGAACTTAATATTAATCTATTCAAGAAGAAAATGAAGAAATTACTCGTCGACAAATGCTATTATAGTGTAAAAGACTATATGTCTGATAATTCATTTATTTAGCTATATTCCTTATGTAGTGTACTTAAAATATTTGCACACCCTCCAAGGGTAGAATGTAGCGAGATCCATCTACTGTAAAACCTATATTATACCTATATTCAGCAAATAAATGATTATTATTATTATTATTATTATTAACTACGTGTAGGTACCTATATAACAAAAGTTCTTTTCAAAGTTCAAGTAAATAGGCATCTTCTGGGTGAGCTCATCCATCATACTTAGGCCTACATCTTCGCTACACAGCTGGATGTGTTTAATAGTAGTAATTTAATATATTCTTTATACTAGCTAACGCCCGCGACTTTGCCGCGTGAAAAAAGTAGCCTATCCTGTGTCACGTACGTATACATACATACATAAGTACGTACTTTTTTTCTGTCTTTTCTTGTATCCCTGACAACGTTTATGCAAAATTTCATCATGATCGGTGCAGTAGTTTTGGCGTGAAAGCGAGACAGACAGACAGAGTTACTTTCGCATTTATGATATTAAAATAGTAGCCAGCTCTGGCGGCAGTAACCATACTCATAAATGCAATAATTTTTATTGAATTTATGAGTTACTTTACCAAAATATGAAAACCATCGAGACTTTACCAAATCCATTTTCTTTGAGGTGGCGTTTGGAAGAAGGAGTTTATCATAAGGAAAGGGTAAAGGATGAGGAAATCACTAGTTTATTTAAAAAAAAAATATTTAAAATTAACAATACTTTTATTGCACATAAATAACAATAAAATCACAGTTTATTAAATCACACTTTGTAAATACGTTAGTGAAAAAAAATATTTGACAAATTAATGAACTGTCTGTCTGGTTAGTCTTGGACTGTCTAGAACACAATCTGACTGCATTTGATTTTTGATAAAGCTTAAATTGACTACTAGATAAATTATTATTATATTAAGAACACCATAGAGACGCATTAAGATTTTCAAATGTAACTGCAGTTTTTTTAACTTCGAAAAATATTTAAATAAATGTGAAAAATTTATTATCTGAAATAAATTTAAAGAAAATTAATTTAATAAATTAAAAAAAAATTAAACCTACCTTAATAATAATCTATACTAATAATATAAAGAGAAAAGATTTCTATTTTTGTATGTTTGTAATGAATAAATTCAATAACTATGATCCGATTTTAAAAATCGCTTCGGCCGCTTTGGAAACTAAAGGTTCGAAACCAGTTTAGAAAACGGAATTATAAAATTCTTTCACCTATGGATCGCTACATTATCAGCTAGTAACATAGGCTATATTTTATAAAGTTACGTGGACGAAGTCGCGTGAAACAGCTAGCGTTAATATAAACTATCTGAATAAGTAAAATTTCATATATTTACTAATAAATATAGATAAAGCTCTATTTCGACAGTTTTACCTACTGTAAATCGTTATCGTAAGATCTATTGGACAATATCGCTCTCATGTGAACTAATTCGTCTTTCCTTGCATTCCTAAGAAGTGGTAGATGTTTGGGACAGTATTGGGACTAACTATATCGCTCAATTAAAAGGCAACATGGACGCTTATGGACTAATGATGATGATGATGATGATGATGATGATGATGATGATGATGATGATGATGATGATGATGATGATGATGATGATGATGACGACGGTGATGATGATGATGACGGTGATGATGATGATTGTCTTAAACTTCAAACTCATCCGAGTTTATCTTTCTCAAAACAGACTTATAAATCTCATTATCAGCTTTCAAACCCTCCTTTCCTCTGTAATATGGGAACTCGTTATTCGTTGGCAAATAATAAATCCCTGGCTTATCGAAATTCGCATCAAACCCTAGATAATTGTTGACACTGCTGTTGTAGCAGTTCGCGTATCTAGCGTCCTGAACTGAATCACACTGCACACCTATGAATTGCCTCGGATGCTCAATAGCTTGCCACCAATATAGGACAGCACGAAAATGGCTACAAATCACCAAGCAAGGCAGGTAAGGAATATCGCCAGGCTGAAACTCTCCCCCGTTGACATAGTAATCAATATGCCCCAATGGTTCAGCTATACCGAATCCGTCAATATTGGTGTGGACTACGTCAACCCTTTCAGCGTCGGAAGCGTCGAGCCTCATTTCTGGAGGCAAGGCTCTGAAGCAAGGACCTGCCGGGTCCAACCCCGTTATTCTTGAAGGCTTCTTGCCCGTCAACAGGTAGAAATGCTTAGCGGCGTAACCGGCGATGTGTGCTCCAAGACTGAGGCCTACCAACTCTAGGTTTTCTGGTGACAGGCCCTGCTCAGTAAGCTTTGCTAGGAACTCGCCGATGCGTTTGCCAATCACCCTCGATAGACGGACTGATCTGCAAATTAAAAATACATCACATTAAGTACTAACGGACCTCGCAGCGTTGTCCTGCCCGAACGTTATCTTTACGTGGATGTTTTTTTGATAGGTTAAACAGGCCAGACACCCAACACAAAATGTCTCGAGTAAATATTATAAAATGTAAATTTTTCTTTACAATCACATGCAAGAAGTCGTTGACTCGTATATAAGCCGTGTATAAGTATAAGCCGCTTTATATATCGTGTATAAGCCGATATTTACAATTAAAGATTGGGTTTCATTAGTTGATCTTATTATGGCCTTTCTGCTAAAAATCATGACTCTCATAAAATAATACAAGAAAACTTTCTGTTTAGGACATTTGCACTTATTTTTAACACTCGACTCTAAAACGGGGTGTTATAAGTTTGACGTGTGTATGTGTGTATCTCTCTGTGTGTGTGCGTGGAATCGTAGCTCCCAAACAACGAAATAATATATCTCTGCGAGCTCCCAAACGGATTTGATCACTGCTTTGATCCGGTTTTTTTTTTGTTCAAAAGCTCACGTGAAGCTACGAGTATAATTTATGAATTTGCATAGTTGATGAAGGGTTTCACCAACTTCCAATTAAAATTAACCAGATTGATGTGAAATTTAGTATACTATTACTTCGGTAGTAACATGGTAACCTTGACCTAATGCTACAGCATCAACTAGTCTGCGGGATACCCAACTCCTCAGTAGTAAGGCTATTTTTTTAATTTATAGCCAAGAGGAAAGAACGTTAAACGTTAAAGCCTGATATTTAAGTATCCGTCCGTACTTATATATTATATATTATATTATATATATATATTTATATTTATATATAATATATAATCCGTACTAATATTATAAATGCGAAAGTTTGTATGGATGTATGTATGGATGTTTGTATTGTAACTCTTTCACGCAAAAATTACTGAACCGATCACCATGAAATTTTGCATTACACATTGTCTGGGACACCAGAAAGGACATAGGATGCCTTTCATTCATAACACGGACGAAGTCGCGGGCACCAGCTAGTATTATATATAAAATGAATAACCTAAAAGTATCAGTCAAAATTATTTTATAAAACTATATTTGAATAGTTTTAATAAACAAAGCTGTAAGTCAAAGTTAGTAGCAATTAAAACTGTGTTCAAGTTTGTACTGCAATTAACACAGTTGTGTGTCAACAAACAAACGCGCAAAGTAAAGGTCGCACACAGAAAAAGCTGCGCTTTTGAGTAGCTTAACCTTTCATGAAATCATATAATGATAGGTGCTCATTTTCATCCTGAGAGGTACTTAGCAGCAGGCACGGCGCACTTTAGCAGTTCGGGTGCGCCGTGCCAATGAGCAGTGTCCGGTTACGGACCCCCGCGGCGCAGTTGCGGAAGAGTGTTAGTCCGACCTCGCAACTTTGCCTCACAGCGGACGCGAATGAAGGACGCCAGTCCCAATGAGCAATGTCCGGTTACGGACCCCCGCGGCGCAGTTGTGGAAGAGTGTTCGTCCGACCTCGCAACTTAGCCTAATAGCGGACGCGGAGGACGCCAAGAGGTTTAGTCGGTAGGTCTACCCCAATACCATCTCGGCGCAGGAGTCCGACTTAACCCACTGGTCTGTCCCCAGGCCGGTGGGTATCCATGATGGATTCCTCTTGTAAAAAAAGCTAGAACACCATATAGTAACAGCTGTGTGCAACAGTCTTAAAATGTACAAGATAAACTTCACTGTTTCAGTACTTCCTCGATTTGTAGATTAAATGAGACGGTTCCGTCTAAATCTAAATCTACCCTTAAATATTGAGTTGGTTTTAAACGTCTTTATCGGACCTCCGTACAAATCCAAGGTACTTTCGTTTATCAGTTAATTCTGCAACTTAACCAAGCTAAGACCACGTTAGAATAGCCTTAAATAAAACTAGTGATATCGATATATCGATATATATTTGAGATATATCGATTTTTCAAAAAAAGGTCTTCTTGGAAATCTGCTTCTCTTGCTCTACAGATAGTCTTAGAGAAACGTTGTTAGTCTTATTTTTTTCTTAAAGAGTCAAGGCAAAAAAAAATATAACGATTTTGAAAAAAAATATTTGAAAAAAAAAATGTGATCTAAAAATAATATTTTTTCAGTCATTTTTGGACCTTTAAAATTTAAAAATTTCTGAGACTACAAGATGTTTTCTTAGAAAAAGAAAAAGAACGAACTCCTTGCATGAGTTAGTTAGGGTACTAAACGTTACGTCTCAAGGTGTTCCCGGTTCGATTCCGGCAGGGTCAACTTTGTGATAACAAAGTAGTGTAATGTGAATACACCATTAGCTATATCAAAACTAATATTAATATGTCGACACTCGACATTAAGACGCTTTGTTTTATTTGCATTTTAACAGACCATTCTACTATCAATATTTGGAAAACTCCCACGCGGTTCTCTGCTCTGACCGTCACTACTAACATGTCCCTCTTCCTTAGTAGCTAAGTTCTAAATCTAAAAAAATGTATAAAATTTAAAATCTATTTTGAAAGATTTTTGAATATATTTTTTTATTACATTTTATTGTATTTTTGAACTCCCTTCCAGCGTCTGTGTTTCCGAGCTCATATAACCCAAATATTTTAAAACTTCGAGTAAATATGGGCTTTTCTGCACGGATAGATGCTGGCCAAGAGTAAATTCATTACTAATTTTTTAAAAAAAATTATGAGTATTTTTATTCCTATTTCTAAGAGTTTTTTTTCTGGGAGGGTTGTCCCTGGATATTTATTTTTCTTTTCTTTAGAAGCTTCTCCTATAGGTAGTATTTTTGTCTACTGAAGCCTTAAGCTGAAATTCTACTATAAAGTGGACCGTCAATATGCCTGCATATTTTAATCAAATAACTCGCTATGAACTAACAGTACGAGTATCAGAACTAAAAACTAAGTAATGAAATAATAATGAACTAATGTACATACTAATATAAAAAGCTAACTAATGAATTAATATACGATAAGATTTATGAACTAATATAAGATATATTCAAATAATTAAACCTAAAAACAGGTAAATCCCCGAACTTACTTGGGATAAATGTATGTGAGAAAGGAAAAAGTCTCCGATATGAAAACATTATAGCCCCTCTTCGCGTAGCTGTTCCCAATAGCTTGGCTTTGTGGCCACATTGCGCTGTCCCAAAAACCAACAGCATACAACACCGTCTTCTTGTTCTTCAAATCTGTAATACGAGAAAAATATGAATAGAATAAATGTTCCTTGACCTTTTTTGATTACCTAAAGTAGTTTAGATAACTATTAAGTTAAGTAGCGGTGGCGGGGCACCGATGTCGTGTCATTCTCGCGACTCCACCCATCAACAGCGGCAAAAAATACTACGCCGAATTCGGCGTAACCGAGCCAGTCACACTGCAAACTGTCTGTGATGTGTATGTACGTGTCGAATGATTTATTAAATTTTGAGCATAATAAAATGCCAGTTTGCTTAGTGAAACTGTGTAAAAATATAATAAAACTGTGTAAAAAGTGATAAAAAGTGACGATGTTTTACACACACTACAATAAAAAGTTGCCGCATTCACGGAGCTATCGCTTTTGTATAGCGCTCTATCTAGTAGAGCGCAGCGAGCCCAATCAATTATCTTTGGTTGTTAATTAATTCATAGTCGTCGATAGATAATATTTTCTATCGGCGTTCATAGTACTTAAATTCTAAAGCTGTCAAAATGTTTTTACATTCCTTATCGATATTTTAGTATTATTATTTTTTTTGTTAAGTTTCATACACAAAATAAGAGCATCATTTATTTTCTCTATTTCGGTTTGTTTGAAATTCCGTGTTAGAAATTACTTTAGGATTTAATTATGTCGAGTGAAGTATGTCAATGTCATTTTCCTAAGCTACATACATAGTCCCTTTTTTTTTAAATATTCACACATTCCACACAGCACCATCTAGTTCCACACTAAGCAACTTAATGCTTGTATTATAGATACCGGATAGTTGATATACTACATATGTACAATACTTTTTTTTGTAAATACATACATATTATAAATACAAAACATCCATGACTCAGGTACAAAGGTAAATATTAACACATAAACATTTGCCCCTAGCGGGATTCGAACCCGCGATTGCTTGGTTAACAGCTAGGGTTACTAGCCACTAGACCAAACGTGTCGCCTTTATTTTACCCTTACACACTCTTGTATTCTGAACACAAGACTTCCTCTCGCCTTTCTCGTTAATCTCCGCCAATAAAAGAAATATTAACAATAATAATAACACTTCTACAGGGGCAGCAGTGTAACGGACTATTCACCCGTTATCTTTAGAGACCTGACTAACCCCCGACCCCTATTTGACCCGTAAGTGGGGGGGGGGGTCGTAATATAATAATGAAGGAACAGTTTCATGTGGCCGTGACGAGTCATTAGGGACGGGATCACGTGACCGCACCGGTGAACATACGGGGCCCTTATTATTTAGGAAATTTGATGTCGTCGACTCCTTATGAAATTGGTTAAATTATAAAATGTCTACTTTTTTCAGCCATTTAATTTTGACTGTAATGTAGTGTAGTGTAGGTAATATCAAATGTGAGGTAAGCATTTCTTGTATTCTTTTCTATAAAGCATAAATGCTACCAAAATTCAACCCTTAAATGTAATTTAAAGCTTTTGAAAAAAATACTCAAAAAAGTTTTTTATTGTATGTATATAGTCAAACTGTTATATTATGTGGTGCCCATTGAATTAAAGATTTTTTCTTAGGAATAAGGGCCACCTTTTTTAACGTGGGATATCCTCCTGGATACCCGACAAGAGACACTACGGAGTTATACCGAATTCGTACCGGCTAAAACCCAACGAATTTCTAGCGCGGCCGTTGATGGGCGAGGTCGTGGGGACGTTATGACACGACATCGGTGCCCCGCCACGGCTATCCAGCGCGGGGATCTCGGGGGACCTTAAACTGTGGTGTTATTAAAAAATCTATCTTATTAGCAATAAAAGATACGTGAAGTCCTATGCATCCCCAGTGAGTTAGCGTGGTATATTTTAATGTTTGGGCCTTTGCTCTAAAAGTGGGACACGATATCACACATATAAGGGATGATTCGAAGAATTGGCCCATTGTGAAAAAATATAATCCAGTTGTGAACTCGTTATCGGTACTAATATTATAAATGGGAAAGTTTGTATGGATGTATGGATGTTTGTAACTCTTTCACACAAAAAATACTGAACCGATCACCATGAAATTTTTCATACACGTTGTCTGGGACACCAGAAAGGACATAGGGTACCTTTCATCCAGAAAAAAGTACTGCTCTCGAAGGATTATCTAAAATTAAGGAGACTAACTCCTGGCTAAGTATAATAGCAATAACGATGTCAGGCGATATATTGCTTTTTCAACGTGGAAGAAGTCGCGGGCACCAGCTAGTCTCACATAATTTACAAAGTTTCACTGCAGTTGATCAGTTTTTTTTTTTGCATTCAGATGCCTAGACAAGGTGTGCTTTCGACGAAGAAAATGGGAGCCTGAAAGCAGCAATTAATGTAGTGAGGCAGAAGGTCATGGAATATAAAAAGGCTGTAAAAATGTATTCTGTGCCTATATCTACACTGAAACGGTTAGTGAAGGACCCTTAAAAAATCATTAGAGTTGCTTGTCAAAGTTGCGATTTATGGGCTCATGTAGCCTGTGGAGGCTCTGAAGGTGACTATTATATTTGTGATTTTTGCCGTCGAGTTTCAATTGTGCAATACATTTAATGTGACCCCCCCAGGGAGTCACATAACTATCACTTGATCTCAAGATACCAAATATTATTTTTGATTATACTGTGCGAGTTTCATTTATTCCATAGTAAGACATGCATAAACAAATGAATAAGAAGTGTTATAATGTATCTTTCAGGTTTCTGACTATTGTATTTTTTAAATAAAGCTTAAAAACAAAGTGGGGGGCCACATTACCACCTTCTCCTATACTATATACTATACAAGTTTTGAATAACTTGTCTGACTGACAAATTGCTTTCGTGATAATAATTTCGCACGTGGTTTGGTAATCTCCAAACAACTTCTTTAAACCCAAGCCACCTTAATGAACACGTACGTTCCTGAGACATTATGTGTGAAATAATTAGAAACTTAGGTGTCTTAGGTACGTTACTAATTAACCAAAGTCTTATCTAAAGCTAAAATTCAAATTTCATTAATGAATATTGTAATAGATTCTTTTAAAAATCTTACACACTTTTTGCGATGGACAACTCTTTAGCAAATAGAAAATATAATATAAAACTATTTTGTGATTGTCTGTGCAGGGGGAATGGAAATGGAAATGAAGAAATTATTTTGGTTGTATGTTCACGACTAGAAAATGTTTGCTGAGGGCCTAGTGCGAGTTTTAATTCGATCAAACGCATCGTACGCGTAAACGTCAATTTCTATGGGAATGAAGCAGCGCCACCTAGTGGCTAACGTGTAGCGCTGCTAGGCTCTCAGATGACTAGTCGCAATTTTGTTTGAATTTAAAAACGTTTCATTGTTGTGGTAACCAAAAAAATTGTTAATTTGAAATAATACAGTCTAGCTAGAGGTATAAATATAAACTCATGTAGAACTTGAGTGGAATTTTAATTTCTTCTTAGAAATGTCTCTTCGACATTATGAATAAAAGATGAATCTGATATGTCTGTCGCAGAGTAAGTATAAAATACTTTAGCCTACATATAAGCCAGTTTGTGTAGTAGTAATAATAAAAAAATGTTAGATGTAAATAAACGAATGCATTTATTTTAAGTAAAATATTTTAATGTTTCGAAATGTTATCCGTACTAATATTATAAATGCGAAAGTTTGTACGTATGGATGGATGGATGTATGGATGTTTGTAACCCTTTCGCGCAAAAACTACTGAATGGATTTCAATGAAATTTTGCATACACGTTGTCTGGGACACCAGAAAGGACATAGGGTACCTTTCATACAGAAAAAAAGTACTGCTCTCAAAGGGATTATCTAAAATTAAGGAAACTAACTCCTGCCTAAGTATAATAGCAATAACGAGGTCAGGCGATATATTGCTTTTTCAACGCGGACGAAGTCGCCGGCACCAGCTAGTAAATTATAAAGTGTCCAATTTCACATTTGGGCTGCAACATGACCATAGTAATTTAAGATAAAATAAAATATGACGTGTGCTATATATAGTGGGCAACTCTGTTACGTTTTCATCGTTTTTCTCGCAAGAGTATTTTGCAATTTATTATACTTAAAGGACACATTTCATTTCCGTTTCTAAAAAGTAAAACGCATTTGTTAGTCGTGAATACTTTTTGGTACAAACCTTTTTCAAACCAAAAAATCTTTTTTACGACCTAGTTGGATGAGTGGTTAGGGTGATTGCCTTAACGCTCCTTTCTTCGGTTCCAGCGTTCAAATTAATGACAAGGTCAACTTTGGAAATTGAACTCAAAGTTGGCTCAGGGGCCTTAGTCAAAGTATCATTTTAAAACGATAACGAAGTTCGAAAACAATAAAATGTATGGGATTGACATATTATATGCCGTCGCTAAATCACGTGACACATTCCATACATTTTATACTTTCGAATCGAATCGCTACGGAGCGAATGCCACACCCACTTGTCTAATGTCGAAAGTAGTGGCAGGGCCAATGACTTGGTTTAGTGCTCTGTGGGCAGGGCCTTTCCGAAAGGCTCTTTCGCAGTCATTTCAGCAGCCCGTCTGGCAACAGAAACCACCAAACAGAAGACCATTTCTTAATTTACGCGGACAAAGTCGCGTGTAACAGCTAGTGATAAAATCTATACTAATATTATAAAGCTGAAGAGTTTGTTTGTTTGAACGCGCTAATCTCAGGAACTACTGGTTCGAATTGAAAAATTCTTTTTGTGTTGGATAGATCATTTATCAAGGAAGGCTTAAGGCTATACAGGGCGTCCCACGACGATGCCACATGGAGGGAAAGTACCTTAAATATTGTAGATGGAACATTTTACTGAAAGAAGACATTATTTTAATTTTAAAAACAATTTAAACTGCATTCATAGATTTTTAAATAATTACATGGTTGAACCGGGAATCGAACCCGCTACACGAGAAAAAAAAAATTACCCTGTAGCTTTATCATACCGATCGAAAGGCTTCATCATAAGGATTATTTTTTGCTAAATAACATAGTGTCAGAAATAAAAGGAAGACCATGAATTTTAACATTTTTAATTCAAAATTAATCAATTTATCAAATGGTCAAAATGAGTCCCATACTGTTGAATGTATGGGGTTGTGTAAAAAATTTAGTTTATAAGAACCAGTATGAAAGTGTTCACAAGCTACAAACAGAACTTAGACATATTGTTCTAAATATCCACCACAACAAGATAAAAAAATCGACAGGGAGTGAAATAATCAAAAGAGTGCGACTTTGTATTCAACAGTATGGAACTCATTTTGAGCATTTGATAAATTGATTAATTTTGTATTAAAAATGTTAAAATTCATGGTCTCCTTTTATTTCTGACACTATGTTATTTAGCAAAAAATAATCCTTATGATGAAGCCTTTCGATCGGTATGATAAAGCTACAGGATAATTTTTTTTCTCGTGTAGCGGTTTCGATTCCCGGTTCAACCATGTAATTATTTAAAAGTCTATGAATGCAGTTTAAATTGTTTTTAAAATTAAAATAATGTCTTCTTTCAGTAAAATGTTCCATCTACAATATTCAAGGTACTTTCCCTCCATGTGGCATCGTCGTGGGACGCCCTGTATAACATCACGTTGCGACTAATAGGAGCGAAGAAACAGTCGAAAATGTAGAAAAAACGGGGAAAATTATTCATCTTTGAGTGCGTCCGTTGCGTGCGCTGCGAAAACCGTTCGAGATACCCAAATGATTCCCAAAATAACTATTCCACGCGGCCGAAGTCGCGAGCACCAGCTAGTACATAATATAATTAACACTATAACGAAACTAGCTAACTTTAAGCAAATATAAAAATATTTATTTAAGTACCAATAACTTTATCCTTGGCGACCATTTTAGGAGCAGCCATTATCGGCAAAGATTTTCTGACCACCTGCCCGTCCTTCGCGAACCTGTGTACCACCAGCTGTAGTTGTTGCAGAGTGCGTGGGCTTATACTGGCGTTCTTCATTACACCTGGACCTGGAATCCACATTCACATCAATTTAAATTAAATGCGTAACAAGATAAGATAATCTTCCCCTTAAGGACGTGTTCCCGGATCTGACAAAAATTAGTTGTTTTTCGGTAAATTTAGCGACCAAATGAAACCAAATCAAATAAAACTAACAGATGGCACAGTTAGATTACTTCTTTATCTGCAAATTCAAAGTTAAAAAATTTAATAAATGTGATTTTTAGTACTGTAAAAACGATTTCTCATCCCCTCTTCACAACAAATTTTACGAAAAGTGGTCGTGTTTAGGATTATTTTTATGTTTTTATATTCCTAATTTTGTTTGTTTAAAAATACTGAAGGATGGCAAACATAATGAACTCAACATTAGTAGAAAAAAAATTCCAAAAATATTAAAAAGAACCTCACAAAAAAATAAAAAGTCCCGTCAAAATATTCACATTGTTTGATATTAAGCATGAATCTTAATGAGTGACAATAAGGGTTTATTTGGAATACACAAAACATTGTCAGTGATCTCGAACACGTCTTGCTCAACTTCAGTCTACGCCAGAGCGCCGTCGAGGTAGGACCTGTGTCGCTCTGTTCAAGATCGAACTTGTTGTGTACAGATACGAAATAATCGAATAAACGCCTTTGATACTTTAGTCAAAACTAATTTTTTTTTTTTACCAACATGCAATTTATGTTCATCATAGACTCCGGAGACACCCCATGGAACTCCGAAACTATCAGAAGTAGGTATCCCGAGTTTGGGCTCTTTTTGTTTGTATTCATGAGTACTTATATGCTGGATAACTTGGTTGACCTGATGATGGTCTCCGGAGACACCCCATGGAACTCCAAAACTATCAGAGGTAGGTATCCCGAGTTTGTGCTCTTTTTGTTTGTATTCATGAGTACTTACATGCTGGATGACTTGGCTGACCTGATGATGAATTCCGGAGACACCCCATGGAACTCCGAAACTATCAGAAGTAGGTATCCCGAGTTTGTGCTCTTTTTGTTTGTATTCATGAGTACTTACATGCTGGATGACTTGGCTAACCTGATGATGAACTCCGGAGACGCTCCATGGAACTCCGAAACTATCAGAGGTAGGTATCCCGAGTTTGTGCTCTTTTTGTTTGTATTCATGAGTACTTACATGCTGGATGACTTGGCTGACCTGATGATGAATTCCGGAGACACCCCATGGAACTCCGAAACTATCAGAGGTAGGTATCCCGAGTTTGTGCTCTTTTTGTTTGTATTCATGAGTACTTACATGCTGGATGACTTGGCTGACCTGATGATGAATTCCGGAGACACCCCACGGAACTCCGAAACTATCAGAGGTAGGTATCCCGAGTTTGTGCTCTTTTTGTTTGTATTCATGAGTACTTACATGCTGGATGACTTGGCTAACCTGATGATGAACTCCGGAGACGCCCCATGGAACTCCGAAACTATCAGAGGTAGGTATCTCGAGTTTGTGAGCTTTTTGTTTGTATTCATGAGTACTTACATGCTGGATGACTTGGGTGACCTGATGATGAATTCCGGAGACACCCCATGGAACCCAGAAACTATCAGAGGCAGGTATCCCGAGTTTGTGCTCTTTTTGTTTGTAATTCATGAGTACTTACATGCTGGATGACTTGGCTGACCTGATGATGAACTCCGGAGACAGTCCATGTAACTCTGAAACTATCAGAGGTAGGTATCCCGAGTTTGTGCTCTTTTTTTGTATTCATGAGTAATTTTTATTTATTTATTTAATTATTTTTTTGCATCTGTCTTTCACTGCACCAAGTCCAGCGATAAGGTCTCGTCATAACTAACAAATTGAGCCCAAGCTCGGCAAACTTAGCTCTTATAGTCAAGAAGTTCCAGTAGCAGTCACCGAAGTAGACCTTCAGGTCACTTCACCAAGTCCAGTGATAAGGTCTCGTCATAACTAACAAATTGAGCCCAAGCTCGGCAAACTTAGCTCTTATAGTCAAGAAGTTCCAGTAGCAGTCACCGAAGTAGACCTTCAGGTCACTTCACCAAGTCCAGTGATAAGGTCTCGTCATAACTAACAAATTGAGCCCAAGCTCGGTAAACTTAGCTCTTATAGTCAAGAAGTTCCAGTAGCAGTCACCGAAGTAGACCTTCAGGTCATTTCACCAAATGCAAAAGGTCAGACAATACAAAACAATTGTAATAAGTATTTGTCTACATAGGGAACATAAAAAAATATTAAAAAAATACCAAGTACCAAAACCAGTTTGGTCCCGCATAGTGCTTGCGTATATGTGTGCGTTTGAGCCGTGGCAGTGTATTGTTGCTATTAGATACCTATTCATTTCGTGAACACGTCCTTAAAGAATAACCCATATTTGCATGTAGTTGTGAATAAGAGACGCTAGAGCCAATTATTATCCTTTTTTTGAGGATTTAAAAAAAACGGATAATTCAATCATTTCAATCAAACATTGACACAATGAAAGTTTTGACTTTACACATTTTAAAATAACAACGTCTTGTGGGTCAGCAGAACAAGCTAATAAATACTATTAAACACATGATTAGAGAATAATTTATTGCTTAGATCTAAGCATAATTTATTGATGATAAATAATTTATTCGAGGTTGTGTTCTTCGAAGCAAAATATAAAAGAAAATTACGATATACTGCAAGGGGGTTTTTTATTTGAAGTTCATGACTTGTGCAGTTATGCCGGTTTCGAGTATTACCACTTGATGGTAGGTGACTATCGCTCCTCAATTATCACAAGCAAGCATAGGTGCTATAATTACGGTGCTGACCTTAGTAGGATAATTCGTAATGGATTAGAAAGGTAAAGAACACTGGAATTCCTCATAAGATTCATGACAGGATTCATAGGAATTCATCATAAAGTGACTACTATCGTGTTGCGGAAGAGTGTTCGTACGCTATAATTTCGCCTATAGCGGACGCGGAGGACGCCAAGAGGTTTAAGTTCACAGCTCGTTAGAGCCAGCCGGCAGCCGACCAGCACCGCCTCGTCGCTCGGCGTCCACTCGTTGTGGAGTGGTCAACGAGTGGACCTCACGTGGTCAACGAATTTCTAAACAGCACCGCCCTCGCGTAAACCGCGCGCTGTCATCGCACGGTTCACGTGAGGCAAGCAAGCGAGCTGTCATCAAATGGACCACTCGCCGTACGTGCGTGGACACCTCTGTACATAGTTACTGTCGTGTTGAAAACTAATAAATCATAGTAATTTAGGATTACCAAAAAAATAAGTATGTAACTCCAAAATTGTAAATTTTATAAACACAATTCTCAAAAATGTCGTTACTCTACGATATTTTTCAACGATGACTCTCCTTCGCCCAGCGCGTCTCTTCGCTTCCACCTTACTAGGGAATGCAATCTCGCGAGATTGGGGCTCAGGCGAGATCTCGCGAGTTTATAAATACCAATACCGCGAGATCTCGCCAATTATGATGGGTAAGGTCGCCAAGGTGACCCATCATAATTAACCGGAGCAGACATCTGTTTGAACTTCATATTTCATTTATTGCAATTTAATCCATAAACAGAAGAACTAGGTAACAAGTAATAAACCTGTTTATTAATTATGACCCAATTAGGGTAAACGCGTACTAGTTTGACAGCTGGGTAATAAGAATATTATTGTATGTATTAGAAGTTAGTGCTTTACTGGTCGTTGGCAATGACACGGTATGTTAAATAGACGGAGTAGCAAGCCGTGACCGAAGAATTCAATAACACCACAATTATTTATTTATTTATTTTTATAAATAAATAAATAAATTTATATATAGGTATATAAAATTCTCGTGTAACAGTGTTTGTAACCAAACTCCTCCGAAACGGCTGGACCGATTTTGATGAAATTTTATGTGCTCATCGGGTAGGTATGAGAATCTGCCAACATCTATTTTTCATACCCCTAAATGTTAAGGGTGGTACACCCCAAAAAATTATTTTTTATTTTTTCGCAAAACAACGTTTACCCGGTCAGTTAGTAAGCTAATAAACTAGAGTATAAACTTTTAAAAAAAATGAACGAAATATTTTGATACATTTTTTTTTAGAAATTATTGCTTTTTTAGTACCTACTGAATTTTTTTATAGGTACCTATGTATAAGTTTTATTAAAGTTTATGTTCTTATAAAAATATTGATTACACACTCAGCCCGTATATTAAATACAACTCAAGCTAACATGCAATTAACATGTTTCATTCAAGTGACATCTTTTAGTAGGTAATGTGACAATCACATTTGCATCGTACCTCACTTTAATGTCATCGTTAAAATTCTTAATTATCGATAATAAACAAATTATCGCTTTGTTTCAATCGACACTAGTGCTGCTAGTAAGTATCTTGTTGTTTAACAAACATATCTTTACATAGTATAGAACAAAGTCGCTCCCTGTTCCTCTGTGTGAACACTGTATGGATTTTAAAGCGGTTTTTAGTAATGGAAAGAGCCTTAAGGTGACGCTCCCAAAACGCTCTCTGTTGGCGCACAGCGCGGTACTGAGGAACACTCGCATGCATTCCCTTTCAAACACAAATACGGTTCGAATAAGGTTGAATATCGAATGATCCATTTCTCTGTTTTTCTTGCATAGAACTAAAGGACGTAAGTCTCAAATCAAATTTAATTTATTATGAGAATAATAATCGTTCTAGGTAAATTTTGTCTTGAGAATAACTAATAAACCTCATTTTCTTTCTATGAGTATTTATTTTGCATATGTAACTAAAGTTGCTTCTGAGATAAAAGAAAAAATGACTCAATTTTAAAAAATAAAAGTGTCGAGTCAATTTTACTAATTGTGTACTAATTATGATTCTGTTTTGACAATGACTAGAAAAAGGTTTAAAATATAATATTATTTAAGTTATACATTGATGTGATAATTTGGTTTACTTACAGTTCTACGGCAAACAATCATAATTTTTAGAGAGCCGGGCCTTAAACCAGAAAAGCTTTAATAAATTTGCGAAACCCCGAAATATCACCAAGCAGTTCTACCCGAATCCGAAAGATGTCGCGTGACTCCTCTCTCATCCTTTCACCTAATTCAATTTTAAACTACAACAGATAGATGGCGCTACCGAGTGTTATATTATTATTATTATATTTTTAATTTTTCAACGCGGACGAACTCGCGGGCACAAGCCAGTTTAATGTAATTGTTGAGATTTGTGATACCAATTACTCTCTGATATTATCCGAAAAATAATAATTTCTCCATGTGTCGAAAATGTTACTATAATTTGGATGCGATATCCTATTACCCCCTTTAATGAGGCAAAACTTTGAGAACATACAATTCGTTCGCAATTACATGTTCGCTTATCTAGCGATATTTCGCTCATTCCGCCTATCTATACTAATATTATAGAGCTGAAGAGTTTGTTTGTTTATTTGTTTGTTTGTTTGTTTGTTTGTTTGAACGCGCTAATCTCAGGAACTACTGCTTAGAATTGAAAAATTCTTTTTGTGTTGGATAGATCATTTATCGATGAAGGCTTTAGGCTATATAACATCACTTTGCGACTAATAGGAGCGAAGAAACAGTCGAAAATGTGGAAAAAACGGGGAAAATTATTCATCTTTGAGGGCTTCCGTTGCGTGCGCTGCGAAAACAGTTCGAGATACCCAAATGATTCCCAAAATAACTATTCCACGCGGACGAAATCGCGAGCACCAGCTAGTACCTACTAAGTACCCATACCATTTCTCCCCTGGTAGGAATAAATTTCAGATAGACTCTAGTTCTCAGTGTTCCAAGTGGGCAATTAATCATAATCTATGCTTTACCGAAGAAGGAAGGACTGAAGAAGACCATTTTATTTGAAAAGACTTTAGTTAAGTATTTGAATATTTTTTATATTTTAGTGTCTGCTATTTATGTCGACTGAAGTTGATTGAAAAGTGCTCTGTGACGTTTCATTCAGACTCATTCGGTGAGATTGAAAAGGTATGATTTTGAATGATATTGAAAAGATATCAGTCTTTTCAGTCTTTACACTGATGAATACAGCATTCCTGCCACTACTAGAAATTAAGTATTAAAGTATTTTAATAAAGGATTTGAGCTAAATTTGTAGGCTTTAAAATACAATACGCGTGAAACACAAACAGTGAATTTAGATAAGGGATAATTTAGGATTTAGATAAAAGTAGTACTCACATTCCGGTATAAGTCCCGCGGGGTATCCTATGTCCGCTTGAGGGCTGAACGTACCGCAAATTGTTGGCCGCAAAATGGCCGCAATCGCGAAGGTCACGCCAACAGCAAATCGTATTGGTATCATCTGCAATTATTTTATTGTTTCTACTTTACAAAGTGTAATTACATATATTTAAAATAATGTTCAATTATATTATATATTGTCGATATTTATATATTTATATCCTTAATCCATCCATACTATCCTTATCCTTACTAGGTAATATTATAAATATAAATGTGAGTTGGTTTGTTTGTTACGCTTTCATATTGAACGTTTGTACGTTACGGTAATTGATATTATCTGTAAATTAGATCTAAGTTATTATAGATAGATATTACAATAATAAAGTTAGATAAACTCAAAAGTTCAGATTGCCTTCAATTATATAAAAAATATATCAACGGATCATTAACTTTGTAATAATAAGTAATTTATATGTTGATGGAAAGAAATGGAATAATCAACCTATATTTGAACTAAACTAATAGTTTGTATTATAGATATACTTAGTTTAGATATTAGTATGCTTAGCTTAGAGTTATGATATGCTTAGTTTATACTTAGTTTTATGATATGCTTAGTTTAGAGTTTGGCAACAAACACTGCGACACGAGAATTTTATATATATTTAGATTAGACTAGTTGGTAGTCCTTAAACTATAAGTGGAATTTTTTTATTAGGTCTAAGCTATTTATTCAAACTGTTATCGTGTAATAATAGCTATATGTTTATCTAAAATTAAAAAAAAAAACTATTGATAATTTTCAACGATTCACCAATATAAAAAGAAATCCATAAAATATATTTCTAAGTTAGGAATTCGTAAAGTAAATTACTAAAATAATATAAGTAGATATATATTCTATTTGAAATGTAAATAAAATATTACGTAATCATCAAACACTTGAATAAAAAAACTGAATTTATATATAAAAAGTTGACATACGGCGTAACACCAGTCTTATAATTGTTCAAATTTGTTTATTTTAAAAAAAAGGCTTTTAAATAATCCAATAAGACTGTGTATGTATACAATGGCTGAATATTAATTCAAGCAAACATTTTCTTATTACTATAAAAAGCGAATAACTAAAGAATATTAAGTTTGAAATTAGCTGTTTATAAGTAGGTATAGGCAAAACTAGCTGGTGCCCGCGACTTCGTCCGCGTTTAAATAAATCTAATAGGTATATAAAATTCTCGTGTCGTGGTGTTTGTTGCCAAACTCCTCCGAAGCGGCTGGACCGATTTTGATGAAATTTTGTGTGCTTATCGGGTAGGTCTGAGAATCGGCTAACATCTATTTTTTATACTTAGGGGAAATAGTTCGTATAGTTTTGAAAATTGGTACAGTTTTATACCTTCCGGTATCCAGGTGAACATCCTCAAGGGATCCCTAAGGGTTAAGGGTGGTCCACCCCAAAAAATATTTTTTTATTTTTTAGTATAATATAAAGATAATTTTATTTAAACTTTTAAGTAGGTATATAAAAGAATAACATTTGAACAATATTGTAACAATAGGGCCTCCAATGCGTAGGGCCCGTAGCAATTGCTACTTTTGCTCTCGTAGCTAATCCGGCACTGTGGATTGTAAAGTAGACAGGAAAAGTGCTTTATCAGTTTCTATTACAAATTCCATTCATTTCAAAATTCGCTAAGGCTTACATTTGAAATAGGTATTGATTACTGATTGACATAATTTGTCATTGCTAACAAAGATAGAAATAGAAATTGTCACCTTGAATTTTCAAAGGAAAACTGACCTTATCATTCTACAACATACAAACAATGTTCAATCTTAGGGTGATAAAGCACTTTATTTATCGAGTTTACATGTGGAAATGAAGATTCAATTATTTATTTATTCATTTATTTGCTATTTTTCAAAACAATTAGTTAAAACTACTTAAGGAGGTACCTTACTTAAGTGCTACCTTACTTACCTTACTACCTTTTTTTGAAAATATCACAACACACCTACTAACTTGTCGTCGCAGTCTACAAATGTGCAATGACATTTGTAAAACTGCAGTTAGCTAATGAGCCATCGATTTAATAAGATGGGTTATTGTATGCAATTACTCGTACTTACTTACAATTATATGAAATAACTTACATTTATCTGGGATACAAGGAAATGTGAATAGCGAGGGTAATTTGTGCGATTCCATTGTTTCTAAATTGATTTTAATTTTAATAAATTAAGGTACTTATTACTTGTACTTAACGGGTTTTTTTTCATATCTAAGTATACTAATATGATAAAGAAGAAAGATTTGTTTGTTTGTTTGCATTGAATAGGCTCCGAAACTAGTGGACCGATTTGAAAAATTCTTTCACTGTTGGGAAGCTATATTACGAGCGAGTAACATAACTTTATTTCATAAAGTTCATATAGCTGCTGCCAGCGACTTCGCACGCGTAACTTTGTAAATTATATACTGAAACTTTCCACGAAAACCACTCTATCCATTAGTGAAAAATATTAAATAAATATAAAATATTTATGCTCTAAAAAATATTAACAGAAGGTTTTTCTCATTTTTACGTAATTCATAGAGCGTGGGACAGACAACCCCTAATAAGGGCTTCGCAGGAAGCGGTTGTATGCGAAGGACAGAAGACCGTATGTGGTGGCGAGCTTTAGCCTTGGGAGAGGTCTACATCCAGCTGTGGAGAGCCACAGGCTGATGATTATGGTGATGGTGATGACGATGATGATGATGATGATGATGATGATGATGATGATGATGATGATGATGATGATGATGATGATGATGGTGGTGTTGATGGTGACGGTGACGGTGACGGTGATGGCGATGGCGATGGTGGTGGTGATGGTGATGGCGATGGCGATGGCGATGGTGATGGTGATGGTGATGGTGATTATGGTGATGGTGATGATGGTGATGGTGATGACGGAGTAATAAGTGAATCCAAAATTGAAGTATTTTTTGTTCTTGGGGACTCTTTTATTAAAAAACACATTTTTAAAAATCCTTGACACGAATTGTATAGGCACAGCATACTTATTTCCATAAGTATGCTGTAGTATAGGTCCCATTTTATCTCTTATAAATAAAGGTTGAAGTTAATATAAAAAAAATGGCCTCGTCAATTGAACGTTATTATAATTAAAATGGAGGCTTTTCCGTATTTATTTCGGAAATATTCCACATCAGAATAATCAGACAAATAATCGTTACGATAAAAAACAAAATTACCGATCGTTTATTTCTCGATTTTTGTTTCTTATAACAAGTTTGTAAAAAAATGTAATCTACACCAATATTATAAAGAGGAAAGATATTATTTGTGTATGTTTGTAGCGGATTAACTCAAAAAATACCTAAGTAACTTTTTAAAAAAAAATTACCCATAAAAAGCTACATTATCAGCGAGTAACATAGCATATATTTTATTTTCAAAAAATTAGAAATTCCTACAAAAATTAGGATAATGTAACCCAAGGTATCAAAAGTTTGCCTGTAAAGTTACACGCAAACTAGTGATTTGTCGAGCCATGGAAAAACTATTGATGATAAAATAATAAAGACATGCTACATGTTTATAGTACCTACTTATCATCGTTACCCAAAAAAAATTCATTAGGCTGTATATCTAACTACATATATACCTGGGTGGATTGAAAAGTATTCGGCCTGACATAGATCCACTCAGTTCTTAAAATTAAAAGTACCCAAAGACTATATAAGTATATTAAAGTACCCACATTATTTAGTTCAGTTCATACTTGTTTACTGTGCGTAGTTTGAAACGTGTGTGATAATTAGTTATGATTTTATAAATTCATATGTCAAACAATACGACGTGATTTCTGCAAATGAAGCAAATTGAGCAGCGTGCTGTCATTAAGTACCTCCATAAGAAGAGGTTATCACCAAAGGCCATCCATGACGATATGGTCAGTACTTTAGAGGATTTCGCTCTGTCATATACATCAGTCAAAAAATGGATAGCTGAATTCAAGCGTGGTAGGGAGAGCGTGAAAGACGAACCCCGCTTTGGAAGGCCCTCAACCTCCTCTACTATGAAAATATTGGAAAAATACTGGATTTAATTATGGCAGACCGCAAATTAAAAATTAGGGAGATAGCCAAGACTATAGGCATCTCCTATGAATGTACACAAATTATTATAGTTAACGAATTGGGTTTCAACAAGGCGTCATCGAGGTGGGTCCCGCGGCTGCTTTCAGTTGAGCAAAAAATAACGCAATTGACTGTTTCACGCGACTGCTTGGAGTTATTTTATGATTTTTTGCATCGTTTTGTTACTATGGACGAAACATGGATTCACTAACAGTACACCAGAAACAAAACAACAATCGAAACAGTGGAGAAGACCCGTTTTGCTACCCTTTAAAAGGCTAAGTCGATTTTGTCGGCAAATAAGGTGATGGCTTCAGTGTTTTAGGACTCAAAGGCTGTGATTATTGTTGATTATTTTGAAAAAGGCCGTAATATAAACTCTGATTACTACTGCATCTTACTACGTCGTTTACGGGAGGAAATTAAAGAAAAACGCCTTGGAAAGCTCAGAAGAAAAGTTCTTTTTCATCAGGATAATGCGCGCGTTCACACATGTGTGCAATCCATGTCTGACATTTACAATTGTGGCTTTGAACTGTTACCGCATCCGCCTTATTCACCTGATTTGGCACCATCCGACTTTTTTTTGTTCCCTAACTTAAAAAAACACTTGAGAGGTTAGAAATTTTAGACAAACGACGAAGTCAAAGCAGCAGTGGACGCCTATTTTGACTCTAAGGCAGAATCATTTTTTTTCAACGGCCTAAATGCTTTACAGAGGAGGTGGCAGAAGTGTATTGAACTTGATGATAATTACGTAGAAAAATAAAAATATTATTAATTTTATACGTCTTTATTTTCTTGGTCAGGCCGAATACTTTTCAATCCACCCTCGTAATAATATGGTTACGTCACAATAACCGGGATTTTTTTCAAATTAGTCAATCAAAACACGGTTACAAAAATGAAACATTCGCAACATGATATTAATCACATATTAATCCTTACTTAGAAAGCGTATAGTGCGTTTAATTATAGACAGCCCAATAATTAAATGCACTATAGAACTCAGTGTAAGAAAATTATAGGTTAATAATATTTTTGCATATTATTGAAAAATATTCTCTGTAGTTATTGTTAAAACTTACTTCGGATTCTGTTATTTTTATACAAATGCGTAAGAAATCGTATGAGTTAGCGGTAAATACTAGGGTATTTACCACCGCAAGACAATTAAGCCACTAATTAAATCCACTATAGAACTCAGTGTAAGAAAATTATAAATTTCTTTATATTTATAGGTTAATATTATATTTGCATATTATTGAAAAATCTTCTCTTTAATTATTATTAAAAGTTATATTTTTATACAAATGCGTAAGAAATCGTATCGTTTCGCGGTAGAGCATTGACAAGCCACTAATTAAATGCACTAAAGAACGCGGTGTAATTAGTCTAATAATAATATCTTCGTATATTATTGAAAAATCTCTATTTCAAATGCGTGCAACTTTAATGCATTTTTAAATTATTAATATTATCATTGTTAAAACTTGCTTCGGATTCTGGTATTTTTATACAAATGCGTAAGAAATCGTATTAGTTAGCGGTAAATACTACTTAGGGTATTTACCACCGCAAGACAAGTAAAAAAATATTTGCACTGTATATTGTATACATATTTTGTATGGGTATATTTTTTTATGGGTAAGTATGGGGTACGTACCTTTATCAATATTATCTTTGCATATTATTGAAAAATCTTCTCTGTTCTCTGCAATTTTAATGCATTATTTAAATTATTAATTATAAAAACTTGCGATTGGATTGCGATATTTTTATACGAATGCGTAAGAAATCGTATTGGTTCGCGGTAGACACTAGCAAAGTGCGCCGACGCAGCGTCGAACGCGGCCACAATCAAGTCAACTAAACGTCCCAAGTTTAAGGGCAAGGTATGCATGACATGGACGTTTGCGGAGAGCATTATGCAAAACATGAACCAAGACAGTTATTATTAGTTTACTTTAATCAAGCAATTTAGGAGAAATAATTTATTTTATTGAAATGTTTAAGATAAAAATCTAATATATAAAATTCTCGTGTCGCGGTGTTTGTTGCCAAACTCTTCTGAAACGGCTGGACCGATTTTGATGAAATTTTGTGTGCTTATCGAGTAGGTCAGAGAATCGGCCTACATCTATTTTTTATACCCCTAAATGTTAAGGGTGGTCCACCCCAAAAATCCCAAAATGGGATGACAGAGCCCATTTTCTTATATTTAATCCTACTATAGTCGACTGCGCACTTGCAGCCCTATAAGTCAGAAAAATCTCACAAAGCGCCTGCATTCAACGGTTAACGGCCTTTAGTGAAACTATTTGCCACTGGGTCTTTTTAGAATAATTTGACCCTGCTGAACACGATTCTGCCCGATGCAATATTCACTAATAAATAATCATATAATATTTTAGTATTCACATCAAGTCTTATTATTTTTTATTGTGACTGTTGCATATACCCGTCCTCTTTATTTGCCATCTTCATCTTATTAATTATGTATTATACACGCATAACAGACTCGGGTTGAATTACAATTATTAGCTAACAGCTTTTCCCGGATTCTCTTGCGATTTGTTTATTTATCGCAACATTTTGCTTAACGTATTACCAATGGCTTTGCTCGCGTCGATATATTATAGTTTATCGCAAAAATTGTCTTTTATCAATAACTTTTTTGTTTTTTGAAACTTTTGTTTTTTGAAACTCGAGAACGGCTAGACCAATTTGGTATTATTATTCATTTATTATTATTAAATTAAAAATTTCTTCACTTCTTCATTAGTGAAATTAATATTATACTTTTTTTTTTTAAATATCAATAAATATGTGATTTATTAATAATTATGACTAATTCATAATATTTCAACCATTTGTTAAATTAATTTTAATTATATTCCGTTACTCATATTAATTTATTAATTATGTTTATTAGTAAACCCAGTAAAACTCACTTCCGCATTTATAATACTAAAATATTATTATTATATATGCTAACTAATATTATAAATGTGAATGTGAGTTTGTTTGTTTGTTACACATCCACGCAACTTAAGTCTTCCGAGATTAACAAGATACAAGTCTGCATTGAAACAAAGAGAATAATGTGTAATAATTTTTTTTTAAATACACTCATTCAATCAAAGCCTTATAAGGTAATATCAAGGTTAAGTTGGTTTCAATGCCCCCCAGTACGCTTGGTCGAGGTTATGATTCTTGGTACATATTCAAAAGAATCTTAATTCTACATGTAAAAAATACTATATTTTTAAATCGATTTGTCTGAATTCCAACTTTACATATTTTTAAATGGACAGACAGACACAGATTGCGAGTTTTAAACTGGCCATACACGGTCAGCTCGAGCAGTTAGCCAGTGATCAACATAATATACGGACCGCTCGAGCAGTTAGCCAGTGATCAACATATACGGACCGCTCGAGCAGTTAGCCAGTGATCAACATACACGGTCCGCTCGAGCAGTTAGCCAGTGATAAACATACACAGACCGCTCGAACAGTCATAGCCAACTAAAGCTGCCATTGATAACTGCAGAAGCAGTTGGTATCAATCCGCTATGTCTCATTGAAAATAAGTGCAGTGCAGACGCCGTTTTATTGTTGATTGGCGTTGACTCTACCTACTGTACTTCTAGTCTAGTTAACAAGTTGAGTTGCAAAACGTGTTAATTCATGGTAAGCCTAGTAAAAAAAAAGTGCTCATTCATTCGTTCGTCTAGAAAATTGTGCGAATGTTTCAAGTTATAAACAATTAAAGATTTTTTAAAAGGGTTTCAGTTTTTTTCACAAATAACTCAAGAACTGTTTTTTTTTTATGTTAAGGTCGATAGACAGTTTACAGACGGATAGACAAAGACAGATGTTAGACAAATTTTAAAAAAATACTTAAAGCTGAGAAAATTCTGTTGAAATGTCTTAAGAAAATGGAAAATAACACGGATTTGTTAATTTCCATTTCGTTCATTAACCTAACCTTTAAAGTAGTTTGAAAAAGACATTTAAAAAGACGAACAAAGCCTTGCTTACGTAAATGGTTGGAGTATCTACGTTTTAAAGCAAATTAATTGCTAAATCAAAATTAACTAATCTGAGCACGCACCATGGCACGTAAACGAATTTTCTGACAAAGACCTTATAAAATAAACAAACAGCAGCGGTAAATCTGAACTCAAATTCAAATTCATTTTCAGGTATCTAACTTAGACCCATATTTTACATTTTTATACATTAGTTATCAATATTTAATATTTATATACTTATATCTACTATATACTAACACTAATAAGATATATACATGATATGATGTAAATACATAATAAGATTGTAATTTTTTTTTTATAGAGATGGGTTTGCTCTTGGCCAACAACCAAATTCCGAATAGGACGACTTTTTTTTTCGTCATAACTATTGGATAAAAAAACCTATTGGATAGGTTCGGAATTTGCCGCAATAATGTTTGAATAGGTCGCTTTTAGGGAAAATTTATAGGGCAAGGGCTGACGGGTCAGTAATCAGCATATATAACTTATTGACATTTTTTTTTTATTTGTAATGCATTTTATTTGGATTTTATTTTTTAATTTTTGAAGTTTGTTTTTTTTTTTTGATTGTCGAAATTATGTACCATAACCTAAAGTGAAATATATGTTCAGCTCTAATTGGCTTGCACACTAGACCAAAATGTTGAGCGTTGCAATTGGAGTGTTGAGTGTGCTAGGCTGTTGCTGTCTTAATATAAATAAATAAATAAATAAAAATAATCACGTATGTACGATAGAATCGATACCTAGGTACAAAGATAATTGATGGTCTCGCTGCGCTCGACTAGATAGAGCGCTATACAAAACCAATAGCTTCGAAAATGTGGCAACTTTTTATTGTAGTGTGTGTAAAAAATCGTCACTTTTTATCACTTTTTACCCAGTTTTATTATATTTTTACACAGTTTCACTACGCAAATTGGTATTTTATTATGCCTAAAATTTAATAAAACATTCGGCACGTACACATCACAGACAGTTTGCAGTGTGACTCGGGTACGGCGTACTATTTTATGCCGCATTTTACAAGTACGACGGCGGTATCTAGTCGAGCGCAGCGAGGCCAATCATTTATCTATGCCTAGGTAATTTTAACCCAAACGAAGATTGTATGGCGTTGTGATAGTACCCGTTTGCCTTACCTGAAGGCAATGCCCGCAAATAGCAGCAGAAAAACAAGTAATTTTTTTAATCTATTCTAAAATAGAAAACTTGATGAGAACATCCGACACAGGATGACTATAGCTTTTTTTTGTTCACCATGGTGAACATTTTTAGATTAATTATTTATTTATCAGAATACGAATATCGTGAGCTATTTTTGATATTGTAATTTTGACCTTCGTCATCAGGATACGCGAATTCACTGTTTAAAGATGACTAAAAAATTTTTTAATTTATCGCCGTGACTCCGCATAATAATTGTGATTTTTACCTTAACTTTTTTAGTAAAATTTATTTGTTTTATTTAGCGATGAGAGTCCTAAACTTACCAATACGTCGTAAGGCAAGGGGTCTTCAACCTTTTTTAGTCCAAGGGCCAATCGATTTCGATATCGATTTCACAAGGGCCGAAGGGCCACGTCAGTTCACCATTACTATCAATAAAATAAAAAGCATATAATTTCAAAGTGCAATAATAAATGGGATTTTTGACAATATTTATTTTTGACGAGTGTGTTGATATTTTTGTAGTTGCAACCCGCAAACTGGCTTCCACATGTGCATCTGTAACTCTCGACCTTGCCAGACTTCATGTTCTTCATACGAGAAAACAGCCGTTTGCATACAATATTTTCTATAGCCTCTGAGGGCCGCAAGAATTAGCGGGCCGCTGGTTCAACACCCTTGATGTAAGGAGTCAGCTGAGAGTTTTGTTTACGCATTGGCAAAAGTAAAAGTACTGCACAATCGTCTACTCCGACGTCCTCCTCAATATAATCTTAATCCACTAGCTGGTGCTCGCGACTTCGTCCACGTGGAATAGTTATTTTGGGAATCATATGGGTATCTCGAACGGTTTTCGCAGCGCACGCAACGCAACGCCTTCAAAGATGAATAATTTTCCCCGTTTTTTTCACATTTTCGACTGTTTCTTCGCTCCTATTAGTCACAACGTGATGTTATATAGCCTAAAGCCTTCCTCGATAAATGATCTAGATCTATCCAACACAAAAAGAATTTTTCAATTCGAACCAGTAGTTCCTGAGATTAGCGCGTTCAAACAAACAAACAAATAAACAAACAAACTCTTCAGCTTTATAATATTAGTATTCACAAACTTTAAATTTTTTAATATTAAATTGAAAATTATGATATTTTTTCATTGCAATGTCCCTTATAGCCTTGAAAACTATAGATTATAATATTTAAAGTAATATTGATAATAATGCAAAAAAAAGAAACTCAAAATGCACATGATAACATGCCACTTTATATAAATTTGCATATATTTTCTTTTCTGTAGGTAGGTAAAAGTGTCTGTTATGCGCTTTGTTATTTATTTATTTTTCATTCTCGCAAGGTCAAATGCATCATTTTATGCACGTGTTTTGGATAAAAATACGGTTTATTAAATATGTTGCCATGTTTGAAATTTTATAAAAAACTGTTTTATTTTTAGTTGCAACATTAAAAGTTTATTGACTTTTCGGCCATTTTTATTTTAAAAATAATTTTGTCTGTCTTCGCTTAAAACATACTGCATGTTATCATCTTCCTTAGGATTCTTAAAATCGGATCAGTAAGGAGTATGTATATTTATTAGGTACTTATACGGAATTTGTACATCTCAACAATCTTCTAAAGCTATCTACACACATTATGAATAACGTTGCTATCCACTGTTTTCTGTTTCTCCGCTAACTTAATTTAATTTTTACAAGCTATAACACGCTTGATATGCTATAAGTTTCTGAGCAGTTGGATATCCTGCAAACTAATTAATGCAGCAGCACCATGTTATGGAAATACTGCTACTTTAACAATTGTTTGGAAATTATAGGTCTGAACAGACACACAGATACACAGGTCAAACTTATAAAATCCTTTTTTCACGTCGGACTTTTGACGATTAAAAATTGACACTTTTAATCGTCAGTAAATCAAAATTTTATGAGGTTTTTGGGAAAAAATAGCCAAGTAGTGAAGATTTTGGAAAAGAAATAGAAAAGAACTACAAATTGACCTTATAAAACTTTTTTTATATTGTTTTATTTTTTTTAAAAAAACTTTAATTTTATTTATTAGTACAGAAAGATATACTTAGCTAAAAATTTTATGAGTAACTTTATATGTAGGTATGTACACCAAAAATTAACAAAAATTGTTTAAACATTTACTTAAATATTCCTCTATGGAAAACTTCCAAAATATTATCACCGACTAGACAGTCACCTACATTAATTTGTTCCATTTCGCTTAATGATCATTATAATGATAAACATCACAGACATGAGGAAGTTGACAACATTTTCGTTTTGTTACATTTTTTTTAAATTACTTTTATAATAGACAAAGTCCATAATGCTCATATTATGTATGAACACAACAGTTTATATGTAAATCGATGTTTTTATTTTTCTTGTCACGTTACTGATGGCAAAAAGTGATGCCTTAAATTTTTTTTTATCCACTTATCAAGTTAACATTCCTTATGTTAACTTAATAAGTGGATAAGGATATTTTTGAAAAACTTACTCGTAGTTGTTTCAACTTCCAATAACCGAAGACGAAGACAGAGCGTGAGTAGGGATTTTTTTTATTTTATCTGCAATCAGTCAAGAACTTTAATCGGATCTGTTATTTATATATTTGAAATTGTGAGATTAAAACGATTTTTAAGTAGTAAACTTTAAAAATAAGTTAGTATTTGTCATTGAAATGCTTTATTTTTTAATAATCACCACTCGCACTTATAATAATAATCGCCTTCGTGGTCGTACCAATCCACCAATTTCTTGTTATACCACATGAAAATCCCTTTCAAATTCGAAGACGCTTCTAAAATTAAATAAAGAATAACTTTGGCTGCTTCATCGGCATCTAAAACTCCACCTCCATGTGCCATATCAGTTTTCACGTGACCAGGATGTACGGCATTTATAGATATATTTCTTTTAAAATATTTTCTCTGTTGTATCATAGTTAGAGCGGTTAGAGCTATTTTCGAGATTCTATGTTCTGCATGTTTGCCATCGTCAGCGAAATTGTCTTTATTAAAACTTCCATCTTTAACACTCTCTAAGTATGTATCCACGAAATTATTTAATTGCTCTACGGTTAAATCAGGGTTTTTCAACATTTGGATCCAATTATTATTTTTCAAATTAGAAAGATGGCCGCATGCACTTGATACGTTTACGACTCTGGCGCCATCTCTTAGCAAAGGATAGAGGTACTTTTCTACTGTCAATAAACTTTTATAATTGACTACAATATTCTTCTCGGCTGCTTCATAAGTAGGATAAATTTGATCCCATTCCAAAATTGCTGCATTGTTTACTATCACGTCTAAACCTCCATGCTGCTTTTTCAGATAATCGGCAAAACATTTAACACTATTATCATCAGTGACATCAAGGACATGAAATCGCGGGTTCAAACCGATTTCATTGAGTTTTCTCACGGATTCCAAACCTCTTTCTTCGTTTCTAGCTGTTAAATACACAATTCCCTTGTAATTTTGACACAAACCTTTGACAACCGCAAATCCAAGGCCTTTATTTGATCCAGTAACAATTGCAACTTTATCAACCATGGTTAGGAATAGTAATTAATGTTATTAACAGATGATAAATATTCAATACCGAATTATTAAATCACTAACTCCGGTCAATTATGGTTCGGTTATTACAAACAGAAATGTTATTTATTGCTTTTCTTATCTACGTGAGATATTAATGTACAATCCACTTACTTGGATACTGTATTTTTGTAAACAATTTCAAGGTTATTAGTTAAAAGGTATACATCTGTGTTTTATACAGCGTACGTAATAAGTAGATATGTAATTAAAACACAGTAATAAACATTTAAAAATATACTTTTTTTCTGTTATTTCAGAATGTTTGTTTATTCCGTTTTATTTTACATGTCTTTTATTATTTTCGTTAATCGGAACGCAATTGACATTCATTTATGGTTGTCAACTGTCACCTTTTTCATGACATCCGGTATGTATATAGTGTTCTGTGGTTAACTTATTTTGACATAACATGACAGTAATGACAGTAGTTAGCAGGCATTGCACGCCGTGTTCCGTTGTAATGGTGCGCTTGTTGGTTTAAAAATCAATTCGTTCCGACGAAATTACGAAAATAATATTTAGATATATTAACTGCCATTATTCCACTTGAAGATAATTAAAATAAACACCAAACCGTTTTGCATTTATCAAGTTGTGTCATTATAGAACCATTGGGTAAGTAATTTTTGAGTTTTACAAATTATTTGTTATTTTTATTTCTCATTCATTACTTACGATGAAAGGAATGCAACGCAAGTATTGTCCTAATTGAATTGTTTATTAGTAAAATAACATACTTTCATTGATAATATGAAGAGAAACCTATACCGTTATCTATATGTATATTTATACATCGAAAATAGACATCGAGTACCTTGACCTAGCTCTACATTTCCATTTCGAGTATATAAGTAACTGCGCAGACCTAGATTCTCTTTCCGAATTTCTCTGATCTATGTTGAGGCTAAAAATTCTTCAATTATTTGTGTCTTTTTCATTATTATAAATATTCATAGAGGAAGCTATAAATATAATTATTATCTGTGTATATTGTACTATTTTTAGAAAAAATGTGATACCTTGATATCAGTGTTATTATTTGACTTTTGTGTTATTGAACAATGTGAATGGAAAATTTAACTACTAAACTAAATATGTTTTTCAAAAAAAATTAGTGTTTTTAGCAAAAATTCTTCATCTCATGATTATCAAGTGTTAAAAAAATCAAAATGTGTGAAGTTTAAAAAAATACCATTAAGTTAATTAATTACTTGCAAAATTAATGTAGTAACAATAAATTATTGAATTAATTAAATTGCCAAAAAAAGTAATTCCAGTCTTCCTTATAAATAAGTGTGTTTAAATGGGGTCTTTTAATGACTGACTTATTCATGTCATATGTAACTGTTAAACTACTCTGTCATAATTTGTTGTTTAGCATAAAATATACATAGACACAGTCCACTGAAAAACAATGGTTCTAGTTAGATCGGTTCGTGTCATGGCATCTTTTGCGGCTCAAGCGGCGCTACGATCTCGTTGGAGCTCCCTCATTGAGTCTACAAGTGTCGATGTGCCCGGAGAAGTCACAGATGGAGTCAGATCTGTTGTGGGATGGTTGAAACAGGCACGACATTTTCTAGATTTTAATAAATTGTTATTTTTAATTTCAAAATTCTCCCAAGCAACGAAGTTACCATACAAATTTTATCTATACTTATTAAAAATTGTTTGTCCTGACTGACTATCAATGCACAACTAAAACAACTAAGTCTAGAAAGCTAAAGCTTGGAACATTTATTTTATAAAAATAAACTTACACTAAAAGAGGATTTTTGAAAATTTTAACTCCGTGCAAAGCTAGTTGCTACTTGCGTTTATATATTTTTTTAAAAACTATTCAGTTTTTGGGACAAGATGTTGTACTTTGTAAAGTTCTTAAAAGTAACAAACACTTCCATAGTGATAATAGACAAAACAAAATCTTGGCTATTAGAAACTAGAAATCTGAGAAATATATGGCTAATAATCCTAATATTATTAGGCTATATTATTAGGTTAATATTATTATCCTAATATTAATACCTAATTGTTGTTTACAGTTTTTGTATAGTATTTTTGTCCAGAATATGGATTTATGTCTGGCTACTTGTGTGATTAAAACACGTAAAGACTCTAAATAAGTACCAAGAGCAGCCCAATATCATTTTCAATTTTATTGTAACGTAAAATATAAAACAATTATTTGCTTTACATGCTTGTAGTACATTTTTTATACATACTTTTCAATAGTTATATTTGTATGGAATTTCAAACATATGGGAGACTTTAAAAATTAATGGACTTTCTTTTGATTTTTATTGATGTTAATTTATTTTTTAAGTGAATATAGATGTGTTATGCATTAACTATTGTACAAACGACTCCACTCTTAACTGCACATTCAAGACCCAACCGAGAGAATGTTTGAAAGGGATAGATATAATATTGTCATCTTCAATATAGACATAAGTTTTCCAGGTAATAATTCTTAATTTGGTCGCATTGCAATGCAGCTTTTCTAAACGCTCAAGTTGACAGTTATTCATAGTTCATTCTAAACTTCTTGGTTCGTAGATGTAATCTATCCTCCTTGGATGTAATCTAAATTTAAAAACAAGTATTGATTTTCTTTACTCAATTCTGTCTATTTGGCACAATGGTAGCTGTTTCAATATGTGCTCGCGACTTCGTCCGCGTGGAATAGTTATTTTGGAAATCATTTGGGTATCTCCAACGGTTTTCGCAGCGCACGCAACGGAAGCCCTCAAAGATGAATAATTTTTCCCGTTTTTTTTCCACATTTTCGACTGTTTCTTCGCTCCTATTAGTCGCAACGTGATGTTATATAGCCTAAAGCCATCCTCGATAAATGATCTATCCAACACGAAAATAATTTTTCAATTCGAACCAGTAGTTCCTGAGATTAGCGCGTTCAAACAAACAAACAAACAAACTCTTCAGCTTTATAATATTAGTATAGATAGAATATTCATTTAATTCCATAAAACAACGCGGTCGTCAGTGGCAACGCATCAACAACGACTTGTCACTGATAGTTTATTTCTCATCACAAATGAAATTACAATATTTATACATACTAACTTCAGTAGAACTAAAAACAATATATATATATATGTAATTAGTTCAGTAGAACCAAAATTTTCACTTGTGGGAAATCTGGTGGTTGTCGAGTCGGCTTGATTGGGTTACCAACCATATTTGCCGCCTGTTTATTACTTTCCGCCCATAATTATCTGTAGGTCATTTTGTTGGTCAAATAACACTATATTAATAGATGAATGATTGGTCTCGCTGCGCTCGACTAGATACCGCCGTCGTACTTGTAAAATGCGGCATAAAATAATACGCCGAATTCGGCGTACCCGAGCCAGTCACACTGCAAACTGTCTGTCATTCGGCACGTATGCCGAATGTTTTATAAAATTTTAGGCATAATAAAATACCAGTTTACGTAGTGAAACTGTGTAAAAATATAACAAAACTGGGTAAAAGTGATAAAAAGTGACCATTTTTTATACACACTACAATAAAAAATTGCCACATTTTCGGAGTTATTGCTTTTGTATAGCGCTCTATTTTGTCGAGCGCAACGAGACCAATCAATTATCTTTGAATCTACGCTTGACAAAAGCAGGCGTAGATGGACTTAGTCGCGGACACCTAGTTATAAATAAAGGCCTAGTCGCCTGCTGCTCATTATTTGAGTCTAATTTTTTTTTTCTTTTGTAAATGTGAACTTTATTACATTATTGATTTTGCAACGCCATCTGTTAAAAGAGCACTATACACTATCTTTCTTTTGACTATATTATTTATTATTTATACGAGTCGGAGGGAACTGGTACCGAGCTACGCTTCGCTCCGCTCAATGATGACGATTTTCATATGATACCAATGTTTTACGAAACTAGAGTAATATGTAAGTTTTGTGTTTGAGTTTATATGTGTTGACCTAGCAATTTAAACTAATAGCACAGAATGACAAATTTAAATAAAATAACAATAACAAATAATTGTTACCGCATTGTAATAGTAAAATTGCGTCCCGCAAAACGTTAAATGCGTCTCGCATGTCCATACGAGTATTATTAAGTAATTTTCATTTTCAATTAGATTTTCAAGTAGGTATGAGATGTGTGTATGCGCAAAGTATGCGCTATGTGTGTGTGTATGGACATCGGAAAAATGGTAACCTACTTGAAACGTTACGGGCAAAACATGGGCAAAATAAAGTTAAGTTGCGTATTAACTAAAAAATAAAAATAAACTAAAAAACGGGTGTTTTTTTTTATCCGTGATCACTACGAGAAATATGAAGTTAAAAAACATAACGCGTCGCTTCGCTTCGACTCTGCTTGTGTGAGTTAAGCCTATTTCAATTTTTAATTTGTGTGAGTTGAGCCTAACAAATTATTAATATAATTGTATATCATAGTAAGAAATAAGATGTTTAAATGTCATCGTATTAATGTTTTACCGCCTAGGTAAAACGAAAACGAACGACTCTACCCGATTTTGCCCGATTTGATAATTATCCGACGAAATTAAGTTATGTTACTCAGCCACTGGCTAGGGTTCATAATTGTCAAACGTCAAGTGTGAGTCGATTTCTGTCGATATGACAGAAAAAAATTGTGTGCAGTTAAGTGTGTTGCCGTTTGTACATGCTACATGTCGTTGTATTGTATTTTTTTTTTGCTATTGTCTTAGTGGTCATGTATTTTTATTTTTTATTATTATTTTTCAAATTTTCTTTTGCTGTTATATTATTATTATTTTTTGTTGTATAAAATGTAAATAATGCATGGCAGGGCATTAAGTTATTGTAACGTCGTTGCAATCTTATGACAATTTGGTCAAAATGCCAGTGTACTTTTAGTTCTTCCACACGTAAAAACCCCTATGTAACAAAAATTTAGAATTAAAATATCTTATGTGCACATTTATTTACAAAAACTGCTGTATCTCAAATAAAAATAAAAAAAAATGATTGTTGATTTTTTCACCAATTTCTTATTATCTTACAAAGATTTACAGTATAATGGTTTTTTTTTTCGCTTTTCTCGAAATGTCTAAAAACTGCACATAATATATTTTAAATTTGCAATGACAATAAGTTGTTTGTATATTTAATAATTTCATTAGGTATTCAAGCGAATTCTATTCATGAATCAACAATTCTAACGCAGGATGTTTATGTCTATACTGTCAAACTAAATTACCCGAAATGATTCAGTTCAATTACTACTGTGAGAGAGTTGGTTTAGAATTGTTCTAACCTTGACGGATCAAAATGATACGTGAATTGATGGATATGTTACAGATAGTATAGGTACTATAATATTTATTGGAAAGCTTATAAGATTTCTGGGAGTCTCTAAAGATTGATTGGACTAGAACTCATAATTTGACATAAAACAAAGATTCTTATTCATTCTTATAGAGACATCTCGTGTCTCAATTCATAAAATATTATGTACTACCCATAAAAATTAAGAATTTGTATAGATAATTAGGAGCTCAAATACTCTTAACAATGCAGACACATCAACGCAAGTTGCTAGTGTATCTAAGAATAATTAGCAAAAGTGGATTTCTAAAATCCGTGTGATCTGCACACCCATTTAACTTAGCTTAGCTTAGCTTAGCTTCCCTTCCATCTTACCACCTACTCTATGGATATACATATACAGTCAGTGAAACAATTGGATTATTTTAAACTCTGGTTTTTCTACACACTATATATAAATTTGCGTACAGAACAGATTGCTCTACCAAAAGTGACCGTAGACACTAGGTACTAGGTAACTAAACCCATGGCTCACTGTAGCATAGTGGACTAAAGTTTTCTTTACCCGAATCCAGTTTAAGAAGACTTTTTTAAATGTTGACTGTTTCTAGGCGTCCCTGGAGGTACGTCAGGTGGGCCGGCGAGCTGTCAACCAACTGTCAGGCCGAGGCATGGGGGACGATGTCCTCATCGTACACTTCAACGATGTGTACAACATTGAGCAGACAACGAGTGAGTACTACTCTTACAGTCAGTTGCACAAAGCTTCTTTAAAATGGCATTAACCAACGAGTCCTTATCCCTAAAGGGTACATTAACTTTAAAGACGTTTCACAAAACGATTGACGATCCCTTTAAAGGCGCTAATGTCGCTTTGTGCAACGCTTTTTCTCTTAAAGAGTAAAGATAAGGTCTTGTTTGACACTTCTTTAGTTAAATTTTAATGGAGCATTAAAGTTGACGTTAATGTAGCTGTGTGCAACACTTTAATGATTCCTTAAGTTTTAAATGCCACTTTATAATTTAAAGAACGTTTCTGCAACTGTCTGATAAGCAAACTTAAGTTAGAGGCTATATTATCTCATTATGTAAATCGTTATGTTTATCTAGGCAAATTTTTGTCAGAACTATATCTCGTTTATTATGAGCCTTTGAAGAAAGCTCAACGAATTGTAGAGATGTGTACATATGTATCCATTTTTGTACTACAACACAACAGAACATATTATACTTACTTTTATTTCAAGTTATTGCTATGTGTATATTGCTTATGTGCTTCTGGAGGTTGGTCTATTTCAGTATAAAATTACCTCAAAAACGCTTCAGCAGCGGAAAACAGACAAACGGAATTACTTTCGCATTGATAACATTATTTAAGATCTCACCTATATAACCCACTAGCTGGTGCTCGCGACTTCGTCCGCGTGGAATAGTTATTTGGGAATCATTTGGGTATCTCGAACGGTTTTCGCAGCGCACGCAACGGAAGGTCTCAAAGATTAATAATTTTCCCCGTTTTTTCCACATTTTCGACTGTTTCTTCGCTCCTATTAGTCGCAACGTGATGTTATATAGCCTAAAGCCTTCCTCGATAAATGATCTATCCAACACAAAAATAATTGTTCAATTCGAACCAGTAGTTCCTGAGATTAGCGCGTTCAAACAAACAAACTCTTCAGCTTTATAATATTAGTATAGATTAATTATTATTATTTTTACAGACAATGAACCGGTCGGTGGAGCGTTGAGATTTAGTACTGCAGTGAAAGAATTGCAGCATCTCAATCCTTTAGTTTTGTTCAGTGGAGACGCGTTCTCGCCCAGCATGTGTAAGTATGATTGTTTTGTTGAACTGCCATTTTGAATTTTGAAAAACATTTTCTAAATAAGTTAATATTTGATAGATTTATTGCTCCCGTTCCATCTATCCTTGCTATAAGTATCCCTACTAGAGATAAATAGATTTTTTTTTCCCCACTTATCTCTAACAGTGGAATTTTCTAACAAGTAAAATTCAGAAAATATTATACAGTCGTATTGATAAATGTTTCAAGAAGTGTCCAAATATCTAAATATTAGTATAAATCCCCCTTATTCCGTATCATTCACTTTATGGATAGCGCAACCGTTATAGACATTTTAAATTAAAGGTTAGTAATTAAAATAAGGGGGATCGTGTTGTCGAATACAGAATATAGTTGTAAATAAAATATGTCAAATTCTAAAATTTGTTCAATATATAATATGTCAATGTAAAATAAAAAAAAGTTTTAAAGATGAATTTTATTGATATTTAAATCTTCAGTGAGCACATACACGAAAGGCGAACAAATGGTGCCAGTTTTGAACGAAATCGGTACACACTGCGCGGTATTTGGAAATCATGATTTCGGTGAGTGATTTTTAACAATGCAGTTATTATACTACATAAAGACTTGGTTCTAGAAACCTTTGATTTTCATCATATTTCTTACTGATTCGACAGATTTCGGCCTAGAAGTTATACTACATAAAGACTTGGTTCTAGAAACCTTTGATTTTCATCATATTTCTTACTGATTCGACAGATTTCGGCCTAGAAGTTATACTACATAAAGACTTGGTTCTAGAAACCTTTGATTTTCATCATATTTCTTACTGATTCGACAGATTTCGGCCTAGAAGTTATACTACATAAAGACTTGGTTCTAGAAACCTTTGATTTTCATCATATTTCTTACTGATTCGACAGATTTCGGCCTAGAAGTTATACTACATAAAGACTTGGTTCTAGAAACCTTTGATTTTCATCATATTTCTTACTGATTCGACAGATTTCGGCCTAGAAGTTATATTACATAGAGTTGGTTCTAGAACCCTTTGATTTTCATCATATTTCTTACTGATTCGACAGATTTCGGCCTAGAAGTTATACTACATAAAGACTTGGTTCTAGAAACCCTTGATTTTCATCATATTTCTTACTGATTCGACAGATTTCGGCCTAGAAGTTATACTACATAAAGACTTGGTTCTAGAAACCTTTGATTTTCATCATATTTCTTACTGATTCGACAGATTTCGGCCTAGAAGTTATACTACATAAAGACTTGGTTCTAGAAACCTTTGATTTTCATCATATTTCTTACTGATTCGACAGATTTCGGCCTAGAAGTTATACTACATAAAGACTTGGTTCTAGAAACCTTTGATTTTCATCATATTTCTTACTGATTCGACAGATTTCGGCCTAGAAGTTGTACTACATAAAGACTTGGTTCTAGAAACCTTTGATTTTCATCATATTTCTTACTGATTCGACAGATTTCGGCCTAGAATAAGTTATACTACATAAAGACTTGATTCTAGAAACCTTTGATTTTCGTCATATTTCTTACTGATTCGACAGATTTCGGCCTAGAAGTCCTGTCTGGTCTGGTGGCTCAATGCAACTTTCCATGGCTCATGTCAAACGTCATAGACAACGAAACGGGCCGACCTCTAGGCGATGGGAAGATCACTCATGCGCTGCTTTGCAACGGACACAAAATAGGACTTATCGGATTAGTTGAACAGGTGAAGATATGTTTTTAAACTGTACTCTTACGAATCGTGTTACGGTTACGTTCTAAGGCAACTGTTAATAACTTAATTAAATGATTTTACTGATATAGAAAGGATGTAGCACTCGAAATCTATAGTCAAAATTATTATTGTCATATTACGTATTGTTGTATTGAGTGCTGTGTCACTGTTTCAATAAAATTTAAAAAATATTTGCTGACTGCAGCACTGGTATAAAACTATAGCAAATCAAGTCAAGAAGACGTTCTTTAACTCACCTCCTTTAATTTTTTTTTTTTTTATTTCTTAAAGGCCTACCTAAAGAAGGTTTTTCTTCAAAAAAAAAAAAAACTTGTTAAGACATTAAAAAGCCTGAGAAGTTTGTATGGAGAATTTGAAAGAATTGGTAGGTTAGGTTAGCGTTTCGCTCAGATTATTTTTAGTATTGTATGTAACATATAATAATAATAATAATAATAATAATAAATCATTTATTAGATGTAAGTTTTAACAAAACATTTATCCTCGTCAACATTACTTAATTTACAATTACAAACTACCACCGGTTCGGAAAGCTGTTTCTAGGGGGAAGAACTCGGCAAGAAACCCCCTAGTTGCTCTTTTCATAAATCCGTCAATCAGTTTATAATACATAACATCGATATAACACAAATATACAACTATTCAACTCCAAGGACATGCATCATTTATGAGCAAGAACATATGAGCTCCGAATCGTTTAAATCCAGGCATCATTGTTGCTTAAATAACAATCAGTGATTTTTATAATTACCCTTCGAGATGCCATTTTATTTCATTCACTATGAATAAAAAAAATTTTAGCAGATTATAGTTTTGTTTTTTTAAAAATGTTTTCAGGAATGGTTAGACACATTGGCAACGATAAATCCAGAGGAGGTGACGTTCATAGATTTCCTACAGGCCGGTACCAAGTTGGCGTCGCAACTTAAGCAGGAAGGTTGCGAGTACGTGATAGCGTTAACCCACATGCGAACACCGAACGACATCAAGTTGGCCGAGGGCTGTACCGAAATTGATCTGATTCTTGGTGGCCACGATCACGTTTATGAAGTTATTGAGGTGTGCAACTTTTTTAAACTTAACTCGAAGACCTAATCCGCTATTTGACTTAATTTTAGAAAATTTAGAAGTTTCAAATCATTCTTTATTACATAATAAGCACACTTACACCTTATTTGGATAAAAGATGAGGAATTAGGAGAGCATAGGGCAATTTTTTTTATGACTAACTAGTCGGACCAACTAGTCAACCAAAGATAATTGATTGGTCTCGCTGCGCTCGACTAGATAGAGCGCTATACAAAAGCAACAGCTCCGAAAATGTGGCAACTTTTTATTGTAGTGTGTGTAAAAAAATCGTCACTTTTTATCACTTTTTACCCAGTTTTATTATATTTTTACACTGTTTCACTACGCAAACTGGTATTTTATTATGCCTAAAATTTAATAAAACATTCGGCACGTACACATCACAGACAGTTTGCAGTGTGACTGGCTCGGGTACGCCGAATGCGGCGTACTATTTTATGCCGCATTTTACAAGTACGACGGCGGTATCTAGTCGAGCGCAGCGAGACCAATCATTTATCTATGTAGTCAACATTTAAAAAAAATGTCCCATATTTAAGGTGAACAACAAATACATAGTGAAGAGCGGCACAGACTTCAGACAGTTCTCCAAAATCAACATCAGCTTCGGCCCCGAGTGCACCAGGGTGGACATAGCGGACATTCACGTCAACAGTTCCATACCGGAAGACCAGGTTTTGAAGGCCAAAGTGGACAAATATTCTGGTCAGTTGAATATTTTTAACCCTTTATCCGCTTGGTTTTGTAGGAGTAGGTGGAAAAATTATTCTTGCGAGTTGAATATTTTTAACCCATTAACCGCTTGGTTTTGTAGGAGTAGGTGGTAAAATATTCTTGTGGGTTGAATATTTTTTAACCCTTTATCCGCTTGGTTTTGTAGGAGTAGATGAAAGAATATTCTTGTGAGTTGAATATTTTTAACCCTTTAACCGCTTGGTTTTGTAAGAGTAGATGGAAGAATATTCCTGTGAGTTGAATATTCTTAACCCTTTAACCGCTTGGTTTTGTAGGAGTACGTAGAAAAATATTTAATTACGATTTTTTTACAGCCATGATCGAGGGTAAGATGGACGAAGTGCTCGGCAAGTTCTGTGTGCCGTTGGAGGGAAGGTTCTCCTGTATCAGAAGAGAGGAGAGCAACCTTGGCAACTGGGTGTGCGACGTCCTCCTGGCGGCCACCGGGGCGGACCTGGTCATACTCAATTCGGGGACTTTCAGGTCTGATCAGGTAATGGCATCTAGTCGAATACTATCTTGACTAGGTACAACGCAGAGCTTGCGTTGCGGGTTCGAATCCCGCTAGGGGCAAATGTTTATGTGTTAACATTTTTCCTTTGTACCTGAGTCATGGATGTTTTGTATTTAAAATATGTATGTATTTACAAAAAAAAAAGTATTGTATGTAGTATATCAACTGTCTGATATCCATAATACAAGCATTAAGTTGCTTACTTTGGAACTAGATTGTGCTGTGTGGAATGTTACGAAACCAGTTCTGACACATCTTTGCATTTCGTTAACACGGGCATTGCTATTTATTTTCTTTCTACGAAATTGTACGTAACCGGTTTCGTAGTAAGAAAAACAATTCTTGTCACGTAACTGGTTACGTAGCGTTGGTTTCGTAGGCGGCCGAAGCGGTGTTAATATATAGAATATTGATTTGACTTGGGTGATGAAATATTTTCAGGTACATCCGGCCGGTGAGTTTACTCTGAGAGATCTGGCGACCATAATACCAATGAGGGATCCTCTGGTTGTGGTGGAAGCGACCGGAGCCACCATCATGAAGGTTCTCGAGAATGCCGTCAGCAAATATCCAAGTCTGGAGGGAAGGTTTCCTCAGGTAATGTTCGGTTACATTAATATATTATAGTTTTGATCGTTCCTTGGTCACAATTCTTAACAATACAACTTGTCTTCCACGTGCTTAAGTAATTTATTTTTATTGCATTGTCTGTTTCTTGTAAAGTTTTTCAATTAAACAATGCATATTTTCAGTAGGTATTTAGCGTTTGTTTCCACCTTAAGTCTGTCGCCTAAAAGATGTATTGCTGGATTGCTCTTTTTTTTTTCATTTGCTATACTTTTTTCTCTCCAGGTGGCCGGCGTGTCCTTCGCCTTTGACCCCACGAAGCCTCCGGGCGAAAGAGTGGCCGAACAAGTGGTCAAAATCGGCGACGAATACCTGCAGAGAGACCAGCGCTACCGTTTGGCCATCAAACAGTACTTGCACAGTGGAAACGATGGTTTCACTATGCTGCCGCAGTGCAGAGTTTTGGTGAGTGAGTTTATCTGGCGCGAAGGACCAGTTTATAATTAAGGAAAAGAATTATAATTTATTTTATTATTGGTGTAGTTTGTGTAATGAAATAAAATTGAAAAATTAAAACAAAATTGAACAAAAAATTAAGTTTATTAAGTTTTAAAAATAATTGAAAAGTAAAAATGTTGGTAAAACGACATTTTCAATTTGAGTGTCAAAAGAAGAAAGAAAAGAAAGAAAGAAGGTATCCATTTATTTAGTAAATATGTTCATCTCTCTCTTAACCAAACAAGACCAGCTTATCCGGCTCGAAGGACCGTTTAATATTTTTTGATCAAAATATTTCTTTAAATTATTAGATCTTATTCTATCAAAGGAACTCTTTATTATTATTATCTGCTTTGTGGCTATTCCTGTCTACTAGAGTACCAGTATCACGTCGTCCATTGCTGAAATATTGTGATCGCCACGTAAACTAAAGCTCTCTACCAATACCTACCACGTCAAGGAACTGTAGTACTTTTTTGATAGAGGCATTCCTCACATCTTCACAAGCCATTGTGTGGCTTCCTAAGATGTGACTACGCTTGTGCATCAAAGGGCCACACTCGCACAGGATATGCATTGGTGTTTCTTCTGCTTCATGGCAGAAGCGACACTCTCCCGTACTAGCGAGACCCATTATTTTAAGGTGCCTGTTGAGACGACAGTGCCCCGTTAGTGCCCTTGTTAACATGCACAAATTGCTCCTACTAAGCGACATAGCCTGATTTGTCACGTTTCGACTATAGGCTCTTATGAGCGCTTTGGAATGGTTCAAACCTGGCAAGTTAGTCCAGCGTTTGTAAGATTTAGTAAAGCACTGGTTCCATATGGTCCAGCGAGCTAGGCTATTTGGTAGTCCGCACACAGGTTCAGGACCTATTAGCCTACCTTTAGCGCCTGCCCGGGCCAGTTCGTCGGCATATTCATTGCCTTCGATCCCCATATGGCCAGGTACCCATCTTAGGACCACTTTATTCTTGCGCCCTAATATATTTAAGTAGTCTACACAGTTTCGCACCAGCTTTGAGACGGTAAAGTCCGAGTCCAGTGCTTGAAGTGCAGCCTGACTATCTGAGTGAATATAAATCACACGGTTGACATAGTCTTTTCGCAGGTTGATTTCCGCGCATTCCAGGATGGCGAAGACCTCTGCTTGGAAGATGCTGGCGTATTGTCCCAGGTTTACACTGGTCCTGTAATTCTGGTCCTCGCCATACACACCACAGCCTACGTCAGGTCCTGATTTGGACCCGTCAGTATACCAAGAAAGGCTACCTTCCTCCCAAGAGATCTTGTTATTTGACCAGTTTTCTCTTGAGAGTAGCTCCACAGTATAAGACTTTTCGTCTATGTACTGTGGTACCATTGTGTCAGTAGGCATGCCTAGGATGGGATCCCTTAGTACTGAGTCTTCTAGAGCTCTGAGTACCTCGGACAGCCAATTGTGTTTACCCCGATTCATCATTCTGTGCATACTGGTTTTCGCCTAAATAGATTTAGAGGCGGTAAGCCCAGGATTGCCTCCAGAGATGCTCCGGGGGAACTCGACATGGCTCCTGTTATCATCAGACATGCCAAACGCTGTAGGCTATTAAGCTTGTCAATAGCCGTCTTTTGGTTGGCTTTTCTGTACCATACTATAGAAGCGTATGCGATCATCGGCCTCACAATAGCAGTGTACAGCCAAAGGGTGAGCTTTGGACACGGGCCCCAGCTCTTCCCTACCATTCGACGGCTGATACATAAGGCTGCCTTAGCCTTATTTATCACATTTCCAATGTGTGCATTCCACGTTAGTCTCTGGTCGAAGGTAACTCCCAGATATTTGACCTCTGAGGAAAATTCAACTCGTTTACCATTTACAAGAGGTGACTTTAATTTGTCTAGCAGCCTCTTTTTGGTAAACGGTACTATAGCGGTTTTGTCACCGTTTACTGAAAGTTCATTTGCTGTGCACCATTCGCAAATGATATTTAGAGCTTTCTGTAATAGGGCCGAAATTGTGCTTTGGCAGAAACCTCTTATGATCACCACTAGGTCATCAGCAAAACCTAGGGCATCGATCTTATGTTCTGCCAGCCTATACAGCAGCTCATCAACTGCAAGAGTCCAAAGTAGCGGCGATAGAACACCACCCTGCGGACATCCTCTTGTAGTTGCTACAGTAAGTGAGGTATCATGTAGTTCGACCCTCGCTTTACGTTTGGATAGCATAGCCTTTACCCACCTAACAGTAGTCGGGTCCACATTTTTGTTTTGTAGCCCCCTCACTAACGTGTTGGTGGGAGTATTGTCAAAGGCACCTTCTATATCCAAAAATGCGCATAAAGCAATCTGTTTATCTTCCAGAGCCCTTTCTGCCCTGTCAGCTAGCTGAATAAGGGCCGTCTCAGTGGACCTTCCCTTCTGATAGGCGTGCTGGGTGAAATGAATGGGTCTTGTGGCCAGGGCTTTGTCCCTTATGTGCTTGTCTAGAATCTTTTCTAGAGTTTTGAGCATAAAGGACGTTAGGCAAATTGGTCTGAAGGACTTAGGCAGAGCATAATCCTTCCGACCTGCCTTTGGTATAAATAATACCTTAGCCCGGGTCCATTGTTCCGGTATATATCCCCAGGCAAAACTTGCCCGGTAGATCTTTACCAGATATGGCGTGAGTACGTCTATGCCTTTTTGTAATAAAATAGGCAACAGTCCGTCTTCACCACTAGACTTCAGGGGCTTAAAGGATCTAATAGCCCATTTCACAGCTTTGGGTCGGATGAGATCAGCCGCTCTGTTACGGTCCTCATTTCGAGGCCTTTGGTGTAAAGGCGTTCTGTCTGCCCCGGTCGAAAAGCCGTGAGCCCCCGGAAAATGAGTTTCTATCAGCAACTGAAGAGTTTCCTTTTCAGTGATCGTGAAGGAGCCATCAGGTCTTTTAAGCAGCCCTAATTGACTAGGCTTGTCCTTCGCGAGCAGTCTGTGGATTCTAGCTCCTTGAGGCATTTGTGTTAATTCCTCGCAGAGCTTCCTCCATGCAGCACGCTTGGACTTCCTTATCTCCTTATTGTATTCAGTCAAGGCCTTCTTGTAGTTCTCCCATTGAAGGGTTCTACTAGCCTTGTTGAATAAACGTCTGGTTTTCTCCCGTAGCTTCTTGAGCCTCGAGTTCCACCAGGGTACATTCCTTTTGGAGTGCTTTGTTCTGAGTGGACAGCTTTCCTCAAAGGCACTCCTTATTGCACTCGTGATAGCCTCCACTGCAAGTTCTAGCTCCTCCGGTGTACATATACTATTAGGGAGGTCCTCAAGATTTTGCCTAAGTTTGTTATTATAAACATCCCAGGCTGTAGCTTTCGGATCCCTGTACGTTACGGTTTGATCTTTTGTAGATGTTACTAGATCAAAACGTATTTGTCTGTGATCAGACATAGAGCTTTCATCACTGACATGCCAGTTTGATATAAACTCGGCCATATTGTCAGTGGCGAAGGTTATGTCTAAAACTTCCTGCCTTGCGGTTGTCACAAAGGTCGGCTTGCTCCCTCTGTTGAGTACCTGTAAACAGTTAACTAAGAGAAAGTCATGTAGTAACTCACCTCTATTGTTTGTGTCGGTGCTGCCCCACGTTACGTGATGGGCATTGGCATCGGTTCCAACAAGTAGCTCGGCTTTGTGTTGATGCGCGTACGCCACCAATCGCGCAAGCTCCACCCTTGGGTCGTGTTCGTCATAGGGCAGGTACGCAGAACAGACGATGACGCGTGTTCCCTCCCTGCCCTTGATGTTAACAAAAGCTGCCGCCATATCGTCAGTACATAACTCTGGCACTGGCAAACATTCAATATTTTTATTGAAAACTATGCTTGCTCTGGGCTTTGAGCCACAGGTATTATAAAGTATTTTACCTGCAGACTGAAGTCCCAAAACCGCGCCATTATGCGTCCAGGGCTCTTGTATGAGGGCGATGTCAACCTCACCCTGCAGGAGAAGGCGCTCTAGCACAGCTGTGGCAGCCATCGCGTGATGCAAGTTGATTTGAATCACCCTCAGCATTTTTTTTTTTTTTTTTTTTTTTTTTTTTTTTTTTATAAAGCGCCCTTTTTGTTAGAGGGGCCCTTGGAGCCGGCTTTCGTCTTCGGCGGACGTTGAGTTCCACCTACAGACTTAGCCTGCCCTCTAGAGACCCCCCCATCTCGGTGCGACCCCCGCCCCCCCGTTCCAACTCCCCTGCCAGCGACTTGAGAGGCAGCACCTGCCTTTACAGACAGTTTCTGCCCCTCACGCCGGCTGGAGCTCTCCGTTGGCTCAGTGGGCGACTCTGCTGCGTTGTCATTGCCGCTCCTGACATTAAAAATTATCTTCTTAAAGCCAATAGCGGCCCTGTACTCCGCAGCTTTTAAGACCTCAGCAGAAGGGTCATCTATGAAGAAGGTCGTTACGGTGCCGCCCTTCTCGGCCCTACTGCTGATGGTCTTCCAATGCTCAGTGTTGAGCCCCACATTTTGTGTCCTCAGCAGCAGCAGAGCTTCATCCAGGCTCTCCGCTTCACTGCTGGGCACAAAAGTGGTGCAAATCGTAGGCTTAGGCAATTCCTTCTCTGGTATGTAAGAGAGGTTCGCCTCAGGCCACGGTTTAAGGCTTGGTATTAGGCTCACAAGCCAGTCCTGGCTGTTCTGGTTCTCACAAGTGATGAGAATCCAGCCAGGCTTTTTGGAGAATCCCAAGAACCTTGGACCAGTACCTTTCTCAGCCCTGGTTATAGCGAGGATGATGCTGCGATGCGTCAGCCTCATTTGCTCTTCACTCATGGGTTCGCTATTGCGTATACCCACTCGCGAAGCTCCCACTGCCTCCCTAAACGTAGGCTTAGCCCTTGACGGGCCAGCCTGCGTTTCCTCCGTTTTCGCCGCCTTTTTTGGCTGATTCGGAGACTCCTCTTCCGAGCGTTGGCGTTTTGAAGCGGTTGCTTTAGGTGGCACTGAAGGAGTTTTGTTATCCTCCTTGCTGCTCACCTTCACCTTCGTCGGATTCGGAGGGGGTTTTTCAATGTCAAGCTGAAACCAGGGCTTTTTAGCAATAGCCCTGGCCTCAGCTGCAGAGTAGTTGGCCGCGATAAGTCTCTTCATGCGTTTCCTTGCGGCGCCTGAGAGCTTAATAGGCGGCTTCCTACTGGCTTTACTGTCACGGACCGAGTCTGTTGCCGTGGGCATTACAGGGGCATTTAAGTCCCCTGATTGCCCATGGTCTAGCCTCTCACCCATGTCAAAGGAACTCTTAATATAAGCTCTAATCCCTTCGGCCGCTACGTAACCGGTTACGTGTGAAGGATTATTTTTCTTCCTACGAAATTTGTTACGTACGTGCTAATCTTTCTGTCTGTTATAAAGGTGGAAGAGGACATGTGTCCGGAGATAGGGATGGCTGTGCAGAACCACTTCGCTGCGATTAATGTGCGCACAGGAAAATCGCGGCCCTCTAAGCACCGACAATCGCTCGTCACACTCAGTCGCAGGTATTTCTTCTTCTTTTTATATATCCGTACTATATAATATTATAAACATAGATAAATGATTGATCTCGCTGCGTTCGACTAGATACCGCCGTCGTACTTGTAAAATGCGGCATAAAATAGTACGCCGAATTCGGCGTACCCGAGCCAGTCACACTGCAAACTGTCTGTGATGTGTACGTGCCGAATGTTTTATTAAATTTAAGGCATAATAAAATACCAGTTTGCGTGGTAAAACTGTGTAAAAATATAATAAAACTGTAAAAAGTGATAAAAAGTGACGATTTTTTACACACACTACAATAAAAAGTTGCCACATTTTCGGAACTATTGCTTTTGTATAGTTCTCTATCTAGACGAGCGCAGCGAGACCAATCAATTATGCCTAAAATTTAATAAAACATTCTTCACGTACACATCAGACAGTTTGCAGTGTGACTGGCTCGGGTACGCCGAATTCGGCGTACTATTTTATGTCGCATTTTACAAGTACGACAGCGGTATCTAGTCGAGCGCGGCGAGACCAATCATTTATCTGTAATAAAAACTAATAATAAGCCGAAGCTTCGGTCGGACACGAAGGTAAACTGAATTATATGTTGATTATTTTAACTACACCGATGAGACGGGTCAAACATACTGTCGTAACATCATATCATATCATCATAAATATGCTGGTGATGATGCTCCCCTTTGAATTTAAGTCAAACTTTAAAGACTTACATACTCTATTGATGAATATTCTATTTCTGTGTTCTACATCAGACACAGTTTGGTGAAAATGCTGGACAACAGCGACCTGGACGGTCCACCTCCACTCAGACGCTCCTCATCCGTGGAGCACTCCTCGCACCACACGCATCACAGGTGAAACCGAACGTTTCATTGTGTATTTTTTTTTTTTTTTTTTGCAGTTAGAATTTTCTATCGGGTAACTTAATAAATTCGAACCGACATGAGACTTGTATTATGAAAAGTGTAAGGGATTTTGAGGAACGAAACATCAACAGCACACGTGCTTATTTCACGGTTGTCTGTAAAAGGGTGGTTACTGATGCCAAATGTCCGCTATACTCAAGCTCAAGCTCAAGCTCAGTCAGTTGCACAAAGCTTCTTTAAAATTGGCATTAACTAACGAGTCCTTATCCCTAATGGGTACATTAACTTTAAAGACGTTTCACAAAACAATTGACGGCCCCTTTAAAGGTTCCTTTAAAGGCGCTAATGTCGCTTTATGCAACGCTTTTTCTCTTAAAGATAAAGATGGGGTCTTGTTTGACACTTCTTTAGTTAAATTTTAATGGAGCATTAAAGTTGACGTTAATGTAGCTTTGTGCAAAACTTTAATGATTCCTTAGGTTTTAAAGGCGACCTTATAATTTAAGGAACGTTTCTGCAACTGGCTGTCACAGTGTGTTACCGAGAAAGCAGTATTAATACTTGTACTAAGAAACTAGAGTATATACTAACTAGAGAAAGTATTTTTACAGACAGATATTATATTTTAACAGATATGAATAATCTCAAAAAGTACTGTACCGATTTTGAAAATTCTTTCACCTAAGTATATAAAGCTACGCTATCGGCGAGTAACATAAGCTATATATTTTATAAATAAATAAAGTTAAGCGAACAAAGTCGCGTGCAACAGCCAGAGTGAATGTGTATTAAATTGATTTGTGTTAAGGTTGACACGTCGCGCGTCCCTCGACGACCTGGAGCAGCAATCGTGCGAACTTGCACCAAAAATCGACAATAGAATTGTCGTACTCGACAAATGTGAGGTAAGTTTACGTCCTACAACTCTAAAGGGCCGGTATTTAAGTCTCAACTTAAGTCTTACACTTAACTTAACTAAGCTTCACTTTACAATAAAGCTAAGGTTAGTCAAAAACGAATTTGTGAGGACCGATATTTCAACTGTTACTATTCTTGGTAATAAAATTTATGAAGTGAGGCTTAACTTTACTATACTATTAAGGTCTTTAAAGGCGCTAATGTGTGACTGTGTTTAAATAAAATAAAAATAAATAAAGGCGCCAATGTCGCTTTGTGCAACGCTTTTTCTCTTAAAGATAAAGTCTTGTTAGACACTTCTTTAGTTAAATCTTAATGGAGCATTAAAGTTGACGTTAAGAGGATTGTGAGGTGCCGATACGCGGCGCGAGTAGGTATTTTCAAAAATGCTATCTGTTTCACATCGCTCTGCCTCCGACCCGTATCGTGCGATAGAGAGAGTTGCAAATCCTGTAGTAAATTGCCTACATTTCCTTAGTGTAATATGCTTTCGGGCGATAACGTTTTTACCCCCCTAAACTTTTACAAAATAAGACAATTTTGATATCATTGGATTCGGTACACCTTAATCTAAGTCTGTACGTTTTTATTTTTTAGTAATTCAGTTTAATTTAATTATAAAAAATAAAAACGCTAGAGGAAGTTTTTAAGTAAAAAATATAGATTTTTAGATGCTAATAACTTCTATCGTAAGAAATATTTCTTAAAAATAAAAACGTACGGACCTAGTTTTTCATTATCTCTACAACATTTCCAAAAATTATAAAAATTGGACTATGTTTACTGGGGGGAAAGCGTTATCGCTTTTTGTATGAAAATTTACAGCTTGACAATCCTCTTAATATAGATTCGTGCAACACTTTAATGATTCCTTAGGTTTTAAAGGCGACGTTAATAAATGCTGTTAATTGTCGTTTCTTTTTACTTTTAATTTTACAGAAACTTCAAAATCTACTAGCGGATAGAGCTCGGTGGGAGTCCGACGCGGTCATAAAGGAAGTGGACGATGAAAACTCACCTTAATAAGGATATTTCGGTATATTTATGTTGAATTGAACAAACAGTATTTTTTAGCGCTCGCTGAGTAAGTTTGTAGAGTTAAATATGTATGTAGATTGTGTGCGCCTCTTTCAAAAAGAAAAATTTAAAAAAAAAACACCAAAGACAAGTGCTGAGTTGGCGCTTTTGAAATGCAAGCCGAAAACTGGTTAGTAATTTTATTTATAAGTAGAATGTTCGGAAAGAGAATCTTGCTAAGATAAATTAAACTAACGATCAATTATTAATTAATTAACTATTACTTATTAATTAATATAATTACAATTAATTAATTAATATAATAACGATTAATTATTAATTAATTAAGCAAGATTTTCTTCTTGCTTAGTTAATTTGGCCGAAGCCGAAGCTTCGACGAACAAAAACAACAACAACAAACAAACAATATTATTGCTAATGAGCCTCAACAATTCTCTCTCCGAACATACTATAAATAATCATATACTATAGGTCTACTGTTTTAAGACTATACTAGATATAAATCAGTTACCAAACTTTCTGTCCATTAATTATAGTAGTCCGTCACTTTATTATACAGCATATTTTACAACAACAAACAAAAAACATTACTATAGATAATATGTCAATAGATTTATAATAATACAATAAATTATAGTCACAATAACAAATAAATATATTATGTATTAAAATTGCATATACATTCACTAGTAAAATACAAGGATAAAGTCAGACAAAATTGTCCAAAAAATTTCGTTTTTTTTTTTTTTTAACATACTCAACGCGTTTGTTTGTGTGGGTACAAAAATTGCATATACATTCACTAGTAAAATACAAGGATAAGGTCAGACAAAATTGTCCAAAAAAATTCGTTTTTTTTTTTTAACATACTCAACGCGTTTGTTTGTGTGGGTGTTCCACACTTACTGATTCTCACAGTCAGTTGCACAAAGCTTGTTTAAAATTGGCGTTAACTAACGAGTCCTTATCTCTAATGGTTACATTAACTTTAAAGACGTTTCACAAAACGATTGACGGCCCCTTTAAAGGTGCCAATGTCGCTTTGTGCAACGCTTTTTCTCTTTAAGATAAAGATAAGGTCTAGTTTGACACTTGTTTAGTTAAATTTTAATGGAGCATTAAAGTTGACGTTAATGTAGCTTTGTGCAACACTTTGATGATTCCTTGGGTTTTAAAGGCGACTTTATAATTTAAAGAACGTTTCTGCAACTGGCTGTCAGTCATTTTTTTTTTTTTGTGAAAATTTCGTCTTTTTTTTTTGTGTATACTAAATACATCATCAATGTACTCTACAACTATGGATTTCGCACGCCATACAAACAAACCAAACTAAGAACTTGTGGAACATTTAAAAATGACATATTATATGGTGTACAGCATCAACTCTGACATATGTCATTTAAAGAAAATGTGACTTTACGTCAACACATTGGAGTTTAAAATGAATAGTAGAACTTGGTCGTTACCACCTTTCACCATCGACGTGCGAAGGCAAGACTCCTTAATGATTCCGTTTTAGGCGTACTTTTCATGTGTCGCTTTCGCATTTGTCACTCGAAATCCATACTTGTAGTAGATTGATGACTAAAAATGCCTAAAAAAATTGATTAAAAATTCGCCCCGTGTATAATGTGTTACGGTACTACTCTATCTAAATATGTCGAAATAATCGCAAAATATATTTAAAAGCCTTTAAAGAAATAATTTAGCATATTTTATTTATTTTCGTGTTTTTTTTTTTTCTTAAATTGCCCAGCCCATCTGGCGACATTAATCACTGAAATGCATATAAGGTCTATATTTTTTATTATAATGGTATTTATGTCCAAACTAAGTGTTTATTTTTTGAAAAATAAAATAAAAATAAAATATACATAAATATATAAAATACCGATTTTTATATAAAATATAAAAGGCATTAGAATCGGTATAGTATAGTTGAGTTTCGTAACACATTATACATAGATGAATGATTGGTCTCGCTGCGCTCGACTAGATACCGCCGTCATACTTGTAAAATGCGGCAAAAAATACTACGCCGAATTCGGCGTACCCGAGCCAGTCACACTGCAAACTGTCTGTGGTGTGTACGTGCTGAATGTTTTATTAAATTTTGAACATAATAAAATACCAGTTTGCGTAGTGAAACTGTGTAAAAATATAATAAAACTGTGTAAAAAGTGATAAAAAGTGACGATGTTAAAGTTTAAGTTGAAGTTCAAGTTCAGTTGAAGTGTTAAAGTTCAAGTTAAGTTAAAGTTTTGCACACACTACAATAAAAAGTTGCCGCATTCACGGAGCTATCGCTTTTGTACAGTGCTCCATCTAGTCGAGCGCAGCGAGACCAATCAATAATCTTTGACATTATAATTATATGAAACGATAGCAAATATATTATTAAGAAAGATATAATTTATTTAAAGATATCAAAGGCTATAATTTTATTGATTTATTTATTTTATTAACAATATATTTGGATTTCATCTACCTCAGGATAGTATTCCATTTGTTAGCAAAAAAAAATAAAAAAATATATTTTTAAGGCTCGCCTTTTTAAGGCTTTAAATTTCAATCATAAACAAACAAACATATATTATAATTATGTAATTATTTATTTTTTATTCAAAAGTTAATTTTTAACTAATAGTTATTTTTATTAGTAAAATATATTTTTAAAAAAACTCAACTTTACATAATTTAATTTTAATGTAAATTCAAGTAAGTTTTTTTTTAACTAAACTCACCACTTGTGTGTTATCGTTTATTAATTTTTAAGTATTGCCCAATTAAAAAAATATATATAAATAATATATAATAGAACAAGAAAAAAAAATCACAACATATCATCACAAATATAAAACGAAAGTATGCACTGATATTAAAATATATTATTATATTATATTTTATTAAATATACATAACAGATCTTCTAAATCATATTAAATTTATAACTACCAACATTTAATTTTTTTTTTATAAAATTTTAACAGATTTCGGTAGAAATAGATTTCAAAAACAAAATACAGAATAGTAACAGACCACAAAAAAAAAACACTTTGATGTTAGGTCTGTTTTATAGCTACCAACAATATTTCCACTCATAGATAAATGATTGGTCTCGCTACGCTCGACTAGATACCGCCGTCGTACTTGTAAAATGCGGCATAAAATAGTATAATAAAACTGGGTAAAAAGTGATAAAGTGACGATTTTTTACACACATTACAATAAAAAGTTGCCATATTTTCGGAGCTATTGCTTTTGTATAGCGCTCTATCTAGTCAAGCGTAGCGAGACCAATAAATTATCATTGATTTCCACTATAATTTATTTACTTGTAGGTATAATATTAATAAATAAATATTCTGTCTAATGCTTGTAAGAGTGCCTTTCTCTGGTAAATCACTTTATAACCTCACTGCTATTTTCATTGAAACGTGGCTTTAAAAAAATGACTCAGTATTTTCAATGACAGTATGAAAAAATAAATAAAAAGTGCTTATGTGTCAATAGATGCCTTATTTTCTAAGCAATAAGATTGCGTTCGCTCTACGCTTGTTGTGCTCGAATCTAACTTATATTATAATAATAGCGCGTGTAACATATATATAGGATAATGTCATATTATCTTTTCTCTTGTTGTATAAAAGTCATTCATAGGTCTAAGATTCGGTATTGGAAATATATACCCTTATATGTTATTTAATTATTACAAAGATTTATCTAGTAGATAGATGATGTGTTTGCAATTTATCAATTGCAAATGGATTTCAATTTATCGATTGCAAATGGGTTTCAATTTATCAATTGCAAATGGATTTCAATTTATCGATTGCAAATGGGTTGCAATTTATCGATTGCAAATGGGTTTCAATTTATCGATTGCAAATGGGTTTCAATTTATCAATTGCAAATGGGTTTCAATTTATCAATTGCAAACATGTTTCAATTTATCGATTGCAAATGGGTTTCAATTTATCAATTGCAAACATGTTTCAATTTATCGATTGCAAATGGGTTACAATTTATCGATTGAAAATGGGTTGCAATTTATCAATTGCAAATGGATTGCAATTTATCAATTGCAAATGGATTTCAATTTATCGATTGCAAATGGGTTGCAATTTATCAATTGCAAATGGATTTCAATTTATCGATTGCAAATGGGTTGCAATTTATCGATTGCAAATGGGTTTCAATTTATCGATTGCAAATGGGTTTCAATTTATCAATTGCAAATGGGTTTCAATTTATCAATTGCAAACATGTTTCAATTTATCGATTGCAAATGGGTTTCAATTTATCAATTGCAAACATGTTTCAATTTATCGATTGCAAATGGGTTTCAATTTATCAATTGCAAACATCAATGTAAATTTATCAATGTAAATATCATCTAGCAAATAATCTTTGTAATAATTAAATAACAGATGATGATATTTATATATCTAATACCGGACCCTAGCACTATCATAATATCTTAGCTCAAAATATAAATTCTTGTTAAATATAATTATACTCGTATTGAAAAAATTGTTTGAATTATTTACAAAAGAGATCGGTTAACTAACCGATAAAAAAAAACAGGTGATACGACAATTTAAACTTAAATTGTCGTATCACCTGTTTTTTTTATTTCGAAAAATGTTTTTTGTCTTACAAATTGCAGTTCCAAAGATAAAAATCCGTCTACTTATAAATTTAAAATTAATATTAAAAAAATATGTAATATTATGTTTGACATTCTTTGCGACTTTCTTTTTAATCTCTTATTTTTTTTTCTTATAATTTTAAGCTAAGTGTATTTTTTGAGTTCCTTGTTAAATTTATAATTTATCCTAAAAAATTTGGACACTGACTACAAATTTACTTACTTACATAAATTATAATTTAATATTTATTATTTATAAGTAATGACTTTTCGATATGACATAATAGAATTTAGAATAGAAAAATGTAACTCATTTAGATTTCAATTCGCGAACAATAGTATAATGTAAATGTTCGCGTAAAGTTCAGGAGAAGACCACAAGGACATGAAAATTTATTGTCAAAACTGTCCACAGGCCCTACTATCACCTCTTAAAGCGATGCAAAAACGAGTGAGTAAACGAGATGGCGCAATACATGATGTAAGGCGACATCTCCCTCACTCAATCGTCTTTGCATCGCTTTAAGAGGTGATAGTACGGCTCCTGAGGGCCTACTATCACCTCTTAAAGCGATGCAAAAACGATTGAGTGAGGGAGATGTCGCCTTACATCATGTATTGCGCCATCTCGTTTACTCACTCGTTTTTGCATCGCTTTAAGAGGTGATAGTACGGCCCCTGTTCTATTGTCTGTCTGTGCGGAGTGTAATTTAGTATGTTTATTAAGTGTTGTGAGTAAAGTACATACATACATACATACATACATAAATATAATGTATAGTTTTAAAACGCAAACACTCCACGAATTAATGTAAAATGTATGATTATTGTATGTATGGTTATGATAAGTATTAAAATACCTAATTACACTTGCGGACATAAATATTTCATTATATATTTTTTTTTGGGTTTATTAGTTTATTTATATTTTGCCCACACGACTCATCATGATTATTATTATTTAAATGAATACTTAAATTTTTCTAAGCGACTGAAACCGATATTATTATTTTTTAAATGGAAAGCAACGCAATGATTTAAAAAAAAAAAACATTATTCAAGTAAAGAAATACATTATTAGTCGCACGTATTAATGCTCTGGCGAAATGAACACAAAAATAATTGTCGGATAAATCCGACTCTGGCGGCTAAAGAATAAAAATGTGTTTGGAAAATATTTTGTCCGCAAGTGTATTTTATTATAATCAACCATGTGTTACACATACATGAGATATTTTTAAGTGCACGCAATTTTGAGATTGATTTTTATAGAAACGTTTTTCGTTTTGACTAGCTGTATTGTGAAACTTTGTGATATTACTTAATTATGTTGCTTACGATTTTATTGACAATTGTTTTTTTTTTTTAATTATGTTGATGAATAAATTAATGACATTATGTATGGTTGTTGCTTTTTATTGCCTAAAAAGCTGTTTTAGTTACATACTATAAATAAATAAATATCTTCACACATCGACACACAGCACCATCTAGTGCCACATTAAGCAACTAATGCTTGTATTATGTATACAGTTGCAGACAGTTGATATACAATTTTTTTTGTAAATACATACATATTATAAATAAAAACATCCACGACTCAGGTAAAAAGGTAAATGTTAACACATAAATATTTGCCCCTAGCGGGATTCGAACCCGCGACCGTTTGGTTAACAGCTAGGGTTACTAGCCTCTAGACTAGACCAAACGTGTAGACGCCACTAGACCAAATTTTATATCGAGCATTTTGAATTAAATTTTTATAATTGCAAATATATTTAATATATTTAAGTCATAGTAGGAAATATACTGCATTTCGCATTTAGGCAGTCCGTCTGGTGGCAGTAACCACTCCTTTACAGAAGAACACTACTATTACAGATCCAACTTATAACACACCTATTTTCCGTTGGGCGTCGGGAGAACTGTCTTGAGTAAAAACATAAATACTTAAGTGGGATGTTTTCTAACTAATGAAAAACAGCAATAAATTTAAATAATTTATTTACAATATCAATAAAAAGTACAAAATAAAAATTTAACAATCTGATATAAGTATATTTACAATGTTATATGAATACGGAATATATTTTTATTCATTGAAATAAATAATATATAAACGTAATTTTTGAATCAAATTCAAAAACTTAATTTTAAAATTACTCGTTTCGATACTACAATTGATACAGGTTTCATTCAACTTTTAATTAATCCTTCTAACTCAAAATAGATCAATCATTTTTGTATAGAGATCGGGCCATCGGTTTATTTTCGTTATAACTGTTAAAATTAACTTGTACAATTAGTTGAGAATAAATTAAAGATTTTACTGGGCAAATATCTTGTAATTTGGTATTGAGGTTTCATAGATATTTAATTTTGAAAATATTAAAAAAACCATACAATTCTCAAATACAAATACAATTTTTATAAAATTTATAAATCTGAAATATTTACAAGAAATACTTGTTACCAAATTTTTAAAAACAATGTCCTAATTTTGAACGATGGTTCTTTTCTTTCCTATACGACAAATATGGAAGAATCACTTAGTCTGCCTATCAAATGTAAGCACAGCCTTACAGAAGACCACTGTGGGATGACAGCACATGTGCTATTGTGTTTCAATGCCAGTGCTCAATCGACTAACAGTGAGTGGAAAATTTACTATAGACTGTTTTTATCCTTAATATTAGCACAGCATACTAATTTCATACAGTAGGCCGATGGAGACGTCTAGACAGGGCAATCGTGCGGGGCGTGAGGGGTGAGGCGCGAGTGGAACGTGCCCAATCTGCATACTTCGTCGTTCTTAGTAGCTTGGGATAAATATTCCAGGGCTATCGCGACTTTCAGATTTTAATTTATTATATAAATCAAAATGGTGCATACGGCATGTGCTGTAAGTGCGTGCAAATCTTTATCTCGCATAAATAAAGAACTAAGCTTTCATCAATTTCTGCACAATTAAGAAAGGTAATTAAGCACATTTTATATTACTTAATTTGTGTCAACCCTTCCGCAATTTTTAAATACCTACACAGGCGGCGGTATCGCATCGCCCAACATCAAAGGCGTCGGCGTACTTACTGTAGGAAATAAGTATGCTGTGGTATTACACAGTTTTAACAAAGAAGATAGGTTTTTTTTCCATTGGCTATTGGAAGAAACACCTAACCCTATCAATTTACAACCAGTAAGCACAGAACAAAATGTTGTTCAAACTTTCATAAGTCAACTTTAGCACCTATATTACTGAGAGGTATCGCTTGTAACTCGGTTCGGAGACAGAGGAATTCACCCGATATGCACGTAATGGTCGCACACGCTATGTTCAAAATCCACCAAGAGAATGTTGTCGGAAATGACCCATTGTATATCCAACAAATGAGCAAGTGGATTCCGTAGAAGGTGCAACTGAAAACATAAGAAAAATCTGTTACAGCTGTCAAAACAAAACCCAGTAAGTGGCATAAGACTTTTAACACATAGATACCGTCGTCGTACTTGTAAAATGCGACATAAAATAGTACGCCGAATTCGACGTACTCGAGCCAGTCACACTGCAAACTGTCTGTGATGTGTATGTGCCGAATGTTTAACTAAATTTTAGGCATAATAAAATACCAGTTTGCGTACATAGTAAAACTGTGTAAAAATTTAATAAAACTGGGTAGAAAGTGATAAAAAGTGAAGATTTTTTACACATACTACAATAAAAAGTTGCCACATTTTTGGAGCTATTGCTTTTGTATAGTGCTCTATCTAGTCGAGCGCAGCGAGACCAATCAATTATCTTTGACTTAACATATATTACAAACTATAGAAGAAAAAGTCTTAAAATTTACATACAGTTTGTACAAAATGAAACTTATACACTGAGGTAGAGCACTGTTGCATGTTTGCGGTTGAACGAATCGAAATATACACAAAAACACACTCAAACGTCCAAGTGGGTACTCATTTACTGAGGACGTTTTTTTGCTTTGCTAAAATGAGATTGAAATGCAAAATTCACATAGCGTTTTGTTGCTTAACTTCTGAGCGTTTAGAGTGGAGTTCTTTTCTTTAATTGAGTACACCTAGTCAAATATTGACAAGTGAGGAACTTACCAAAAATCCAAGCACAGTTTTGTTCTTCCAACAATAGTCCACAATGCGAAAGCTCCAACTATAGCATTAAGCATAAAGGCAGTAATCACGGATCTACCTTCGTTGTCTCTCACATGTAATTCCTGATGGCAAAAATTTTTATTCATTCATGATGCAATAACTTTATTTTACGCAAAATTTATAACAACTCATTTTTTTTATTATAAATTTCAATATGTCTAACCTTGTAATAGGCTATATCTAAATTAAATGTTTGTGAAATGTTACATGCTGTAAGATTAGCTATTAAATAAATAAATAACTTACGTGATATTCGAAAATGTGATCCAGGGTTCTTGTAGATCCAGTTAAATCCTGCATGATGGCTATCAACAAAGCCAATGATAAATATAGTACGGACTGCATTGCCACTATTTGTGAGATTATTAAACACGGATCCCATTGCGTATAGCGGAATGAGCCCGTTAACTTTTTCATTTTAGACATTAAATAAAATATTAATGGGTAAGTAATATTTTTAAAAAATAATCAATTTACAAATTTTGTTATGATTTACAAAATTTGTAATCAATCCACTAAGTAGGCAGTTTTAAATTTAATTGAAGCCGTTTTAAATGTTGTCGTGTATGTATAAACATATGGAAAAGTCTTAATTTGTTTACTGAAAAGAACAAATTAGTAAAAATATGTTTTATTTCTAAAAATAATTATACATTGATTGAAAATATCAGCACTGACTGACGCTGTCAACTGTCATGGTAAGTCAATGTCAAATATCTACATTTAATACGTCATTGTCAACATACGATTTCTTTTTATATGTAGTAGGCTATGCAAGTAGGACTGACTATGTATTAAAAAGTGTTCCCAGAATACCAGTAAATTAGGATGGCGTTAGTCATTAGTGTTGCATTGTCGAGTAAATTAGACAAACAGTTTCATTTAAAAACATCCCTGAGCGGCCTGAGTACGTTTTGAAAATCAAACATTATCCAAATATCAAAGTTTCCTTTGAAATTAAACCTTGGCATGACTGATAATTGCCCCTAATGTCGACTATGAGGTGTCGATCTCGAATCTATTTATCTGTGACATAACATTGTAATCTTATCATATAATTACTTTTACTATCTTTATTCCATTTCATAATCTTAAGACCATATATAAGTAAGGAAATAATAATGAGTATATTAAAATATATAGGTAGATCATAAACATGGTCCAAAAAATTTTCTAACGGATATTTTTTAAATATTTCTATTAAGACCAAGTGTTGCACGCGACTTTGTCCGTGTAACTTTATAAAATATAGCCTAGCCTATGTTAGTGTTACTCGCTGATAAAATATTATTTATAAGTAAAAGATTTTAAAATCGATCCAGAAGTTTTTGAGTTTATTAATTACAAACATACAAAAATACAAATCTCTCTTTATACCTAATATTAGTATAGACAAGGGAAAAACAAAACACGATTCCATTTTCGTATCTTATTGTGTATACCTTTTTTTTTTTTTTTTTTTACTTAAACGAACTCTTGAACTTCCATAAGTAGTTACCTACTCTATTTATAACGGAGATTCCCCATTAATAAAGTAATTATGACCTTTGTTAGGAATGTATACAATATTGCTAAATCAAATGCAGTTACATTCTATTAAAATACTTCTTATATTTGATGCAATCAGTCAAATCCTAATCCTAACAATGTCAGAATGCAAAAAAAAGATGCAAAAATCTCGAAATAAGGTGAGACTTTTCGCGAAGACTATTTTTTGCCATGTGATAGAGCATGAATAGACCCAACACCCACCATCAGTTTTAGTAAAGGTTTATGGGACATTCTGTATATACCTACCGCTGGCCGCCATTTACATGTTGTTTCTTTATTTGCACAGGAAAAAAATAAATTATTTCTCACAGAGAGTACACAGCTTTATAACATCAATTAATGTATGTACTTACTTAGGTATTGTATTGCAATTTATCCTTCACTTGTTCTACAGTTATCACAATGTTAATACGTGAAGTGATTGGTTTAGTGATAATAAATTATTTTAGGTAAGTAAGTATAGGGTATAGGATTGACTAAAAAATGTATCTAACTCTTTGAGTGAAATATCTAACTAATAATATTATAAAGTGGAAAGATTTGATTGTTTGTTTGAATTGAATAGGCTCCGAAACTACTGGACCGATTTGAAAAATTCTCTCACTGTTGTGAAGCTATATTATCAGCGAGTAACATAGGTCATAGGCTTAATTTTATAAAGTAACGCGGACGAAGTCGCGTGCAACAGCTAGTTTAGAATAAGTAAGATTTTTTTATTTGCCACAAAGGACAGAGTTAAATGATAACACATATAAAAGACACACACACACACAAGTATATTATTTATTAGCTGAGCTATTAGTAACGTATTTAGATTATTCTTTATTAATTTAATTACATACCTTTACAATTCTCGTGTTTTCCGCAAGTACAAATAATTATGAACTTTTTCCGGGTCCCAGTCAAAACTCATAAAAATATTGTGTCACTATTGCCCGCGATTTCGACCGCTTTGAAAAATGAAAAAAAATTTACAACATCAATATCGCTGTGACGACGATGGCGCCCAAAATAAATTTCAATATTTTCCTAATCCATATTATCCATACTAATAATGTTGTTGTCTGTTTCCGCACACCAAGTTGTGTGCGTCTAGAGAAGGCGGGCATATCAAGCCCGTCTTCTGTAGATGGCCTAGGGGGACCTTGCGCACATGGTTGGCTAGCTGTGTGTGCCTGCAAAAGGTCCCTTCGCGTGGATATTGCCTGGGTGTCTCCGGCCAATCCCTTTCTTTGGCGATAGCCTAGCCAGTAATGGCTAGGCTGCCCTGGGGGTGGATCGGAGTTAGTTGCCTCGGCAGAGCCCGGTCCACTCCGCTCACAGGGCAAGGAGGCACTGGGGAGTTTTAGTGGGTATTCCCAGTGCCGCTAACATCAGGTGCTGGGCGACCCACACATATCCTTACTGCCTAGCCAGCAGTAGGGAATCTATAAGCAGATTTCTTCTCGTCAAAAAAAGGTACACGTGTGGTTCTCTTTATATTCAACTAGCTGGTGCCCGCGACTTCGTCCGCGTTCTGGATGAAAGGTACCCTATGTCCTTTTTGGAGTCCCAGACAACGTGTATGCAAAATTTACAACGCCATCTAGGGAATTCTGTTTGAAGCAATGTAGTACTCTAATTCATCTAAAAGTTAACAGATGGCACTACATGTTATAAAATTACGTGTTAATAAAATTAAAGCTGCTGCCCGCGACTTCGCCCGCGTAACTTAGTAAATTATGTACTTAAACCTTCCTCGAGAACCACTCTACCCATTAGTGAAAACCGCATTAAAATCCGTTGCGTAGTTTTAAAGATCTAAGCATACAAAGGGACATAGGGACAGAAAAAGCGACTTTGTTTTATACTATGTAGTGATGTGGTAGGTACTTAATTATTATTTTGGTTGGGCTTTCGATTGGCTTCGAAACTTCGAGTTTTTGCTGTAGGTATTCCTTACTCCTGAGTCCTGAAGCTATTGAGAGAAGCAGTAAGCCAGGCTCATACATGTACCTATATTATGGGTTTGTACTACTTAATATAAAAATCTAAAATTTTATCATTTATAATTGTTTCAGTATAATAGTTCCATGTTTGTGTACGGATTACTCGTTTCCGCCTGGGTTTAAATTTGGTGCAGCCACAGCGGCCTATCAGATTGAAGGAGCATGGAATGTCAGTGGTGAGTAACTTAACTTAGTATTAATAATACTTACATACTAACCGCTTGATTATAAGAACTGGTTCACGTTGACCCATGTTACTTGTAAATAAAAAATGATTTAAATTTAAATATTTTCAGATAAAAGCGAAAACATATGGGACAGATTTACGCATACAAAACCAGAAATCATAAAGGATGGTAACAACGGTGACGTAGCGTGCGACTCTTACCATCATTGGAGGCGAGATGTGGAAATCGCTAAGGAGTTGGGTGTACACTTTTACAGGTGAATCAGACAATTATTTATTGCGCTCGCGACTTTGTAGGTACATTTGGAATTAAATAGCGCGTACGGGAATTTGGAATTTGGAAACCTTTCGTACGGTTTTTACATTTGCTTTTATTTTTCACTTCACCAATTTCATAAAAAAATCAACTGATTGCGGTACATACATACAGTAGTAGTACCTATCTGAGATTGATATAAAAAAAAAATCAGGTGATTATATTTCATATTTATTGCACAATTATGACTTAAAGTCAATCTGGATTCGTTTAGATACGTACGAATCTGACCCAAATGTGGGGTCCATTCATACAGATATGCCCCGCGTACGAAGGGTACTGATTTTCCCGTAACTTTTTACGTATTATGTTACGTAAAATACAAGCATATGTGCTGTTTTGTTTCGGTGAGTGAGTAAGGGATGCCATTACCCCTTTACCCCTTCCTTTCCTTCCTTCCTTTCCTTCCTTACCTTTATCCCTAATCCTACTATTGGTCGGCAGCACCTATGGCGTTGCTTGAGCGACCTACCATGAAGTAAGTGGACCGTCAGCCTGTCTGTCGACCTTAACATAAAAGAAATCTGTTTTGTAACCTGTTTATCAAATCTATTCCCAGATTTTCCATATCATGGTCGAGGCTCCTTCCAAACGGATTCACCAACCATGTCAGCGAAAACGGCAAGAACTATTACAATAATTTAATAAATGAACTGTTGAAGAACGACATAGAGCCAGTAGTTACCTTGTATCATTGGGACCTACCACAAAGATTGCAAGATTTAGGTAGGTCGATCATTTACTAGTAAAATCTTTAACTAGCTTTTGCAGGTTTATTTTTCTTAAGCGTTTAGAAATATAAAAATCAATGCCTGACAAAAATATATGAGCAATAATTTACAATACAAAAAACAAACAAACAAACAGTTGATAATACTACATAGATTACTTATTTTTTGTAAATACGTACATATTACAAATACAGCAAACATCCATGACTCAGGTACAAAGGTATTAGCGGGATTTGAACAAGCGACCGTTTGGTTAACAGCTAAGGTTACTAACCACTAGACCAAACATGTCTTTAAAAAGCTAGTTTGGCTGAAAAATTATGCCTTAAATAATTTTAAAAATGAAAATTCTGCAGGTGGATGGACTAACCCGTTGGTAGCCGATTGGTTTTCGGAGTATGCAAGGACGGCTTACAACCTTTATGGTGATCGAGTCAGAACATGGATTACGATCAACGAACCAGTGGTTATCTGTGATGGTGCTTACAATCTTGGTGTTCTTGCGCCTGGAATTGTTCAGCCAGACCACGCTGCATACATTTGCAACAAGAACATACTGATGGCTCATGCGAAAGCTTACAGGATATATGACGAAGAGTTCAGGCATAAGCATCAAGGTGACGCCAAAGACTATATAAGTATATTTGTGAGGGTGACGCTATTTACTCGTTGATAATTTAGCTTTCCATAGGTGAAAGAATTTTTAAAATCGGTAGAAAATATATGGATGAATGATTGGTCTCGCTGCGCTCGACTAGATTCCGCAGTTGTACTTGCCAAATACGGCAAAAAATAGTACGCCGAATTCGGCGTACCTAAGCCAGTCACACTGCAAACTATCTGTGAGGTGTACGTGCCGAATGTTTTATTAAATTTTAGGCATAATAAAATACCAGTTTGTGTAGTGAAACCGTGTTAAAATATAATAAAACTGTGTAAAAAGTGACGATGTTTACACTCACTACAATAAAAAGCTGCCGCATTTATGAAGCTATCGTTTTTGTATAGTACTCTATCTAGTCGAGCGTAGCGAGACCAATCAATTATCTTTGAAACTATATAAAAAAAGTCTTAAAATGTACAATTGTACATACCTACAGTTTTTACAAAATGAAACTTATTACACTAATAAGGTCACTGTGGCATGTTTGTGGTTGAACGGATCTAATACTAATTTATACAAATGCCTACCCACAAATGTTTAAGTGGGGACATAAGCCGAAGACATTTTTTTGTAGCTGACTGTGCATCTTGTATATTTTCTGTCGATGATCAGTCCAGTAGTTTTTGAGTTTATTCATTACAAACATACAAATCTTCTCTCTTAATAATAGGAATTAATCAGAGTAGAATCTTTACTCTACATTTATTTGAAGTCGCTTTCAAAGTAAGTCTGTCTCTCTGTACGGTTTTTAAATTCGTATAATTTAAATCTACCCTCGCACACTTCCAGGACGTGTATCTTTTGCAAACCAGTTGATTTGGTTCGAATCAGAAACCGATGGCGACAAGGAGTTGGCAGAACTGGTTATGCAATATATGGTAAGTACCCACAACTATTGTACGGCCAATCAATATCTGATTGTATTAGGATAAATATTTAGTCGTTATGAACATTAACATATGTTTACAAAGATAATTGATTGGTCTCGCTGCGCTCGACTAGATAGAGCTCTATACAAAAGCAATAGCTCCGAAAATGGGGCAACTTTTTATTGTAGTGTGTGTAAAAAATCGTCACTTTTTATCCAGTTTTATTATATTTTTACACAATTTCACTATGCAAATTGGTATTTTATTATGCCTAAAATTTAATAAAACATTCGGCACGTACACATCACAGACAGTTTGCAGTGTGACTGGCTCGGATACGCCGGATCCGGCGTACTATTTTATGCCGCATTTTACAAGTACGACGGCGGTATCTACTCGAGCAAAGCGAGACCAATCATTTATCTGTGACATGTTTATATGATAATGTGTGTAACGACTAAATATCGACTAATATAGCTAAGTATTTTTATACTTACTTCCTATTATTTCTCACAAATACTGTATGAACAGAGGCTTTAGTCAAAATAACAATCTAAATGATAATGAAACGATAACGAAGTTGGAAGTCGATGTATCACGTGATTTAGCGACGGTATATGTCAATCCCATACATTTTATTGTTTTCAAACTTCGTTATTGTTACTTTGACTAGGCCCCAGATCACTCAACAATGTGGTTTCATTAGTATAGAATATATTTTCTTACTAATGAAACATGCAATTTCTTGCAAAAATATTGCACCAAAATAATAAACTGCAACACAATACAGTCCCACAGTTGTTGATCCGGCTCGAAGGACTTCAATTGACTTATCATCTGTATTGTATTTTTTTTTATATTCACACATTCCACACAGCACCATCTAGTTCCAAAGTAAGCAACTTACTGCTTGTATTATGGATACAAGACAATTGATTACTTTTTTTTTGTAAATACATTTATATTATAAATACAAAACATCCATGACTCAGGTACAAAGGTTAAGGTACTTAAATGTTAACACATAAACATTTGCCCCTAGCGGGATTCGAACCCGCGACCGCTTGGTTAACAGCTAGGGTTACTAGCCACTAGACCAAACGTGTCGTCAAATTGTTAGATAATTAGTTATCTGTGGACTTGAATTATGTCATTATTAATTTCAGAACTAATACCAACTCTATTGCACCAAGCGGCTTTGTACATACTTGTCTAATTTTTTTTTTTTTCAGGCAGGACGCTATTCCCATCCTGTATACTCAAAGGAAGGTGGGTGGCCTAAGAAGCTTGAGGAGATTGTGGCTGAAAACAGCAAAAAACAAGGGTACTCGACTTCAAGACTACCGGCATTTACTGAAAAAGAGATTGAATTTATTAAAGGTACTTAGGTATTTGGTAATCTTTATGTAGGTATATAAAAATTTCGTGTTACGTTGTTTGTCCGCGATGAACTCCTAAACTACTGAACCGATTTTAATAAAATTTTGCACATTGTTCTTTTGCATATCTCAATTTATAGTCGCAATATTGCAATTTATTACAAATTATTTGTTTATTATAATGATAAAGAATTATAACTATCTGTGAGTTCCATAAGATTCTAACAGGTGGCGGTGTAAGGTAATTTATCGGCTGGATTGAGTTAGTATCCAATAGATGGCGCTATGTTAATCATCTTTACATAGTATAAAACAAAGTCGCTTTTTCTGTCCCTATGTCCCTTTGTATGCTTAGATCTTTAAAACTACGCAACGGATTTTAATGCGGTTTTCACTAATGGGTAGAGTGGTTCTCGAGGAAGGTTTATAAGTACCTAAGTTACGCGGGCGAAGTCGCGGGCAGCAGCTAGTAATATATAATTTGTAAAAAAAATTGCACCCGTGCGAAGCCGGGAGCGGGTAGCTAGTTATATTATTAAAAAATACTCATATCTTTTAAGTCTTACAAGAGTAGAACCCAGTGTGTCCAAATATTTCGCCTCAGTACATTCTGTATTTCTCTTAGTACCTAAGTACAATACAAGCTAACCACTACATTCAGTCCTGTAAGATGTTTGATTACCTTCAGATTTAATAATTACATGCAAAGATAATTGATTGGGTCGCTCGACTCTCTGCGCTCGACTAGATAGAGCGCTATACAAAAGCAATAGCTCCGAAAATGTGGCAACTTTTTATCGTAGTGTGTGTAAAAAATCGTCACTTTTTATCACTTTTTACCCAGTTTTATTATATTTTACACAGTTTCACTACGCAAACTGGTATTTTATTATGCCTAAAATTTAATAAAACATTCGGCACGTACACATCACAGACAGTTTGCAATGTGATTGGCTCGAGTATGCCGAATTCGGCGTACTATTTGTTCCGCATTTTACAAGTACGACAGCGGTATCTAGTCGAGCGCAGGGAGACCAAACATTTATCTATGAATTACATGGTATTTTCAGGTACATACGACTTCTACGCATTAAACCACTACACTAGTAGAACAGTTCGCAAGCCCAAACCCGATGAGGCAGTTCGGACTTTTCCAGTGTGGGGAGTACCAGAGTTAGGGGCTGTATTGGGAGGACGACCTGAATGGAAAATGGCGGATTCTTCGTGGTTTCTTGTTAGTATTGTTAGCACTCTCTACTTCGGGTTCATTAATTAAACTACTTTAAGTTGAGCCCCAATATTTTTATTGACCGACGGATACATCTATACTATATATAATATTATAAAGCTGAAGAGTTTGTTTGTTTGAACGCGCTAATTTCAGGAACTACTGGTTCGAATTGAAAAATTCTTTTTGTTTTGGATAGATCATTTATCAAGGAAGGCTTTAGGCTATATAACATCACGTTGCGACTAATAGGAGCGAAGAAACAGTCGAAAATGTGGAAAAAACGAGGAAAATTATTCATCTTTGAGGGCTTCCGTTGCGTGCGCTGCGAAAACCGTTCGAGATACCCAAATGATTCCCAAAATAACTATTCCACGCGGACGAAGTCGCGAGTCCAGCTAGTAAGAAATATATTTCCAACTATAACGTGCGCGGACATACTTACGACATCGACCTCTCTTCGCGAACGCGTTCGTTCAACTGACTGATACCCTTTTAATATCATACCACTAAATGAATCTGAACGAACGAACACCTCTTTGAAACGTCACACATCACTTTTCAGTCAACTTCAGTCACTAACTAACAGTATTAACAACTCTTTTAATAATTCTGTTGTTAAAAGCCTTTTAATGCCTTGCCATTTGGCAACTCGGTGCTTAAAACCTTTCGGCTAACTTTAAACCTTTACCTTTGATTTTTTTAAATAATAAGTTCGACAAACAGGCTGACAGACAACTTGATGGTAGGTGGCTACCGTCGCCTATAACATAAGCAACGCCATAGATGCTGCAAATGCCCTTCCCATCATAGTTGGATTAAGGATAAGGGATTGAAAAAGGTTAGGTTAGTTGTAACGAAATTAGGACTATACACACTGTTTCAAATGACCTTATAAACAATGATTATTGCATTGGTCTCGCTACGCTCGACTAGATAGAGTACTATACAAAAACGGTAGCTCCGTAAATGCGGAAGTTTTTCATTGTAGTGTGTAAAACATCGTCACTTTTTATCACTTTTTACACAATTTTATTATATTTTTACACAGTTTCACTACGCAAACTGGTATTTTATTAGGCCTAAAATTTTCGGCATGTACACATCACAGACAGTTTGCAGTGTGAGAGGCTCGGGTACGCCGAATTCGGCGTACTATTTTATGCCGCATTTTACAAGTACGACGGCGGTATCTAGTTGAGCGCAGCGAGACCAATCATTTATCTATTCTTATAAATTTATATTTTTCAGGTTAATCCAGAAGGTTTGAGACTTACACTCAAATGGCTGGCGGACAAATACGGTGATGATCTTCCAATTGTTATAACTGAAAACGGTTATTCCAGCTCCGAGACAGGTCTTCGCGATGAGAAAAGAGTTAAATATTACAAAGACTACTTGGAACAGGTATTTGATTATTTTTTGTAATTTCATACAGAAAATAAAAGAAAAATTTGTTTGAAATTCCGCGTTAGTGATTACTTTAGTAAGATTTAATTATTATAATAACTATATCAAATGAAGCATGAATGATCTGAAGATCTATGAATGAATGAATGAATGAATGAATGATGTTTATGAAAATCTGTTCAGGCGCTTGAATACCATGTTCGACTTCCACATGTTCGATTGATTTTAAATTTGGTATACTGTTACTTCGGTGGTGTTGCCATGACCTGGTAACCTCGACCTGATGCTGCAGCATCGAGTAGTCTGCGGGACACCCAACTCCTTAACGACTTACAGCATATATAGCGTGTTTGACATCATTAGAAAGGGGTTAGTTTATAATTTTAATCATAGATTGTTTATTTCAGGTATTGTTATCTATTAAAGAGGATCATATAAATATTGAAGGGTACACAGCGTGGACCCTTTTGGATAATTTCGAATGGATGGACGGATACACGTAAGTTTTAGGGCCTCTCACTAAATACAAGTAAAGTGTTGATTAGTTACTTTTCAAGTAACGCTAATTGGCGAGTTAATGTTACGAGTCTATACTAATATTATAAAGAGGAAAGATTTGTTTGTTGCATTAAATAAGCTCCGAAACTATTGGACCGATTTTAAAAATTCTTTCACCTATAGAAAGCTACATTATTAGCGAGTAACATAGGCTATACTCGGACGAAGTCGCGTGCAACAGCTAGTATAGAATAAAATAGAATGACCTTTATTAAAACCATACTTAGTCTACTTAGTAGTACCTAATATATATATATAATATATATGGTTTTAATAAAGGCATATATATTTTACAGAATAAAATTCGGCCTATACGAGGTTGATTTCGAAGATCCTGAACGCAAGAGAACTGCACGCGATTCTGCACTTTATTACAAAGATATTATAAAAGAAAACAAATTGGTGGACATAAAGCGTAGGAATGTTCGCGAAGATTTATGATAAATAAAGAAATTCAGTAATTTCCTCTTTTTTGTAATATACCTACCATATGTAGTGGTTGTAAATTAATTAAATTAAGGCCTACCTTGTGAAATTTTTAATTAAACCTAAGTAGGACTAAGTATGTTTTTTTTAAAATAAGTACTTATATGTGAATAATCAACAATCCAATGATATCAGGTTCAAATTATGTAGGTAGAGTATGGAACACGTATGGAAGGTAGTAAGGAAAGGAGGACCGACTCTATGTATTAAAAGGTGGTACCAGAATACTAGATGGCCCTAGTGTAGTATTGTGTAACAAATACGTTGTCACTCGTGTCAGTCACATAGGTACAGACAGATAAGTAAAGTTGACACATTGCGCCATCATTTTGTTAACGTTAGCCAGCCTCTTTAAATCGGCATCATAAAACGGCACCAAACTACGAAAGGAACCAAGTTTGACGTTTTTACTAGGTACGCTGATCAAAAATAAGAACAAAGTTTGTATGTTTGTCTCTTTTTGACTTAAGGCTTCAATGCATTGGTGTAAGAAGCAACACACTATAAGTATTGGTTTTTATTTTAGCCTTACTTCTATGCTTTAGTTATTATTCTGAGAGTATTGACGAGTAAATTAGACAAAGATAGATAGATAGAAGTAATAGAAATACATATTATATAAATATTAGAAGATATGCTACACTAGCGCCATAGTGGCCACTTTTAAAACCTTTATTTTATCCTCTACGGTCGGAGGATTATTTTTTCAGTTTGAATTATGAGTAATGCAATAATACCTACTGTTATGTACATACATAAAAACTTCTTTTTTCAACTGTTTCCATATTAATAAGCTCTTTCCAAATTCAAAATGAATAGGTACATTTTGAACTTGAAAAGCGCTATTATCTAAAAAAAACTTGATTTCTCGGTATTTCACATATTTTTTTCGTGATTATTATCAAATTGCATTTGATATTATGTAGGTATAGATCGCTTATCCGAACAAACCGGTTTTCAGAACACCTATGTCACAGCCTATGTCTCCTAATTAGTTCGGATAATCGACGCTCTACTGTACACTACTTTACAATTTGCTTTTTAGAATCTAGCCATCACACTTAATGAACTGCTAGCGCCATCTATTGATCTATTATGCAACCATTCCCACTTGAACTGATTCTTTGGGGTCAGATTATAAAGTTATTTGGGGTATTTTGGTTCTACTAGTAACAATAATTATATTATGATATACCTAAATAATATAGTATTTGTCTTTCAAACCGAAAGTATTGTCTGTGGATCATCATTAAATTTTTGACATATTTTCATACAAAAAAAGCATTAAGTACCGTTTCGCAGTCATTTGGTTGGACAGCCAGTCTGGCGGCAGTAACCACCTCCTTACAGAAGACCAACGTTAAAATAAATAACAGTGTGCTGATGTGTTTCAGCATAGAGTAAATAGTACTTAACCAGTAGTACTATTAGTACTCTATGGTTTCAGTAAGGGAATCCTGCAATATCTCTTCCTATTCCCATATTCTCTTACTAAGGTCGGTAACGTACTTGCAGCACCTGTTGCTTGCATCATATAGGACATAGTAGCACCTACCATCAAGTTAAATATGTCTGTCTGTCGACCTTAACATTAAAAAATCTTTCAGTTTGAAAAAGAGAAGATAATTTTCAGGTATAGAAAAAAATCAGACATTACTGCAATTACTGTTTTATTTTAAAAAGGATTTTACATGATTTTGGTTACACATAGTTATTTGCGCGCTACGGGCATTCGGTACACAGAAATATAAATGCATGCAAAGTAAATTTTTTACTTCTTTCAAGCGGAACCACGAAAAGGGAATGTTTTAATAGTTTGATGGAGACTTCTTCTAATTATCTTCGATTTCTTGCTCCTGTTCTTCGTCGAACTCTGCGTCTTCGTCTGCTGTCGCCTCTTGGTATTGCTGGTACTCTGACACCAGGTCATTCATGTTGCTCTCGGCTTCGGTGAACTCCATCTCATCCATACCCTCACCAGTGTACCAATGCAAGAAAGCCTTGCGCCTAAACATAGCCGTGAACTGTTCTGAGATGCGCTTGAACAGTTCTTGAATAGCTGTCGAGTTGCCTATGAATGTGGCAGACATTTTGAGACCACGTGGTGGAATGTCACATACGGCTGTCTTAACGTTGTTCGGAATCCATTCGACGAAGTATGACGAGTTCTTGTTTTGAATATTGAGCATTTGCTCGTCGACTTCCTTCATCGACATGCGACCGCGGAAAATGGCAGCCACTGTTAGGTAACGGCCGTGGCGTGGGTCGCAAGCCGCCATCATGTTCTTCGCGTCGAACATTTGCTGGGTGAGCTCCGGTACAGTCAGGGCTCGGTATTGCTGGCTGCCGCGAGATGTGAGAGGCGCGAAGCCAGGCATGAAGAAGTGGAGACGCGGGAATGGGACCATGTTGACGGCTAATTTGCGGAGATCGGCGTTCAATTGGCCGGGGAATCGAAGGCAGGTTGTGACTCCTGACATGGTTAGAGACACCAAGTGGTTCAAGTCTCCGTATGTGGGCGTGGATAGTTTGAGCGTGCGGAAGCAGATGTCGTAGAGGGCTTCGTTGTCAATACAGTAAGTTTCATCTGTGTTTTCAACGAGTTGGTGGACTGAGAGTGTTGCATTGTAGGGCTCGACAACGGTGTCGGACACTTTAGGCGATGGCACAACTGAGTATGTGTTCATGATTCTGTCTGGGTATTCTTCTCTGATTTTGGAAATGAGTAATGTGCCCATTCCTGAGCCGGTGCCACCGCCGAGTGAGTGTGTAAGCTGGAATCCTTGGAGACAATCGCAAGATTCCGCCTCCTTGCGTACAACATCTAAGACTGAGTCGACAAGTTCAGCGCCCTCGGTGTAGTGACCCTTGGCCCAGTTGTTACCGGCACCGGATTGTCCGAACACGAAATTGTCCGGACGGAAAATCTGTCCGAAAGGTCCAGAGCGGACAGAGTCCATTGTGCCAGGCTCCAAGTCGACAAGGATGGCTCTGGGGACATATTTTCCGCCAGAAGCTTCATTGTAATAAACATTAATGCGTTCTAATTGGAGATCTGAATCGCCATGGTAGGCGCCGGTGGGGTCGATGCCGTGCTCATCAGAGATGATCTCCCAGAACTGAAACAAATAGAAACACATACATTAGTTATTATTGACAAGTAAGTTTTCACAGTGATCCAGTGAATTGAGAAAACAAACTCCTGAGTTTAAAAAAAATCAGAAACCGATTCTTGATAAGACAATATGTAAACGAAGTTTTCAGCTGGCCTTGGTGTATTAAGTCACGCATTTAGCCTAACTAATCAATTGTATAGTTTCTGTAATACAAATCCAGTTCCTCAGTACGTCTGAAAAACTTTCGTTTCAGGAAGAATCGTAACAGTAAATTGATGTCATGGTAGAAAAAAGTAAGCAATTAACATGTTTTGCTTGAACACGTTTTTTTAGTTGTGTTAACATTTTTTGTATATTAAGTCTGTCAAGACAGCCTGCTAGTTTACTTGATGGTAAGTGGTTACCGTCGCCTATAACACAAGCAATGCTACATGTGATACAGTACGCTGCCGACCATAGTAGGATTAACGATAAGGGATTAGGAAGATACACTCGGCATTCCTCATTTGCTCACCGAAACATCCCATAGGGGTTGGGCTATTATCTATGGCTACTGCCGCCAGACGGGCTGCTCTAATGACTGCAAAAATCAGCGTGTCCTGCCTACCTCTATTTATTGCTATAATCTATGAGATAATTATGATTTTTTTAATAAGAGCTTCATTTCATTCTAGTTATTATAAAATCTTTCAATATTCAAAGACAATGCAGCACAACAGTTTATTATTTGTGACACGAATACGACTCTGGTTGCTTAGCGTTGCGTGAAGAAATGATTTAGTCTACGTTTTTAGGGAGTTACAGATTGGTACCGCGTGTGTAACGCCGGAATGAGTCACCGCCCGGAAGTCCGGTGGACTGGGGGTTAGCGAAAAATCATTACCGCTTTATAGGACACAAACATTTTAGTCAAGTATGTGTCATACAATATGATTTGTCAACTGAATATTTTATTATTTATTCAGAATTTAAATTTGGAAATTAGACTCCCTTAACAGTACAGTAGTAGATACATATAAAAACAACAGTAACGGTTATTTCAAAACATTATTATTATTATTTTCTGAAACCCTAACAACCTGTATGCAAGATCGGTTTTAAAGTATAGGTATATGGAACATATAAGCATCGATTTTTATTTATAAAAAAGAAGATTAAGAATTTCGCAATATTTTTCTGTGCTACGGCCGACTACATTCGTATCTTTATGTAACGATACCATGTTTGAGACGAGTTTAAATTTAAAGAGAAGTTTCTCCATAAACGGAGAAATGGGCACGGCCATCGCCTGTTTATGGGCGGTTGTAGGACAAAATATACATACATAATAAGTATCTCCAGGATTACATGATGCAAAGCGAATTGTATTGAAATTTTTCTTCAGATACGTTTCTAGATAATGCACAAGCAGTTTATTGTCTTAAGATAAGATTAATGTTGTTGAGAAAGTCTTGAATAATTGAGGTGTTTATTTTTCAAAATAAATAATGTCGCCTTAAAAAATATGCAAGTACAGTCGGGGTAAGAAAATGGTTGTTACCTAAGTCGACATTTGCTTACATCGGGACAATTATCAGTCATGCCAAAATTTTATTTCAAATGTGTCAGTTGTCTGCTTACTTTAGTTTCAAAAAGTATTTGATGTCTTAAACTGATAAAGAAATGAAATTAAAAACTAACAAGCGCAACTGGGTAAAAAAACAGAACCCTAATAGGGTGAATTCAAGGACAAATAATGACGTCATCAATACATCTGCGTCTGGCGTACTTCCTTTTGGGAGAGAAGGGTAAAGGGTAAGGTATCAAGTATCTAATTCCCTTGAATTTATATAAAAAAATGATTTAGTAAGAGTTCAACTCACAAAAAAAATTGGAAACCTTGAAGACAAAAAGTTATATTATTTATATAGTACCTGACTAGCATCCCCCCTTCTATTTTTGGAGAATTCGGCTGACAACTCAACTGCTACCATTTATAAATAAATTATAATCAATAAAGCTAAGCCTTGTACTATGTAACTAATCGACACTCAGTTCAATTTTGTTATCAGTCTTTTTCTGAGAACAAAACATATATGTCACTCTAAGGAATTATTGTTGACAGAATATTCAATGCTTAAATTTAAATCATTCAAGATTGAAAGTGTTTTTATTTAATGTCAAAAGTTTATCAACACATTAGTCAACAAGTGACTCACTAGGTGACTAATTAGACATCGCTAATCCCTAGCTTGGGACATCGCTAATCCCTAGCTTGGGACATCGCTTGCAGTGTGGCCAATGTAAAAATTAAATTAGTAACTATAAAATACTTTCTAGGATTAGTCACTAAGCAAGACATTTTGTAGTTTGGCCTTAGCGAAATCGAAAGTTACACATCTGGTGTGTGGGAGCTAAGCAATTAAATTAATTGATTTTTGGTTATGTAGGCGGTTTAATGGAACAATTAAATTTATCTTTGGTATTTGGTCACATTTATCTCAATGTTAAGGATTATTATCCAATTTAGAGAACAATTTTATCACTTATTTGTGATTCTTGAGCTTGAGTGATATCTCGAGGCTGTATTTAATAAGTAACTAATAGACAAACCATTTATACCTTATTTTAATCAGGGCTATTCAAAGATATACTTACAAAAATTTAAAAATACGATATTATAGATTTTAATTTATTTATTTTTAAGATTATTAATTTTAATTTGCAAATATTTAAGTACAATACTTACAATGATTTTACAAAAACAAATTTTGTGGAGAACTTTTTGTCCCCAAAAAAAAAAACCAATCTAACTAGATATTCTCTCTCTAAAGAGATCTTAGAAATATAAGAATATTTTTTTAACATAATTTATGTTATAAATAATTATAATCAACCAAAAACCAAACACTACAGTTTAGTTTCTTTGGTGGATAAGATCAGAAATTTTGAAATTCGTTGAAGAACCAAAGTTGTAGGACATAGCCTAGAATTACCAAGCTGAAGTGACTATGGGCCGGTTACATGTGTCACACAGCGGATAACATATGGGATAGATTATTATAAATATTTGAAAATGCAGGGCAGGATGCCCTGTGGCCAGGTGGACTGTATCTCAGGAAATGGCTGGATGAGAAGATAGTGGTAAATTTTTAAAATTTATTTATTTACACATCAAAAACTTCAAAGTAGTATAATATGGAGTAGTAGTAGTATAGTATAATACAGGTGTAAACAGCATTTACAATTCGATTTTAAAAAATATCGAAATTTATATATATATCCTGCAGTTTTTGCAAAAAAAAATTTTTTTTGGAGTATAAAAAATAGTTAACCTATTCTCAGACCTACCAATTATACACAAAAAAAAAACATAAAAATCGGTCAAGCTGTTCTAGAGGAGTTTTGCTACAAACACTGTGAAACGAGAATCTTAATATATAAAAGGTGATGTGTTTGTATGTCTCCGTAGGTATGTCTTCTATGGACTCCAAAACTGCTGAACCGATTTTGATGAAACTATCAGACAATCTTCAGATTAGTGTAGTGGGTGTTCCTGTGAAGTTTGGTAGTGATCGGATGCGGACGAAGTCGCGGACAAAGACACTAGTTTTACATGTAAGATATTGTGGTAATATACCTAATAAGAAGAAAGTGTGTGGTAGCGAGCCTTGGGAGATAACTACATCCCGCAGTGGAGCCACAGGCTGATGATGATACACTAAGACTGCATAACCCCACAACAATTTGGCATAGTAAAAATAGTTTTAATTTCATGTCGTAAAAATGTGTACTGCAAATGATGCGTTAATTATTTTAACTACACGGAAGATAGATCAATGTACTATTAATCGAGCATGCACTAGTTGTAAATTAACTTTTACTGGGCAGGCACCTATGCAATGCGAAAACAATGCACGTATCCAACTTTTACTGGGTAGGATTAACTAAGATCTCTTTACTGTTATAGCAAAATTGAAGCAATTTAAAATAGTCAAGACGATTCATTAAAAGGTGTTCAAATAAAAAAAAATTAATTACCCAATATGGTTTACATAAGTTGCTGTAGATTTTTATAGTGTACACATACCTATTCAACCGACAAATGTGAAAAACTAAAAAGGAAACTGTTATTCTTTCAATATAATTAAATAATAATTTCATTTATTTTTATGCTATATTTATGTAAGACATAGCTTGTCTAGAATTTTTCGTAAAAAACTAGTTAACTTGATTAATCTAATAAGAAGTTCTTTTTAACTCCCAACACCAGATACAAAAGCGGGGTGATGTGTGTGTGTACATCTGTATATGGGTGTATCTGTTGTTTGTGTGTCTCTCACTGTGGAATCTTAGATCCCAAATGGATGACTTTATTTATCCATATTTTTTGTTTTATTTCAAAACTGACATGATTTTATTGAGTCAAGGCAGCGCTTGGCCACGATCTCACTTGATGTAAGGTGCAGATGCAGCCGAAGGTGGACCACGCTTACCCATTTACCCTACATTTGTAGACCCCAAGGCTGTAAGAGTACTTAGTGTAACTTTTGGGTAGCAATAGTTCGGTTGATACAAAACACCGAACAAATGACTCAAGTTGCAGTAGTTTGCATAAAAAATTAATTGAAATTAAAGATAAACTTTTTTGTTAGAAAGCTGACATGATTGAAATGTTTCTTAGCTATAGCTTATGAAGATCTGTTCAGGCTTTCGAAGATCAGCCCATTTCTTAGTTGACAATGGGATTTCACTTCCACTTTGATTGATGTGAATTTTGGCATACTGTTACTTCGGTGGTATTTTCATGACATTGATCCGATACTGCAACACCTCTGCACTTACATTACAGCAGATATAGCGTGTTTGTCCTCAATAGAAAGTCCAAAATTAGTATTAAAATGGCTTGTTAAAAAATTAATTGGTCAGTAAAAAAATTAAAGAGTTTAAAAATAACCGTTACAAGAAGCGTTCCGATCGGTCAACCCTTATCTACAAAACGCGACATTTGACCTTGGATGGGCTAACTTTTGCCCTAACGTATTTTGCGACGGTTCGCTTGGTTTCTTTTTGCAATAAGAATCTGTCATCGTATATGAATCGTATCCTTTTATTTATTATATAGCTAATGGTAAGTACATTTTCATGTCATCTACGTTAATAAACTTTATATCAATTAAAAAATCCGTTTTAGTAGCAAATGGCGACATTACACGTGGAATAAACGGGAATAGTTGACGGTTGACAAACACATAATTTCTACCTAGTTGAGGTTGAGGCTCGATCGATACCAACAAAAGTAGGTGCGGCCAAAATCAATACGGAATCGTGAGACATACTTGGACATCTAAAAAGGAAAACAATTACCTAAGCTGGTACAATATTAATGTATATTGAAATACATTTGAGCAAGCAACTATAATTTATCGAAAAAACAAATCTATCATACCAGTCAGTATCTATCGGAGAATTCGTTTCAAAAAAAAAGATTCGAAATTTGAAATAAGATGCAAAACGCGACGTAGGTGCAAAAATCGGCGTTGTTAGGGCATCACAAAATGCCGGCTGCTACATATCCTACTCAGTCGGGGCAAATGAATTAAGTTTTTTTACGTTAAAACTTAGTAAATAGCTTGCATACCTTGGCTCCAATCTGGTTGCCGCACTGTCCAGCTTGTATATGCACGATTTCCCTCATTTTTAAAATTTGCACTTAATAAATTACTTAACACTATAAAAATTGTTTGCTCCGCACGCACCACACACTTTGGTGGTAAATTCAAGAGTGAAACGAAAAACGAACGAACGGAACGAATCGCTTGCGGAAATCCAAGGAAAGGAGTTTATATAGTAGTGATGTCATTACACGTCGAAATAAATGTCGATAAAATTTGTCGCACTGCGTCAGGTAAAAAAACTATTTAACTGAATACCTAAACAGAACAACCGAGTTATTAAATAGAAACAAATAAAAAACACCTATGGTTCGTTTTAGTCATATAAAAAAAACTAGACTAGATAGGCATACGTGTTGTCATCACCATGAGAACACCTATAGGCTATACATTTTTATTGTAGATTGTATAGGTACTTAACTATATAATCATTGCACAGCATTCTACGTTCTCCTTTAATTAGAAGCCAATTTCAACCACAAAATAAATATTATTTATTTCGTGCACTTAAAATATCTAAATATCGGCATTTGTTATACTGATATTCAAGCTGTTATTCAGGTTCGATAAATTCGAACGACAATAGAAGTCGACATCAATATTTTTATAATTTATTACGGGACCATAAAATTAATAAAATCTCATAATTTATGGGATTCACAACGAAAATAAATAAAATAGTCGATAAATTTCATCGACATATTTTAAGTACAGCGAGATTGCTTATATCCCATTGGTCGATTCATAAACGACGCTACCATTTAATCAATGCTACCAACATAACAGTTCAATGGCATAATTTTATTATTCAAAACGTTTAATTTCGTAAATTATGACTCTTCTGGGTGAAAATATCAATAATGAATCTTATTATCGCTTTGATTCTTTATATATGACAATTTACGAGAATTCATGTTCCTTTTAATTTTAAATGATATAAGAAATAACAGGTGTCAGCCGTTATGTTGGCAGCATTTAAACTTGAAGCGCGGGAAGAGGTGTACGCGAACAAATAAAAGCGGGAAAATTAAATTTGTTAAATGAAAAATTATTATTCCTTAACAGTCACCAAGAATTTAAATTAATAATAATATCATTAATTACATTTTAAATGTCGTTAATTGAAAGGATAAGTACTCATAATTCATTTTATGATAATTTTACGCATTTATTTCTTATAAGATTTTCTAATAGACTAAGGACTAAAACACCGGTTGCATAAGCAGAATTAATAAAGGAAATTTTCAAAGAAGATGTAATGAAATTTAAAGAATAATGGTTTCATATAAAAAGACAATATTTTTAAGTATTGCCTGCACATTTGCTTGTTTGTGTAACCATCTGTTTAAAATTAAATTCGTAATTTTCGTAACGTAATTTCTTTTCTTCTTACGGTTCTTCAGCGTTGTATCTGTGTTACGCCATCTGTGATGAAATTATGTAATTTGTACATCGATAATCCCACACATTCTTTTTTTTTGATGTCCTTCATTTCGGTAGGTACATTATATTACTTAAAATTAAATTTTAAAATTGCTTTAAGGTCTGATCACTGGTGACTGGTCATACCCATGTCATACCTGACCTGACCTCTACTACCACATCTCTACCATTCTAAATTCAAATCGTGTATAGATTACAAACAGATTAATAAGTAAATCTATCTTTCAATCTTTAAAGAGTTAGGGAAATCACATACATATCTAGGTACCTATCTACCTAGTTTTTTTTTCTTCATAAGCGGTAGACTGGATTGGAAACCATTTTCTTGCAGAAGATTTAAAGGGTGAAAGGCCACGCTGCGTATCGCAGTCATTTGGGCAGCCAACCCATGTGTGCTGTTGTGCTTCGCAGAGAATGTGTGGGATGCCAGAGCACATTTTCCTACCTTTTGCTCTTAATCACTTGTTGGAATATATACCTACCTACTTTACTCTGAGTTAATTCTACTATGGTCGGCAACGCACATGCAGCTATGTGGCGTTTATTGTGATATAGGTGACGGTAATCATGCTAAATAGCAAGAAGTGTAATGTATCCAATCTTGAAAATACACCAGGCAATATTATAGCAGGCACTTAACATATTGCAATATGCTGGCAGTGTCAGCTGTTAAAGCTATGAGTCATAACACACTTTCTCATTCTATAACTTTTTTTTTGACATGATAGGTATTTAAGGTTTCATTTGAGTTTGTTGTCACAATAAAATGTAGGATACGCCCCTTCAACTTAGCATATGGCTAGAAATATAAAAGCGTCGTTATGTTAGGTACTCTTATAATATTTTCTTTTTCAGCGCGGACGAAGTCGCGAGCACCAGTTAATTTTTTGGAAAGCAAATTTGTCTTTTTTTTTTTTTTTTTTTAATTTTAATTATGTATTTTATTATCGTTCGTAATTCGTAAGGAGTAAACTCCAGTAGTGCGTCGGAGCTGACACACACACATTTTTTTATTAAATACTTACCCAGCATACAATGAGAATTTAAAACGGAACTGTGTCTCATTCCAACATAAATAATAACAAGGAAAGAAAATTAAATGAATGAACCGTAATGTATGAGAGTCTACATATTAGGTGTCAACGCAAATTTGCTGTAGGTACACATTGGCTTATATTATGATGTCATCGAATGATCTAAATATTTCCGGCATCTATTTGACACAGATGACATAATTCAAATTTTATCCATACTATCCATACTTGAATTACTTGAGGAGTGTCATTTCAAAAGGACTAATTTCTATAGTTACAAAGTAGACGCCTGAGTCGTCTACTTTGTAGGGATTCGCCAAGACCTACAGCAAGATTGTTGGTGTGTCCGTCTATGCGCTTCTTGTAGTACTTTGCTCTGTGTTCTATTTCATCCCTCACTGTTCTGACTTTAAGGTATTCATGGAGTTCTGATATTTTTATGAACCATGGAGCATTTGTTATTATTTTAAGTACGTTGTTTTGGTACCGTTGCAGTATTTCCACGTTTGAGTTCTTAGCAGAACCCCACAGCTCTATACCATAAGTCCATACAGGCTTCAAGACAGTCTTGTATATGAGCAGTTTGTTATTTAAGGACACCTGTGATTGTCTCCCTATGAGCCAGTTCAGTTTCCTTAGTCTGTTATTCAGCTCATCTCGTTTCTTCATTATATGAGCCCTCCACGTTTGCCTTCTGTCAAGATATATTCCAAGATACTTGGCAACATCACTATGAGGCAAGACAGTTCCGCCAAGCTTGACCGATGGACAGTTCTCCCTTCGCAATGTAAATGTCACATGTACGGATTTACTTGCGCTTACTTTAATTCGCCACTTTCTCATCCATTCATCGACACCATCGAGATGCTGTTGAAGAGTCCTTGATGCCATACTGGGGTCTCTATTGCTACACATTGCCGCAGTATCGTCTGCAAAAGTTGCCGAGAGCACATCACTGGTTTCTGGTATATCAGCTGTGTAAAGTAAGTAGAGTGTCGGCCCAATCACAGAACCCTGTGGTATGCCTGCTTTTATGTCATAGAATCTAGAATAAGAGTCATTCATTTTCACCCTAAAAATTCTTTCTTCCAAGTATGACTTCAAAAGAGCGTAGATGTTATGCGGAAGCCGACTCTTCATCTTGAACATCAGACCCCGATGCCAGACCTTATCAAATGCCTGTTGGACATCCAAGAAAACTGAAGAACAATACTCTTTCTGCTCTAGGGAGTCCCTTATCTTTTTAGCTACCCTATGAACCTGCTCTACCGTAGAATGTCCGCTTCTGAAACCGAATTGGTGTTGTGGAATAATTTCGTTTTCCGTGAGATGTTCATTTATTCTAGCCAGCAGAATCCTTTCAAACAGCTTTGACATTACTGGTAAAAGGCTTATTGGTCTATATGATGAAACGAGGTGCGGAGGTTTACCCGGTTTTGGTACCATTATTATTTCCGACACTGTCCAAACTGCCGGCCAGTGTGCCAATCTCAATATCCCGTTGAAGAGCAATGCCAAAAACACTATTGCCTTTTTTGGTAGTTGTCGCAGAATCTCAGCAGTTATCAAGCAAAATCCCGGGGCCTTGTTTAGTTTGAGATTCAATATAGTTTTCCGGACCTCCCTAGGAGAACAGCTACGTATTGGAAGACTGAGTTTAAAATCTGTTTCTATAAACTTTTGTACCTCTGCTTCTGTATCAGCATCACCATCATTTGGCGTGAAAACCTCTTCAAGAAATGATGCAAAAGCTTCAGCACGCTCGGTGTCGCATCTAGCCCAGTTATTGCCTTCAATCCTCAGTGGAGACTGAGCAATTTGTGGCGATGTTTTGCTCATTCTAACTACGTTCCAGAGAGAATGTTCATTTTTGCCCAGTACAGACAAGTTTTCCAATCTGCTCTTCAGTCTCTTCCTCTATTTCTTTCAAATAACTGTTGGAACGGTTGCTAAGCGACAGTAGTTGTTATTGTATGTAGTAGACAATCAACCATTTTAGAAATAAATATTACTTATACTTTACTGCATCTCTGACATAACCAAGTGGTTATGGGCCCAGATCACAAAATTTTCAGTCAAAAGATTGACTGGGCTTGAGGATTACTCATCATGGAAATTCGCAATAAAAATGTTACTATTCGAGAAAAATGTTTCAAATTTACGTCAACGCTACCTAAAGCTGATGATTCTACGGAAGTTGAGAAGGATCAAGAGGCATTTACCATTATATGTCTACATTTGGAACCTCATCTCTACCCGTACGTACAGAATTTAAAATATGCTAAGGAAGTGTGGGATGCGCTAGTCGGAATTTTTGAGGATAAAGGTATAAATAGACGTATAACCCTCATGAATTCATTATTAGATGAGCATTTGGAAAAGCATAGCTCTATGCACGAGTATGTAGCGGCTGTTATGAGTCACGCTCAGAAACTTAAGGAGATTAACCAGAGTTTCGACGATGATTTGATTGCTGTGGTACTTTTACGAGGTTTGCCTGATGATTATAGACCATGCGTATGGCTTTAGAGCACTCAGGAATGAAACTTACCTCGGAAAATGTTCGGCAAAAGCTTCTACAAGAAGACTCCACTCAGAGCTCTTCCAATGAATCTTCGAATGCTAGTTCCGCATTAGTTGCAAAGAAACAATCTCAGCAGTCAGTAATAAAGTTCAGATGTTTTAAATGTGGTAGAAAAGGTCACAAGAAATCGGACTGCCAGAAGCTGATAAAGGAGCAAGACGGAGAAGGCAAATCAACGGTTTCTACGAAGTCGAAGAAAGTTGCTTTGTGCAGTTCACTGTCAGTGCACGGATCCTTTAACCCATCAGCGTGGTATCTTGATAGTGGAGCCTCGAATCACATGAGTTTTCAAAAACATTGGTTTAGAGACTTTAAGGTTACTGATAATAATGTTGTGACATGTGCGAATGATGAGAAAATGACGAGCATAGGCAGGGGTAATATTTTAGTAAGTCTGAAAGGAATTTTGTTACCAATACAAGATTGTTCCTTTGTACCAGATTTAAAGGTTAATTTATTGTCCCTTACTAAGTTTGAAAGGTGTATATCTGGTTTAGGTTTAGTTTTAAATATTTAATGATATCGAATGGTTGCTTGAGAGGAAGTGTTGGAACGGTTGCTAAGCGACAGTAGTTGTTATTGTATGTAGTAGCAATCAACCATTTTTAGAAATAAATATTACTTATACTTTACTGAGCTGAACCGCCAAGAACAATTGCGATACCAGTCTTTGGTAAGAGCGTTAAACTATCTAGCCTGCAACACGAGGCCTGATATTTCAGCAGATGTGAGTTTTTTGGCTTCGTACGTCAATGCATTGCTGACAAAGTCATACAACTAGAGTATGTCTCTACTCAAGACAACCTAGCTGATGTCTTGACTAAGCCATTGTCCCTTACTAAGTTTGAAAGGTGTATATCTGGTTTAGGTTTAGTTTTAAATATTTAATGATATCGAATGGTTGCTTGAGAGGAAGTGTTGGAACGGTTGCTAAGCGACAGTAGTTGTTATTGTATGTAGTAGACAATCAACCATTTTAGAAATAAATATTACTTATACTTTACTGCATCTCTGATTTAACCAAGTATAACGTTTTAGGTCAGCGGAAGCTTTGTTGAATGCTCGTCTGTCTAAAATATGTCGACTGTTATGCCACACTCTTCGAAGTCGTCTCTTTTCCAGAACCCGCTCCCTTATATCTTTAGGTATGTTATTACAACCAGGATTTTTATGAAGGGGCGGAGTGGATGTCCATCCTGCGGTTTGTAATAAGATTGTGAAGTTGGTAGCTGCTTCGTCTATGTCATAATTACTTTTGAGTGCGACGTTTAACGTCAATTCATTTTCAATGTAGTATCTGAAGGCATCCCAATCTGTTTTTTTATTATATAAGCTTTCCCTAGTTGACCTTTCAACTATCTTCGTGCTTACAGCAGTTATGACAGGAGTATGATCCGAACTTCCGTCAAGGCAGTTTTCAACATTAAGATACAAATTCGACAATCCACCATAGACAAAGAAATCCAGGAGATCCGGCAATTTATTTATGTCTGTGGGCCAATATGTAGGTCTACCTGCACTCAATATGTGTAATTTATTATTGTCGATACTCGGTTTCAATTCTCTGCCTCTAGGTAGTGTCAGGCGTGAACCCCAATGAATATTTTTGGCGTTCCAATCTCCTCCACAAATAAATCTATGTCCAAGGGTCCTTAAGTAATCTGTAAATTCGCTCTCTTTTGGGTTATGTTTGGGTGGACAGTAAGCAGCAGAGAGTGTTAATGAGCCTCGGTTATCTTGTACTAGAATAGATGTCGCCTGAAGATGACATGTTTTGTATTCTTTGAGGACTACATGCCTTATGTTGCTTCTAATCAATACTGCTGTACCGGCATGAGCTGATCCATCTGGATGAAAGGTAGAGTATACGTGATACTGTTTTATTACCACATTGTGATTTCGCGTTAAGCGTGCCTCAGATACGAGTAGAACGTCAATTTGGTGTTGTTTAAGGAAGACTTCCACTTCCTTTTTGTGGGTATTTAAGCCATTAACGTTCCAGGTCGCTATAGTGAGAGTCGCCATTTCATTATCGGACTAGTTTATTAATAACTGTTGTAAGTAAATTCATTAGGATTGCCATTTGATCAATTAGCTTGTCTAGCTTTTCAGCTTGTGTTGTGAGTAAAGTTTCCAATTTTGATTCTAATTCTAGTTCTTTTGTGTTTTTATGTTGACGATACCTAGTTGCTTCCGCATAAGACATTTTGAAGGAACGGTTCTCTGATTCTTGGGTATGCTTCACCGGAGTATTATTCGTAACGTGGTTATTGGGATTTTTCCTGGTAACTATTATTTCGGTACTTTTTTCGACCCTTGGTTTGTGCGAGGTTTTGATCGTTTTTTTCAACATATTGTTACTTCTTCTGTTGCTAATTTCTAGGAACACCTGGCAACCTTTGTAGTTTGCCGGGTGACTGCCAAGACATAGGGCACATTTTGCCGGCGTGTTTCTATCCTTTTTAGGGCAATCTACAGTATTATGATTTTCCGCACATTTAACGCAACGGTATGGTCGGAGACAGTTATTTTTCGTATGTCCATATTGTTGACACCTTTTACATTGGGGAGCTGTTAGTCTCCTTATTGGATCTTGGATAACCACACGCGTATTATATATGTGCAAAATCTTCTTAACCTCAGAATTGTTTGGATGTGGCTCTAGATTAACGAAAAATGTAGATAAAGGTATTTTTTCGGGTCCAAATCGTGCATTGATTATTTCACCTTGTACTGTATTCCCAGACTTTTCCATTGCTTCCTTTATAGCCTCAAGGGGTGTTGTGGGATGGAGATTCTTGATGACAATACGGTATGGTTTCTTATCTCTTTGGGTAAAAGTGTGTCCAATTAGTTTATTTTCTCTAACTATGCTCATAAGACGCCTATAGGAATCAGTTGTGGAGCAGTTTACTCTGAGTTGCTTACGTGTGAGTATCTTTATTGAAAACTCATTTTCACTTAATTCAGTTCTAATCAAGTGGGTGAGTTTTGAGATATCTTCAACGCCATATAACATTATAGGTGGTGGCTTATTCTGACGTTCTTGGGGAGATTTCAGAATTTCAGCATCCTCTACGTCAATATTCAGCATTCCATATTTGTTAGACATTAGAGTAACATTGGTAGTGTCTTGTTTAGGTGGCGATGGCGATGGATGTTCTCTGCCGTTTGTGTTGCCTTAGCACAGGTACACTTTGCCATTCCACTGTTCTGTTAGTTGTGTCCTTGGTATTAGATCGGAACCAAGGTGCTGGTGTAGTATCCATATCCGAGCCTGAATCATCATTAATGGATATATGTCTCGTTCTATTGTGGAACATGTTTCTGTTGAAAATCTGTTGGACGAGTTTTGTATTGGTCTTTAATGGTGTTTTACCATCCTTGTTTGTATTTTTATTTGGGCCAGTAACATTCACCAGTGGAAGGGCCTGGGTACCTTTCCCTGTTCATTTTTATGTTGTAAAATTGTGCCCCCTCCCCAGAATACGAAGGGCTGCCTGAGATTAACTCAGGGAGGGATTCTCCGGCGGCGCCGGTACCCTCCTGGGGTAGATTCTCTTTCAACTTTACATCCATAGTTAAGCTCCTTGACTACTCCAGACATTTTAAGAACTATTTAGGTTCTAAGGCTCGCTGCAGCCTCATCCAATCAGTGTCCTGATTAGGTGTATGGTTATACCGCCATTGTTCGGTCGCCAGAGCCTTGTTTGTTATTTAGCAGAGAGTACCACAACAGCCGCTGTTGTTGGCTGTTGCCGCCATCCGGCGCGTGCAGGTAAGGTTGACGATAGGGCTGATTTAGATGTTGTTCTCACCTTACTCCTTATTCCCCTTATTATAAAATAAAAAAACTAACTCCTGGTCAAAATGTTTTGGCAACAAGAGGTCAAACGTTATATTGCTTATATATTTTTTTATTTTTCAACAGTCGCGGGCACCAGCCAGTACTAAACTGATCTTTTACTAATAATTTTCTTAATAACTAAGTATTTTAGTACCTAAGTATATCTAATACCTACTTATTGTATGTAGGTTCTAAAACTATCGATCGGACTGGGGCTTGTCCACGCCTGCCCAGATGGACTAAAAGCTATGACTCACAAGTTACTAGCCTCACAAGTACAAAGCCCTGCTGACCCCTAAGATTCTCAATCAATCAAGTCTACAAGGGGAAGAAATTTATCATATTTAAGTATATTAAAAAAACTTTGATAACGACGTTGATAGCGGTCTGACCTGTAAATAAATTCGCTCAATACTTACATATCCTAATGCAGTGCGAAGAAAAAAACCATTAATTTTTTAATTACCAAACAGGCTGGACAGTCCAAAATAATGGTAGGTGGCTACCATCACCTGTAAAAATACGTAACGCAGATGGCAATGCCCGAGGGTAAAAGGCTTCACGACAGCTGTTGTGTTTTACTGTAAGGCCCCTCTGTAAGTGGGTGGTTACTGCTACCAGATGACCACAATAATCCCGCCTAACTACTATAATATAAAACAATAATATACTCTAATATGTAATACATGAAGGCCTAGAGTATCTAAATGTTTTTTTATATATTATACAATACTTTAATTGTTGAAAATATGACAAATTTTCAATACCTACACAAAGTAGACGAAACAGTATGTAGTCATGCCACAAAAATTAGAAAAAAAATTAACTAAATTATTAATTAATTTGACTGGTAACTTTCTTTTACATTTTAATGTTTTGTCGATTTTTAGCCCAACAATTAACTGCTTAGATATCTATCTACTCTTAGATATGTTTAGATTTAATACGAACAAGACCAAATTATTGAGTCTCAAGAGAATACTAATTTGTAATGCAGCCCACGAACAAGTCTCCTTGATCGCCTACCATGTATAGTGCCTCCGCTTCGCTGAACCGTAGCTGACTCAGATCTGGTCCGCCCACATAGTATGATTTAGCCTTAACACCTCCAGGCACCAATGTATACTTTAATAACGTAACAAATAACGACATATAATACTTTAATTTAAAACCTTGATAAAAAATTCCTATTTACTTTCTAAAAAAAAAATCCTATTTACTTTTGCCAATCACCAAGTAGTGGGATTAAATCACACGGCGTTTTGCAGTCATTTGAACAGCCGGTGTTTTTGGAGTTTAGCATATAGGTAGATATACTTACCTATATGTAAGCCCGTGGTATGAAAATTTACGGGATTAAATTGAGAATTGTCATACGAATGCGTTACATATGTTATGCGTTAAAGTTTCATTCTATTTTTTTGAATATTTTATAACATCTGAAGTTTGATAGACATTGCGCCATCTACACAGTATTATTTAAAAAAAGAACAATGTTGTTCTTTCGGCGTGTTCGAATTTTAAAAATTTAAATTTTATAATCGTTCGTAAGGAGTAAACACCAGTCGTATGTTATGTCGGAGCGTCGGAGCTGACACACACAATTTTTTTTATGTTAAGATCAACCAGACAGGCTGACGGTCCACCTGACGGTAAGGCACACGACTATTTCCGCTTAACTTTATAAAATAAAAAGGTAAGTACTCCCTGATAACGTAGCTTTCTATAGGTGAAATTTTTTCATATTGATCCAGTAGTTTCTGAGCCTATTCAATTCAAACAAACAAATAAATCTTTCCTCTTTATAATATTAGTATAGTAGGTATAGACTATAGCGGTTTCAGCATAAAACTTCCGTTTTGCGGTCCGAGCTCGATTTTTTTGCAAGAATTTTAGTATCGTAGTTACTTAGGTAGGTATTTAGACGAATAAAATTTATGACTACTTAAATAAAATTGTGTGCGTTACTTTTATATGTTATAACTTTCTCACACAAGCATACTGTCTAACTAACGGATAACAATCATTATACCTATCCAAGTAAAACTCAAAAGACCACTCATAATCTATCTCAAACTAAGTTTGTATTTCAATTACTCTCTGGACCAGTAGTTGGCATGGTAACCACGTCAATATCTATCTAGATGGTACTGTATCTCTTTCTGACGCATCTCTTTAGAAAGAGACAGACAATATGTATGTATTGTCGTCAAGCTAGATTTGGATAGTGACCTAGGTTTATATAGATTCGCTATATAATATACTTTAGGTACAGACCAACCTTTACAGAAGCTTGTTATACGTGTTAATCGTTCGTTAAAACTTTAACTAACAACTGACTGGCTCCCAGCTTACACAAGTATAAGGTCCAGTTACGAGGTACTATTTTTATTACTTTTTTGTTTTTTACTGACTTATATATGTGTTAAGGCAAATAATTTATGATCCTTACTTTAATCTTATAAAGTAATACAAATAATTTATAATCCATATCATCTGTGTTATGAAATACAAAATAAATTCCTAATTTGGATTTTCCTCAGCCTATACTTTACTTACATTTAAACTACTCATAAATAAGGACTAACGGGTCTTTGCTGGATCCAGGCTGGATCCAGGAGGTGTATGTTCAGCAGTGGACGTCCTACGGCTGAGCGACGTAACTTACATGACTATGTATTATTCTAAATAAATATTGAGAAAATAAATTGTAAGAGAGAAGTCAAGTCTTATAAGAGTTTACTATAAATAACGGACTCGTGTTGAATTAAAACCTTATATTCCCAAATTGTTTGTTACGCTTTATTCTTATTTGTACGGCAGAGCATTATATTTACTCTTGGTCTTGTTTGTGTACTGTGGACAGTTGTCTTGATACTTACTTTTGTTACAAAAAATACCACCACGACGCTCCTGCTGAATTGGTGTTACAATATATTATGCCTAATGAGCCGTCTGTTTGTATATCATCTAAAGAAATAAAAATAAATAAGGATAAGTATAAAAGTTTATTTACGCCCGTGAATAAATAATTAATCAGAGTAATTAATTTTTATTTAACGATTGGTTAAAAAACTGGTGTCACTGAACACTCCGCATCCAGACTGTATTGATCGTTCGGGCAAGGTTCGGGCAAGGTTCGGGCCGATGAACTCGACTACCTACACATAGACATTAAGGTAGTACTGTATCCAGGCTAAGAATATTCTTAAAATCAAGATACATAATTAAAAAGCCTGTATTTCTACCGTTACGAGGCTTAATTTAATGAACTATGCTGGTGTTCTTTAAGGGTTTAATAAAAAAATGCAATTTTTTAACAAAAATTTTCTAGGCCTCATAAAAAAAATGTACCTAAATGTAGCCATATAAAAAAAATCAATGAAGAGTCTACAATGGTATGAAAGAAGGCCAAATTTTTGAGAAAAAATCTTTTACTAGGGAATAAAATCTTTCATGGTGCCATATTATAACCAGTGATTATAACCCTATTGAGTAGATGAAGTGCAGACTATATTATTCACACAATATGTCTAATATAACTTAAAAATCTTTACAGCACTGTATACCTACTTTTATTATTTCGTGAGATTTTTGAGGTCCTTTTTATAGTTGGTTACATAAGGAATGTACACACAGCCGCATTGAAACCGCAATGCTGTGGTTCATTATCGATTGCTTCCTGACCTAAATCTAGGCAAAGTCCTAGATTTAGCTCCTTGCTTCCTATTGGATGAGGAGTGTTAGCAGATTTTCGGTCATCAACCTTTCTTGGCTCCTTACAATTGTTATCACATTTCATCTTACTTTTACTCTATAGAATAATACCTAATCTAAGGACTTTTCATACTTACCTATTACAGATTTCATGACGATCTAATAATGCTTAGTGAAGCCACACCCTTTTTTATCTGGAATCATTATCTGGGACAGCTTTTCCTTCATTAAACATTACTATCTAAACTAATTGACGAACAAGGAAACTTGCGACCAGGAAACATACTTAATTTGGAAATTGACAACTTAGCGAAACTGGCAAATAAGGAAATTTGCGAATTCAGAAACTGTCAAATGTACTCATTTGACTGGTGGATGTAACTGGTAAATTAGTGAATTTGACGAGTAAGGAAACTGACCAGTGGTACGCTAACCGCTCATACATACTCCGCTATGGTTTAGAATTACTAATTAGTAATTAACTTAGGTAGGTAATCTATTTACAGTCTATTTAAGTCCTACATAATGAAACCTTGTAATTGGCAATGTAGGCACTAATATTTTATTGTAAGTACATACCTATCTATTGTAAGTTATTTTGTTTTGCTGTAAGTAGGGTTTTTGTTGAAAATAAAATAAAATAAGGATACAGGATAAGGTAGCAGTGGTAACTGGCGACAATAACCGCTGCTTATAGATGACTTTTTTAATAAAAATGGGTTTGCTCTTGGCCAGCATCTAGCCGTGTAGCGAAGATGAGGGGCCCTAACCAAGAGCATACCAATGCAAACGTTTCGTTGCGTTCTGACGACTAGAAACGCAATAAAGCCCGGTGATTGGTTGTAGTAACCGTCTATTCCTAACCGACTAACCACGCTGTCCACCTGGGCCCACATAAATTTTTGACCAATCACCGGGCTTTATTTCGTTTCGATTCGTCAGAACGCAACGAAACGTTTGCATTGGTATGCTCTTGGCTACGTCCCGAGGCCTATGATGGAGCGAAATCATCCAAAATATGCCTATTTTTATTATGTTTGTGTCTTTGTAATAGTGAATAAAACTCTTTCTTTCTTTTTCTTCTTTCTTTCACTCCAACTTTGAAAAGATTTGGGTTATATGACCTTGGAATTACAGACACCAACGTAAAATATCTCAACTATCTGGTATCCATGTCGTGGGCAGATCGTAAAGTATGCGACGAGGAGCAGAGCGAAGCAAAGCGAGGAGGAACGTGTTAGGTTTACATGGAAATAAATTTGGGGAGCCAAGCGAAGCGGAGCGGAGTGAGGCGACCCTCTCAGTTTTAACAGAAATATTATCTGCCCAGGAATATCATGATATGCCCAATTCTACGATGTGCCGACGACATCCATAATAGAAGCATTAGTTGCTTAGTGTGGAACTAGATGGGGCTGTGTGGAATGTGTGAAGATATAATTTTTTTATTTTCGATACTTATTTTCATGCTAATCGCTGAATTAAAGAAATTTTAATTCGATATTTAATTATTTATTTATTTACGCCTACTGACTTATATCGACATATTTGTATGCGACCGTTTTTTTTAAATGAAATAGTTAAACATCAAACCAACTCGACATTTATATGTAATTATAAATGTCCGATTTCTCCGTTAGAAAAGCTGTAGAGACATCTAGCGATTTGTTATAGGCGACGCTGGCGTAATATTTTCCGGAATTCCGGACGGTGCGAGTTCTCTCCGGTGACTCGAAGTCCACGTGATACAAGCCAAACTTCGTGCTGAAAAATTAAGTAGTCTTGGTAAATAAACTACTAAGTTAATTATTTCCACATTATTACTCGTTTGTACAGACTTAGCGTATACTCAAAAGATTCATTTAACGACACGTTTGGTCTAGTGGCTAGTAACCCTAGCTGTTAACCGAGCGGTCGCGGGTTCGAATCCCGCTAGGGGCAAATGTTTATGTGTTAACATTTTACCTTTGTACCTGAGTCATGGATGTTTTGTATTTGTAATATGTATTGTATTTACAAAAAAAAGCATTGTATGTAGTATATCAATTGTCTGGTATCCATGTTGCTTACTTTGGAACTAGATGGTGCTGTGTGGAATGTTTGAATATTTATATATTATATTATATTATATTATATTATATTATATTATATTATATTATATTATATTATATTATATTATATTATATTATATTATATTATATTATATTATATTATATTATATTATATTATATTATATTATATTATATTATATTATATTATATTATATTATATTATATTATATTATATTATATTATATTATATTATATTATATTATATTATATTATATTATATTATATTATATTAAAAGTGACACATATAGGTAATAAAATTGAATAAATTTCATACTTGTAACCATCTGCCCATTCGAAGTTATCCATCAAAGACCACACAGTGTGCCCGATAACACTAACTCCGTCCTCGTAAATGGATAATAGCACCTGAAACATTAAACAAATAAAATTATTATGAATGGACATCTTGTCATAACATGTTTTTAAAGTAATTGAGTCTAGACTCAATATTTAGTGAGTCTACTCAGAGAGATGCTGACTCACTTTTGTACTACTACTGGCTGCTGCCCGCGACTTCGCGTAACTTTGTAACGTTGTATTAGTAAGGAAAAATATAAAAATATCTTGCGTCAGAGACATCTGTTAATTTAAATTAATAACATTACGTAAGTAAGCCTCTTTTCTTTCCTTTTTATAATATTAATATAGGTTTTATACTAATATTATACATACTAATATTATACTAAATATTTGATTGTTTGTTTCTTTGTTTGTTTGCATTGAATAGGGTCCGAAACAACTGGACCAATTCGAAAAATTCTTTCACTGTTATCAGCGAGCATAGCGAGTATCACAGGCTATATTTTATAAAGTTACGCGTACGAAGTTGCGTGCAAAGGCTAGTTCTTAATAACTTCGTACCTGTTCCAGATATTCCTTCAGATATTTGACTCTTCTATCATCATCTAATCCAGAAACGTCAGCGGAGTAACCGTTCTCTGTGATCAGAATATCGATGTCTCCATACTCCCTCTTCAACCACGCCATTTGACGCCGTATGCCCGGTGGATAAGACTGTAATTCGTGATACACAATAAATCCAAATCCTTAACCTTAAGAAAGAAAGAAAGCAAAGACACCAAAACAAATACATATACTTAATCTAAAATTTAATAAAAATAACGCCTAGCAAAAGTGTAATAGCAAAAGTGTAAGTCAGGCGTTATATTGTTTATATTTTATTTTTATTTTACAAAGCGTATTATAGGGTTGCTAGTTGCTGTACATATAGTCAGGCCGGCACATTTCATTCGGCAATTTTTGTTGAACAACAAAGCCGACCCGAAGTACCTTCTACATATTATGTTCGATTACCATTCGGCTTACGCCGTATCAAGATGTTCCATGACTTACACGATCGACAAAATCATTTGGGTTTTGTTTAGTAACGTATAGAGGCCATTCTGCCGAACATTCTTCTACATTATATTCGACTAGCTGGTCACTGGTGCCCGCGACTTCGTCCGCGTTCTGGATGAAAGGTACCCTATGTCCTTTCTAGTGTCCCAGACAACGTGTATGCAAAATTTCATCGCGATCGGTTCACTAGTTTTTGCGTGAAAAAGTTACAAACATCCATACATCCATACAAACTTTCGCATCCGTACTAATATTATAAATGCGAAAGTTTGTATGGATGTATGGATGTGTGGATGTTTGTAACTCTTTCACGCAAAAACTACTGAACCGATCACCATGAAATTTTGCATACACGTTGTCTAGGACACCAGAAAGGACATAGGGTCCACCTTTCATCCAGAAAAAAAGTACTGCTCCCGAGGGATAATCTAAAATTAAGGAAACTAACTCCTCGTTAAGTATAATAGCAATAACGATGTCAGGCGATATATTGCTTTTTCAATGTGGACGAAGTCGCGGGCACCAGCTACTTTATAATATTAGTACTGATGATTCTACCGCTCGGCTATGCCGGCCCTACTATATGTACCTACAACAACCCTTACACAAAAATTGTAAGATACTCACTGCCAACACAGTCTGAGTTTCGTCCCAAGTCGGATCGAGTTCAAGAACAATATTCAGTTCAGTGGAACCCAGAAAGAACCACCACCCTGGCACCTCCCCTTCTTTAGGGAACCGAACCTTTCTGCTGGTGTAGTGATTCATGCCGTAGTAGTCATAAGTACCTACAAAATTAATATATTTAAGTATATATCTATACTAGTGACCTGGAAATAATATTATAGCTCAAGCGTGTTCACAAATAGATCACTTATACATCTGTATTAATAGGTACTATGAAGAGGAAAGATTTGATTGTTTGTTTGTTTGTTTGCATTGAATAAGCTCTAAAACTACTGGACCTATACCTCTGCACAGTTCAATTTCTTCTTTGGTGAACTTCGGCAATCTGGATCTCGGATAGCCTTCCCTTTTGCTATTCGCTGCAATTATTCGTTCTATGGCACTCGGCCAACCGCCTTCTTTTGAATAAATTGGATGGGAGTACATTCCTACCTAAAAGAAAAAAATATATAAATATATATATATATGTCGTCGGGACATCGTAGAATTGGGCATATCATGATATTCCTGGGCAGATCATATTTCTGTTAAAACGGAGAGGGTCGCCTCACTCCGCTCCGCTTCGCTTGGCGCGCCAAATTTATTTCCATGTAAACCTAACACGCTCCTTCTCGCTTTGCTTCGCTCCGCTCTTCCTCGCACCTATTTTTGACTTTTGGTGAAAGATTTTAGATTTCATACTTTACGATCTGCCCAATTCTACGATCTGCCCACGTTCATGAAAATCTGAAACTTGGTAGTTTCATGAAAATTTTCATGAAACTACCAAGTTTCATGAAAATCAATTAAATCGTTTAAGAGTTATGGAGAAACATACATATATACATAAAATACCTACACTTACAGATTTATTATTAGTATTGATGATATATTGTTTTCCCTGACTGCCCAGCTTAATTTGAATATTAAGTTTAAATATTGGAGTTCGGATAATCGCAATATAGAAGACTCACCAAAAGCTGCCTTGCTAACTCGGTTACATTTTTCTCGGCTTTAGTCGCTGGTTCCAACCATAGCAATTGATTAGCCAACGATACTAGACCTAAAAATATAAGTTTAAAATTATTACACAATGAAAGTAAGTACGTGAATATTTTATGAAGATCATCTAATATATAAAATTCTCGTTTCGCGGTGTTTGTTGCCAAACTCCTCCGAAACGGCTGGACCGCTTTTGATGAAATTTTGTGTGCTTATCGGGTAGGTCTGAGAATCGGCCAACATCTATTTTTATACTCCTAAATGTTAAGGGTGGTCCACCCCAAAAATTTATTATTTTTTCGCAAAACAACGTTTGCCGGGTCAGCTAGTATCATATAAATATGTATGTCAAGAACTGCATGGCACACGTCTTTTCATCATCATAATCATCATTATTCATTTCAGCCAAAGGAGATCCACTGAAGGACATAGGCCTCTCACATAAATTTCAATAGGCCCGGACAGAAGCAGTCTAGATTTAGCGTTGTCGACCTGTAAATTACGTAAAGGAAACACTCACTTAAAATTAAAGAAAAAAAGAAAGAAAGAAAAAAGATATACACAACATAAAATAAGCAACTAGACAGATATTAATAAAAAAACAGGTAAAAGATGTGTGTGTCCTCGCGGCAGTGAATCGGATACTGGCTCAGCATTGTGTTGAAGCACCTGCAACACTCATTTTCAGCCAGCACTATTTGTGACTCATGGAACACTATCCGTACTATATTACAATATTATACTTATTATTTATTATTATTTAAATTTATTATGAATTATTAATTATTATAATTATCCGTACTAATATTATAAATGCTTTCATATCATCCCAGAACCTTTCATCCCAGAAAAAAGTACTGCTCCCGAGGGATCATCTAAAATTAAGGAAACTAACTCCTGGCTAAGTCTAATAGCAATAACGATGTCAGGCGATATATTGCTTTTTCAACGCGGACGAAGTCGCTGACACAAACATATTTTATAAATTACTTAGAATACACCTATAATCCCAATAATATAGGGTAAAATAATAATAAGCCATTCTTAAACTAATGCTCGGATATTTAATCTCCTTCGGACTATATATTTGCTTAAAATGAAGTAAAAGCCTGATCCCAGTCTTTGCACGAACGACAACCCTTTGTAAATCTTCTTGAGCAGTGGAAATTATTGAAAATCAAAATTACTTACCTCTGTATTTATGCCTGAATTCCTTATCGTAGACTCTATAGGCTTTTGCGTGAGCGAGCATCACGTGTTTGTTGCATAGCAAATTGCCAACACCAGGGTCCATGATGCCAGGAGCAATGATGCCGGTGTTATAGGAATATTCACAGACTAGTATCGGCTCGTTTATAGTCAGCCAGTACTTAACGCGATCGCCGTACAGAGAGTACACGACTCTAGCGTAATCGGCGAACCAGTCTGCGATTAGTGGGTTTGTCCAACCACCTAGAAATAAAAAGAGTAGGTAACTATTCATAGATAAATGATTGGTCTCGCTGCGCTCGACTAGATACCGCCGTCGTACTTTTAAAATGCGGCATAAAATAGTACGCCGATTTCGGCGTACCCGAGCCAGTCACACTGCAAACTGTCTGTGATGTGTACGTGCCGAATGTTTTATTAAATTTTAGGCATAGTAAAATACCAGTTTGCGTTGTGAAACTGTGTAAAAATGTAATAAAACTGGGTAAAAAGTGATAAAAAGTAACGATTTTTTACAGACACTACAATTAAAAGTTGCCACATTTTCGGAGCTATTGCTTTTGTATAGCACTCTATCTAGTCGAGCGCAGCGAGACCAATCAATTATCTTTGTAACTATTATTATTTTCTGCTATGCTGTTCTGTTAATTTATTAATTTGTCTCAGCAATAAAAATATTTTTCAATTTAAAAATAAAATTAGGAAAATTCGTCCTACCTAAATTTTGTAACCGCTGAGGCAAATCAAAATGGTACAGTGTGACAATTGGTTCGATGCCATGAGCTAACAACTCATCTATCAAGTCATTGTAGTACTCCACACCGTTCGGACTGGTGTAGCTCGGTAGACCACTTGGCAATATTCTCGGCCAGCTTATTGAAAATCTGTAAAAAAAATATACATATCCTATAATAGTGAGATTCTTAGCTAAATGGTTATAAATTAAATGATTTTTGCGACAAAAAGGCATGCGAGACATACAGCCTTGCAAACTTTTTTGTGAGTAATGGTTCTATAAACATGTAGTTGATGTAGTCATATTATGTATTATGTATGTCATAATATGACTTTTATAAACAATTTTTTTATGTTACATTATTGTAATTTTTATAGGGATTTTAATTTTAATTTTTTAAATTATAAAGTTTTTAAGTTTATCCGTAATAAATATAAACATAAACAAACTTATCCGTAAAGCATAAACATACTTTAAATCAAATCTTTTCCCAAAACGCGATTTAGGCTGATAAATTTTTAGGTTAGATTTACCTAGTTTTAGGCATAAAGTTTATTTAATATTACATTTAGTCCTAACGCGATTTACCTACACGCTCTAGGTTCATCTAAGTATCTTTTTTTTTTATAAGAGTCAAGGCAGTGCTTGGCCGCGATCTCACTTGATGTTAGGTGCAGATGCGGCCGAAGGTGGACCACGCTTACCTAGTAGATGCCCATTTACCCTACGTTTGAAGACCCCGAGGTTGTAGGTTGCACTCTCAAAACATCATTAAATTTTACCTACCTGTAAGAATCTAGTCCCAATTCCGCTATCATCTCCACATCCCTTTTCCATAGATTATAGGAATCACCGGCGACGTCTCCATTAGACCTATCAGCGATAGCCTCCGGTTTTGTATGAGTGAAGTGGTCCCAGATACTTTCCCCTTTATCTGCATAGGAAGAGACAAAAATATATAAAAAAGGAAATGTCATTCTTAAGAGATTTAATGATATAAAAGTATTTTATATGGAACTAGCTGATGCCCGCGACTTTGTCCGCGTAACTTTGTAAATTATATACTAAAACCTTCATCGAGAACCACTCTATTCATTAGTGAAAACCGCATTAAATCCTATGCGTAGTTTTAAAGATCCATGCATATAGGGACAGACAGGCAGACAGAAGCGGCGGAGGACTGCTTTATAATATTGTATTGGTGATGATTTGTCATGAACTAGCGATATTCTAGATAGGTACATGAATTACAAATTTGAAATTGAACTCTGAAGTTCAAAGTTGTTCAAAGTCTGAAAAACTTCAAAGCTGGCTCGCAAGGCACATTGCAGAAAGTCACCGTGAAATAATAGCATATGTGCTGTTGTGTTTCCGTGAGTGAGTAAGCTATGCCAGAGCCCATTGCCCCATACCCTTCCCCATTGTCCCATTCTTTTTCCCCATTGCCCCAATTCTTTCCCAATTGCACCATACCTTTTCCCCATTGCCCCATCCCTTTCCCCTTATCCTTAATCCTTCTATGATCGGCAGCGCACTGGCAGCACCTGTGGCGTTGCTTATGTTATAGGCGTCCTACCATCACTACCATCACTTTATGGTAGTTACCTGTCTGTTGACGTTAATATAAAAAAAGTTAAGACAATTTTAAATTAAATTTTATTTTGGTTTTTTCAAATTTCCAAGCTCACTTAGCTGCCAGATGAGATTTTATTTTATTTAATAAGTTTTTAACCGAACAAAGAACTTATCTTATCTCAACTTTTGACTAAAGAAATTATTGAGTATATAATAACCCATTAAATTTATATTATTACGATTATATATTATTTTATGATGCTATAATTTAATCGATTATACATTTTTTATGAAGTATCATAAACTCGTACTTTATATTATTATGTAAAAATAGACGCTGACAGTTAGCAACAAATAAATATTTGTTAAGTAGGTATTGTATTATATTATTATTATTTTTTTAAGGTTTTTAGTTTTAGGTAGGTTATATGTAAATATATACATATGTAATATTAATTAATTAAATAAATCACTATGAATTTTTTTTTATTAATTTCTCTCTTACCACTTGCGTTCCATCCGCCTTCGATCTGATAGGATGACGTCGCTGCCCCGAACATGAACCCATCAGGAAAAGTCATTTCAATGCCCCATGTTATACACACCAAAGCGCTGGGAAAATAATCAAAATTTTTATTTTAAGTTATACTAGCCGTGGCCGATGACTTCGTCCACGTATCTTTATAAAATACTAGCTGACCCGGCAAACGTTGTTTTGCGAAAAAATAAAAACTAAATTTTTGGGGTGGACCACCCTTAACATTTAGGGGTATAAAAAATAGATGTTGGCCAATTCTCAGACCTACCCGATAAGCACACAAAATTTCATCAAAATCGGTCCAGCCGTTTCGGAGGAGTTTGGCAACAAACACCGCAACACGAGAGTCTATAGGTACTAATATTATAAAGCTGAAGAGTTTGTTTGTTTGTTTGTTTGAATTCGCTAATCTCAGGAAGTACTGGTTCGAATTGAAAAATTATTTTTATGTTGGATAGATCATTTATCGAGGAAGGCTTTAGGCTATATAACATCACGTTGCGACTAATAGGAGCGAAGAAACAGTCGAAAATGTGGAAATTGCTTCCGTTGCGTGCGCTGCGAAAACCGTTCGAGATACCCAAACGATTTCCAAAATAACTATTCCACGCGGACGAAGTCGCGTGCACCAGCTAGTATATTATAAGTTCCGATTTATATGTAGTTTTTTTTTTTTTTTCAAATTATTTTATCTTAGTTTATTTTGCACAGCCGCCTTCCTTCACATAAAAGGAACTAACGTCAATCTTGATCAATTATTGACTTTATCACGCGTAAGTAATTGAAATTAACTTTTATTGTAACAAATTAACACAAGGTCTACACAACACAATGATTTGTCTTTGGCTACAATGTGATACCGAAACGTTAACACTTGCACAAACACAAATTCTCACCTGAACACAAGCGCTTTCAGGAAAGGCATTTCGGCGAATAAACCATCTTATTCCTTTATTGTTTTTATATATTATCGGTCAAAGGCGGCCATTGTGGTTCATATGCAAATCGTATACAATATGTTTCGATAAAAATCAAGGTCGCATAGAAACGCAAAGAATTATAGCAACCAGCATATGCAATGCAAACCTCATACGCGAGGAACAGAAAGACCTTAAGACAGAATCTAAATCATGTCTAAATAGGTAATTTATTAAATATGTATGATTTTATTTTGTATAAAATATGTTTGTATAGTGTTTAGATGTTGTAACTAGCTGCTGCCCGCGACTTTGCCCGCGTAACTTTGCAAATTATACACTAAAACCTTCCTCGAGAACCACTCTATCCATTAGTGAAAACCGCATTAAAATCCGTTGCGTAGTTTTAAAGATCTAAGCATACATATGGACAGACAGACAGACAGACAGACGCGGCGGAGGACTTTGTTTTATAATATGTAGTGATGATTATGTTTGTGTAGCGTCGATGTTGTGTAGTGAGTCCCAAATGGTGCTGGCTGAAAATGAGCGCTGCAAGTGTTTGCCTAGCACCTCAGCACAATGCTGGGCCACCAGTATGCGATTCACTGCCGCGAGGACACACACATCTTTTACCTGTTTATTAATTTTTAATTTCTGTTTCGTGGTTTTTGTATTATGTATGTTAGTGTCTTTGTATTGTGTGAATAAAATTCTTTCTTTCTTTCTAAATACAAATAAAAAACCTTTTTTAGTAAAGCTTTGATTGTCCAATTGATATAAACGTTTATAAGTCGTTCTTTGTATGCTAAGATCAGCAGACAGGCTGACGTTCCACTTAATAGTAGGTTCATACCGTCGCCTATAACACAAGCTACGCCACAAGTGCTGCAAATGTGCTACCGACTGCAATAGGATTAAGAATAGGGGATTGGGAAATAGGTAAATGGGCTCTGGCATCCCTCACTCACTTACCGAAACACAAAAGCACATATGCTGTTAATTCACTGTGATCATCTGTAAGGGCAACCCCCTTACTGCCACCAAACAGGCTACCCAAACGATTGCAAACCCAGTCTGCCCTGTCAGTTATGGTTGGCACTGCACTTTCAGCACCCATTGGTGCTGCTGTCCTATTACACCTTTTTTTTTTGACGAGAAGTAATCCGCTTACAGATTCCCTACCGCTGGCTAGGCGAAAGCGATATGTGGGGGTCGCCCAGCACCTGATGTTAGCGGCACTGGGAATACCCACTAAAACTCCCCGGTGCCTCCTTGCCCTGTGAGCGGGGTGAACCGGGCTCTGCCAAGGCAACAACTCCGATCCACCCCAGGGGCTGTCCTATTAACCTATCATCAAGTGGACGTCAGCCTGTCTGTCAACCTTAGCATAAAAAAGGGTTGCGTACACTACTATTGAAGACTACTTTTGTATTTTCTTCTGATAGCAAGCCGTTACAACCGAGTTACCATGTGATTAATTATATCCCATTAGGTACGACACACATAGGTATGTAAATACTCACACGATAACCTATCGGGCATTAGCTGCAATTTAGGCTATCAGTCATACTCCTATAGGTTTTTTTAATAATAAAATCGACAGACAGGCTAATTTATTTTATTCATTGCCTATTGCAAATATTATAAAGAGAGATTTGTATTTTTGTTTGTAAAGAATAAACTCAAAAACTACTGGACCGATTTTTAAAATTCTTTCACCTATATACCTTAAGCTACATTCGCGAGTAATATAGATTATATTTTTATAAAGATGCGAGTAATACGTACTAATATTATATTATAATTGTATGGATGTTTGTTACTCTTTCAAAATAAATATTAAAAAATAAAAAAATATTATGCGGGTTATACATATAGCGCGTTATCGGAGGCTATTGAACTTGATTTTGTCAGCTCAAGAGCTGTTTATTTTTTATTAATAATAATGTTTTTATTAATAATAAAATAATAAATTATGAATTTTTATGTTAAAATCGATGGACAGGTTGACGTTCCACTATATGGTAGGTGTACTGCGACTTTGTCCGCGTTCTGGATGAAAGATACCCTATGTCCTTTCTGGTGTCTCAGACAACATGTATGCAAAATTTCATGGTGATCGGTTCAGTAGTTTTTGCATGAGAGTTACAAACATCTCTGTACTAATATTATAAATGCGAAAGTTTGTATGGATGTATGGATTTGCAACTATTTCACGCAAAACTAGCTGAACCGCTGAACTTGTTTGTTACGCTATCACGCCTTAACTACTCGGCCTATTATTACGTAACTGGATATATCTTCCCCCATATAGGTCAGGCAGGGCCTAAGTACGGGGACAGAAATATGTATGCTAAAACTATTCTTGTTATTCTGAAATAAATTTCTTTATTCTTTAATTTCTTTCTTCTTTATAATAGGTATGTATGGGTGGCGGGAAAAGAAATCTCAATTGCCACCACTGGTAGTCGTAATGGTGGCGAATGGGAAATGTAATCACGTATGCCACCACTGATGGCGAATGGATACAATCTATTCCAATTACTACCACTTGTAGTGACTTTTTTTTTGACGAGGAGAAATCCGCTTACAGATTCCCTACCGCTGGCTAGGCGATAGGGATATGTGGGGGTCGCCCAGCACCTGATGTTAGCGGCACTGGGAATACCCACTAAAACTCCCCGATCCCTTTTGCCCTGTGAGCGGGGTGAACCGGGCTCTGCCGAGGCAACTAACTCCGATCCACCCCCAGGACAGCCTAGCCATTGCTGGCTAGGCTATCGCCAAAGAAAGGGATTGGCCGGAGACACCCAGGCAATATCCACGCGAAGGGACCTTGTGCAGGCACACACAGCTAGCCAACCATGTGCGCAAGGTCCCCCTAGGGCCTAGGGGGACCTTGCGCACTACAAGTGGTCTTCTGTAGATGGCCTAGGGCCTAGGCCATCTACAGAAGACCACTTGTAGTGACTGGGAAAAATAATACATTTTACCATCACTAGTGACGAATGTTTTGTTTCAGGTTTATGCCGCGTCGTCGGTTGATTTTTGCATATATGTGTGCGAATGGACATATATGTGTGCGAATATGCCTTGTTCATGCAAAACGTTATCACAGAAGATAATACCTAACACTGAGTCTGATTTGCAAGCGGACTTGATTAATTATATCAACTTATTGCCTTAACCTACACGTGACGTGTAGGTTAAGGTTGATATAATTAATCAAGTACGTGTCACGTACGACATTGGTAACAAATTATTCATTAACAATAATATGTTGATATTAAGAGGATCTGTGCTGGGGTGAGTTACGTAAATATATTCTCATTTTTATTGTTCTAACCAAACTATATTTTCCAATTAAATTCAACAAGAGGAACATAGATGAATGATTGGTCTCGCTGCGCTCGACTAGATACCCCCGTCGTACTTGTAAAAAGCGGCATAAAATAGTACACCGAATTCGGCGCACCCGAGCCAGTCACACTGCAAACTGTCGTTGATGTGTAAGTGCCGAATGTTTTATTAAATTTTAGGCATAATAAAATACCAGTTTGTGCAGTGAAACTGAGTAAAAATATAATAAAACTGGGTAAAAAGTGATAAAAAGTGACGGTTTTTTACACACATTACAATAAAAACTTGCTCTATCTAGTCGAGCACAGCGAGACCAATCAATTATCTTTGAAGAGGAATAAAAATTTGTTCATTTTTATCAAGAGTGGTAATATTGTTGGAGCATTTTCTAACAATTTGAAGACATAAACAAAAAATCCGTTTTAAAGTTCACAGTTTCAGACTGATTGCGGATAAAATTACAAAAAAAAAATTTGTCTATTATACTTAAATCACGACACGATAACCGTTTTTTGTTCAAATTAGTCATTCAAAACATTGGTTGAATCGAAAGATGATGACAACTAAGTACCTACCTATATAGTTCTATATCTATATAGTTTCATAATCAAGGTTGATTATGTATACTTATACTTATATTATGTGAATACATAATTCCTTTTTTAAATTATTCGAATCGGACCTTCCGTTTGGAAGTGACGATAAGTATAAAAATGCTTAGAGTAAAAAAAATGCTACCTAAGCCGTAGAAGTTTAAGTCTTTTTTATTATTAATATTATACATAGTATTTTGGATCTTTGCCAGCATCTTGCCATGCAGGAAAGATGAGGCCAAGGATGATGGATGAAGGATGATGGGAAGATGGAGCGAGCTCCATCCTCACTTTGAACTTTAAATGTAAAAAAAAATTCCTTAGCAGTGCGTATTATGAAAGAGTTTTTCGACAATATTAGTTATTTACACTTTGATATGTATTATCATATTAAACTAGCTGTTGCACGCGACTTCGTCCGCGTAACTTTATAAAATATAGCCCATGTTACTTGCTGATAATGTAGCTTTCTATAGGTGAAAGAATTTTTAAAATCGGTCTAGTAGTTTTTGAGTTTGTTCATTACAACCAAAAATACAAATCTTCTGTCTTTATATTATTAGTATAGATTAGTTTTTCCTTATAAAATTATATAATAGTGGCACACATTATTGTATTCTTCGTTATCAAATAAGACTAACAGCGGGTTCCTATAATCTACCATTCGTCACTGTTTACAAGTAACTACTCGTTTTCATTTTCCGACAACGGATTGTAACAAAGCGTTCCACAAGTTTTCTAATGGCCGGTTCCTATATCCCAACAACGAATCGTTTTTGCCTACAAACGGTACTTATAGCCACGAGTCGTAAGGGTGACGCGTTCCTATATTCATCTACTTGTAGAAAACTTATGGAACGCTTTGTTACAATCCGTTGTCGGAAAATGAAAACGAGTAGTTACTTGTAAACAGTGGCGAATGGTAGATTATAGGAACCCGCTGTAAAAGTAGATGAATATAGGAACGCGTCACCCTTACGACTCGTGGCTATAAGTACCGTTTGTAGGCAAAAACGATTCGTTGTTGGGATATAGGAACCGGCTCTAAGTAGATACTGATACAATTTTTGGTTGATGCACAATGTTTATCGAAATAGATGTTTTCTATAAAATATTAGATAAGTAAATCTATTTCATTGTTTATCAACATCACTTAATTTTATCAAAATAAGATATGTCTGGGTTTGAAGTGTTTTTCTCACAGGGCAAAGAATCGCGACTAGAGACGGCATGGTCAACGCTTTCCATAACAAATACAGCAAGCATATCAGTGGCGTTACCGTTTATTCAACACGAATGGTTAGAAAGAAAGAAAGAAGGAATTTTATTTACACAAAACAAAGACACAAATATAATACAAAAACCACAAGACAGAAATTAATTAAAAACAGGTAAAAGATGTGTGTGTCCTCGTGGCAGTGAAGGCTCAACATTATGCTGAATTAGCACCTGCAGCGCTCATTTTCAGCCAGCACCGTTTGGGACTTACACAAACATATTAAAATATATTTTATACAAACATAGATATTTAATAAATTACTTAGACATGATTTAGACATGTAAATAAATTAAACAAATAAAATACATAGATAAATAATATAAAAACTTATCCAATGTTTAGGTTTTGTGTTCCAAGACAATCGGACTCGTATTTTTTAAAAGCTAATAATTGCATTTAATTACTTACTTTTTGCTTGTTCACGTTTTGATGATTATTCCAAATTACAGCATAATGAGGCATTTCTATCTCTTTTTTGGTTAATGTTTACTCCAGAAGTTGCAAATAGAAACTGGCAGCCAAAAGTTGCGCTCAGCGCCATTGCGCGGCACGTATATAAATTATTATTGCCGTCTCTAGTAGCGCGCATCGCTGTGATTCTTTGGTCTGTGGGTTTTCCCATATATATAATATAATGTCAAATCATGATTGTCGCTTTTGGCAAAATGTTCTTCTTGAAGGTAGCCGTGTTCAGGTAAGCCAAACAAAAAAACTGAATTTAATTTTATATCTAGTATAATTAATTACTAAAATGTGCAGAACTTGTGACATTTTCCGCGTGTTACTGACTAAAAACCAAAAATGATTTCCATGAAAACAATCCTACTCCTAGCTATGATAAATAAATAAATAACACCTAAAAATAAATAAATAAACCTTCACACATTACATACATACATCATCTAGTTCCATATGATGTAGATTTAAAATAGGAATGTCAACAGTTAATTCTAAAATATTGAAATTGTTGGCGTTTGTTTTATTATTTTAACGAGTTGAATAAGTGCCGCGAATGTGTTTCGGTTTCGTCGAACCTGGTTACTATATATCATTATAGTAAGTTGAGACAACAAATTCTCCCAAATACCTATTACTGAGTTCCCACGCTCGTACAGTGCCCTCTTAACCACTAGACCAAAGGGCTCATAAAAATATTATTAACCTTTTTTATGTAAAGGTCATCAGACTGGCTAACGGCGCTCCACTTGGTCACCATACAAGCAACAGGTACTGCAAGTGCCATTAGATTAAGGATAAGCTATTAGGAAAGGATAGAAAACCACCTCAAAGGTCTAGTTAATGAAAATTTCTTTGTTACAGTACACTCGTGTGCATCTCATGGTGTGTGAACCTAAATTTCCCTGACGGGTTTAAATTCGGCACGGCGACATCTTCCTATCAAATAGAAGGGGCTTGGAATGTTAGTGGTAAGTAAAAAATATATTTTATTGACCCCATTGTAATTTTCTATGTTAATAGTTGAAGGAAATCAGAATCACGGCGTACCCGAAATTGGAGGTACGCCGGCCATCTCTGGGGAGAAGTTGCAGAGCCTGGCGACATTACTTCGAATTAGGGTCCTCAGTCAGAGCTGATCAGCTAAACAAAAGCTGCCATACGTTTTCTCACAATATTTTATTAACATTTCCAGCCGCTATACTTTGTGAGTTCGGTCGCAAATCTCCGATTCGCAACCAGCATCCCTTGTCAATGTAAATGTTTTGGCGATTTTTAGTCCACATAAAAATTTCAGTCATCACGATAAGGAATTTATAATCAAAAACCCCTTGAGATTTCGTGTGTGGTTATCTTGATTAAAGTCAAGATAATGTTACATAATTGTTTATCTGTTGTTTTTATGCAATTTTATCCACTTGAAACTGCTTAAGAGAGCGAATTCTTAAATCGACAAGCGATAATTATGTTAAATGTTTTTGTGAAAATTACATGTTTTTGTTCATAATGTTACTTGTTCATACATTGAATGTATATTTATTATTTAAACGATTTTTGTTACTTAATAAAAATATTACCTAATTGAAAAGAGCAATAAATGGTAGGTTGTACGAAATTAACAAAATCAAAATATTTCAAAATTCAAAATTGTTTTCAAGTAATTAAATTACTATTTCAACTATCTTATGTTAATATTACTTGAAATAGCAAACCAATTAAAGAATATTTTAATGTGCTTAAATAAAAATAAAAATTATTTAGTTTACCTTTAATTTAATCTTTATTACATAAAAGATAGGTCCTACTTTAAGATATTGAAGATTTTCTAATTGACCCTTTTTCTTTGCGGTCCAGTGTATTATTTCGATGGACCCCACTCCGCCTAATCTATGGTAGAAAAAGCGTTTCTAACCGCTTTGGTAGGTTGATTTAATGAACTTGCGAACACTTGCGAAACACGAGGCGCGGGTGGGGGTTTCATCCCTTCGTGGTTGAAGTTCCTCGGTCACGCACAAAGCGTTACATTTCCACCTTCCTAATCCGAACTGCTAAGAAGTGGAACTCATTGCCTGGGTCTGTGTTTCCCCAAAATTATAATCTCGGGGTCTTCAAACGTAGGGTGAATGGGCATCTACTAGGTAAGCGTGGTCCATCTTCGGCCGCATCTGCACCTAACATCAAGTGAGATCGCGGCCAAGCTCTGCCTTGACTTATATAAAAAAAAAGACTATAAATTAATTATAGTTCTTTAATTATAATATATTCTTTTTTCTTTAATTATTTTATTATAATTTATATAATAAATACTTGTAAAGTTTTATACTGAAGGTACTTACTTGTAATTTCGAAACTGTGCTCTGCCACCCTTACGTATTTAAATATTTGCATTTTCAATGGGCCACTATAAAGTAGATATTTGCTTGTTAATAATATGCAGACAAAGGTGAGAGTATATGGGACCGCTTCACGCATACCAAACCACACCACATAGCAGATGGCACGAACGGAGACGAGGCGTGCGATTCTTACCACAACTGGAAGAGAGATGTTGAAATGCTGACTGAGCTTGGAGTACACTTTTACAGGTGAGTAAAAATACATCATATTTTCAATGGTTTCGTGACAATAAAATAATGCAAATGCAACGGAAACGGATGGTGGCCGGGATTTAAACGCGCGCTAATTTATTTGAAATGAAATGAGCACGTGCGGACGTCACAGCAGTGTTGCAAAAATGAAATATTAAAAATCAATAATGGTAGGGGAGCCCAAGAGGGGATTTTTGGATTTACTCGAGCGCGTCAGATATTGCCAATGTATATTCTCCACGTGTCTCCGATAACGGATATGTATTAATCTGCCGGTTTGGTTGATGGGGTTGGTGGGGGTGGAGGTAAAATTTTAAATACAACTCGAGCGCGTCAGATTTTCAGAGGGGATGTTAAATGAACCTAAACTAAGCTCCCATTTAAAATTCATACGATTCGGATGTAACGCAAGCTCGTGGCAGCTTTTTGAAAATGCAAAAATGATTTTTGGCGATTGCCATTTTGTAATACTCGAGCGCGTCAGATTTTCATACAGACGGTTCAGCCTGAACTCCTGATTGTGCTGATTCTTAATCTGACGATTATAAGGAGGATTTTTTTAAATACAGCGCCTACAAAATTTTGACCGCCTGTAGACGCTCCACCCACCGCTGAAATGAAAAACTTCATATATCCTTTTCGTCTTCCTACAATCTAATCTCAAAAATCCAATAGGTCCCAACGACGTTCGAGTGACTCCACATTTAGCATCGTGGGCTCCCCTACCATAAAGTTGCCAGCAAAAAATCGGATGAATTTTATTCGAAATAAAGGGTTGTTTTAAATTCTACTATTAGTTCTACGATGGAACTATTTGGACAAAAAAAAACCAAGTAGTTCTACTGCACAGTATGACAGAACGAGTAGGTACCTAAGGGATGAGGAAAGGATAAGGGAAGCTATTACACGATGGCTTTTGTAACGGAATGATTACGCCGCTAGACGGCATAAAAGAATTTAAAATTATTATACTATTAACATAAAAGTAATAGTATAAAAGTGACAAGAACGAATTTAAACACACTTATCTACAAGATTTAGAGAGCGTAGAAGTACTCGCCAACTTTCTTGTTTTGAATACTTTTGTACTTACTCCTACATACGGTTCATCCTATCCAATTTACGATGACCCTACTAAAATAAACATATCTACTAGAGCCAACTTTGAAAAAATCATTTCCAAAATTGGGCGTACTGGGATTCAAACCCGGGAATATAGAACGTTAAAGCGAGTACTTAAACCACTCGACCAAAGGGCTTATTGTCAAATGGTAAATCTGTATAATAATGATTTCATGATTTTTCTCGTGCACCAGATTCTCAATCAGCTGGCCAAGAGTTCTTCCAAATGGTTTCTCGAATTACATCAGTGAAGATGGCGTCAAATATTACAACGATCTTATAGACGAACTTATCGCTAACGATATTGAGCCTATGATCACCATATACCACTGGGACTTGCCCCAGAAGTTGCAGGAGTTTGGTAAGTTATCTAATAAAATATTAAATTGTTTAAATTAATATAAGATTTGTTATTATTAAATACGATTTAAAGTTAATTTAAATTTAAAAGTTTTGACGACACGTTTGGTCTAGTGGCTAGTCACCACAGCTGTTAACCAAGCGGTCGCGGGTTCAAATCCCGCTAGGGGCCAATGTTTATGTGTTAACATTTACCTTTGTACCTGAGTCATGGATGTTTTGTTTTTATAATAAGTATGTATTCACAAAAAAAAGTAATGTATGTAGTATCCATAATACAAGTATTAACTTTGGAACTAGATGGTGCTGTGTGGAATGTGTGAATATATTATTATTATTTACATATATTTATTTCTTTTCTTAATCTTAAATTTTTTTACAATATAAATTATATCTTCTTCTTCTTCTTCTTCTTCCAGTGCCATCTCCTATCGGAGGTTGGCTATCATTATGGCTACCCTAACCCTTGAGGCGGCGGCTCGAAATAGCGATCTGGTACTTTGGCCATACCATTCGCGGAGATTCTTGAGCCAAGAAGTACGTCGTCTGCCTGGCTTGCGTCTACCTTGTATTTTCCCCTGCATGATCAGCTACAGGAGATTATACTTCTCGCCGCGCATGATATGTCCAAAGTATTCCAGTTTCCTGACTTTTATAGTTTTCAATAAAAGCCAGGAAATAAATTATATAAAAATAATAAATATTATAAAAATAACTTAAAACTAGTTGTCCGCAGGTAGCGGGGCAAGGCCCAAGCTATCGACAATTCGTGCCGTACCGAAAGTACCGCCTTCTGTATCTGAATTATTATTATTATTATATTGTTAAAAACTTCTTTTTCAGGTGGATGGACAAACCCGTTGATATCAGATTGGTTCGCTGACTACGCGAGAGTAGTTTATGGGCTTTACGGCGATCGTGTCAAGACTTGGATCACTATTAACGAACCGAATGTGGTTTGCGACTTTACTTACAACACCGGCACAATAGCTCCAGGGATTTACGATCCGGGAGTAGCCAATTTGCTGTGCAACAAGCACATTGTGATAGCTCATGCGAAAGCATATAGAATTTACGATGAAGAGTTTAGATCTAAATACAACGGTGAGGAAATACAATATTTATTTATTGCAATAGGGCTCTAGCGCTACACTATAACAAAAGCTAATTAGAACCGCCACTGCAAGTCATATAGAACGTCTTGATTTAATTAATTTATTTATTATTTTCAGACAAATTAGTCCATAGATTAAAAAAACATAAATAAAAATTAAAAACATACATAAAAAATTAACATAAATTAAACTATACTAGAATTAAACTATACTAGTAGTAACCTAGTAACTATACTAAACTTAACTATTTATAATAGTTAAGTTGATACAGATGCTACTTTTTTTATTTAACAATTTATACATTATGCAAAAAACAAAAAATTGGTTTTTTTGATGAAAAAAAAAGATAGGGAATTTCATCCTCTATAAGAAAGGCCCTTACGATTTTCAACGTAAAACTCACCGTTTACGAGATATTATCAAAAAGGCGTTTTTCAAGATGGCGGCTAACGCGGGCGGTTTCAGTCGACACAAATTTGGTTTTATACTTAGGGGACACTCTCTGACACAATCCAATCGAAAAATCAATTATCAGGATTTCTTGTTTTGCGAATATCTAAAAATCTTGGACTAGAACTCTCGCTACGCACTCGTTAGTAAACTCATTATAAACTCATGGTAAAGGTACCTAGGTACAGGATGTTGCCTTCTCTATGTCACAATTTACCTCTGAACGTACCAATTTAAACCCCTCTAATAATTATTATATATATTAACTCATGACCATAATATGTATTCACACTAATATGCGTCAAGAGTTAATTAACATACTATATTTACATGATTAGTCCATTTTCTTTCTATTGTCTCAATTTTCATATTTGAAATAACCCTCAAACTGTACAAATATTTAATATCCGAATATTAGTTATTATTATAATATGTAATTACAAATAAAATTCTTACATATTGCGTTCTTCAATTTATTTAAACGAACTCCGTTGCTATGAAGAAATAAATTATTTATTCCTTAATTTAATTTAAGAAGTAATTTTTTTATTTATTTCTTTTCTTGGTTTATTTTAAAGAAAACAACTTAATGATTTAAAAATAAACATTACTTATATAAGTAGAGGAATTTGTCGTATATATACATACGGCTCTGGCGAAATGGACACGAAAATAATTGTCGGATAAATCCGACTCTGGCGGCTAAAGGGTTAAATCGATTTTGAAATTTTCAGGTCGATTGTCGATTGCAAATCAGATCTTCTGGTACGAACCAGCAACAGAAGCAGAAGTAGAAGTGACGGAACTGGCCAGACATTTAATTGTAGGTATATCACATAATTTTTTTTGTTATAAGTGCCTTTATACACTTTGATATATCTATATCTAATATATAAAATTCTCGTGTCGCGGTGTTTGTTGCCAAACTCCTCCGAAACGTCTGGACCGATTTTGATGAAATTTTGTGTGCTTATCGGGTAGGTCTGAAAATCGGCCAACACCTATTTTTCATTTTAAAATAAATGTTAAGGGTGGTCCATCCCAAATTTTTTTTTCGCAAAACAACGTTTGCGGGGTCAGCTAATATTTTATAAAGTTACGCCGACGAAGTCGCGTGCAACAGCTAGTATTTAATAAAACGCAATTGTCGTGACATTACCAACAGACACTTCAATTTTTTTATATCTATGGATCAACAGGCGTTCAGACTTTAATAGACTCAAGACTTCTGAGACTAGACTGGTCATTTTGGAACAATGGACATTCTGAACCTGTGCCTTTTCCATTTTTACAGGCAGACTTGTATTCGTATCCAATTTACTCGGAAGAAGGAGGCTGGTCGTCGGTAGTTGAGGAACTAATAGCTGAAAACAGCAGAAGAGAAGGCTATTCAAGATCTAGGTTACCAGAATTCACTCCGGAGGAAAAAGAATTGTGTAAAGGTAATACCAGAATTTCTTTTTCTTACATGTTTTGCATTCTTATGTGCCTTTTACTAAAGCTAATTCTGTAGTACGATAATTATGGTAAATAAAATAAATAAATATCTTCACACATCCCTACACAACACCATCTAGTTCCACACTAAGCAACTAATGCTTGTACACGTATTATGGATACCAGACAGTTGATATACTAAATGGATTACTTTTTTTGTAAAAACATACATATTCTAAATACAAAACATCCATTACTCGGATACAAAGGTAAAATCTTAACACATAAACATTCGAACCCGCGACCGTTTGGTTAACAGCTAGGGTTACTAGCCACTAGACCAAACGTGTCGTCAAAAACGTTTGAATAGAACAATTTCGCCTCCCTCCAATTGGCTCCCACGTCTAGGATCCCATGGGATAAAAAAGATATTTTTTTTGGATTCTGGCTCCTATTGTCATTCGATAGGATTCAATGACTCATTATCTTGTTACTTTCAATCCCATTGTGATTCGATAGGATTCAAAGATAATCACTTTATTACCGTGGATCCCATAAGATTTTTTAATCAATAAAATTAAAACATATTTTTAAAATAACATTAATACCTTTATTATAATAATATTGAACAATAATATCTAGCATTTAAAGTGGAATCTGACGAATGTGTACTAAATCTTATGCATAACGATAACCAAAATAAAAAAAAAAGTTATTTTTCAAATTATTCAACTATCTACTACAATGGGTTTGTTTTATCGTTCATTTCCATTCAATTCTTACTTGATAGATATATTGCCTCCCTCCACTTGGCTCCCACGTCTTAAAAAGGCACCTGTGCAGTTATGAAAAGGCAGTTATTACTTGCAGCACCTGTGGCGTTACTTGTGCTTACAGGCGACGGTAGCCACCTACCAACAAGTGGACCTTAATATAAAAAAAAGGAAAAATTTACATCCATGTAACTCAAAATCTAGCTTTGGAAGTAGATCAGTATTTCCGCAGTGATAACAAGAGCAAATTTTACGAAATGGAGACTTAATATATCTTTATGTTATCATTAAAATGAAATGGGATTCAAGGGCTGTAAATAATTATCCTACGATCCTTTGGGAGCCAAGAGAAATAAAAAATTACTTTAGGATCCCATGGGAGCCAGAATCCAAAAAAAATATCTTTGGATCCCATGGGATCCTAGACGTGGGAGCCAAGTGGAGGGAGGCACAATTTCTCACTGTAAGTACCTCTTCAGGCACTTACGACTTCTACACGCTTAACCATATAGGCTCTAGCGAACAAGAAAATAATTGTCGGATATATCCGACTCTGGCGGCTTAACATGTCTCACTGTAGGTACCTACCTCTTACTCAGGCACATACGACTTCTACGCGCTGAACCACTACACCACGAGGCTCGTGCGTTACGCCGAAGAGGGTGAGGAGATCGGAGCCTGGTTCTTATGGGGCTCCAAAGAACTGAATATAATTCTCGAAACAGTTGGGGATACCAGTGCATCATCTATTTTAACGGTAAGTTTTTAGTAGTGATTGTAGGGCAGGCACACTGCGTTCTGCAATCATTTGGGCTCGACGGTGAATAAGGGCTCTTAGTTTCAATTTACCTATTCCTTTCTTAGGAAAAATTAAATTATCTGACGAAACCGAAATCTGACGAATACTAAATCTTACTTATCTTGAGCTATCCCTATCTCCTTCGTTCTTACTTGAATGAGTTAAAATGTATTATATATTTATTGACTTGTTGTATTAAATGTACTGATTTATCAAATGTGTCTGCGCAGTCGTATCCGGAAGGCATTCGTAGTACTCTGGCGTGGCTCAAGAGAGAATATGGCGACCTTGAATACGTGATTACTGAAAACGGTTTCTCAAACTTCGGTACCGACTTGGAAGACTATGGAAGAATACAGTTTTATAAGGATTATTTAGAACAGGTAATATCTACACCTACAGTACATCAAACATCAAGTCCAATAGTAATAAGTACTTACTAGTTATTTATGGCAATGAACACTTAATTGAGTAAACTTTTAATTATAATTACTTTTTTAGAAGTTGCTTGGGGTTATGAGCATAATATTACATTCGCAAAATAATAGAAGTACAATTCAGCACGATATGTTACTTGAGTTTACTTTTTAGCCATATTAAAAGTAATAAAGTAGCCATAGATGAATGATTGGTCTCCCTGCGCTCGACTAGATACCGCCGTTCTACTTGTAAAATGCGGCATAAAATAGTACGCCCTATTCGGCGTACCCGAGCCAGTCACACTGCAAACTGTCTGTGATGTGTACGTGGCGAATGTTTTATTAAATTTTGAGCATAATAAAATGCCAGTTTGCTTAGTGAAACTGTGTAAAAATATAATAAAACTGTGTAAAAAGTGACGATGTTTACACTCACTACAATAAAAAGCTGCCGCATTTATGGAGCTATCGTTTTTGTATAGTACTCTATCTAGTCGAGCGTAGCGAGACCAATGCAATAATTATTGAAAGTAGCATAAATCAAAACATAAAAAAGAATACTCGAAATTGTCTGCTTAGTAAATACGACAAAAACATCAGGAATACGTAGGCACTTAAAGACAAATATTTAAACAGCCGTCTGAAATGAGTGTACTAAACTATGTTTTTTCACAGATATTGTTATCGATTTACGAAGACGGCGTAAACATTACTGGATACACAGCTTGGTCGCTCATGGACAATTACGAGTGGTGGGATGGATTGTCGTAAGTTTTGTTTTCTTTACATTTTTTTATTAATAAGTAAAGTAAAGGGTTTGCTCATAATAATGGTCAACATCTAGACGTGCCGACGATGGAATGGAAAATGCCTATTCAGTCGAATTTTAAAAAGATTTGGGATGCACTCCACTCGCGGTGGAAACCGGGCTTAACGAGTGCGTTAAGCCGGGTTTCCACCGCGAGCGAAGAGCACTCCGTTTAACTGGCACGACTCTTTTTGTTTGCCTATTTGTTGGTAGAAATGCGTGCATCACTATGCACCCACTCGGGGGGAGTGGGGGGCACTATGCACTCTGTTCGCGGTGGATACCGGGCTTACTGAGAGTGTTAAGCCGGATTTCCACCGCGAGCGGAGAGTACTCCGTTTAACTGGCACGACTCTTTTTGTTTGCCTATTTGTTGGTAGAAATGCGTGCATCACTATGCACCCACTCGGGGGGAGTGGGGGGCACTATGCACTCTGTTCGCGGTGGAAACCGGGCTTACTGAGAGTGTTAAGCCGGATTTCCACCGCGAGCGGAGAGTACTCCGTTTAACTGGCACGACTCTTTTTGTTTGCCTATTTATTGGTGGAAACACAAGTCGTGCGAGTTAAACGAAGTCCGCTCCGCTCGCGGTGAAAACCGGGCTTAATGCTGGTGCGGGAAAGCTCTAACAAAGTTATATAAATGATCGTTGATAGGCTAGAAGCTAGATAAACATTATTTGAACTGTTTTTTTCTTTCAGTACGAAATTCGGCATGTACCAAGTGGACTTCGATTCTCCAGAGAAGACCAGAACTGCTCGCAAATCAGTACAATACTACGCCAACATTATTAAAAGCCACTCTCTAGATGTTCCTATTGAATAATTAAGTTAGAAAAGACACTAATTTAAGACATTAGTGCTGTTCACCCCTTCGGGCGTGTACGTAACCGAAGTTTCGTAACCAGTACATTTTCTTCTTCGTACGAAACTAAGTTACGATAGTATTTTAAACATTGATCACTAAGCGAATTTAATGGTTTTTTACCTATATTAGTGGCTCGTGGCTCTCGGAGCCTATAAGCGAAACCTTAAACAAGCCCTCGAAAATATATTTGTGTGGTCTTCTTTTTTGTAGCGGTCTTTTTGTATTTTGTATGTTATATGTTATTTATTAATTGGTTTATTTATTTGTTTAAAACTCTTTCTTTTTTTTTAATTTGCTTGCCTTTTGTATGTTTTCTCCCAGCTCCGATTTTCTGTATTATAATTATGTTTTAGTAATTTAGTGGAAACTTGGCTTATTTATGTTGTTCTTGTATGTATGTGTATAATGTGTATCGACATATTGTATGTTTATGTTTCCCTAAATAAAATAAAATAAAATAAAAGGTTTATTTTTCACATAATTTAATCATTTACATATGTATTGCAAATAAATAAAAAAACTTTAATTTACATAACAACTTCATTTATTTCATTAATTATTTAACTGCTTTTCCAACTTGATGAGCGCTGCATTTTTCCCTTTCCTTTTTTCCTTCTTTAATTCTCCCGAATTTATGGCATTTTTCATTACCTTAAAAATAATAGATATATTATTTTAAAATTAACACCTCTATTTTATTTATTTATTCATTTATTTAAGGAGAAAAACAACTTAAAAATAAAAAAAAAACCTAAAAAATATAATCCTAACACACAATATAATACAACACAGTCCTAACACTTCTCTGAAAAAAAAAATACCTTTAAAAAAAAATAAACTATAGTTAAAAAATATAAGTTATAGTTATACCTGCAAGGCGTTTTCCTCGGGAGCATCGAGGGCAGTCGCATCATTTAAGGTAGGGTATTTGTAGGAGAACCCTTTTGGAAAGAGAGGCTTCGAAATCATAGACTCGAGTTGACGCCGCTTCGCTTTCAACGCCTTGTCTATGGTCGGGTCGACCTTTTTCATCGGACTGTGGTGTTGATTAAGAAAAAAATATTGCAATGTTTGCGGTAATGGTAATAATTATGTATTAGGGCCACTTTCACCGTCTGTCAAGTAGGCTAACCGTCATTTAAAGTCACCTGTCACCGGGAATAATTAGTAAGCTGATATACCTTTGTTTGTACTTACGGTAAAAGTCCCAAACATTAAAAAGAAAATAATAATAAAAAATCGCCTATGCATTAAACTGAGTGTATAATTTAATAAAACATTATTTAAAAGTGTATAATTTATTTCTAAAAGTAACTAATAACACTTTACTTGTAGTTGGTAAAAGAGGCCCTTAGTAATATTAGTAATCGTAGACAAATTTCTAAATTTCTAATCTGTCAAACTTATGAAAAGAAAAGTATTTTAAATAAAATTTAGTATGTTAAAAAAATATATTCTCTCAAACGGGTTGTTGGCTAGAAAAATCCTGGCCAAGCTATGATCTATTAACCCTTCAGCCGCCAGAGTCGGATTTATCCGACAATTATTTTCGTGTCTATTTCGCCAGCGCCGGATATGTACGACAAATTCCTCTACTTTTATAATGTTTATTTTTAATTATTGAGTTGCTTTCTGTTAAAAAAAAAAAATGAGTCAGGCGCTAGGGGCACGACAACTCCTACAAAACCAAGCGGTTAAAGTTTAACGTTAAGCGCATAGATAAATGATTGGTCTCCCTGCGCTCGACTAGATACCGCCGTTGTACTTGTAAAATGCGGCAAAAAATACTACGCCGAATTCGGCGTACCCGAGCCAGTCACGCTGAAAACTGTGATGAGTACGTGCCGAATGCTTTATTAAATTTTGAGCATAATAAAATGCCAGTTTGCGTATGTAGTGAAACTGTGTAAAAAGTGATAAAAGTGACGATGTTTTACACACACTACAATAAAAAGTTGCCGCATTCACGGAGCTATCGCTTTTGTATAGCGCTCTATCTAGTCGAGCGCAGCAAGACCAATCAATTATCTTTGGTTAAGCGGTTGAAGAGTTAATGATATCTACGTCCTATTCGGATCTTCTGACTGTAGGACACTAGACCCTTTATAGGATCTTAATGTGGAAACTAAATTTTGCTATCAACGCACAATAACCCTGTTCAATGAAAAAAGGATACACGACGTCATCGTCTATGATGATGTCCATGTCCCTGGCGACCTTCTCCCTCCACCCCGCCTCCTGGTTGGACCTCCTCTTCCTCAGCTCTAGGGAGTCCACCTCTCGCGCCAGGGTCACCAGCTCCCGCATCGGATTGAGGAGGTGGCCAGGCACCGGGAACGGTGGAAGCACAGAGGCTGTCCAAATATTATATAAATATAATATTTATTTTGCGACGACGCGGTCTAGTGGTTGGCAACCCTAGCTGTTAACCAAACGGTCGCCGTTTCGAAACCCGCTAGGGGCATATGTTTGTGTTTTAACATTTACCTTTGTAACTGAACAGTCAGTTGCACAAAGCTTCTTTAAAATTGGCATTAACTAACGAGTCCTTATCCCTAATGGTTACATTAACTTTAAAGACGTTTCACAAAACGATTGACGACTCCTTTAAAGGCGCTAATGTCGCTTTGTGCAACGCTTTTTCTTTTAAAGATAAAGTTAAGGTCTTGTTTGACACTTCTTTAGTTAAATTTTAATGGAGCATTAAAGTTGACGCAAATGTCGCTTTGTGCAATGCTTTTTCTCTTAAAGATAAAGTTAAGGTCTTGTTTGACACTTCTTTAGTTAAATTTTAATGGAGCATTAAAGTTGACGCAAATGTCGCTTTGTGCAATGCTTTTTCTCTTAAAGATAAAGTTAAGGTCTTGTTTAACACTTCTTTAGTTAAATTTTAATGGAGCATTAAAGTTGACGCAAATGTCGCTAGGTGCAATGCTTTTTCTCTTAAAGATAAAGTTAAGGTCTTGTTTGACACTTCTTTAGTTAAATTTTAATGGAGCATTAAAGTTGTCGTTAATGTAGCTTTGTGCAACACTTTAATGATTCCTTAGGTTTTAAAGGCGACTTTATAATTTAAAGAACGTTTCTGCAATTGGCTGTATATAAGTCATGAATGTTTGTATTTATAATATGTATATATTAACAAAAAAAAAATGCAGTATATCAACTTTCTGGTATCCATAATACAGGCATTAGTTGCTTAGTGTGGAACTAGATGGTGCTGTTTGGTGATGTGTAAATATGTTTATTATTAATGTTACCTTTATTTAAGGTTCGACAGAGCTTCGAGTACAAGAACGCCTCGGCCGGTTCCATCATTAGTATTGTCAGTCCTTCCTTGTTGGCGCGAGCAGTGCGACCACTCCTATGCACGTAGTTCTACAAATAAATCGGAGCAAACTTGTATTAATATCGAAGTACTACGACTATGGATTTTGCGTCACAAATGCCAAAGCGGCACATAAAAAGTACGCCAGGGCCCTGATTCTGTATGACAATTATGATTTCACGCTTTTGTCTTACCTTGTCAAAACCCGTCAATGTCTCGTTATGACATTTATATAAAATATATGTAAGAGAATAACTTTTTTAGCAGATATCGTAACCATTTGAGGAATTGACATGGTTTTGAAGTAAGAAATCGCTAAGTGGCGTTAGTGAATTAGGCCCCTGAAACGGAATCATGGCGGAGTGTTGGCTTCGCGCGTCGATGGTGAAAGGTAGTTACGACCAAGTTCTACTTTTAAAAATTTCTATTAGTTCTTATCACTTCCGAGGGCGGCGGCGTTTCAAAGCGGTTCACGTAATTATCTGTCACTTGTGTGGGAGAGCCTGTCCAGTGGTATCGCAGGTCAGTGATTAGTTAGCAACGTTGTTATGTTAAGGCTCACCTCGGCGGTCCTTGGCACCTGATAGTGTATCACGTGGTCCACGTCCGGAATGTCCAAGCCCCGCGCGGCCACGTCGGTGGCGACCAGCACGCCGTGACCGTCGTCGCGAAACCTTAAGCGGACGATTTATTTATTTATTATATTATACAACATTATAATTGCATGGCTATTTGACAAGATTTAAAATATACTACAAATTGTTGTTATCCTATCGGAAAATAGCGTAAAAAAACCATATAGTCACTTTATTTTAAGCTAAATTATGTATGTTTTTTGCAAATTATAAAAATGAAAAAAAAAAATGTCATAATTTTTGAAATTTTATCTGCCTAAACCGAAACGCCCTGTGATTGGTTGCAACTCTGATGACGTCAGATTCTAGTAAATATTGCTTTTTAGGTTATTGGAGGTTATTGAGTTGTTTACTAGCGTGTGACGTCACACGTATCAAAAGCCGCGTATCCATTTGAGCAGCCTCAACTTGAGGCAAACAGCCTCAAGACGAGGCTGCTCGGCCTGAGGCATAGGCCCGAGGCTCGTTGCGGATCATGACGTTGCGGATCATGCCGTTGCGGACCATGCCGGATTGGCGACACACCTCAGCTTGATCCGGCATGGATATAATAGCTCCATATATTTTTTTTAAACAAAAATCTAAAAAATCGAAATAACTTTCTTGGCAACAAGTTTAGATTATTATTATTTTGTATAGAGAAGGAAATCAAAAATTACACACCTTTCTAGATTTTTCAGTCTTTGCCTCTGAGGCATACTCGCGTGTAAGGGCAGCGGGCGACACTTGAGAATTGTTAGCAATTGAGATAGTCTAGAAAAAAAAAAACAATTTATTAAATACAACAAACCCTAAAAAACCTCAAATACCGTTTAAATAATTAATTAAATCTCACCTCTTAACACACCCAATGGAGTTGCAAAAGACTATAGTCCTGCCCGGATGTCTTTTCAGTATATAGTAGAGGTACGAATCCTTGTGATCGAACGAACAGGCTATACTGCATTCTGTTAAAGATTCCGCTGTACCTGTGTAAAAAATAAAAAATAAAAAGTCAAGTCTTAGGACAACCTATTGACGAAGTACGTGCTGATTCGGATAGATGGCGCTTATTTCATACAATCAAACGTCACTGAGCGTGTCGCTCAAAGAGCGTGACGGCCGACTTCAGTCAACGTTTTCCCCCACGCTAGAGTGCCCAAACTAAAAGCCATACTAAAAGTGCTCAAAGCGCCTAAAAAGAAGTTTTCACTTCAAAAATGCAATAAGTGTTTTCCCCCATTCTAAAGCCCAAACTAAAAGCAATACTAAAAGTGCCCAAAGCGCCTAAAAAGAAGCTTTAACTTTAAAAATTCAATAAGAAAACAATTATTGTCTTACTAATTTTATACTGTCTCGTTTCAGATGATGTTGTTCTCTAAGATATCCCGTCACAGAAGTAGTTTAGAGTTTTTTTTAATGTCAATGTCCTCAGATAGGTCCTATTGACGGTACCTATTCCTGAATGTCCTAGATGACCCTGCCGGGATTCGAACCCGGGACTTCTGAGACAGAACGTTAAAGAGCACCTTAACTACTCGGGTAGTCAAAATTTATTTTTACTTCAATTTTTTTCAATATGAATTTTTGAATTAAAAATCTATATTTTTGAAAAAATAATTACATTACATAACCTTACTCTTACCTAGATTTTGTGCTGTAATGTCGACGACTTTCGGATCAGTCATGCCGACCAAATCTACGAGCCGCTTTATCTTCTGTTGTGCGGTCATCTTTTCTACTTTTCTGTTTATTATTTTGCCCCTTTTTGTAACCTGAAATCGACATTTAAGCATACCATTCATCATCATCATCCATTTTTCATTAAAAAAAAATTGGCCTATAATCAGTGTCGAACTACGACCTTTATTATTCTGTCCATTTTGTTGGTGAAATATATCTTTAGGTATAACAATTCGCTGCTTATAAACTAAAGGGCCATAAACCAAAAAAATCCAAAAATGTTTTTATTGCAAAAATACAATCACAATCGTTCATATTATATGTTGCAAAAAAACTTATAGTTGTTTTATTCCATATTTAGTATATTTTGATCATTTTTTATATATTCAAAATCAACTTATATGCTTATATCTCTTCTAGTATTCAGTTTATTATAAAAGTACTTAAAACATTAAATGATACTTAAAAAGACGCTTCTAACTATGTCTATGTATAATATGCATATATTTGATATATATTTAATAAAAAAAAAACATAGACAGAAATATATTTTTTTCGATTAGGTCTCCTGTAAAAAGTATAATTTTGATTTGTGGCCCTTTAGTTTATAAACAGCGTATTTGTGTAAAATAAATTTAATATGTAGCAATTTAGACAGAAGCCCCGCCTTAAGAAGATCTTAAGGTGTACTTCTAAACTTGGCGACTCTATTTTTGCGTCGGGCGTCGGGCGTTAAAACGGTCAATATTTTTAGTCGTCATTATTAGCCCACCTTTTTCCCTTTCATGTGCGTGGGTAGATCGTGAACCATGGTCAGTGTGGCTGAAAAGACGAAGTTCTGTCTGGAACTCCTTCGGTCCTCGTCTGCGTTGAGACGCTCCAATATCGGCTGCAACTCTTCAAAATGGTTCCTCTCTATCATGCGATCCGTCTCGTCTATCGCCAGGAATCTGTACGTGATGTTGAAAATCGATAACCAACCTTTACATCATCACTAACTACATATTATAAAACAAAGTCCTCAGCCGCGTCTGTCTGTCTGTCAGTCTCAGACTCAATAACTCAAAAACTACTGCACCTATTTTCGTGCTGTTCACCAATGGATAGAGTGGTTCTCGGGGGAGGTTTTAGTATATAATTTACAAGTGTAATAAGCGGGCGAAGTAGCGGGCAGCAGCTAGTAATACATGTTATAATAGTTCCGCCATAGTGGTGGCCAAGGTTTGGTCAAATTATTATTATTGTATTATTATTGTATTATTGTAGTATTGCACACCAAATGTGGTAATATATGGTGGGACATTGATTTACCTATTGACATCTGGTTTTACACCCATGTATGCAAATAAATGATTTGATTTGATTTGAAATGTTGGCAATGCCACGCCAACACCCAGTCTCACTCCGCCGCAAAAGATTTTTAAAATCAAAAAAGCCATAGATGAATGATTGGTCTCGCTGCGCTCGACTAGATACCGCCGTCGTACTTGTAAAATACGACATAAAATAGTTCGCCGAATTAGGCGTACCCGAGCCAGTCACACTGCAAACTGTCTGTTATGTGTATGTGCCGAATGTTTTATTAAATTTTATGCATAATAAAATACTAGTTTGCGTAGTGAAACTGTGTAAAAATATAATAAAACTATGTAAAAAGTGACGATTTTTTACACACACTATAATAAAAAGTTGCCACATTTTCGGAGCTACAGCTTTTGTATAGCGCTCTATCTAGTCGAGCGCAGCGAGACCAATCAATTATCTTTGCAAAAAAAGCATTATTAAATGTTACCCTTACTAATATTATAAATGTGAATGTGAGTTTGTTTGTTTGTTACGCTTTCACTATTAAACTACTGAACCGATCACCGTAAAATTTTGCATACACTATCTGGGAAACCAGAAAGGACATAGGGCACCTTTCATCTAGAAAGCGGACGAAGTCGCGGGCACTAGCTAGTTTCAATTAAAAAAAAAATAGAGTTACTTACTTCACAGAATCCAATTGTTGCAAATGCGATTGTCCCTGGTTTATTAATTCCCACAATCTGCCCGGAGTGGCCACAACTATCTCGGGTCCGGATCGAAGAACCCTCTCCTGTTTCACTGCTGCCATCCCACCCACTATTGTCGCTACTTTAATACCTGAAATGTTTCATTATTAACAAGCTGTGCCCGCAACTTTCAGCCAGTTGCAGAAACATTCTTTAAATTATAAAGTCGCCTTTAAAACCCAAGGAATCATTAAAGTGTTGCACAAAGCTACATTAACGTCAACTTTAATGCTCCAATAAAATTTTACTAAAGAAGTGTCAAATAAGACCTTATCTTTATCTTTAAGAGAAAAAGCGTTGCACAAAGCGACATTAGCACCGATCATCATGAAATTGTGCATACACGTTGTCAGGAATGCAGAAAAGTATATAGGTTACTTTTCGTCCAGAAAAAAAGTACTGTTACTGTGTGATCGTCTAACTGAAAATATAAAGAATTGGGCGCTACTGTCGCGTGGCGGCGCCACCGTTGTCACAGCGATAACGATATCGGGCGTTATCAATACTAATAATAAATCTGTAAGTGTAGGTATTGTATGTATGTATGTATGACTGTATGTATGTATGTATGTTCCTCCATAACTCTTAAACGAATCAACTCATTTTCATGAAACTTGGTAGATAAAAATTTAAACGTACGAGACACAGGATAGACTACTTTTTTCTTTTTCAACACGGACGTAGTCGCGGGCACCAGCTAATCATTAGCAAATACCTGTATATTTGGCGACAGCAATCAAATGCCTGCTGATTTGTATGGCCAATTCCCTCGTCGGAGTCAAGATGAGGGCGTACAGTAGTTTGCCAGTCTTGGTGATCACATGACCGGGTATTTCTATGTCGTCTATCACTTTCACACATCCTATGCCTGAAAGGGCCAAAACCACTCATTATAATGTGGTTCTCATCGGTGTCTGTGCGTTCGTCCGTCCGAGCCTAATCTACACTAGTATTATGAAAGGTAAAGATTTGATTTTTTTTTATGTTTGTTATGAATAAACTCTAAAGTAAAGGATTTTATTAGTAACATATGCTATGTTTTATTTTAAAAAAAATAAAGAGGGATCTTTTTTATTAATGAGAATTTTTTAAAGCTCAATGTACATAATATAATAATATTACAATAAGTTTACAAACTACACACTGATCTATATATATATATATATATATATATATACTTAATAAACTTGAAATAATTTAAAGTTAATTAAGTATGAAATAGGGATTTTATCAAACAAACCTAAGTAATTAACTCATAATTATGTAAAACATTGGTAAAAAATTTCTTTGATAAACTTTGACTATGTAGTCAATAATTAATTTTAGTAAATTAATTAATATAGTAATTATTATAGTAAATTAATACAATACTAAATTAAAGTATATTAAATTAACTAATATTTGATTATTGAAAATCTACAATACCTTCTTCATTATCCAATTCATTTTGACTATCAGTCTCTTCGTCGGAACCAAACTCATCAGTACTATTTTCTTCTTTATCAGCATTTGTATCAATTTCGTCTTCATTGTCCGTTTCATCATTATCATCATCACTAGTTTCAGCTAAATCATCTGAATCTATCATTTCCGATAAATGAACATAGTTATCATCAGAATCGCTGTCTTTCCCTTCATCGATTGATGACTCTTTCTTTCTTAGTGGCACTACTATTTCCTGTAAATAATCGTCATGTTCATTTGTGACTTTATCTTTCCTTTTTACTATTTTTTTTCCACTTTTCTCCATTTCGTTTTCCGATTCATCTCCGCTGCCGTAGCCATCTTCTGAAGACTCTTTAGCTTTAGATATATCTTTTTTGACTTTGGTCTTGCCTGAGTTAATCTCTTTCTTATTTTTTACTTTCTCTTCTTGTGCTAGATTTCTCTTTTTCATTGAAGTCTTTTTGTATGGGATCTCATACACATCTAAACCTTTCACGGAAGCTTTTTCCTTTAATTTCATTATGCCCGATAATATTGGGAGGCCAAAGGCTAGTGTTTTTCCGCTACCAGTTTCCGCCGCTCCGAGAATGTCTCTGCGACCTAGAAAGTTATATTATTAAATAATTGGGAAAAATATTATAGTTTCAAGATACTATTTTTTTTTTTTTTTTGTAAAACAGAAAACAATATTAAAATAATATCATTAATTGCAACATTGAAAAACAAATACTGCTATATAATCATTATACTAAACATTTTAATAAATGTTAAAAACAAATTGAGACAAAAATTTTATGAAGTGATGAATCAATGTTTCAAAAAGATATTTTAATACAAGAGGTGTTTAAAAAGTCCGTAACCTAAGGGCAATGCCTATCATAGACTTTATAAAATATAGCCTACTAGCTGGTGCCCGCGACTTCGTCCGCGTTCTGGATGAAAGGTACCCTATGTCCTTTCTGGTGTCCCAGACAACGTGTATGCAAAATTTCATGCTGATCGGTTCAGTAGTTTTTGCGTGAAAGAGTTACAAACATCCATAGAATCCATACATACATCCATACATCCAAACAAACTTTCGCATTTATAATATTAATAGGATGTTACTCGCTAATAATGTTGCTTTCTATAAGTCAAAAAATTTTGAAAATCGGCCCTATAGTTAGTTTTTGAGTTTATTCATTACAAACATACAAATCTTCTCTCTACAAACATACAATCTTATAATATTAGTATAGATAGATGTGATAATGGTTCCCATGTGTTATATTTTTAATTTGTCATTGCATACTATGTCACGAGCACCAGATAGTTCCAAAATATTACTTACTGACCATATAATAATTTACCTACAAACAGTACTTACCGTGGATGGCAGCGGGTAAACTCAATTGCTGAATTTTAGTAGGTTTCTTGAAACCTAACTCCGCTAATGCCTTCAATATTTCCTCTGGCAGCTTAAACTCTGCCCATGTCAGCATATCTTCAGGTGTCAAATTTGATACTGTCTCGGTTAGTGGTTCGCCAAGTTTTGGTTTTTTAATTTTTTTAAAACCATTTGTTTTATTATTATTGTTTGTATTTATTTTATCTTGTATTTTTTCACTTATTTTATTGTCTTTCGTTTTATTTGTTTCTTTATGATTTGTCATCACTCTTTGTCTTGATGTGACTATGTCATCACTCTTTGATGGTGCAACTGAGTGGCAATCTTCAACAATAAATCCATTATCAAGTTTTATTTTCTTGTTTATGGTCACATTTGTATGAGGTTCACTGGATTTTCTCTTTTTTTTCTCCTGAAATTAAAAATATCATGTTTAAATTTTTTTTCTGTTTTCAACATACGTAATACACCCCGTATTTTGAGCCCTTACAAAGAAAATTTTAACAACCTAATAATATTATGTAATAACAGCTAAGTAGTGCGAGGCAGTCCGTCTGGTGGCTGTAGCCACCTTGTTAAATAAGACCACCGTCGTGAAATAATAGCATGTGTGCTGTTGTTTTGGTGAGTAAGGGATGCCAGAGCCCAATGGCCTTATCAAAATTTTTAAGCATTTAAATCAGGGAAATGATATTATGATAATACATATTTATTAAAATAATGAGTCTTGAATTTTGAACCAACCTTTTTTGTTTGTTTATTTCCTTTATCCAGTCCATAACTAGTGCATTCTTCAAGCCCGACAAATCCTTGAAACTTACTGGACATGGAAATTGGAAAGCCATCGATAGGAACTGATGCCCATTTTAAGTTTTCCAATTTTTTACTCATAATGATTGCAGTTCGGAAAATATTTTTTTGTTTTAAGCGCGTTCGTGCTTGATTTCATACATAACCTCAACCTCAACTCAATACATGCTCAATACTTACTTCACTTCATCAATCAACACAACATTCTGTCAATCAGAGGTCAATCAACACGCATAGAATGTGACAGCGACAGCAGAGACAGTGACAGTTAATGACAGTTTGGTATTATTTGTGTAGTGTTCTATGCTCGCCACGCCCCAATGTTACTACAGCGCGGTCATTTATCTTAAAATTTAATTCGTTAGTCGAGATGTCTTTATTAATTCACTATTAACGAATTAACGGTCATGTACTCAGCTATGTTTTTGGTTTATTAATAACTACTCTCCAGCGAGAGGGGAGGTAGGCCTTTATTAAATTAATTTTCTAACTTTTTTATTGTAATATTTTTAAATGTGAAAACCCCATTTATCTGTTAGGTAACTATTTAAATTTAGGTTAATCGTCGAAAAAACTTGATATTATATACATAAAAAGGTGTTTCTTTGCAATTACAACCGTCCGTAGTCAAGTCAAAGAAATAAAAAAAAGGATAAAGCACGCACGCTGCTGTTGTAGAAATCCATAGACAAGGGGAGGAAATCTGTGAGTGATCGATTTTATACGCCGCCGGTCTCCTCACCTATCATCGCCTCAGTTTTCTTTCTATCAACGGTGTTTCTTTGTTTGCGAGGCAGTACGCGAGTGCGAAATTATAAACTGTAGCCGTGTGAAAAAAAATAAAAAGACCTTGCAAAGTGCTAATAATGGCGAACGTGTTTCGCGGGGTGACAGTCTCCGCCGTCAACAATGAAGGCGCCCTAACGCCTCGCTTTAATTTCCCAACTAACGTAAACGTGGACTACGATCCGCAGGGGTTGAGTGTAAAAGTGATACGTGCGGACCCTGTTTTGGATCACGAGGTGCTCGAATTCCCCATCCACGATCAGAGCGAGTGCTCGAGGGTAGCCGGGCAATCGTACATCTTCACTATAGATAATGAAACACTATTTTTTAAATTCGCCTCTGATGGTGACTGTCAAAATTTCCATCTGCTGGTATCTAAAATCAAAGCGGGACGATTGTCGTCCGTGTTCACTGTGCGCACTGAAGACTCATCGGCGATGCAATATTTTCAGTTTTACGGTTACTTAAGTCAACAGCAAAATATGATGCAAGATTATGTCCGAACGAGCACTTACCAGCGAGCAATTCTGTCCAATATTAATGATTTTAAGAACAAAGTGGTGTTGGACGTTGGAGCGGGTTCAGGTATATTGTCTTTCTTTGCAGCCCAAGCTGGGGCGCGCAAAGTTTACGCAGTGGAAGCTAGTAACATGGCGCATCACGCTCAAGGTCTAGTCCGCGCGAATGTTCTTCATGATCGCATAACTGTAATAGCTGGTAAAATCGAGGAGATTGAGTTGCCTGAGAGTGTAGATGTAATAGTATCGGAGCCAATGGGCTACATGCTTTACAATGAAAGGATGTTAGAAACTTATTTGCATGCGAAAAAATGGTTGAAACCCAACGGCAATATGTATCCGACGAGAGGTGACCTCCATATAGCTCCATTTTCTGATGATGCTCTCTTTATGGAGCAATACAATAAAGCCAATTTCTGGTACCAAACATGTTTTCATGGTGTAGATCTCAGTGCGTTACGCACTGCAGCCATGAAAGAGTACTTTAGACAGCCTATTGTAGACACCTTTGATGTGCGGATCTGCATGGCCAGGTCAGTGAGGCACTCTGTAGATTTCCTAAATGCAAATGAGACAGATTTACATAGAATAGAGGTGCCTTTCAGATTTGAGATGACGCAGACAGGTACATGTCACGGTTTGGCTTTCTGGTTTGATGTATTATTCGCAGGTAGCACACAGCACATTTGGCTTTCGACTGCTCCAACAGAACCGTTAACGCACTGGTATCAAGTGCGGTGTCTACTCGAAACGCCAATCTTTGCCAAACAAGGTCATGCGCTAACAGGCAGAGTGCTCCTTTTAGCCAATAAGAGACAGAGCTACGATGTCACTATGGAAATAAATCTAGAAGGAACTAATATAACCTCGTCAAACACGTTAGACTTAAAGAACCCTTACTTCCGCTACACGGGTGCACCCGCGGCCCCACCGCCCGGAGTTAACAGCACATCTCCCAGTGAAACGTATTGGAACTCTGTTGACTCGACAACATTGAGCAACGGACAGGGGGTTATCATTTCAGACGGTACACAGCAGTATACGACAGCAGACCAAGCTATAACTTACGCTGCTCATCCGAACATGATCAAAACCGTTATGCTCCAAGAGGAGTTCATTAAGAGGATGGGGATAAGTCAAAATGGAGATATATAATCCAAGAGAACGCGCCGAGCGCGCCTTCAGGCTATAAGGAACCGTCATAATCGGTTGTGAACTCTTCCGTTGAGACTCTTTAGTGTTTAAGCAGACTTATTTATTTAGAACAAAACATCACAGTGCAGAGACTAGATTACTACTTGGAGATTTGTGAAGTTAGGTTTTTAAAACTTTGACTTAGTAAAAGACAAACATTTTTTTTATTAATATTGACATATTTAATTTGAAGGTTTGAACAACGCTTATTAGTGTAAAACGAATACAGCTCGCTTGTCAATCGTGGTACATAATATGACATATTGAATTAAATATAGGACTCTTTAAGTGACAGAATCAATATCAAATAATAATAAAAAAAACTTCATTATGCCGATTGAATATGTTTACAATAAAATTTAATGAAAATTCTCCGCATTCATTATCATAATAGTGAATATAGTCATTAGAATGGGTATACTACAAAGAAAACTGGTTGTAGGCACACAATAATAAAATATAAGTAATTTTACAATCTGAGACTTTATAGGACTGCCTCCTAGCTTTCTGTGTACATTAGGTTTGATAGAGACATCACAAGGCAGTTAAAAATCATTAAAATTTAAAACTGCTTATTTTTTTTATATTTTATGTCTAAACAAGAATTATGTCTATATACCTAGGTACTTATTTTGTTATGCTGATATGTTGACTCATAGAATATCAAATTTAACATCATCTCCCATTTAAATTCTTCACTTGGTCTGCTGACCGTTATATAAATACATAATAAATTTTTAGTTATTAAGAATTTGAAGTACCTATATGTTTTTTGGAATCCATGATATAGACTTTATAATATTGAGTGGAGAGGCTTGGGGCCTGGCATCAAGATGTATTATAATATTACATCTTATTAAACAGACAACAGAACAGAAATTGGTCATATTGTGTATTTTTTTTTTGTCAAATGCAAATCATTTATTAAAAAATATAAAATTTGGGGATAAATTTTTAAATAGAATTTTATTGTGCATGGTTCTGGATATAATGGATGAAGCATCTGTCCAAAAATGGGTCTGTTGAAATAAGAATTTTACAAAAGTCATGATATTCGTTTGTGTCTCTCATATGATGATGATGATGATATTCTGATAGTTGGAAACGAAAGAGTCTTCTATACCAGATAATTGTGAGTAAAGCCACCAGGGTTTCCCAACCTTTTCAACTGTTTAGTGCATGATTTTTGTATTTTGCTTTATGATTTTTATTTTTACTTTGTCCATGAATCCCCTAGGACAGATCTCCGGACACCCAGGGGTCCGTGGGCCACACGTTGGGAAAGAAGCAAAATAGATACTTCTATCACAACTGGTTATATTGGCCTCTGTTGTATTATTATGAAAAATTGAATTTATTACAATTGAATTGCATATATTGAATTGAATGGTTTTGGAAATTTATTTTGTCATCTATATGTTGTAAGTTAGGAAATTATGCATGGGTATTTTTTTTTGCAAAATGAATTTTTCCGCCATTCTCATGTTGTATCGAGAATGGTAAGAGTTTCATACGAATTGCCCGTTTGTGGGTGATTAGGGTGATTAGTTTGGTCACTAACTAAGGTGGATGTAAATATTCAGAATGAGACATTTAGTGATATCTGGCTACGGCAGCTGTATGGTCAGGTTAGGATAGGATAGGTCGTAGTACCTACATTTAGGCTAAGCAATAAACGCTTGTTATGTGTCCATTTGCAATACTCTTGTATTACAGGCTCAATCCTTAGGTAACTAAGACCACTATAGTAAGACACTCGATGACCTGTTTTTTTTTTCTTTCTGTCAGTGATTTTTGTGATACTTAATAATTGGAATTGAAATTTTGTATTTTTCATTTTGTATTTTCAAATATTATTTGTAATAACTGCCAAATGATTTGATGTATAAATATAGGAATATGATTTTCCTTGTAAACTTTTTTTTTGTTTACCCACCGAACTAATAATATTATGAATCAGTAACATTTTTGTAAAGTTTGAACTAAATTAAAAATCAGAATTTATTTTAATTTTTTTCCTTTTATAATTATAGAAGATACAAACCCAGGCATGTACGAGTAAGGCTAGAAATATCATGTAACGAAACTATGTTTTCATGATTCAGATTTTCATTTTAAAACTGTTTAATTTCTAGATGTTTTTTGTAATTTTTTGAAATTTCTTTATTTCAAAGTACTTATATAACACCGATTTTCATGTATTTTGTTGAAACCACGGATTCAATATGTTTTTAATTACCACAAGCAACACAAGTTTGCAAAAACCGTGTGGACTTTTTGGCCATATTTTACATAGGTCTATGAAAACATGCGAGTATTCGAAGAAGACTTATTATTCTGAATATCAGATTATTTATAAAAATAATCTGGAACTCAATTAAAATACTAAATTCTTGAAGTACCTTCTATGATACACTTTCTATTAATATTGAAACTTACCTATATTTTAAAATTAATTTTCTTATTTTGATTTCAATGACAGTTCTCAGAAACCAACCTCATACATAAGCTGGCAGTTAGAAATTTTAACCAGTTTTTATTCTAAAGTCAACTTTGTTAGTAAAGGCGTAAGATCTTAATTGCGAATCTATGCGATATGTCAAGTGAACATACTCGGATTTCTTTAAAAAAAAACATTTAAATGCAAAATGTATATCTATATACCTATGCAAAATGTTTGTTTCATATAAAAATGTCACAACTAACAATTTGTTTCAACAGTATCTATCAAAGGTTCTGACCTGATACCTCATATAATTTTTGAGACTCGCAATTTGGACCTTAATCAAAGGCTCATTTTTGACTTTATAATATTGATAATTTCAATATTGTGTTTATAGCTAGAAGCAGATTGTAAAATTCATGTCTTGCAAATTACTGCCATAGTAAATTATAGTTAGCAGTACATGTTTATTGCCTGTCAATAAATCAACGAAAAAAGTAGATTGAATTTTCAAATGTTTTTGAATCTTGTCCAGTGGTCGCATTATTAAATTAATGGGACGAGTGGTGATGTCATTTAAAAAAAAGTATCACGAAATTTAGTTTAGTCCCAGGTTTTCTCGCTTCACATAGTAGGTGAATCAAATTTTTGGACAAGTTTTATGTCCACTAAGAAGCGAGACTTAATCATTTGTGTCTATTAATTTCGTTAGTAGATACTTTAAATTGTACAATGAAAAGCAATAATATATCTACTTAGAAACATTTTTAAAACAGTCTTGAAGGTTACCATAGAGCGTTAACTCAAGGATTTTAACGTATACACGAAAATTAGTTTTTAAATGCGTTTAAAGTGCAAATGGAACAAAACGGAGACGCTTATTCAATTTTTTCATTTATGAAGTTAAAAATTTCTGTAGGCACGTTGGGCACCGAATATGAAAAAAAAAGTAACCGACACTCTCAGTGACGGTTAATTGTATATAATAAGCGCCATCTACCCGAATTACTATGTACTGCTTGATTCATTTGTCTACAGTTTGTTAAAATGTTAACAGATGGCGTAGTTTTCACTTCTGACGTGCAATCCTACGAATGACTTGTTTTTATTGAAAATTTAAATTAACCCATTCGTTGTCGGCAAGATCGACTAGTAGCTGCCTTGACAAAAGATCAAGGCAGCTACTAGTCAGGTAATATAATATACCTATTATACTAATGTAATAGGTATACTATATTATCCCTTTGCAAAAGCTGAATTTGAAAGAACTGAATTTGCTAAAACTGATTTGTAAATTCTGGTATGCTAATCCTGCCCATGTAAGTTTATGAATTAGCTTTTTTTTTTCAAAACCCATAAGGAAAGAAAGAAAAGAAACCCATAAGATATTCGTAGGCCGTTTAGGCTATTGATAAATTGCACGCTGTTGCACGCGACTTCGCCCGTGTAACTTTATAAAATTTACCCTAAGTTACTCGGTGATAATGAAGCTTTTTATAGATGAAAGTATTTTCAAAATCGGTTCAGTAGTTTTTGAGTTTATTCATTACAACCGTAGGTACAAATACAAATCTTGTCTCTTTATATTATAGTATAGAATGATTATAAAACGAGTCATTAAGTACCTAATTATAGCTACTCGAAATTTGACCAGGGCCCTAATTCTCTAACACCAACTTGGCGATTTCTTACTTCGTAACCAATATCTACTAATCGATAATCTTCGTAAATTGTTACGATATCTACTAGATTCTGCTAAAAAGTTATTCTCTTACATAATTACATATAAGTAAATGGATAAGACTGGGATAAGACATTGATGTGTTTTGGCAAATCATAATTTGCCATACATCACTATTAATTGGTGGTATTGTTTTTAAAATTATTACCCACCGTACCAATGGGGGTATGGTCGGTGGTACGGTGGGTCAGAAGCGTACAGAATCAGGGCCCTTATCAAGTTTGAAATCAGCCAATGGGCGAGCTCGATACTGAATGGGTTAATAAGTTGACGTCTATGGTAAATAAAATACTAATTTGTCTAAAAAAAATAATAATGAAATGATCTCATTTTCTCTCACAATTTGAAATAAGCGATTTCACTTGTAGAAAATTTTGCAATAATAATGTAATTAATTAATTATATAAATTTTTGACATTTGTATAAATTATGTCTTAAGATAAACGTCCACTGAGCGTGAATGACTCGTCCAGAAAATTTTCGATGACAATTAATTAATTAATAATATATATTTTTAAAACTTAGCATAGGAACCAGAAATGCAAAAAAAAAATTTCCCAATTTTTTTTTATTGAAAAAAAAAAAATTCACCGGGCACTAGAAAACTTTCTGGGCGTCTCGTTCACGTCATTCTCGTAGGGAGATTCCATTACTCGTATCAAATCAAAATAAAATTAGTTTCGACATATTTCCGTAATAAAAATACAATTTAATCAATAGAAAATGAGTTTTATTTTTCAAATTTTGACACTAATTTGAGTATTTACTCACCTACCAGTGACCGTAACGTAACGCAATTTTTGAAGATTTTGATCCCCTCCCAACCATTAACGTTACGTAACAACCAAGTGACCATTTTTACCAACTTGGGATGCTGATTTGCGAAATTTTGATTTCCTAGTTTTTTATTTAAAAAAAAAAAAGTTACGTAACGCATTGTTCGAACCCCCCTCCCGATCCTGTAACGCATCGTAACGTTTTACAAGACTACCCCCTAAAATTACGTTATTTAAAACTTGAATTCTCATACTAAAGCATCCGGTAAAATTTAATTATGATTTTTATCAGTTTTTTAATTAAAATTGTTTCAATTTTCTACTAAACACTTAATAATTTTATTTTTGCATTAAAAATGAATTCTTTTAAAAAAACTTTATTTCATCCATATAATATATATTTTTAATTACATAATGCAATATACTTACTATATTATCTATATTAATTCAATTTTAAACATTCCAAAACGTTTGGTATTGTATCACTCTTATATTTGCACAGCATTCTTAGTAGATTTATTTTCTTTTCGTGTGTCTTAGACGACTCTAGTTCGTATAGAGTACACAGATTTATAAGTAGACCTTCGTTGAGACCTCTCTCCGGGTCCGAGTTTATAGCCTTCTGTAGGACGGCTATGGCCTCTTTTAACCTTCCCATGTATAGGAGACAAACCGAGAGGTTATTTGCTACCTGAAAAATTAACAGTAAAACGTCAAATTGATGTAAACTCTACAAATAAAGTGCTTTATCACCCTTTTTTTTTTTTTTTTTTTTTAACATTGGGAAATCCTCTTGGATACCCGGCAGTGTAGGGGGTACTGCCGGGTTATGCCGGATTCCTACCGGCTAAAACCCAACGACTTTCTATCAACGCGGCCATTAGTGGGCGGGGTCACGGGGACGTTGGTACACGACTTCGGTGAGGTGCTTTATCACCCTAAGATTGAACATTCTTTGTTTATATGTTGTAGAATGATAAGGTCTGTTGTCCTTTGAAAATTCAAAGTGACAATTTCTATTGCTATCTTTATTAGCGATGACAGATTATGTCAATCAGTAATCAATACCTATTTCAAATTTTAAGCCTTGGCGAATTTTGAAATGAATGGAATTTGTAATCGAAACCGATAAAGCACTTTTCTTGTCTGCTATACTACAACTATGGATTTCGCACGCAATTGGAGTTTAAAATGAATATTAGAACTTGGTCGTTACTACCTTTTACAATTGACGCGCGAAGGCAATTGTCACGTAAAATTCATAGTTTTAGTACTTCATACCAGAACCGAAGTTTCGTAACCAGTACTGCGATGGTTGCGAAACTTTTGCGTTTCGTAACTATGTTTAAAAAATATATATTACCTCCCCGCTATTGACATTCTATCGAGCCTAAACACGCTGTATCTGTTGACGAAACGTTGGATGAGTGGTAAAAGTGCTTGCCTAACGTCTCAGGGGCCCCGGGTTCGATTCCCGGCGGGGTCAACTTTGGAAATGATATTTATTTTTAAAGCTTTCTCTGGAAATTAGTGGCAGCCGGCGGCACACTGCGTTTCAAAATCGGTCCAGTAGTTTTTGAGTTTATTCATTACAAACATACACATCATAATATCTCTCTTCGCATCCTTTGAAAGGTAAAGATGAAAGTAGGCTCACCATAATATTAGTCGGTTCTTGGTCGGCGGCTCTAGCGAAATTGTTATAGGCCTCTTGATATTTCCCATTGGCTATGTCTATCAACCCCATGTCCACGTACTCCCTCACATCGGGCGTTGGACATCTGTCAAGTGGAAAAACATGTTATTATTCAGACCATCCTGCTGAGAAGAAAACCCGAAAAAACTAAGATTATCACTCTTTTTATCATCTATCTAATAATAAAAATTAAATTTTATACACAAAATCAAAGTAAATATATACAATATTAAACCTAGTATGAGAGGTGAGAATCGCTTAAATAAAATTAGTGATTTTATAATAGCTTTCCGAAAGGAGATTGGTTTTGATTACACTCTTAAATTGATTTATAGGCAACAAGGCTGCTATTTAACTTCAGTGGACGGCATAAACAGCAGACGCTAACACTATGTTACATTACATGTTGTGCCTGAGGTCCCTCGCGCACTGGAGCGACTTGGCGGCGGCTCGAACCTGTCCCGCTTGCAGCCAGAGGCGACACGAAGCGCTCGCCAAGGCGCGTTGGCCCACCACCGATGACGTCATCTCGCGGAGCGAGTCCAACACTTTGCCCGCCGCGCGGTACTCCTACAAGACAACGCACACGGTCAAGTCGACCAACAAGGCGACACGAAGCGCTCGCCAAGGCACGTTGGCCCACCACCCATGACGTCATCCCGCGGAGCGAGTCCAACACTTTGCCCGCCGCGCGGTACTCATACAAGACAACGCACACGTCACAAGTCGACTAACAAGGCGACACGAAGCGCTCGCCAAGGCGCGTTAGCCCACCACCGATGACGTCATCTCGCGGAGCGAATCTAACACTTTACCCGCAGCTCGGTACTCATACAAGACAACGCATACGTCACAAGTCGACTAACAAGGCGACACGAAGCGCTCGCCAAGGCGCGTTAGCCCACCACCGATGACGTCATCTCGCGGAGCGAATCTAACACTTTACCCGCAGCTCGGTACTCATACAAGACAACGCATACGTCACAAGTCGCACTCACGCTGTCCCCGAGGCATATTCCGGGCCACTACTTAAAGGCGCTAAGCAGACAGATCAACGGCATAATTATGTCAATCCCATACATTTCATTGTTTTCGTACTTCGTTGTCGTTTCTTTATCGTTATAAATTGTTTGACTAATAAGGCCCCTTGTCTCACCTTTAATGCGATAGAAAAGTTGACTATGGAATGCAGGACCCTTGTCTCTCTGCCGCTCCATAGTCTGATGGATTCCACCTTATCCTGGTCAGTGATGGTGACGTTACCATCTTCACTCTTACCGTTGCGCAGGTTTGTTAACATCTGGAGACAATAAGTTGACCTTGTTTTTTTTTGAACTCCTTTAGACGGGCTTGGGTGTATCATGTATAGAAAGTCATTATCTCATGTATAGAAAGTCTATCATCAACGAGTAACATAGGCTATATTTTATAAAGTTACGCGGACGAAGTCGCCGTCAACAGCTAGTATAGCAACAACACAATCATAATAATAGCAATCTTTCAGATAAAATAGACTTCAAGTGAAAGAAATCCCCTCTGAAAGACACATTATGACTGACCTGCTGTATGATATCCAGCATAGCATAAAGCCTGTCAACGGCCTCTTCTGGTTTCCCAATGTGGCCCGGCAGCTCAGCAATCAGCAGCCTCAGTGAAAACGGCACAAGAGATCCGGTTCGATTCTCGTGTGTGTCGGGATAAAACTGTGGATAAATAAAATTTTTATATGCATCAAATACAAGTTTTCAAATACAAATACACGTTAAACTTATAAGATCCCGTTTTAGCGTCAGGGGGCGGGGGCTTGTAAACTCGACAAATAAAGTGCTTTATCACCCTAAGATTGAACATTCTTTATATGTTGTAGAATGATAAGGTCTCTTCTACTTTACTTTGAAAATTCAAAGTGACAATTTCTATCTTTATTAGCTATGGCAAATTTATGTCAATCAGTAATCAATTCCTATTTCAAATCGGTGTATTCCCAGTAGTTCGGTTGACTAAATCTAAGCCTTGGCGAATTTTGAAATGAATGGAATTTGTAATCGAAACTGATAGAGCACTTTACTTGTCTGCTTTACAATAACTAGTTACCTCATAAAACATGTCCGGCTTACTGAAATCACCAAAAGGCTCCGTTTCCTTCACTAGAGGCTCGTGCAATTTGATCCTCAACATGACGGCGAAACGAGTCAACCAGAGTTGCAAAGAACGCGCCGTGTGCTTTGTCGGTCTGTGCATGCGACCGACGCCTGAAAATCAATATTTCTATATTTGACGTTAAATCTTTGTTCGTCATATAATATGAATACGTTTGTTCTAGTGGTAGCAACCCTAGCTGTTAACCAAACGGTCGCGGGTTCGAATCCCGCTAGGGGCAAATGTGTTAACATTTTTACCTAGGCATTTTGATGATCATTTAATAAAAAAGTTCTCTCAATCACAATCTTGCGCGAACGACGTCTGCCGTTAGTTGGCCCTAAATTGAGATTTTAGGGCCAATGAAAACTGGTGCCATTTCGCCGCGCCGTTGACCCGGTTCTTACACTAGTAATACCTATATAAGTCAATAGTGCTTGCCTTAATGCATTATCTCAGGGGTCGCAGGTTTGATACCCGGCTGGGTCATCTTTGGAAATGAACTTTACAAAGTTTGCTATTTGATCTGGTTTTGCAAACTAGTCGCAGGGCACACTGCGTTTCGCAGTCATTTGGGCAGCCAGTCTGATGGCAGTAACCACTGCCTCTGCTGTTGTGTTCCGTGAGTGAGTAAGGGATGCCAGAGCCCATTACCCCATCCCTTCCTTATCCCTAACCCTTTAATGGTTGGTAGCACACTTGCAGAATCAGTAGTCACTTACCATCAAGTGGACCGTCAGCCTATGTCTGTTGACCTTAACATAAAAAAATTAAAACCTTGTCCGGCGGCCGTTAACAATGTTGCAGTGTGATTGATGGCAGCCCGAAGGTAGCCTGTCCTGAGCAACTCCCGAAGACCAGCTTCGTCCCGACTGACATGCTCGGCTCTTACTACACCCCGACTCCCGGCTGCGCTCACCCCTAGATACTTTACAGCCACTTCTTGGAGTGCGTCAGCCTGTATAGATGGTTATTCCTTTATAAACCATTGAAGTATTACAAAGAACTATGGAATTTGCGTGACAAATGCCAAAGTGGCACGTAAAAAGTACGCCTAAAACGGAATCATGGCGGAATCTTGCCTTCGCGTGTCTAGGGTAAAATGTAGTAACGGCCAAGTTCTACTATTCATGAAACAAAACGAAATTTCATACAAAATTACCCCAGCCCTGGTGCAAAAGTAACATATCTCAGATTTTTGGTAATTTCATGCATATTAAAAATAAATACATGTGATTTACCCAATTTCAGTGAAACAAATAAAAACTTTACCTATTAAAAATTGCCCCCTTTTAATAATTTTTTTTTTCCATTGATTCAAATTCAAAATTTCATTGCTTTTATCATAAAATTACATATTGCTGATGTGCATCACAGTATAATTATATAAGACTTACCAACTCTTCCTCAAGTGCTAATCCTGGCATCGTAAGTACTTCTCTGTCGGGGAAAAATGAACCATTTGGAGATGATTGGGCCTAAAAAAAAAAACAGAAATAAATGATAAAAAACTACATGTAGGTAATCCAGCAATCTGAAATCTATCAAAACATATCCAGATGTGCCCAAAATTCCTTATATAGCTATACTTTAAAAGTTTATTTTCAATAACCAGAAATTTTAAAAGAATACCAGAAAACAAAAAAACTGTGTGTGTGTTTCCCATACAAAAAGTGCCCAAAGAAGTTTTCACTTTCAAAATAACAAGAAAATCTCATGCAAAATGTTTTTTACATTATGGTCAACAAACAGTCTGACGGCCACTTGATGGCAGGTGACCACCCTTATAAGGGATTAGGAAGGTATAGGGCAATTTGCTCTGGCATCCTTTACTAACTCACCCAAAACACAACAGCATATATATATATATATATGTTTCCAAAAAATGGGCCTTACCTTAATAAGAGTTTTCTTGGCCTCTTCATTTGGTAACCAAGCATCCCTTCTTCTGTCGGCTTCCTTATCTACAGGTTGATTCTGAAATTTTAATAACATGTTTAAATTTATGAATTTTAATGTGCCGAGTGCTAGAAGTAGTATAGCAAGTTAGAAAAGGTAAAGTAAAAAGTAAGTAAGTAAAGTAAGAAGAAAATTTATTAAATTCACGAGCTTCTCATCTGCAAGTCAGAGTTAAGGCAGTTTAAAATGTCAAACACAGATCAGTTACATGTCTCCAAAACCTCCCTTATAATAAGAATAAGGGATTTGGAAGGTATGAGCCAGGGCTCTGGCAACCCTTACTCAATAACCAAAACACAGTAGTCTTCTAAAAGGGGCAAATTCTTTGGGCTGCCCAAATTACTGCGTAATAGTGAGCCGTGCCACTACTTAAATCTAAGGTGGTTCTAATCTTTATAATTTCTTTTATGGTTTTATGTAGAAGACAAGCTCCTACTTAAGTAATTAAAAAAAAACCAAATATCTAGTTTAAATATTTTTTTACCGTAATGCTAAGCCCATCCATAGCTTCACTGAGAATGTTTGGAGGTACAATACCACTTTTTGCAACCCCAATTTGAGGTTCAGGGCCGATTGTGTCGAAAAATGTTGAAGGATCGGGAAGACTGGTCGCCGGTAACGCGGTAGCAGTGCTCACATTTGGTAAAACATCAGAGAATGTTACGACTTGAGGTGTTTGGTGTTGGCTAATTGAAGCTGTTATATCTTGTTGGAAAAGGCTCGTCGTGGTTGTTTGACTACCTTAAAAAATAAGGCTGAGTTAGTACTTAAGTTTATTAAAATAAAGAGACCTTATTGAATAAAATAAATATATAATTATTTACTTTCACCATCGTCTCCCAAGTAAACACTTTGAATCATATCTGAAGGAGATGTTCCGATTTCATCAAAAAACTGAGATGCTGGAGGCACATCTGCCGCAAAATACTGTCGAAGATTGGGTTTATCGTCCATTTCTACAAATTATATTTTACACTCATTTACTGTTTGAATTGAAAATTCAATTTATTTTATTCAATTCATCAATTCAATGAAAATTGATAACAAAATGCACAAAACAAAACCAGCATTCTGTAATCACTGTCAAATTGTAATGTCATTGTCAAGTAAAAGATGTCAGTGTCTATCTGTCTATTTGCTATCATAATATTGTGGTAATTTATTTATGTTGTAATATGGCAATATTTTTAAAATGAGAACGGTTTTATAAAACCGTAATTTTTTTTAATAAGTTCGATGTCACGTCACTATTTTTGCATGGTCAAAAACCTGCAACCTGCAACCACCCTGATTGCAAAAATAATAGATGGCAAAAAGAAAGATAATAATCAATTCAATTATCTGTGTCAAATAAGGAATAAAGATTGCCATTAAAGAAAATACCAAAAATGTAAACGTCAAACAGACATTGTCAATTATCAAATCAAATTTGGAAATAAAAAAAACCCATAGCAAAAAAACAGAAACGCTTCTTCTATTTCCGAAGTAATTTCTTATCAGCGTTTTTTTTTCTTCGAAAAAGAGCTAGTTTTACTTCAGGTGTGTACAGGCAACAGTCTTTTTATGTTTATAATACGCAGATGGATCAATTAGACTACCCATTTTTGTACACTTGGTCGAATGTTAGTTGTAAACAATTACCTACACGATAAATGGGTGTATTGTGAAATTTTATTTTAGTTTAGAAGTGTTTAATTGCGTTATTTGTATTGTGATCTGTTTGAACAGGCACAAATGACGAACCAGGCGTCTCCGGTCGAGGAGCAAGAGAAGCTTCTTGATGAAGCTCTGAACACAGTTAAAGTGCAGGTAATTTTGATTTGTTTATAGCTGTTATAATTATTCTATAATAGTTACAAGCTAATTATATTTTATGATATCATTAACTTACATACATACATACATTACATAATCTATACTTATAAAAATTTGTTTGTCCTGACTGACTATTAACACAGAGCCAAAACCAAGCAAAGCTAAGTCTAAAAAGCTGAAATTTGGAACATAGGTCAACTTTATGATGTGAGTAAACATTCGCTAAGAAAGGATTTTTGAAAATTTCATCTCCATGCAGGGCCAGGGTGGGTCGGAAGTAAAATTTATAAATAAATCAATATAAAATAATAATTACAAATTTCTGCAAATCATTTGTGTACCTCTGGTGTAGCTTTTGTCCTTAGGTGACGGTAGCCACCTACCGTTATGATAATTACAACTCTTGATATGTTTTTTCAGGCTTTCCAGATGAAAAGATGTTTGGACAAGTCCAAGCTGATGGATGCCCTGAAACATGCTTCTACAATGCTCGGAGAGTTGCGTACCTCATTGCTCTCACCAAAGAGTTATTATGAGCTTTGTATCCTTTACTTTGCCACTTTTTGCATTACATTTTTTGTAAATTTATTACTTGCTGGGTGCACTGCGTTTCGCAGTCACTTGGGGAGCATGTCTGGGAACAGTTACCTACCACCCCCTTAGGAAAGACAACCATGAAATAATAGCATATGTGCTGTGGAGTTTCAGTGAGTGAGTAAAGGTGGCATACCCTATATCTTCCTCATCCTTTATACTTAATCCCAACAGATGGTGCAAGAATGGCAGCACTCCGGCACCATCTGTAGTGTTGCTTGTGTTTTTGGCGACAGTAGCCACTAGCCGTCTACTATTAAGTGGATCATCAGCCATATGACATACTACATAATTATCAGCCTTCACATTAAAAAAATTATATTTTTGAAGTGTAAATTTCTTTAGACACATTGGGCACTTTTTTGTATTGGAAAAAAAAAGTGAACACTCACTGACACCCTCAGTGACGTTTTATGAAGTAAGCGCCATCTGCCTGAATTAGTACGTATTTCATGGTTCATAATAAGCAGATGGCGTAGTTTTCACTTCTAATATTCAGTCCCACGACTGTTGGTTTTTTTTTAATGAATCCATGCCCATTGCAAATTGTATCATCTCACTGTTTTATCATCACATGTAAAACATACCATCATTTTAGTTTTTTAAACTTCTAAAATGTCATTGTTTTTATTGTGAAGTTACCCTTCATTATTATTTTACTAAACTAAGTGAAAACAAAATCCTTAACAATTTTCAATAGACATGGCAATAACGGATGAACTCCGCCATCTCGAGTTGTATCTCCTAGAAGAGTTCCAGAAGGGCAGGAAAGTTGCCGATTTGTATGAGCTAGTTCAGTACGCTGGCAACATTGTGCCGAGACTGTACTTACTCATCACCGTTGGACTTGTTTATATAAAGACAAATTCTAGTCTCAGGAGAGACCTTTTAAAGGTGAGTTTTTTTCCTATTATTATATGAATAACTAGCAACAGTGTTAGGCCTAGCGATTGCTTGTGGTGGCCACCTACCATCAAGTTGACCGTCAGCCTGTCTGTCGACCTTAACATTAAAAAACAGTGCACTGTTTGCCAATAAAGTTTAACATAAATAAATAAAGCCTTTTTTGCTGACAGTTTACAATATATTTCATTTTACAATGTTCTTTTTTCTATATTATTGTTAATAAGTTACTATTTATTCTATTTAATTTTTTTTTTTAAAAAGTGCCTATTTGGTTTTCCTTTTCTGTGTAAGCTTGCCTTTCTCTAGAGCCCTATTAGCCGAAATAATAGTCTGCAAATTTGGTGCTTTTCCTCTTAGCAGATTTCGAAAATTATGGATGTGGAAAATTATCGGAAGAAATATTGGAAAATAACAGGCTATTGTTGGAATTATATTGGAAATTTTTGGAAAATTAGGTCTATGTTCATCAGTGGACGTCCTGCGTATGAGGTGATGATAAGATGAGACAACACGTTTGGTCTAGAGTGGCTAGTAACCCTAGATGTTAACCGGACGGTCGCGGGTTCGAATCCCGCTAGGGGCAAATGTTTATTTGTTAACATTTTACGTTTGTACCTGAGTCATGGATGTTTTTTATTTATAATATGAATGTATTTACGTCTGGTATCCACAAGCATTAGTTGCTTACTGTGGAACCAGATGGTGCTGTGTGGAATGTGTGAAGATATTTTTATTTTCACTTGAAGAAAACAAAATTGGTATTTGTATCTTTCTCTTTGAGGATCTGGTGGAAATGTGCCGCGGTGTACAGCATCCGTTGCGCGGTTTGTTCCTCAGAAATTATTTGCTGCAGTGCACAAGAAATGTACTGCCCGACACGGCCGAGGCTCAAAATGACAACGAAGGAACTGTGAGTGGTTATCGAATAAACACAAAAATTTCATTAAAAAAATCGGTCAAACCGTTTCGGAGTAGTTTCGTTACCAATACACTGTAACACGGGAATTTTATATATTAAATTAAAAAAAAAAAAATGCATTAGTTAAAACTATAAAATGAAATATTTTATGCTAATTACTCAAAATTTTACTCTAAATTAAGATAATAATTTATGATGAAAGGTACGCGACGCCATTGACTTTGTTCTGATGAACTTCGCTGAGATGAACAAACTCTGGGTGCGGATGCAGCATCAGGGTCATTCGAGGTGAACACTATTATAGGCTTCTTTTGTTTAAGCATTCTACTGATTTACTAAGTAACTATTAGCTGCCTGCCCCCGGCTTCGAACGGTTCAAGTTAGATATATGTAAAAACCTTCCTTGCTTAACGAGGAGCGTTAGTTAGTGAAAATGACATATTTTCACTATTTATTGCATATGGTGTGTAACTCTAATCCCACAGATAAATGATTGGTCTCGCTGCGCTCGACTAGATACCGCCGTCGTACTCATAAAATTTTTCACCACTCTATCTAGTCGAGCGCAGCGAGACCAATCCATTATCTTTCTCTAACCCTAATAATATTATAATTTCGAAAGTAAATTACTCAACGGATTTGAGTAAATTTTGGCACACATGTTGTTTTTTACCTGTTCTAATGGTTCCCGAGGTGATTATCAACAAACTAACTGTATAAATGCGAAAGATTGTATGTTTGTCACTCAATCACGCAAAAACGGCTGCACATAATATATAGAATACTTTTTATCCTGGAAAAGGGTGAAAAAAAAGGGGAAAAGGGTTTTATCCTGGAATTTTCAAAAAACGAACTATAGCTCGTACTACACCTACAACTACCTTAGCCAAGAGCAAACGTACAGTCGTAAACGCTACGCTAGGAGAAAGCTTTGTGATTGGTCCACATTTTATGTGGGCGTTACAACAACAAATCACCGGGCTTTATTTCATTCGTTTCGTAAGTACGCAAAGGGCATTTTGCGTTTGCATTCGTTTGCTCTTGGCTAGGGTCCCTGGTTGTTCAATTTAAGACTGCGAAACGCAGTGTTAAATTGGACAACTTGTATCTTAAAAAAAAAACGTAGGAAATACAGTGATAAAAGCCATTCCCGAAATACTTCCCGAAATTCCGAAACTTTGCCAAAAAAAAAACTAGACAATAAATTAAAGATTTGATATTAACTTTGCACTTGAAATCTTGAAGCAAATTACATAAAAGTTAAAATTTTAAACCAATAGGGACAAGGAGCGTCGCGAGAGGGAACGCTCCGAGCTTCGTATACTGGTTGGCACGAATCTGGTTCGCTTGTCCCAACTCGAGTGCGTCACGGTGGACGACTATAAAAGGCTAGTGTTGCCAGGTATACTGGAGCAGGTGGTCAGTTGCAGGGATGCCATCGCTCAGGAGTATCTCATGGAGTGTATTATACAAGTAAGTATTGTATTGTCTGATGGTTTTTTTTTTACAGGTTATAAATGAATTTTTTTCGTAAGATTTAGGCTAAAGGGGGAATTGTTCCAGGACTTAATTGACTCTAGGCTAGGACTTCTGAGAAAATTTGCGTATGGTTTTTTTTTTTTTTTCAGAAAAGTTTAGTAGGATTCTTAGTAAGTATTTTAAACTTGAGTGGATATTTGCCACCTGATACATTTTCCGAGTATGATGGTAAAAAAAAATCCTACATATATAAAGATTTAAAGTAAACTGTCTTGCCCATAAAAAAAATAATAATAATGAAAAAAAAAAATAGAGTTAATATTTTCCGAATTTCTTTCATTATGTTAGATAATATGAGAATATAACGAGACGTTGAATTGTTTGGCATAGGTTTTCCCCGATGAGTTCCACTTGGCAAACCTTCAGCCGTTCCTCAAATCTTGTGCTGAGTTGCAGCCCGGTGTCAACATTAAGAACATTATCATCGCTCTGATTGAACGTCTCGCCAACTACAGTCAGGTATATTGACAGTACCACATTTGTTTCATTTTAATCTATTCTATACTATAGCATTTTCAAGCGACTTCGCCCACGTAACTTGTTACAAAATATAGCCTATGTCACTCGCTTATAATATAGCTTTCTATGGGTGAAAGAATTTTTAAAATCGGTCCAGTAGTTTTTGAGTTTATTTATTATATTACAAACATACAAAAATACAAATCTTCTCTCTATATGATATTATTATATTATAATTAACAATTAACTAGCTGAACCCTTGCACGCTTCGCTGTGGCTCAGTCTTATATCAGTCAGTTGCACAAAGCTTCTTTAAAATTGGCATTAACTAACGAGTCCTTATCCCTAAAGGGTACATTAACTTTAAAGACGTTACACAAAACGATTGACGGCTCCTTTAAAGGCGCTAATGTCGCTTTGTGCAACGCTTTTTCTCTTATGATAAAAGATAAGGTCTTGTTTGACACTTCTTTAGTTAAATTTTAATGGAGCATTAAAGTTGACGTTAATGTAGCTTTGTGCAAAACACTTTAATGAATCCTTAGGTTTTAAAGGCGACTTTATAATTTAAAGAACGTTTCTGCAACTGGATGTAAATGTGACAGCGGTTTTCCTCGCTTTCGGCAGATGGCGCCGTTAAAAAGTGTTTTTTTTTCTCGCGTTCGAGATTATATTGTGTATATTGTGTAAAAATTTCAAGTCTATCCGTCGGCTAGATTTCTAGTATGTAATACATAAACCAACACAATTTTTTTTGTATATATAGATTATATTAGTAAGTATTCTAATTTTCAGCGAAACGAGGGTAGTTTGAATTTGAGCGTAGTGTCTGAAGATGGTAAGGAGCAAGAGGTGCAACTCTTCGAAGTTTTCTCTGATCAGGTCGCGGCCATTACGAAGGTGAATTTCAGCCACATATATTATTAATTATATATATTCAGATTTTCTCATAAAATCTAAGATCTAAGACCCAGAGGTCCTGTATCAAATTTTGTCTATAGCTGACTTTAAAGGCTAAAATTTTTTTAAAAAAATATTTTTTAAATTTTTTTATTCCCGGCAGGGTCAGCTTTGGAAATGAACTTTTCAAAGTTGGCTCTGGTCTGCATATGAAAAGTAGAGGCAGGGGTAGCCAGTCTGGTGACAGTAACCAACCACTTTTTTAGAAGACCACGGTGAAATAATAGCATATGTGCTGTTGTGTTTCTGTGAGTGAATAAGGAATGCTAGAGCCTATTACTCAAAAACAGTTTTAGTCAAAAAAAATTCATCAAGGTTTATTTAAAAAAAAATATTTTACTCAGGGCCGTTTTACGTAAACTCAATATGTTAAACATGCAAATTTAACAGTTTATTTATTATTTTGATAATAGAGTAAATTTTACACATAAAAGTTTCTTAAGAGGTCGTAGTGTTTTTTTTTTTTTTATACGATAGATAAGACAGTGAACTAAGGTCACTAAGGTCAAAATTTTGGACATTTCGGTTTGACAATGTTGTGTTAATATTTTGAATACAGAGTCGCACCGACATGCCGCCCGAAGACATGTTGAGCCTCCAACTGGCTCTCCTGAAGCTGATACAAAAATGTCATCCAGATAAACTCAACTATGTCGACAGAGTTCTGTCTCACACGGACAAGATTTGCGCGGAAATACATCAGACAAGGTAATAAATAAATAAATAAATAAATAAATATTGTTGCCTTTTTATCAATATTTTTTTGGCCGGTAAACCTTAGTTAGGTCCGGAAATTCGCTGAAGTGCAGCGATAATGAGACTCTAAATATTTAATTTTTATTGTATATATACATTTTTGTAATCGATAAAGTTAAAATATATATATTATAAAAAATCGCTTTTTTCCAGTGGCAAATCTCACCTGGAACACAACACGCCCGTTTTCAAGGAGTTGATGAAGATCTTGAAACTGCTCGCAGACCACTACAAAGATATTTTAACTCTAACAAAACTCGAAAGCTATTCGCCCCTAATAAGTAAGTTTAGTGTGTATCTCTACTTTGATTAAATCTTAGGGCATAGATAAATGATTGGTCTCGCTGCGCTCGACTAGATACCGCCGTCGTACTTGTAAAATGCGGCATAAAATAGAACGCCCAATTCGGTGTACCCGAGCCAGTCACACTGCAAACTGTCTGTGATGTGTACGTGCCGAATGTTTTATTAAAATTTAGGCATAATAAAATACCAGTTTGCGGAGTGAAACAGTGTAAAAATATAATAAAACAGGATAAAAAGTGACGATTTTTTACACAGACTACAATAAAAAGTTGCCACATTTTTTGAGCTATTGCTCTTGTATAGCGCTCTATCTAGTCGAGCGCAGCGAGACCAATCAATTATATCTTTGTCTTAGGGATACTAAGTGACAAAATACATAAATGAGGACCAAATGAGAAATATTTTAAGGAATAGGAGAAACCCGAATTTGTGTTCAGTTTTGAATCAGCTCACCTTGTTTGTTGAGGGTTCTTGATGATGATAAAAATCCACTTAGAAGAATTTCTTTACTGCTGTACAATGTTAAGGTGCATCTTTGGCAAATTTTTGAGCAATAATTGCCCGTCAATTAGTGGAGCAATATGCAGCAATTAGTGGAGCAATATGCGGCAATTAGTGGACCAATATGCGGCAATTAGTGGAGCAATATGTGGCAATTAGTGGAGCAATCTTTGGCAATATTGTTACTAATTGCTCCATATGTTCAGTATATTTCATGTCACCGACACAAATTGCCGAATTTCTAGTGGGTATGGAAATTCATGGCAATTTGTTTTCTATTCTGCTTGCACTTAGTTATTCTGTGGTATGACTGACTGTGTCTCGTTTCCACTAGTTTTTCTTGAAATTTCTCCATATCGCTCAATAATTATTGTAATTGCCACAAATTGCTTGCCGTTGACGTTGCCATAATGCTCCATAATTTTGTCACATGCCAATTGATGGCAATTGGCTGGAATATAGCAATTTTAATTGCCTGTATTAAGTATTAAGGGCACCTTCATAAACTGATTGATGACTGACTATTTTATTTCATTTGACTGATGACTGAATTTGATTGTAGGCCACTTAAACCATCCCGGTCGGAGTATGTTGGCAGTTCATCTTGCCAATCATATCCTCGAGACGGGCACACTTATCTCAACGCCCGAAGATGTAAGTGGTTTATATACTAATTTTAACCATATTTTAAGAGGATATAATAAGGGAAACTTTTGAAGTATTTAATACTAGTATTTGGGTTCAATGGAAATTTTCAAGTATGGTTTGTTAAATACAGAAAATTATTGGATGTATCTGCGACAATTCTTGTTGAATATTAGCAGTAATCCTAAAATCTTAAAGTGTAAGTGTGTCATAAGTCATGTAAGTGGCTCAATTCATATATAATTCCTATAAAACTAACTTTGATAAAGAATACACAAGATTCTGGGTTGCTTCACTAAAAGTGGCATAGTAGAATATCACCGTACTCAACCAGCTTGGGGTGATATTTCAAATTAGTTGCACAAAGTTGTCCTTAAGGTGAACACGTGTTACGACTTGAACCATTGTTTATTATTAAATGTTAAGGTTCAAATCAGTCATGCAAAATTTAAATTTAGATAAATAATTATAAATTTATCAAAAATTAACGAGAGAAAGTGATAGCATAGGTATATAAAAAAAATCCAGTGGACACTTTTTCGCAGTGATTTTGTTTCGAGACCCTGAATCTAGTGTATCCTTTATCAAAGATAACTAATATCGGTTCGCAGGTGGAGGCGGTCCTATCAATGCTGGACGTTCTAGTGAAAGATCAGCCCGACCAGCTTACAGAGGAATCCGACGCTGAAGACTTTATGGAGGAACAAGGTTTGTTGGCAAGGTGAGTCTCTTCAGTACTACAATTCACGGACACTAGCTGTTGCACGCGACTTCGCCGGCGTAATTTTTTTTTATAAAAAAAAGTCTTCGTGTCACGACGACCGTCAGCGCCGGCCGTCAGCCAATATTTATTGGGTGCTATGAAGCTTTTTATAGTAGCGCTGACGAGCGTCAGAACTGAGCCGTACGCGCCGCTGACGACGCGCCGTGACGAGCCTCTTGTCTTCACGTCGATTTCGTGACTCGAAGACTCTTCAGTGGGCGTTTTCGTGTCGCGCCGAACGCACGCGCGGACGAGTTCAATCAAACATTGGCCTGTCAGCGCTGACGATCAGCGCGACACGAAAAGCAGCGTCTCGCGCTGACGCTACGCGGCGCCGACGCGCGACGCGTACGGCCGCGTAGCCATCAGCGCTGACCACCGTACGCACTGATAGCTACGCGTCATTCAAAAACGCTTCCTAGAAGTTCATATATCTCGACCGTCAGCGCCGACGGTGCGCGTGCGGTCGGCGTGAGACTAAAACCAGCCTTAGACTGTATTGTATGTATTGATTTTTGTAATCTAAATTGTGTTTTAATAAATTAATTGTAGATTAATACACAATTTCAAATCGGACTCCGCTGACCAACAATATTTGATACTGTCCACTACGAGGAAAGTTCTACAAAATGGCGGAGCCCGTCGTATACAGCACACGTTTCCGCCAATTCTATTTCACGCATATCGTCTCGCCTTCGTCTATAAGGATTTAAAAGATAAGGTATTTAAATTTGTGTTTTATTGGAGGCAAAATTAACATTTATATTTTCTTTGGCCTGCCAGGTAAAAAGTCTCACCAAAATTGTCTGCATTATATTCTGTAAAAATTTTAACTTGCCTCAAACACATTTTTTCGAATGGTTTTGAACACTTTTACAAGGGCCTGGCAAAGTTTAAGACACGACTAAATACTCTTGGTTTTTTTTTTTAGGTACACACGATTAAATATTCAATTTCAAAGTATAAAAAATGATAATTTCAGATTGCTTCAAGGACATTATTTGCAGAAAAAAAAATTGAACAGATGAATAGATATATCATCGCTCCTGCCACCATTAATATTTGTTTATGGAATAAAAAGGTTTTTTTTTTATCTAACAGGACGATTTGTGGGAGAAGAAGTGTCAGAAAATATTTCAATTTTGCCACCAAACCATTAGCATGTTGGTGAAGGCCGAATTAGCCGAGTTGCCTCTTAGGTGAGTACGATTACTTGACTTTGTTGAAGCTAGATAATAATTTGTAATATACTTTTTTTATGTTATGGACGTCAGACAGGCTGACAGACCACTTTATGGTAGGTCAAGTGCTACCGTCGAATATAAAGCAAGTATATAAATTTTTATAATGAATTTTTAAAAGCTAGGATATAGCTATAGCTATGATTTTCACAATGAAAATATCATAGCTATAACCGTGATTTCTATAATAAAAATGTAGGACATTTTGTTTGTTTTCGTCCCCAAAGGTTGTATCTAAACGGAGCCCTGGCCATCAGCGAGATTGGGTTCAACAATCACGAGACTATCGCTTACGAATATCTATCGCAAGCGTTCTCCTTGTACGAGGACGAAATATCGGACAGCAAAGCGCAGTTGGCCGCCATCACTCTCATCATTGCCACATTCGAACAAATTAACTGCTTCGGTGAGTCATTGGTCATTGGTCATAGTCAGAAAGTCATTTGTCAGACAATACATGTGTACATCGTAATGTATGTGTGTTTCTGTGTGTGTGTGTCTCAAAACTATCATCTAGCATAATTGTTGTATGTTTGTTTGTGCCGACGTAGATTTGAGAGATGTATTTTATGATTTTTAGGCGCTGAGAACGCAGAGCCTATGCGTACGCAGTGCGCTCTGGCCGCCAGCAAGTTACTCAAGAAACCGGACCAAAGTAGAGCAGTCTCTCTCTGCGCTCATCTCTTTTGGAAAGGTGCCAAGGAAGGAGTTGAAGTTAGTATCATTTACGACTTATTTAATATTATATTTTTGATTTTATTTATTTATTTTTATTTTCCAAAAAATACACCAACAGAACAAACAAAAAAACTTACATTAGGTATAGCCTATAGATGACACAAGGCAATTTTAAGGCGCACATACATACATGGATAAATTTCATGACGATCGATTGAGTGGTTAAGGCGTGAAAAGTTGACAGACAGACAGTGTGTGCTTTAGTTTTGAGATTGCTTGGTTTGATTGCGGAAACATGAAAAGACCTACAGAGGGGGACAGACTGCGGGAATTGACTTTATTTTATACTAAATATATATCCTTGACAACTTGTATGCAAAATTTCACGATGATCGGTTAATTGAAGAGGTGACAGACAGATAGACAGACAGAGTCATTGTCACATTTATAATATTAGTAGTATGTATAGTATGGAATAGTATGGACTAGTGTGGATAGTATGGACTATTGTAGTTAGTGTGGACTAGTATGGATAGTGTAGACTAGCATGGATTGTATAGACTAGTATGGACTAGCATGGATTGTATAGACTAGTATGGACTAGCATGGATAGTATGGACTATGTAAAGATTTGATGGTTTTGTTGATCAGTGGCCGCTGAACGAGCCCGGTCGGGCACTCGAGTGCCTGAAGAAGGCGGCTCGCGTGGCACAGCAATGCATGGACGGCGGAGTGCAGGCGCAATTGCTCGCTGAGCTATTGGGCCGCTACGCGTTGCTCAGGGAGCGCGGCAACAAGGCGGTCACACTCAACCTCATCGAGGCGGTGAGTCAAATGCATCATTGCATCATCAACTCGAAACACTCACTGCAACCAAATTCATTTGTATATTCCTTCATATTCTATTAAGGCCATATACATAAACGTGCCGTCAAATAATTTTGACTCAGTTATTATTGGGAATATAATAAAACTAAACTAAATATACCTTTTGACTTAAAACTCTTTATTTACTAAAAAGTAATAATTTTACACTGTATACGTATAGTAATAAAATAAATTAATTGATTGTTTCAAAAACTAGCTGGTGCCCGCGACTTCGTCCGCGTAACTTTATAAATTTACCATTGACGCGCGAAAACCAGTCTCCGTCATGACTCCGTTTTAGGCGTACTTTACATGTGCCACTTTGTCATTTGTGACGCAAAACCCACAGTTGTAGTAGATTGATAGATTGATTAACTATTATCTGTTTAACTAATCAGTGACAAATAGAGGTTTATTTTAATGTTTTATTTTTAATATTTCAGGTGATACAAAAAATCCGCGAAGAATTAGCCAACTTGGACCAGTCCGAGGAAGTGGAGCAAATCACGAAGCATTTCAACAATACACTGCAACATATCAAAAATAGGATGGACTGTCCCGATCCCGAAGGATTGGGATACGAAGGGCTCGTCTTGGGTTAGGGATAATAAAAAAACATCCCCAAAAATAAAGGTTGCATTTCACAATGACTGAAAATTTAATAGAGAAATTATGTTTTTTTTTTTCAAGTTTTCAAAAAAATATCACAACGTGTGGTCAACCAAAATAATACGATTATGTCGCTCGTAGTACAAAATGTGACCATAAATTCTGTGCATACTCGGAGATCGTGTTATTGTAAAATTAATTATTTTTATTGTAAATATAATATATTAGAATATTTTAAATCAAATATTAATATTATGTTAAAATTCACAATTTTTCACAAAATAGATTCCATTTTTTTTTTAATATAATTTTAAATAAAAAAAATATATTCCATTAGGTTTAGTTATCATCTCGTTGTGTATTCTGTGCAATTTTCACTAATATATTATTGAATGAATTATCAATATAGATGGCTCAGAGCAAAGATGTCCAAAAAAGTAAATATTAAAGTTTAAAGTTGAAAATAGTCCATTTATTTTATTATTAATTTTTGGAACAAAAAAACTTTAAAGTTGAAAAAAAGTGTCGAGAGAAGTGTAGAAAAAGTCTCTCTAGTTAATTATCACCTATTTTATGCTTATTAAATTTTATGTTACATCCATCAATCTACTCAAACTATGGATTTTGCGTTACAAATGCCAAAGTGGCACATATAAAGTACGCCTAAAACAAAATCATGACAAAACGCAAAAGTTTCGTAACCAACGCGACTGGTTACGAAACTTCGGTTCTGGTATGAAGTACTACAACTATGAATTTTGCGTGACAAATGCCAAAGCGGCACATATAAAGTACGCCTAAAACGGAATCATCATGCGCGAGACTTGTTTTCGCGCGTCAATGGTAAAAGGTAGTAACGACCAAGTTCTACAATTCATTTTGAACTCAAATGTGTCGACGTAAAGTCACATTTTCTTTAAACGACAGACGTTTGGTTGGTTTTAAATGACAGATGACAGAGTTCATGCTCTGCGCATACTATTATGTCATTTTAAAATGTTCCATAAGGTTTGTAGAGGGACTTACTTGACTTCTTTAGACTTGACGGACCTGTTTTGGAAAACTAAGAAAAATTACAGACTTGACTTGACTCTGACTATAGTCTCGGGATCTGCTACTTTTGATTTTAATTTCAATTTTGCCTTTTTTATTTTAATAAAGGCTACAAATTGCTATTTTTACTAATGACACCGGCGAAATCATCGGAGAAGATCTGATGGAGCTAAGTCGTTAAAAGAGAAGAAGAAGAAGAAGAAGAAGACTGGACTTTACTCTGACTAGTCTCGGGATCTGCTACTTTTGATTTTAATTTCAATTTAAAAAAGAGAAGAAGAAGAAAAAGAAAGTTCGTAGTGTTTTGTATGGCGTGCGAAATCCATAGTTGTAGTACTTCGATGGTTACATCACTAGACTGCAAATTAAAAAAAAATGTACTTCACACATCTGTGCTCTAACTCATTAATGTTTGAAATGTATTGAAGGTGTCACGAAATTAAATATTTAAATAGGATTAAAGTTTATGTTTATTATTCGCATGATAGAACTTGGTTCACTTTATTATAATAAAAGCAATTAATTATGTTATATAAAGATTTAACAAATGAAATAATTTATTTATTTATTTATTTACCCTTCAGCAGCCAGTGTCGGATTTATCCGACAATTATTTGATTTAGTACACATTCGTCAGATCATTTTATTTTTCCGTATAGAAAAGTTCTTTTCCGCCTACTTTGAAAAGTTACCTACTTTAAACAATATCTGTAAAAAAAAAAACGAGTGTGCTTATGACCACACGACTGAAGTGAAACTTCTTTCGCTCCATCTGTATGTATATATATATATATATATATGTGTGTGTGTGTACAATATATACATGTATACACATATACATATATTAATTTTCTACAAATATTTAAATTTATAAAATAAATATTTATCGCGCGCACTGCTGTCTCTTGCTTATATCCCCCACATAACTTCCGTTCGCCTTGCCCGATCACACTTTTCGTAACGCTTACGTCACGCGTTCCCCAGCTTACTCCCCAAGTCAAGCGTGCGTAAAGAAGTTTCACTTCAAAAAAACGAAATGTCACGTGACCTTATTTCGTTTTTTTTTTTAAACTGGTCCATACGATATTTTCAATCATGCTTAAGAAAAAAAAAATTTTTTTTTTCCTAAAAATCTCCCTCTGCCCTATTTTAGTAGAACCAAACATTGATAAAAGTAGTATATTATAAAAATTTAATAGAAATAAATTTACTATTATTGTCAAAATAAGAATTCTTTAAAAAAAGATAAAATGGAATATTAATTAGTTGAGTATATAAGAAGTATAAGCATCAACATTTGACAAAAAAAATAATTAAATTTTGAATACATATCTCAAAAAGCGCCATCTGCCGCATTAGTGTCGAACTACAACGAATCGTGTCAAAGGTTATCGATTATTTATTTATTTATTTTTAAAGCGCCCTCTGCCGTATTGGAATTGAACTAGAACAAATCCTGTCAAAGATCAAGTTAAGTAAAGGTCGGATGCAATGTGTACTGTGAGACAAGATAATAATAAGAAAGAGACAAGGAGTTTAACAGTTTTGTTAGCTCGACGAGTTAACTCTCATGACAAAACGCTAGTGTCCCATAAAAAGTTTCACTTCAATATATACAATACTTAGCTGTTGCACGCGACTTCGTCCGCGTAACTTTATAAAATCTAATAGGCTATGTTACTCGCTGATAATATAGCTCTTCACAACAGTGAAAAATATAATACAAATTGTGGTCATCCTATCATAAAATAGCGTAGAAAAGGATAATAACATGTTACTTTATTTTAAGCTAAATTATGTATATTTTTTGCAAATTATATGAAAAAAAATCATAATTTTTGAAATTTTATCTTGGCGCCGAAACGCCCTGTGACTGGTTGCAACTCCGATGACGTCATACACTAGTAAAAATATCAGACAGAGTAGAAAATAGTGTTTATTCACTTAATATTAGTTATCTCTGTCATCATTCAGTGACGTCACACGTATCAGACCAGCGCCATTACAGAAACAGCGTTTTTGGCGCGGTTTCGGAAATTTAAACTTTAACATGGATTTTTTTATTAATAATACAGTAGATATCACGGAAATATCAATGAGTGTGCTTATTTTGTAATAAGGAATACTTAATTTGAAACGATTTTCTAAAATTAGTCAAATACCGGATTCAAACAAACAAATATTTCCTCTTTTACTTTGAGTAAACTTTTTTAGAGATAAATTTTTTAATTAAATGTTATTTGCCATAAATATGTATTTATTGGACAATATGTACCTAATATTGGACCTCGTTTTTGATGTAACCTACTTACTGTATTACCTGTTCTAAATAATCCTTATAAAATTGTATTCTTTCATCGTCTTCCAAGTCGATGCCGCCGTTTGAGAAACCGTTTTCTAATCTACTCCTGGGGCCCTAGCCAAGAGCATACCAATGCAAACGTTTCGTTGTGATCTGACGAATCGAAACGAAATAAAGCCCGGTGATTGGTCAAAAATTTATGTGGGCGTTACATCAACCAATCACCGGGCTTTATTTCGTTTCTATTCGTTAGAACGCAACGAAACGTTTGCATTGGTATGTTCTTGGCTAGGACCCCTGCACTTCAAGGATTTCATATTTCGTAGTTTTGAATGAAACTATCTATATTATTTTGAACTTAGATATTTGAAATGAAATAAATAAAACAGCCTTATAATATTTAAAGTATTTTATTTCCTTGAACATTATTTCTATTATTCATCATTATTTTCTCTTGACGTTTCTTCTCTTCCTTGAAAGCCTCTTTATTTGCTTTCTTCTCGACTCTTCTCTCTTTTCTGTACTCTTTCAAAAGACGCTTTCTTTCCTTCTTCTCTTCTGGGCTTTCATCTTTTGGCCTGAAATGTTCATTATTAAATATGTTAATTATTAATTATATTAATAATGATATTATTATTAATAATAATAGTATCATTATTAATAATAATAATAATTTATATTAATATTAATAATGATATATTAATTAATAATAATATCATTATTAATTATTATTATGTATTTTATCAATATACCTGAATATATGATCAAATTTCTTAAAAACTTATTATAAAGTAACATAATATTTACAATTTTTAATAAGCTCGCTTTATAGTATACTAGCTGGTGCCGGCGTCTGCGTTGATAAATAAAATATAATACCTTAATAAAATTTTTGCTAGTATAAAAATAAGAGATTTTTTTTTCTCTAAGGGCCAATATGTATATGTTTATATGTTTAAAAAACATATACATATTTTAACCGATCAATACACAAGCAAACTGCAATTTTTATAGTTTAAAAAAAAAATCTCAAATAAAAATTTGCCCAAATTTGTATTTAAGTAAAATAATTTTAGTTTTTTTTTTAATTTATCTATTTTTATTTAAAAAAAAAAAACACATATTTACCTAATTGATAGTACACTCAGGGTCGAGAGTACAGTTTGTGCGTCATTATCATCGCACGACTGGATTTCGCTTTCATTCATAGAGTTGAATTTGGCCAAAGATTTTAGAGTCAACTTGTTGTCTACGCCTAATGTGTCCTTGGGTATACCAGTTTTGGCGTTTATTTTTATTTTATTCAGTTTCTGTAACAGATAATAATAATAAATAATAATAATAATAAGTAATAAATAATAATAATAATAAGTAATAAATAATAATAAATAAATAATAATAATAAGTAATAATAATAAATAATAATAATAATAATAAGTAATAAATAATAATAAATAAATAATAATAATAAGTAATAATAATAAATAATAATAATAATAATAATAATAATAGCAGTCCGTGCTACCCAAAACTGGAAAAGTCCTGGACTGGACGGATTGCACAACTTCTGGCTTAAAATGTTCACATGTTCGCACGGGTGCTTGGCAATGCAATTCCAAGAAGCCCTAGAATTGGGTACTCTCCCAAACTTTATGACAACCGGTATCACCTTTCTGCTCCACAAATCTGGCAGTACCACGGAAGCTAAAAACTACAGACCAATTACGTGCTTACCCACCATCTACAAGCTACTTACATCTATTCTGAGAGCAAAAATTAATTCACATATTTTTGAAAACAATATTTTGGACACAGCTCAGAATGGATGTAAGATTGGTTCTCGTGGTACTAAGGAGCTCCTCCTCATAGACATGACTATTTGCCAGCGTGTCCGGCGCAACAGTGGCGCCCTCTCGGTAGCTTGGATTGATTACCAGAAGGCCTATGATTCAGTGCCCCATTCTTGGCTGAGAAGGATATTAGAGTTATATAAAATAGATACGACTCTGAGAACCTTCTTAGCTATGTGTATGGGACAATGGATCACAGTCCTGAGTCAACCAGGAAATCATGGGAGCGCTGCTGATCCGCGGAACACGGTAAAGATAGAACGCGGGATCTTCCAGGGCGACAGTTTGAGTCCGTTGTGGTTCAGCCTGGCTTTAAATCCTCTCAGCACTCTGCTAAGAAATTTAAAGCTTGGCTATCGACTGCGGAGGGGAGGTGAAGTCATTTCACACCTCCTTTACATGGACGACCTTAAACTATTTGCACCGAAACCCAAAGACCTGTTAGAGTTACTGAAAATAACTCAATGTTTCAGTAACGCAATAAGGATGGATTTTGGTGTCGATAAGTGTGCGGTCATGCATGTTAAGAAGGGAAAAGTTGTAAATTCGCCAAATTTACAACTTTCAAATGAAATGACTTTTAGATCCCTCTCCGAAGTTGAAACATACAAATACCTTGGTATGTCACAGTCGTTGGGTATTAGTGATAAAGATATAAAACAGACAGTGAAGACGCGTTTCTTTGGTCGCCTGATAAAAGTCCTCAAAAGTCTTTTATCAGGAGGAAACAAGGTGCGCGCTTTCAATGGATGGGTTATACCTTTACTCACATACTCCTTTGGCATACTAAGGTGGACTCAAACTGAGCTCGATGGTTTAGACAGGAAGGTTCGTCGATTGCTCACGACGCATCGCATGCTACACCCACGCTCATCAGTAATGAGACTGTACATCCCACGGAAATTGGGGGGTCGCGGTTTTTTAAGTGCCAAGAACCTCCATAACCATGAGGTGTACAGTCTTAGGGAATATTTCCTGCTTAATGAGAGTGGTGTACATCGAGACGTTGTAGCAATCGACAAAAACCTCACGCCTCTATCTCTGGCTAACGAGAATTGGCGTAAGCCTGTAGTACTAAGCATTGAAGACCGAAGGAACGTATGGAAGGGTAAGGAACTGCATGGGCGATTCTACAGGGCCCTGACAGGACCTGATGTAGACTCGCTTATGTCAGTGAACTGGCTACGTTTCGGTGACCTCTTTGGGGAAACCGAAGGTTTTGTCTGTGCAATTGCGGACGAAGTTATTAAGACGAACAATTACCGGAAATATATCCTGAAGGACGGTACGGTCGACATATGTCGAGCATGCCACCGTCCTGGAGAGACACTCAGGCATATTATTTCCGGTTGTGCTCATCTTTCTAACGGCGAGTATTTGCACAGACATAACCAAGTAGCCAGGATCATACATCAGCAACTTGCTCTTCGATACGGTCTTATCGAATCTGAGGTGCCGTACTACAAGTATATGCCTATGCCCGTTCTCGAAAACAGTCGTGCCACGCTCTACTGGGACCGATCTATAATCACGGACAGGACTATTGTAGCCAATAAACCTGACATCGTGGTTATCGATCGATCTCAGCGCCAGACGATGCTTGTTGACATCACTGTTCCACATGACGAAAACCTCGTGAAAGCCGAAAAAGACAAGCTAAGTAAATATTTAGACTTGGCTCACGAGGTGACCGCCATGTGGGATGTTGATTCGACAATCATCGTCCCGATAGTCGTATCGGCGAACGGTCTTATAGCGAAGAGCCTCGACCAACACCTCAAGAGGCTCTCACTAGATGGCTGGGTCAAGGGTCAGATACAGAAGGCGGTACTTCTTGACACGGCACGAATTGTCAGGAGGTTCCTCACTCTGCAGCCCTAACCACCGGTAGCTTGGGCCTTGCCTCGCTACCTGCGGCAATCTAGTTTTAAGTTTTTTTATAATATTTATTGTTTTTTATATAATTATTGTAAAAAAAATTAAAATTAAGAAATGAAATAAATATATGTAAATAATAATAATAATAATAAGTAATAAATAATAATAATAATAAGTAATAAATAATAATAAATAAATAATAATAATAAGTAATAATAATAAATAATAATAAGTGATAATAATAAAATGAATAATTTGAATAATAATAATATTGTTTTTTTTTTTTTAATAATATTTATTGTATTTAATAATCGAGTTTTGATAAGATAAGATCAAAATAATAATAAGATAATAATAATAAGTTTTAATAAGATTTTGATTGTGTTCGCAGTGAATTTGCTATACGAAAGAGGAATTAATTTTCAATACTTCGTAATTAATTTTATTAAGTAAGATTTTTTTTTTTTAAATAACTAACATTACTGTAACATATTAAAGTATATGAGAGAAGAATATTAACCTTGGGTTCTTCAATGATTTTTGGATGGTTGTAGAGGTTCGAGTAAGTGGATATTATTGTCTCGCAGTCCCATTTCTCTTTCGGTTCCACTTCCACTGGCACCAGCTCATCCTCAGACTCCTCCTCGATCTCCTGCAGCCGTTTGATCCTGGCAAAATGACAAATATTACTTACCTTTTTAGGAACATAAACTCAATAATAAAATGGTCCAGCAGCCGATGACCATTTTTACGTGACATTTTGTCAAACAGTACTAATTTTTACAAAAATGTTGAATTCAAGTACTTTTTATCCTCTTTTTCAAAGTTGACCCCCCAAAGTCCGCCTGCCACAGGGTCAACTTTGCCACCCCTTTTAGGGGGTGAAAATTACAAAATAATTTTTTTTATAAAGTTTTTACTCAAAAACCAATATTTTTCGACTTATTTGCTAGTGGGAATAAATTGAAAAAAAAAAAAAAAAAAAAAAAAAAAAAAGCCACGTTTCAAACCTAATACCAGACCAGAGCCAACTTTGAAAAGATCATAACCAAAATTGACCCCATCGGGAATCGAACGTGGGGCCCATAAAACAAAAAGTTAAGGCAAAGATCCTTACCACTCGTTCCTAATTTACTCAGACTTTTACTAAGCTTTTCTCAAAAAAAAAAAAAAAACCATAAGCGGATTCTCCCCACTGGACTACTACATCAGCCAGGTCGATGGGACTAATTCGAAATACCTGGCGATCTCCTTCTCCTTGTCGAGCTGGTGCCTCCTCCTCGACTCCTCAAAGTGTTCGGCCGCCTCCAGAAGCATCCTGTGCGAGTCAGGCATAAAGCCTTCAATCTCGTCCAAGTCCAACGCACCGACCTCTGTGTCATCGTATTCAGCGAACATCTGCAAGCGAACCAAAGCTTTCTTATTTCACACGACCGCTGGATTTAATACTAATTATTATTATTATAATATCTTGTGGGCTTTGGAAGGTGATCCCTACGGTGCCCGAGAGGATCCCTACGGAAAAGAGGAAGACCCTATCTCAGATGGGCAGATGATTTAGATAAGGCCACAAATGGAGCTTGGCAAAAAACGGCGAGGGACCGCACTGAGTGGAAAACTTTGGAGGAGGCCTATGTCGCAAGACAAGTTGGAGTTGTTGGTGATAAATAATATTTCTTTTTTTTTTCTTGTTAACTAACTTCAGCAATAAAGGCTATTTTTATTTTTATTTTTTTTTATTTTTATTATTATAAATGCGAGGGTCCACAATGAAAAAAAGTGCCATGGCTTCTCGATGGCACAGTAGACATGAATATGTCTCATATCATAAATGAAAAGAAAGATTTAAATGGTCCCTATCCCTATCCCTATCCCCATCCCTATCCTTATCCTTATCCTTATTCTTTCCCCTTATCCTTAATCCTTCTATGGTCAACAGGGATAATATATATATAAACAAACGAACAAACTATCCCTATCCCTATCCCCATCCCTATCCTTATCCTTATCCTTATTCTTTCCCCTTATCCTTAATCCTTCTATGGTCAACAGGGATAAAATATATATATATAAACAAACGAACAAATTATAATTAATTCATTTACGTCATGGTAACGATTTTCGTGACACACATTCTTTCGAATTAATTCATTTACGTCATGGTAACGATTTTCGTGACACACATTCTTTCGAATAGACCCCAGAGAAAAGACATATTCATGTCAAAAGAAATAAGAGACAGATTACTAATACTCAATCTGGAGCCAGATACCAAAAAAAAAAAACAAAAAAACCAGACATATGGGCATCTTTGGAAGAGACTCAACCCGAGGTCCTTGCAGAGGAGAAGAACTAATAATAAATAAATTAAATAATATGTATAAGTAAACAATTATAAACTAACCTATTAAGAAATACGTTAAAAATTGTATGTATAAGGAATAAAGGGCTGTTTTAATTATTTTTGACATGAATATGTCTTTTCTCTGGGGTCTATTCGAAAGAATGTGTGTCACGAAAATCGTTACCATGACGTAAATGAATTAATTCGAAAGAATGTGTGTCACGAAAATCGTTACCATGACGTAAATGAATTAATTATAATTTGTTCGTTTGTTTATATATATATTTTATCCCTGTTGACCATAGAAGGATTAAGGATAAGGGGAAAGAATAAGGATAAGGATAAGGATAGGGATGAGGATAGGGATAGGGATAGGGATAGGGACCATTTAAATCTTTCTTTTCATTTATGATATGAGACATATTCATGTCTACTGTGCCATCGAGAAGCCATGGCACTTTTTTTTAAATTTATTATTATAAATGCGAAAGTAACTCTGCCTGTCTGGTCTGCTAACATTTCACGCCTCAACCACTGAACGGATCATAATGAAAAGTCGCGTGCATCAACTAGTACAGTGTGAAAGGAGATAAGAGCTTTGTGCAGCCTTAATAAAATTGCACAATTGATTGACCTGTTCCATTGCACGATGAACGAATTTAGTAGAGTTGGACTATTTGTAATATGTTATAGTAGGTAATTTAAGTTTATTATTAAGTATTTTTGGGCATATTTTAAATTTTTTTTGTAATTTTTATAATTTATATAGATAACTAGCTGGTGCCCGCGACTTCGTCCGCGTTCTGGATGAAAGGTACCCTATGTCCTTTTTGGAGTCCCAGACAACGTGTATGCAAAATTTACAACGCCATCTAGGGAATTCTGTTTGAAGCAATGTAGTACTCTAATTCATCTAATCTCACTTCGAATAATGGAAAAAGTCTGTTAACAGATGGCACTACATGTTAGTTATAGTTTATAAAATTACGTGTTAATAAAATTAAAGCTGGTGCCCGCGACTTCGCCCGCGTAACTTAGTAAATTATGTACTTAAACCTTCCTCGAGAACCACTCTACCCATTAGTGAAAACCGCATTAAAATCCGTTGCGTAGTTTTAAAGATCTAAGCATACAAAGGGACATAGGGACAGAAAAAGCGACTTTGTTTTATACTATGTAGTGATTATTTTATATGTAGGCATAAAAATGTACAGATACATCGAATTAGGAATTATCCTGTAATGATGTACCATGTTATATTGTAAATAAATAAAAAATAAAAAAATAAAAAAAATAAAACGGAATTAGTTACGAAACCTTTTCGAAACGATCGTCGAGTAAAGTGAGTCCCTGGTTCCGTCTCATCACGCTCGAGGACATAGAGTACTGAGAGAAACGCGACTTGGTATCCTCTTTGTCTCGACCCCACGACGGCATCCTGCCTCTTCCCGCCTGGAAAACAATACAATTTTTTTTTTATTTCAATTCATAGATGAATGATTGGTCTCGCCGCGCTCGACTAGATACCGCCGTCGTACTTGTAAAATGCGGCATAAAATAGTACGCCGAATTCGGCGTACCCGAGCCAGTCACACTGCAAACTGTCTGTGATGTGTACGTGCCGAATGTTTTATTAAATTTTAGGCATAATAAAATACCAATTTGCGTATGTAGTGAAACTGTGTAAAAATATAATAAAACTGGGTAAAAAGTGATAAAAAGTGACAATTTTTTTACACACACTACAATAAAAAGTTGCCACGTTTTCGGAGCTATCGTACTTGTATAGTACTCTATCTAGTCGAGCGTTGCGAGACCAATGCAATAATCATTGTTTAAATTGTTTAATTAATTAATTGAGACTTGTATTGTATTGTAAAGCGGACAAGAAAAGTGCTTTATCAGTTTCTATTACAAATTCCACTCATTTCAAAATTCGCTAAGGCTTAAAATTTGAAATAGGTATTGATTACTGATTTGTCATAACTTGTCATCGCTAATAAAGATATCAATAGAAATTGTCACTTTGAATTTTCAAAGGAAGACAGACCTTATCATTCTACAACATACAAACAAAGAATGTTCAATCTTAGGGTGATAAAGCACTTTATTTGTCGAGTTTACAAAAAATTAAAAAAAACACAGTCTCTTTGGACCTGATATTATCATGTAGTGCTGTAAAATCAAAAGAAACAAATAGAAAAACTAAAAAATAAAAATTATTTATACCTCCGAGTCATCATCCGAGTCTTGGTCAGAAGCGAATGCTTTATCCGAATCGTCCTGTGATGAGACACTACCATCAACATCACTATCATCATCATCATACTCTTCCTCACCAGTACCTTTAAAAGAAATGAGACGAATACTAAGTTTCTGCTAAACGACACTAATCTGCGATATATAAGATCTTTTATTTTATATCACTTTATACAAAGCAAAATATATATTGTCTATACTAATATTATAAAGCTGAAGAGTTTGTTTGTTTGTTTGAACGCCCTAATCTCAGGAAGTACTGGTTCGAATTGAAAAATTCTTTTTGTGTTGGATAGATCATTTATCGAGGAAGGCTTTAGGCTATATAACATCACTTTGCGGCTAATAGGAGCGAAGAAACAGTCGAAAATGTGGAAAAAACGGGGAAAATTATTCATCTTTGAGGGCTTCCGTTGCGTGCGCTGCGAAAACCGTTCGAGATACCCAAATTATTCCCAAAATAACTATTCCACGCGGATGAAGTCGCGAGCGCCAGCTAGTATATTATATTAGTATATAATAAATGTCTTTAAAAACAATAAAAATAAACATATTATACATACCATCGCCCATAGCCAATTCAATGAAGTTGTCTTCGAGTTCATTTTCGGGATCATCAAAATCAAAATCTTCATCGAGAGCCGCTACGACTTCGGGATCCAAGTCCAAACACAAACCTGTATTGTGAAAATAATTTGGAAAAAAATCAGTTAAACATCCTCAAATAATAGTTTTTTTTTGTTAAGGTTGACAGACAGTCACGAGAGGTCGTAGTTCATCATTGGGCAGTAAACCTCAAGTAGATTCATCTACGTTGTCCTCGGCCAATACAACCAACAAAGAACACCAAGAGGTAGAAAGCCAACCACCACCTTGGCAAAGGGTTCCTGTCAGCAAAAAAAGGAAAATTCGTGACGAATCCCCAACTCATGTTCAACGTGAGCATAGTAACAGGTTTACTGGACTGGCAGTGGATGAAATGGAGGACACTCCTACCGAACCCAAAATTAATAAACCTCCACCAATTTTATTATATGGAATAGAAGATGTAAATGAGTTAACGAAACTTATTGGATCAGTCGTAAACTTTACTGATTTTAAGCTTAAGGTTGTTAATAAAAATCTTCTTCGTGTGCTAATGGAAAATGCGGATGTATACAAAAAAGTAATCAACATCATCAGACAGAAAGGTCTTATTGGCCACACTTTCTCACCTAAAGACTCAAGAAGCTGTCGTGTGGTAATTCGTAACCTCCACCATACTACGCCCATCGAAGAAATTGTTAAGGAAATTGAAAAAACTGGTAACAAAGTTCGCGGTGAAATAGTGAATTCACGATATGGCCCTGACAAAATTCCAACCTCAACGTTCTTTGTTAACCTGGAACCAGATAGCTTAAACAAAAAAGTAAAAGATATTCAGTACATTTACCACCAGAAAGTTACTATTGAGGACCCACGAAAATCTAGAACCATAGTGCAGTGCCATAGATGTCAACAATATGGCCACTCTAAAAATAACTGCATGAGACCATACAGATGCGTGAAATGTGGAGAAGGACACAAGACATCTGACTGTCCGAAAAAAGACCGTAACACCCCTGCCACATGCGCTTTGTGCTCGTGTGATCACCCCGCGAATTACAAAGGCTGTCGTGTCTATCAAGAAATTATAGCCAGGAAATCAAATCGTAATAATGACCGGCTAAAGATTCACTCAGAAAACAAGACTCCGAGGATTGTCAAACCTAGTGTACCAATACCAACATCCCCTACACAAAACCGGTTGGGAGTCCACCTGCCTTATTCGGATGTGGTTGCCGGACGATCTGGAAAATCAACTACTTATCAACAACTACGTAAGAAAGAGAACAAAACCGATAATAACTGTCAACAAAGCACTATGCTAGAAAACCTACTTATTCAACAAAATGAGAAGATGGACACCCTCCTACATCAAATTAGTAGTCTAATGAATCTTCTGACAACAGTAATTTGTAAATTAACGTCTAAATGACATCTTTACGTGTTGCGACCTGGAACATCAATGGTTTATCTGGTAACATTAACGTTCTAACAACTATGATGTCAAGTCACAAAATAGACATTGCTCTTATATCAGAGTCTCATTGCACCACAAGAAGCTCGTACATAATTAAAGGATTTCACGTGTATTTCACTGCCCACCCCGATGGCAGAGCTCATGCCGGAACCGCACTTGTCATCAGATCGCCTATAAGACACACTCTTTTAGAATCCTATTCAACTGCTCACCTTCAGGCCACTACAGTAAGAGTGGAGGATCGCGCGGGCTACATTACATTGTCTGCGGTCTACTGCCCACCCAGGCATAAAATCACTGAGAACATGTTTGCGGATTATTTCAAAACTCTCGGTTGCCGCTTCATTGCTGGGGGGGATTGGAATGCCAAGAACACCTTCTGGGGATCCCGCTGCACCGTAGCAAGAGGAAGGGAGTTAAAACATTGTATGGACAAAAACCATCTACACCCTCTCTCATCCGGTGATCCTACATACTGGCCCTCTGATCCTGGTAGACTGCCAGACCTCCTCGACTTTTTCGTGACCTGCGGCATTAATCATCTCTACACAGGCATTGAGTCATCGTTGGATGGATGCTCTGACCATACTCCCGTGATCTTGACTGTGAGCACTACCGTCATCCTTCGTGAGCAATCAGAGACTTTGCATAACTCCAGGACTGACTGGGAGGGTTTCCGCACTTGCTTGGACGAACTTATTAACCTAAGGCTGGTCTTGGCGACGGGTCGGGACATTGACGATGCGTGTCCTTATCTAACTAACCTGATACAAGTAGCTGCTTGGAAAAATACACCTCCTCCAAGTCAAAAATCGTCAACTCGAGCCCTACCTCTTTTTCTAAAGGAGAAAATTCTTGAAAAACGTCGACTAAGAAGAGTGTGGCACCAGTCCCGACATCAGTCCGACAAGACGAAACTTAACCGTGCCATGAGGGAACTAAAGCTTCTCCTAAGAGACATTGCTAATGAAGACGTCAAGAGAAATATTGAACTTTTGTCTCCATCTGGCAGAGGTGAGCGTTCTCTCTGGAAAGCCACACGGAACTTGAACCAACCACAAGTGTCATCACCCCCAATAAGATCTCAAAATCGGGCCTGGGCGCGAACGGACTGTGAGAAGGCAGAGGCTTTTGCAACGCATTTGGCTTCCGTATTTCAGCCCAATGACAGCCTGTTGGACGAATCAGAGATGGATGTCATTTTGAGTCAGGATCTGCAAATGTGCTTACCATTGAGCCCAACGTCCCCAAAGGAAATATGGAAGGAAATTGGAGCGCTGGACTCGGAGAAGGCCCCAGGTTATGATCTCATCACCCCAAGGATCCTAAAAGAACTGCCTAGGAGGTGTGTCACTTTTATGGCCTGTCTGTTCAACGCCATTTTCAGATTGAGTCATTTCCCATCGCCATGGAAGATATCTGAAGTGATCATGATCCACAAAGCTGGTAAACCTCCTCATGAGGCTTCATCGTACCGCCCAATAAGCCTTTTGCCGGTACTATCCAAACTTTGGGAAAGAATATTCCTGGTTCGGCTCAAAATTCTCATGGACCACTTTGCTATTATTCCCGATCATCAGTTTGGCTTTCGGAAATCGCACTCGACCATAGAACAGGCTCACCGGGTGTATCATGCTGCCAGGCAGGGACTTGAGCGCAAAATGTACTGCTCCGCGGCTTTCTTAGATGTTCAGCAGGCATTCGACCGTGTGTGGCATAGGGGCCTCCTGTGCAAGATTAAGTCGACTCTGCCACACATCATATACCAGATGGTTGAGTCTTATCTATCGGATAGATATTTTCGGGTCAAACAAGGTGACGCCAGGTCTAGGCTTCTCAGAATAAATGCTGGAGTACCCCAGGGTTCGGTGCTTGGCCCTGTGTTGTACAACATCTTTACATTTGACCTACCAGTCTCAGAAAATGTCACTGTTGCCACCTATGCCGACGATGTTGCTTACATTGCTTGTGATCAGAGCCCCGTTGTGGCTAGTGAGAAGTTGCAGATTGTCTTGGACAAAATAGACGATTGGCTACGTAAGTGGCGCATACGAGTAAGCGCACAGAAATCAAACCACATTACCTTCACCTTGAGGAAGGAGGACTGTCCCCCAGTCAGAATTGGTACAGACACTCTACCGCACACAAACCACGTGAAGTATCTTGGATTCCTGCTTGATAGACGTCTTACTTGGAAATATCACATCAAGGCAAAGAGAGATGCTGTTAATCAGAGGTTTAGGAGCTTGCACTGGCTGATGGGAAGGAACTCCGTGCTGTCAGTGGACAACAAACTGCTTATTTACAAGACTGTAATTAAGCCTATTTGGACATATGGCATCCAGCTTTGGGCAGTTGCAAGCAAAACCAACATACTCTGCCTTCAGCGCGCACAAAATTGTGCACTTAGGACCATTCTGAATGCACCTTGGTACACTAGGAATGACGAAGTTCACAATTATCTCAACGTGCCCACAATCAACTCGGAGATAAACCGGTTCAAAAAATTGTACGCGGATCGGTTAACATCCCACAAAAACCCCCTCGCTGCAGAGCTAATAAACCCTACAGTCAATGTTAGGAGACTGAAGCGAGGTACTGTCCTATAAGGGAATCAAGGCACTGGCCTTTTCCCCGCAAAGCCATAATTCTCAAAACTCATTCAATTATGGTCTTGCGACCGATCGTGGATTAATAAAGGAAAAAAAAAAAAAAAAAAAAAAAAAAAAAGGTTGACAGACAGGCTGACGGTTCTTATTGAACACTAAATTTCTGTGAACTGTGTGTGAAACTGTGTAAAAATATAATAAAACTGGGTAAAAAGTGATAAAAAGTGACGATTTTTTACACACACTACAATAAAAAGTTGCCACATTTTCGGAGCTATTGCTTTTGTATAGCGCTCTATCTAGTCGAGCGCAGCAAGACCGATCAATTATCTTTGCTTCACACATTCCACACAGCACCATCTAGTTCCACAGTAAGCACTATATTGTATTATGGATACCAAACAGTTGATATACAATACTTGTTTTTTTGTAAATACATACATATTATAAATACAAAACATCCATGACTCATGTACAAAGGTAAAATGTTAACACATAAACATTTGCCCCTAGCGGGATTCGAACCTGCGACCGCTTGGTTAACAGCTAGGGTTACTAGCCACTAGACCAAACGTGTAGTCATAGACAAAAAAAATATCTAACCTTGTGGTGCAGCTTTGTTAAGCATTCCGACGTCCTCCTCAACTTCGGATGCAAACACAGAACTCGGTAGATTTAATTTTTCTTTAATGTCTACAGTCTCTTCTTTGCTTGTCTGTTTCTCTTTTCCCTTGTGTACAGATTTCTGTAATAAACATTCAATTCATTTAAAACTTTAGATAACTGTTAAGTAATTAAATTAAACTTAATAAAGTTAATATATTATAATATAAAGGGGCATAATTTGTTCTTTTGTCTGTCTGTCTGATGATTTTTACATAGAAAAAAAGGAGATTCTATATAAAGTGACTCAAGGTAAGTAAGTAATGTGTTATTTAGTCAAGTGCCCAGCACAAGCCCCTAGTCAGATATTATTTTTGATTCACATATACAGAAATCAAGAATATCAAGAAAATATATATATATATATATATTAAAATTTCGTTTCACATGTTTGAAGGCCAATGAACTCCTAAACTACTGAACCAATTTTGATAAAACTTTGTAACTATGTGTACTATGGTCCAACTTAAAAGATAGGATAGTTTATGTTTAGAAACTGCACGAAGCCGGGAGCGTGTAGCTAGTTATTAATTATAATAATGTCATTGACATAATAATGATTAACTTACCGGTTGTAAGACCATTGTGACTTCCTGTGAATCTTTGAGATGTTGTAAATAGTTGTAATCATCATCGAAATAGATCCCATATTTGTGCTGTTCCTCCTTGCGCTGTTCAGGCGTTAGCTCCTATAAAGTAATAGTAAATTTAATAGAACAATGTGAATCTGAATGAATTATATCTACATCTACATATATATGAAAAATCGCAAACGAGCCGTGTTTGTTCATTGATTATAATAACAATGTGGGGGGGGATTTTGTAAATCTTTAGCTTATAATTTTTTGTTACTTTTTTAATTGTCTCCTCAATAGTTGAGGTCATGTTGAAGTCATTTGAAATGAACCAGGGTGCCCTAGTAATCATTCGCAGGGTTTTTGACTAAAGCCTCTGCACAATATTGATATTGGACTTTGAAGAGGTGCCCCATAGTCGTATGCCATAATGTCCATATAGTGTGTATTTATAGATCATTAATATGGAACAGAGTGATAGTATTCTTCACATTGAAGCATAATACTGCCTGTGTCAACATTGTGCCAGAAAGGGCAAATCTTTCTGGCACAATGTTAACACCACTTTTTCGTCCATTTATTTCAAAATTGAAGAGTAGTGATTTTGGCAGGTAATCGTGGGAGTTTATGCTGTTGTTTGACACCACACTAACCTGATGCGTAACTTTGCTACTGAAATTTAACTAGGGGTGAGGGGAGTATGGTCAAGAAATGAGAGTAAAATGCAAAACAACAAGTGTGTTCTACCATAGTTGAGCTCATGTGCATCCTATTGTTAAGTTGGGCAAGAAGTATAAGATATTAATTATGATACTCCATCACACTATTGTTTGAATTATATATTTTATAGAACATCATAATATACATACTGGATCCTTGTCTTTCTTCGTAGGTATATTGGCATTTACGGGTACAAGCACTCGTTGTGGCGCAGTCTCGTCAGCAGTCAAGGGATCTCTTTGTGAACGATGAACTAAATTAAATGTGACTGCCTTCTTTCGATCTATAAATTTCTTCTTTGTCTTGGGCTGAAATTGGAAAGAGTAAGGTTAAGTACGGGCAAAAAGCATAGTTTTAAAGTTGTTAATGAAGGTACTGTACCATTTTAAAATGTGTATTGATTAATACGAGAAAAGAAACAACTTATAATATAAAACAATATAAAATAACACTATTTTTACGAAAAACGTGTTTATTACTCAAATAAACAACCAGACAGATCAAGAAGGAAGATCAACACCATATCAACACACACAACACGTTATCAATCAATATGTCATTGTCAAATGTCATTATGTCAATGAATGCTCGTCAATTTGTTGTCAAGGTCCGTCAGAGAATAGGCACAAAGAATAGGCAAATGGTATTTTAAATAATACAGAATATCTTAAAAAATATATGACAATAACAGCTAATATTTAAATTAAAAAATAGAGTTGACTAATGAAACGGCTATAGCCATGCTACAGACCTATTTTCCTAAATAATATGTCCAAATTAAATAACAAGTGATTATGAAATATCATACCTAAATTAATTTGTTCTCGAAAATCAGCTGTCTTTTATGTCAATGTCAAGAATGATTGTCAATCATTCATATAATCATAACCTGTCAAAGTCAAACGCATTAGACATTGACATATTATTATATTTGATTTGAATATTGAATATAATTTATTGAAGACTTGTATCGGGATTTGCTATTTTTGACTTTAATTTCAATTTTACCCTTTTTTATTTTAAAAGAGGGTAATACGAATTGCTATATTAACTTGACACTGGCAGATAATGGCCATTTTAAAATGAGCCGCATTGCCATTTAAACCTAAGAAGAAGAATAATTTATTGTATTTATAAATAAAAAAATCGTAAACACTTACATTTATTTAACATTATTTAATTATCTCTTTACTTAAAGGTTTAGATGCTACACAAGAATACTACATTTAAATACTTTAGTATATAATATAATACTTGCATAATATAACCTCATTTTATTCAGTCTGCCGCTCAGTAAGTAAACTCGATTTGCCGAAATGATATCCAGAATAAATTTTAAAGTTATAACAAATAAAACTTGTATTAAATGTGTGCGTAAGAAAAGCTCGGCTGAACTCAAAACGAAGACTTATTCCCACACAATTCTCGGCCCTAAAACAAATTTTCCTGGTCGAATCGACAACACTAAAAGTGATGAAATTATTAAGGTAGAGTATTTACAATTAACTTAATAATTATTTATTATTAAGTTAGTAATTATTTATTATTAACTTAGTAATTATTTAAATTAACTGGCCTGTGTCCACGACTTCGCGTTGTAAAATAAAAAAATGTAACACCTGACAAAATATATTAGCAATAATTTATTCAATCCTTATTGATGTTATAGTTTTGCCAAGTGTTGGATTTTTATTTTTAGATGTTCTCTCGGGAACGTACTGTTCATCGAGAGAGTTTTTTCCGAGATAAAGATACCCTATGTCCTTTTTTGTGTCATAGCTATTTTTATCATAAAAAATTGTCCGTTATTGACCATAGCATTTAAGCATACAACATATGTATCTTTTCTTATTATTGTTGTATTAAGTGCTATGTTTTAATGAAATAAAACAATAATAATTAAAAGTATAATGTCATTAGTTTTTTTAATAATCCACAGTTAGCCCAGTTTTCTGAACTATACAACTGGCAAAGAGAACATTTAAAAGGTCCAGAGTTCGTGTTACATGATGGACCACCGTATGCTAATGGAGAGCTTCATATGGGTCACGCTGTAAACAAGGTAGTTTTGAAAATATATTTTTTATGCTATACTTAATTCTCTCATATGTCTTAATATGAGCTAGTTATAAAAAAAGCCTAAAATTATTCAAAATTTATAGGAATTATAGGTATATATAACAGACTCAAACTTAGGCCCCTTTCTCCCTTTAAATTAATTTAGTTGCTTCTCAAATCTCAGTACTTATTAAAACATAATTATAAATTCAAATAGTTTATTAAAATATTCATTTATGCTAATTTTTGATGGACAGGATGATGGACACATCTATTAAAAGCTGTTTAATTACTAGTTTTGTGCCAGCGACTTCGTCCGCATTGAGAAATAATAAAAAAATTTTTAAAGCAATATAACGCTTGACGTATAACACTTGTTGCTATAATATTTTGTGTCACATGTGTTTGTATCTGTTTGTCTGTGTGTCTGTTGACTTTGTGTTGTTGTCGCTTGTTGGCTAAGTCTTAGTTTTCTTTATTTTAAATTAAGATGATTCCCTGGGAACAGTACTTTTTTTCTGTATTTAAGATACTTTCTTACATACACGACAACTTGTATGCAAAATTTCAAAATGATCGGTTGAGTAGTTAAGAGGTGAAAAGGTAATAGACAGACAGAGTTACTTTTACATTTATAATATTAGTATGGATAGTATGGACTAGTATGGATAGTATGGACTAGCATGGATAACATGGACTAGCATGGATAACATGGACTAGTATGGAATCAAATTTGTAGATAATCAAGGACATCAACAACAGAAGTCAAGTGCTACAAGGCAACAAAGTGCATTACATCCCCGGATGGGATTGTCACGGGCTGCCCATAGAGCTGAAAGCATTACAGAAAGTTAAAAAATCCTACAACGACAAAGAACCCATGGACCCCGTACAAATAAGACAGATTGCGAGAACATTCGCTTTGGAGACGGTGGCCAAGCAAAAGAAGACATTTGTGAGTTGGGGTGTAATGGCCGACTGGGAAAAACAATGTTATTTGACATTGAACAAAAATTATGTCCAAAGACAATTGAGACAGTTCTACAAGATGTACAAGTCTGGATTGATATACAGAGCCTTGAAGCCTGTCTATTGGTCTCCTTCCTCCAGGTAACTATAGGTCTTATAACTATAGAACACTATAGATTTATTAGTCTTAGATATAACACACATTGTATCACTATAGAACTTTTGTTTCTTGCACATTCGTTTTTGTTTACTTTATGATGTTAACTACATATTATTTTATTTATATATTATATAAAAATCTCGTGTCGCGGTGTTTATAACCAAACTCCTCCGAAACGGCTTGACCGATTTTTTATGAAATTTTTTATGTATATTCGGTAGGTCTGAGAATAGGTCGTAAATTATCGATACGACCTATTTTTCCACCCCAAAAGATAATAATAATAAGTAATAATTTTGGGGTAGCAAAAAATTTTTATATGGAAAAACAGCGTTTGCCGGGTTGGCTTTGGCTAGTAAATTTATATATTTTTTTATGTTTTTCCAGAACGGCCTTAGCAGAAGCTGAACTTGAGTATGACTCAAGATATGAGAGCAGAGAGGTGTATGTAAAATTTTCCATGGAGAAATTACCACAACTTATCAGTGACAAAATTGGGTAAATAACATTGATATAAACTATAGATCCGGCGTAGCAAGCAAAAAGCCCCGAAATCTGTGGTAGTATTAAAATCATACTTACAAACTTACTAAGAGATTGACACGCAATTCCAAATGAATATTGCTTTTGTAAAAAGAAACAAGTTAAAAGTCTTCTGTACTAACGCATCAATGTATACTGCACAACGATATTGACTAGTTTACAAAAAACAAACCGCTAGCCGATGGTACATCTGGTGTAATAAAACACGTGTTTCGTGTCACAGGGCCGTATTTGGAAGCGTGTAATTTAAAATACCTAAGTAATATAATTTAATTGGATGTTTGATATAGAAATGACACAACATGATTAAACGAATATTTAATAATAATAATTAGCGGTCTCGATTACAGCTGTTAAGAAACTTAACAGTGTTCTTAACAAATTAGTGAAAAATAAGCATATGTTTAATTATAGTTACTTCAAAACTTATTATTTTTTATTTAATCATATACATACTATTATGATCTCTTATTGTCCCTCAAATAAAATCAGCTTATTGAACTTTTTCAAACACAAGCATATAAATGTACAAAATTATTATTTTTATTTAAAAATATAAAGTGCGGCCCTGGATCGACCGTCAACCATATTGAAATGATAAGTGGTATTTGAAACCTATATGTGTCTCTTTCTACAAAAGGACGAACTATACTACGCAATAAGTAAGAATGAGACAGCTATAAGGTTCAAATGCTTCCTTTTGAAATATGCAAAGGTTTAGCTAAATAATTAAATATTTTGTTAAAAATATTGTAATTTAGTCTATTTATATGAAATATTCACGTATGATACGTAATTCCTTTTTCTTTTTGTCCTTTTTGAGGTCTATTTTTACATAATTTCACACAATACGATGGCATTTTGTCAATTTTTAACACAAATAAACAGCAACCAAACGGCTTCAGCGCTAGCGAGCGACTAAGTGCGAATTCGTCCACTTCGTCTCGAGTGGACGAATTTTACTACTACCATTTTTTGTGAGCTACGCCGTGTCTATACTCCCAAATATACTTATATAGTCTTTGGTAAATAAGTATTTGTTTTGCTAGCAATTTTAGGTTACTTTCTAAAATCGTATTAAATTAATTGTAGACTGATTTTCTATCAATAAAAACTATATTTTTATAAACCTAACATCTATTTCTAACTAATTAAACTTTCAAATACTCTAAAATCGTGCACATACCATTATAAAGGCAACCCAGTAAATATAATCTGATCTGTTATGTAAAGTCTCGAAGGCTTTAAAAGCGAGCGCCATTTTGTTCTTATTTATTGTGTCTTTTTTTCCTTCTTTTCAAATATTAGTGTTCTTTTATTCTCTTCATTATTATGACGACACGTTTGGTCCAGTGGCTAGTAACCCTAGCTGTTAAACCAAACGGTCGCGGGTTCGAATCTCGCTAGGGGCAAATGTTTATGTGTTAACATTTTACCTTTGTACCTGAGTCATGGATGTTTTGTATTTATAATATGTATGTATTTACAAATAAAAAGTAATGTATGTAGTATATCATCAGTCTGGTATCCATAATACAAGCATTTAGTTGCCTACTGTGGAACTAGATGGTGCTGTGTGGAATGTGTGAAGATATTTATTTTATTTATTTATTTATTATTTGGTTTCGCAGCAAAAATATATCAGCACTAATTTGGACCACAAAGCCATGGTCACTAGTGACCAATCGCGCGATATGTTTCAATAAACAACTGAAGTATAGCATAGTAACGCTAAGCAATAGGCCCGAAGACTTATTTCTGGTCGGAAGTGATCTGATTGCAGGCCTCGAGAAGTCTTTGGGTGTGGAAGTCAAGAAAATTTTAGAGTTTGATGGTAAGATGAAACTTTTTACAATCTATACTAATATTATAAAGCTGAAGAGTTTGTTTGTTTGGACGCGCTAATCTCAGGGACTACTGGTTCGAATTGAAAAAATCTTTTTGTGTTGGATAGATCATTTATCGAGGAAGGCTTTAGGCTATATAACATCACGTTGCGACTAATAGGAGCGAAGAAACAGTCGAAAATGTGGAAAAAACGGGGAAAATTATTCATCTTTGAGGGCTTCCGTTGCGTGCGCTGCGAAAACCGTTCGAGATACCCAAATTATTCCCAAAACAACTATTCCACGCGGACGAAGTCGCGAGCACCAGCTAGTTATTAATATTTCTCTTATACAGTCATAATCCACCACATACTCCGAACCGGAAAAAAAAATCTAACCCGATTGCACATATTATTATTGTTGACTTGCATTGTAACCCGCAATTGTTACAATGCAAGTCAACAGGTTATCTCGATACTTGATAATATTTTCCTAGATTTTTAAACAAAAGTCGTATTCAATTTTATCATTGCAATCAGTATCCACCTAAAGAAAACTCATTTTTCACTCTATTAGTTGGGATGTGATTTTGAGGTTGATTTGACATAAATATATAGTTTCTTCTAACTGACTTGACTAAATATTCTTATATAAATGGTTAGAAGTATTAAAAGTGGAAAAAAAATAATCAAATGGTAATAATATAAAATATCAGGCCTCGAAGCCTGATATTCTTGATATCAAAAATATCACGCATCGAAGCCTGATATTCTTGATATCAAAAATATCACGCATCGAAGCCTGATATTCTTGATATCAAAAATATCACGCATCGAAGCCTGATATTCTTGATATCAAAAATATCACGCATCGAAGCCTGATATTCTTGATATCACGCATCGAAGCCTGATATTCTTGATATCAAAAATATCACGCATCGAAGCCTGATATTCTTGATATCCAAAATATCACGCATCGAAGCCTGATATTCTTGATATCAAAAATATCACGCATCGAAGCCTAATATTCTTGATATCAAAAATCAAGAATATCAGGCTTCAAGGCTCTGTAAATCAATGCCGACTTGTACAACTTGTAGATTGTCAAAATGGCAAATTACTGCGAAACTCAATGTGCCCTACTAAAGTAGGTATTTTTTTTTCATATACTTAGGTCATCACTTATCGAACTGTTCGTACAGAAATGAACTGTCCAAAGAAATATGTCCGCTATTGGAAGGGCATCATGTCACTGGTGAGAAGGGCACGGGGCTGGTGCATATAGCACCGGCTCATGGACCTGACGATTTCTTGGTGGCATTGAAGAATAATATAAAAGTGGTAAGTGATACTACATATATTTAAGTTATGTCCTAAGTTAATTTTAAGTTATATAACTGCTTGAACTTCTCCCACCTCAAGCTCGAACTGTCTTCACATCCTCTAGGCAATTCGATCCCGATCCTCATTTTTAATCACGGAATTTCGGGATTATATATTCTCAAGCCTGGGATCAGGGGATTATTTCGGTATAGAAGGTTATAAAAATAAAAATTAAGAAAATTTTATAACAATCCCTGAAGTTTTAGAATGAAGCAACACAATCAAAATCAAAACCTAGACAAAAATCTATTTTTTATAGAAATTCTAATCTCATTACAATTGCATTTTATTTCCATAAAGTGCTATAACCTGCAGACACATGTTATAGGCTCACAGCTCTTGGTAGATCATTAATGTAAAGGTCCCAGAACACCTCCTTGTGGAACGCCATATAGCAGAGTATGTTCCTTAGTTAGATACAAATATTTCACATGTTTTACTATCTCTGTTTATTCGAGAAATATAAAGTAAATAATGTTACCTGTTGTATGAGTAAGATTTCCTGCTGTATAAGTTGCCTCTTATTCCGTAGGCCTTTGAGTTTTTAATAAATAATTTTATGGTCTACATGGTCAAATGCTTGCGCAAGATCCATGAGATTTTGTATCTGCATTTGCCATAATTATAGATAACTAAAAATTTGAAAAGTGCCCCAAATTTTGTTTATGTTTTTGCTCACACGTTTGATAAAATTCATTAAAATAATTAAAAAAAAAAATTCGGTCTAGCTATAAACGAGAAGTAGGCTTAAGAAAGTACTCATATGACGGCGCTATAAGCGCCCCAATAGCCCTAAGAGTGGACGACACTTTAAGAGACATTTACTTAGGAGTTACATTATTTTACTTTTACATAAAGTGTAAATTTTATATAAGAGTGTCATAAGAGTGAATCCAACTTTTACTTTTTCACCAGCAATGCAAAGTAGATGAGGCCGGTTGCTACACAAACTTGGATCCCACTCTCGACGGCCTCGAAGTCCTGACCGATGGTCAGGATGAGATCATATCCCGACTAGGCGACAGTGTCATCTATGAAGGAGAAATCTTTCATTCTCACCCCGTAGATTGGAGGACTAAGAAGCCTGTATTTTTGAGGGCGAGTCAGCAGTGGTTTATAGATACGGCGGCGTTGAAAGACAAAGCTTTGGTAAGTTCAAAATTCAAATCATTCCTTGGGGCCTAGACAAGTTGCATTCGCTCCGGAGCGATTCGATTCGAAAGAATAAAATGTATGGGATGTGTCACGTGATTTACCGACGGCATATGTCAATCCAATACATTTTTTTGTTAACGAACTTCGTTATCGTTTTTACAATGTCACTTTGTCTAGGCCCCCTGATCATTGTGATAAGAAAGTAAATATATATACATTGTTAACACCCTCTACTCTCTCAAAAAGAGTTAATTTCACAATATCTGAGGGTTTTAGGGTATTAAAAGCCTCCACCTCTCGAAACAATCGGAGACAATGCTGAGCTCAAAGTTAATAACTAGTAACGATATTATAGCGAAAAGCTACATTAATTTTCTTAGAGATAAATTTATTGAATAATCAACAGGTTGTTGAAAATGTATAGATCTTTCTTCTTCTTCTTCTTCTTCTTCTTCTTCTCTTCTTTTTATGTCTTGGCTCCATCAGATCTTCTCAAATGATTTTAGTAAAAATAGTCATTAGTCATTAGTAAAAATAGCAAGAATTTTAGCATTTCTTAAAATAAAAAAGGCAAAATTGAAATTTAAATCAAAAGTAGCAGATCCCGATACTTAGTCAGTCAAGTTAGGTCATAATTTTTCTTAGTTTTGAATAGATATTTAATGGGATTTCAATACTCATTGATTTCGATCGATCGACCTCACTTCGCGAACGCGTTCGTTCAACTGAATAACTGACTGACTGACTGACTGAGCCTTTCAATATCATACCTTTTCAATCTCACCGAGTGAATCAGAATGAATGAGCAACTCTTTTTGCAACGTCACAGCAAGCAGAGCACTTTTTACTTTATATTTTCCACCTTAAATTTAAATCAATCAACTTGAGTCGTCACAAATAGCAGATGCTAACAATATTACTCATATATTGTGTTTATCCAGTCAGCCCTGGAGAAAGTGAAGATTCTCCCACCCTCGAGCTGCCAGCAGTCTCGTCAGGGTTTCAAGGCTCTGTTGGAGAAGAGGCCGTACTGGTGTATATCTAGACAGAGGGCGTGGGGCGTGCCCATTCCTGCCCTATATTGCGGGCAGAGAGTCATAGTGCACGAGTGAGTCACAATTTTTGTATTTCATTAAATACCCACAGACTTTTAAAACTTTTATTTTTGGAGTTTACTTACTCATTAAGAATCGATTTCTCATATATACAAGCTCTCGAGGTATGAAAATTTATGGGAGTAAAAAAAAAAAAACAAATGTCACACGTCACACGTTACGAAACTAAAGCACTAAGCAGACAACTGACAGACGTTTGAAATGAAACTGATAATTTATTGCCCTCGTCCAAGCAAATGTCAACTTTAAGGTGACGAACCTTTTCTCACGAACGTACAACTGTACAACGATAACGTTGTCTAGGAACATGCAATAGATGCAATAGACTAGGAGAGATATTTATATAGTAGTCTATTGCTTGTTCCTCAAAAGGACCCCGGAGATGGTCAAACCAAAATCTACGTGTTTGACTCAAACCCGTTGACCGTGTCCGGGACCCTTAACCGAAAGGAATTTGTGATTTGAAGTCAAAACATAGTGTTTTGTTGTGACATTTCAGAGGAATCATAGACAAGCTTTGCTCCATGATAGAAACGGACGGTCCCGATGTATGGTGGACTCGTGACGTTGGACAATTTCTATCCGATGACATAATAGAAGAGTTCAATTTGGACGTAAAACAAGTCACCAAAGGAATGGTGAGTTTTGGAGGATGAATATATTTTGTTTATAATATTAAGGGGATTGCGAGGCTCGAGTAGGTATTTTTAAAAATGCTATCTGTTTCACACCGCCTGTAAAACAGATAGAGAGAAATAGAGAGAGAGAGGGAGAGATAGGCGGAGGCCTGCCTTATTATCTAAGAGCAGACGACTTGCGACCAATTTGCGAAAGGCGAAAACTTTCTATTAATTTGTGCAAATATCACACCAAATCGTGTGACATCCATGTGATTCGGGATCTTCCTAGTCCTCGGGGGTTTAGTGTCGATATCTAGCACTTTTCTGGTCATGTGGTCGGATGGTCGCCTCATAAAGTGTCCATACCACCGCAGACGGCTCTCCTGCAGTTTATCTGGGATAGGTCTCAACTTGAAGGTATATAGGCCTCTTGTGTGTGTGTTTCTGATATGATCCAGCCTAGTTACACCTACTAGTTAGTTTAGGAGTGTAATTTCAAAAGGACTTATTTCCACCTTATCCGATTTTTCAATAAATCTAATTATGTATTGGAATTAAGTCGGTTTGTAAAAGAATCTTTTGTGGCTTAGATGGTGTGAGCAAATTAAGTGGAAATAAGTGTATTTGTTCTGGACACGTGAAATGAAAGTAAATGAAATGTAGAGAGGAATTAAACATTATTGTTACAAATAATTTGGTATAGAGGTGCAAACGAATACGAAAAATGGATTCCAATAATTACTTCATTTTTATTCATAAGTGGAAATAAGTCCTTTTGAAATTACACTCCTCAGTTAGTTCTGCTCTCGATTTGAATCGAGTGAAATTTAAAATTTGAAATTTTCAAATGTGCACAGGATATAATGGACATATGGCTCGACTCGGGACTGACGTGGCAAACGTTGGAAGGTAAGAAAGCGGATTTGTACTCTGAGGGTGTCGACCAACTGACCGGTTGGTTCCAAGCGTCGCTGCTCACCTCGCTCGCATTACAGGACGACTCGCCTTATTCGTCTGTGTTCGTTCACGGTTTCGTAGTTGATGACAGGAAACGCAAAATGTCAAAGTCAATAGGCAACGTCATAGATCCGGACACGATCATCCGCGGAGGCAGAGACAAGAATAGACAACCCGCATACGGCATAGACACGTTGCGATGGTGGGTGGCCAGTCATTCAACGCAACACTCGCAAATAGTGATCTCCAAACACCTGCTGGACTGTTGTCAATCGGAATTGTTTAAAATGCGCAAACTGTTAAAATACCTTTTAGGCGTCACTAGTGATGTGAAAAAATTAGATTTTCATAAAAAAGTGACGGCACTCAATTACTTAGATAGTTACATGGTGAGAGAATGTCACGAGTTTTCCAAACAAATAATGGAACATTACAATAATTTTGCTTACAATCACGTCGCTCAGAGCACATTGGCTTTCATAAGTAATAAGGTGTCTGCGTTGTACTGTCATGTCACAAAAGATAGGTTATATTGTTGTCCGAAAGATTCCCAAGAGAGATTGTCGGCTCAATTGGTCGTTCATACGATTCTAGTCTCTCTGTGTAAAGCGTTAGGGCCCATTATGCCACATTTAGTTGAAGAAGTATGGCAACACCATCCGCTATACGAAAAACCGTTTCATTTCACGCAAACGTTTCCAGTTTTGCCGCCAAAAGATGTTGACATTACTCTAATGGATAGGATTCTAGACATAAAGAGGATTATTTGCGTTCTAGCCAAAAATAAGGATTTAAAAAAGTACGAAGCAAAAATAAATTTGAATTTAGAATGGTTTAATAAAATAAAAGAGTTAAACGTCACCGATGGTGTGAATGATAGTGTTCTGTGTGAGGTGTTGGAAGTGTCGGCTGTCAGTTTGACATGTGACGACATTGACAGTTGGGAGGTAAAAATGGAGGAGAGCGCCAAAAAGCAGTGCTTGAGATGTAGAAAATATAAAGTTGATGATGATAATGATAGTGATAAGTGTATAAGATGTGATATGGTTTTATTGTAAATGTAGTTTTGAAATAAATTATTTATTTGTTTTATTTTTGTTTCCTGTACTAATACCACAGCATACTTATTTCCTACAGTAGGCCGACGACGCCTTTGATGTTGGCCGATACCAACATCAAAAGAATATATAGGAATATAAGGAATATATATAGGAAAATATATATTATGGCCTATGGCCTAACCATAATTGGGGCGGCTGAAGGAACACAGCTTAATTTCAGCTGATGCGGGTGGATGTATCCCATAGGCTTTGCGGGAAAAGGGATTAGCGGTGGTATGTGCACAACACGTACCTGGTATTTTCGATGTTTGGAGTCCAGGAGCTGGCCGAACTGCTCTCGACGTTGACTGCCAGTCCTATCTTCACTGATGTTATGCACAGTTCACTGATTTTAGGTATCACTATTTAGCAAGAAATTCGTGTTAATAGTAAAGCGGATGAGCGTAGCGGTTTTGTTTAGATTGATTTCAAAAAGCAACTGATTGCGGGTGCGACGCGTCGATATACGACGCATGCGCGTCGACCATCTCCCTTCTCCTTCTACCACGGACGGACGGTTGTGCACGGGAAAAGGAGAGGGATAGGGTCTGAAGCGGCGCGTACAATATATATATATATATATATTGTACAATATATATATATATGTATTCGACCTCCACAGAAGAAACACTTTCGTTTTCGTATGATAGCAGCTATAGAAGTCTCGAGATTTTGTGGGGATTTTGCTTCTGAAGGTTTTGTGATAGAGTTAACATATCCCATGTTAAAATTATTACAATTATTTTCAGCCATTTCTAGGGATAATGCTTGATTATAATAAGCTTCGGCAAGAGAAAGTGAGAGGTTTTCAAGTAGTCTTTGTCTTATCTTACTTGAAGTTATCCCCGAGATAAAGGCGTCACGAATATAATCATTCTTATTAGTCTCAGCGTCAACACTTTTGAAATCACACTCTTTCGACAGTTGTTTTAGTGCTTCCATATATGAATCGATATTTTCGTCAGTCTGCTGCCTTCTGGTAGCCAGTAAATGCCTTGCAGCGACAACATTTTTAGGTTTGATGAATAATGAGTTAAATATAGACATTGCTTCCTCACTAATGTACTGGTAAATCGTTGGTGTTACATAATTAATAAGTACCTTCAGTTTCCATGAGGGCGGTGGAATATCTGTTTCTTCCGAAGCAGATTAAAAAATTTTGGAACGTTCTTTTCCAATGCTCCCACTCTTTGGCGACGTTACTGTTGGAGGGGTCGGCGTTGAGCCGTTCGGGTCTAAGAATTATATCCATTTAATACTTAGTTATTCATATATTGTTTATTAAATTGAAATAAGACAAACCTTGGAATAAAAGGTTTTAATAAACAACATCTAACTAGTAAAATATTATATATAGACATTTATATGACAGATACATGAAAAGAGAATTAATATTTACATAAACATAGAATGAGGTTTGAGTATCTAAGAAGGTCGTATAATATACCACAACTATACATAATGTCATTAAAAATAAACGAAAAAGTATTTTACAATAATCAACAAAGGTTGTATATCTAATCGCTACATCAGGCTTAATATAGCAGTCACTCTGGGTACTGGAGGCGCCAACGTTCGCCTGGCACCCGGGGATTCGTTAAGGTTGTCCATTGCGTCTTGTGGTTTATTTATTTGTTTAAACAAATCCGACTCCGATGGCCACTCGCTGCTATCTTTCGGCGGTAGCTGGATGGCCGGCACTTCCTTGCGTCGTGCTTCTCTAGCCTCCCTCATCCGAGAGTCTGATTCATTACCAGACGACTCTGCCGTCTGAAGCATCGTCATAACCAAAGGAATCGTCAGAATCTTGGTTAGTGTATTTCTGGCGTGTCATTGCCACAGGACCATAATCGTTTTCTTCTGCGTCATCATACTCATCGTCGTCCTCTTCGTCTTCTTCCTCAGAACTGGATTCACTTATATCGCTGAGCCCTCCTTCGCAAGAAGTTTCGGACTGCAAGAAATTGCGGTCTGTCCATTCATCTTCGTCTATCTTTTTAGTTCCTGTTGATAGCCGAAAACTTATGCGTTCGGGTGGTTTTGTTACAGTACGCGTCGTTAGTATGCGTGACGTAACTGCAGTAGCATCCATGTCGGGTAATGCAGTAGTGTCCGTGTCGGGTAATGCAGTAGCGTCCGTGTCGGGTAATGCAGTAGCGTCCGTGTCGAGTAATGCAGTAGCGTCCGTGTCGGGTACTGCAGTAGCGTCCGTGTCGGGTATTTCCCAAATTAATGTCATGCAACATTACTGTAGAAAGAAAATGTATCAAAATCTCTCAAACCTTTAGGTCGATATACGTTTAGGAAACCTAACATCTTCCTTTTCCACGAAAATGACGTTTACAGTTTCCCGAATTGTATGTCCCGTTTTTGCAATCAACACACCATGTGTTTCTTCTATTCTTCCCAGCGTCTTTGAGTGCCTGATGTGCCTCTCGTTGTGCTCTCTTCTGCACATATTCGGCTACTATTTGAGCTTTCCCCTCCGCTGTTTTCTCTTTGAACAGCTTCCTTCGCAATTCAGCTCGGCGTTCCTGCTTCAAATTATATTCATCGAAGTTTTTTCTGACTTTGCTCGCTACTTCAGGATCGCGTGCGAAACCTGGCAGTAAAACCGGACTTGAAGGAATAGGGCTTAATATAGCAGTCACTCTGGGTACTGGAGACGCCAACTTTTGCGTGGCACCCGGGGATTCGTTAAGGTTGTCCATTGCGTCTTGTGGTGGATTTATTTGTTTAAACAAATCCGACTCCGATGGCCACTCGCTGCTGTCTGTCGGCGGTAGCTGGATGGCCGGCACTTCCTTGCGTCGTGCTTCTCTAGCCTCCCTCATCCGAGAGGCTGATTCATTACCATACGACTCTGCCGCATCGTCTGAAGCATCGTCATAACCAAAGGAATCGTCAGAATCTTGGTTAGTGTATTTCTGGCGTGTCATTGCCACGACTATAATCGTCATCTTCCGCGTCAACATACTCAGTTGCATCGTCATCGTCGTCCTCTTCGTCGTCATCCTCAGAACTGGATTCACTTATATCGCTGACCCCTCCTTCGCAAGAAGTTTCGGACTGCAAGAAATTGCGTTCTGTCCATTCATCTTCGTCTATCTTTTTAGTTCCTGTTGATAGCCGAAATTATGCGTTCGGGTGGTTTTGTTACAGTGCGCGTCGTTAGTACGCGTGACGTAACTGCAGTAGCATCCATGTCGGGTAATGCAGTAGCGTCCGTGTCGGGTACTGCAGTAGCGTCAGTGTCGGGTACTGCAGTAGCGTCCGTGTCGGGTACTTCCCAAATCAATGTCATGCAACATTACTGTAGAAAGAAAATGTATCAAAATCTCTCAAACCTTTAGGTCGATATACGTTTGGGAAACCTAACATCTTCCTTTTCCACGAAAATGACGCTTACAGTTTCCCGAATTGTATATCCCGTTTTTGCAATCAACACACCATGTGTTTCTTCTATTCTTCCCAGCGTCTTTGAGTGCCTGATGTGCCTCTCGTTGTGCTCTCTTCTGCACATATTCGGCTACTATTTGAGCTTGCCCCTCCGCTGTTTTCTCTTTGAACAGCTTCCTTCGAAATTCAGCTCGGCGTTCCTGCTTCAAATTATATTCATCGAAGTTTTTTCTGACTTTGCTCGCTACTTCAGGATCGCGTGCGAAACCTGGCAGTAAAACCGGACTTGAAGGAATAGGGCTTAATATAGCAGTCACTCTGGGTACTGGAGACGCCAACTTTTGCCTGGCACCCGGGGATTCGTTAAGGTTGTCCATTGCTTAACGTTGGATTTGGATTCACTTATATCGCTGACCCCTCCTTCGCAAGAAGTTTCGGACTGCAAGAAGTTACGGTCCGTCCACTCATCTTCGTCTATCTTTCTAGTTCCTGTTGATAGCCGGAGACTTATGCGTTCGGGTGGTTTTGTAACAGTGCGCGTCGTTGGTACGCGTGACGTAACTGCAGTAGCATCCATGTCGGGTAATGCAGTAGTGTCCGTGTCGGGTAATGCATTAGCGTCCGTGTCGGGAACTGCAGTAGCGTCCGTGTCGTGTACTGCAGTAACGTCCGTGTCGGGTACTTTCCAAATCAATGTCATGCAACATTACTGTAGAAAGAAAATGTATCAAAATCTCTCAAAGGTTTCCAAATCAAAATGCATAAAATTTGTACAGTTGCACCAACGTTTACGGAAGCAATCATCTTTACTGGGGCTTCTGAATTTAATACCCTTAAGTGTTGGTGCCAGCCATAAGCTTTAGCGGGATTACTAAACATAATTTGTTTAGTGTATAATTTATTTTTTAAGATACATTTTAAAATTAGTAGAGTAGGACTATTTGTAATATTTATGTTATAGTAGGTAATTTAAGTTTATTATTAAGTATTCTTGGGCATATTTTCAAAATTTTTGTAATTTTTATAATTTATGTAGGTAATTATTTTGTTGTTCATTTTAACTTATGTATATATGATTATTCAAAATGAACAGATACATCGAATTAGGAATAATCCTGTAATGATGTACCATGTGTGTTATATTGTAAATAAATAAATAAATAAATAAATAAATAATAAATCACATTTTGTCTTTTTTTTGAAGAGGGGATAAAATCCTCTTAGATTTGCAAACACCGGTTATGTGAGAATTTTACTCAACAAAAACCTTTATTTTGTTGTTTATTTTATTTAAAGAGAGGGAAACCTTCCATAACTACCCGGTTTGGGGTTATGTGAGATTTTTACTTACCAAAAAAAAACCCCTACCCTCCCGATTGTCGCCAGCTGCGCCTAGTTAGAGACTACGGTAACTATATCAGCATTACCACATATTAAATAATCGTTACTATCGTAATTAATCATTACTAAGCGTGTGCTACTATACTTGTCGAATACCTGGGCCGAATACTTGTCGAAGACAAGTGGCATTCGCTCCGTAACGATTCGCTTCGAAAGAATAAAATGTATGGGATGTGTCACGTGATTTAGCGACGACATTATTATGTCTATCCCATACATTTTATTGTTTTCGAACTTTGTTATCGTTTTAAATTGTTACTTTGACTAAGGCTCCTGGGGGGCTTCAATTTTCCCAACGGATTTCAGAAGACAACCTTACTTACATAAAAACGAGAGTTCTTTACTGATTACTGGTCAGACCCAAGCTCGTTTAAGGTACTTGGGCACCTAAAACCTATATTGGGATAGGTAGATAAATAAACTAGTAATTTGCGTACATAACAATAATAAAGTGTCATCGATACAACGGTATTATTAATTAATATTTCCCGCTATGTCTTATAACTTGGACATCGACAAACACATCAGCGTCCGAACTGAACCGATAGAGGAGCTTGTTCGTTAATTAAATTAAACCAATTCAGGCAAAAAGCGGAAAATAAAATCAACTTTAATTCGTCATCGTGTAATTGTACCGCTTGTATTTAAATTAAATATAATAATAATGTGATTGGGTCTATATATATATATAAGAGTCGGATTCTTCATTGCTGAAGGTCGTGCCCGCTCTGAATTGCCTTAGTGGCATCGACCACCAGCTGCCTCCACTCCACCCTGTCCTCAGCCTTTCGCAGAGCCTTCGCGACTGTAAGACCTGTGAGTTGCACAACTTGGTCTGTCCATCGGCTAGGAGATTGACCTCGAGACCTCTTGCCATCCACTTTTCCAACCACCACCAGCTTCTCCAAGTTTTCTGGTTCTCTGCGGGCTATGTGCCCAAAGTAATTGAGAACTCTGATAGCAGGTGGTGGATAGTCTGGTCCGAATCGCAAAGCTGTTTGAAGATCGAGCTGTTTGTCCTCTTTGCTGTCCTCGAATTATATGTTATTAAGAGTAACAGAAAAGGACATAGGGTAGCATTTTTTATTCATTAGAATGTCAAATCTACTTACCTGTTTTTTTTATAATTTTAATTGCGTAGTTTATATCTACAATACCTTAAAAAAAAAATATTTTTACAAAACACTGCTCATAAATCATAATAAATCATAATAAGACACCGTTTCTCAAAGTAAAATTGTTACAAACCAGGGGCCTCAGTCAAAGTAACAATTTAAAACGATAACAAAGTTCAAAAACAATAAAATGTATGGGATTGACATATGCCGTCGCTAAATCACGTGACACCTCCCATATATTTTATTCTTTCGAATCGAATCGCTACGGAGCGAATGTCACTTTGTCTAAAGGCCCTGGGGCCGTACCATGAACTTTTAGTAAACTATCATGTTTTAAGGAAGTTTTGTTTTAAGCTTAAAGTAACATTACTCAAATTCGTACCATGACGTCCACAAAACAATATTGTTTTATTCCTGCCGTGAACGAATGATATTTGCATGATTGTCTATTCCCTGCTAAATAATGCCACAGAGTCCTAAGTATGAAGCCATATCGTATTTGGTATGTTCTGAAACATTTTATTTCTACGCTACGAAAGCAAGATATCATAACGAAATAGAGAATGACGTCACAAAACTGCTTATAGAAACAACATTAAAGTAAGCTTACTTTTAAGGGGTCATGGTACGAAATTTGAAAGTAAGACTAAAATAATAATGCTATAAGAGGTGGTGGTAAGGCCCCTGATGTTTATAATAGCAAAACGCTATATAACAGACATGACACGTGGAAATGGAAAATTTCCCACCCATTATTGACTAAATGACAACTTGTAATGAAAACGCCATTTGATCTATCCCTTTGAACTACTTCTCAGAAATATTTCAAAACTAGCTGGTGCTCGCGACTTCGTCCGCGTGGAATAGTTATTTTGGGAATCATTTGGGTATCTCGAACGGTTTTCGCAGCGCACGCAACGGAAGCCCTCAAAGATGAATAATTTCCCCCGTTTTTTCCACATTTTCGGCTGTTTCTTCGCTCCTATTAGTCGCAACGTGATGTTATATAGCCTAAAGTGTTCCTCGATAAATGATCTATCCAACACAAAAAGAATTTTTCAATTCGAAACAGTAGTTCCTGAGATTAGCGCGTTCAAACAAACAAACAAACTTTTCAGCTTTATAATATTAGTATCACCATTGATAAGTATAGATGATTCCCACCCAATACACGTAGCTCACAAAAAGGCTAAAAAAAAGTAGCAAACGAAAAAAAAAGTAGATACGCAGTAAACTTTATGAAATGTTAAACGAGATTACTCTTTGAATTCGATAGGATTTTATGTATGCTGACTTACAAACATAAGTTTGCGTTATAAAAACTCCTTATTGCGAATCGCGTAAAGATGTTTTTTGCTTGTCAATTAGTAGAAATGAAATAAGCCATTTTATATGTAATATTTTACAAGATTGGATCATTTTATACTAGTCAATGGATGTGGAAATTCAATCAGACGCTTGGATAAAATACTTATCTTCTTCGAGAGATATTCGACACGTATTTCTAGTTCGTAGGTCGCGTGTTTCATCTTATTTTATTCATTTATTATTAGCTGGTGGCCGCGTTGAAAAAAAAATAAGCAATATAACGCTTGACCTCTTGTTGCTATAACATTTTGGCCAGGCGTTACTTTTTTATTTTATTTTAGATGATCCCTTGGGAACAGTACTTTTTTTCTGGATGAAAGGTAGTCTATGTCCTTTCTTGTATACATGAAAACGTGTATGCAAAATTGCATGACGATCGGTCGAGTAGTTAATGCGTGAAAAGGTAACAAACAGACACAGAATATTGTAACAAACAAACACAGAATCATAAATGCGAAAGTTTGTATGGATGTTTGTAAATCTTTCACGCAAATCAACGCAAATCTTTCCGCGGACGAAGTCGCAGGCGCCAGCTAGTCTAAAATAATAACGCTTACGTTTTCGCGGACATCAGCTAGCAATGAATAAATTCAAAACTGAGTAGGTACTTACTGGACCAATTTTAAAAATTCTTTCATCTATTCTATAGAAAGCTACATTATTAGCGAGTAATAAGTTACGCGGACAAAGTCGCGTGCAAAAAATGCGTGCGTTTTAAGTAGATACTTAATGGTTATATCACCATACTTGAATTACCTAACTAAATACATTACATTGTACCTTTTGTCGTTACGAAAGCAACAGTGTCAAGAACTGTAGCAGAGATGAAAAGCGAAATAAAGAAATAAAATGGACCGTTCAATTTCCTTGAAGTAAGTGCTTTTTCATAAACCTGCTTAAACAGGTACGCTGGCATTGTATAACTTTGTTTGACATTTCAGTTCATTTTGCATTCTATCATAGAATCCAGTTTGTCAAACGAAGCTAAAACACTGTAGGTAAGTACTTAATAATAGGGGAATTCGTAATAAAAATAGCAGGGGCCTTAGTCAAAGTAACAATTTAAAACGATAACGATAACGATAACGATAAATACCTACATTTTATTGTTCGAAAACAATAAAATGTATGGGATTGACATATCCCGTCGCTAAATCACGTAACACATCCCATACATTTTATTCTTTCGAATCGAATCGCCACAGAGCGAATACCATTTGTCTAAAGGCCCAGGAATATTTTTATGTAGGGTCATAATTATTATTATTTAGAATTATTAAAATACAATTCTTTTTATTAAATTATTTAGGTATTATGTACTTCAACTATTTCTGGAACGTATCACAGATGCGGGCATGTCTATTCAGATATTCAGCACAAATTGGTTTCAGAGGTACGTTTTGTAAAAATAACCTTCATTTTCCGTGTTTTCAATAGATTCCGATCCCTTCCGCTTTGCCAAGAAATCGATTTACGGTTCGTTTGAAGAACTCCGTAGGTGAAATTTTTTAAAATATATTTGTTATCAAATACAGCGTTGTTTTGTTCATACATTGATCAGGAGGCGAAACCATTTATAACAAGTTTTAAAACATACAATCATGTGAATGTTAAAGGATCATAGCTGTTTCAATTTTAAGTTATATTTTTGGAGTCTACGATTCGCACTTGATAGATGGAACATTGCACCAACCATGTACAAGTTTTTATGTCATTATTACCGACTCCCCCCCTCCCCCTTCCGCGGCTTGCCAGGAACCTTTCACCCATGTAAACTTCCTGGCATGGTAACCTTCTATATGTTATTTTGCAAATTTTCTAATTTCACCTACAACAAAACTTTCACACTTAACCTAATACTTAACCTAAGGGTATTTCTAAAATTTAAAAATTTTGTTAGTGATTTACACTTGCCTTCATCTACTTTTGTAGCGCATGTAACAGATTGTTCTCGTTAATAAGGCCGTTTCCTCGCTATTCGTCCTCCGGACTTCCGTCTCTTCGTGCTACTTCCGGTTTGGAGAGGCTGCACGACCTGCAGATACATAGGCGCTCACATTATTTTCATTAATCTAACTCTACTACTTAGATATTATATTAGATACACCATATCTTTTTGTGTATTTATTTTCACATAGTTAGGAACAAACAGGGCTGCAGAAAAGAGGCTTACTTACGTAATGTTATTAATTTAAATTAACAGATGTCTCTGACGCGAGAACTCGCTGGCCGCAGCTAGTCCTATTAATATTATAAATGCGAAAGTTTGTACGGATGTATGTATAGATGTTTGTAACTCTTTCACGCAAAAACTACTGAACCGATCACCATGAAATTTTGCACACACATTGTTTGGGGACACCAGAAAGGACATAGGGTACCTTTCACCCAGAACGCGGACGAAGTCGCGGGCAGCAGCTATGTATAAATAGCTATGTATGTTATGTATAAATAATAAAAAAATCAACAAAATTGGTCCGACAGTTTCAGTGTGAAAGCGTAACAGACAAACAAAGTTACTTTATTTCCCCAAAGGAATCAATAAACATTTTTTACTTACACCAAGCGAGTACAATAGATAGCATTGTATGGGAGGCGGGGTGAAGGTGTCAATTTTTATGTTATGTTACACACACGTTACACTCGTGCCGTTAAAAGTTAAGGTTCATAAAATCGAATTAAACATTACAGATTCACACGGCCTCTCGCCAGTTATCGCCCTCGTAAAAGTAAATCATTCGCGACCCGCGGGACCCGAACCCGCGACCCTCAGTACGTCACCGACGGACTCTGAAGGTGTGTCCCTAGAGAGGTTTTAAGACGAAAAAAATGGTACAGTTTAGAACTATAGTCATATAATTCTCGTGTTGCGATGACCGGAAAATTTGAGTCAAATCAGGTCGAAAAGTGTCCAGTAAATTTTTTTTAAAGAAAAAATCACATTTAGTATAGAATAGAATAAAATAAGTTTTATTTGTAACAAATATATACATAGGTAACATAACATAATGTAGACAGACAGACACAAACATCCCAGCCACAAACCGGCTCCAACTCAGCAAATAAACCTGCGCTGCTTTTCCGTTAGAGTCGATATATATTTTTTTTTAATTAAAAAAAATAAAATAGTTAAATTAAAATATCATAAAGACATTTAGGGAGATATCATTATTCTGGTTTCTGTAAGAAATCGTAATCGTACCCCTAAATCGTAATAAATGAATGGCCCCTAAGGATCATTCGTAAGGGTATGTATGTAGGATACATTATCTTATCATACTCGTACGTATAGTATTTCTCATAGATGAATGATTGGTCTCGCTGCGCTCGACTAGATACCGCCGTTGTACTTGTAAAATGCGGCATAAAATACTACGCCGAATTCGGCATACCCGAGCCAGTCACACTGCAAACTGTCTGTGATGTGTACGTGCCGAATGTTTTATTAAATTTTGAGCATAATAAAATGCCAGTTTGCGTAGTGAAACTGTGTAAAAATATAATAAAACTGTGTCAAATGTGATAAAAAGTGACGATGTTTTACACACACTACAATAAAACGTTGCCGCATTCACGGAGCTATCGCTTTTGTATAGTGCTCTATCTAATCGAGCGCAGCGAGACTAATCAATTATCTTTGGTATTTCTTATATTCCTACGCTTATATACCTATAACAGTTAGCCTGTTTGCGACCATAAAAATACTTTCAAGTTAAGAAAGTTAAATAATTAACATAAATGCTAATTTGTATTACAAATTCAATTTGTCATAAAAGAAAATTAATTAAAAATAGCCAATTAAACTGTTTTCCTACTCCGTGCTGTTTCCATTATTTTTCCTTACATACGTAGAAATTTAACGATGTCGCGTGACCATAATGCATTGAGAACAAATTCATTTCGTTCTCGATTACATATAATATAAATAAAATGTGGGTACAGTCAGATCTAAAAATATGTATTTTATTGAACCATTAGCTGGTGCCCGCGACTTCGTCCGCTTTCTGGATGAAAGGTACCTATGTCCTTTCTGGTGTCCCAGACAACGTGTGTGCAAAATTTCATGGTGATCGGTGAAAGAGTTACAAACATCCATACAAACTTTCGCATTTACAATAACATGTATGTAAATACCTACTAAAGCAATAGTGAAATAAGTATACATACACAAGACCGCAAAGAAATAGGGTTGCTTAGAAAATCTTCAATATCTTCGTAAGTACCTGACCTAGATTTATGAAATAAAGACTAAATTAAAAAATGTTTCAATGTGCTTAGATAAAAATTACATTTATTTTAGCTTAGATTTCATTTAGTCTTCCATACTAATATTATAAATGCAAAAGTTTGTATGGATGTATGTATGGATGTTTGTAACTCTTTCACGCAAAAACTACTGAACCGATCACCATGAAATTTAGAGGACATAGGATACCTTTCATCCAGAACGCTGACGAAGTCACGGGCACCAGCTAGTTATTTCATAAAGCTAGGTCAGGTATATTTGAAGATATTGAAGATTTATCTAACCTACCCTTTTTATAAGCATACAAAGATCTAAGCATACAGAGGGATAGACGGCAGAAAGTTACTTTAGGTAGGTACTAGCTGGTGCCCGCTAATAATAGCGAGTACATTATTAGCGAGTAACATAAGGCTAGGATATGTTATAAAGTCGAAGTTGCGTGCAACAGTTAAAAAATTACAAAAATATATTAAACGATTTTTTCGATACATATTTTCGCATTCGACTCTACATATTCGAAAGAAGAAATAAATTAACTAAGTATGTACCAGTCGAGATTTACTCGACCTTGGTCCCTTCACTCACACAAACCGAAAATAAAGTCGAGAAATAATTCTTTCGATAGCAAACGAAATTGATTTTTATTTATATGAGACCGTAAAGTGAAAATTCATTGTATCTCACACTGTTTATTTGTAATAGAAACACTAAATCCTTATTTTAGTTGAATGAAGAAATCGGTGCGAAATTGCTATTTCTGCAATGTTGATTCTCCTGTAAAAATCGTAAAGATAAAGAAAGAATTCTTTGAAAAATATTGTTCTAATAATGTGAATGCGAAAGTTTGTAAGGATTTAGAAGAAATTTGGTACACAGATAGTTCATTGTTTGGTTTAACATACTTTATATCGTGGAAAAATGTGTTATTTTCCCCGAGGGATCACCTAATCAAATAAAAAACTAGCTGTTGCACGCGACGACGCCCGCGTATCTTTATAAAATACTAGCTGACCCGGCAAACGTTGTTTTGCGAAAAAATAAAAAATAAATTTTTGGGGTGGACCACCCTTAACATTTAGGGGTATAAAAAATAGATGTTGGCCGATTCTCAGACCTACCCGATAAGCATAAAAAATGCTTAATAAAGATCGCGTGATTAATGGACGGCCACTATCTAGTTAATATATTTCGGTACACATTATACAAAATATAAAGTATATAAAATATATAGTATATAGCCAATCATGCTGGCTGCATTACCTCGTTGTATGGCAATACTAATCTGATACCTAAACATAGCCATGAATTTTTTTTGCTTTTGTAATGAAAACAATATCTTCAAATTTCTTATTCGTATTCTTCAAAACCCTTTGACAAAAATAATAAAGATGGCCAATTAGTACGGGCCGTGTTAGAGTTTCGAATTAAAGGCGATCCTTTTTTTTAAATAACAAAATTAAACATTCCATTCTGTTCCGTTCCTCGCGAAATGTGTTCAGAATATGTAAATAAGTGTTGCATAATTTAATAAATTACGTTTATAATCAATTTAAATTGAATTGAGAAATAATGAAAATACCATTGGAAAATACCTAATTTATTTGGTTTACGTTTGCAAGAATTTATTATTAGCACCTATGGCGCTGCTTGTGTTATCGCCTATAACACAAGCAGCGCCATAGGTGTTGCATAGGTGCTACAAGCGCGCTGCCAACCATAGGATAAGCACAAGCTGCGCCATAGGTGTTGCATAGGTGCTGCAAGCGTGCTCCCAACCATAGGATAAGTGATGACGTTATCAGAAGTACGCACTGATTCGGGTAGATGGTGCTTCATACAATTAAACGTCACTGAGGGTGTCGCTCAAAGTGAGTGAATGCGTGAGTTTACTAAAAGTGCCAAACGGACCTAAATAAGTCTTCACTTTAAAAATAAATTGAAGAAATTTAAAAATAATTCAATAAATTTAAAAATCTGAACTAAATTTATTGTGATATTTCTTTACGGCGCTCCCGCTCTTGGCACTAAATCATATCTGGTAAAGTTTAGAACACATGATAGCAGATGGTGTACGAGTTATTTGTGTTAGAGTTTGCTGCGAAGCGGGTCGAGTGAAACGACCGGTGGCAAACAATAGTTTAACTACTGTGACGTGGACATTAATCGATAATCCGTCTCCGGCTGTGGTCCGTTCGTGTGAAGGTGTGGCCACATTAACAGCGTGTAAACGCATTTTAATTGTAGTTTATGTTCGAGTTACGGCCAGCGCGGGCGAGACAGCGAAATCTGCGAAGTGTCCGCACATCAAATAACACACACGAAGGACTAAAAGTAGGTATTGGCCGGCCTGCACGAAAGTAGTGGGAGTCTCCGAAAAAAAATATCCCCCCTTTGATAATTCCCTCATAACTGCACGGAAACTATAGAAATAAGGTATTATTATAAAACTTTAATATGACCAAACAAACTCATACTCGATATTGTCGTTTGCACTGTGGCCACACACCATTTCCGATGTCCGTCCCGGCGGTGAATCTAAATTCAATTCGTCCACGACACACAATTACCTAGGAATTGTACGTACATTTGCATTAGTTCCGGCCACGGACAGTTGGAGAATACGGGTAGCGTCAGCGAAAAAAACTTAGCGACGCGAAGAAAATATTGTTATACTATTACAATAAATTAACTATATACAATTAAATAACTACCAAACAATTGTACAATTTCAGTCTATGATCAAAAAATTATTTATTTCTAAAACAATATACTTAAGTATCTATCACAGAACAAAAGGAAAACTTGCTGAACTCGGGCCAAACTTCGCTGTGGCTCAGTCAGCAATGTTCCACGGTTGCCATAACAACGGTCAACGTATGAAAATGATGAGTTTTTTTTATAAAAAAATCGGTTTCCGTTGGAATTTTTGAAAAAAAAAGTATAAAGATTGTACAGTATTCCTCTGTTTAAATTCAATCTTATGTAAAAATTTCAAACGAATCCGTCGCCTGGTCTTCAAGTGTTTGAAGCATACACAAACCAACATAATATTTTTATATAACGCGAAAAATTTTGAATAGTAAATATCCCTAATCGTAAACTATAAAAAAAATGTAGGTATATGAATGTTCTGACGGTACATTACAAACAGTAGAAGGGTCCCAGTGGTTGCGTAATGTCAATCTAACCGAATCAGCGCCAAGAGTATTGACTCTCACTCTACTATCTGACCTCAACTCTTGAAGTAATCACTTACGAAATGTTTCCAATATTCGTTTATTTATAACTAGCTGTATTAGCACAGATTAAATAATAGTTACTATCGTATGTATTACTATGTTACTCGCTGATAATGTAGCTAGAGTGGCTAGAGTATTCGCTACGTGCACGACAGTAGCGCCACCTAGCATGCGCAACTATTCGGGACAATGTGAAATAATGACATATAAATGTTTTATTGTTTTCTGATAAATAGAGTAATTATTGATGCATAGAAAGACGACTATTAGTATTTTTAGAGGAATTTGTTAAAAACAGTAAATAGAAAAATAGATATTATTATAAAAACCGGTTTTGAAAGTATAAAACACAATATAAGTTTCCAACCACAAACTGGGATGAAAGGAAGAAAATAAGTTTTAGCACAACATGTAAGCAATGTTGAAGAGCTACGAAATAATGGCAATAGTTATAAATACGAGCCCAAATCATTCGTCAAACATCGGTGACATTAACACCCTATAAAACAAGTTTAAACGTAAGTACTCTCATAACATTAAACGTAATAAAGCACACTTAATTTAGTATTTTATGGTAGATAAAGTATGTATTTTAATTAATATTATAATTTATTTATTACAGATAAATAATTCTCGTGTTGGCACTGAAGTAAAATTCACCAGTAACCAGAGCGGCAAGTGGTAACATGTTGCTGCTTTAATAATGTTGTGCTTTAATAAGTATGTAAGTCTTTTGAAGCAAGCAATGGAAAACCCAGCGTTCGTCAATTTGTTAATGTACATTCTTTGTTTAATGTACATTTAAAAAAGTGCTATACCTACCTATTTTATAAAATAAAAACATCTGATTTGAAAGTTTTTATTTTTAATTACCTCTTAACAACAGTACTACTCTTAGAGAAGATTGGAGGCTGTAAATTAACTAAAACCAAACGAAAATACAACACACATGTACAATATCATCAATACTTAAGAATTAATTATGAGGAATTCGACATGAATTCTACTCGAGCAATATCATAAGTCCTTTGGGTTTCTTCATGAGTTTTCTTTTTTTTTTTTACTAAAAACGGTGGCAAACAATTTTAACTTCTTTGCCACTTACGTCTATAAACAAACAAATTGGAAATCCCAATCAAACTACGAATAAATAAAACTCAAAGTAATTTTGTTTGACAGACTGTCCCGAATAGTTGCAGATTTCTGCCACGGCATGCGCTGCAATCGCTTTACTATACCCCCACCATGCACTTCGCACGTAGCGAATAGACACAGCATACTTATTTCGTACAGTAGGCCGACGGAGACGTCTAGACAGGGCAATCGTGCGGGGCGTGAGGGGTGAGGCGCGAGTGGGACGTGCCCAAGCTGCATACTTCGTCATTCGTCCCTCTCCGCTTCTACGCTTATAGGGGCGATAATGTTTAGATAATTGTGAACAAGAGACAAGTATTTTCCTTTTATTCAATTAAGAAACATGTTCCAATGTTCCAAAATTTCCCGCGCGGGAGTTACCGCATACATGCGGGATTTCCGCAGGTCACAAGGACATGCGGGAAATCGCTGGAATGCGGTAATACGGAATACGGGATTGCAAACCCTAGTACTCGTATGTAGGTACAATTAGTCTAAAAACTAAAAGTCGTTCTGTGTAGTAAAGATAACTGGGCAATTCTCGATTTTTACTCCACTGTTCACGTCTAAAGTTTAAACGGAATTTAAATCCTCGTCTGGCAAAAGTGTATAGGAGGAGCTGTATAAGCAGGTACCATTAGTTAGGATCCCTGACAGGACTAGAGCGGTAGATGGGGACTCTACCGCCCGCTCCATCCTGAGAGGCACGGCGCACTTTGGCAGATCGGGTGCGCCGTCCCAATGAGCAGTGTCCGGTTACGGACCCCCGCGGCGAAGTTGCGGAAGAGTGTTCGTCCGACCTCGCAATTTCGCCTCATAGCGGACGCGGAGGACGCCAAGAGGTTTAGTCGGTAGGTCTTCCCAAATACCACCTCTGGGCAGGAGTCCGATATAACAAAAGGTACCATTAGTCATCAAGTTGGGTAAATAAGTACAATTAGTTAAAAAATTGGTTTATTAGCTGGATAAGTAGGTACCAGTAGTCTAGCTGGGCTAGTAGGTACCATTTAGTCTAGCTGGCCAAGTAGGTACCATTAGTCTTACAGCCGTGTAAGGCTTTTATGTCTAAAAGTCTCTCTTTATACGTAAGATTAATGCGCAATGCCCCATTAAACTCGACTACTGACCATCTTTAAAAGTTTGAACGGAATTTTAAACCTCCATCTAGCCGTGACACGTTCGGCCCACTGATTTGTGACCGAGTGCGGAAGACGTATCGCGGTCCCTCAGACCGGTCGGGCCCTTATAAATCTAATAAATGTTCAACTGTTAATTTATATACAGGTCCGGTTTATCGCGACCACCATCGAGTGTTAACTTTATTATGGGGCCTAAATTATATTTACCACTTGCGTGCAAATATTACCTACTGACGTTAATTTCACGGTAGGTACCTACTACTGATGTGCCGGATCGTTAAAAATGTAGATCCGCGGATACGGATACGGATATTTGGTGTCAAGATAGGCGGACAATATAAATACAAACAACATATTTTTCTGTTGCAATTTGAAACGTGTTTTTAGTTTTGAAAAAAAAATTGATAATAATGACATCATTATCATCATCAACATCATCATCATCATCAAGCGTTCACTAGTCATCTAACTACGGATACTGAACCTTTTGTTTTTCTAATGTGAAATATCTTTTGGTGAGATAGCGTAGCCACACCAACATTTGGCCAATTTTGAAAGAAAGAAGAAAGAAAGAGTTATTATTATTATTATTATTTAATATTTATATTATTGTGCTGAGATGCAAGCACCTGCAGCGCTGATTTTCAGCCAGCAACAACAACAACAACAACAACAACAACAACAACTCTCTTTCTCGGGTCAGCGGTCCTCCCTGCGTATGTATCGAGAGCTCAAGTTGGAAAGTGAGCTTTTAAGGCTTGAAAGTGAGTTGAAATTCCGAGTAACAGTAGCCATTTAACAAGAAATTACATCGCATTAATACAAACATTAATTAAAACATGAGTACGTATGTAATACAGTCGAATTAGGCAACAGTCATATATCTAGATTAACGCTGCCGCACAAGTGACATGACCGCCTTTGTGAACAATGTCCACAGAATCCTTTGGATAAACAATGTAGCACCCTCATGTAGTCAAAGGCGTACTACGAGTATCTATGCGGTCATGTCAACTAACATTTAGACTTATTAGACCTTTGTAAATGTGACAGGAAATATTGTGGCTATAAAAACATATAGTTACTTTTTTATGTAAACGCTGCTTAAAAACTAAATGGCCACAAATAAAAATTACACTTTTTACAGGAGAGCTAATCGAAAAAAAAAAAATTGTCTATTTTTTTTCTTATTAGATATACCTATATCAAATATATGCATATTATACATAGTTAGAAGCGTATTTTTAAGTAGCAATAAATGTTTTAAATACTTTTATAATAAACTGAATACTAGAAGTGATATAAGCATATAAGTTACTTTCGAATATATAAAAAAATTATCAAAATATACTAAATATGGAATAAAACAACCATAAGTCTTTTTCCAATCTACAATATGAAGGATTGTGATTGTATTTTTGCAATAAATACATTTTTGTATTTTTAGCTGGTATTTTATTATTTTTAGCTATTCTTATATATGTATAAGCACTTACGAGTATTATTATATGTATATTTTAAGACTGGCTATAGTAAATATATTGTAAAAACTAAAAAATATAAACACTATAGTTTCAGAATACCGAAGTCTGGTAATGGCTCTTCAAAGTTGTTATTAATACGACTTGGAGTAAACTTCTATAGACATTAAATAAATTCACTTCGAGATGATTTTCCCTAACTACCAGACTCGAAACAGTTGAAGACTTCAATTTACTTAGTGCTAAAGACTGTTTCTTTAACTTCGTGTGTATGTATTTTAATTGTGTTAATTAATAAATATGTACTACAGACCCGGCTCCAGCTACGCACTAGGCTTGCCAGATGGAACATGCTAAACGGTTCTATGGTGGCTTCTCAATTCTCATGGCGCGAGATATCACAAGTCGCGCCGCGCCGAGCCGATTTGTACGAGCGAGCACGAGCCAACAGGCGTTCTCAAGGGCGCGGGGCGGCGCGGGTTGGACCCGCAGGCAATGCTGTGGACACCACAGTTCGACTAGACGGACCGAAACAGACTTATTCACCCGCGCCAACCCGCGCCACTCCGCGCGATTGCTCGAGTTTGCACGAGTGCGCTCGCGCCGCACGTTTGAAGTACCGACTTCGGGCGGATCGGACGAGCTTGCACGCGCTAGTCCGTGTCTCTTCGAGCAATTACTTTCACACGGCGCGTAGGCTCGTGCTGGCACGGCGCGGCGTCTGTTCGCGCCGTGAGAAACCTGCATATCGTAGAACTAACAGTAGAACTGTTTGGAACAAACCGCTCTGCTCCTCTCTGCTCTCTGTCCTCTAATAAAATTTAAATTTGCCCAATAAGAAAATTTCTAAATACTAATTTCTTCTTAATACTAAATTTCTGAAACTATCGAGACATGAAATATTGTAAAATTGTGTGTGCTTGATTGGAATGATACCATATGTAAATGTTGACAAAAATTGTTAAATATGTAGAGGCTATTTATTAATTTATTTATTATAAACTTATAAAATTAGTTTATACTTAATATTTATAATATGTTATAGTTTTTTAATTCTGTAATGATTGAAAATTCGTTATAAAGATTTTTCCACGAGAAGTATTCGTAATGTACTTAAATGTATATTTTGTATTAACTCTTACGGGTTCTAGTGGATTTCGAGAAATTTGTTAAATCAAGAAATATGTAAATAGAAAAATAAAATTATTATATGCATTTGTGATTTTTAATTTGAACAATTTGTTCAATTGTTGTTTGTTTGTTTAATTGTTCAACAATTGTTTGAACAATAATAAAGGGGTTGTTCAAACCCTTTATTATTTTGAAAAAAAAAAAAAAAACACAGTACGTTGACAGTGAATCGTTGATTCCTATTTCACATTACTTCCGAGAACAAAGAAAGGAAAATGTTAGTAGGTATACAATAAGAAATAAACAAATACACGTAGGTACGGTTCGTGGAGGTATTTCAATAAACGAAATTTAATATTGCAGTGACACACTTAGGCGGTATTGTCTCAAACATTTCATACCCAACGAGCAATGTAAACGAAAGTTTTCCTAACAGTATTTGGAATATTTTGAGAACAATAAAAATGTCTATTTTTGAAATTCCCAAAAGGTCCCAAAACTTGTGGGAAATTACTTGTGGGACATTTTTGGAATAGACTGAATATTTATAGTGATTTTTTATAACTTTAGTTTTATTTACCAAACGTATAATATTTATCCCTGCTGATACCATAAATGCGAAATGTTGGCCAAAAATAAAATATCCATACCTATATATATTTTTATTAGAGATTTTTACCTTGCTTTTAGCTTTTTGCCAGCATCTAGCCGTACCTACACGGCTTCATTTACACAAATACATACAGCCGCAGTTGCCGTAGGCATCTTACGCCGTAGCGAACTCACCCAGAAGATGCTTATTCAGTCGAACTTTGTAAATATTTGGGTTATATGAGCTTGGAAATACAGACGCCGGCAGGGAGAGTGCATTATAAAAAACTAGCTGGTGCCCGCGACTTCGTGCGCGTTCTGGATGAAAGGTACCCTATGTCCTTTCTCGTGTCTCAGACAACGTGTATGTCGCGAACAGTTTAACACGTTAATTGCCACATAACACGACTTCGCGTGAAGCGGGCTACTATAATGTACAAACCATAAAATTACAACTGCAACATATTGGCACGGCAATCGACGTGTTAATCAAGCAGTGGCGAATTGCTAATATAAGTATTTACATATTGTACACACGTATCTGCTTCACTGATTTACTGGTAGTATTTTACCTAACAAACCATCTGTAACTGGTATTTGATTTCTGTTAATCTACTGATCAACTGGTGTCTGAATATGCGAGTCCGCAGACAAGCTCAACTGGTGACCGAATATGCGAGTCCGCAGACAAGCACAACTGATATCTGAATTAGCGGGTCCACTGACCCTCTTAAAAAAGGGCCTCCAACCTCCCCTTACAGCCCTCCCTGTCCTCTCAACATGTTCTGATTTCTGATACTGATAAGCAACTATTCTATCGGTTCTACTCTAAAGTTATATATTTCAGATCACCGCAGCGATCATTTTGCACATTGTTTTATATTATTAAAACACTGGTAACCAATACACAAATAAATAGGCACAAGAAATAAAGTTAAATACTAAAATCACTTACCAAGTTTAGTTAAACACTCACTATAAAATATATATATGTCTGGTTCGGCCGCGCTCGCGAAGTGAAGTGAAGTGCGGCGGCTCTTCTCGATTTTTAATAATAAATTATAACCTACCTACCTTTACGTTTGAATGAGTTGCGGAGGCTTTTAATAATTTTCAATACTTTGCAAACCTACTCGTCTTCAACCCACACACACACACACTTTCGAATTTGAATCTTATCGCGTAGGTAATACGCGACAGTGTATGCAAATTTTCATGGTGATCGGTTCAGTCAGTAGTTTTTGGGTGAAAGAGTTACAAACATCCATACAAACTTTCGCATTTATAATATTAGTACGGACTAGTGATGCGTATGTTTTAATGCGCTTGGTCCGAAAAAGAGGTATTTCGCAAAGATGAGGATGGTAATCAGCCGTACGTCTGAATGTCCGATGGAAGACAAATACATTCAAATTTCTCCATAAATAAAATTGATCGTTATAATAAATCGAATGGATCACATCACTTAATGTACCACTTAATACAGTAAAATAAATGGTTGGACCTTAGATTAATTATAGGTCTCGCTGCGCTCGACTAGATACCGCGCTATTAAAAAAAAAAGTGCCGTGAATCCGGCAACTTTTTATTGTAGTGTGTGTAAGATATCGTCACTTTTTATCACTTATTACACAGTTTCATTATATTTTTACATAGTTTCACTACGCAAAGTGGCATTTTATTATGCCCAAAATTTAATAAAACATTCCGCACGTACACATCACACACAGCTTGCAGTGTGACTGGCTCGGGTACGCCGAATTCGGTGTAGTATTTGTTGCCGCATTTGACAAGCACGACGGCGGTATCTAGTCGAGAGCAGCAAGACCAATTTATTTATTTTTATTTATTATAGCCTTTATTTAACAACCTTAAGAAATTATACATAAAATGAAATATTATACAGTTCTGACACCGTTGCTTAAAGATTGTCTTGCTTTGCAGCATAGGCCTCCCTCAGAGCTTTCCATAATTTGGGATCACGAGCCTTACCCATCCAGTTCCTGCCCACTATCTTTCTAAAGCAAGACCAATTATTAATCTAAGGGTTGGACGAAGTATAATTATATGATAATGCTGTGGATAAGCCATTGTCACAAACTGTGAAACTGGGATGACGTCAAGTCGGATTCAAAAGCAGGCGCTCTCGAATCGAATCTCGAATGCATTGAAATGAAAACCATTAGGCAATCGGCAGACTTGAAAATTGGATCGACTAAATTAAACCATAAAAATTATATACGACCTTTTTAAACACATAAAAATTACCTAAATCTCATTTTTTTATGTTAAGGTAGACAGACAGACTGACTGTCTCTTTGATGTTATGTGGCTATCATGGCCTATAGCACAAGCAGGGCCACATATGCTGATGCTGCAAATACGCTACCGACCATAGTAGGATTAAGAATAAGGGATAGGAAAATGGACTGTCGGATCCCTTACTAAACCTACAGCACACACGTTGTTAATTCACTGTGGTTTTCTGTAAAGCTGGTTGTTACAGCCAAACCGTGGGACCCCTGAGACAGGGCATTAAGGCAAGTAATGGGTATGCCTGTGCCCTGATTCTGTATGGCAAAACTCTTGACAAGACAAAGCAAGATACGTTAATGTCATTCCTTGTCTTGTCATGAACTTCTTATGTCTTATGCCCCCAGCTGAGATAACATCATATTATCTGTGTAGTGTGTTGTTAGTGGAATTGTCAAATAAATACAATAGTATACTGTGGTGTCTGTGAAATCATATCGTGCCATAGATAATTGTCTTGGGACATAAGACATAAGAATTTCATGACAAGACAAGGAATGACATTGTCAAAATTCAAAAGTAGTTGCTATACAGAATCAGGGCCCTAGAAATCTCGAATAAGCCCTACCATCAAATTGATATCGGCCTTCCTGCTGATCTTTAAAAAAAGTCCGACAGTCAGGCAGCAAGACCTACGGCTGGGATGACGATAATGATAAAATTAAGAAGCCCTTACGATTGTTTCCACGTGTGCAGTCAGCCTATCATGTAAACGTTTAAGCATCGAAACTGCGGGTAGCGCACAAAACCAGTACTCCGTCGGTAGCACATCAAACCTCTATATCCGATATGACGCAATCATGGACAATCGAGAGTATTGTCTCGGCCTAGGTACGATCGTCAAATTACCTATGTACGAGCTTCGTAATATCTGATGCAATGAAATTGTGTGTACTATGAGCACCCTTCCAAAGGATATTGTTTCGAAATTAACCATTATACTTATTATTTCTTACAAGCTGTTGCCGCTTAATTTTATAAAATATAGCCTATGTCACTTACTGATATATAGCCTGTGATATAAGCTACATTAGCTTTCTATAGGTAAAAGAATTTTCAAAATCGGTCCAGTTGAGTTTATTCATTACAAACTTACAAATTTTCTCTCTTTATAATATTAGCTTGGTTGGAGAAGATTTGGGACTTAGCAGCAAGCAAGTAATGTCAAGTTAGACAAAATGGATGACTTTTGGTCGGCTAAATTACTCGGTTAGGTATATAAATATCGTCGGCACATCGTAGAATTGGGCATATCATGATATTCCTGGGCAGATCATATTTCTGTTAAAACTGAGAGGGTCGCCTCACTCCGCTCCGCTTCGCTCGGCTCCCCAAATACATTTCCATGTAAACCTAACACGCTCTTCCTCGTTTTGCTTCGCTCCGCTCCTCGTCGCACCTATTTTTGACTTTTGGTGAAAGATTTTTGATGTCATACTATACGATCTGCCCACGACATCTATATTATATTATATTATAAATTATACTAATATTATAAATGCGAAAGTTTGTATGGATGTATGTATGGATGTTTGTAACCCTTTCACGCAAAAACTACTGAATGGATTTCAATGAAATTTTGCATACAAGTCGTCTGGGACACCAGAAAGGACATAGGGTACCTTTCTCCAGAAAAAAGTACTGAGGGATTATCTAAAATTAAGGAAACTAACTCCTGGCTAAGTATAACAGCAATAACGATGTCAGGCGATATATTGCTCTTTCAACGCGGACGAAGTCGCGGGCACCAGCTAGTCTTTACATAGTATAAAACAAAGTCGCTTTTTCTGTCCCTATGTCCCTTTGTATGCTTAGATCTTTAAAACTACGCAACGGATTTTAATGCGGTTTTCACTAATGGGTAGAGTGGTTCTCGAGGAAGGTTTATAAGTACCTAAGTTACGCGGGCGAAGTCGCGGGCAGCAGCTAGTAAATAATAAATTAGAGTAATAAAGAAAAATAACAACTTTGTTCCAATTGAGTCGGGCGCAGGGGCATTTCTGTGCATTTCAAATGAAGCATTAGCGTCCAATTTCTCAGATGAACGTCACTCGGGCTGCCCGGTATGCCAATTTAGCTTCAGAAATAAACTTTGCGATTGTATAGACGGACAAAATGTTAGCTAAATGTTTTATAGTTGCAATTATTTTGTCTTGTATAATACAAGCGATCAGCTTGTGGCTTCGCCTGGGGTTGCAATTTTCGTATATACAAACCTTCCTCGTTTATCCCTCTTTGTAAAGCAGACAAGAAAAGTGCTTTATCAGTTTCGATTACAAATTCCATTCATTTCAAAATTCGCCAAGGCTTAGATTTGAAATAGGTATTGATTACTGATTGACATAATTTGTCATCGCTAATAAAGATAGCAATAGAAATTGTCACTTTAAATTTTCAAAGGAACACAGACCTTATCATTCTACAACATACAAAGAATGTTCAATCTTAGGGTGATAAAGCACTTTATTTGTCGAGTTTACAAGTGAAAACAGAATTAAAATCAGTCTAGCCATTCTTGAGTTTTTGAGAGGCTAACACACGCCAATTGATTTTTTATACATTTAGGTATAAAATATTTCTAAAATATGCTTTTTTTAAAGAAAATTTTATATAATTTTTTTTCAAAATAAACTCAAGAGAGCCTTCTATAGGTATTTCTAGGCAGAGTTCAGGGACAGTACCTATGCAAATATTTGTTAGGTACTTCTTTCTTGTACCCTCTTAAACCTTAAATCGTCAGACCCGGTGCCCCTGTTGCTGACATCGATTCAAAAAGTAATTTGTCCACAAACAAATCACAAGGCGAACGGTTTCATGAAAGCCTGTTCTTATAAAAATTATATTTATTTGTTACGTAACCGACGACGACGTTGGTTATTAAAGAAAATAAGGCTACATTTACATTAGATCGGTACTCGTTCAACGTCTAATCGGGTTTTTGATAATGCGTTGAAACTTCAAATAAGTACCTACTAAAAAGACGTTGGTTATTAAAGAAAATAAGGCTACATTTACATTAGATCGGTACTCGTTAAACGTCTTGTCGGGTTTTTGATAATGCGTTGAAACTTCAAATAAGTACCTACTAAAAAGACGTTGGTTATTAAAGAAAATAAGGCTACATTTACATTAGATCGGTACTCGTTAAACGTCTTGTCAGGTTTTTGGTATTGCGTTGAAACTTCAAATAAGTATTAAAAAGGACGTTGGTTATTAAAGAAAATAAGGCTACATTTACATAAGATCGGTATGTCAGTGAGATCGGTACTCATTAAGCAACTTGTCGGGTTTTTGATAATGTGCTGAAACTTGTCGTCTAAACATTCAAACAACACGAACGCCATTTCAATTCGAATTAATATTTTATGTTCTGTTAGAGCAATGATCTTATGTAGTTTTTTTAATATGCGAAATTAATTCCGTCTTTTTTTTCGTGTCAAAATCACTGAATTTTATTTTTTGTTATTTTATCGATTTTGATTATTTTCGGTACAGAGATAAATGACTTTGGGAGAACAAAGGTTAATTTTTTCGCTATACAAAAGCAATAGCTCCGAAAATGTGGCAACTTTTTATTGTAGTGTGTGTAAAAAATCGCACTTTTTATCACTTTTTACCCAATTTTATTATATTTTTATACAGTTTCACTACGCAAACTGGTATTTTATTATGCCTAAAATTTAATAAAACATTCGGCACGTACACATCACACACAGTTTGCAGTGTGCCTGGCTCGGGTACGCCGAAATTGGCGTACTATTTTATGCCGCATTTTACAAGTACGACGGCGGTATCTAGTCGAGCGCAGCGAGACCAATCATTTATCTATGCATACCTCATTAAATTGTTACATAACACTAGATTTCTGTCGCTGCTAGTGAAAATACTTCTTTACACCTGTTTAATGAAGTCATGCGACAGCTGCAACGTTGACGTGTAGTTTCTAGCGAAGCCGCTTCCCTGTTGAATCGTTTTATTATTAAAAAAATAGCATACGCGAGCGCACTGCGGTATTACACCGTGACTTCGTTGCCTCAAGGTACCCTAATATTTAAGAAATGTGTGGCTTCGGCGGTGAGTGAGGCCGCATTTACACCGTAGAATTTTTATAAGTAGTTCTTTACTAATAATAATAACTAAAATTAAAAAAAAAATAGCATACGCGAGCGCACTGCGGTATTACACCGTGACTTCGTTGCCTCCAGGTACCCTATTATTTAAGAAAACGTGTGGCTTCGGCGGTGAGTGAGGGCGCATTTACACCGTAAATTATTTACAAGTAAGTAGTTCTATACGAATAACTATAACAGCGCTAATAACAGAGCTAATAACAGGGGAATTGATTTTGACGGTACTTTTATCTTGATAACTTAAATATTTATTAATTGTAAAATGACATCGGTGTAACACAAGTCACATAGTTATTGAAAGAGTGACGCATTATACGTATTCATGTCAAGTTTTATGAAATTGCATATTGATGTTATTTCGTCATATTTGATGTTTTTTCTTTGATTTTGTTCTATTTTTGATTTTTTAAGTTCTCTCGAATAGATGCCATAAATGCCAATTAAGACACTTATCGAGACATTTGATCGCAAATTAGGACGACTAAAAATCGCGCTATGATCGCTAATCGCGTTGAATTAAAACGAGGCCTAATAGAGGTAACAATAATTTTTTATTTAAAAAACCTTATAAATGGGTTACGTATGTACTAATATTAAATATTTACCAACTAAGTATTTGTTGCTAGATTATTCAGCGGGTACGCGAGAAAATTTTGACTTTCAGCTGCAAAGAGGCCGTACCTCGAGGGAAATTACGCCAGCGACATTTTCTTTTAATATTACCATAGTTGTAAATAAATAAACAAATTCCGTGTTAAGGATACATAAGCGTTTTGTTGATGACTAAATTGTTATTTAAACAGGGAAAGAGATTTTGAAGGAAAACTTAAGAAGTGTACCTATCATGTTTCTTTAATACTTTACAAGTAAACCTCAACTTTTTTATGTTAAGGCCATCAGATAGGATGACGGTTTGGTCTAGTGGCTAGTAACCCTAGCTGTTAACCAAACGGTCGCGGGTTCGAATCCCGCTAGATAGGGGGCAAAAGTTTTTATGTGTTAAAATTTGCCTTTGTACCTGAGTCATGGATGTTTGTATTTATAATATGTATGTATTTACAAAAAAAGTAATCTAAACTGTCTGGTATCCATAATACAAGCATTAGTCGCTTAGTTTGGAACTAGATGGTGCTGTGTGGAATGTGTGAAGATATTTTAGATATTTATTTAAGTGTATACTGTCGGCTTTAATACAAGTAGGTATTGCCACCCAAATACTGGCGATCGAATAATGTGACCTCTACCATGAGTTATAATGACCGCACTCGCTAGCGAGAGAGTTGAAAATTTATATGAGAAATTGTCAACTGTCAAAAATTTAATTTACCAATTTCTGAATGGAGGATTGCATATTATATTATTATGGTATTTTATCCCAAAAGCAAAGCTGGTCAGATTGAGCCTTCTCTTTTTGTGGGTGAAAATTACTGGGACATGTAGGGTCTGTGGGGTGTTTTCGTTCACTATTTGAAGGATATAGGCAAATAGTGAGAGATATCTATCGACAGCAAGTTTATGTGTAAGGTGTCGGCGACGTGTGAGCCCTACATCCTCTCTGTAATGAACTTATAAATCTTCTAGGCGCGATGGAAAAGAAAAGTCACGCTAAAGAAAGTTGGGTAAACTCAGATCGAACATTTGATTTGATTTGATGGAGATCATACTCCTTTAAATATATGATTTGCTCGATCTCTCTTTTAGGAATTATTTTCGATTCATTTCTTCTTTTATGACAATCGACAACCTTTAGATTACTTAGATGATAAATTATATAGATCTTATAATTAGATATAAGAATTAGACTACGCTAAAAATCCTGAAAAAAATCCCTTACGCCTGGACAATTCCAGTTAGAATTTACTATTAGAAAAGTTATTATTTTATTAATTTAATTTATTTGAATTTTTACGTCGCTATGCTGCACAAAATTTTAACACATACTAATGTATGTGAAAATTTATATTTTCAACAAAAGAGCTAATCCACAGAACCAACTAACCCAACTATGTATAGAAATCGATACTCTTTATAAATGCAAGATAATATATTTACAACGTATCTTGTAACCACCCAGAGCCCACCCATCTACCTTTCTTGATATCTTATCCTTTATAAAATCTATAAAGGTTAGCAGCTCTTTAGCAAAGTGTGGCAACGTCTATACATTGTGTTAATTGCCACCTACCGTCAAGTGGACTGTCAGCATGTCTGTCAATATTTATTTTAAAAAAGAACTCCATCACCTATAAGTAACTATAACAATAGAGAAAAACTTAACAAATCCACTGTCTCCAAAACCAGATTGTAAAAACTGGTTTATCTACTGCTACCAACGAAATATTACAACTATGGAATTTGCGTCACAAATGCCAAAGCGGCACATAAAAAGTACGCCTAAAACGGAACCATAGCGGAGTCTTGCCTTCGCACCGCAATGGTAAAAGGTAGTAACGACCAAGTTCAACTATTGATTTTAAACTCCAATTTGTTGACGTAAGTCACATTTTATTTAAATGACAGATGTTTGGTTGGTTTTAGATGACAGATGACAGAGGTGATGCTCTACGCGTATGTCAATTTTAATTAAATCTATATGTACTAATATATAAAGCTGTAGAGTTTGTTTGTTTGTTTGTTTGAACGCGCTAATTTCAGGAACTACTGGTTCGAATTGAAAAATTCTTTCTGTGTTCGATAGTCCATTTATCGAGGAAGGCTTTAGGCTATATAACATCACGTTGTGACTAATAGGAGCGAATAAACAGTCGAAAATGTGGAAAAAAACGGGGAAAATTATTCATCTTTGAGGGCTTCCGTTGCGTGCGCTACGAAAACCGTTCGAGATACCCAAAGCGAGCGAGCACCAGCTAGTTTATTATTAAAAAGAACTCGAACACCTATAAGTAATTATAACAATAGAGAAAAACTTAGCAAATCCACTGTCTCCAAAACCAGATTGTAAAAACTGGTTTATCTACTGTTAGTCTATTAGTCGCGAGCACCAGCTAGTGTTCTATAAAGTTCCTAGTGTTTTGTATGGCGTGCGAAATCCATAGTTGTAGTACATTGATGACTTGCTACCTACGAATAAGAGTACCTATTATTTATTTGTAGCTTGCTACCCTTTCTTGCATAAAACTAATTCTTTTAACAGAAGTATAGACGTCGCGTATTAAGTGCTTTTAAGTTTGCCAATTGTGCCAATTTAATATCTAAAAGGTACTTTCCACTGACAACGAGTGTCAAAGAGAAAAGCCTATTACAGCCTATTACGAACAAACTGAACTTGTGATGTAAATGAGCACGATATTGAGAAATGGAATTTAAAAATTTAACCATTTTTTATTGAACAACTTAAAAGCCTATGTACAACTCATATTATTAAACTAATATGTAATCTATATTTAATATTAACCTACCTAAAACTAAAAACCTTAAAAAAATATATAATATAAAAATAAAATATATTATTAAAAGTAGTCCCTTTAGAGAATAAATCTAATATAGAGAAAATGAATAGATTATTTATCTATTTTTAAAAAAGTGATTAAGTGTTGATTAGTTACTTTTAGAAATAATTTCATGTTTTATTAAATTATGCACTCGGTTTAGTGCATCCTTCGACAGGCGATTTTTTTTTATTATTTTCTTTCAAAGGTTTGGGACTTTTATCGTACAAAGAAAGGTACCTTCCCGGTGACAGGTGACTTTTAAATAACGGTTAGCCTACTTGACAGATGGTGAAAGAGGCTCTAAGTATTATTATTTTCACAATGTGACATAGTATCCACTAAAATGTCGAAGGGTTGTTACCGCCATTTGTTTTCCACTGAACACACAAATCCCATTAAAACAGTGATTACATTTTAATGATAATATCCAGGTCTGCTCGTGTGGGCTTAATCCAGGCTGCTACAAATTCCGCATTAAATATTATAACTTTGTAATTTAAACAACTTCATTCTGTTACTGGTTTTATTTTAATGTTAGATGTCTAAGGCCACTGTAATCTGACTCAAAATAATTATCAAAATATCTATCTATTTAGATAAGTAGGTATATATAATTTTATTATAAATAAAGTCGCTGTCTGTCTGTATAATAATGTCTCTATCTTCGCTAACTTCTTCTAAACCACCCAAAGAAAACTATGGTTTTAACTAATGGAAAAGTGATAAAGGCTTTTTGGGTTTATTCCCATCTCGGCAACATCCCATTACATAATTTGCAAAAAAAAAATCGGACCACACGTTTGGGAATTACGATTTCACAGACAGATACACAAACACGCACGTCAAACTTATAACACCCCGTTTATGCGTCGGGCGCCGGAGGTTAAAAGCTTGATGTGTGTGAAATCGTAGTTCCCAAACGTGTGGTCCGATTTCCTTCATATACTTGCTACACAGCTGATTGTTGGCCAAGAGCAAACCCATCTCTAATAAAAAAAACTATATACAATATACATATAATAAAATCTGTCTGTTTCTCCGCTAGCTTCTTCTAAGCCACCGAGTCATAGTATGGCTTGTACTTGAACTTTGAAAAGATTTGGGTTATATGAGCTTAGGAGTTCCAAACCTTGACAGTGCGCATTATAAAGGATGTTTTAAAGTCCTTGGTTCGAAAAAGACGGATGTCCGATGGAAGAAAGGGGAAGGCGGTATGAGCTCATGCAGCTCCTGAGCACACTCCGAAGTGCATCTTATAAAAGACACATAGACTGGCAATTTTGTGGTCATAAAACACACATACACAAACACACTCACACGTCAAACTTATAACACCCCGTTTACATGCGTAAAGAGCTGGTAAAAAGCTGCTTCGCTTATCGCGACCTCGCTAGCTCCATCGTATCTCGTTGAATATAAAGAGGTGATTGCATAAAAGTGGTCACGTCATTTTCCAACATCACTCACTTACTGGGGAAACCTCGATAACTTCAACTTGAACTTTCTCTTTGTGCGAACAACCCCTATATTTAAGTTACGAAACTAATATAAGTTTGATGGTACCGCTTTTTATTGGAGAAAAAAAGCGCCCAAAGATGTTGTCATGTTGTGTAATAACGTTATATAAAGTAAACACCGAAAGATAAAAAGTTACTAATATTATAAATGCGAAAGTTTGTATGGATCTATGGATGTAGGGATGTATGGATGTATGGATGTTTGTAACTCTTTTATGCAAATACTAATGAACCGATCACCATGAAATTTTGCATACACGTTGTCTGGGACACCAGAAAGGACATAGGATACCTTTTAGCCAGAACGCGGACGAAGTCACGGGCACCAGCTGGTGTCTCATAAAACAATGTTTTAACATGCGCTCCATATAAAACATAACCACATATATGTATAATAATTATATTTTGATTATGAAAAAAAAAAAAATAATATTAGCATTTCATCTTGACCAATCCTGACTATGAATGTTTAATTGGTACCTTCAATTGCCAGAAATACATATTTTATACTAGCTGGTGCCCGCGACTTCGTCCGCGTTCTGGATGAAAGTTACCCTATGTCCTTTTTGGTGTCCCAGACAACGTGTATGCAAAATTTCATGGTGATCGGTTCAGAAGTTTTTGCGTGAAAGAGTTACAAACATCCATACAAACTTTTGCATTTATAATATTAGTACTAAAGTACTGATCTATACCTAGTTAATGAGATTGAAGCGCCATCTATCGGGTCCATTTTTGAACTAAATCATTCAGGGTTTTAGCTGGTAGGAGTTTTACCGTAGCGTCCTCTGCACTGCCATGAAGAATTGACCCACATGAGGATTTCCAAACGTAAAAATCAGAACTTAAGTTATTCAAGAAACAGCTAAATACTGTTTGCATATATAATTTAGACATCTATTCGTTGATATCTCAGATCTCATATAAATCTGCAAAGCCTCGAGGCATATACTCGTAAGCAATAAATAAGGGTGTAGTATTGGATTTTGTCGCTTGTTGCCTTCGAGGCGGAAAATGTTGAGGCGTAATATGTATGATACACTCAAATATATGTAGCTTCTTCGCAGAATAAGCTGTCTATCCCTGAGGATTACCACACTTTTGGTTCACTTTAAGTTTAGAACGAAAAAAGGTTTCTTAGTAAGAGTTCTAAGTGTATACTGGGCAATAGAAAAAGTTGAATATTTTTTTTATTTACTAAAAGTACGAGAGAAAGTCAGTTGTAAATCTAATTTATTTTATTCTCAATATAAAACAGGTAAAAAGTAATTATTGTCTTATTGAAACTGAAGAGCAATAAAAGTAAAATGGACTGTATTATATGAATTTTAATAATATTATTTACAAAATTAATGAAAATACCAAAAAAATACAATTTCTTGTGATAATTTCGATCGATTGAGTGAGTAAGGGATGCCCGTACCTCTACTATAAGTTTTAATGACCGCACTCGCTAGCGAGAGCGTAAAATATTTATATGGAAAATTGACAATTTGACATTGACAGTTGACAATTATTCATATTAAATACTACACTCTCGCTAGCGAGTGCGTAAATTATAACTCATGGTAGAGGTACACAGCCCATTTCTCAGTCCCTTATCGTTAATCCTACTATGGTCGGTAGCGCACTAGTGCAGCACCTGACTTTTTTTTTATATACGAGATGGATTAGCTCTTGGCCAACAACCAGCCATGTGGCAAGGATGAGGCCTAAGATGGAGCGAGCTCACCCAGAAGATGCCTATTCACTCGAACCTTGAAAAGATTAGGGTTATATGTGCTCGGAAATACAGACGCCGGCAGGGAGTTCCAAACCCTGGCAGTGCGCATTATAAAGGATGTTTCAAAGCGCTTGGTCCGAAAAGGAGGGATTTCGACAAGATGAGGATGGTAGCCAGCCTATGGTACGTCTGTATGTCCGATGGAACTTTGGTTGTGTTATAGGCGGTAGTAGCCATCAAGTGGACCGTCACCCTATCTGTCTACTTTAACATTAAAAAAAGTAATATCTTTATACGAAATTTCATCAAAATTATGAATTATATTGTATTGCAAATTAGTGATATATTAATAAGTTCCCACCATCACGTAAACCTACAATATTCTCTATGTTAAGGCATTGTTAACTTTGACCGTCAGAAGCCTTTTCGCATGACAAGCATTTAATGAAATGCGGGTTATCTCGCAGGTGAGCTTGCGAAGTTAAATTAATTTGTATATTATTAATTTGTCCACTCCAACTTAGAGGATATGTTTACTCCCAACGGAGCGATGATAGTGTATGGCGCAAGTGGCAAACGGGAGCGGGCGATATAGCGACATATTATTATTTTTTTCTAAAAATTTTTAGAATTGTAACAATTTAAAGAATTGTAAGAATTAAAATAATTTTAAGAATCTCTTTCAGACACTTTTTCTTGTACTGCCAATCCAAAAATTTATTCTCGTAAAAGTAAATCATTATAATATAATGATTTATATAACAACACACACCTCCAAGAAAACTAAAGTGGAGATTCCGTATGCAAAATTAAAAGATGAATGGATGATAAAGATAAATTATTTTTATTCTAAACACTCACAAACTTTACCTTCACTATTTTATATCACAAGAAAGACAAGGTTTGTAGTAATGATTACAAATCAAATTAGTTGTTTGATATTACACTTTCAATTCAAAACACGTTATTATCACATTATTTTATCAATAAATATTACAAAATTTTTTTTTGGTAGTTATATTAAAAACGTTTGATATAAAAACACTGGTTTATGATCTAGCATGTATATAATATACTTAGGTCCAATTAAAATTATATTTAAAAGAGATATAGAAAAATATACCTATGCTTAAACCAAAACGAACTATCATGGTGGCAATTTTTTGTTCATACATATTATGGTAAAAAGCCAATGATTTACGAATATTAAATGTTATAAAAGTGTATTTTAATTTTGTGCATTTTTGGCGGTATGTTATCATAAAAATAATAAACAAAGTCAAATCCGCCTTGGTAATATTTTTGAAATGAAAATGAACTCAATTATACAAAACGCTTTGCGCTTATGAATTATGTAGCTGAAAATGTATTATGAATGAGTTTCGTGACCGGGCTAACGTCTAGTTGACCTGAATTTGATTAAAAACATTATGATTTCCACCTATCACACCTGACGGACATCTCTTTTATGATTGCATTCCATAGCCAATAAGTAATTAAGTCGAATTAGTATGTGAAATGAAAAATGAATTTAACTATTTTTAAAGCCACTTAAAGTTATGATTGGGCCAAACGGGGCAACATAAATTTTAATATTCACTTAGCGACGCGCCTCTGGCTTCGCACGTATCAACTTTTTTTACTGCAAATTAAATAAACAAACCTTCCTTTCTTCTTTCCATTAGTCAAATACGCAAAGATAATTGATGGTCTCGCTGCGCTCGACTAGATAGAGTACTATACAAAAACGATATAGCTCCGTAAATGCGGCAGTTTTTTATTGTAGTTTGTGTAAAACATCGTCACTTTTTATCACTTTTTATACAGTTTTATTATATTTTTACACAGTTTCACTATGCAAACTGGCATTTTATTATGCTCAAAATTTAATAAAACATTCGGCACATTACAGACAGTTTGCAGTGTGACTGGATTGGGTACGCCGAATTCGGCGTACTATTTTTTGCCGCATTTTACAAGTACGACGGCGGTATCTAGTCGAGCGCAGCGAGACCAATCATTCATCTATGCTTATACCTAATATCTTAATAGACCCTAGCTTTATAAGCACATGTTATCTCTTTATTAGACTGTGGATTTCTTCAACATGTTGGAAGATGGTATTGTTAAAAACTTGTCCTTAACAATGCAACATTGTGTGTTAGTTCTAACCAAAGTTTATTGTACAGTTTTTATTAAGTCGCCGCAGCTCTGCAAAGATCCGCTAGTGGTGCACACTCTCTTAGTAACTTATCTTTACTTTGTAACTCAACACACACTATCCTTCCTACTAATATTATAAATGCAAAAGTTTGTTTTGATGTAAGTTTGTTTTTTCACGCAAAAACTACTGAACCGATCACTATGAAATTTTGCATACACGTTGTCTGGGACACCAGAAAGGACGTAGGGTACCTTTCATCCAAAACGCGGACGAAGTCGCGGGCACCAGCTAGTTGTGTATATTTTCTTAGATTTTCAGTCGTTTTAAGGTAGGTATAGCTTTGAAGAGGCAATTGAGTAGGAGGTAATGTATAATATAGGTACTATGGTACACACACTAAAGTATAGTATAGTACTATAGAGGACACGTTTGGTCTAGTGGCTAGTAACCTTTTTTTTTGACGAGGAGAAATCCATTTGCAGACTTCCTACCGCTGGCTAGGCGGTAAGGGTGTGTGGGGGTCAGCCGGCGCACCACGCTTTGCTAGTCATAGCGGTCCTGGCAATACCCACTAAATATCCCCGGTGCCTCCTTGCCCTTTGTGAGGGATGGACCGGGTTCTGCCTAGGCACCACCTCCGATCCAAGTGGCTAGTAACCCTAGCTGTTAACCAAATGGTCGCGGGTTCGAATCCCGCTAGGGACAAAAAAAAAAGTTTATGTGTTATTAGTATACTTCACGGTGCTTCATAGTTCATCCGATCAATCGGAGCAAGAGGAAAAAAAAGCCCGCGTCGTCCGATCAATCGGACGAAGGAGTCGGACCACGCGGTCTCAGGGGTTTTAAAGAACAACTCCATTTAATAAGGAATCGATATTGGTAAAATACTTGACTATACGTTCTTATATAGGATAAAACTGATTCTTTCATGAGACATTTCATAAAATATATTTCTAAAGACTCGCATTGAGTGAATGAACATTGTGTTGATCTGAGGATAAATGCTTCTTCCTTTCTTTCTTTATTCTTTCTTTATAAATTATAGATATACTAGTATGGCTATATTTTCTGAGATATAACTAAATAGGTAGGATTTTTTAAGGGAACAACTGTCTGTCTTGGGAAAGATCGGACTATATATACTTACTAAAATCAAATCTATTTACTGTATTCGACAAGGTTCACACTTCACACTAAATTATAAACAGCTCTAACCCATGTCAAACCCAATCAAACTCTTCAATACGTGTTTTTTTTTTTACAAGCAGTAGGTTCTGAATTTGAATGGTTAGCGGAGTAACTCTAGCTGTTAACCAAACGGTCGCGGGTTCGAATCTCGCTAGGGGCAAATGTTTATGTGTTAACATTTACCTTTGTACCTGAGTCATGGATGTTTGTATTTATTATATGTATGTATTTACAAAAAAAAAATAATCTATATAGTACCTATATTAACTGTCTGGTATCCATAATACAAGCCTATAGTTGCTTAGTGTGGAACTAGATGGTGCTGTGTGGAATGTGTGAAGAAGATATACAATATAAAAAAAATTATGATACGAGCTCCTAATCACGTGACGACGTGACGCTTTACGTTACTAAATGATGTAATAGACTGTATTGCCAATACTAAAAAATATTCCTCGATTTGGTAGTTATTATAATTATCATCTCTTCTTGAGAATTCTCACAGAGTACCTACATCGGTCGACTTTTTAACACTATATGCAGGCGAAGGCGCGTGTAAAATATAGTTTATTACTGAATCGAAAACTTATGTAGGATTGTCTCTGCCCACAACGATAAAATACTTGGAACATGACTTGTTATTTAATTAGGACTTCAAATGTAAGGTGGGGTGGCTATGTACTTTCAACTTTAGTAGACAAGGCAGGGATGGTGGGAGTATCGTAGTCAGGGAGCAGGTGTACAGAATACGAGTGATATACGAGGACACTGCGCGAGATAGGAACGTTATTTTGTAGTCTAAGAGACAACAACTGAAATTATATATTTTTTAATTTTTATGTTAGGGTCGATATGTGGCTCCTGACTCCTATAATTTATGTTACTGACTAATATACAGGGTGGAAAAATAAGTCGGGCCCTGGAGGGAAACTACCTTAAATCCTTAAGATGGCTCATTTTACATAAAGGAGACATTCCTTTACTTTTAAAAAGAAACAGAACTGCATTCAAAGATTTTCTAAAACTCGCTTGACTCGCCCGGGACTCGAACCAACTAAAATTAAAAAAACAAACACTCGCTATTTTATTATACTAATCGATAGGATTATTATTCCGGATAAAAATTCTCTAACAAACATTTGATCTAACTCTCGTCTGTCGTACAAGATATCCATAAAGAATACCTATTTAGTACACAAGTTCTTTAATGAACATTACCTAGTACTTACTGTTCGCTTTCAATAGTATTTTTGTTAAAAATAATATGTTCAGGAAAAATCCCTTCGCCATGCCATGCCGTGCCGTGTCATACCGTCAGTTAACGCTGGCCTTAATCATTTACAATATAATTTGTTGTATATTTTTTGCCAACTGCTCCCAGACTATAAATTTAAGGCCGGTGTTGGCGTCTCTGTAAGTTAATAAAGTGTGATTGATGCGTGTTGGCGTACATTTGGCGTACATCGTGAAATTCAACTAAATATGCTTAATTAATGTGGACGACTCCACCTTGAAACTGCGTGGCTTGTTAATTACTAGCTGGTGCCAGCGACTTCGTCCGCGTTAAAAAGCAATATGTCGCCTGACATCGTTATTGCTATTACAATTAGGAGTTAGTTTCCTTAATTTTAGATGATCCCTCGGGAGCAGTACTTTTTTTCTGGATGAAAGGCACCCTATGTCCTTTCTGATGTCCCAGACAACGTGTATGCAAAATTTCATGGTGATAGGTTCAGTAGTTTTTGCGTGAAAGAGTTACAAACATCCATACATACATCCATATATCCATACAAAGTTTCGCATTTATAATATTAGTAGGATTAGTACGGACTAGCTCTTGCACGCAAATTCGTCCGCGTAACTTTAGGTATAAAATATAGCCTTTGTTACTAATTTTTCAAATCGGTCCAGTAGTTTCGGAGCCTATTCAATTCAAACAAACAAACAATCAAATCTTTCCTCTTTATAATATCAGTATACAAGTATAGATTTGCATTGCTATGCATTTTTGTTCGGAGCATTGCAACTTTTCAACTCAAAACAAATTGATTACAAGCCATTCCGCGGTATTGACATTACGTGCATAGTAAAGTCAAAAACAGGATAGGTACTAATTTTGCGTAGCCTGCACATTTTGCGACTTGCACATTATGCTATGTAACCCTAATAACCTATAATTTTTGACAATTTACGATTAATAAAAGTCAAAATTTTAATTCCACAAAATGATACCAATTTATTTACCCACCGACCTGGCTTAAGTGGCTGCAAAGGCAACAACAGTAATAACAATAAGTCACATTAAAGTAAGCAATGCTGAGTATATACAATTTTTTCAATACTATAATTTGGTTATATATGTTATAATTATATGTTGGTTTGTATATGCTTCAAAAATTCGAAAACTAACCGATTGACTTGAAAATTTAACGCAACATTGCATTTAAACGGAGGAATAATATGATATACTTTTTTTCCCAAAACCCCAACGAATACCGATTTTTTTTTATAAAAAGAGACAATTTTTCTTAATTTAAATTTGATTTATGAGTTTTTCTTAATTTAAATTATAAAATTTTGATCACCTATTTTTATTTTATATTATGTGTAAGAGATTTTGTTTCAGTGCTGTAGTACCGGTGTTTCTATTTTGTTGGAACTCTATTTTATTTATTTTATTTTAGGTCTTTAAATATTTATTTATTTATATTGTGAAAATTTATGTACCTATAACGACTTTGTTATCCGTATAAATAAAAAAAAAATCATACATTGACCGTTACTATGGGAATCGTGTAACGTTGTTGACTTTAGCCACGGCGAAGCGGGGCCAGGTTCAGCTAGTATATATATAAAAACATCAGACGATGATCAAAGTGAAATAACAGCATGTGTGCTTTTGTCATCAAACTACTACAACATAAAATCCGCGTGTCATACAAAATACTACGAACTTTATGGAACATTTAAAAGTGACATATGCATAGAGCATCTGTCATCTGTCATTCCAACATGTGTCATTTAGGCGTTCTATGTGCCGCTTTGACATTTGTGATGCAAATTCCATTGTAATATTTCGATGGCTTTTGTGTTAGGGTATCTCTTATGGTAGAATCACTACTGTTTTTCACTTGACCCCTACATTGATTGACCAATATTTAAAGACCATCAGTCGGTTTACGATAACAAGGTAACCATTGACGTTGCTCGTCCGCTATATTGTATACAAATTAAGCAATTATGCAATCAGTTGACTATGCATTTCGCTTATATAGAGGACTAGCTGGTGCCCGCGACTTCGTCCGCATTCTGGATGAAAGGTACCCAAGGCAATCATTTAATTGGTGTATTTAATGAATAAAATGTTATTCATGAATTCATTAGATCTTATCATTTTATTCATTCATTCATTCATTTTATACACCATGTTCTTACAAACCGCGAAACAATATAAATTTTAGTATTTACTACTTCTTTATTTGAAAATTTAACAAATTTGCACTTTGTCTTTTATTCTCGAATTTCGAGCTAATGTATGTCTGCCCCATAAGTAACTAGCGACCAGCCCCGGCTTCGTACTGATATATTTTTTTCAATAGTGAATTTCTATACGGTTTTCACTCAAGATAAAGGAGAAAGCGACAAACAGGGAAGGTTGTATAATTTTAAGAAATTGGAACCGTGCGAAGTCCGTACTAATATTATAAATACGAAAGTTTGTATGGATGTATGTATGGATGTTTGTAACTCTTTCTCGCAAAAACTACTGAACCGATCACCATGAAATTTTGCACACACGTTGTCTGGGACACCAGAAAGGACATAGGCACCTTTCATCCAGAAAAAAATTATGCTCCCGAGGATCATCTAAAATTAAGGAAACTAACTCCTGGCTCAGTGTAATAGCAATAACGATGTCGGGCGATATATTGCTTTTTTAACGCGGACGAAGTTGCGGGCACCAGCTAGTATGTAATATAACAAAATTTAACATTAAACTTTATTGTATTATAAGCGTTGAGGTAAGTATAACGAACATTATTTGCAAGTATCAGAGTAACTTTTAGATAACATATCCGTAACTCTATCGCGCAGTCTAAAAGGACCTTAACTCGCCTGCCGTATAATACCTGCAAATAATTAAGTTTTGTTGTTAGAACATAAACTTAATCACCAGGTTGTAAGCGAACGCATTTAAGTTGGAGGTTCAATTTAAGTTTGAGACACATCGATGTTATCAATGGGTTAAGTTTGCAACATTCCATTCTTTAACTCAAATACTTTATAGCTGAGTCTCCTTTTTTTTAAAAAAAAGATTTTACTTTATTTTGGTTTCTGCAAAAACTGTCAGTTTTTTCAGTTAAAAACTTTAAAAAAACTCAGTTAAAAAACCATTTATGAATTTGTTCATAATTTTTTTTTCATAATTTTCATAAAATTTCATAAAATTCAATTTTCATAAAACAAACACATAATTCATAACACACATTCACACAAAAAAAATAAGAAAATAAAAAAACAGTAGGCATTATTTTTTGAATTTTCGAACAGTGGAGATAAATGAAAAAAAAAGTGTGTGTTACATGGACAGTTTTCTATAAAATTACTAGCTGACTCGCCGCCAAACGTTGGACTCGTCAAAAGAAATTGTGGTGGGCCACCCTTATCACTTAGCAGTATAAAAAATAGTTTACGACCTATTTTCAGACCTCCCGAATATATAAAAAAAATCATAAAAATCGGTCAAGCCGTTTGTAACCAAACACTGTGACACGAGAATTTTATTCTTATAAACAAAGACAATTGATTGGTCTCGCTGCACTCGACTAGATAGAGCGCTATACAAAAGCAATAGCTCCGAAAATGTGGCAACTTTTTATTGTAGTGTGTGTAAAATATCGTCACTTTTTATCCATTTTTACACAGTTTTGCTACGCAAACTGGTATTTTATTATGCCTAAAATTTAATAAAACATTTGGCACGTACACATCACAGACAGTTTGCAGCGTGACTGGCTCGGGTACGCCGAATTCGGCGTAGTATTTTTACCGCATTTTACAAGTACAACGGCGGTATCTAGTCGAGCGCAGCGAGACCAATCATTCATCTATGGCCGCGTTATTTATTCTAAATTCAAAACTTAAATAAAAACACTTTTATCAACCAGCAGATATATATTATTTCTATGTTTATCAACATGTTACCTAATTAGTGTTTATGTTATGTTTATATATCAACTAATGGAGTGAGAACTTAAACATATCCGCCCCCTGTTATTCCATTAACAACTTCTCAAAATTAGTATGAATAAATTATTAACATCGAGAGCAGCAAAAGTTTGGGGACGCTTCTTTAGAATATAAAGAAGTACATATATGAATTACCTTAATATACCTTAAGCCTCCAGAAAATTTTCCATTACTTACTTAATGGAAAAGATTCACAATTGACGCGTCAATTGTGAATCCAGGCAGCTTCTGACCGATCCTATTAGTCTGAGATATAGCATTAGAAATATATTATACCCTAACTAATCTGTTATTTAATGATGGCAAGGATTATCTGGTAGCTATAAATAAATAAAATTAATAAATACCTTCACACATTCCACACAGCACCATCTAGTTCCACACTAAGCAACTAATTGCTTGTATTATGGTCTAGTGGCTAGTAACCCTAGCTGTAAACCAAACGGTCGTGGGTTCGAATCCCGCTATGGACAAATGTTTATGTGTTAACATTTTACCTTTGTACCTGAGTCATGGATGTTATGTATTTATAATAATGTATGTATTTACAAAAAAAAAGGTCACGAATATGGGACACTCTAGATAACTTTTTGTCGGCAATTTAATTATTTATTCGTAGTTTCATAATTGATGGGATAGCTTTTGAGTTTTTGAGTGAATGTCAAAATTACACTAGTTTACAAATTTTAATTTTTTTTATATACCCCTAACAAAACCTATACCTGTACTTCCCGCTAACTTTATAAGTTCTAAAAGTATCAACATAAAAATTCTATCACGTCACATTTTTTTTCTATCCTCAAATATATTTTTTAAAGAATCATACTTAATTGCTTAGCTTTGGTGCTGCATTACTTTTTTAGTTTAAGAGATATTTATTGTTTAACTCAATTAAAATGTCGAGTAGAAAGTGTAAACAAAGTTGTGATCGCTTTTATTATGTTTGTGTATAATTTATATTTACAAAAAAGAAAAGACATATAGTAGAATCGTTGAAAATTGCATATCTTCATTATTTAGGATTTCTTGTGGCCAACCAAAAACAAAACTGGGTTCCCATATGTTTTGTGAGAGCTGTAGAATCACTTTAGCTGATTAAGTACGCAGAACACAATGAAGAGCTGCTTGGAATTCATTCAAAACTGTTAGGTGTTAAGGACTTTTTAGGAAATAATAAAAGTGAAAACTACAGACATAGTGGCTGATTTATTACAAAATTATCATAAGATTGGTGTTAACATGTTATTAAAGATCCATTTCCTGCATTCCCACTTTTTTTCCGGAATACTTAGGAAGTATGAGCGACGAGCAAGGAGAGGGTTTTCATCAGGATTTAAAGGCTTTTGAAGATCTCCATCAAGGATATTGGGACGAAAATATGTTGGGAAACTACTGCTAGTCTATTTTAAGAGGAACCGATTCTGAAACTCCAAAATTCAGTCCAAAATTAGTCATTTGTAGTTTATTTCTTATCGTTTTAGTACATTTTCTTAATATTTTTTCTTTACTAAATAATTCTGAATGTGGACGTGATAGAATTTTTTTAATATTTTTCCTAGACTACCTTTAGATGGATAGATAAAATTCAACAACTTTCAGCTGGGGTATAAAAACCTTGTAAACTAGTGTTATCATGCATTACATTTATCTATGTATACATAGATTATATGTTTATATAATACATTTATATAAACTAAATTAACTTTTCATAACATATATTTATTTATGGAACACTATAGCATAAATTTTCACTCGAGTGACTATTGTGGTTTATTTTTTAGTATACTTTTATTCTACACAATTCTTTATCACATTATTCATTTCATTATATATTCGCAGTGAAAGTGAATATATACACATAATTACTCAGCTGGACGCCAAATTTCAACTTCATAAAAATATAAAAACTTTGGCCGCATCTATTTGTTATACTCAATATAAGTCTATGGTAAGGACGCTTGCGGAGCGCGGGGCGAAAAACGATTTTATTTTTGCATATGCCATAGTCTTAAGATCAACTGATTATCGTGACAATATTTTTCAAATCTGATTTAATCATTATTGACCTTTATACAACAAACCACGAATTCACTCTCTCTGTCAAAATAAAAACATACGTGGGTAGTTGTGTTCAGAAGGGACTACCCACGTTATGTTTCAAATAAATGCTGCAGATTATAGGGAACGCCCGCCTAATTGATAAAAAGTTTACCGAATCCACAAGGGCTTATAACCCTTGAAAAGGGTGCTGTGTCGACCTCTTTAAAGGGCGTTTAGGACGATTAATAAATAATTAAAAAGTGTCATTAATTATTTCATAAGAAACACGTCGGTTTTGCCGAAGTTTCCTATCGCTTACCTGGTTCGTCGTGCTTGCAGGAAACAGAGTATGATATAATGTCAGTGTCATTAGAAATTGAACCGTAAACTCATTGAGTAGAGATGAAATTCGAATGAGGTTTCTGTACACATGCGCTCTTCTGTCGTATTCAAATTAGAAGGCGAGGTGTTCCATCATTTTCTCGCGTTTGGACTTCTCAGTTCAGTCAGCGTTTTACCTCGCGCCGGGTCGGACGTTTCCGCTTCAGGTGTGTAGCGATTATCTTTCAGTTAGTTCGCGTCAATTAAGTAAATATAAGTTAAGTGTTTTAACATTAATTTATTATTATTAATAATAATTTATGATAGAATCGAGTGGTTTTTTTGTTCATGAGAATACAACAAGAGATACATCGAAAACTGAAAACAGAAATCTTTAAAAGGTAAGGATTTATTTCTTTTTACGTTTTTCAGAATAATGTTTATGCTGAGTCTTCTATTTGACTTTCAGGATAACGTTTATAGTTTATATAAGGTTTATTTAACATGCCTAAGTAGTTATATATGGTTTACTTTACATAATGTCTTTTTATATGGAAGGCTACATTCAACTTTTCGTCAAGCGTAGGCCATTTGTAAAATGAACATTTTATCAAAGAATTACTTGACAAATTACTAGCGACCCGCCCACGGCTTCACACGAGTGCATTTTTTTTTGCAATTTTTTGCAAAATCTATCGCTCTCTACATGAATGAAATCCGTTGGGCGGTTTAGAACAAGTTAGTAGGAAACAGATTTGCTCATCACTTTATTTTAATATAGGTACTAGCTGTTGCACCCGACTTCGTCCGCGTTTGGATTGAATTGACTCCGAAACTACTGGACAGATTTGAAAAATTCTTTCACTGTGGGAAGCTATATATTATTAGCGAGTAACATAGGCTATATTTTATAAAAGTTACGCGGACGAAGTCGCGTGCAACAGCTAGTAGAAAATAAATGTTAATCTGGACTTTCTGCAGGCGCTCATATCTAATATGTATATAAAATTCTCGTGTCGCAGTGTTTGTTGCCAAACTTCTCCGAAACGGCTGGACCGGTTTTGATGAAATTTTGTTTGCTTATCGGGTAGGTCTGAGAATCGGCCAACATCTATTTCTCATACCCCTAAATGTTAAGGGTGGTCCACCCCAAATTTTTTTTTATATGGCAAAACAAGGTTTGCCCGGTCAGCTAGTTTAATTATAAACATACTAGCTGGTGCCCGCGACTTCGTCCGCGTTCTGGATGAAAGGTACCCTATGTCCTTTCTGGTGTCCCAGACAACGTGAATGCAAAATTTCATGGTGATCGGTTCAGTAGTTTTTGCGTGAAAGAGTTACAAACATCCATACATACATCCATATATCCATACATCCATACATCCATACATCCATACAAACTTTCGCATTCATAATATTAGTACGGATCAAACTACCAAGACGCTCATCAAGTGTTTCTTATTTTTCTTTAAAAAATTACAACAATAAAATACTACGTAATTGAGACGAATGGCTGCTATTTATAATGCGTAAGTAATTAAGAGTGGCGTTTAAAATTTGCCCTTTACCGAACAAACTTTTAAAGGAGACAAATAAGTTTCACTGGAGATAGACACAGAAAGATTTTCTTTAATAGCAATTCGCAAAGAGAACCGTCTCAAATTCAACTGAAAAACTTCACAATGAACACAATTTATGGTACCAATATTTAAGAATTGACAATTTAAACTAATTAATATGAGACTCAACATTGAGAAAATTGTTTCAAACGTCTGAAAAAGTGTCAAACATCTACCTAATATTTCATCATCATCATCATCATCATCATCATCATCATCTCAGCCGCAGGACATCCACTGCTGGACATAGGCCTCCCCCATAATTTTCCAATAGGACCGGTCAGAAGCAGCCTGGATCCACCGCTGACCCGCAGCCTTTATTAGGTCGTCTGTCCACCTTGTGGGTAGAGGTCCTACGCTGCGCTTGCTGGTCCGTGGCCTCCACTCGAGAACCTTCCGGCCCCAGCGGCCGTCGGCTCTCCGTACTATATGCCCTGCCCACTGCCACTTCAACTTACTAATCCGCCGGCTTATGTCGGTAACTTTCGTACGTCTGCGGATCTCCTCATTTCTGATTCGATCTCGCAGTGTAACCCCGAGCATAGCCTTATTATTTAAATATTATTTAAGTATGTATGTGTATTTATTTATTTTTTAAATTTCGTTCGAATCTAGTTCGAATACGTCTCGTAGTGTGAAATATTATTGTGACATAATACCATCAATCTCATACGCTATCTGAATTTCGCTGAATCTGAACACTTCGAACTTTATGGAACATTTAAAAATGACATATGCGTAGAGCATGAATTCTGTCACCTGTCATTTAAAACCAACCAAACTTCTGTCATTTAAAGAAAATGTGACTTTACATCAATACATTGCAGTTGCTCCTTTGGAATTCGTGACGTATCTAATCAATATTTTTAGATAGCAACTTCAATGTCGACTAAAATGCTAGTTAGACTATACCTTTTATAACAGCGGGTCAAACGGGTTATAAGACTAGCGGGTCAAACAGGCCCTTTTTCGTAGGTAGGGTCAAAACTTGTGGGTCCGAAGCCCAATTGCAGTCTTTTTAATGGTCCTATCTATGACGTCATCCGCTATACACTTCCCCACCCTTCAACCAAGTCAAACTATTTAGTAATTGCCGCGGCATGACTGGGCTAAAATTTAAGCTTTCAAAGCAACCGATTTTCGTGTATAGGTAGCTGAAATTATAGAGTAGCGTAGGGTAATTTTGGTATTGAGTGACCTAATGCGGCTAAACATACATTAGATATCATTGCAGGAACATAATACCTATATTGCGCAAAAATGGTTTTTTTTTGCGTAGTAGTCCTTGAGAGGCGAGTACTGACTCTTATGACAAACTGAAAAAATGGTCCTCTCCAACATTAAAATAAGGGTTCTAAAAGTGGCCAGAATGGCGCTAGTGTAGCATATCTTCTATCTATCTATCTCTGTCTAATCTCGACAATGTTACTCTAGCACCATCTTAATTTACTGCTATTCTAGGACCACTTTTCAATGCATAGAGTCAGTCGACGGTAGCCACTTAGTATCAAGTGGACCGTCAGCCACAGTCATAAAAAAATTAAGGTTTAAATCCTATCCTATCCTACTAATATTATAAATGCGAAAGTTTGTATGGATGTGAGGATGTATGTATGGATGTTTGTAACTCTTTCACACAAAAACTACAGAACCGATCACCATTAAATTTTGCATACACGTTGTCTGGGACACTAGAAAGGACATAGGGTACCTTTCATCCAGAAAAAAAGTACTGCTCCCGAGGGATTATCTAAAATTAAGGAAACTAACTCCTGGCTAAGTATAATAGCAATAACGATGTCAGGCGATATATTGCTTTTTCAACGCGAACGAAGTCACGGGCACCAGCTAGTAACCTATAATCTAATCACCAATGAGGTGTAAATATTCAAATACAACATATTACATTATTTCTAAGTACAATAAATACATAACTTCTAAATATTTACTACATAACTTTTACCGATTCACATGTTTATAGCGATAAAAACAAGGCCGTATACACCTTCAAAAACACATCCATTTATTATACAATAATAACTCTTAAAACTAGCCGGTTTAGGAGCAATATTGCTAGAGAACATTCCCTTACGTAACAACGAGAGAGATGACTTTGTTTTCGCCAACGTTCCATTCGGAAGTTCTCGGGAAAAAAAAAACAAATCGGACTCACTTTCGAAGTTCTAATAAATTGGGCGTAATTAATTCGGGTCTCCCGTGTTTCTTTTTCTATTGAATTTCCCTTTTTTTTATTCACTTTTGTTCCGTAGCTGAGAACGAAGTGTTGGCGGAGACATGCACACGGAATTAAATCAAGCCTTTGTCTAAGAATTAAAGCTGGCCTTTCTTCAAAGGTTTAGGGAGGCGGCATCTTGGCTACTAGCTGTTGCACGCGACTTCGTCCGCGTAACTTTATAAAATATAGCCTATGTTACTCGTTGATAATATAGCTTCCCAATAGTGAAAGAATTTTTCAAATCGGTCCAGTAGTTTCGGAGTTTCGGAGCCTATTCAATGCAAATGCAAACGTTTCGTTGCGTTCTTACGAAACGACAGAAATAAAGCCCGGTGATTGGTTGTTGTAACGCCCACATAAAATTTTTGACCAAAGCACATCACCAACACTTGACCAAACCCCAGTTCCCCAGTTAACACGCACGTCTAAAATAATATATTTTCCTGAAAAAAAAAAAAAAAAGGTAAATAAATTACAGACAGTAACTCACGTTTATTAAACATATTATGATCCCCTCTGTCCCAAAATTAAGTCTTAATTGCTGAAGCATTCCTCTGATGACCGCGCAAATTTAATTTCTTTATTATTTTAAAATGTCCGCCCTCACAAAATAATTATAGGGAGAAAATAAAATGCGAAGCCTCATTAAGGTGTGGCTTGAGTTTCCTGAAGGTTCGTGAAATTGTCTAAATTAACACAGGAGCAACACAAGGAAAAATTTTAACAAAAACGATGACTGTGACATTTCTAAAGCATAATTTACATAGCACTAGCTTTTGTCCGCGACTTCGTCCGGGTCGCGGGAACTTCACCTTTTTTCGGGTTAAAAAAAAAACTTGATTTTGATCATAGATGAATGATTGGTGTCGCTGCGCTCGACTAGATACCGCCGTTGTACTTGTAAAATGCGGCAAAAAATACTACGCCGAATTCGGCGTATCCGAGCTAGTCACACTGCAAGCTGTCTGTGATGTGTACGTGCCGAATGTTTTATTAAATTTTGAGCATAATAAAATGCCAGTTTGCATAGTGAAACTGTGTAAAAATATAATAAAACTGTGTAAAAAGTGATAAAAAGTGACGATGTTTTACACACACTACAATAAAAAACTGCCGCATTTACGGAGCTATCGTTTTTGTATAGTACTCTATCTAGTCGAGCGTAGCGAGACCAATGTAATAATCATTGATTTGGATAATACTGAACCAAATCAATACCATTGATGGATATTACCATAGAGTAAATAGTATTTAACTTGATTTACTCTATGATATTACTGAAGTTTGCGACTTATCGAGTTTGAGCTTGCTTTTTTTCTTTACTTGATTCTTTATTCTTCTGATTTCTTGTTATGAAGCATATTCATAACGTGTATGCAAAATTTCATGGTGATCGGTACAGTAGTTTTGGCGTGAAAGAGTTACAAAAATCCATACAAACTTTTGCCATTATAAAACTAGCTGGTGCCCGCGACTTCGTCCGCGTTCTGGTTGAAAGGTACCCTTATGTCCTTTCTGGTGTCCCAGACAACGTGTATGCAAAATTTCATGGTGATCGGTTAAGTAGTTTTTGCGTGAAACAGTGACAAACATCCATACATCCATACAAACTTTCGCATTTATAATATTAGTACGGATAGTACGGATGTGAATGCCCTACTGTTTTGACAGCAGCGTCGTAGCGCAGAATGGTACCGCGTAGCGACATGACTGGCCGTATTTACATTCGATATTCGAATTCGAAACTCACCGTACGAATACGAGTATAGTAATTTTTTTAACAAAATTTTGCTACGAGAGCATTATTTATTCGTAGACATTTTGTCATTTTTTTAAAGTATTTAGTTATGCAGTTATGACCAAACTTACAAAATACGCTCTCTCTATTTATAATAGACTAAGATTTGCCCACGGCTTCGTCCGCGCCCCTTTATACTATGTATTTTTTCAATCTTTATGACTTATGTATATTTGTTAGACTTTGATTTTTTATTTTATGTACTTAAATAAAACTATTTTGTATTAAATTATTTTATAATTTTTTTGTATTTTGTATGTTGAATAACGGCACTGTTTCAGTAAGTGAGTAAGGAATACAGAAAAAAATGCATTCTTACGAAGCCTTATTTTATTTTATAAAATTTATTTTAATCCGGACAGATACTGTGTAATTTAAACCTTTGAACTGGCACGCTTCGCCGACTTAGAAATATTTAAATCCGGATGAAAACATTGTTACCCAAACCCACCTCTAAATTAATGACGTCACCAAACTTCAAAAACTCTCGTGCAATGCAAAATAGACCTTAGTTTTTGCGATAAAATTATTTTTTCAATATCACCCTATTCTACGTTTGTAATCTTTAGAGAAAAATATGTATTCATATTGTATGAGCGTTGGGTTTCAATCTTGCTACTCAAGTTAGACAACTTTTTCTTACATTAGAGTAAGACAGGGCAAACTGAGTCCCGGGTTCGATTCCCGTCAGGATAAACTTTTCAAAACTGACTCTGGTCTGGATTTCGCAGTCATTTTGACAGCCCGTTTGGCAGCAGTAACCACACCTTACAAGAGACAGCATTCGGTTGTATTTCGGCAAGTGTTTAAGGAATCCATCTACCATAGGTGGCTACCGTCGCCTATAACACGCACGACACTACTGGTTTTGCAAGTGTATTTACTGACTATAGTAAGATTGAATATTATATTAGAAGGGATAGTGAAATGGTCATTTTTCATTATTGTAAGTCAAAGTGTGTAAACAGCTAAAAAATTGTTATGCCCCTAGCGCTTGACTCGTAATTTTTTTTAGGAAAAAACAACGCAATTATTTACAAATAAAAAGAGGAGAGGAATTGGTCGTATATATACGGCTCTGGCGAAATGAACACAAAAATAATTGTCGGATAAATCCGACTCTGGCGGTTACAGGATTAAAAATAGCTTACAAAGCTCACACTATAAGTAATTAGTTGAAGCGTCCCAAGCAAAGCAAGTTGTTAATACAAGCATATGTACGATTGTGAATGAACAATGGGCCTAACTAAACACAACTTGCTTTGTATACTAACACAGTATAGGAAGCGAGAAGTAGATAATGTGCTGGTTTAATAATACATTGAAATATTGGTTAATGTTTAAACAGTATTAAACCATTATAGACATATCTCTTGATAATGTTGATTGTTCTATGGTCAGCAGCGCACTTATACAGCACCTGTGGCCTACCAACAAGTGGACCGTCAGCCTATCTGACGACTTTTAGGAAAAATTAAATAAATACGGTATCCAAGTTTCATTACAAGGTCGTCAAACTAAAAAAAGTAAAGAAAAAAAATCATTATAACGAAAAATGTGTCTGTGCAGTGACCTACGGACTAAAACCTCCCCCTACTCCGATGGCAACCTTTTCGGTACACTTTGAGGCATTTCTTCGAAAAGGGCGCTATCCTTTTGTACACCTTTTGCAAACGACTCACATTTAAATTAGGCTTCAGTTTGAGTACTTCGGAGAATGTGCTCAGGAGCTGCATGAGCTGATACCGCCTTCCCCTTTCTTCTATCGGACATACAAACGTACGTCTGGCTACCATCCTCATTGTCGAAATCCCTCCTTTTCGGACCAAGCGCTTTGAAACATCCTTTATAATGCGCACTGCCAGGGTTTGGAACTCCCTGCCGGCGTCTGTATTTCCGAGTACATAAATAACCCTAATCTTTTCAAGGTTCGAGTGAATAGGCATCTTCTGGGTGAGCTCGCTCCATCTTAGGCCTCATCCTTGCCACATGGCTGGTTGTTGGCCAAGAGCTAACCTATCTCTTATAAAAAAAGAGTGTTAAATCGTAGCGATAGAATACTCAAACTGCTATTGTACCTTCTGCTTTTAAAATATACCGTGTCGTAACCTTGTTAAAGTGTTGTTTCGGCTCAGTTATTATTGACGGCTCGGAGCATTGTTAAAGTGTATTTGACATACGCGACCGAATCGTTGACTGTTCCAGGCGAACCTATTCAATGTGGGCTGTGTATTCGAATTAATATTTTAATGGATTAAATATACAACAATGGGGGCTGGGTTACTGCCGTTACACGGTGAAAGGGGAAGGAGTTACGGCAAGGCTTTTGCGGTGATGCGTGGATTATTTGGGAGATTGAATTCTGTGGTCTGTTTGTGTGCTCATTTGTTTGAGGATGGATCGCTTTTGACGCTCACTAATCGCGGTGTTATAGAGAAATGTACTCTATTCGATTCAAAATTAAGTTTTTAATTAAGTAAATGGGTGAAGAAATAGCGAATTCATACGCACAAAAGCAAAGCAACTAAGGTTTACATAGTACGACACTCGCACGAAAAATTACTGTGTAACTAAGTATATATATGATCTATACACACTTTTAAACCATAAAACTACTAGCGATTCGCTACCGGCTTCGCATGGATGTAATTTAGTTTCTGCAAATTTGGTATATAAACCGTATCAAAATCCATTGGGCGGTTTAGAAGAAATAAGCGATGAAGCAGACAGAGGCGGTCAGCAACTTTATTTTATAACTAGTGACCCGCTCCTCGCTTCGTCCGGGATGCAATTTTTATATACTTACATATTAGCTGGGCAAACGTTGATTTGCCATATAAAATTTTTTTGGGGTGGGCCACCCCGGGTAGTGCCCGTGGTCCACCTACTTTGTACACCTGGGTGTACCACGGGCACAAAAACCTTATCACTTAGGGGTATAAAAATAGTTTACGACCTATTCTCAGGCCTACCACACAGGAAGACGGGCTTGATATGCCCGCATTTTCTAGACAGCTCAATAGATCTCCTCTCCAAATGCCAAAACCTCCAAAAACCTCTCCAAATGCGAGGTAGCCCGCGAGGGTTTTCTCTCGCGAACGCTCCGCTACGGGCTCCCGCTCGGAACGCTCAGGGCCGTAGCCAAGGGTAAGCCCCCCACCACGACAAGGTCCTGGCGTACCCAGGGGGGGCCACCCAGCAGTGAAGGGGACACTGCGGGATTATGCCGGGTATCCAAGAGGATATCCAACGTTAAAAAAAAAGGGGGGGGGCACCCACCCCTTACAAAAGACCACTATTATATGTGCTGTCGTGTTTCAGTAAGTAAGGGATATCAGAATATATTTCGTCTTTCTAATCCCATAGGTATCACCATGGTTTGTTGAACTAGATTTTTTCCACAAAAGACGCGGTAACCGTCTAGTTAAGAGTACATACAACGGTCGCCATATTTTTCTTTTGTATCCCTCAACATAATTGAAAGTGAATACCATAAACTCAAACAGGAACGACACTTTGTTGTGTCATATCCCGTTTCCTTTCACGGCGCCGCCTACAGATATTTTCTTTTGAATTTCTTTACAAGCCAACGTCTCTTTTGAAGTTGGTAAACAAACACCTTTTACTAAAAAAACACTCGCGGTAGGTATTAAATAGGTAAGATGTAAATTGTTGGTTTATTCAATAATATCTAAAAGAGCGTTTATTTTATTATGTACAAAAGAGATTTTATGTTAATATTTCTCGCTTAAGACGATAAGACAGGTTTTGTGGTATGAAACTGTTTATTGAACAAAATAGGTAAAGTAGGTATTCAGTATAGTATGGTTATTAAGGTTATAATAGTATATTTATTACATGACAAGCTGGTGCTCCCGACTTCGTAATGCGTTGAAAAATGAAAAATATAACACCTTTTTCAAGGATAAAAAGTATTCTGTATGTTAATCCAGGTAATAAACTATCTGTGAGCCAAATTTCATTCAAATCCGTTAAGTAGTTTTTACGTGAAAAAGTAACAAACTTTCGCATTTTATAATTTAAGTAGGATAGTCTTACAATGTGCTACGGAAGGTGCTACGGTTTGTGCTACGAAATAGCTACGGCCTACGCCGTAGCTCTTAATGTTTTTTGTGTTTTGTATCAGACCGTAGAGCGACGTATACATACACACAATTTACACACACACCCATACACATTTTCATAAGTGAAAGCCGAATTAAAATCGGTCTTAACCAATCTTTTCATAGGTGATAGAATTTTTAAAATCGTTCCAGAAATTTTTGAGTTTATTCATTACAAACATACAAATCTTCTCTTTTTGTATATTAGTATAGATAAATATAAAAGATATAGATATACGAGTAGATGCCTGTGGGTCACAGCTTCATGGCGTTCTATCATTACATCACAGTTCTTACGACAGAAGGATTTCTTGGAAGCAGTTAGATTCATTGATTAGTTGTATAATAACTGTGACGCGATATCTGGCGGAATTTTCATTTATTTGTAAATGCTATATTTTGTGCTAAGATATAATAAAGGAATGGAGGCTTTCTCAATTTTCAATAAATATTTATTAATGAAGGTCTATGAAAATAATTTGTGTATGCGTACTGGACTTATATGGTGCGATAAAATGATTATATTAAGAGTATAAGAGATAAAAAAATAAAACTTATAATTAAGGAGAATTTATTTAAAAAAAAAAAGATTGTAAAAAATTTAAATTTAAAAAGCATATTGAAATTAGAAACCAAAAGGCAGATTTACTATTTGATGTATATTGATTGACAACAGAAGCATGAAATGTTACTCACATAAATAAAATTCGCGCTCAATCAATCAAACTTAGCAACAAAATGGCGGCCGATACAATGGTTGCCTTTTATGCGAGATGAGGTTCGGGCGGCCGTTATATAAATACCGTACCTACATCATTTTATTTTTGATAGGCAAACGAAACTTCTTCTTCTTCTTCTTATATTTAAATGGCAATGCGGCTCATTATAAAATGGCCATTTTCTGCCAGTGTCAAGTTTTAATTATTTTTACAATTGGAGCGCTCCGCTACGGACTCCCTCTAGGGAGCCCGCTCGGAACACTCTAAACGAAACTTCGGAAGCCTACGAAGTCTGACCCACCACAGAGTAAATAATTATGTGCGTCAAAGAGTAAATTATCGACAAATAGCCAAGAATTTTCAATTTTTGTAATAACGATTTCTTGGGAAAAAATCAACACGCTCTACGAGCAGTGAAGTCTGTATTTAGAAGAATTTCTTGTCTTGATTTGCTATAATGGGTGTATAAAATGTTTACCGAGTACCGATAGCTCAGTAGGTATTTGTCCAAGGGAGAACGGGTCAGTCAATTAAACAACCTTGTTGGGATATATGTGGATGTTTTCAATTATTTATTTTCAACACAAGGTTCATACCAAACAGCAGATACGCAACGATAGCGTGTCTTAATTTACCTTCAGTGGCGCCATCTGTTAGCCGAGTTGCTAATTACATGAAGTGGCGCCATCTGTTATCGCTTTTGGAACCACTTAAGATTAGTGTTAGGAATTTATACAATGAGAATAACTGAAGACAAAATGCCACGCAAGATATTTTTGGGACATTTATTGAACTAGCGAAAATAGTAAGTAAAATAGTAAAGAATACTTCTATAATATAATTGTTATTCCGCTTGTTATATGTAAATAAACTTTTCTTCGACTTCGTCCGCTTTGAAAAATAAAAAAGAACATAAGCCACCATAACGCTTGACATAATTATTGCTATTACACTTTTGCCAGGCATTCGGTTTTTTAGTTTCAGATGATCTCTCGGAAACAGTACTTTTTTCTAGATGAAAAATTTTTTGTTTTTCATCTAGAAAACCTATCATTTCATAATGATAGGTTGAGTAGTTAGAGCGTGAAAAGGTAACAGACAGACAGACAGAGTAAGCATAAGGATTTAAATAACTTTCAAAAATATTCGTGCGAGCCGGGAGCTGGCCGTTACATAATAAACAATAATTTGTTTATTATATTACTAACTGATGCCCGCGACTTCATCCGCTTTCTGGATGAAAGGTACCCTACATCCTTTCCAGAAGGAAAGGATTTTGTATGCGTTGTATTTTGTAACGTGTATGCAAAATTTCATGGTGATCGGTTCAGTAGTTTTTGAGAGAAAGCGCAACCAACAAACAAACAAACTCACATTCACATTTATAATATTAGTAAGGATTATTATCATAATAAAAAAATATTGAGAGTCAACTATAACTAGTTGACAAAAACAAGGGAATTTAATAAAATACATAATAGCATTCTGTGAGAAGTAAAACAGTACGACATAACTTCTCGCGAACTAAAGGCAATTTTCTTTCGACAAAATTTTACGACGAAATTTACGTTGAACATTTCTGCTGCGGAAATGAACCCGCGACAAGCCCAACTTAGGGTAATAAACCAACGATGACCATAAAGATAAAGCGCCGCACACACGCGCGGTGAGAGAACGTGGCATTTTTTTAGGAAAGTTCTGCTTTCATAACATAGTTGTGATACAATTATTTTCACGTTACATACACAAACAACGTATAAGATTTATTATTGATGATTGATAACCTTTTTGGCTAATTTTTTCTAGCTTATGATCTGAATGAGGGATTTCACTAGTTGCCCGTTGCTTTTGCGTCTGTGTCCCTCGGGAACAGTACTTTTTTCTGGATAAAAGCTATCCTATTTCCTTGTAAATACGTGTGACATGGTATATGCAAAATTTCAAGATTATCGGTTTAGTGGTTAAGGCGTGAAAATGTAAGAAACAAGCCAAGTCATTTTATGCTGCGTACATAATTCGGTAATATGTATCTTCAATTTATGTATCTAAGATATTCGTAAATACTTGTAAAGACAAATAAATAAAATTAATGTAACTAGGATTTCAATGTACTTACAGATTTTTTATTTGCTTATATCATTTCTGCGGTTAAATACTAAATGTGTGTGTGTTTATAATTTTTTAACAAGACAAGATTACCATTTATCCTTTAAATATTCGCTGTTTTTTTATTGGTACATAAGCAACCTACCATCAAATAGACCATCAGATTGCCTGTAAGTAGTAAAATATTCAACTGAGAAATATTTCCGTTGCTGAGAAAACACCGCGTTTTTCATCGTTCCGTCTGTTACCACCTTTACGTATGCAAATGTTCGTGTAAACTTCCGTCCAACAGAAACACCAGCGCTCGCCATATTATTATATAATAATAATTCCGCAACGTTGTAATAGAAACCATTACAAAGTTTTCACTCGAAGTTTTGTCAGTTATAATGCAACTTACAACATTAATAATGAGTTTTCATTATAATTAATTTTCCATGTTTTAAACTATGATTTTTAGTTTTTTATTTGAAAAGTGAGATCATATTTTTTTTTATTTTTACAAAAAGACCCACCAACATTTGCTCACACATAATATACCTACACTTAACTAATCACTTAATAAAAAAATAAAAACACTAACAAACATGTGTGCCAAACAATTACAGGTAAATACAGAGAAAAATTATACAAAATACTATAAAAATGTAAGAGAAAATATGTAAACTTATTTGTCTCGTAAGCAACAAAATTTAATAGTTTATTTATTATTTTGGTAATAGTGTTAATTTTGCACATAACATATTCTAGCTGCTGCACATAGCATATTTTATTAAGTGGTCGTAGTCGTAGAGTGCTCATAATAAGCACATAACAGTTTTCTATACGATATATAAGGCATTGAACTACTCACTAAGGTCAAAATGGTAGAATCCACACAGCACCATTAGTTCTAAAGTAAGCAACTTAATGCTTGTATTATGGATACCAGACAGTTGATATACTACATACATTACTTTTTTTTTGTAAATACATATATATTATAAATAAACAACATCCATGACTCAGGTACAAAGGTGAATGTTAACACAAAAACATTTGCCCCTAGCGGGATTCGAACCTGCGACCGCTTGGTTAACAGCTAGGGTACTAGCCACTAGACCAAACGAGTCGTCAACAAGTGCCCGGTGGCTAACGACATGTCAATGTAGTATTTATTTATGGTTATCTTTCGAATAGTTTTGGTTTAAAAATACAAGCGCTCTGAAATTAATTTTAACTTTTCACAAAAAGCTTAACCAACAACATTTATAAAAAGGGTGCAACTAATTGTGTTATTTTATTATATCTTGTTGCAAAATGAAAATAGTACACGTAGAAATATGAACGCGTCGACACTTGGTGGGTTAATTTAGCTTTTGGCGAACCAAGTGGTGAAATCCAATTAGGCCGGGGCTGCACTTGCGCCGGGGAATTTAAGAATATTACACCTTAGGTTGTGTGCACACTGGAGCACTGAGTGTTTTTAGTATGGACTATCACGGGCTCTATACAAAAAGGTGATTGATCATTGCTTAAGGATTTCTTGCTTGCTTGATCATTGATTTAAAACATCGATGACTTTTAAAAATTATAGTATAAGGGACTAATTTTGAGTGTCAGTTTTTCCCGAAAACAATTTGATTTCAAGATCACATGTAACACAAAGACTTGAATGCTCAACTCGACTTGAATTTTTTCAATAGATTAAGGTTGATGACAGCCCTCTTGATGGCATGTTACTTAACTATCATCACATACTCATATGCTGTTATCTTGTCATAACTGATTCTATCTATGCATATATGCACCAGAGCATAGCCCACTCCATAGCTCGTTAAGCGACGTTGAGCATTTTTATGAGGCCTATAGTTAGAGATCACGTTTCAGCGCCATATGTCATAACTGGGCAACTGGACAAAACTGTCCAGGATTACTTTACATTAATAAAATATTATTATACATTAAATGCGACAAGTGTGTACGGAGCCTAATAAAAGAAGAGATGTAACTCGACAGAAGAGATTTCGCGATAACTGTCCCCTGGTATTGTAGCAAGCGTTCTCTACCCTTTAACATTTCAATTTGCGCTGGAGCAGCCATTTAGTTAATATTAGTTTAAGTTTTTCATCTAAGCTTTTATATTAAGGGATTCACAAAGGCGAATGACATTCACGATTTGACCTTCACCGATATGACCTTTAGAATGTTTATATATATCATACTAATTCCGCACGAAAAACACAAACGTAATTCACACCTCAACGCAGTCACAGAGACACTGTAGCTCCATATATTTAGAGTTCCGAGGCGGCGGAAACAATTCAACGGGCCTGCTAAATGTGGTTTTTTGTACTTTTCATTAAAACTACATTAAAAAAAAAAAAAAAAAAAATCAATACATTTTTTATAAATGATATTGACTTATTATTCGGTGTAGGAATCATTTTAGCGCAATAAACCGTTTTCGCAACAATTTTCAATATAAGTCAAATTCTTCTTATGTTCTAACTTTTATTGTGGGGTTTCTACTACTTTGATGGAATTTATAAACAATATAATTTGTTCTTCACATGTTTAAGTATAACATATATTTTTTTCAAACCATTGACAGTTTCTTCTAACATATTTTTTTAAAAATGCAAACTTTTAGGATTGGCGTGTGTTTACACCTTAAGGGAGCGGACGACAAGTTCTGTACACTTAAATTAAAGTAGGGATAGCTTTCAATAAATTTATTTTTATTGATAAGGTTGGAAGGCAGGCTGACTGTAAAAAGATAAGAAAAAAAGAGTAAATATGGATATGGGATCTAAGCTTTAGGCTAGCTAAGATCTAAGATCTAGCTAACTTGAAATGTTTGTAACTCTCACGCAAAAACTAGTGAATCGATCACCATGAAATTTTGCATACACGTTGTCTGGGACACCAGAAAGGACATAGGGTACCTTTCATCCAGAAAAAAAGTACTGCTCCCGAGGGATTATCTAAAATTTACATATTACTTATCTATAGTAACGTTAATCAGATAATAACGAAGCCGTGATCTACGAGTATCGGACGCCTTGTTAATGCGGCCCCTTCAATTAGCAACTGCGGAAAACTCGCTATCCATTCAATTTGCATTTAGAGTTGGAATAAACTTAGGTACCCTATAATAGGTAAACCTGTGCCTATAAATTGCGATAATAGATTTATGTTAACATGGGATCATCTTTATAGTTAACTGGACCTGGCTACGCTTTACTACAGCGAATAATATGTGCGCATGGGATGCGCGTTCTACTTTTTTTTTTTTTTTTTTTTTTTATAAGCATATATATATAAGTTATATCCGTCTGCTAGTTTTCAAGTTTTTGAAGCATACACAAACCAACATATTTTATTTATTATATATGTTAAGTTGCTTTGTGTACGCTTCAAAAATTCGAGAATGAGTTGACCGATTTTAATTCGGTTTGTACATATGGGAAGAGGGATAAACGGGGATAATTATCTAATATATAAAATTCTCGAAACGGCTGGACCGATTTTGATGAAATTATGTGTGCTTATCGGGTAGATCTGAGAATCTATTTTTTAAATAGAAATAGATCCTAAATGTTAAGGATGGTCCATCCCAAAAAAATATTTTTTATTTTTTCTCAAAACAACGTTTGCCTATTATATACGTTGCTGCTAGTTATATTTATAAAAATTGCACCTCGGGCGAAGCCGCGAGCGGGTTGCTTGTTTGAAATATAATATTTAACAACCAATCCAGTCTGGTATAATATAACGCTCAGCCTGAAAGTTTCAGCGTTCCACTTTGTGTAAAGTGTACGAGTTGAAACTTGTAAGAAACATGAGGATCAACTTGGAATGGAATAGTTTTTGGTTCTGAACAAAAGAATGTACACCTTTTTTTACTGAGAATCTCGAAATAATAAAACAATGTCGATTTTTTCACGACAAAGAGTGGCAGGCAGGCCAAAATTCCCCTTGTAGTACTCTATGGTTTTTTGCATGTTTTGTTTAAATTTGAACATCCATCTTTGATTTACGTATAATTTTATATAAAATAATATTGTGCACTAGCGGTCCCATCCGCTAAGATCTGCTGCTTTGTCTCGCTCGAATCCGATTGCAGCGCTACCTATCGGATAAAAAATTTAAATTATTAGAGGCCCACTCTAAAGCTGTTTAGGAGGAGTTCAGTCTTTGTGACACATGAGCAGAAGAAATTTATATCTATTCAAAATATTATTTTTATTCCGATTCTGTTTGAACTTAGGAACAATAGGTTTTTTTTTTCTATTTACATAAAAACTTAATTAGTTTTTTCTTATAATTATATTAAAAAAAATCCGTGAAAAATTTATTACACTGATTGTCAAAATCCATTGCGTGGCTTAGCAGGAGTTAAGCCATATACTCGTAGACAGACAGACACGATTATACTATATAAAGAAGAAGCATAAGCGATTTCTACATAAAAATCTCTTAAAACTTATAACTTGGACCATACGTCGGTAAACATCGATCCACATAGAGCGCGGTCGCTTCTGTTATTATACTGAACACGTGAGGAGCTTCAAATATGGCTTCTTGAACGAGGAACTGTTAATGGCTTTTTACTTGATATTGTGAAGAGGAAAGAGTTACGTGCATCGACTTTCTTTTAATATTTTTATAGGTATATTAAAGCGGCTACACACGGCCCTAAATCGGTGGCAATATCGGGGCAGTGGTGACATCGAGAGATCGCTCCCTAGATCGCGCCGTAGATCGCTTCTAATTATATTTACGATTTGCCTACACATGAGGCGATCAAGGGAGCGATCTAGGAGGCTCCCCACCACTGTCCCGATATTGCCACCGATTTTAGGGCCGTGTGTAGGCGCTTTTAGCTGCGCTCGTGTATGACTGTCTCAAGTCTAAACTTATTCGTATTTATATTCCTCAAATACGTCAACAAGGCTTACGCGGTGTTCGGCAGATTCGGGACAAGGCGGAAACTTGATTCGGCAGAATGCAATAGACAAAAACTTGTTTCATTAAAAACTAGCAGTTGCACGCGACTTCGTCCGTGTAACTTTCTTAAAGATAGCCTTTGTAACTCACCGATAATGTAGCTTTTTATACGTGAAAGATTTTTTTAAATCGGTCAAGTAGTTTATTGAGTTTATTCATTACAAACAAAAATACAAATGTTCTCTCTTTGTAATATTAGTGTAGATAGGCTGACCTATTACATTTGACCTATTACATACGTTAAGCGACTTTGTTTTATACGAGATTAATTGATTTTATATTTATTTATTTATTTATATTATAACTAATCCCAGTCAATCTTGATCTTTACTTAATCTCCTTTTTTTTGACGAGGAGAAATCCGCTTACAGATTCTCTATCGCTGGCTAGGCAATAGGGATATGTAGGGGTCGCCCAGCACCTGATGTTAGCGGCACTGGGAATACCCACTAAAACTCCCCGGTGCCTCCTTGCCCTGTGAGCGGGGTGAACCGGGCTCTGCCGAGGCAACTAACTCCGATCCACCCCCAGGGCAGCGATAGCCTAGCTATTACTGGCTAGGCTATCGCCAAAGAAAGGGATTGCCCGGAGACACCCAGGCAATACCCATGCGAAGGGGGGGCCTTGTGCAGGTACACACAGCTAGCCAACCATGTGCGCAAAGTCCTGACCTTTATCTCCTGACTAGCTGGTGCTGGTGCGCGTGGAATAGTTATTTTGGGAATCATTTGGGTATCTCGAACGGTTTTCGCAGCACACGCAACGGAAGCCTTCAAAGATGAATAATTTTCCCCGTTTTTTCCACATTTTCGACTGTTTCTTCGCTCCTATTAGTCGCAACGTGATGTTATACAGCCTAAAGCCTTCCTCGATAAATGATCTATCCAACACAAAAAGAATTTTTCAATTCGAACCAGTAGTTCCTGAGATTAGCGCGTTCAAACAAACAAACAAACAAACTCATCAGCTTTATAATATTAGTATAGATTATTCTTACCCTCTAAGCCTGATTATGACAGTCAAGAAGTGCATATAAATTATGATATAACTTAAATGAAAAGTAACAGTAATTTGATGAATAAACTTATTAATTATTATCCATTGAATAAGTGATTAGTATTCAACGCGTTTTCAAAATAATTTGTAAAGTTATTCATAGAAAAGTTACGATTTCGTCCAACAAAAGTTACCTACAATGAGTTTTGTTAAAATGGATGCGCTATGTTTCAAATTTAATTAATTTTAAGGGAAATGGACTTACAACAAGCTTAAATGTTTACTTTCTGTGGCGTTCATCTATATACTATTATACAAAGGTGAAGAGTTTGTTTGTTTGTTTGGTTCAACGCGCTAATCTCAGAAACTACTGGTGCGAATTGAAAATTTATTTTTGTGTTGGACAGACCATTTATCGAGGAAGGCTTTAGGCTATATAACATTCTGTCTTTATTTTCTCTGTAATAAATACTTCTATATAGACTACATAATAAATGCTTTGCCTAGCTAACGGTACACAACCCTAACTGCAGGGCTATCTGCGTTTCAAAATCATAATTTGGACAGTCCAATATGGCGGCAGTAATAACCGCTTAATATCAAGTTTACGAAAAGCGCACGTACGAATTGCGGACAGAGCAAGTATTTAATACGCCAATACTAGCTGTTTCCCGCGACTTCGTGCGTGAACTTTATAAAATATAGCCTACTAGCTGGTGCCCGTGACTTCGCCGCGTTCTGGTTGAGAGGTCCTCTATGTCCTTTCCGGTGTCCCAGACAACGTGTACCTATGCATAATTTCATGGAGATCGGTTCAGTAGTTTTTTCGTGAAAGAGTTACAAACATCCATACATACATACCAACTTTCGCATTTATAATATTAGTAGGATGTTACTCCCTGATAACGTAGCTTTCTATGGGTGAAAGAATTCTTCAAATCGGCTGGATTCTTCAAATCCAGCCTATTCAATTCAAACAAACAAACAATCAAATTTTTCCTTTTTATTATTATATATTAGTAAGTATAACTATAGATAGCTAAAAACTAACCCGATCATGTCAGCTTTCAAACGAAAAAACGGATCATATCGGTCCATTCATTCGGGAGTTAAGATATTCTACACACACACACACACACACACACACACACACACACACACACTCGCGCGCGCGCGTCAAACTTTTAACACCCCGTTTTTGCATCGAGCATTAAATAGGAACTTGTTTAGAAAACATTTTGAAGACTCTTCGAATTACCATATCTAACCTACATTTTGTTTTTGTATCTCCAAAATGTAAGTGTCCGGACCTTGTTTCAAGCTAAATTGATGAAGCAAAATTAAGTGAAACTTTATGTTCCAAAACTTGATGTTCAGAGAACAATAACGTAACGATAACTTGACTGTTCAAAATAAGTGATTGCTTGGTTCACAGGAACGCGTTAAAAACACTTTGTTGTACAGTAACTTTACTTGTCATTATAGAGAACCGAAGTTAACTCGTTAACTAGGCATTTTCTAATGGCAAATGCTTAATTATTATTTATTTAAGTTTCCGGCGTGACACTTTTGGAAATTTTGTCACCGGATTGAATAGACTTGTAAGATGTAAGACTTGTGAGAAGATTGAATAGACAAAGTTGATATTCCTAAACGTGTGGTCCGATTTCCTTGCTATCCTTGCTACACAGCTGATTGTTGGCTAAGAGCAAACCCATCTATACTAATATTATAAAGCTGAAGTTTGTTTGTTTGTTTTAACGCGCTAATCTCAGGAACTACTGGTTCGAATTGAAAAATTCTTTTTGTATTGGATAGATCATTTATCGAGGAAGGCTTTAGGCTATATAACATCACGTTGCGACTAATAGGAGCGAAGAAACAGTCGAAAATGTGGAAAAAACGGGGAAAATTTCTTCCGTTGCGTGCGCTCCGAAAACCGTTCGAGATACCCAAATGATTCCCAACATAACTATTCCACGCGGACGAAGTCGCGAGCACAGCTAGTCTCTAATAAAAAGAGAACTATACATATAATAAAATCTGTCTGTTACTCCGCTAGCTTCTTCTAAGCCACCTAATCATAATATGGCTTGTACTAAAGCTCTACCTATTCTGTAAAAATCCGTACTAATATTATAAATGCGAAAGTTTGTTTGGATGTATGGATGTTTGGAACTCTTTCACGCAAAAACTACTGAACCGATCACCATGAAATTTTGCATATACGTTGTCTAAGACACCAGAAAGGACATAGGGTTAGGGCATAAGACAAAGGACGTTTCATCCAGAACGCGCACGAAGTCGCGGGCACCAGCTAGTAATGTATAAGTAACGTTTTCCTTAAACAGGATACGCTCACAAAAAGTGCAACAAAACTTTTCGTTTTAAAATGATAACTGCAGTTGTCTATTGTCTGTTTAGTGGCCAGTAACCGAAAGTTGATTAAAACAGCTCACGGGAGCCGAGGAAATTTTAAAAGTTAAGCGTAAATTTAATCCACTTTCCAAACTTCAGGTGCGGAGCGGTTGACAGGGAAAAAGCAAAATAAGTCGGGGACTCCGCCAATTTAACTTCGCTAACTGCCTTTACTCCCGAAGTAGTCGCTGTGTCGTTGAGGAGATACTTTTTATCGCGATTTTTTTTATATAATAAAACTAGCCTTTTCCGGCGGCTACGCCTGCGCAAAAATTAAAAAAAGTAGTACAGAGTGCAAGCTATATCTATAACAAATGTTATAGATTCTATTAGATTAATAACTTTTTATAAATTTTGAATTTAACCAAAATAATATAATTGTAACAAGAATCAAATAGAAATAGATTTTTATATACGAGATGGGTTTGCTCTTGGCCAACAACCAGCCATGTGGCAAGGATTAGGCCTAAGATGGAGCGAGCTCACCCAGAAGATGCCTATTCACTCGAACCTTGAAAAGATTAGGGTTATATGTGCTCGGAAATACAGACGCCGGCAGGGAGTTCCATACCCTGGCAGTGCGCATTATAAAGGATGTTTCAATGCGGGAAGAGAGCCTGTAACGCGAAGCGTGTGACATGTGACATTTGATTTTACTCCCATAAATTTTCATACCCCGGGCTCATATATGAAATCGATTCTTAAGGTGTAAACACACGCCAATCCTAAAAATTTGCGTTTTTAAAAAAATATGTTAGAAGAACCTGTCAATGCAATTGGTTTGAAAAAAATATATGTTATACTTAAACATGTGAAGAACAAATTATATTGTTTATAAATTCCATCAAAGTAGTAGAAACCCCACAATAAAAGTTAGAATTTAAGAAGAATTGACTTATATTGAAAATTGTTTCGAAAACGGTTTATTGCGCGCAAATGATTCCTACACCGAATAATAAGTCAATATCATTTAAAAAAATGTATTGATTTTTTTATTTTTTTTAATGTAGTTTTGATGAAAAGTACAAAAAACCACATTTATCAGGCCTGTTGAATTGCCGCCGCCTCGAAACTCTAAATATATAGAGCTACAGTGTCTCAGTGACTGCGTTGAGGTGTGGATTACGTTTGTGTTTTTCGTGCGGAATTAGTATGATATATATAAACATTCTAAAGGTCATATCGGTGAAGGTCAAATCGTCAATGTCATTCGCCTTTGTGAATCCCTTAACGAGTAAACTCCAAAAAACTTAGATAAGTAAATACTTACTTAGATGTGTGTAGCTCATTTATCGATTACTAAATTTAAGAATTTACCACATGTTTCTATTTGCTTCCATCTACGTATAAATTCGTTCTCTTCGGGCTAACTTGGCTTGGTCAGCGACATTTCGTCGCACGGAGAAAGTTTACCAAAGTAAATTGTATTTTTTTATTCAGTTTGTTTCCGTTGGTCCCCGCTTCACGAGTCACTAATGTTTGTTTTGTTTATTTGTGTCGTTTGAAAACAAACTTCCACCGAGTTTAAACCTTGTTCAAATACTTGGTCGTTCACATAATATATTATGTGAGAAAGGAAACGTGTTTTTGTTAGCAGTATTACTTACTTACTTAATCGATTAATGTTTTGGTAATTTATAAGGTAGCTGCCCATTCTCATCTACAACAATGTGATGAAGCTGTTTCCAATGAAATCCTGCTCGGTGGCGGAATCCAAGATCAAACTTGGGTCCTGGTTGGCTGAGCTCTCCTACGACTCCACCGAAAAACTACTAACTAACAAAAAACACTAAAATACACTCAATAAAATACATAACATACTTCATATGCACGCACACTGGCACAAAAGACACAAAAAGCACTTTACGATCCAGATACTCTTGCATAGTTAAGTTCCATATTTCAAATTGTAATTCAAAGTACGGGACCCCACGATACAGGCTTGCCTAGTGTGGGGACCGGGGTTTTGTTTCATAAAAAAATAAATAAATTGTAAAATCTTTGGAAATAAATAAATAAAAAAATAAAAAATAAATAAAAATAAATTAATTTCTTTGATGCCACAATTTTTTATCGGTTACTAGCTGGTGCCCGCGACTTCGTCCGCGTTCTGGATGAAAGGTACCCTATGTCTTTTCTGGTGTCCCATGCAGACAATGTGTATGCAAATCGGTTCAGTAGTTTTTGCGTGAAAGAGTCCGATCCAGAGCCAACTTTGATAAGTTCATTTCCAAAGTTTACTCTACCGGGAATCGAGCCCGGAACCCCTGAAACAGAGCGCACTAAACCTAACGGGCTCGTAAAATAATTAGTCTGTTATATTTTTTTTATATTATTTATATTAAGGTCGACAGACAGACCAGATGACGGTCTACTTGATGGTAGATGGCTTCCGCTGAGCTACCGTCACCTATAATACAAGCAACACAGTATTTCACGGGGGTCTTTTATAGTGGGTTGGTTACTGCCGCCAGAAGGGCTGCCACTATTAAATTAAAATAATGCTTATTGCATTGGTCTCGCTACGCTCGACTAGATAGAGTACTATACATAAACGATAGCCCCGTAAATGCGGCAGTTTTTTATTGTAGTGTGTGTAAAACATCGTCACTTTTTATCACTTTTTACACAGTTTTATTATATTTTTACACAGTTTCACTATGCAAACTGGCATTTTATTATGCTCAAAATTTAATAAAACATTCGGCACGTATACATCGCAGACAGTTTGCAGTGTGACCGGCTCGGGTACGCCGAATTCGGCGTAGTATTTTTTTCCGCATTATACAAGTACAACGGCGGTATCTAGTCGAGTGCAGCGAGACCAATCATTCATCTATGAATTAAAAGATTGATTTGAATTTGATTTAAAGTGTGTCGAAGATGGAAGATTGAAATCTGGCGTATATTTTATAGGAAATCTAAGCGTAATAGTTTGAAAACATTTTCATTGTCCCATGAAAAACTTGAGCACTGAAAACTCACTGAAGCATTAAACGTTACGGTTCATTTGTAAACTTTTCGCGTTAAAAACTAAATGTTGACCATTTATCTTGGCAACGGGTGTAACTTGTGGAATGGATATTGCCTTTATCTCATTAAAATTACTTTAAACACTTCTAAGGGAACATTAAAATTGAATTTTTTAACAGCAAACTAATTGCAGTCTGTGTCAAATGGGTAGCACCATACATACTATTCCATACTAATCCGTACTAATATTATAAATACGAATATTTGTATGGATGTATGTATATGGATGTTTGTAACTCTTTCACGCAAAAACTACTGAACCGATCACCATGAAATTTTGCATACAGGTTGTCTGGGACACCAGAAAGGACATAGGGTACCTTTCATCCAGAAAAAAGTACTGCTCCCGAGGGATTAGTATAATAGCAAGTATAATAGCGATATATTGCTTTTTCAACGCGGACTAAGTCGCGGGAACCAACTAGTAATATTATAAATGCGAAAGTAACTCTGTCTGTCTGTCTGTCTGTATGCTACCTTTTCACATTTTTACTGTTCTACCGATCATCATGAAATTTTGCATACACGTTGTCAGGGATATAAGAAAGGACATAGGGTACAAAGGTACAAAGGTACAAAGGTGCCTTTCGTCCAAAAAAAGTACTGTTCCCGAGTGATCGTCTAAAAATATAAAGAATTGCGCGCAACTGTCGCGTGGCGGCGCCACCGTCGTCACAGCCTAACGATGTCAGGCTTTATTACTCACTAGCTGGCGCCCGCGACTTCCTCCGCGAGAAAAAAGGTAGCCTATCCTGTGTCCCGTACGTCTAAATGTTTATCTACCAAGTTTCAGTTAATTCGTTAATTCGTTATGGAGTTATGGAGGAACATACATACATACAATACATACACTTACAGATTTATTATTAGTATCTTATTTTTCAACGCGGACAAAGTCGCGGGCACCAGCTAGATTGAAAATAAATCGCTACTACAGTAGAAGGTACTCGCGGGGGTCGTACTCTTGAGAGTTACTCATCTTGATATTTAAATCACGAGCAAAATCCAAGTTGATTTTGAAAAAGTTCAAGTAAGACGTAACGACATACGTATGTAGTCAAGTTATCAAAAAGATCAAGTAAGATCAGATTACATACTTCATAATTAGTAATTATAATTAAGTTGAGACATAATCATAAAAAAGTAAGTTGACACAAAATTTAATTAAATCTAAAAAAAAAATGTTGCTCATATTTTATTTACATAAAACAAATGACAGACAAGTTAATTAAATATTCGAGAGAAGCGAAATCGCCCGGGAAGTTATTATGAGATTAAGCAATAAATAAAAAAAATATATAATACCTAATGTATTGAAATTCTTGACAGAATCCAAAGCGGCATCAAAAAATCTTGTATTATAATGTAATACAAGATGCCTATCATTATTTAGCATCCTACGACATGACACAATTCCGAGACCCCCTAAAGGTGTGGCCCCTTTGAAAGCGTGAGATTAAATTTGTCTAGTTATTTTGTATTAATTTTAAAAATAAATTTACGTTTTTTCGTTTAAAATTTCATAACCATAGTAACTCTTGTCTATTTATAAAAAAAACTGCTTTTAAATGTCTTCGTCATGACTTTTAAAAAGTTTCGAATTTTTCCTTATCGCACAAACTGTCGTACGCGAAAATGCCTTTTTCAGACGCACATGCACTTGTTGCAACAAAATATTGAAAGATTTTGACATAATTTCTGAATGACTTTTTGACTGACTTTTTGAAAGAGATCGGAAAATGTACCATTATGGTAATCGATATTACTTATAAAATTATATCATAGAAATCGTTACACTGCTGATATTAACATCATATTTTTAATTTTTTTTATTACATACTATTTGTAAATACTCGCAATAATACTGGTAATTTAGGTCCTTTTGGTTCATTTTGTTTGTGATTTAATAAAATTGTTAAACCTAAAGAATATCAAACTAATGACTACTCTCACGCACAGAGGTCAAAAGTTCACATTGCGAAAATTATTGTGAAAAATAATAGAAAATGAGCTATCATTATTTCACCGCTAACAGTGAGACTGCACCTCGCGCCTCGCCCCCTTCGAGCCGGGGTCTCATTATTTAGATACCTTTGCATATATGTATTGTAACATCGTTTGAGTTCATGTAATGAAGTGTGACGAAGTATGTGCCTTTTACGCGAACAGAGAAACACTTTACGACGAGAGAAATAATTTCTATTAAGGGATTCACAAAGGCGAATGACATTGACGATTTGACCTTCACCGATATGACCTTTAGAATGTTTATATATATCATACTAATTCCACACGAAAAACACAAACATAATCCACACCTCAATGCAGTCACTGAGACACTGTAGCTCCATATATTTAGAGTTCCGAGGCGGCGGAAACAATTCGACAGGCCTGATAAATGTGGTTTTTTGTACTTTTCATTAAAACTACATTAAAAAAAAATAAAAAAATCAATACATTTTTTTTTAAATGATATTGACTTATTATTCGGTGTAGGAATCATTTGCGCGCAATAAACCGTTTTCGCAACAAATTTCAATATAAGTCTAATTCTTCTTATGTTCTAACTTTTATTGTGGGGTTTCTACTACTTCGATGGACATTATAAACAATACAATTTGTTCTTCACATGTTTAAGTAAAACATATATTTTTTTCAAACCAATTGCATTGATAGTTTCTTCTAACATATTTTTTTAAAAATGCAAATTTTTAGGATTGGCGTGTGTTTACACCTTAAATTAAAAAGTTAAGTACAGTCGCAAACATAATGGAAAAAGACAATTTTCTTTATCTCTACTAATAGGAAAGATTTGTTTGTTTGTTTGTTTGCATTGAATAGGCTCCGAAATTACTGGATCGATTTGAAAAATTCTATCACAGTTGGGAAGCTATATTATCAGCGAGTAACATATGCTATCCGTACTAATATTATAAATGCGAAAGTTTGTATGGATGTTACGTATGGATGTTTGTAACTCTTTTACGCAAAAACTACTGAATGGATTTCGATGAAATTTTGCATACCCGTTGTCTGGGACACCAGAAAGGATAGGATATAGGGTATATTTTATACCCTATATCCTAATCGCGTACGAAGTCGCGTGCAACAGCCAGTTTATTGTATTTTTGTTCGTGACTGTACATTTACGCGGGACATGTCTTAGTCATATTTAGTAATATCCATCTCTCTAAAGAAGTTTTGAGCATTGAGAGAAAATATTAAACAATATATTGTTCTGTTAGGGTGTTAAATTTGATCGTAAGCGGGCGAATGACTACGAAATGCAGTGGTGCCATAACACTACTAATAATATAGAAAAATTATAATGGTTGTAATAAACGAGGCCGCAATAGAACGTAATTACAAACTCATTAATTTCAGAACAATAACACCTACGGGCCTGTTTTAATTAATGAACTGTTGTGATTTACCATTTTATTCTTGTTTTTTTTTTTTGTAAGTTTGTATTATACTTTCTTCGTAAATCGTTACTAATATTATTTTTAATAAACTCAAAAACTACTTGGCCGATTTTAAAATATCTTTCACCCGTAAAAAGTTACTTTAACAGCGAGTAACATAGAAAAACTATACTACTATTATACATTGATATAAACTATACTTATATAGTCCCAATTATACTTATATAGTCTTTGTTATTATAAAGAGATAAGATTTGTGTGTTTGTAATGAATTAACTCAAAAACTAGTGAGCCTATTTAAAAAAAAAATCACTTGTAGAAAGCTACATTATCAGAGAGTAAAAGGACTACTTCTATATGGGGCTAAACTGGTTACTGCCACCAGTCGGGCTGCCGAAATGACTGCGAAACGTAGCGTGCGGTGCTACTACTAATTTAATTATTTTTTTAAATTTAAAATCGGAATTATTTAAAACATGATCGGAACTATTCCAATCATTATGGAAATCCTATTGAAATAATTCAAAACCCGCGGTTTTGAACTCGTATTTCGTATTACAATAACTTGAAATAACACTAATGGATAACAAGAGGATTATTTCCGGCAACGATCAATTGTTAACTCTGATCTGCTTGAAACCAGTTCGGGCCGTTTCGAACTAGCACAGATCCGGTTATAATCCGGGCTCTGAAATGACGAAACTTTTCCGGATTCACTGAGCAAAATTATAAAAACAAGTTCCACTAAACTTTCTCCCTACTGTTTCGCGTTGACGTGATGTGAATAGACCACTCTGTTAGGCACGAGTAAGTCACCGTTAAAACGCGAACTTAGCTTTTTGATGGATTAACGTAAAGCGTAAAGGGGCCTTTTTTAACGTTGGGAAATCCTCTTGGATACTCGCAGTGTAGATGTATCTACCCTGCAGTGTAGATGTATCTACCCTGCAGTGTAGATGTATCTACCCCGCAGTGTAGATGTATCTACCCCGCAGTGTAGATGACACTGCGGGGTTATGCCGGATTCGTATCGTACCGGCTAAAACCCAACGACTTTCTAGCGCCGCGAGGAAGTTATGACACGACGTCGGTGCCCCGCCATGGCAATCCAGAGCGGGGAGGGCTAGTCGGATTTCTAACGGACTCTATTCCAAATCGTTACAGAGCTCGCCTTACCGTACGTACCCGTTCTTAGATTGGTTTGTATGGGAGATATGTTTTCAGGGGCCCTAGCCAAGAGCATACCAAATATACCAATGCAAACGCTCCCTGTTGCGTGCTTACGAAACGGTAAGAAATAAAGCCCGGTGATTGGTTGTTGTAACGCCCACATAAAATTTTGACCAATCACAAAGCTTTCTCTCGAGCGTAGCGTCGCCTGAGCGTAGCATTTATGACTGTACGCAGTACGTTTGCTTTTGGCTAGGGCCCCAGTAGTTAGTATCTATCGGCTATTAATGATAATGATGATAATAATGAAACATATGCCAACATAACTGACATCCAGTTAGCTCTTTAGACGCCATGTCTGGCCTCAGTGACCACAACCTTACAAAAGACAACCGTGAATTAACTTATTCACGGTTTAGCTTGAAGTGTCCTTATCTGTTATCTTATCTGTCCTTACTGAGTGAGTAATGGTCACACCATTTCCATATTAGGTAACCTTTACATACATAATATATGTACTTATTGGAGTTTACTCGTTAGGAATCGATTTTATATATAAGCCCGAGGTATGAAAATTTATGGGAGTAAAATCAAAAGTCACATGTCACACGTTACGCGTTACAGACATCAATATGCTACAATACATATTAATATAGTATAATACATATAATATATTATATTAAATTAAGTTATTTATCGTTCGTAAGTAGTAAACTCCAGTCGTACATAGGACTTTTGCATAGGACTGCTGACACACACTTTTCAATTTTTTTTTTGAAATTTTTAATAACAATTAAAACAACATACCTAAAGATTAATTAAAGTTAACGTCAACGGTTGATTGTTATGTTACTAACGTTTGACCTTAATAAAAAAGCAGCCTTTTCTATAGCAAGAAAGAAAGTTCTAAAGCAAGAAAGTATCTTCTTAAATTACTCAAAGGAAAGCCTGACCTTTTGTTGAAGTAATTCAGTCTATTTCGAGTGAACTACGTGTAACCATTAGATTGCTGACGTGTCGCGTGTATCGTCTCACTACAATATTTATTGGACTTCGGCCTTAGGTTTTTTTTTAAATTCTAGACTTAGCGATTCTAGTCTATCTAGTTTTCCTGACAACGGTATATAATGTACTAGCTGGTGCCCGCGACTTCGTCCGCGTTCTGAATGAAAGGTACCCTATGTCCTTTCTGGTGTCCCAGACAAAGTGTATGCAAAATTTCATGGTGATCGGTTCAGTAGTTTTTGCGTGAAAGAGTTACAAACATCCATACATACACCCATACATCAATACAAACTTTCGCATTTATAATTTTAATAGGATTAATAATAATATAATATATTCACACATTCTACACAGCACCATCTAGTTCGAAAGTAAGCAACTTAATGCTTGTATTATGAATACCAGACAGTTGATATACTACATACATATAATACTTTTTTTTTGTAAATACATACATACATATTATATAAATACAAAACTTCCATGACTCAGGTACCAAGGTAAATGTTAACACATAAACATTTGCCCCTAGCGGGATTCGAACCCGCGACCGCTTGGTTAGCAGCTAGGGTTACTAGCCACTAGCTAGACCAAACGTGTCATCATGATGATTTGAATTTTGTTTTTAGTTTGATTTTTTAATAGTTTTGAATAGTGTAAACCTAGTCTAAGACAGGTTGACGGTCCACTTGTTGGTAGGTGGCTACCGTCGCCATAACACAAGCAACACGACAGGTGGGATTAAAGACACCAAGTATACTGGGAGGGATGGGGAATTGTTTAATTAAAATCGTTGAGAACAGTACTTAAGTATTTTAATGACTGTCTAAGAAATTACCCCGTAAAACGGAACCTATTGAAATCACTGCATGTGAATATATTATATACGCTCTACATAATATATACCTACTAGCTGGTGCCCGCGACTTCCTCAGCGTTGAAAAAAGCAATGTATCGATCGCCTGACATCGTTATTACTATTATACTTAGCCAGAAGGTAGTTTCCTTAATTTTAGATAATCCCTCGGGAGCAATACTTTTTTCTGGATTCATCCAGTTGATAATTACTGCCATATATAGTAAAAACAACAAGAAATGCTAATACACGTTGTCAAAAGTACCTTTCATGGTTAAAGATTCTGGATGAAAGACACCCTGTGTCCTTTCTGGTGTCCCAGACAACGTGTATGCAAAATTTTATGGTGATCGGTTCAGTATTTTGCGTGAAAGAGTTACAAACATCTATCCATACATCCATACAAACTTTCGCATTTATAATATTAGTAGGTACGGATAAATAGTACTAGTTATCCGTACTAATAGTACTAGTTAGTCCTATTTAGTGACCGATCCCGGGTGTAACTATTAACTATTAGTAGTACTAGTAACTACTACTAGTAATACTAGTAGTAGTTAGTAACTACTACTAACCGATCCCGGGTGGATCGGAGTTTGGTGCCTCGGCAGAGCCCGGTTCACCCCGCTCACAGGGCAAGGAGGCATCGGGGAGTTTTAGTGGGTATTCCCAGTGCCGCTAACATCAGGTGCTGGGCGACCCCCACATATCCCTACCGCCTAGCCAGCGGTATTATTAAATAAAAAATTAAACATTGTTCCCTTAGCTAATTTTTTTTAATAAATTTATTTATTAAATAAAATAAAATTCTGTTTATTTTAAAATACAAACGTTTCAAATAACTCCGTAAACACATCACATTTCGCTTCGAAATTCAAATCCAATATATTTACAGTCTGAAAATCACGAACCTGTGAAACGGAATGGCTGCGTGTGTGACGAATATTAACATTTAAATTATTGATATGTCAGTGAGCTTAATATTAAGTAGGTAATTTTGGTGATTTAATAATATTAAAAATATTTTTTAAATCCTAACTATAGTGGATAAAAATAAAAAAAAAAGTTTTCCCCGCGAACGTTGTTTTGCCAAAAAATAACAAAAAAAAAATGGGTGTTTTTTTTTTAAATTATCAAACGTTGAGGTTATAGCTTGGAACACAAAATCTCAATACATTAAACGGCCTACGCACACATATTTATAAAACCGGCTTCCACTATGTTGTCCACAAAATTCTGTCTATAGTTCTTATTTGGTCTAAGGCCAGAGGCCACAAATTGGTGCATTGAAAATATAAACTATCAATATTGCTCTATAGAACTAAAACACAATAGAAATGGACGCAGTTAGCAATTTTTTAGGTTTTTTTTTTTTTTTTTTTATATAAGTCAAGGCAGCGCTTGGCCGCAATCTCACTTGATGTTAGGTGCAGATGCGGCCGAAGGTGGACCACGCTTACCTAGTAGATGCCCATTTACCCTACGTTTGAAGACCCCGAGATTGTAATTTTGGGGAAACACAAAAGCAGGCAGTGAGTTCCACTCTTTAGCAGTTCGGACAAGGAAGGTGGAACTGTAACGCTTCGTGCGTGACCGAGGAACTTCAACCACGAAGGGATGAAACCCCCGCCCGCGCCTCGTGTTTCGCAAGTGGAACGGTTCCGGTTGGATCAAATCGAAGAGAATGGACGCACACTCTCCATGGTGCAGACGATAGAAAATTGATAGACATGCTACTTTTCGGCGATGCTGTAGGCTTTGAAGTTGAGATTCCACAAGGGAGTCGTCGCCAATGAGTTTCTTAGCTCGCCTTTCAATCGAGTCCAGTGCAGCCAACTGATATCGGGCAGACCCATCCCAGAGGTGGCAGCAGTACTCCATGCAGGATCGGACTTGTGCTCTATATAAGTTAAGGAGCTGTCTCGCAGTGAAGTACCGCCTAACCTTGGAAAGGATGCCCAATTTTCGGGCAGCCGTTTTGGCAATGGACTCGATATGCCTACCAAAGTTCAGATCGGAATTAAGGTCTACACCAAGGAGTTGCATGTGGTCTGTGATTGGAACAGACACTCCCCGGAATGACGGGTTCAGGTCAAATGGACTCCGTTTCGCAGAAAAAAGATACGCTTGAGTCTTCGATTCATTGAATCTGACCAAGTTTGCGTCACCCCAGTCGGAGACAATTTACTTATTCGTTATTTTTATTTCGATGTATTTTTTGTACGCTTGCTTTCCAGCAACAGTTACTGAAATGCTACACAGTTTTTGAACTTTAAAAAAACATTGACTAAAAAAAACATATTTTTCGTTCACATTTCTGTGTACTTGGTTTGTTCATTTTAAAAGCGCTATTGTGAATAAATATGCAAAGATTAATATTGAAATGTTTCATTGGAAATAAATGTCGAAAGGATTTACCTTATAGTATAGACGCCTATAGGCCTTATTATATTATAGGCCTAAGCTGCGCTTGCCGGTCCATTCGAGGGCCATCCCCTCCTTAACCGCTTTTTTAACGTTGAGAAATCCTCATGGATACCGGCAGTGTAGGGAAAGCTAAGCCGGACTCGTACCAACTAAAACCCAACGGCTTTCTTGCGCGGCCCATTGACTTTAGATGTTTGGGGGTCGCGGTGGCGTTATGACACAACATCGGTGCCCCGCCGAGGCTATCCAGCGCGGGGAGAGCTACGCTCCCTGTCAGAACCTCTATATAACTATATTTACATAGATAAATGATTGGTCTCGCTGCGCTCGACTAGATACCGTCGTCGTACTTGTAAAATGCGTCATAAAATAGTACGCCGAATTCGGCGTACCCGAGCCAGTCACTGCAGACTGTCTGTGATGTGTATGTGCCGAATGTTTTATTAAATTTTAGGCATAATAAAATACCAGTTTGCGTAGTGAAACTGTGTAAAAATATAATAAAACTGGGTAAAAAGTGATAAAAAGTGACGATTTTTTACACACACTACAATAAAAAGATACCACATTTTCGGAGCTATTGCTTTTGTTTTGTATAGCGCTCTATCTAGTCGAGCGCAGCGATACCAATCAATTATCTTTGTACTATATTTATATACATTTGTATACATGTATTTTGACTAAGCACTGGACGCCTTGTTGCCTCCCCAAACTTGATCCTTAGACCCTTATTTCTCTGGATTTCGTTCCCTTGAATTAATTAACAGTTCTCGTAGGTTGGTGGCGGTAAGGAAATTCAAATATTAACAAAACATTCACATTATTTACTTTGCATTCGTGAATAAACCTAATTATACGGTTGCTCGGCGCTAGCGAGACCAAGTGTGTGTTATTTTGTTATGATTCCTTCCTACGGTTGAGTCGGGATGTGAGCTGTGAGATGTTTGCGCAAATATCAACTTTATTTACTTATGCAACGGTACTATTTGCATGTTCAATTTAATGGGAACAATTATCAAAGAAACTGAGTAGACGGAAGAATTTGGCAAAGTAGGCCCGTTGTTATGCGGTGTGGACTCTTTAGGGGTTTACTGCCAGGCGTTTGCCGATGCCATCGTCCTGGTGTTCTCCGAAGAAAATGTGTTGGGCCTACAAGAAAAAGCAAACGAAACTCTCACCAGATCGTAGAATTGGGCAGATCATAAAGTATGAAATCAAAAATCTTTCACGAAAAGTCAAAAACAGGTGCGACGAAGAGCGGAGCGAAGCAAAGCGAGGAGGAGCGTGTTAGATTTACATAGAAATAAATTTAGGGAGCCGAACAAAGCGGAGCGGAATGAGGTGACCTTCTCAGGAATATCATGATATGCCCAATTTTACGATGTGCCGACGACATATGTATTACTTAATTTAAAAAAATATTGTTCCCTTAATTAAACCTTATAATATATACGTTACTAAACAGTTTAATCACCACCGCGGTCGGATATCCCGGAGAATTAGTGTTACATGGATATCCGGCGTTATAAACTTATTACGGACTAACTTCATCTAAAGCATTAGTATTCCTGAACTTCGCACTTAAATTATATAAGGATGACATTATGTAACATGACTTATAATATACATATAGTCCAAGATTTTTAGATATTCGCAAAACAAAAAATCCTGATAATTGATTTTTCGATTGGATTGTGTCAAAGAGTGTCCCCTAAGTATAAAACCAAGTTTGTGTCGTCTGAAAAAAACCATTTTTTTTGTTTTTTTACAAAACTTTTTTTTGTAAAATTAATAGTTCCTGAGTTCTAGCGCAATAAAAGTTGCCGAAGTGCAATCGAACAATTTTTTAATCGACTATATGTCGGCAAATATTAACAATAGAGAAAAAAGTTTAAGATAAAAAAGATGGGGAATTTCATCCTCTATAAGAAAGGTCCGTACGATTTTCAACGTAAAACTCACCGTTTACGAGATATTATCAAAAAGGCGTTTTTCAAGATGGCGGCTAACGCGGGCGGTTTCAGACGACACAAACTTGGTTTTATACTTAGGGGACACTCTCTGACAAAATCCAATCGAAAAATCAATTATCAGGATTTTTTGTTTTGCGAACCCCTTTTTTGGAGCTAAAAATCTTGGACTAATAATAAGAAAACATATATCACGCTTAAACGAAAAGCGACACGGCTCTTTCGTTAATTTATCTCGAAATTGATCTACTTGCCTACTCATTTAAATAAAACGTGTATATTCATTGATGGCTATAAATCGAAAAAAGAAGTAAGAAAAATTTTCATTACTAATAGCCGATAAGCTTATTCACAGTATAAAAAGGAAATGGTATGTAAACTTTGAAATATTTTCTTCAAATTAACCTTATATTAATTATTACAATCACTGACAAAAACAATAAATATTATAAAAAATATCACTTATTTAATTTATTTAAATTATTCTTATTATTATTCTTTTTACATTTATTTTATATTTAATGTTAATTTCACCACTTACTACCTCCACTAATTTTCATATTAGCTTGTGCCCGCGATTTCGTCCGCGTAACTTAATTTTTATAAAATATAGCCTATGTTACCCGCTGATAATATAGCTTCCCAACAGTGAAAGAATTTTTCAAATCGGTTCAGTAGTATTTGCGTGAAAGCGTAACAAACAATCATTCTCACATTCAAATTTATAATACTAGCTGGTGCCCACGACATCGTCCGCGTTCTGGATGAAATGTATATGTCCTTTCTGGTGATCCAGACAACATGTATGCAAAATTTGCGTGAAAGAGTTCCAGACATCCATACATCCATACAAAATTTCGCATTTATAATATTAGTACGGATTAGTAAGGATTTTCATATATTTGAATATTGCTGGATGGTCCGAAGATTAATGCAAAATAAAATTGTGTTTTTTCTGTGATTTTGTGTGTGTGTGTGTGTGTGTGTGATTTAATTTATTTTATTTATTGTGTAAATTTTTTTTCTACCAGATTCACTAGAAAAAATCTTCCTTGATATCAATCCTTTATAAGATTACATTATATTTCCTTCTTTTATATACATTACTGCGCCATCTGTTATACTGTGAAAAAAGCGTCTGTTTTCAATCGTTGCTTCCGATTTGTATTCCTCGCCTGGCTCTCGTTAGCCCGCAAGTTTCTTTCATCGCCCCACGCTCCAATCTAACTGTTGGTCTAAGCCATAAGCTATCATGAATGAACCTTTGTTACAAAGGGACTCCTCTAGTCTTATGTTGAATAAACGCACGATTTTTTTCAAGATTAAGTGTATGGGTATAACGTTTGAATATCTCATAACTCGTATTCTCACACCTAATATACTATAATAATAAGCCATCATTATAATATGTTTAATAACCTATATTTTTAACGACCAATCAATTGTCTTTGTTACTGTCATTTTTTCTTTTTTGCAAGTTGCATTATTACCCGAAAAAGTCTTCAAAAGTCAAAAATTCTCTAGATTTCTCATTACAAAATGATTGGCGAACATTAGTTGTATTTATTTTCAGCTAGTATTACCCTACATTCAGCTTAATATTAGATTCAGCTCTCATCTTTTGAGGCAGGTACCTATTTCTAGTTTAAGTAAATATTGATTTATTTTAGTAAATATCCATTACATTTTCAATTTTAATGACGTTTTCGGGACTACTTAGCGTTAAGCGCTTATCTCGAAAAATACTTACTCCTATTGTATTAAAAAAAATTTTTTATTCACCAAAATATCACACCGAATTATTTGACTTTAAATACTAATAAATTAAGAAACAGTAGAATTCTCAAAAATATATAAAAACCAAAAATAAAAAAATGTGACTTGTTTTCATTTTTCTTGTCAATTGTACCACAATGTAAAAGATATTACAATGCAAATACATTACGGGTTCGATTACCGGTTGGACCATACCGTTCATGTAAATGAATGAAGGTACGAAAGGTAAGGTTCCTTTTATTCTGTTCGCAACACCGACTCGATGATATTACTATATTAATTTAAAGGAAAATGATTTCTCTCGTATCGTAGTAGATTCCTTTCGAAATAGGAATTTATGTATAATAGATAGTTAGTTATTTATACACAGAGTAATAACACTGATTATAAAACCATATTAACCACAACAGTGTCAGAGGTGGAGTAACCTGGCGGGGCACCGATGTGTCGTAACGTCCCCGCGCCGGCCGCGCTAAAACGTCGTCTATCGGACGCGTCCGAGAGCTGCGGCTGACGGTCCGATAGTTTGCTTAAAGCTTTAGCCGGTACGAATCCGGAATAACCCCGCAGCGCCTCCTAGACTACCTATGGCTTTCTTTTAACGAGGAGTAATCCGCTTACAGATTCCCTACTGCTGGCTAGGCGGAAGGGATATGTGGGGTTCACCCAGCACCTGATCATAGTGGCACTGGGAATACCCACTAAAACTCCCCGATGCCTCCTTGCCCTGTGAGCGGGATGGACTGGGCTCTGCAGAGGCAACTACTCCGATCCGCCCCAGGGCAGCCCAGCCATTACTGGCTAGACTAACGCCAACGGTCCCCTTGTGCAGGCACACACAGCTAGCCAACCATGTGCGCAGGTCCCCTAGGACATCTAGAGAAAACGGGATTGATATGCCCGCCTTCTCCAGACCGCCTCGCCTAATAGGCTCACACTAGGGAGCCCGCTCGGAACGCTCGGTTGTACGCCTTCTTGGTCCCCGAGGCTGCAGCCAAGGGTAAGCCACCATCCCACCACGGAAGGCAAGTATAAGGGATTCATTCTTAACTTAACGTCGGCATAATAAGCTTAACTTTTATCCCATAAACCTTATCATGAATTCTTTGCATTGAGAGGTGGCCCATTTTACATTGTTGTACCTTTGACACGGTGTAGCGAGCCGCCTGTTACATAATTGATGCAATTTTCAAACTATTCTAGTGCGCTCTAATTAGTCTGTTATATACACGCGAAATCAACATACCCGCATTTGGGATTTGGGATTAGCTCTCGTCTCGCGCATGAAACTACCTGCACAATGTAGTACATACAATATATTCAAGTTATTGTTTGGAGAACAATATTAACAATACGGGTCCAATGTTAACTCTAGTAGATAATTAAGTAGATAATCCAAGTCACGTTGTTTGAGATGCATTTGTGTGCAAACAATTATATAGACAGACAATGACAGACATACTAATTTATTTTATTTTATTAATTAACAAGTAAGTATTAAAGACTATAATCAAATCAATCAGTCAATCATTCATTCAATCAATCAATCAATCAGCTCAGAAAAAACAAATTCGTTAACTGTATTTCAATAATATTTTCAGGAGACACTTAAAGAGCTTAGTGCCTTTAAATAAAGACACTTTTATTGAGTCTCAAACGGTGCTGGTTGAAAATTCGCGCTGCAGCTCAGCACAATGTTGAGCCAGTATCCGTTTCACTGCCGCAGGGACACACACATTTTTTGCCTGTTTATTAATTTTTGTTTTGTGGTGTTTGTGTCTTTGTGTTGCGTGAATAAAATTCTTTCTTTTTTTCTATATACAACATGTTCAACGGCCAAAATAAGGCTGAAAGAGCTAGAGAATGTCTTTAAATTCGGCATTATCGTAAAATAATATAACACAGAGGTGCAGGGTCCGTAATAATATTATTCACGAGCGTTTTCCACGTCGTTAAATGTGTCCATGCCGCTCACATGAATTATTAAACGGCCCGTGCTACAATTTCGCTTCGCTTCTAACGAGGATTTTACGGGTGGACATACTAATGCATATACAAATTTTATGGGTGACATCTCTTATTAATATAATATGATCGAACTTAAGTTTAAAAAAAAACTAAATTTCAAAGTATGAAAACTATAACTTGAAAACCGTCAAGCTAATCAAAAAACGATAATTTTTGCCTTTGACACTTTTTATGTTTTTTTTTAAGCGGCAACCCCCTTTCGGCCCCTTTTGGGCCGCCCACTCATAATGTCCTTTTTTTTTGGAGGGGAAATGACATTTACGCCCTATCCTTCGTCGAGCGCACACGTATTAAAAAACGCATAAACATAACGCATTCGCGTAACAATTTTGATTTTACTCCCACAAATTTTCATACCACGGGCCACGGGCTTATCCGTACTTCCGTAAAAAGTATAAATGCTTATAAATGCGATAGTTTGTATGGATGTTTGGATGTATGTATGGATGTTTGTAACTCTTTCACGCAAAAACTACTGAACCGATCACCATGAAATTTTGCATACACTTTGTCTGGGACACCAGAAAGGCATAATTATATATAATATAATTATGCAAATCGATTCTTAAAGAGTAAACTCCAATTACTCTTTTTAACAAGTTCTCCGTTATACATCGAGTCATTATACATCGCGAGGTATATGCAATCTGTTAGATTACCTTCATCAACGGAGCAAATGTTCTTATTTCACAGTTCAGTTATCTTGGCCGAAGGAGAAACATTATTCTTTAGGGGCTCGCGTTTATTTCAAATAATGTTTGAGTTACAATAATTGTTCCTTTGATGTGACTAAACATTTTTATAATTCATAATTTATTGTATTTATAATAAACTAGCTGGTGCCTGCGACTTCGTCCGCGTTCTGGATGAAAGGTACCCTATGTCCTTTCTGGTGTCACTGACAACGTGCACGTGTCATCACCGACACCGTGAAATTTCACGATGATCGGTCCAGTAGAATAGAAAAGAATAAAATTTTATTTAAAATAAAAACTTAATAAGACACACAGAAGTTTCCCCTTTTTTTTAACGTTGGGAAATCCTCTTGGATACCGGCAGTGAAGGGGACACTGCGGGGTTATGCCGGATGTTGATGGGCGGGGTCGTGGGGACGTTATTACACGACTTCGGTGCCCCGCCACGGCTATCCCACGCAGGAGGCCTGTGCTCCCTGTCAGATCCTCGGCGTACCCGAAAGCCTTCTCGGGGGACCTTACGACGGGCGCCAGTCTCCCCCAAGACCACCGCCCAGGTCCCGGGCAAAAGCGTCCCCTGCCACAAACCGGCTCCAACTCAGCATTATGCGGGCTGTAGAAACCTGCGCTGGTCTTCCATTAGAGCCGATGGTGAAGGTTACTCACTTATTAACAAATAATACATACATAAAAGGCCAACAAAAAACAAAAACAAGACAAAACAGTTAAAACAAATTACAATCTATAAATATATAATACAAAAAACACTTATAAGGCAAGAAAAAAAGGCGTAATTAGGGCGTGAAAAGGTAACAGACAGACAGACAGATGTTACTTTCACATTTATAATATTAGTATAGATAGTATGAATTACTATAAAATTTAAACCTTCAAACATTAAACTCCCTTTTGAAGTGTTTCGTTCTCTTCACATTAAAGGTTTCAGAGCGTAAAGAAATTCATGCAGGCTTTCACCTAAATGTTGATTGTGTCCTGAGGCGTTGATTTTTTTATATTTTGACGTGAAGATTATGTCTTTAAATTTGCTCCCATAGTAGCAGGTAAATAGGATTACAGTTTGATGCTATCTGTCTTTTACACCACTCAGGGTTGCTCTTACTATAGTCGGGCCGGCACATTTAATTCGGCAAGCTTTGCCGACACGGCTGAACTACTGATACTACACCCTAATTTCTCGAACGTTCATCTGCACATATTTGATTCTAGCCGGCCCGACTATATTATTTATAGAAAACCCTAAAAATAACTTTTCAGGTAACATTCGAATCGGAGTAAACCCACGAAGGAAACGCAAACAATGTAAACAAAACACGACCCATACTGCACGTAAAAATGTGAGAAGCGACTGGCGCTATCTGTTTCACGGTATGGGAAAGCGATCTTGACAACATTTGGTTACATTTTTATCATTATTTAAGACTGGTTGCGCTACTAGATAAAATATGTACTACTTGAAAAAATATGTGCTAATTTTATGCTGTAAATATTAAAAATGTTATGAACCCCTGAAAGTTACTGTTTACGTAATTTCCGTTGTCCCATAGCACAGCATACTTATTTCATACAGTAGGCCGACGCCTTTGATTTGGGCGATGCCGCCGCCTGGGTAGGTATTTAAAAATTACGGAAGGGTTGACACAAATTAAGTAATATAAAATGTGCTTTAGTACCTTTCTTCATCGTGCAGAAATTGATGAAAGCTTAGTTCTTTATTTATGCGAGATAAAGATTTGCACGCACTTACAGCACATGCCGTTTGCACCATTTTGATTTATATAATAAATTAAAATCTGAAAGACGCGATAGCCCTGGAATATTTATCCCAAGCTACTAAGAACGACGAAGTATGCAGCTTGGGCACGTCCCACTCGCGCCTCACCCTCACGCCCCGCACGATTGCCCTGTCTAGACGTCTCCGTCGGCCTACTGTACGAAATAAGTATGCTGTGCCCATAGCCTCGGTTTAGAAGTGGTCAAAGGAAATATTTATGGGCACTCGCACTTACAAGGCTTGCGCTGGTAAAAACAGAATCGCGTTGGAATAAACTTAATTTCTCTAAATAAGCTGCAATCGTATAAACTCAGAATGAGTTCCCAGTATGATGCAATTGAATTTCTAGCACTATTTTTTATAGACTTTTCTACATATACATAAATATAATTATATATATATATACGCATTAGATTTGTACCACTAATAAGTATAGAGTATGTGTACATATCCAATCAAGAGCCACGTCTGTTTTCGGTAAAGTCATCAATCACTCACTAACTGATTCTGTGGTGTCTCACAGACAACTTTGGGTGATATTTTACCAGCGTTTTGGTGCGAAATTTACGATAATATAAATTGGTATACTTACTTACATCAGTACTTCAGTACTTCAGTACTAATATTATAAATGCGAAAGTTTGTATGGATGTATGTATGGATATTTGTAACTCTTTCACGCAAAAACTACTGAACTGATCACTATGAAATTTTGCATACACGTTGTCTGGGACACCAGAAAGGACATAGGGTACCTTTCATCCAGAACGCGGACGAAGTCGCGGACACCAGCTAGTTTATTTATAATAAATACTAACTGCGCAGTAATTCATTAAGTAAATTAACAATTACAAATGAAAAATAAAGATTAGGACGTATCTTTCTTTAAAAGATAACTATGTTAAGGAGAGAACATTTTGGTGAATTATATTTAACACCCAAAATATTTTGTACTAGCTATTGCACGCGACTTCGCCCGCTTTACTTTATAAAATATAGACTATGTTACTCGCTGATAATATAGCTTTCTATAGGTGAATGAATTTTCAAAATTGACCTAGTAGTTTTTGAGTTTATTCATTACAAACACATACTCTTTATAGTATTAGTATTTTGTATAAGAAAGACCGATAGGCAAGCAGATCGAGTTGCTTGCAATTCAAAATATCAAAAACTGTTAATTTCAACCTAACAATTTTGACGTTATTTGTGTACTTAACAACTTTTAGCGTCTGCCCTTCATCCATGTTGAACTGAAGTTGACTGAAAGGTACTCTGTGACGTTGCAAGAAGAGGTGCTCCTTCATTCAGATTCATTCGGTGACATGCTGTGGTGACATGATATTAAAAAGTATCAGACAACGAGCAGTTCCGCGAAGAGAGCACGTTTTAGTTAGTCTGTGTTTTAGTATGTTGGAACATCTTATAGTTAGAACTAGTTGGTGCCCGCGACTTCGTCCGCGCTGAAAAATTATTGCTATTGCTATTATAGTTAGCCAGGAGTTAGTTTCCTTAATTTTAGATAATCCCTCGGGAGCAGTACTTTTTTTCTGGATGAAAGTTACCCTATGTCCTTTTCTGGTGTCCCAGACAGTGTATGAAAAATTTCATGGTGATCGGTTCACTAGTTTTTGCGTGAAAGAGTTAAAACATCCATACATCCATACAAACTTTCGCATTTATAATATTAAGTACGGATTATTATTGTAGTTCTGTATGTATTTTGATATATTATATGTTATTTTGTATGTTTTTTTTTTATTAATGTACCCGAAGTAGAGAGTGCTAACACAACTAACAATGATTTTTTGCTATTTAAATATCTTTTTAGAAGTTTAGTTTAAAATTCGAATTTGAAGTAAAGTTTTCATCGAATTTTTATCCGAATCGGGAATAAACAGGAAGTTACTGGGCGTTCCGTTTTCGAAATCCGTGAAGTTTAAAATATTCGATATACTTACCTATTGGAGATTCATGTATGCATGAGAAATCCGCAGTTGCATTGCTTTTGCTTGTTGTGAGTGTGAAACGGCTTTGCTTCCATGTGATTTTTGTTTTTAAAACATATAAATTTTTGTATTTTACAATTTCACATAATACACATTCACATATTATATTAATAAACTATTTATATAATTTAATTAATGCTTCCAGTTTTCCACACGATGTAATACCTACTAAACTTTCGTGCAATAAAAAAGCGATGTTCCCAAGGCACCATCTAAAAATATATAGAAATCCAACGCCTGGCAAAATAATATTAACAACACGGAATATGTCAGGCGTAATAATATTGTATTTTGTACATATATTTTATTAGTTATATTATATATTTTATTTTTCAACTCTGACAAAGTCTCGAGCCCTATCATACAATAAAACATTGATTGAGATTGACTTGTTAAAAGACTGTTACCTACTATTGTATTTAGATGGAAGCAAAAAGAAAGATACGGTACGTTCTTACTTTACCGAATACCTAAATATTCATCCCCAGAACTACAATTCAAATATCGGACAGCTTTTACCATTCTGCTTTTTATTTTTTAAACCTGGTTCTTACACCCTTTCACTACGCAAATCGGCATTTTCACTAGTAAGTATTTTAATAAGGCGAGACAGAGTTTAATTGCATTAGTGTGCGTGTAACTGTGTATGTACACGGCGAAGCCGTAGTTTTACCGGCTTCACTCTGCCGTCCACGGGGCTCTATCTTTAGTTCTTATTTTATCTGAGACAAATAATTGAACCTTCAATAAGTTCTCGCTGTTTTTTTCAAAGATGGCTGTAGCAGTACTCTGTGCATGAAATTTCGGATGGTAACGTGCATGCAATGTATATAACCATAAATAAATGATTGGACTCGCTGCGCTCGACTAGATACCGCCGTCGTACTTGATGTGTACGTGCCGAATGTTTTATTAAATTTTAGGCACAATAAAATACCAGTTTGCGTATGTAGTGAAACTGTGTAAAAATATAATACAACTGGGTAAAAAGTGATAAAAAGTGACGATTTTTTACACACACTACAATAAAAAGTTGCCACATTTTCGGAGCTATTGCTTTTGTATAGCGCTCTATCTAATCGAGCGCAGCGAGACCAATCAATTATCTTTGTATAGGTATAACCTTAAATTTCTTGATTAAATGGTATGGTTAAATTTTATGGTTAAATGTTACTTTAGTGTAAATAAAACATTTTTTTTGGTCATGAAAATGTCTATTTTTGTGCCAAATAAAGTGTATTTGCCGAGAATTTTATTGCACTATAATATAAACGACGTTTTTGATTGTATAATCCCATAATTTATACAACACTAGCTGGTGTCTGCGACTTCGCCCGCGTTCTGGAGGAAAGGTATCTTATGTCCTTTCTGGTGACCCAGACAACGTGTATGCAAAATTTCATGGTGATCGGTTCAGTAGTTTTTGCGTGAAAGAGTTACAAACATCCATCCATACAACCTTTCGCATTTATAATATTAGTACTGATTTTTAGTATTAAAACAAAGTGATAAATGAATGGTCTACTTATGATATTGTATGAAAGCTATTAGCTTCTCGCAATGACAAAGACAGTATATGATAACGACATTTTTGACGTGCGTGCGAATCATCAATCAAAGTTGATCGTGTCAATAAAGCGTCGGATGTTTTTTTTTTTATCTAAAGCAATGAATGCGTCCTTTTAGTATTGACATCAAATTGTTCAGTTAAAATAAGGACTAACCTATGAATTAAAGTGTACCTTGACAAAACTAGTGCTTAAAACATAGATAAATGATTTGTATCGCTGCGCTCGACTAGATACCGCCGTTGTACTTGTAAAATGCGGCAAAAAATACTACGCCGATTTCGGCGTACCGGAGCCAGTCACACTGCAAACTGTCTGTGATGTGTACGTGCCGAATGTTTTATTAAATTTTAGGCATAATAAAATGCCAGTTTGCGTAGTAAAACTGTGTAAAAATAAAATAAAACTGGGTAAAAAGTGATAAAAAGTGACGATTTTTTACACACACTACAATAAAAAGTTGCCACATTTTCGGAGTTATTGCTTTTGTATAGCGCTCTATCTATGTAGTCGAGCGCAGCGAGACTAATCAATTAGGAATTGTCGTGCCCCTGGCACTTGACTCGATTTTTTTAAAGAGAAAACAACGCAATTATATAAAAATAAACATTATACAAGTAGAGGAATTTGTCGCCTATATACACGGATCTGGAGAAATGGACACAAAAATAAATGTCGGATGAATCCGGCTCTGGCGGCTAAAGAATTTTTTTTTACTAGGTAAGCGTGGTCCACCTTCGGTCGCATCTGGTGAGACTGTGGTCAAGCGCTGCCTTGATCTAATAAAAAATAAAAATATACCTCTGCGAAATACTCGTACAGGTAAAGTGGACGGCAAAGAAAAAGGGTCGGTTAGATAATCTTCAATATCTTCAATAGTACCTGACCTAGCTTCATGAAATTAAAAAAAGAATAAAATTTAAAGAAATTAATATTAGTTACGTAATTTATTTAAAGAATATTTTAATGTGCTTAAATAAAAATAAAATTTATTTAGTTTAGTTTTAATTTAGTCTTTTTTTATTTTATAAACTAGCTTTATTAAATAAAAAAAGAATAATTTAAAGAAATTAAAATTAATTAATTAATTTAAAGAATATTTTAATTTGCTTAAATAAATATGAAATTTATTTAGTATAGTTTTAATTCAGTCTTTATTTTATAAAAGCTAGGTCAGGTACTTTTGAAGATATTGAAGACCTAGGTCCAGTATTATAGTATACTTATTTATTTTAATATTTTAATTTAATTTATCGGCATATTGTTAAGATTTAAAAAGAGAGATGTTAAATATTTCAATTGAATATGTTCCGGTCACGTTTGCACTAAAAGCGAGGGACATTCGCCGATGTTCAGAGCTTCGACTACATTTCGTTGAGAACTAAGAGAGGAGTTGAGTCTCCTGAGAATTGCAAAAAGTTATAAATTTGAAACATTTACTCAAACATTTACTACTTACATCTTATTAGTTATACATCCTTTTTAAGTTAACCTGTCAATCCACTAATCTATTGCAAACGTCAATGCAAAAATCTGTTTTGTTAGAAATGAAATGTTGGTACATTAAAATAATATCCTTGGTATGACTGATAGTTGCCCCGGTGCAAGCAAATGTCGACTTTAAGAGCTCAGTCTATCGGTGCAAAACTACGAAATAGAGTCGAAAAAAACCGTGCGCGTGGGGAGCACCTCCGCTGACATCCTGCGTTATAATACTCGTAATTTATCAATAGAATCTTGCTCTACTTATTGCTTTTAATATTTTACTAGAATTTTTTAATTTCATGTTATTGAAAATACCCAATTTTCAACATTTCTAAATATATTATACATGCATTAATTATGCTATAATAGTTAATCCAATAAATAGATACAGTCGGCGCGCTAGCTCCAAGAAATTTTAGAAATGTTAGAAATTTTAGAATGTTAGAAATGTTAGAAATTTTAGAAGTTTTAGAAATTTTAGAAATTTTAGAAAGAGACTTAGAAAGAGAAATTTTTTAATTTCATGTTATTGAAAATACCCAATTTTCAACATCTCTAAATATATTATACATGCATTGTTATGCTATAATAGTTAATCCAATAAATAGATACAGTCGGCGCGCTAGCTCCAAGAAATTTTAGAAATTTTAGAAATTTTAGAATGTTAGAAATGTAGAAATTTTAGAAGTTTTAGAAATTTTAGAAAGAGACATTTTTTAATTTCATGTTATTGAAAATACCCAATTTTCAACAATTCTAAATATATTATACATGGATTTGTTATGCTATAATAGTTAATCCAATAAATAGATACAGTCGGCGCGCTAGCTCCAAGAAATTTTAGAAATGTTAGAAATTTTAGAATGTTAGAAATGTAGAAATTTTAGAAACAGACTTGTTTTTTAGAATTAGTTTTAGTTAATTTAGAATATAGAAAAGTTGCTAGCAGATTCTATATTATTATTGTGAATAAGGTTGTGTTCATTTCATTATTAGAAATTGAGATGATATTACATGATTGAAGACTTTTTTTGAGCGGAAGCCTGTGCCAGGAGCCTTCACTCTTCCATAAAAGCTAGTAATAATATATATACCTAATTTTTTTTATAATGATTATAACATATAATATAATATAATATAATATAATATAATATAATATAATATAATATAATATAATATAATATAATATAATATAATATAATATAATATAATATAATATAATATAATATAATATAATATAATATAATATAATATAATATAATATAATATAATATAATATAATATAATATAATATAATATAATATAATATAATATAATATAATATAATATATAATGCTTATGATATTTGACTTGCATTTCCTTTTTTTAGTCAAGCATATCTTTTTCCATTATGACCCAATAATAATATATATAACAAAAACAAAAAACTAACTAACTACCAAAAAGTTCGAAAATAATGTTGAAAATAAATAAAGTAAAGCAACTTTCGATATGCTAACAGAAGCGCAAAATCTCTGAGAGTGAGCGAGACAAAGATATTTGTTCGATCGCAAAAAACATGTAAAAATTTAACACGGAGCACACGTCTGAACGCAACGACCGCTCACCGGTCACTGAGGAGTTTGATTGCCGATATTTTCTTATCAATAAAATAATTACTTTTCTTAATTTTTATACAGAAACCATAGCTTTTTATTGTACCTAAACACTTGTCCTTTATGATAATAAATGTTAATTTCTAATTGTTGTTACGTAACTATGTTAAAAATGAAAAAAAAAATTAGTGAAAAATTTGATAAAAGACAATATTTAACGTTCTTACTTAAGAACATGAATTAGTTTTGCAAAAAAATAATCAGATCAATTTAAGGACGACCACATAAGAAAACTTCACATCTGAATAGATTTTCTAATTTATCATTAGTTGTTATGTCATTGGTCCGTGAACATAGCTCAACATACTGTAGGGCTTGGCAGAGCTGTGTTTAACTCCATTTTTACCTAATATATACCCTATAAACAAACGCTTAAAAAATACTTAACTATTAACCATATTATAAATTTTTCTTGGTTATAAAAATATTTCTAAGATTTTCCTAAATCAGTTTGAAAACAATGTTATAAGCAGCGCCAAAAATTCGATGAGAGTCAATTTTTAACGGTCCGCAGCCTTAAGGTGACGAACCTTGAGACACCACGGTTCCCGAAAAGGCGCAGCTGGCGACAAACGGAGGGTTTTTTAGTGAGTAAAAATCTTACATAACCCGGTGTTTCATACCCGGGTACCTATAGAAGGTTTTTACCCCTCGGCGGAAAAAAAAAAAAAAAAAAAAAAAAAAAAGGTGACGAACCTTTTCATACCGTGACTTTGCAATGAGAATGAAAAATAATTAAAAAACATACTATACAATTAAGTCACATATTACATATAAGTACATATATTTATACATACATATATACACATGTTTATCACATATCACTCACTGTCTTAAAAATAATATATCTATACTAATATTATAAAGAGGAAAGATTTGTTTGTTTGTTTGAATTGATTAAGCTCCGAAACTACTGGACCGATTTGAAAAATTCTTTCACGGTTGGTAAGCTATATTACCAGCGAGTAACATAGGCTATATTTTATAAAGCTACGCGGACGAAGTCGCGTGCAACAGCTAGTGTAACATAAACATAACCCAATATTTTTAGGGATGAATGTTTAATATCGACTCTACAGCTTTCTTGAGCCTAATTATTATTCGGTAGGTACGCACACAGTTGAAGCATAAATTTACATCATGCGGATTGACTCGCACCTGGCCCGATGATCGACCGAGAGGGGGGAGGAGGCTTCTAGAGGAACATGGGGGGGGAGTTGAATGATTACACCTTTTCACCCAACTTCAATGAATCAAGAAGGAAACGTTAGCTTTTTGAAGCTCGTTTGCTATCTTTAACCAATTTTTATTTGAATAAATGTCTGAAATTTAGCTGAATGTTTTTGTGTTTTTTTTTCGATTCACATAGTGTTTACTGAATGACATTAAATGCCTAAAATGTAAAGGCATAGGTAATAGATCCAATAAGGTAAACGTTTTCTCTAAAAATGCTCATAAGTAAAAAAGACATAATTTTAAATAGGCATATTAAAATGGTAAGTAGATACTATAACAAAAGAGCTTTTCAGGCTAAAATATTTTTTTTACACATGGCTACATTATCAGGTAACACAGCATGTAGGTACAATAATAGATTGCACTACTTGTTTATTTGATGTTACCAGTTTATTCCAACATAAATCATCTTCATCATCTCAGCGGTAGGGCGTCTACCTGCTAGACATTTGGCTCGCCCATAATTTTTCATTAGATAGAACAGGTTAGACAGGTCCCAGACTTTATTTATATATTTCCAATATTACCACATATTTAATCAGCAAGAACATGACATGTAGATAATATTGTAACATACTTAAGTACAGCGTGGACAGATTGTTTTTTTTTTGGCAGACGTCTTACTTCCTGCCTCAAGAATCTCCGGGAATAGTATGGCCAAAGTACCAGATCGCTGTTTCGAGCCGCCGCCTCGAGGGTTAAGTGCGTCCGCATATTGAGCCACTAGACGCGGACACTAGACGCGGACACTAGACGCGGACACTAGACGCGGACACTAGACGCGGACACTAGACGCGGACACTAGACGCGGACACTAGACGCGGACACTAGACGCGGACACTAGACGCGGACACTAGACGCGGACACTAGACGCGGACACTAGACGCGGACACTAGACGCGGACACTAGACGCGGACACTAGACGCGGACACTAGACGCGGACACTAGACGCGGACACTAGACGCGGACACTAGACGCGGACACTAGACGCGGTCACTAGACGCGGACACTAGACGCGGACACTAGACGCGGTCACTAGACGCGGTCACTAGACGGGACCACTAGACGGGGCCACTAGCAACGGACGAGTCTTTTCATACATTTTGTATAGTATCAGCGCAAACCGAGCGTTTGAGTGGCCGCGTTCGAGCCACAAGCTGCGGGAGTCGCCCGAGCTCGCTACTTATGGCCGCGTCTAGTGGCCTCGTCTAGTGGCCTCGTCTAGTGACTCAATGTGCGGGCGGGCGGGCTGAGCCACTAGTGGCCTCGTCTAGTGGCTCAATGTGCGGGCATAATGATAGCTGACATCTGGGAGATGGCACTAAGAGAAGAGAAGATAGATAGTTGACTGTAATCATAATATCAAAACTGTTGGTCAATCATTGCATATCATTTAAGCGATTCCACGGCGAACTACCGATATGATATTAATTGGTAAAGTTTGGTCGTTTTGTATATCACGCATCTGGCCATTAGGAGGGATCGTTAGGAAGTTGCATGAGAATATACGTCGGGGAACAACGTTAAAACTTATAATATCTAAATCTAGTTTTCCGTAGCCTAGTCAGTGTAGTTAACTCTTTAATTTGATACCTCCTATACAGTGTTGTTAGTTTTTGTACGTCATACTAATATTTTAAATGAGAAAGTATGTATGGATGTATGGATGAATGTATGGGTGTTTTGGTGTTGTTATTCTGAAATTAATCTATACTTAATATTATAAAGCTGAAGAGTTTGTTTGTTTGTTTGTTTGAACGCGCTAATCTCAGGAACTACTGGTTCGAATTGAAAAATTATTTTTGTGTTGGATAGATCATTTATCGAGGAAGGCTTTAGGCTATATAACACCACGTTGCGACTAATAGGAGCTAAGAAACAGTCGAAAATGTGGAAAAAACGGGGAAAATTATTCATCTTTGAGGGCTTCCGTTGCGTGCGCTGCGAAAACCGTACGAGATACCCAAATGATTCCCAAAATAACTATTCCACGCGGACGAAGTCGCGTGCACCAGCTAGTAAAAAATAATAATAAAAGAAAGAGATATTTCTCTTCACGGTGGTATTCATATATATTTTCAGGTCAGCCCGCAAAATACAACACACTTTAAGTCTAGGAGTGCGACACAAACTGACAACGCTCTAATAATTCTTTGTTGTTTTTTTTTCTTTTGAGGATTATTTTGTCTATGACAAATCTGTGGTGTTAAGGTATAAGGAGATGAGTCTCAAAACCAATCTTTTCAGTAGAGAGAAAAGAATGAAATCACTTAAGTCGGTTATTTATATATATATTAATAAAAAAAAATGCACACAATTTAATGTTAAAAATAACATATTTAAGTAGCAAGGGTTTAATTTCTTTGAATAAAATAACAATAAAACTGTTACTTAATAAAATAATTAGGATTAGTATCTCTAAATTTACTATTTATATTTTGTGAATTAACTCAATTTGTTTTTCAGATATTAAAAGAAAAGTAATAGATTTTATCACTTATCTCCTTCATGCCGTGTTAGATATTGTTATGTTGAGCTGATAGGTGCAAAAAACGCATTTTGCCATTTTTAGGACTTATCCCCCTTTTCCTTGAGACCACAGAAATATTACTTCATTTATAACAGGAAATATCTGTCTGTGATGTTTCGTTGTCGCTGAAAGTGTACCTTGTTAAAAATTATACATTTCGACAGACGGGATATCCGCTTTACCTGCAAAGTAATGTGCTCAAATTAATAAAAAAAAAATTAACATTTATTTTTAAACTTCTTTTCATCTAAAGATTCTAATAATATTTCCAATAATAATTGGAAAGTCTCGTTAAAGCCGAAAAGGTCAAAGTTCACGTACCTAGTAAATTCTCATTTTGTCAAATATCAAAGATATCAAAGATATTATTTCGATGCCAAATATAGATCTAATGAAATAAAGTAACTTATTAAAGCAAGGCCCTAAAGATAAATAATGTAAACAACTTTTCAGGGGTTCATAACATTTTTTGAATAAAACAAATATATTAACACGTATGAAATCCGCTGATTTTATTATCACCCCTTGATTTGTTGGGGTGGACCACCCTTAACATTTAGGGGTATGAAAAATAGATGTTGGCCGATTCTCAGACCTACCCGATAAGCACACAAAATTTCATCAAAATCGGTCCAGCCGTTTCGGAGAAGTTTGGCAACAAACACCGCGACACGAGAATTTTATATATTAGATAATTTGATGCTGTAGTTATATCCCCTGATTTTGTTATCATCACATTTCTGAATGGCCTCCCACTGTAGTAGCATATTTAATGACGTATTCATTTCTAGTTAAAAATAATTGAGTGACTAGTCATAGATGAATGATTGGTCTCGCTGCGCTCGATTAGATACCGCCGTTGTACTTGTAAAATGCGACAAAAAATACTACGCCGAATTCGGCGTACCCGAGCCAGTCACATTGCAAACTGTCTGTGATGTGTACGTGCCGAATGTTTTATTAAATTTTAGGCATAATAAAATACCAGTTTGCGTAGTGAAACTGTAAAAATATAATAAAACTGTGTAAAAAGTGATAAAAAGTGACTATGTTTTACACACACTACAATAAAAAGTTGCCGCATTCACGGAGCTATCGCTTTTGTATAGCGACTCTATCTTGTCGAACGCAGGGAAACCAATCAATATCTTTGTGACTAGTCATTAGACCCAAAAACAAAACCACACTCTCATTGTTAACACGACGCTATATGTTTGTCGCACTATTTCTGGTTGTGACTTCGCGTGACAGTTTTTATCGAATCCGCGCTAGAGTGGTCCCGTACAATTCCTCGTATCGGTTTCAGACCAGTTTCAGACACGCATGTTACATATAATTTATATTAATCACTACCGAGCGTTTCGTAACACGTTAAAAGTGTACCGCCCCGCATTTCGTAAGCGTTCTCAAAAGTGACTATTATTTTCAGTCACATTTGTCACGTAATATTATTATAATAAACTGCCCTGGAAGCTTTGTGAAAGAGAGGTAATAACGCTTTTGCAAATTATACTTTGATTTTTAAATTGGCTTCCATAGTAAACTACAAAACTGGACCTTTAGTTAGACAAGTGGCATTCGCTCCGTAGCGATTCGATTCGAAAGATTAAAATGTATGGGATGTGTCACGTGATTTAGCGACGACATATTATGTCAATCCAATATATTTTATTGTTTTCGAACTTCGTTGTCGTTTCGTTATCGTTTTAAATTGTTACTTTGACTAAGGCCCCTGATTTTTTTATGTTAAGGTCGACAGACAGGCTGACGGTCTCCTTGATGGTAGGTGGCTACCGTCGCCTATAACACAAGCAACGCCATAGTTGCAGCAAGTGTGCTACCGACCATAGAAAAATTGTAGACCATAGATAGACCATAGATAAGAAAGGGATGCGGTAATGGACTCTGGCATCCCTTACTCACTCACTGAAACGCAATAGAGGCAGTGGTTACTGCCATCAGAGGGCCTACTATCACCTCTTAAAACGATGCAAAAACGAGTGAGTAAACGAGATGGCGCAATACATGATGTAAGGCGACATCTCCCTCACTCAATCGTCTTTGCCTCGCTTTAAGAGGTGATAGTACGGCCCCTGACCACCAGACTCAGTAGCTGCTCAAATGACTGCGAAACGCAGTGTGCCCCGCCACTACTTTCTAAATCCAGACCGGAGCCAACTTTCAAAAGTTCATTTCCAAAGTTAACCTCGCCAGGAATCGAACCCGGGGCCTCTGAGACTCTAGGCAAGCACCCTTACCACTAGTCCAACAGGCTCGTCGAGACAAATTCGGATTATAACAAAATCGGCTATCAAGCCATATTTTATAAAACAAAGTCCTCCGCCGCGTTTGTCTGTCTGTTCGCGATAAACTCGAAAACTACTGCACCGATTTTCATGCTGTTTTCACAAATACATAGAGTGGTTCTCGAGGAAGGTTTTAGTAAATAATTTACAAAGTTACGCGGTCGAAGTCGCGGGCAGTAGCTAGTATATTATAATAACACAAGCGTTGCTTGTGTTGTAGACGACGCCAGCCATTTACCATCAAGCTTAATATTAAAAAAAAAGTTTGTTGAAACCGCGGGTCAGAACTAGTTACTAATGTAAATAATTAGTACTAGCTGGTGCGCGCGACTTTGTCCGCGTTGAAAAAGCAATATATCGCCTGACATCGTTATTGCTATTATACTTAGCCAGAAGTTAGTTTCCTTAATTTTAGATAATCCCTCTGAAGCAGTACTTTTTTTCTGGATGAAAGGTACCCTATGTCCTTTCTGGTGTCGCAGACAACGTGTATGCAAAATTTCATGGTGATCGGTTCACTAGTTTTTGCGTGAAAGAGTTACAAACATCCATACATCCATACAAACTTTCGCATTTATAATATTAGTAGGATTACGTGACATATTAATATTTTTTCTTGTATAATTGAAGACCAAATTGGAACGCGGGATTAGTACGGAAATGGACTTAAAAGCAATATTCTACGTGGGTGTTGGTTAAACATTTCAAACCAACTCCATTTCCTCTTAAGCCGAAAGGCTAACGAGGTTTTTTATGCCACGACATGCGGCCTCAGTGGTGGCGGGAAATGTGTCGAAAATGTGAAACGAAATTTACAAAAAGAAGCTTATCACAACTCTACTAGGAGCGTTGGAGTTATTGATTTTGAACTTGATAAAATATAAGTAATCAGGTAAATTTATGTTTCTATCATTTCCATAATTGTTACCTAACAATTATTATCATACTAGCTGGTGCCCGCGACTTCGTCCGCGTTCTGGGTTGGATAACCGGAAGTGTATGGGAATACTGCGGGATTATACCGGATTCCTAACTACATCGGTGCTCCGCTACAGCTATCCAGCGCAGGGAGGGCTACGCTCATTGTCAGAACGTCGGCGTACCCGAAACTGGAGGTACGCCGGCCCTCTCGGGGGAGAGTGAGGCCGCCCAACGGAAACCGAGCATTACCGAGAAAAGTCGTAATGTGCATGCCTACAAGTACGTCAATTTAAATTAACAGCGGGTGAACCGTGGCGCATAACTAGTGATTTCAAAAAAAAAACAAAACTATATTTTGACATTTCTTCGTGGAGTATAATTTCATTAGGGCATCTACCCAAAAATTGGAGACGCTCTGGTTAGAGAGAAATGGAAGAACCTGTGGAGGCCTAAGTCAAGCTGACTTGCAGACTGCGAATATCAGTAGTTAAAATTACTTAATTCAAAAAGTGTAAATTAACGTCAGTGTATAGTTTAAAAAAAAACGCCTTAAAAATTTTTAAATAAGAAATGGCTTTATAGTCAATTATTTATATATATTTTGATATTGGGTAATGCAAGAATATTTGATATTTTTTTTTATATCCCGCATTCCAACATCTCTACTTCCCCTGCTTTGCGAATTCGCCGCGCGTCGATTCAGACGAATTTTATGTTCCTTGTTTTTCGTCTTCATGACGTTGTGGCCACACGAAAACGTTTACGAAACATGAAACACGTTTAACGACTTTATTAAAAGTACTAAAACTGGAATTACAATCTGCATCTTGATAGATTGGCGGCGGTCGTAAACAACTTTACACAGATCTCAGGAGGTAGCTTTATATAGTTGGTTTAGGTTTAAGAGAATCCGTACTAATATTATAAATGCGAATGTTTGTATGGATTTCCTCTGCCGCGTCTGTCTGTCTGTAAAAATTGTAGACCATAGATAGACCATAGATAAGAAAGGGATGCGGTAATGGACTCTGGCATCCCTTACTCACTCACTGAAACGCAATAGAGGCAGTGGTTACTGCCATCAGAGGGCCTACTATCACCTCTTAAAACGATGCAAAAACGAGTGAGTAAACGAGATAGCGCAATACATGATGTAAGGCGACATCTCCCTCACTCAATCGTCTTTGCCTCGCTTTAAGAGGTGATAGTACGGCCCCTGACCACCAGACTCAGTAGCTGCTCAAATGACTGCGAAACGCAGTGTGCCCCGCCACTACTTTCTAAATCCAGACCGGAGCCAACTTTCAAAAGTTCATTTCCAAAGTTAACCCTGCCAGGAATCGAACCCGGGGCCTCTGAGACTCTAGGCAAGCACCCTTACCACTAGTCCAACAGGCTCGTCGAGACAAATTCGGATTATAACGAAATCGGCTATCAAGCCATATTTTATAAAACAAAGTCCTCCGCCGCGTTTGTCTGTCTGTTCGCGATAAACTCAAAAACTACTGCGTCGATTTTCATGCTGTTTTCACCAATTTCACCAATACATACCTAGAGTGGTTCTCGGTGAAGGTTTTAGTAAATAATTTACAAAGTTACGCGGATGAAGTCGCAGGCACCAGCTAGTGATATATATTTAACTAGCTGGTGCCCGTGACTTCGTCCGCGTTCTGGATGAAAGGTACCTTTCTGGTGTCCCAGACAACGTGTATGCAAAATTTCATGATGATCGGTTCAGTAGTTTGTGCGTGAAAGAGTTACAAACATCCATACATACATCCATACATCCATACAGAGTTTCGCATTTATAATATTAATAGGATAATAGAATTCGATGCCTTTAGAGTATCAAGTTTTTTTTTTTAAAGTATAATAAAACCAAAAATAAAACAAATTAATAGGCTGTATTGTCAACTCGACCAAAAACAAATTTTAGGAAAAGTTGCTGTAAATCAAAATTATGTCAAAAAACTATTGATTTACTGGCATATTTACATTTTTTTAAAAAAAGAACTATGTATTTATCTTTAGATTGGATGTATACAAGAAACCGGATGCATAAATCCGGATGAAACTTGAGTGACGTGACGAATCGGTTAAATCCGATTGAATCCCCTTCGTCACTTCGAATCTAGACTTGAGCACTCTCTTTGGCCGAGATTACGACCGCGATTATCACCGTACTCGACATGATCGACATTTCGTCATAGAATAGAATAGAATAAAATTTTATTTGCAATAAAGAACATTCCTATATTCCTGTGTCCCCTAGATGGGGCAGAGGGCCTCCACAATGCGCTGCCATACCGTTCGATCTCGAGCTTCGCGCTTCAATTCGCTCCAAGTCCTCCCTATGTTCTTCGCCTCTGCGATGATCGTCTGCCGCCAGGTTTGCTTTGGGCGGCCACGCTAACGCTTTCCTTGGGGATTCCAGTCTAGGGCTTGCCTCGGTATGTGATTAGGGGCCCTTCGGAGCGTATGGCCGATCCAGTTCCAGTTGCGGCGTTTGATCTGCTGGTCGATCGGGGTCTCATCGCAGAATAGATGAACAAAGAACATAGAAACATAGAACATAGATACATATAAAAACTTAATAAGACACAGTACACACACACACAAACCGGCTCCAACTAAGCATAATGCAGGTTGTAGAAACCTGCGCTGGTCTTCCGTTAGAGCCGATGGTGAGGTTACGCACTTATTAACAAATAGACATACACAAAAGCTCCAAAATACAAAAAAATATTTAAAAAAAAAATCAGTTAAATTAAACTTAAATTAATTAACTTAATTAACAGTTAAATTAGTTAAAATTAGGTGTAAGGTATACTTGTCAAATTTGAAGAATGTCTTATGAATACTAATAATAAATCTGTAAGTGTAGGTCAATACAATTATGTATGTATGTTCCGTCCATAACTCTTAAACGAATTAACTGATTTTCATGAAACTTGGTAGATAAACACTTAGACGAACGCGACACAGCATAGGCTACTTTTTTCACGCGGGCGAAGTCGCGGGCGCCAGCTAGTATTAAATAAATCAACTGATAATACAAAAAAATATTAATAAAAGAAATAAAAAATACGGGGTACAGATGGTCCGGTTAGTTTCTTAATGGGAGTATAATTAAATACTTGGCTAATTATTACTCTAAAATCGGTATTTATAACATACGAAAGTAAAAAAAAAAAATTCTACTAGCTGACGTTGTTTTGCCATATGTATTTTTTGTGTTGGGGTGGGCCACCCTTATCACATCACTTATTACTTAGTTACGACCTATTCTCAGAACTACCGAATATACACAAAAAAAAAAAAACATAAAAATCAGTCAAGCCGTTTCGGAGGAGTTTCGTTACAAACACTGTGACATGAGGATTTTATATTTATATTAGATTTAGATAGTAAAAAAACATAAACAATTGATGTTGCTTTAGTTATTAATAATAGAACTATTACTTTTAGACTTTTTTTCCTTTATATCTGTATTATTATCTGAACAAATTCTTGTTTCTTTAGCAATTAAAAAAAATAGTAGTAACAGGAAGAAGTTTTGGCAAAAACATTTTTGCGGACGACTATACATTTCGACACGTCGTTAACGCAATCTTGTATGTTGTTTTTTCGAAAAAAAAAAATACAACAAAAAAATTGTAATGGCTTCCTTAAGTGCATTGACATCAACAGTTTGTGTGGGATAAACAGATATGAAAATTTAACGTATTGTGTCTGGTCTTCTATTCTTGCTGTTGTTATTCTGAAATTAATCCGTACTTCCGTACTAGTCCGTACTAACATTATAAATGCGAAAGTTTGTTTGGATGTATGGATGTTTGTAACTCTTTCAAGCAAAAACTACTGAACCGATCACCATGAAATTTTGCATACACGTTGTCTGGGACAACAGAAAGGACATCCAGAACGCGGACGAAGTCGCGGGCACCAGCTAGTATTTAATATAATACTATAGCGGACCCGGCAAACGTTATTTTGCCAAAAATATAAAAAATATATTTTTGGGGTGGCTCACCTTTATCACTTAGGGGTATAAAAATAGTTTAAGACCTATAAAAAAATTACAAACAAAACGGTCAAGCCGTTTCGGAGGAGTTTAGTTACAAACACTGTTATATGAGAATTTTATATATACATAGATTTATTTTTACTTAATTACAGAAAAAACACCTTTATGAAGAAAACCCTTACCAAATTCCTTTTAATTTAATTTTTTCTTTGGCAACATTTATATTTCTGAGGTAACAAATTCATAAATGATACCTATTTGTCTAAAATCACCTCATGAAGATTCCTTTTTAGATTTACTTATTATATTTTAAAAGCATTTAAATAAATTCTTTACATTCAAGGTTAATATCGATGTTCGCTTTCACTGACAATATTTTTTTATGAAGGGATATCTCCCTTGTGTTATGAATTGAAATCCGCCTCAATACCGCGGTCGACCGGGATTGCTGCCAAAATCAATGAGTATTGAAATCCCATTATAATATATCTATCCATTTTCAACAACCTGTTGATTTATTCAATAAATTTATCTCTAAGAAAATTAATGTAGCTTTTCGCTATAATACTGAAGATGATTGATTAAAGTGGAAAGTATAGTAAAACAATGCTCTGTGTCGTTGCAAAAGGAGGTGCTCATTCATTCAGTTTCATTCGGTGCCTTGATATAGCCTTGGTCATAGATGAATGATTGGTCTCGCTACGCTCGCCTAGATACCGTCGTTCTATTTTTAAAATGCGGCAAAAAATACTACGCCGAATTCGGCGTACCCGAGCCAGTCAAACTGCAAACTGTCTGTAATGTGTACGTTTCGGACTATTTATATAAATATAAAAAGAAACCAACTCCGGACTGCCCCTGCGAGCCTGGGGTGCGGGAGACGGTAGAACATTTGATACTCCAGTGCCCTAGGTTTGCGCTGGCACGTTTGGAGTTGGAATTAAATATTGACTCGAAACTAGAAAGGCAAAGCATAAATAAAATTATAAGAGATACAAGTCACACGAGAAACCAATTTATTAAATTTATGATAAAAGTTGGAGAAATAGCAAGAAAATTAAATAAAACAAATTAGTAATAAAATAATTTAAAAAGATTGGTAAATAAAGACCCTGATTAAGTTAGGGGTACTGGACCATCCCCCCCCCCCCCCTTTATTCCGCCCTAGTAATTGGTCGAGATTAATATATATATATTTTTATATTTTAATTTAATAAATTTAATATATTTGTGAATGTATGTTACAAAATAAACGGCCCACGAGGGCGGTGTAACCCCCGGGGGAAAATATAAAAAAAAAAATAAAAAAAAAATGTGTACGTGCCGAATGTTTTATTAAATTTTGAGCATAATAAAATGTCAGTTTGCGTAGTGAAACTGTGTAAAAAGTGATAAAAAGTGACTATGTTTTACACACACTACAATGAAAAGTTTCCACGTTTTCGGAGCTATTGCTTTTGTATAGCGCTCTATCTAGTCGAGCGCACCGAGACCAATGCAATAATCATTGGCCTTGGTATTGAAAAGGTATCTGACAGTTGAACGAACGCGTTCGGGAAAAGAGGTCGTATATCCGCGCACCTTATATAGTTAGATTTGTAGTTCTGATATGTCGGTCGGACAATTAAAGTATTGGGACTAAGCATTAAGTTGTTTTATTTTATTGTACCCTAACTAGAGGGTGATAATACTACGTATTAAATATATATTTAAAATATATTCACACATTCCACACAGCACCATCTAGTTCCAAAGTAAGCAACTTAATGCTTGTATTACGGATACCAGACAGTTGATATACTACATACATTACTTTTTTTTGTAAATATATACATAAGTATTATAGATACAAAACATCCATGACTCAGGTACAAAGGTAAATGTTAACACATAAACATTTGCCCCTAGCGGGATTCGAACCCGCGACCGCTTGGTTAACAGCTAGGGTTACTAGCCACTAGACCAAATGTGTCGTAGGTTTTTTATTTTAGTAATTAATTACTAAAATAAAAAACCTCACAACCACTATACACTTTTATGATTTTACTACTAAAATGTGGATTGCATGTTGAGTTAATTGGAAATTGATTACTTAATGCCGTGTTGCATTATATCATTTGCCCCTTTGTCTTTCAATTTAAATCTATTCAGAAAAAAACTTTTTGTGACTCGAGGAGTAACTAGACTTATCCAAAAGCTAGAAGATCCATTTGACACCTTACAGCGTCGAATTGTTCGAATTTTTGACGATCCACTGCTAACACAGCAACGATCAGAAGCACTTTGTTTAAGAAGAGATGAACCTCTCTTTGTGTGATCTACGGTGATCTATCTATAAGGCTGTGTTCCCAGTAAGCAAACTGTCAGCAGCCGACTGAGACAGTCGGCACACGTAACGCTGCAAACTGCGTAAAGTGAGCGCAAAGCTAGCAAAATATATGGAAGGGCGTACTAAACCGATACGCCGCAAACTCAGTCGCCCGCTAATAGTTTGCCTACTGGGGACACAGCCTAATGGTGAGTTCTTCGATAAGTTGTTCCAATAACTGCCTACGTCGAGCTTTTACCACGGTAATACCATGGATGCGGAGTTCATCCATAATAAAGCAAGACCAACGAACGAGACAACGCAAATGATGTAATCAAACTTTCAAGAGTTGTCAAGATCGCCGGAGTTGCGGAAGAGTGTTCGTCCGACCTCGTAACTTCGCCTTATAGCAGACGCGGAGGATGCCAAGAGATTTAGTCGGTAGGTCTACCCCAATACCATCTCGGGGCATATCCTTGATGGATTCCTATTGTGAAAAAAATATATGTGTGTGTGTGTCAGCTCCGACGCACGACTGGAGTAGTTAACTCCTCACGAACGATTATAAAAAAATAAATTAAATAAATATAATTTAAATAATTAATAAATTTAATAAATAAATATCAGCGCCATGTGTTCGAATTATGATACATGATTACGTTTTCCAAGGATGCGACCAATTGGTCCTACAAAAAAGTCCAATTACGACAACAAAGTTAAGAAGTCTCTAAATATTTTATTCCATATTTATTCGTATAATAAATCTCAATATTTTTCATTTATTCATTCATCAAACTCAGTATGAATATAAGCGTCTGTACGTCATTACTAAACTGAAAATAAACCAGACAGGTACGGAGTTCTCGTTTACTGATCCATGAATAATTTCATTTGATCTTGGACTTCCTATTTGGATAGCCGATACTAAGTGTTTTCATTCGGCGATGCTTGTTTCGTGAAGCCGAGGTCGGATTATAGTTATTAATTACATATATATACTAATATTTTGAAAGATTTGATTTGATTGTTTGTTTGTTTGAATAGTTAATACTAGCTGGCGCCCGCGACTTCGTCCGCGTGAAAAAAGTAGCCTATCCTGTGTCCCGTACGTCTAAATGTTTATCTACCAAGTTTTATGAAAATCAGTTATTCGTTTAAGAATTATGGTGGAACATACATACATACTTACAATACCTACACTTACAGATTTATAGTATTGATAATAAATTTCAATATAAATTTCAATCAATTAATAAAAGAGTTTCGTGTTCACAACATGTCGAACAGACCGACAAACTGACAAATGCATTGAGCTAGCAATAAATTCCCGGATCTAAATACTGGCTCGGGGCCAAGCTGAATAACTCACTTTCGTTTCTCGATATAATATTTCAAATCAGATATACAATTTTACTGCTCACTTGGCTTTCGAATAAAATTAATTTCATTATCTTCATAATCATCTGGCAGAATTATATTATAAGACCTAGATCACTTTATTATTTAGTGCCTACTGGCAGGGACATTCCCTCTTCCTGGAGGTGGACCAGAGTAATTGCCCCGGCATAGCCCGATTCATCCCTATCATGGGCAAGGAGGCACCGGGGAGTTTTAGTGGTTCCCAGTGCCGCTATGATCAGGTTCTGGGCGACCCCAACATATCCCTATCGCCTAGCCAGCGGTAAAAAAAAGGGACATTCCCTCTTTTGATAGTAATAATACCGAAGAAAACAGAGAAATTTCAACAGCTGTACCTGCGACATCAGCTAGATACCTTTTCTCTTTCGTTGCCAAAGCCTTTAGGGTCGAAAGTGCATTAGCAGCATCTGTGATTTTGCTTGTGATCTGAAAAATATCTCCATATCAAAAAAGACTAGGACTTAGGAACACAGCCAACGCGGTTCTGACACTAACGGGCCACCCTTTTTACTTAGGAGTATAAAAATAGTTTACGACCAATTCTCAGATCTACCGTATATACACAAAAAAAATTATAAAAATCGTCAAGCCGTTTCGGAGGAGTTTGGTCACAAACACTGTGACACTTCTATATTATATATAATATAGAAGATTATTCTAGACAGATTAAAAGATATAAAGTAAAAGCAATTTTTACTTGTATTTAAAAGCAATCTTAAGTAATAAGAATGAATAATAAGACACAAGATAAAAGCTAAGATTAAAAAAAATTGCGACAGTATTATTAGAAGTAAACTCATTGAAGAAAGTCATTCGCAAAGCGACTTTGGGATCGCAAATGATATCTGAAGTTCCTCAGCAAGTAATGGACAGTTAAGAAGCTAAAAACATTCTCCTCTGTGGGTGTCGCAATGTCTGTAGTGTTTTAATATGTATGAGGCTCGAAGGACCATTAAAGTCTCGCCCATTTTTTTTCGCACGAAAGTACTCTTCCATTTATTTCACTTTAATGGGGTATTTGATTAATAAAATTAACTGTGATTTCAAATCTATACTAATACTAGCTACACGCTTCCGGCTTCGCCCGAGTTTCAAAATAAAAACTATCCTATCTTTTAAGTTGGACCAAATTACATATAGTTACGAAGTTTTATCAAAATCTGTTCAGTAGTTTAGGAGTTCAATGACGTTAAGCAACGTGACACGAAATTTTTATATATAGAGGGATTATAAAGAGCTTCTCTCTTGTATGTTTTTAATGTATGTTGTACTAGCTGGTGCCCGCGACTTCGTCCGCTTTGAAAAAGCAATATATCGCCTGACATCGTTATTGCTATTATACTTAGCCAGGAGTTAGTTTCCTTAATTTTAGATAATCCCTCGGGAGCAGTACTTTTTTTCTGGATGAAAGGTACCCTATGTCCTTTCCGGTGTCCCAGACAACGTGTATGCAAGATTTCATGGTGATCGGTTCAGTAGTTTTTGCGTGAAAGAGTTACAAACATCCGTACATACATCCATACATCCATACAAACTTTCGCATTTATAATATTAGTACGGATGTTGATAAAAATCAGTCAAGCCGTTTCGAAGAAGTTTAGTTACAAACTTATATTGAAAAATAATAATAGTCAAATGTCTGTTTTTTCGATACATTAAATTAACAAAAAGAAAAGCGTAAACATAATTTTTTAACTGTCACGTTTCCGACAAAAAATATCGTAGTTTTTAACAATGATGTAACTCACCGGTGGACAACGCCAATTATTCAATGTTATTTTTTCCCCAGTTTCATTCATGAAACTTGTTATTGAGCTCGTTCGTGTGCTAAAAATAAATATTGTCGGACGACTCTAATAACAAATATTTAAGGTATAAACTTATGGCTCAGCTTTAAAATTGTATAACGGGCTGACCCGGCGAACTTCGTACCGTCCCAAAATCATTGTTAAATAATATTTATTAATATTTCCCGCACATCACAACAACATGAGACCAATCGAAATAATTTTGACACTTTCTGTCGATTTAACAGTACAATTCATTTCAATACTTAGTTTTTTTTTTTTTGATAATTTTGATGATATGTTTGAGAGAAGATGTAGCTGAGAAAAGTGCCTTTTCCTTTTTAATTTTTGTTTTTTGTTGGTTACTTTAAAAGAACCATTTTTAATAGCAAATTTTATTTATCGTATAATAAAATTATATATAAGTTGTTATAAGTTTATCGATATTTATTTATTTTATGTTTTTTTCTCGCTATTTCCCGTCACTTGTACCACACGCTTAAGTATTCATTGACTCCGCATTAAACGGAACAATTCCTCGTATTTGCATTTTGGAACAACTCATTTGTCACAAACACACCTATTGGAAATTATATTTAGTTTTATACGATTAAAGAGCGATATTATTACCACTAAAATATTATCTCAATGTTTGGATATTTGCCAAGCAGTTTACTGAAGCCAGATTTAAATTAATATTATTGCAATTAGAATTTCTGTATTTTATTTATGTACTAGTGACCCGCTCCTGGATTTTTTTCTGGATGAAAGGTACCCTATGTACTTTCTTGTACCTATCTCTGTCAACGTGTATGCAAAATTTCACAATGATAGGTTGTTGAGTTGTTAGGGGTTGAAAAGGTAGCAGACAGACAGACAGACAGACAGAATTTCTTTCACATATAACATCAGTATGTATTACTGACACAACACGAGTTGATTGTGTAACACAGTTCTTTTTTGTCATTATATAGTTTGTGGATCCACAAAAATCCAGGTCAACTTGAATTTGCATTCTTTAAAGCTAATTCGGTGACTGGCTGTGTAACGTTAGTAGAAATACAAACATCTTTCGAGTCACATCTGAGGTTGCAGTCGCTTTGTTCGTGAACTAATGCATTGAAAGGGTGCATAGAAAACATCTTCAAGTATATTTTGTAGCCGTCTACGACAATGTGCCTTGAAAAATTACATCTCTTTATACATTCCGTGTTTAAAAGGCAAAGTTCAACCGAGAATTTCTCTCCGTACTTTGCATAAAATACGCGAAAGTTTTTAGAAGTGGAAGAACTGGAAATTATTTTTTTTTTAAACAACTATAAGGGCCTGCACAGACGACGTATATTTTTAGTCTGTCAAAAATAGAAAGAAGAAAGAAAGAAAAGAAATTTTATTGAGGCAATAAAAATAGGACATGCACACAAGAACAAGAGAAAACAGAACAAACTTAATCATAATGGCAATACTCGCCATACTGTCATATTTGCCAGTGCATGCACCAGTGCATCGACCCAAATAGGCACCCAACTCAGCATAATTATGCTAGCGCGTGGCTAGCGCCTAAACAGGGCCCTAAAATCGCTTGGTAATATCGGGGCAGTATTGGTGAGGACCCTAGATCGCTCCCTTGATCGCCTCACGAGTAGGCAAATCGTAAACATAATTAGAGGCGATCTAGGGAGCGATCACTGCCCCGATATTGCCACCGATTAGGGGCATGTGTAGGCGTTTTTACAACTGCATCGAATAAAACTGACTGCCACTCGTTTGGGTTGCCACATAAAAAAAAGAAAAACAATTTTCCATTTGCAAGTCCTCTAGTGTAAACATTGTTTGTATCTTGAGAGAAGCGAGTGTCACTATACATCATGTTATTTATTTGTTCGCGTTACACTTGGTTTGCCACAGTGTGTTTTCTCGAACACCCTATGAATAATGCGTTATATAATGCGATCACTGGAAGGTACAAAATACAATCGGGCTTTTTTGTGTTCTTTGAAGCGTGAAAACAGTTTTCTTGGGTTCGTTGAAAGCTTTTATGCTTGAAATTCAACTTTGAATTTAAAATTTACATTTATTTTGTTTCATCTTTGAGTAACAGGCGGTCCATGTAGCCTATAATTCTTGGAGTACCTACGACATTGCTTGTTTAATAGACAACGATAGCCATCTATCAAGTAAATCTTCAGCCTATCTGTGGGACTGTACCAAAAATAATTGATTGGTCTCGCTGCCCTCGACTAGATAGAGCGCTATACAAAACAAAAGCAATAGCTCCGAAAATGTGGTAACTTTTTATTGTAGTGTGTGTAAAACATCGTCACTTTTTATCACTTTTTACACAGTTTTATTATATTTTTACACAGTTTAACTACACAAACTGGCATTATAGACCTGTATAGCGTCTATAACACAAGCAACACCACATTATAGCACCTGTAGCGTTGCTTGTGTTATAGACCAGTAGCGTCTATAACATAAGCAACGCCATTATATAGGCACCTGTAGCGTCTATAACACAAGCAACGCCACATTATAAGCACCTGTAGCGTTGTTTGTGTTATAGACCTGTAGCGTCTATAACATAAGAAACGCGACATTATAGCCACTTGTAGCGTTGCCTGTGTTATAGACGATGGTAGCCACCTACCAACAAGTGGACCATCAGCCTGTTTGGATGCCTTAAAATTTAAAAAAGTTTTACCACAGATTACACATCATCATCATCATCATCATTTAAATCAACTCAATTTAATGCCTCCGATGTTGCTTCATAATTAATTAAATTGCATATAAAAATATGCATTATAATTTGTATGATAATTTATACATATGACAATAACTTTATTCTAATTGGATTGTTGACTGTACGCGAGCGAGTGTGATGTATTGCCGGAGTACATCTCAACTCGACACAGCTTGTTTATTCGCAAATTCAACATGAATACAGTCGGCCACACAAGTGTTAATATCACGGTATACGTTTTGTACACATGTGTAATTGGGTAACAAGGAACAAGTTATAGCATTTAGTTCGCTGTAAATGCGCTACGATTGTATTAGGACTAATATGTATAGTCGGGCCGGCATAGCCGGGCGATAGAATCCAATGTGTTCGACAAATCGCTATAATTATAGCCGTGTCGACAAAGCCGGGCGATAGACATTGCCGAATAAAATGTGCCGGCCCGACTAGCAATCCTTACCTATTATTATGCCGAAGTGTGGTTTTCATTGTGACAGATTTTTGATTTATCTGATTTTTGTTTCATCAGTATGTTACTTTGTTATCCCAACCGTAAATCATCATTAACATCATAATTTCCATACCATTAAGACGGCTCGGAAGCAAACACGATCCAGCGTCAAATTGCGTCTCTTATGTGTTATTTTGTTTATCTATGTATGAAATTAAAAATAATATAATAACATATACTTACAGTAGAAAAATGTATATCTCAAATTATTAATCTTTTAAAAGTTAAAATTTTAAAACTATTCTCATAACTCACACAAATTAGTATTTTTCCCCTTTTCATATAAATATGTGCTTGTGTATTTAGCTTTTATTAAAATTTCAATATTCCCACATCCATAATTCATATTCGTAATTTTTTTGTGAATTGTGTTCAAGTGGAAAATGAAATTAGCTAAATTAATTAAATTTACTTGTGTCGTCGACTGTACATACAAGCACATTGTACTTTGCATGCGAGAGAGCCATGAATTTGGTAATAGCGTAGTTGAGTGTGGACCATCAAATTTGCGGCGCGACTCATTAATGCCACCAAATCATTATAAAAGCGAAGTGATACTCGTTCTTTGTGTAAAACCTCGTTTTGTATATATATTTATATATCTACTTTTATTATTTGAAAGAGTCATTTCATTAATGCGAATCTAGACAACTAGGTATTTTACTTGTCTCTTTTGAAACCGTGTCCTCTTTCGACCTGTTACCATGTAACGTAACCGACACCTCTGTTGACAATTATAAAAGAACACAGTAATCTATACTAATATTATAAAGCTGAAGAGTTTGTTTGTTTGTGTGTTTGTTTGTTTGTTTGAACGCGCTAATCTCAGGAACTACTGGTTCGAATTGAAAAATTATTTTTGTATTGGATAGATCATTTATCGAGGAAGGCTTTAGGCTATATAACACCACGTTGCGACTAATAGGAGCGAAGAATCAGTCGAAAATGTGGAAAAAACGGGGAAAATTATTCATCTTGAGGGCTTCCGTTGCGTGCGCTGCGAAAACCGTCCGAGATACCCAAATGATTCCCAAAATAACTATTCCACGCGGACGAAGTCGCAAGCACCAGCTAGTTTCAAATAAAAATAGAAAACCTTCCAAAAAGGTCGTCAACATTTTCAGTATAGAAGAACTACTGAGAGCTTACTCTTTTTATTAGTAGTGGGTAGTATATTTTTTGTATTAGTAGTTTATAATAATACTAAAAAACTTCATTTAAAAGTATTTCCTTTACAATAAAATATTTCGCGACAATTCAAAAAATAAACACGTAAGTAATTGTTCAAGTTTTCACTTGTGTCGGCACTCACGGAGTGCCATTGTTTATTTTATACAATAATCCGTACTTCCTTATTATTATTATAAATGGGAAAGTTTGTATGGATGGATGTTTGTAACTCTTTCACGCAAAAACTACTGAACCGATCACCATGAAATTTTGCATACACGTTGTCTGGCAGAAAGGACATAGAGTACCCTTCATACAGAACGCGAACGAAGTCGCGAGCACCAGCTATTATATAAGTATTTTATTTTTGCTTTAAAATACATAATTATAATTATTAAGCCATTAAACAAAGTCTCATTAGCTAGAAGACGACCGAGCATAAACACATTGGCAGTAACAATAACAGAAATATTTTTTTCTCTAAAGAAAATGAGTTACATCCGTTTATAAGAGAGCGTTAAAGAAATATAACATTTCATATATTTTAATAAATGTTCTTTGAAAATTGTCGCGGGAACTCTGCCAACGACGAGATAGGCACAGAGCTAAACGAATATTAAGTTACACATTTATTATTATTTTATATTGCGTTTTTCGAGTTAATGGAATTTCATTTTTGTTTGCTTATTTCAATATATTTTTCGTTGTATACAACAATAATGCTGAATCAGTTTTTCTTGCAGAATAACTTGTTTGTTATAAATTGTGTTCTTAAATATGTATTAAATTTTTTTTATGTAAAGGTAATATGACTTTTATAAAACAAAAAAATATCTTTACACATAAAATATTACAGGACTTCAATCTGTATTGAATGTGATGTAATTATTCTAAAATAGAGTTTATATAAGCTTCTATTGTAGACTTCTCATTGTGTATATACAAATACATACATCTATATATTTTCCGTACTAGCTGGTGCCCGCGAATTCGTCCGCGTTCTGGATGAAAGGTACCCTATGTCCTTTCTGATGTCCCAGACAACGTGTATGCAAAATTTCATGTTGATCGGTTCAGTAGTTTTTGCGTAAAAGAGTTAAAACATCCATACATCCATCTATTCATACAAACTTTCGCATTTATAATACTAGCTGGTGCCTGCGACTTCGTCTGCGTTGAAAAGCAATATATCGCCTGAAATCGTTATTGCTATTAAACTTACCTAGGAGTTAGTTTTCTTAATTTTAGATGATCCCTCGGGAGCAGTACCTACTTTTTTTCTGGATGAAAGTATTACTTCTTTCTTACTTCCGCAGTAGTAGAGCAGTACTTTCTTTCTGGTGTCCCAGACAACGTGTATGCAAAATTTCATGGTCATCGGTTCAGTAGTTTTTGCGTAAAAGAGTTACAAACATCCATACATCCATACATCTATCCATCCATACAAACTTTTGCATTTATAATATTAGTACGGATAGTCCGGATTCGTACGGATTTTTGTACGTCAACTCTCTGTCTGTAAGTCGTCCAACTCAAAAATAGTGGATGTTCTGTGCGTGGCATAACTATTATAACAACAGTTTGATGCACACCGCCTCTGAAAACAAACAGTTGCTCAGTGCTCTAGCGAATAAGTGTTGATTGCATTATGATTACAGCGCAGAGGGTAAGCTTCAATTTTCTGAACTTTCATCTCTATATTTCTAACTTTACATTATTATCTAATATATAAAATTCTCGTGTCGCGGTGTTTGTTGCCAAACTCCTCCGAAACGGCTGGACCGATTTTGATGAAATTTTGTGTGCTTATCGGGTAGGTCTGAGAATCGGCCAACTTCTATTTTTCCTAAATGTTAAGGGTGGTCCACCTTAAATTTTTTTAAATTATTTTTTGGCAAAACAACGTTTGCGGGGTCAGCTAGTAAATAAATAAAATGTTAAACAAGCCGTGTTTACCCTTTAACTGTTAATTTTGTCGTATATATATACGGCTCTGGCGAAATGAACACGAAAATAATTGTCGGGTAAATTGGACTCTGGCGGCTAAAGGATTAAATATTTATTAAAAAATAAAAACAATTTTCACACATCGTGTGTCTAACTTAAGACTTATGTTACCGAGGCTATACCGAGGTCAATAAATAGTTTTTAGAATTTTTGTCTGTTTGTCTGTGCATTTATATCTGAGAAATAGCTAAAATAATATGAATGCGGTTATCACTGATATTTGTAGCAAGCTTCGCGTAACATTTAGTGTTTGTTTTATTCCAAACGGTTCAGAAACAAAAAAGTTACTGAATACTGAATACTGAAATACCAAGCGTACGAAGTTGCGGCAAAAAATTGCGTCTATCTAAGCCGGGGGCGAATCGCTAGTACATGATAATATTTATTTAGCATGTTATTGCTTACCTACATATTGATATATTGCGAAGCGAAGGGGAAGAAAAAGAATTCTGAACAAGAAAAACAGAACTATAAAGTAATAAAAAAGTCAATGTAAGTATGTTTGTCTACTGTTGACGACACGTTTGGTCTAGTGGCTAGTAACCGCAGCTGGTAACCAAACAGTCGCGGGTTCAAATTCCGCTAGGGGCAAATGTTTATGTGTTAACATTTTACTTTTTACTTTTCACACAGTTTTATTATATTTTTACACAGTTTCACTGCGCAAACTGGTATTTTATTATGCTCAAAATTTAATAAAATATTCGGCGCGTACACATCACAGACAGTTTTCTGTGTGACTGGCTCGGGTACGCCGAATTCGGCGTTTTTGCCGCATTTTACAAGTACAACGGCGGTATCTAGTCGAGCGCAGCGAGACCAATCATGTTTCATCTATGTTGTAAGATTTGTTTATATAAAAATTGCATCCCGGGCGAAACCTCCAGCGGGACACTAGTAATAAATAATTTTGAGTTAATTAGATTGTGTAACATTCTTATATTCAATGTCATAAACATGCTTAAATTTTCTTTTCAGATACCAAATGTGAAGAGTGACGTGAAAAATTAAATTAAATTATTCAATTTGAGCATATCACTGTAATGAAGTGAAGTGTTTGTCTTTGTGTGTGTAAGTAAGTGTGTGTGTGTGTGTGTGTGTTATAAGTGAATATGGAATCAAATCCACTGCCTTTGGAAGCTGTAGAGGAGCGACCCCAACAAGGCTCGTCTACTGGTAGCGGATCTTCTTCTGGCACGGGATATTATGGACATAAAAATGGTAAGTCATAGATGTAATTTTTTTATTTACTTAAGAAAAATCTTGGATAGCTATGCTATAAATGATTGCATGCTTTGCAGAAATTTACAATGGTTTTTTTTCATTATTGTCCTTGTGAAAAGTCAACAACAAGTATTTTCTGAATTCAGTCATTATTATTTCGACCTTGCACTAATTTTACTTTATTTGCTTATTTTTTTTGTTTCTACCAAGTAAATCACACACAGTAAATGCGGTGTTGATCACTTTTTGATTGAGCACATTGTTTGTGCGAGTCTAACACGAAATTGTAGTAATCAGACTTCGAGGTTACTGGAAACTTGTTGGCGACAAAACCTTATTTTTGCGTAATTCATTTCAAATTACACAGTATGGTGTTTATTCATAGCTAGTCCGAGCTTTTAAATAACAATATAGGTAGTGTAGTGCCCCTTCTTATGCTCTTCGAGGCTCACGCAATCAGAGTCACTTATATATGCTCACGCATCACTCGCGGACAGACGCAACTAACTTATCCCACGTGGATCGCTGGCATCAGTCACGTGGTACGTTTTAGACTATGCTTGTAATGTTGCTTGACTTTTTTATTAGAGATGGGTTTGCTCTTGGCCAACATCCAGCTGTGTAGATGAGGCCTCTGATGGAGCGAGCTCGCCCAGAAGATGCCTATTCATTCGAATTTTGAAAAAAATTGAAAAGATACTTAGTAGGGATAGGTTGAACGGGCGAAATAATAGGCACTATGATTTTATTTGCAAAAACGTGTATCTGACAAGCAATACCTATAAAAAAAAATTTTTTTTTTTAATTAGTTTGTAGGTTTTACACAATATTTAAAAAATCAAGTAACTTCGCAGTATTTCAATTAAGTACATTATATTATATATTACTAGCTGTTGCACGCGACTTTATCCATGTAACTTTATAGAATATAGCCTATGTTACTCGCTGGTCGCTGATAATATAGCTTCCCAACGGTGAAAGAATTTTTCAAATCGGTCCAGTAGTTTCGGAGCTTATTCAATGCAAACAAACAATCAAATCTTTCCTCTTTATAATATTAGTGTAGACTAGTGACAGTTGAAATACTAAGTTACTAGAAATTTTGTCAGCACAAGTACAAGTGTAGAAATTGAGCCCTATTTTGTAGGCTCAGCTCCATCGGGGCAAATGAATGTTTGTGAACTTAAGTGTCCCTATTGAGGTTGGGAACAAAGAAAATAATGTGCCGTAAGGTAGTTGGTCGCACCTGTTCTTGATAATGGCTCTCACTACGACATTCGATGAAAGGTATTATGTGCGCTTGACGAAATTTCACCATTGAAACAAGGCTTCGATTTAAGCTAGTCACTTAGAAGTTGTTCTTTATGCTTCACGTATATCACAATGCGTGAAGCATAAAGAACAACTTCTAAGTGACCACACGTAAATCCATTCAAATATGTAACCTATTTATTTCATAAAAAGTTCAATTGTAAATTTTTTAGTGCCTAGTTCATTTTCAGATTTAAACAACCCGCTTCTGGGTGCTGGAATTGTTTCTGTAAATTAAGTACAGAAACCTTCAAAATTTATAGAACAACCTTGTCCAAAATGTGTTGAGTGGTTTAGATGAACTTAGCTGAGAAACAGACAGATTCGTTTTACATTAGGTAATAATGATTTTATCTAAAGGCTCTATTCATGTCTGAAAGTAATCCGTACTATCCGTACTTCCGTACTAATATTATAAATGCGAATGTTTGTATGGATGTATTGATGTTTGTAACTCTTTCACGCAAAAACTACTGAACCGATCACCATGAAATTTTGCATACACGTTGTTTGGGACAGCAGAAAGGACATACGGTACCTTTCATCCAGAACGCGGACGAAGTCGCGGGCACCAGCTATAGTAACCCCATAAACCTATGAATAAATAATACTCGCTATACGAGTAACTATATATCGTCATCACTAACAAAAACGTTATGTGTGTTTGTATGTCTTGCATCTTTATCACTCTTGTCTTAAGTATGATTCCCATCATTTATGTTTATGGCTGTGCAAAATGTAACATTACCATTCATATCAAGGATCAAGCAATTTTGGTATCAATTAACAGGCGTATTAATTATGGCGGCTTCATTGGACCTTTAATAATTGCTACAATTATAAACTGTGCTTGTATTTAATAAATGAATACGCTTTCCAGTGAAATATTATCGCTTGTTTGGAGAACGCGCCAATGGAGATCGATTGCCGAATAATTTGGGTTGTTCGGAATAATTTTAAACAAATATCCATTTAGATATCTCAATCTAATATGTGATAAATGTGAAAGTCAATTTGTTTGTTAATTTCAAGCCTTTACAACTCCACCGAACTCTCTACTGTTCTTCCAAGCTCATATCTGTTCAAAGTTCAAGTGAATACTTAGGTGACTTTCTTCGTTACACGGGTGGATGCTGGCCAAGAGCAAACCCATCTATCATCATCATCATCATCTCAGCCGCAGGACGTCCACTGCTGGACATAGGCCTTCCCCATAATTTTCCAATAGGACCGGTCAGATTCAGCCTGGATCCACCGCTGACCCGCGGCCTTTATTAGGTCGTCTGTCCACCTTGTGGGTGGACGTCCTACGCTGCGCTTGCTGGTCCGTGGCCTCCACTCGAGAACCTTCCGGCCCCAGCGGCCGTCGGCTCTCCGTACTATGTGCCCTGCCCACTGCCACTTCAACTTACTAATCCATCTATACTAATATTATAAAGAGGAAAGATTTGTTTGTTTGTTTGAATTGAATAGGCTCCGAAACTAGTTGATTGATTTGAAAAATTCTTTCACTGTTGGAAGCTATATTATCAGCGAGTAACATAAGCTATATTTTATAAAGTTACGTGGACGAAGTCGCGTGTAACAGCTAGTATTTAATATTAGTATTGATGTAAAGATTAATGTAGGTAATCTTTTAATTAATGTAATTTAATCATCTGTTTGTCCATTAGTGGTTCGTCTGGACTTCGGGTAAGGATAACAAGGACTTAATCCATTATAGGTACACAATACGATTAAATGAAGAAGATAATGTTAGGGATTTGATGAATGTATTGTATCGAAATTAACAATGAACCATTTGAGGTTCTAAAAATAAACCATTGAATCTAAGTACTTGCTCCGTTTTGAGATTATGTTTGAATATAATTTTAATATCGCCATTAATTGTGATTAGCATTGTTATCTTGCCTTTTTGGAGAATCGATTTCATCTATACTAATATTATAAAGTTGAAGAGTTTGTTTGTTTGTTTGAACGCGCTAATCTCAGGAACTACTGGTTCGAATTGAAAAATTCTTTTTGTGTTGGATAGATCATTTATCGAGGGAAGCTTTAGGCTATAACATACACATAACACTTTGCGACTAATAGGAGCGAAGAAACAGTAGAAAATGTGGAAAAAACGGGGAAAATTATTCATCTTTGAGGGCTTCCGTTGCGTGCGCTGCGAAAACCATTCGTGATACCCAAATGATTCCCAAAATAACTATTCCACACGGATGAAGTCGCGAGCGCCAGCTATTATTTTATATTATCCTATTACAATCCCCTGGTAAGGATGTGTCGAACTTATAATGACAATGACATGATGATCGGATCTGAGGTGGATCGTGATATATTCGACAGTTGGTTTCTTTATTTAAAACTAGATTAAGGGCCTCTTTCACCAACTACAAGAAAAGTGTTGATTAGTTACTTTTAGAAATAATTTTATGTTTTAATTAATTAAAACTCGACACTCATTACACTTTTTTATGTTAAGGTCGACAGACAGGCTGACGGTCCACTTGAACGTAGTAGGTGGCTACTGTTGCCTATAACTCAAGCAACGTCATAGGTACTGGCAACTTATAATTCGAATCAACTGCCAGAGAGAAAGTTTCTCTCATTTATAGGCTAAGCCAGTTCTGGATATTTTAGATTTCTTTAAACGCCTTTACAGGGGCAACAAACCATTTATTTATATAAAAAATAAGACGAAATAAATGACTTCAAGAAATGTTTCTATAGTAAACCTTTTTTTTTTTTTGTTGAGGATGGGAAATGACATTTACGCACTACTGTGGGGAGAGTGTGGGCGAGTCCCACACTCCCTCGTCGACTGTCGCCGTCGACGAGGGAGAGTGTGGGACTCGCCCGGTGAAGTGACTTATCACCGGGAATACCCACTAAAACCCCCCCGGGTTGATCCCACCATCAGCGGTGGCGTGTGGGGCCGAGACGACAACCGCGGCCCTATTCTCGGATCCCTTCAATAGTAAACCTAGTGTCAGAGTTATCCGTTAGTGACATAAAGCCAAGATTCCTACGAACTGTACCTATATTAGGTGCCGGAAAACCATAAACATTTTATTGGCGCCCTTGTCTTTCTACTTTGTCGTTAGTCCAGGAGGTGTTGACAATTTTATAACAAGAAATTCATGGATCATCATGAATCTGATAAATTTATCTAGTTAGTTCCGTCAAAGATTAGATTTCCTTTTATGGCTCAATTGGTGGTAGTTGACAGTGGTGGGCGCTGCTGACCTTTTAATAATATAAAGGTCAGTGCACAGCGCAAAGCGACGCGTCGCGACACGGTTATAAGATAAGGTATCAATACAATGTAGATTTACTACATAGAAAGGTACACAGGCGAAGCAGGTGTAAGCTGCTTACATAGCATAGGTACATACTCGTAGAATAACATAGGGTCGCAGGGTCTCAGTGCGGATGCCACAGACTACGTCAGTGGCGGATGCTATAGCTTCACGCTGCGTCGCGATGCACCTCGCGACGTCGCGTTTCGTTGTAAACGCGATGTTTCTAAAGCGCGACCTTTAGGAATAAAGACGATATAAATATGGTACATATAATTTTTTTTATAGTATTGACAAATTTCTGAAATTTAAATGAAACAGTTAAGTTTTTGTTTAAGCATTAATATCAATAAATAAATAAGCTAGTGGAACCTTTCATCTCTTGTTCTGTCATCGAATCGGAACAGCACACGTGCTGTCCGCCCATTTTATAATAACAAAAATCAACCTAACATTTTACTAGACATTTTGCCTTGAAATTCGCGAAGGAAAAAGGTCAAAAGCGCCATGGAACATGCGGCGTTCGTTTGCAATTAATGAGTTACGGAGAATCACGCGTAACTAATACGAGGCTTGTATATAAAAGTCATTGATTACAAAAGGCCATTTCAGTTTTAAAAGACTTAAAAGATTACGAAAACAGTGAGTTTTAAAAGATTATAAAACCAGTGACTTCCAAAGACTCCTTACCACAATCGTATGTTTTAATATTCCTCTCAGCTCCTGCACTATAATAGAAAGTGCCAACTAATAAAACCAGTGTTGTTGGATTGAAGTCATGTCGTAAACGCCGCCCCCATACAGATGAAAGGATCAATAAGACTGAAAGAGATACATTTAGAAGGCATTCAGGACATTTATATGAAAATTCAATCGGCGGATACGACCTTTTGTTTACAAAATTACCATTTATGAGCATTGTTTCCTTAGAAGTGTTTATTTTGATCACTGTTAACAGTTTCCGGTACATAATATTACTAACAGTACATAAACAACTGTTGCAAACTATAGTTGACAAAACTATAGTTGACAAAACTATAGTTGACAAAATTATAGTTGACAAAACTATAGTTGACAAAACTATAGTTGACAAAACTATAGTTGACAAAACTATAGTTGACAAAACTATAGTTGAAAAAACTATAGAAGACGTGATCTATCTGTGTCCCTGTGTTAATTTTATTTATTGAGTTAAAAACATTTTCGCAAACTTTCTTATTGACAATAACTTTAACAGCAATGTAAACATTAGTTATTGACTAAATCACATTTATTTAATTAAAAATATATATAAGTACAAAAGTTTGTATTTAGTTTAATATTCGCATGAGATATAATGCAAATATTTGCAGGGATTCAACACGACGAATTATTTATTTATTATTTATTTGAACTATTTATTTATTTATTTTTTATTTTAATTTATTTATTTATTTATCTATTTATTTATTTATTTATTTATTTATTATGACGGCATTTATTTATTTGAAGGCTCTAGTAAAACATGTAAGAAGAAGAATAACTTTGTCATACGTTATTATGCTGTCATATATAATACTAGCTACACGCTCCCGTATTAGCCCGGATTCAAAATAAAAACTTCAAAATAAAATCTTTTAAGTTGGACCAAATTACACATATTTACGAAGTTTTATCAAAATCGGTTCAGTAGTTTATGAGTTCATTGGCGTCAAACAATGTGACATAATTTTTTTTATTTATGAAGAGATAGAAAAACAACGCTGTGAAAGTGTTGGAAAGTAATATTTATGACTCATTAATCAATAAGAATAAAATTGAGGAAGAATCAAAAGAAAATGAAGGAGGAATTATTTTCAAAAGAATCGCTACCCCTACAGCGACAAACGCGGAAATGCGGAGCGACATTTAATATTTGCAATGAAATATGGCCGCGTTCCGAGAAGTATCTAGTTTGGGTGAGCTCGCTCCATCATAGGCCTCATCCTTGCTACACAGCTGGTTGTTGGGCATGAGCAAACCCATCTCTAAAAAATTAAAAAGGCTCTTCGATTTTAATTACCTACTTTACACAAAAGTTTTACAAATTTTGCTTGCCAAGATATATTATTTGATGCAGTCCAAGCATCCTAAATCTGACAGATTATTCAAATGTCACCTAAAGTTTTTAACAATACAACGCGTTAATATTGTTATTAATGATATCTAAATGAATGGTGATAAATTAGCGAAATACCCTTTAAAGAAAATGTATTCCTCGAAGTGGCTAATTGCTAATACAATGATAAATTGTGTTCCGTCTCCAATGTCAAGTTTTGTCGGTAAAATAAACTGAGTGAGACGGGGTTGTATTGACATTCTACTTTGGCAACACCCCAGGGATGCGGGCGGAGCGCTTCCTTCTCAGTATAAAATAAAATTACACAGGACCACCATTTAGTTGAATGCTTCATTTGGATTTTAGTTTAAATCACGTCTGCACCTAAAAGCGCTTGCTTTAAAATCAGTGGCAATATCGGGGCAATGGTGGGGAGTCCCCTAGATCGCTCCCTTGATCGTAAACATTATTAGCCGAGCCGCACACCAGGCATACATTTGTAACTCGATAATTGTAGCGCCACATTTGAAACGCGACACATTTAACGCTCCCATACATTTGTACGTGAGCACGCACACCGAGGAAACATTTGTGGCGGGCGCACTTTGTAGCGAGACGTTGTCCGCGCTACACGAATTCAAGATCGAACACGTTCGTTTTTTGTGTCGCGTTGGTTTGCAAAAATGAAAGACAACATTGAATTTTACGTTGAGTTTATTGCAGAGGTTGAAAAAAACCCTATATTATACAATCACACGCTCAATGATTATAGTAACAGACGGATTACAGAAATTATTTGGGCTAAGATTGGCGAAAATTTCAATGAATTGTGCAATCTTGATTAAACGGATGAACCCAATAACGTCTTTTTTTTCTCATTAATCGCCACATCAAGAAATCTTCGTCATCAGACGATGATGTCGACATTCTCAAAGCGGTGCCACGCTACAACTGTGCTTCCGATGTGCGCATTTACAATACATTTGTAGCGCATACAATTGTAGCGCAACGATTGTGGCGACGTAAATAACAAATGTATGCCTGGTGTGCGGCCTGGCTTAGAGCCGATCTAGGGGGCTCCTCACCACTGTCCCGATATTGGCACCGATTTTAGGGCGGTGTGTAGGCGCTTTTATGCGGGAACCATCCATCCGTTTGGGTGCTACGATGCCACAAAAAGATTCACAGACACGCACGTCAAACTTATAACACCCCGCTTTTTCATCGGCCGTTAAAATACTTTTTTTTTTTTTTTTTTAGGTACTATGAAAATACTTTTAGTCAAAAATACTTTTAAGGAATAATTTTCTATATGTAACTTTTAAAAAACAATCCGTACTTTAAAATTATAAATGCGAAAGTTTGTATGGATGTATGGATGTTTGTAATTCTTTCACGCAAAAACTACTGACCCGATCACCATGAAATTTTGCATACACGTTGTCTGGTACACCAGAAAGGACATTGGGTACTTTTCATCCAGAACGCGGACGAAGTCGCGGGCACCAGCTAGTATATTCTATTTGTAATCTTTAAAAGACAAGTACATAAATCATTTAGCTAGTAGATCTCTTTTTCCCTTGGTTGTAGGTAGATGTTCTTTATGTTAAGATCGACAGACAGGCTGACGGTGTACTTGATGGTAAGTGGCAACCGTCTGCTATAAGACGAGCAACGCTACAGCTACCGGTCGTAGTAGGATTACGTTATGAGGGATTGAGAAAGGATAGAGAAAATTGAATCTGTAAAATGGCTTGGGAAAATTACTTTTCCTTTTCAAAATAATAATAAAATGTAGAAAGCAGCTACGGATAAAAACGTATACCAATTGCACTTCCAAAGGATTGCAGCTTGACAGTTTAAATAAATGCAGAATTCTTACAGCTACTAAGTGGAGAGAGAAGCGGTGAAAAAACTAACATCCGCGGCGATTCATTATGAAAGGAATCGCAGTGGTTTGTTTGCAAAAGCTACTTTCGTTATTTTACCATTATTCAAAGGGAATTTTGCAAAAACAACTTGGGAAAATATAACGCTATGGGAATCTAGGAACTAAAATAAACTTTTGACTTTAATATGTATGCCGAATATATCTACATGTTAAAATATTGTCTAGTGCAAAAGTCGAATTGCATAGTAATAAAAACCAAAGCACAATAGACTATCAAAAGAGGTGTAGTATCAGTAGTACGGTTGTTTGTTCGGTTGACCGAACTAATGAAACTTTTTAGTAGCAGTAGTACGGTTGATAAAAATCACCGAACAAATGACACTTTTAAAGTTGCAGTAGTTCGCATAAAAATTTAATTAAAATTAAAGGACTTACCTATAGAAAGTTACTTACTTACTATAGGTAAGTAAGTAACTTATCTTTTTTATATTTAACTAACAACTAAAAACAAGTACGAGTTTTGTTTAAATATTAATTATCACCTTTTTAATACATACGAGTATAATACAGGTGACTTTTTATTTTTAAGTAAACAAAGTCGCACTTTCTCACCCGATTGCGACCTTTCCGGAGTAGAAATTCCATTAGTTTTTACTTATATTTTACCCAACTACTTTAAAAAATGTTTTAGGTGAACAATAACGAAAAAAAAAACAAGTTTACAAATTCTAATGTAAAAAGAAACCTTCAGGTTTTTCGATTTTTTATCTATACTTTTTATTATTAACTAGCTGCTGACCGCTACTCCGCCCGCGTAACTTTGTAAATTATATACTAAAACCTTCCTCGAGAACTACTCTATCCATTAGTTAAAACCATTAATCAAAATGGCCAGTTAGGTACACCTAGTACAAACTTATTGTAGGTAATAATTAATATTTAAACAAAACTTGTACTTGTATTTAGTTGTTAGTTAAATATAAAAAAGATAAGTCACTTACTTACCTGTATCCTTTAATTTTAATTAAATTTTTATGCGAACTACTGCAACTTTAAAAGTGTCATTTGTTCGGTTATTTTTATCAACCGTACTACTGATACTAAAAAGTTTCATTAGTTCGGTCAACCGAACAAACAACCGTACTACTGATACTACACGTCAAAAGAACTATCACATTTCACACGATAGTTAACTGGGAAACCAATATTTTCAATAAATTAAAATATTAAGTTATACTTAGCTTGGAATACAAAATCTCAAAATCTCAGTATACAGACATACGGATTTGTAATACCACATATATACCACACTAGCTGGTGCTCGCGACTTCGTCCGCGTGGAATAGTTATTTTGGGAACCATTTTGGGTATCTCGAACGGTTTTCGCAGCGCACGCAACGGAAGCCCTCAAAGATGAATAATTTTCCACGTTTTTTTCCACATTTGCGACTGTTTCTTCGCTCCTATTAGTCGCAACGTGATGTTATATAGCCTAAAGCCTTCCTCGATAAATGATCTATCCAACACAAAAAGAATTTTTCAATTCGAACCAGTAGTTTCTGAGATTAGCGCGTTCAAACAAACAAACTCTTCAGCTTTATAATATTATAGTATAGATATATATTGATATATTTTTTTATCTCCTTTATTCCCGCAAACTGCCCATAGGACATTCAGCTGGATGTTAAGTATTTCTAATAGACATTTTTGGAGCAAAATCAAAATATTGATAATAATAATTTTAAAAATAATTGTAATAATTACTCCGACCCATAATTAAGGAGTAACACCGCATACACTCAGTTTCCAATTAATGAACAATTAATTGGAAATGATGAAGAGGAATCCGCATTATTAAAATATTTCAATTAGAAGGTTCAGAAAGAAATAATTAAAATAAATTTATTTGAACGTGGTCATTAAAATCTCTGTTATTTTTTTTAAAAAAACTAGCCATTGCACGCGACTTCGTCCGCTTAAGCTTATAAAATATAATTGTCTATGTTATTGGATTAACATAATATATTAACACTACTACACGCTCCCGGCTTCGCCCGGGTTCAAAATAAAACTATCCTATCTTTTAAGTTACACATAGTTATGACTGAATTACACATAGTTATAAAGTTTTATCAAAATCGGTTCAGTAGTTTAGGAGTTCATTGGCCTCAAACAACGTGACACGCAATTTTTATATATAATTACTAGCTGACTAGGCAAACGCTATTTGCCAAAAAATTAAAATAAAATTGGGGTGGACCACCCTTAACATATCTCAGACCGACCCGATAAGCACACAAAAATTTATCAAAATCTGTCCAGCCGTTTCGGAGGAGTATGGCAACAAACACCGCGACACGCAATTTTATATATATACTAGCTGGTGCCCGCGACTTCGTCCGCGTTCTGGATGAAAGGTACCCTATGTCCTTTTTGGAGTCCCAGACAACGTGTATGCAAAATTTACAACGCCATCTAGGGAATTCTGTTTGAAGCAATGTAGTACTCTAATTCATCTAAAAGTTAACAGATGGCACTACATGTTAGTTATAGTTTATAAAATTACGTGTTAATAAAATTAAAGCTGCTGCCCGCGACTTCGCCCGCGTAACTTAGTAAATTATGTACTTAAACCTTCCTCGAGAACCACTCTACCCATTAGTGAAAACCGCATTAAAATCCGTTGCGTAGTTTTAAAGATCTAAGCATACAAAGGGACATAGGGACAGAAAAAGCGAATTTGTTTTATACTATGTAGTGATATATATAGAGATGGAAGAAAATAATCAAAACTAGATAACCAATGATGAGACCACTCTTAAGTGAAGTAAAGGGATCATTATTCTATCAAAGAGATAACGATAACAATTCTTTGTTATAACTACTGTTATATTTTATTATAACGAAATGGTTTTCGCACCAAAAGAGGGCGGCCATGACAGATGCAATTTGTAATACGAGGGAGCGCTACTATTCTATCCTGTGACATACGGATAAAGCGAAGATAGAGTATTCTACGATGAACATAAGCTATAATAAATTATTATCAACTTTTTAACGCTTTTTAAAACTGTACAATCGAAATTGAAGACAGATTTTTCTTATTCCCTATATGACAGTGTTCGCAATGATATTATCTTTATTTTGCCATAAGTTTTATTTATTAAACAGACGAGTGCAAGTTATTAATATCGATTTTTTTAGATCTGCCTATCCAATAGTCATGACTTTTAAAAAAAATACTTTAAATTAAAAAGAATCAGTGGCACTCCGGGAGTGCCAATAGAAGTGACAACAAAGAAATTACTGTGTTCTTTTATAATTGTCAACAGAGGTGTCGGTTACGGTAACAGTGTCGGTTACGGTAACAGTGTCGGTTACGGTAACAGTGTCGCGAGTTCAATGGGTTTTTCCATCTTTTTGAAATTACTGTGTTCAAGAATTACTTTTAAATTGCCAACAGAGGTGTCGGTTACGGTAACAGTGTCGGTTACGGTAACAGTGTCGGTTACGGTAACAGTGTCGCGAGTTCAATGGGTTTTTCCATCTTTTTGAAATTACTGTGTTCATGAATTACTTTTAAATTGTCAACAGAGGTGTCGGTTACGGTAACAGCGTCGCGAGTTCGATGATTTTTCCCACCTGAAAATGCCCATACGCCTAAAGTAGTTCTCTTTAAAAATTATTGAATTTTTAAATTAATCATATCCTGGACTAAAATTTTTCAAGCAGCCTATTCGCCATAATATACTTATTACTTATCTTATTATATTGAATTTGATATAAAATACTTTTCATCTAATAAACAGATGGGTTTAGATAGTTTCCTATTCAAATCCTGTACCTACTACAAACAAACGCGACGGCCGTGTGTCAGCAACTACCCGTATCACTCTCAATGTACCTCTATCGTTTAGAGAACTCGTTTGATATACTACAATAGATCATCCGACCCACAAAGCAACTTTGTACCCATCCTGTCTTTCTACGGAATTTACAAATTTATGTTCTGTGGCATGACTACGATGTCAATTCATGTGACATTGTCATAATTATGACACTTACAGCCTTTGGCAGAGCGCGCCTAATGTCAGTACATGGTCAGTACTCAGTACATGGAGACTAGAGTTAAGGAGGCCCAACTCCATACATGAGAAAGTGTCCGTCGAATACGCTCGAATTAGGCGGCGCTGTAGTAGCATTGGAGTGTGGTAGCACGCACTAGTTCATGAACTAACCAACCAACCAATTATATCAAACACAAATGCTACACTAGCGCCATTCTTGTCAATTTATGAACCACTATTTAATGCTTTTAGCTTGCCACTTTTTCAGTTTAACACCCATGTAAGTTGGTCCTCCTTTACCTGTACTCTCCATAGTCAGTAGCTTCAGTAACTCTTTAACATAGCACCTCCTCCTTTTGACTATAGGGAACGGACAAACGGTAGCCACTTACTGTTGTGGACCGTCAGCCTGTCTGTCGACTTTGAAATAAAAATATAGTCCTGCAAGTTCAATGTTTTATACCCATTGGTACACAAAGTGGCAGAAAGAAGTTTTCACTACTAAGAAAATATTCTAGTGGATCAGTTTGTTTGTGTTACTCAAAAACGATAGGTGTCGGAATATTCCCATAAAATATGCAATAACACCCACTTGGAGAGATTGGAGGAAACGGTCATATGTAAATTCTAATGGTCCATAAAGCATGCGAAACATGAAACCACAGACAACAAATATGAAAGAAAAACACAAAGGAAACAGGTGGCGCAGATAATTCAAAATACATCAGGGCGTGTTCTTGTGGCGAGATCGTAAAACATCGAGTTTTTATGTCCAGACGTGACGGTTTACGAGTGTCGTCAAGGCTCTATTTATATTATAGCTCTTGTATTGAAAGGGATTATTTTATCACAAATAACATAGTGTCACATGACATTTCGCAGACATAAACTGCGCCATAGGTGTTGCAAGTGCGTATAGTCTTTGCATTTCACGAAGGCGAGTGAGTTTTGCTTGGTTGAACGTGTACACGCACATTGCGATAGTGTGCGTATCTGATGGAGCGGTCAGTTGCGAGCGAGCATTGTAGGTTTTTTTTTTTTTTTATACCCTCTTTCGATCTCACGCACACTGTGACACATATACAGACAAGTGTTTACTACAAGTAAATCCCGCTCGCCTTCGTGAAATGCAAGAACTATAATTGTTGTTAAAACAATACAAGAGTACTAAAGAGTATAAAGAAATAAAGAGTACAACAATACTAAATAATTAAGTTCAAAAAACTTTTTAAAAATATCCTAATCAGACTACTCGGTGATATGACTATAGTCTCTGTAAGGAAACAGCCATTCAATCTAAGAAGTATGAAAGCTTCTCCTCCAGACGAAGAAATATATCAAAATCAAAAAAAGATATATGTATGTACGCTATATAACATTTTGGATGCATCACGCTACACTTTTCCCTGCGATCCTTTAAGATTTTATTATTTTTATTTATTCGTTTTTAAAAAGGAAAAATAATTATTTCACAAAAATTCAATTAAATACAAGCGAAAGAGCCTCGAGCTAGGATGGGTCACATGTAAACACTCAATAATTAAGTTGGCCATTTTGAAGGGATGAAGAGCACTCGCTGAAAGGTAAAGAAAATATTTATCTACATTAAATTCTAAAAAACCTTTGACTTTTCAAAGATTATTTATTTATTACTAGCTACACGTTCCCGGGTTCGCCCGGGTTCAAAATAAAAACTAGTGTCGCAATTTCTGTAGTGTTTTAATATGTATGAGGCTCGAAGGACCATTAAAGCCTCACCTATATTTTTTTATTCCGCACGAAGGTACATACTCTTCCATTTATTTCACTTTAATGGGGTATTTAATTAATAAAATTATCTGTGATTTCAAACTAATACTAATTGTGTTACTATCTTTAGAGATTTGCTTTAGCACAAGATTGTCGACATAGCTAAGAGAATACATAAAAAAAACCACCCAAAGTCACGGGGAACAGGTATGATCTAGATTCTAGACGGTCCTACCCGAAATGGTAATACGTATGGAACGATTTAACAGACAATTCCATTTAAAAGCAAAATTTATAAAGCAAACAACCGACCAGAGAGTAATAAAGCCTGAAATACAAATAAAGACTAAACTTGTATTTGTAAAACAAATATGTACTGAGCAAGTTTCTTAACCCTTCGCAGACCCTCCGGTCGTTTTGGACTTATCGGCGTATCGCCGTCATACGGATCAGTGAAGAGCTGTGTGTGACATACAGTGAATTAATACATGAAGAAAAATCTATACTAATATTATAAAGCTGAAGAGTTTGTTTGTTTGTTTGTTTGTTTGTTTGAACGCACTAATCTCAGGAACTACTGGTTCGAATTGAAAAATTCTTTTTGTGTTGGATAGATCATTTATCGAGGAAGGCTTTAGGCTATATAACATCACGTTGCGACTAATAGGAGCGAAGAAACAATCGAAAATGTGGAAAAAAAACGGGGAAAATTATTCATCTTTGAGGGCTTCCGTTGCGTGCGCTGCGAAAACCGTTCGAGATACCCAAATGATTCCCAAAATAACTATTCCACGCGGACGAAGTCGCGAGCACCAGCTAGTCTAATATATAAAATTCTCGTGTCGCGGTGTTTGTTGCCAAACTCCTCCGAAACGGCTGGAACGATTTTGATGAAATTTTGTATGTTTATCGGGTAGGTCTGAGAATCGGCCAACATCTTTTTTTTTATACCCCTAAATGTTAAGGGTGGTCCACCCCAAACATTTATTTTTTAATTTTTCGCAAAACAACGTTTGCCGGGTCAGCTAGTATATAATAATGTTCAAGTACAAAAATAATGATAGATACATCTTACTAAATACCACGCTTTCCCATAATCATAACCACCAGTTGGTAGGATAACATGAAGTAAGATATATTATGTTAATGTTTATAAAATATAGTATATGTTACTCGCTGATAATGTAGCTTTCTATAGGTGAAAGAATTTTTCAAATCGGTCCAGTAGTTTCGGAGCCTATTCAATGCAAACAAACAAACAAACAAATCTTTCCTCTTTATAATATTAGTATAGATAACAAGGTAAATGTTGCTGTAAGGATTCTTTTATACCCGGGAATAAATTTCATGTTCCCAGGAAATCTTTGACGTGCCCGTTAGATAATTGGCTAGGACGCTTGCCTTAAAGATCTGTCTCAGGGTTCAATTCCCAGCAGGGTCAAATTTGGAAATGGACTTTTCAAAGTTGGCCTAGTCTGGGACGATAGTCACTTGTTCACAAAGCTTAACGGCCTAGTTTAGTGTTTATCTCCATACTAAAAGCTCCACTCAAAGAAGCTTTCACTTCAAAAAATCTTGAATTTTCATCACTGTACTACGTGCCATCGACGCGGATTTAATCCTGATTAATTGAATAACAAATATAAACTTTATCCCACGGATTCGCTGACTTTGGATCAAACTCCTCAGGGAGAGACGTTTTTATCCAGCTACAGCACTGACAATCCTTTATGAAATGTTAATCTGGACAAAGACTTAGAACTTCACGAGTCTTTAGAATCTCAATAAGACTGTATGTCCCAACGGTCGCCACAAGTAAAGTACTCTCTCTGATAGTTGAACAAAGTTTATCTATTGGCGAACTGTTCTGAGCTTGTGTACATTCATTTTTATTTACCTACAACACCCGCGAGGGCGCTGGCGACTCTTGTTTATTTTATCTCACATCTTTATTTAGAAGTAGACTGGGTTCGTCTTATCTCTTTTAACCTTTCCAGTCCTGTTCTAATACTGGGATCATAGTGTGAATAAGGTACTTTGAATTATTGGATATTTTTTTTTATAAGAGATGGGTTTGCTCTTGGCCAACAACCAGCCATGTGGCAAGGATGAGGCCTAAGATGGAGTGAGCTCACCCAGAAGATGCCTATTCACTCGAACCTTGAAATGATTAGGGTTACATGAGCTCGAAAATACAGACAGCACATATACTCGGAATATTAAGCACAGATCTGTATTTTCGAGCTCATCTTTAATAAAAAAAAAAAATTGAGTGTCAGCTCCGACACACACCGGAGTTTACTCTGGAGTTATATACATTAATTTCTTTTTGACCTCAGTAACATAAGTAAGTACAGACGAACAACAAGAATACAAGGATTTCCCTCACAGAAGATCACTAAGAATACAAGGATTCCGATCACAGAATTTTTGATTTGATTTTAAGAATAACCTGTTGAGTTTCGGTTAGTAAGTAAGAGATTACAAAGCTCATTCCTTTGTCCCCTACTAAACCCTTATCCTTTATTGTTTTACACAAATAAGGTAGGCATTCAATTGGTATTAACCAGACGATCATAACAAAAAACAAAAAAACCCTTATAACTATAAAAATAAAAATAATTATAAAAGCAATGAACACAAAAATGTTCCAATGAGAGAGCGGTCACAAAACAACTGCATAATAAAACTGCTCTAATTTCCTGAAATACATAAAATAATTTCAAAATGGCGTTCTAATTCTAGTGCGAGGGGAATGAAATTATAGAGCGCAAATTTGAATTTCGAAACAGTCACGAATTGTTCCGCTTAGACTCGCCTTTCTCGCCAGCCAGCAGTTACTCATTGCGGTCACCTTTTACGTGTACTACATTGCTTTTATTTCCATTTTAAAACAAAATGGGAACGTTTCATAAACGATTGCCGTTCGGGTTCTTTGAAAATTCAAAATACGAATATTTTCGACAAAATTGAGGCGGAGGAGTTTGAATCTAGGCCACTAACTTCGAAAAGAGTTTTTATTTTCAATATTCCTATGAGGAATTTTAGTATTCCATACTCTAGCTGCTAGAAACTAATTATTAAACACTTGATTAATATTATTAAACCAATATTGTATTAATTAATATATATTTTTTTTTAATTGGATATAAAATTTATAATTTTATAACAAGCGATATTTAAATTTGCAAAAAAAAAAATATTATCACTTCTTAAACTGTATTCAAGATTCATAATATTTTGACATTGCGAAAGTCAAATTATACTTGTAAATACAGTAAAAATACAGAAAAATAAGCTAGGTCCCAATGATTTTGTATTGGTCTCGCTCGCTACGCTAGACTAGATAGAGGACTATAGAACAACGACAGCTCCGTAAATGCGGCCGTTTTTTATTCTAGTGTGTTTAAGCAACATTTGTCAGTTGACATTGTGAACTAGTGTGCGTGAAGAATTGTGTTACCAGCTGCTAACTGTTACCCGAGTTAATGGGAAAAATATTTTATGCTGTGGTCTATTAGTTAATTAAGTTATAAATATAGCTCAGAAAATACTTAAAAATGAACAATAAATTAAAACGGAATGTATAAATATATTTATATATATAGAAAAATGGAAAATATGTATTATATCAATGATTAGGCCTTATTTTTAATAGTTTTTTTTTATTTACATGTAATATTTACAAGTTATTATTAAAAATAAGGGTTAATAAGGGTTGGCTTTAGAATCGTGTGGGAAGACTTTAGGGTATTTGACGGTTAAATTAGTTAGAAATGGATGTTAATTTCATAAAAATAAAGTTTTTATGGAAAGGAAATCAGTCTACAATTAATTTATAGTACAGTGAATATAGTCGTTTTTTTTGGTCAACTTTGCATTATCCTACCGATCCAATTTTTTTTTTCTATAAGGTTTAGGATCACTTACTGAGTGTACAATCACAAAATGCTGACAGATTCCGGTGACAGCATAGGCGCCATCTTGAAAAAACGTTTCTGGCCGATATCTCGGAAACTATGCACTTTAGGGCAAAAGTGATAGAGACCATTATTGTAGAGAATACTATTTCGCATCTTTTATTTGTTACGCATTTTTTTGTAAAACTCACCGCTTACGTTTTATGGCTCATTTAATTAACACATTTTTCTATCTCGGTCGATAACTCTTATAATATTGGATTAATCAATAAAATGCATCAATCCATTTTTAAAGATCAATCTATTCCCCACAACTTTTATTTGAAACTTTTTTTTTTAATGTCCATAGTTTTCAAGCTATCGGACGTTAAATGTTGGACTACCAGGTGCAAGGTTTGAATTTTCAAGATATGCATAGAGGAATTAATTTTATATAGATTTTAAAACATGACCTCAAATTGTTTGTATAGTACATCAATATTTACATACATGTTGTAGGTACAAGACATTTGTACTGGATGAAAACAAATAGGTTAGGTTCCATAATGTTTATGACTCTGTGGCTCATTGGCTCTGTGGTTGAAGATTAAACTTGAAGTAAACACGTATGTAAAAAGTAGATACAACAAAATTAAATAAATGAAAACAGTTTTAAACAGTGAAAATTTATGTGTTGTACTGAATATGTGTGTTGTAATAATGTTTTTAAGTGATGCTGATGCTGATAGTTGCAACAAACCTGGTATGTACCTACATATTTATTTGTATTGTAAACAATTTTAGGTTATGTTCTAAAATATTATTAAATTAATTGTAGACTCATTTCCTTTCCATAAAAACTATATTTTTATAAAATTAACATCCATATCTAACTAATTTAACCTTTAAATACCCTAAAATCTTCCCACACGATTCTAAATAATTCCCAATAACTAGGTTAGATAAATTAAATATGTTATATAATAAAATAAAATAAAAACAATAAATTCACATTATAAAAATCTCAACCATGGGGAAATTGATTCTTGTATACGCGGCAACACTGAATGGCGTTTTGGGTTCATATTATTTTATGTTGAAATTTCGAAATTATACGATAGTTACTGATGGTATGTGATCCCAGTGTTCTTCTTATTTTTTGTGGTATTATTTTTACACAGTTTCACTACGCACCCCGGCATTTTAGTTTGAATTATGCCCAAAATTTAATAAAACATTCGGCATGTACACATGACAGACAGCTTGCAGTGTGACTGGGTGGTGGCTAGCTCTGGTCCGCCAAATTTGGCGTATCATTTTTTTCGCGTTTGACAATTACGACTGCTTTGTCTTGTCGAGTGAAGCGAGACCAATTTTTAGTCTATGCTAGGTCCGTTTAATTTACGTAGTTGTCATGAAGCATTCGTATGAACTGTTGAATATTATTTATTAATATTCAGTCAAAATGCAATGTAAAATTGTATCTGAGTGCACAAATACAATATTTTACATGTCACACTCAATGTTTCCAGTGGATTTTTTATAATATGTGAGAAAATGTGTGGTCACAGTTAATGAGCAGAGCGAATTCATTTATTATTGAACTTATTTATTTATTAGGAAGCCAACGCAGTATACAACCATCCTTAGACATAATATTCATACACATTATTATTTTTTAAATTGTGTGTGTCAGCTCTAAATACACGACTGGAGTTTACTCCTTGGGCCGTACCATGAACTTTTAGTAAACTATCATGTTTTAAGGAAGTTTTGTTTCAAGCTTAAAGTAATATTACTCAAATTCGTACCATGACGTCCACAAAACAATATTGTTATATTCCTGCCGTGAACGAATGATATTTGCATGATTGTCTATTCCCTGCTAAATAATGCCACAGAGTCCTAAGTATAAAGATTAAGATTATCTATCTTATTATCTTATTATTTATCTTTTTTAAGATTGCTAAATTTGACATAAAAACAATAATTTTTATTGTCATGGTACGAATTGATTGAACGAAATAGCGAATGACGTCACAAAACTGCTTATAGAAACAACATTAAAGTAAGCTTACATTTAAGGGGTCATGGTACGAAATTTGAAAGTAAAACTAAAATAATAATGCTATAAGAGGTCGTGGTAAGGCCCCTGATGAACGATTATAAAATTAGAACGAAATTGTTCTTTTTCAAATAATATTGTATAGATTTCGTAATTAGTGTGAAACTTGAGATATACTAAAATATTCAAAAAATAGACGTAACTATAACGCACTAACATAACGCAACGCATAACATAATCAAACTTTATTCGATCAGGACGCCACGCTATCACTGACGCCATACCCAACTTATTCTGGTTGGCCGCGCAAACGTTGCCAGAGTGTGGACGTGCCCGCGGATATATGAACAAGGGCGTGCACGAACTGAAATCATTTTCTGAAGCTGTAAAAAACCAGTTTCAGATTCTACGTCATTCGGGAACAGACCGTGTGTGTTTTATTTAAAAGAATTTTCTTTATTTTTTACATTTTTTTTAGAATTCACCCACTGTGTTGAACCGAAAAATGAAATTCATTTTTCTACCTTCAAACAGTTGATGCAACGGTTGTGACTGTATATATAAAACCTATTTGAGGAAAGTCTTCGTGTTACGAATTAGTTAAGAAATCATCCAGATTTCTGGAAAAGAATTGAATCTATACTGATCGGATTTATGGTAAATATGATTCTTCATAATTAAAACTATTTTGATACGATTTCCACCAATGGCAAGAGTGATAATGGAAAGTTTGTGTAGGAATATAATTTGCAGTTAAAATGCAGATTAAGGTTTATGTATATAATTTGCAAAAAAAATGCATCCATGCGTAGCGGATAGCGGTTCGCTAGTTATGTCTATAGTTCTATTCTAATATTATAAAGAGAGGAGATTTGTATGTTTGTAATGAATAAACTCAAAACTACTGGACCGATTCCGAAAAATCTTTCACCTATAGAAAGCTTCATTATCAGTGAGTAACATAGGCTATGTTTTATAAAATTACACGGGCGAAATCGCGTGCAACAGCTAGCGTAACATAAAAGTGGTATAAAACGCGGTTTACTCCTTATTAGCAAAGATTTTTAATATTTGCAATTTTCTCATAGAAAACCAATGATATATTTACAAGATGCAAATGTTCCAGGTAAAACGCGAACCCGGAACGTATTACATTTATTTTCGGAGCGTTTGTGAATTATTCATTTTGTGCAAACGCCATCTTTTGGATGCAAATGGCGTGTAGCAATGCACATTATTTGATATGGTATACTTACATAGAACCGGGTGGTACATACTAGGGAAGCACAGATTTCTTTTTCGGACCAAGCGCTTTATAACATACGTACTATGGAAAATGCGAAAGTTTGTATGGATGTATGGATATATGTATGGATGTTTCTAACTCTTTCACGCAAAAACTACTGAACCGATCACCATGAAATTCTGCATACACGTTGTCTGGGACACCAGAAAGGAAATAGGGTACCTTCCATCCAGAAAAAAAGTACTGCTCACGAGGGATTATCTAAAATTAAGGAAACTAACTCATGGCTAAGTATAATAGCAATAAAGAAGTCAGGCGATATATTGCTTTTTCAACACGGACGAAGTCGCGGGCACCAGCTTGTCAAACTCGTAGTGTTTAACCCAAAAAAAATCAAAGTTCTCGTGAATAGGAATCTTCTGGGTGAGCTCGCTCCATCATAGTCCTCATCCTTGCTACACGGCAGGTTTTTGGCCAAGAGCAAACACATGTTTAATAAAAGAACAGATAAGAACACTGGGCTACAATCTATACTAATATTATAAAGCTGAAGAGTTTGTTTGTTTGTTTGAACGCGTTAATCTCAGGAACTACTGTTTCGAATTGAAACATTATTTTTGTGTTGGATAGATCATTTATCGAGGAAGGCTTTAGGCTATATAACATCACGTTGCGACTAATAGGAGCGAAGAAACAGTCGAAAATGTGGAAAAAAACGGGGGAAATTATTCATCTTTGAGGGCTTCCGTTGCGTGCGCTGCGAAAACCGTTCGAGATACCCAAATGATTCCCAAAATAACTATTCCACGCGGACGAAGTCGCGAGCACTAGCTAGTGTTTAATAAAAGAACAGATCAGAACACTCATAAAATCCACGCCACATATAACAGGAATACATTATTTTTGCGCTCTAGAAACTCTAAAAGCTCTGAAAGTATACCAAGTTATCTCAAAGCAATATGTGTATAAAACGGAAGTCGCATATTCGAGATTCGCATCTGAATACTGCTAGGCTTTAAAGATTTTATCTTAAAGCCTAGCTTTTATCACACTACTTAGTAACCCGCCCCTGGTATCTCAGGAATGATTTTTTTTTCCTCAAATTAAAAGTTTATGTAAAAAAAAGTAGGTACCTACCTACTGTTTCCTTGGGATTATACATATAAAAATAAAAATTCTATGTGTAGATTTTTTTTAATTATAATTTTATCACATTAAAATAAAATACAGGCGTTATATTTTTGAAAAGTGATAAAGTAACTAACAATTTTTTTTTATATCTAGATACTTGTTAATACGTGACACTATACAAAAATTAAAAAGAATGTACATATTAAGATATCATAATTAAAAATAAAATACTTTATAAAAAAAATGCATCATTGTCTTTCTAATAAATAAGTTTTCGCCTTGATTATGCTCACGAGTGTAAATTATCTCATAACACAGCTTTGTTCCGTTAATTACTGGCTGACCCCACGCCGTTTTAATGCTCCGTGTACTAAATTAAATTTTAATATTGCCCGTACATTCAGAACGTAGCTCATTATGCGGCCAATTTAATAATGAATCGGGATTAATTTGGACAAATTTGATTTCAAAACAATTTCCCAATCAAATTTGGCTTCAAATTGTAGTCAATTCAAGCTTTTTGGCCTCTTTTTATCGGATTGAATGGGCAGTACTAAATAGCTGCTTTGCTGCATGATTGATTTAAATAAAAATAAACGAACAAATAAATAAAATAAGCCGCCTTTATTCTTATATAATGAAAATCTAAATTTGTTAATATTTTACTATATTTAATTTTTTATCCATAAAATTTAAATTAGACATCCGTAACCCAACGAAATAGTATATCTCTGCGAGCATCAGAAGTGACACTTCTTTAGTAATACAGTGCGTAGTAGATGTCATGCAAGAAGCTTTACAAGAAGTGTCACGTGACCGTTACACTGAAGCGTCACACAAAATTCGACCTTGAAATTTTACTTTCATCGCTCGCAAAGAAGTTTCACTTTAAACAATATTGGAGTTTACCTACTCTTTGAGAATCGATTTCATATGTATATATAAACCCGGAGTAATCAAATTTATGGGAGTAAAATCAAATATCACATGTCACACGTTACGCGTTACAGGCTACAAAATGCTTTAGTAGTTCAGTACATATTAACATAAATATAATACATATAATATGTTTTAATTATATTTAAGTATTTAATTATTTATTTATTTATCGTTCGTAAGGAGTAAACTCCAGTCGTGCGGAGCTGCCACGCATACCTACTTTTTTTAACTACGTGTACTCGTAGTTTTCTCATACAAACCGCACTTTACTCCGTAATGCAACTAGAAATAGAAGGAGCAATTTGGACAATGTCCAAGTGCATGAGATGATTTAATGCCTACGATATGTTGATAGATAAATGGATTGCCACTCATTTACTACGCTAAATAACTGTTATTGCACTAGATAATCGTGTAAGATATTAATCTTTTAATTATGATTAACGTCTCAGGTGTATATATTATCTAATACTAGCTGGTGCTCGCGACTTCGTCCGCGTGGAATAGTTATTTTGGGAATCATTTGGGTATCTCGAACGGTTTTCGCAGCGCACGCAACGGAAGCCCTCAAAGATGAATAATTTTCCCCGTTTTTTCCACATTTTCGACTGTTTCTTCGCTCCTATTAGTCGCAACGTGATGTTATATAGCCTAAAGCCTTCCTCGATAAATGATCTATCCAACACAAAAAGAATTTTTCAATTCGAACCAGTAGTTTCTGAGATTAGCGCGTTCAAACAAACAAACAAACTTTTCAACTTAATAATATTAGTATAGATAAACTAGCTGGTGCCCGCGACTTCGTCCGCGTTAAAAAAGCAATATATCGCCTGACATCGTCATTGCTATTACACTTAGCCAGGAGTTAGTTTCCTCAACTATAGATAATCCCTCGGGAGCAGTACTTTTTTTCTGGATGAAAGGTGCCCCTATGTCCTTTTTGGTGTCGCAGACAACGTGTGTGCAAAATTTCATGGTGATCGGTTCAGTAGTTTTTGCGTGAAAGAGTTACAAATATCCATACATACATCCATACAAACTTTCGCATTTGCTTTTTTTTGCTTTTCCAACGCGGACGAAGTCGTGGGCACCACCTAGTATTCCAATATGTTCTTAGACAAAGACACAACAATTGGCAAGTAATGTTCTATTATACAAATCAAACATAGCGTCACTCTTTTTCCAATCAATTAATGCAATTATTATTAGGAACAGACACACAGACAGACACCGTGTTGCGTCTACTACAATATGAATTATTGCTAACACTGTTACATATAATTACATGTAAATCGGTTACCTCTCACAATGACCACTTGGCGAACACAACCCATGTTATTATTATCTAAGTTTCTTTAATTAAATAACGGCCGTTGCGAGATACTCAACTCTGAATATTATCAACAATGCATTCTATAAACAATCATCACTGCCATGCATGTCCAATGCAATAAGCCTCTCCATCATGACGTAAAAGCCTCTCTATAAAGAATTTCTATATAATACTAGCTGACCCGTCAAACGTAGTTTTACGAAAAAATAAAAAATAAATTTTTGGGGTGATTTTTATCCTCTCAGGATAGGCAGCTCAATTGTACTCTCTGTGGCGTACCATCCAGTGGACCTTTAACCTGTCTGCCATCTTTTAACATGAAAAAACCTTACAAATCCACTTTTGTTTCATATTATTTAAATACTAGCTAGTGCCCGCGACTTCGTACGTGTTGAAAAAGAAAACATATAAGTTACTATAGCTGACCGGGCAAACGTTGGTTTGCGTAAAAATAAAAAATATTTTTTTGGGTGGACCACCCTTAACATTTAGGGGTATAAAAAATAGATGTTGGCCGATTTTTAGACCTACCCGATAAGCACACAAAATTTCATCAAAATCGGTCCAGCCGTTTCGGAGGAGTTTGGCAACAAACACCGCGACTCAAGAATTTTACATATTAGATCATCTATAAACATTTTCAAATTTATTTATATAGTCAACGATTCCTACTAATTTTAACTACTAAAGTAATCTATATCTAAAACTAAGGTCAGATGTAGATATACATATTTACAAATCATATACAAGGGTTGCTATGCTTATAGCCGTTTCGGCAAAGCCGGGCGGCAAAAATTGCCGAATGAAATGTGCCGGCCCTACTATATGTATAGCAACCCTTATACTAGCTGACCCGGCAAACGTTATTTTGCCAAAAAAGTGACGACCGTCAGCCTGTCTGGCAACATTTGCATAAAAAAATCTTCTTACCAAACAAGTAAGAAGATTTGAGAAAATATACGCAACGCAGTTTCCAGCGTACTTTCATTATACATTTGAAACAGAGTGCATCCAGCGAAACGCTTTCGTCTCAGAAACGTATAATTGCTGTACACATTCTGTCCAAAGACATATATTCACGTAAATTGTAAACTTCAAAGCCATCTCTTAGCGTCTCAACAGAGCGAGGAGTCACTGTTTCGCTTCGTTTCCCAACGCTACACACGGCTGCCGAGGTGAGCGAGCAAATATTTACGGAAACCAAAGACATTTAATTAATATATGTTGAAAACTCTGAGAGAAACTGAGAAATTGCAGTAGCTAAGTATAAGAAGACTTCGCTACTTTACTTTACTTTTAACGTCTAGATAAACTGGGTTAATGTTTAAAATTGTATATTATTGGTGTTTGCTTCATTAAAAGTTAATACTTAAAGGTAACTATTTTCGTAAATTCAGCCCTGAAAGTCTCGCCATTTAAATTAGCTTATCAGTATTGTGTATTTTGATAAAATATTATCAAAATATTGATAAAATTTTGACAATTTAAAATGCATAGAAATTTCTATTATAAGAGTATTATAAATTGTAAAAGTTTGCGAGGATAGATGTATGGATGAATTTTTGCTACTCTTTCACGCAAAAACGGCTGAACAGGTTTGGATGAAATTTGGCAAACTGATAATTTATTACCTTTATTAAGAGATACACCGACGGTTCCTGAGAAATAGTAACACCTGAAAAATTATATGAGTTATAAAGCCTGACGTCTTTATCGCTGTGACCACGGTGGCGCCGTGACAATTTTTTTAATATTTTCACACCATCCTACGGAATCCTTACCTTTTTCATTATAAAAAGTTTCCCATATATTAATTTAGGTAAAAACTATTGTGTTCCAAATTTCATCCAAAGGCGTTCAGTCGCTTTTTCTTTATTGAGTAGGTACCATCGAAAATCCAAACACAGGAACTTTCGCATTTATTATATTATTAGCAGTTATCTCTAGTTAACTCTATGTATAACACTGCATATCGAAAGTTGAGCATTTGAGCTCGGTAATATGTAGTCCATTCCCGGCAACTGTGTCCGCAACGTTCGTCTCTTTATTGCGTCAAGCGTCACGTTTCCCAGATAGCTGGCGCAGCATGGCGACAGATAGACTCGCAACTATATTGCCGACTCTACAGGTTGCTTTATTACCTCGTTTGAATAACAATTCTTTCCATTTCAGGTCCCTTTCACTTGCTTATTTCTTTCGCAGTAAAAGTTTATAAGTTAGTTTTGTGTTATAACATAGTTTAGTGTTGAAACTTTTATTGTTTTGTTAATTGGTTTAAAAATAAATGGAAGAATTAACAGGGGAAAAGAAAGAAAAATCCATTCAAGCGTTTAAATGAAATTGCGGTAAACTAAATTCGTAACGTCAAAGCCATTATTTATAATGAAGACGGTTTGCGGGAAACAGGAGAAATAAAAATAAAATGAATGACAACCAGAGCATGCTTAATATGCATATAAAATGTTTTTATTACTCTCCATATGAGACTATTGTTTGTAAAAGACTGATATTAAGTATGAGGTTCGTAATAAATTTCTTTTGTAATTTTTACTAAACAGATTTCTTTTGTGATTTTCACTAACCTAGTAAAACTCATTAGAGCAAAAGCAGCAAAATAATAGATTTTTGTCATAACTGCCATTATTTTCCCATGATCAATTATTACAATCTATATCCATATCCATATCCATATCCATATCCATATCCATATCCATATCCATATCCGTATCCATATCCATATCCATGTCCATATCCATATCCATATCCATATCCATATCCATATCCATATCCATATCCATATCCATATCCATGTCCATGTCCATGTCCATATCCAATATCCAATATCCAATATCCAATATCCAATATCCAATATCCAATACCCAATATCCATGTCCGTGTCCATATCATATCTTCATCTCGTACATCATATCATGTGTACCAAATTTCATCCAAATGCGTTCAGCCGTTTTTGCATGATTGAGTAACAGACATTCAAACATACAAACTTTCGCATTAATATTATTAAAATCAGAATAAACTTGTGACTGTTGTTCTAAATATGAAAATTATAAGTAATTTGTATTCCATTTATCGCTTGGTCGAGCTTTTTTTTCCTCCTTCTCGCCGTAAATATCTAGGGCACAATATATTGGATCTCGAACCTCTGGCGATTGAAGTGCATTAAATTAAAGGCAGTCTTTCGTGATAGCACATTTTTTTAATTTAATTTCGTTTTGAATATAAAATTGGTAGTTGGAGTGCACGTTTTATGAGTCGGATTTCTGTGGCGACAAGCAAAATTTTTTAATGTTTAACCAAAATTTTATGAAATTTTGGATACATTTTTTCAGAGATACAGAGAAGGATTCATACAAATAAATAGGTTCAAAATTTCATGATGATCGGTTGAGTAGGTACCTAGTTAAAGCGTGAAAAGGTAGCCGACAGACAGACAGACAGTATTACTTTTGCATTTATAATATTAGTAAGTATGGCTTTGAAACTTTCACAAGTCACTGCAGTCATGTGGCGGTTTCAGATCAAAAGAGTCCATTCGAAAGAGTTCCGAAACCTGACACTGTTTGAATTTTAAAGTTTACCGAAACTCAACCACAGCGCGCTCCGCATCTAACGTTTCCTGACCATTGCAAACTCAATAGAAATAGTTACTTCGCCAGTTCACTTACGCCCGGGGCCCTGGGAACCCAATTTCAGCTCTTTCTGTTTCATGTGAACCCGTTCACCTGGAAGATTTTGTTGTGTGCAGCTATATTTGCTGCTTTATGTAGCTCACTGCTCAACATACATACTTATACTAGCGCGACTTTGTCCGCGTTCAAAATCAAAAAAATTAAATCCGTACTAATATTATAAATGCGAAAGTTTGCATGGATGTATGTATGGATGTTTTTAACTCTCACGAAAAAACTACTGAACCGATCAGCATGAAATTTTGCATACACGTTGTCTTGGACACCAGAAAGGACATAGGGTACCTTTTATCCAGAAAGCGGACGAAGTCGCGGGCACCAGCTAGTAAGCGATATAACGCTTGACCTTTTGTTGCTATAACATTTTGGCCAGGCGATAGATTGTTATGTCCTCTAGAAATGTAGGTACTTTTTTTCTGGATGAAAGGTATTAGATACCCTGTATCCTTTCTTGTATCTCTAAAAACGTGTATGCAAAAATATAAATATATATAAATACTAGCTGGTGCTCGCGACTTCGTCCGCGTGGAATAGTTATTTTGGGAATCATTTGGGTATCTTGAACGGTTTTCGCAGCGCACGCAACGGAAGCCCTCAAAGATGAATAATTTTCCCCGTTTTTTCCACATTTTCGACTGTTTCTTCGCTCCTATTAGTCGCAACGTGATGTTATATAGCCTAAAGCCTTCCTCGATAAATGCTCGATAATTCCTCGATAATCCAACACAAAAAGAATTTTTCAATTCGAACCAGTAGTTCCTGAGATTAGCGCGTTCAAACAAACAAACAAACAAATAAACAAACTAACTCTTCAGCTTTATAATATTAGTATAGATAAATATTTATTTTACAATAAAGATTATGCAAATAAGATATTGTCGGTGCAGGGAGAGGTGACTGAAGTCGTTAGCTGGATATCAGTGGTCATTGAGGCTAAACGATTCTCTCATTAGAACGTATCTACAACTAGTACCATAGGGATAGGGCGTAGGGTTGCCAATGACTTAATTTTAAATTGCTTTTTTAATCAATGCTTATCTACAAATTTTCTTCGTAGCTACAAATAGTCTTTCTTTATATATACGTATTTTAAATAAATCTTGTTAAAAATAAATCTTTAAAACTACTAGATTTAATGGGGATATTCTTTTTAGATAGTTAAACTTTAACTATAAATCAAAGTTTTTGTTTTATAATATCTAGATCTACTATCTAGATACTATCTAGCTATTTGCACTAGCGTTTTAATTAAAATTAACATAGTAATACAGATTCGGTATTTGTTAGACGGATGCCTTTTAAAAAAAAATTGAAATCCGATTCTTTAAAAAAACAGTAGTAGATTCCGGGAGGGCTTAAACTTGAACAATTACGTTTGTATTTTTGAATCGTCAGGAGTACATACTTATATACAGAGGTGTCGGTTGCACGGTTACATTACATAACAGGTCGCGAGTTCAATGGTTTTTTCCCATTTTAAAAATGCCCAACGCGCCTAAAGAAGTTTTCACTTAAAAAATCAAAACACTGATTCAGTTCTTTCTTTAAAAATTACAAAAGTGACAACCCTACGCACACGTGCAATATTATTCTCGAGGGTCAAAAGCGGTTCAAGCAGCGAGCGCTTTGATACAAACTACATACTTTCTACACGGGAAAACTCTATAACAATAAACTCGGATATACCCGCAGCGTAGATAAAACATGTACGGTTAGCAAAAAAACAGTTTCTGTAAAATGTACTATGGCTTACATACCTAATCAATATTTTTTGTAATAACTACTCTGAGTGAAAGTAACTCTGTCTCTCTGTCTGTTACCTTTTCACGCCTTAACTACTCAACTGATCATCTACCATCTCTAAAGAGTGTCACTTTTACTACCAGTAGTACTAGTGATACAACGTTGTAGCATTTGTACTACCAGTAAGTAGTACTTCTTGGTTGTACTACTGTAACAGAGCGGAAATTTAGCATACACATTGTCAGGGATACAAAAAAGGACATAAGATACTTTTGAAGTAGAAGCAGCACTTTTTTGTGCTGTTCTACTTCAGAACTTTACAATATACTTTTTTACAATATACTTACATAAATATTAAATGACTTAGAGTTCCATAAAATATAAACACAGATACAGCACTGAAACAAAATCTTACATAGGTTATTTGTGTAGATATATTTGGTAAGTCTGAGAATAGATCGTAAACTATTTTCTATACCCCTAAGTGATAAGGATGGCACGTTGACGACACGTTTGGTCTAGTGGTTAGTAACCCTAGCTGTTAACCAAACGGCCGCGGGTTCGAATCCCGCTAGGGGAAAATGTTTATGTGTTAACATTTACCTTTGTATCTGAGTCATGGATGTTTGTATCTATAATATGTGTGTATTTACAAAAAAAAATATCTATGTAGTATATCAACTGCCTGGTATCCATAATACAAGCCTATAGTTGCTTAAATTGGAACTAGATAGTGTTATGTGGAATGTGTAAAGATATTTATTTATTTATGGCCCACCCCAATTTTTTTTTGGCTAAACAACGTTTGCAGTTTCAGCTACTTTAAAAATAAAAATGTCGCCAACGCCTGTCAAAACTATAACAGCAATTAAAGTTTGAATAAATTATTGCTCACATATTTTGTTAGGCGACATATTTTTCGCGAATTAAGAAACCAATCGTAACTTTGTAACTAACAATAAAGAATAATTTCTATTTGGAAAGCTGAACTACAAATAAAAAAAAATATTATAATACAATGTTTTTTACTATTATTAAAAAAATTGTAAAATATTAATATACTAATTCAATCACACTGATGGAGGCATAAAAATCTGACCTATTTTCAATATATTTTTCATACAAAAGGTATCTTCACATACGGTTAATGTTATGTTAAACAGGTTGTGTAGGCCGGTAGAGATCAACGTAGCTGACCTCACATAATAGGGTCGATCAATAACTTAGCGTAACTTAATTTTTAGAAGGTTTTAAATATTTTTTTACATTAAATCAGTGTCTAGAATATATTAATTAATCATACTAAATGCGAAAGTAAGATTGTTCATTTGTTTGTTACGCTTTCACATCCTAACTTTGTCGCAGGCACCAGCAAGTAGTCTACTCGTATATATAAAAATATCATATTATTATATAATACTAGCTGCTGCACGCGACTTCGCCCGCGTAACTTTATAAAACATAGCCTAAAGCCTTCTTCGATAAATGATCTATCCAACACAAAAAGAATTTTTCAATTCGAACCAGTAGTTCCTGAGATTAGCGCGTTCAAACAAACAAACAAACTCTTCAGCTTTATAATATTAGTATAGATAAAACATTCAAAATGCATCTACAATTAATTATTTCAATAGAATGGAATGAATTTGCATAAAACTTCACTATGAATCTGCTTCGACCGCCTCGGAATTGTTTTGAAAAGTGTGTCAAGATTTGACTCACAAACAAGAAAGGTAAATTGAAAATGTAACGTTACACCGGGCACTTAGTTTGTTTAACATTTCAATTTACAACAGAGCACAGAAATGGAGTCTTTGTTTTAAATTCAATTTTAAAATCTGATTCTTTATACTGTAGGTACTAGCTTTTGCACGCGTAATCTATACTAATATTATAAAGCTGAAGAGTTTGTTTGTTTGTTTGAACGCCCTAATCTCAGGAACTACTGGTTCGAATTGAAAAATTCTTTTTGTGTTGGATAGATCATTTATCGAGGAAGACTTTAGGCTATATAACATCACGTTGCAACTAATAGGAGCGAAGAAACAGTCGAAAATGTGGAAAAAACGGGGAAATTTATTCATCTTTGAGGGCTTCCGTTGCGTGCGCTGCGAAAACCGTTCGAGATACCCAAATGATTCCCAAAATAACTATTCCACGCGGACGAAGTCGCGAGCTAGTCTAGTCTTTACTAAAGCTGACCCGGCAAACGTTTTTTGTTTTGCCATGAAATTTTTTTTTGGGGTGGGCTACCCTTATCATTTATGAGAATAGGTCGTATCGATAGTTTACGACCTATTCTCAGACCTACCGAATATACCTACACAAAAAAATTCAAAAAAATTGCTCAAGCCGTTTCGAAGAAGTTTGGTTACAAACACTGTGACACGAGAATTTTATATATTTTATGTCGTCGGCACATCGTAGAATTGGGCATATCATGATATTCCTGCGCAGATCATATTTCTGTTAAAACAGAGAGGGTCGCCTCACTCCGTTCCGCTTCGCTCGACTCCCCAAATTTATTTCCATGTAAGCCTAACACGCTCCTCCTCGCTTTGCTTCGCTTCGCTCCTCGTCGCACCTATTTTTGACTTTTGGTGAAAGATTTTTGATTTCATACTTCACGATCTGCCCAATTCTACGATCTGCCCACGACATATTATATAATAGAAGATTATAAATTAGAAAGTAACTCTGTCTGTCTGTCTGTTACCTTTTCACGCCTTAACTACTCAACCGATCATCATGAAATTTCGAACACACGTTGTCAGGGATACAAGAAAGGACTTGGAGTACTTTTCGTCCAGATAAATAGGACTGTTCCCTTGGCGACCAAAGTGACCAATAGCAGCATGAGATCAAGCGTTGTTACTTAAAAAAAATAATTTTGAACGCGGACGAAGTCGGTGCAACAGCTTGTTTTTTTTTTAATAAAATATATTTTTATAAAAGCCCGCGACTTCGTGCACTTTTTGTTTTTTAAAACGTTGTTCGTTTTTTGAAAATCACACAGAAACCTAACATTTTTTCAGAAAAAAAATTATCCCATAATTTTTCATTTTACTAAATTAATTTTATTTTTACATACAAAGTTTTAGCTTTAAAGTGCATCAAGATTTATTCAACCATTCAACATATACACGCTTATGTAAATGTACTTTGGCCTTAATTTCCTGAAGTTTGTATTGGTCAACCTATAATCGGATGGACAGTGAACGTTCACCAAGATGCAAACGGAATTAGACGCTACGTCATTTTACAGTAAGATTCACATTTCTATGACAAATTAGTTTATTAGTTAGAATCTGGAGCGAGTGAGATGCGGTGTGAGTGCTAGCGTTTTAGCGAGTACACCATGTTCATCCCTCTTTATATAAGTGAAATCCATTTTAAAATCAAATGTTAGTATGCCGATTAGTATGCCAAATAGTACGCCGAATTCGGCGTACCCGAGCCAGTCACACTACATACTGTCTGTGACGTGTAAGTGCCGAATGTTTTATTAAATTTTAGGCATAATAAAATACCAGTTTGCGTATGTTGTGAAACTGTGTAAAAAATATAATAAAACTGGGTAAAAAGTGATAAAAAGTGACGTTTTTTTACAAACTACAATAAAAAGTTGCCGCATTTTTGGAGCTATTGCTTTTGTATAGCGCTCTATCTAGTCGAGCGCAGCGAGACCAATCAGTTATCTTTTCAAAAACAAGCTAAACTGAAATATGCTTTTTGTTTTAAATTTTATATAATCTGGATATACACTATTAATTACTTTGTCAATCCTTCATATAAATAAATAAAATTAAGTAGCTAAACTGGGAACAAGACTCTATTAAGGAACAAGATGAAAGCGCTGCAGGCCTTCGTAGAAATGATTGACGGCTCACCTAAGTTCTCTTTGTTGTAGCGGGATAGAAACATCTCGTTCATGTTGTAGCGGGATAGAAGGGTAATGCCGCGAGCAGTTTTTTGAAGTAATAAATTCTCTATTACAACCAAATCCCAAATTGCCTGTTTCCCATTTTGACTGAAATCCGAAATGCCCTAGTACCAAATTGCATGAAAATTTGAAGATTAAAAATTGAAAATATTATTAGATGTTATGCATGTTTATTGTTTATCAGTGCCAACTTTGCTATTTGCAAAGTTGCAATTGCAAAAAAAAATTGCAGTTGACCCCTTTTTTGTTATAAAAAAAAAGTGAAGAAGAAGAAGCCACCTACCATCGAGTGAACCGCCAGCGACCTTAACATAAAAATTATAAAAATTAAAGAAATGTGCGGCTTTTATTAGTAATTAAAAATTAAGTCAATTTGGCATTCAGGCGAAATGGGATTTAGTCTATTTGGGATTTAGTCGATTTAAGATTCAGTCGATTTAAAATTCAGTCTATTTAGGATTCAGGCGTATTCACATTTCAGGCAATTTGGGATTTGGTTGTAATGGACCGGAAGCGTTTTTTGTTGTTTTGTTGTTTAATTGTTGTTTTGTTGTTTAATTGTTGTTCTACTGGCTCCCACTATGAATATTTCTGAATATTTATTTATCAATTTATTTTCTGAATTGCCTCCCACTATGGAAGCAAATTTAAAGCCTTCATGTCAAAAAAAGAAATAAAAAGACAGCTTATTTAAAAAACAATAAATGTCGTCGCAATATTTATGACTATAGTTTCATCTATATTTCTTCGGAGTTGACACCGGGATTAGGGCGTCTGTATGAAAAATAATGCCAGGGCAAGGAAGGTGACGGACGCCGAGTGGCGAACTAAAATGACATCTGTCAAATGTAGATTAAATATGGGCTGTGCGTCGTGTGAAGGGTACTCTGAGGGCGGGATTATTCAACGGAGCGGAGGGTCCTTTGAAATAATATTTGATACCCTATTAGTATAGAATTGACACATGAGAGAAATGAATTGCTGAAAAACGTTTCGCACTCTTCACCTTCAATGTGGATTTAAAAATTATTTCATTAATGGAGTTTACTCCTTAAAATCAATACTAATATTATAAAGCTGAAGAGTTTTTTTGTTTAACGCGCTAATCTCAGGAACTACTGGTTCGAATTGAAAAATTATTTTTGTGTTGAATAGATCATTTATCGAGGAAGGCTATAGGCTATATAACATCACGTTGCGACTAATAGGAACGAAGGAACAGTCGAAAATCTTTGAGGGCTTCCGTTGCGTGCGCTGCGAAAACCGCTGAGATTGATTCCCAAAATAACTATTCCACGCGGACGAAGTCGCGAGCACCAGCTTGTTTTTTATATATAAGGCTGAGATATGAAAATTTATGGGAGTCAAATCAAATGTCACATGTCACACGTTAAGCGTTACAAGCTACAATATGCTTCAATACATATTAATATAATATAATACATATAATATGTTATATTAATATGTTTTAATTATATTTATTAAATTATTTATGCGTTCGTTCGTATTTATTAAATTATTATTTACTAGCTGGTGCCCGCGACTTCGTCCGCGTTCTGGATGAAAAGTACCCTATGTCCTTTCTGGTGTCTCAGACAACGTGTATGCAAAATTTCATGGTGATCGGTTCAATAGTTTTTTTTTGCGTGAAAGAGTTACAAACATCCATACATCCATACAAACTTTCGCATTTATAATATTAGTAGTATTAGTACCTACGGATTAAATTAAAATATTTCTTTATTTTGTTCTAAATTTTACTTTTACTATATTACACAAAGATACTTTTTTTTATTAAATGATTGAAATTCGCATTATCTACTTCTCTTCCAGGAGAGTGGCGGAGTGAGAGGAGAATGCTGGACATCACAAGAGACAAGCCTGTCAAAGTTTGTGTACGTGTCGTCGTTCCAGTGAGAGATCATCCCAAAGTAAGTTTAATACTTTTTATGCGATAAAGTGTGGCATTCAAGCAGACAGTCTACTTGATGGCATTTCTAATTAATTAAGCAACAAGAAACCTCATAAACGTTCCAGCATCCTGTTATAATCTGATGATTTTAAAAATATCAACAAAAGCACGAATAATGTTCTTCAATATCGAAATAACAATAAATCAACAATTCGATGTCATCCAATTATATATTCAAACGAGCAAATGTAAAGCTTAGATCACATTAGCGTACAAGGGAAAAAATAATTTTACGTCAATCAATGAAAATCAAAATTACATATATTCATTTTAGTATAATTTGTAATCAGTTTTAATAAATTTTTTATGTTTAATTTTTAGTAACCACCAGGTAGTAAGGAAGTAACCACAGAGTTCTAAAAGTTGACGTAGTCACATTTTCTTTAAATGACAGATGTTTGGTTGGTTTTAAATGACAGATGACAGAGTTCATGCTCTGCGCATATGTCACTTTTAAATGTTGTTTAAAGTTAAGTTTTAAGTGTTCTGTATAGCGTGCAATATCCATAGTTGTAATTAGTATTTCTTTACATTGTAGGTTTTTGATATTAAATTTTTACACATTCATACACATTGGAAGTTTAAGCGGATCTGAAAAGATTTTATGCAATCCGTTACATAAGGTGTTCAAAATAAATTTCAACGTTTTCAATGCACGTATGAATGCGCTTACATCAGTATAGACCGACCCTAATCGCAAATCGATGAGCGAGTGACGAAGACAGATTCGGCTTTGCGGGAAAATATTCCATGTGTCGATTTTATATACAGAGGAATTAATAAAATGTACGGTGAAAAATGCTTATTAAGGAAAAAGACAAGATCCGTTATTTTACAAACAAATATTGACTTTACTTAATAAACAATACATAAAATCTTTAATAATAAATAAAACTGAAGTGTCTGTTTGTAAATTGAAAATAATTGCTTTTTACTATCCGTACTAATATTATAAATGCGAAAGTTTGTATGGATGGATGGATGTATGGATGTTTGTAACTCTTTCACGCAAAAACTACTGAACCAATCACCATGAATTTTTGCATACACGTTGTCTGGGACACCAGAAAGGACATAGGTCACCTTTTATTCAGAACGCGGACGAAGTCGCGGGCACCAGCTTGTATGAAATATATATCAAAGTATATATTTTTCTATCTGTCTGTCTGTTTGTTCCGGCTAATCTCTGAAACGGCTGGATCGATTTTAAGGGGACTTTCACTGGCAAATATCCGATATTATAAAGAGTAAATTAGACTACTTTAATTTTAGAAAGAAAAAAAAATATTATAAAAGCAGTGCCCAGTAACATGCGCATTATAATATTAGGATAAAATGCTGCTATCAATATCTACAGATAAGTCCGAACCTTAACAGCATACACTTAAAATCTAAAATTGCACCAGTTATCCGCAATCGCTATCTATCCTCGAGAATAATACAAAAAAATTCTAAAATTTAAGCTGCCCGTGAAATATATATATGAAAGTCGCTTGAAAATTTTGATTAAAAAGCCAAGTTGCATTTTTCATAGTTAGCCGTATCTAAAACCTAGACTAGACATCTCAACTTGGCCACTTCAATTAGTGTCCGAGCGAACTTATCAACCTGAAAATTTTGCATTTTTTATTCAAACTACAGAGTAGATGGAAGATGAAATTCACTGGAAGCTATGTACAGTCAGCGGCACAATCGGATAGGATGAACTTTATCTTTAACTAGCTGTTGCACGCGACTTTGTAACTTTACAAAATATAGCCTATGTTACTCGCTGATACTTTGGCTTCCCAACAGTGAAAGAATTTTTCAAATCGGTCCTAGACTGGATTCTAGCCTATTCAATGCAAACAAACAAAGAAACATATCTTTCCTCATTATAATCTCAGTATAACAATCTACCATAATTACCTACCATCGGGACGCGATGTTGCTACGTGCGTAGCACCCAAAGACATAATAGCTACGGCACGCCACATTACATTTCGTAGCGCTACGCCATCGGCTACGCCAACTTCGACGTCTACGCTCTTTATTTCTTCATATCAGACATTCGCATTATCAATCAATACTAATAATAAATCTGTAAGTGTGGGTATTTTATGTATGTATGTTCCTCCATAACTCTTAAACGAATTAACTGATTTTCATGAAACTTGGTAGATAAACAGTTAGACGTACGGGACACAGGATAGGCTACTTTTTTCACGCAGACGAAGTCGCGGGCGCCTTTAACACCTACCACTACTTATGCATACATACACTTAAAAAATAATAACATAAATATAACCAATTTAATCGCTAAACAGCAAGAATTTTGCCAATGCTATTCCTGAATGAAAGCAACAACGAACAGAAAAAGTCTGCCGAGGAAAATTTGTCATCGTACAATCTCTGAAGACGACGCAAGACTGAATTTTGAGCATTATTACTAATGCATATTGGATATAGCCTTGTCTGTTTGTCTAATACCTTGTACGGCTAAAATAGCTTCCACCAATTTTGTTAAAATTTTAGACTCTCAAGCTTAAAAAGACATGGAAACACATATTTATTTATAAAATTGGTGTGTAATTGAGGCTGTATTGGAGTGGACAGGACGCTTCTTATTCTGTGGTTTATTTTCTAACATTAATCTTAATAAATGTCCTTGAACATGTTCATTTAAATATAGTCCTTATTATCTGAGCAATAAAGTAAATAAATAAACGAGACTTGCTGTTGCTTGCCTACGAGAAACACTTTAACGTATGGCACGATCAAACAAATTTACTTTCCACTCATCTAGGCGTGTTCACAGCTCATTTACGAGTTAGGAGCCAACAACCTTATTTTTTATATGAAGATCGTAAAACAGACTTGTATTTTTTTTTCAGTTTGCTTTCGAATGCTACACCACATCAGTGGGCCGTATATTTTCGATACACAATAATCTCTTATTACTTCAAATTTCAATTATTATATTATTTAGATTACTTATAATAAAGAAAATTACTAATAAATTAAAACATTCTACACATTCTAGATAATGGAAGGTGTAGACCGAAGTTGGTACTGAAAGGTGATTTGTATAAATATTTAGGTTGGTATTTGTATGGACCATTGATTTTTTGTTTACATCTTATTTTATAATTTAAAACTTTGTGCAAGAAAAGTAAATCCAAAATGTTACTGAAGCAATGGAGTGATCACATGTCAAAAAAATAGTTTTGCTTCAAAGAAATGCCAGGAGAGGTATACGCCAGATATCTTGTGAATGTATTGTACTTCCAACCCAACCCAACCTTCCAACCCTTTGGGATTGTTTTCTATATATATCTTTCTAAACCTTTACATCTTCACCACAAAATAATATTAACAGCATAATGCAATAATATGAGATTTCATCGAATATTTTCACCTTTAGTCTTTTCAAGCCCATATAACGCAATAACATTCAACTTGTCGAACCCATCCTGAATTTTTCCTTTCTTAAAAGCACTAGTAACTAGAGATATCTCTCCCTACTTGTCCCTTCCGCCCTTCTTCAGAGACAATTAACTGATTGTAGAAGAAAACACAATGCTCCCGAAATCTGGAAGGGTTGACACACGTCACTTCGACCGCCAATTATCCTGGGACATACATTCAGGAAGCCGAGGGACTAATCCAACGAAATGAACAACGTACTCGCCATGTTAGGGTTGTCAACTGGAATGAAACAAAAATATGAATATTATTTTTGCACGTTTTTACTATGCGCTAACGCTAATGAGTTCTGTTAAACTAAGTTTTCAGTTTTTTGCGGTTCGTTGAAGATAATATTTAGGGGCCGATATGGCCATATACTAGCACAAGTGTAGCGATTTTTTATATAATTTATTTCTCGGGAGCCCCCTCAATATCTTGTCCGAAATTCCTCAATGACTAAAACAAAATGTCTCGACCAAAATATATATTATTTCGATGGTGTTATTACTTAGTACTAAGAAGGTAGTACAAATAACAAACAATAAAATATGTACAACTAGAACAACTACAAAAAATATTGGTAAGAAAATCACTCGGGTTCTTTATATAAAAAAAAAACTAGCTGAGAATTTTTTCCCAGTAGTTCAATTGGTTAATGTAATCAACTTCTGGGAATAAAAATTCTCACTAGTTCAATTGATTGAACAAGCAATTGAACTAGTGGGAATAGACGAGTTATTTTTGGTGTGACAACGACGATATTATGCTTTCGCAACCCTAGCACGCGGTTGTTCCGGATAGGTCACAGTTCATTGACGGAGAACAAGTAGTGGACCCCAAAAAATTGCGCCATTCAAGGTCACGTCTGATTGATTTTTTACACTTGACATGTTTAACTAACGACAATAGTTGTACTTTTTTCCTCTATCAACAAGGAACTCCATAGGGGTTACAAGTGAGCCGACCTAAAAAAGGACATATGTAGGAGTTATACTGAGGCGAGTTGGGTTACCAAAATTATGAAGTTGCAATCATTTGGGTGGCCCTTGACATATAAGTATTAAAGCATTTTCATTTCCATAGCCTTTAATGTAGCAAATTACATTCACCAAAAAATATTCAATTTCAAATTTCAATTTCAAAACCTTTATTTACTAAAAGAGTCTGTACTCTATAAAAACTAGATTATATATAAAAACTTAAAAAAAAAACTAAATTCGTTCGTACACAGCAGTCCTCTATTTAGCTTGTCCTTTTGACACAAAGGTCTCCTCCAGTCCTTTCCAAGCCTGTCTATCCCGTGCTATTGTGGGCCACTGAGGGCCGGCTATTTTCATGATGTCATCTGACCATCTCTTATATTGTCGTCCTTTCTTTCTCTTTGTATTGTAGCGGGGTGTCCACTCTGTTACTGTTTTAGCCCACTTCATAATCTTGTCTCGGAATGTGTGTCCTGTCCATCTCCACTTCATTGTCCTGATCCTTGTTTCCACATCGTTCCATTTTGTGATTTTTCTCAGATCTACAGCTCTTTTTTTGTCTCTTTTTGCATGGCCTAAAACACTTCTTTCCATACTTCTTTGGCAAGTTACTAATTTTTGATTGTCTTTTTGTGTGGTTGCCCAAGTTTCACATCCATAAGTTAATATTGGCATGATACAGGTATTGAATAGTTTCCTTTTCATTATAAGGGGGTATTGATTGTTTTTCAGAATACTCTTTAATGACCAGAACCTTTTCCAGGCGTTTGTTATTCTTCTATCAATTTCTTGATGGATTTGGTTCTGAATTGAGATGAGTTGACCTAGGTAGATGTAGGTTGTTACATATTCTACTTGTTCTCCTTCTAAAGTAATAGGAATGATCGATCTATTTGTCATTAATTTAGTCTTAGATTTATTCATAAATAGACCCACCTTTCTGCTCGCGTCGGCTAATTCCTGCATCATTTTTTGAAGTGTTATGGCGTTGTCAGCAATAAGAACTATGTCATCTGCAAATCTCAAGTTCTTTATTAGGTTACCATCTATGTTAATGCCCAAGTTGTCCCATTCCAGTTTTCGAACCAAAAAATATACCGAACTATAACTATAAGAATTTTATTATACTAACGCTATAGTCTGTGTCTGAATCTTTAATCAAATTAAAATTTACCTTAAAAATATATCTTCCTCTCTTTGTCCTCAGTTCAACTTCGTCGGTAAACTGCTCGGTCCAAAAGGCAACTCGCTAAAGCGGTTACAAGAAGACACAATGTGTAAGATGGCAGTACTCGGACGTGGTTCCATGAAGGATAGACAGAAGGTAATATTAGTCCGTAGATGAAAGCTAAAAGAAAGATTAGTGACTCACTCTCCGAGCAATGGACCTCATATACTGAGTCCAATCAACTCAGTATCATTCAGTCGTTCAAAGGACACTGTCTGCATACACGTGATACGTTAAAAATACGGACTCAGCTTTTGTTGAAATTAAATAAATAAATAAATATTTACACTTTCCACACAGCACCATCTAGTTCCAAAGTAAGGAACTTAATGCTTGTATTATGGATACCAGACGGTTGATATACGACAAACATTACTTTTTTTTGTAAATACATACATATCATAAATACAAAACATCCACGACTCAGGTACAAAGGTAAATGTTAACACATAAACATTTGCCCCTAGCGGGATTCGATATGGTTAACTAGCCACTAGACCAAACGTGTCGTTAAATTGTTTGAATACATTTGTCGACTCTTTTATTTCACGTGTTCAGTATGTAGTTTGTACTTTTAGGGGTGAGTATTTAAGTAAGTATACTGTATCTTTCTTTTTGTTCCATCCCCGTATTAGTCTAACTTTTTTTAAATCTAATCTGATTAGAATTTGACGGATGGCTGGTTTGAAATAATATAAAACTATATCAGAGTTTCATGGCCAACTGGGATTAGAATTTGCGTATGCTATTTTCGTAGCCAAATGTTCCTATAAATATAAATAATTGACTTTGCTTTCAGGAGGAAGAACTGAGGGTATCAGGGGATCCAAAGTTCGCGCATCTATCAGACGAGCTTCACGTAGAAATCAGTGCTTTTGCGACGCCAGCGGAAGCTCACGCTCGTATTGCGTATGCACTTGCTGAACTTAGAAGATTCTTGGTGCCGGTAAGATATGTTTTACTATTGTTAGCACCCTCTACTTCGGGTACATTAATTAAACCACTTTATGCTCAGTCCCAATACTTTTATCGTCTGACCCAAAGATAATTGATTGGTCTCGCAGCCCTCGACTAGATAGAGCACTATACAAAAGCAATAGCTCCGAAAATGTGGCAACTTTTTATTGTAGTGTGTGTAAAAAATCGTTACTTTTTACCCAGTTTTATTATATTTTTACACTCACTACGCAAACTGGTATTTTATTATACTTAAAGTTTAATAAAACATTCGGCACGTACACATCACAGACAATTTGCAATGTGACTGGCTCGGGTACGCCGAAATCGGCGTACTATTTTATGCCGCATTTTACAAGTACGACGGCGGTATCTAGTTGAGCGCAGCGAGACCAATCATTTATCTATGGTCCGACCGATTCAATACATCCGAACAATTCCAACTATAAGATGTGCCGATACACGACAACGTACCTCCCTTCGCGTGCGCGTTCGTTCAACTGTCTGACACCTTTTTAATATCATGTCACCGAATGAGTCTGAATGAATGAGCAACCTCTTTTTGGAACATCACAGAGCACTTTTTACTATACTTTCCGCTTTGATCAATCAACTTCAGTCGACATAAGAGTAACACTATTTTCGATACTATTGGTACTTTATTTAAGTAGGTTCCAAATGCATTTTTTTTTATTAGACCAGTATATTTAATAATGTACTTTCAAAAGGATATTAAAAATTAAAAAAAATATATTCCGAAATTTCAATATTTCGACAATATTATATTGGACAAAAAAAAATTTTTTTAAACAATTTCTTGCACTTGTTAGGGTTGCTATATTATCTTTGTTACCATTTATCGACTTCGTATACTCGAATTTTTAACGTTTTTATATTTAAACCCCTTTAGTCATCAAAATTTCGTCAAGTATTATACTGCAATTGTCAACTTTCACAATTTTTTTTTTAATATTCTCACCGACAGCTTAGATATCTGTTGAATATAATAAAGGTATACCAAGCCGTGAATATATATCATCAAACGTTACGATTTTTCATTGAACGCTGACCCATTCAGCCATGAATCCTTCATAAAGCACATTTAACTACTCCACCGCCCGATGCCTATAAAATATTAATGTTACACAAATGTTAGTCATAAGTTACGTAAAGGAAATTTTTTTAAACAGTTCTGTCAAAAAGTTGCTGGTTGTTGATTCACAAAGAGCCGTGTAAGAACTGACTTACACTGTATGCTCCATATTATTATACATGTTGTGTCAAAAATGGGTTAACAACAGATTAAGTAGGTAATTTGATTTCTTTATTCTTATTATATAGCAAAATCCATCTTGTGTCAGAAAATGGATTCACTGACTTACTCTCTATGCTTGATCTTAATACTACTGGAAAAAACACATGTAGTCTCAGAAAATGGTCTAAAAAAGCACCTAGTGGTCAACTGAGCACACAGCCCACACACACTTGCGGTTTTTTTGTGGGTGGGGTGACTCAGCCCACTAACCGGTCTACTCAGACCTCGGGCTCAGTTAACCACTTTCTACGGCTAAAGGTCTACTCAGCCCGCGGGCTCAGTCAACCACTTGCTACGGCTAAAGGTCTACTCAGCCCGCAGGCTCAGTCAACCACTTGCTACGGCTAAAGGTCTACTCAGCCCGCGGGCTCAGTTAACCACTTGCTACGGCTAAAGATCTACTCAGCCCGCGGGCTCAGTTAACCACTTGCTACGGCTAAAGGTCTACTCAGCCCGCGGGCTCAGTTAACCACTTGCTACGGCTAAAGGTCTACTCAGCCCGCGGGTTCTGTCGACTACTTTGTGAAAACAAAAAAACTTGAACTTAGAAAAAAACTGATTTACTCTGCTTACATCATCTTGACTTATTATTATAGGGAAACCATTTAATATCTACACAAATGCCTGTATATAAGGCGTCCGAACAGGGATATAAACATGATGACTTTCAAGTTATTTTAAGTAACCACCTTACTTAATGTAATTGGGCACAGGCGGCCTTAAAAAAATAACGACTTAAGTTATTTTAGTATTCTAGACGGCCTCGACGTTGTACTAAAAAGACTTTAAAGCATTTTGCATTATCATTTCATTCGCCTTTCACAATAAACTTTCTTTACTAGAAATGAAAAGTATATTTTTTTAATTTTACATTTGCAGTTTATTTTTTTTATTTGGGAAAACAAACAATTACACTTTCTTCGTAGCACCATATACATATAGTAAATTAGAAAAAGAGAATAATACAAATAAATAAAGGTAAAATGCAATCAAAGCTACTAAGAAATAATATCAAAGACATTTTCCACGAATTGGTGGTTTATAAGTATAATTAAAATCATTAAAATCGGACAAGCTGTTTCAGAGATTAGCGTGATGATATGTGATTTATATGTGATGCATACATAGGGACAGACAGACAGACTGACAGACGCGGCGGAGGACTTTGTTTTATAATATGTAGTGGTATACGTGTCACGTTGTTTGACGCTAATGAACTCTTAAACTGCTGAACCGATTTTGATTAAACTTCGTAACTATGTATATGTAATTTGGTCCAACTTAAAAGATATGATTTATTTATTTATTTATTTATCTCACAAGGCCCCCAACGAGGCAGCTTATTATTTTGAAGCTGCCTCGTTGGGTTGCCTCGAAACGAGCTTTTATTTTGAACCCGGGCGAAGCCGGGAGCTTGTATTAGTATGGAATTGTCATCTAGCACCATATGCGGAATCCATAAAACGCTAAAACTATTCAAATTCCAATTAGAACTAAGTCTATTGTAATATTCTTACGACCTTCGTAAAAGACGCCTTTGGGGGTATACGATGCATAAAATTGCACTATAAAATTTTGCATTCGCAAGGAACTGATATGAACGGAGTTTACGATATCACTCATAAACGGGACCCATATTGAAAATTCTGTTTACATAGACAATGTGAAAAGAAAATCCAATTTTATATAGACATAGACATGCAATCCATACTATCCGTACTAATATTATAAATGCGAAAGTTTGTATGGATGTATGGATGGATATAATTATAACTCTTACAAGCAAAAAACTACTGAACCGATCACGATGAAATTGTGCATACACGTTGTCTGGGACACCAGAAAGGACATACGGTACCTTTAATCCAGAAAAAAAGTACTGCTCCCGAGGGATTATTTAAAATTAAGGGAACTAACTCCTGGCTAAGTATAATAGCAATAACAATGTCAGGCGATATATTGCTTTTTCGACGCGGACGAAGTCGCGGGCACCAACTAGTAATATTATAAATGCGAAAGTAACTCTATCTGTCTGTCTGTCTGTCTGCTTACCTTGTCACGCCTCAACTATTCAACCAATAATGATAAAATTTTGCATACACGTTGTCAGGGATACAAGAAAGGACATAGAGTACTTTTCATCCAGAAAAAGAGTACTGTTCCCGAGTGATTCCCGACTGTCTAAAAATATAAAGAATTGGGCGCCAATGTCGCGTGGCGGCGCCACCGTCGTCACAGCGATAACTATGTCAGGCGTTATTACACTTATATATTTTCTTTTTCAACACGTACGAAGTCGCGGGCACCAGCTAGTATTTAAATAATATGAAACAAAAGTGGATTTGTAAGGTTTTTCCATGTTAAAAGATGGCAGACAGGTCCACTGGATGGTAGGTACGCCATAGAGAGTGCAATTAAATAGAAAGCTGCCTACCTTGAGAGGATTAAATGATAAAAGAATCTTAGAGATATTGGGAGCACATATGCTTTTATTTCACGGTGATCTTCTGTAAGGGAGTGGTTACTGCCGCCAGACGGGCAACCAAAATGACTGCGAAAATGCGGTGTGCAAAAACTTTGAAAAGTTCATTTCCAAAGTTGACCACGCCGGGAATCGAACGCGGGCACCTGAGACGTTAGGCAAGTACCATTACCACTCGTCCAACGAGCTCATCTAATATCCAACGACTTATCAGTGTTCCCTGCCAATACATAATGCAAATTTTTTGACATGCGATTTTTGACCGATTGATTAATTTTTAATATGTGTGTGTCTAATAATATGCATGCTGTGGTAGCCTATAAATGTAATTTGTGCAAGCTAGCCGTAATATGCAATTTGTTCTATGGAATTTGTATGTGAGTGCACTATTGCGTTGGCTACCCATATTAATATAAAATAAAAATAAAATAAAAAAATATATTGAAATCTGTATTTACAATATTTATGTAAATTGTATTGTCTACAGGATTACAATGACGATATCCGACAGGAACAGATGTTGGAAATGCAAATACTGTCTTCACAGAATGAGCAGAGGCAACTCACGCCGGCTGACTCGACGAGGAGTGGGAGTGAAGAGGCACTCCCAGTACGAGATAATGCTACCAAAAATAGGGTATGTTCTAAAAATACCAACTAAGTAATATTATAAATGCTAAACTACACTAAACGCAACATTTAAAGAATATAAAAAAGTTACAAATTTTTAGGTGATTTTCAATAGGCTCTAACTTCGAAGAAAATGGTCGTACGGTGCTCATTAAAAAAGGAAATTGTAGCTTCAAGTGTCTAGTTTTTGAATCCGAGCTTCAAATATTTTTCTCGTTAGCGGTTTACGAGTAATCATCAGAAAAAATAAAATGTATGGCGTCGCTAAATCTATCACGTGATCACGTAATAGATTTAGCGACGGCATTATGTCAATCCCATACATTTTATTGTTTTCGAACTTCGTTTTCGTTTCGTTATCATTTTAAATTGTTACTTTGACTAAGGTCCCTGATTTTTTTATGTTAAGGTCGACGGTTGTTAAGGCTGGCGGCCCACTTGATGGTAGGTGGCTACCGTCGCCAACAACCATACAGATTCAGACCAGGGCTCCTGGTATGAATCTGGCATGTGGTGCCAGGATACACTGCGTTACGCAGTCATTTGAGCAGCACTTCTGACAGCAATAACCCAACAATGTAACTTCTATGTCATCCATATAATAAATTGAATTCTGTTTCAACAAAGTACAATTTACTTAGCTGCTGCGACTAATAAAATTAACAACACTAAACACAACACTAACACAACGTTAGACAAAGATGTTTACGATCAGGCACATGTGTATTTCTTCTTTTATTTCTTTTTTTTTATTAGATAGGGCTCAATTAGTAGGTACAAATTTCGGGACCTACATTCTTTATGATCTTTATACATTAAAAAGAAAGCGCAAAAATTTCTTGCTAAAAACAAAAACTAGCTGCGTGCCTGTGACTTCATCCACGTTGAAAAATAAAAGAAAAAAAAACTTTACCTCTTTTTGGTATATGAGTTTTGGTCCCATATCGTCAGAGTTTCAAATCATTGGTATAAATTAAATCAATGCTAAACAAAACTAATTGCGAAATAACGTGGTCCTAACAAACTCGATTTTAACATATTATTATTATTACAATATTTTTGAAACACAACAGCACTAATGCTAGTGCTGTTGTGTAGCTGTATAATTATAAAGTCTTTAAGTGTAGGTATTTTATGTATCCATGTTCCTCCATAAGTTCTATTACTCTTAAACGAATTAACTGATTTTCGTGAAACTTGGTAGATAAACATATAGACGTACGGGACACAGGATTTTTTCACGCGGGCGAAGTCGCGGGCGCTAGCTAGTTATAAATACAAACATCCATGACCCAGGTACAAAGGTAAAATGTTAACACATAAACATTTGCCCCTGGCGGGATTCGAACTCGCGACCGCTTGGTTAACAGCTAGGGTTACTAGCCACTAGACCAAACGTGTCGTCAAAAGTATTTAAGTATACAGTCTTATTAAGCGCATTTGTTGATAACGTAATGTAAAAACGTACCTTATCTTTCTTTTTGCTTCCATCTACGTAGTATGTTAAGCCACAGGTTAAGCTTTCATTCAATGTCTATTGGTTGGCTTGGTTAAGAGCTAGGGTTACCAGCCACTAGACCAATCGTGTCGTTAATTAAATGAAACTTCAACAAACCAAAACATTTAGATGGAATAACAGAGTAAATGTACTGTAAATACCGCGAAGTTTACGACATCTCGCAATGACAACAAAGAGAATCAATAGATCGGAAGTGCTGAGTCCGACCCTGCTTCAATAGACGCTAAATTGGGCGCACAGCCTTCAGTTGTATTATTGAGAACAGTGTGTCCCCAGCTTTATTTACAAGTACCTACATATCTGTACAAGGTTGAATTTTGTATTATAGAAGCTCTTATTGTGTATTTTGTAATTATCAGTACTAAATACATACTTCCATAATTTAATATTACCTATATATGTGAAAGTAACTCTGTCTCTCTGTCAGACAGGGATACAGGAAAGGACAGGGTACCCTATATCTTTCATACAGAAAAAAGCACTGTTCCCGAGGGATCATCTGAAATAAAACATGAAAATTATCGCTTAGCCAAAGTGTTATAACAACAAGTTTTATAACCAAGAGTTGTTATTAAGCGACAGGCCTAGGGGTCGAGCGTTATATTGGTTTTTTTTTTCACAGCTAGTTACGTTATAAAAAAAATGCTACTTTCTTACTAAAGCGAGGCAAACGCCATGACAATGATGAATTTGGGAAGAATTATTCTTAGAATAGAAGTCGATACTTTGTACCGTATATCTACATACCACTACAAATCTTGAGTTGTATAATAATTAGTGATGTGCCGGATATACATATCCATATCCGCGGATATCTGAGGGAGAAGAAAGATCCGTATCCGTATCAAATGAAACATTTGGCACCTTTATAATGCAAGCGTCAAGTGGCGGGCGTCAACTACACCGTCACGCGTCACGCGCACCGAAACCGATTGAGTAAGACAGTTCAGATCCGTATCCGTATCCGCGGATCTACATTGTTAACGATCCGGCACATTACTATAATAATACCTATATATAGAGCGCTACAAATTCCCCTATCACAAGTTCACGCTCGATGAAACAATGTTTGTTAATTGCAATTAACAAACATATTCCATTAATTACTTACAAAGACAAAGATTTCATTGAATTAACTTGAAAGAAAAACACAGTCATGTCATCACACATTATAAACGAGTAATAAATTTGTCTTGAGGTGTTTCATTATGATGTAAATTATGATTTTGTATATTTATATAAGACTAGCTGGTGCTCGCGACTTCGTCCGCGTTTTGGATGAAAGGTATTATGTCCTTTCTGGTGTCCCAGACAAAGTGTATGCAAAATTTCATGGTGATCGGTTTAGTAGTTTTTGCGTGAAAGAGTTACAAACATCCATACATACATCCATACATCCAAACAAACTTTCGCATTTATAATATTAGTAGGAAGTAGGATTAATTTATTATTGTCTGCCAATAATTTAGAAATTAACAAGAGTCTTAGGCCCTCTTTCACCATCTGTCAAGTAAGGTAACCGTCATTTGAAGTCACCTGTCACCGGAAATAATTTAGCTGATACCCTATACCTTTGTTTGTACAGTAAAAGTCCCAAACATTAAAAAAAAATCACCTATCGAAGGATGCACTAAACCGAGTGCACAATTTAATAAAACATAAAATTATTTCTAAAAGTAACTAATCAACACTTTACTTGTAGTTGGTGAAAGAGGGCCTTAGCAAAAGTTTTTGTTCGATTACAAAAGGTGTCTTTTCATAAATTTATGTAAATATTCACTTGGCTTAGAATTTCACTAGGCTTTTGAAAGCCTCTAGACTCTAGACGTTGCCTCCATCGGTGAAAAAGTGTACATAAAATTTAACCTTTTTTTTCTACAATCTAATCTTCAAAATCCAAAGGGTCTTTACGTAACTCCACATTTAGAATCGCGGGCTCCCTTACCAAAATATATACAGATATAGCGACCCACCTCACGCTTCGCACTTCCTTTCAAAAAAGACATAAGTGCAATGACGGCACCGGATCGCTTGTCTGTTTATAAAATAAACAATAAGTGTTTGTTATTTCAGCTGTCGAATGTAGGTCAACCGACCCCAGCGGCATCTATACCCACCGGTCTAAACCACGCTGGTAACGCTCAGGACTTCTCTCCGCCAGCTCCCACCCCGGCTCCTGACCATCTATCTGCTGCTCATCATCAGGTACTCGTGCATATGTCTAATTATTGTAGATTTTTTTTTCTATGAAGATTTTGACTCAGACGGAGCAAAAGAACAGCTTTATTAATGCAATTCCCTTAAAAAATCATTTAAGTATAATGACATGAAATGACATGAGCATTTAAACAAAAAAAACTGGTCAAAATCGGTCTATCCGTTTGGGAGCTACAATTCCATAAACAGACACACAGACAGACAGATACATAGACACACATTTAATTGTTTTAATGTATTCCACATTTAGGGATTTAAGGGCAAAATTATAGGCAAAATAGGGATCGATTTACATAAGGGAAAAATTCGAGAACGGCTTGACCGATTTGGCTATTTGTTTTTTTTTAATATTCGTGGAAAGGTTGAAGGTTCTCATGAAGAGGACAAATTGAGAAAAGTTGCCATGAAAAAAGTAAAATTTTCCTTTCCATTTTTCCTTTTCCATCAAAAGTTCCCGGCTGACGATTCAAACACTTCAATCAACGTTGACTGAACGACGTCTGTCGGGTCAGTTAGTTGATAAAATTTCGGTCCCAAATCAAATCAAATCAGATAAGACAGGAGTTAAGTTGAACATTAAAGGCCACTCACTCTTAAGTAATTTGTTAAAAATTTCACAAGTGACCTTCACACTAAATGAAGAGATTCGTAGAAAACCGACATAGTTGCCGACATAACCTTGCGAATAGCACGAACACATAGTACAGAGACAGGCTGCTGCTGACCGGTCCTTTTGGAAAATTATTGGGAAGGCCTGTGTCTAGCAGTGGACATCCAGCAGTCCAGCAGTGGACATCTAGCAGTCCAGCAGTGGATACGGCTGAGATGATAATGATGATGACCTATTCAACATTTTCCAATTTTTTCAACAGTTAGCAGCAGGTCACACAGGTCACGGCATGCTAGTCGGAGGTGGAGTACTTCAGCAAGCTCCTACACACCATCTGCTGACACAGAATTCGATTCTAGGTTGGTATTCATTACATGTTTTTGTTCAGACAGCGGTAGAAACCCTGCTCTTTCTGAAATAACAGCACGTGCGTTATGTTTCGATGAGTAAGTAAGGAAGTCAGAGCCTATTTCCCAAACTTCTCCTAATTACAATTTCAAAACCTTTATTTACCTACTAAAAAGAGTAAAAATTATATAGGAAATTTTTAAAAACCATATTTAATAAATTCATTTTGACAAAAAGGCCTGTTTTTTTAAAGCCTAGCCGAGATATTGTGGGCCACTGAGGCCCGGCTATTTTCCTGATGCCATCTCGTATCCTATCCTAGTCTAATTCTTAATCTTATCCTTAATCCTTAATCTTACTGAGGTCAGCAGCGCAGACGTCCCCTTCTGACCGCTCTGAGGTTGTCATGCGACGCATACGCCCTGCCAGCTCTTCGACTCCTGGGTGGATCAGTGTGAGGGTCCGCATTGCGGGCCCGCTCATTGCCAGCCCTGTCTGTTTATTGGCATCATATTTTTTATTTGATGACACGTTTGGTCTAGTGGCTAGTAACCCTAGCTGTTAACCAAACGGTAGCGGGTTCGAATCCCGCTAGGGGAAAATGTTTATGTGTTAACATTTTACCTTTGTACCTGAGTCATTGATGTTTTGTATTTATAATATGTATGTATTTACAGAAAAAGTCATCTATGTAGTATATTAACTGTCTGGTATCCATAATACAAGCATTAGTTGCTTACTGTGGATCTAGATGGTGCTGTGTAGAATGTGTGAATATATTTATTATTTATTATTATTTAATGATGTGATGAATGATATTGCCGGATATATCATCGGTTTTATTTAAACAGGTGGTGGTGATATACTGGGTCTAAGCAGCCCGGTACTCGGCGGTATGCTTCATACTCACCCAGCGCTGCGCGGAGTGAAACCGCCCACTGTACATGCGCTCGCCACCCAAGGTCGGTACGTTTCACCTTTATTCCCAACTAACATTCTAACAAAGGAAGCTTTCTTGTTTTGAAGACTAAACGGCTTCAGTTTATTTAATTCATAAACATTGCAATTTGATGATGGACTGGAAAAATCATTTTTTTTGTCTGCTATTAAAAATTAACAATTCTAAAAAAATTAAATTAAGTATGTAGAATTAATTTTACATTTAATTAATAAACAATATAATTGACAACAATAACAAACAATATAACAAATAATATAAAAATAATATGTAATATTATTTTACATATTATTTTTTAGGTTAAAAAATGTTCGATTCCAACCTGTAGAAGGGGTGGAATTATTTTTTTTAAAATCCTCAAATTATATCAAATAAAAAATTATATACAATGATGGTAAGACTTCCAAAAAAAACATAGTTTTACATAAAAATGTAAAACTTGTTTTAATAAATATAACATTTTTGCTAAAATTAAAATTAACAGAGTTAGGGAGGTTAGAAGATAAGGGTTGATTCTTTTGGCTCACTTAATTTTTTGAACCTATCAACCCTTTATATAAAATTAATTTCAGTTTTTTATTAATTTATGTCTCAGAAATGTCATGGTTTTTTTCAATATTATTGCTACGATCATAGACTAAAAATTGGTCTCGCTTCACTCGACAAGACAAAGCAGTCGTAATTGTCAAACACGAAAAAAATTATACGCAAAATTTGGCGTACCGGAGCTAGTCACCACCCAGTCACACTGCAAGCTGTCTGTCATGTGTACATGCCGAATGTTTTATTAAATTTTGGGCATAATTCAAACTAAAATGCCGGGGTGCGTAGTGAAACTGTGTAAAAATAATACCACAAAAAATAAGAAGAACACTGGGATCACATACCATCAGTAAGTATCGTATAATTTCGAAATTTCAACATAAAATAATATGAACCCAAAACGCCATTCAGTGTTGCCGCGTATACAAGAATCAATTTCCCCATGTTTGAGATTTTTATAATGTGAATTTATTGTTTTTATTTTATTTTATTATATAACATATTTCATTTATCTAACCTAGTTATTGGGAATTATTTAGAATCGTGTGGGAAGATTTTAGGGTATTTAAAGGTTAAATTAGTTAGAAATGGATGTTAATTTTATAAAAATATAGTTTTTATGGAAAGGAAATGAGTACAATTAATTTAATAATATTTTAGAACATAACCTAAAATTGTTTACAATACAAATAAATATGTAGGTACATACCAGGTTTGTTGCAACTATCAGCATCAGCATCACTTAAAAACATTATTACAACACACATATTCAGTACAACACATAAATTTTCACTGTTTAAAACTGTTTTCATTTATTTAATTTTGTTGTATCTACTTTTTACATACGTGTTTACTTCAAGTTTAATCTTCAACCACAGAGCCAATGAGCCACAGAGTCATAAACATTACGGAACCTAACCTATTTGTTTTCATCCAGTACAAATGTCTTGTACCTACAACATGTATGTAAATATTGATGTACTATACAAACAATTTGAGGTCATGTTTTAAATTAAAATCTATATAAAATTAATTGTTAATGAATTTCCTCACCATAAAAACAATATTTTTATAAAACTAACATCTATTGTTAAATAATCTCACTTCCAAACACTTTATAAGCCTTCTATATTACTGGTATGTACATATTTCTTTGTATTGTAAACAATTTTAGGTTATGTTCTAAAATCTTATTAAATAGGCCAGTGAATATAGACATTTAACTTTGCACTATCCTACCGATTCAATTTTTTTTTCTATATGGTTTAGGATCACTTACTGAATATAAAATCACAAAATGGTGACAGATTCCGGTGACAGCACAGGCGCCATCTTGAAAAAACGTTTCTGGCCGATATCTCGGAAACTGCACTTTAGGGCAAAAGTGATAGAGACTATTATTGTAGAGAATACTATTTCGCATCTTTTATTTGTTACGCATTTTTTTGTAAAACTCACCGCTTACGTTTTATGGCTCATTTAATTAACACATTTTTCTATCTCTGCCGATAACTCTTATAATATTGGATTAATCAATAAAATGCATCAATCCATTTTTAAAGTTCAATCTATTCCCCACAACTTTTATTTAAAACTTTTTTTTTTTAATGTCCATAGTTTTCGAGCTATAAGACGTTAAATGTTGGACTACCAGGTGCAAGGTTTGAATTTTCAAGGTATGCATAGAGTACAATGGTAAAAATTCAACAAATACATTTGAAAAAATATCCCGAATGTTGATGTACTTAACAATGAAAAGTTCATTTCCTTACCTGAGATAGTAACGAATTTTTTTAATTTTTTTATTATTTTATTATTTTTTATTATATTTAGTGCTTTCATTTAAAACTGGTGTGGTGAGTAATTATTATTGATTATGTTACGTTCAGATGTCATAATAAAATGGAAGAAACGGAAAGGGGACTATTTTTACAAATATTTTCAAAATTTATTGTCAGGAAAACAATAATACAAAAAGAAATTAAAAATTATATCAAAGTTTCGAGCGTTTTGGAGGCGGCGGAAATCCAATTGTATCCGATGGTTCCTCTTCTCGTCGGCATTTCTACATTCAACGTCCGATAGCTTGAAAACTATGGACATTAAAAAAAAAAGTTTCAAATAAAAGTTGTGGGGAATAGATTGATCTTTAAAAATGGATTGATGCATTTTATTGATTAATCCAATATTATAAGAGTTATCGGCCGAGATAGAAAAATGTGTTAATTAAATGAGCCATAAAACGTAAGCGGTGAGTTTTACAAAAAAATGCGTAAGAAATAAAAGATGCGAAATAGTATTCTCTACAATAATGGTCTCTATCACTTTTGCCCTAAAGTGCATAGTTTCCGAGATATCGGCCAGAAACGTTTTTTCAAGATGGCGCCTATGCTGTCACCGGAATCTGTCAGCATTTTGTGATTTTACACTCTGTAAGTGATCCTAAACCTTATAGAAAAAAAAATTGGATCGGTAGGATAGTGCAAAGTTGACCAAAAAAAACGACTATATTCACTGTACTATAAATTAATTGTAGACTGATTTCCTTTCCATAAAAACTATATTTTTATGAAATTAACATCCATTTCTAACTAATTTAACCTTCCAATACCCTAAAATCTTCCCACACGATTCTAAAGCCAACCCTTATTAACCCTTATTTTTAATAATAACTTGTAAATATTACATGTAAATAAAAAAAAACTATTAAAAATGAGGCCTAATCATTGATATAATACATATTTTCCATTTTTCTATATATAAATATATTTATACATTCCGTTTTAATTTATTGTTCATTTTTAAGTATTTTCTGAGCTATATTTATAACTTAATTAACTAATAGACCACAGCATAAAATATTTTTCCCATTAACTCGGGTAACAGTTAGCAGCTGGTAACACAATTCTTCACGCACACTAGTACACAATGTCAACTGACAATTGTTGCTTAAACACACTAGAATAAAAAACGGCCGCATTTACGGAGCTGTCGTTGTTGTATAGTCCTCTATCTAGTCGAGCGTAGCGAGCGAGACCAATACAAAATCATTGGCTACGATCTATAACTTGAATAATCATGAAATACGTAATAAGGAGTTTGTAAGCTGCTTGAGTTGGAAAGTGAACTTACCAAAAAGTTCGTATACCTATTTTTAAAACCAGCCTATTACTTTAAAAAGGGAATAACAATTTAAACGTATTTAAAGAGAGAGGCGTTAAAACATAATAAACCAATTAGTTTGAGGTCACGAGGAACTCTGCGAAGTCACGCGCCCAAAAACACGAACCACCTATCAATCATGTAATGGCCCTTAGCGCAGTAAATGTGCTATGCCGACCGAGTCCCCGTTACCACCGTTAGCGTTACTTACCTTAATGTTACCGCGTAACGTACATTTACTTGTAAAAACCAGATTTCAAAAAAAAAAAAACGAAAAAGCCGGGGCCTGATTCTGTATCGCAACTACTCTTGTCTTACTTTTTCAAGACACGTCAATGTCTTGCCTTGCCTTGTCATGTTTGCAGACAAACAGATAAATAACTTACTATGCAATGCACTCATTTCACACACGATTCCGCGAAGTTTTAAAGCTTGGTATTTTTACAATACAATGACAAATAAATGAGCATAAAAAATATTTATTGTTTTAATGCCTAAAAAAATAAGGCGCGGACAAAGTCGCGGGCAAAACCTAGCTCCTTATAAATACGTAATAGAAATGAACTGTCAATTTTAAATCAGATTTCTCTGCGGCCTTTGACTCCCCTGACATTGAATCCATGATCTGCACAAAGCAATTCATTTAAAGCCGCTCGCTGCTTCAAGAAAATAAACAGCACGATAATTATTCAAAACAAAGAGGCAATTTTAAAATTGACTCGGAGACAAATCGGTTCCAATCTGCCGCGTTCTCTTTCAACTTTTGAAGTGGTCTAATTAATTCATACGACAACTTTTGATATTTAATTAAAATGTCTAGTGAAAGGACGGCTTAATTGGAAAGCATTTCGGAATGATTGCTGTGGATGCAGGGGAATAAGTCCGGCCGCAAACTCGGCAAAGAAAAACTCTGTTATGTCACAAAGGAAAATTAAGTCTGTCTGAAACAAGAACCGCGAGACCACTGTAATAAATATTGTCTTTGCGTTATTCCATATTTCAGTGAAGTTATAGTACCTACTTACCTCACTGCAGGCAAACTATTTTTAAATATATTTTTTAAAAAGTTAATAACTATGTTACTAATCTTTCGAATTTTTCAAGTGAAAAGTCAAAACTTTTTGAAACTTCTTTAGGCATTTTTGAAATGAAAAAAAAAAACTATTGAACTCGCGACACTGTTACCGTTACCGACACCCTGTTACCGACACTTCTGTTGACAATTATAGAAGAACACATTAATTTCAAATAAAAATAGAAAACGGCCAGTGATAGTCCAAAAAGGTTGTCAACATTTTCAGTATAGAGGAGCTACTGTGAGCTTACTCTTTTTACTTGTAGTGCGTAGTATATTTTTTTTGTATAAAACATAGACAATGCAATGTATGAAAGACCAGCTGTGCTCGCGACTTCGTCCGCGTGGAATAGTTATTTTGGGAATCATTTGGGTATCTCGAACGGTTTTCGCAGCGCACGCAACGGAAGCCCTCAAAGATGAATAATTTTCCCCGTTTTTTCCACATTTTCGACTGTTTCTTCGCTCCTATTAGTCGCAACGTGATGTTATATAGCCTAAAGCCTTCCTCGATAAATGATCTATCCAACACAAAAATAAATTTTCAATTCGAACCAGTAGTTCCTGAGATTACCGCATTCAAACAAACAAACAAACATTTAAACAAACAAATAAACAAACTCTTCAGCTTTATAATATTAGTATAGATTTCTAGAGTGTGTAACATCCACAGGTGCGGCGGTTGGGGCGGGGGCTTCGAGTACGGCGCGCAAGCGCCCACTTTTGGGCGGCGCGCGGGCCGCCATGTCGCCGACTAAGCGCGCCGTGTTCACGCTTCTAGCGCGTGCGCGCGCCGCGACTCATAAGCACGTGCCCGCGTGGCCCGCGACTCATGAGTGAGTCACTTACCTCCTACTTATTGTGATACTCACAGAAGCACCTGTGCGACTCGGTAATCAAGCATTGTCCCGACATAGGTCACCTCAGTAGGACCTTAAATCCCTAGCTCATGAGTGAGTCCACTTATTTTGATCATAAGTGATTCAAAATTTGAGTCCCTTACGACCATTATAGATGTTTCTAGAATTAAAAAAAATCAGAAAATTAAAATTAACAGTATGATGAATAAATCAAAGAGCGGTCTTATGTTTTAAAATAAGTTAAAATGAAATACGAAGGGTTACAAAGGGTTGTTTGATTCCGTCAACAAAAGGCGTTGGAAGGTCAAACAAAATTTGGTCTCAAACTACTGCCTAAACTACATAGTTTGAAACAGACGAGGTCAACTTTATAGGAACTCTGATTGATGACAAAGTGGCGTACTGATGACTGTGATGTGTATATCTGCCTGTATGTAAATGTTTGTTTTTTAAAGTCCCTTTTAACCAAGCTTCTAAATAAACATAGATGGAAGTAAAAAGATAGATTAGCGACTCACTATTCCCGCTTGGACCTCATTATACTAAGTCCAATGAACTCAGTAACTTTCAGTCGCTCAAAGGACACTTGTCTTGCATACACGACACGTTGATACATTAAAAATACAGACACAATATTTGTAAGAAAATTTAAATAAATTTGTCGCTCAATACCACTCGTATTCTTTATCTTCTAACACTTATACATATATTTTCCATATTCTTATTTTTCTATTTATATATTTTTTTTTATTCTGAAATTTCCACGTTGTCGAGACTTTTGTTACTCATTGTTACTTTTTCTATATTCTGATTTTTCTATATTATCAATATGGTAACTATGAGTTACAGTAAAAGGCAAATATATATACTTATATAGTATAATATTGGATATATTATATCTAACATGTGGAGAAAAATATGAATTCTTTAAAATATGCACAATATTGCAACCTACATAAATTACATCACATTATATTTATAATTATTATATTTTACTTTCAAATGAAATTCTCTCAATTAGTTATTACTTGTGTTCGGTAATAGAATTATTTTTGCAGGGATGAGTATTTAAGTATACAGTTTTATTAGGCGCATTTGTTGATAACGTAATATAAAAACGTACCTTATCTTTCTTTTTGCTTCCATCTACGTAAATAAAGTAGTTAAGCTTTCATTCAATGTCTCTTTCTTTTGCAGACACCCCGCTCTTCTGCCGCTAATAAGAGACGAGTTCGTGACAGGAGTCGGTGTTAACATAAATCTAGCATAATCACTATTTTAGTTTAAATATATTTAATAATTCTAGTCGAATTACAATAATTTATTTATTTATAGATATTTGAAACTCTAGTCTATTGTGGTTGGCGTTTTAACGAGTTAAATTTATCTTAAACTAATTTGTGTAGCCATAAAATGCAGATGTGGCAAAGAATTGCGACATTTAAATAATATTCAACTATAATATAAAGTGGCTAACTTCCACTTTAAATGTGACAGCGGTTCTCGTTAGAGAGTTAGTTGTCCTCGCTTTCGGTAGATAGTGCCGTAAAAAAACACCTCTAAAACCTATCTCTCAAGTCAGAATATCCATTTGGGAGACACACACACAGACACACCTAACTTAACCATAGGTTAAACTTATGACACCCAATTTTGCGTCGGACGCCGGAAAATACAATATAAAATTTTAAAATTTGCAATCTATTTCGAAATTTTTTATATGGCAAATACATTTACAAGCATTCTCTACAAATTATACAATGACCACTAATTGGAAATACTTATTATGTTAATTATTTTAAATAATTTAAACTCGTTAAAACTAGTCAAATTAAATAAATTGTAAACTAAAATAATATATTATGTATACAGATTAAGATATTATATAATAATTATAATATGTATATTGTAAATGTATAGCTCTACCTATATGATTTTAATTTTATATATAAGTTACATGGAGCGATGTTTCCTATTTTGAAATTAGTGCAAAAAAAACTGTTTAAAATCGGTCCATTCGTTTGGGAGCTACGATGCCACAGATAGACAGGTCAAACTTATAACACCACTCTTTTGCGTCGGGCGTCAGCGGTTAAAAACGAACGGTACTGTTGGAGGTCAAAAAAAGCCACCTAATAGCTATTTTTGTTTCGGGGCAGGCAGAAAGGATGCCAGAGGCCATTTTTAAGTACCTTTATCCGATCATGGTCGCTACACCTTTCTTACTCCATTGTCGTTGACGTGTTAATAGGCGCGGTGTTCTTTTACCGTCAAGTAGACTTAGTCAGTTGCACAAAGCTTCTTTAAAATTGGCATTAACTAACGAGTCCTTATCCCTAATGGGTACATTAACTTTAAAGACGTTGCACAAAGCGACATTAGCGCCTTTAAAGGTTCCTTTAAAGGCGCTAATGTCGCTTTGTGCAACGCTTTTTCTCTTAAAGATAAAGATAAGGTCTTGTTTGACATTTCTTTAGTTAAATTTTAATGGAGCATTAAAGTTGACGTTAATGTAGCTTTGTGCAACACTTTAATGATTCCTTAGGTTTTAAAAGCGACTTTATATCTTAAAGAACGTTTCTGCAACTGGCTGTGAGAAGGGGAAAGTACATGACTTTCATCAATGTGGCAAAAATAAAATTACGAACTTTTAGTACGTCATAATAGAGGCTACCTAATAAAGGCGACAGACGACCTAATAAAGGCTGCGGGTCAGCGGTGGATCCAGGCTGCTTCTGACCGGTCCTATTGGAAAATTATGGGGGAGGCCTATGTCCAGCAGTGGACGTCCTACGGCTGAGATGATGATGATGGTACGTCATTTTAGGTACATACATCATTCTAGTAGTTCTGGTGGTCACGAGTTAACTCGTTTGCTATAGATTAGGAGAAATTCAATTTAAAACGAACGCAATTTCGTTTTAGCCACCGTAAGCCTTGTGAGTGCTCTGAAATCTTTTCTTTGACGGCTTTCATGATTACAAAGCATAGACTTTTTTTTCTAACGATATTGAAAACCGAATCAAAATCTGTTGAGTTTAGGAAAATTAAAAGAATTTGAAAGATTCTTAGATGAAGACTTTGTTTCAAACTATTATGGCAAACGGTTTTTTTTTTTAATTCAAGTGAATTTTATTTGAATTATAATTTAAAAAGCCAGTAACATATAAAACCAATGAGCACAAAAATAACTGAAAATAGAAAAATAATGAAATTTTCTATCAAGACAACATCTTAATACATAAAAGAAAGATTGTTAATAATTACACCACTTATAACTCGAGTACCGATTTTTATAATCTTTGGTTTGTTGAATTTATCACCATCTAGAATAGCAGAATAACTAATAAAAGATCGGAAAAATATTCACAAAAAAAATACTTATAGAAAATTCACTTTCTCATACATTTAGTATGGAGTGCATGGCTGCTCGTATGTATGGCCAGCTCGTATTATTATAAAATTAAGTAGCCTTCTTCTAAACCACCCTTCTAAAATAACCAACAGATTTCGATACGGTTTTCACTAATGGAAAAGGCGGTAAACAAGAAAACTTTGTGTAGGTATACAATTTGCAGAACATGATGGTAGGCGGACAGTTGCCTAAGAACAGACGAAAATCTAGAAAAAAAAACTAATATAAGGACTGACAACTTATACTGTTTACTGTGTGGTTACTGCCGCCAAAATCTGCTTTATTACAAGTACCCTGGTCTGCCTGGTTTCCTGATGCCATTATAAATTTTAATTAAATTTTTAATTTAATCATTTATTAAATAAATTAGAGGACCACATTTATTGAACTATGCCTTTTAGAGAAATGTTATTAATTATATTTATTAAATAATATTATATTAAATAGTAATATCAATATCTTGTAGAGTTTTAAGGTAAATTATGCAAATGTCTATGATAAAACGATTTATTGAAGCTAAAATATTATTAAAAGTCAGACGAACTATGATAAGTGAGAATACGTGTATCATTCGTAGCATAGCATAATAATCTGCCACTCTTCCATTAGCAAATATCCCTGAAAATTTTATAAATATAAGTAAACTCTTGCTATGAAATCTGAATGATTTTTCATTATAAATCTGAATCTGAAAACTATATGTATTCCTATATCTCATTTTCCATCAAAACCGATATGTTACGTTTGAGCGAGCACTCTGATAAGATCGTGTAGAAAATCTATATTGTCTCTCTCCTTTTTTAAATCTTTCGTACTTGGGTGAAGTTGTAAATTTTAGTAAATGTCTAAGCCGAGTAATCACGCTAAAACCTTAAAGGCTAAAACATAAATAAATAATCTTTCCTCAAAAATGATAGGATAAAAATGAGGGGTACTCTGACAACTCTTATCCCCGTTTACATATGGCCATTGACATTGCCACTCGCGTTGCCGTATTTATTTCCATAAATACTGCTGTAGCAACGTCAAGGGCAATGAGTGTTTACAAATGGCCATTGACATGGCCGCTCGCGTTGCTGTATTCATTTCCCTAAATACTGCTGTGGCAACGTCAAGGGCCATGAGTGTTTACAATACATAATTATGGCCACTGACATGGCCGCTCGCGTTTCAATCTGTCCGCGCGTTTGAGAGCAAGTGAGCGAACACTCGCTCTTGCGTTGCCGGCACTTTGATGTCCGTACGAAAACCTGGGCCAATTGAGGGATAGCCGGGCAACGCGAGCGGCAGCGGCAAGGGAAGCGACCTGTTTACATACTCGCGTTGCCCATTTTATTTCTCATGTCCCTGCTCATGGCCGTTGAAATGGGCCATATGTAAATGGGGTATTATTCACACATAGAAATGTGCCTAAGAACTATTAGTGGACTGGACTGCCCCAGGTTCGCGCAAGCAAGGTTCATACTGGAAAACTACTTTGATATGAATTTGAGTGCAGATAATCTGCACGAAATTTTGAAAAATAAACATGTTACAAAAAAAGCTTTCTTGACTTCTGCCACAAAGTGGCAACAGTGGAATTTAAAGAATAAAAAAATGTGATAAAATTGCTATAAAAATAAATGCTATAATAATTTGCTTACAAGTATTCTCACTGATACAAGTTTTTGTCTAAATAAAACTTCAATATATTATTAAAAGTTCATACATGTATTACTGCAAAAACTAATAATTAATCTAATCGGGAACCCTAGTATTTTAAAGACAATAAATATATATACACTCTGAACTGTACTAATTTGTAATTATTAATTTTGTTCCAAAGGGTGAACTTTCTCTAAGGGCCTGCCTCTCTGTATAAAGGAAATTGAATATTAAAATTAATTAAAAGATTTGGTTTAAACATGTGTTGAGCCATAAAAATATGTTATAAATTATATAAATTTACGACATTTCCAAGACGCTAACGCTTGCAGCGAAAAACGAATTCGCTTCGAACGTTGTTTTTGTGGCCCGATCTAAGTAGCCTGGGTAAGGGAGAGCGGTTACCTAATTACTTACCTTATTTTAGACAGTAGAAAGCATTATGCCCTACTACTTACTACAGTGGATTCTTTAATAACAATAAATAAATGATCTTACTATATATGTTACTCTGACATTTTTTTTAATAAATTCTAAGTTAACATTATAATTGTATAGTTAAAATGAAAAATTATTATCTATAAACATTGTAAATTACTAATTAAAAATAAATAAATATATTATACTTAAACTTAATCAAAGTCGTGTGAAAATGCGGACTGGCTTTTGATAAACAATAGTTTGAGAAGACTTGTGGGAAGATAATGTAAAGGCGCTTACACACGCTATTAGAATCAGTGGCAGTGTTGGGGCAGTAGTGGGGAGTCCCCTAGATCGCTCCTTTGATCGCCTCATGTGTAGGCAAACGGAGGCGATCTAGGGGGTTCCCCACCACTGCCCCGATATTGCCACCGATTTTAGGGCCGCTTGTTAGCGCTTTTAGACTTACTATAGTGAGTTAGTGAGTATGTGAGAAAGCAGATTTATACTGATACAGAGAAAGAAAGAAATAAATATTATGTAAAATTTGAGTACAATTAGCCCATGCGAGTTATTGTTTGACGATGCTACGTCTGCCATTTTCAAGCGTCCTCTTAACATAAAAAAAAAATTTTTGATTAAATTAACTTGCTAATGAAATGAGATTTTAAAAAGTTTATAATATCAAATAAGCTATCCTTATCATGCGACCACAAATTACCTGTAGAATTCTAAGTAAAGTTATTCTATAATTGTATAGAAACTGCATTAAAAGTATTAAAACATTTTGTATTGTATTTTATTTGTCACAATAAACCATAATATTAATTTGTGAAACATTTGAAATGATTTAAATGTGTAAATTGACCTTAAGTGATTGATCATCCAGCATAAAAACAAATATCACAATTTAGTTATCATTCTACATTCATTAAGTATATTAGTATATTAGCTGACCCAGCAAACGTTGTTTTGCCAAAAAAATAAAAAAAAATTGGGGTGGACCACCCTTAATATTTAGGGGTATGAAAAATAGATGTTGGCCGATTCTCAGACCTACCCGTTAAGCAAAAAAATTTCATCAAAATCGGTCCAGTCGTTTCGGAGAAGTTTGGCAACAAACACTGCGACATGAGAATTTTATATATTAGATTATGAAATGAAGGCTGTATCTATTTCTCAGATGACTTCTTCTAAACTACTTAACGGATTTCGATATAGTTTTCATTATAAAAGAGCAATAAACGATGAAGGCTTAATGTATGTAGGTAGGTATTATAATTATTTATCTATGCTAATATTATAATGCTTAAGTGTTTGTTTGTTTGGTTGAACGCGTTGTCAGGAACTAATGGTTCGAATTGAAAAATTATTTTTGTGTTGGATAGTCCATTTATCGAGAAAGGCTATATAATATTTTGAACTCGGACGAAGTCGCGGGCAACAGCTAGTATAATAAATACACAAACCTTCCTCGTTTGAAGCCGGAGTGCGTCGCTAGTGGGCATTCTTATATTAGGAAGAAATTTAAAAAAAAATTATAGCTGTGAAAAATTTATAAAGAAAAAGTTTCAATACTTACATTACTTTTCTTTGAAAACTTGATACTCTGTAAATTTATTTTTCACACCTATTTGCGAAGTTTTATATCGGTCCTAGAAAGTTAGTCATAAACTTGAGCGCAGCCGTCCGAGTAACTTTGTAAATTGAATTTATAAATTAACAATTTTTAAATAAATGATTGAGAAAATTCAATAAAAACAAGAAACAATTGCGACAAATCGTTCCTTTCTGTAATATCGACCTTAAGGTTTCATCATTCCGAAACTTAAGGTAATTTCACACCGGGAAGCGGCGCGACGAGCTGTTTTTAAGGTAGCAATAGATTACGAGATATTTTCTATTCTCAAAGATACACAGTACAGTGAGTACGTCTGTGATTTTTTTCTTATGTTAAGATAGACAGACAAGCTGACGGGCCAGTTGATGGTAAATGGCTATCGTACCTATAACACAAGCAATGTCATAGGTGCTGCAAGATCATAGAAGAAATCAAAATCAAAATATTTATTTATCAATTGAGTTTCTACAAGAAATAAATTTATAATGATGATCATAAGAAGAATCAGAGAAAACCTGAGAAGAAACCCCGAAAGAAACTCAGGAATTAAGGATTAGGGATAAGGCAGGAATGGGCTAATGGGCTCTTGCATACCTTACTCACTCACTCACGTCTCGGAGAGATTTTTGTACGAACCCGTAAACTTAAATTTATAATGACGATCATAAGAGTTTCTTGTAGAAACACAATTGATAAATAAATATTTTTTATTTTTTATTGTTTACATAATTTTTTACAAAGAACAAGGTTCAGATACTTTTAGTGTTCAAAATGGAATTATACTTGCTTCAGTGAAATTCCTAATAGTAAGATATATTATGAACAGGCCATAAATTACTTGCTTCATGTATACAAACCTTGGTCTGAGAGCTTCAATTATTTATCTACCCAACAACTTTGCCTATTTATTAGATCTAAATTCAAATACGAGTAGAATCGACCACCGTTTATGGTTGCGGCATCTCGAAACTTCGCCATCTTTACGGCGCCATTTCTATAAGGGCGCGTATACAATGTACTCGTACACATTGTATACATTGTGTATTGTGAGGCTACAGTAAGTACATTTATTTCCTTAAACTCATATATTAGCGAGATTCTGAAACCAATGGCACGAATGGCTTTTTTCTGTAACACAAATATAATGTTTTTATCCGCAGTATTACACAAAATATCTAAATACTATCATTTCACCTATCTTTTCGACTTTATTACCATTTCAAGTTAGAGAAATTGTACCTATGTATACTGACCGCAAAGACCGCAAAGAAAAGGGGCCGGTTAGAAAATCTTAATTATATTCGAAAGTACCTGATCTAGCTTTATGAAATAAAGACTAAATTAAAGAATATTTTTATGTGCTTAACTAAAAATAAAATTTATTTATTTTAGTCATTATTTCTTAAAAGCTAGGTCAATTACTTTTGAAGATATTGAAGATTTTCTAACCGACCCTTTTTCTTTGCAATCCAGTGTATTTCATTTAAATATATATAAGCGGACTAAGTAGTGAAAAGCTTTAACAGATTTGCCTTTACATTTTTCTATTCACAAGTAGGTATATCTGGGCAAAAGTTATTCCTATTTAACCGCCGTCGCCTACATGCTTACCGACCGACATTAGGTGCGCGATAAGCGGTAGGAAGTCGCAACCGACGGAAGAGCGCTTCCGTGCTACAGATATCTGCGGCTGTAACGCGTCCAACAGGACCGTTATCACACGATACCTCCCAACGGCGCCAGGTGTGTGTTTTTGGGAAGTAATGTATGCTCATACAGTGTAAACCAACATTGTAATGTGAAGCTGTAATGACTGAGAAACCTTTCGTCCTTTATCAGCCTACTTACTAGCCATGTGCGCGGTTTCATCCGCTGTTAAATTAAAATAAACAAAAGCTAAAATGAAATGTGGCTGTGTTGTGGACACGGCCATGTGTTTTATCTGAATACGTGTATTTTATGAGTAATATTTTCTTTGAGTGTATTATATCGTCATTGTCAAACCAAAAACTTTTCAAAACTCGAGTAAATAGGCAACTTCTTGGTGAGCGCGCTCTATCATAGGCCTCATATTAGCTACACGGCTAGATGCTGGCCAAGAGCAAACCCATCTCTAATGAAAAAAAAATCATTTATCAAATTTCTCTTTCAGTCTGTCTTTATATACGACCTTTATAAAAAAAATAAGTATTTTTAACATCAATATTTCTTTTGCAAAATAAAAATTCACGATAAAATAAAAATTATATTACTTAACCCTACTCAATTTGAGTAAAGCCAGCCCCGCAACTGGATGACAGGGCTTGTAAGCACGCCAAAGTGATATTACAGTACCAATTCATTAAGAGACAAAATCATTAACAATTTTTTACATGTTAAGGTTAAGCAATAAATTCGCTAATTGCACCAGCGCCGATTATTGCCAATGGTTGTAACTTTATTAAGTTATAAGCTGTAGCGATTTATTCCTTTTTAACTCCCGACGCTCGACGGAAGAAGTAGCTGTTATAAATTGGACGTGTGTGTGTGTGTGTGTGTGTATGAGAGAGAGTGTGTGTGTTGATGTGTTGCCGCTACTGTTACTTCGATTCAGAAAAAATCACAAAAATTTCATTTCACAGCTGAAGCATAAATAACCATTTTGAAAACTAATAAATTTTTTAACTTTGAAAATTACTAAAAAAAAGTGGAATAACTCTTTCGACATGTTACTTAGACCAGACGACAAATTGTTCATTTCGCGACACAAATTCGTTTGCCTTTTATAACACATAAATTTTAATCCTCTGTACTTGATTGTTTGTTGTTCTGAACATTACTGTCCGCTATAAAAGCGCCTACACACGGCCCTAAAATCGGTGGCAATATCGGGGCAGTGGCGAGGAGCCCTCTAGATCGTTCCCTAGATCGCCTCTAATTATGTTTACGATTTACCTACACATGAGGCGATCAAGGGAGCGATCTAGAGGGCTCCCCAATCCCAGAGCAGTGTCCGTTACGGACCCCCGCGGCGGAGTTGCGGAAGAGTGTTCGTCCGACCTCGCAACTTCGCCTTATAGCGGACGCGGAGGACGCCAAGAGGTTTAGTCGGTAGGTCTTCCCCAATACCACCTCGGGGCAGGAGTCCGACATAACCCACCGGTCTGTCCCCAGGCCGGTGGGCATCCATGATGGATTCCTCTTGTAAAAAAAAGGGGCGGCTTCCCAATACTGCCCCTATATTGCCACCGATTTTAAGGCGGTGTATAAGGCGCTTTAACTCCGCATTTGTATTGACATATTTTTTGTAACTGTATCCAACAACGCTTCGATTCTCACGATCACTTGTTAAAATAGTTAAGAATCAGTTGGTCTTCCAGATATATATAAAAAAGATATTACTTATGTTTTAAAAATGCGATAAGGCATGTCTACGTCTACATCTACATCTATATCTATACTAATTAATATATTAAAGAGAGAAAAGATTTGTATTTTTGTATGTTTGTAATGAATAAACTCAAAGGCCTAGTAGGCCTATCTTAAAAATTCTTTCACCTATAGAAAGGCCTAACTTAGGCTAAATTTTATAAATTGTGTGGACTAAGTCGCTTGCAATTGCTAGTAATCTTATAATCAAACAACAAAATCAATTTTATTAAATTAGGTTAATATCTTGCCTTATTCAATTTAGCGTCATCATGTTCCTAGATCAATTTTATTAGTAATGCTCGGCTCTCTTTTATCATTTTTTTTTACTTTTAAGACTTCCTAATTTAAATATCTAATCGAATTTCCTATTACAAAAAAACCATACCGTGTACCATAAACATCTGAAAGACAGGAAAATTAACTCCACAATAGAACAAAGAACAACAACGATTTCTTTCTAAATTGGAAGTGTTTCTATATTCAACCAGCGTGCGATTGAGCTATGATGACCAGTTCTTATTGATCTCCCCTTCCCCTTCCGTGTCCCAAAAAGCAAGACCAGACGAGGGAAACCTAAATCGTAATTAGAGGTCACGTTAAACTGGTAATTATTATATTGGTTAAGACCGCGAAGACTGGTTTGTATAACAAATAGATCACAATGCTCGCTCTTATTTTCCCTTGTTATTTAATGTTATTAGTTTTCTCGCTGGCCAGTAGTTTATTACGGAGAAGGAAAAGGTGGTCTGTCGCTTGATAAATCAACCTTCCGTTTGTAACCTTTGCGGGTAGGCCAAACATCTGGCGTATAATTTTCAGCTAAGTACCCGCTTTTGTTTTTTAAATCTATGTATACAATCTAATATAATTAATAAGATTAATTAGTTGGTTTGTTGTTTTTAAAATAAAATATAAAAACAATTAGTGCCCAAAAAAACCTTTTACACAGTTTTAAAAATGTTATTTAAGAGACTAATACATATTTGTTTTTAAGCTTATTAATTAACTTAAGTTCTGTACAAAAGTTTGAATTGGCTACTTGTATTTCTTTTTTCATATTTTGGACAATATTTAAGAAAAACCTTACAATTTTAAATATGTTCGGTTATCTCTGAAGAGTTAAAAAAAATTGTGCAATTTTGCACCTTAATTTATAAGGTTACTAGATTGCGCACGTTTTGGTAAATGTGTTCGGTATGAGGTTGGTCATTGTCTATCGACGACGGTAGCCACCTACCAGTAATCTGACTGACCAGTAATCTTTTTACGTATAAGAAAGCTGTATGTAGTGCAGTCTGCCCTGCCTATACAAAATAAATATAAAAAATCTAAACTAATGTGAAAGGCATAGATAAATGATTGGTCTCGCTGCGCTCGACTAGATACCGCCGTCGTACTTTTAAAATGCGGCATAAAATAATACGCCGAATTCGGCGTACCCGAGCCAGTCACACTGCAAGCTGTCTGTGATGTGTACGTGCCGAATGTTTTATTAAATTTTAGGCATAATAAAATACCAGTTTTCGTAGTGAAACTGTGTAAAAATATAATAAAACTGGGTAAAAAGTGATAAAAAGTGACGATTTTTTACACACACTAAAATAAAAAGTTGCCACATTTTCGGAGCTATTGCTTTTGTATAGCGCTCTATCTAGTCGAGCGCGGCGAGACCAATCAATTATCTTTGGTGAAAGGGTTAATGGATAACTATTAAAACTTGAATGGTCCGTGGCGATATTCACACGTACATCCTAATGGACTCTTACGAGGCAGGAATTTAGTAATAAGAGCCTTCACGCCGGCGCTTGCGATGCTGGTATTTTGATGTGTCCGCTACCTCTAAGCATCGGACTTACTGAAATTCTAAAGCTGACCTACATATTATTAAAGAATTTAATTTTAAAACTAAATCACGATACTCGAACAATCCGTACTAATATTATAAATGCGAAGTTTGTATGGATGTATGTCATGTATGGATTTATGTATGGATGTTTGTAACTCTTTCACGCAAAAACTACTGAACCGATTCCCATGTACGCGGACGAATTCGCGGGCACCAGCTAGTACATAATAAATCGTATTATAATTTGTTGGTTTAATTTAATTTAAACGGGATCATTTAAAATTGTTTAATTTAAATTAAACAATTTTAAATTGTTCCTTCTGGAGTTAAAAGTAATGCTCCATCTGGAAGCATTACTTTTTTTCTGGATGAAAGGTATCTTAAGTCTTTTCCTATATAATATCCCTGACAACGTGTATGCAGAATTTCATGATGATCGGTTGAGGCGATGAAAAGGTAACAGACAGACAGACAGACAGAGTTACTTTCACATAACTATACAGGGCGTCCCACGACTATGCCACACGGAGGGAAAGTACCTTGAATATTGTAGATGGAACATTTTACTGAAAGAAAACATTATTTTAATCAAAAAAACAATTTAAACTGCATTCATAGATTTTTAAATTATTCAATGGTTGATCCGAGAATCGAACCCGCTACACGAGAAAAAAAATTACCCTGCAGCTTTATCATACCGATCGAAAGGCTTCATCATAAGGATTATTTTTTGCTAAATAACAGTGTCAGAAATAAAAGGAAGACCATGAATGAATAACATGTTATTGAATTTAGAATCACAATGAAGAAATCATATTAAAATAGATTTTCTACTACGACGGCTATTACAAATAGAAAGATGGAGTCGTCAGTAAAAGTTCAGACAGATCGAACTTCATCTGTCTATCTCGAGTCTGCAAGTTCTTCTTTATCAATAAAATTCAATACGCTAAAAGTTACGTTCTGTTATTTATTTTCAAGATGTTTCACGATTGCCATCAATCGAGTTGAGACGTGCGGCGGAGGCGTTCAATTTGTGGATTGAATTTGAACACACCAAATGGATTCGATTTTTAAAAGCAGTACGTCACAATTTTTTGTCTTTTTTTTTTAAATTAACAAAGAGTTAATAGAACACGTTCCCTGGTCCCCCATACAAACAGCAAAATTTGCTACTCAAAGTGGACACTGATAATAATTGTTTTTTGTTATCATCGAAGTACAATAACTATGGAATTTGCAAGACAAATTTTATTTGAATATATATCTACACTGAACCGCAAAAAAAAGAGTTGGTTAGATAATCTACAATATCTTCAATAGTACCTGACCTTTTTTTTGTCGAGGAGAAATCCGCTTACAGATTCCCTACCGCTGGCTTGGCGATAGCGATATGTGGGGGTCGCCCAGCACCTGACTCTCCGATGCCTCCTTGCCCTGTGAACGGGGTGAACCGGGCTGTGCCGAGGCAACTAACTCCGATCCACCCCCAGGGCAGCCTAGCCATTACTGGCTAGGCTATCGCCAAAGAAAGGGATTGCCCGGAGACACCCAGGCAATATCCACGCGAAGGGGGGACCTTGTGCAAGCTAGCCAACCATGTGCGCAAGGTCACGCAATAGTACCTGACCTAGCTATAAGTAAATGAAATAATTCCTAATCGGCCCTTTTCTTGCGATCCAGTATAATATTATTATGTACTGTATTTTATCTAAGTTTGAATTTAACTTTAAGGAGTCAAATTAGGCGATGAAAAGTTTTTCTGCTTAGTCCTCAGAACAAACAAAGTAAAAAGATATCGAGCCACCACTACAGCAGCGAAATGCGGGCACGTCTGACATTACTCCATTCAATGCATACCTGAGATTGTAATCGGGTTCATATTCCATCACAGTTGCTCATAATAATACTGTCCTGCTACCAACTCCAAGCCAAGTTGAACAACTTCGGACAGAGTTTGTAAACACACGAGCGTAGATTGCGGACGTGGCCGCATTTAATTGATATTAATATACCTTTGTTGAATAGAAAGAAGGAAAGAAAAAAACATATTATATAATTAAATATAATACAATATACCAATTGAACACAACTCAGCTTAAGGTCACAACATTGTTGCAGCCGAAGATAGAATCAAAAAACAGGAAGATACTGTATATGTCTACTTTGCGTAATCAGCTTTAAAAGGCAGCTCTTAAAGGCGTTAATAAGTTCCCCAACGATACTTAAGTGCCCGTACGATCACATTATCACACGTTTCGATATTGGAATTGTAACTCAGGGGGTATTTACGCTTTAAGTTCTATCTTTTTTGTCTGTAATCTTGATAAAGGTCTACTTGATGGTAGGTGGCTATCGTCACCTATAACACAAACAACTCCACAGGTGCTGTAAGTGCGCTTTGACCATAGTAGGATTAAGGGTAAGGGATTAGAAAGAGATAAGGAAATGGGCTCTGACATCCCTTACTCAATCACCAAAACACAACAGCACATTTGCTATTATTTCACTGTGGTCTACTGTAAGAGTAAGGTTACTGTACTGCCGCCAGTCGGACTGCTCAAATGACTGCCAAACGCAGTGTGCCCGGCCACTACTTTCCAAATCCAAACCAAAGCCAACTTTGAAAAGTTCATTTCCAAGTTGATTCCAAAAATTATAAATTATAATATTTATAATTTTTGAAATCGTAGTTTCTCACCACCTGCGGTTTGAAAGTCTTACCATTTGAAACTCTGATATTATGAAACTCCGACGATTTGAAACTCTGACGTTATGGGACTAAACCCCTGAGACAGTGCGTTAAGGCAAGTACCCTAACCACTCAACCAACGGCCTTCTCAAAAACTATTGAGTATCGGATACGTCCAAAATTTTAATTCGTATATTTCAGTTCATCAAAATAATAAGACGGTAGATCTGCCAACTTGGGAGGACCGCGATAGTACATCTTGCGATGAAAACTTAATAGATTAAGTTATTAATACAATATCTAGTGACTTAATTTGATCAACTTCAAAGACGAACTGACTTTTTGCGGTTACACAGACAAATAGAGATAAGTAAGTCAGACAGATAATAAGTTAACATTACCCTAATCGAATTTTGTCTATTGTCAGTTAACCTATCGGGGTCGATAGAGCATCTGCTTCCCTTCCGGGTTTGCTCGTCTTTATAGGCGACAGTAAAGCTTCACGCCACATTTTGCAGCTGGTATTGTTGTAGGCGCTTTCGAATAGTCGCGTCTCGCGGCGTCGACAATGCCAGCTGGGTTACCTATTTCATTCACTAAACGGCCATGGCGGCAACATCATTGTAAAATTCTACTTATACAATTAAACAGTCAAAATATACATTGAGTTTTTGTTAATTGAAGGCTACGTTATGTTAAATACATTTGCAATAATAATAACTGATAAGTGTATTATGATTGCCTTAGCGCTCTGTCTACCAATCGCTTGGTTCGATTCCCAAGATCAACTTTGTAAATTTTCAAATATGGATTCAAGTTCTGTTCTGGATTTGGCAATTAGTGGTAAGGTGCACTGCGTTCCGGTGAAAATCCAAATTCAAATTAACTAATTGAATTTGAAGAGCTGAGCGGCGACCATTTTGGTACACTTTTTTTTCATCTAAGTATACTAATATTATTTGAAAACTCGATTGCTTTATATGTGACAAGACATCGAGTCTGGTCGGAGTTATCATGTAAAATTCAAAATGTAAAACATCCGTTATTCGGTATATAAATTCGGAATCAAAATTTCTGAGAAACACGACACCAGGGCTAGGTGGCCCCTGGCATGTTTTATTGATCCCTGTACGTGTATTCTTAGAAAGATTTCACACTTACGGAGTACTGACGGAGTAACGTCCGAATTACTCCTTTATTTTATCTTTTTACAAGAGGAATCCATCATTGATACCCACCGGCGTGGGGACAGACCGGTGGGTTATGTCGGACTCCTGCCCCGAGATGGTAGTGGGGTAGACCTACCGACTAAGGGTCACCCGACAGCTCACTAGAGCCACCCGGCACCCGACCTGCACCGCCTCGCCTCGAGTGGTTAGTATTCTTTATATGGATTTGTATAGGCATGCTCTCATTTTTTTTTTGACAAAGGGAAGTCCATCAACCTAAGTCCTACCGGCTAAACCCACCTTGACGTTCCTCCGCACTGCAATGGTGGTGGGGACTGCAGGTTTATCCAGTCTGGACGTGCTGCGTCTCGGACGTGCTGCGTCTCGGACGTACTTCGTCTCCGACGTACTGCGTCTCGGACGTACTGCGTCTCGGACGTACTGCGTCTCGGACGTACTGCGTCTCGGACGTACTGCGTCTCGGACGTACTGCGTCTCGGACGTACTGCGTCTCGGACGTACTGCGTCTCGGACGTACTGCGTCTCGGACGTACTGCGTCTCGGACGTACTGCGTCTCGGACGTACTGCGTCTCGGACGTACTGCGTCTCGGACCTACTGCGTCTCGGACGTGCTGCGTCCGAGAACCCCGCCTGCAGTTGTCCGTAGTCGGACCATTTGCGCATTGATAAGTAATTTAATAAGCCACATCCATTGTCGACTTCCTGTGTAACTATTATGGTATCTAAGTTAAACTGACAATAATTATAATTAGCTAAGCTGTTGTAAGTGCCACAACATACTTTACGTAACAGTTGATATTTTTAAATCAAGAAACTAAACGAATTAGTTACAGATAGTGTAAAACCGCCTTTATAAGACCGTATTGCACTTGTAACTCTTTAAATATTTATTAAGACCTAGAAATTTGTGAGCGGATGTTGCCGACCTCTGAACTAGATATCCACCTGGCTCGATTTTTATAAGTGTGCCTGACCAAACTAAACACAAGGTAGATAGGTTACTTATATGCATACTGTATATAGATATAGATTTATCTTCCCAAGGTCTACGTTTACATAAAAAAGCAGTGAAAAAGTTTTAGCGCTTTTATTTTTATACTTTTTACCTTCATAAGTTTACTAGATTTTTTCAGCGACGTTTTAGATTTTATCCGTGGCCTTATTTCTTTTTTCAATTTGTTCATATAATATTTAAACTAATACATACAATACATATTATAAAATAACGCCTCTGTCCTCCTCTGTTTCTTCACTAAAATCTTCTAAACAACTTGTCGAATTTTGATACGGTTTTCACTAATGAATATAGCGATAAACGGGGATGGTTTGTATTTGTAACTTATACAAACCTTCCCCGTTCACACACACACACACACACGCACACAAACAAAAACAAATTCTTCTGTGTAAAATATACATAGAATCATGGAAAACATCTAGACAAATGTTTGTCTTAAGCGGGCATTGAACGTGTGATCTCTCGACCGCAGATATATCATTGCTGAGCCTTTTTTTTTTGACGAGGAGAAATCCGCTTACAGATTCCCTATCGCTGGCTAGGCAATAGGGATATGTGAGGGTCGCCCAGCACCTGATGTTAGCGGCACTGGGAATACTCACTAAAACTCCCCGGTGCCTCCTTGCCCTGTGAGCACGGTGAACCGACTCCCGCTTGGAAGCCCGCTCGGAACGCTCGGTTGTACGCCTCCTTAGCACCCGAGGCCGGGCCAGGGCCAAGGGTTACCCCCCCACCGCGACAAGACCCGGCGTACCCAGGGGGGAATCATTGCTGAGCCTACATAACCACTGAGTTCTGAGTATTTGTGACATTATCTACTAATTTCAAATAAAATCATTTAAAGTATTAAAAAAAATCTTTTATATTTTTAAATCAACACTTAAATGTTAAAAGTGAAACCATCACCACACGACCGACGCCAAATTTATTATCGCTTTGTAAAAGCAGAAAAGAGGGCTTTGTTGAACACATGAAATACGTTTTACAAAGAAGAGTTGTTCTGTAGACTCTAAACTCCTTTGAAATTTTTTTACTAATTATAGTGGCATATCTATACTAATATTATAAAGCTGAAGAGTTTGTTTGTTTGTTTGTTTGAACGCGCTAATCTCAGGAACTACTGGTTCGAATTGAAAAATTATTTTTGTGTTGGATAGATCATTTATCGAGGAAGGCTTTAGGCTATATTTTATAAAGTTACGCGGGCGAAGTCGCGTGCAGCAGCTAGTACCTAATATGTGGCAGTTTGACCAATTATACAATTGAGATTATTTATTGTGTTTTCCTTAATTTAAATTTTAAATTGTTGATTATCTATTTGTATTTTGTACTGGGTTTTGCCCGCGACTTCGTCCACGTCCGATTGCTACAAAACTTAACAGGATACCCGCTGGACTATCAAAATCGGTTCAGCGGTTTTGGAGTCCATAGGGAATATACATACATACATACACACTTTGCCTTTTATATTATATATATAGTTTCAGTAGGTACTGTACTTATCTATTTTGTTTAATATTTATTTTGTGTATAAAACTCCAACTCTCTAAATATTTATGTGTATTGTAAAAAAAGACTGTTTATTTCCTGAATAAAGAGAAAAACATACAATTTTAGGCCTTCAAGCACTGTGACGAAAACGAAACGGAAACTTATCTTTTTATCTTTCTTTAACATTTTTTACTTTTTTCTTTAACTCACTTTTTATTTCATTTCAGAACGAGTAAATTATGTTCTGTAATAATCTAATCTTTGTCTTCGCAGAAGTGCCCATAATATTTTGACCTGCACCGGTATAGCACCTGCACAACGCAATTTGTCTAGGAATTCGCTGTGGACATTACGTTTTATAAGAAAGCATTGATGCAGTGTTGATCCTTTTGATATATTCTTCGGGATTGCTCAAGAGTATTTCGATTTTCTAAGGCGTCTAATATTGCTCTTACTTTACTTTGTGAACCCACGTTCAAATAAGAAACATATTATTGGATATTAAAAGTTTGTTTTTAAGAAATAAATGCTTGTAAATATTCTTAGAATGAGCTTATCCTTATTTTCCCAAGCAAAAAAGGGCACGCTGCATTTCACAGTCACAAATTGGACAGTCCCTCTGGCGACGGTAACCACAGAAAGAGATTGCCCTTACAGAAGACGAAAAATGTATGAAAAAATTTGAGGCGATAAATCAAAGATAAATAAATAAATAAATAAATATTCACACATTCCACACAGCGCGATCTAGTTCCAAAGTAAGCAACTTAATGCTTGTATTATGGATACCAGATAGTTGATGTGATATACTACCTACATACAATACTTTTTTTTGTAAATACATACATATTATAAATACAAAACATCCATGACTCAGGTACAAAGGTAAATGTTAACACATAAACATTTACCAACATAACACGATACATTTTTAACATAACGCGATGGAATAAAAGTTTTACTGTAATAAAACTTATAAAATTAAAACTACATTATAAAGAATCGTTTTTTTTAAACAGCCTAAGGGCCTCTTTCACCAATTACAAGTGATGTGTTGATTAGTTACTTCTCAAGTAATGCTAATTGACGAGTAAATGTTACGAGTATCTTGTGTCAATTTCATTGTAATTTCCCTTGTGTAATGCTACTCGAAGATGTTGTGAAACTCGTACGTTTTCTTAGCGGTGACTTTAAATGGCGGTTAGCCTATTTGACATTTTACTCAGAGATGGTGAAAGAGGCCCTTAATTTCTTAGATGCTGTTTATTTTGAACTAGCTGGTGCTCGCGACTTCGTCCGCGTGGAATAGCTATTTTGGGAATAATTTGGGTATCTCGAACGGTTTTCGCAGCGCACGCAACGGAAGCCCTCAAAGATGAATAATTTTCTCCGTTTTTTTCCACATTTTCGACTGTTTCTTCGCTCCTATTAGTCGCAAACAAACAAACATACAAACAAACAAACAAACTCTTCAGCTTTATAATATTAGTAAGTATAGATTTGAAAATTAATTATTTTTTCTGTTCAAATATAACTGCCGAAATCCTGTCAATTCACACATGACACAACTCTCTGACGCGTCACGCAAATGCCTAAACAAATCTAATTAAGTTAAACAAGGGTTTATAACAATTGTAAAATATAACCTCAAACAAGCACAACTTGGACGTCAAGTTAGATTAAACCAAGCTCAAGTCTCTAGTGGTTTTAACTCTGCCCAGCCCCTATCGTCGGCGACGTGCGCTTACTGTTGAAACTCGAAATTAAGTAGGTATAAAGTGAAATATTAATTCAAATTAAATTAGCACCAAACTTAAGTTAGAAACAAATAATTTACTTCATACTAACTAAAATACTTAATACTTCGAAATTCACTTAGAACTTGTCATTTCTTTTCTTTTCATATTTTTTCTAACGAATTACAGCAATACATGTCACTAAAGTTACAATAAATTGTAACTAACAACCAGGTGGACAGCCTGGTTTGTCGGTTAGGAATAGACGAAGTAATCCATCCATCTGCTGTGCCAAACTATTCTGCAAATCCATCAATTTACTACAACTATGGATTTTGCACGCCATAAAAAACACTAAAGAACTTTCTTCTTCTTCTTCTTCTTCTTCTTCTTCCTCTTCTTCTTCTCCTTCTTTTTCTTCTCTTTTAATGTCTTGGCTCCATCAGATCAAAACTACGCTGGTCTTCCGTTAGAGCCAGCGCCTGGCTCTTTATATTATAAAGACCCATAGTTTGTATGTCTGTTTTGTTTGTATGTAAGAGGTAATATTTGAAACTACTCAAATACTCACTAAGTTGGAATAAAATTTCAAGCTGGAAAAAGGCTAAATGTTCTAACGCTAAAAATAAAAATCCAACGCTTGGCAAAAATATAATGTCAGGCGTCAATGTATTTAAGGTGTTATATTGCTTTACATAGGTATATCTTTGATTTTACAACGCGAACAAAGTCGCGGTCACCAGCTAATTATAATATTTAAAAAAAGAACCACGTTCGCGAAACCACAGTAATGTCGGCCATTAAAACATTCGTGACAGCAAAGTTTTGAGACAAGGGCTCCGTATGTATCTTCAGTGTAAATAAAAGATCCCAGAGATCTCTTTAGAATTATATTTTGGTACTTAGATTGACCGACAACCTCTTCCATAGGCTACTCACAAAAATACCCACGTTCAAGTGTTACACATTCCAATAAAAATTTTATTAGAATAAGGGCCTCTTTCACAAACTACAAGTAAAGTCTCGATTAGTTACTTTTGGAAATAATTTTATGTTTTATTAAATTATACACTCGGTTTAGTGCATATTTTTTCGATAGGCGAATATTTTTTATTATTTTCTTTTATTATTATTATTTTTTATTATTATTTTTAATGTTTGGGACTTTTACCGTACAAACAAAGGTAAGGTAAGGTATACCGTACAAACAAACAAAGGTAAACAAAGATTTGGCAATTAGTGGTAAGGTGCACTGCGTTCCGGTGAAAATCCAAATTCAAATTAACTAATTGAATTTGAAGAGCTGAGCGGCGACCATTTTGGTACACTTTTTTTTCATCTAAGTATACTAATATTATTTGAAAACTCGATTGCTTTATATGTGACAAGACATCGAGTCTGGTCGGAGTTATCATGTAAAATTCAAAATGTAAAACATCCGTTATTCGGTATATAAATTCGGAATCAAAATTTCTGAGAAACACGACACCAGGGCTAGGTGGCCCCTGGCATGTTTTATTGATCCCTGTACGTGTATTCTTAGAAAGATTTCACACTTACGGAGTACTGACGGAGTAACGTCCGAATTACTCCTTTATTTTATCTTTTTACAAGAGGAATCCATCATTGATACCCACCGGCGTGGGGACAGACCGGTGGGTTATGTCGGACTCCTGCCCCGAGATGGTAGTGGGGTAGACCTACCGACTAAGGGTCACCCGACAGCTCACTAGAGCCACCCGGCACCCGACCTGCACCGCCTCGCCTCGAGTGGTTAGTATTCTTTATATGGATTTGTATAGGCATGCTCTCATTTTTTTTTTGACAAAGGGAAGTCCATCAACCTAAGTCCTACCGGCTAAACCCACCTTGACGTTCCTCCGCACTGCAATGGTGGTGGGGACTGCAGGTTTATCCAGTCTGGACGTGCTGCGTCTCGGACGTGCTGCGTCTCGGACGTACTTCGTCTCCGACGTACTGCGTCTCGGACGTACTGCGTCTCGGACGTACTGCGTCTCGGACGTACTGCGTCTCGGACGTACTGCGTCTCGGACGTACTGCGTCTCGGACGTACTGCGTCTCGGACGTACTGCGTCTCGGACGTACTGCGTCTCGGACGTACTGCGTCTCGGACGTACTGCGTCTCGGACGTACTGCGTCTCGGACGTACTGCGTCTCGGACCTACTGCGTCTCGGACGTGCTGCGTCCGAGAACCCCGCCTGCAGTTGTCCGTAGTCGGACCATTTGCGCATTGATAAGTAATTTAATAAGCCACATCCATTGTCGACTTCCTGTGTAACTATTATGGTATCTAAGTTAAACTGACAATAATTATAATTAGCTAAGCTGTTGTAAGTGCCACAACATACTTTACGTAACAGTTGATATTTTTAAATCAAGAAACTAAACGAATTAGTTACAGATAGTGTAAAACCGCCTTTATAAGACCGTATTGCACTTGTAACTCTTTAAATATTTATTAAGACCTAGAAATTTGTGAGCGGATGTTGCCGACCTCTGAACTAGATATCCACCTGGCTCGATTTTTATAAGTGTGCCTGACCAAACTAAACACAAGGTAGATAGGTTACTTATATGCATACTGTATATAGATATAGATTTATCTTCCCAAGGTCTACGTTTACATAAAAAAGCAGTGAAAAAGTTTTAGCGCTTTTATTTTTATACTTTTTACCTTCATAAGTTTACTAGATTTTTTCAGCGACGTTTTAGATTTTATCCGTGGCCTTATTTCTTTTTTCAATTTGTTCATATAATATTTAAACTAATACATACAATACATATTATAAAATAACGCCTCTGTCCTCCTCTGTTTCTTCACTAAAATCTTCTAAACAACTTGTCGAATTTTGATACGGTTTTCACTAATGAATATAGCGATAAACGGGGATGGTTTGTATTTGTAACTTATACAAACCTTCCCCGTTCACACACACACACACACACGCACACAAACAAAAACAAATTCTTCTGTGTAAAATATACATAGAATCATGGAAAACATCTAGACAAATGTTTGTCTTAAGCGGGCATTGAACGTGTGATCTCTCGACCGCAGATATATCATTGCTGAGCCTTTTTTTTTTGACGAGGAGAAATCCGCTTACAGATTCCCTATCGCTGGCTAGGCAATAGGGATATGTGAGGGTCGCCCAGCACCTGATGTTAGCGGCACTGGGAATACTCACTAAAACTCCCCGGTGCCTCCTTGCCCTGTGAGCACGGTGAACCGACTCCCGCTTGGAAGCCCGCTCGGAACGCTCGGTTGTACGCCTCCTTAGCACCCGAGGCCGGGCCAGGGCCAAGGGTTACCCCCCCACCGCGACAAGACCCGGCGTACCCAGGGGGGAATCATTGCTGAGCCTACATAACCACTGAGTTCTGAGTATTTGTGACATTATCTACTAATTTCAAATAAAATCATTTAAAGTATTAAAAAAAATCTTTTATATTTTTAAATCAACACTTAAATGTTAAAAGTGAAACCATCACCACACGACCGACGCCAAATTTATTATCGCTTTGTAAAAGCAGAAAAGAGGGCTTTGTTGAACACATGAAATACGTTTTACAAAGAAGAGTTGTTCTGTAGACTCTAAACTCCTTTGAAATTTTTTTACTAATTATAGTGGCATATCTATACTAATATTATAAAGCTGAAGAGTTTGTTTGTTTGTTTGTTTGAACGCGCTAATCTCAGGAACTACTGGTTCGAATTGAAAAATTATTTTTGTGTTGGATAGATCATTTATCGAGGAAGGCTTTAGGCTATATTTTATAAAGTTACGCGGGCGAAGTCGCGTGCAGCAGCTAGTACCTAATATGTGGCAGTTTGACCAATTATACAATTGAGATTATTTATTGTGTTTTCCTTAATTTAAATTTTAAATTGTTGATTATCTATTTGTATTTTGTACTGGGTTTTGCCCGCGACTTCGTCCACGTCCGATTGCTACAAAACTTAACAGGATACCCGCTGGACTATCAAAATCGGTTCAGCGGTTTTGGAGTCCATAGGGAATATACATACATACATACACACTTTGCCTTTTATATTATATATATAGTTTCAGTAGGTACTGTACTTATCTATTTTGTTTAATATTTATTTTGTGTATAAAACTCCAACTCTCTAAATATTTATGTGTATTGTAAAAAAAGACTGTTTATTTCCTGAATAAAGAGAAAAACATACAATTTTAGGCCTTCAAGCACTGTGACGAAAACGAAACGGAAACTTATCTTTTTATCTTTCTTTAACATTTTTTACTTTTTTCTTTAACTCACTTTTTATTTCATTTCAGAACGAGTAAATTATGTTCTGTAATAATCTAATCTTTGTCTTCGCAGAAGTGCCCATAATATTTTGACCTGCACCGGTATAGCACCTGCACAACGCAATTTGTCTAGGAATTCGCTGTGGACATTACGTTTTATAAGAAAGCATTGATGCAGTGTTGATCCTTTTGATATATTCTTCGGGATTGCTCAAGAGTATTTCGATTTTCTAAGGCGTCTAATATTGCTCTTACTTTACTTTGTGAACCCACGTTCAAATAAGAAACATATTATTGGATATTAAAAGTTTGTTTTTAAGAAATAAATGCTTGTAAATATTCTTAGAATGAGCTTATCCTTATTTTCCCAAGCAAAAAAGGGCACGCTGCATTTCACAGTCACAAATTGGACAGTCCCTCTGGCGACGGTAACCACAGAAAGAGATTGCCCTTACAGAAGACGAAAAATGTATGAAAAAATTTGAGGCGATAAATCAAAGATAAATAAATAAATAAATAAATATTCACACATTCCACACAGCGCGATCTAGTTCCAAAGTAAGCAACTTAATGCTTGTATTATGGATACCAGATAGTTGATGTGATATACTACCTACATACAATACTTTTTTTTGTAAATAAATACATATTATAAATACAAAACATCCATGACTCAGGTACAAAGGTAAATGTTAACACATAAACATTTACCAACATAACACGATACATTTTTAACATAACGCGATGGAATAAAAGTTTTACTGTAATAAAACTTATAAAATTAAAACTACATTATAAAGAATCGTTTTTTTTAAACAGCCTAAGGGCCTCTTTCACCAATTACAAGTGATGTGTTGATTAGTTACTTCTCAAGTAATGCTAATTGACGAGTAAATGTTACGAGTATCTTGTGTCAATTGCATTGTAATTTCCCTTGTGTAATGCTACTCGAAGATGTTGTGAAACTCGTACGTTTTCTTAGCGGTGACTTTAAATGGCGGTTAGCCTATTTGACATTTTACTCAGAGATGGTGAAAGAGGCCCTTAATTTCTTAGATGCTGTTTATTTTGAACTAGCTGGTGCTCGCGACTTCGTCCGCGTGGAATAGCTATTTTGGGAATCATTTGGGTATCTCGAACGGTTTTCGCAGCGCACGCAACGGAAGCCCTCAAAGATGAATAATTTTCTCCGTTTTTTTCCACATTTTCGACTGTTTCTTCGCTCCTATTAGTCGCAAACAAACAAACATACAAACAAACAAACAAACTCTTCAGCTTTATAATATTAGTAAGTATAGATTTGAAAATTAATTATTTTTTCTGTTCAAATATAACTGCCGAAATCCTGTCAATTCACACATGACACAACTCTCTGACGCGTCACGCAAATGCCTAAACAAATCTAATTAAGTTAAACAAGGGTTTATAACAATTGTAAAATATAACCTCAAACAAGCACAACTTGGACGTCAAGTTAGATTAAACCAAGCTCAAGTCTCTAGTGGTTTTAACTCTGCCCAGCCCCTATCGTCGGCGACGTGCGCTTACTGTTGAAACTCGAAATTAAGTAGGTATAAAGTGAAATATTAATTCAAATTAAATTAGCACCAAACAAATAATTTACTTCATACTAACTAAAATACTTAATACTTCGAAATTCACTTAGAACTTGTCATTTCTTTTCTTTTCATATTTTTTCTAACGAATTACAGCAATACATGTATCACTAAAGTTACAATAAATTGTAACTAACAACCTGGTGGACAGCCTGGTTTGTCGGTTAGGAATAGACGAAGTAATCCATCCATCTGCTGTGCCAAACTATTCTGCAAATCCATCAATTTACTACAACTATGGATTTTGCACGCCATAAAAAACACTAAAGAACTTTCTTCTTCTTCTTCTTCTTCCTCTTCTTCTTCTCCTTCTTTTTCTTCTCTTTTAATGTCTTGGCTCCATCAGATCAAAACTACGCTGGTCTTCCGTTAGAGCCAGCGCCTGGCTCTTTATATTATAAAGACCCATAGTTTGTATGTCTGTTTTGTTTGTATGTAAGAGGTAATATTTGAAACTACTCAAATACTCACTAAGTTGGAATAAAATTTCAAGCTGGAAAAAGGCTAAATGTTCTAACGCTAAAAATAAAAATCCAACGCTTGGCAAAAATATTTAAAAAAAGAACCACGTTCGCGAAACCACAGTAATGTCGGCCATTAAAACATTCGTGACAGCAAAGTTTTGAGACAAGGGCTCCGTATGTATCTTCAGTGTAAATAAAAGATCCCAGAGATCTCTTTAGAATTATATTTTGGTACTTAGATTGACCTACGACCTAATCCATAGGCTACTCACAAAAATACCCACGTCGAGTGTTACACATTCCAATAAAAATTTTATTAGAATAAGGGCCTCTTTCACAAACTACAAGTAAAGTCTCGATTAGTTACTTTTGGAAATAATTTTATGTTTTATTAAATTATACACTCGGTTTAGTGCATATTTTTTCGATAGGCGAATATTTTTTATTATTTTCTTTTATTATTATTATTTTTTATTATTATTTTTAATGTTTGGGACTTTTACCGTACAAACAAAGGTATGTATATCAGCTAAATTATTCCCGGTCACAGGTGACTTTAAATGACGGTTAGCCTACTTGACAGATGGTGAATTAGTGATATTTTTTTTAATAAATTCACTTTTTTCCGCTCTGTTACAGTAGTACAACCAAGAAGTACTACTGGTAGTACAAATGCCACAATGTTTCAGGCTTTTTATTGATTGGGAATTTATGTAAATAATAGTTTGTTAAAAAGCTCAATAGATGTCGCTAGTACTAACAACTTTTGTTTTATTTAAAAGCGATGTCTAGTTTTAACTTCAATATTTTATTAAGTTTTTATGTTCAACTGTGCCACGTGCAGAATCGCCGTTGTGGGCGATTTGTCTATTAAAATAATAGGTAAAATCAAACACGACAATTCGCCCATTTGGGCGAGATAAATTGGGCGAGTTGTCCATTAACTCGTTGAATTGTGCAACAGGTTTTTAAGTCTAGCAAACATTTTTTTTAAGGTTAAAATCGACAGACAGGCTGACGGTCCTAACCGTGAGTATATAACACAACTATGAAACGGCTGCAATTACATTAAATTCTCTTTTAAATTCCCTTTTAAATTCTCTAAGTACCGTGAACTCAAAAACATCAAATACCTACTTAGTTTTGTAAGCCGAATATGTTTGTCAGAATTGGTTACTGACTAATACTTATTGAAGATAGCCACAAAAGGAAATAGTATGGGCGATTTCGTCTTATCTTCTGATAAATTTTATCTATCAATGTAGACATACAACTCTATTAGATATACATAAATCTATATATATATAAAATTCTCGTGTCACAGTGTTTGTAACCAAACTCCTCCGAAACGGCTCGACCTATCTTTATGATATTTTTTTGTGTATATTCGGTAGGTCTGAGAATAGGTCGTAAAAGGATAGTTTATCCTTATCTATGTGATAAGGATGGCCCACCCCAAATTCTTTAATCCCAAACAGACGCGGACGAAGTCGCGGGCAAATACTAGTATTATATAAATTTCATGATTTTTAGTACATCTTATTTTAATGTTTAATTTGGAGATACATATTATTACACTTGACTGTACTTATCTGAATAACTAATTTTATACGTTTACCAAGTTGAGGAAAACGGTCAACCTTGTAACTTTACTCGTTTATGATTGCCCTGAGTCATAAGACGTCTTGTGATTCAGTTTTCCATTCCAAATATTTGTATATCTATTTTAGACTGAGTTTAAAGAATTTTGATAACAATCAATGTGCAGGTTTAGTTTCTTTAAGCCACGCGTGTATTACGAGCAATTTATTTCGTGTGAAAATATTGAAGCAGTGATTTTATTTATTATTTATTGAAGTTTCTTTTGTGCTTCTGTGATGTAATAACAAGGAAATGCCTAATACAATAGGTATATTTCTTTATAATTTTTATTTTAAGCACTAGTCCCGCTCTCTGCTTAGGCCGTCTATCCCTCTTTCAATATGTGAAAACCGAATAGAAAATGGGCTACCCGTTGTCGAGTTTTTGAACCTTACACAATCAAACTTATCATTTTATATAAAAATAAATTAGTGAGTATACTTAGCAATCTGTATTGATTAATTCCAACATTTTATTTGGTCTGCAGTAATTTAATTGAATTTAATGCACAGACATGGGTCGTATACAATTTTGATTTTATTATAATACTGGTGCCCGCGACTTCGTCCGCGTTCTAGATGAAAGGTATCCTATATCCTTTCTAGTGTCCCAGACAACGTGTATGCAAAATTTCATGGTGATCGGTTCAGTAGTTTTTGCGTGAAAGAGTTAAAACATCCATCCATACAAACTTCCGCATTTATAATATTAGTACGGATGAACTAAGTAGATATATATGATTTAAGTATTTGTATGTATATATGTATCTATATTAAACTGTACTTCACAGCCGGCACCGACTCCAAAATTAATTGATTGTAAATTGTAAATAGGTATATAATTAAATGAATCTCTTTGCTTTGAAGTACCTAACTAATTAAAATATTTTTTGTCGACTTTTTAGTTTATGTTTGTACAGGTACCTATTTAAGGTTATACAAGTATACATAAGTATGTATACTAAGTCGGTTTTCTTATCGTTAATAAATTTGAAGTATGACCTATCAATTCATAATCGGATGAGTAATAGCGTAACAAATAATACAAAAACTAAAAAACATACACTCGAAATTGAGAATCTCCTCCTTTTTTGAAGTTGGTTCAAAAAATTATTTTTCTGTATTTTGCGTAATGGTGTAATGTTTGTTATAAAAAGTTATAAAAAATACCTAGTTATAAGAAAAGTTTTGTCCAAATTAATAGTGCTGTAGCTTCGATTTTTCTACAATCATTATAAATTAATACAATCATTATTAATTAATTTTTACTTAATTTAAAAAAAAATTAAATTAATAAATAATTATTACTTATTTTCAGATATAGAACGAGGTCGTTCTCGTGAGCGTCGACCTCTTCTTCCCGCCGAACAAACTGCAAATAATAATGACAGCCTTAGACCTCCACGGCCTGACAATTTTGGCTTCCAAAGAACACGGTAATTTTACCTCACTCCACTTGGCTCCCACGTCTAGGAACCCATAGGATCCTAGGATATATTTTTAACTTTTTACTACACATGGATAGGTAGGTACTCGTTTCTTCCCGCTGTTACAGTAGTACAACCAAGAAGTACTACTAGTAGTACAAATGCCTTTTCAATATTCTAATCCAAGTGGAGGGTGGCATCCAGTTTATTTGAAAGGAGCAACTCAGTAGTGTTAAATGAATACCCATTTTTCTTCAACGGAACTAATGGAAATCAAATTATACATAAGTCCCGTTGACGGAACTACTGGGAAAAAAATTCTCACTAGTTCCGCCACGGAACTACTTCAACGGAACTAATGGGAATAATATCCACCCTTCTTACAATAATTTCATGTAATGAAACTATGTATAATATGCGTATATTTGATATACATAATATATCTAATAAGAAAAAAAAATAGACAAAAAATAATTTATTCATTTTCGATTAGCTCCTCTGTAAAAAGTTTAATTTTGATTTGTGGCCCTTTAGTTTTAAAGCAGCAATATATTCATATTGAGGAGATATATTTGCTGGGTGGGAAAAAAATAAAATATAGTAAATAAATAAAATATCTACCATTAATGACACACGACTCGTCCGGTCTGTCCGTGTTGATGCCAACTCTTCCGTTGTAATGAACGCTGTTCTCAGAGACGCCTCGTTGCCACCAATTCTCCGAACAGTCCGACTCGAACTGTCCGGGGTTCGATGCCTGTCATAAATAATAACATTATTTATAAATAAATTATAACATTTTTTCCTGTCATAAGTAACATTTTATATGACATACTTTTAACTGTGAGGTCTTTCAGAGCCTTGCAGAAAAATGCATGAGCATCCATTATAAGGGAACGTACCCTACCTACGTGACCCATCCTTACTAAATAAATGTGAATGTGTGTTTGTTTGTAACTCTTTCACGCAAAAACTACTAAACCGATCGCCATGAAATTTTGCATACACGTTGTCAGGGACACCAGAAAGGACATAGTGTACCTTCATCCAGAACGAGGACGAAGTCGCGGGCGCGGACGCGGCATTACATACATACATTCCATTAATAAAATGACTAAAATTAGCAAAAAAAAATTTTACAGAAGTCCTGCAAGGCCTTCTCGACCGCCTCAGCTGTCGATACCGACTCCGACCTCAACTGGCTCTTCTCCAAATGCCTCTCCGCAGTTGGACACCGCTGATTCGGAAGTTTCAAAAAAATGGGTTCGAGGCGACCGCAGATTACGAAGGCTCAACACTGAACTGCTCGAAGCCATCGAAGATCATGATTATGACGAGATCGAAGTGTAAGTTGATAACATAAAATAGGTAGGACATTTTTTTGATTTTTTTTTTATTTAAATACAATTGTATTGATTGATTGTAGATAATGATGAATACAAAACGTTTTAATCATCTTGTATGCTAAACACAAAACGCAACGCGTTGTGACGTGACGACATACGTCTACTCCGCTTTTTACCACATTCACTATTCGTTCAACTTAACTTATTAATCATCCCTAAAGTACGGTTTATTAGAAAACAAATACATCATTACATCTCGTTCCAGACTTCTCAATGCTGGTGCGAATCCAAATGCCACCTGTCGACTACCCCTCGTTTCTGCTTGTCATATAGCAGCTCTGAGTGGGGGGCCAGCGTTAGCAATACTTCTCAAGTTTGGAGCAGAGAAGAATCGACTTGACAAGTTAGGCAGGACACCGCTACATTTGGCAGTTTGGGCTGGAAATGCTAGACAAGTTGCTATATTACTGGACTTCCCAGAAGGTAAGGCAAGGGCGATGAAAAGCGCATTATTATTTCACCATATATGAATATATATGGTGAAATATTTTATTTACTCATTTAGAAAAACACAAAAGCACACGTGCTGTCATTTCAAAAGACCCACACAGGTATTGCCCTTTTTGATTCATAATTTTACGATGACAGAAACCTAATTGAAATATCACGGCCTCATTTATTCATTGATTTCTTTGTAGTTTGTTTACTAGCAGTAAGCTAAAGCTACTTTAACCAACGAAATAGTATATCTCTGCGAGACTTTAACAAGTTCCTTGGGGTACTTTTTAAAAAAACTTCTAGCCACCTCAGAGCTATTTATTATTAGAAATTGTAAATTATCGTTACTAAGTAGTAACAGGGGTTCAGTGGCATTTGGTCCACTGTATCAAAATGACCACGGCAATGTAGTAGTCGATTGTCATTCCCACAGCATATTAAACAGTGAAAATATTAAAGGAAAAGCTTAAATCTGGCAGTACAGGATTTCACCCCTTGTCTTTTGTATGGTTATCCTATAAGACAATCCCATAATTGATTTGGGAACCCGGAGGTGCCCGGAGGACCTCCGGGTCCACCCAGGTGTACAAAGTAGGTGGACCACGGGTACTACCCGGAATATTTTTATACTTAGTGACATAAAATTGTAAAATAAAACATTTGCTTATATACCCAACCTTACTAGGTACAACGTACATTAGATGCTCAGATACCTGCTAGCGCTATGATAAAATAATACCAAAATTAAAACTTGACGTTAAAAATTTACTGTCAACAACAAAAGGAAACAATAAAAACTACAATGTCATGTTGTGCTAAAATTTTCAAATATATTATTAAGTAATTAAAATCTAGAAAAATCTGAATGTGAACTTCTTTAAATATACCTATTTATTTAACTATTTTCTCATTACAACTACGAGATGAAACTCTCTGTCTGGTGCTACCACAGCTTCCGTCTTCTTGGAGACCAGTCTTAACATAACCAGTTCATCTGTAACGTCCTGTAAATATAAAACGAAGTTACAGCCGGGTCAAAAGTGGCGTTAGTCGCTTCGTGAAAAGGGTTGTACGGCTGTGCTTATTGACAGGGGTGATTGCTGTACTGATGTGTCCCCAGATTTCAAAATAAGTCATTAACGTGCCAAGTCAAGCAGTATATACTGATTCTTATTATCCACATTATATTATAGTCTACATAATAATGTGGATACTTATGAAGTACGATTCAAGTACGCTGTCGACCATGTAGGAAATCATTTAAATCTCGCTTGAAGAAGTTCATGCTGTAGACATATTGGTACATGTAACTAGGTAGGAAATCAGAAGTGAGATTGTTCCTAAATTCATTTTGCGACATTTTGAACACTTGACATATTGGGTACATGTGACTAGGTAGGAAATCAGAAGTGAGTTTGTTCCTAAATTCATTTTGTGTCATTTTTTGAATGGTCTATCCATTTGGCAAACTGGACTCTTTGATACTATAGATATTTATGTGTTAGCAAAAGGTTCGTAGAACAAAGACACGACAAACCATATGTCTTGTTCGCATGAAAACAAGGCGGACGTGAAAGGAGAAAAATAAGGTACGGCAATAAATAATAGGTAGGTACGTCACGCACTCACCCACCTCATAAATAGTATATATGTAGGTGTATATAGTATTAATTATTACGAATCTTGATTTGCGGAACCAATAATCTATATATATATGATTCAAGATCGCGAGAAAAATAGCTTTTATACGGCACCATCTGCCGAAAGCGAGGAGAACTAACTCTCCAACGATAACCGCTGTCACAAAGAGTAAACTCCAAAAATATCCCTTACAATTTCCTTTAGAGCGTTCGCGGCGGCAGAAGATAAACTCCGCATATGTGTTGAGTAAGTCGCCGCTGTCAAACTGTCCAAAGTTGTGGTTTCAGGAAACCCTGTAATTTTAAGACGATTCACACATTTCACACGGCACCATTTAGTTCCAAAGTAATTCCAAAGTAAGCAACTTAATGCTTGTATTATGGATACCAGATTGTTGATATACTACGTACAACACTTTTTTTTTAAATACATGACATATTATAAATACAAAACACCCATGACTCAGGTACAAAGCCTAAAATGTTAACACATAAACATTTGCCCTTAGCGGGATACGAACCCGCGACCGTTTGTTTAACAGCTAGGGTTACTAGCCATTAGCTGTGTGTGCCTGCACAAGGCACGGGGGGCACTTCGCATGGGTATTGCCTGGGTGTCTCCGGGCAATCCCTTTCTTTGGCGATAGCCTAGCCAGTAATGGCTAGGCTGCCCTGGGGGTGGATCGGAGTTAGGTGCCTCGGCAGAACCCGGTTCACACCGCTCACAGGGCAAGGAGGCACCGGGGAGTTTTAGTGGGTATTCCCAGTGCCGCTAACATCAGGTGCTGGGCGACCGCCACATATCCCTGTAAGCGGATTTCTCCTCGTCAAACAAATAAAAAGGTACAAACCTTCCATATTGACAATGATAGTGCCGACCACATTTCCATTTTCATTTATACGATTCATAGTGGCTGTTGCTCCTGGACCCTGAGCACAAAAACTATACAATAAGTTATAAGAATTATCTATTAATAAGTAGATATCATCTCGAAAAATATATAAAAAAATCACTATAATTATATTTAATAAATAATTCTTAATGAAAATTATTATAAATTATTGTACCTATTTACAAAAAAAAAATAAAGTCACATAGCAACAGTTCTTGTAAATTTAGGATTCGGCAATAAAAATTATTTATTAGATTATGACGAACATTGCATTATTTAATAACAAACATTTTGGTGTAAATAAAATATTCACAAATACTTAGTACTTATGAAAATATAATATTAAATTAATTTACCTACCATATAATTTTGCGCAATCTCCATTTTGATATAATTTTAGGTTTATATTATGCGATTAAAATTCTTCTTCAAAAAATTCTCCTCAAAATTCTTCTGTCAAGGGACAACATTGATTTCTTGGCATAATACTTGACAATTCCTCTTTCTGTTGAAGATATTCTTTTTTTTTCTAAAATATCTACTACAAAAAGTTTTTCTTCCCTTTACCAATGGAAATTTCAGGGTTATACAATTATGAGCTCGAAAACACAGACGCCGAAAGGGAGTTTCAATCCTCGTTATTGTTATTGTCCTTGTTCATACAAGAACTCAAACATTCTTTTATTTAATATATTAACATTTTAGACTAGATATGAAAATAATCTTAGTTTTTAGTTTGCTTTCAAACCTTCATATAAGTAACATCTTAGAAATGTTATGGTATTTCTAAGACGAATACCAAAGGCGGTATCATAGAATTAAGTACCTAGTACATGGAATCGATAAGCTGCTCCATTTGGTAAGTGACGCGCATGAGCAAGTCTACTGGCTAGTAACCCTAGCTGTTAGCCAATGGGTCGCTGGTTCGAATCCCGTTAGGGGCAAATGTTAACATTTACTTTTGTACCATGAGTCATGAATGTTTGTATTTATTACATATATACTTATGTATGTATTTACAAAAAAAAAGAATGGGAAATACGTACAAAATGACATATATGTACAAAATGACATAGGCGGGTTATTTTGAATTTGGCAGACTTTAACACGAAACTGACAGTGACACCACGCGGCCATAACGGCACTCTATAATCTGTCAAATTTTGAACGCATCCATTTCATTCGTCTTGGTGTCATAGCCGATGACAGGTATTCACACGTTACGAGTTTTTTTCATATTGACAAAGTTTTTGTTCGAATGGTAAGTTTTTTGCTATTGTATCTATTTATGTAGCATTTGTTTCATTCCTCAAACACTTATCTTCAAATTAAATAACTTATTTTTTGAAAAAGAGCTCTTTGTATATTTATTTACAAATTTTATTGTTTTAAAACGCTCTACGGACAAAACGACATACATATGTAACGGACAAAATGGCATAGGTATGTCATTTTGTCCATAGATTTTGTGTTATATGTTAATGTATTTTTTTTCAGATACCAAAATGCCTCGCGATTATAAACGAACGACTGATCGACAATCTTGGAGTACGGAGTCAATGAAGAAAGCCATCGAGGCAGTTCGAGATAAGAAAATGGGCTGGTTATTGGCCTCAAAAACATTTGGTGTTCCTCAAGCAACTCTTCGCAGGCATGTTTTAGGCACTAATAAAACTTTGGAGTCAAATTCAAAAGGCCTTGGTTGTTGGAAAGCTACCTTTCCACCTGATGTGGAAAGGCAATTAGTTGAGCATATAAAATTCCTTGAAAGTCGTTTGTTCGGATTGACACGAGCATCGGTACAAGAATTAGCTTTTCAGATGGCTGAGAAAAACGGTTTCGCTCATAAATTTAACATCCAAAAGCAAAAGGCAGGAAAAGACTGGTTGGAAGGATTCCTAAGACGTAATAAAGATATATCTTTGCGCAAACCAGAAGCTACTTCAGCAGCTCGCGCTCAAGCTTTTAATCGGCCGCAAGTCCAAAAGTTTTATCAGTTGTACGGAAGCTTGCTAGAATCTGTTGGCTATGGACCGCACCGTATTTATAATGCTGATGAATCTGGGCTATCTACAGTACAAAAACCTGAAAAGATTTTAGCTACCACGGGAAGGAAACAAGTCGGAGTTATAACTAGTGCGGAGCGTGGAGTAAACACTACTGTTGTTTGTTGTGTTAATGCTGTTGGAACTTTCATCCCGCCGATGATGATATTTCCTAGAAAAAACATGAAAAACGAACTTGTAGATGGCGCTCCTCCTGGCACTTTAGGTGTAGCTCAACAATCAGGCTGGATGACCACCGAAATATTTATGAAATGGATAAAACATTTCCAAAGTTTTGTAAAAGCAAGCATTGACTATAAAGTAATTCTAATTGTCGATGGACATGCAAGTCATAAAGGCATTGAAACTTTGGAATATGCGAAAGAAAACGGTATTCATGTTATTTGTCTGCCTCCACATTGCACTCATCGTATGCAACCTCTTGACGTCTCCTTTTTTGGGCCTTTGAAGACCTATTATAATCAAGAAATTACTAAATGGCTGAAGGCACATCCTGGACGTGTTATTACGCATCTTCAGATCGCCGGCTTATTCAACGAAGCATATGGTAAAGCAGCTACGGTGCAAAATGCATGTCACGGATTTAAAAGCACTGGCATCTGGCCGCTGAACCCCGATATATTCCCGGATTATATGTACGAGCCCGCTGAAACCACAAATATCCCACTGGAAGACAACTCCAATGAACAGCCTCCTCAGCCTACAACAGTAATGAGTTCTGTCGAGTTTGAACAGGTTTTGACACGACCTTCACAACAAGCAGATGCTTCAGTTCCTGTGACAAATACGTCTCAGATCGCTGTGGCTGCTGCGTTACCTCTCGTTGAACTATTGTCCCATAATAATAAATCTGAAGATAATAATGCAGCCGAAATAACAGTAGGACTTACCGAGCCACAAGCTGAAAATTCATCTCAAGTACCAACAATAAACTCTGGTCTAGAAGTTGTTTTAACTAATGAACGTCCATCGTCTTCTGCTCTTGCTGTTCCTATTCAGGTGCTTTCTCCGGTGCCAAAAGGATGTTTTATTAGTGGCCAAGGGAAACGGAAACCAAAAATTCGACAGAGCTCGTTGGTGTTGACTTGTACTCCTAATATGTTGGAAATCAAATCTAAAAATGAGCCCAAAGCTCCCCCAATAAAGAAAAAACGCACAGTCACCAAAAAATTATTTCAAGAAAATGATGATGACTGTGCTTGTATTTACTGTAACGATCTTTACTCAAGATCTAAGCCCGGAGAAGACTGGTTGCAATGCTTACAATGCTCGCTTTGGGCTCACGCTTCTTGCGCTGATGTTCCAAGAAGAACTAAGCGTTTCATCTGCGAATTATGTCTATAATTTTATAGCTATTATATGTATGTCATTTTGTCCATTAGCAATATGTCATTTTGTCCGAAGCATATGGACAAAATGGATTATGATTGATCTCAGTTAAATATTTTTTGTTTTTTTTCCTGTAGATTTTTTGCTAAAAATGTTTTTTTGTTTCGATAATTTAAGGACCAAAGATGATTAATGTAAGCTATGGATGTGCTGTGATCTCCCAGAAAACAGTTATGATACAAAAACAAAACTATATGTCATTTTGTACATATTTCCCCTAGTATATCATCTGTCTGGTATCCATAATACAAGCATTAATTGCTTACTGTGGAACTAGACGGTGCTGTGTGGAATATGTGAAGATATAAAAAAAAAGTGAACTTTTAAAGACAGTTCTTCTATGTGTTTGTCTAAGTGAGAAAATTGGATTGGTTCATTAAACGGGCACTGTAAATTTAATTACAGAAATGCACGATAAGGTGGCGAAAGAGTTGTCCTCGGAAGCTGAAGAAGATGTTAGAAAATTGTGTACAAAAACCAGAGAAATGGTAAATGTCAGATGCGATCTTGGCGAAGTTAAGATGGTCCTACCAAAATCTTGGAAGGACAACATTGATCACAACTGTCGAGATATCGAGGGGTCTGTTAGTATATTTTTTCTTATTTTCAAATAGAAATAAACGAATCCTAGTCTACTGAGCTATACTGATATTATAAATTTGAAAGTAACTGTTTGTTATCTTTTCTACTCAACTGATCATCATGAAATTTTGCATACGCATTGTCAGGAATACAGGAAAGGACATAGGGTCTTCTAGACATCTTTCATCTAGAAAAAAGGACTGTTTCCGAAGACTGTTCCGACGCCACTCTCTGACGTCGAAAAGCGATTTTGTAAATTCTATTTCGGATAAAATGTTTTTAATTTGAATTTGAAATTTGGATCATCTAAAATAAATAACGCCTTGTTTGGCATAGCAATTTCAATTTCAAACACAGACGAAGTCGCGGCCACTAGCTAGTATTAAATAAATGCGAAAGTTTGAAGTATTGATGGATCAACGTATGGATGTTTGTCATTCTTTCACCTAAAAACTACTGAATGGATTTGGATGAATTTTGGCACACAAATAGTTTATTATCTGGATTAACATGCAAAATATTTTTTATTCTGGATAAATGTTACGTTACCAAAGGATCGTCTAAAAATATAAATAAATAGCGCCACTGTCACTGTGAAATGTCAGGCGTTATATTACTCATATATTTTCTTTTTCAAAAGCGGACACCAGCTAGTTTACATATATGTACATTTTAATAGATTTTTTTTTCGAAACTGTTGTATTTTAATTTTTTAGCCAACAATTATGCAACCGGGGTGGACTCCGCTGCACGTAGCAGCATCGTGTGCAAGAAGACACTGTACCCGATTACTCCTGGCAGCAGGTGCTGACCCCAACATCTGTGACGAAGTAGGAAGAACAGCTCTCGACGTTGCGGGTTACGCATTCTATAATGGACTTGAAATCAAAGAAGAAGAGTAAGTTACAAATTATTTAACATGGTATAAAGTAAAGCCCTCCTTTTCGCCCGTTCCACCTATACCTACATCCGAATTCCGAAAAGGAGGGATATAAAAGATACCCTTCAAACGTGATGAGGGATATGAAACTCTAAAAAGAGTAGTTTTTCCAAGAGGGACGCAATGAAGAAACCTAAAAAAGAACATACAATCCAGAAATTTACGTCTATCATTTAAAGACTACATCCTAAATCCAGATAGTCTCTCCATATAATTGGAATAAGTGTTGCCCGCCCTAAAGTCCAGTGATTTTAAGAATTTACTTATATCGGCACTTTGCTGGATATAAGATACTGCAGTTCTGTTATTCTTTCTATAACATTTTATTTCAAATTTATTCAATACTTTTGAAAGATTAGAGAAATCAAAGCATTTTCTCATCTCACCTCACTGGTTCTACCGATAACAAAAAGCTTTTTACTCAGATTTACAGAAGTCATAAGATTGCTGCTAACCCATGGTGGCACCTACAACACTATGAGGGCTAAGGGTCTTAACAATATAGACACACCGCTACACACAGCAGCAGAATTGGAATACTTAGACGCTATTAATGAGCTTTTAAGTGCTGGAGTGTTTACCACATGCCTTAATGCTGCCGGATTGACGCCAATGCATGTTTGTGTGAAGAAAGAGCTTGAAGAGCCATTGCAAGTAAATATATATTTATTTTTTTATGTTTAGCTAAACAGACAGGTTGAAGGTCCACTTGATGGTAGGTGGCTACTGTAGCCTATAACACAAATAATGCTACTGGTGCTGCAAGTACGCTGCCGATCATAGAAGGATTAAGGATAAGGGGAAAGGGATGGGGCAATGGACTCTGGCATCCCTTACTCACTCACCGAAACACAACAGCACACATGGTATTATTTCACAGTAGTATTTTGTAAGGGGGTGGCTATTGCCGTCAGACAGGCAGCCCAAATGAATGCGAAATGCAGAGTGCCAGATCGAGCTGCGAAATCCAAACCACAGCCAAATTTGAAAAGTTCATTTCTAAAGTCGACCCTACCTGAATCGAACACGTGACCATTCGATTAATTACAGATTTTAGCAACATTTGCACATCAAGATGCGGATCCTCTATCACCAGTAGTAGATTTCAAAGATAAAGAAGGTTTTACAGTTCTGCAGGCTGCTGTAGAGGCAGCTTGGGTTGGTGGAGTGTGCATTGCCTTGGAAGCTGGAGCTGACGTTACCTTAAAGGTAAGTAAATAGAAAAAGCCATATTATCTAGATTGCAGAATAAATAAAGACTATTGAAAAAATTTCAGGGTAACGACGGTGAAACACCAATTCATTCTGCAGCAGCACTTGGAAATCTTGATGTGTTAATTGAAATACTTAGCGCTGCCAAACAAAAAGATGCCATTGATTACCAAAACGAAGACGGAGAAACGGCCCTCTTCAGAGCAGTCGTTGAAGGTCATTTAGATTGTGTTAAGGAGTTACTTGTAGAAGGAGCCTCAATAAAAATAACCTTACCAGGCAATGTCAATGTTCTACATGTTTCATCTGAGAACGGACACACGGAAATACTTGAGGTTTTACTTGATACTTGTATTGTACAATTAGGTGAAGAAGAAACTAATGCAATGATTAACGCCCGAACATCTGATGAAGAAAAAGGAAAGGGTCCAATTCATTTTGCTGCCGCGAACAATCACTCAAGTTGTGTTGATCTGCTTCTTTCAAAAGGAGCTGATATTCGATTGCGAACTACATACAATCCGCACGTATCTTCTACCCCACTTCATATTGCTGCTGTTAAAAATAATGTTGACGTAGCTAAAGTGTTATTAAAGTTTGACAAGACAATAATTCATGAAGTAAACGGTAAAGGTTGGTTTCCGATACACACAGCTGGCCACTTCGGCAGTCGAGATGTAATATCTGTACTGCTTTACGAGGGAGCCGACTTGTCTGGTTACACTGGTGGCCCAAAGAAATATCGAAAAACTGCCATAGACATTATTATAAATTCGCTATCAAAGCCTACGGAATTTTTGGAGGAAACTTTCGATTCTTATATTTCAACGAATTGTCAAAACCTACAAGATCCCAATTGTGAAATCACTGTTGATTATCGCGTGCTGATACCTAAGGCGTGTGACTTGGAACAGATGAAAGTTATTGAAGCTCTCCTCAAGACTGGCAACAGATGTGACCAGGAAAGATTGCTGGTGCACCCGTTGGTGGAAAGTTTCCTGTACTTAAAATGGAAAGCTCTTCTGCCCTTTTTTTATACTATCATAGGATTTTTTGCCTTGTTCGTACTGTCATTAACAATTTTTGCAATAGCCGTTTTCTTTTATAAGGATATTAAAGAAGATGTCCCAGTTTATCTTGATGTTACAATCTGGGGTTACATTGTGTACGCGACTATATGTCTTATATTATTACAGGTAGGTACCTATTTTCTTTATAAATTACAATCATTTAAAACCTCATTTCAACTAATGAAAAAGTTTTTCGCTTTTAAAAATTATTACGTGCCCGCGAAACAAACTTTTTCTTTGTTCTAAAAAAAATGCTTATAAAAAAAGAACTAACATACTTGTAAATATTTTCAGGAACTTCTATATATGAACGTCAAAAGTAGCCGATACTTCCTCAAGTTGGAAACATGGGTCAAATTTGGGTCAATTAGTTTGGCCACTATTTTACCACCAGCTGTTACTATAGCGGCGTGGTCATCTGCAGAATGGCCTCGACACGTAGCTACTGCCGCTCTTCTTTTAGCCTGGCTGGAGATGATGTTTCTTTTGTCCAGATTTCCCAATGGAGGATATTATGTACTTATGTTTGGAACTGTGGCTTACAATGTTGCTAAAGTGAGTATTTTCAATATGGTATTTATAACCATTAAAGAAAACAACAGCTTAATTTATTATCAATCAAGTATTTAATTTATTTAACTATCTCTATCAAATAAATATATCTAAACATTTTTTTTTTCAGATTCTCTTGACTTTTGCCTTCCTGGTAATAGGATTCTCTTTAAGTTTTATGATTCAGTTTCGATCGCAAACACCCTTCGAAGGACCTTGGGCAGCTCTTGTCAAGACTATGGTCATGATGACATCAGAATTCGATTACGAAGCACTATTTGACGAAGTCCACACCAAAGAATTATCTACCTCGATCATAATAGCTAGAATCATGTTCATAATATTTTTGATATTGGCTGCTATAGTTTTAATGAATTTATTGGTTGGCGTTGCTGTGAATGACATAAATAATTTAGAAATTCTAGGCAACATAAAGAGATTAGCGAAACAAGTTGAATTTCTTGGGACACTCGATGTGTTAGTTTATAATAGATTTTTCGGCAAAGTGCTACCGAATAGGGTGAATAAAAGCATTAAAAATAAAAGTAAAGTTCTCGGTACCATTTCCCTTTGTCCTGGAAAACCGAGGTGGAGACACTACAAGCAGTTGCCATCATTTCTACGCGACGCGATATTGGATAAAGCTTCAGCACAGAAGAAACAAATGGACGCTGAAGCGGGAATGCAAGAGTTTAGAAAGAAAATAGACGAGATGTATGAAGCTATTGTAAAAAAGAACACAACAGTTAAGGACGATCAAAAATCTTTAGAGTTTTGGGATAATTTAATGAACAAAGATCAGGAAGAAAGTGAACCGTTAGATGAGAAAAGTGACCCTAAAGACGTTATAAAACATTTAAATAGTATTGATGAAGTAGTGAGAGAAATGAAAGAGAAAATGGAAAATGCCGTACAAGTGCATCAACTTAATAATCTAAATGATAAAATTAATAATATGGTTTCAGATATAACTTCAATTAAAAGTCTTTTAATTAAATTGGAAAATAAACTTGATAAGTAATCACAGTTTCTTTTCTTTAGTCTACGTTCGTAACTGGATTTTCATAACCAGTTACGAGCACGGAATTTTTTCTCGTTTGATAACCGGCTACGAAAACAGAATTAAATTGTCGCTTTCGTAACCCTTTTTCTTAACCAGCCACGACAATTTAAATACCTACTTTTACATTTTTCTGTTTTGTAAAAATAAATAAACTAATTTTCTATTACAGACTTGTTTTTAATTAATTTCCCACCTCAAAGTTAATATTTACTTAATTGTTGTAAAGTTGTTTGTAACATTTTCATTATAGGAAAACTTATCAAGAACGAGTGATATTACAAAATATATACCTACTTATACTAGCTGACCCGGCAAACGTTGTTTTGCGAAACGAAATTTTTGAGATGGACCACCCCTAAAAAAATAGATGTTGACCTACCCGATGAGCACACAAAATTTCATCAAAATCGGTCGAGAACCGCACACTGTAGATTTTCAAAGTAAAAAGAAAACAATTCGTTGAAATTAAAAAAGTTATTCAACATTTCATATTTATAATTCAAATTATTAAACAGTTTTCACAAGTAACTGGTTTCACAATGGAAATTGCAGTAAATTAACCTCCAGCTACCCGCAATGTTTGCGACCAACTTTATTACCAAAACTTCTCCACTTATATTCCCTGGACTCTCTTTTTTTAAAATACTCGCAGTGAACCATGACTTCGGACGATTTAAGGCAGATTACATATTAGACTAATGACAGTAACAATTTGACATTTAACACTTTTATTACTAGTTTTCGCCTGCGACTTCGTCCGCTTTATTTCCTCAATGATAACTTAATGAAAGGTATTCGGGAAATATTAATGCTTACTTAATGAGTTTTAATAGTTAATGAGTTTTTTTTTTCTATATAAAACGAGTCATTCGGAGTATATTTTAGATAAAATAATTCAACCGTAATTTGGTGTCATACTTATATTTTTTAAACAGCTCATGAAGCCTTTTCATTTGATACCACACTTGATAGCTTTATGAAGAAAAAAAGTATTTATGACATCATAACTGGATAAGAAAGGGGAAGGCGACGAAGAAAAGACTTTGATTATCGACCCGAGATTAATATACTTACTTTCCTACTAAAAAAATCTGTGTAGTCAGGTAACTCCCACAAGACTGTCAGGTCCTGGACTGGATCGAAAGGGCAGTTTATTTCCATCTGGCATTGCACGCATATACCAAATGACACTTGAGAAAACGTCAAAATTTGTAAATAGAACAAATGCAAAGTGAACGGCGAACGTATCATTTATTAAACTGTCGACTCTTGTTCGTTCTCATTTACAATTCAAAGCTGAGAGAATAAAACACCTCCGTATCTACAATTTAAAAGTGCACCGCATCTGCAATTCTTGGAAGCTGAAATTTTAAGTCACCCCCACCGTTATGACCCGGGTGGTCTGTTTAACTTTTCATATACTAGTCTAGTACCGTTGCATTGCAGACAAATTAGATTTTTTTTATTTACACACTAGCTGTTGCACGCGACTTCGTCCGCGTAACTTTATAAAATATAGCCTATGTTACTCGCTGATAATATATTAGCTTCCCAACAAAGAAATAATTTTTCAAATCGGTCCAGTAGTTTCGGAGCCTATATATTTAAACAGTTTTATTATATTTTTAGACAGTTTCACTACGCAAACTGGCATTTTATTATGCTCAAAATTTAATAAAACATTCGGCACGTACACATCACAGACAGTTTGCAGTGTGACTGGCTCGGGTACGCCGAATTCGGAGTAGTATTTTATGCCGCATTTTACAAGTACAACGGCGATATCTAGTCGAGCGCAGCGAGACCAATCATTCATCTATGGTAATGTGATATTTTAACATTAAATTCAAACAGATGTTTTATTTTTAATCCATAATGTAATCTCACTCGTTATCAACAACCTAAGTATGTATTATATCACACTGGTTTACAAAAGGCAAAATTTAACCAACTTTTTGATACTTTTTTTTTCTTTTCTAAACAAGACACACTTGTTGTGTCACGAATTCCCATAATATGTCACTCAGGCGGAGCGAAATCTTAATTAAGCTGACAAAGTACCACTTAAGGAGAAGACTTTGCACTCGACTTCGTCCGCGTAACTTTATAAAATATAGTCTCTCTTTATAATAATTATTAGTATTAGTAAAATGTGTGACTTACAATCAGTTTTACGGATCTCCTCATTCCAGATTCCAGATCTCGTACTGTAACCTAACCTGAGTATAGACCTCTCCACAGCTCGTTGAGCGACGTCGAGCTTTCTTACGAGGCCCATAGTAGCGTATCAGCGTATCAGCGTTATATGTCATCACTGGCAACCACAGACTAAATGTCAGTGCTGGCAACACACAATATTGGTCGAAAACTTTTGTTTGAAGGCGCTGAGGAATTTTGAACGACAAGATACTTATCTTGGAGCTTCCCGAACGCTGCTCATTCAAACTTGATTCGACGATTATAATTGATACTTATAATTTTGTATAAGTACTTACAGTGTTTTTTTATTAGAGATGGCTTTGCTTTCAGAAGATGCCTATTCACTCGAACTTTAAAAATATTTGGGTAATATTAGCCCGGAAATACAGACGCCGTCAGGGAGTTCCAAACCTTGGCAGTGCGCATTATAAAGGATGTTTTAAAGTGATGATTCTACTTATTGCTAAGTATAATTATAAGTTGTAGCTACTACCAATTATGATTGTCTACCTCCCTTCTCCCTTAACATTAAAAATACCTTATTGTTTAACAAATCTCAACTGTTCAGAACTTTAGAGAGGAACCTACCCTTAAAGTCTCCTTTCGCTGCTAATTGCACGCAATATGGGACCATATTCACTTTATTAATTAATGAAGTTAATTTACTCGAGACATGTGAATTTGGAACATGTTTACCTTTCGTATGATTAACCTTACCTCCTTCTTAGACTCATTTCACTGTGTAATTACCAGTGAATTTTCGCAAATACACACGTTTCTTGATGTGAGATACGAAGTTTTCGATAATTCGAAGTACCTATACCTATATATTGAGCCTCTAAATTCTAGAACATGTCCGCAACGTCGTCCGCGTTCTGGATGAAAACTACCCTATGTCATTTCTGGTGTCCTAGACAACGTGTATGCAAAAAAAATAATGGTGATCGGTTCAGTAGTTTTGTGTGAAAGCGTAACAAACAAACAAACAAATTCACATTTATAATACTAGCTGATGGTCGCAACTTCGTCCGCGTTCTGGATGAAAGGTACCCTATGTTTTTTCTGGTGTCCCAGACGTGTATGCAAAAAAAAATATGGTGATCAGTTCAGTAGTTTTTGCGTGAAAGCGTAACAAACAAACTCATATTTATAATACTAGCTGGTGCCCGCGACTTCGTCCGCGTTCTGGATGAAAGGTATGTCCTTTGTCCTTTCTGGAGTCCCAGACAACGTGTATGCAAAAAATTTATGGTGATCGGTTCAGTAGCTTTTGCGTGAAAGCAAAGCGTGAAAGCGTAACAAACAAACAAACTCACATTTATAATACTAGCTGGTGCCCGCAACTTCGTCCGCGTTCTGGATGAAAGGTACGTTGTGTCCTTTCTGGTGTCCTAGACAACGTGTAAGTATGCAAAATTTCATGGTGATCGGTTCAGTAGTTTTTGCGTGAAAGCGTAACAAACCAACTCACATTCATATTTATAATATTAGTAAGGATTATTTAAAAAAAAATTATGAACGGCTCGAGATTTTCATAATAAAGAATTCAGGACCTAATGGCGCTAGAAGCATGTAAGTAATATTATTTGGTTTATTTATATAAGAACAATGTACACACATTCTAATGTGATTCCAACTTACATATTTAATTGCTTATTGTACTAACCGCTACCAACTAGATTTTTGACGCAATATATTACAAGTTTTTTTCTGAATATATTTTATAAATTATAACGCCCCGTCCTTTTCTTACGCGTCTTCCCTCTCGCTCACACTCACGCGGCCAGATAGACGCAACGCCCGCGCTGCCCTCAGCAGCTACGGCGGGGCCAGTTGCGAGAGTTTTGAGTGGTACCCGGACGCGCCGTGTCGTCCGACGGCCTGCCCGATATTGTGTTTAGACATAAGCGGTCTTACTACAAAAGATTCAGTAAGCACTGTTCAAACACATGCTTAGTTAGACAAGCATTAAGCATTTAAGCATTGGTCAGCGAGCGTTTAAAATGTCCCTACCACAAAACCTTATTTAGCGCTTGTTTCGGTAGACAGTGTTAAAGTACGTGAATGTTATTGAATTATGGCAACCTTGGCAAACATTCATCCAGTCACTCGCCCTGCATTCATGTCGTTTTCATTTTACGCAAATCTGATAGGCGTATAATGATGAATTTTAGTTTTCACAAGCTATTATTACGGACTATATTAATGATATCAGCAAATTATAAGATTGGAATAAGTAATAAATTACAACAAATACGTTAGATTATTTATAAAAATTCGTAATACCAAAAAATATTGAGCATAATGGAACGTAACTAACACTGACGTAATTGTCAAATGTGGTCAAATGTAAAGTTTGATTTGTTAAAATTGTTAAATAAAATTTTTATTTGAGGATCCACCTCTAGCATCACATGGTAGATCATCCTTTATTAAATAAATAATCTTGATACCAAAGTTATATATTCGAATGGATTAATTCTCTCACGATGTATTCTATCTCAAAAATTATCCATGTAATCCATATCCTCCATGTCAATTAAATTTAAAATATCCATACTCATTTATAAAATCAAAAGAAATCTTTAATATTAACTATTAAGTATACGCAAAACGAAATTTGACACAATACGTCAGAGGAAGAGAGGCCGTTAACTAGATAGACACTCGTTAAACTAGCATATGGCGGTAGTTAAATTTAAATAATGCTCTAGCATTGTTAAACCCTAAACAATGCCTAGACACTCTTTTGTAGTAAAGTTTATTTTTAACACGTGCTTTAAGCCTGATTAAAGTGTGTTTAATGTTTTTGTAGTAAGACCGTATTAATCTTAGAATTCTGTGGTCTTTAGAAGTAACAATTGTACATACGGTTCTCTTAATTATTAATAAATGCTTTAGTCAAGTGTAAAGGACTAGTGTTTTTCTTGAACAACCAAACGGGCAACCGAACACCCAGGAGCCCCCGATTGAGCTCGCTACATAATGGCGCCCAACGTGAAGTGTGAAATAAAATACGTGCGCGTTTATACAAGTTTGATCTCATGAAGTTAATGTTAATCTATATCATCAATTAGTCAAAACACGCGAATCGATGCATCATGTTTCTTTACTCGTTCGTGTACATTCAAAATGGCGTAAAACCGCCTAACGATATAGAGCGCCACGAATGGCGATACAGCTACGTGGGACAATACAAATGCCGCGCAACGTATAGTGTTCATGTTCAGTTCAGTGAAAATACGGACGTCTACAAAATATCGCTTGACGTAATACGAAAATCGTATTAATTAAAGTGCTTACATTGACTTTCATAACTGTGACAAGTTACCTATTATCACTACAGCCAAAATGCCTAGGCGTAGGCAAAGTGGTATTGGTGGAGAAGAAGACGATGCGCCAGCGTCCAAGGTGGGATACAGTCAAGAGGAAGTAAATAATCTGATCTCCACCCTTCAACGCACGCAGCTCACCGCCTTTCGTGAGTTGCTCGACAGCGTTCGACAGCCGGCGACACCTTCCATCGATCTCCGTCCCACCGGTAATTTCAGCCGCTGCAAAGCCGTATTCGGCGGCCGCACAGATGAGTCAATCGAAGGTTTTATTGACGCCGTCGAGTCCTTCAGAGAAGCTGCCAATGTTCCGGACGACGTAGCCGTTAAAGGTTTCTCCATGTTATTATCACACACTGCTGCGACGTGGTGGCAAGGTGTCAAACATCAAGTGTCTTCGTGGGAAGAAGTTATTTTCAACCTTCGGAGTGCATTCGGAGACCGTCGTCCACCTCACCGAATTTATATTGACTTGTTCGCGAATGGCCAACAAAACAATGAAAAAACGGATTTATTTGTATCAAGGGCCCGTGCGCTCCTTGCTCAACTCCCGAGAGGTGACATATCCGAGAAGGTAGAGGTAGACATGGTATATGGACTATTGGCAATAAACATACGTAAGCATCTTCGTAGAGAAGAAATCTCAGATTTTAATGACCTCATAAAAAAGTCTCGAAGTATCGAAGACTCAAACAAGGAATCCCGCGCTGATTATTCAAGTGGCACCTCCGCTGCCGCTGCGACTCGCGCTCGACTTAAGTCGCTGCCTACAATGGCGCCAACGCGGTCAACTACGCAGCGTGCACAGAGCTTACGTCCCCCTGCGGCATCTACAGCAGCGGATACCTATTCGGTTTCAAATTCAAAACAACGTTATTGTGTCTACTGTAAGAAACACGGACATACACGTGATCAGTGTCGAAAATTATTATATAAGCAAAGTGATTTAAATAATAATAGTAGTACGAATACTACAAATATATTGTCTTGTTACGGGTGTGGCGAGAGCGGAGTGACGCGCGCGAATTGTCAAAAATGTAATTCAAATTTTAGTTCCGTTAATTTTGAAACATCGCAATCGCGTAGGTCATTGACCTCTGCATCAGCTGTAAGTAAGCCGTCCACCCAGGTGAGTTTTTCAAATTATAATAAGGTTTGTGCTGGGTCTGTACCTGACTTGTGTTCTCCTACTCGTAGTGTTTATTCTAAGCGTCCAAATCGTGTAAATAAATACACAACGCTCACCACTACTGAACCGAGTTATATTCCGTTTCATAAAAATATGAGGACATACCCCATAACCGATTCTTTGTTTACATCTCCGTCTCGTTTTGTTAAGCGGGGGGAGACCTATAATCAAACTCGCGTCCTTAGTAAATTCGAGTCAGTGTCGCCTAAACAATGTAATACGCAAAATATCGTAAATAAATCATTACATACAGTACGTTGTAATACTCGTCGCCGTCGTAATAATAATTTTAGTTTACATAATAGTTCGTCACCAAGTAGGGTGACAATAAAATTTTCCGGACAAAACCCGGAAATTAGTAATTCGAGTAGGGCGACCATAAATGTTTCGGGACAAAACCCGGACATTAGTAATTCGAGTAGGGCGACCATAAATCTTTCGGGACAAAACCCGGAAATTACTGATTCGAGTAGGGCGACCATAAATTTTTCAGGATTGAATCAAGAAATGATTATACCAAGTAATTTTAACATAAAAACTAATTCTAAAAATATTATTCGTTCGTTTACTAAACAAAACGAAGTACCGCGTCGACCTATTCTAGGAATAGAGATTTTAGGTATCCGTGGCACCGGTCTCATCGACACAGGAGCTAGAGGCACTGTCGCCGGATCGTCACTCTACGCGCTACTGCTTCGACATAATCAACCTTTCAAGGCTGATTCTATGCGAGTTAGACTCGCCGACGGTTCAGTGTTGATGCGCAAAATGCTATCAACAACACTCGAAGTTACATTAAAAACTAAAAGAGTCAATTTAGAATTTTTCGTATTCCCAGATGCCACCGACAATGACACATTGTTAGGTATAGACTTTATAGTAGCAGCTGGCTTGAATATTAACTTTGCGTCCTCAACATGGCACTTCCATGGTTCGTCGGAAGTGTACCCATTAGAGTATGAGTTTCCCACCAAAATTAACACTTGTTCCTCCGCTGAGTTCCTAAGAGAAGATGAGGGTACAATGTTGTACGCTCCCGATCGCGAGAATCTAGCTTCTCTCTTACGGAATAATGAGGATGTCTTTGGACTAGGGGGAGAACCTACTCCGTACGCAGAGCATCATATCGATACCGGAGATCATCCGCCCATTTCAGTACCACCGTATCGCCTCACACCTGCTAGGAAGCAGTTGATGAAGACCGAACTTGACAAAATGCTTGAGGACGGTATCATTGAGGAATGTGAGTCTGCATGGACCTCTCCGGCTGTTTTAGTTCCTAAAAAGGACAAAAGCATACGATTTTGTGTAGATTATCGCAAATTGAATGCTGTCACTAAAACCGATAATTATCCTTTACCGCTCATAGACGAGCTTCTTCAATTGACAAAACGTCATTGCTTCATGTCGTCCATTGACCTCAAAGCAGGTTACTGGCAAGTACAAGTCCGCCCAGCTGATCGTGATAAAACAGCTTTCATAACACCGTATGGTACATATCGTTTTACACGCATGCCATTTGGATTAAAGAACGCGCCGGCCACCTTTCAACGGTTGATCGACCGATTCCGTTCCGGCGCTAGCTTACAGGGCGTTGTATTACTAGCCTATTTAGATGACCTCCTGGTTATCTCACAGGATTTTAACAGCCATCTAGAAGACCTACAAAAGGTATTTGACCGTCTGCGTCTATTCGGTTTAAAAGCAAATCGTGAAAAATGTTTCTTTGCTCGTCCAGAGATTAACTACCTTGGGCATGTGATTACTCCCGAAGGTATCAAACCGGATCCCTCTAAGGTTGACGCAGTCGTGAAGATGGCCAGACCTAAAAATTTGAAACATTTAAAATCATTCTTACAAACATGCTCCTGGTTCAGGAAGTTCATTCCTAATTTTTCCCAGGTAGCCCAACCGTTGACAAAACTTACTCGAAAGAATGAGACATGGAAATGGGATAGTCAACAGCAGGAGGCTTTCCAGTGTCTGAAGGATAAATTAACCTCAGCACCCATACTTATCCAAGCTGATTATACCCAATGTTTTGTGTTACGAACCGACGCCAGTAACTATGCCTTAGGGGCTGTTTTACTACAGGGAGAAGGTGTCGAAGAAAGACCCATAGAGTATGCAAGTCGGTTGCTGACTTCCGCTGAAAAGAATTATACCACAACCGAAAAGGAAGCTCTAGCGGTTGTTTGGGCAACGGATAAGTTTCGTGGGTATATTGATGGTCATCGGATTATTGTGAAAAGTGATCACCAACCACTTAAGTGGCTTCTAACGCTCAAAACGCCAAATGGGCGTCTCATTAGATGGGCCATGAAATTGCAAGGATTTGATATTCGTTTCGAATATACACCTGGTAAAGCCAATGTTGTGGCTGACGCATTAAGCCGTCCTCAGTGCGACGATACCAACCTTGAAAGTTGTGATGTCTGTAATATTATCGTCGACATACCACGTGTCAGTCCTGCTTCAATTCGTCAACAGCAGCTTGAAGATCCAGAGATCGCCAAGATCATGAATAGCTTTGAAGACCCTGAACCAGTCGAAAAACAATGGCTGGATCGAGGGTACATAATGAACCAAGGGGTTCTATACCGTTTTCTCCCGGAGACAGATAACGAACAACCGCAGCTTGTCGTACCGATCACGATGCGTGAACAGATTTTGCAAGAGTTTCATGATGCTCCCACAGCCGGTCACCAAGGGGTAGAACGTACCCTCAACCGGATAAAGCAAAATTATTATTTTCCCGGGATGCACAAGTATATTATCGATTATCTGAGGAACTGCGAGGAGTGCCAGCGTTATAAAGCTTCTAACCAAAAGCCCACTGGACTCTTACAAACTCCAGTTCTCAATCAACGAGGAGAAGTCCTCGCCATTGATCTATTTGGACCGTTGCCAGAGGGTGAGCACGGTGAGAAATGGGTACTTTTAGTCGAAGATACCGCCACAAGGTGGGTCGATTTATTTGCTCTGACTGAAGCCACCGCCGAAACGTGTGCGCCCATACTCATCAACGAATATTTTTTAAGGTATGGTTTCCCACGCCGAATCATATCAGATAATGGTGTCCAATTTGTCTCTGCTACCATGCAACAATGCATGTTTATTTTGGGTATTAAACAAAATTTAATCCCACTTTATCACCCTCAAGCAAATCCTGCTGAAAGAAAGAATAGGGACTTGCGTACACAGCTCTCAATATTAGTAAAAAATGAACACCGTTTGTGGCCAAAATTCTTGTCATCGGTTAGGTTCGCCATGAACAGCGCCACGTGTTCCACCACAGGAGTTAGTCCCGCGCAGGTAATGTTCGCAAGAGAAATGCGAACTCCATTTGACGCTCAGCGTGATTTGCGAGCGATTCTAAATAAAGAAAATTTTCTTCCACAAATCACTCCATATCTTCGTAGGTTTTTAAGTAACTGGGAGTTATTGCGAGATAGGGCTGAACAGCAGCAAGATAAACGTAAACTGACTGCTGACAAGATTCGACAGCCTCTTCCCACTTATAAAGTAGGTGACTTAGTTCTTGTTACAACCCACCTATTGAGTGACGCCGCAAAAGGTAGAACCAAAAAGTTTATGCCAAAACGTGATGGACCCTATCACATTTGTAAGGTAGTTAGTCCCACCACCTACGAAATCACTGACTCGGATTCTAAGAAGTTAGGAAAATTTCATGCGTCTGATTTAAAACCCTACCGTAACAATTCAGGTCAGGTATCGGCTCCAGTACAGCCCAGACGCCTCCGTGGACGGCCGCGTATTCTTAGTGTTTCTGAGCCACCAACGAGTCGTTTTAGTGACTCAGAGGGGGAGGATATAACGCCCCGTCCTTTTCTTACGCGTCTTCCCTCTCGCTCACACTCACGCGGCCAGATAGACGCAACGCCCGCGCTGCCCTCAGCAGCTACGGCGGGGCCAGTTGCGAGAGTTTTGAGTGGTACCCGGACGCGCCGTGTCGTCCGACGGCCTGCCCGATATTGTGTTTAGACATTATTAATCTTAGAATTCTGTGGTCTTTAGAAGTAACAATTGTACATACGGTTCTCTTAATTATTAATAAATGCTTTAGTCAAGTGTAAAGGACTAGTGTTTTTCTTGAACAACCAAACGGGCAACCGAACACCCAGGAGCCCCCGATTGAGCTCGCTACAAAATATCATTTTATATTACTTTTATACACATTCAGCTTTTATTATTATTATTTTATTATAAACGCAATTCAATAATTAATTGTATATATTTTTTAGAAATATTAAAATACGATGAGAAAATACAAGAAGACATTTACTGAAGGAGAAATACCAAAGGTATGATCATTCTGGCTTGCGTTAGCGGAGATACAGACAGAAGCTTACAGCGACTTTTGTCTAAGTCTAAGTGTGGTTTTATGGTTTTTGTGTATGTCCTTTATAATACGCACTGGCAAGGTTTGGAACTAAATGCATTCTAAAAAGAACTAAAGACCGCGAAATACAGGGGTCTTAGTTCCGTTTAGTTTTATTTAGTTTAGTTTAGTTTTATTTAGCATTAATAATTGTATTTTATTTAATGCATTCTATAATTCCGAACTCAAACTCAAATCTTTTCAAAGTTGGAGTGAATAGGCATCTTCTGGGTGAGCTCGCTCCATCATAGGCCTCATCCTTGCTACATACGAGTAGCTGGTTGCTGGCCCACTGGCCAAGACCAAACCCATCTCTAAAAATAAAAAACCAAGATGCAAGTAAACCTCTTTTCTACACGGTCAGCTGATGCGAGCCATATTGGGCGCCTTGGCTTTACCTTGGCTGCTCTGCCAAGGTCTTTCATGTTACTCCTACTCCGCGGTCTGCTGTAATGCGACATGCGATAGCTGGACGAAAAAATTTAAGGCGATGGAATAAAAGTTTCACTTTAATAAAATTAAAACTACATTACTTATAAAGCATCGATTTTTCTAAACAGCCTCTAAGGGTCTTTCACCAACTATGTACAAGTAATGTGTTGATTAGTTACATTGTAAGTAACGCTAATTTGCGAGTAAATTTTACGAGTATCTAGTTTCAATTTCATTGAAATTAGCCTATTCGAAGATGGTGAAACTCGTACGCTTTCTTACCGGTGACTTTTAATGGCGGTTAGCCTATTTGACACTTTACTCAGAGATAGTGAAAGAAGCCCTAATTGTCGTTTTACAGTATCTCCTAAAAGGAACCGTCGACATTATACAACGTATCGAGGATCGTCTTGACGTGATCGGCATTCTTTTCATTCTGAATGGTACGTTCATATAGGTTTTAAATGCCGAAAATATTTGTAAGAGAACAGTGTTAAATTTAAAGTAGATTCAACTTTACATGTATTCAGATAAGATTGAAATCTGCACTCCCCCTGAAAACATGGCGCAAACGTTATCCATAAAGCTGCTTCAACTCGGTGAGGCGATACATCGTGCTGTTACAGAAATTGTAAGTTAGTCATTCATAGATAAATGATTGGTCTCGTTCGGCTCGACTAGATACCGCCGACGTACTTGTAAAATGCGGTATAAAATAGTACGCCGCATTCGGTGTACCCGAGCCAGTCACTGCAAACTGTCTGTGATGTGTACGTGCCGAATGTTTTATTAAATTTTAGGCATAATAATATACCAGTTTGCGTAGTGAAACTGTGTAAAAATATTATAAAATTGGGTAGAAAGTGATAAAAAGTGACTATTTTTTACACACACTACAATAAATAGTTGCCACATTTACGGAGCTATTGCTTTTGTACAGCACTCTATCTAGTCGAGCGCAGCGAGACCAATCAATTATCTTTGGTAACCTACTTATATATAAATAAATTTTTGGTCGTGACCAACAGGATGTTCAAGACGAGTTGGTCGCGTTTAGAATTGTCAGCAAGAAATTGGAAATCCTCGTGACATCAAATAAGGAGTTTCTTGCTTGTGTATTATTGAACACTTCAAGGAAAGGGGAGAATAAAACAAAAAAAAGTAATTCCTAAGTTGACGGTAAGTTTGAACTAATATTATTAACAGGAAACATTTGTTTAATTGTTTGTTTGTTTGCATTGAATAAGCTCCGAAATTACTGGGAAATACCAATGCAAACGCTCCCTTTGCGTACTTACGAAACGTTAAAAAATAAAGCCCGGTGATTGGTTGTTGTAACGGCCACATGAAATTTTGACCAATCACAAAGCTTCTCCCAAGCGTAGCGTAGCCTGAGCGTAGCGTTTATGACTGTACGTTTACGTTTGCTCTTGGCTAGGGCCCCTGGGACCGAATTGGAAAATACTTTCACCTACATTACCCTGATAATATTAGGCAAGTAACATAGGCTATATTTTTTAAAATTACGCGAACAAAGTCGCGTGCAACAGCTAGTCTATACTAATATTATAAAGAGGAAAGATTTGATTGTTTGTTTGTTTAAATTGAATAGGCTCCGAAACTACTGGAATGATTTGAAAAATTCTTACACCTATAGAAAGCTACGTTATCAGGGAGTAACATAGGCTATATTTTATAATGGCACAGGGTACATTTCTATAGTCAGTCATACAGGATAATTTTCGTGGGATAATTATTCGAATCCTGATCAAAAGCGAAGAGTGAAGAGTGAGTGTGTATTGTGAACTGTGAGAAATTGGATCGTTGTTACTTAAAATTATTGTTGTTTTAGCTTAATTATTTTAAAGCAGATGTTAATGTTAAAGTTACTAGAATTTATGTACATGTAACATGTTTTAATGTTATATTTTTGAAAAATAATTATATTCCCTCTCCAACAGATAATTAAGAAACTGCATAATGAAGATTAACATACTCAAAGACTCCAAAGACGAATGGTTAGCGCGTACAGTAAGTATATATAACAAAATAATATTATCTATCTAAAAATAGTGAAATAGTGACCCCGTTGAGATTCGAACTCGGGACCCGTTAGCGTTAAGCCCATAATCTTAACCACTCGACCGTAGAGTCTTCGACTTTATTTGTCTGAACAAATAAAATCTCATAACAGTATGTTATGAGACCCGCAGTAAATATTCATTTTTGAATAAAGATTATGCAATCTAATACCTGCTAAGTATATAGATTACTACTAGTAGTAAATACTACTATTTCTATTATTATTAAAATTTCTATTCTTATTTCTATTCTATTATTAAATACTATTAGTAGTGGATAACTGGAATTGGAAAAAGAATCCCCTTATCGAAGAAAGAAGTGAGAATCACTAGGGATAGCCGAGTGTAAGGATATGTGAAAAGTGCGTAGATAAGATGAAAGCGCTCACTTTCGCATTTAGATACCTACATATATTATAGGTAATACTATAGATAAATATAAATTGATAGCTCAATTAGATCTCAATTAGATCGCCAGAATTTTACTTTGCAGACATATAAATTAAATCAAGTGAATCCAATAGTGAGCAGATTAATGAACAACGAATCAGTTGAAGGCGTCGTCATGACTAACAAAGAAGGTACAAAATAATTCATTAGAGTATCAGACCAAATAAAAACTATAGATAGATTTTTTCGGACAATATAATGAAGCTGGCTTATTATAAACGTGTATTTGTGTGCATATAGCCGGTTGTGTGAGTACTGACTGGTACTGACCAATTAAATAATGTCACAGATTAAATAATAGTTACTTGGTAATGTCAATCTACCAATACAATAAATAAGATGATTTTGTTACGTGTTCCTTTCTGCTTATCATTGTGTCTGTGTGTGTGTGTGTTGTGTGTGGTTGTGTGTGCTGTTGTAATTATAAATAATAAATAGGTATCTAGCCATATCATAAGCCAGTTTTTTACAAAATATGTAAGGAGGATAGGGCTGGATAAATCCCTTGAATGTCTTTCTTTTTATATGAAATGATTTTTTCTAAAAAATATTTAATATATATTTTTTTTCTAAAAATCATATAGGTAGCCCGATAATAAGCAACATGAATTTGGTGCCAGCAACAAACTACGGCCTAACAATGCATTATTTGGGAAAAATAGCACAAGAATGTGTAAGGGAGATCGTAAGTATCAATTCAAAATTGGAATAAAATAGAATAGAATAACCACAGAAGAGAATAATCCTCTAACTAGACGAGACTAGATAAAGTATACCTTCAAGCACCAGCCGTGTCATGTCCAGGGTTATGCCCCGGACTCCTACCGGCTAAAACCACCTTGGCGTTCCTACTAAGTTACTCTATGGTTCCTACGCACTACATAGTGGTGGGGGACTGGGGAAATGAACCTACGTCCGTCCGAGAACCCCACCAGCAGTTGTCCGTAGTCGGACCAATCGCGGAGAGCGAGTAAGTACTTAGGGTCACTACACTATAGTACTTACCTATATAAAACTTTCATAATGTTTCAGCGTATAAGAGAATCACTGTTTTTTATATAAAATCGTTATTTTATTGTATTTAAGTAAGTATAACTCTCTTATTACAGGATCCATTTGACGAGGTGTTCGTTATGAGAGTCAGTACGAGACAATTCGAAATCATGGTGACACCTCATCCCGAATTCAACATAATAGCAATTCAGTATGGCAAACGTAAAGCAGTTGATCAAAAGAAAAAGAAATAAACATAAAATAAAATAAAAAAAGATTTTAGCTGTGCATACTTAAAATAAGTAATTATTTAACTTATTCATCAAGTTCATTTAATTAATCGTATTTATCTAAACGGAACTTGTTATCTAGGTACCTTAATACAGTGATCAATCTTGTTGCCACTATCCCTTTGGGTAAATACCTCTTTAGACTAAATATAGAACATAATCAGTGAACATAATAGAGTTTATCTTTGTCGGTTAGTTTGTCGGTACCAAAATCTTAATTATTCAAAAAAATCGTAATATAGTAGTTATTAGGTACCTCCATACCTGGTATCTATCTATCTATATATCATATAAAGCCACGTTAAAATGTAATGTAGTATTTAATAAATAAAGAGATATTTAAAAAAATCCTATTATTTCAAATATATAGTAGATACATTACTGAAAGCCAAAAAGGAAAGCCATATGTTTACGGTTTGTACACAAACTAAATAGTAGATACTAAGTACCTACTACTAATTTTATTGCAAATTATATAATAAACCTTCCTCATTTAACTCTCTTTCCATTAGTGAACACCGCATGAAAACCATAATACGTCTAGGTTTTTATACTTAATATCAAAATATGTCTTCTAAATTATAATAATTTATCTTCTGTGGTCTTTTGACCTCACAATCACCATAGACACCATAATACTCTGTTATGTTTATTCTGTGGTCCATTCCATTCATTCATTCCACTCAATCCATCTCGCGCGCGTCGGTAGCTGACCGCTCATCGTCTCAGCCAGTGTGACCATATGTGGCAAGATCCTGCCATTTTGGCAAGATTGAGCCCATAATTTAACCTCTGGCAGATACTGTTGCCGTTTAGTAAAGTTCGGCAGTATATGGCAGGATTTCACTTATGAGAACAGTTGTCTCTTTTAGCAAAGGATTTTTCTTAAATATCATCACAGAAGGCAAAAAAAAACGTTTTGTCACCGTTACAAAATATATACTTCTGAATGGGGGAATACCCGCTTTCGTTTAGATCTGAAAAGTTTTGGGGTGCTATTGGTAAAATAAGAAAAAGTGATGGAACGAGAAAATATTTGTACATTATGAATGTCACAAAAAGTCTGCTATATTTGTCCTTATCCTTATCGAACGGTTCTTGCGAAAGAATCTTTTCTGAGATAAATTTAGTAACGACAAAAAAGAGATGACGATCTTTATAAAGACAGTAAACATAAAGAATGCTAATGCTAATTTTTCACATTTATTTTAGTAGAAGAAATCATCAAAGCGTGTAATTAATAAAAATAGTACTTAGTTTTGTGATTAATTTTATTAGTAGAAATAATGCTCAATAATACATTTCTTATTAATTTTTGTGCTTATATTTCATTTAAAAAAAGTGGCAAGAATTTGGCTTTTTTTTATTTGGGTTTTGGCTGCATTTGGGAGTTTTCCAGCTCAAAATGGGCAGGATTTTCATTTCGAGATGGTCACACTGGGCTCGGTGTGACCATCATATTGAATTGATTTAATACATTATTATATTAATGAATTGAAAGAAAAGTTAAAATACATTAGCAAAGGAAAATAAAGTTATAATTGAAGTGACATATTAGTTCTCGTATAAATAATGGCAGCTAAAAATTACAATAGTGGTTTTAAGCGTAATCAGGATCGCGGAGACGAAAACGGCTATAATAGCAGTGATTTCAAACGCAACATGAAACAAGATCACGATGAGGATATGATGGATCAAGATGGCGATGAAGAATCCAAATTAAAGTTAAATGAAAAAGCCGACGAATATATAAGAGAGTTGTTGGGCGAGAAAATTAAATTAAACACGACCAAGTTTCCCATTTCTGTACGTCTACTTGACGAAGGTAAGTTTTTATAGATTAGAAAATAGAAACGATATTTAACCTTCATGTAAAATACCGGTGAAAATAAACAAAATCTATTTTTTTGTCTACTTTCATCGATCTATACTTACGAAATCGCTTAAAATGAATGACTATAAACGCACAGCCAATATTACTAAGGCTAGAAAGCTGAAATTTGGAGAACACGTTTATTTTAGCTAAGCTTTTATAAAAAAGGATTTATTGACAATCTCAACTTCTTGCGAAGCCGGGGGCCAGTCACTAGTTTATTTTAAATTTATAAACGTGACAGTGTAAAATCCAAAATGGAAATATTGCGTTTTCTTTGCAGAGCAACGGGACATTGACCTCTTATTTACAGCTAGCAAGAGTGAATCATGGTACTATATAGTCATGATTAAATTTGTAATCATGGTACGCCAGTCTAGTTCTTTTCATCTTTTTAATATTTCAACTTCATCTCTTGATCAAAATCAGGTTGTAAATTTATAAATAGGTTAGTTTAATTCTTATTAGCTTACTGTTTCCCGCGACTTCGTCCCCGTTTCGATAAATGGACTATCCAACACAAAAAGAATTTTTCATTTTGAACCAGTAGTTCCTGAAATTAACGAAATTTACTAAACAAACTCTTCAGATTTATAATATTACTAGTGAGGATTATAATATTAATAGGAAAACCAAATAGATAGCTCCTAAGAAGGAAAATAAAATAATGTAACTAACAAAAAAACCAGAAATATTGCAAAATTGTCAGAAATAAATGCTTCATTCATTTATAGATTTAGCTTTGCTTGATGACAAATTAATAATTTTGCTGACAAGAAATATACCTAGTTCCCTTACTAGATTATGATTACGTTAGGTTCTCGAATGCATATAAAAATACGAGCAAAGCGACCACAATCAGAATACTATAATAGTTTTGGCAAGAAGTATACATTATTATTATGATGTTTTATTGAAAATTGAGGTTGTACACTTGGATAAATATTACTTTTATACATAAAACTCATTTTTATTAAACTGCAGCTTACGTTAGGTTCTGAATATATTCTTGACTGTTTTCTTAACTTACAGAGGAGGAAAAGGTTCAGTCAACGGGCAGAATACCGAGAGGTGCATCGAAATATGTGGATGTGTATCGTGAGAAACCTGTTAGAGTGGCCGTTAAGGTGTTGGTCCCTCTTAAAGAATATCCCAAGGTGGGTATTGGAATTTTTCAACACTTGCTGGAATCTGATAGCTTTTTTTAATGTTAATGTGTACAGATACTTAGGCTGACGGTCCACTTAATGATAATTGCTTGGTATTATACTACTTGTATTATCCATCGCCTATAATTGGATTGGAAAGAGATAGCTAAATGATCTCTGGCATCCCTTACATTTTTTCTAATTTTTTTTATCTATTTTATTGAAAATAATGTGATCATCATAAATAAATGATTGGTTTCGCTGCGCTCGACTAGATACCGCCGTCGTACTTATAAAATGCGGCATAAAATAGTACGCTGAATTCGACGTACCCGAGCCAGTCACACTGCAAATTGTGATGTGTAGTGTGTATGTGCCGAATGTTTTATTAAATTTTAGGCATAATAAAATACCAGTTTGCGTAGTGAAACTGTGTAAAAATATAATAAAACTGGGTAAAAAGTGATAAAATGTGACGATTTTTTACACACACTACAATAAAAAGTAGCCACATTTTGTATAGCGCTCTATCTAGTCGAGCGTAGCGAGACCAATCAATTATCTTTGGTGATCATAAAGATTGATTCAGAACATTTTTTTTTTATTCTGACAAAAATAAGAACCTAATTGAAATTATTTGCTTTCTAGTTCAATTTTATTGGCAAGTTGCTGGGCCCCAAGGGCAATACAATGAAGTTTTTGCAAGAGGAAACTATGTGCAAAATGTCTGTACTCGGCAGAGGATCTATGAGGGACAGGTAATATAGCCTTTGTTTTTTTATTGAAATTATGAACTGGCTTTTGCCCGCGACTTCATCTGCGTCCTTTCTTATATTTTTCTCCAGTTTCTGACTGTTTAGCACAAAAGTTGATTGAATGAATGTGTATTCATCTCCATACAAAACTGATGTTTTGTATGTATGACATAGATGACATTTTGCCAAATGTCTGCAGGCAAAAGGAGGAGGAGCTCCGCAACTCTCTGGATCCAAAGTACGCTCATCTGAGCGATGAACTTCACGTGGAAATATCGGCTCTCGCGCCACCGGCCGAAGCGCATGCCAGAATCGCATACGCACTCACCGAGATCAAGAAATATCTCCAACCGGACACCGGAGATATGATCAGACAGAGTCAGATGAGAGAGATTATAGACAGAGGTCGGTGTGGGTTTATTTTTTAGCTTTCATATAGAAAGGATAATAATTTATGAGAGAAAACCCTATGAGCTGAAAGGCCTATTTATAAACAGATCGTCCTATTAGCAACATGACAGTAGCAAATAGTCCCAATATAAATAGAATAAATTAGCAGAAAATGCATTTACATTACAGTTCAATACAAAGCAATTGAAAATTGATTTTATCTTGTATTAATAATCTTATTGCATGCATACTTTAATCCTTTTCAAGTAGTGACATTAAACCCCCAACGATAAAAGAGGTTTTATAAGTTTGATATAATCTGTGGAATTGTAGCTTTCAATTAGGTGAACCGATTTTGATCTAGTTTTTTTTTTGTTTGAAATCTGATCTGTTCGGGCGTTTGAAGACAGTCAGTCTACAGTCCATTTTTTGTTGGTTAGCTTAGCTTGGTTTTGTAGGCACGACAACTCCTACAAAACCAAGCGATTAAAGGATTGATACCAATCCACACCACTGTGTGTATGTGTATCGGAGATGTACTTTGACCGTGAATTATATATAATAGGGCACCGTGGGCCTCCGCCCCCGCGCCAGGCCCGCATGCCGCCCGTGCCTCCGCCGATGGCGCGTCACCCGCCACCGCCCAAGTCCAAGGCCCTCAGCATACTGGACCGCGCTCGCACCGCTATGGACTCCTCCTACGGATACGAGGACCCCTACGCAGTTGAATCGTCGGTAAGTTGGGATACACTTAAGTGGCGAGACGGCCACTTAAGTTATACTTAAGTTCCTTTGGCCGTCTCACCACAACATACAAGATAGAGCGCCAGCTAAATCTGACACCAATCCCGGTTCAGATGCTCACGGGCCGCAGTGATCTTATATAAATATTAGCTGGTGTCCGTGACTTTGTCTGCGTTGAAAAATAAAATATATAATAATATAAATAAGCAATACATATAACACCTGACTTAACTAGAGGATACATTTTAGCATGATAATGGCGATCTAATTCTCGGGTTTTGTTCCAAGTCGTAAATGGAAATAAGGCCCTTTTGAAAAATCTTGTGCGAGTCTGAGATATATGTTGGGTTATGTTTAGCAGGTGTGCGGTCCGTCGCGGGCCGAGCCCGACTACTACTACGAGCCGCGCGGCGGCCCCGATCGGTTCTACGAGGACGACGGCTACTTCAAAGAGAGTGCGCCCGCGCGCGACTACAAGCCGGCGCCGCTGAGGGAGGCGCGCGCGGGCGGTGGTAGGCAGCCGCGCGGCGGCTACTCGCGCCCGGCGCCCTACGCCCGACCCAAGTAAACACTTCGCTACAGTACAGGTAGACAGCTGCACGTTTTGCCTTCTTTGTCGCCTCACCTCACCTCATCTCATCTCCCTTATTATGCTCGCTTCTCACGGCGCGAAATATCACAAGTCGCGCCGAGCCCGCTCGCGCCTACGCGCCGTGTGAAGGTAATGGGCTCGAGACGACGCGGGCTAGCGCGTGCAAGTTCGTTCGCCGATACGCTCGAAGTCGGTAGCGCGGCTCGAGCGCGCGCAAGATGGCGCGGGCGGACAAGTCTGTGTCGGTCTGTCGGTCGTTTCGTTTCGACCCACGCAAATGAGGCGCGACTTGTGAGAATCTCGCGCCGTGAGAAGCCACAATTACACGAGTCACGACCGTGGAGTGTGTTACAATGAGGAAGTCTCCTTCAAGATGATATTTGGAGTTTACTCGTTAAGAATCGATTTCATCATATTATATTATAAGCCCGAGGTATAAAAATTTATGGGAGTGAAATCAAATGTCACACGTTACGCGTCACAAGCTACAATATGCTTCAATACATAATTATTAATATACTTAATTTAATTATATTTACATATTTATCGTTCGTAAGAAATGGCCTTAAGTGTCTCTTTCACAATCTCAGAATAAAGTGTCAAGTAGGCTAACCGCCATTTAGTCACCGGTAAGAAAGCGCACGAGTTTCACAATCTTCGAGTAGCTCTTATTACTCAAGGGTAATTTCAATGAAATTGATACGAAGATACTCGTAACATTTACTCGCCATTGAAAAGTAACTAATCAACACTTTACTTATAGTTGGTGAAAGAGGGCCCTAATGCTAATTTATTGCATGCAAGTATGTCCATTACTGTTGGTGTAGATCCCACTTTTATTTATATATTTTTATTATTATTTGCGCCAGTGTAGTATGTCATAATGTTTAGTAGTTTTAGCCATTTAGTCATTATAACCGATCTGTCAGTATATTCGGTTTATACTGTTTTTACATATATATTTTGCATTATCGCTATGTGTTTGCTCTTGTAATTAATGAATTAAGCAAAGCAATTAATATTTTCCCTTGGAATGCATATAATTATATAAACAAACGTTTAATTTATTTCCAAAAATATACAGTGTACAGTTACAGTGTACATTTGAGTATTAAAACTGTATAAAAATATAAATATACAGTTTTAATGATCAAATAGAACTCAAAATCTGTTTATATAATAAAAAAGGGTCATGGAGGGTTGTTTTTGCAGTAATTTTTTGGAGTTCAATTTTTCTTTTTAAAGTTACAAAAATGTTAACCTATTGTTTCGTAATGTGAACGATAGGCAATTGTTACCCTCACAATAAAAGCCTAATTTTATCTCAGTAAGACTAAAACCTTGAAAGATATGATTTTTTTTGTTGACTTTAAAGGTGACAAACCTTTTCGTACCCCGACTGTACGTAGAATATCACTAGTACATGACCGGATCCGCTGTATAATGCGTTTAGGTGTCTATTTTACAATGTTACTAGCTGACCTGGCAAACGTTGTTTTGTTATATAATTTTTTTTTTTGGGTGGCCCACTCTTAACATTAAGCACACAAAATTTCATCAAAATCGGTCCAGCCGTTTCGGTGGAGTTTGGCAACAAACACTGCAACACGAGAATTTTATATATTAGATTTCTTAGCAATCATTTATTTGCATTATTGTTATTATAAAAAAATAAATTTTAAATATAGAAAAATCGTAACTGATAATGTCTGAATTTTCAGGGGACAATCTACAGGTCAAAAGAAACATTAAAACCAGGTATGTATAAGAAATGTGGATTTTAAAAAAAACAACAACAACAACAACCCCTAAACAGAAGAAACAAATCGCCCGAGATGGACTTTTTAAAATTTCAGAACAAAAAAAAAATAAGTACAAAAAATTCAACCAAGTCATGGAGAAAAAAAAAAACAAGAAAACAGCACAAAATCTTTGTCTTAACAAAAATAACTTGTGTATTGTTATTCTCTAACTTAATAATAAAAAATTGAGCTGTGGTCAAAATGTTCCCCCGTCGAGTAATTCTTTTCAAAATCATTCTATTTTGTAATTTTAATTACTATTCGTACTTTTTATTAATGTTAAATTAAGTATCGTGCAAGATGTAGTACTCTTGATAATAATTAAATAACACGTGTAGAACAATATATAACATGAAATCGTGTTTTGACACTTATAATAAAGTTAGATACTAAAAAATTTAATGTTCAACATGTTTTGCCTCCTTCGTGTAGACAGACAAAATAAACTTTAAAAAAAGTTGCAGAAAAAAAAACTCGTTTTAAAAAAAATGACAAGAGTCGGTAGGTTGTTAAAACATGTTGGAAAAATTGAATTTATTAAAAATACTTGTGTGACTTAATAAATAAATTCATTTAATAATGGAAAATAAAGATCTTTTAATTTACTCAAAAACAATTCGCCAAAAACCCTGATCTATGTACAAATAAAATATTAGATTAAAGGCATGATGACTAAAAACCTTATTCTTACCTTACCTTACCATAAGGTCCCTGACTAGGGGTACGTGTGATAATTAATAATAAAAAAAATATTCTTCAACAAAGTACATTATTATGTACTATTTCATATTAAAATAATATATAAACAGGAAATTAAGGTTTCACATTTTCAAATAAATTTCAGTATAGCAAAATAGCTTACAGGTGTGTCATGGCGTCTTGTGACGTCACACTCACTAACGAGTGTTTTGAGTTACTTAAAATACACTTTAAAATAAATTCTAAAGTGTGCCAATATTTTGTGTCTCCTACAGTTGCCTAACATGAAAAAAAATGCCTAAAAAACAAGTTATCTTACCCTTCAAACTAACAAACGAGATATTGTCTATGAGCTTCGATATGCATTTAAGGTTGTACTCTGGAAATTCAAAATTGTTCTAAAAAATAGTCAATAAAGCAAGATGAATATGAAATAATATTTTTATAGATTACTGAAAAGTTAATCTATGGACATGTTTGTGTAATTTTTTTTTTATTCACACATTCTACACAACACCATCTAGTTCCAAAGTAAGCAACTTAATGCTTGTATTATGAATACCAGACAGTTGATATAATAGGGATTAAAGATGGCGTATGACGCGAATGGCCTAACATAAAAAAATGCCTAAAAAACGAGTTATTTTACCCTTCCAAATAACAAATGAGATATTGTCTATGAGCTTCGATGTATAGAGCAAGATGAAAATGAAATAATAGGGATTAAAGATGGCGTATAATATTTCATACGCCGATCCGGCGCGAAGGACCAACCTTGCATGTGATAGCGTTGCATATGTTAAGTATGTTTCTAACTCGTACGTTTTCATACAAATTCCGGAGAGGATGTTATAACTTATAATGTTTAGAAGTATGTCTTTAACTTCACAAAGAATCATCATGCCTAGTCTTAACTTTTCTACTAATCAAAGTAAATTGTAATATTTCGTTGGATTAAACATTCGAGTCATCCAAAAACAAGCCACAGCTTAATTAAAAGTTGTAAAAAAAAATGATCGAAATCTTCTTTAAGCATATTAAAAGTATGTCCACATCGCATGGAAATAAATAAATACCAAAAGAGAACATATATTTCCGAGTATTGAGTGAGAAAAATCATTTGATTATTAAAATTGAACAGTGCCACAGACAAAACATTACAAAAGAACTTATTTTTGAAACTACCAAACATTAAAATACAAAATTAATTAGTTGGTGTTAAAATAATAAGGATAAAGAAATGATAATAATTACATTTACTCAGTACAAGTGTTGGCCTATTGAAAACCAATACTAATATAATAGCCAAACATAAAAATAATGTAAAAACTAAAGATATTCTGTAAATTTTGGTAAAGATAATTAAAAATTAAGTAATGTTTGGTTTGTGAATACAAAGCTTTTTTTAAAAAAATATACCAAAAAAAAATGTATGCAAGAAAATTATTCAGTGGTTGGCGATGGAAACGGCAGAAAAAAGGGTAAGTTTTTTTTATTATAATAATAAATATTATAAATGCGAAAGTAACTCTGTCTGTCTGTCTCGCTTTCACGTCAAGACTACTGAACCGAACATGATGAAATTTTGCATACACATGTATAGACTACTTTTTTCACGCGGACGAAGTCGCGGGAGTCAGCTATTGTTGTATAAAGGTGTTGTATAACCATAGGCTGACGGTCCTCTTGATGGTAAGTGGCTACCGTCAGGTGTCGGAAGGAATAGGGAAATGGACTCTGGCATCACTTACCTGAAACATGCTATTCTTTCACGTTGGTCTTCTATAAAGTGGTGGTTACTGTCGCCAGCCAGGGCTGCCCAAATGACTGGTTGCGGTATCCAGGCTGACGGTCCATTTGATATTAACATAAGAAATACCATAGATAGGCGTTGCCGATTCAAAACGTGGTTTAGCAACAAGATATGTAATATTTTAATCTCTAGGTAACCAATGGATAGGTTGACGGTTAGGAAAATAAATTCCTAACCGACCAACCAGGTGGACAGTGTGGTTTGTCGGTTTGGAATAGACGATAATATCAAGCCTAGATTTTTAGAATTAAAGGAATGGATAATTTCTGGTGGTATGACCATATTTAGTGTTTTTATAGCATTATTGGCAATAATTAATTTATATTACACGGAGCTAATAGCAGTCTGCTTGTAATGTAAAAAAAATCTTAAATAAATTCCTCTTATTATTATTTTTTGTTTCATTTTTCTATTGTAAACCCTATTTATGATATGACGCAGTAGAGTCCCTGGAAGAACTGAGGGATGTTGAATAGCCTAAGATATTTGACCAAGTACTGCATGAAGTATTCCCATTTGTACTAAGTATATATACTATTTTGTTCTATTAGTAGAACCAATGGATTTTTTTCCCATTTGAAAGTAACAAAGTTCCCGCTATCTGTCTGTCTGTCCCTATGTAGGTATGCTTAGATCTTTAAAACTACGCAACCGATTTTAATGCGGTTTTCACTAACGGATTGAGTGGTTCTCGGGGAAGGTTTAAGTATATAATTTACAAAGCTACGCGGGCGAAGTCGCTGGCACCAGCTAGTAAATCATAAATTTCAAAAAAAGTGGAGCAAAGGAGCCGAAAGCGCAAAAAAAATATCCTGGGAGCCAAGTGGTGTAAGCATTTTTTAACATATTGGAATTTAAATTCCCATCTTTTCTATCAGTAGTACAAATGGGAATATGTACTCCCGTACTGCACTACCCAATGATTTCAAAGTAAGGATACACCTTACGGAACGGATAGCGCCATCTGTTAGAAAACATTAGAACTCGTACGATCACCACAAAAAGCGCTTATAAAAATGCCTATAAAATAAAATCCCTAGCGCAACTAGGCATTTTTATAATTGTAATTTATTTAAAAAAGTTCTCAACCACAGTCTTGCCCAGAGGGACGACTGCCGTTGGTTGGCCCTAAATTAAGATTTTAGGGCCAATGAAGTGGTGCCATTTCGCCCCACCGATGACCCAGTCCTACCTTATTCACTAGATAAATTTTTGGGTGATATAGAGAAAAAACTAAACTGCTCTTGTATACTATACATATACTTTATTAGTGTTTATGTACAAACGACTCCACTCTTAACTGCACATTCAAGACCCAACTGAGAGAATGTTTGAAAGGGATAGATATAATATTGTCATTTTCAATATAGTCATAAGTTTTCCAGGTAATAATTCTTAATTTGGTCGCATTGCAATGCATTTTTTCTTTAACGCTCAAGTTGACAGTTATTCATAGTTTATTCTAAACTTCTTGGTTCATAGATGTAATCTATCCTCCTTGGATGTAATCTAAATTTAAAAACAAGTATTGATTTTCTTTACTCAATTCTGCCTATTTGGCACAATGGTAGCTGTTTCAATATAATATAACTAGCTGGTGCTCGCGACTTCGTCCGCGTGTAATAGTTATTTTGGGAATCATTTGGGTATCTCGAACGGTTTTCGCAGCGCACGCAACGGAAGCCCTCAAAGATGAATAATTTTCCCCGTTTTTTTTCCACATTTTCGACTGTTTCTTCGCTCCTATTAGTCGCAACGTGATGTTATATAGCCTAAAGCCTTCATCGATAAATGATCTATCCAACACAAAAAGAATTTTTCAATTCGAACCAGTAGTTCCTGAGATTAGGCGCGTTCAAACAAACAAACAAACAAACTCTTCAGCTTTATATATTAGTATAGATAGAATATTCATTTAATTCCATAAAACAACGCGGTCGTCAGTGGCAACGCATCAACAACGACTTGTCACTGATAGACCGCAATGGCAATCCTTTACGTTTATTTCTCACCACAAATGAAATTACAATATTTATACATACTACTTAACTTCAGTAGAACTAAAAACAATATATATGTAATTAGTTCAGTAGAACCAAAATTTTCACTTGTGGGAAAACTGGTGGTTGTCGAGTCGGCTTGATTGAGTTACTAACCATATTTGCCGCCTGTTTATTACTTTCCGGTCATAATTATCTGTAGGTCATTTTGTTGGTCAAATAACACTATATTAATAGATGAATGATTGGTCTCGCTGCGCTCGACTAGATACCGCCGTCGTACTTGTAAAATGCGGCATAAAATAGTACGCCGAATTCGGCGTACCCGAGCCAGTCACACTACAAACTATCTGTCATTCGGCACGTATGCCGGATGTTTTATAATATTTTAGGCATAATAAAATACCAGTTTGCGTAGTGAAACTGTGTAAAAATATAATAAAACTGGGTAAAAAGTGATAAAAAGTGACTATTTATTACACACACAACAATAAAAAGTTGCCTCATTTTCGGAGCTATTGCTTTTGTATAGCGCTCTATCTAGTCGTGCGCAACGAGACCAATCAATTATCTTTGGATCTACGCTTGGCAAAAGCAGGCGTAGATCTTACATTCTTATTTTCGACATGGACTAAGTCGCGGACACCTAGTTATAAATAAAGGCCTAGTCGCTTGCTGCTGATTATAAAGTAGCTAAAATTTTTTTTTTTTGTAAATTTGAACTTTATTACGTTTTTGATTTTGCAACGCCATCTGTTAAAAGAGCACTATACACTATCTTTGACTATATTATTTAATATTTATACGAGTCGGAGGGAACCGAGTACCGAGCTACGCTTCGCTCCGCTCAATGATGACGATTTTCATATGATACCAATGTTTTACGAAACTAAAGTAATATTGTGTAAGTTTTGTGTTTGAGTTTATATGTGCTGACCTAGCAATTTAAACTAATTGCACAGAATGACAAATGTAAATAAAATAACAATAACAAATAATTGTTACCGCATAGTAATAATAAAATTGCGTCCCGCAAAACGTTAAATGCGTCTCGCATGTCCATACGAGTATTATAAGTAATTTTCATTTTCAATTAGATTTTTAAGTAGGTTTGAGATGTGTGTATGCGCAAAGTATGCGCTATGTGTGTGTATGGCCATCGGAAAAATGGTAACCTACTTGAAACGTTACGGGCAAAACATAGGCAAAATAAAATTAAGTTGCGTATTAACTAAAAAATAAAAATAAACTATAAAAACGGGTGTTTTTTTTATCCGTGATCATTACGAGAAATATGAAGTTAAAAAACATAACGCGTCGCTTCGCTTCGACTCTGCTTGTGTGAGTTGAGCCTATTTCAATTTTTAATTTGTGTGAGTTGAGCCTAACAAATTATTAATATCATTGTATATCATAATAAGAAATAAGATGTTTAAATGTCATCGCATTAAAGTTTTACCGCCCAGGTAAAACGAAAACGAACGACTCTACCCGATTTTGCCCGATTTAATAATTATCCGACGAAATTAAGTTATGTTACTCAGCCACTGGCTAGGGTTCAGAATTGTCAAACGTCAAGTGCGAGTCGATATTCTGTCGATATGACAGAAAAAATTGTGTGCAGTTAAGTGTGTTGCCGTTTGTACTTACAAAATAAATAAATAAAAAACAAATATCTAATTACAAATTTATTCTTAAACTGTTGTAGTCTATGGTTTGTCCATGAACAGTTTAGTCGTCGGTCACTAGTCTATGTCTCAATATTATCATGGCTGCGACCGTGCCTTGTGAGTGTAAGAAATAAATGGGACTTGACTTGACTGACTTGGACTGGACGGACCTGTTTTGGAAAACTAATCAAAATTATGACATCGGTATCGGGATTTGCTATTTTTGACTTTAATTTCAATTTTACCCTTTTTTATTTTAGAAAAGGGTATTACGAATTGCTATTTTTACTAATGACACTGGCAAAATCATCGGAGAAGATCTGATGGAGCCAAGACATTAAAAGAAGAAGAAGAAGAAGAAATAAAGTGAAGCTAAAATAGATATAAAGAAGATAAACACGAACCCCACCACGCCAACAGGAGATGGTGTCAGAAGTTGGTATTAGAAGGCAAATAGGCTAAGTACCTTCCGTCACGCTTTGCCTAACAGCTACCACTAAGTTGATCATTAATTAAACACCAACTTAAACATAAAAAAATGTGGAAAATGTAGTAAATAAAAGAAAGCTATTTTGTAGATAATAAAATGTGTTTTTCTCCATTTCACACAAATAGGACAGAGGCGCCTTTGCTTTTATACACCTCATTGATGTCGTAAGCAATGGATTCTACTAAAAATTTTGTCTTAAAAAAATATTCATCGTACAAATGAAGCCGTTACTTGTCCAAAATGGCGACAATGCTGCTGATAAATGGAAAAATTGGAAAATAAGATTTGAAATTTTCAGTTAATTGGTGATGAAAGAATTGAAATTTTTAACATATAGACAATGGTAGAAGAAATTTTAAAAAAATTTGATGAAAAATTTAGTCCGCACACGAATGTTACAGTCGAAAAGATACAATTTCTTTACGAGGACACAGAAAAATGAAGAATACTTGACAATATTAATTCATTTAGCCACCACATGTGAATTTAAGGATCTTAAAGAGTCACTAATCAAAGACGTAGACTAGTGACTGACGGACGACTGAACTGTACATAGACAAACCATAAACTACAACAAATACTATGGTATCTTACAAATAATGTCTATATTTAAAATATTGTTTGCAAAGCTGATGAAAAAAAGACTGTGTTACTCATATAATATGCATTAGCGAAGTTTCTCATCCCGAAAAATATGTACACTGGCTACTGCTGAGAAGTACATATAGGTACTTAGATTTAAAGCCTTCTCGGCATCTACTTTAGTTCAAGTGAAATGAAAAAGTTGAAAACTACTCAATTTCACCAAATATTAATAAAAAAAGTTTACGCAATAAATAGTTTCCGCACCATGGTTTCCTCTTTTAAGAAAATAATTATTAAACAACCTAATGTTCTTGTCAAAAATGTAACCATTTTCAGACAAGTTCTTGGTAAAGCTAACAAATTGCTTTGCTTGCTTTTGTAATAAATGAAAAGGATAAATTTTAGAAAATAATGTAATAAATGGGTTGAACTAAGAGAATTCACCAGTTTTCATTTGTTAAATTTGAATGTCTTTAAATAGATCATTCTTGTTTTTTGTGTTATTAAAATGTGCTGCACTAAAATAGTTACTTTTTTCGAAAACCGTAGACTAGACAGTCATAGATTCTAAATTAAAAACAATTTTAAAAATAAAACTGTCTAGCCGGAAGGACTAGTGAAAAGACTCATATAAATAATCAAAGTCAATCAGAAGTGTTTTGTATCACAATCAGTATGAACTCCCTGTCCGGTGCTATTAAAATTTCATGCCTTTTGCTTCTTACGCGGAGGAATGTCATTTCATTGTTGGAATCCTGGAAATTAAATGATAACGGTTAAAAACCATTTTGATAACCAGGTTGATAAGACTTGGTTACAACTACCTAATGGCAAGATTCCTGTCTATAACCACAGCATACTTATTTCGTAGAGCAGGCCGACGGAGACGTCTGGACAGGGCAATCGTGCGGGGCGTGAGGGGTTATATAAATCAAAATGGTGCTTGATGTGCTGTAAGTGCATGCAAATCTTTATCTCGCTTAAATAAAGAACTAAGCTTTCATCAATTTCTGCATGATGAAGAAAGGTACTTAAGCACATTTTATATTACTTAATTTGTTTCAACCCTTCCGTAATTTTTAAATACCTACACAGGCGGCGTTATCGCCCAACATCAAAGGAGTCAGCCTACTGTAGGAAATAAGTATGCTGTGCTATAACTATAACAAATTGATAGTGCTTAATAATGAGTTTACAATTATTGTATTAAGTCACTAACTATAAATGATTTCCACTGTAATTATATTAAGGTTGACGGTGAAATTGATGGCCACTTACAACACAAGTAACATCATTAGTAGTGTAAGTGCACTTCTGTGAGGTTACTGCTACCAGACGGGCTGTCCAATTGACTGCGAAACAGCGTACCCTACAACTGCTATCCAGACCATAGCCAGGAATCGAACCCTAACCACTCATCCAATGGGCTTGTTGCAAATTATATCAACTATTTGCCACAAGTAGGTAAAGGTTATTTTTTCACTCTGAGAGAACTAAATAACTAGGATAAAAATCCTTTTAATAAAATGGCTACTTCCTGTTTATATAGTTTAATATTTATTTATAGTGTTGTTGCCCTGTCAATTTTATATAAAAATACTTTTTCCCATGGATTTTCCAAAATTTTGTATTATTGAGTAGAGTAGTAAGAGATGCTAAAGCTCATTTTCATATCTTAGTATATCTTAGTATGGTTGAGAGGCATTGCTTGTGTTATAGGCGATGGTAACCACCTACCATCAACTGGACAGTCAACCTATCTGCTGATAACATAAATCTAGAAATATGAACACAAATGTATTTACCATTTCTCTCACAACATTCTTTGCTTTCTCTGTCAATTGACCAATAAGGCCAGCATACAAAACTGAAGTTGCATTATCGAGAGAGCTCTTTATAGGTATTCCTGAAATATTAACAAACGCAACCATTAATCCACATGATAATGTATTGATCTAATCTCATTAAACCGCCATGGTAACGTGAAATCGACCAAACCTTCGTGGTTAACAATGATGACTCCCATAACACCTTTATGGGCTTGAATACGTTTGATAGTTTCTTCAACTTCGGTAGCCTGAAATTGAAAGGATAAATTGGTTTCATAAAAAGACAACACCTTACATGCATGCACAACACATTTTATGTCGATTTTACCATTTTTAACTAAGTAATTTTTAAATTAATTGATTTATCACAGTGATTTAGGTGCTACTGTTTGCTTGAAAAAGGAAAGGATTGATTGATGACAAATCGCATTTTTATATTAGTCTATGTCGCGGTCCCTGTTGTCATTGTCACGTCACGTCACGTATAAACAACCATAGATTATATTGATTTTGAGTGTTCCGAGCGGGCTCCCAAGAGGGAGTCCGTAGCGGAGCACTCCAATTGTAAAAATAATTAACTTGACACTGGCAGATAATGGCCATTTTATAATGAGCCGCATTGTCATTTAAATATAAGAAGAAGAAGTATATTGATTTTGAAACTTTGTCAAAAAATAACGACTGCTTTCATTTAAAAATTGTGAAAATCACAAAAAAAAAATGTATTGCGAACCGTATTGAACCTAGGGCAGTGCTTGTTGAAATTTTTTCAGCAAAGCGCATTGCCCTATCTCACCAAGATTGGCAATGAACTTGCAGCCCCTGTGGAGTTGCTTGTGTTATTAATTTATAGGCGATGGTAGCCACCTATCATTAAGTCGACCGTCAGCCTGTCTATCCACCTTAAGATGTAAAAATATTTCTCCTAATAGAGAAGTTCACTTTCGTTTATAAAGCCCGTCAAAAATGTAGCTATAATATACATGGATATTTATTAATATACCGTGTTATAATATAAATACGTTGGTGACATCATAGAAATATATATTATAGCTGCGTGTGTGGTCACTCCAATATTTGTATAGAAAATATATCTTAATATGCCTTGCTATTACAAATTTATATTATAGCAACGTGTGTGACGGGCTTTATCCTTGTCTTGGTATTTGTGGTTGAGATTTGTCAAATTAAATTTGACTTTTAGTTGTCATTGTCAAAGTTTTATTGTCAATAAAATAACACAAAGATCAAAAGAAAAGAATATGATGAAAATGGTGAAGTGAGGCGAATTGGTGTAATGTAACCGCTTTATTTATAATCTTTAATTTATAATGAGTTTCAACCAAACCGTAAAAGAATCAATGACGAAGTCGTTACTGAATGCAGCTAAAATGAATTTATTTTAAGGTCACGATGAACGACAGTGCGGCGGAATGTTCTGAAGCTTTAGATCCTAGAGTTCAGGTAACATAGATCGATATTGTTGTGCGACCGGAAATTTAACAATTACTTATACAATTGCGATGGCGATGCGAATGTTAGCAGCTACCTTTTATAGGTAGCTGTTAAGGTCCACCTCAGATATATTTTCAAACTTTGGTATTTATAAAAAATATTAAAGAAGATTAAAATCCTGTATTATGCAACAGAATATGTATGGAACATATGTATGACTATATATGAGTACCAATTTTAATAAACTTATTTAAAATTTGATTTCCCTTGAATTTTTCAAATAAATGTATGGCTTGCTTACCAAGCTATAATTGAAAATTATTAACTAGCCCCCAACATTCTATTAGCCCAAGTATGCTATATCTGCTGTAAGTGCTGCATCTGTGTTTCCAAGCTCATATAACCAAAATCTTTTGAAATTTTGAATTCTGGGTGAGCTCACTCCATTATAGGCCTCGTCCTTGCTACACAGCTAGATGCTGGCCAAGAGCTAACCCATCTCCAATAAAAAACTAAAATGTAGTCTCTTAATCTTATGTTTATTGTGTATGTTGTCTCAAGATACTTTAATTTTTATACCCTTTATAATAGAAATGTAAGGAAATGTTACTGTGAGGTGTGACATTGATTTTGTAATGAAATTATTTAACAGATAGAGCTAGAAAGACTCAACACTTCGACTGATGAGATAAATAGACTTGAAGTAGAATTAGATGAGGCTCGTCTGGCATTCCGCCGCCTGCTCGCCGAAGGCCATATCCGAATACAACAGTTGACCAAGAAACTAGGTACCAGTGTGCACAAAGCAAGGCCTTACTATGAAGCAAGATTTAGAGCTAATATTGTGAGTATCTAGATGCTACTTACAATAAGATCTTTGTATAACATGTCTACATTTATTTAAAACATAACTGGTTTAGCAAACTTCTTACCACCTCAAAATTAATATAAATATTGTGTTAACTTTGTTAAGAGAAACATTTTTTATTCTTTCATGCAAAAAATTATTAAAAATTAATGCCATTTTTTATAATTGTAGACTATCCTTCGGGAACCTAACATTTTGCCAGAATAAAATCCTATATGTTAGTCCAAGTAATAAACTATATGTGCATCAAATTTTATCCAAATATGTTAAGCCATTTCCCTGTGTTTTTATAATTGCTCATCCTTACTCCTACTATCTACCACCCACCCCACTTACTACCAGTGAGTAGTGAATGAAAATTATAGAAAGTAAACTCACAAGACATGAAAGGTATAAAAATTGTTTTCAGACGTCTCAAGAACTCCAAACGGCCACCACAACATACGACAAAGCCAATAGTGCTCATTCGGCGGCACGAGAGATGGTGTATCTCGCCGAACAGGGGCTCACCCGACTTGCCGAAGGCAGTGAGGGTGGCCTCACACTCGACCCCGCCTGGCAGGAGATGCTCAATCACGCCACACACAGAGTCAACCAGGTAATGACAACTGATTGAATCGGATTTAGAAATTTAGTAGTACATGATTGATTTATCCATACTAAGAAAGTAACTCTGTCTATCTGTCTGTTACCATTTCAAGCCTCAACCTCAACTACTCAACCGATCCATCATGAAATTTTGCATACACCTTGTTAGGGATAAAAGAAAGGACTTGAGTACCTTTCTTCTAGAAAAAAAGGTACTGTTCCCAAGGGATCATCTAAAATGAAATAAACCAAATTGTTATAGCAGCAAGAGGTCAAGCGTTATATTGCTTATTTATATATATTTTTTATTGTTCAACACGGATCACGGCTCACGATTAAAATCACGGGCACCAGCTAGTATTAGATAATTGATTAAAACAATGTAAATAAAAAATAAATAAAAATATCTGCTAATACTTAGGTGGTTAGTTAGCACAAAATTATAAGTAACTATGTGTAAGTATTAACAAAAACTAATCCTGCAGCATCGAGTAGTAGCAGATTTAGGCGTGTTTTTGGGCTCCATAGAAAGTTGGGGGGTTTGTTTGTTTATACAAACCCCCCGACTATATATTTTTAAATCAAAGCTTGTTTATCTAAAGGCTGAAGCAGACAGAGCGACTGCAACGGTGACGCAACGAACTAAGGCCGCCGCACACAGAGCGGCCACCGCTCTCGTACAACAGTTGCAGAACTCATTGAAACGACACATAGCCAAATCCAGGTAGGTATTTTTCAGACCATATTGATAATCAAACTGAAAAAATGATCCTCTCCAACAATAAGTGGCCATAATGGCGCTAGTGTACCATAATATATTCTATGACCCTTAGGATCAACACCACACTTGCATTCGTCCTATGTTAAGTCGGTTTATAGAAAACAGATATTACTTCAGTCAGTGGTTTTTACTAAATAAAATTGCTTTTCTAATTTCCAGACCATACTTCGAGGAGAAGGCCCGTATCAATACAGCTCTGGAAGCACAAAAAGCCAGGATTCAAACCCTAGAAGAGCAGGTGTCCGAAGCGAAACAGCAATATTCGTCTGCACTCAGGAACCTCGAGAGGATATCCGATGAGATACACAGGCATCGGTCGAGAAGGCAGTCTGCCCGAAATGGTAAACTGTCTTCAAATATTAGCAGTATGTACCTACTATATTTATTGCAATTACTTTAATTGTTTGGTCAGTCTTTTAAAGTTGTTTTTGACGCCCGACGCAAAAACGGGGTGTTGTAAGTTTGACGCACGTGCTAAATTTCCTTCATACAAACTTTGGTATTTATAATGGTTGGTGCCCGTGACTTGGTCCACGTTGAAAAATGAAAAATATAACACCTGAGAAAATATCTTACATTACATATCAGCGAGTAACATAGGCTATAATATATTTAAAAAAAAAAAGTGGGCGAAGTCGTGTGCAGCTAGTATGTTAATACACGTAATAAACTATCTGTGTAACAAACTTCTCTTCTTAAACTAAGTGGTTTCAACCGTCTTCGTTACCTATTTATCATAATGAATTACACGTTGCAGACGTGGAGTGCAATCACTCGAGCGTAACGGACACTACAAGCGACACGAACACTAGCGACAGACTACTGGACGAGGAGACGCACAGTACAGACGAGAGTGTGCGCGAATGGCTTCGTAGGGCCGCAGCCGAACAGAGGCCTAGATGCCTGGGGGACTCGAGCGATACGTGGACCGAGATAGACCTAGACTACTCCAGTCCCGAGGAGGTACTTTAAATTCCTATTCATACTTTAATAACTACTAAGGCCCTTCCGTTTTGTAATAAGAACTATACTAGCAATACCTTTTTGCAATTTTATAATGAACACTTGCTAGATCTGAATATTTTCAGTCATCCAATAGATATTTTATTATAGTATAAAAAGCTAAAAGTAGCGTAAAATGAACGTTTACCTAATATTGTATACGCCCATTCAAGGTTTACTGTCCTTGTCTTTTGTATGGAATTGAGTGAAAGAGAAAGCGCTATATTAGCTCGTTTCAGTGAATCGGATTTAGATATTTTTCTGAATTAAAACGTTATCAGACAAGCTGACCGTCCACTTGATGGTAAGTAGACTGTAACACAAGCAACGCCCCTGTTTTGCAAGTGAAATGTCGACCACATCGGGATTAAGTATAAGGATTTGAAAGGGACAGGCACATTTTCCTGTCCCTTTCAAATTGTTATTCCTAATCGTAATTGGCTCTGGCATCCTCCTTATTATAATATTTATTTTATTTACGTGTTGAAGGTGAGCTTCGAGAAGTGCTCGCTACGTCCACGGTGCACCCCTGAGAAGTTGTCGCCACCGAGCCCCATAGAGTCGAAGGTGTCGGCGACGTCCCCTAGACGCATCATTCTAGGGGACCGCGGGGCGGCCCTGCGAGGGGACAGAGGGGCAGCCCTGCGTGCGGAGCTCGAACAGGGAAGGCGACAGAGCCTCGACGCGATACTGCACGACACGGGGGAAAAAGTCAAGGAGATGTTTCAAGGTGACGACGGGACATTTATTATGTCATGCGTGGATATTTATTTATAGTTTATAATTTTATGATGAATTACCTCACATTATGATATTTTTTAATGAAATTTCTTCAGGCGCTTTTGGACACTTTGTAGTATGTGAAGAAACAGTTAACTCGCGCCGCACGCTTCGTAAGCGACACCCTCAGAGACTTTTAATTGCATGAAATAAGCGCAATCTACACGAACTAGTACAAACTTCTTGGCTCATATCATAAAAAGCTTAACTTCGTCAAAAGTTTATTGTGAGATGTTAACAGATTGTAATATTAAACTATTAGTATGAATGTCACTTGTTATTTGTATGAAATGCTGACGATGCGATTGTTTGCCGCTAGGGTTGTCACTGTTCGGCGAAAGGCGCGGTTCGTGTTCGGCGCCTCGCACCCCTAGACGCGCTCGCTCCCCGCGTTCCTCTGCCTCGGACGAACGCGCCTCGGACACCGAAAGTCTCGCCAGGTACAACCCTATTCTCTCTTTCTCTCTCTCTCTCTCTCTCTCTACCTCTCTCTCTCTCTATATTTGGCATGGATACAATTAAAACTCAAATTAATTTCAGTTTGAATGAATATTGCAACCCATTGGCGGTAAAGCTGCTTGTCTTAGATTAATGATTGGTCTCGCTGCGCTCGACTAGATTACCGCGCTATAAAAACCATAGCTCCGTGAATGCGGCAACTTTTTATTGTAGTGTGTGTAAAACATCGTCACTTTTTACACAGTCGTCACTTTTCATTATATTTTTACACAGTTTCACTACGCAAACTGGTATTTAATTATGCCCAAAATTTAATAAAACATTCGGCACGTACACATCACAGACAGCTTGCAGTGTGACTGGCCCGGGTACGCCGAATTCGGCGTAGTATTTGTTGTAACATTTCACAAGTACGACGGCGGTATCTAGTCGAGCGCAGCGAGACCAATTAATTATTAATCTAAGGTGCTTGTCTTTATCAACGTCTATCCGGGGCCCCATTCAATTTAAATTAATTTGACTATCCGTTAGAGTGGTTAGAGTGCTTGCCTCTAAGTTCTGTCACAGAGGTCCCGGGTTCGATTCCCAGCAGAACCAACTTTGCAAATGGCTCTGGTCTAAATCTGAAAAGTAGTGGCAGATCACTATAGGTAATGCATTCAAAAATAAGGTCGTCAGTTATTCTGTCGTTCCGCTTGATGATATGTGGCTACCATCAATCTAGTCCTAGTAGTTGGCCTGCCAGAAATCTAATGCTGAGATAAAGGCGCCAAGGCAAGCACCTTAACCACTAGACTATAGATAGATATCTATCTATCAAAAAAGTCTAACACACATTGTGTTTCACAGCGTGGAAATGCTGACAGACGATCAAATAGCTTCTCTAATGCTGGACGCACAGCTCGAAGCTGTGTGTGAAAGGTTAGCTGGAGCGGTGCAGCTTTCGCGTTGAATCTGCCAAAAAAAAACTCACGCCAATACGCACCGATAGCTAATAAGGAAGGAACCCTAAATGGGTTCAAAGGGTTCGAAACTTGTACTGCGGAACCCTACAAAGATTAAAACAAAATGGCCGCCGCGCACAAGACATGATATCTATCAGACGTTTGGTCATTATGACACAGCGTCTTATTGGGGATTTATCAGAGTATAATTGGGGATTTTAGTAAGACGTAATTAAATTTTTCTTAAAATTTAAATGGCCAAAAAGGAAATTTGGCAAATAAAAGAAATATTTATTTTTATTTACTTCTATTTAATTTTTTTTATTTATTTACTTTTATTTAATTTCTCGCCAAATTTCCTTTTTGGTCTTGGGGATATAATAATTGTCGACATTCAAATTCATATTAAAATATATTATAATATGAGTTTTATTATTTTTAAAGTTAAATTCTATATAAGAATATAAAAAATTTTCATTCTCACATCGGTTGAGCCATTTTCAAAAATATTATGACAAAAATAAAGGAAAAAGGAAAAATAATTTCTATAATTATAATGTAGGCAATTGATGACCTCAATTGTTGCTTTAAAGGCATAATTTATTTCAATGTTTTATGTGTGGTCGCCATTTTGAATTATTCGGGGGGTAGTAATGCACAATTTGTCTTTTCTTGCCTAATATGAGATTTATGAGACACAGATTTATGTAATATAACTTTATTAGAGATCTCTGACGTATTATTATGTTGTCAAATGTGACAGCGTGGATTTTATTTTTTTATATATTTTTTTAAAATGTCTTCTGACTTGGTTACTGTCATGTTCTGTCATGACATGACATTTCTGTCATGTTATGTTTTATTTATTTCTTTGTGAATTTTTAATATTTCTGTCTCCACGTTTTGTGTACATAAATATGTGTCGTTTCTTGGACGACTTTTTTTTATTTATTTTTTATTTTATTTTTGACATGAATCCAGTGTTTGATGGCGATTATTTTTGTGAGGAAAAGTTTTTGATATCAATTCGGTGTCTAAGTATAGCTTTTATGTATGTATAAACAGCGAATTACATATATGTATTATAACGTGATCGGTTTGGTTGGTCTGTTTATAAACTAACAAGTATTTAAAAAACATGACATTATTTTAGACTAATTAGACATGATAATATGAAACCAGTAAGATACCAGTGTTACTATCCTATCAGTGAGATCGATCACTATTTTCTTTTAATGAAATAAAAAATTAGTATTAAAAGTTACATTATGTTACTTTAGATTGTTTCAAAAAGCAGAGTCGATATTTTTTAATCTCCCAAAATATGACAAATTTAATGAGAAGTAGATATAATAAAATAAAAAAAGAGATTTTAATATAGTCTCGATTTTTTTTGTCAATTTTTTTTTTAATCATTAGCCATGACATAAAAATAGTATTTTAATACAATGATGATACTCGCCTTGCACAATATTCTTAATTTGATTTATAAATGTAAGGTCTCATTTACAAAATATTCTTAAAATTGTGCAGGAAGGATTTTTCTCAGAATACCAAAAATATTAGGAAACTTTATGACATTTTATGAAATTTTATGTTGTGTAATATAAATAAAAATAAAAATTACACATAATATAAAGATCTCAAATTAAAAAATAAACGAAGGAAAGAAACTTCTAAATTGATCTCTTCAAAATAAATAATTGAAAAGAAAAATTATAGCTTGTATAAAAAAACGTCTATAACAAATAGTTATACATGTAGTATAACCCATCGGAAATATCTTGGCACTTTGAAAGAATGCAATGCCGCTCGCTACGGTCGGCAAAAAAGACAGTTAATTTTTTTAAATTTATGTTATAATAAAAATAGTTAAATGTGAAGTTATTTTTTTGTTTAATACTATCTGGTGCCGGCGACTTCGTCTGCGTTAAAAATAAAAATAATAATAATCAATATAACGCTCGACATATTTATTCACTTTTGCCAGCGGTTAGTTTTTTTAAATTAATTAATGTCTTATGTCCCTATGTCCTTGTGCATGCAAAAGTTCATGATGATCGGTCGAGTAGTTAAGGCGTGAAAAGGTAACAGACAGTCAGACAGAGTTACTTTAACATTTACAATATTAGTATGGATTTTCCATCATTTATAGTTAAGCAAAGAAAAGTTAAAAAAAAGTGTCGAGATATTTCCGATGTTTTATATTATTATCACAAAATTGGTAAATATTATTTATAAGTAGATGTCCACTTATCCCAATAGTTCGCGTAGATCCCAAATGTTATCAATAAAGTGATTCTTATATTGAAGTTTCAAATAAGTTTTTTTGTTAACGCACAATTAAAAAAAAACTTTTTTTGTCTAGTTTTGAAAAATTCGGTTCGGCTGCGTAAGTAACCGGAGCTTCATAACCAGTTACGATCGACTACTTTTTCGTAAATAGTTACGAAACTCCGTCTACGTACGCGGTTGAACCAGAAAAATTAGGTATATGTAAAACATATCATAATACTCTAAAATTCTACGACAAATATCTAAAAACAAGCAATCGACTAATTCTTTAAGTAAGTTATTAATCTCGATATTTGTAAACAATAAAGTCTTGCCTAAATACTGTTGTAAATTAAGTCTTAAAGTTTTAGCGATAAGGTAGAAAATGTAGCGAATCACGCAATAATATAATAACTAGTAGATTGTTACTAATGTACTACTTTGATAGTTTAGATTTGCGTTCACATCAGGCTAAATGAGGAATATATCGAAAAAGAAGTCGAATCTTATTTTTTTACAATAATAATTTAATAATTTTATATGTATTTTTACAAAAACAATATTATAATAATGATTTGTTATATTTGACAGAGGTCACTTATCAAGTCCTTACAATATATTTTTTTTATACCAAAATTATGATAAAAAAATCTCCGATACTTTTATCCGAACGCAAATTTAAATTTATCATCATTATGTATATTATATAGGTTTAAACTGTTGTGTATGTTATGTTAGTGGTTGCATTATGTTATAATTACGCTTTAAAAGAAGTGAGACAATGCAATGTCAACAAAACAAGAATATGATCGGACATGCGCCATATTGTGATGTGACTTTATTTAGTTTGTGTCGGATTTGATACGGTGTGCAAAATTTTTTTGTTTTTTATAAAATTAATTATTAATTTTGTTGAAGGTTCGAAAGATTTTGCCATATATTTCATAATTATTTTGTGAAACGTATAATTATGTAATTCTGAACATTTCAAAATAAATTTTTATTAGATGTTTTTTCTTTTTTGCCGACCGTACTTAATACTTTAATCTTTATCGACGATACTTTAATGAAAAAATAAAAATAAATTCTTTGAATGAGAATGACGGCTTGATTGATTGAATGAATATGAATGCTGATCGATGATTGATTGGTCTGCGCTTGTTGTTTTTTTTTTCGAGTTCTGTGGCTTGGTTTCTATTTCTAAACAACATGGCGACGCCCGGTCATATTTTTATTTCAATAGCATTGAGTCCGTTTGAAATGCTGTTTAAGTTGTAAATATGTATGCAAAACAAATCCAATACTCTTCGAATTATATAGAGGGACATAACAACATATTGTTAAGAAATAATACACATTGAAGTGGATAAAAAAAATGCCTTGCCGGAATGCCTTTGCCTCACAGAACTGCGGATAGATAGAGACCATCAATACACTGGACAGCAAAAAAAATTGACTCGTTTCAAACCAAAAAAAGTCAATTGTTATTTTTTACTTATCTACACGCTTAAAATATTAAGTGATTTCCATTAAATTTATAATTGAAAAATAATATTGAAATCAAAAATACTTTGTATTTTTAAAGTTAATTAAAACATTCTGACTGGAATGCGGGGGTCGGTTGAGTAGTATTTTTTTGCTCTCCAGTGTATTTTCTTGGTTTAAAAAACTAAGTACATATAGTTTATAATGCTTCCCGCCTTTCTATCGCAATATACTTACATATATTATTATACTGTTGAAAGTGCCATTAGTTAGGTTTATAAAATATGTTAAAAAGTTTCAAATGTCCTCTCTATATAATCACTTAACTCTCTTTGTTATAAGATTACTAGCTGACACGACAAACGTTTTTGCCAAAAAAAAAATTGGGTGTGGACCGACCACCCTTAACATTTAGGGGTATGAAAAATAGATTTTGGCCGATTCTCAGACCTACCCGATAAGCACACAAAATTTCATCAAAATCGGTCCAGCCGTTTCGGAGGAGTTTGGCAACAAACACTGCGACACGAGAATTTTATATATTAGATATTTTGCAACTTCCAACTTGATCTTTTGGCCCATCATGACGTAATTACAATCTTGAATCTCGATCTACTATTACAACATACACTCCAAGAACAAATCTAGATTACAATCTAGATTCTAGACTTTATGAACCCTTAACTCCTCTTACATTAAGGGACATTACATCTTTATTATAATGATCTGAAAGTTGAGGAAGATATACAAATACATAGAATTGAAATTGAGGATTTATATATATATATATTCTCTAATTATGATGCACTCATGAGATTGTAAAGTAAACATTATTATTTAGAATACTTAGAAATTAGCAAAGTTATAATTAGAAAAATAAAACAATAGTATAGGCAAAGCAAATATTTCTAACTTAGCCAAATGTTGTGTGCATTTCCTATTTTTATTTTAATTATTAAATATTTAATTAAAAAAGAAAAGCTAATAACCAGTATTATCTTTTACATTATTTTTTAATAATTTTATATAAATTTGCAGTATTTTAAGGAAATTAATGGCGGCTGTTATAAATGAATAATTTTTATTTATTTATATTATATTCTTATAGACGACACAAATGTCATAATATATAGATATTGCTTTTTATACAAATTAAAAAAAAAATGTGTTTTTGTTATTTTTTTTGTGTAAATAATTTATGAGCGGCTTGTGACAAGAGATTGATAATTTTTTTTCAAGCTTAATTTTTTTTAAATTACTTATAATAATTTATTAAAGTTTATCAAAGAAAGCATTTTATTTTGTCGCAAACCGAGTTTTAACAAATTTTTTATTTGTATTTTTAATATAGAAATAATTTAATTTAAGAAGTACATACATTTTTTTTCTTTATTTTTTATTTAATTATGTAGAAAGCTCAACGTTGGTTAATTTGTTCACATTAAAATTTGTGAAGTGCACTATGTTAATATGTATTTCCTATTTTCTTTTTTGTTCGACCTTTTTTAATTTTTTTATGGTTTGTAATTTTTTTTTATGGAAAAATTAAATAATTTTTTAAAAAATATGTAGGTATATTAAAAATATATATTGTAAGCAAATCCGTGAGTTCTTGATTGATTTTATTTATTATTTTTTATATTATTTTAAATTAATTCTTCAATCAATTTTAAATGATTCAGTTACTTCTGTTAATTATAAAGTAATTAGTAAAATAAATATACGAAAAATTTCAGCAAATTTATTTGAAAAAGTCTACGCTCTTTGAAAGATATACACTAAGAGCTGTGCCCAGGCGAAGCCGGGGTGCATCGGTCTAGTTTATAAATAATTTTGAACACTAAATTCCTTCCAAAGTTATGTAGATTTCTATAGCGTTGTGTGTTTATTTTGCTGTTACACGAATATTTAAATAAAAATATTTATAACCTATTATTTAGATGAAAAATTAAGTTACTCGATATAGAAAAGTACTTTTAGTACTCTTAAACTAAAGTTTCCAACACATTTTTCCGTTTCCTTGTAGTATATAATAAATAATAATAATAATAATAAAAATGAATTTTGTAAAAGTATTAAAAAAATTAGATTCGCAGCTATATCAATAAAATGTTACGCTTTAATGTAGATTGTAGATATTTGTGAGCATTTTTTTAAAAAAATATAATGTACTCAAAATGTGTTAAATTTTCACGAGATGTAAGTACAATATTATTTTATTAGTGGCTCTGTTTCAGGTTGTTTGTATGTTAAGATCAGATAAAGTAACAGACAGACAGACAGACAGAGTTACATTGACATTTTTAATTTTAGTATGTATTATGGAGAGTAGAGGTAAATGAGGACCGACTCGTATGTATTAAAAAGTGATCCCAGAATACGAGTAAATTAAGATGGCGCTAGTGTAGCATTTGCAGAGGAGTAAATTAGAAAAAGATAGATAGATAGAAGTAATAGAAATAGATAAAGATAGACAGATAGATAGAATATAAGCTACACTAGCGCCATTCTGGCCACTTTTAGAACTCTTAGGGCCTCTTTCACCATCTACAAGTAAAGCTAATTTACGAGTAAATGTTACGAGTATCTTGTATCAATTTCTACTCGAATCTGAGTAATGTTTCTCGAAGATGGTGAAACTCGTACGCTTTCTTACCGGTGACTTTAAATGGCGGTTAGCCTACTCGACACTTTTCTAAGAGATGGTGAAAGAGGCACTTATTTTTTTGTTGGAGAGGATCATTTTTTCAGTTTGATTGTCACATGAGTCGGTACTCCTTACCTGTACCCTCCATAGATCCGATAAAGTAACAGACAGACAGAGTTACATTGACTTATAATTGTAGTACGGATTTATAAGTTTCTGTATTGTTATTATATTGTGAGGAAATAGGCAGAAAAATCTTCTCAAAATTTAGATGTCGTCAATCTGTCAAAAAGGTTGCCATTGCTCTGTTACAAATAAAAGTTTTAAGTAGTACTTGCAGTGATATTGTATAAAATAAAAATAGCTTTAAATTGATGATATTATTATGTTTGCTATTGTGATATTCACTGTACAAATGTTAGCCATACTTCACTGTATTATTATTATTATATGATATAATATCATTGTATATGTAGTTAATTTTAAGACTAATTTAATCGACAGTTGAATATCTTGCCTTCAATGAAATAAAGAGTTAATAAATATTAAAATGTGTTTCTTTTTTTGTAAAAAGATATTCATTTTGGCTCGCCAATCAGCTAAAGGGGGCCCATGAAAGTTTAATACAGGGCTATCTATAGGAAGCTATGCAACTGCATAGCAATTTGCTACTAGCTGTGTGTGAGCAATTTTCTTTGAATGTATAGAAAAATTGACATCACAAAAGAAAACAACATGTAATTTTTTTTAATCGTTTATTTCTTATTCTATTATAATTGGAACAAAGTAATATCAAACACGTGGGACGGACATATTTACAAAATATTATTTCAACAAACAATAATATTAACATTCACAATGGCGCTGAAGTTCCTTTCTCTATTTTGAAACAACGCGAAAAAATGGTACTAAATTTAAATCATTTATAAAAATACATGTTTTTGGTTATTTATTGGCAATTAATTCACATTTGAGAAATAACCTTCACTAATCTTAGGTATTATGCGAATATTTATGCAAAATACTTTTCTTCTTTTACAGATTTCTTACAAAGAATGTATGTTTTTAGTGGCTCTAGTATGTTTTTTATATATTTGACATTGACAATTATATATCAATTTGACATTGACAACTTTCCATCAAATATTTTACGCTCTCGCCAGCTAGTGGCCTTATAAACTCACACTAGAGCTACAGTTGCTCATTGCATTGTATTTCTCTTCAAAGCAAGATAAAATACAAAATTAGGTAGGTTTTTTATCTTTTATAAATTTCAACTCTTAAGTTACAGAATAATTTCTATAAAAACATTATCAGTTATATTGTAGGTAAATGGAATAGTACATGTGAAAAACAACTTTTATGTAGATATTATAAAAAAATTAAAAATAAAGACAATTTTGGGTTGTAAAAGGTCGAATATCGTATGAAGCTCCAAGTGTAACGATCACGAGAAGCTTCAGTGTAAAGATCACGTGACGCTTCAGTGTAACAATCGCGTGACGCGCAATGATATTATATAAAAAGAGGTAGATATGAGACTAGTGCCCTGGAACGGAGGCGTTCAAATTAAGACAATTGTTGTAATTTGATTTAGTCGCTTAATAACAGCGAGTGAAAGAACACGTGTGCTACTCTGTGTCATAATTATTAAAATATTGTCTAAAATGCCGAGTTGTGTATTCCGAAAGTGTAAAAACTATGGTATAAAAGTAAAAAAGGATAAAGGAGTTACATACCACACGTAAGTGCATAAAAATCACATAAATTTTATACAAAATTGGGCGATCCAGGGCAATAGGGACAGATAGCGTGCGTCACAGATTAACAGTCAGAAGCGAAACCGTAGGCACAATTTACCGCGCTCTGTAACTATAAACTGGTGATGGGCGATTTCATTTCGAATTATATGAAATACTATTCCATTATATAAATATTATATTATATTATATTATATTATATTATATTATATTATATTATATTATATTATATTATATTATATTATATTATATTATATTATATGATAATTCTAATATAATATAATATATATAATAATATATAAATATGTAATAATAAAAGTTGGCAAATAAGTCGTTTTAAAAAAAAAAATAATAATAAAATTGCCACCCTAATTATGTTGTTTATAGAGTCTGTGCGGAAATAGAATGGACGCGGCGTATAAGGGAACTACCATAATGACTTTATTATTTTTATTATATAAATAATTTTACCAATAAGTTATAGAGTAGTAAAAATTTAACTAATTTATAAAGGTATCAAGATGTTTTCAGTCGAACTATAATAACGTAACAGAGTTTTCAAAATAACAAATACGATAATTAAGCACAGTGGCGCCCTCAATTATTACGTCCATTTTCTTTCCGCACAGACTCTAATATCAATGATGTGACGCTTCTGTTTGCATCGCTCAGCTTTGTTTGGCTAGCGTACTTCAAACGCAACTCTTTACAGACAGCTATCTCTTTCCGTATCATACGTTCTGTATCATCTGTCACACTTACTAATATATCTCACGTAATAAGTATATAGCAGTATACAGATAAGTAGGTATGTACAAAGCGGAACATTTTTTAAAGACGTGCAATATGGACATGGGTTATCTTTACTTAAAATCATTGGTGACGCGTCAGTGTAAAGATCACGTGACGTTTCATTTTGAGAATATTTTTTGGCACTTATACAAAAATTATTTCAGAAATAAATAAAAATTTGTAATTGAACGTTTAATTTAAAACAAATTTTATCACATCGTTTTATTATTTTGAGCATAGCATTTTCATATTACATACATGAATAGGTTATTACATAAGTTATTAATACGTAAATATCTTACAATAATAATGAATAAATTAAGTACAAATTGATCACTTTCTAAGTCCATTTTTACGTTATATATTATGCTTTTTAATAATATATTATGTCTTAGTTACTAGTAATTATTAGCCCTATTTGCTTTACTAATTACTGCGATGAAAAACAAAAAATCAACACTTGCAAATTTTGGCTTATAGACTAGAAATTAAATTTCTAATTTACATTTTATTTCATTTTTATATACATACAATTAGACATAATTATAAATACATTGACGGTAAATTTTAATTTCAAAATTAAAAAAATAATAATTTAAGAACTAAGTATAATTTTAAAAAATGACGATTGTTCTAACATTATTAAATAGTTCAAAAAATCAATTTTTTTTTTCTTTCATTACAATTTTTTTTAAATTACAATAATATTATTTTTTCTATTGAAATATTGAGACAAAAATCAGATTAAATTATTTTTGCTTTTTTTTATTCAAGATTAATTAATTGTCAATATATTAACTATGCTATCAATCGGATACGTTAAAAATTTTAAGCAAATGACAATGAAATTAAACTTTATTTGAATATTTTAACATTTTTCCTATCAGAATAACGTATTTTTCCAACCAGGTGATCTTTTAAGAACCAGACACATTAATAAAAGATGCTATTTTGAATTTTGATCACTAATAATTCTGAATTTTAAAACCCGAAGCAATATTCGGATTCATCGCTTTTTTGTCTGTGTGTATTTTAATGAAAATAACGTGACAATTCAAAATCTCAAAGTTCTAGGTAATAACAAAACGCAGAACTCAATTTTTTTTAAAAAAAACTTATTAAGAAGCAATAAAGCGTAATATTATGTAAATAAATTAACGTAACTCTAACACCAAAACCTTATCAATACAACAATAATTTTAGATAAGTAACATTGTTATAACAAATTTCTTACATTTTTATTCTAATGGCTCTGATGATACGGTTATAGTCGGTTGGGATGATTTTAAAATTAACGCGATTTCAGTCATTTATGAAATATTAATTAAAATTAAGTTAGATTAGACTGGAATCGAAAATCGAAACACTTCTCAATATCGCCTCAGAGAAAATTCAAAAGTTTGTATGGATGTGTGTATGGATGTTTGTAACTCTTTTACGCAAAAACTACTGAACTGATCGCCATGAAATTTTGCATACACGTTGTATGGGACACCAGAAAGGAAATAGGGTACCTTTCATCCAGAAAAAAAGTACTGCTCTCGAGGGATCATCTAAAGTTAAGGAAACTAACTCCTGGCTAAGTGTAATAGCACTAACGATGTAAAAAGAATATATTTTTCTTTTTCAACGCGGACGAAGTCGCGTTGTCGAAGCTAGTCTTACATATTATAAAACAAAGTCTGTCCGCCGCGTCTCTCTGTTTGTCCCTATGTATGCTTAGATCTATAAAACTACGCAACGGTTTTAATGCGGTTTTCACCAATGGATAGAGTGGTTCTCGAGGAAGGTTTTAGTATATAATTTACAAAGATACGCTGGCGAAGTCGCGGGCAGCAGCTAGTATTTTATAATGTATATAGCTAGACTAGAATATGTAACCGTATCATCCAACCATTTTGTTGGCTTATTACACATAAATGCCAAATTTGCAAAATGTTTACCTGTACTAGTATTTTTAACAATTTATTGAACGCCTAATTCTAATTTTATGGATAATTCTACAAGACTAATTCTTAGAAGGACTAACGAACGGACCGCGCTGGTAAAACTATGTGTATATTGAAACCAGACTTACGACTGTTTAAGCGTTCTGTTCTGTTTTAGTTTAATCTCAGCAATCACATCGAAATTTATACTAAAAAAAATCGTCTATGATACGCAACGGAATCTGTGGGCATCATTGCTCATTAATTTTACGAAAATGTTGAGTCGCGTCTATGGGAAGGGTAAATGACTATTTGAGTAAGTATTCATTAATTTTGGTCGACCTAACGACCCCAATGGGTCGCCCGCGACTAATAGTCGCTTAGTGGAAATGAAGTCTTAATGATAATTCTTTAAAAAAAATCTTGAAAAACCAGTTAATTTAATGTCTATTGCCTGTACTGCTGTTCTTTTTGCGAATTGGGCATTAATGTATCTACTAAAGCTATTTTTATAATACTAAATACAATACAAAACAGCACCTCCACTACACAATCACTACCGCGACCGACTAACCTTCACACTGATGGTATGATGGTCACGAAATAATTTTAATAACCTTCACACTATTCAATTTGAAGGCAACTAATTTAGGAAATCGGAAGGTATAATCGCAGTTAGAACAATTTAGATTTTAGATTCTATTATCTATTTTCAACTCTATGTCTTCGACTTAGAAATCAATTTAGTATAGTGTGATCGATAAGTTCACTACTTAGGTTCCTAAATTGGTTTCCTAGTTTTCCTACAAATTGAATAATGTAATAACCGCTTAAGGAAACTTGATTTCCCAACATTCATACGTTGTATAAGAACGTACCCATAGAACGTGACCCATTTTTTTTACAATTTATTACCCCCTCCCCCCACACGGTGACCACCCGTAACCCCTATACCCCCTCCCCCTCCAGTTTTCACGTAGTAATTCATAACGTACAAAAATTAAAAATAATAAGAATTTGGCTCATATTTGTCTTTATTGTCTTTAAATACGGAGCTTGCCATAATAACAAGTGAAAAATATGTATATTATCGAGAAGAAAAAAGTAATGTTAAAATACCCCTTCCCCTTTGACTAAGCGTGGTATTTTAAGGACCCCTCGAACAGGTCACGTAGTGTGGGTAAGTTCCATCGAAATATTAAATGGAATTTGCGTCACAAACGCCATAATAAGTACGCCTTTGACAGAATCATGACGGACTCTTGCCTTCACGCGCTAAAGGTAAAAGGTAGTAACGACCAACTTCTACTATTCATTTTAAACTGTAATGTGTTGACGTAAAGTCACATTTTCTTTAAATGACAGTTGTTTGGTCGGCTTTAGTGACAGATGAGTTGATGCTCTACGCATAATATGTCAATTTTAATTGTTCCATAATATCCGTATAACGCGGATTCCATGTTGTAGCAGTTTGATGGTAAGTTTCCATACTTAGTGTGGATGATGGCAAATGAGTTTCTTTACCATACCATAACACCGTTGCGTATACCTTACCTACTAAATTTAATATTACTAGTGGTCCAATACACTTTTATTTTAAATTCGCATAAACAATTGGCACTAATTTAATACTTATTTTACGACTTTTCCTATAAACATATTACATATATTTAAATACACCATTTTCGAGACACGTGCAAAATTACACAGAGAGAGGGCGCAGTGTGGAGGAATAAAAATTTAATAATGTGCCCTATCAGACTCGTAATAGAGTTGCAAATTACGCTTGTATACTATATTATATGTGACATTATCTTCGATGTTCACTACCGATTTAATATATTAAGATTTTTTTGGATTATTTCGTTCAAAAAATGACAGCAATAGAATCCAATGACACTGAATGTTAATATATTAAGTTTTTTTTTTATTCTTTCGTCCCAAAAATGACAGCAATAGAATCCAGTTACACTGGATGTTAAGTTAATATATTAAGTTTTTTTTGGATTCTTTCGTTCCAAAAATGACAGCAATAAAATCCAGTGACACTGGATGTTAAGTTAATATATTAAGATTTTTTTGGATTCTTTCGTTCCAAAAATGACAGCAATAGAATCCAGTGACACTGGATGTTAAGTTAATATATTTAGATTTTTTTTGGATTCTTTCGTTCCAAAATAGACAGCAATAGAATCCAGTGACACTGAATGTTAAGTTAATATATTAAGATTTTTTTGGATTCTTTCGTTCCAAAAATGACAGCAATAGAATCCAGTGACACTGGATGTTAAGTTAATATATTTAGATTTTTTTTGGATTCTTTCGTTCCAAAATAGACAGCAATAGAATCCAGTGACACTGAATGTTAAGTTAATATATTAAGTTTTTTTTTTGGATTCTTTCGTTCCAAAAACGACATCAATAGGATCCAGTGACACTGGATGTTGAGTTAATATATTAAGTTTTTTTTTTGATTCTTTCGTTCCAAAAACGACATCAATAGAATCCAGTGACACTGAATGTTAAGTTAATATATTAAGTTTTTTTTTGGATTCTTTCGTTCCAAAAATGACAGCAATAGAATCCAGTGACACTGGATGTTAAGTTAATATATTAAGATTTTTTTGATTCTTTCGTTCCTAAAATGACAGCAATAGAATCCAGTGACACTGGATGTTAAGTTAATATATTAAGATTTTTTTGATTCTTTCGTTCCTAAAATGACAGCAATAGAATCCAGTGACACTGGATGTTAAGTTAATATATTAAGATTTTTTTTGATTCTTTCGTTCCTAAAATGACAGCAATAGAATCCAGTGACACTGGATGTTAAGTTAATATATTAAGATTTTTTTGATTCTTTCGTTCCTAAAATGACAGCAATAGAATCCAGTGACACTGGATGTTAAGTTAATATATTAAGATTTTTTTGATTCTTTCGTTCCTAAAATGACAGCAATAGAATCGAGTGACACTGGATTTTCTATTATATATGTTCGCGCCATTTTGCCGCTTGTGTATTGATTAGTACAGAATTGTCTCTGATTGGTCATCTCATTTGCTCGGGCCAATCAGAGAACCCGTTAGCCGGCCGCCATCTTATATTCAGTAGTTAAACGTCGAGTTTCAGCAACGCAAGAGTGCGAACGCTTTGTTTAATTGATATGAGATAAAATACCGCTTTTCCGCATAAATTGTGTTCAATAATTCGTGCCGCTAAACATCTACAAGTAATATTAATCCGTTTGCTTAAATCCGCTATTGCCTATACACCCGCTAACGCCTATTTTCTCGTGCTGAACTGTGTGATTCGTGTCGTGAGTGAAATTGAAAAGAAGATCCAAGGCCTTGGAAGAAGACCTGCAAGAAGACTCCGCGGATCACTCAGGTAAGTACGTAGAATAGGTTGTTCTCCCGCATATACAGTCCACTTCCGCTTTGTATTGGGCTCAATACCGATTACTAATTTCGGCAGCCCTTACAATATATTAAAATTTTATATTTATTCAACCATAGACACAAGTCCCACCCACACTGAGCCCTCTCGTCTGATCGGCCCTCAAATGAACCAGCACCACAGAATAAGAACGTTGCATCATCTAGTCTTATATTTAGTATACGATTGGACAAAATTGAATCTTATATATAGGACAATACGACACGAATTCATAACATCACTTTCTACATTATAAAAAATAAATTATACAGAAGACTTTACTTACGGAGTATCATTTGGTTATGCAACAATAACAGTTGGTATATTTACAAAATATATCTATTTTTGCCTCAGACCAAATAAGAACTGTAGACAGAATTTAACATTTCGCTGCTTAAAAACTAAAGCGCCATAAACAAAAAAAATCCAAATTTTTTTTATCACAATCCTTCATATTGTATGTCGCAATAATACTTAGGTTGTTTTATTCCATCTAATATATAAAATTCTCGTGTCGCAGTGTTTGTTGCCAAACTCCTCCGAAACGGCTGGACCGATTTTGATGAAATTTTGTGTGCTTATCGGGTAGGTCTGAGAATCGGCCAACATCTATTTTTTATACCCCTAAATGTTAAGGGTGATCCACCCTATTTTTTTTTTATTTTTTGGGAAAACAACGTTTGCGGGGTCAGCTAGTATTTTATAAAGTTACGCGGGCAAAGTCGCGTGCAACAGCTAGTTAGGTTTAGTGGCTTCAATCTGCCGTCCATATGGCTCTGTCTTCAATTATTATTTCGTCTGAGCCATTTTCATCTCTTATTCGATCTAATTTAATTGTAGCAACGTGACTATAATTGGAATGGAAAAAACCGCTAAACATTTTATAAGTCTAATTGAAATAAATTCTAGCTAAACAAAAAAGCAGTCGAAGAATTAACTATTAGAAAATATCAAGTGGTATAAATATTAAAATTGGCAAGACTTCAATATATCATAATAAATATTGTAATATACAAGCGACCCGCTTTAATTTTTTAATACATATATAAAAATCTTACCCATTGGTCGCTTTTATAATTTGCCGTAGCACGGCACGGTAATGCCGTGGGCGTCTCAAGTATTTTTGTGGCCGTCGACGCCGTGCCGTGCCGTAGGTCGCATTTATAATTCGCCGTAAAATCATTATACTTGTACCACTTACGCAAAACTGGCGCCGCCCGACTACGCACGCACACAACTACAAACTCCTTGTACGTACACACTACACTCTCAACTCTGCCGCGACGATTTGATGGGGAGCGCAGTGTTTTACGGCGACGGCACGGTAGACCACGGCATGCCGTTGCCGTGGATGATAAATTAAAAGCGTCTGCATACAATTATGTACATACATTTTGCTTTCCTATCTTACCGTGACGGTAAAAATGTGCCGTGCCGTGCAGTGCTACGGCAAATTATAAAAGCGACCATTTATCTCTCTTTCCTTGTGTAGGCAACCGAATTAAAATCGGTCTACCCTTTCTAGAATTTTTGAACCCGTACACAAACCAACAACATTTTATATACATATGTATGTATAATAAAAATTATAAATATTTGTAACCAAGTCATAGATAAATAATTATTTTCACATTTTCTGACATTCCGATAGTTTGTAACATTTTAAAGGTAACGAAAACAAAACAAAGTTTTATCGTTAAAGTGTTTTCGTTACTTTAAAAATGTTACAAACTATACTTTCGGAATGTTTGATATTAAAAAAAATATTTTTTTACTTAATACTTTCATAATCACCTTTAAATTTTTGAAATCTTGTCAACTCGCTTATATAGCTTACAATTTAATTGTCTACATTTTTGGCACTACACTAATCGCTAGCCATATAAATATAAATTTAAATATTTGTTTAATGTTTTCGTTTGTTTAAAATATAAAAAACAAAAAAAAATGATGGAACGAATTTGTATAACGGACCTTAAGAGACCAGCTCTTGGGGATGAATTTGTTTTACGTCTCACGCTGCATTTGACCAGGATACTTCATTTTGTGTCTTCAAATCTGCAAAAGCATTAAAACAATACATTAAAAATATTATTCTATAAAACTAAAATAGTTGTTACAATTTTTGTCTGTTTTAGCTAAAGCTAGTTACAAGTAAATTGATTGATTGATTGATTGATTGCTCACCGTGGCCTAGTGCGTGAGCGCGGGCAGCGGTCAGGGCTCGCCCGCGGGCTGGCCGCGGCACACGTCGCAGGCGAGCATGTGGCCGCTGTAGCGCTCCACCTGGAAGGTGGCGGACGCCGCGCCCATCTGCCGCGCCACGCGCTGGCACTCCGCCAACACCGCGTCCGCCTCCGCCTCCGCCGCGCGCTCCACCGCCACGTGCGCACTCACCACCACGTGCTGCGTCGACAGCGCCCACGCGTGCACAGAGTGCACGTGCCGCACGCCGCGCACTCCGTACAACGCCGCCACGCACTCGCGGTATCTACACACACAGACTCGCTCAAGGCACCACTCTAGGACCAACACACAGTGCACATTAACCGTATTAACGGTTATGGCTCCGGAAAAAGAGGATAAGGCCTGAAACACATGACCGCGCGGTACCGTTCACATCAAACTGAACAGGTCGATAGCCATGTTTGTAGATCTTGTACCGCGCGGTTGGTAGTCATGTGAACCTAACCTAAAAATAGATTCAATTTTTACAACACATTGTAGCCTGAGCTTTTTAAAACACGAAAATAAAGGACACAAACGCTCACCGGAAATGTTTGGGCACGGCCTGCATGAGGATCGAAAGCGCGTCGCGCACTACGCGAGCCGACGTCAGCAGTACCAGCACACTGAACACGAACGTGCACGCCGGGTCCACCACCTTCGCGGACGGCTGCGGGACAATCAAACAAACAAACATATAACACATCGTCAAAGCCTTACTCCATAATTTATGAGACCAATTTAATCTGGTGGCTGTTGCCACCCACTGCAACGAGCCCTTGGATGAATAAGGCAGCATTCATCCAAAGGGAAATAATAGCATGTGTGCTTTTCTGTTTCGGTGAATAAGTACGGGATGCCAGATTTCCCTATGCCTTCCTAATCCCTTATCCTTAAGTCGGCAGCGCACTTGCAATGTCTAAAGGCTCGTGTCATAGACATAGACGACGGTAGCCACCTACCATCTAGTGGTCCGTCAGCCTGTCTGTCGAGCTTAACATTCAAAAAATAATAAACTTACGTATAATTTAATTATTATCGACGCCAACAACACTCCACAGCTTTGTATGAGATCACCGATCACGTGAATCAAGGCGGCGCGAAGGTTTATGTTTCTGGAACAGAGGTTAGAACATTTAAAAAAAAAACATTGATTTTCTTCATTTCGTTTACAATTTCATTTAAATTATTGCGGTCAATGGGTTAAGGGGTCAATCGGTAGGGTCAATTATAAAGACCAAATCTCTAACAATCGGTAGGGTCAATTATAAAGATAAAATCTCTCTAAAAAACATGTTAAATTAAACTCACTTAGATTTAGTAGTGACGACACTGGCTTCGGTCACGTTGAGGTCTTTCATTGTGTAGTCCCCGTTGGCGAGAGAGCCGTTGGCGTGGGCGTGGGCCGTGCGACTGAACCAGCCCACGTGTGGACTATCCTCGGAGTGGGCACACGGCGCTCCGCCGTGCGTGTGATGGTGGGCTGTTAATATGACGATCTCACCATCATCATCAATATCCGTACTAATATTATAAATGCGAAAGTTTGTATGGATGGATGGATGGATGGATGGATGTTGGTAACTCTTTCACGAAAATACTACCGGAACCGATCATCATGAAATTTCCATACACGTTGTCTGGGACACCAGAAAGGACGTAGGGTACATTTCACCCAGAACGCGGACGAAGTCGCGGGCACCAACTAGTCAATCTATATAAATACTAGTAGATGGCCGCCACTTCGATCGCGTAGACTTCGTCTTAAGATATGAATATATAATTCTTATTGTAGACTTCGTCTTAAGATGTGAATATTAATGTTGTCTTAACTTTGATAATTCATATACATATATTTTTTTCAAGCTTCTTGGTCTCGGCTTAAACGAGAAGTGGGCTTAAGAAAGTACCAATTTAACGGCACTAAAAGTTAAAGTGCGTCAAGTCGCCCAGGTGCTTTCTCTATTAAATAATAATAAAGAGAAGATTCATTCTCACCTATGTCCTTGGCGCAACCGTTCAACACAAGTGCGAGTATAATGTTGAACACGACTCCGCACCCCGACACGATCATCATGGCGTTCGGTTCGATGCTATAGTCGCCCGTGTGTACCCGCAACGCGGCCACGTACACGAAAATGCCCGTCAACACCCATATCAACAATACGGACACCATTGCGCCGAGCACCTCTGGAATTCCATACAAAATATCTTCACACATTCCACACAGCACCATCTGGTACCACAGTAAGCAACTAATGCTTGTATTATAATACTACATAGATTACTTTTTTTTTGCAAATACATACAATACATATTATAAATACAAAATATCCATGACTCAGATACAAAGGTGAAATGTAGGGGCATATAAACATTTGGCCCTAGCGGGATTCGAACCAGTTACCGTTTGGTTAACACAGTTAGGGTTACTAGCCACTAGACTAGACCAAACGTGTCGTCATTACTCTAAAGACAAAAGGTGCTGAAAGCAAATCCAACGCTGTGACTTTACGACTAACAGTCAGTTGCACAAAGCTTCTTTAAAATTGGCATTAACTAACGAGTCCTTATTCCTAATGGGTACATTCACTTTAAAGACGGTTCACAAAACGATTGACGGCCCCTTTAAAGGTTCCATTAAAGGCGCTAATGTCGCTCTGTGCAACGCTTTTTCTCTTAAATATAATAACAAGGCCTTGTTTGACACTTCTTTAGTTAAATTTTAATGGAGCATTAATGTTTACGTTAATGTAGCTTTGTGCAACACTTTAACGATTCCTTAGGTTTTAAAGGCGACTTTATAATTTAAAGAACGTTTCTGCAACTGACTGAAGTCTTACTAACCGGCTCTCTTGTAACCATACGACATGTGGACATCGGGCGGACGTTTGGCGCAGTGGAACGCGAGCAGCGCTAACGCGAATCCACCGCAATCGCTCAGCATATGCGCCGCGTCGCACATCACGGACAAACTACCCGCCAAGTACCCGCCAATCAGTTCGCAAACCTGAAAGGGTAACAGGCCAACTCACTTTTACTAGGCTTACAGTAGGATAGTAACATAATTATGTCGGCGGCCGATCGTATAATTCGGCAGAACGTGATATGGCGGTGTTTCATCAAGTTGCAAAGTGATATTATATATCGACATATATTATATGTATATTTCTACTAGAAGAGAGAAGATTTGTATGTTTGTAATGAATAAACTCGATAACCACTGGACCGATTTGGAAAATTCTTTCACCTATAGAAAGCTACGTTATCAGGGGCGTAACATACATAGGCTAAGTTTTATAAAGTTACGCGGACGAAGCCGCATGCATGCAATAGCTAGTTTATAAGGAGACTTTTTTTACCATAAAGAAACCGCATAATACTAGAGCGACGAGAAGCTGTGGTATTGCGCTTGGAGGCTCCGACAATGGCTTCCAGTGACAGTGGTCGGTAGTCTCCTCCTGACCGCTCACCGGCACATCTGTGTATGCTTCCTGAAATCCAAATAATAATACACCCAAGTTACTTAAGTTATTCTGCATCCTTACATAGTAAGTATCCTTTATATTGGGAAATAGAATAGAATTTTATTTGCAGCAAAGGACTTACATATATAAAAAGACAAACACAACGCCACAAACCGGCTCCAACTCAGCATAATGCAGGTTGTAAAAACCCGCGCTGGTCTTCCGTTAAAGCCAATAGTGAGGTCACTCATTTACTAAAAAAAACATATATATGTACTTACCTACATAAAATCTCCAAAAAAAATAAAAGCTATAAACATACAAAAGAAAACCCCTATATTTTTATACAAAAATATAATATTTAGAAGGCACTGGTGTCGTTCCGCAGTTTTTCCTTGCTTTTTTGATGTTCGTATATATATATTTTTTTAATATAGTCGCCTTCCGTCTGTCTGTCTGTCTGTCTTTATATCCGCTAACTCCTCCTAAAGCACGTAAAAATATTACATCCGCGAGTAGCCCTGAGTCGGATAAGTATTATTTATTCGTAAGTCGGATCGCTAGTAACTTATGAGAGATGGCAGTGTACCTACTCTACTTGTTTTTTCATGGCGTTACTTCTGTTTATAGGCGACTGTTACGATAATCTCAAAATGGTTTAAAAAAATGACATATTTCACAATCCGTAACTTCATAAGCAACTTTATGTAAACGTATCACACTTTTTCGTTACGTTACGTGATGCGAAACTTTACAAACTATCACAGATGACCGTCACGAAATCGTAAACGCTCCGAGCGAATTCATTTCGCGTTATTTACTTCAATATACACATAATTATATACTTATAGATTTATATAAAAATGTGAAATATGTTTGTCTGTCCATACAAAACCAATTCTAAAAAAATATTATAACCGATCAGCTAGTAACTAGCTAGTCTATACTAATAATTTTATTATAAAGGGAGAAACATTCTTTCTCTCTTTATCATACTTAATTAATTAGTAATCGGCCCAGTATTCAAAAACTACTGGGCCGATTTTGAAAATTCCTTCATCTATAGAAAGCTACGTTAACAGTGAGTAACATAATATAGGTCATAGGCTTTATTTTTTAAAGTTACGCGAACAAAGTCGCGCGCTACAGCTAGTAGTTTGTCTGTAATTGTTACTCTTTTTATATTTATTAAAGAGAAAAATAAATTGTTAAATTATTACACACACAAAGTTTGTCCTTGTCGCTTTTGGAGAAACATGTCTTTGTTATTATATTGTTACTTAGTATTGTTTGAAACGACCTTCGGAAACCGTGTCGGAAACTAAATAATTCTGAATATCTAAATTTTTTCAATGCAGACAAAGTGTAGAGGTAAGTAAATCGGTGTTGAGTTGTTGACGTCGAGGAACGTGTATAATATTAGTTATGCGCTTCCTATGGTAGGGGAGCCCAAGAGGGGATTTCTGGATTCACTCGAGCGCGTCAGATTAAGCTATGGTAGATTAATTACATTCTAAAAAGTGTCCATTTTAATAATCTGACGATTTGAGCGTGACGAAAAGAAATGGGTCGGTCACAAAGTTGCAAAAAAAAATTGATACCTGGACATTCTTGAGCGCGGTCAATTTTTTATTTTATTTTAAAGGAAATAATGCAAAGAAAACAAGAAACCTTAATCTGACGATTTGCGCAAGCCGAAGTGACAAAAATCGTCAATAAAGTTTAGCTCATACAGCTACAAGGAATCATGTATTTCTTACTTCGCGTTCTCTCTCTCCCTTTCGCTATTTCTCTATTATTTACTTTCGCACCATACCTACACGGCAGCCATGACGCCTCGTTGCCATTACAGCTGATAACAGCACTCGTGTACAGCGCTCTGACAGGTTTTTTTGTATTTTAAGTTCTACGAATTAAATTGTGTAAATTTAATGTCTGCTACAACGTCGAGTTACAGTATTTTCAAGTGTGTGTTTTTTTGGGCAAAATGACTTGCGTCACGTCCAAATCGTCAGTTTTTCAAATGGGAGCTTAGTTTGGGTTCACTTAACATCCCCTCTGAATATCTGACGCGCTCGAGTAACTACATTTTTTTTTCCATTTTTAAAGCTTCCGTACGGGAGAACCCACCACCGAAATCGTCAGATTAAGCGAATCCGTCATCAGGGACATGTGGGCCATATACATTATCAATATCTGACGCGCTCGAGTATGTCCAGGTGTCAGATTTTTTTTACATTTTTGAAAGCCTGTAGACGCTCAACCCACCGTTGAAATGAAAAACTTCATATAACCTTTTCCACTTCCTACAATCTAATCTTCAAAATCCAATAGCTCCCAACGACGCTCGAGTGACTACACGTTTAGCATCGTGGGCTCCCCTACCACTTATGCGCTTCGGCAATCTTTGGAAATCCCATGTCGTGTTGATTTATGTGACATGGAGCTCTTTTTTTACTATATTTAATAAATAACTTTTGCCAGCGACTTCTTCCGCGTATTTGAATGAGTTAGTTAGAGCCTATGAGTTATTGTGATGTATAAACTATATTACCGTAAAGTTTCATCAAAATCTTGTCAATATTTTTATGTGCATAAAAGACTAATAAAGTACCTAAGTATATGCTACTTAGATATATGCTACTCTTTCACCCTAAGTACGAATATTAAAGTTACTGAAGTACTGATTTAAGAATTAAATTAAATAATCTCCAAAGATTTCAAAATGTTTTACAAATTCATGAATGACAAGATATAAAATTATTACTATTGTTAAAAGCAGACATAATAATAATGTTGTGTGTCTGTCCACAACCACACAGAAACAAGGTCGGCCAAGATAAGGCGTCAGTTGAGTTGTGTAGATACTAGTACTTGTATGTATAGTTATATTATGCCGAAAACAATAGATTCACAAAGAAATTACATTTTAATTAATAACAAATGCTCAAAAACTTTCCAGTAAAGCCTTTTCACAAAGTGAACTTTCAAAGAATGAAAAAGCATTTAAGCTTACATAAAACTTTATAGGTATTTGTTAAGGCGAGTCCAGACTATGTAACAAAATATATTATAAAAATAGTTATATTAATACAACAATCACGGACGTATAAAAAAACTTCCGTGACAACAATGTAAAATAATTTACATCTAACTATACTAATATTATAAAGCTGAAGAGTTTGTTTGTTTGTTTGAACGCGCTAATCTCAGGAACTACTGGTTCGAATTGAAAAATTCTTTTTGTGTTGGTTAGATCATTTATCGAGGAAGGTTTTAGGCTATATTTTATAAAGTTACGCGGGCGAAGTCGCGTGCAGCAGCTAGTGTTTTATATGTATGTAACAAAAGTTATGCAATACGTTATTTAATCTAGACCAAGATCTAGATACACCTCCACAATTCTCCTATTATTTTATTTCCTGCAAAAGGAATTCTAAAACAAAGAGGTATAAAACTCGGCCTTTCATATTCTAAAGAAAATTATTACAAATGGGGTTTTTATGTGTACTGACTGATGTAAATTAATTTTTTAATGTATTATGTATTACCATGTATTACCTACATATTCTTTTATTAAGATTACGCTGTCAAAAAAGCCAAAAATTCCACGCTAGCTCCACCCACACGCCCCATTGACCCACACGGATGTTTAAAAGGTCATACTAATTAATTTTGTTTAAAAACATCATAATATAATAGGCAATAAGTACGAGAGAAACACTCTAATTTGGCAAAACAACACTCACATCAACTCGTTTCATTTTGGCAATGTGTCAAATCATCAAAACACTATATTTTAATCTATAATATTGCATAACGAAACATTGCTTCTGTACGGGCTTAAATGTTAGCGTAGTTTTATAAGAGGGTACTTAACAATTTCAATAGGTTGATAATGCTCACACTTTGAACCTACCCACCTATTGTTTAAGATCATCAAGATTCAAGACTATAATATGCTGAGTGGAGCCCATTTTAGCACACTTTTCTTTTATAAATTACTAGCTGTTGCACGCAACTTCGTCCGCATAATTTTATAAAATATAGCCTATGTTACTCGCTGATGATATAGTTTCCCAACAGTGAAAGAATTTATCAAATCGGTACAGTAGTTTCCGAGCATATTCAATTTAAACAAACAAACAAACAAACAAATCTTTCCTCTTTATAATAATAGAATAGATAAAATACCAAATAAACATTTTTTTTCTTTCTTTCTTTCTTTCATTCATTAAATAATTAAAGTTACAGCAGGGTAACCTTATCACATGTCATAATGGAATTTGTACAATACAAACTCATAGATAAGGAGCATTGTATTATATTTTAACAACAGCTAGTCTAGAGAAAATATCTATATAAGCCTATAGTGTTAAAAATAGAGTGTTTCATTCGAACATAGTAAAAAGTAAGTTTGTAAACATACTTTAGTTAGAGCACACCAAAATCGAGATATTATTGCCTTTAACTACTTGTACTAAATGATATCTTAACAATTAACTCTGCTATCTGATAAAAGAATTTAAAGGATACATGTTAATATTTTTATCAAAAGTGTGTTTTATCAAGTGAAATAGGCTTTATTTTACAGGCTTGTATATTATAATCACTACATAGTATAAAACAAAGTCGCTTTTTCTGTCCCTATGTCCCTTTGTATGCTTAGATCTTTAAAACTACGCAACGGATTTTAATGCGGTTTTCACTAATGGGTAGAGTGGTTCTCGAGGAAGGTTTAAGTACATAATTTACTAAGTTACGCGGGCGAAGTCGCGGGCAGCAGCTTTAATTTTATTAACACGTAATTTTATAACATGTAGTGCCATCTGTTAACTTTTAGATGAATTAGAGTACTACATTGCTTCAAACAGAATTCCCTAGATGGCGTTGTAAATTTTGCATACACGTTGTCTGGGACTCCAAAAAGGACATAGGGTACCTTTCATCCAGAACGCGGACGAAGTCGCGGGCACCAGCTAGTAGATTATAATCTATACGATATCATATATAAAAAAAAATAAAGCTGTGTCTGTACATTATAATATTTTTTTCAATAAAACAATTTGTACACATTGTACTTAGCTTTGTCTAAATGTTAGCCGAGGTCAAAAAAATGTTTTTAGAATTTTTGTCTGTATGTCTGTGCGTTTGTGCACGCTAATCTCAGAAATGGCTTAACCGATTAGATTGGTTTGCACTGATGTAGTTATCATTTAAATAACCAAAGCCTATGACAAAAGTAATAACACTCCCACTATATTTTTTATAATTCACATAACTCAAGTTTTTTTAAAACAATTTTTAAAATAGAAATAAAATTTAAAAATACAAATCTTCTCTCTTTATGTTTAGTTTTAGTACTTATAGAAATTTTTCTTATATTTCTTCTAGACCAGCGACCTGGAATACATGGACGCAGCCTAAGCGTCTCAGTATGACCGCACGAAAACTGAGCTGCGGTGGGCGGGGCTTACAAAACTGAGCCGCGACCTGAATTAGTTCATTTTGTCACATTGTCGAGTGAATACGTCTAAACGCTGTCAAAGCAATTCATAAAAAAACATTTTATTTTATTCAACATGCCTTCGTGTGTTGTTAAGTGGTGCAAAAATAATTCGCTCCATCATTTCAAGGCTAATGGGATCACTTTTCACATGTAAGTACACCGTTTGCTTAACAAAACCTTAAAATTAAAATATCTCATATTCTTTGTTAGGGATGTCATTATGCCAAATGGTCTAATGCATTTTATTGAGATAATTATCTATAGGGATTAAATATAAAGGAATAAATATATATAATAAATAAATATAATAATACGTAAAAACAGATTTAGTTTCTAGTGTTGTTGTTATGCAGAATTACTTATAGTATTTTCACGGTATGATGATATGCGTGACAGTTTGTAACTGACAATTTTAGTGATGCAACCTAACTACATTTAATCGATTGTTTGAAAATATCGAATCCGTTGACAAAGCAAATGGAATCGAACTATCGATTTTAGATTTTCAGATTTAGTAATAAATTCTAAATAGAATTAGAATTCTAATTAGAAATAAATAGACTCATTGCTTCACTCATCTCGCCAAAAGCTAAATAAGCTCACAATTTTTCGCGGAACATAAACTCATAATAGAGCAGGGCCAAACCGATTTTGAAAACTCGAATTGAAGAAAAATTCTTAACCGCACTAAAAGTTTTTATAACTGGCCAGAAAAATATTAATAAATTTTGAATAACTCTTTAGGACGCTATCGATGTAATTCCCCTGCTTCAATCAGTAGTTCTATCGCATGCAACAGAGCTTACAAAGAAATGGAGTAAAGACTACTTCGAAAGCAATAAGAATACAGTACACCTTCCTACATTATTTAGTTTTCGAGTAGTGGATTGCAAGCTCTATGTACTTCAGAATACAAAGATTTATTGAAGTAAAAACATCTTTAGGCGCGTTTTGTGAACCATCAGGCTGGGGTCGGTGATACTGAATAGGATTACTCGACTCTACTTCGCGTGTGTAAATAAATTGTAATGATATTTATAACTTTAAAATTGGAAAAATAGAAGTTTTCACTTCTATCTGCGTTTACAAAATTCTTAAAAGTATCACAATGCATACTTCTAATATTCTAATTTTATTATCTAACCTTTACTTTGACCAAATATCGAATTTGATTCTAAAATAATTAATAATTATAATGTAAATATATTGAATTTTCTATAATATTTAATTCTTTGAAGTAGAATATTTTGTGTTATGAATAACTATTTCTGCTCGTTGTTAACTTTTCCTTATTATTTACTTGAAAAAAGAATTAAATTTTATTACACAACAAATGATTGTTGATTCTTGCATGAAACATCCCCGCTTATCAGTCATAAACGCCTATATCTAACGTCAGTGACTAATCAACCAGCAACCAATGAACGAACTTTTACAAACTTATTTATAAAATGGCGTAAGTAAAAAGTGCATCCTGATAGCGACCGAGACATGCTATCATTAAAGTTTCTTTTTAAATGCTAATAGTTTGAAGGTATTAATACTTTCTTTTAATGTCATATTCTAAATGTCATATTTTAGAAAATTGAAAATCGAACATTAAAAAATTGGCGTCGAAAATTGACGGTAACTAGTATGAAGGGACTGCTTCCATGCTCGCAGAGATATACTACTTCGTTGTTCTAGACAATCTTATCATTACAAAGAGCATCGCATATTATCATTTTCCTTATCTCTGAATTACAGACAAAAATTCCAATAAAAAATTAAGAAGGTCATTGCAATATATTTACAGATTTCATACTGTTTGCAAATATTGCAACAAAAAATATTAACAAGAAATATGAGAGAGAAATACGACGACGAAAATTGGCAGGATCTACCACAAATTGAAAATTTGGTATATTAAAAATTTCATGACTATATTTATGATAAGATACTAATGAAAAAATATAAAACTGTTAATCACGGCACCAATACACTTATTTTCTCTATCAGTAATCATATAATATAATAGTATCATCTTTGATCAATGTTCCTGGTAAAATATATAAAGACCATTGGAAGAGTTTCTTGGAAACCTAGTTATTTGATGAATAATTTTTTTTATTTTGATCAATTGAAAAACAATAGCATCTTGAGGATTGAAAAAATAATACCCAAAAGTTTTTCCTAAAATATTAGTCAAGACACCCGAGAAAAGGCCTTTTTTCTTGAATGTTAAAACATTTATTCGATCTTTATTGCTCAGGGTTGCTATACATATATACACTGCACGGGTAGGCCAAGTGGCCTTTCTCCCGAATGTTCATCTACATAATTATATTACCACCCGGCTTTGCCAACATGGCTATAAGTATGTAAAGTTTGTAGAATATTCATCTACACATATTCGATTAATAATAAATTAAGTAAGAAAAGATGAGTCACCTGTATTCATTTAAAAATGTTATAAAAAAAAAGCAGAGATTAGCTTATCCAAAATAACAATTATTTTTTAATTAAATATAAAGATATCAAGGCTATTTATTGTATAACAAACTGGCTTCTTTGTTTCAGATAATTAAGACAATAACAATTTATTAAAATAAGTATTATATAATATTATATTAAATAAATAGTATAAGTATGTATATTTTTATTGCTACCAATATTATATATATTTTTAATAAAATTCTCGTTGTATTTCTGTGAAAATAATGAATTGAAAATATAAAAAAACCTTCTACACAATATGCATTTTTTATCGGTATATAAATAAAATTCGTATCGCATTTTCCTTATTCAATAAAAAAAACGTAGTTTCTAGACACTCACCTCTGATAGAAGTGGAGCTCTGTCTAAATGCTCAGAAGACGCAAAAGCTGATTCAAAATAAGCCCCGCGACTCCTGGACTCGTATCGGGAGCTCCCTTCGTCCCACATTCTTGCTTCGGGCTCATCAGACATTCTGGCGCCAATGAAACGGGGAAAATAAACTCAAACCACACAAAACGTCTTCACCGAAAACTCTGACCACTGAATGTAAACATTCTTCGACAACTTATTGAATTTGCAGTCGCACATTTATATAAGAAATGTATTTCGGAAAATATTTTAAAATTTAAATGTATAAATTTATTGTATTTTGGAAGCAGTAATAATCCGTAACTTCACAGATCACTTATCGTGTGTGACTGTGTGTGTGTACTGTGTGTGTATCACTGACACCACAACTGACACTGACAAACTTGATGATCACTGACAACTAGCTGACGACTGTCATTGTCATATTTATGTGCGTTCCAATACACGCAAATCTCACTTACAAGTCAGAATACCGATTATCACTAATGGAACGTGACCGCTGGTGACCGCCGCAAAGAAGCCGCTAATGGAAGCAAGTATGAAATTATTTTTGTGTTATTTCTATAATAAAAATCAAATTTCACGTCATATTTTACGGAGCATCACTTGAGAATACGACTAACGATTTTGCTCAATATTATCTTTTAAAGATTACAAACTAAATAGTATCTAGATACTAACGTGTTGGTATGTAAGAAAATTTTTGAAAAATCCACACGAAAGTATAACGAAAGTAGATTAATCTTATGATTATAATAAAAAAAATATGTAGGTAGGAACGTGTGTATGCACCTACACATTTTATTTTACTACGGTAAGTACTTCTTATTATGAAAAAGGGCCAACTCACGATGCAATTTCAAATCCAAATCCAATCTGTCCAAACAACTACTTATATACAAGACTATAAGTATAATTGGGAGGTTATATAGTAATCAAGGATTCGGCAGAGTTGTCTTTGTAATATAATAAATTAAAAAATAAACCACCATTATTCTTGAAACATTTTAATGAAACAACCTCTTCATGATAATATTTTCAATTGAAACAACCACAAGATTATTATTAATAAATTATTATATAAATTAAAAGTTAAATAAGTAATTAAGACACAATTGAAAATAATATTTCCCAATGAAAACACTCCAGGTACAGGCAACATTTAATAACAGCTGTAATATGACAAACAATTATGGTCTTTGCGTACTCTATATAAAGTCGACAATAAAAAAATAACCTTTAAATCATACGAGTATTTATCTACCTGATATTTAAGTTCACATAGAACATTATATACATATCCCAAAGACAAATTCTTGAGCCTATTGAGAGCTATATAAAAGAAATACCTATGTATTTTCATTGAAAATGTTATTTTTAAAACGTAAATTTCAAAAAAAAAACAAACAAGCCGTCTCGTTATCGCCGCACATGTCATTACACACAAAAAAATTAGGGACTGTCCACACGAGTAGCGAAAAAATACAATTTTTTTTTGTTTTTGTTAACATAAAAACTTGCCAAAATATACAGGCACATTCGTGTATCTAAATATCAATATAACAAAAAGGGGTGTTTTAAATTGAAATTTTTTAATTTAAATCCATTTATATTATTATTTGTTTTTTAGGTTAAAAAATATATTAGCGTACAGTCGGGGTAAAAAAAGGTTCCTCACTTTAAAATCGACATTTGCTTGCAACCAGGGCAATTATCAGTAAGTCTGTCAGTTGTCTGCTATCGAAAACTGATGAAGGTTTTTCGTAGCCCGACTGTACATTGAAGGAAGACAATAATTTTTCGAATATTTACAAATATTTTACCACATGAATAACTAATTACTATATAATTATGATGATAGCTGTAAGTAAACCATAGACATTAATAGACTAGGCGTTCCCTATGCATCTGTAAAATAAATACGGACATAAAAGTATGAGAGAGACGCAGCGATCGTGTGGCCAGTAGTTGTCTTTTTCTAGAATTTTGATTGGTCCTCGTAATTACTACAGACTACATACAAGAAAGAGAGGAAAGAGGCGTTGACCACACGATCGCTTTCTCTCTTTCTAGAGAGTGGTCAATTTCATGCGATTATTACTTAGCCCATTCACTACCTATATCTATGGTGTGAACAAAACTAAATGTCAAATTTAAATTACCAAGAAGCTATCTAAGCGCCACCTATATAATACTATCACCTAGCTCTCCAAGTTTTAAATACATTTATACGATTTTAATAAAACAACAAAAAAAAAAAACAATCACGTGTGAACACTCCCTAAAAATGCAAAGGGCACTCTGTACATTCTAATTTTCAAAATTAAATTATTTTATTATAATATAAGGAAATATATTGATACTAATAAAAATGCTTTATTGCGTGCACACAGTTTCCCATTTTGGTAAGGTTAGGTAGCTACTACGCCGGACCGGCACAGTATTGCCGGAAACCGCACAGAAAATTATGTAAATTTTTCCATAGTATTTTGTACCTTAAGCGCTTTCAATACGATTCAAATTTCATTGTATTCTGCCACGATTACAATCGGCACGCAGCAGCATACCTTCGTACAAAATACAATGAAATTTTAATTCTATTCCAAGAGCTTAAGGTAGAAAATACTATGGAAAAATTTAAATACTTTGCTATGCCTAACTCCAATGTGCGCCGGCCCCAAGTGTAGTTACTGTCTAAATAGACTACTTTAGTCTTCTTTTAGATTATAATAGAACTGTTGATTTGGGCACTGCAATTTTTCTGATACTTTCTTTTTAAGACTTGAAAATTTGGAAGGTGCACGCATTATACATGGAATGCAAAATTTCAAATAGTATAATCGTAATAACCTTCACGTATATTTAAGTCAAAAAATAGGATTACGCATTTATAATAGGTATAAGTATTATTTTTGATAAAACTCTAGCACAACACAAATTGAAATATGCACGTAATATTTTTATTTTTTTTTATTATCATTATCAATGATTCTTTTAATCTTATTAATACGAAAAAAAGAAATAGTCTACCAAATGGAGTTATTAAACTGCTTACAAAAAAAACTTTTTTGCAACTTTTTTTTGCAATTTTGAATTTTTGCAAACTTCTAACTTGTGTAGTGCTACACTTTTAAACTCAACAATAACAAGACATTGATAAACATTTTCAATTTGAATGGAAATACCTTTTTTTCTCAAGGAAAACAATGAGAGTCTTGATAAAAAATATCCGTTACCTATGAATCCAAAAGACGTTTGTTTTAAATTGATATATAGTTATGCAATTAAATAACTACCTATTTATATTTGTTAGAGATGAAAAAAGGTTTACAGAAACAAGTGAAGTAAGTCGCCAGTCCTAAAAGGACAGTGGCGCCATCTGTCCAATCTCGAAACTAAGTTTGATATTTAATACACACGGAGCATATTAAAAATCTAAATCAGATATCATTTTAAAACAAACGTACACATTGTTACTGTATGTATGTGTATGAAGTATGAAGTGTGTGTATGACATACATGAAACTTACACTAACAATAGGAGATGACACTGAACTCTTTTCGGTGACGTCACGGTTTTCAAAATGGCGTCCGAATAACGTCACTTTGATTTTTAAATACGCACCACTATATTAAAATCATTATTAGAAATCAATAAAAAATATTTAATAATATAATTCCGAAAACACACAGACCCATTGAGACAACGCAAAGAATGTGAAAAAAAAAACCCGACCCATACTGAGTCTTACAACATCTAAAGAAATGTATCTTTGTCCTTATTCTTTTTTTTGGAATTTTATGGCCCGGTAACTAGACGTTTAATCCAATTTTTTTGAATTTTTATTATCCTTTTTTATGAACGGTTGCGCTACCAGACAAAATACTTACTAGCTACTATAGTTTATCAAGTTCCTCATATAGTCGCTCAACATGTAGAGCAAGATACTGCGCGCCAAAATTTTTTTTATTAAAAAAAAAGTTATGAACCCCTGAAAATTTGTTTACATTCTTTGCGTTGTCTCCGCGGCCTTGCTTTAGCCTTCTAAAGCCTCTAATTATTATGATGTTTGAAGCACTTTGATACAGTTTAGCTTGTTGATAAAACTGTTTAATTTTTTTAATGCCATCCAATGCTTAGTTACAAAACTTTAAATCCCGTTTAACTAATGGGCTTCGGTATCTCTTAATGGACTAGCGATGTGGACATTTTGAGATTTGGACTAGTGGACCATTTGCTATAATTATACGCTCGTAAATCGTATTTAACACACAATATCCAAAAATCTAGACAATTTAATATAGGAATGCGTTGTTACAAGTTTAGTTCAAGTGTCATCTCCACGCGCGCGTGCAAGGTGAGTGGCGACTCGCCGGTGACGTCACGGGGAGGGCGTCACGTGACGTGACGTTAGACGTCAAACGACGATCACGAGCGGCACGTCTGCGATCATAAAGAGTTGTGAGGCCCGAGGGATCGCGCGCTGGCGAGTCCGCCCGAGTCCAGCCGAGGCCAGTCGACGAACTCTTTCCCGTGTCTATTTTAAGGAAATAAAAATATAATATTACCCATTAGTTTGAATTGCAATTAAAGTAAAGTATATTCAATAGTAAACAATTATCGACCTCTGAAGTCTGTTCTGGAGTTAGTTGGCGCAAGTACAGTCAAATCAAACTTTTTTATTTGCCAAAAGAAAACTTTATTTTCCAAGCAATATAAACTCAGAACGCAAGCTACTAAACTTGCAGAAGTTAGCCATTGCCATGAGGGTTTACACATAAAATTTTGCTTGGAGAACTCATATTCTGCAAGTTTTATTGCTAGTCTAAACCTTGCGAACTTGGTTCTTGGTGCGAACTCTTTTGATGAGTGGTTAGGTAGGACGCTTCCCTTAACTCTCTGTCTCGGGCGTGGCGGGTTCGATTCCCGAGAGGGTCAAATTCTGAAATTAATTTTCAGTCGGCTCTGATCTGGATTTGAAAAATAATGGCACTGCACACTTCTCTTCGCAGTCATTTGGGGAGGCAGAACACTTGCTTGTTTTATAGGCGACGGTAGCCACCTACCATCTGACGGACTGTCGGCGTCTTACTTGGATGCAATTTTGCAGTTTAAAGGAACTGCTGTACCTGAAGATGAAGGTGAGAGTGGCTCCGACCGCGGCACTCCAAAACATGAGGTAGAGCAGCACCTCCGTGTTGTATCGCTGAGGCAAAATTGCGCTCGCGCAGAACATCGACACCGCCACCAGCAGCACCGTCGGGAACTGAAATATACATTAAAGCTTCGTTCACATCTTCAGACACAAAAACGAACGTGTCATTTTGCGAGACTGATATTTGCGAAAATGACATTTTGCGAAACTGACATTGTGTGATTAGGCGAATGTGACATTGTGCGCCGGGCGGGAGGTAAATAATTGCATACATCTTCTATGGGCGTATTCAAACTTACGCGAGTTTTGTGTTTCTCTTTCTGTGTGTTACTTAATTTATTTAATAAATCTATTCTAATAGAATAGAATAAGAATAAAATCTTATTCTATTCTAATAATGGCTATTTTTTCAGTTGAAAAATTCCGAAATGTAACAGTACGTGAAAACAGCACTAAAATCTATTGAGAAGGGTTATACAGATGCGGAAAACTACTTCAAATTATACTACGCAAGGAAAATGATAATGCGCCACTGACCGTAATATATTTCCAATCTCTGTCTCGTCTGAGTGGACAACGTACAGTGTTGCCCTCGCCTTCCACCACCACATATTTTCCCAGGAACAGATCGATGGAGTCCTGTCAAAACAGAAAAAAAATAATTCGCTTGACATTTTCATATAACTTTGTTGGCACTATGTTGGCACCTCTCGATTACAAATACTAAACAAACAGTTAAAAAAATGTGGGCTATTTTCGGAATCACTCTTAACAAATAGCGATAAAAGGTATTTATTCCTATGTATTTTTTTAATGTAATAACCTCTTAATGTAAAAATAGTCAAAATATTTGTTAATAAAATTCAGAAAATAATTGACAGTTTTCGAAAGTGACATTGTGCATACATTTCTAGGAGCTACATTCTAAAATTTACAATTGAAAAGTTTAAAAAGAACTCGCAGCGAATCTCTCACCTGTCTAAATCCATCGGTGAAATTGTTCATATAGTATCTGGTGAGCGAATTGATGCCATCCCTAATCATGCCAAAGTGGGTTCGTTTCCCCGTACGAGTGAAGTCCGTCTTGAGTGCTCCGGTACCAGAGTACTGTGTCGATATCATGTCGGCGTGGTCCGCCCACACCTGTAAAACATTGTACGGAATTTTCCTTCAGAGTCTTAACACATAGTCTTAACACAGTGCATAATAAAATACAAGAAAAAGTGTAAATTTTACTTTAAAAAGTCAAATTATACGATGAAAATAACGCTTTTCTTAGCCTTAAGACGTGTGTGGGCTAACATTGTTGAAGAGCTTATCCAGATGGGGATGGTCCTCGTCTCCAGCGAAGACTGCCAACAGTTTGAGAACCGCTGTGAGCTGCCTCCTGGCCAGGAGACTCTGCACGACATTGGTGCGGTCGAGACAGTCCACGCAGTTCGTGCGGAACACCCCATTTTGACGCAGCAGGACTGTCCCACCGCGGGACACGAAGTACCCAAACTCGGTCTGGCGAGGCAAATTTCATTATGTTATGTGCATATATCTGATCAGTACATACTAATATTATAAATGCGAAAGTTTGTATGGATGTATGGATGTTTGTAACTCTTTCACGCAAAAACCACTGAACCGATCACCATGAAATTTTGCATACACGTTGTCTGGGACACCAGAAAGGACATAGGGTATCTTTCATCCAGAACGCGGACGAAGTCGCGGGCACCAGCTAGTAGATGTTTAGATTTTGCGTGACAAATGCCAAGGGGTGCATAAAAAGTACACCTAAAACAGAATCATGGCGGAATCTTGCCTTTGCACGTCTATGGTTTTAAAGGTAGTAACGACCATGTTCTATATACTATTGATTTTAAACTCCAATGTGTTGACGTAAAGTCACATTTTCTTTAGATGACAGACAGATGTATGATTGGTTTTCAATGACAATAATGGTCACATAAAAAGAGCACTTAAGGACACACAGATACTATTAAGGCGATTGGTAAGGGATAGCTAAATGGGTTCTGGCCTGCCTTACTCACTCATCAGACGGACTGTTTGTTAACTATTTTTGTTTCATTAAGAAATTGTCACTCGTTCGCGCTAGATAATATGAATCTCGCGACGAGTGATGTAATGTCTCTCGACTGTGAGGTGAATCGTGAGTGATGAGTGATGAATGAGTGACGAGTACCTGCTCGTGAGTGATTCGGTCGACGAGCACCGCCAGTCGGTCGTATCGCATGCCGCGACACTCCGCGTGGAAGTCGAACGGCTCGTATCTAACGCCGGGCAGTGCGGCGGCGGCGACGGCTGCGCGGTATCCGCGCTCCAACGCCTCTTCCTTGCCGCGTTGATCAATCTGTCAAAGGACATCCTTACCTTACTATCCTTACTAATCCGTACTAATTTATTAATATATAAATTTTTATATATACATTACTGCGTTGGCTATACATAATAATATTTTAAAAAATGCGAAAGTTTATATGTCGCTGTCACCAGATAGTATTATAAATAGAGAGAAGATTTGTATGTTTGTAATGAATAAATTACCGGACCGATTTTAAAAATTATTTCGCCTAAAGAAAGCTACGTTATCAGCGAGTAACATAGGCTATAGTTTATTTAATTAAAAAAAACAGCTAGTTTGTTACAAGAAGTAAATGCGCGCATTTGCAGAGGAACACATTGTTTCCTGATCTAATGTAAATGATAGACAATGAAATTTGAAAAAAAGGCTTATTTGAGGCAACACTTCTGGACATATTATTTATTGCCCCACCAATCTTCTTAATATCATCAGTCCACCTGGACATAGACCTCTCCAATAATTATTGTCCAATAAGACCAGTCAGAAGCAGCTGAGCTTGAGCTTTCTTACACATAGTATAAGCAGCAAAAAGCACACTCACCAGATTGACCAGAACCTGATTTCCATATCTGTGCAATTGGTCCCTCAGGTGTTTGGTGTACGCGGACACGTGGTCCTCGTGGGACAGCACCGCCGCCGGCTTGTACTTAAGGTCCGGATACTGACTCCAGAACAAAGGTATGGAACCTCTCGTCTGCACGAAAGACGACTTCTCACCGCCACGCTCGATAATTTGTTCAGTTTCTACGAAATTCGCCACTTGACCCTGGATGAACAGTTTTACAAAATAAATAAATAAATAAATATCTTCACACATCCTACACGGCACCATTTAGTTCCACATGACGCAACTAATGCTTGTATTATGGATACCAGACAGTTGATATACTACATACATTACTTTTCTTTTTTTGTAAAAACATACATATTATAAATACAAAACATCCGATGTATAAAACAAAATACAAACTCGGGTAGGTACAAATGTAAAATATTTACATATAAACATTTGCCCTTAGCGGGATTCGAACCCGGGACCGTTTGCCTAGCCAAATATTATCGCAAAACATAGAGGTCTATATAGTGTGCAAGCCAATTGGAGCTGAATATGTTATTCAATTTGGTACCTACCATAAACTTAAACAAAGAAATTTTAAAAATTCAAAATAGTAAAATAGAAAAAAAAATCCGAACAAAATCAACTCAAACAAATCAAAAACAGGTCAATTTTTTTTCTTTTTCAAGAAAGAATCAAAGATTGCTTACAGTCTTTGCATTGTCTCGTTCTCCTTACCTTAGTAGAAAGTTTTCTTACCTGAACATCAACACCCCTCATGAAGAGTCTAGTACCGGCACGTTCGACACTTCGCCTCGAAACCAACGACCAGACGAGCTGGTGACCGTTCACCATCACGCGGTTTATTGCCACGACTGTTGTTGGTGAGTTAAGAAGTTTGCACAAAAACAAATCAAACCAGGTCGGCGATGGAAATAAATTTAAATATTTTAAATACAAAAGATTTGTATTTTTGTTTGCAATGAATAAACTCAAAAATTATTAGACCGACTTAAAAAAAAATTCTTTCACCCATATAAAGCTACATTTTATAAAGTTACGCGGGCGAAGTCATGTGCAACAGCTAATAATTAATAATACGTTTCTTCAGGTAGGACCCAATACCAAAACAAAAAGTTCATTAGTCAAACTAACTAACTAACTCTAAACTAAGTTTAGAGGTATATGTATATATGAAAAGGATACATCCTTGAATAATCGGTAGCGCGAATCTGGCGAACTGGTGATGAGAGTAATCCCTCAACAAGTGGCTGTTCCAGAGGAAACGGGCATCAGCCCGATTCGCCATCGACATCTGATATGTTGAAAGTTGCAAAAATTTAACACACAAGTCACAAAGTTTGGTCAAACATAATAGCTGTAAGACAAAAATATTTTTTTGGCCATCTTTGTCACCCTAGGCTCTAGCCTACTCAGCCTTCTGGTAAATCCGCCACTGAGAACGCGAGCAGCCATGTCAATGTCTATATGTAAAAGTTCATTGCAATTGACATTGCCACAGCAGTATTTAGAGAAATATAAATACGACAACGCGAGCGGCAATGGCCATGGCAATGGCAATGGCCATATGTAAACGGGGAGTATTCGCCACTGTGAACGCGAGCGGCCATGTCAATGGCTATATTATTATGTAAAAACTCATTGGCCTTGACGTTGCCACAGCAGTATTTAGGGAAATATAAATACGACAACGCGAGCGGCAATGGCCATGGCAATGGCAATGGCCATAATATGTAAACGGGGAGTATTATTTTACATACGATGAGGACATTGTACCTTAAGTTAAAATAATTAGTTGAAAACCCACCTTATGGAAGTCAGCTGTGACCGAGTGCAACCTTTGCAGCGTGTGTGTCAAGTCGTGGCCGTACGAGAAATAAATTCCGGGCGTGTCGAGGGCCGCCTGAAGCAGGCGTTCGTATGTGCTGTTATCCTCGATCTATTTTACATTAAATATATATATATATATTCACACATTCCACACAGCACCATCTAAATCTAAAGTAAGCAACTTAATGCTTGTATTATGGATACCAGACTGATGATATACTACATACATTACTTTTTATTTGTAAATGCATACATATTATAAATACAAAACATCCATGACTCAGGTACAAAGGTAAAATGTTAACACATTTTAAACATTTGCCCCTAGCGGGATTCGAACCCGCGACCGCTTGGTTAACAGCGAGGTTAACTAGCCGCTAGACCAAACGTGCCATCATTACAACAATATCTGGACATTAACATTAAAACAATATCTGGACTGAATCTAATAAAAGTTTTGCATTTTATTCTTTGATGACTATAGATAGGACACATAGCTTTTCAAACTTACCTAATAAAACAAACCATTACAAACATAATATATTATAAATAAGCTATTAAAATAAAAAGTTTTGCAAAGCACGATTGTTCCAACAATAGTATAATATCCTAGTGATAATATAGTGACATAAAATCGATACAAATACTCAGGTTCTCTATGTTTTAGCTAGCAGATATTATAAAAAATGAACCAAGTCAAGTAACACTTAGCGGATGCCGCCTCATTTAAAGGAGACACAGCCTGCACCAATCAAAGTTCTAAGATACATCAAATACATTAAACCTACAACTATAAATGAGATAAAAAAAACTTAAGATAAATCAACTATATTAAATAAACACAAAAGTAAATAGAGATATTGTCATCACTAAATGAGGAATTCTTGTATGCCACGATGATTTCGCAAACGTCTCTAACGATTTTGACGAAAAACTAGGAGTTTTTAGGTTTAGAAATAGATCTGTCAGGGTCTTATCTTTGAGAAAATTTGTTTTAGGTAGTTTTTTTAATGGAACGGTTACAAAAGTAATACCGCTTGCTCGTTTTATAATATTTTGAATTATTAATTATTATTCAAATATTCTTTAATTTCATAGACTTTCTTTCTTACAATGTAAAAAAATTTTAAACCTTTCATTGGCCCGAGCTAAGCTCAGTCACCTAGTATAATATAATAATATGAGATTCCATACTTACTTTTAAAGTTTAATGCTTACCTGTTTACTGCTAAGATGTGTGGTGCTTCTCGAGTACGGTATGATTTCAGTACCAGCCAATTGGTATATATCTTGACCATTTATTTTCCCGATCTGAAATTATCAGGATTACTTATTATATAAGAATTTTATTTATTTATTTAATAGATACGAGTACACCAACCAACAGCCTAATAAAGGTATAATTATGTTGTATCTTACCAATATTCTGTACTTCGCAACAACCAAATACAATCCAGATATTAGCTTAATAGAGCCGAGGAATCCGCAAACCGGCTTGTAGGCGCTTTCGGGAATGGGAATTTTAACAGCGCCATATTCTGGAAAAAATATTTAATAAAATAACTTAATAGTCATCTTGTGTGATTTTATTTGATATATAAACTTTTCGAATATTATTTTATTAAATAATTATTTAACTTATTTAATTTTATTAGTATATTTATTCGTATTAAAATAATTTATTACATTCAATATCTTTCCCATTAATCTGTCTTTTGATGTTTATATATGCCTATATTTTATTCCCTGTAATAATCAATACTTCAGTGAAAACCGCATTCGAATCGTTTAAGCCGTTTCTGTGATTAGCGTACACAAATGTTCAGACAAATGGACAAACTTCATATGTATATATACTGCATAGTGTAATAATACTTTCAGATATGTAGTTAAGTTTTTATATGCAGATAAAATATTATCATAATTATCTTCGTAGTGAGTGACTCACTTAAAAAATTGTAATTATTGAAATGATTGCCATTAAACATTAATTTAGTATACAATAAACAATGCTTATTTTATTTTAGGCACTGTTTGGTATGAATAAAGAAATAAATAATGTCAGTGTTCATTATAATTTTATCAATATAGATTACAGAGCATGTTCTACTGTTCATATATAAATATAATAAATAGATATAATTAGATATTATATACAACATTCATTAGAGATAGCCAGAGCTAAAGTCTAGTAACTATTAAAAGGTTCTCATATAGCTCAACTTCTACCATATTTATCTCACAGAAATGTTAAGACTGTGGTATCATATTTTTCTGATCTGATCTGATCATTAAGACTGATTGTTGAAACACTTGTCACTAAAATTCTGGCAGCAGTAACCACTTGCAACACTTGTAACGTTGGTCGTGTTATAGGCGATAGTAACCACCTACCATAAAGTGGACTGTCAGCCTGTCTGTCAAACTTAACATTAAGAAATAGTTTTCATAAAAATATTGACAAATTAAATTAAATAACATAAGGAAATATAAATATGTATAAATGCTGTATAATGTAAATAAATACCTTTGACAGTAGCTTCTCCTGTGAGTCGGTCTATAACCATTATCTCAGTTGGATTAATAGTTGGCTCCAAGTAAAATTTATCAGATGTTGTATATCTTAAACAAATACGAGTACATTTATGTAAGTACATTTTTTTATTTAATGAAACAGTTTTAATTAAAAAAAATAAACATATAACACCGTGGCAATTGTTTGGATTTTCAATATGTAAATACATTGTTTGCTTCAATTTAAAACAAGAAAAAAACTATATGGTTTCATGCAAAAATTAAATTGAGTTAGCTTACAGTTTAATATCATCGTGAATTAAATTTTGATCCTCCATTTTCACAGCAAAATATATAAGAGTAAAATTAAGCTATTGATATTTTTAAATCAAATTAATCAGAATCCATGAAAAATGCACTGCAAATGCAATCAATTTACGTTATATATAATTGCAATAGCCAGATAGCCAGCCAACCAAGCCACCAAATCATTTGATTTATTCGCAAAATCAGACTTATCTGTCTTACAACTCATACAGAACAGAAAGATACTTACTCTGAGACTACGCTCTGAGAGAATTATATTCTGTTGACATTTGTCTAAATGTCAGATTTTTACTAACCTGTGCAATACTTTATTCATAGACATATTATACTTTATTACTCTTGCTAGAGAGTATATATTTTTCCTTGATGTTTATATTGTGTAGACAATCATGGATTTTGGATTGTAGTAAAAATAAATGTAAAATAAAATAAATAAATAAATAAATGATCGCTTATGTTCATGAGCTATAAAGTTACTCTTGCGTGTGGAGAGATTTATTGTTCTGTGGTCAACAGGGTCAACATGTGAGTTTGATTGACATTAGTCGTGCTGTTATTAAACTGAAATAAATACATAACCTAAAATAAAAGTCAAATTGTATTATAACTCCCTCGCGTTAACTTTCTTCATAATTGTATGTTATTAAAATATAAAATACATTTTAATATATATATATATATGTTTTAGATATTATGTTCTTATACAATATCAAAATATAATGACGGAAATAGAGGGTTTTCCTGGTTTTATAAAGACGATAAATGATGGTGAAGAAGTTGAAGATTTTTCAGAGGAATCTGACACAGAAATCGAGGTATTTTGTTTTGCAATAACTGTACCGTTGTATAAGTAATTTTTCGCATTTAGTGTTTACTATTTAAATCTTTTTATTGCAGCATCAGCCGTCCAAACAAAAAGTGAAGCGGAAAGCTGATTTCAATCCTAAGTTTCAATTTGTTTCTTCAGTCGAAGAATACAACGAGGTATATATATTATTGTAATAATTTAAGTATGCCGCATACATAACCGGATAATAGCATTGACAGGAAGGAGGTTCTATCACCATAGAAACGAGCGTGTCTTACGACTACTTATGTACTAAAAATGCATTACCTATGTTTCAGAATCCATGGGATAATCTGCACAAATACATAAGAAGAAATGTTAAAAGAACCATAGATGAAAAAATAGAAAAGAGAAGAGCTCAAGTGAAAGTCAATGGTGATTCTCAGGTGGTTGACACTGATTCTGATGTGGAGAGTAAAGGTTAGATATTATATGCCCTAGAATTCAATTTCACAATTTTCCATTCTTCCCTATCCCTTTACAATCCCATATCCTTAATCCTACTACCTACCAAGTATTATAGTAAAAGTGATTTTATTTTTGGTTTTTACAGACAGTGATGTCGACGATATTGAGATATCTGACGATGAACTGAAGAAGGATGAAATCAAAATTAAAGAGAAAAAGTTAACTAAGAAACAAAAACTACAACAGGTATTTACCTACTTATTGGCTAATATGATGTTGTTTTTTGATATAAATATATATGTGTAGACTTATGTAGTACTAGGTTGGTAGGGAAAGTATGTCATAGGAATTATAGGTCACTGCCAGAAGTTTCCAGTAGATAATATTATGAAAGATATTGCGACCTGCTGTTTTTCTTTAACAAATATTGCTCGTTTCTTTGAGGTTATTTCTACATAAAAAAAATAAAAAGAGTGTTATTCTGGCTCAACTGTATTATTTTTCAATTTTTTTTTAAGGAGTTAGAAGACAAAGAGAAAGATGGCCCAAGGATAGAATACGATTCGGATTTCTTCGAGGAACCACCACAATATGACGAGAATGCATCTTTCTACATGATGAACTTGTCTCGGCCGATTTTAAAAGCGATTGGATCTTTGAATTATGTCCACCCTACACCGATACAGGCCGCTACTATACCTGTAGCTTTGCTAGGTAAACCTCATTATGTTATTAAAAATGTATAATAGCTTTTAATCTTCAACTTTGACATGTTTCTTTTTCTTAGGTGTTTTAACAACTAAAAAAAGTGCGAAATTTATTGCTGTTTGTCAATTTAGGGGTTGGATTTTTATGTTTATATGGTCTCTTTTAAACAGTATTGTTTCTCTAGATTTAAGGTACCCTATGTCCTTTTCTGTATCCATGAAAATTTCATGTAAACTTTTGCATTTATAATATTAGTTAGGATGTCCCTGCCAAGTGCCACTTCTACATTAACATGACGTATGCTTTTGTATTTCTGTGTATAAAGGTCAGCTCACACCGGAAAGATAGCAATAGAATTATAAAACTTATTTACTACACTAAAAAGGTACCTATGCAGTAAAAGGTTCATCATTTTTTAAATAACAAATTCTTAGGCGACAGTATCCACCTACCATCAAGTGGACCATCAGTCTGTCTGCCACCATTTATAATAATACTAACTGGTGCCCGCGACTTCGTCCGCGTTCTGATTGAAAAGTACCCTATGTTCTTTCTGGTGTCCCAGACAACGTGTATGCAAAACTTCCATGGTGATCGGTTCAGTAGTTTTTGCGTGAATGTGTAACAAACAAACTCACATTTGTATAATTAGAAAGGAAAAAAAAAACCATTTTCTCAGTATTAGTTTCACGGTGCACGTTTTTCATAATTTAATTAAAGGAAATGTAGAAATACAGTAAATTTTTTACTGTGTTCTTACAGGGAAAGATATATGCGCTTGCGCAGCTACAGGTACTGGCAAAACAGCCGCATACATGTTACCCATATTGGAGAGATTGCTGTACAAGAGTTCCGGTGGTGACAGGGTAACCAGGGTGCTAGTGTTAGTGCCTACCAGGGAATTGGGTGCTCAGGTATGAATATGGAATCTGCATTTATTTTTAGCAATTCCCACATATTTTATGTGTGATTCTAAAAGGAATACCAGAATTTAAAGATATATGAATATGAATAACCAGAAACAAGGAGATCTATAGACGAACGAAAGTTACTGACTGCTTCTGACCAACACAACAGCACTCTGAGATGTTAGGCAAAGCTCAACAAAATATATGAATAAAAAGATTCAATTAAGTTATTATCCTAATTTTCAGGTGCACTCGGTTACAAGACAGTTGTCTCAGTTCACTTCCGTGACTGTCGGTCTGTCTGTCGGAGGCTTAGATGTCAAATATCAAGTGAGTGTATCTTGTACATTTTCTAGCTTACACCCACTTCCCCTTTCTCTCTTTCTCCTCTGGCTGTTACCGTCCTCATGTTCTTGAAATCCCTCCTTTTCAAACCAAACGTTATAAAACATCCCTTATTCAGCGAACCCCCAAGGATTTGAACTCCCTGTCATGCCTTTCTTTTATTTCAAATCTTTTCAAAATTGGAAAGAATAGGCATTTTGTGGGTGAGCTCACTCCTTCATAGGTCTCATTTTCGCTACACGGCTAGATGCTGGCCAAGAGCAAACTCATCTCTAATAAAAAAAAAATAACCTCTCAGACAAAATTTAACCCAGATGTCTTCTAAGATTGTTCAAAAATAAACTTATTCAACAGGAAAGTGTACTTAGAATGAATCCGGACGTGGTAATAGCAACTCCGGGTCGTCTGATCGATCACATAAGGAACACCCCCTCGTTCAGTTTGCACTCCATTGAAGTACTGGTGCTCGATGAAGCCGACAGGTAATATTATGAATGTGAAACTTTGTGACGATGTATGTATGTATGGATGTTTGTTACTTTTCCCACCCAAAAATGGCTAAACTGATTTCGATGTAATTTGGCATACAGAGAGTTTATTTCCTAGATTAAAACGTAGGACACTTTTTTAATCCTGGTAAAATGTCATTTTTTCAAAAATTTTCAAAAATTATTATACGTCACGTAATGTCTTGAACCCTAGTAGTTTGCAGGAGTTAGTAAAGTAGTTGGGGTTAGTTTTATAATTATAATTATAGATTGTCAGTATATCTATAAGTACTAATATTATAAAGCTGAAGAGTTTGTTTGTTTGTTTGTTTGAACGCGCTAATCTCAGGAACTAGTGGTTCGAATTGAAAAATTCTCTTTGTGTTGGATAGATCATTTATCGAGGAAGGCTTTAGGCTATATAACATCACGTTGCGACTAATAGGAGCGAAGAAACAGTCGAAAATGTGGGGAAAAAAACGGGGAAAATTATTCATCTTTGAGGGCTTCCGTTGCGTGCGCTGCGAAAACCGTTCGAGATACCCAAAAATGATTCCCAAAATAACTATTCCACGCGGACGAAGTCGCGAGCAACAGCTAGTAATAATATAAATGTGTGCATTGTAGAATGCTCGACGAATATTTCGCGGAGCAAATGAAGGAGATAATCCGTCAGTGTTCACCCAAACGTCAGACGATGCTGTTCTCGGCCACAATGAGTGAGCAAGTGAAGGACTTGGCGGCTGTGTCTCTGCAGAAACCGGTCAAACTATTCGTGGACTCCAACAAGGATGTCGCTTTTAATTTGAGGCAGGAGTTTGTGAGGTGAGAGGAACTAACAGTAAATGTCAGGACTATAATAAATAATCTGCACCAATATTATAAACATAATTTATTATTATAATTATTATTACTTAATAAGTTTAATATTAAGTATTCTTGGGCATCTTTTCAAAATTTTTGTAATTTTTATAATTTATGTAGGTAATTATTTTGTTTTTAGTTTAACTTATGTATGATTATTCAAAATGAATACAATTCAAAAGATACATCGAATTAGGAATGATCCTGTAATGATGTACATACCATGTGTGTTATATTGTAAATAAATAAATAAATAATCTACACCAATATTATAAACATAATAAATAATCTACACTAAACCAATAATATTAGTTTTAGTTTATACATAAATTTATATTTTCATATTTTAAGATGAAGTTGCAAATTAATTCGCAGGCATTGGCTAGTATATGATAATTTTACACCTTTGTTTCTTCAATTACGTCCTCTGGTAGTCTAATTTTTTTTTTAATTGACTTACATTGCATAGTAATCATTATTATTACGTGACCGATATATATGCAACTGACTATAAATGTCACTTATTTTATTTTGACTATAAAATACAAAACAAATTGCATAAAACAGCTCATCTTGCACAAACCACATTTACAGGCTATCACAGCATGCATATGCTTAAGCACATATTCCATTCAATTTATTCTGTACATATTCAAAAACAATTCAGACAAATATAATACATAGATCATATCATTGGGTAAGTATTCAAAAAAAGAAACACACACACAGTTATTAATATGAAATAAGAAAACAAAGAATACAAGTATAAATTGATAAAAGTTTGAACGGCTTCAAAGATTAGTAAACATTTAATAAAATTTCAATACACACGATTGAATTAAAGCAGTGAGGAAGTGGCACTTTATATGTATTTAGAGAGATAAAAAGTACATAATATAGTAAAAAGTGTAGTAAAAGGTTTAAAATGTACAGGATTCGACGCGAACGCGAGCCGGATCGAGAGGCGATACTGGCGGCTCTAGTCTGCCGCACGTTCAGAGATCGAGCCGTGATCTTCGTGCAAACGAAGAAACAAGCGCACAGGCTGCACGTCGCCCTTGGACTGCTAGGCGTCAAAGTGAGTTCATTCAGATCAATAAATTGATAAGAAAGTGGCACATTAACTACTGGTTAAGTACTTAACTACTGATTAATTACTTAACTACTGGTTAAGTACTTAACCAGTAGTTAAGTATGTTTTAGACAAAAATTTAATAAAGTTCCTATGTTATACCACTAATGAGTATTTTATTTTGATAATATATAGGTTTATTTCATAGATAAAGCCAGTCACACTGCAAACTGTCTGTGTACGTGCCGAATGTTTTATTAAATTTTAGGCATAATAAAATACCAGTTTGCGTAGTGAAACTGTAAAAATATAATAAAACTGGGTAAAAATTGATATAAAGTGACGGTTTTTAAACACACTACAAATTACAATAGAAAGTTGCCACGTTTTCGGAGCTATGGCTTTTGTATATCTAGTCGAGCGCAGCGAGACCAATCAATTGTCTTTGGTTTATTTATTGAATTTAATTTAAATAATAAATACTTTTTTTATTGCTTAATATCCCTTAGCTCTTAGCGTCAGAGTTGCGTGTCCGACTGGTTTTTAATATTTTGGTAATAATTGTTGCCTCAGGTCGCCGAGCTCCACGGTGCTCTGACACAACCTCAGCGTTTGGACTCCCTGAAGCGGTTCAAGGATGAGCTGGTGGACGTGCTGGTGGCCACAGACGTGGCAGCCAGAGGCCTCGACATACCCGGAGTCAAAACTGTGCTCAACTTCACACTGCCCGCTACATTGGAACATTATATACACAGGGTCAGTATGGCTCATGTTACAGACAAAGTAAACGGAGGAGAAATCATCACAATTTCATTTTTTGTTGGTTAATAGTGTTAATACAAACATTAATTTTTAAATGTGCTTTTGTATCGAGATTGTGCAATCCATCATGCACAAATCGAATTTTTTTTACACAAATTTTTTTGAATTGTCATTAATAAATAAATAAATAAATATCTCCACACATTCCACACAGCACCATCTAGTTCATCTAGTCTAGTCCATTACACTAAGCAACTAATACCAGACAGTTGATTTTTTTTTTTTTTGTAAATACTTACAATTACATATTATAAATACAAAACATCCATGACTCAGGTACAAATAATACAAAGGTAAAATGTTAACACATAAACATTCGCCCCTAGCGGGATTCGAACCGGCGACCGTTTGGTTAACAGCTAGGGTCACTAGCCACTAGACCAAACGTGTCGTCATTGAGTTTTGTATCCTGTTTTAAGGTGGGGCGTACAGCGCGCGCAGGACGCGCGGGGGTGTCGGTGTCGCTGGCGGGGGAGGGGGAGCGCGCACTAGTCAAGGCGATAGTGCGCCGCGCGCGACGTCCAGTGAAGTCGCGACAAGTGCCCACCGACATACTCGACAAGTACAAGAAGAGGCTGGCAACACTCGAACCGGAAATCAGTGAGTGGATAGTACACGATATTAGTACTAATTAATTAAATGTGACGAATTAAGAAAGTGTCATCTTGATAATAAATAATTTTAATTAAATCGTACATATTTATCATTGGCGACATTATGCGCTTCATAAAAAAAATATTGTTTTTTTTATAGTTCTGAAATTTCCAGATGATGTTAAGATAACTTAACTAAGGAGAAATAAAGATTATTGGTATTGATACAATATCTATGTCTATTATCTATACTAATCCGTACTAATATTATAAATGCGAAAGTTTGTATGGATGTTTGTAACTCTTTCACGCAATAACTAGTGAACAGATCACCATGAAATTTTGCATACACGTTGTCTGGGATACCAGAAAGGACATAGGGTACCTTTCATCCAGAACGCGGACGAAGTCGCGGGCACCAACTAGTATTATAAATAGAGAGAAGATTCGTATGTTTATAATGAACAAACTCAAAAATTACCAGACCGAATTTAAAAATTATTTCACCTAAAGAAAGCTACGTTATCAGCGAGTAACATAGGCTATATTTTATTTAATTAAAAAAAAAAAAACAGCTAACAAGAAGTTAAATGCTCGCGTTTGCAGAGTCTCTCCTCGACGAGGAATACGCCGAGAAGCAGTTGAAGAAGATGGAAAACCAGACCGCCAAGTTGGAGGGCAATCTGAAGAAGCCGGAGGGACCCCTGGTGGAGACGAAGAGACAGCACGACTGGTTCCAAACGCCCAAGGAGAAGAGAATGGAGAAAGAGAGGCTGGCTCTCACCCAACATCAGGGAAAGGGTATGTTAGCGTCTGCTATATTATGTCGACCGAAGTTCTTCTTCTTGTTCTTCTCTTTTAATGTCTTGGCTCCATCAGATCTTCTTCGATGGTTTTGCCAGTGTCATTAGTTAAAAATAGCAATTTGTAATACTTTGCCTTTTTTATTTGAAATTAAAATCAAAAGTAGCAGATCCCGAGACTAGTCGGTCAAGTCATGTCTATTATTTTACTTAGTTTTACAAAAGGTCCGTCAAGTCCAAGTTGATTGAAAAGTGCTCTGTGACGTTTTAAAAAAAGGTGTTCATTCATTCAGATTCGTTCGGTGATGAATGATATTGAAAGGATATCAGACAGTTGAACTAATGTGTTCGTGAAGTGCTAGCAAGTAAGGACAGGTTGATTGCTAACTTGTTGGTAGATTTTTATTATGTTGAGGTCGACACGACAGACAGGCTGACTGTCCACTTGATGGTGACCATTTGACCACTTGATAAGTGCTGCAAGAGCGCTAACAAAGGGATGGGGTTAATGGGCTACAATTTGAATAAATATAATTTTAAGTTAAATGTTTTAATTTTTTTTTAAAACAGATAATCATAAAAATAAGGGCAAGAAGCGTAAACGCGAAGCAGATGACGATTCCGACGACGATAAGGGCAATAAAAAGAAGAAACAAAACAAATTCAAACTCAAGGATACGCCCGAAGAGAGAGTGAAACGAGAGATGGAAAAGGTGAGATATATATATTTGTAGCCAAAGTTGATTTTTTTTTTCAAAAATATCCATTTTTTATTATCTTTTTAATTTTTTGGGACTTTTACCTTACACTGATCCCTGAGCTATGTAGGTATATGACAATGCTTAAAAGATAAAGATACCATATAAATAATTTGCCTATATATTTCTTAGTGGATGCTTCTTTTCTAAAACAAAGTCTTAAATTGCCGAATTTTGACAATTTTACCTACATCAATTTTTTACATCAACAGGTGGCTCTACTTCAGTCACGAATGGCAAAACGCAACAAGAAACAAAAGAGAATTCGCACCGTGGACGATGATGACCATAGACCACAGATCAATAACAATAAGAAAATGGGAAAATCTAAGAAGAAACAGAGCAACTTTGCCAACGATCTTACGGACACATCAAAGTCGGCTGCAAAACGTTTGAGATATGATGCCAATTTGGTTCAAAAGGGCAAATCTTTGCCACAAAAGTTTAAAAGTAAAGGCAAAAATGTTAAAGGAAAAGGCAAGGTTGTCAAAGGCAAGACATTTGGTAAGCCACAAGCGCCTAAGAAGGGTAGAAATAAAAAATAAATAAATCTTTTAATTTCGAATGAATTGTTTTATTCCATAACAAGGAAAAGTGTACACCTATGAACTCTAACAACCAAAATAATTTTGATTCGGTTTTTACTTATGCAAAGACCAATAAATGAGGAAGGTTTCTATAAGTTCTTGGCACAGGTGTATTAAATATTCAATAAAATGTATTAGGTTTCGATACGGCATTTGCGTGAAATGGAACGCTTTTAAAAATCCGCTAGGCCTAGGAATGTCACGGAGGATAGATAAAGGAGCACAAAATTGCATGGGTGTTAAACTGAAAAGTTTAAATTGACCGTAATGGCGCTAGTGTGGCCAGAGTCGGAAAATAAACGCTATCACGCAGTCAAAATTAAAAATGAAAAAATGCAAAATTACTTTCTTAAATAAACAAATGCTTTTCTAATATTTTTTGGCTCTCTTTAAAATTGACTACTAGCGCCACCCTTATATAACTCCTTTCTACGGATCGATATACAGAGATTGTGATCCTTTATCTATCCTCCTTGAAAGAATATAGCTCATGGATTTATTATAATAATATTAAAAAATCCTTGAATATAGCTACTCTCTACTATATAGGCTGTGGATATATGCCATAGAGTAGACGAACATACGCAGAAACCGTTTCAAGTTATACATCAATACATAGTTTCTCCAACCGTGAGTTTCCATTCCACCAGTAACAACGGTAAATTAACAGTCTTATGAGATGAGAGAATTAAAATTCGCACTTATTCATAAGACTACGTTGGCTAGACAAAGACAATGATATAGTAGTTTGATATATACTATGTCAAACCATAGACAACTACAGTGCTCTGGCGTCATGCGTTGATTGAACAGAAAGAGAGAATAAGATTATTGTTTATAGAGTTTGGAGCGACATTTTCTCGTGGGCTCTAAATTTCACAAATTCTCATATTTCTCCAATATGCCTTAGTGTTTTATCAAAAAAAACTATTGTGTTTACATCCATTATAAAATTGCACATCGTGCGTAGTGTATTTAACGTTTAAAGTTACACATAATGTGGATAACTTTTACTGAGCCAATATAGCGGGAAACCTACATCGTGACGCGCACAAACTTGATAATTTGTTACGATTAAACTGTTTGTCTGTTGCAACCGAGTGTTATGTGTTATTTTATACTTTGACATCGTTTTCGTGTCATATTTTTTATTGTAATTGACAATGTCGGATGATATGTCTTCGAAAGAGACTGCCACTGGTGAGGATAATATTAAATTTGATATGGACGAAGCGTCGACTGCGAGCGCCACGGATGTCGCCGAAGTTAAACCAGATGTTCCGGACGATGTGACTATAAAGGAGCCCGAGGGGACTGAAGAATTTGCAAATGGTAAATTTGTGTTTCATAACCTCACTAAAAAAAAATGACACCTATCAATAGAACTTTCTTTTCTAATTTTTTGCCACTCGAACTGTGATAAACTTTGTTTGATACGTAACATGTGCACAATGTTAGTTGTTTTCAAAATATTTTTTATTACATGTGCATTTTGCATGAAAAATAGTTAAATTTCTTTTTTAAGATAATGATCTTAAAAAAGAAATTTACATCGGTATTGTTGAACATAATTACTATAAAGATATGTATAGTTTCCGTACGTTTTCTATTTATGCTTATTTATTAGTAAAAAGATTGCCCTATTATACTATCGCATAACATTTTGTGTCAGTATATAAAATGTACAATGATGTACCATCGGTTCGCTTTCTCCTATAATAAAATTTATTCTCAAAGACAATCCTTGTGTTTTGTCTGGTGAAGATAAATTTTCATATAGGTATGGCTATAAATCATGATACCATAATGTCATATTGTATCTAGTTTGCCTACGGCCAGACTACAAGGAGCCTCGCTCAGTGCTAACTAGTGATATTCATATCCGCAGATATTCTAAGAAGAAGAAAGATCCATATCCGTTACTTTTTGGCACATCTTTTACGGATCTTTTACCTTATTTATTTTCAATTTATAGATGAAATTCTATATAAATAGGTGGTTATAGGTAGCAATGAAAAACTATTAAATTCCATTCGGATTCTTATTCTTCCATTTCTTAAAATCAAATGTTTGTCACCTTTACATTGCAAACATTTATCGTAGTGAGTTACCATACCAACAGTACATAACTCAACTATTGTTTCAAGGTCACATGCACCAACACCGATCTGTATCGGTATCTGCAGATCTTGACACCAAATATCCATATTTGGACCTATATCCTAATCCATATTAGATATACATTATTAACAATCTGGAACATGACTAGTGCTAACAGCCAAGCTACTCGTTTAATGATTGCATCACTTCCAGTTTCACCAAACGAGTCGCATAGCGAACCAATATGTTGCTAACTGACCATACAATATCTGAATGGAATAAGTTCTAATCTACTGTTTTGAAAATAAATTTATTTTAAATTCTATTAAATTTAAAAATGATATTTTCAGAGAGTAACATGATATTTGTTCTGTTCACACCAAAGGCCTGCGCAAAAGTGAATTGTGTGTTGCGAAGCTAAGCCCCTTGTAGTAGAATACAAATAAATTTTATTTGCGACAAAGGAAAGCACTGGCTACAATTTCAACTAACTTCAACGTTATAGAGCGAGAGGCCTTTTTTACAAATTTATGAATGTTATTAGATTTTAAAATTCTCAAAATTGATTTTTTCATATTTTGATTTTTTTTTTATATTGTATGTCAGACAGGCGGATGATCAGTTTGATGGTGGGTGCTTACTATAACACAAGCAACACCACATGGTGGTTTTCTGTGTTAAGGGGGCTGTTAGTTCTACCGATTGAGCTGCCCAAAATGACTGCAAATCCCAGTGTGCAGTTCCACTGCTAAGTCATATATGAGTCAATAGAATTTAACTCTAAAATAAATGTCCTCACAGGTGCACAGGAGGCGAATGAAATTCCTAAAGAAGAGGAGGCCGTTACGGAAGACAGAAAAAGTGTTAAACGGAGAGCCTCTGTGGCGTTCAGCGATGAGGAAGAAAATGAATTTAAAGGATTTGATGTTGTCCAAGACAGCAACGGTACTGAAAAGTACACAACACTTTTAGGTAATTTTTATTATCTAATATAATTTTATTATTATTATTATAGTTTTTTTAAATACATAGTTATTTCATAACAGTTTCTATTATATCAATTATTCTATTATTGAAGTAATTTTTCATGTCTTTATATTAACTATATCTGTATGTCGGAAGCAAACTATCCTCAGTCACATTTAGCAAATAAATTCAGTTCTCATAAACGTCTGAGTGTAAGCATGTAACAAGTTGGAACATAATTAACATAATTAATAATCAAAAGCAAAAATTTTTTTGTTTTCTACTATAGGACTTAATAGATTTCTATTATAATAATAATAATAATAATATAGCCTTTTTATCCCGAAACTCCTTTCTTTATATGAAATTTAATTTATTCTTAATATGTTTAGTTTTATAATATGTCCCGGATTTCTGTGGCAAAGGCCTCCTCTAACGATTTCCATTGTTCTCTATCCTTTGCAATTCTTCTCCAATTGCAACCTACAGTTAATTTGAGTTCATCCTCCCATCTTTTACATTGTCGACCTCTATTTCGTTTCCCATTTCTGGGGTACCACTCCGTCAATATTCTGCTCCATTTATCTTGGGTGCTCCTTAACATGTGACATGTTAAGATTTCTATTATAGGACTTCAACTTATTCTACGGCATCATGAAGTGATTTTTTTTAAATGGACTTAAGATAGTATACTTCTATGAACCTATGAAACTATGAAATTTTGTAACATAGGTCCCGAAACAGTCAACTTCTGTTTGTTTCTTCGCACACTTCTTATAAACCACCTGTTTTTATTTTTTTTATTTTCAACATTGGCAATCCTCTTGGATACCCGGCAGAGCGGATCTGTGATTCTGCCTTTCTCGTAATCGTTAAAAAAAGAATATTTATTATTAAAAATATATTTAATATTTCTTGTATAATATGTTATATACCTAATTGTATAGAGTAATATAGAAATGCATTTTTTTAAAAGATCGGATGGAAGCAGAATTAGCAACAGCCCTTGATAACTACAAACCTCTGAGGAATGTGACAGCCGTTCCCAGTAGCGGTAAATCAAAGCACACATCAAGACCAGATACAGGTAAACAAAGTAAATTTTTGTATCAAAATTGTTGTATATGTATATATCAAATAACTAAAAAAATAATATAAATTAATTTATACTTTTTTGCTTTTTTATTTATAGTTTTTTTGCTATCTTTAATTCCAGATGGATCAAGACCATCGTCGGGCCTCTCGTCAAGGTCCGATAGCGAGGGATTGGCATACTTAACAGATGTAAGTTTTTTTTTAAAGGTCTTGCATGTCATTTGTAAATATATTTACAAAAATATTATATCGCTGCTTAAAAACTAAAGGGTCATTAACCAAAAAAAAAAAAAAAACAAAAAAAAATTTTATTGCAAAAATATAATCACAATCCTTCATTATTGTATGTTGTAAAAAGACTTATGGTTGTTTTATTCCATATTTAGTATATTTTGATCATTTTTTATATATTCAAAAGTAACATATGCTTATATTATTATCTCTATATAAAAATACTTAAAATATTTAATGCTACTTAAAAATACGCTTCTAACGATGTAATCTAATAAGCAAAAAAAATTGACAAAAATAATTTCATTTTTTTTTTCGATTAGCTCCTGTAAAAAGTGTATTATTTTCATCTGTGGCCCTTTAGTTTTTAAGCAGCGATATAATATATATTTGGTTTAATTTTCGGGCAGCTGTCGTCCGGCGCGAAGGGTCGACGGTTGACAATGGACATGTCATCCCCCCTCCTGCGAGTGCCGCTGGAGAGGGGATGGAAACGTGAACTAGTGTATCGGGCGGCACTCGACTCGCACTCGCGTCGCAACGCAGACATATACTACTACTCGCCGCAGGGAAAGAAGTTGCGATCCACAAGGGAGGTATGTAGCACCTAATTTCTGAGTGATAACCTCTTTAGTTTGTATGAGAATTTGTTAGAGGGATAAAACAATAGATAAATGATTGGTCTCGTTGCGCTCGACTAGATACCGTCGTCGTACATGTAAAATGCGGCATAAAATAGTACGCCGAATTAGGCGTACCCGAGCCAGTCACACTGCAAACTGTCTGTGATGTGTACGGTACGTGCCGAATGTTTTATTAAATTTTAGGCATAATAAAATACCAGTTTGTGTATGTAGTGAAACTGTAAAAATATAATAAAACTGGGTAAAAAGTGATAAAAATTGATGATTTTTTACACACACACATTACAATAAAAAGTTGCCACATTTTCGGAGCTATTGCTTTTCTATAGCGCTCGTATCTAGTCTAGCGCAACAAGACCAATCAATTATCTTTGGATAAAACATTGAATTTTGTATAAAAAATAATTATACTTCAACACATTATTATTGCAGGTTTCCGAAAATATCTCAGGCACAGGATTGACGTTAGAGAACTTTTCCTTCTTCAAAGAACCCCTGGGAATCAATGATCCAGAGAAGGAAATTATTCGGTGAGTATTTTCTTCGGTATACCTATAGTTACTTAAGGCGCTTGAAAATGTTTATTGATTTGTTTATTTATGCTAGATTGTTTTTAAAGCAGAACAGATTCTTAATATATTTTTTTAGTGATTTTTGTCGCCATACCCCCCCTAGTCGCTTAGGAGCAGTTCGTTTTCAAAGTATATTGGGGCTCCTAAAGACAGAGTGTTAAGACGGACACAGTTTATTGGGGCTCCTAAAGACAGAGTGTTAAGACAGACACAGTTTATTGGGGCTCCTAAAAACAGTGTTAAAACAAACACAATTTATTGGGGCTCCTAAAGACAGAGTGTTAAGACAAACACAATTTATTGGGGCTCCTAAAGACAAAGCGTTAAGGCAAACACCCTTACCACTCATCCAAAGCTAGAAGCTGAACTGTACAAGTGTAACCAAAATCTTCCAGCTTAACGTGAACGGGGCTTAACAAGACAAGTGTATTTACTGCCTTAGTTTGAACCGTGTATTTGTGTGTGGTAGTGACGCGAAGGTTTTGCGTCGCGTGGAGTCTCCGGTGCCGACGGCGGCGCCCCCTCTCGACGGCAAGCGCACTCCGAAACCGAAGCCCCCCAAGGGGGTCAGTCCCGAACCTGCTGCCGTTCCGTCTGCGCTCAAGATCAAAGTATGCAACTTTCAACTCAATAATCTCATCACACCCAAAACTAAAGTTGTATTTTCAAAAGTTTAACTTAATAAAAACAGCTTCCAGATTATTATACAGGGAGGAAATTTTTAACCCGATGGGAAAATACTCTAAATATTAGTATTAGATATAAATATTAATATAGGAGAAATTACTCAAAGTAAACGTTGATTTCTTATTAAATTGAAACATAACTGCATTAAAAGATTTTTTGAAAATACTACCTGGCAGCTAAAGTACAAAAAATAACATCCTACACTTTTATGGCATCAATCGATAGGGTCACTTATAAAGATCAAATCTCCCCTAACTGACATGGTAAATTAAACGAAAGAAAAACTTTCCTTTTCGCATAGTCTTGAAGTCGGTGTTAGTTTTTTTGTAAAAAGAATTTTATTATTGAAAATATTGGTGTCCAAGTTTACTTCTAATAATTTCTAAATAATTTTCCCCGTTTTTTTTTCCACATTTTCGACTGTTTCTTCGCTCCTATTAGTCGCAACGTGATGTTATATAGCCTAAAGCCTTCCTCGATAAATGATCTATCCAACACAAAAAGAATTTTTCAATTCGAACCAGTAGTTCCTGAGATTAGCGCGTTCAAACAAACAAACTCTTCAGCTTTATAACATTAGTATAGATGAACGAATGCAATGATTTCAGGTAAAATCTTTGGGTTCTCGTCTCAGCAGCGGAGCACAATCGACTCCGCCCAACAACAAGGGCAAACGGACGGACAACAACAACACACCGACGTGGAAGAAACCCAAGTGAGTCGATTGTGTTATCAACATTTATTATAGTATTTGTTGATTACATTTGAGACATTGTCCAAAAACATAGATATAAGTCAGGGCTGACAATGATCTGTTCTGAAAAGCCCAGATCTATTTGTTAAATAAAATTTTTGTACTTGATAAAAAAAAATATTTAACAAATAAATAAAATAACAAATAAACTTATTAGTAATAAAAAATATACTCATTATTAGATGCACAGAATAAAATAAAGGCATTGATTGAAGGCAATAAATAAATAAAAGTATAAGTAAAATTCTTCGATGATTGAGCTTAATTTTGTACAGGAAATTGTATCTAATGGTAGTGCATTTGATAAGTTGTAATCTGTATTTCTGTATGAAAAGTTTGAGAATGCATTTCAATTTTAATAGTTTTGAAATCTGGTACAAATTTTTTTATTTGACATTCATTAGCCAAAATTACACCAATATACATATGTATCGAAGTAGATTAAATTTAATTAATAACGGTGAAATTACAGTTCACACTTGAACTACTAGATGTCGCTTTGTCAAAACAAAATCTTCTACATATGTGCAAATAGTATACTTTTGAGACATTGACAAAAAAAATTTAGTGAAAAATTGTTATACGTAGTTTGTCTTTTAAAACATGAAAATTTTAAAGTTTATTTATTGTTTTGATAGAAGTAAATTTTTTGATAATTTCTAGTTGCTACACATAGCATAATTTATTAAGAGGTGGCGTAGTTCGACAAATAGTACTCATAAGCACTTAGCAGTTTTTTTTTTATACGATATAGATATAAGGTAGTGAAATATTCGCTAAGGTTAAAATGTTGGAATCTCAAAAAAGTGCATAAATAGCATAGCAGATTTTGATTTGACAACGAACGGCATGCAATGTTTTTTTGTTTTTTGTTTGGACTCGCTGCGCTCGACTAGATAGAGCTCTATACAAAAGCAATAGCTCCGAAAATGTGGCAACTTTTATTGTAGTGTGTGTAAAAAATAGTCACTTTTTATCCAGTTTTATTATATCAAACTGGTATTTTATTATGCCTAAAATTTAATAAAATATTCGGCACGTACACAACACGACAGTTTGCAGTGTGACTGAATATTTTATGCCGCATTTTACAAGTACGACGGCGGTATCTAGTCTAGCGCAGCGAGACCAATCATTTATCTATGTTTTGTTATTTAATTAGTGCGGGAACTGTGCGTTTTATTATGAGTTTTTCACACACACACGTTGGTACATTTGCTCACTATGTGATTAAGTACTTATATTGTTTATGAGTCGTGTAAAATGGGAGTTTCGACGAAGTCTCGTTGGATGTTTGAAAAGGGGGTCAATTGACCAAAACCCGTTGGGTTGTGCAATTGACCCCCCCGACGGGTACTGAGCTGTCGCGAGTGTAGTGTCGTGTGGCGGGCAGGCCGGCGATGGCGCCGGTCGCCAGCGGAGCCCCCGGCGCGATTGGCTCCGCGGCCGCATGTGGCGTCCAAGGCTCCGCCCACTTGTCGCCAGCGGCGCCCTCTCATCCGCCGCCGCCCTTACAGAGCCGTCCACAGCAACAGCACACCTCACCACAGGAACAGGTGATGACCATAAAACCATTATTATGTCCCTATAAAATGCTATTTTATTCTTTACTAGCTGGTTGGTGCCCGCAACTCAGTCCGCGTTCTGGATGAAAGGTATATGTCCTTTCTGGTGTCGCAGACAACTTGTATGCAAAATTTCATGGTGATCGGTTCAGTAGTTTTTGCATAAAAGAGTTATGTATGTATGCATACAAGCATCCATACGTCCATACAAACTTTCGCATTTTATAATATTAGTAAGAATTTGTTTAAAGTGAATATATTTTTAGACGCATTGGAAAATTTCTGTATGGGGAAAAAAAGCGTTATTCCCCCCACAAATTGAAACCGTTAACTGTGCGACAAAGAGAACGCTCTACAGAACCGAATATATGTAGCCGGTCTTAGCCATACATCTATCTCGCTCTTATTCCCGACGAGCCATATTAAATGTCGCCTACTGTACTGTCTTAAAAGGCTTCCTCTATCATCTATCTCTTTTTATCCTATATATCTGTCTCGTTCCCACATAATGATGGTTTCGTATGGTGCAGACGACTCGGCAGCTGGTCCAACCGTGCTCTATGTCTTGCGGCCGCGGCGCAGTACCGTCGCTAGCGTGTGTCGCCTGTCTTTGTCTATACCATCCCGTTTGCGTCGGACACTCGGGACACGCGCACACCTTCTACTGTAAGGTAAATGCAATTTATCTCTTAATTTATAAGAGCAAACGCCGGTGCCGCACCAGTTTACAATTCTTTCTTGGAGCTAAACTCGTAAATTGTGCATACTTTCGATATGTATTTATTAAAAATATTTTTTTCGGTTTTGAGCTCAGTAGCTAAAATGTAAGATGCCACTATCTAATCTAACTTTTAACATATAACGCCCAATATGATGCAGTAGATGATATCATTCATTTTTTAGCTATGGAGCTCATAATCCTAACTTTTTATTGCATAGGACCAAATTTCAGTCAAAACACATTTTATATACAATCACTACAATTAACCATTGGTTAAATAAAATGTCAACATCTAATCAAATCAAATCGTTTATATCTCAAAAATAAGATGACAAGATCAAGACAATACAAGTTTTTTTAAACAAAAAGGCGCTCTGGAAGAGAAGAAACGACGAAATAAACTCTCCAAATATGATTTTAAATAATCCCATGCGTTTTTATATTATATCCTATTATAATCTTTAACTGTATAACTAATACTTACGCTTTTTTAACAAGTTTCCGTTTTACAAATGTTTTAAAATTATGAAAATGCTTTTTTTAAATATTATTATATGACGGCTTGATTGAGGCTTGATTTTAGACCTCATTATACTATGATACATGCATTGATATTAAATTATTTATATGTAAAATATAGTAAAACCTTGTTCGCTGTACAACCAACAAAGAGTAGGTACAGACTACCATCTACATAACATTTTATGATGGCTTGGGTTTTTTTGGCTGTGCGTTGATAGTCAGTCAGGCGTTGATAATTTTTAAATATACGAAAAATTTGAAAACCCAGCTTCGAGCGGAGTTATCAAAAATTGTTACATTTTGCTATAGGAATTACCGCGTGTGTGTGTGTGTGTGTGTGTGTGTGTGTGTGAGAGAGAGAGAGAGAGAGAGAGAGAGAGAGTGGGTGCGTACTCTTTCCTGCGCGTCAATGGTAAAAGGTAGTAACGACCAACTTCTACTATTCATTTTGAACTCCGCTATGTTGACGTAAAGTCACATTTTCTTTAATTGACAGATGTTTGGTTGGTTTTAAATGACAGTTCATGCTGTACGCATAATATGTCACTTTTAAATGTTCCATAAAGTTCGTAGTGTTTTGTGTGGCACGCGGTTTCCAATTATTTTAGTAGTTTGATACTACAATAATTGGATTGAACGAAGTTGAACGAAATAAATATTACTTAAAATTTTATTACTGTTAATGTTTACCTCGGTTTACCTATGTCTGCCACTCGCGTCTGCCATGTCTGTCACTCGTCTGCCAGTTCTGCCACCTATGTCTGCCACTCGAATACTTTTCAGAGTTGTTAAGCTCTTATATATTTTTATTACAAAAAGTAACGTATAATTTACGAGATTAGCTCGGAAAAAGATTGTCGTACATATTACCACTTATTTTGGCGCGCGGCTGTATGTGTGCATAAATCTGGCATAAATACAATGTCTACGTGTGCGGGACATTAGATATAGTCAAATGCACAATTCCGAAATCAAACCCAACTATGAAAATTGGTTCTATATTGAAATTGCATCTCTGACACAAATTGCAATATTTCTCTCGTATCATTTTCCAGAAATTTATATACAGTCGCAAATGGTTTGACGAGTATAAAACAATAAATATAATTTTGCCGCGAAACGGTACATAGTTTCCATAATTAATTGAATACCTAAAAAAAACACAACATTTAGTTCATTTCTAAGGAATTTAACTTTTATTTAATTGATTAGAGTGATTTAAATACATTCGAAATGTATTTACGTGACAACGAACTTCAATCAATGCGTTAATGTTACTTTGGTTTATTCCCATCTCGGCACCTTCGAATTTATCTGATAATATTTGTTAGGATTGTTAGACTTTATGTTTACAAGTAGAGTCCACACCAAACAACTGTCGCCCTCTGAAGTTGTCGTAATAGCTGGCTCTAGTATGAATTTATAATGCCTTACAAACTCACATTAGAGCCACAGGTATCAGCCAATCAGCGGAAATTCGCGTTTGACTGTACTTCCGTTCCAGCGAAGTTGGTTCAAAGTTCGGTGTATTCCCAGTAGTTCGGTTGACCGATGTTTTTCCCAGTAGTTCGGTCGAACAAATCAACCGAAATAGTGAGACCATTTTTTCTCTGGTCCATTCCCACTAGTTCGGTTGACCGAACTAGTGAGACTTTTTTTCCCAGTAGTTCGGCCGAACAACTCAACCGAAATAGTTATTTTTGACACGCACACATAGAGCCGCGCGCCAAAATGAGTTGGAGAGTTTAAATAAGATTTGATTCTAAAGTTAAAAATTGTGTTGTTATATTGTTACAGATATGCGATTCTTAGATTTAAAAAAAAAACAAACCACAGTTCCACCGACGATTGGCGCCGTAGATTTTTTTAAATTGGGACCAATCATTTTTTACGTTAAATTTTATTAACGAAATGCAAGTTATATAAATCTTGACTCAATCTTACACCATGAATCGAAAGTTGTATTTCAAATTGAAATCGTTAGCATTAAAATTTTAAATAAAAATAAACAGTATTTCTATTTTGGTTTTTGGATTTTATAGTGCTTTTATACCGTGACTTCGCCCACGTCGCATTTATACAATACTAGTTGTTGCACACGACTTCGTGCAATTTAGCTTTTGTTAGCCTATGTTAGAAAGAATTTTTTAATATCACCAATAGTTTTTGAGTTTCATTTATTTTGCTCATATTTTTTTTAAAATATTTTGAAGAATTTTCAGTGAACGAATTTTCAAAATCAGTTTAGTAGTTTTTGAGTTTATTCATTAATACATAAAAAAATATAAATCTACTCTATAATATTAGTATAGATATATAACTAACATAATTATTTTTTATAACAAATTTTGTTCCATACCTTCCTCACCTTGTTCCTCACTTTCCTTGTCTCTCTCTCTGTGTCTGATAGACTGAATTTTTGCTGAAGCGACGACGTAAACTCATAACTAAAGCTAGAATTTATTTAAGTGTAACAAAAATAAATATATAGTTTGCACTCGGGATAAAAGTGTTGGTATATCGTCAGCCATCCATTCTATCTTGTTTACCTACCTGCAAGTACTTTATGATTTTTATACATAAATTTACTTGCAAAACGTGTTCACACTTGTGGATTTTTGAAAAATTGGAATACGACACTAACAGCGGGTTCCTATAATCTACCATTCGTCACTATTTACAAGTAACTACTCGTTTTCATTTTCCGACAACGGATTGTAACAAAGCGTTCCATAAGTTTTCTACAAGTAGATGAATATAGGAACGCGTCACCCTTACGACTCGTGGCTATAAGTACCGTTTGTAGGCAAAAACGATTCGTTGTTGGGATATAGGAACCGGCCCTAAGCGGTATAACAAAGGCAAAATATTAACTGAAAGGTATGATACGATCACTTTTTTTAGCATGTGTGAAATTATTTAAACTATTATTTTGAGCTGGCAACAAGCGTCATCATTTCGTGGCTCGTGCTTGACTGAAATTTTGTCGTATGCGTTAAATTTTGGTTTAAGATGTGTAACATCAAAAAATCTTAGAATTTTAAATTAGAAGAATTTTAAATCTTCAAAATCATGGAAACATTGAAACATAGAGACTTATGACAGATGTTACACATCATAGTATTATGCGACTACCTTAATGCTCGTTTACTTTTTTTTTTTAATTTTGAATACCAATTTTAGAACTGCCGCGTGTCCCCATCTGTGGAACCGCCCCCGTTGACCCACAAGTCTGGGATAACCGTAAGCGCGGTAGTGCGGCCTCGCGCCACCCGCCCCTCAGCGCCCTCTACAGCGCCCCCCGCACACACACTGCGCGCCCCTCCACCGACAGCACCGCCCCCCAAGCGAGTACTGCTACGAATGAAGGTATGTATGTACAGTCGCGTTCGTAACTTCACACTAGCAATATAGGTTCTAGCAAGTTTTTTATGTTAAGGTCGACAGCGCTGCCAATCATAGGGTTAAGGACAAGGGATTAGTAAGAGATAGGGGAAATGGTCTCTGTAGAACACATATGATGATGTTATTTCAATGTGGTTTTCTGTAAGAAGGTGGTTGCTGCCGCCAGGCGGGCTGCCAAAACGACTAGTAGTAGTAGTAAGTTGTACAAGTGGATAGTATGGTAAGTTGAAGTGACAGTTGGCAGGACACCATAGTACGAGAGCTGACGGCATTTGGGCCGGAAGGTTCTCGAGTGGTGGCCACGATCCGGCAAGAACGTGTCCACCCACAAGGTGGACATAAGATCTAATAGGGCTGCGAGTCGACTGTTTAAATCCAGGCTGCTTCTGATCAGGCGTATTGGAAATGTATGGGGGAGGCCAATGACCAGAGGTGGTCATTCTATGGTTGAGATGATCATGATGATTATGGTAAATGATCAGTGCCTCGGGGTTTAATTTTAGGTGTCCGGCGGTGGTCCGGACGGGGAGCGCGTGTGGGCGGTAACGAAGCCCCCGGGCGCCGCGGGGGGCGCGTCCCCTCGCACGTTGGCACTCCGCCCCTCTCTGCCGCAGTCGATCGCCGTACTCGGCACCAGACGGTTCATTATCGTGCCGCGCTCGCTCGTGCAAACATTCCAACAGCCACAGTAAGTTGGGACAAGTGTTAACTAGAAGCAATGTCGCCTGTAAAGTAAACCAGTACTTTTGATAGAAGAAAACATTCTGTTATTCGCCAAAAACGTCTCATCCCACAAGTGTAATAAATTTTTAAACATATTGTGGGAAGTAAAAGAAGCTAAAGCAAGGCAACGCAAAAAATATAAGCAATATTTCAGGGGTTTTTAACATTTTTAATAAAACAAATAGTTACAACATAAATTTTTGGAATATTCTTGATTTATTGTAGGTTACACCGTTTGGTTAGATGAAAACGAATGGATGGTAATTCACGTTATAATTTTAATTTATTCACAGATAACATCAGATGAGTTTGTACGACGAAAACTCGAATCAAAATGGAAGCTAGCGTCACATATAAATATTATCTTAGGCTAGGCGAGACTAGGCATTGAGATATACTGAGATACCAATTTAATATGAATAAAATTCATTTTTTTTTTAATTTAATAGTTAACATTGCCATTTTTGTGTTTTTATGTCATCCAGTTTATAGTGAGTAGGTTCATGAATCCTTGTCAATTAGTCAAAAGAATCCTTTATCAATTAAACAAAGGGTTTGGAAATGGCGGCGCTTTTATGCAAGGTTCTTTTGTTAACTCTGTCGAGAACAATGTTTAATAATACATATATTTTTATGTCTAATAATACCTATTGATTCTTCTAACTTTGTGATTTTAGCTGTGCCTTTATATAAACAGATAGTGACAAAGGATTTTTTAAGTGTAAATCTTTAAAGCGTTTCTCCAATTGTCCAGTTATAATATAAAATTATAGTTAATATATAAAGTTATAATATAAGCACGGGAATATGGTTTTAATCTAAATTGCACAATACATAAGGTTAATAATTAAATATATAAATAAAAAAAATCGATTTTTTGCAACATATCTACAAAGCGCTGCCATTTTCAGTCAATCTCTATAATTTTCTGCTTTTGCAGTGTTTATAAACATATCTACAATGAGTCGGAATTATTTCTAATCAATGCATTAAATCGAAAAGGTGCAGCAGGCCTGACCGGAAAGCAATGAATAGACTAAATGAATTTATTTTTTATTTGTCAACTTTTGCAAAGTAACAAACTGAAAAATGGTACTCTTCAACAATTAAATAAGAGTTCTAAAAGGGCGCCAGAATTTATTCGCTTAAATTTTGTAATTTCATTTAAAAAAAATGCTTTTGTTACGAACGAAACTACTGCAATCCACACTGAATAAAAATTTTATGCAATTATTATTTTACAATATTAACTATTTAATATTCGAAATTAGCCTTTTCGCGCTTCGCGTCTATGTGATCTGACCTTTACAGTAGCAATGTTCGCCTCTTATACCATTTTAATTCCCATTCACCATATGATTCCAATTCGCCATTATAATTCCTATTCATCATATGATTCCCGTTCACCATTATAATTCCCATTCGCCATATGATTCCCATTCACCTTTATAATTCCTATTCACCATTATAATTCACATTCACCATATTATGATTCCCATTCACCATTATAATTCCTATCCTTTCTTTAAATAGTTACTCGTTCTGTTTAAAAATGTAAAGGATTCTCCTATTATCCTTTTGTGTTTATTGAACTAGTTTTAAATTTATAGATGTACTGCCGCGTTCACAATGTACACAATCATTACGATATCAATTTGACTGGTTCTACACGTGAAAAAAAATATATAATAAAATGAATCTATAAAATACAAAATTCATTGAAAAATCATACTTTGTGTAAAAGACTTTAGAATAATAAATAAAATTGAATGAAAAACTATAATGTCAGTGTACAATTATTGTAACGTTTCTTACTTGAATTATTTTGTAAATACATAATTATATAAAAATATCTCAATTTAGCAATTAATAGATTTATTGCAATGTGAAATAAATTTTTTCGTGTATCTTTTTAATTGCTTCAAAAATGATAGTACACAACATAAACAACAGTATTGTCCCAAAAATCACAAAACCAAACAACATCAAACATCTAAAAACATTTGATTGAATTTTGTAGTCTCGAAGATAACCGAACAGATATAAAATTGGAAGGTTCTTCTTAAATATTGTGTAGAATATGGAAAAAGGAATTAAAAGCAGTCGATTAAAACTTCAGTACAGAACTCAAGTTAATTAATAAAGCTAAAAGACAAAATGTAGTTGTCGCTGGCCGTTACTAGTGGAAAGTTTACAAAATAAAACGAGTAAGAAAAAAATGCAAAGAACGGTCTCATTGTCATCTTTTTTAATACATATTTGTGTGTAATTTTTTTTATAAAATTAAATTATTATATTAGCTGAAATTGTTGAGAAATGTAATAAATAAAATTAGTTGTAAGTTGTAAAGTATCCCGTACCCAATTACCCATTTTTTTTGTATAACGGACGTATGTAGCCATTGAAAATATATTATTTTTTTATTACACGAATAAAGCCATATGTTATTTTGTGTCGGTGTTGATTTGTTACTGTACTACAGAATTTTGTTGTGGTTGGAATAAAGTCTTGTCTAAATGTTGCTAAAGGTATGCAGTCTATAGACTATAGCTATAGATTTAATGTGTTAAATTTGCGTGTCTATAATATAAAGTTTTATATCGCTTGTTCGTTTCGTGTGACGATATTAAGCCCCCCTATTTTAATCCCCGACGCCCGACGCAAAAACTTGGTGTTATAACTTTGACGTGTCTGCCTGTCTGTGGATTCGTTTTTGTTTTGAAAGCAAACAAAAACGACTTACAGTAGATATAGCGTGTCTGGGCTCAATAGAAGCTTATCATTTTTAATTTTAGCTTGGTTTTTTTTTAAATCATTAGTGAATTTATCAATGGTGAAGTGTATGTGTTGAAAAGGAAACAATCGATAAAAGGTAAGTTATTTTTTTATTTATATTATAATTTTATAAATTTTAAAGTGTCCGAGAGCAAATGTACCAAGGTTTTGTGTTTTTAGTTAAGACAAGTTTGTGATTGACAAACTAAACTATGACTCGGTTTCGGTTTATTTTTATAATGTAATAAATATGTATATATAAAAATTTGATAAATTATAATGTGTCCTGAGTGACGGCGTATCGCTTCGGATTCCGCTTCCGCGATATACCGTCAGTCAGGACGCGCTCGGGTCTAGATCTCGAGTGTTAATTTAAATGTGGAACGTGGTTTTGCGTAGCGATGAGAACAGACGTCGCGGGCGAGTCGCTAACGGAGCGTCAATAGCAACGCAGCCGTCGCCGAGTGTTGCGAGCCCTGGAGGCGGGGCTTCCCCTCGCCGTCGCGGCCGCCCCCGCACCGACGACACAGACCACTTCACGAGCTTCTACAACACGGCCAAGGAGAACAACTATAACGTTGTCCTACAGGTACGTTTCTAGATGTTATATAGTCACCATATAGCAGCGAGTTAATGTGTTTGTTAGCTGTATGAATCAACTAGAGCAGGGATGGCGAATCAATGGCAAGCGACACATTATTTTGGGAACGCCACCGATCGAAACGGTTTGCATTTTAGTTAAAAGTTCATCCAATGTATCATGTCATGATGGGTAAAATAAGCGTTCTAAAAGTGGTCAGAATGACGCTAGTGTAGCATATTTTCTATCTATCTTTGTCTTACCTCTACCCTCCATCCATAGGCTGTAATTGTGTTGAATGTACAGATATTTCAATACCTGGGCATGCGAGACCTGGCTCACTGCGCGCCGGTCTGCAAGCTGTGGCAACAGCTCGCCGCCACACCGGCACTGTGGCGACACGTGCGGATGAAAAACTCGCACGTAAGAAACGCTACTCCTTTTCAACAATCCACTATTTGACTAATTTTAGAAAATCGGTTTTAAATTATTCTATATTACATAACTAATAAGCACACTACATTGATATTTCCGTGAGATCTACTGTATTTTTAATAAAAATCTTAATAATAATTAATTCTAATTCTTAATTAATTTTAATAATTTTTAATAATGTTAAAGTTTAAATTTCGAAAACCGCACCAAAAAGCTGTTTCTAATGGCGCTGGTCTTTGATACGTGTGATGTCACTGAATGATGACACAGATAAAAAATATTAAGTGAATAAACACTATTTATTAATCTATGTCTGATATGTTTACTAGCGTATGACGTCATCAGAGTTGCAACTAGTCACAGGGCGTTTCAGCGCCAAGATAAAATTTCAAAACATGATATTTTTTTCATATAATTTGCAAAAAATATACATAATTTAGCTTAAAATAAAGTGACATATGTTTTTTTACGCTATTTTCTGATAGGATAACCACAATTTGTAGTAATAGCCAATAGGTTATTGAGGTACCAAATGTGTAAAAGATATACTAGATATCTAGCACTGGATATTTCTGACTGATTAATTATGTTTTTATTGGGTATGGCTTTTTGTGATTTGGTCAGGTGATCGTATTTCGTGTTCTTTCCATAGGTGAGTGATTGGGGTGGGTTGTGTTCAGCATTGAAACGGAACGGTACCAAACGTCTCGACCTACGCAAGATGCTGCTACCTCAGAACGACACAGTCTTTTGGGAACAGTTTGCTCAACACATCGCCACTGTGGACACACTCGAAAGGTAAATCCACTCTATCTATGTATAATACAATTTATTCGTTATTGAGTTCATACTTCTTACTTACATTAAACGTACTCATAAATATTATAAATATAGAGACTATTAATTTAATGTTTTTTTTTTTTACTTATAAAATACGAAAACAAAAATTCCCTCACCTATTTTATTTTTTCCTCTATAAATACGCTTTAATTTGTAGCTTAACGTTCATGTTTTTTTTTTTTAATTTTTTTTAACTAGACTTCATAAATTACAGGATAGAGATGTGCCGATGTCCGGCCAGAGCGGTTGAAGCAGTTTGCTCCGGCCTGCAAGGGCTCAAATCTCTCTCGGCGCTAGCCATACGCGACGCTCTACTGGACCCGGCGCCTCTGGGCTCACTGTCGCTGTTGCACGAGCTACGCCTCAAGAGCATGGCGGGTCTCTCACTAACTCGCGACCTTAGACCGTTGGCGGCGCTCAAACACCTACAACACTTGTCACTGACTTCTATAAAGGAGTTGGGATGGTGTCTGTGCGATGTGGTCGGGCAGTTGGAGCAATTGGAGTCTCTTGAGTTGGGCGAGTGCACGTTCAGAGCGGAGTTTGGTAATGTGCTCACGCGCCTCACGAGGCTGAGGCGACTGAGGCTTGAGAGAGGGACTGCTCATTGTGCGGCGCCGGCGCTACTGAGAGCGTTGTCAACGCTGCCACTGCTCACTAGGTTGGAGTTGATCAACTTCGACGTTAAGGTCGGTTGGTTTTTCTTTATATTTCTTAACTTTTTTAGCTGTCCATGAGCAGATTGTAAGCAGAAGTGGCAGACACCGTCACGTTCGTTTTGTATACAAAGTAATTTACAAGCAACACCAGAGGTTATGTAGAAGGTAATCTTCGAAACTGGTCGTCCCATTAAAAAAAACGTTTCTCCAATAGTTCTTCAAGCGAGCGAAGCTACGGGCACCAAATATCAAACACTTGGCAAAAGTATAATGTCAGGCTCCAATGTATGTCAAGTGCATAGATAAATGATAGGTCTCGCTGTGCTTGACTAGATACCCCCGTCGTACTTATAAAATGCGGCATAAAATAGTACGCCGAATTCGGCGTACCCGAACCAGTCACACTGCAAACTGTCTGTGATGTGTACGTGCCGAATGTTTTATTAATTTCCGTAGTGAAACTGTGTAAAAATATAATAAAACTGGGTAAAAAGTGATAAAAAGTGACTATTTTTTACACACACTACAATAAAAAGTTGCCACATTTTCGGAGCTATTGATTTTGTACAGCGCTCTATCTAGTCGAGCGCAGCGAGACCAATCAATTATCTTTGGTCAAGTGTTATATTGCTTTACATATATGCATAATACATACATGCTATGTAAAGAAGAACATACATACATATAATTAAAGAAATAGAGACACCAATATGTACACCTTTACAATATTAGGCCGTTCCACCAACAGGTGGGCTTTGATGACGCGTTAGCGTCGTGCAAGAACATCCAGCGGCTACTCATCATACCGACTTACGTGTCGCAATCGGCGACGACCAACAAGCAAGTGCTGAGCGGTGTGCTCAGACTTCGCGACACGCTGACCCACCTCATGTGGGGCGTCACCATAGAGTTGTTGCGGGTCACGGAGCTCTTCATTGACCAGTGCGAGCAAGGCACCGGGCCCGAAGACCCGGCGGCCAACGACCCGAAGCGGCGCGACCTAGGCGAGTGCATACCGGTACTGAAGCCGGTGCCGGGCTGCCGGCTGCCCGATGATCGCCGTCACGTCACAGGACCGCCGCAGGTGAGTCACAGGCTAGGTTATTTTGAACTATGAAAATTTCCGTTAGTGTATAGAGTACTTTATATTGCAATTATGGATGAGCTCGCTCCATCATAGGCCACATCCTTGCTGCACAGCTGGTTGTTGGCCAAGAGCAAACCCATCTCTAATAAAAAAAAACAATAAATGTAATACATAACACAAAAAGTAGCCGTCTGCTTCTGTCTGTCTGTCTGTTTTTTTAAAAGTGGTGAACGTTTTCAGGTGGAGATCCTACCGCTGCCGACTCTACAGAGGCTGTTAAATGCCCAACTGCCCAACACTAAGCTCAAGCTGTTGCGTATACCCTTCCACGCCACCTGGCGTCAATCGCTGGCGGACTTCTAGTACCTCTTTTGTCACAGAAATGCTTCATCACAAAGTGCATTTGCAATATTAAAACGGGACAGGTGAGAAACTCCCTTTGTTCACCAACGTCCATTGGTTTTAACTCCCATAAGTTCAACTTAAAAATATTTCCAAATTATTAGTCTATCTATACTAATATTAAAAAAGAGAGAAGATTTGTATGTTTGTATAATAATATAAACTCAAAAACTACTGGACCGATTTTGAAAATTCTTTCTTGAAAATTCTTGAAAATTAATTTTAAATCTGCACATATAAACTGTCACTAATATTTTCCTGATATTTTTTTTTTTTTCATAATACTAGCTGGTACCCGCGCCTTCGTCCGCGTTCTGGATGAAAGGTACCCTATGTCCTTTGGTGTCCCATGTCCCATACAACGTGTATGCAAAATTTCACGGTGATCGGTTCAGTAGTTTTTGCGTGAAAGAGTTACAAACATCCATCCATACATCCATACAAACTTTCGCATTTATAATATTAGTACGTATTCACACGTTTTTTAATATAATATTTAGAATTTTTTTTGTTCATACTTAAATTGTTCATAACATTGTCTCGGAACTACAGTCTACAGAAAACTAGATGAAACATTTTTAGAACTCATTTCACGTGAACACAGTCATAATATACGGTTTTTTCTTTTTTTTAATTAGATCATGAATAAACGAAAAGAGAAATTATAATATTAGTGCGCCTGACACACGTCTGCTCGCCGCGACGACTCCGAAGAGAATGATTTATAAAAAAAATAGGCAAACACTCGAGCGAATGACATACATTTTATTATTGTATAGTATACACATCGAAATGCTACAATGGAATTTGCGTCACAAGTGCCAAAGCGGCACATAATAAGTACGCCATTGACAGAATCATGGCGTACTCTTGCCTTCGCGCGTCAATGGTAAGAAGTGGTAACTTACACTATTCATTTTAAACTCCAATGTGTTGACTTAAACTCTTCTTCTTCTTCTCCTTTAAGACTTAAGATCAGATCATTAATGGATCATTAATGGTCTGGAATCTTGTCTGATGATTTTGCCAGTGTCATTAGTAAAAATAGCAATTTGTAATAGCATTTTTTTTTAAATAAATATATATATATATAAATATAAATAATAATCCAATATGTCAACACATTGGATTTTAAAATGAATAGTAGAACATGGTAGTTACTACCTTTTACCATAGACTCCGCCATGATTCCGTTTTAGGCGTCCTTTTTATAATTCCATAGTACTTCGATGAGTATACAGTATAAAAAAATGTTTTTGAAAAATAGAAATGTTATCAATAAACTGATTTTTTAATCTTAACAAAGTATAAAAACAAAGTCGCTCCCGCCGTCTGTCCCTCTGTATATGTATATAATTATGTTATATGGTATATATATGTTTTTGAAAAATTCAACATCGTATGAAGTGGATCACTAGTACCTATATTATGAGCGAAGGCAACATTTCTATTTTTTAACATGTTTTTTTTGCTCATGTTTTCATAATGAACAGCCTTTAAAAATATCTCTAAGGGTCTCAGATAAAATAAGAACTAAAGATAGAGACCCATGTGGACGGCAGAGTGAATCCGGTAAAACTACGCTAAGCCTTCTATAAAATAAATATCAGTAGAAATGTCGACTGGCGTTGAATCGCAAATCCTTATTGAAAGTGATCAAATAAATAAAGAGCAGGATAGAATCACATTTCACACGTAAATCAACTTGAAAAACCAATATTTTCAATAAAAGTAACAAAAAAAATCACGATACAGTAAACGGCCTATGCATAATTATTAAATACCGACTTGATTATGTTCTGTCTATAGTTCTTATTTGGTCTGAGCTAAGGATATATAATTATATATGTATGGTTAAAATTTGTTTGGCTTGACATTTTCATAAAAGGCCCAAAAAATGTCTTAATTATCTCCTTTAAAATATTAAATTGTCATATATATATATATATATATATATATATACAAAGGATACTTTAAGAGTTTAATAATATTTTTTTTTAATGTTTTCAGATATGAAATATTGTATAATATTACGTATAGTATTGTCAAGTGAAATATTATATAAAGACCTTGCCATGTATGTACTCCCATTCTCTGATTAAACCACAGATTAAATACATATCATAACTACTCTGTTCTTTTTGAGTATCTGCAACAGAATAAATTCCAGATGAATGACGTACATACGCACGTCAAAACACTGTAAAGATAATGCAGGCATACTTTGTATTATTATCGCTTAGCGATGCTCAGCGAATCTAATTTATTGTAAAAAAATCCCGATAATTATGTAATGTTGACAATTCTCTGAGTAGGTAAAATATTTGTATCTACCCGCGACCTTAATACCATGATCACAGGTTCACTGTTCACAGCCCGCGTATTTGGGCTGTTGACGGCAAGCGCAATAAGTTCACAGCCCATATTATGTGGGCTGTGCGTCCATACATTTTGTAAGGGCTCTAGCTAGAGTCTTGGACTTGAGAGAATTATCATATATATATTTAAGATGGACTCGTGAGGACATGAAATGTAATATACTAAAACATAGTGCCGGACTTACGAGTCACCACTCTATCGAGACTTGGACAGTGAACCTGTAACTAATATAATGAATACATATTATTATGGCTCGGTTACACTATTGGCGATTACAGACGATTACGGGCGAGCAAGATTGTGTAGAAGGCATTATCGTGATTTGTCGGTTTTTCATACGCATCAAAGGAAATCTTGTACGCTTACCGTTCGACAAACTACTACAGACGATTGTGTAGATTCTTGCACAATGATCGCGCCGATTATAGACAATCACGCGATCAACGATCATCGCCGATAGTGTAGTATGGCCATTACGAAAACCATCGCGTAGTGTAGCGTGGCCATTGCAAAGACCATAGCCGATAGTGTAGTATGGCCTTTACAACGACCATCGCCGATAGTGTAGCATGGCCATTACAAAAAACCATCGCCGGTAGTGTAGCATGGCCATTACAACGACCATCGCCGATAGTGTAGTTTGGCCATTACAACGACCATCGCCGATAGTGTAGCTGGCCAATACAAAAAACCATCGCCGGTAGTGTAGCTGGCCATTACAATGACCATCGCCGATAGTGTAGTATGACCAATACAACGACCATCGCCGATAGTGAGCTGGGAGCTGGCCATTACAATAACCATCGCCGATAGTGTAGTTTGGCCATTGCAACGACCATCGTCCATTGTCCAAGGCTCAGATGTATGCCATTTTATTGATGTGTAACATCATTATTGTATATTTATTTGATCCTGTTCCCGCAACAAAAAGAAAAAAAAAACCATTTATGTACTAACGGTTGTAAAGAATTTACGATGCAGTTGAAAATATTTTTTTTTTCTTATATGTTATCGTTTGAAAATTTTTGAAGAGTTGTACAAATTTTATGTCAATCGTGGTTCAAAATATTTGTGTAAAATTAAGCGGCCGAGTTGTGTGATTGAATATATTATTATGGTCTAAAAAAATTTTTTTACCTTGCACATGACGAAACGTCTTTTATCCAAGAGTAAGGTTAAGATGTAATATAGCCTTAATGGAAAAGTTGTACGCGTATTTTTTTTAACTATACATACTACCTGTGTTTATATTTTTTTTAGTTAATTTGTGTTTTAGTAAAGTAATGTAGGTACATACTTTAATTTGTAGAATTACATAATGTCTATGTTGCTTGTATTTTTTTTCTAAGTGATCGTTTTATCAAAATATAAAAGATAGAAGATAAAAGGTGACTGAGTGAATTTGTTCTAATGTTTTCCTAGATCGTGTTTGTATATTGCGTCGTGTCGTCGCATGCGCACTGAATGTATTATGATTCCCATTTAAGAAATCTTGCATTATTGAATAATAATAAATAACATTTAGATTTTATATGGCAGTAAGTAGGTACAGTACAACCTACCCAGGCTTGTTATCACGAAGCAAATAAATAAAGATGGAATGGTAATGATCGGACAGTTAGGTATATTATAGTACTCAGTCATACTTCAGTCGATATTGAATAGAATAAATTTTATTTGTAGAAAACAGCAGCAAACATAGCCTATAACACACAGAAACACAAATGCCATATGCTATATATTATATTGCTTCTGAATGTGTTCATAGTGCGTGTGAAACCGACTCCATTACGTATTTGCTCTTTCGAAGTGAAAACTTGAGCTCTGTGAACGACATTCTCAGTGATGTTTAAATGTATGAAATAAGCGCCATCTACCCGAATTAGTATGAACTTCTTGTATCATCATAAGCTTAACTTAACTCGTGATAAAGCGGCGACACTGTCCTCATACAAAATATGGCCGATGGCCTTTTCCATCTTTATTTATCTCTTCTGTGGTTATCACCAACTTATAGGGTTCCTAAAAACAATAAATTTCAAATTAGAACGAAAACAGTGAACATCAGTCTCTATAGTTTAAAACAAGTGATATTTTCTTGGAAGTTTGGAAAATATTTTGTATGTAGGTAATTAGGTATAATGGCACATTTCGTCTCTATTGCGAACGATGTAAATGAGAGATTTAATTAGCATCGGAAGATAATGAGAAACTATAGATGTTATTATCGACGGAACCATTTAACATACAAAAAATGTCAAATATTTAGCAATACTTACAATGAATTATATTAAATAAAATTTACAAAAATTTAGTTAAATAATATTTTAAATTATTGCTGACTCCAACAACCATCATGGCTGATCCTACTCCGTTGTATAACAAGTTAGACTTGAAATCCCAACTCTGGGATCACTAGTGATGTTAGAAATATTAAGCGCATTTGAACCCATTTGGGACCACAGGAAACCACAGATCGGAAAAAAGATGGACATCTCATAATAATGGACGACCTATTAATCCACGGAACCAGAGACATCTCAACAGCAGACTTCTACTGTAATTGAGCAACGTTAGAGATGAGATGAGATATAGTTGCAAAATTCAATACCAGGGCTTCTAAGTAAAAGTATCACCAGGATCCTCAGGGGATCCTGGTGGACTCGCCTAAAATACGAGGGTCGAAAACCAGGTATTTGGTGGCATTCGGTAAATGTGGTGTTCACATTTGTTTCTAATAATTTCTGCACATACCTACTTATTACTTTATGATTGAAACAACATAGGTAATGATTAAAATAATCACTCGTATTCGAGTTCGAGCAAATGCAATACGATGATTACAAATTTACCAAATCAATAGCCTTTCGGAAATCTGTGCAAGAGCGCAGGGTGCACCAAATCATTTTTCAATTCGTAGGAAACCAACTTAGGAACCTAAGTAGTGAACTTAATAATCACTACACTAAATTGATTTCTAAGTCGAAGACATAGAGTTGAAAATAGATACATAATAGAATCTATATTGGATCCAATCTGTTCTAAACTACGATTACACCTTCCGATTTTCTAGCCACTGCAACTGATGTCCAATCAGGAAGATATTATAATAAGACGAATTGGAGGGCAACATGCATGATATAGATAACGGGAAATGTATAAAGTTATTTATGTACAATAAATGAAAAAAGGTAAAAAAAATTGTAGATAGTGGGATATAGCGGCTCCGTTATCAAATCCAAACGGGTTCGCTGGCAGGCTTGAACCGGTAATGCGTTCTTCGAATACAAATATATTCAAAGGAATTAGTTTAATTTGAAAGTTTTTAATATAAGTAAACATTGAATTAAAATACAACGTGATTCTTTTGCATGTATGAAAGTAAAGCGCTTATTACACTATTCAATTTAAGGAATTCGATTTAGAGACCATGGTAGAGAGAGACGCAACTACACACGTTTCAATTTGATTTCTAAATACTACGATTTAGAATTCAAATTTGAAGGACCTATAGTGTAATAGCTGCTTAATCTGCAATTAATTGAGAATTGAAAAACATTGGCGATGGCAAAGTTATAGCGTATTCTGTGGTCTGAAACCGTAGAGTAAAGTAAAGTAACAAACACCCAATGACAAAAACAACAAGTCAATCAGACAACAGATTGTTAAACGTCACGTCACCGCGTGGCGCGTCACGACTCACGTCATAAATAAATTAAATAACGGCACGCCGCGCCGCGGTGCGGTGGCCCTGGCTGGCCTTACTTATAAATATTAACATTATTATTATAATATAGTAACTATTAATATTATAATCTGTGCCCTGGTCGCCCGGCCGGTGAACACTTGAACAGCCGTGAATTGGCCGTAAACCAAAGATTTAAATCTTTCCGGTGAACATTCGGTGACTGACTGAACACTCGCTCATAACTTTGCTTTCTTTTTTGGTTTGGTTGGTTGTTTGTTTGTAGTAAAGTTAGTGAGAACGGGAAAACAATACACAATGTGAATCCAGGATTACGAGACGAGACCACGAGGTCCACGAGTCACTACGCTATAGGCTGTGGGTACAAATCTGATCGTCATAAACTAAACAAACATAACCGTACCAAAAATTTTCGCGGCATCAGCTATTATCAGTATCAATTCATTTCACACCGCTCCATGCAATGTATTTATATTACAATAGTTACTCAGTGTTTTAAACGAAATGATTTTGAGTGACTATTTTATTCAGCAGTGGTGTAAGTGTACTGACGAAGATTCAAATGTTTTTGCAGCCTGGATATTGTAAGTACCTTAAAGAGTTTTACCGAGTTTAACTCTAGTTTAACTGCTTATGTCTGCATTATGTGGGTACTTTCTATCAACCGCCACTAATATATACCTACCTGACTTTCCTGTCCTTAACTCATGGTGACCCTCTGAGCCACACTGATGGCCAAATGGCTTATTATCTATGCTTATGCTTCAATGAAGCTTTTAAGAATTGTCTTATTACTAATGTTAATTAGCTTAGTGGCTATAATAGAAACAAAATAAAAAATTGCGATCCTGCCTGCCATGTGCATTCTAGAAATTTAGGGTGCATCGGGAGAAAATTGCAAATGGCGTGGTGTCTTGTGTGCTTTTGTATCTCGAGTTAGTTACTTTAAACAAAATGAATATTAAAATATTGATCCACGTTGACTATTTATCATAATAAAAGTTATAATTATATTGGTAGGTAATTTGTACCTACGCTAATATGGACGATAAAAAAGATGTTATTACTCAAAATGCATAATGTAACTCAAGTTTATATCTAAATTTCGGCTTTATTTTTGTTAATAAAAGAATAATAATTATATCACATCAAGATAAAATATAATTTCCTTTTTTTGGCATTGATGGCTGCTATTATTTTTGTATTTTTCTACAATCAAACCTATCTAAAATGTTAAATACAAAAAAATAATAATAATTAACTTAAGTTTATAATATGGCAGTCATAACCTAGTTTTTATATTTTTTTTCTATTGAAAAATTATTTTAGCATATTTTGTTATGAAAACTGTATAAATATATCATTTTTTTTTCTTTTTGTAATTTTAAATTTATTAATTATTTACCAATTTACCGAAGTGGTTATCCTCACACCGCTCCTAACTCTATAATATATTTTGAAAATGATTAACGTTCACTCACGGTTTGTTTCCTTTTACAGATTTTGTCATTAATCAACATGAGAGAATGTCAGTATGTTCACTGAATTCAGTGTAGGTACTTCAACCAAATTGTTTCTGGACGGATTAAAACGGAACCGAAGTAATTGCAGCTAGAAAACTGACGAAGCATAATGTTCACCAACGATCAAGCGGGACGGAGGTTTGTGATATCAATCCAATGGTTAACAACTGATGTAAAATTTCATGTGGGGCCAAGGATTGGGTTTTTTTTCTTCAAGAAAGTCAAATATATCAGGAACACCGAAGTCTCAAGAAATGTATAGTCACAAATACAAATGGGTCTTGCTTGAGCAGTGACCTAAATTTATTCTTAAGTTAGCTTAGTATTTAATTTACTTTTTATTTATTTTATTTTATAATACTTTGTCAAATATTAAAAAGACATTTAGGTAATATTTGGCCATGGCTTCAGTCTCAGAAACCTATCAAATTTGAGGAAATACATTGTAGGGTAAGGTGGGATACAGTGTTACAAAAAATATATACTAGAATGTTATGAGAAAAATATTGTTTTAATCAGCTACTTTTTGGCATACAAATAAACTTTAACAAATATCTCTTTAATTAAAATTGCTCAAAAATTAACATTATTAGCAACTACTTAATTTAAATTGCACTTTAAAGAAATCAGCCGATCGTAACACTGAGCCCCGTATCTGGGGTAGTCTGTTACAGGGTAAGGGGCACAATGTTACAACATAAAATAATGTAAAACTAACAAAATGAGAAAAGTACTTAACTACTAATAAATATTAAACTTCTTTAAAATATTCTTTGGGAAAGTATAGACATCAGTCTGACGTTTGGTCTTTCTTTCTGCAACATTAACAAGAGGAAGCAAAATTTTAATATCGTCTAACGATACCGTTGCCATATCCGGTTCAATAGGAAAATAGAATTGATTGTCAACTTTGCCACTTCTACGTAAGTAACTAACGTCATATTCATTATCCTCAATATCTGTCAGTAATTTTCCAACATAATGCTTTACTAGTTGTTTTCCAACAAATTGGACGACTACAAAATCGTTCTTTTTCGGTTTCACGAAGTGATTTAGTGGCAGTTCGTCCTCAGATGTTAAACTATCAGAGTGTAACGTGTACTGTCGGGCTGACTGAAACACCCTACTCACCGACGTCGAAACAGTCAACAGAGCATGAGATTGAGAGAGAGAAGATAGGTGGAGTTTTCTCCTCTTTTCTCACTCCTTTTTCCCAGGGCGCCAACCACGAAGAGTCCTACTGATCAGGGATGTAGCTAACAAGAAAACCAAGTTTGGAAACTACACAATTTATTGGGAACACCAAAATATATATATACAAAAATATGCACAAGGTAGATTCTTAATCCTAGACTTAACCTACATTTATCCTATGACTACTTATACAAATGGGGGAAATACAGTTTGTACGCTTCCTTTCTTCTGGATGCTCAGTATAAGATAACTGACACGATGGTTCTTTACCACAATGCACTATTGCTTGCACACCTAAGTGTGTAGTCACAAAAATAAACAAGGGGGTACCTTCTATAAAAAGGTGGCCGTCGCTGACGCCGTCGAGGTTATGAGGTGCGGAGAGTGGACTTGATAGGGTGCCTCACCATCCAATGCCATCAACCACACCGTCGACCTTCTGGACCTCGCGTAGCTATTGTAGACCGCTAGCAAGCTGCTCACCAATCACTTATGTGATCGTCAAACTATCGTTGCCTTGGAAATGCAATTTGTTGGAGACGGAATTCGTCCGCTGCAAACGATGCTGGCTCAGCTCAAGTAAAAATCAATTTAAAATGCTACGCAGCTATAGGGCTCTGACCATCTGTCTGAAAATCTCTATTTCTTTGTTAATCCGACCGTTCGGTTTCAGATCTGCCGACCAAGAGAGGCTCTTTTTCCGTCACCGACACTTTCCTTTGTTTGTTTTTAATAAATTTCTTCGCACCCCCCGGATGCGAAAAATAGCTACTTTGACAAGCGCTCATAATGTTGCCTTTTACTCTTTAGATGTCGTTTTCAATCGATTCCATAGACTAATTTCATAGATATCCAAAGATCATGGGTCGCACCCTCAGAATAATAACTAAAGCATAGAAGTAAGGCTAAAATAAAAACCAATACTTATAGTGTGTTGCTTCTTACACCAATGCACTGAAGCCATAAACTAAAGAGAGACAAATATACTGTCACTAGATGTTCGTCTGGCTGTTCCGTACCAGAGTGACCTATACAAATTATCCATATATATAAGACGATATTCGGCACAACACTAACATAACCTATACTGTTTTTATCTTTTTCTTAAAATATTAGGTACATATATTCAAGAAACAGAATTTATTAGTGGTATTTATTATACAAACAAGCTCTCAGTATATTTACTGCATGACTGATTATACAAACAAACAAAATCACTTACCGATGGTAACTTATAAACATATCCTCGTTTTGTTTTCTGGACGCATTAGATTTACATCCTGGGACTGAACAAGACATTGTTATAGGTAATCAAAGAATTCACAGATATCTAATTAGTGTTATAATTGATTTGATGCTAGATTTATTATATTTTGATACAGAAACAGAAATCAAAACAAATACGTTGTCACTCGTGTCAGTCACATAGGTACAGACAGATAAGTAAAGTTGACACATTGCGCCATCATTTTGTTAACGTTAGCCAGCCTCTTTAAATCGGCATCATAAAACGGCACCAAACTACGAAAGGAACCAAGTTTGACGTTTTTACTAGGTACGCTGATCAAAAATAAGAACAAAGTTTGTATGTTTGTCTCTATTTGACTTACGGCTTCAATGCATTGGTGTAAGAAGCAACACACTATAAGTATTGGTTTTTATTTTAGCCTTACTTCTATGCTTTAGTTATTATTCTGAGGTCGCACCACTATTAATGCTTCCCCTCCACTATAGAGTACGCTAGTGTAGATTACGGGGATCTGATCATTCCCGTAAGATACGCTAGATGGAGCTAAATAATACTTATTTCTTAATCACAAACAGGGCCAGATTTAGAGGTCGAGAGGCTTCGGGGCAACAGAGGAGTGGAGGCCCCCTGGCCCCAAATTATTTTCCAAATAAAGTGGACAATTTTTTTCAGTCGAGTTTTTCAATAAATAATTTATTGTGGAACCAAGTATAGATTATTTTATTATTTAACAAACATATAAATATAATCGGAAACGAGAAATATCTGAAATTAAATTTTAGCGTTAACGAATGGAATCTTCCGAGCTTTTTTCGTCGAAAAATCGTTGATGATTTCGCTGAAATCCAGTTCCCGGAGTAGATCACTTTCAATACTCAGGAGAGAAAGCTTTGATAGACGATTTTGTCCCATCGTGGTTCGAAGCCTATTTTTTATAATTTTCATTTTTGAAAATGAGCGTTCTCCCGTGCAATTTGATACCATCAAAACCAAATACATTCTCAATGCAATTTCAAAGTTTGGGAATGTAGCTCTGAAATTTTGATCTTCGAGAATTTGGTAGTAAAATAGTTCCGGAGATTGGTCTTTGCCATAGTCCTTTTTGTATGAGTCGATCAAAGATACAAATTGGACCAACTCATTACCAAGACTAGGTTCTAAATCATCCTGATAAACTTTCACCAATGCCTCTGCTGCAGCGTGCAGATTTTCAGCATCCATCTTGTCGATGTGATTGAGAAATCCAAATCTCGAACGTACAGTTTCATAAGCATGCAATCTTTCGGTAAGCGAAACGCATAGCTGGTCGACCACTGGGATAAAGGCGGAAACTTTGTATTTCTCCTTCGGTGACAGATTTGCGTCTTGTGCTTTCCCGTAATCAAGCGGATTCAACCTCACGTTTCTCGTTCTGGTCCTGGTGCGTGATTGTACGTATTCGTCAGTCTGAGATATTTTTTTGGCAGCTTCCTCGTATTTATCGAAATCATTCCTTTTAGATTCCACGAATGATTTCAATGATTCTAATGCACGCATTGCCGATTCAAGAATCATTTGCGGGTCTTGCAACATCTTGTTTGTAGCGTTGAATCGCTCCAAGATATCGTTCCAAAAGATTGCGAATAAAGCGGTTTCGAGACTACTCATCTTCTGTAGAAGGTGCGCTGCTTCATTCCTCGCGATGTCTTTTTGCTCTTTATCGGAAGATATGCTGGTTAGAGCTTCTTCGATTTCTGAATAGCCGTCGACTATGGCTTTCGTAGCTTCAGCTCGACAAGACCAACGAGTGTCACTTAGCTTTTTCAAGACGTAAAACTGTCCGCTTTTTTTCTTCGATAATTTCTCGATCAGAATTCCGTATCGTTCTGTACTTGCTGTGAAAAACGTATATAAATTCTGGACGAAATCAAAGAATTGAACAGCTGATGGACAAGAGTTGGCAGCTGCCTTTCCAACTAAATTAAGGGAATGACCACAACATGGTACAAACGCCGATAAATGGTTTTTCTCCAAAATAAGAGCCTGCATCCCTTTGTATTTTCCACTCATGTTTGCAGCGTTGTCGTACGATTGGCCGCGGCAATCCATTATGTCTATTTGATGGTCACCTAAAAATGTGAGTAGAGCGTTTGCTGTGGCTTCGCCAGTATGACCGCAGTTTGGTAAAAAAGTGAGAAATCTTTCTTTTGGCGTCGATCCTTCCATATATCGAACAACTATTGTTAGCTGATCGATGTGAGATTCATCGGGAGTAGAGTCCACTGATACAGAATAGTATTTGGATTTTTTTATCCTGGATACTATTTCAGTCAGGACTTTATCACCCATGCAAGCGATCAGTTCTTCGCAAATCGTGGACGAAAGGTAATTGACATGACCACTCCCTTTGTTTGCATGCGTTTTCAAATGGGTAGCCAGGATTGGTTCATACTCGGCTAACAATTCCAAAATTCCCAGGAAATTTCCATTTCTCGGCGAGCCAACAATTTCATTGTCACCTCGAAAGGCCAATCCGCGTTCAGCAATGAATTTGATCGTACTAACGATAATTTTGAGAATTTTTCGCCAATACTCGATTTGTTGTGCCTCTTGCATTGCTAGCTCTTGGTCGATGCGTCCTGTGACTTCCCCGTTGCAGTAAACTCATTACTGATTCCAAATGAGTCTTCGAAATTTCATGTTCACACAGACGATCAGACGCATGCTTCCAGTCACTGAAGCCTTCTCCACTGAGTTTTGTATTTTGAGTGGACATTAATTTACACGCGTAACAATATATTTTCCCCGTAGTTGGAGAAAAGCAAAGCCAGAATCGATTGACGGTCTCTTGATTTTTATTGCGGCGTGTAAACATGTTCTTTGTACATTTCCGAACAAAGTTGGAAGTGTCTCGAGGTTGATCTTGAGGAAGGGAATTCTGCAGCGATACTTGATCGCAATTTTGAAGTTCCGTGGAACCTTTTTTCGCCCAATAATCGATCATTTTCTTTGTTATATTAACAGGCCAAAGACCTATGTCATTTTTGAGAATGCTTAATTCCTCGCTTAACTCTGCTTCTTTTTGGGTTTGAGATTCAGTTATAGAAAATTGTGTGGTGTCGCCTGATGAAACTTCAGCCTCCGGGCCCTCAGGATTATCTTGGATATTATCGACATCTCTATTTATTGTTGAATCTCCTGTTGTTTTTTTAGGATCTTGGGGGATTTCTTCTTTATTCAACGACGTAAAAAAACTGGTCAATTTGGGTGTTTTAGCTAAAGATTCTTCGGATTTCTTGACCCGTTCTGCTTGCAATTTCCTCTTCTGAGAGCCACTGGCAAAAACTCGAGGAGTTTTGTGACGATCACTCATGATTCCACTATAAAAGAAATTAAGAAATGTTAAGAAAACATGCGCCTGAAAAAGCCCTTAACCAATAGGAAAATAGTTCTGGAGATGATAGTCGAGCAAACAAAAATATTAGCAGAAACACAAAAAAGAGTTACGAGCAGTGCACATGGAAAATGGAAAGGATAGAGAAGTTGCGAGCTATGTATCGAAACCTGGCCAGTTATGTGCATGCTCTCAAAAATAAGAGACAAAAACAGGAGTGAATTGAGGAAAAGTATTTCAAAATTGAATGAGCAAGCGTTAATTTACCTTTTAAATATTGGCATTTGATCATGATATTCCAGTCGCCTAAATTATTAAATAATTAACTTACGCAGAACCAAACAAACGCATGATAAACAATAAATCATAACCTCTCCGTAACCGTTTTTTATGTTCTTGTTCTTTGCTTATATTTCGTATATTTAAATGTTGAGAAAAACAACTTTTCGTAATTGCACAATCAACTATCACATTCAGTTTGTATTATAGATTACAAGATAAAGATGAAAATACTCACGTCTGTCCGTACAAATTCGAAAGAATTTACATTTGTTGGACAATTTTCGCAAGTTCGTAGCTTCTTGGACGCACGACGCACGTGGCACGTGAATGTATAAAACTCCGGGATTCCCTGCTACAAGCACGCCGTTCAGCGGACACTTGTCGACGCTACCGCTACGACGGAGCGTACAGACAAAAAACGGGGGAAACGGGTACCGCTGTACGCTGTATCGACACGCAAATACGGGGAATAGGCTGCTAAAATCCGCAGAATATACTATCAATTCCTTATCGAATTGGCAACTTTTATTCTATTGTGGATAGCCAGGAACAGGCAAAGAGCTTTTGAAGATTACAAGAAAGAAAACTCACACTTGCCACTTGCAAGGTAAAACAGCGAAAGAAAATTGTCTAAAAGCGAAAACAGCGTAAAAAATAAATAAAATAATCTCGTAAATAAAAAAATTTTTACGAGTGTTTACTAGTTGGAATTTGAATTTTTTTTTTTTTGAACTCTCCATTGTGGGGGCCCCTCTTTCGTGGAGGCCCCGGGGCTGTAGCCCCGGTTGCCCCCCCCTAAATCCGGCCCTGATCACAAATTATTTATTATGGTAATATTTTAATGAATCTATTTTTTATACGTTACAAGAGGAAGATATCGGGATGTTTTCTACATCACTCTCATCATCACTAAATAAAACTCTTTTAATATTTTCGTTAGTCTTTAGTCTCTTGTGAGGAATTTCTTTTTTTTGTGACATCTTTTTCTTTCCTTTTCCTAATTTTTTGCGTTCTCTTTCCCAGGATTCTTGTTCAATTTCATTCTTGATAGGTGTATCAGTAGGAATGCAGTTTTTTCCTCTCTTTCTACCACGGTTTGATTGTAGTCTCGGTTGTGCTTTTGGATAAGCTCGACATCCTAGGGGAGAAACTAGAGTTTCATCTGGAGTAGATGGAAAAGTAATGACTGAAGAGTTTTCTTTAGCCGTTACGGATGATGCTTCCGCAAGTTGAGTTAGCAAACTTGGGCTCACGGATTCAGAACGTCTAACCATCAATTGCCGAACGGGAGAAGCTGGCGCCTGAACTATCGAAGGATATGGTCTTGGATCGGTAACATCACCCCGTTAAATTTGTGAGGAATCACTTGATCTGGTATCTTTTTGAGAATCATGACCAAAAGATTGACCTGAACTGGGGGCATCAGTAGAAGCTTGTTGAGTTTCATAAGGCTGACTGGGACCGGGAGCATTAGAAAGGTCTTCGAGTGGCCGATTTGTAACTTCACTTGGCATGAATTCAATGTCACTAAAAATGTGTCTATCAAATGGAAATATTCCAGTTTTTCGGAATCCTGATTTGATATTTGAGGGTGTCATGGCTCGATCGAAAGCTTGTCCTAACAATTCAGCAATATTGTAGATGGAGATTGTCTTTCCAGGGTGACGCATCAACCAGGAATCCATTGCTGCGTTGTAATATGTTTGCAGAGGGCCAAATACTGATACATCAAGTGGCTGCAATCTGTGGCTTGAGTGTGGTGGTATAGTTAGTAGAGTAACTCCGTTATCTTTTGCTATGTTTAACACTGCAGGTGCTAGGTGGCTATCATGATTGTCTACTATCAGTAAGGACGGGTTTCTTTTTGTGGAGGCTGTTACTTTTACAAAGTGTTTCATGACTTCAGGAAACAAGTCACTATTCATCCATCCGGTGGGTTGAGCTAGACCTACGGTTCCTACTGGTGCACCATTAAGCATGAAAGACTTGAATTGCTTTCTGGGGAACACCATTGCTGGAGGTAGTGTTGATCCTGTTGCAGATACTGCACAACACGTTGTAACTAGTGTGCCTCTCAGCACTTGTTACTTTATTTAGCTGTCTAGCTCCCTTAGCTGCAATGATTTTTTTGGGTTTTTGGACAGTAGTGGTCCCAGTTTCATCTAGACAATATACTCTACTACCATCTGCAAAACTAGGACATCGCCGCATAACATCTTCCAAATTATTAAAGAATACATTCACATTGTGACGATTGAATGATGTTGCCCGTGTTAAGCTGCAAGGTTCTGGTTTTCTTAATGTTAAATCAGTATGCCGTTTTCTAAATCCATACAGCCAGTCAATTCCTGCCATCTTCTTGTCCTCCCAGTTTTTAGGAATTTTCAAATTATAGTAAACCGCCATCTCATAAGCGAGCTTTCTGCACTCAATCGTATCTAGGCCATAGCACATTCTGGAACAGTTAACTAAATATTCTACCAACGCCTTTTCTTGATCGACACTGAATACCACTCTATTGGCATAATTTGGAGTAAGTCGCATGTGTCTTTCATCCTCCGAACATTTTTTCTTCTTTTGAACATATCTTTGCAATGTCATAAAATTAACATGCTTTTCATTTGCAGCTTTTCGAAGACTCACACCACTTTCAACCATCAAAATCGCTTCCGCCATATCTTTTTCACTATGAAGACCGTAATCCGTCTTCCTCTTACGATTTCGCACCATTTTCTTGTAATACCTTGAAATAGTACAATAATATATTAATTGGGGCTGACTGTTACAGTGTCACACAGTGCCCCGTAACACAGTGCCCCGGAGAGGCAAACCAAATTAAAAAATTGGAATGAATATTTTAGGTTATGTTTACAAAAAACTACTTAACGGTAATATGTAGCTAAATAAACAATAAATAAAGGAAAACTATCATCAATTACCTTAATACAATACGTCCGGAAAGAAATCGAAAACTTTGAAACTATTTTTTCGTCGTTTAGTCACATAAAAATGTACTGGAACTTAGCAGGGACATTTTGTTTTTTCGAAAAACTGAATATTGTGCTGACTTGTGCTAGGTTTGTGCTGCGTTGTGCCGTAAACCGCGAGTCTCGATCTCAAAAACCGGAGCGGTAATGACGAAAAATCGATTTTTGCCTCAGCATGGACACTTTGTTTTTTCGCAAATCTAATGAATGTGCTGCATTGTGCTAAGTTTGTGCTGGAGTGTGCTGCAAACCGTTTTCGATTATCTCAAAAAATAAAAGCCGGTATAGGCAATAAACGAAAAAAATATTTTGTATGGCAGCATGGACACTTGGTTTTTTCGAAAATCTAATGAATGTGCTGCATTGTGCTAGGCTTGTGCTGGAGTGTGCTGCAAACCGTTTTTGATTATCTCAAAAAACAGAGCCGCTAGAGGCAAAAACATTTTGTAGGCATCATGGAACTTGGCATGGACACTTTGTTTTTTCGAAAATCTAATGAATGTGCTGCATTGTGCTAGGTTTGTGCTGGAGTGTGCTGTAAACCGTTTTCGATTATCTCAAAAAACAGAGCTGCTGTCGGCAAAAATGTTTTCTAGGCAGCAAGGAACCTGGCAGGGACATTTTGTTTTTTCGAAAATCTAATGAATGTGCTGCATTGTGCTAGGTTTGTGCTGGAGTGTGCTGCAAACCGTTTTCGATTATCTCAAAAAACAGAGCTGCTGTCGGCAAAATTGTTTTCTAGGCAGCAAGGAACTTGGCAGGGACATTTTGTTTTTTCGAAAATCTAATGAATGTGCTGCATTGTGCTAGGTTTGTGCTGGAGTGTGCTGCAAACCGTTTTCGATTATCTCAAAAAACAGAGCCGCTAGAGGCGAAAATGATGTGTGTGCTTCCCTAAGGAAAAAAGTCGTTAAGAAGAGCTCCATATCTATTTTTTAGTGTAAAAATCATTAAAATCGGCCCAATATTCACGAAGATACAAGCAAAAATACCATCTTATAAATTCATACCATAACATTCGTGAATCGTGAATTGTGGGGTTTACGTAATATAAATATCAAAACAAATTTCTTCAAAATTTAAAATTTAGCAATAAAATTGACATCATTAGAAAGATCTTGCCAAAAAAGTGAGAAAACTGAAAGAATCGAAAAATTTAGACATCATGGTCCAGAGTTACAGGGCACCGAACATAGGGGTCCTGTGAACTGGTGATACTAAAAGTGTCTACGGCTGTCCTGGGGTCCAGGAGCGTCGGAGAAGAAAAGTAACTGCACCAACGGAATCCTCTCGGAATACTGTATAAGAAAACACAAGCTACTCCAGAATCGGACTCGGCTGGACGTCAGCATACCCCAGAAAAACAACAGCACCAAACCACGCTAAGTTGATCCGCGGCTAAACTATCGCCTGCACCCGGACGTGTCCACTGGATTCAATTTTAAGATATTTAAGCGCTATTTATCAGCAACCAGAGGCGCTTAAATTCAGTGAGACGCTTAATTGGATTTGGAAAATTACCATCTTTTTTCCCAACTTGGCGTGTATACTATTATCCTCACTCGGCTTCAACTGCAAAAATTTGAAATCCGCATAACTCCTTTGTCCTTTGTAGCAGATAGGTGTGCGATACGTCGTTGGATAGGCCTCGACGAGACCTGTCCGGGGGCCTGTCGTGCTTCACTACTACTACACCCAGTTTTGCTTGAGATTTTAAATTAATTTAGTTTTGGCGTTATTTATTAATTTTCTTAATTTTTTTTTCGAAATTCGTCCCTAAACCGTCTTCTTTCCTTTAAGACCCTTCCTCCCCCTATTTGGTTACCCCAAACTGTTTCTGGGGTATCTGGGCGACCAAAAATCAAGTCCTGGTACTGGCCAAATACACAAAGACTTAGGCTAAGATAGTATAAGTAATTTTAAGAAGCACAAGCTCCCGAAAACATTTTCGCCTGTAGCGGCTCTGTTTTTTTAGATAATCGAAAACGGTTTGCAGCACACTCCAGCACAAACCTAGCACAATGCAGCACATTCATTAGATTTTCGAAAAAACAAAATGTCCATGCCAAGTTCTTTGCTGCCTAGAAAACATTTTTGCCGACAGCAGCTCTGTTTTTTGAGATAATCGAAAACGGTTTGCAGCACACTCCAGCACAAACCTAGCACAATGCAGCACATTCATTAGATTTTTGAAAAAACAAAATGTCCCTGCCAAGTTCCTTGCTGCCTAGAAAACAATTTTGCCGACAGCAGCTCTGTTTTTTGAAATAATCGAAAACGGTTTGCAGCACACTCCAGCACAAACCTAGCACAATGCAGCACATTCATTAGATTTTCGAAAAAACAAAGTGTCCATGCCAAGTTCCATGATGCCTACAAAATGTTTTTGCCTCTAGCGGCTCTGTTTTTTGAGATAATCAAAAACGGTTTGCAGCACACTCCAGCACAAGCCTAGCACAATGCAGCACATTCATTAGATTTTCGAAAAAACAAAGTGTCCATGCTGCCATACAAAATATTTTTTTCGTTTTTTGCCTATACCGGCTTTGTTTTTTGAGATAATCGAAAACGGTTTGCAGCACACTTCAGCACAAACCTAGCACAATGCAGCACATTTATTAGATTTGCGAAAAAACAAAGTGTCCATGCTGAGGCAAAAATCGATTTTTCGTCATTACCGCTCCGGTTTTTGAGATCGAGACTCGCGGTTTACGGCACAACGCAGCACAAATCTAGCACAAGTCAGCACAATGTTCAGTTTTTCGAAAAAACAAAATGTCCCTGCTAAGTTCCAGTATATCACATAAAAACGATTTTTGTTTGATATTTTTCAAGCACGGTACAAACTGTGGCGATGACAACTGTTTAAAGATGGCTGCTTGTGAGCTTGACAAAAAGACAGGGACGGAGATATGTGCATTGTAACATTGTACCCTTGGAGTGTTCCGAGCGGGCTCCCTAGAGGGAGTCCGTAGCGGAGCGCTCCAATTGTAAAAAATCCAATTAACTTGACACTGGCAGAAAATGGCCATTTTATAATGAGCCGCATTGCCATTTAAATATAAGAAGAAGAAGAAGAAGAAGAACATTGTACCCCGTGTAACACTGTGCCCCATCTTACCCTACTCATAATTTTTTTATAATTTCTCCACAATTCAACATGATTGGTTTTCTTGGAGAAGTTTTCTCTTCTGTTCCTGATTATGTCTTTTCTGGACGAGGGACCATTGGTGCAATCGAAAAGTCGATCAAGGCTTTCTACAATTTGTGCAGTCTCTGAGATTTCTTTGGCTTTGACACTATCTCCGTACTTTTCAGCCATAAGTTTTTTAAGATGGCAGCAACAGTATTACTTAGAACTTGAGCAGCCAGCTTGACCTTCATTTTAGTTCTAAATGTAGAATTCACGTGTAGGGCTGTCAATTTTTTAAAGTGTAAAGTACTTTGATTTTTTTCTGCTACATCTAGCAAGTGAGACCACTTTCCTTTTATTCCATTTATTACAATTTCTCCCCATTATGAAAATTATTTCGGAGCGATTTAAATAAATGTGGAATGTGGTAGTCACGGCAATTCCAACATCAGTAACAGCCTTAATTACATCTTTAATAAGAACAGCCAGGCTTTGAGTTGATACTGTACCTTTCACAAAGTAATATGCTATTGGTTGCTTCATTTTTTTGTGTAGACCTTGAAGCATAAAGACCAAAGCGTGGTCAGCTATTTCTGAAGATCTGAGCTGGTTTTCATCTAAGTCATTAACTTTGTCCGTCCTTGGATTGAAGATAAGGCGCCTTTTTAAAGCTATCTCATCGAAAAGCAAAGCACATAATTAACCTCGCAGTTATTGTTTGTTATATTTTCTAACTGGGAGGAAACTGCAACTTTCTCATTAGGTTTTTTGTCTCATTTGATAGAATGGTAGATATATCAGTATCAACACTTTATTTTAGGTTTATTTTTTGTGGCAGATTTTCTCGACATTTTCCTATTACATTTTTATCCTGAATTTAAAAAAAAATTCACAATCAGTTTGTAACGGGTACAGTCGAGCTGACTGCAACACCTTTACTCACCGACCAGAAACAGTTAGCAGAGCACAAGATTGAGAATTGAGATAGATGGAGTTCTCTTTCTCTTACACCTAGGGCGCCAACTAAGGAAGAGACCTACAGACCAGCGGGATGTAGCTAATAAAACCAAATTGGAATCTACATACAATTTATTATGAACACAAAATATACAAAATATATACACAAGACAAATTCCTATTCCTAAACTTAACTTACTCTTATGCTACTTATTTATGTATACAAATAGGTTTGGAATTCAGTCTGTACGTTGCCTTTCTTCTTGATGATCAGAATAAGAGATCAGACACAATTACTCTGTAGGTGGCCGAAGTTGGACGCCTACTGGTGGCGATGGATGAGATGAGTCAGCGACTCGGTATCCCGTATCCAGGGGCCAGGTGAATGATGGCGATACTTTAGAAATAAAACGACGATCCTGTTGATACGGTTTTTACTTGAGGCCTTCCGGTAATGTCTGACATGGTCTTTTGACAGTTCTGTTTGTGTGTGTCTTAAAACTAGTCTATGTCGCATGACGTAGGACAATAATCAATCGCCACAACTCTTTATCAAAATGCACTATCACTTACACACCAAAGTGTACAATCACTAGAAAATAAACAAGTGGGTACCTTCTGCAAAAGGTGGCCGTCGCTGACGCCGTCGAAGTTATGCGGTGCGGAGAGTGGGCTCAATAGGGTGCCTCACCATCCAATGCCAACAACCACACCGTCGACCTTCGGGACCTCGCGTAGCTATAGTAAACTGCTGGCAAGCTGCTCACCGATCATATATGTGATCGTCAAAATGTCGTTGCTTATGGTTCGCTATTTGTTGGAGACGGAATTCGTCATCAACACCAAATGCTGCAAACTATGCTGGCTCGACGCTACTGTACTCGGACAATCTGTATTAAAATTTTCTTTTTGCTATCGATGCGACCGTTCGGTTTCAGATCCGCTGACCAAGAGAGCGATATATTCTCTCCGTTACCGACACTTTCTCTCATTTATTTCTATAAATTTCTCCACACCCGACAGATGCGAAAACTAGCTACTCCACTTGGGACGCATTGTTGGTTAAACAGTTCTAATTGTTGTATTATATTACCTAGATGTCGCGTTTGATTGATTTCCCATACTAATTTTACATGTATCGATAAACCTCAAGTCGATCCTCAACTAGTGTTTCCCCTCCACACTAGAGTGCGCTAGTGTAGATTACGGGAATCAGATCATTCCCGTAAGATACGCTAGATGGAGCTAATAAACGCATATTTCCCAATTATAAATTACTTATTTTGGTAATATCTTACTAAGTCTATTTTTTATATGTTACAAGTTAAGGTGAAAGAGTTGTCTGATTCATGCATTATGTTAACAAATAATTTTATTAGGTTGGTGAAGCTCTTAAAACAAATTTTACTGCTCGTTGTCCTCGAACCGCCAGCCCAGGAACATGACTTGAGAAGTTTTCTATCGAACATGGCATCAATCAGAGCATACTCATTATTGATTCCTCTTCATTTCCCTTCCCAACAAATTATTGAAACTCACTCTCGTCTTCGTTCAATTCGCGGTTAACATTTGCAACGTCGATGACTTCCGACACTTGTTTTATAATAATTTATTTCCTTTATGACTTCGTTCAGATGCCACCCGGTGTTGCCGTGTGGATAAAGTAAAGGCAATTGAAAGCTCTCGTAAAGTGGATGGAAAATGTCAACTTGATAAGTTCTACTATTCCTCTGTTTTTTCACTTGGTTTTGCTGGTTCTTCATCCACTATCTTTGTCTTGTCAAATTTTTCGGACTGTGTTTTCAATGTACATGTTCCTTTTTGTCATTGCAGGTTTTCGCAAGTTTTTCATATTTTTCCTTTGCTCAGCATTTCTAAGCACTAACTTGATTTTCATTGGCATCAATTGTGAAACTTTTGTCCCAAGACAAAACCATTCTGAAGAAAAAGTCTTTTTTGTCAGCCTCACGACTTGATAAGAAGGTGCGAAGTTTTTCTTAGCATCCTACACATCTCTTCTTTGATCCTTTTTCGAGATGATGTGGATTGTTTGGAGTGGGTTCTGAAAATAAAGATACTGATTGTGTATTTTTGAAGCGGGTTTAGGTGTAGCGATTTATTGGAGCAGTTCTATACCTAAATATAGGATCGTTACGGCCGGTGTGTGTTTTGCTTTTGTCAGTTGACGTGAACGTTTGACAGGCTTCAGTACGCTGACGTCGACTATGTCTTTTTGGACTCGCTGCTTTGCCTATAACCTCATGCACATAATCAGAGACAAATTTGTTCGATACTTTGCTGCACGATGCACTTGTGCGATAAGCGGTTGAAAGTAGCGGTTCGTTTTTTGAGAGATTTCAATGACAACTGCGGGTGCTACACGTCGATATACGACGCATGCGGTTCGACCATCTCCCTTCTCCTTCTACCACGGACGGACGGTTGTGCACGGGAAAAGGAGAGGGATAAGTAACTGAAGCGGCGCGTACAGTTATTAACATATTTTTCCTACCTTTTCTGTAGCAGACCAGTTAGGGAGCGTTTTTTCTTTATAATTTTCTCCATTTTATATTTTATAAAAGCAAATAGGTATAAAATACAGAAATTGTATTACAGTTATTTTATTTGTTTCTTGTGCTTGTGGTGAAGATAAGAAAGAAGGATGAATGTATTGTAGTCTGTAGCTGGATTGCAGCGTGCGTTCGGAAGTACAATTCGTAACCGACACGGCTTTTATAAATTGCGAAAACTTTACAAATAAACAATTTCAAGTATTTGTTCCCACCAAATTGTATAATTTTTACTTTTTATTTATATTTTCGTTCGTTCGACTTAGAAAACGAAAAAAAAAAATTTTTATTAAACATAACCATTATTTAAAGTATATGGTTTCAGAACGCGTTTGGAATATAATTGCCCTAACAAAAAACACGATCCTTATAAACTACGTATAACTACAAAGCGTTGTAATAAAGCTTTGTATTTTTACAAAGCGTTTATTAGTAGAATGGTTGTTTTTATTAAGCCTTATATAGTCGCTATTCAATGAATAACTTGAACTATGCAGGCGTTGAACGGGTGTATACCTTTTTTTTGTTGCAGATTTTCTCGACATTTTCCTATTACATTTTTATCCTGAATTTTTTAAACACATTCTTAAAAATTCTTTCACAATCAGTTAAGCTGAAAGAGCTGTCTGATTCATGAATTATGTTCTAATTATGTTAAAATTTACGCTCAAAATATAGCCAAACAATAAACATAATTAATTATTTAATTTAAAATTCCCAAAGCATTTATAAATTGTAATGTTTTGTTGAACATAGACCTTTTGTCAATAAATCAGCAGGCATATCTGATGTACATAAATATTAAATTTTGACAATATTTTTATCAATTACATCTCCAATAGCTATGTTTGGTCTGGTAAGTACCGCTAAATACATTAGGCATCCTATTATTTGTTGAGATGGAAACAATCCATCTACATTTTTATCATTTTTATTACATACAACAATTACATTGGTGAAGCTCTTAAAACAAATTTTATTGTTCGTTGTCCTCGAACCGCCAGCCCAGGAACATGACTTGAGAAGTTTTCTATCGAACATGGCATCAATCAGAGCATACTCATTATTGATTCCTCTTCATTTCCCTTCCCAACAAATTATTGAAACTCACTCTCGTCTTCGTTCAATTCGCGGTTAAGATTTGCAACGTCGATGACTTCCGACATTATTCTGAAATCTTACAATACGTATCCACTATTTATTCTTCAGATAGTTTTCCTAACCTAGAAAAACGTTTCTGTGAAAGTAGCAGACAACGCACATATTATGTACTTGTTTTATGATAATTTATTTCCTTTGTGACTTCGTTCAGATGCCACTCGGGGTTGTCGTGTGGATAATGTAAAGGCAATTGAAAGCTCTCGTAAAGTGGATGGAAAACGTCAACTTGATAAGTTCTACTGTTCCCTATCTTCCATAATAGCAATACATCGGGGAGCATAAGGCTCCCGTTCGGTATTGATAATAGCGGCGACTTCTCTACCCATCGGCAAATCTCTTAATATGTTACCGTGGGTTCGCCGAAAAGTCAGTTCGAAAATAAGTGTCGAACTCCTCCCGACTCAATCTTTTAAAACAAACTATTAGAGTATAAACCTCGTGCAAAAGTATAAAAAAAGACAAAGAAAAAATGAAAAAAATAAGCAAGCAAACAAGTAAAAAAAAAAAAATTCCGCTGATCTTTCCTCCGTGGTAAATTTATTTTGGGTACTCTCTGCTGGTGTTCAGCGCTCAGTCTTAATGACTGTCGTGGGTTCGAGCCCCACGTTGGGCGCCACTTTGTAACGTGTACAGTCGGGCTGACTGCAACACCTTACCCACCGACGTCGAAACAGTTAGCAGAGCATGAGATTGAGAAAGGAGATAGATGGAGTTTTCTCTTTCTTTCTCACTCTTTTACCCTCAGGGCGCCAACCAAGTAAGAGTCCTACCGATCAGGGATCTATCCAATGAAAAGCTGATTGGAAACTACATATATTTATTATAAACACACAAAATATTTATACCATACAAAAGACAATACCTTAGTCCTAGTCTTAACCTACACTTATTCTATTACTATCTATATACAAATCAGGTTGGAGTTCAGTCTGTATGTTGTTCCTTCTCTTCTTATTGATTAGGAATAGTTTAGATACTATCACTCTTTACTAGAGTGCACATTCACACACACACCGTAGTGTGCAGTCACAAAAAATAAACAAGAGGGTACCTTCTGCAAAAGGTGGCCGTCGCTGACGCCGTCGAGGCTATGCGGTGCGGAGAGTGGACTCAATAGGGTGCCTCACCATCCAATGCCATCAACCACACCGTCGACCTTCAGGACTTCGCGTAGCTACTGTAGACTGCTGGCGAGCTGCTCACCAATCACTTATGTGATCGTTAAAATATCGTCTTTAAGGTTTACGTCGTCACCAACACCAACCGCTGCAAACGATGCTGGCTCAGCTCGAGTCAAAAATTTGACTGTCTTAAATTTGACAGTCGTGAAGAAAAAAAGTGTGTTGCCACTCGATTAAATATATCACCATGATAGTAATAATCCTGCAACAGCATGCATTGAACTCATACTAATAATTTTATGGTCGTTTGAATGGTATGTTGCAGTTTTACTACTTTATGCATTTAAGGGTTAAAATCCTATTTCTTTGTTCATGCGACCGTTCGGTTTCAGATCTGCCGACCAAGAGTGCGATATCCTTTTCCGTTACCGACACTTTCCTTTGTGTTTTTATAAATTTCTTCGCACCCCACAGATACGAAAAATAGCTACTTTGATAAGCGTTCTCTTTGTTATATTTTATTGTCTAGATGTCGCTTTCAATTCATTCCACAGACTAATTTTATTGTTATTCATAGATCACAGGTCGCACCTCTACTAGTGTTTCCCCTCCACAATAGAGTACGCAAGTGTAGATTAGGGGAATCTGATCATTCCCGTAAGATACGCCAGATGGAGCTAAATAACACTTATTTCTTAATCACAAATTATTTATTATGGTAATATTTTAATAGATCTATTTTTTATACGTTACAAGGTTCGAGCAGTATTATTTACATATGTGTCTTATTATAAGATCTTATTGTAAAGTATATGGTGCTCAGTTCATGTGGGAACTTGCTCATCGTTGCAAGGTTGAAGGCAGCCACCAGGCATTAGACGTTTTGCGTTTATAATTTATTCACCATCTAAAAAGTAAACAAATAGAAATTTCATTACAGATATTTGTAATAGTAACTTAGATAATATACATACATGAAACAACGTTTAATGGCATCTCTTGTAATGGTGTAAATAATGAAGGCAAAAGAATCTCAGCATTTATTCGGCTCTCATTATTTGTAACAGCTTCTGAAAAAAAAAAGATTAATTTGTATAGATTTCAAAAGGACAATGTATATAGTAAAGCTGCAGCAATGTATTAGCTTCAAACAGTTACAGAAAAGTAAAATTTATGTGGAATAAATTAGAAACCTTTAAAGAATATTTATGCACTATCATAGGGATTGCTCAGTGATTCTACTTGCTCTTGTATAATAGAAAGCACCTTCGTTTTGAAGTGGGTCCCTCGGCCGGATGACCGGATGAGGTGGTGATGGTACAGCGTACCGAAATAAAAGCCTGTTTGTCCGGTACGCGGATTTATTCCACTTCTTCTTCGTTAATCATAAATATGTCATCTCACGATTGTGGTGTTGTGAGTGGAGTGTGAGGCGCGAGCGCACGGTGCGAGGCTGAGGCGCGAAAGGACGTGCGCAGCTCACAGCCCCGGATCTTCAATTTTTTTAGGGGGGGCAAAAACTGAAAAATGCCGCCCCCGCCCACATATTTATTTTTAAATCTAGTTATCTTTAAAAATTCAGCTGTCATATATCCACTAATTGATTGACATTTGGACATAGGCCTTCCGGAAATAATGCATTCATCGCTGTTCTTTCTGTGCCTATTAAGCCCTATTTATTTACAGATATATAGACATGAACTTGTAGGATATATATTCTATACATAGCACAGGATAGGATTTAAAATAAGTATATGTATAATAAAAATGAAATATATTGCATTTGTAAATTGAAATTACAATTTTACTCTTCGAGCTTTTTGTTCAGCAAATAAATCTATGACCTTGTCATAATTTAACTCGTTTGCAATTCGATTTTCTATCGCTAAGATTGCAAGACTCGATAACCGTTCGATAAACTAAAATAATTTTTAATTAGTTTTAGTTTGCTAAAACTTCGCTCACAGCTTGCGGATGTAGTAGGAAATTTCGATGAGTAGGAAGCGTAGAGTAAATTCGCAGGGCAATACAAATATTAGGAAAAGCATCCTGCAAATCATGCGCATAGATTTGTTGCAAGAAAAAGAAACCGTTATAGTACGAGATCCGGCCGCAAGAATGCGTACCTATCGCGTAACCAATATTTTTTAATATATATACTTATACACAATTATAATAGGGGCAATATGTTTTGGGCAGGGTGCCTATTAAAATTTGCCTTGAAATATTTTTAATTAAATTAATTATTATTGACTGTGACTGTAGTGTTACCACAGATCCCTTGTCCCATAATATTTGTAGTGTTACCACAAATATTATGGGGTCTGTTCTCACTAGTTCAATTGGGAGTTGGGAGTCATTTTTAGTCATTTAAGGATCTATATCACCAAATAAAAGCGGAACTTGCTCTTTAAAAACATAGAGTTCCTGGCAGAATTCAACGGCGCTTAAATCTTGCTCGTATTTTCGAGCCAGATCTGCTCCATAATTTTGCAATTCTTCAATTAACATTTTCAAAATATGTTTTTAAGAAAAGCAAAATTCAAATTCAGCATGGTAGCACAATCAAACCTCTTTTTAATTTCTGATATGATTCGATCAAATACCATCATTATTTCTTTAGAAAGGAGTTGAACAGGTTGGAGTGTTTGTAATTCGTCTTCACACATCTCATCGAAATGTTTTTTACGTTTCGGAATTCGTTTGTTTTGCAAAATAGGGCCAACACCACTTTTTCAGCAACTTCTCCAGACTCTTTTATCCCATATTCCATTGGATTTTGTCTCATTTTTTGCAAAGTTTTGAGCAGACCATCCATTAGTGCAACGGAACGGGCAAGGATAATATCTTCTTTCTGAATTTCTATATTCACTCGATTGATTTTGCGGAGAATATTCGCCCAAATAGTTAAATTAAGAATAAATTTAAATTTAAGAATAGCAGTTAAGAGATGACCTGCCTCGTACTTAGCTTCTGGAGCATGAGAAGTTTGCTTAACTTCTTCTAAGGCATTCACAGGGCATTCACAGCAACATGCAACACTACAGTCACAGTCAATAATAATTAATTTAATTTAAAATATTTCCAGGCAAATTTTAATAGGCACCCTGCCCAAAACACAGTGGCGGATTTACCAGAAGGCTAAGTAGGCTGGAGCCTAGGGCGGCAGATTTTAGGGGGCGGCAAATTTGGCCAAAATAATATTTTTGTCCAGAAATAATATAAAAAAATATTATTAGGTAGGTATACAAGTGACCCAGAAATTGATTGCATTCCTCGGGAGGCGATACTTACTGTGGCTTAATTGGAGGCCTCCCTCCACAGGCAGTACCTTATTACATCAGTTTTTAAAAAAAAATATTATTGTGAACTAGGGTATCGACTTGCAGGGGTTTGTAGGGGCGACAAAATTTGGATAGTCTACTATCCAAATTTTGCCGCCCAAAATTTGAATAGTCTATGGGCGCCAAATGTGTAAATCCGCCACTGCCAAAACATATTATAATTGTATATAAAAAAAATATTTTTATTAGTTACGCGATAGGTACGCATTCTTGCGTCCGGATTTCGTACTATCTGTAAAGTGTGAATTTGGCCGCCCTCTGGACTTGCCGCCCGGGGCATAGGCCCCGGCTTGCCCTCCCCTAGATCCGGGCCTGGCAGCTCAACGTTAGGTGTGTGTCGCGAGCCGTAGCAAAAGGCGGACTGGTGAGTAGGGCCACCGACGCGAGGGTCGGGGCTTCGCTCTTGGGCACCCGCGCGCTCTCTCTCGTGCACTCGTATGCGTGTGACTGTGTGAGTGAAGTGGCGTGGATATCGCCACGCCACAGTTTCATTCTCAGTCATTTTTGGTTTCCAGAAACCTTCACCAGTCTTGTGCATTTGTATCTAAAATAAAACAGGCTTTAAAGAAACCTAATTTTCAGATAGAGTCGTCAATATAATAATAATAATAATAATCATTTATTTGCTGAATATAGGTACAATAGATAAGTCTCACTACATTCTACCCTTCGAGGGTGTGCAAATAATTTAAGTAAGTATACTACATGATCTTTTATTGTTTGTCTGGGTTCGTATTTAATATTTAATTAAAGACTTATTTCCATTTTAGGCTTCACTTTATTATTTTAACTTTACAAGGCCGGAGGCAGAACGACTTGACATAGACTAAGTGACTTAACTACTGTGTAATCTGTGCATAGACAAACACAGACCACAACATGCCCCTTTTTAATCAGTCATCTTCATTTGACTGACAAAATGACAATGACAGTACAATGTTTACATTGTGACAGTATTTCACAATATAAACATTTATTATTACTAATTGCACAACATTATATAAACATTTACAATTTACAAATGTGTACACAAAATTAATTTAAATTCAGTCAAAATCTACATATATACATGTCAAATTATGATGTCAAGACTAAATTACAAATTTAATTATTTGTTTCTTACTTTGTCAATAATTGTTAGTCTTATTTTAAATAAATATTTACAAGTCTAGTTTTTGTGTTTTCTTTAATAATCTACCTCGTGAGCTATACTGTTCACTTGCATTTTCAGTATTACTACTATTGTCTGTATTCAAAGGTGAGACTACTTCAATATTAGGTAAGTTAACGCTACTTTCCACGTTATCTAGAGATTTACTTAATTGTGACATAGGATTTTGTTCCATGTATTCATTATAGTCATGAATACTTTCAGGTGACGTTATGTCTTCTGTACTGACAAATAAAGGAGACTTTGTTCTAATTTGTGACTCGCTTGAACTATTGGACTCTGACTCGATTTCAAAAAATGTATCAGAACTTTCATTACTTTCATGACTTTTTGACTCTGGACTTGAATCTTGAGTGAAAATGAATATACAACTATCATCCTCCTCATTGACCTTTTTTGACTGTAATGCTTTTTGACTAGTATTTACAAAACTACTATAAGTTTTTTGACTAATTGGTTCTTTGAATTTTACTTTTTTATCTTTAGACTTGTGACTGTGACTTTTAGTATTTAACTTGTAATCATAACGAATATGTTGGCTATTCCTTCTATAAGTGTTACCATTGTTATAATCTTTGACAATAAATGATCTAGGATAATTTGCTTTTCCTATGATAGTGCCCTTAGTCCATATAATATCTTTTGGATTTTTCTTAAAATATACATGGTCATTTATGTAGAAATCAGGGTAATTTCTAGAATTTTTATTGTAATATAATCTAGTTTTTTCCCTATTACTTTGTTTATTTTGATAATGTTCTGAGTGCTTAACAATATTCCATTTGTCTTGCACTCTGAACACTCTTTTGACTATACCCAATTTTTCACATGACTTATGACCAATTATTGTTATACAATCACATTCAACAACAGTGAAATACAATTTTGTAGACAGGCCATTTTCAAATTTACAGTTTAATATACAAGTACCTATATTTGGGACTAATTCTCCTGAAAATGAAAAGATTTTATTATTTGTTCTTATAATTTTGACATTAGAATGAGTATTTCTAATTATTTTATCTAGTGTCTGCTTACTAATTACATTTATTTCAGCGCCTGTGTCGATTTGACATGTCAATTTATAATTTTGAAAATATACAGCAATTTTCCAATTTAAATTATTAGAATTATCAATAGAATTTATTACAAAGTCATTTCTATAATTTTTTACGTCTTGTTGGATATTGCTTACCCGATGAGTCCTTTCTTTGTTTTTAAAGAAACAATATTGTGCAAAATGGTTTTTCTTTTTGCAGTTGTTGCAGGTTTTTCCTTCAGCTGGGCATTTGAATATATGGATTTGTCCACATCTGGTGCATTTTCTTTTTACTGGTGACTTGCTATTTGATCGACGAGAGTGTAGACTCTCCTCTTTCCTGTAATTTTTTCTTTCAATTTGTCTGCTTCTTGATTGTGTTCTGTTTTGATATTTCGGCTTGTTTTCAATTGCTTGCACAGTATTATTTTCTGAGTCATGCTGGACTAATTTATTTGATCTTTCCTGAGACAATTCCAGGCTTTTTGCAATTTTCATAGTCTTTTCCGTGGTTAAATTTTCTTCTTGTAATAGTCTTTCCTTAAGGGGCCGTTACGGAGACGCGCCGCGCGATGTTTAGGTTTTTAGCGCTACTCTCACAACGATCGAGGCTCGCGCATTGCACACGCACACATGTACGTAAGCATAGAACAAGAGCCCACGACGGCCAGACCTTCGTTATTTTATAAACGCTGAAAGTTTCTCTGTGCATAGTAAATGTGTATAGTATTGAAGCTCAATTTTTTTATATTTTCTTCGGGATAACTTTAGAAATCACGTCATCCATTGCCGGAGACTTATTACAGTTGCTATTTTGTTACCAAATATAAAAATTGTTGTCAAATGTATTATTAGCGTATAAATAATTGTACTTATAATAATTTTATTATTTTAGTTGCACAATACAAAACGAAATTGTTATTCCCAATTACAAAAATAATATATTGTACTGAAAAAGTTTGTACAAAAAATCTGCCTGCTAGAAAACCTGGGATTCCTTACATTAGAACTTATTCCTTGCCTGTTCCTTACGAACCTTTTATTCATCAGTTGCATTCAGTACACCCCCTCTCCCTAAACCCCCTGTCCGTAACTGATGCTCCCCTCGGACCCCTCCGACCGTAACTTGGAAACGGTGCGACGCAGCCGGGTGATGTTTGGGCTCATCGGAGACGTCTCTCCGAGATAGATAATTTGACGACCCCCTCGGACCCCTCCGACCGTAACTTGGAATCGGTGCGACGCAGCCGGGTGATGTTTGGGCTCATCGGAGACGTCTCTCCGAGATAGATAATTTGACGACCCCCTCGGACCCCTCCGACCGTAACTAGGAAACGGTGCGACGCAGCCGGGTGATGTTTGGGCTCATCGGAGACGTCTCTCCGAGATAGATAATTTGACGACCCCCTCGGACCCCTCCGACCGTAACTTGGAATCGGTGCGACGCAGCCGGGTGATGTTTGGGCTCATCGGAGACGTCTCTCCGAGATAGATAATTTGACGACCCCCTCGGACCACTCCGACCGTAACTTGGAAACGGTGCGACGCAGCCGGGTGATGTTTGGGCTCATCGGAGACGTCTCCCCGATATAGATAATTTGACGACCCCCTCGGACCACCCCCCCCCGAATTGTCAATTGTCAAATGTAGACCGGAATTGTCAAATTTTGAAATATGGTCTACTAAAAAATTCATCTCCCCGAGACGTCTCTGATGAGCCCAAACACGACCCGACTGCGTCGCACCGTTTCCAAGTTACGGTCGGAGGGATCCGAGGGGGTCGTCAAATTATCTATCTCGGAGAGACGTCTCCGATGAGCCCAAACATCACCCGGCTGCGTCGCACCGTTTCCATGTTACGGTCGGAGGGGTCCGAGGGGGTCGTCAAATTATCTATCTCGGAGAGACGTCTCCGATGAGCCCAAACATCACCCGGCTGAGTCGCACCGTTTCCAAGTTACGGTCGGAGGGGTCCGAGGGGGTCGTCAAATTATCTATCTCGGAGAGACGTCTCCGATGAGCCTAAACATCACCCGGCTGCGTCGCACCGTTTCCAAGTTACGGTCGGAGGGGTCCGAGGGAGTCGTCAAATTATCTATCTCGGAGAGACGTCTCCGATGAGCCCAAACATCACCCGGCTGCGTCGCACCGTTTCCAAGTTACGGTCGGAGGGGTCCGAGGGGGTCATCAAATTATCTATCTCGGAGAGACGTCTCCGATGAGCCCAAACATCACCCGGCTGAGTCGCACCGTTTCCAAGTTACGGTCGGAGGGGTCCGAGGGGGTCATCAAATTATCTATCTCGGAGAGACGTCTCCGATGAGCCCAAACATCACCCGGCTGCGTCGCACCGTTTCCAAGTTACGGTCGGAGGGGTCCGAGGGGGTCGTCAAATTATCTATCTCGGAGAGACGTCTCCGATGAGCCCAAACATCACCCGGCTGCGTCGCACCGTTTTCAAGTTACGGTCGGAGGGGTCCGAGGGGGTCGTCAAATTATCTATCTCGGAGAGACGTCTCCGATGAGCCCAAACATCACCCGGCTGAGTCGCACCGTTTCCAAGTTACGGTCGGAGGGGTCCGAGGAGGTCGTCAAATTATCTATCTCGGAGAGACGTCTCCGATGAGCCTAAACATCACCCGGCTGCGTCGCACCGTTTCCAAGTTACGGCGTGTCAAATTATCTATCTCAAAATTTTCGCTTTTTCGGTGCCCCGCGTAGACTTGCCGCCGCTCCGCTCCGCTACTCATACTCACCAGTAGACATCATTGCATGTTTTTCTTTTTGTTCTATTATAAAAATAGAATAGTTTGGACGTGTTCCAGAGTCCAATCTGTCATACTGTGCTGGGGAACTAGTTGGATTTTTTTTGTCCAAACAATTCTATCATAGAACTATAGTAGAACTGTTTGGAACAACCCACTTATTATTTTTTTATATTATCTCAAAAGATTGTAATAAATAACGAAGGTCGTGGGCTCTTGGGCTATAATTTCAACATCAAAAACGACATATTTGTCATTTTTTGTGTAAGTACACGGTTCGATCGCGAACTGTCAATGCGGCGCAAAGCGACGTGCTCTCACTTCGGAGGCGCGTGGCCGACTGAACCGACTACGAGCGTAATTTCAATATAATAGCCTTCATAGTAATTTGTATGAAGATTTTGAGCGAAAAAATTGGGCAACTTTGTGATTTTTTTACATAGAATAAGGATATATTAATTAAGAAATAAATATTCCAGCAACTTTTTTATAGTTTTAACTTTATTATTTGATAAAATTCATTTAATAAATTTTGATACTTACGGCTCAATTGTAACAACACGGGAGTGCGATTTACACGATTTTAGTGATTTTCTGATTTTTTTTTACACTTATCTATAAGCATTATCTAAAATTCAAATGTTTCAGCATCAAGTAACATTCATTGGCTAGCTGTGTGATTTTTTTCAAGGTTGTGGAGCATCGTTTTATATATAATTCTCTTACATTCCCGACCCTCGATTGGCGAAAGGGACCCTTAATGTGGGTATTTGTTATTCCAATGACTAGCATGTCTTTAATTAGTGATTCCTTTAAATCTTTAAATTCACATGTGGAGGCTAAATTATTTAATACTGTTAAGTATTCGTCCAAAGATTCTTCATTTCTTTGTGTTCTCGTGAAGAAATTGTATCTTTCGACAGTAATATTGGTGTTCGGACTAAATTTTTCATCGAATTTTTTCAAAATTTCTTCTACCGTAGTTTCGTTTCTGTTTATGCCAAAACTATTAAAAATTTCAATCCCGACGTCGCCAATTGTATTTAAAAGGATTGCTGTCTGTTTTGTCTGAGAATATTTTGTTAGCTCGTTAGCGTCACTGAATATTTCATACCTTGTTTTCCATTTTTTCCATTTCTCCGCGGCATTGTCGCCATTATGAATACTTAGCGGCTTTATTTGCGCAATGCAAATTTTTTCAGACATTGTATTTTTTTGACTTTTTCTTCTTCTAAGGAAGCACCGCTTCTGACACCATCTTTTATTGTTTGTCTGGGTTCGTATTTAATATTTAATTAAAGACTTATTTCCATTTTAGGCTTCACTTTATTATTTTAACTTTACAAGGCCGGAGGCAGAACGACTTGACATAGACTAAGTGACTTAACTACTGTGTAATCTGTGCATAGACAAACACAGACCACAACACATGAGACAATAAAGCTAATTAGTATTACTAATTATTACAATAAACTATCAGTCATATAATCTTTTATACTATAATAACATTTGTATGTGCGTACATGTGTTTGCGCTGGTTGTTCAAATGCAATCGGAGCTGGTCGACTTTGTGGAGGATGACAATGAGACGATTTTCTTCTTTGAAGTGATTTAATTGACAGAATATACAATAACAAGTAATTTTAAATTATAATTAATACAAAGGAGTTGTTGCGTGCGTTGCGTTCAAAAATAGTTAGATTGTGGGGTACACGTATATGACGTCTGAGCCAATCAGAGCGAAGCGTCGCGGCGCCGTGTGTGTTGTGATTGGCTCTTCATCTACTGGTGTTTGAACAACATTTATCAACGAGTATTTGCTTCATTTTCTTCTTGAATAAGTTAATATTGAGTTCTTTAATGGTGTTCGGAATTTTGTTTAATATTACTGGTGCTTGACAAAAGACACTTTTATGCATCAGGGCTGTTTTTGCTTTTCGAATGCATAATCTGTTAGGATCTCTTTGGGCTCTTTGACTATTGTCGGATACTCGCTTAAATAGGTTAGGGTTAGCTTTTACATATACAACAACCTCATATATAAAAAGTGATGGAAGTGTCAGTATCTTGTACTTTTTAAAAAAGGGCATACAACTTTCCATTACGTTTAATTTAAACATGGCTCTAATACATCTCTTTTGTGCCTTAAAAACAAAGTTTCTGTCTGTCGAGTTGCCCCAGAATAGAAGCCCATACCTTAACACAGATTCAATAAGTCCGTAATATGCTAACAAGAGTGCGTCAATGCTTAAAGTGTTAGCTAATTCGTGTAGGGCATACGCTTGTTTGCTTAGACGTTTTCTGACACTTTCAATATGACATTTCCAATTTAATTTATTGTTGATTTGTAGCCCTAAAAATTTAGTTGTATATATTTCTTTTATAATTTGGTCTTCGTAATGTATGTCATGATATGGTATGGCAGGTACCCTTTGACTGAAATGCATGACATTTGTTTTCAGCAAATTAATTTTTAAATTATTACATTACATTACATACTAATATCTGATATTAGTATGTAGATTACCTCGTCTTCTTTGTTAATTTGTTCTGTTAATTGGATTAGTATGACCATCGAAGGTCATACTGACAATTTTAAGGTCTACTTCGTGGCATAAGTTTAAAGTCACTTGAAACTGTGTCTATCTACAGTTCCAACTTTTTCGCAGAAATAATTTCAGCAGCGACTATGACCATACGCGTGGGATGACTTCTTAAAATGTCTTCAAATAGTAGTTGCACGTCGGAATTATTTTTGTGTTGACGTGTTGCTTAACTATTACATCAGTATGTATTGATTTTCTTGTAACACACTTTCAGTGTTTAAGAATATATTTGGTGTCAGTAGCCAAAGCTTGAAGTTTGTTGCACAAAAAATTGTAACACGTGATTTTATTATATGGTCGGGCTTGTAAAATTTTAGAGTATGTACTTGAATCGCCGTCGGAAATAAGCTTTCCATTTCCATACACCATGTTGTCCATACAGGCCATGTTGTGTTACAGAATTTTTGAAACCTTCCACCAAAATTTGACTTTCCATACCCGTTGAAGGCCCATTATAGTTTTTGAAACAGATGTTCTTTCACTTCCCTGTTTTGATTTTCTGCTATAGCACATACTATGCAGTATTTGTTTTTTACCCCTAAATATAATATTTTTCCTGTATTTTTCCCAATTATAGCAGCGGCGCCAGAAAGTGCTGAATAATTTTTCTTATAGGACCTCTTACTCCAGCAACCATCCCCGTTATCCAGAAATATAGAGACCAAAAATTTATGTATCACATAATTATATTTTTTTGTTACATTAGCTCTATGTTTGAACGAGCTGAATAGGAAATAAACAGACTTTTCTTATCTATGGCGTGTTGTTTTGTTTCTTTGTTCTGGTTTTTCACACCATTTTTTCACAGGTCTCGTTTATGCACTGTCCTCCTCGTGATTCTCTTCTCTCAAAGCTGGCCTGTAAGATAACAAATAAAAATGTAACTAGTAACTTATGTGATCGAATCGGACACACTGTGTACATGAACATTGTAGAAAAAGTAAATACGTACCTTTTATTTGAGCCCAAATCAATTCAATGGCATTGTATTGACAATGGTATGGCGGTAATCTTAGCACTTGGTGACCATGTTCCTTGGCCATCTCATCTAGTTTGTAGGTGGGCATTGGAGGCTTATGTAATTTAACTAGTTTTACTAATTTTTCTTTTAACATTGTCATGTCGGCATCCACATTATTTTTTGTCAGCCATTTCTGTACCAGTTTCACCAAATTTTTCTTTTGTTATACGAGAAACTGTAGCTTTTTCTTATGTCCAGTGCTACCGCAACTCGATCTATGACTTTCTCCATCGGTATTAAAGGGCCCCCGTTTGTACACTCTCGTTCGAAGTAGTTTCTCAAACGAATAACTAACTCCCGACTTTGAGAGTTCAAAACTGTCTTTTTTGTTTTTTTCGGCATAGTAAGTACACGGCCGGAGGCTCTTTTTTTGAGATGTCGTTGTCGCTCCTAATTTATTTTTCTTGATTCTTCATGCTTCTTCTGCGTGACGATGCGGCTAGCCTCTGGCTATATTTTTCTGGCACGCTGAGTGCATGACCACGCTGTCAACAGTTTCGAGCATACGCTTGTGTTCTTCATCCCCACGAATAATGCTTGATGATAAAAGAGTCTGAACACCACATTTTTTCACTCTTAATAACATTATTTTCGGTTGTAACCATAGATATAAAGTATATAGATCGGCGATGCAATTATTTGAGCGAGACCAAAAACGAAATACATTAGTGTGCATGTGATATACATGTGTGCGAGACAAATAGTGCTTCGCCTTGCTGCCTTTACTTCGATTTATCGATAAGTACAGATTGCAATGTCTTTTTTCGTCTCTTGTGATTTGACGCAGATGTATTATATAGAATAACTTAATATTAATTAATAAATTAATAAATAAATAAAAAAAATTTAGAAAGCAATAAAAATATTTTTTAATTTTTTATTTTATTTGAGAAAACAAACAATTACACATAACAATTTTATATTTAAATCAGACTTACTTTTAAAAATTAAATTACAGTTAACACTTTTTTGGCAGAAATTACCTTACGTGTCTTATTAAAATTTATAAAACTTAATAATGTCTAATAAACCTTATAATAATCAACCTAAGGCACCAATTCTCACAATTTACGCACAATCTAGGCAAACTTTCTAAGCATATTGAAGACAAATTATGTTATTTACATAAATATATAAAAAAATCAAAGGAAATATGTTTTCCTTTGAAGCCCCTGAAACTTCAGACATTGTTTTGGATCTTAGATCTTCAAGTAGCAGCGTACGCGTCGCGTGCAGGAGAGGAGTAATTAACTTGTAATTATTACTTCAACAGTTAAAGGTTAATAACAAACAAAACAAACAAACAACTATTTCAGAATAACATAACAACTTTAGTTTTATCATATTTCTGTCCCCCACACTAGGCTTTGCCTGTCCTATAGGGGAAGTAAACAATTATGTAAAATTAAATTAAATACTATCTACCTTAATTACAAAAAAAAATCAAAACAATAATTATAATATGTACAATATAAACAAGCAAAGATACAGTAGTGGGTTTTTTCATATAATCTTTGATAAAATCTTTTTTTGAATTAAATAGATAAATTTAAATATATAATTTTTATGATTCTTTAGGCCTATTTGTATATAATCTTTAATATATATATTTTAATTTATGCAGATAAAAATGCAATAAATGACATGAAGTAATTGATTAGTACATAGTTCAAAGGCATGCGTAAATTTACGTATTTACACTAAAATATATTATGATTAAGAAATAACATACCGGCATGAATAATGTGGGTATCGAACCAGAACGTAACTTTACTCTTTGTACGCCTGTAGGAGAAAAACATTTTGGTTCAAAGTGCTTACTGCATATACTCGAATATTTTTTGGGAACCCATTCTTCTCTATTTATCATTTTTAGCCATTTTTGTCGGACTTCAATATTTTGAGGCAATCTGAAACATTAGAGTTTAAATTATTCTAGAAGAATATTTACAACAGTTTAATTTGGCTACGGAACTCAAAAAAAAAACCAAATTTAGATTTAATATTACGAAGTTGAATAAGGCTGCATACAAGTCATACCTTTGCCGGTTAGGGAGATATTTATAATATATTCAGTATATACTACTACTCTATGGCAATATCGATAAGAAGTTATCGATAGTGTCAATCTCTACAAAAATTTGGTAAATAATAACAAGAATTCACGTATTTGTTATCTTTTTAAATCAAATTTCTATGCATTTACAGCAATAGTGAAATAAAGTGTGATAATGTTGTACATCCATTTGTGTACAAAACTTTTGTAACAGTTCTAAAACATAGCAACTAGAGAGCAAAATATTTCAATCGTACTTACCTGTGAAATGTACAATTTTGTGGGTTTTCTTGCTTAGATGAGTTACATCCAGGTACTGAACACTTAACCATAATGAATCTCGTCTGCTAAACACTAATTTGCACTTTAAAACACGAGATTTTGCGAAAAATATACGAATTTGTTTCGTTCACAACTGACCCTAAGACACTATTAGACACTAGCGTGTACGTGAATGGTCTTGCCTATCTGTCTCACTCTAACATACACGTATACTATGCTCTTTCTCTTTTGCATTGCCGATCTACTAACGGAACGGTAGCAATACTAAATCTATGGTTGTAACTGTGTATGTATTACTGACTTAGTTTAGTTATAGAAATTAAATATTCTGATTTATACTGTATTGATTGATTTCTGATTTTTGAGAAAATATGTAAAAGAGAATAATTGTAATAATGACCAGTGATATTAGATTTTGCACACCAAATGTGGTAATATAAATGGTGGGACGTTGATATACCTATGATATCTGGTTTTACACCCATGTATGCAAAAAAATGATTTGATTTGGTAGACATGTTATGTTGTACTGTATATTTAATTAAAATTAAAAATCTTTTAATATGAATATTATTTATTTGTATTTAATTACCTCCTCGTAGATATTACAATTATTTTATTGTAAAACTTACGTAGCTCAGCATTCGGCACTCTTGTCGATCAAGCGCTTCGAGAAATTTATAACCGCGAAAGAAGAGACCTGAAGCATCACGTGGTTTGACATGAGATGATTTATAGGCCTTATGATTTAAAAGATTTTTTTTAAAACCTGGGCTAATATATAATATATGACGTATGAAAAACCTTTTCATACGACAGCAGAATTTTGTCATATGAGCACTGTACGAAATGATGACTCAAGTTATGCTGTCAAATTTCAAGGTAAGTAGGTAAGTCAAGCCGTGTGGCACTGCTATAGCCTGTTTTTTTAACAAACGAGTACCAAAAATTTAGCCCCTAACAATGCCTTAGGCGCGTTCTTATTGGATAAACGGATATTTTATGGACCAATAGCAATGTAGTGAAAAATTTTGTTACTATAACTTTCCGTTTAATTGTACCTCTCATGACATTAATGACAAAATAGGACGAAAGGCGAATGTGATGAAAAGCGAAGTGGACGAATAGCGAATGTGGTGAAAAGCTAAGTGGACGAATGGCATCAAACTCCTCGTTTGTTAAAAAAAAATTAAAGTAATTTAAAATTAAATGAAAATTGGAAAAATGACACAACAATTTTCTAACATACTTTATTAAATTAAAGGATACAAAGAATATATTTCTTGTTGGACATTACATAAACCTTGTTTATATAATAATATAATAAATAGATAAGATAGTACACCTTTTTTTAACTAAAAAAAAAACTATTTTCATTTATGATAAAATTTATTTTCCTCCTAATATTAGTTGGTTTATACTAAGAATAAATATAAGGAATTATAAAAATACACTTTTATAAAATTTCTTCTAAAAACAACACTTTCGAAATAACTTTTCTATTGTTTAAATTTTTGGTTCTTATAACTAATTTGACAATATCAGAAGAATCCGTATAATTGAATAAAATAAATAAAATATTAATTACCCTACATAATAAAAGAGAGAAATATTACTCATTTTAATTTTTTTTCACAGTAAAATTACACTAGATGGCGCTGTACAATTTTATCTACATTTTTTTACTCATTTCCTTTTCTAATTGTAGTAAGTTTATATGAAAATGCATAATTGCATAATTAATGACTTAAATCTTTACAATTTATGTTTGTCGAGGTTGTCTTATGATTTCCTTATACTTAACTTCAATCAGTTGTTTTTTTCAAAACTTATTTTTAGTTCGATAATAATATATTATGTTAACTTGCTTAATAATCAATCAGATGATTTTCATTGATAATTATAATGCCTACTAAACATTCCTATGCCCAATATTATACATTTTCACTGGCTGGATTGAAGAAAAAAAAAACTGAGTTTATTTTTTAAAAATCTCCAAAGGGTTCTTGTGATATTATCAAACACTAGAGATAACAAGGTAAGGTATGGTACGGGGCAATGGGATCACTGTCTGGATTGAAGAAAAAAACACATTAAATTTAATTTTTCAAAAATCTCCATTGACATCAAAGTGTATTTTGGTTCTTGTGATATTATCAAACACTAGAGATAACAAGGTAAGGTAAGGTAAGGTAAGGTATGGGACAATGGGACAATAGGACAATGGGCCTAGTCGTGCTTGGCGTCCGGATGCCTCTCGAGCAACATGGCGACGCCTTGGCCGCCGGCTGCGCACGCGCTGATCACACCCAACTGACCGTCTTCGCGCACCAGCCGATGGGCGGTGTGCATCGCGAGGCGCACCTAACATAATATATTTTCATGTTAAATGTTAAGGCTACCGACAGACATGCTCGTAAGAAGCATGCTCAAAACTAGCAGGCCGTTGCCGTTTGACGACACGTCTAGTCTAGTGGCTGGTAACCCTAGCTGTTAACCAATCCCGCTAGGAGGCAAATTACTAATATTATAAAGAGGAAAGTCTTTAATTGCGGTTATCCATACGCATCGAATATATCTTATGGACTCACCCCTGTAGCAGCGAAGGGATGACCAATGGATAGAGAACCACCCCACGCGTTCCACTTGGCCAAGTCTGGATTGCCAACCTGAAATCAAACAAATACATACTTTATTTCTTTATCTTTATTACAAATTTATGTAATCTATGTAAATGTAAATTTATGTAATCTATATAAATATAAATTTATGCAATTTATGTAAATCTAAATTTATGTAATCTATATAAATATAAATTTATGCAATTTATGTAAATCTAAATTTATGTAATCTATATAAATATACATTTATGTAATTTATGTAAATTTATGTAATTTATGTATTTTTGGGTAAATGTATGGGCGCATTTGCTTGTATGCTTCCTGTATGCTTTTTTTCATACTATAGATAAAGGCAGTGAAATATTCGCTAAGGTCAAAATGTTGGAATCTCAAAAAAGTAGGTACACACATAGCATATTATATGTCTGATATATTATATAATAGTCCTATATATCAATGTATATATAGTTTAACTGAAAGCTTTATGTTACCTTTGTTTGCCGGCCAAGGTAGGTCTTGCAGAACCAGTCAGAGTCCAGGGCTTTCAGGTTGGCCAGAATTTGACCCTGGAAAATAAAAATAACGACACATTCCAATTCATTTCATTCAAAATAATATATTATTTTTTACATTTACTCATCTATATAAATAATAAAATAAAAAAAATATTCTTAATTTTTTTTTCAAATATTCTTTGAAGTCTTCTTATGAAGAGAAAAATTGGAAAAAAATCCGCGCCAAGTCGCGGACGAGTTTTCAACTGTTTTCAATAAAAAAAAAATTGGAATATTTTTTTTCATCGCGATGACGATGCATCATCAGAATTATTAAGGACTAATTCCGACCAGTGAACTAACACTAATTAACATATAAAAAACAAATCATTAGACTTACAGCAAAGGCCTCGTGTATTTCCCAGGTGTCGATGTCGGACATCTTGAGGCCCGCCTTGTCTAGGATCTTGGGGATACCGTACGCGGGTCCCAGCAACAGCTGGTCAACGGGATCCTGGAACATAAACAAATCCATCATATGCCATCAACTATAACTATATAAACAAACAAGTCTTGTTATCAACTGTAACTACGCAACCAAATCTTATGATTAACTATAACTACAACATAAACAAACATATCTCATCAACTATAACTACGCAACCAAATCTTATCATCAACTATAACTATATAAACAAACAAGTCTTGTTATCAACTACATCCACATCAACAAACAGATCTTGTCATCAACTACATCTACATAAACACACAGATCTTGTCATCAAACTATATCTACATAAATAATTAATAAATAAACAAATCTCTTCATTAACTATAACTACGCAACCAAACTTGTCATCAACTACACAAACAAATCTTGTCATCAACTATAACTATCACTACATAGTATAAAACAAAGTCGCTTTTTCTGTCCCTATGTCCCTTTGTATGCTTAGATCTTTAAAACTACGCAACGGATTTTAATGCGGTTTTCACTAATGGGTAGAGTGGTTCTCGAGGAAGGTTTAAGTACATAATTTACTAAGTTACGCGGGCGAAGTCGCGGGCAGCAGCTTTAATTTTATTAACACGTAATTTTATAAACTATAACTAACATGTAGTGCCATCTGTTAACTTTTAGATGAATTAGAGTACTACATTGCTTCAAACAGAATTCCCTAGATGGCGTTGTAAATTTTGCATACACGTTGTCTGGGACTCCAAAAAGGACATAGGGTACCTTTCATCCAGAACGCGGACGAAGTCGCGGGCACCAGCTAGTAATACATAAACAAACAGATCTTGTCATCAACTATAACTACAACATAAACAAACAAGTGGTCGGCGACGAACTTGAAGCACATGTGGCGTTGCTTGTGTTACAACCGACGGTAGCCATTTACCATCAAGTGGACCGTCAGCTTCTCTGTCGATCTTCTGTCTGTCTGTTACCTATTCACGCCTTAACTACCCAACCGATCATAATGAAATTTTGCATTCTCTTTGTCAGGAATACAAGGAAGGAAGCACATTGTCCGAGGGATCAACTAAATCTAACGCTTGACCAAAGTATGAGGTCAAGCGTTATATTGATTTTTAAATTTTTTAACGCGCACGAAGTCGCTGGAATGAAGCTAGTATTATAATAAAAAAATAAAAATCAGTGGGTCACAGTAGCCAGTCACCAGATTACCTGCGAGACGTATGTGAAGTCGCGCAGGTAAGCCTTCGGCTTGAGGCCAAGCTCCTTGGCCTTCGCTTCAGACATCACCAGGCAGGCCGAAGCACCGTCCGTCTGAAAAAAAAAATGTTTCAATTTTTAATGCATTGGCCGATTTAGTTGATAGGCTGACGGTCCACTTGATGGTAGGTGGCTACCGTCGCCAATATAACACAAGCAACGCCACAGGTTCAGCAGGTGCTCTGTTGACCATAAAAGTATCACTACATAATATTATAAAACAAAGTCCTCCGCCGCGTCTGTCTGTCCCTATGTAATCTTAGATCTTTAAAACTACGCAACGGATTTTAATGCGGTTTTCACTAATGGATAGAGTGGTTCTCGAGGAAGGTTTTAGTGTATAATTTGCAAAGTTACGCGGGCGAAGTCGCCGGCAGCAGCTAGTATTTTATTTAGCTAGAATATGTAACCGTATCATCCAACCATTTTGTTGGCTTAGTACCTACATAAATGCCAAATTTGCAAAATGTTTACATGTACGAGTATTTAACAATTTATTAAACGCCTAATTCTAATTTTATGGATAATTCTCCAAGGAATAAGGGATAAGGAAGGGTTGGGGTAATGGGCTTCCCTTGCTCACTACCGAACGCACGCGTGCTATTATTACTACCTTTTGACCATTGGACATTGACCAAGCAGAAAGTACTTTTATGTAACGCTTTGTCATTTGTGACGCAGAATCTATAGTTGTAGTAGATTGATGGATTTAAGGGTAAGGTAAGGGTAAGATATTGTAAGGTAAGGGTAACAGTACCAGGAAGGATGCGTTAGCGGCGGTGACTGTGCCGTGGGGCTTGATGAAGGCCGGCTTCAACTTGGCGAGTTGTTCCGGGGATGAGACCCGGATGCCATTGTCCTTGTTCACCAGACCGTCCTTGCCGTCGACTGGAATATTACAATCATTACAAGTGTTAGCGTCTGCTGTTTTTGTTGACTGTGTTAAGAGGTTTGAATTTTATACTGGTGATAAATTTAAGAAATATTAATTTTAAAATAAAGTTAATTTGAACTATGATTTTAAAAAAAAAACAAGTGAGGGGTTTTTTTTTTTAGAATGAATGTCACGAGTTGATTTTAAGATTTTAGTACAGATATTTCTATATAGAAGATTTCATATAGATATTTATTATACCATACATAAGGAGTCCTTATCTCTACCCTCAAAAGCCGTAGGAAGCCAATTTAGCAAATCGGAAGGTGTGCAGTTAGAACAGATTGGATCCAATTTAGATTCTATTAAGTATCTATTCTTCGATTTAGAAATCAATTTAGTGTAGTGTGATCAGTTGATCACAAAGTTCATTACTTAGGTTCCTAAATCGGTTTCCTACAAATTGTAAGATGTTATAACTGTCACCGGTACTCACCTTTGACCGGTATAAGATCGGTGAAGTAGCCCTTCTGTTGCGCTTGCGCAGCGAGCGTGTGCGAGCGCAGCGCGTACTCGTCCTGCTCCTGACGCGACGCGTTGAACGCGGCCGCCAGCCTGTCCGCGCTGTGGCCCATCGTCTCGCCAGACGAGAACTCGGCCACCGCGGGCAACTACAACACAGTATCTTTGCAATCACTCAAAAACTACTTTGATTTTGAAAATTCTTTTACCTATAGAGAGCTATATGTCATTAATTTATTTGGGAAAACAAAAACAATTACACTATATATAGTAATAAGTTAGAAAAAAATAGAAATAAGTATACACAAATAAGGATAATAGTGCAATCAACAACATTTTCCACGAATCAGTTGAAAAATGTCGAAAATCGCATCAGCGAGTAATATAGGCTGTATTTTATAAAGTTACGCGAACAAAGTCGCGTGCAACAGTTAGTTAAAAATATAGTTTCTTTAGTTAAAAAACTACCTCTCTCGATACAACTAATGTTCTCAATTTGTTCGCGATGTTCTCAAAAACTACTGAACGGATTTTCATGCAGTTTTTATCAATCAACAGAGTGATTCCTGAGTTTTGTGTCTAATGTAAGTACATGGCATATGTCCTAACAAAAATAAGTAAATAAATAAAATGCATGTTCTAAAACACCATTTGTACCTACTGTATTATAACTGGTCAGAAATATGATAAAAATAAGCGGTTATTACACTATTCAATTTGTGGGAAGCCAATTTAGGAAATCGGAATTTATAATCGCAGTTAGAACAGATTGGATCCAATTTATATTTTAAATTCTATTATCTATTTTCAACTTTATGCCTTCGACTTAGAAATCAATTTAGTGTAGTGTGATTACTAAGTTCACTACTTAGGTTCCTAAATTGGTTTCCTACAAATTGAAAAGTGTAATAACTGCTTAATCGCTTCGAACGCTTCTTTGAGGAGGGAAAAGCTCACCTCCGGCATGAAGAAGTCAGGTCTGATGGAAGCGATGAGCCCCAACCTCTGCTGAGGAGTCTTCGCCCTGTTCAGGCGCAGTAGGAGGGAACGCATCTTCCTCGAATGCCTTATGGGCACATCGGACATGAACTCAACACCTCCGGCCACTATGACGTCGTACGCGCCTGCCGCTATCATGCCAATGCCTGTAATCATTGGCTTATATATTTTACTAGCTGGTGCCAGCGACTTCGTCCGCGTTCTACATGAAAGATACCCTATGTCCTTTCTGGTGTCCCAGACAACGTGTATGCAAAATTTCACGGTGATAGCTTTTGCGTGAAAGAGTTAAACATCCATATACTTTCGCATTTATAATATTAGTACTGACTAACGTAAGGACTGGGTCAAGGGCGCGGCGAAATGGCACCAGTTCCATTGGCCCTAAAACCTCAACTTAGGGCCAACTGACGGCAATCGTCGCCCCTCGTCCGTGCAAGATTGTGGTCGAGAGAACTTTTTAATAAATTATTATAAAAATGCCTAGTTGCGCTGTAAACAGCTAACAGCGCTGTACAAGGCTAAAATGTTAATACATAAACATTTGCCCCAAGTGGGATTCGAACCCGCGACCGTTTGGTTAATAGCTAGGGTTATTAGCCACTAGACCAAACGTGTCATAAAGATATTATTAAAGGAACAAAATTTCAGACATTGGAATTCTATTCTATTGAGAATAAATCCACTTGCAAACAAGTGGAAACTTTAGAACTTTTTTTTTGTTGTTTAATAGTTATTGCCTAGCTGCCGCTGAACATAGGCCTTCCCCATAATTTTCGAATAGGACCAGTCAAAAGAAAGTAGCCTGTTGAATCCACCTTGTGGGTAGACATCCAAAGCTGTGCTTGCTGGTATTCTTGTATGTCTACAGATCTCCTCATACTTGATTCGATCTCTTGTTGTAACGACGAGCATAGCCCTCTCCCTAGCTCGTTGAGAGCTACTTTGAGTTTTTTTACGAGCCCACATTTCAGTGCCATAATATGTAATACACATTGACTGAAAACTGAGGAATTTTGGAGAAACAGGAGTTTCATTTTTTATATTTATGATAATAATCTAAATATTGTCTTCAAATCTCAATATCTTAAAAGCAATAACTGCCCAGAGTTTAGTGTAAACTGGAGTTACTGAAAAAATATACACAAACAAAATTAAATATTACCTGTTGTAATGGCTTGGTTGGACGATATGCAAGCCATAGTGACGGTGTGAGCCGGTGTCTTGTCACTGAATCCAGCAGCGAGGGCCGCCTCTCGACCAATATTCGATGTCTTAACCTCTTGGATGACAGTACCATAGACTATATAATCTATTACATCTTTGGAAATACCAGTTTTTTGGAGAAGGCCACTGAAATAAGGGTACATTAGTGTGTAAGTAGTATTTAGTCTGTGCATATGTAGTTCATGTGATGTGAACTACATATGCACTGAAACATTTGAGTACAAGTGCTAGGATGACACATTTGGTCTAGTGGCTAGTAACCCTAGCTGTTAACAAAGCGGTCGCGGGTTCGAATCCCGCTAGGGGCAAATGTTTTTGTGTTAACATTTACCTTTGTACCTGAGTCATGGATGTTTTGTATTTATAATATGTATGTATTTACAAAAAAAAGTATTGTATGTAATATATCAAATGTTTGGTATCCATAATACAAGCATTAAGTTGCTTACTTTGGAACTAGATGGTGCTGTGTGGATTGTGTGAATATATTTATTTATATTATTTTAAGATGGCCTTCTATATCAGATTAGATACTGCTGCAAGTAAAGATTTTTAAATCTTTGGCTGCAAATCTGGATGGCTAGTCTATCACTGTGTAACAATGTGCATTGTTTCATTCAAAACTTGTAAATAAGTTTGAACCACTCACAGCAAGGAATGTCTGGCCAGCTCATGAGGCATCATCTTGGCATAGTCGGTGAAGGACACAAGAAACGGTGTACGGACTCCATCCACCAGCACAATATTCTTGCCGGTAGGATCCTTGAGTTTCTTCTGTTGTAATGCCGCTCCAACGCTTAGCGCTCGACGGGCCGTATCTACATAATTATAAAAACAAATCTATATAAATTGGTTGGTAAATGTATAAGGCAATGGGGAGCTACCGATGTCGTGTCATAACGTACTCATGGCCCTGGCCCATCTACGGCCGGACTAGAAAGTTGTTTGGTTTTAGCCGGTAGGAGTCCTGTATAACTCCACATTGTTAAAAAAAGAGCATCACTTGAAAACAGCACAACAGATTTTGCAGTTTTTTTCAGTTGTATTTATAACTGTCTGGACAAGGTTGAAAGATTTTTATTTTGAAAATTCATGGGAGGTCAGAAATTTGGATGGTATTTTTATTGCAAATTGACAGGACAGCTAGTCAGCTAGCCCTGGTACAAAAATTTTTGAGATCAGGACTAGAACTTTTCTCTTATCTGAAACTTTAAAAGTGCAAATAATATTTATAATGTCTACTTAAAAGGTCACTTAAAGGGCAAATTTTGTAAAGTATTGTGTTATTTTTATTTTTTATATCTTTTTTCCACTATAAGGAAACATACCATCAAATCCATACTAATATTGTAACATGTCCTTTTGTCTGTTACCTTTTCACACCTTAAGTACTCAACCAGAAATTTTGCATACACATTGTAGAGAATACCGGAAAGGATATAGGGTACCAAGGGATCATCTAAAATAAAAAACTGGCAAAAGTGTTATAGCAACAAGAGATTAAGCATTATATTGTTCATTTTTTTAAATCTTTCAATGTAGACGAAGTCGCGGGTACCAGCAAGCTAGTTTTAGTTTCCGCATCTGTTTATATGTCCGCTAACTCTTCCTAATAATACAATGGATTCCTAATAACACCATCAGTTAGATAATTTAAATAAGGATTTTTCTGTTTGAAGTCAGGATATATATATTTTGTAGTTATGGGAGCGGTCTTCGGGATAACCAACTCCTCAGCAATTTACAGAAAAAAATATATAGTGTGATTTGGCCCAATAGAAAGTGTTTAGTTTAAGTGATTTTTAATTATAGCTTGTAGGCTAAATTCTTAACTAATACCGGATGTAGATAACGCTATAGTATCAAGTCCAAAAAATCTTAATAATTATTGCGACTGTGCCAACTCCATATTATAGGTCCAAAGTTTACCAAGTAAATTTAAAACTTTTTTCCAATTAGTTTTTCTTCTTGAAACATATAAAACTTTTTCATTTTATTTCTAAGATTTGTTAACGGTTATCTGGTAAACAAATAAAACGTAATATTTAAAGTAAAATACGGTAAAAAAACAATCTCACCAAATTTGACCGTAGAGCTGGCGTGTGAAACTTTTAAAATTGATTTTGCTACTTGAGATGCCATGTTTCTTGAACACACTTCCACTGATTCTAATAACTATTTGGGTACACAACAATCTGTAACAATCGAATAAAAATATAATTTAAAATTTTATATTTAATTATTAAAAAGATGCTGAAACTACTATGTAAGAAAGTTGGACTCTGACCTGTCAAATGGACGGGGAAGGGAAGGGAAGGGAATCAATCAGAAACCAATGCATCCACAGGATAAGCAAATAATAATTTTGTGCAGAGTAAATATCAATGTCATTGAGATGACTCGTTAATGAAAACATAGAGTACATAGTGATTTCAATTTTTATTCATATGTATAGTTTATAATATCACTGACCTGTAAAATATAAAACTGGACAGGCTGCTGTCAAATTATTTTTTTGCCTATTTTTGGCTAGGACCAAGTATCTAGATCTAGATCTAGTATCTAGATACTTGGTCCTAGCCAGCTGGGCTTTTAGACAAAGTGGCATTCGCTCTGTAGCGATTCGATTCGAAAGAATAAAATGTATGGGATGAGTCACGTGATTTAGCGACGACATAAATGTCAATCCCATACATTTTATTGTTTTCGAACTTCGTTATCGTTTCGTTACATATCGTTTTAACATAGATAAATGATTGGTCTCGCTGCGCTCGACTAGATACCGCCGTCGTACTTGCAAAATGAGGCATAAAATAGTCCGCCGAATTCGGCGTACCCGAGCCAGTCACACTGCAAACTGTCTGTGATGTGTACGTGCTGAATGTTTTATTAAATTTTAGGCATAATAAAATACCAGTTTGAGTAGTGAAACTGTATAAAAATATAATAAAACTGGGTAAAAAGTTATAAAAAGTGACGATTTTTTACACACACTACAATAAAAAGTTACCACATTTTCGGAGCTATTGCTTGTGTACCTATCTAGTCTATCTAGCTCTATCTAGTAGAGCGCAGCGAGACCAATCAATTATCTTTGCGTTTTAAATTGTTACTTTGACTAAGGCCCAGTGAGTTGATATACTCTATATGGATATTAAATAATTTAATATATACCCTCAAATTCTTAGCCCTCAAAAATAAAAATAAATATTGTGTGGGTAGGTAGGTAACTTATTAAAACCGCTGTATTCATTCCATACGTTCATTTCGTTCTTTTCTTGTTACACGAAACGACTAATTTGTTCTAATATTTTAAAATATTGGTTTTCTTTTATTGTTATATTATACAAGAGTGATTAATACAAATGAAGTAGCTAAAGGAAGGTTTTACAAGTTTTCATGTAAGTTTTTCATCAATATTTTTTGTATTCATTTTTTGAAAAAAAAAAAAAAAAAAACTGAAGTAATTATATCAAATTCGTATTACATTGAAATAACAATTTTTTTATTATATCGATATTACATTTTTCATTTTTAATAAAAAAATTTTTTGGTACGATACTAAATACCTACCTACTTGATTAAGATGTTAAAATATGTAGGTAGAAAATATGTGAAATAGACATGAAATAGATAAATTTAAATGTAGGTACCAAGTTGATGAAATTATCGGAATATTTCATTTGTATCGGGAAGATATTTTACATGCAACCAAAGAATGGAAACCAGCCAATATTTATTACGATTTTTCATTCCTTTTATAGCCTTTAGAATGTCATTGGCCTTCATCATACAAAATTGTACCTACCCATTGGATTAGATTAGAAACGAGCATATTCTAAAATTGAATATTAAAATAATGGATAAAATTAGATCTTTAATGTAAAAATATTAAATCTATTTAAATAATTTTCCTCGTTTTAAATTAAGAATGAAATCGTCTGTGTTGTAACAAGGGGGGCGATTTTTACTTACTTTAATTATTATTTTAATTTAATAATAAATAATATTTTTTTGATTTAAAAACATAATGCAATTTATGCTTGAGGCTTTTTTTTATTGAGGCATCAAAATCAAAATCAAAATATTTATTTACCAATTGGGTTTCTAAAAGAAACTCGTCATTACAAATTTAAATTTACCAGGTTTTAGTGGGTAGATAGACCACGCTAAAGTAAAGTCTATAAATATATAACGTGGTTGAAGTTCCTCGGTCACGCCTGAAACGTTACAGTTCCACCTTTCTTGTCCGAACTGCTAAGGAGTGGAACTCATTGGAGTTGCTCCTCATGCTAAGGAGTGAGTCTGCGTCTGTGTTTCCCCAAAATTACAACCTCGGGTTCTTCAAACGTAGGGTAAATGAGCATCTACTAGGTAAGCGTACTAGGGATTCGAACCGGCGACCGTTTGGTTAACAGCTAGAGTTACTAGCCACTAGAGCTAGACTTAACGTGTCGTTAAATGTATCGCACGCTTAGTATTAAAGTTACCGAATTCAGAAAAAGTCAAAAACGAGTTAGATACACGGTAATGCATATGTTTTTTTTGTAGATGTTTTGAAAGAAAATACTTAATTTTATTTTAAAATTTTCAGCATGATTCCAGTGCGGTTAATTCTACTTCTGTGCTGCCTTGCCTCGTCTCGTGCTGAATTCAAAGATTACTTAGATGATAGTGATGCATCGAAATGTGACGAGGACGAATTTCAATGTGATAACGGCGATTGCGTACTTATCAATGATATATGTAATGGTAAAAATGACTGTGCGGACGGCAGTGATGAGTTGTTTTGCCGTAAGTAGATCATTTTAAATGCCAGTGATGACAGATGGCGTTGAAACTAATTATGTCTCTAACTATGGACCTCGTAAGAAAGCTCAATGTCGGTCAACGAGCTGTTGTGGTGGTGAGGGCTATGCTTGCAGGTACAATACGAAATGAGGAGATGCTTAGACGTTATAATATAAAAAAAATCAAAAAATCAAAATATTTATTTAATTTATCAATTAGGTTTCTACAAGAAACTCTAATGTTAGGTACATTTAGTTATTATCATTAATATTATTCTACCCGAAACTTACCGGAAACTTCGTAGGCAAATACGGGGGAACGGAAACGCTTCAAAAATTACACAGTTGAAAATCCCATTCAAATCGATCAAACAGTTTCGGAGATCAACGTGCGCAAACGCACAGACCAACTACTTTTTTATTATACTTATGTTTGATTATAATTTTTTTAGTTGAAAAAATTCCTTTGGAATGCAATGAAACTATCCACTTCAAGTGCGAGCACAGTAATATGTGTATACCGTTGACATCTTTATGCGATACTGTCAATGACTGTGAAGATGGAAGTGATGAAGCTCATTGCATTAATGAGGAAAAAGAGGACGAGGAGACAGATGTCGTGAGTAATTTTTTTTTACTCATCCTTATAATATCATCCTTATCTTGTCGAAATCCCTCCTTTTCGGACCAAGCGCTTTGAAACGCGCTTGAACCTTTATAATGCGCACTGACAGGGTTTGGAGCTCCCTGCCGGCGTCTGTATTTCCGAGTAGGTACATATAACCCTAATCTTTTCAAGGTTCGAGTGAATAGGCATCTTCTGGGTGAGCTCGCTCCATCTTAGGCCTCATGCTTGCCACATGGCTGGTTGTTGGCGAAGAGCAAACCATCTCTTATAAAATAAAAAGAAATAAAAATAACAGCATGTGTGTTTCGGTGAGTGAGTAAGGATGCCAGAGCTCATTACCAACAGAATGATTAAATTAAACTGTAAATTAAATACTTACACTCAATTTGAGCTGTAGACGGCGGCAGACTGGCGAGAAATCCCAACAAGTTCGGATTGTTAAACTGACATATTATTTAAATTAAATTATAAATTTTACTTTCACTTATGGTTATGTTACCTATACCCTTAGATTAATGATTGGTCTCGTTGCGCTCGACTAGACACAGCGTAACTCACTTTTTAAACAGTTTCATTATATGTAAGTATTTTTACACAGTTTCACTAGGTACGCAAACTGGCATTTTATTATGCCCAAAATTTAATAAAACATTCGGCACGTACACATCGCAGACAGCTTCCAGTGTGAATGGCTCGGGTACGCCGAATTCGGCGTACTACTTGTTGCCGCATTTTACAAGTACGACGGCGGTATCTAGTCGACCGCAGCGAGACCAATTATTAATCTAAGCATTTATAATACATAAAATATATTTCTTATAGAGTAAATGCAAAGGCTTCATATGTGGAACGGAGAAAAAATGCTTATCAAAATTCTGGGCTTGCGATGGTACTTATGATTGCAAAGACAAGAGCGATGAAGATATTTCACATTGCCGTAAGTTAAATTTCTATTACAAAATTAAATAATATTAAAATTAAATTAAATTCATTAAATATATTCACACATTCCACACAGCACCATCTAGTTCCAAAGTAAACAACTTAATGCTTGTATTATGGATACCAGACAGTTGATATACTATGTATGTAGTACTAGTATTACTTTTTTTGTAAATACATACATATTATAAATACAAAACATCCATGACTCAGGTACAAAGGTAAATGTTAACACATAAACATTTGCCCCTAGCGGGATTCGAACCCGCGACCGCTTGGTTAACAGCTAGGGTTAATAGCCACTAGCAAATACCTTTTTGCATTGCTCCTGTAAATTTTATAATGAACACTTCTGAATATTTTCGCTTGTCCTATACTGCCCAACTAGCACAAAAGCGGTATCTAAATGAAAGCGAGTTTCGAGATAATTGAAGTTATGTAAAAGTAGTTTTTTTTAACTTTATATATAAATTTTATATATTATATTGGGTCTATTTGTTATTACAATTATATTATTATTATTACAATAGATATACCTCTTATAAATTTACGGTAAAATTTAGATAGAGAAGTCTTTTTTTCATAATAATTAAATATGTTTTGAACAAGATAGCGCTTAGTTCATTAGACGAGTATTTTTGAAAATTATCCTATGGCATAAAAATCAAATTTACGATTTTTTGAGATACCTACCGCTTTTGCGCTTAGTAGGGGCAGCTTCTTTTTGTAACGACCAGTTTATTTATTTATTTTGTATGTTATATGTTATTTGTTAATTGATTGTTTTTATTTGATTTTGTCTTTTTTTTTGTTTGCTTCTTACCTTTTTGTATGTTTTCTCCCAGCTCCGATATTCTATAGTGTGACTTTTAACTCATTATATGTTTTAGTAATTTAGTGGAAACTTAGCTGATTTATGTTTTTCTTGTATGTATGTATGTATGTATCTATGTATGTATGTGTATAATATGTATCGAGATATTGTATGTTTCCCTAATATAAATAAAATAAAATAAAATAAAATAATTAAACGCGAGGTAGTTCGTTTTTTTTAACATCCCACCAAAAGTATTATCACAGCATACTATAACGAAATTAGTATGCTGTGATCATAGATGAATGATTGGTCTCGCTGCGATCGACTAGATACCCCCGTCGTACTTGTAAAATGCGGCATAAAATAGTACGCCGAATCCGGCGTACCCGAGCCAGTCACACTGCAAACTGTCTGTGATGTGTACGTGCCGAATATTTTATTAAATTTTAGGCATAATAAAATACCTGTTCGCGTAGTAAAACTGTGTAAAAATATAATAAAACTGGGTAAAAAGTGACGGTTTTTTACACACACTACAATAAAAAGCTGCCACGTTTTCGGAGCTATTGCTTTTGTATAGCGCTCTATCTAATCGAGCGCAACGAGACCAATCAATTATCTTTGGCTGTGGTATTAGGATGGGTTGGAAAAGTTAAAAGGGATTGTTTTTATTTGAATTTTTAGAGTACCGCATTCACTCCGAGGCGCATTACTACGGACATAGGTGTTACGTGGGCAACAAGCCACGTTTGAGTCGCGGTGAACTATATTACAAATGTTTGGATAAATCGTTTTGTATTCCACCAAAACACGTATGCGATGGTATAAAAGACTGCAAAGATGGCAGCGACGAGGGGCCTTTTTGTGAGAACTGTAAGTACCTATATTACATAAGAACAAAATAAAGAATTAGTGTTTTTTGAGTGGAATTTTTGGAGTTTACTCCATAAGAATCTATTTCATACAATATATAAGCCCGGGGTATGAAAATTTATGGGTGTAAAATCAAATGTCACATAACATTGTAGCCTGTAACGCGTAACGTGTGACATGTGACATTTGATTTTACTCCCATAAATTTTCACACACATTTTTTTTTTTCAGGGAAAACAATGTGCACAGACACAACTTGTGCGGGGAACAAAAGTGAAGTGGGCTGTTTTCCACACCGCGACGGCCCTCAGTGCTTATGTCTGTCTCAAATCGAAGAACTAAACTACAACAAAACAACCCACTCGTGCGACCCCATACCTCCCTGTAGCCGACTGAGCCCATTGGCTTGTTCGCAAATTTGCACACCCGTCGACGATAAAATATCGTACAAATGCTCCTGCGCAGAAGGATATAAGTTAGACGACAAATTGAAGTATCTGTGTTATGTTGAGGGATGTATGTTTTATACGATTTTATTTATCAAAATATTTTAGTCATTTATCATTATAAATTTAAATTTAAACGATCCTAAGAAGAAATCCCGTACTATAGTGAATATTTTAATAATGCGAGGCGTATTAAAATATTACTAATTACATTTGTGTGCGTGTAGCCGTGTATATGTAGTGGGCACATCGTAGAATTGGGCAGATCGTAAAGTATGAAATCTAAAATCTTTCACCAAAAGTCAAAAATAGGTGCGACAGTTTTAAATTTCACGACATAATATACATGTCGTCGGTACATCGTAGAATTGGGCATATCATGATATTCCTGGGCAGGTCACTCCGCTCCGCTTCGCTCGGCTCCTCAAATTTATTTCCATGTAAACCTAACACGCTCCGCTCCTCGTCGCACCTATTTTTGACTTTTTGTAAAATATTTTTGATTTCATACTTTACGATCTGCCCACGATATATATATAAAGTCTAAGTACTAAAACCTTTTCAGTTTATCAGTCTTAGACAACTTTTTCAGTTTTTCAATTCATTCCTTTATCAAAGTCGTAGACTCTTAAGTACCTTTTGAAACTAAAGCACTAAGGAGACAACTGACAGACGTTCAAAATGACAAATTGGCATGACTGACAATTCCTCTGGTGCAAGCAAATGTCGATATTAAAGGTGACGAACCTTTTCTTACCCCGACTGTTCATACACGACGAAGGAAGGCGTAGTTTTACCGGGTTCTCTCTGCCTTCCATAGGTCTCTGTCTTTAGTTCTTATTTTATCTGAGGGCTCAACTACTAAATAGAGTCTAGAATCCTTTGCAAGTATATATGTCGCAGTCAAACGAAAAGAAAATAATTAATAAAATACACTTAAAAAATATATTATGTCACTTCTTCACATTTCTATGCCTATGGTCATTTATGAAGAGAGAAATTTCTGACCAACCAGAACAGAGAAGCTTTAAATCATTGACCAATCAGCGTTTCATTTTCTAATCTTCCTGAACAAGTTAGGATTTTTGCAAAGATCCTGAAAGTACCTAGGAATATTGCGAAATTCGTTAGTATAGTTTCCTATTATCCGGTTCTTTGCAATCTTACTAGAGTTTTCGCGAAAATCCGTGGTTTTCAATTATACTGCGACATATATATAATAGATAGCTACACTGTCTGTGAAAAAAAAAATGCTTTTGTTATCATAATATTTAGTGCTGTTTTTTGTTGTTTGTAGATGTTAAAGCAATGATATTTATGACTACACATTCTACTATAAGATATGGTCCAGCGAGTAATGCTAATATAGATAATTTTACATTTAAAAGTATAAAATCGGTTTGTATGTTTTATGAATTCCTTAAGGTGTCTACACACCAAAGCCGCCAGTTTCAGAAAAATGCGTTCGGGCCGGTGGCTTTGGTGTATAGACACACCTTTATAGTTTTCTTCTTATATTATAATGCCGGCGCCACACATTGGGTATATTTGACACAAGTTACATTCTGGATCCAATACACCAATGTGTAGATCGGTCTTGGACAGATATTGGAAATAAACGGAACATTGTGATTGACCATTCAATTCGGATCCAAGCTTGGATCCAACTCAGAAGCCAATGTGTGGCGCCGGCATAAAGGGAGGCAGGCAGGCAGGCTTACGATTCACACGATGGACTGGTTACCGTGTTTATTACACACTTAAGTAAGCCGCTGACACACTTAAATTTCCCTGAGAAAAAAAAAATATCCATACACGAACTACCACGCAGGACTTTCGCCAGGTCCAGGACTCTAGAGTAGCGGGACCAGTTTAGTTAGTATTTCCAAAAAGTGAAAAGAAGTGAAGTGAAAGTTTCAAAAAATTGGGCATTTTTGTGATGGGAATTGAACTCGCGACCTGTTACCGTAACCGTGTAACCGATCAATTTAAAAAAAAAAAACAAATTTTGAGGTGGGAATAGAAACCATTGAACTCGCTACTTGTTACCGTGTAACCGACAAATCTGTATACTCGTATACCTACCTAATAAGTATATACTTTCCTGACAATTCAAAAGTTCCTGATGTTTAAGTTTTCACTTCTGTCGGCACTCCCGGAGTGCCGACAGAAGTGAAAACTGTTTTTTTTTTATTTCGGATGATCTTCTGGGAACAGTCCTATTTTTCTATTTCTTTTTAATCACTATTAGTATTCTAAAAGTAAAATATGAATTCATCTCAGCCTTAGGACGTCCACTGCTGGACATGGGGCCTCCTCCATAACTTTCCAATAGGACCGGTCAGAAGCTGCCTTTATTAGGTCGTCTCTCCACCTTGTAGGTGGACGTCCTACGCTGCGTTTATGAAATATGAATTAAAATGTCGAAATATCAACTTAATAAGTTACCTATATTTTAGGCTCATGGCATAACATACGATGGAGAATATATATATTGGGTGCAGACACAAGAGGGCCACCAGGCAATCTTGAGAGCAAAGCCAAAGGAATTCGAAACTACCAAACAGGTCAGTACTTTTGTGTTTCAATTTGTCTTAAATAAGCAAATACCTAACCGGATATACTTATTATAAACTTTACTAAATGATAAAAATATTTTGTTTGCTTTTTGCTTTTATAGAATAAAAATAAGTAGGTAGTAAAGGACATTTAAGTTTAAGAACATAAAAAAGTAACATAATACAAAGATAAACACAAACATCCCCTCGGCTCAGAATAATGTAGAAAAATTCATCTAAAATTAACCAAGATTTAAAAGTTGGAAAAGATTTCTTCCAAAAAATATAGGTTACATATTTATTTTTTCTGATAAAAGCAACTACTCGTTTAGTAGAGTTACATTACGAGTTACACTCGTTACATTTCTTCAAAGAGTCTCTTTTGCAGTATAGCCTGACTGTGCGCCTAAAGTCATTATGCTTAATTTATGTAGTACTAGCGTTATAGTATATAATGCTAGCCTGTTATCATTATTGCTATTACACTTTTGCCAGGCGTTGGTTTTAATTTTTTTATTTTAGAATCTAAAATAAAAAATTAATGTCCCCGAGGTATCATCTAAAATTTAGATGGTCCCCGAGGTATCATCTAAAATTTAGATGATACCTAGGGGACAGTACTTTTATTCTGAATGTCGAAAGGTAACACTAGGTCCTTTCATCTATCCCTGACAACGTGTATGCAAAATTTCATGATGATTGATTCCTTTACTTTCAAAAGGTCAGACTTTCAGATGGTCAGTTTTTTTGAGTAGTTATGGCGTGAAAAGGTAACAGACAGACAGACAGAGTCAAAGTGACTCTGTCTGTCTGTCACATCTTTACATAGTATAAAACAAAGTCGCTTTTTCTGTCCCTATGTCCCTTTGTATGCTTAGATCTTTAAAACTACGCAACGGATTTTAATGCGGTTTTCACTAATGGGTAGAGTGGTTCTCGAGGAAGGTTTATAAGTACATAATTTACTAAGTTACGCGGGCGAAGTCGCGGGCAGCAGCTAGTACTTATATATTATAATATTAGTTTGGATGCTTGATAACAGGTCATTATAAGTGTCGGCTTAGAAAACCCTGGCGATATAGCAGTAGACTTCTCCGGTAACCAAATATACTTCACCGATAGGACGAGAGGTGTCATATTTGTGTGTACGAAGCAAGCGGAATATTGTGCGACCGTCAAGGCTAAAACTGTAACACCACGTTTCGTTACATTGGACAGTAAAAATGGGTAAGTACGAAGTAAGCTTGATTATAATAATATATATTTGTGACACGAAAGGTTTTTGAAGTTAACATGTTATCTAAATTTTCTTGTAACACGTAATTTTTTGATATATAGATAGAGATTTATATTTTTTTATTTATATAGTCAGCTAGTAATCAGCTCCTGGCTTGGCACGGGTGCAATTTTTTATTCAATCCAACCGATAAATTACATTACACCGCCATCTGTTAGAATATTATGGAACTCATAGATAATTATAACAAATAATTGCTGGATTGAGTAAGTATTCAACAGATGGCGCTATGTTAATAATCACTACATATTATAAAACAAAATCCTCCGCCGCGTCTGTCTGTCTGTTCGCGATAAACTCAAAACTACTGCACCGATTTTCATGCTGTTTTCACCAATGGATAGAGTGGTTCTCGGGGAAGGTTTTAGTATATAATTTACAAAGTTACGAGTGCGAAGTTGCGGGCAGTATTATATATTATATATAGTATTATATAATTTGCAAATATAAAAATAAAAAAAATGAGATATAAACTATCCTATTTTTAAGTTGGACCAAATTAGACATAGTTACGAAGTTTTATCAAAATATTTTCAGTAGTTTAGGAGTTCATCGCGAACAAACATGTGACACGTAATTTTTATATAGATATATGTATGTAATAGAGATAGAGATAAAGCTTCGGTCCCCTAGGCTGGGTGCTGGCAAGCATGCTGGCAGCATTACTCGTAGTATGGCAATACAAATCTGTTGACCGCAACGAAATAGTATATCTCTGCGAGCATGGAAGCAGTCCCTTCATACTAGTTACCGTCAATTTTCGACGCCAATTTTTGAATGTTCGATTTTCAATTTTCTAAAATATGACATTATAGAATATGACATTAAGAGAAAGTATCAAACTATTAGCATTTAAAAAGAAACTTTAATGATAGCATGTCTCGGTCGCTATTAGGATGCACTTTTTACTTACGCCATTTTATAAATAAGTTTGTAAAAGTTCGTTCATTGGTTGCTGGTTGAATGAACTAATTCAGGTCGCGGCTCAGTTTTGTAAACCCCGCCCACCGCAGCTCAGTTTTCGTGGGGTCATACTGAGACGCTTAGGCTGCGTCCATGTATTCAAAGGTCGCTGGTTGACCGAGGTAATAGCCAGCTTTAATTTTAGTCTGATGAGATTTATGTCAAATTAATTAATTAATTTTTTTTTTGGGTAGAAAAATGTACTGGGCCGACAAGCACTCTCGACCGGTTATAATGACAGCGAAGATGGATGGCTCCGATAGTGAGGTCCTGGTCGATCACTTGATGCATTTCCCAACTGGTCTCGCATTAGACTTGCCGAATGACAGATTATACTTCATAGATGGAGTTATAATGGTAGTTAGATTGAGCGACAGGACTGTATATGTACGTAACAAATGTTTTATTAAATTTAATTTGTTTTTGAAATAAAAACTTCTTTCAGCGTGTTAGGTAAAAGCCGTGCAAAAACAATGAACTCGGTGAGCGACACTCTCAACTCAGTGATGTTTAATTGTATGAAATATAGATAATAAGCGTAGATAATAAGTATTAAGTATACTATCGTACCCAGCAGACGTTGTCCCTGGAAAAAAATAAAGTTACTCGATTGAAAAGCCATCTATAGTTGTCAAAATATGATTAATAAGTATGTAGTAATATCACCTCACTGTTAATATAATATGTCAATAAACTAATCTTTGAAACTAACATATACCGCCATCTGTCAAAATCTTGTGGAATTTTCACTATGTTCTATTTAAAAAAACATCTAACTTGCAATATAATCAGAATAAAAAATTCCTATCTTTTAAGTTGGACCAAATTACGGATAGTTACAAAATTTTATCAAAATCGGTTCAGTATTTCCGGAGTATATCCCGAACAAACACTTATATAAAAATTATATAATTTAAATGAGGATTATAGTCACAAACTAAATAGTAGATACTAACGTATCAGACGGAAATCTGCAGTACAAATGCGCTGGACATGAGCTCGAGTACTTTAATTTCACCTGATTGGTCATAGCAAAATAGAACATTTGACTTCCCCGCCCCTCTCAGCCTCTCGCCCCTTTGTTTTTTTACGGGCTATTAGTCCTTGAATTTATTTTTAAGTAAGGAAATATCATCACAATTAAAACACAGTAAATAATGCGTACATATTTATTTTTTAGGATATAGGCAAACATAACATGGACTTAATATACGACTTAAATAGAAACTAGAATAGAAATAAATAGAACAATAACGCCCGTACTAACAAAGTGTGCGATAAACTCAACAGATTACACTATAACACTGCACATCCACTGAGTCCTGTCACGAACTTGTATTTTCTGGCACACAGCACTTGTAATACATTCTTAATATAATTAATGTATCCAAAGATTGTTATTAATAAATTAGTAGATATATAAAAAGGTGGAAATTAATCGACGCAACAATATAAACAACAATGACCTTACAAAACAAAATGGCTTCCGCTCTTAGTACAGATCGCTATAACGCAATCAAGGCGATGAGAGGGGAGGTGAAATGTCATGTTCTATTTTGCTATTACCACAGGCTATAAAATTCCTATGTCTAGTGAATTTTCCTTGAAGATTACCAGCCGTGATTATAGTACATAAACCTTGTTCGCTGTACCACAGATTAAATAATAGTTATACTATGCTGTACCCACAATGAGGGTGTTGTGTCGTTCCCGCAATAGATGGCATAAGCAGTTATTACACTTTTCAATTAACCAATTTAGGATCCTAAGTAGTGAACTTAGTGATCACACTACACTAAATTGATTTCTAAGTCGAAGACATAGAGTTGAAAATAGATAATAAAATCTAAAACCTAAATTGGATCCAATCTGTTCAAACTGCGATGACACTTTCCGATTTCCTAAATTGGTTTCCTACTAATTGAATAGTGTAATAACCGCCTTAGCATTAATTTTGATTTTGTTTTTGACATAAAAAATCTTCTGCCCTCGTGCCCGCTGCTTTGGGCTAATGAAAGTCAAAGAGTAGTATTAATAAATAATAGTAATAATTCACTCCAGCTTATCGCGAGGAAATTTTAGAATATACCTACTTAAAAAAAAAACGAGTGTGCTTATGACCACACGACTGAAGTGAAACTTCTTTCGCTCCATCTGTATGTATATATATATATATGTGTGTACAATATATACATGTATACACATATACATATATTAATTTATGTATATGTGTATATAATAATTAATTATTATTAGAGGAAGAGAGAAAGAAAATGTGCGCGCGCACTGCTGTCTCTTGCTTATATCCCCCACATAACTTCCGTTCGCCTTGCCCGATCACACTTTTCGTAACGCTTACGTCACGCGTTCGCCAGCTTACTCTCCAAGTCAAGCGTGCGTAAAGAAGTTTCACTTCAAAAAGTTTCTGTTGACTTAGGTAATGTTCTACTTCAGAGAACTGAACGAAAAAATTTTCATAGATATTTATAAACTTATCACATAAATGTTTTATTTCTATTTTGTAATAAAACAGGTGGGTAAGAGTGAGAGTACCTTGCAGTCGACCGCCGGCAGAAATATTTTTGATCACATGTAGACCTTACATAGGTCAAAAGTTTGGCCACCCTACTTAGTGTTAGGTTACGTTACGTCGTAAGTAATTGCTGACTGACATCTTAATTTTTTACACAGGCTTTGTATGTCAGCTCAACGGTCTATACTCCGTATACTCTAGCCATTTTCGAAAATACAATATTCACAGGCAATGCGAAGATACCTAGTTTAGGAGAAATGGAAAAAGTTTTTCCAAACAATAAACCTACTGTATTATTCTTCAATGAGCCGGTTTATGGTACGTATATTATTATTATAGATTAACTATAATAGCTGACCCGACAAACGTTGTTTCGCAAAAAAAAAAAAATTGGGGTGGAACATTTAGGGGTGTGAAAAATTGATGTAAAAATTGAAAAAAAAAAAATGGCCGATTCTCAGACCTACCCGATAAGCACACAAAATTTCATCAAAATTGGTCCAGCCGTTTCGGAGGAGTTTAGAAACAAACACCGCGACACGAGAATTTTTGTTGTGTCGCGCAAAGTTTGCGCCACCTTGCGCTTGATGTCAGACTATATGTTGCTCATAAATATTTTCATAATTTTTACAATGCGAACGATGTAACGGGCATCAGCTAGTGATAAATGGAATTATTTCAGGCATGAACATTTATCACGACGTGATGAAAATAAACCGTTTCAACCCTTGCCATAATAGCAAATGTTCGCATTTCTGCTTACTCACATCAAATGAGACGCACGTTTGTGGATGTCCTGATGACATGACTCTCACAGATGGCAGCGTTTGTATCGGTAAGTTTTTTTATTTTAATTATTATTTTGTTTATTTTTAATGCTTGTATCAAAGATTACACAGTGACAAAAAAAAACAATTTTTTTGTTTTTGTATAAAACTTTTTTTTGTAAAATCAATAGTTCCTGAGTTCTAGCGCAATAAAAGTTGTTGTCAGGCAAAGAAAAACAGCGATTAGTCGTAATAGGTTACTCTAGCGTCTCAAAAAAAAGTGCAATCGAACAATTTTTTAATCGACATATGTCGGCAAATATTAAAAATAGAGAAAATTAATATTTGCCGACATGTCGATTAAAAAAAACATTTTTTTGTTTTGGTAAATATTTCGATAATTTTTGTATTACTACTAATCGCAATTTTCAATGTAAAACTCACCGTTTACGAGATATTATCAAAAAAGGCGTTTTTCAAGATGGCGGCTAACGCGGGCGGTTTCAGACGACACAAACTTGGTTTTATACTTAGAGGACACTCTCTGACACAATCCAATCGAAAAATCAATTAAGTATCAGGATTTTTTGTTCAGCGAACCCATTTTTGGAGCTAAAAATCTTGGTATAAAAGATCACATTCCCTCAGAGTTGTGGGTATCGTTAAAAAAATATTGTTTCAAACCATTATGCCTGGTGGTACACGGTACATTGATAAACTAGAAATTATCCACTTGGTAGATTGCTATCGTTGCCCTATAGGGAATTGAACCCGGGTTCCCTGAGACAAAGCGTTCTATTGGTTTCGTGCAAGGCCGAAAAATTTGTCGATCGTAACTGGTTACGAAGCTCCGGTTACGTACGCGGCTGAACCGATCAAAAAGACTAGAATTGCGAGCCTGTTTTTGATTTGAATCAAAGACTACTGCTTTATTCGAGTATCTTCGCCTAACTAATATCATAGAGTAAATAGTAGGTACAATCAGCTAATATGTTTTCAGAGTTGATTTATTATTTTTTTCTTATTTTCAGATAATGTAAACCAACGTCCCCGTTATCTTATTATTGGCGGAGGACACAGTTTCAGCAGAATTGAATACAATAAACTGAGCAATCCTCATCTGACGTTGACAAATATCAACATAGAGAGGGTGCAAGCAATGGCGTACGATTCAAAGAGAGGTAAATTATCAAATAATTAGGTGTGCAAATGAAAAAATTCAACTGAACTTAACCTTTTTTAACTCCGACGCCCGACGCAAAAAAGAAAAAACACCCCTCCCTCAAAAAAAGTGCGTGTGTCAGATTCGACGTACGAGTGGTGTTTACTCCTTACGAACGAAAAATAAATAATTTAATAAACACGAACGAACGAACGAATAAAAATAAAAATATCGGCGCCATCTCTGTTCGCAAGAATGTATTTTACGTATCATATTCTAGTTTCAGTGATATTGTGTAGATGATGCAATATCTCTGAAACTTCAGAGATATTCTAAAATATTCGGAAATAGAACGTAACGCATACCGTGTGACAATTTTAATTTTTAATCCCATAAATTTTCATACCCGGGCTTATGTATGTAGATATATATAAAAATCTTTAAAAATTGCAACTTTATACTTGAACGAGGAGCATGGGAGTTCAAAGTTTTTTTTTTGCTGAGATTATTTCAATGAAAGTGTAAATCTAGGATCATTAATTGTTTGCAGATTCTATGTACCTGTTTGACGGTAGCCAGAAAAAAATTTTTGGAATAAAAATGGACAATTATGACAAGAGCGGCCAAGCTTTCGAGCTTGCCAAGCATCTTACAAACGTAATCGATATGCACTATGGTAATTTTTTAGTACATATACTAAATTTTTTACTAATATATTAGCTGTTGCACACGACTTCGTCCGCGTAATAACTTTATAAAATATTGCTAACTAGCCTCTGCCCGCGACTTCGCCCGCGTTAACTGTGTAAATTATGTACTAAAACCTTCCCCTTAAATTACTCTTATCTATTAAAAAAACCGCATCAAAATCCGTTGCGTAGTTTTAAAGATCTAAGCATACATAGGGACAGACAGACAGCGGGAAGCGACTTTGTTTTATACATTGTAGTGATGTCACTCACAGCGTTTTCATATTTAGCTGTTCGTAACTAAAATGGTTCTTTACATGCAGACTACGTCACCGATACATTGTACTTTTTGGATGCGGCCCGAAGCGTGATCGAAGTTTTATCTCTGGAGACAGGCAATTACGTCCCCGTATATCGCTTTGAGATATACGAAATGCCTCTCAGCTTCTGCATAGCTCACGACTACGGGTCAGTATCAGCAATATTACCTTTTTTTTTTTTTTAATTAATACTAGCTGGTGTCCGCGATTTCGTCCGCGTTCTGTATGAAAGGTACCCTATGTTCTTTCTGGTGTCCCAGACAACGTATATACAAAATTTCATGGTGATCGATTCAGTAGTTTTTGCGTGAAAGCGTGACAACAAAGAAACAAACTCACATACACATTTATAATATTAATAATAAGGATAGTACACAAATAGATTGCAATTATGTACATGAAAACTATAAAATACGAGTGTACCTATGCATAAAGTGCTGAATTGCACTCCTAAACAGTGTACTTAACATGTTGAACTTAACTAAACTACTAATGGTTTTAAATATTTAGTTAATTCTTAATTCCTATTTAAATATTGCTTTTAATCTATTTTTTAAATTTAGAGAACCTACCGTCGGATATATCAAAACCGACCTCACACCCGATAACCATATCGCGTAAAATGTAACTTTACGCCAACACATTGGAGTTCAAAATCTATTGTAGTAGTATATCTAAAATGTTAGACAATTCATTTAAAAAAAACTATTGTTTTACAGTACAATGTTAGTGGCCATTATGGAGACTGAGGAACACGACACGATACACATTGACAGCATCGGTCTAGATGGCAAGAACAGAAAACATCTTATCACATCCGGATTAGTAGGTAATGGAAATATGTACGTTACTGGTTTTACGTGAGGAGCGAAGCGAGCAACGCTCGGAGTTTCTTAGTGGATAGGATCAGAAATTGTGAAATTCACTGAAATACCAAGACTGTCGACTTAGCCAAGAGATTTAGCCAAGTTGAAGTGGCAATGGGCCGGTCACATCTGTCGCAGAGCAAATAACCGATGGGGTAGAAAACTTCTCGTTTAGTGGCCACAAATTGGAAGCTTCGCAGGATTTGAAAGGCTTCGCAGGAAGGGGCTGGGTGCGAAGTGCAGAAAATTATGAATGGTGGCGAGCCTTGGAAGGCTTCTTCTAGAGGTGTTCTTCCAGTAGTGGAGAGACACAGACTGATGTCGATGATGATATTATTTTGCTAGTATCGCCCAAAGATTTTACAATTGCTTCGATAAATGATTTTTTATTATATTTTGTGTTTTTAGGGCCTCGTGTGAAAATACGTTATTCCCAATTGAGACGCAACGAAGTATATATCTCTGATGAGACACGCGGCAACATAGAGATTATTCATCCTGAAGGTAATTGTTTCTATTATTGTACCTATTCTAGGTAATTGCTGTAAATATGTAATTCTATCGTAAGTATATATTGTTATAGTTTGCTATTTATGTCACCTGATGATTGAAGTTCTCCAGCCAGGTCTGTAGTTCTGTGTTACAAAGGGTATAGGCAAAGTTTTCAGCTTGCCTCAAATACCTACCCAGAAATGTCTGCCAGAAATTGAAATTTTCAAAAATCCTTTCTTAGCCGATGCTTCAGTAGTACAAAATTAGTACGGATTTTATTAAAAATGCCATTATTCACCTCTGCGTCCAATAATATATTTGGAACTTGTTAATGACGCTAGTAATATCTGTAAATTGATATCGGATCGTATTTCAGGAACTGGAAGACGACTATTCCGAAAAACGAAGACCGCTATAGCGGACATGGCGGTGTCTGAACGAATGGTCTTTTGGACAGACAAACATACGGAGAGATTGTTCTGGGCAGACGCGCACGTAGAGCAGAAGATTAGAAGGATGGAACTTCGTAAGAATACAACATCCGTAGAATACATACCCTAGCACTACATTTTCATATACATTTATTGTTCATATCCCCATGAAAATTGCGTTGCATCAGCTAGTAACATATAAGGCCTCGTATCCACTAGAGAACAAATGTCCCGCGACATGTCGCCCGACATGTTGTGGCATATAACGAGCGATGTCGCCCGACGTCGCCCGACATGTCCCGCGACCTTTTTCGTACAGGATCAAGTCGCGCAATGTTGACGGACTTGTCGTGCGATGTCGAGCGACACGTGTCGCGGGACATTTGTCCCCTAGTGAATACAAGGCCTAAATGTTTATTGTTTATACATATAATTTTTGGTCCACCCCCAAAAAGTTAAAATTAATTATGTGACAAATAAAAATTTCAGCGTCTTTCAACTCGGACGTCCACCTACACTTGCTCGTGACGTATCCGCCAGCGGACGAAAGCAGTCCGCTGATGCAACATCCTTGCTTCACGAACAACCACACGTGCTCGTTGTCGTCTATTTGCGTGCAAACCTCTCACCCTAGCCCCTACCACACGGCCGGTAGATTGGACCTCGAATACACGTGCCTCTGTCCCGTCGACAAGAAACATGTCAAGGGGAAGTGCGTGGCGCCAGTCGACTGCAAAAACAAGTACTATTGCCACCTAAGCAACACCTGTTTCTCTCGTGGCCAGTTGTGCGATGGGAAGAAGGATTGCCCGAAAGGGGAGGACGAGATGGGATGCGATGGTAAGTGTCGCTCGTTTATTTCTTTGTTGTCGCTGTAAATTTTTTGTCTCTCTCTCACACACTAAGTATCTCTCTCTCTCTCTCTCTCTCTCTCTCTCTCTCTCTCTCTCTCTCTCTCCGAGAGTAGCATTAAAACTGATTGAAGCGTTTCAGTCCGGTGGAGCAAGAGCGACATATTATTAGTAGTTAGTAGTTACTACTATAAATATGTTTTGAATTTCTAAATTTGATTACAGCTCCAACGGTGAACGGAAAGAAAACCTGTAACGTCCACGAGAAACAATGCGGTGACAAATGCATTCTTTTGAATGACATTTGTAACGACACGTCTGTTGTAGGTAAGAATGAAAAAAAAAACAAATTCATATATTATACGTAGGTACTTTTAGAAATTCTAGAAATAGAAGAAATTTTAGAAAAAATTCGCCTATCGAAGGAGATACACTAAACCGAGTGCATAATTTAATAATACATAAAATTACTAAAATTATTTGTAAAAGTAACTAATCAACACTTTATTTGTAGTTGGTGAAAGAGGCCCTAAGTAGGTACTATAATTAAAACACTGATTTAAATACGCGTGTGTGTGTATACTACAGGATGCGAGGGCACACTGTACAAATGCAGGAACTCAGGGCTGTGCATTGAGAGGTCCCAAGTTTGTAACAGTCACAACAACTGCCCGGAGGGCGACGATGAGCTTCGAGAATTGTGCAATGCCAACAAATGCTTACCAACCGAGTTCATGTAAGTAGCTATTTTTAACTTTTCCGGCCATTATTGTTGAGTGTGTACATTTTTTTGGGTTAGTTTTAACCTAGGTTCTATAATATGCGTTCCTTTCACAAACAAAAACTACTTATATAAGTTTCACAAAGGTCTAATTTGCTTAATGACTTTCTAAAAGGTCTTGAGACAGCAGCCAAGCTGCTTCCTTGGCTGTCTGTCTGTGTTATGAGTTCGATTCTAGGCAGCGTCAACTTTGAAAAAGAACTTTTCCAAAGACCACTGTTTCAGTGAGTAATGCCTTGATTCACACACGTACCGAGCAAACGGGCGAGACAGCTCTCGGCCGAGTACTCGGTGCGTATAAACATAGCGCCGAGTGCTCGGCCGAGCGCTCGACCGAACAAAGCGGCGAGACCTCGGCGAGACAGTAGCTCGGCCCCCGTTCTACTGAATGGGTTTCCTACCCCTTCCTAATCCGACTGTAGCCACTAGCCGCCACTACTACTATCAAAAGGGCGATCGGTCAAAATAAACTACAGAAACTCATTGCCGTAATAACATAGTGTCTCTTGCGTTTTTTTGCTCATCGTCAATATAGGCTTGTATATAAAATGCATTAGGTATATCAAAACTAGAGAAGATTATTCACTTTTACAGGTGCACCTCTATTGGGAACTGTATATTAAATACATTCCGATGCGATGGCGATGTAGACTGCTTTGATGGCTCCGACGAACTTAATTGCGGTACGTATTAACATTTTTTTAATGAACAATTTTTTTTTACTCGTTCACAAGTATTTTTCTACTGTTGTAGAATATCAATAAATTTTCAGGGTTTAATAACATTTTTTTTAATTTTGAATAAAAAAATATTTAATATATTTATAAATTATTAATATATTTATAAATTATAATACTACATACTTGTAACTTGACAGAGGGGTAATAAATTGTCAAAAGTGGGTCACGTAGTATGGGTGCGGTCCCTATTCAGTATTTATTTTATTTTATTTTATTTTATTTTATTTTATATATAAGGTACACAAAATAGGACACTTGACATCAAATACATTGAATAGATACAATTACATCAAAGTGAACTAGACAGAGGCCTAAAACATGTGTACACAGCATGTACCGACCAAAACAGTATTGCTTTTAATCCCACCGTCAGCTTGTTTGGCCCATATTAAAGCAACAAAAATTTGTGTCGTTTTCAGAGAAAAAGACCTGTGGCAAAAATATGTTCCAATGTTTAAATGGTGAATGTATAGAGGCGAGCCAACGGTGCGACGGCCATGAAGACTGTGTCGATTTCTCCGATGAGGACGAATGTCACATACACTATAAATTTCCCGAAATGGTAATGTATACTCAAATATAGTGGTTGTATCTGTATAAATAGTTTTTTTTATATACACATATATATATAGAAAAATCTGATCCTATAATGATCAGATTTCTCTATATATTGACGGCGGCCGATGCTATAATCTGGCAGTTGTGATGTGCCCAGAGGCAGATATAAGTGATATGACGGTGTTTCATGAAGTTGCAAAGTGCTTATAGTATATTCATTCTAGATTTTTTCGCGGCAAAATTTATAATTTTTTTAAACTGCTACTGTGTTATACCTTTATGTGAGTACATTAAAATACACGACTCTGCCCCCCCCCCCCCCCCCCCCTTGAAACGTGTCCCGTTTTACAGGTTTCCTAAATTTTCAGAAAAACGATACTAGCTAGGACAAAATAGTCAAAGACTAAATTATTCATTACTAAATTACCCACAAATAAGTTCTTACATTCATTTTGATACGAGTTATAGTTTCCGAGGTATGGTGCGTCAAAGTTTACTAAAAATGTTTTACCAGCAAATAATCACAATTTCAATACTCGCGCGCTAATTACGTTCGAGAAATGCAACGTTGCCAGTTTTGGCAGAGCGTGGAACAGTTGCAGATGACCAAGTCAACTGCTTCGAGGCAAAATCGATTGGAGAAGAAATCCTGCAAAAGACAGTGAAAGGTGGAACCAAATTCGGAGACGTCAAGTTAAAGCGCATTCATACCGATCTCACATTCTAGCAAATCGGTAAAAACAACTGGCAATGGAGATATTATAAAAGTTGACACAACTCAACTAAGTATTCCAACGAAAACAAAATTATAAATTTTGCCGATATCTCCCCATACATTGTAATCTAGAATGAGTATACTTACTATTATCAAATTACATTTAATCAAAAAGTAATTACAATATCTTGTCTCAATGGACAAGCAAATCGTCGAACTACACTGGAACTGGAACAAAGAAAATCTTTAATATCTTCAAGTTTTATGATAAAAGTTGTAATCTGTTTTGTAGAGGACAAAATTTTCCATCTTTTTTATTTGAAACTTTTTTCTCAATTGATAATATTTGCCGATATATATTCGATTAAAATAAACAATTTTTTTTTTGGAAAATATCTCGATAATATTCATAAATTTTTCTACAATTTTTGTATGAAACTTTTTTTTGTAAAATCTTTTTTTTTGCTGAGCTCTACTGCAATGAAAGTTGCCGTCATGTAAAGAAAAACAGCGACTGAAACTTTCATTGTGCAAGATCTCAGAATCGGAAAATGAATTTCAATCCAAACGAAAAATGAAATAGCAGGATTTTTTGAGCTAAAAATCTTGGAATATTTGTATATGCAGTAGAAAAGACCGACGATTCAACCTCAGTTGTATGCATGGACTGTGACTTCACCGTCTGTGCCGCGCTTACGCCCGTCGTTGCTTAAGGGCACACGGTATCTCGTACGCTCGGCCCTTGTTTACATTATCTTCTTTTTTGGTCAGAATTCTCAATGGATCGACACGGAGTGTTTTATGTTGGGTCGGCAGACTAAGACTAAGCTTGCTTATTCTAAACTTAAAAATGGCGATGAATAACGCCGAAAAAAAAAACGACACCGTTTGCTTAAGTCTTCCACTTATTTATTTCTTTCCACAGCCTAAAGGGTGCCGCCGTGGAGAGGTCCCTTGCGAATTTAATCCTCACATTTGTATGCGAGATCTATCTCGGTCTGATGATTTTAAATTATTTTGTTGTGATGTCCTCTGTGAAGTTATGGTTTTTTTTTAAATTATTAGTATAATACTTACTAACGAGAGATTCATTTACTGTACTTATTAGCATTTTTCTAGAGATTTGGTCGAATGGATTTGTTATTAGAAAAATAAAGCGCAACACACACTGTGTGTAGCGGTACCGGGAACGTTCTGGGGGCGGAATTTTTTTATGTACGAGTTGTTAGGGTTGTTATACACTTTTCTCATATATAGAGATGGGCCTCTTTACTTCTATTCTCCATGGTAGAGGTACTGGACGCGCGGACTAGTGTTTCCAATCACACTGACCGCTACCGCGCCTCTTTTAGTCCAGTCGGGTTAGACGAAAAACGGGCGTAAGCTTGCATTAAGTAATTTGTGACCGGAAATTTCACCTACCTTTGGGGGATCCAGTGGGAGTGTAAAACTAGAATCTCGACCATTCTTAAGCTCCGCTACGCCCGTTATCGTGATATTAAGGGGTAACACATATCCGCTTATTATATAACTTCTGTATTTTTGACCGTACGACAAAAATGATAAGGGCTAAAGACTAATGACCTTCCGTGGTGGGGATAAGCGCAGTATTCTTTGTGAGACGCCCCAGAAAACATTCGTTTCTCACCATACCGCTTACCGCCCAGTGTAGTTTGCGCTTTATAGAGACTTTTATTTTATTATTTGGTGATATTATAGATAATTAAAAAAAATTAAGAGAACCTTAGTGTTGTTCTAACTTTTGGGTAAACTTTCTGAAACTAACAAAAGAAGAAAATAAATTAAAATTAATGATATGTTTTGTAGATTTAGTTAGGTAAGTATTTGGTGAGGGTTTTGTCTTTATTTATCTGTTTTTTTTTTTTATTTAAAAATATAATCAAGTAGTTAGATTTTTGGGATTATGATCGAGGATAATTTTAAAAATATATGTCAACTTTTGATGTATTTTTTTGAGCAAAACAAGTATTTCACCAGCAAACCAGCAAAATATAATTATTTCACCCTGCGGACCGTCAAAAATCTGCTTATTTCGTCAAAAAATAGATTGCTTAAAACTGCATCGTATAACGCACACGAGCGAACGCTCGAGTTATTCGAAACTTTTAGTTATTCTATGAGTGAAAATAAAAAAAAAAAAATGAAAAATTTTTTTTTTAATTAAAGCTTGTTTTAAATACTAAAAAGAAAATGTTTCTGGTGTTCCAGACAACGTGTATGCTAAATTTCATAGTGATCGGTTTAGTTTGTAGTTTTTGCGTGAAACTTATGCAAAACAATGAACAAACAAACTCACATTTACATTTATAATACTAGTTGGTGCCCGCGACTTCGTCCGCGTTGAAAAAGCAATATATCGCCTGACACAATGATTTTTTAAGTAAAGATAACCCATCTCCATATCGCACGTCTTTAAAAAATGTTCCGCTTTGTACATACCTACTTATCTGTATACTGCTATATACTTATTACGTGAGATATATTAGTAAGTGTGACAGATGATACAGAACGTATGATACGGAAAGAGATAGCTGTCTGTAAAGAGTTGCGTTTGAAGTACGCTAGCCAAACAAAGCTGAGTGATGCAAACAGAAGCGTCACATCATTGATATTAGAGTCTGTGCAGAAAGAGAATGGACGTAATAATTGAGGGCGCCACTGTGATTAATTATCGTATTTGTTATTTTGAAAACTCTGTTACGTTATTATAGTTCGACTGTAAACATCTTGATACCTTTATAAATTAGTTAAATTTTTTACTACTCTAAAACTTATTGGTAAAATTATTTATATAATAAAAATAATAAAGTCATTATGGTAGTTCCCTTATACGCCGCGTCCATTCTCTTTCCGCACAGGCTCTATAAACGACATAATTGGGGTGGCATTAAATAAAACAATTATTATTTATATATTATTATATATATTATATTATATTAGAATTATGATATAATATAATATAATATAATATTTATATAATACACTATAAAGCCGAAATAATATTTATATAATGGAATAGTATTTCATATAATTCGAAATGAAATCGCCCATCACCAGTTTATAGTTACAGAGCGCGGTAAATTGTGCCTACGGTTTCGCTTCTGACTGTTAATCTATGACGCACGCTATCTGTCCCTATTGCACTGGATCGCCCAATTTTGTATAAAATTTATGTGATTTTTATGTACTTACGTGTGGTATGTAACTCCTTTATCCATTTTTACTTTTAAACCATAGTTTTTACACTTTCGGAATACACAACTCGGCATTTTAGACAATATTTTAATAATTATGACACAGAGCAGCACACGTGTTCTTTCACTCGCTGTTATTAAGCGACTAAATCAAATTACAACAATTGTCTTAATTTGAACGCCTCCGTTCCAGGGCACTAGTCTCATATCTACCTCGTTTTATATTATATTATCATTGGCCTGACATCGTTATTGCTATTATACTTAGCCAGGAGTTAGTTTCCTTAATTTTAGATAATCCCTCGGGAGCAGTACTTTTTTTCTGGATGAAATGTACCCTATGTCCTTTCTGGTGTCCCAGACAACCTGTATGCAAAATTTCATGGTGATCGGTTCAGTAGTTTTTGCGTGAAAGAGTTACAAACATCCATACAAACTTTCACATTTATAATTTATTGGTATAATATTAGTATAATATTACTTAGTAAGGATTTTATAAAGTTACAGAAACGTATTCGCGTGCAGCAGCTAGGTTTTTTTTTTAATATAAGGTATTGTTCTCCTCACAGGTGCGATGGAATAATGGATTGTCCCGGAGGAACAGATGAGATGGATTGCAATACGGCACCAGCATGTCGGTTTAGATTCGAATGCAAGAACAATGGCCAGTGTATAAATCCGCTATTAGTGTGTGATGGTAAGGAGGACTGTGAAGACGGATCCGATGAGAGCATAGCCATTTGCGATGATAGTAAGATCATTTTCATATATTTTTACCTGATAAACGCCTCGGAACTCGGAACACCAGTATCATGATGGATTATTATCCATTCATTCATTATCTTCATTCTACGAAAAAAAAAATTGTGTCAGCTCCCTGTCAGTTTAAAATTAAATTTTCACAATTCGAACAAGCCGAAAGAACAACATTGTTCTTTTTTTAAATAATATTGTGTTAGGTTGATGGCGCAATATCCGATGAAACGTACGAGTAACTTTAACGCATAAAAAAGCATTCGTGTGACAATTTTGATTTTTCCTCCCATAAATTTTCATACCACGGGTTTATAATGATATATTTATGTGTCGTCGGCACATCGTAGAATTGGGCATATCATGATATTCCTGGGCAGATCATATTTCTGTTAAAGCTGAGAGTTAATTCCTCGCTTTGCTTCGCTCCGCTCCTCGATGCACTATTTTTGACTTTAGGTGAAAGATTTTTGATTTCATACTTTACGATCTGCCCACGACATATGCAACTCCAAATACCTCCATAGCTCGCTGAGCAATTTGTTGTTTAGTTTTATTTTATATTTTATACATATATTTTATATAATAGTAAGTAATGTTGAATATTTGCTCTCAGGATGTCTCCGAGGCTTCTTTTGCACTGAGAGTAAAAAGTGTCTAGAATGGGGTAATGTTTGTGACGGAACCCCCGACTGCGATGATAGCGCCGATGAAGGCGGGTTGTGTGGTAAGTCAACTGTTTTTAATAAAAAAAAAACAGAAGTATATGTGCATATAAGATATTATTTAAGTCCGGTAAAATTAAACCAAAAAATAAGAGTCAAGGTAGGTAGGTACATAAATTTACAACAAGCTGAAAGTGAGTAAAAATAACATAATATATATTTTATTATTAAGAGCCACCGTTTCTGAGATATTATAACGTTTCAAAAAGTTGTAAAAGTTGTATTCGTCATAATATCCACTGAGTAGTATCACACTCCCACACAACACCAAGCTGTATACTTCGTCGTTCTTAGTAGCTTGGGATAAATATTGCAGGGCTATCGCGTCTTTCTTATCGATTTTAATTTATTATATTAATCAAAATGGTGCATACCTACGGCATGTGCTGTAAGTGCGTGCAAATCTTTATCTCGCATAAATAAAGAACTAAGCTTTCATGAAGAAAGGTACTTACTTAAGCACATTTTATATTACTTAATTTGTGTCAACCCTTCCGTAATTTTTAAATACCTACACAGGCGGCGGTATCGCCCAACATCAAAGGCGTCGGCCTACTGTAGGAAATATGTATGCTGTGACAAAACCCTCATACACAGCACCACACACACAAACATGCACACGCACACACAAACACGCACACGCGCACACGCACACGCACGCACGCACGCACGCGCACACATAGTAACCCTAAAAAACGTAATATAACGTAATCTTCTTTTTATAATATAACAGAAAGTCGTGTTTGTTACACCATTTTGAGCTCGAGAACAGCTGGACCGGATCCAAGTGGAGACCCGAATAGCAGAATAAATATTAAAACCATAGATTTAGTAACTACTACTACTGTTCGGTTAGAATAAAACAATGGAAAAATTCACAAAAAAAAACTTTATGAAGTAACTTTTTCTCATACATTTTGTATGAAATTGGCATTCAGCTAGATTGTCATTGTAATATTGCATAATTACAAATGCGAATGTACAGGCCAGCGTGTCTGCATTGTTTCCACGGCATCGCTTTAGTTAGGCCTCGGTAGGCGTAACACTTCAAAAGGAAGATTTTTCTTTCCATCCGGACCGTGCGGACTGCGGTCTTCCTTGATCCTCGAGCCTTCCCTCTATCAAATAATACTTATTGATATTTTTGTAGAGAGAGCCTGCGATAACAACACGTGCCAGAAAGAGTGTCAGGTGACTCCCCAAGGCCCACGCTGCTTGTGCCCGAAGGGTTACCAAGCCAATGGCGATAAATGCGAGGACGTGGATGAATGCTTCTTCAAAATAGGCCTCTGCTCGCAGGGCTGCCAAAACGTGCCTGGGTCTTTTGCGTGCCATTGCTACCACGGTTATGCGCTCAGGTAGGTGTAGTGATAATGTACGTATACTCATAACTCATAATCATACTCGGATTATGAGCATGGGTTTTTAAAACACAGCTGATGCTTTTTTTTTTATTAAGGAACTAATACATCGAATTGGGAACTCCAGCGATTGTGTGTAAATGTGTTGAAATCTATATAGACCTAGAAGACTATAAAATCGTTTGCCATTATAACAGAATATCAACGCACTTAAACTATAGTTTAGCTAAAATACTAAATACAGAAGCTAAAATTTGGAAAACATTTTTTTTGGGTTATTCCGTGATCCACCTATTTTCACCTAGGTATACTACGAGGGCGTACCTCCACTTTCCGGTACGCCGAGGTTCTGACAGGGAGCATAGGCCTCCCCGCGTTGGATAGCCGTGGCGGGGCACCGAAGTCGTGGTACTAGATTCTAAATGATTCCGCCGATCCAACTCCGCGCACCGACCGAGCGAACGGCGCCGTTCGTCGGTGCGGGCGGAGATGGAACTACGGACCTATTTAGATAGATCGTTCGGATCGAACCTAAGTATATCGTTCCAGTTGCGGACATAGTTCTCGGAACTATTACGAACCGTAACTACACATCAGCGGCCACGATAGAAAGAAAGTCGTTGAGTTTTAGCCGGTAGGAATCCGGCATAACACCGCAGTGTCTTCAATGCCGGGTGTCCAAGAGGATTTCCCAACTTTTAAAAAAAAGTGTACTACGAGCATATTTATTGCCCGTAGTAGATACACCTATTTACGTAAGAATATTTTTTCAAGAAAGAAAGTATGAAATATCCAAGAAAGGATTTTTGAAAATTTCAACTCCTCCGAAGCCGGAGGCGAGTTTGTACTAAATATATAAATATATACAAACTATTGCGTAATGTATTTCAGATCTGACGGCAGAAGGTGCAAGGCGTTAAAAGGTGAAGCTCACTTTTTATACGCAAATGGGAACACTATTAAATCGTTATCGTTCGAAGGAGAGATCAAAGTGTTATTTAGCAACGACAAGATAGACAATATCACCGCAATCGACTATAATTATTAGTGAGTATATTCCCCAGCCTTGAATTTACCCCATAGATAACCGGCAAGGGGATTCCCCTGGTCCGCCCAGTGCCGGATTAGCAATTTAGCTACGTAGCAAAGTTTGCCCGTAGCAATTTAGCTACGTAGCTACGTAGCAAACTAATTGCTACGGGCCTCTCGCATTGGTACGGGCTTTACCTAATATTATAAATGTGAATGTGAGTTTGTATGTTTGTTTGTAGATTTGTTTGTTTGTTACGCATTCACGCAAAAACCTATCACCATGAAATTTCGCATACACGTTGTCTGGTACACCAGAAAGGACATAGGGTCGTACCTATGATCCAGAACTCGGACGAAGTCGCGGGCACCAGCTAGTATTATATGAAGAAAACGCTTTAATTTAACATTTAAAATCCACGTAATCCCTTAACACCTTAAACTGAAGATTTGCTACGGGCCGCGCACCTGGGTCCTCCGTGTTATTTAAAATATTTTATTTCCGTTAAACTTAGTATTCATATCAATAGACTGCGATGACTGCATTTACTCATTTCTCATAAAATAAATGTTATAAAAATGTTATAAAATAAATGTTATAAACATGTTATAACAGTGGTCCGTCCACCTGTCTATCGACTTTAATATAAAAAAGCGATAATTGACATTCATTGAACGTGTTAATTTTTTTATGTATAATTATGTTTACAGCAATGATAAGATTTACATAGTAACAGAGCAAGGGAAGCTCGTGGAAGTGAATGGAACCCAGGATTATGTCTCAATCACCAACGTTGGGAAGCCGACAAAGGTACAGTACATAGAGTAATTTATATAATGGTACAGTACTTAGCATAGGCTATATTTTATAAAGTTACTCGGACGGCGTAGCGTGCAACAGCTAGTTGAACTAATTGAAGCTAGTAGTTTTAAAGTTTACTTACGTCGTGTGAAATGTGATTCCAAATTCAACCTGAATTCATTTATTTTCAGGTAACTAGACCCATATTTTACATTTTTATACATAGTTATTATACATATACTAAGTAAGATATAATTCAAAATTAAAGAAAAGGTATATTAATAATAAATAAATGGCTAAAAACTAACACCAACCAACATTCCATCCTGCTTTTTATTTTTTTGAATACTGTTTTTTACATGCATTCACTATTTTAATAAGTTTGATAACATTTGTACCTATGTAGGTGCAATTAAACTACGTCAAACCAAAATCTACTACTTTGCATATAGTAGATTTTGGTTTTACAACGACGTTATATAAATGTCGTCGGCACATCTTAGAATTGGGCATATCATGATATTCCTGGGCAGATCATATTTCTGTTAAACTGAGAGGGTCGTCTCACTCCGCTCCGCTTCGCTCGGCTCCCCAAATTTATTTCCATGTAAACCTAACACGCTCCTTCTCGCTTTGCCTCGCTCCGCTCCTCGTCGCACCTATTTTTGACTTTTGGTGAAAGATTTTTAATTTCACACTACGATCTGCCCAATTATACGATCTGCCCACGACATAAATATACCGTAGCTACTTAATGATTATTTTCTTTTCAAGCTCGCAGTTGATTGGGTGACTGGCAACGTTTATTTCTTCGACAACACTACCGACGACAAATCGATGAGAGTGTGCAACTTTGAAATAAGAAGGTGTGCGAAACTCGGCGGCTTCATAATGAAGCCTACTGAAGACGTGAGTTTCAAAATTATTCATAGCGAACATTTTGTTTCACTGGTTTTCTCTTGTGCTGAATGGTAGGTACAGTCGGATTAAGAAAAGATTCGTCAAGTTAAAGCCGACAATTTTATTTCAAACTTCTGACAGTTGTCTTCTTGGTGCTTTAGTTTCAAAAGGTGTTAAGAGTCTACCACTTGATAAAGGAATTAATTTGAAAACTGACGAACTTTTTCGTACCCCGAGTGTACATTGATGTTTTTTTTTGTGTGTGGCTATCATTTCTGACTTTATCTTAAAAACTATCATTTAAGTTAAGTACATTATATTGTAATTATAAATATTGGGCGTTAGAATTAATTCTTGGCGTTTTACAAAAGATGGCGTTGGTAGTACAGGGGCCGTAGCCAAGAACATACCAATCTAAACGTTTCGTTGCGTTCTGACGAATAGATAGAAACGAAATAAAGCCCGGTGATTGGTTGTTGTAACGCCCACATAAATTTTTGACCAATCACCGGGCTTTATTTCCTTTCTATCTATTCCTCAGAACGCAACGAAACGTTTGCATTGGTATGCTCTTGGCTAGGGCCCCTGTACTCAGTTGTTACCTACACCTGGTAATAAATTCATCGCGTAATAATTTTGCAGCTCAGCCCGTTTGGAGGCAATAACCTCCACCTTACGGAAGACCATAGTAAAATAACAGTTTGTGTGCCAAAGTCTGTCTGTCCACCTTATCCTTACCTTACCCTTATCCTTAATCCCACTGTGGTCGGCAGCGCATTTCCATTGCAGCACTTGTGACGTTGCTTGTGTTATAGGCGGCGGTCATATAGCCAACTAACATATACTGGACCGTAAGCCTGTCTGTCGACCTTAGTCTTTAAACATTGAGAACAATGTAAAAATCGGCCATATACTTAGAATGTTTTTAGTAAGTAATTAAATAGTAATGTAAAGCTGACAAGAAAAATGCTTTATTAGTTTCGATTACAAATTCCATTCATTTCAAAATTCGCTAAGGCTTAGATTTGAAATAGGTATTGATTACTGATTGACATAATCTGTCATCGCTAATAAAGATAGCAATAGAAATTGTCACTTTGAATTTTCAAAGGAAAACAGACCTTATCATTTCATTCTGCAACATACAAACAATGTACAATCTTAGGGTGATAAAGCACTTTATTTGTCGAGTTTACCTATAAAGCATAAAAAAAACTGCCGGTGATTTTTCTTTTTTAGGTATATGGTATAATAACGGATCCGAGCCATCGCAAGTTATACACTTGTGTATATGATAGTAAAAAGTTACGTTATACGATAGTGGTATCTTCGTTGGATGGATATGGAAGGGACTCTTTAAGAAAAATTACTACATACGAGTATCATCCTAGTTTGGCTCTTGATTCGCATGCAAACGCACTCTATTTCACTGATACCGACTTCATGGTAAGAGCCAGTCTTATACCAAATCAAACGTAAGTTGAATCACTGTATTACTATATTAATATTATTAAACTACATATTATATACAATTTTAGATAGAAATAAACCGAATTTCTCAAAGGGTGGGCCTCTGAATATGGACAAGACGAAAGTTATGTCCAGGAGCCTTAGCCAAGAGCAAAGGCACAGTCATAAACGCTACGCTTGGGAGAAAGCTTTGTGATTGGTGAAAATTTTATGTGGGCGTTACAACGACCAATCACCGGGCTTTATTTCTTTCGTTTCGTAATTACGCAAAGGGAGCGTTTGCATTGGTTTGCTTCGTCTATTCCTAACTGACAAACCAGGCTGTCCACCTGGTTGGTCGGTTAGAAATTTATTTTCCTAACCGTCAACCTGGTTGGCTAGGGCCCCAGTTGAGAATTCAACTCTCGAAGTTGCTGACGAATATAATAAACTTCAGGAGGCTCCGAGACTTCTTGAAAAATTCCTCAGTGTCTTAAAACTAAAATTTTCGACTAATGCGCTGAAACGTGGTCTCTAACTATGGGCCTCGTGAGAAAGCTCAACGTCGCTCAACGAGCTATAGAGAGGTCTATGCTCGGGATTAAGTACACCAAGAGATCGAATCAGGAATGAGGAGATTCGTAGACGTACGAAAGTTACCGACATGAGTCAGCGGATCACATAGAAGTGGCAGTGGCCAGAAAACATAAGTAGTATGGAGGTTCTTAAGTGGATGGAATGGACCTCGATAGCGTTGGACGTCCACCCACAAGGTTGACAGACGAAGACGACCAGCTGGTCGACGGTCGATCCAGGCTACTCTTATTGGAAAATTATGTCCAGCAGTAGGCTGAAATGATGATTTATGAGCACAAAAAAAGCCATTTCCGCAATGCTGTTCGGAGTGTTGTTTCGTTTTTAGAAAAAAAAAACCTCTTCTATTATTTCAGGAGTTCATTTTTAGCAGTGAAAAACTTACGTACAACGAAGGGTATGGTAATATTCGAGGACTTCATCTATTATTACGCACCGCGCGTTGGAAAATTCTCCGCGTGTCAAAACTTCGGAAGCCGCTACTGCGCGTACATATACAGTCTGCTACAGTTCGACGAACCAGTAGCCGCTTGGGCTCTGAAGCATCAAAGTATTCAGAGGGACGACCTGACGAATGACTGCGTGGGTTTCGTGTGCGCGGGCGTTTGCGTTCTAGACGATGACGGACCCGTGTGTTTGTGCCCCAGCGGTGATAAGTATAACCAAGACGAAACGTGCACATCCGATTACGGGCAGGTAAGATTCAAATCATTCCTAAGCAGGGCCTTATTGAAACACTAGCTGGTGCCAGCAACTTCTTACGCGTTCTGGATGAAAGGTACCCTATGTCCTTTCTGGTGTCCCAGACAACGTGTATGCAAAATTTCATGGTGATCGGTTCAGTAGTTTTTGCGTGAAAGAGTTATAAACATCCATACATCCATATAAACTTTCGCATTTATAATTTTAGTACGGATATAAAATGCTAGTCAAAGTATTGCCTATTTTTTTTGTCTTATTAATTTTAATTTGCCTAACCTTGGAATCCGTACTAATATTATAAATGCGAAAGTTTGTATGGATGTATGGATGGATGTGTGTAACTCTTTCACGCAAAAACTACTGAACCGATCACCATGAAATTTTGCATACACGTTGTCTGGGACACCAGAAAGGACATAGGGTACCTTTCATCCAGACCGCGGACGAAGTCGCGGGCACCAGCTAGTAGGCTATATACCTATATATTTTTGAAATATGTTACACGCTGTAAGGGTTAAGTAGCTGTTAAATCACTACATAGTATAAAACAAAGTCGCTTTTTCTGTCCCTATGTCCCTTTGTATGCTTAGATCTTTAAAACTACGCAACGGATTTTAATGCGGTTTTCACTAATGGGTAGAGTGGTTCTCGAGGAAGGTTTAAGTACATAATTTACTAAGTTACGCGGGCGAAGTCGCGGGCAGCAGCTTTAATTTTATTAACACGTAATTTTATAAACTATAACTAACATGTAGTGCCATCTGTTAACTTTTAGATGAATTAGAGTACTACATTGCTTCAAACAGAATTCCCTAGATGGCGTTGTAAATTTTGCATACACGTTGTCTGGGACTCCAAAAAGGACATAGGGTACCTTTCATCCAGAACGCGGACGAAGTCGCGGGCACCAGCTAGTAAATAAATAAATAAATTATTTTGTTGATCAGGTGGCAGAATTTGAAACATGGTACCACGTTCCCGTAAGGGATCACACCATCACCTACATACTGGTGACTGTGTTCTTGACATTGTTGATAACGTTCGCCGTATACTTCTTTTACTATCGCTACATTCAGGTGAACGTAGCCAGAAATGCACCGAGCATGCCGTGAGTATTTAGATTGAAACAATATTTTCTGTCATCATAGATTATTTATATATTATACTATACTAGCCGACCCGGCAAACGTAGTTTTGCGAAAAAAAAAAAAAAAAAAAAATTTGCGGTGGACCCTATAAGCATACTTATTTCCTACAGTAGGCCGACGCCTTTGATGTTGGGCGATACCGCCGTCTGTGTAGGTATTTAAAAATTACGGAAGGGTTGACACAAATTAAGTAATATAAAATGTGCTTAAGTACCTTTCTTCATCGTGCGGAAATTGATGAAAGCTTAGTTCTTTATTTATATTATGCGAGATAAAGATTTGCATGCACTTACAGCACATGCCGTATGCACCATTTTGATTTATATAATAAATTAAAATCTGAAAGATGCGATAGCCCTGGAATATTTATCCCAAGCTACTAAGAACGACGAAGTATGCAGCTTGGGCACGTCCCACTCGCGCCTCACCCCTCACGCCCCGCACGATTGCCCTGTCTAGACGTCTCCGTCGGCCTACTGTACGAAATAAGTATGCCGTGCTATAAGGGTGGACCACCCTTAATATTTAGGGGTATAAAAATCGGTCCAGTCGTTTCGGAGGAGTTTGGCAACAAACACCACGACACGAGAATTTAATATATTAGATATACTTAGGTACTTTCATTTGTGATTTTGAGTTGTGACTGTTTTGTGTGTTGCAGAGTAAGCTTCCAAAACGTTGGTGAAGATGAAGGGGAGCCTTCGAGCGTTCAGATAAATGTGCCTGGGTATGTCTCCTAAGGCTTACTTACTTATACTTTAGGACTTTACACAGTACACTACAGATCGAATCAGAAATGACGAGATCCGTAGACGAATGCGCTGCTGCGTCTTTTGTAATTTGGAACCATAACGGTGTGAACACCGCGTCTAGATTCAATACAAAATCTCATAAAACCACAGGCAAGCACTTACATGTGTTTTGACTGCCCCTTGTGGCGGTAGTATCCACACTCCTAACCTAACAGATGACCATCATCGTGAAATAATAGCATACTTAATGATCGTTGGGTGAGTAAGGGATGCTCAGTCCATTAACCTGCCTTTTATATACCTCATGAAATAATGATAACGAGAGTAGGTATATGCGTGCGAAGTCTGAGGCGGGACGCTAGTATATATATAGAATATAAAATATAATGCAATAATGTCCATAGAGAGCAGTGTGGGGCACAGAAATATGTATGCTAAAACTGTGACTGGCACGGGTACGCCGAATTCGGCGTACCCGAGCCAGTCACACTGCAAACTGTCTGTGATGTGTACGTGCCGAATGTTTTATTAAATTTTAGGCATAGTAAAATACCAGTTTGCGTAGTGAAACTGTGTAAAAATATAATAAAACTGGGTAAAAAGTGACTATTTTTTACACACACTACAATAAAAAGTTGCCACATTTTCGGAGCTATTGCTTTTGTATAGCGCTCTATCTAGTCGAGCGCAGCGAGACCAATCAAATATCTTTGCTTGTTATTCTGAAATATTTTTTTTATTCTTCTCTTTCTTTATAAACATAATGTAAGTACTAAAATTAAGTGTTTTTGTTTAAAGCGCTCGACGTGCAGCTGTCAACCCATTCCAGTTTTTACAGGACTTCTGGAATCAGTCGATTCGTCGTCGTCACCCTATAGTAAGTAGACATTTTTTTTAAATGAAACAAAGATTTAGACAGTTTGCAAACTTTGAGAAAACTTTAACCATTATGAGGATGGATATATGTTTGTCATTCTTTCACGTACAAACGGCTGAACCGATTTGGATTAAATTTAGGACACAGATTGTTTATTAAATGGATTAACATAATATAGGATAAACTATTTATTACCAGGGGCCCCGGGTTCGATTCCCGGCTGGGTCAATTTTAGAAATGATTTTTTTTTCAAAGTTGGCTCTGGTCACTAAAATTTCAGAACTGTAAAATAACAGCATGATTTGTGTTCTAAAAGAATTTCTAAAAGGTTACATATTGTTTTGATGAGTCCCTTTGCTGTCTATCTTAGGGGTCACGATCACGAGTTTGATTCCCGGCAGGGTTAACTTTGAAAAAAAAAAAACTTCCAAAAATCATCCAAAATAGTGTTTACGTTATACCACAGATTAAACAATAGTTACTATCGTAAGTAATACCTACTTGAATGTATTTTTTTTTGTTTTGCATCAGGGCACAGCGGGTTTGTCAGTGGACGTTCCAAGGTCTGCGGAGGAAGAACCAATTGTGCCCTCATCGTCACGAACCTCAACCGATGAGTCGAATTCGGATGAAGCGACGAAAGCAACATTAGCAACATTAGCCAAATCGGAGGCCAAAACCTCCAGCTCGGATTCCGAATTAGATACGGCATTCACAACTTACCGATTGCAGCCGTAACGCCTAGTAATAGAGTCTATTTTGGAATGCCTAACTTTAAACAAACATAAGTAAGAGGAACTAGAATTTTCGATGGATTTAAATTTTAGAACTTTTTAAATGAATTTTTATGCATTTTTTAATAATTAATTACTTACTATATCGAATTAAAGAAAATTATCATTATTTAACTCGCATCTTGAATTTAAACTACTTGGTAATATTTTTTTTGGTAATGTGTGTGTGTTTTTTAAATAATTTGAATGTTTTTAATTTTTATGATTTAATTACTAGTTATTGTGTGACAAGATAGTTGGAACTGTATAAATGAAATAAACTGAGTGTAAAATCTTAATTTTGAAAATAGGTTTAGGAATCTTAATCTTAATTTTAAAAGCATACAATCACTTTTGAAATAATCAGCCTGTTTATAAAGTTAGGAGTCTTACATGTACTTATAAAATATAATAACAATTGGCTATTTGACATTTAAAATATACTACAAATTGAAAAAATATATAATTTTTGAAATTTTATCTTGGCGCCGAAACGCCCTGGGACTGGTTGTAACTGATGACGTCATACGCTATTAAACATATCAGACATAGAGTAATAAATAGTCTTTATTCACTAATATTAGTTATCTGTGTCATCATTCTGTTTGTTTACTACCGTGTGACGTCACACGTATCGAAGACCAGCGCCAGTACAGAAACAGCGTTTTTGGCGCGGTTTTGGAAATTTAAACTTTAACATTGATTTTTATTAATAATACAGTAGATCTCTCGAAAATATCAATGTAGTGGGCTTATTATGTAATATATTTTCTAAAATTAGTCAAATAGCGGATTTTATACCTAGGTATCTTTACCTACTTACGATGATTAGGTACTGATAATACTGTTTTGATTAAGTTTTTAAGTAGGTTTAGTTATGATTAAGCATAATTATATCCTTTTATGTTCAATGATTTTATTATAATGTTTTCAATTTATTAATTTTAACGTCATTTTTATGGAATTTTTAACTAACATTTCAAAATAAAATGATTTCAATTTTATTCTTGCTTTTTATTTGTCTCAAGGTTACCTACACCAGAGTAAGAACGGTAGCAATACTAAATCTATGGAGTAAATAGTAACCAGTTAGTACTATTGGTAACCAATAAGTATATTTGTTAAGTACTATTTACTGCCTACAGTGTGTATTATTATTCGTAGCTTTTACTATTCGTAAAAGTATTATTTATTCGTAGCTTGCATGATAACTACCGCAGAACACTATACGAGGAGATAACGTTGCCAGGGATACAGTGGAGAAGGGCAGAGTAAGTACCTTTCATCTAGAAAAAGTACTGTTCACAAGGTATATATGCAGCAGAAACTGCCAATATGAAGTCACAGCATGTATGCTGTTGGGTTTCATTGAGTGAGTAAGGGATGCCAGAGCCCATTTCCTTAATCATACTGTCTGTGGTTGGTAGCACACTGGCAGCACTTGTAGTGTTGACAACTAACTTCAAGTGGACCATCAGCCTGTCTGCCAACCTTAACATAATTATGATAAAATAAGACTTATTTATATTAGATTAAATAAAAGTCAAATGTCTAGCTGTAAACATTTATATTTAATTAGTAAATTCAAACAAAATTGCAAGAGAGAGTTACTTCCAGAGCTTCTTGATAGACATGTTCTTCTCAGAATCCTTCTGCATAACCTTAGCGACTGCCATCTCAAAATCTTCCTGGGTCACATGCACTCTTCTCTCACGAAGAGCGTACATCCCAGCTTCAGTACACACACCTTTGACTTCAGCACCCGAAGCCCCGGGCATCAACTCAGCTATTTTACGAAGATTAATGCCTCTAGTCAGATTCATTTTCCGCGAATGAATCTTCAAAATATCCAAACGAGCCTCCTCATTTGGTGGGGGAAACTCAATCTTCCTGTCAATGCGACCAGGTCTTAACAGCGCTGGGTCAAGAATATCAATTCTGTTTGTTGCCATGATGACTTTAATATTCTTAGTCGCTTCGAATCCATCCAATTGGTTGAGCAATTCCAACATGGTTCTTTGTACTTCGGAGTCTCCACCGCTTCCAGATTCAATACGCGAAGAACCAATAGAATCTATTTCATCCATGAAAATTATGGACGGAGCGTGCTCTCTAGCCATAACGAAGAGCTCACGCACCATGCGACTGCCTTCTCCAATAAATTTCTGGACAAGTTCCGAGCCAGAGACCCTTATGAAAGTGCACTCGGTGTGATGGGCTACAGCACGGGCAAGAAGCGTTTTTCCTGTACCCGGAGGCCCATATAACAACACTCCCTTAGGTTGAGCAATGCCAAGGGCGTCAAATAGCTCGGGGTGTTTCACAGGCAGCTCAATCACCTCCTTAATTTCCTTAATCTGCTTGTCCAGACCTCCCACCATCTCGTAAGTGGAATCAGGCACCTTCTCAACCATCATAAGAGAAACCAAAGGATCAACTTTGTTTGGGAGTATTTTGTGTAAAGTGTAGCTCTCGTTACGTAATGCGACACGACAATTAGCGGTTACATCGTTAATGTCAACGTTCTTATCCAAATCAACAACAAATTTACCTTCGGGGTGCACTTTTACCAAGACTTTCTTTTTGTCCATCGGTTTGACGACTTCGCCGACGTACGAGCCCTGTTCTTGCAATAGTTGAAGCTCCTCACGAAGCATACGCACTTTAGCGTTGAGCTCATTTCGCTGGGCTTGCAGACGCCGAAGGTTTTGAGACTTTTCAGCAACGATTAGCTGAAGTTCTTCGATCTTCGTTATGTAGTACGGCCTAAACCCTTCACCCTTCACTGAGTCCACCTCCATTTTAGTCAAAGTCATTTTAAAGGAAGTTTATTTATCATTAATTGGTTTAAATCAATTGCGAAAACTTAGAAATTTTAAATATTGGAAATACAATACACAAAATCACTCAACCAACAAGACAAGTCACAAACACAGAATTTTCATTTCAACAAGTCATGGAAGCAAAGACAAAGGATGAAAATGACGTATCATAAATTGATCTTTCTACTAAAGTCTCAAAAAGGTTATATTATCTTATTTCATATATAATATTTTATGACTAACAAAACAGGTTTCGGAGATGTAAACTAAACTTTTTGTTATAAAATTTTACCATATTGTGTATTAATAAATAAAAAGTTTTTACATTAACTGAATTCTTATATTTTGAAATCTTGGTAGAAATGTGTAAATTTATTTTTGGTTTTTATGGTAGAGCAACACCATATTAGTTGAGAAGGAAAAGTTGCCACTGTAACGGTATGTTGGTAGCTCGTTGGTAGTTATTATAATTGCTTAACAATATATAAAATTATATAAATATGAACATTTGTCATAACTTATGTCATTATTTATATTTTACAAATCTTTGATTTGCTGTGAAAAAAAAATAAAGCCAAACTGAATGTATCGAATATAAACTTTTTATTTTCTGTCCTTGTGAGTATGTACATATATAGTGTTCTGTGTTTCTGTCACTTACTATCAATTCATAAACCCGTTGAGTTCGAAGCAAGGGTTCGAAGTAATCAAATTAATCATGTAATGAAGTATACTAAAATCATAATAAAAAAAAACATATGTAATGAAGACCGATGTAAACCTAATTATTTAGCGAACAATCCTATATTACATCTAAATCAATATGTCGAGAGATAAGATTAAACCATTATGTACCTATGCAATTTTATTGTTTATAAATGGAAACTAACTGACCATCATGGAGGAACTGGTGGACTTAAAATTATCGACAATTACAGTCAAACTAAGCATGTGTTTAGTAACAACAATTTTAATGTTTATTTTTGGCAGTTTCCTGTTTAAATTCATTTGGGCAGTAAAAATAGGCTCCATAGCGCATTGGAGTTACATCATTGGATCGGCTTTGTACCCTACAGATTCCAACAAAACTTTTACATTAAGTGCCACTTTGTTCGGTCTCATTATACTAGCCAGTTATATTCCTGAAATGTTATTTCCAAGAACAAAGTTTGTTACCACCGCTATAACAATACCTCCACAAGTTCATATGTTATTCTTGCTCTACAGAAGTATAACAACTACAGTCCAAAATGAAACAGTCATTAAAGTGGTTCGAATGTACAGTTTCTTGACATTATTGTCCATTATATGGACGATTATATCATTATTACAGTATGTTAATACTGAGCAGTAAATAGGATTTTTTTTTAACAGATTTGTAGAAGACGTAACACACAGTAACAGTCTTGCATCGCATTCTACCATCTTCAAAATGTATCGAGCTTCCCCATATTTCAAGCATACGTCGCCTATCAAAATCAAGGCGGAGTTAAAATTAAAATTAAAATATGTGGAGTTGTATAGATTTGAAGCTTGGACCATTAAAGAGGAAATTAAAAAAACAAATAAAACCTATCGAGATGTAGGTATAGCCTCATGCTGCCCATTAGCTGAACTCAAAAGGTGACCAACTTAAAAGTCCTGCAACTGATCAGCCAAAAAGGCAACCCCATGCCATGTTCACGCTGAAAAGGCCTAAAGTAGGTATCATATCTGAGTCATATTCTTAGACTTGAGCCAGATATGACCTGCTTCAGTTGGTGATAAGCTTCCGCTGGAAAGAGAATAAAGAAAAGAAATCGCGGCTGAAGAACATCAGAGAGTTGATCGCCAACTTTCACTTGTTGTAGAGGCATCGCAAAACAGCGACCGGTTGACCGTGGTACGGTGTAAAATACATGCGATTCCGATATTTTATCTATAATTGCTAATTTTAAGAATTAAATTAATAAGACACGGCGAGTACCTGGTTTAATTTTGACAATTTTAATCAGGCAATAAAATTAAGAAACAGAGAGAACCAATTGCGGTGGCAGTCATTTAAGGCGTTAAAACGATTAGTGGGATCATGCAGGCTGATGCTGATGATAATTATGGAAGTAATTATTTTAAGTAGATAATTAAGATGATTTTATTGATTATCATTCATCAGAGGCATCAGAAGGTTGCGTTGTGATCAAACCAGGCTTTTCCAAACTATCATATTATGACGAACTAAACAGAAACGATCGAAAATCAGACAATAGATCTATAGAAGTATCATAGAAGTACCTATATTCCGCAGTGCCGTTATGAGCTGCATGGACTTTATGCGGACTGTATGCGCTATACCTATATCAAATGCAAAATTTAGAAGAAAAGTTATTAACCTTTTTTCTCTGTTTTTAATGTTTCCAATGTAACGATTAGCTAACCACATTCGTATCTTACGGCACGGGGTTGCGTAAACCGTAAATATCAACTGAGTAAATAGTCGCTGCGTTTTTTTTGTACTAAAACTAGATTATATAATCTTGGCATCACGTTTGTATGGAGGATCTAATAACGTTACCTAAGACTGCCGTGCAATGATGAATCATAGCATGGCTTTTTGACTTCACGTTGATACATTAAGAATAATTAAGATCACTTCCTCTACCTACAGGATACATCGGAGTTGAAACCTGCAAAGGTGTGTTTAGTTAGAGAGTAACTTTCTAGCTTTTATCAGACATGTGAGCTTTTGCCAATCCGATAAGTTTCAGTAGAAGTGGGCCATGTGATTTTTAAAGCTTGGTTGCTATGCTGGCGGTCGTTTACACTTAGTCCGAAGTTTTTCAGCCTCTTTCCTATACCTGACCTCTATCGCAAGCTAACCGTAATTCGCGAGCCTCTAAAAAGAAAACAAGAAAAACTGTTGTTTTTATTTGCTACATTTTTGCATTTACTCAGGTCTATTTTTCTCGTATCGGTATATTTTCTGTTTGTTATTATTATATTCCCAAGTAATAACTAGCGAAGCTTCCGCTTTCCGCGGACCCCCTAGAATAGAGCAGGTTGAGTAACACTACGCTAGACTATTTACTATAAAATAGCTAAACAACACAAAAGAGTTCAAAATTTTCATAGGTGGGTAGTTTTAAAGCGCCATCATTTTCGCGCTCAATGAATCGAGCAGGTCAGCAGGTAAAGAAACCTTCAACGTCTAACAATAGGTATACAAATGTTTACATTGTAAATAGTAGGTACGTGGTAATGTGATGTGATGGTGGTTTATTTTCAGCCCAAAACATATCCTATCCTATCGCACTTTATCGCAGGGCAGGCAGTGAGACAGTCGCTGTTTAAGCGATGCTTGACGCAAGTTGTATGTAACCTAACCTATTTATTTAGTACTCGATTTAAAAAGTCACAATTGACAATCACTTGACAATTTGACAATCGATTTGTTTGACAGGTAACCTTGTGTTTCTGTTTGCAAATTATTTTCATTGTTGTGTAAATATCGATTCGTTTTATTTATTCCGATATTACCGTATTTGTCAATAGAATACTTGATAAAATTGTATCTGTTCAAAAGTTTAAAGTTGAAAAGGTTATAATACTCAAGAGTGATGTCTAATAAATTAACTGAATCGAATAATTTGTGTTTAGCTTTGTGCTTGTGTCGTTAATGTTTTAATAAGTGGATTTTCACTAATAGAGGTAAAGTTTTTTTTGGTTTTATGTCATTATTAAATCACACACGAGATGGAGACCATGGGAGTCACGTGAATTGCTTAGTTGTAAACTAATTTATTCTGAGGTCAATGTAGCGACTTTTACCTTGGCATTGATATTGTGTATGCATGCAATACGTGTGTACACAAGTATCCTTTTATGTATGAGGATTCTTTTTTGAGACGAGAAAAAACTATTGAACTCGCGACACTGTTACCGTAACCGACACCTCTGTTCACAATTATAAAATAAAAATAGTAATTTCAAATAAAAATAGAAAACGGCCAGTGATAGTTATTCCAAAAATGTCAACATTTTCATTATAGAGGAGCTACTGAGAGCTCACTCTTTTTACTAGTAGTAAGTAGTATAATTTTTGTAGTAGTAGTTTATAATAATGAATAAAAAACACTTCATTTAAAAGTATTTGGACTGCTGAGACAGAGTGTTAAGGCCAGCACCACCTATAATGCGATGCCACACTATGTAGCATGGCATCGCATCCCAATACACATAGATTTACATAGATTCAAGACTCGCGATGCATATTATTATATTATACACATTGTCAAGCATCTTGCTTCATCAAACATCTTAATGTCATGTCGTGTTGTGTCGCATTTTGGTCTGTACTGACCCTTTGTAGAGTAAAAATCCTGTTTTAAATGAACTGATTTCTTTTCAGAATGGGCAACACCAGTAAAAAATTGGCAGCGAAGTGTACACTTCTCACTAAAGAAGAGCAGAAGCATGTGGCTGCAACATTCAGGTCTGCAAGTAAAAACTCGGACAAGATCAGGGAGGACGACCTCATCGTGAGTGGAAAATTAGATCCAGAATCATTAGAAGTTTGTTCATTTTGTTTGCTTCCTATCTCCTACTGTTATGTTTGGACTTGTAACAAGATTTTTTAAAATTTTATTCTACAAAAAACTATAGTAAATTGTTCTTTGCAGTTTCTCTATGTTAAATTACAATCCATGTCATATGTATGTATATAGTTAGGCCATTCTTGAATAATAATTTTTGAGTATTAATAATAGCTGACCTGTTAAATTGATTGTAAAATTGTCAGTTAGGAACTTTGAATTGAAAAAGAAAAATGGACTTTTTAAGTTTTTCATTCATAAATGAGTTACCAACATAGCAGAACAATAGTGCAATGTTAGTAACTTTCATTTGTCTACGAATCTTCTCTTTACTGATTTGATCTCACAGAATAACACCGAGCATAGCCCTCTCCATAGCTTGTTGAGCAACGTTGAGGTTTCTTTCGAGGCCCACAGTTAGAGACCACATTTCAGTGCCATATGATATTCAGTCACATGCATCACATATGAATGAATGAGGTATAATACCTAAATGAATTATGTATATTTAGGGATTTTAATGTAATATTGCTAATTTAGTTAAATTTCTTATAAGGCCACTCTTTTTTATAAAACTAAGGAGGTTTTAATAAAAAAAAATCTTGTTACAAACTTAACGGATGACCATACATACAAGTTCTTAAGGTAAACAATACTTTTGATTTATTTTGATATAATTTGTGTTTTATTTTGATATACTTACCTAATTGGCTTTGTAGTTTTTATTTTTTATTTTTGTGTAGCTTGTATGTAATATGATTTAGTGTGTTAATTTATTGTAATATAATATTAATTATTTTTCTTTCTACGTTTTCACTTTTATGTGAAATTTTATTACACATTTACTGAATAGTGGAGATTTTTACGAAGCTGACATTGTTTCTCTGAATTTACAACGGTTCATAAATACTTCAATCACCCGTCAGTCACATTATAATTGATTGAAGAATCAATCAGAACTTCCCTGGTGTTGGTTTGGGTTCAAAATACATTAAAAACAAGAGTTATTTACAGTAAGTGAGCCTTGGAAAGGCCCAAAATATGTGTTGGTTATTAGGTGCATATTTTTATACCTAGACCTATTTCAACATGCTATAAATATTGTTATACTACTAGCTGATGCTCGCGACTTCGTCTGCGTTCAAAATTAAAATAAAATTAATAAGCAATATATCAGCATATATAATTAAGCAAGCAGATAAGGGGAAATTAAGGATAAGGGATAAGTAACAGAGAAATGGTCTCTAGAATCCCTTACTCAACTCACTCACAAAAAAACAACAAGCACATCTCTATAAAATTTCGTGTCACATTGTTTGACGCAAATGAACTTCCTACTGAACTCATTTTCATAAATTTTCTTTTTATTTTGAACCCGGGCAAGGCTAGTAATATGTGAGATTATAATAGCCATGATATTAGGGTTTATTTTAACTGCTTTGATAGTACCCCCATGTAGTGGTAACCTTTTGATGGCTATTAAATCGTTATTAATTCGATGGTACTTTTCGAAGAGCCTCGTTCAGTAAATGTGTAATGACTGTCTATTGTGAATTGTAACTTTCCACAATGTTTTCTAGCACTTACTCACAGAATATGTTTGTTTTCATAAGATTTCACTATTGTTGGTGGTGGGTTATTTAAAGTATTTTCAATTGTAATCAAACTATAATAAGGTACATATTTAAATGGTAGTACGGAGTGGAGAAGTTGTAAGTACTTATATCTATATTAGTAGGTACGAGCTGACCCGGCGAACTTCGTACCGTCCCAAAATCAGTGTTAAATAATATTTATTAATAATACACATCACAACAAAACAACATAGAGACCAATCGATATGACAGTACAATTTATTTCTATAGTAATTTTCTGTTTATTCTAATTTTTTTTAAAATATTTTTTTATGGTTATTCTGCTATTTGGGATGGAGACGAATCCAACAAAACAAAGATCATGAGAAACGGTCCAGTCCAGTCCGTTCTCGAGTTGTAAATGGTGTAACTAACACGACTTTCTTTTATGTATAATTGTATATAATATAGATATAATATAGATACATATATGTCGGCGGCCGAGCATATAATCCGGCAATTCGTGATGTGCCTAGGCAACGAATTCGAATAACGCAAGGCTTACGTATTCTCAACAGTTTCCCCAATACTTTAACCAAGCAGCAACAGTATGCCATCAGCATTAATAGTGATATATTTAACGCGGACGAAGTCGCGGGCACCAGCTAGTTTATAATATGAAGAGGTTTTCTAGGCGACTGTATCCACCTACCGACGAATAAGACCGTCGAGACTTATTTGCCAACCTTAAAACCCGCAAGTGGAAACTAAGTGGAACTTAGTTTCCACTTGGTAACTAGGTAGAGAATCGACTTGGTAACTAGGAGAGAATAGTGGAAACTAGGTAGAGAATCGATTGGCAAAAATGTTATTATTCAGTCAAAACACGTCCAGAGCAGCTATAAAAGCTGTAAATCAATCCCAATACGACACAACCTAATTCACATTGACGTCAACCCATTGGACTATTGTTTACCTACCGAAGTTAATTAGGCATTTTGTGTTCTCCAAACACGCCCTCCTTTACAAATTCCAATTTCCCGCGTAGGTACGATGTTACTCGGTGCTGAGTTTTTTTTATTAGACATGGGTTAGCTCTTGCCAACAACCAGCCATGTGGCAAGGATGAGGCCTAAGATGGAGCGAGCTCACCCAGAAGATGCCTATTCACTCGAACCTTGAAAAGATTAGGGTTATATGTGTGCTCGGAAATACAGACGCCGGCAGGGAGTTCCAAACCCTGGCATTGCGCATTATAAAGAATGTTTCAAAGTGCTTGGTTCAAGAAAAGGAGGGATTTCGACAAGATGAGGATGGTAGCCAGCCGTACGTCTGTATGTCCGATGGAAGAAAGGGGAAGGCGGTATGAGCTCATGCAGCGCCTGAGCACACTCTCCGAAGTACACCTTGTAAAAGACACATAAACTGGCAATTTTGCGTCTATGTGCCAGGCTCTGCATCTTAGATGCATCTTAGAGTGAGTGAAAATATTGAATATTTTCCCCTACATGCCATGCCATAGAAATTATAGAATAGAATCATTCTTAATACCATTTTACATGTAAGATTCCTTACTAGATTTACCGAACTCTTGATGAAAAACAAATATTGGGGCGCTCGCTGCATGGATTGTAATACATTAATATGTTTGCGTCATAATTTCGTCAAAAAAAAGTTCGTTAATTCACCACGAACATGTAAACATAGACTGCGTTTTATCTTTCGGATCGACTCTGTTTATTTTCCCATCGAACGATGTCGGCAACAGGGTAGTTGCTATGTGTATCGAGTGTGGCCACCAAATAAGCGAGAGTTCCAATTGATTTTTTATTGAGGGTGGTACTTAGAAAAGTACACATCCTTTTAGGTAGCTTTTAGGTATGCAATCTAGTCGTCTAGAGACTAGTGGGCAATTTTAATTACTAAATTGATTATTGCTTACAACCCTTGCTATATTTTTTACTGGTGACGATGACCACTTACCATTAAGTGGACGCCAAGCTGGCTTTCACCCCCTGATCTAGGATATAATTACCCTAACAGCATCCGCCTCGTCAACCTATGTAGAATCTGGTGTTCATCAATGTTCTAAATGCCCAGAACTGCTCTATGATTTTCAAATGACATTATTCGTAATACGGAGAACCAAAAATTTTTGTACGGAGGAGGACGAGTGTAAATTAAACATTGTCAATCGCCTGTCTCGTGGCCCGACCGTTAAACAATGCCCGCAACGTCCATTATTATGGAGTAGGATTGAAGCAAACCACACACTGAAAGTAAATATTGAAGGTCGATGTGAAATATTGCTGGAAGAATTTTACAGCGATTAATTTTTCCACGTTATTTTAAACGTGATGTTCTTATTACTGGCGCAAATTGTGCGCTTTTCATAAAATTTAAAGTACTTGTATTGTACAGTTATAGCGCACTAGCGTCCCCTAATTGTGCCTACTGCCTACCCGCTACCTTTTCTTATAGTGCCACTATAAGAAGAAGAAGCTCCACTAAGGTTGGCGACCGAAGCTATTCAAGATGATGCTAGGGGGCTGTATAGAAAATTTACTACAAGACTTAGGTGATAAGTTCTAATTTAGAGAAATGTATAATATCTTATCTAAACTAGACCTTGTCCAATGAGGCGACAAGTCTCTAAATAAAGATTTAAAAAAAACCTGGGAGCTGCTACATGAGAGGGAGTGACTGGAAATAAATTTTCTAGAAAAAATCATCTATGTCTATAAACAGTATGCATGAAAACTCATATTTCTCTAACTAAAGGAAGTCCAACAAAGTAGTATAATAAGTACTTAGAAGCAGAACAGAAAATCGTTTAGGAACGTACCTACGTCTAAAATAACTTGCAACATAATAATATTTATAGTAACCATAACGCGACAAACATATGGGTTAGTTAACCAGAGCAGTTTAACAGTGAAATGGGTATGTTTGCGTCGATTTATTGCAGCCTCAAATAAATCTTGCACTTACGACCACTAAATTTATAAACAACCTTGAACTAGGTCGGAACAAAGAAGTTGCTTACTTATAACGTCTTATTAACTTAGGTGTCCTGTCCCTTCGAGATGAGTCCGAGGCGGACATAGCGGTGAGTGGGGATCCGAGGATATGGCCTCGCTGTGATCTCGGACCCACACATTTTTTTTTTATATAAGTCAAGGCAGCGCTTGGCCGCGATCTCACTTGATGTTAGGTGCAGATGCGGCCGAAGGTGGACCACGCTTACCTAGTAGATGCCCATTTGCCCTACGTTTGAAGACCCCGAGGTTGTAATTTTGGGGAAACACAGATGCAGGCAGTGAGTTCCACTCCTTAGCAGTTCGGACAAGGAAGGTGGAACATCTCCGCTGATGGTGGAATCCGAGGGGGGGGGGGGGGTTAGTGGGTATTCCCGGTGATAAGTCACACCACACTCCCTCTCGCCGGCTGTCCCCGTCGACGAGGGATAGTGCGTACATGTCATAAAAATAAAAAGGTGTTCTGTATCTTAAAATTTTAAAATAAGATGTCTTAACCACGTTCTTAGGGTATAAAAGTTTCAACTAGCGTCCGACGGAAACTGGTTTTGACGACCGAAACCGAAACCGAAACTTCCTTACAAGGATCATGTTTTGGGCAACTTTATTTTTTAATCTTTAAATCACATACATTTTTTGTTGAATAAAATTATATATATTATACTTTACCTACTTAAAAAATAATTTTATAATAATACATAATTATATTTTGTCTTTATTTTAGTCTAGACATTTTTAGGGATTTTTTCAGAGTAGGTATATATAGTAGATATTAATGTAAAAATGCATATGTAATATATTATTTGTTTATAGTAATATATATATTTTTTAATTTTATAATAATTTTTAACGTTTTTCTAGAAATTTTGGGGACCGCAGATGGACCCGCGACTGGCGCAGTACCTATCGAACTTTCTGTTTGGTTGCGGCGCCAACAAACAGGCGTCGGTGGACTTCAATCGGTTCGCAGAACTCTACGTGTTCAATGTTAGAGGTATACCTTTTATGTAGAGATTGAAATGTATGTAAAGCAGACAAGAAAAGTACTTTATCAGTTTCGATTACAAATTCCATTCATTTCAAAATTCGCTAAGGCTTAGTTTTGAAATAGGTATTGATTACTGAATGACATAATTTGTCATCGCTAATTAAGATAGCAATAGAAATTGTCACTGAATTTTCAAAGGAAAACAGACCTTATCATTCTACAAAACACAAAGAATGTTCAATCTTAGGGTGATAAAGCACTTTATTTGTCGAGTTTACCTACTCATATGACAATCAAACTGAAAAAAAAATGGTCCTCCAAAACTGAAAAAATAAGGGTTCAAAGTGTGGCCTAAATGGCGCTAGTTTGGTATGTCATCTATCTTTGTCGATTTCTATTATTACTTCTATCTATCTTTGTCTAATTTATCTGAAACAATTTTTAATACATACCTAGAGTTTGTCCTCCTTCATAGAACCTCCATAGTACAGTGATACAGTCAGTCAGAAGTAGACTGTGCTACTTACAGTCAAGAGCAGAGAAATCCATAAATACCAAAACTATCCAAAACTATAATAATTACTTTTGGGGGTTCGGATTTTTAGTTTTTATGATCTACAATAATCTACATCAAATCGACCAGACCAAATTTGCCTATAATCTTCTATTACCAAATAATGTATGTGGAATCCGCATATAAAAATGCGGCATAGCGGTCAATGCCGTAAGTTTGTATCAACAAACCTTTCTTGATACAAACTTACGGCATTGACCGCTACACACAATCTGTTAACTGTCTGTCTGTCTGTCTGTCTGTTTGTTACCTGTTCGCGCCTTATCTACTCGGCCAATCATCATGAAATTTTGCATACACGGTGTTAAGGATACAGGAAAGGACACAGGGTACCTTTCATCCAGAAAAAAGGGAATGTTCCCGAGGGATCATCTAAAATAAAAAATAAAAAACTAGTGCCTGGCAAAAGTGTTATAGCAATGAAGATGTCACGCGTTATATTGCTTATATATATTTTTATTTTTCAACACATACGAAGTCACGGGCACCAGCTAGAGTTCCGTGGGTTTTTAAATTATATTTTTTATTTATTTTTTATTTTTGTTTTATGTAGGTACAATCGACGAACGTGTTCTGGTGACATACAACAGTCTCGGTATGGCGCACAATGACGCCATAGAGTTGCCTTACCAATTGCTTAAAGAGGTAATGTTGATTTTATTCATATTATATGAAAATTAGCGTTTAGACAGGTACCCACGTCCTTAATAAACATCGAATCCTTAATCGACGCTATCGTCGACTTACATAAAGATAATGAATAAGCTTTAACTCTCCCAAAATTGCTTATCGTTAAATAGATGCCAACAGTTTCCATCAAATTGACCGTCAGCCTGACAATTAGTCATTGACATCTAAATGTCAGTGAAATTTCTGTTAAAGTATAGCGTTTACGTAAAGCAGACAAGAAAAGTGCTTTATCAGTTTCGATTACAAATTCCATTTAGTTCAAAATTCGCTAAGGCTTAGATTTAAAATAGGTATTGATTAGTGATTGACATAATTTGTCATCGCTAATAAAGATAGCAATGGAAATTGTCACTTTGAATTTTCAAAGGAAAACAGACCTTATCATTTCATTATACAACATACAAACAATGTTCAATCTTAGGGTGATAAAGCACTTTATTTGACGAGTTTACATAAAAATAATGAATACACATTCGTTCTCCCAAAATTGCTTGTCGTTAATAACCGACTGTCGACCGTTGACCGTCAGCCTGTCATTGACTAAATGTCAGCGGAACTTGTGTTACAGTACTGTGAAAGTATAGCGTCCACGTACATAAAGATAATGAAGTCGTCCAGTTCGAAAAGGGTGCGCAGTTGGCTGGAGAAGGGATTCCGTGGTCGCGCCGCTCAGGTGCAGGCCCTAGGGGAAGCGGTGGCTTGCACCATAGCCGACGACGACTCGCAACTGCAGGGATGCAGTCATTCAATGCTTACCAAGTGGTAACAAATTTTTATACTTTCACTCATTCAAAAATTCCCCAAAATTGTCTGAAAAGTGTTTATCGAAGTGGAAACTTATTTTAAACTTTATAACTAAAAAAAAAATAATTTCCTATGAAAGTCAAATGCTTTGTTTTTCAGGCTATACTCTGATACACTGCTGCGACATCTCGCCGAGCAAGTCTTCGAAACGCTGTACGGTTTGGACAGAAACTCCGAAGACGGCTCGGCCCCCGTTGACTCCACAACTAACTCACTGCTGCCACAAGCCGAAGGTATTTCATCTAAATATACCTACTAGCTGTTGCATGCGACTTCCCTCGCGTAACTTTATAAAATATAGCCTCCTGTTAACTCGCTGATAACATAGCTTTTTATAGGTGAAAAAAATTTTTTTTTTAATTGACTCGGTACTTTTTGATTTTACTCATTACAAACATAGAAAAATACAACTTATAAAATATAGTCCATGTTACTCGCTGATAAGTTAGCTTTTTATAGGTGAAAAAAAATTTTTTTTTTTTAATCGACTCGGTAGTTTTTGATTTTATTCATTACAAACATAGAAGAATACAAATCTTCTGTCTTTTTAATATTAGTATAGATATAAATTTTAAAAAAATTCTTCCAGCCTTATTTCAAATTCTTTGCAGCCAAAAGCTGACAGCAATACATAAAAATGACAGACAAGCTAACGGTCCATTTGATGGTAGATGGCTTGGCTACTGTCACCAGCTATTAACTCGAGCTTTTGCAAGTGCGCAAGACCTTAGTAATATTAAAATGAGATTTTAAATGAGTGATATTGAAAATTTCAGGACTAGAAGCGATGCCCGATTATCCGGCCTTCATAGACCTGTCCCACATAGTCTGGCTGAATAATCACCTGCCGAAGAAGCACCAGCACAAGTGGCGTTTCCTCTTCTCCTCGCACATACACGGAGAGTCCTTCTCAACGTTGGCGGGTTAGATGTTTTTTTAAGGATTTTTAGAATCGTTTTTAAAAAAGTTTGGCGTATGGTAATAATTGCCTCATATAAATTTCTAATAAAATTAAGCTCGGTTTTCTCAAAAAAGTGATATAATTATGTATTTGTTAACACGATTCTTAGATGGGAGGTGAAGAAGACATAGCTATGGATGTTTAGATTTAATGGCATTTATAAAAAACTTTACTATTTATCATATTACAAAAAAAAAACACGTTTCGTCTAGTGCTTAGTAACCCTAGCTCTTAACCAAACGGTCGCCGGTTCGAATCCCGCTAGTAGTATACTCATTCTAGATTACAATGTATGGGGATATCGGCAAAATTTATAATTTTGTTTTACTACCGCTGTGTTATACCTTTATGTGAGTACATTAAAATACACGATTCTCCCCCCCCCCCCACAACCGGCGTCACCCCTCCCCCCTTGAAACGTGTCCCGTTTTACAGGTTTCCTAAATTTTCAGAAAAACGATACTAGCTAGGACAAAATAGTCAAAGACTAAATTATTCATTACTAAATTACCCACAAATAAGTTCTTACATTCATTTTGATACGAGTTATAGTTTCCGAGGTATGGTGCGTCAAAGTTTACTAAAAATGTTTTACCAGCAAATAATCACAATTTCAATACTCGCGCGCTAATTACGTTCGAGAAATGCAACGTTGCCAGTTTTGGCAGAGCGTGGAACAGTTGCAGATGACCAAGTCAACTGCTTCGAGGCAAAATCGATTGGAGAAGAAATCCTGCAAAAGACAGTGAAAGGTGGAACCAAATTCGGAGACGTCAAGTTAAAGCGCATTCATACCGATCTCACATTCTAGCAAATCGGTAAAAACAACTGGCAATGGAGATATTATAAAAGTTGACACAACTCAACTATTCCAACGAATTGTCTGTATCATCCACTCCTCAAACGATTTACGCGACTGTTTTTGTCATGAATTGACGACAGTACCTCCTTCATTGTTTAAAGAAAATGGAGGCATGAAAAAAGAAATCTGTCCTATACGCCATTTTTAATAATGTCCCTGAGCTGACTTTGGATAGCAATCGATTTTACGTTTTGGATGGCGGTTGTCTGATTATTAATAACCAGGATGGCTCATACGAGCAAGTAGAAGAAGCAGGAGAAAAATATATTCCTGCCATCTATGGGGCTAAGCCAACAGAAAAATGTTAGAACGAGTTACGGTACCTACGTCCACTTCAACAAATACGTTGGTCTGACGACCAATACGGTCATATTTTTTTAAAAAGTTTTTACAAATATTTTTTTCGTTGGCCTGTGTAACTTTTTATCACCCATATACACCACAAAGTCACCAGCTCCACAGTCGATACTGAAAATAGTATCATGTAGCTGCAAAAAAGGGTACGGAAAACATGTGGATGTGTCAAAGCTGGATTGCTTTGCTCCGCTATGTGCATAATAATTATATATAGAGAGATAGATGTTTATATTATTAAAATGTACGTTACACACTCAAACATTTATTTTGAAACGTTTAGAAAACTGTACTTTTAAGCTAAATTTTACTCAGCACATCGAGGGTGCCGAGATGGGAATAAACCAAATTGTCAGGGCTTTAGTTGCTTTAAAAAAAACTCGAGAAGTTAATGATGACGAAACTGATTTGTTTTAAATAAATATTGCGATATAAACTCATTTTCTTGTAAAAAAGGATAAATATTATTGTTTCCTGTATTCAATGTTTTATTTTTGCTAAGTGCAAATTTTTAGTAAACTTTGACGCACCATACCTCGGAAACTATAACTCGTATCAAAATGAATGTAAAAACTTATTTGTGGGTAATTTAGTAATGAATAATTTAGTCTGACTATTTTGTCCTAGGTAGTATCGTTTTTCTGAAAATTTAGGAAACCTGTAAAACGGGACACGTTTCAAGGGGGGGAGGGGTGACGCCGGTTGTGGGGGGGGGGGCGGGAGAATCGTGTATTTTAATGTACTCACATAAAGGTATAACACAGTAGCAGTTTAAAAAAATTATAAATTTTGCCGCGAAAAAATCTAGAATACTATAGGGGCGAGTGTTTATGTGTTAACATTTTACCTTTGTACCTTATTCATAGATGTTTGTATTTATAATATGTATGTATTTACAAAAAAGGTAATGTATGTAGTACATCAATTGTCTGGTATCCATAATACAAGCATTAAGTTGCTTACTGTGAAACTAGATGGTGCTGTGTGGAATGTGTGAAGATATTTATTTATTATTATTTATTTATATTCAATATTTTTGAAAGGCGAAACTTGGCGTTTTCAGGTAGGATAATAGACCAAGGCGCTTCGCTGCTCATAATCGAGGACAACAGCGGATACATATTCGGCGGATACGCGCCCGAGTCTTGGGCCATCGGACCCAATTTCGTGGGCACCGACGAGAGCTTCCTGTTCACATTGGCGCCGCGCATGCGCATCTTTCCCGCGAGCGGTTACAACAACCACTTCCAGTACATGAACCACCACACCAAGACTCTGCCGAACGGACTGGTGAGCGCATTTATTACTCAATAGATTAATAAAATTAATTATTGGTCTAGCTGCGCTCGTCTAGATTTTTGATTATTGATTTTTGAAACCCAGAATTTTGATATGCATTTTTTCTCCGTTCCACAAATGAAGCCTTTGCAATTACTCTATAAGAAATATATTTTATGTATTATAAATGCTTAGATTAATAATTTGTCTAGCTGTGCTCGTCTAGTTACATGCGCCGGCGTACTCGTCAAAGTAGGTAACAAATAGTACGCCGAATCGGCGTACACGAGCCAGTCACATTGAAAGCTGTCTGTGGATTGTGATATGTACGTGGTGAATGTTTTATTAAATTTTGGGCATAATAAAATTGTTCCAGTTTGCGTAGTGAAACTTTGTAAAAATATAATAAAACTGCGTAAAAAGTGATAAAAAGTGACGATGTCTTACACACACTAAAATAATGAGTTGCCGCATTCACGTAACTGTTGTTTTAGATAGCGCGGTATCTAGTCCACCGCAGCGAGATAATTAATCTAAGAGTTTATGTTTATAAACTAATAGCTATCTGTAGCCCGCGACTTAGTCCGCCTAACTTTGTAGAAAAAAAGAGACTATGTTTTTCGTTGATTGTGTAGATTTCTATAGATCTAAAAAAAGAATCTTAAAATTTAAAAGAGAACAAAACCAACATTTATAATATTAGTAAGGATGTTGTTGATTTTTTCTTCGCCATTCAGCTAATGGGCGGCCAGTTTGAATTCGGCGCTATATGGGTGAACGCGGATCCCTTCGGCCAGGGTTCCTCAGCGGAGTCGTGTTCCACCTACAGGAACTACAAGAGGCTCAGCAAGGATGCGACCTTCAAGATCCGCAGCCTCGAAGTGTGGGGGGTCGGAGACAAGCCACTCACTGTCAAGGAATCGGTCAGTATATTTATTTTTTTATTTATTTATTAACATTTACATTTAGATTACATACAGCCATAAATTTAAAAAATATATTATATAATATTATACGTATACAAATAGGCCTACAGAATCATAGAAATTTAATATATTCACCATAGATAAATGGTTGGTCTCGCTGCGCTCGACTAGATACTGCAAACTGTCTGTGATGTGTACGTGCCGAATGTTTTATAAAATTTTAGGCATAATAAAATACCAGTTTGCGTAGTGAAACTGTGTAAAAATTGATAAAAAGTGACGATTTTTTACACACACTTTAATAAAAAGTTGCCACATTTCGGAGCTATTGCTTTTGTATAGCGCTCAATCTAGTCGAACGTTTATCGATTTAATTTAAAAAAATGCTTGTATTATGGATACCAGACAGTTGATATATTACATCAATACTTTTTTTATGTAAATACATACATATTACAAATACAAAACATCCATGACTCGGATACAAAGGTAAAATGTTAACACATAAACACGGCGACCGTTTGGTTATATAAGCTAGGGTTACTAGCCACTAGCTAGACAAAACGTCGTGTCGTCCTCCCATTATTATTATCCCATCCGCGTATCCCTTATCCCTTATCCGCGTATCCCTTATACCTTATCCTGTCCCTCCTCAGCTCGAATCCCTGATGTCGCGTCGCAGCAGCGTACTAGAGACTCACAAGTCGGACCGTAACTTCCTACAGATCGTTGGCAAGCCTCAAGTCAGCGACGGGTTTCGGGCTTAAATATAAATAAACCTGGTACCCACAATACTTATCCTTAATTAATAATAAGAAATAGGTGTGTGTGTGTGTGTGTGAGTGAGAGAGAGAGAGAGAGAGAGAGAGAGAGAGATGGTAAGCAATAAATGAATTATGACAAAATACTAACGTCTTTACGTTGGCTTTTATGGCTTATAAAGTTATGTCCAATAATGGACGTCCTGCGGCTGAGACGATGATGAACAACGGCTCGAATTCTATTATAAATTATCAAATTGAATATAATGTATAGATATAGTAGTTTTTTGACTTCAAAAAATTGCTCTTATTATCAAATTTTTGGGAAATAAATTATTTGTGCTATCGTTAAAACAGTACATTCTGAGGATAATATTTTACATGATTCTTTTCTTATTTTCTCATTTTGACATTCCATATTTGATTTGATTTATTTGATTTAATTTTTTCTCTTGCTTATTGCTGTTTTTGATTTATAATTATGTGTAATATTTGTTGATTCATTTATAATATAATATAATGTAATATACTTTAATTATTCTCTGATAATGTTACATATGCTTTCCTGTAATTTAAATTCATACTTGTAATGGTCCTTTCTGTGAGTGTTGTATATTGTGATTGAGTATGTCTTTAGTTGGTACATAAGCTTTTTGAAATAAATAATTAAATAAATATATAAATATGATTTCAGGATGAAAGAGACGCGAGCGTGCTGGACGCGAATCCGGACGCGAAAGCATTACTCGATATGGCCGGACGGACGCGACACAGCGAGGGACTGCGCGAACAACCGCCCTTATAAAACATTCTCATCAGTAGAAAGGGTCGATGTCACACAGAAAGCTAAGCTATAAAATATACATGTGTGTATGCTCGTTTTAAAAGTATTCATCGTAACACAAGTAAATTACGCCTCAACAGATAGCAAACGTTATCAAACGTCTATGTAATAAAATTGACGAGTCAAAAGGACACAGCCAGAAAATTGACAATTTTTTTTTCTCTCTCTTTTGCCAACACTGAAACTTGGACGCAGTTCATTTGTTACGTAAGATGATTTTTGATAGTTTTCGGGTTTTATTTTATTTATTTTATTTTATTTTATTTATTAGGAAGCAAACACAGTATACGACAATTCATACACTTAACAGTTTACACACATTCAAACACTATTTTATAATTTATCGTATACTCCACTTATAAACTAACTCAGCATGATGCATTAAACAACAAAAACAAAAGACATTTTCTGATGTTTCTGCAACAAAATAAAACTAATGAAAAGGAACCTAATAAATCAAACTATACAAAAGAATAATATAATAGTAATACACACACGCACGCGCGCGCGCGCGCACACACACACACACACACACACACACACACACACACACACACACACACACACACAAGCCACTAAGCCAGTACCCCTTACTCAATATGCGACGACTATCCTGCGCAATGGAGCGGTTACCTTAGGTTTACCTCCGCCTAGGTTACCTTTAATGATTCTAGGTCTGAACGTTAGCCTGTTCTTGATATGAGACCTAGCATTACACTTTGGTACTTACTGCCAATCGCACCCTGCTCAGCAGACTTGGGCAATAGGTCCCTCCTTCCAAAGATAATTGATTGGTCTCGCTGCGCTCGACTAGATAGAGCGCTATACAAAAGCAATAGCTCCGAAAATGTGGCAAATTTTTATTGTAGTGTGTGTAAAAAATCGTCACTTTTTATCACTTTTTACCCAGTTTTATTATATTTTTACACAGTTTCACTGCTCAAACTGGTATTTTGTTATGCCTAAAATTTAATAAAACATTCGGCACGTACACATCACAGACAGTTTCCAGTGTTTTATGCCGCATTTTACAAGTACGACGGCGGTATCTAGTCGAGCGCAGCGAGATCAATCATTTATCTATGCCTCCTTCTATAATATTTTTTAAGAAAGAGAGATCGATAGGATCTCTGCGATCGGAAAGTGACAAAACATTGTATAATTTTAGAAGATCAGTATGGCTATCAACTTTTCTTAATACTTTGTCCTTGTATTAGGATACAAGGACAAAGATAAAATTGTCTTAAAAATTTCTTCTGCACTCTCTCTATCCTATTATTATGTAATTGATAATATGGACTCCATTCAATAGAACCGCATTCAAGTCTGCTTCGTATTATCGAGTTAAATAGTACTAATAGTCTTTTGTGGAAGACTTTTTAAAGTCCTTTGTACGAGTATTCCTAATACAATATAGGGTTTCAGAATAGGCTTCATCAATATTTTGAATAGATTCAGAATTGTCATTGTGAATTAAGGTCTTGTACATAGCATCCAAACATAATATTTTTGGATGCTATGTACAAGTGCTGCTTCAGGATTTCGGATTGTCTTGAGTGTCTCTTGAGATATGTGATTTTGCCATCGTATGTATTTTGCTCTTGGGTCGAACTTCTCTTTTACGGAAGCATCAAATGGGTAGATACCACCTTTCTTAAAAGTGTTATGACTTAAGGTTTTGTTTGTTGCCATGCTTCCCGCAAACATTTTGGCAAAATATTGTTTTTTTTTTTTTTAATTTGACACCAATGTTTTGCCGCTGCCATTTCACAAGGTTCTTATCCCAAGTGGTTTTGAAAGACTTAAAAACTGCTAAGTCAGGCAGGTTGCAAAAGATGGGAAGTATGTGGTGGTAGCTTAAGGTTGTTTTCAACTGCCAATGCATATACTTTATCATCACAACATGACTAACATGTCCATCATAAAGAAGCAAGACTGGTCTTTCGTCACTCAAATTGGGGATAATAACGTATAACATGCTCTCCATCCCAACCCCGTTTACTTGAAGCATGTAAGCTAACTGAAAATCTTAGTCTGTGTTCTCCACCATATCCACTGCTGATACATATATTTTCCTTTGTACACTTCTAAAGGGTCTAACTTTCCACCTGCTGCATTCACTGTTGTATAGAACTGTTACATTTTCTTTGGTTTTATGATGGGTTTTATCATTTTACTCCTATAAAACCAGTTGTTTTATTTCGTTTACAAATTTTGCCAAATATAGGTAGACGCTGTCAACAGATTTTCTCTATTTTCTAACCATTCGTTGCTAGAGTTTTGTTGATAGGTTCGGTTTTGAATATCATATTCAAAAAATTGCAAATATCTTAAGATATTTTTCTCTTACGATATTTCCACAGACATGTCTGGTCTCTGAGCTTTTTCGCCATAATCTGGGTCAGCCTTTTTCGAACATTTTCTAGCCAGGTTCTTTGAAATTTGTTCTTTCGTTCGGTTTTGAATATCAATCAATATCGTCGTTGGTCAGAAAATTCCAGATGTTTAAGATATTTTTCTCTTGAGTTCCGCAGGTCATCATCAGACCTGTCTGGTCTCTGAGCTTTTTCGCCATAATCTGGGTCAGCCTTTTTGAAATGACCTTTTTTTGAACATTTTCTAGCCAGGTTCTTTGAAATTTGTTCTTTCGTTCGGTTTTGAATATCAATCGATATCGTACTTGGTCAGAAAATTCCAGATGTTTAAGATATTTTTCTCTTGAGTTCCGCAGGTCTCATCAGACCTGTCTGGTGTATGAGCTATTCATAATCTGGGTCAGCGAAATTGGCACGATTTTTTTGTACGAAATGACCTTTTTTTCCCCCTCTTAGTTTTTTGTCTCTCGTAAGTGTTTTGAGTATTTTTCAGCAGGTTCTTTCTAAATTTGTTCTTTCGTTCGGTTTTGAATATGCAGAAAGTTGCAGATGTTTAAAATATTTTTATAAGAACATCCGTAGGTCACTTACAGAAATGTCTGGTCTCTAAGCTACGAGTATTTCGCCATAATCTTGGTCAGCGAAATTGGCACATTTTTTTTTTGTACGAAATGACCTTTTTTTCTCCCTCTTAGTTTTTTTGTCTCTCGTAAGTGTTTGGGTATTTTTCAGCAGGTTCCTTGAATATAATATCCATTCACAGAGATTTGATATAGGTTTTTTTAACGGTGAAAGATATGGCTGCATGCAGGCAGAACATCTTTCTTGGTATTAATTTCTTAGCGTGTAATTGTAATTCTTTTTCGTCCTACATATTTAGCCATAATGGAATTGAATTAAACGTTTAGTCAGTATTACTTTCCAAGTTTCCACGTCTTAAATTAGACTTTTGGCATTTGAAGCTAGATATGAAATTATTTGGCTCATTTTCTACCATTTCCCGGGTGTCCAACTTATTGGGCTCCCTTATGGGACTTATGGGACTTGAGTGGCGCATCCGTGGCTTCACATACGTCCTACATGTCTATTAACTTGGTCTTAATGGCATGTGCAGTAACGTCTATGCCGGAATGCTCGATAGCCGATTGATTATTATCAATGGCATAAAAAATGATAATTGATTGGCCTCGCTGCGCTCGACTAGATAGAGTGCTATACAAATTTGCAATAAGCTCCGAAAATGTGGCAACTTTTTATTTTATTGTGTGTAAAAAATCTACACTTTTTAATCACTTTTTACCCACTTTTATTATATTTTTACACAGTTTCACTACATACGCAAACTGGTATTTTATTATGCCTAAAATTTAATAAAACATTCGGCACGTACACATCACAGACAGTTTGCAGTGTGACTGGCTCGGGTACGCCGAAATCGGCGTACTATTTCATGCCGCATTTTACAAGTGCGACGGTGGTATCTAGTCGAGCGCAGCGAGACCAATCATTTATCTATGGGCATAAATCTCTCAGGTAAACCGGCCAGCAACAATGAACCGATCCATTCTTCATTTATATGAAATCCCGTGACACTCAATCGCTGCCATGTTTCCACTATTTGTGTCACATGATGCGTCATATTCACACAATTTTCCAATCTGATACAATTTTTTTTTTATATATATATGTAATAAGTATTATCTTGTATGGCTGTAGAAATAAAATGACCAAAATGCGTTGCTCTGAAAGAGGAATTATATTTTTTATTAAACAAAATAATTTTACATTTTTAGTTTTATATAATTTCACCGTAAGTAATAAATAGTAATCTTACCTGAAAGAGAAACAACATTTAAAGCTATTATTTCTATACTTAAATGCCTTAAATTATTTATTATTTATTCACACGTCTCGTTTTACAATCAGATAATTTATTATTCCCGCGTTGTGGGTAGCCGCCTTTAAAATTATAAATAACTACCTACATGCCTATTAAGAAATTTACAACGCGGGAAATATTCAAATTAAATGAAGGGAAACAAACTTCATTTACATATATAACATTTGATTTGATATAACAAAAAAAAATAAGTTTTACCAAAATTAACAAATTTTAGTTTATTTATTTTTAACTGACAAGTCACATGTAATATATAGAATTGTATAATATTTGTGAAATGTTTTATTATTATTTACTTTTCTGATCAGTCTCTAAATGAAAATTAAAAAAAAAAGCCTATATATAGACTTTGTCTAGTTAGTCACATGGATATAATTATTATAGTCACTAATTATATAATTATTATAATATACTCACTCGTAACAATTTTATTGTTATATTGATCTTATATATTGATCTTTATATTGATTCGAATAGTTACAAAAGTCGTTTTTAATTTTTCTTACCTAACTTTAAACTGTATAAAATAGAAACTGTGTAAAAATATAATAAAACTGTGTAAAAAGTGATAAAAGTGACGATTTTTTACACACTACAGTAAAAAGTTGCCATATTTTCGTAGCTATTGCTTTTGTATAGCGCTCTATCTACGCGAGCGCAGCAAGACCAATCAATTATCTTTGCTGCGAAAATTTCAATGTACTTTATAATATGTACACCTAAAAAAATTGTAACAAATAAGTACATTTTTAGGAGGTGTCTTGAAAATACATAAATATAGATACTAATATCAGCATCAATATCTATAGAATAATAAAAAAAAAATGGTGCCTTTGCTTGGTGTTTGATGTGCAAGATAATTCAAATGCTATGACACCTTGATATATATAATATTAATTATGTCGGTGTGATCTTACCATATTTGTTTATAGCTATTACTGGTTACTAATTAAAAAAAATCTAAAAATGCTACTTCCAAGGCATCGTGTTCAAGCCTTGAAATTTGAATATTGCGCACAAAAGAAAAAAATTATAAAGCTGCTATTACTTAAAATTTAGGTTTTTTTTTTTTTGATGAAATTGCATGTTTTTGAGTTTTTGAATTTATTCATTTCATTAAAAAGAGAAAATACAAATTTTCTCTCTTTATAATATTAGTATAGATAACGAATATAATATAGCTCTAGTCAAGTTTGTTTGAGAACTTTTTACCAAAACATAGTGCCAAGAGTTTTGTAAAGTACTGTATAATAACTAATAAGAAAATGACAATGTATTTGTTTTCCTACAATTAATTTTATTATTAATAGGTCTTAAAGTATGAAAGGTAAAGAAATTGAACATCTCATAATATAGATAGAGCTAGATAAGCAATGTGTCCTGTCACTTGTCAATGTCAAATTGTAAATTTATAAAAATGTCAATGTCAAATTATATTATATAAAACAAAACGCACAAAGAAGTGTTACATTCCTTTTTTGAATCAGGTAAATTTTTAAAAATTGTCTATCGCGTTTTTTATAATACAAAATAATATACCTAACCTTAAATTTATCATTCATTCGAATAATATATTCTATTATAATTATATTAATATAGTATATATATTATTATTATTATAATACGATTACGAAATTATTTTTAAGTTATTTTATTTGTAAAATGTATAATTTGTGCTATGTAAATATTTTTGCTATTCTGTGACCAATGCTTTTTACACATTTGTATTAGTCTGTGTATGTGATTTGCTTTGCTTTGCTTCGAAAACTTTTAAAAAAAGAATATCAATTTTATTGTAGTACTCCACGCCGATGTGAAGACTTCTTAGATTATTAAGAATTATTAAGAAATACGTTTGTTTTGGGAATTATTTTTTATCAATTGACTAAAGAGAAAAAGTAATTTCTAAAAGATTTTGAAAAGTGTTTTCGAGGAAATTTTATTGTTTTTTTTAGCGCCATCTAACGATTTAGTCCTAGTGCATTGATCACGGCGCCATCTAACGTCGAACAATTACATTTCAATAATATAAATATTCGGAGGAAATTTTATTATGCTTTTTCAGCGCCATCTAACGTCGAAAAATTGTATTTCTTGTGTGACGCAGACGTCATCTCGCGTGTTTAGTGATTTATCCCCATAGAAAATTCTCCATACTGTGCCTAAAGCAAATAAAGAAGTTTTCACGTCAAAAATCGCTGAGAAATGTTTAAAAAATGTGAAGCGCCTTTTAAATTCAACAAACGCTTTCCCTTGTGATAAATGTGTTTTGTAGGTATATCTATAATTATTATTTATTATGTAAATGAACGTCCTAACCATGTTCAATATATTTTGTGTATATGCTGTAAGTTGTACAAATTGTATTTATTTAATTTATTAAAATAGTAAAATGTATTTAAAAAATTTGAATTTTATTTGGTAACATTCTTGTCCCTATTTAATCCAAAGAATAAACGGAATTTGATTTGACTGTCTGTAATAATATTCCTGTACTGTAAGTAAAAATTCAAGCTTAGTGCAAAGGTAGCTTTATTAATAGGGATATATTACTAAAAGCTAAAAGTCAACACAAACAAGAAATGAATTTAATTGAATGAAAATAACCCATTAAACTCTAAAATAAAACCAAAAAGAGAAGAGAAAATGTATGTAGCTTTGGACAAAGGGAATATTTACAGATATCAGCTTTGAGTTTGCCATTAAGTATGACTTGAGATTATTCATATATTTCCGCCATAACAAATAACTATATTGCGTTAACAGAAAATAGGCTAAATTTTCCCTTGCATCTTACAAATGCACTTTTATAGTAAAAGGAAAAACTAAATACCATAGTCCCACAGGCCCCACATAGTATGTAATCTACAAAGACAATAAACTAATATTATAAAGAGGAAAGATTTGATTGTTTGGGAAGCTATATTATCAGCGAGTAACATAGGCTATATTTTATACGCGGACGAAGTCGCGTGCAACAGCTAGTATAAATACATTCACAAAAGTTGTGGGAGGGGGAGGTATTCAGAACAAAATAAGGAGTTCTCTATTGCATTCATTGCATTCTAATGACGAATTTACAAAGTATATACTTATATATGAAGTATGACTAAGTATATACTTATAAACTTAGTCAATTTTTGATTGTCTTATTAAAATAATACAATTATTTTTTTACCATTTTTGACTCACGGTCCATTTGCCGCCCAACTAAATTATGGTACCTACACTACACATTCTTTCTCTTTTTGGTGACATTACTTCAAAGAATTCATCAAGGAACTAAAGGATCATCTCTCTTCTTCAAAGACAAATCTATAGGTCCCTCACAATCTATCGCTTCATTCTTTACTTTCGTATCGTAAATAGATATGTTAGTTAAAAGCGACGCCAATAAAGGTTTTTCCTTAACAGCGTTTTTCGATTCGTCTTCATTCTTTGAGACATTCCTTGTGTTGAGCCTGTAACATACATTAAGACATTAGTCAATTTTTGCCTTTTTTGTTAGCTCTCTCCATAGCTCGTTGAGCGACGTATAGCTTTCTTAAGAGGCCTATAGTTAGTGACCATGTTTCAGCGCCATACGTCATCAACCCCTTTACAATATACCTAATATCTATACTAATATTATACCTAAAGAGGAAAGATTAGATTGTTTGTTTGTTTGCATTGAATAGGCTCCGAAACTACTGGACCGATTTGAAAAATTCTTTCACTGTTGGGAAACTATATTATCAGCGAGTAACATAGGCTATCCTTAGTATCCTACTAATATTATAAATGCGAAAGTTTGTTTGGATGTATGGATGTATGTATGGATGTTTGTAACTCTTTCACGCAAAAACTACTGAACCGATCACCATTAAATTTTGCATACACGTTGTCTGGGACTCCAGAAAGGACATAGGGTACCTTTCATCCAGAAAAAAAGTACTGTTCCCGAGGGATTATCTAAAATTAACGGAAACTAACTCCTGGCTAAATATAATAGCAATAACGATGTCAGGCGATATATTGCTTTCCTACGCGGACGAAGTCGTGGGCACCAGCTAGTTATTATATATGTGAATGTGAGTTTGGATGTTTGTTACTCTTTCAAGCAAAAACTACTGAACCGATCACCATTAAATTTTGCATACACGTTGTCTGGGACACCAGAAAGGACATAGGATACCTTTATCCAGAACGCGGACGAAATCGCGGGCACCAGCTAGTATTTTATAAAGTTACGCGGGCGAAGTCGCGTGCAACAGCTAGTCAGATATAATAAGAGTAAAAATACTCACTTATATTTACGGCATGCCTCTGCCTTGTGTCGCTCCAGATATTGGCGCTGACTGAACGCCTTGCAGCACTGAGAGCATCGCCATTGCCACGAGTGATGGCCGCGGGTGCGTTGGTGCGCGCGCAAATTTGATCTGGATTACGCAATTTTATGTCAAAAATCTGACAATTTTATTAAAACAGCATGGTATTAAAACATTACCTGGGCGGTAGTCTTGGGGGAGACTGCCGCCCGTCGTAAGGTCCCCCGAGTAGGCCGGCGTACCTCCACTTTCGGGTACGCCGAGGATCTGAAAGGGAGCATAGGCCTCCCCGCGTTGGATAGCCGTGGCGGGGCACCGAAGTCGTGTTATAACGTCCCCACGACCCCACCCATCAACGGCCGCGACAGATAGAAGAATAGAATCCGGCATAACCGCGCAATGTCCCCATCACTGCCGGGTATCCAAGAGGATTTCCCAACGTTAAAAAAAAAATGGTATTAAAACATTGCGTTTCGCAGTCACTCTGGGCAGCCCGTCTGGCTGCAGTAACCACCCCCTTTCAGGAGATCACCGTGAAATGTGCTTTGTTTCGTTGTGTTATAGTCGATAATTGATCGTCAGCCTGTCTTCTAAATAGCTAGGGACGGCCTAAGACCTAAGAACGGCTAAGTACTTACTGCCGGACATAGGATTCCCTTACAACCTTCCAGTAGGACTGGTCAAAAGCAACCTAGATCTAGCGTCAACCCACAACTCTTATTTTTCAATCATCTTGCGGTTGGACGACCTATGGTGCACTAGCCTCTTGAAAGACCTACCTCTCTAAAGACTAAATAAACGAATTGCATAACAACAATATCCAATAGTATCTAACAATAAAATTATTGTAACCTTTAACCGCCAGAGTCGGATTTATCCGACAATTATTTTCGAGTCCATCTCGCCAGAGCCGTATCGTATATCCGTACTAATATTATAAATGCGAAAGTTTGTATGGATGCATGAACTCTTTTACGCAAAAACTACTGAACCGATCACCATGAAATTTTGCATACACGTTGTCTGGGACATTAGAAAGGACATAGGGTACCTTTCATCAAGAACGCGGATGAAGTCGCGGGCACCAGCTAGTATACTTATATACGACCAACTCCTCTACTTCTATAATTATTGCGTTGAAACAACAAAACAGAAATTAATAAACAGGTACTTATAAGAGATGTGTATGTCCTCGCAGCACTGAAACGGATACTGACTCAGCATTGTGCTGAGATGCTAACACCGGTTTGAAACTTTAATGAAGTACTAGTATCATTAAAGTCTAAGACCCACCTGTCAGCGAAAGTTCTTCCGCACTCTTCGTGTGGACACGGGAAGGGACGCTCGCCCGTGTGCAGGCGCAAGTGTCCCTTAAGGACCCACGGACGGTCAAACTCCTTACCGCAGTAGCCGCACGCGTGACCCGACCGACTTCTCACTTCTGACGTTTTCGCTGCTGGCAACTCTTTACCTTGTTACCAATATTAATTTTTATCAATTTTAATAACAATTTGACGAACCCTTGACCAGCGCCATTACAGAAACAGCGTTTTTGGCGCGGTTTTGGAAATTTAAATTTTTAACATTGATTTTTATTAATAACAAGCTGACCCGGCGAACTTTGTTCCGCTTTAGAGGCAATAAATGAGCAGACTTTTGATTTTATCATGGTCAATCTTTTATTTGCATAATTAATGTAAATTAAAAAAGCAAGTATTTAATTTACGGGAACATGACGTGGGACGTGACATAAAACGTGGTATAACAAAACGCAACTGAAAGCAATTTATCAGTAAAAAAACAGTCTACCCGTTCATTTGTTAAAAATGGTATAACAAAACAAAACGCAACTGTCAGCTAAACGTAATGTAGTCTATGGTTAATTATGCAATTTATCATTAAAAAAAAAAACAATCTAGCCGTTCATTTGTTAAAAGTGGTATAACAAAACGCAACTGTCAGCTAAACGTTATGTAAATAAAAAAATAAAAAAAATAAAAAACCAAAAAGATAAATAAAAAAAAGCTAAATAAAAAGTATCCTATGTCCTTCTCCTGGTTCTAAGGTGGTATAACAAAACGCAACTGTCAGCTAAACGTTAATGTAAATTATGTAAATAAAAATTAAAAAATAAAATAAAAAATAAATAAATAAAAAGTATCCTATGTCCTTCTCCTGGCTCTAAACTACCTCCCTGCCAATTTTCAGCTAAATCGGTTCAGCCGTTCTTGAGTTATAAGTGAAGTAACTAACACGACTTTCTTTTATATATATAGATATTATGTACAGTAGATCTCCCGCAAATATCAATGTAGTGTGCTTATTACTTGTGTAATAAAGAATAACTTAAAACGATTTTCTAAAATTAGTCAAATAGCGGATTAAAAATTATAAAGTAAGCCCCGACTATTGAGCCCAAACATGCTATAGGTATCTGTCCATTCCTTTGGAGCTGCGATACACACGTCAACTTTTAACACCCAGTTTTTGCGTCGGGCGGGCGTCGGGGTTTTAAAATATTTAAAGAAATACAAAAGAGTAGATACCTACAACTGGTATAAAACTGGTGCCTACAAAAATGGCACTTTATTCAAGAAAGGACTAGATTAAAGCTTGTAGGGTACACATGATTTCACATCATTTTCTTACCTTTTTCAAGGCCTGCGTTTTTAACTTCTACATCCTTAGTTCCATTTTCAGTATCAAAAGACTCCGAGCAGAACAACAGCTCTTGATTCAACTTATCATCCAGGTTTATCTTCACCAAGCTCTTCAGTTTTTCAGCGATCTTATCAATTTCGTGCCCGCCTCGGTTCGTGCATTTCAATGGCTCCCTATTCTTGATTTCCTCTATGATTGGCGCCAGCGGTTCTTTCTTGTTATTATCTTTATCCAATCGTTCGGACGCTGTTGGACATTTCTGTATTTTGTTAACGCAAACGCTTATAACTTTCCTTTTCGCGCGACTTTTCTTGCAAAACACTCTGCGTTCGGTTTGCGATCTGAGATTGTAACTTGACTTTTCGGCTTTACCATTAAGAGCTCTATTTTTGGCTAATTCTGGCATTATCAAGGGTTTTTCGCTCTCGGAAGCGTACTCGTAGCTTTCGGATTCGAGGAAATGTTCTAAAAACTGACTCCGTTTCAATAGTTGTAGATAGAAACGAGTGGATATAGGCACCTTGTCGTGGTAAATAGTTTCGTTTAGTTTCAAAATAGTTTTTTGTCTTTTAAAATTGTTTTTCGGCAATCTCCCTACTTTGGGTTCCGCTGAAATTTTTTTAAATTTAATTATCTATTTCTGATTTTTATAAAATACTAATTAATTTAAATAAAATAATATTAAATTTGCTTTAAAATTAAATTAAAGCAATATTGATTAAAATCTATTTAACAGTATATACTTACTTAGATATTAGAATTTATTAAATGATAATAATAATAATAATAATCTAAATGGTAGTACCAGATTAAACCTCAGTGGTTTTAGTGACATAATTACATGTACTTACTTAATTATATTATTAGCTTTTAAAATCTTGTTAAAATTATAAATAAATAAATATTGAAAAATATGTTAGTTGCATGATTTTTAGATACGAATTTACCGTGTTGAAAAATATTAAAAGATAACGCTTGACATTGACAACAATTATTTAAACAAATCAAAGATATATGAACTGACATACGTTGACGCGTGACATTAAAGTTTTAAGTATATCTTTATTTTTTGATAGCCGGTGCCCGCGGCTTCGCCCGCGTGGAATATTAAGCCTAATATGTCTATCCATTGATATATACTCCCAAATATACTTATATAGTCTTTGTGTCTATCCTGAAGTTCTATTTTAACAACTTATTTTTTTCAATGAGGCGTAAAACGTTCTATAGGTACCCACTTTATAAAAACATCGGGTTATGTGAGATTTTTACTCATTAAAACCCCCGTTTGTAGCCAGCTGTGCGCCTTTTCGGGTACCGTGGTACCTCCATCCCGGGTCCCTGTATTACCCGCGGTCCCTGTAGCACCTTTCTTCCCGAATAGGTACCTCGTGGGTATCGGAACCCCTTTTAGTCGCCTTTTAAACAGGCAGAGGATACCTTGTCTGTATTCTTATTGACCCCAGATCACAGGGTATCCTGAAGTTCTATTATACCTAACAACCTATTGGTAAATTTTTTTTGATACGGATGAGCAGTTTCGAATTTATCTATCTATACTAATATTTTTAAGAGGAAAGATTTGATTGTTTATTTGTTTGTTTGAATTGAATGAAACTACTGGATCGATTTAATGAATTCTTTCACTATTGGGAAGCTATATTATCAGCGAGTAACATAGGCTATATTTTATAAAGTTACGCGGACGTAGTCGCGTGCAAGAGCTTGTAATATTATCAATATAATTATCTATTATTTATATGTTTTTTGTTAAAATACTAATTACATACCTAGTTGTTAGTTTTAAAAGCGTCTATTTTTTATATTTCGCTCACTACATAAATTTATAATGCTAAATATAATCTAAATTTTATTGTAACTACGGTCTATCTATACCTACACAAAGTGACTTACTTTGAAGCGATTTTAAACGAGATTCATGTATGAAACTATCCCTCAGCGGACGTATAGAGTTTACGAAACATCTAGGCATTGCAATCAGTTGGAGTTAATGCATCAAAACATTTAATTTATTTATTAAAATTTAAATAAAACGTGCAAATCAATAGTAATACTTGTAGGGCACTTGTTGATACGAGACAGAAACAAGCGAAAGGACGCGTTTTTATTTTAAGAATCATGCGGTGACGTGCCGACAGTTAATGGCCAGTGTTGACAGGCGCGTTCAACATTCAAAATTTTCATTGGATTTGTCGAATTCCATTCTCATAGGTATTACATTAAGCCTTCTTGGTGAAACTGAAAGCTTCCTTCTTGTGACATAAGTATCATACTATACACTTAATATTATAAAGCTGAAGAGTTTGTTTGTTTGGTTGAACGCGCTAATCTCAGGAACTAAGTAGGTACCTACTGGTTCGAATTGAAAAATTCTTTTTGTGTTGTGAAATAGTCCATTTATTGAGGAAGGCTTTTTAGGCTATATAACATTTTACACGTCTTCGTCCGCGTTGAAAAAAATATATTTAAGCAATATAACGCTAGGCATTTTTATTGCTATTACCTATGTTGCTATTACACTTTTGCCAGGCTTTAGTTTTCTTGATTTTAGATGATCCCTCGGGAAGGTAGTTTCATTTTTCTGGCTGAAAGGTAGGTCCTTCCTGTCCTTTCCTGTATCCCTGTCAACGTGTGTATGCAAAATTTCAAGATGATTGGTTAAGTAGTTAAGAGGTGAAAATGTAACAGACAGACAGACAGACAGGCAGACAAAGTTACTTTAACATTTATAATATTAGTATTTGATTAGTATGTATTTTTCAACGCGGACATAGTCGCGGGCACCGGCCAGTATTAATATTATATTATAGCTACGTCTGTGGTGGGCTTGATAGGTATCACGCCTCCTTGGTGAAAAGCTTCATCTTGTGACATTGTCAGTGGATGTGATAGCGCGCGCGCGAGGGGCAATACAGTTGCGGGGCGGAGGGCGACCTGCGCGAGGGTGCGCATCGATTTATTCGTCGCCGAGAGCTGGCAGCGTTCCTACGCGTCGCCATTTCACGCACCGCAACACATTTTACCGCCCGGAGTGTTCGCGGCGCGCCGGGAAATGTCTATTCCTCGTTTTTAGTGTGTGATTTTGTGTTAAAAAAAAACGTGGCCGCACGCGGACGTATGAGGAGGTGTAGGTGATGACGAGATAAGGGCAGCGTGACCGAGCCTGCGAGATGGGCAACTCTTGCAGTTCTGGACAGGCACACAAAGACAAGGATAATGTCTCTCAACGCTCCGAAGAGTGAGTACCATTGTTTTTAAAATATGGTGTCTCGCGAGACACGGCGTGAAGGTCGATTCAAACTGGCCACAACACAATAGCTAGAGTCGTCGGAGTCTGTTATGTGGACTGAGAGAAAAACAATGCGTTGGTCTCTGTGTTGTTACTTGTTATATTTGTGTCGTGTAATTGAATGAATATGAGCTATATATTTTCTATATGGCAACATCTAGATAGATATCTAGATGGTCGAATCGTAGATTGTCAATTCGAAAATATTAATCAATACGTATGTAACGTCTACAGCGCCGCTTTTCCCACAGGTTGTAGGTAAACTGAGCTAGGCACATAGCACGGAAAAAACTCGCCAAAGGTTTTAAAAGGACTTTAAATTTTATAATGTTGTAAATAAATCATAAAGTGTAGTAGGTACCTACGTCCTTCATCATATAAAAATACTAGAGAAAAATTTCCTATTCTGCTGCAGATAGGTAAGTAATGTTACAAAACTTATTAGTTAATAATAAACTTTGACAATTTATCAATAAAGAATCATATAAGAATTTTAAAAGATATACCTAATTCATAAAAAAAATTAACGAAGAAAGTGAGAAAGCTGTTAAAAAATAAAAAATCCAAAAATTTAAAAATCACGGGGGAAAGACAATAGGGGAGGGTAAAGGATAAATGGGAAAGGGAAAGACGGAAAGAAAAGATATAAGATTATCTAAGAATCATTATAGAATGCAGAAATTGCAGAATATTCCAATTTAAGGTGGTAAGGATATGCGAGTGTGCCCGTGTGCCTGTGAAATTTTTTTTCAATTCTTTTTTTGCAAATTTTAACGATATTCGTAGAGAAAATACAGAAAATGCTCTAAAAATTTTTTTTTCCACTTTAAAAATGATTATTGAAGTGTTTGAGAGCAGAAAACGTGATCCTTTATTTTTTTCAAAATAAAATTTGAAATTCGTTTGAAACAAAGAAACGGTTCGCTCGATCAAATTGAAACTACAGGGTTATTATGAGTACATTCAACTATAAAAGTAAAGGCCCACTCAACATTAATCATTTCATGAAAATTTGAAATTTAGCAAATTGAAGCTGAATAAACAGGCGGTCTAGACCATGGCTTAGTTGGAAATTTTTTTTTAAGCCCGTGGAGTTAAAAGAAAAATCAAAAAATCTGCATTTTTTTTCTGACGCAACCTGAAATTGCATGGAACATGTAGCTCTGAATTTTTTTTTGACAGATCTCAAATCTAGAAACTTGCAGCTTTAAAAAGCTTTTTTTAAACCTCGATACGAGGATTTTTCACTGAGACATTTTGAAAAATCAGTTCACCGATAGGTATCAAGTTGGCTGCATTGGACTCGATTGAAAGGCGAGCTAAGAAACTCATTGGCGACGACTCCCTTGTGGAGTCTCAACTTCAAAGCCTGCAGCATCGCCGAAAAGTAGCATGCCTATCAATTTTCACTTTGAAATACACTTTTCCAACTAATAGCACCCGTACAAAGCTCTACAGCCTACAGACACAGAAAAATACGCGATATTATGATTTTTTTTGGTTAGCGGATATTAAACACAAACAAAAAATAGTAGAGAAATTCGCCAGAAATAGTCAGTTTAAACTTAGAAGAAGAATTATTGCTATAGGAAGTAGATAGATGGAAGCAAAAGAAAGATTAATGACTCCCTAGGCGCAAATGGACCTCATAGACTGAGTCCAATGAACTTAGTATAATTCAATCTCGTATGTATACGAGAATGAATGATACTAAGTTCACGTATACGTATACGTTCACGTGAAACACAAAATACACACCGGCGATTCAAGACCTATACGACAAAGACCTCGTCGAATCCCGTGGGCAAAAGAAGCTGAAGTTGCCGATATGGTAAGGGATATGGCGGCAAACAACATCATCGAACCGTCTACAAGCCCCTGGTCGTCTCCTGTGGTGCTGGTGAAAAAGAAAGATGGCACAACCACGTGCTAAAAAAACGTACCAGCGCAGTAAAAACATGCGCTGGTCTTCCGTTATAGCCGATAGTGCAGAGACCATAAACTTACTAAAATCAAATACATAGAAGATCTAAAAATTAAAGTTAGAATAAAAATAAAAAACTAAAAAAGCAGATCAATACAAAAAAAAATACAAAATACAAAAAAATTAAAAAAAAAATCAGGAAAACGTGTTCTATATTGGGATTGTAGTGATGACGATTAAGTATATACGTGTTCGATTATATTATGAGAGAAGATAAGTATTATCGTATCTTTATTTTTGATTCCATCTAAGTACGTTACGGGAGAATATTTTCGGTGCTACCACAAATCATTAAGTCCACACGCGTCTAACAGAATTGGTACATTGCTTCCAACTTCCAATGTGGGTGACGAACGCGACGTGAATTACAACTGGCTGATTAGCTTAACTATTTTGTTTATTATCATTAGCTTTTATATTTAGACACTAGGTGGCTCTATTAACGTACTATCAATTTATTTAAATAAAAGCAAGCGTGTTGTTTTAATTAACACTGATAAACTAGTCCTAATTAATTAGTCACTGACTGAAAAAAAGTTCTATCTCTCCCCCCCCCCCCCCCTCTATTAATGGCACTGCTTGTACGTACACTTAGTGACATCCTTTGATAAATAATTTATCAAAGGTGGTTGTACGTATACTCAGTGACATGCTGTCATCTTGTGGATGATGGCCTATAGGCCGCGAAAGCTCTGATGACCCGGTAATCTTCCTTATATCTAGTGATATTTGCAGATTTTGCAGTAATATGACCATCAAAGCTCCTAAGGACATGCATGCCAAGCTCTCTCAGGATGAAATAGTGCGGCGACCGGTCCATTTTATCGAATTCTGTCCTGTCCAAAGTAACTATTCTTCAAACTTCCTTTTTATCTTAGCTTCTAATTATACCCAGCTAACTGTATTCCTGAACTAGAATTCATTTGGTCTGGTGAAAACCAGTTAACAGGTCAATTTAGAATATCTTTTAAATAAATACCACAATTATTAATAATAATGTTTGTTTATTTTAATATTACGGCAAGTATTAATAAAACGGTCATTATTAAATTGTGTGCGCGTACATATGTGACGAGTATTTTATGAGCGGAACGAAGGCCGTCGCTAGATTCGTCCGATATAAAAATATAACTACATAATGTGAAAATATTTTCAAGCTTGGATACAAGAACGATACAAGCTTTCTGTGGATATTGTCAGGTGTCGGTGTATGTGGTATGGTTATGTGCTTTCGTCACAATACGCAATTAAAAAAATTAAGTGAAAGGGCGCGAAATTTGATTTAATGAAACGTGCGGGGTCGCTCTTCTTTTAATAACCACAGAAAATTATCGGCTGCTTCAGCTAACTTTTGGTATTTTGTATACCTTATCTATGTATTTGCCTTTTTTCAAAATAATAAAACATATTTTGGTAGTAGCCAAATAAGTAGTGGAATGGAACACTATGCATAGTCATTTGGACAGCCATTATTCCATCCCTTCACCCTTATATTAGGCGACGGTAGCCACCTATCATCAAATGGGCTATCTGTCTGCGCCATTTCGTTTAAATCTTCTGTCTTGGTTTAGAGTTTTTGATTCTTATATTTCTTACACATCTATGTATTAGAGTTCATCTTCATCATCATTTAATACCTAGACCTACATAGTAATAAAGTGAAAAGCCGCCGTCGCCGCTAACGATTGTCTCGGAAACAATTTGTCACAATCATGACTGTCTCGGAGTTATTTCGTGACAATATTTTTATTCAGGTCTAATACTTGTTCAAGGGCTATGCAATGCACTGACCTTATATTATACCTTATACGGTACCTTACCTTACCCCTTCTGTAACGTCAAGATGGAATAATAACAAACAATCAATAGATCTACTTAAACATTAAAGCATTTAGAAATAGTATATATATAAAAAAGGACTTTCCAACTCCGCTGTGGCCACGTGGTTCGACTGCGTAGTTCGATCGATCGGACCATGTGAACTTTTTTTTCCAGTTGGTTCGATTTTAGAATCGAACCACGCGCACTACCTTGTTCACGGATCATGTGGTTCGACCATCAAAGTCGAACCATAACTACCGTTTACCTGGTTCGATCAATCGCAACATGAGGACTCTCAAGTTTTCTCAGTCCGACTAACAACTTCCATACAAAAGGTTTTGAATCCTTGTTAGAAAATAATAACGAAATACCAACTGATACATAGATATCACGTTTATTCATTTGATAATTTCTTTTACATATTAATTATTTTTATATTGATTGTAAATTGAAATAAATTGAAACGCGGAACTTTTTTTGGTTGTTCTGATACTCCCAATTATATTTATATAGTCTTTGTTTTAACCAAGGAACATATATACTCTCTAGGTTCTGACCCAGACGGGCACTTGAAAGTGGGTCCAACGGGCACATTTATTCAGCGGGTCAAAAGGGTCCGAAGCCTTTACTTATACTTGTTTTGAAGAAAAAGCGGACGAACAGACGTTTAGAACGACATTGTTAAATTATTATTTAAAAATATCCAACTTATTTACGTCGATTTCCGTGGAGTCTGGTGGGTTAGTACAGTATGTAACACGCGGTATTTTTGTTATTATTGATTGTAGAATAATAAATAGTGTTTTAAAGGAATGATAGAAAAACCCTTATTTATTTATTTTATTCTCAACATAAACCCTACAGCAAAACAAAACAAAACATTACAATTAGATACAGTGTTACTACCTACATTTCCAATTACAGGGTTTCATTGTTTAGGACTTGAATAAACTTTAAAGAGAGTTTAAATAGACTTTAGTATTTTACATTTATTTACTAGTGGTCTGTTTGTCCGATCGCACCAAGCGGCCTTAAAAACAGTGTAGTCCTCGTAGTGCGACACTATAGGCGGACCAAGAGGAAGAAAAAGTCTCTGTAGTCCGATCGGTCGAACCATATGTGATTGCTATTCCTGGTGGTTCGATTAATCGAACCAACTGGAAAAAAAAGTTCACATGGTCCGATCGATCGAACTACGCGGTCGAACCACGTGGCCACAGCGTCCAACTCGAGCAGCTTACCATTGGGACTTTTACCGTACACAAACAAAATTTCATGAATTCCTTTTTCTATATCAGCTAAATTATTTCCGGTGACAGGTGACTTTAAATGACTTGACTTGACTTGACACTTGACAGACGGTGAAAGAGGCCCCAAGTGAACTATATAATTAATTGTGTCCTCGTAGGCGTAGCACGGGCGCCCTACAACCTACAAGTAGAATGCGACAAGGTGACACTACCTAAGGAAGGACCTTATTAGTAGGCGGTTTTCTCGTCCTGAACAGAACTATTAAAGAGAATTGAGAGTAGCATCTTGACATAACTACTTAGTCTGTATTCGTACCACAGTCATGTTTGTTTGGCGCCAATGTAGGTACTCCTAAACTACTGAATCGATTTTGATGAAACTTCGCAACTACGTGTAATTTGATCCAACTTAAAAGATAGGATAGTTTTTATTTTGAACTCAGTCGAAGCCGGGAGCGTGTAACTAGTAGGTATATCCCTCTGTATATGTAGGTACTCTTAGATATTTTAAACTACAGCAGCATTAGCATATTGTGATATTTTATCATGACTATTGGTCATGATAAAAGATTCCAAAGTTTCCATTTTTTTTTGTAAACAACACTAAAGTTCATTAATAGATATATGTATTAATTAAAAAAAATTAGTTCACAAATATTTATATATATGAGAAAAAAGTAATTGAACCGTTTTGTGTTTACCTCTTCTATAATATAAAAAAACATAAATAAGTCGAAAACAGAAATATTATTATTGGGTCTTCTCGTCGTGATTTCTGTCTCACGTGTTAAAGAAAGTGGATTCGTTACGTCACCGTCTGTTAACATCGCATACGCGCACTTATCATTTGTAAACAAAGTGAAGAAAAAAAAACAACTAACTATCCTCCTCGAACATTGTTCGGCAAGTTGCCAATATTTCAATACAAACAGCGAAGATAAGCCTAAGATACGAGCGTACACCGGCGTACACACGTTTTTTGTTATTAATACTTGCGAAATGTTTTTATGTCCCGCATCCACAGTCCATCAGACCAGTCTGGTTTTTCTTATCGACCAGTATAGTCGGGAGAAGATATCTAGATTGTATGTACCAGTTACGGTAGGTAGTACCTAACTATTATTTAATCTGAGGTGCCAGGCCTTCCCTTCCGCGCTCCCACAATAGAAAGCACAAAGCGCTAGGCAGTTGATAAGAACTATAGTGTACAGTCACTCTTATCTGATAGTGATCATATCCTCTGAATAGACTTTTACAGAATACCACTCTGAAATAGCAGCAGTTGTTCTTTGTCTTTCAGTGCGTGAGTAAGGGGTTGCTATACATATTATAGTCGGGCCGGCATTAGCCGGGCGGTAGAATCGCGCATCAGCAGACCGTGGAGACGTGGCGCAGTCTCTAGTGAAGCGCGAAGAGCATGCAGACGCGCGTCGGCGTGGCGAAGACCGGGAACCGGAGACAGGTGCTGCCAACTCGGTGGTAGCAACTGAAGCCTTCCGACGCCAGTCAAACAAACGCCCGCGCAAGAGTTGTGCGTGGACCTTGGCGATTTCCTCTTCGCACAGGCGAATCTCGGAATCGTGGCGCCGTGTGATTACAGTATAAAGTGTAATCTTCGCTGATTGGAGACTCGAGGGTATTTACAATGTTGGTAAAAAATGGCTGCCAGGCTTAACGTATTTTTATTACCTCGGTACTCCTTCCACTTTCACGTTTCCTACTTCCCCAACGACAGATGAGATATGTGATGTGGTGACGTCACTTTGGCATTGACACGCTATTAAAGCTGTCAATGCACTGATACATAGACCAAGATTCATTACACAGATCAATATAGAGGGCTCTGTGCAAATTTTACGTGTTACATGCTGATCTGAATATTAGAGCAGCCCGGCCCAAAAAGTTTTTTAAAGAGGCTGCTGAAGGTTAGGTTAGCATGATTGTTTCCATAAAAATTTTGTTTGGAAAATTCTCATATAAAAAAATGTGTGGTGTGTCAGCTCCGACACACGTGTGGAGTGAAGGAAATTAAGTTTCGCTATCTCCGCAATAGCCATATATTATGTTTCTCTTATCCAAACATCTTAAAGAATAGAAAAAATCTTACAGAACCTACAAGTAAGTGGTCATCTTTACAATGAAATCGTTCCATTATCTAAAGTCAAGTCGTCACTTATCCCATTTTGCAAGTGGAACAAAGTGGTTTTATGTGTAACGTATCGTGTAACAACATTTTATGTTATTGCGGCTAAACAATACACTAGTGATGCGACACTCGCCAGTTATGAGGTGCAAAAGAGTCACAAAGCTCACTGGACACTAACGGCAAAGGAAAACATCGGAAAGAAATGAATATTAGTAAAATTCAAAGACACATAAAATCATGGTTTTGTAAAACTACTTCATTCGTAATCATAAAACTACTCATCCGATATAAAAAAAATCTTACGTCAATAGTTTGTTGACGTATTTGAATGGGAATGTAGCAGCGCTACACGTTAGCCACTAGGTAGCGCTGCTTCATTCCCATACAAATTACGCGTTCGACCCGTTTGATAGAGTAAAACTCGCACTAGGCCCTCTAATATATAATGAATCCGTAACTCACATCATCACATTTTTAGAAATGGCTCGTCGTCTTCCCACGCGTAATGTTGCATCACTAAGCGTGCGGCCCTTACATCTCGTGACCTACAAAACGCTGAAATGACGCACGAGCTACGTCACTCATAGTACAATACTTGTACACTATTTTGTCATGTCTTTCTTGACGCTCAAGCGACCGCAACGAAAACGATTTTCATGAAACGTTTTGTGTGGCGTGAAATGTGCGACCGGAAATTTTAAATTTTGTCAACGTCTTTTTTTTTTTTCTTCGCTTCTCGTTTTCCTCGACCAATTAATTATAAGACTGGCCGGGAAAAATTGTTTTTAATTTTCTTAAGAAAGTCGCAGACGTCTGCCTTTTTTTAAAGTTTTGTACAATGCGTCAATTACGAAAAGTGAGAGGAAAATTATAGAATTTTTTCGTTTTTTTTTTTCTTCGCATTTTAAGTACATTGAAAACGTCTACCGCGAAGGTAAAGAAAAGTTTCTACTGTGCGATAAAAAAAATTAAAACAATTGTACAATTTTTTTTTAATTCATTTGATTTGTCTCGTAAAACCTGTTTACTAATTTATAGCGGTTCAAAGATCAGAACTCAGAAGTCAGAAGCATAATCCATCCGTTGAATTCGTACATTTTGTTTCCACATGACAAAAGTACTATAGTCCTAACGTTGCGACTAATAGGAGCGAAGAAACAGTCGAAAATGTGGAAAATGGCTTACGTTGCGTGCGCTGCGAAAACCGTTCGAGATACCCAAATGATTCCCAAAATAACTATTCCACGCGGACCAAGTCGCGAGCACCAGCTAGTTTTTATATATGCCGCGCTTGAGCCGTATCTGGTCTTGCAGATGCTAAAGACTTTTGAACAATAACTGTGGTCCCGTCCCGAACAAAATGTGTTTTAAAATGAGATCAAAACGTATCTGTTGATAATAAATTCTTGTGTAGAGGTACATACCTACTTCTCGCAGACACCCACTTATTCGATGACAGTTTTATCAAGTCTCGCATAAGCACGCCAATCGATTGCTTCGTATTCAATCAGTCGGAAAGTATTATATCGGACTGGCGAGTGCATTCGTATTGGCACAGAATCAAAGTGCATTCCCCTTGTTTGCACCCCGTTTGTGTCAGATGTTAACTGCATATTTATATATTTACATTTTGCACGTTCATTAGGACACTTACACTTCGGACACTACTTACAATTACTTGTTCGGAGACGTTACAGTCCTTCGAATGATTTGTGTTCTTATTTGATTTATAAAATACATAACTTTCTAAAATAATTTAAAAGTAGCTAAGTAAGTATAGGTGCTCAATGTTTTACATTTTTTTATTTTTTATGTTAAGATCGTCAGGGCAGGCTGACGGTCCACTTAAGACTAAACCTAAAATCAATCGAACAATCTTTTACATGTATTAAGTACTAGCAGAAATAGAGAATGACTCAAAATATTTAAAAAATAACTAACTAAACAACTTAGGTAATTTATAATTTTGTTTGTAATGTCGCTGCCAAAAGTCATAAAAATATGAACTTGTCGTAGCAATTTTGTCGCATTTATCACACCCCGATTCGCTTGTCGTCAATGTAGGACGAATAAAAATTTCTAATAAAAATAGAATACGCTTTATCTGATGGGATGTTAAAAGAATGTGTCAACTTCAGCCAAAGCCATAAAATTTCGTTCAACGTTTCAACATAAAATTATACACTGTTCATCATAAGAAATACTTTAAAAAAATAAATAATTAAAGAAATTTATATGCACGAAAGTGTATAAAAATAATATCCTTTCGTATAAATTATGTACCATGAACATGATTGATAGAGAGATTCGATATTTATGATTGACCCTATCGATTGATGCCATAAAAGTACAGGATGTTATGGATGCATTTTAGCTAGTTTCTCTTTCGTCTTTACACTCTCTTTTTTATATTATATATGTTTTAATATTGTTATTATTTATTTTTATTTGTTTTGCCCAGGTACACGTTGCCATCCGCAAACTCCAAAAACTCCAAAAGGTTTGAATCACAGGTTTTCATTGCTTTTGCAAAGGTGCTTTCTTTTTCTGAAAAATTTCAGAACATTTAATATTGAATATTGATGCTGTACCTATCAAAGCGTAAAAGAAAAATATTTTAGGAAATTAAAACTTGGTGAGAGTTTTACGGATAATTTTCCTTTCCTTATAAAGTCCCTGTCTTCCTAACTAATATTGTAAATGCCAAAGTGAATTCGTTTGTTTGTTACACCTTCACGCCTTAACTACACAACCGATCATCGTAAAATTTCGCATACACGTTGTCAGGGACACAGAAAGGGACATAAGCTAGTAACTATGTTATAAAATTGTGTTTAGTGCTATGTGTTCGGCGGGAGCTTTCTTTCTACCAATTAACAATCAATTTTTGCTATTTTATTGCAGTAACTAAGTACTAGACCTGCACCCGGCTTATTGGCATGGCTTTTTTTTTCAATCTTTCTCTAATTTTACCAGTTTTACCAGCGGTAGGTGTTTTAGGTAGTACTCGAAATTTCTTGATGGGCGGAGAGGATGGTCCTTTCCAAGACATGCTTTGTTAGCTCTGTTAGTTTCGGGATCGAAACGTTACATCGGCTCAGGTTCAGAATGTCTAGTGTGTCAGAATGTCCAGTATCTCAGAATGTCTAGTTTCCCAAACATTCATAGTGACAATACGCGACGGAAGAATTGATCTGGATATTGCTGCAACATTTCAAGATTTTGCTTAGATGTTTCAAAACGACGCGTTTTGATTTCGTTAGTTATTTAGTACCCATCTTGCCAACACTTTTCTGAACCCCAGTGAAGTTAATTAAAATGAATTGAATGCTACCAAATGAAATATTTAAGATCTCCTGTCTTTCAAAACCAATTGCTCAACCTTTTTGAAGTTCTGTTCAATCTCTTATCCTTACCTAACCCTACTGTACCCACTTGATGGTAGAACAGTAGCCAACCCAACCTACCATCAAGTGGACCGATAGCCTGTCTGCCGATCTTAACATAACATAATAAATTTACTATTTATAATTTGTGAATTAACTCAATATGTTTTATAGACATTAAAAGAACAATAATAGATTTTATCACTTATCTCCTTCATGCCGTGTTAGATATTGTTACGTTGAGCTGGTAGGTGCAAAAAACGCATTTTGCCATTTTTAGGACTTATCCCCTTTTTCCTTGACACCACAGATATAAGAGAAAATCTCGCATATTTGATTTGAATGTAGGTACTATCAAATCATTTACTGGGGAGATCCAAATTTAGGCGAGCATAGTCGCAGGGCACATCGTGTCTAATGTAAATAAAATAGTGATTGTGTACTTAGAATTATGAGCTCTATCTCTGTTTAAAATGTATACCTAAGTACAATAATAAGTACATACAGTAAGAATGCATATGCCAAAGCTACGCACAGTATTTAGGTCAGGTTGTGAGCGCGTCACACTTTGACGTCACGGCCGGCGCGCGCTTTTGACGCGTGACGTCATGCGACCCACCCCCCGACGCACGGCCAACGCCCCTCTAGGTGGCGATGGGGCTCGTTTGCGTTCACAATTCATATAGCAACATTTAATTCTTTATTGATCCCTGCGTGTTGTCGATTAGATTACGTACACTTAGTTATTTACTATAGCTGATCCGTTGATCTGTCACCAATTTATCGCGTTACCGTCAATCGTCCTCGTTGACATAAGCAACATACATAGCAACGCCTGACATCTTTATTGCTATTAAACTCTTGCCAGGCGTTAGTTTTCTTCATTTTAGAGATCCGTATGGAACAGTAGATATATTACTTTTTTCTCGATAAAAGGTACCCTATGTACTTATGTCCTCTCGCGTATCCCTGACAAGTTCGCTGCTGACAACATGTATGCAAAATTTCATTTTTTTTTTTCATTCAAAAAAAATTGATGACGTCTTAACTGGAAGATATACTAGGTGACGAATGTCCATTCAAGTTTAAAATACTTACTACTATAATTTCCTGAAAAAAATTCTTCATACGCGAACTTCCTCACAAGACTACAGCCAGGTCCTGGATTAAATAACAATGTAAATCTTTTTAAATTTTTCCTTAAAATCTTTAATTAATTAACCTTAAGTTGATCTGTGTACTGTGACGTCATTCAGGTATAGTCCATATTTCAATATAGGAAGTCGCAGCGGATGTGGGAGCGATGAAGGGCGGCATGTGGGGTGAGGAGTATCTTCAGCTAACTATGTTAGCCACCCGTTGAGTTTCTGGCTAAATTGAATTATTGTAGTTACTCTAGATCTTGCCTTGTAATCTCTTTTGTATCGACACAGAACAATTTATCTTAATTTCACAAGTGAAGCGGTAAAGACGTGTCTTTAATGATTTCTCAACGACATTATTCACACACACGTTCGTAATATTATGTTATTTACAAATCAATCCTTCGTATAAATTTCAGTATAATTTTAGGCAGGTAGGTACACGTTACCTAATTAAAATAATAATTTAAGAATTTCAAGACTTAACTGTTTTTCGTGTTTTAATTGTATTTAACCCCCGCCCGACTCACGCAAAAACGGTGTGTTATAAGTTTGACTTGTGTGTCAGTGTATCTTTGATGGACCTACTCGTCTTTGGAAAATAAATAATAACGAAATAATTAGTTTAGCATGTCGCGTTGACAATTTTCAGTTGAACTACATATTTTTAGTAACCACACGAATCGCCTAACAAACTTGAGGAAAACTGGAACGAAGTTTGTATTTACAAGAATGTATTATACAAATAATAATTACTTTTTTTGACTAAAAATATATCAAAATTTATTTTAATTTTTTTTAAGTTTTTTTATTAGTATGTATGTTGCGGCTATTCTCCTAAGCGGGTGTACCTATTTTGACGCGACCTTCATTGGCAGATAGCTGATGTTATAAGGAGTAACTTGGGCTACTTTAATTTTTAAAAAAGCGATGGACATCGCGGGGGCGTGCCCGTCTACATACTATTTATGTCTACATGTTGTGTGCGCAGGTCGCCCTCCTATCGCGTGACGAAGCCTTCGGTGGACGCGTCCGCTGAAGCCGAGCCTGCGCCAGCGCACCTCCTCGAGCCAACGCCCTCCGTCAAGAAACCTCAGCTGAAGGGACCGAGGCCCGTCGGATCTAGTGTATCAGGTAACGAATCATCCATTTTTCTTCAATCCTTTTAACAAGCATGGTAGTGTCTATCCACAGCCTTATCTATGTCTGTGAGTCTATCGCAGAAGTCAATTGATGTAGCGTGCGAAGGCGCTGCCTGTAGTGCTTTTCACATAAATCACATAAATAATACAAGACAGTTTGTCTTGTATCATATGAATACAAGTTTTCTGCTTGCACAAGATGTTGACTACTGTGAAACATCTACAGCTCTATAGGTGTATTCCAACGATAAGCTTCAGCGATATTAAAAACTAGCTGGTGCTCGCGACTTAGTCCGCGTGGAATAGTTATTTTGGGAATCATTTGGGTATCTCGAACGGTTTTCGCAGCGCACGCAACGGAAGCCCTCAAAAATTTTCCCCGTTTTTTCCACATTTTCGACTGTTTCTTCGCTCCTATTAGTCGCAACGTGATGTTATATAGCCTAAAGCCTTCCTCGATAAATGATCTATCCAACACAAAAATTATTTTTCAATTCGAACCAGTAGTTCCTGAGAGTTGCGCGTTCAAACAAACAAACAAACAAACAAACTCTTCAGCTTTATAATATTAGTATAGATTAGAAAAACGGCTTGTTGACCATTTCAGATTCGATCTCCCTGTCGTCACCTGTGGCGTGCGCGTCCCCCCGCGAGGATGTGGAAGGGCCTCCGATGCCGGTCACCGTGGCGTCCCTGTCGGCGGAGAACAAGTCGTACCTCCTCGGCAGAGTGCCCGTCCAACGCACCAGACGGCGGAGGGCCATGCTGATCTATGTCTGCGCAGCGGACTCACAAGGTAGGCACACACAACCATCCCACAGTCGAACTGATTGATTGATTGATTGATTGATTCCAGAGTCAAATATGTTGCAGTTTTATAATATTGGACAATGTGAACATAAATATTAGGATACTTAAACCTTCTGTAATAAATAGGTAAATACTGTCAGTCGTAGGACAAAAACTAGCTCTGACTTATTCTATCGTTTTCAAGAATTTTAAGAAGAATTTTCAAGAAGAATTCAAGGGGCAGCAACTTTTATTCTTATATTTATCACCATCAAATTAAGTATCAGCAAGTCTGCCGCTCTTGATTAAAAAACTTAATCAGACTAAGTGCAAATTTCAATTTATTTATACTTTCATTAGTCAGTGTTTTCCTGAGTTCATAATCGTTTTAAATTTACATTAGCGGTCATCAATCACGCTAGTGGATATTAATTATAATTTATTAAAAGTAGATTTTTAAGTTCTAAAAGTACCTATACCAACATGTTTCCAAACTTTTAATTTAAAATCAGTTTTATTTATTATTATTATAACTAGCTAGGGCGCGCAACTTCGTACGCGCTGTCGTTCTTTTTTTTTAAATCCCACAGGGACCTATCATTTTTCCAATATGAAAAGTATCCTATAGGTTAATCCAGATAAGCGTCATTACATCAGTGAAAACCGCATTCAAATCGGTTAAGTCGTTACTGAGATTAGCGTGCACAAAAGCACAAACACGAATTTTCAAAAAACATTTTTTTTAACTCGATAACATAAATAAAACGTGTACAAATTGTTTTCAAGCGTTTCAAGCGGTTTCGCACCATGGCGATTTTTCTCCGCTTAAAGTCGCTTAAGCGTTAAACGAGGAAGGTTTGTTTGTGTATATAATTTGCAGAACAAATTGCATCTATGCGACGCCGGGATGCGAAGCGAAGCTTATCATATACCTGATATAGCTTATTATTAAATAAAGGATAATTTAATTGTTGCTGCTGTGCATTTCCAGACTGCTGTGCGGAGAAGGGGGCGTTGCAATGTGGGGCCGCTGCGCGTCTAAGGGTGCGCGCACGCAAACGCGGGTGGCGGGTCCACGTGGCCGACTTGCACTGGAGATCGCCGCTCGAACAACAGAGAGACCATCGGTTTCCAGTGCTCTGTGTAGCTGAGTTGGCACGTACGTATTTATTTTAACAACTCACTTCAGCTTTTTAGTAGCTTTTGAGCAACACACACACGAACACACACACACACACACACACACACAGAATCGGCTCCCTATATTCTTGGAAGGAATCTTCTTTTTTGTGGATTAACTTTAATTTAAGATATTTTTTTTTCTTTTTTCTTGTTTTGAAAATGGAAAAGCGAAGGCTTCTGGCGCAGGCTTCCGCTTAAAAGAAGTCTTCAAACATGGTTTTTGTAAAAACGATTTTTCTAACTGTTAATAGAACTACTTAGTTAATAGACTCTAGAATCCTTCGCGCTTCGCTCTGAATTCAAAATACGCTCAAGGAACAGAATGTCACCTTGTAACACAAATAACTATTTATTTACAATTCATAGAGTTATAGAGCTGTAATAGTTTGTATAAATGACCTTGTGTTCTTCGTCTAAGTAAATGGTCTAAATACATTCAGGTCAATCGGAGCTGGGCGCGGTGGTGCCAGTTTTGTTCCTGAATTCCGGCCTCGGCACTCCGTTACTCCCCCACACGTTGGAGTGTGCAGACTTTAAGGCGGCGCTGGAAGCTGCCGAAGACGAGAACGACAAGATTCTGCTAAACAAGTGGTAAGATTTAGATTTAGGATGTGAAACGTCTTTTGAGAGACCATAACATTAATAATATGGAATGAAATAGGTATAGCCAAAAATAAATAGATTATTCTTGTATAAAATATAATGTTCTGTTCAAGAAATTGTGGATGTGAATTATTATATTAAACTGTTGTACTTAGTCACTATCTAAATATTTGTCAAAAAGGGGCTTAGGTTCAGAATGTCCAGTGTCTCGGAATATACTTAATCAGAGTGTATCAAAATATCATATTAAAAATAAAGTTGATAGAAAAAAAAACACAACCTCCTATTACCTATACGGGTATCCAATCCACACACTATGGATAATTTTAAACAGACTTTTTAAAAAAAATTAAGTATAAAAATTTTACCCTCACTTTTTTCCATAATATATTCTTTTGATGACTCTATCATATTCAACATTTATAAATAAAAGAGTATGTCATGAACTTTAAAAGTGTCATTTGTTCGGTGATTTTTATCAACCGTACTACTGCTACTAAAAAGTTTCATTAGTTCGGTCAACCGAACAAACAACCGTACTACTGATACTACACGGATTTTTTACGTTAATAAGTAAAAATCATAATAGAATAAAATAAGAATAAAACCAGTGGTGAATGACGTTTCAGGTACAGTTTGGACGAAAGCACAACGCCGCCATGTTACCGCTTAGTTCGCGGGGCGCCCGCCAGATGGCGGCGGGAAATGGCGAAGGCTTTGAACGTTCTCGTCCGCACTTTGCCTCAGGAAGCTTGCGACGCCTATCTCACCACAGTCGTCGAACAGGTATTCATATTATAAAAAAGAGGAAAGATTTGTGTGTTTGTATTATTGTTTGTAAAATTCAAAAACTACTGTTTAAAAAATCTTTCACTTATAGAAAGCTAAATTATCAACGAGTAACGATTTTATAATGTTACGCGGGCGAAGTCGCGTGCAACAGCTAGTAGTAGAATTTTTTTTAAGAACATTTTATGCCTCAGAGTTAATAAAAAAAAATTTTTTTTCGTTTAAGCAAATGATTACATATTAAAAAGTGCTAAAAAATTTGAAAACAATTGAAAAGCAACGCTAATGATTTAATGACAGTGTCAACAAGCGCGTAGTTGTTTGGTTTCTAGTTGTATCGCTACTGTAGACTGTGACGTCGCGACAAGCGAGCCAAATTGCTGATGATGATGATGATGATGATGATGATGATGTAACCACTAGTAAACCGTTGAAACGATCGCATACAGGAAGTGCAACATACCGTGCTGATGAGCGTGGAAGCAGCAAGACGCTGCGTGTGGGTGTGTCGCGCGGGGGGCGCCGCCCCCGCGCCCCCGTCCGCGACTACCCCCGCGGAGCCCCCGGACGACACCGCCCACCACCAAGAGCTGCAGCGGCGGCTCAACAACCTGCAGAAGGACCTCAAGGCAAGCAACTCTCACTTCCCTTTTGCAACCAGCATGCGCCTAACGAGGGACTGTGTTGTCCCTGAGACTGGTCTTCTGTAAGAGTGTGGTTGCCCTGCCACTACTTTCACATACAGATCAGAGGCAACTTTGAAAAGTTCATTTCCAAAGTTCATTCTGCCGGGCATCGAACCTGGGACTCTTGAAACAGAGCGTTAAAGCAAGCGTTGTAACCACTCATCCAAAGGGCTTGTCAACTATTATAAACTCATAAACTATTTATAAAACTCTCAACTCTCTCTCAACAACGCAACAAGGCAGCTCAAACTATGTGTTATAAAATGAATGGCTATCGACAATGAACTCATATACAAGTTTATTTCCAAAGTTGATTCTGCCGGGAATCTAACCCGGGAACCCTAGAATATAGTGGTGAGGCAAACACCTTAAGTCGTGAAAAGAGAGAGAGATACGTAGAGTATAATATAAGTGTTTGTTTGATATTAGCTCCACCTGAGCGAGAGGAACATAATCCGAGCGAGCGTGCGCGGGCGCACGCTGCCCGGCGGCGAGGACGACTACACGGCGGGAGTGAGAGGCGCGCTCGGCGACCGGCTCGACGCGCTGCTCGACGCACTTCAGGCGGAGAACGACGCGCCCAGGGGATACCACGGCATACCCACCACGTTAGTATATGTATATACCCATTTGACTCCGAATCAGATGTGTTATCTGGTCATTACACAGTGTGAATGCCCTCTCCATCGAGAAGAGTACCCGCTATGGGTATTACATAATTAGTCCATAGGTCTCTGGAGCCGGAAGGATCTTGAGTGGAGGGGATGGACCGGACAGACGACCAAGGGCCAAGGGTCTACTGTGGATCCAGGCTGCTTCTGACCGTTCCTATTATAAAAGTATGAGGAAGGCTAAGTCCCGCAGTGGACGTCCTGCGGCTTAGATGATGATGATGATGATACAGTCAGCTGTTTAAAAAATAATCATAAAAAGGAATCTGGATTTTTTTTCAGTTTGTTCGACGAACTCGGTGAACACCTATCGTTTTGTCAGAAAGCAGCGCAATGCACTTCTAACCGGGAAATAACCCTCAACGAACTCAAAACGTAAGTATACATACACCAAATGAGTGGTTCTAATATTTAGAAGTAGTTGTTGGTTTTTTTCAAGTTGAGACTGAGTTGAGTACTGAATCAAATTTGCAATGGAATTTGCAGGTATGTGATGGGAGACAGCAACGTGCCGTTGGCCCTAATAGGGGGCGCTGGTTGCGGAAAGGCTACTCTAGTGGCTCGCGCTGCCACACTAGCACCCACTTACCAACAGGACCTCGCACTCATCATAAGGTAATCTGATTATGGCCCTTGTTTTCTTCCTAGTCGCTTAGTGACTAAATAAGCACCTTCATTAGCACAGCACTGACAGTGAGGCCAACGCAATAGTATGAAATACATACATCTGTACTTTGTTCACTAGGTTAAGTAATTAAGCGAGTAGCTTGTCTCTTAGCACTTAGCGACAGTCAAAAGCTTAGTGTGACCGTAGCCTAATGAAGACCAACAAAATATTGATTACTAGCTAGTGCTCGCGACTTCGTCCGCGTTAAAAAAAGGAATATATCGCCTGACATCGTTATTGCTATTATACTTAGCCAGGAGTTAGTTTCCTTAATTTTAGATAATCCCTTAGTATCTAAAATTAAGGCAAATTAGAGCAGTACTTTTTTTCTGGATGGAAGGTACCCTATGTCCTTTCTGGTGTCCCAGACAACGTGTATGCAAAATTTCATGGTGATCGGTTCAGTAGTTTTTGCGTGTAAGAGTTACAAACATCCATACAAACTTTCGCATTTATAATATTAGTAAGGATATTATGCCGTCGGAAGTACGCTTTGGGAACTCGTCAATTTTAAGTAATACCGCCTTCACTCTTATCCATAATCTACGATTATCTACCTACGATTATTTTCAGGTTCGTAGGTCTAACACCACAATCGAGTAGCTCCCACCAGCTGCTCAAGTCAATCGTGGACCAATGTCACGTGCTCCATACCGGCACGGTCTATAGAGGACGCAATGTAAGTTAAAAAGGCTCTTTTTCATTACACCCGGGAACAAAGCGTTAAGGCTCTGTTCCAATGGTCCCTAACCACTCATCCAACGGGCTCGTCAACTAATATAAAATCATACCTTTGATATAATATATCTACTGGTATAAATCTCCTAAACGAGTAGATCAAACAATATGAAAAAAAAAAGATAAATTTTGTGTAAAATATAGTCGGCAAAAAAATCATAGTTAATTTTTCTTTTGTTGTTGTTACTTTTATTAGAAAAAATATTCTTTAAAATTTTTAAGAAAATTATCCATCGCCAGGATGTGCCCTCACTGAGTGCAGCCCTCCCGCGCCTACTGACCGCGCTGGGACGCTGTAGACCCACTCTGCTGGCGGTAGTGGGCGCTGACGCTCTAAGAGGGGCCAGATGGTTGCCGTCACGTCTTCCCGACAACGTCAAAATGATGGTCACCGTCACTGAAGGTGAGGTTGTTTCGATATTGACTCGGTATATACATTGCTCATAAAAGTAATGCAAAAGACTGATGAGTCGTTCAAAGTATTACATTACTAGCTGGTGCCCGCGACTTCGTCCGCGTTCTGGATGAAAGGTACCCTATGTCCTTTTTGGAGTCCCAGACAACGTGTATGCAAAATTTACAACGCCATCTAGGGAATTCTGTTTGAAGCAATGTAGTACTCTAATTCATCTAATCTCACTTCGAATAATGGAAAAAGTCTGTTAACAGATGGCACTATATGTTAGTTATAGTTTATAAAATTACGTGTTAATAAAATTAAAGCTGCTGCCCGCGACTTCGCCCGCGTAACTTAGTAAATTATGTACTTAAACCTTCCTCGAGAACCACTCTACCCATTAGTGAAAACCGCATTAAAATCCGTTGCGTAGTTTTAAAGATCTAAGCATACAAAGGGACATAGGGACAGAAAAAGCGACTTTGTTTTATACTATGTAGTGATAATTTAAACGAGATATAATGCAGTAAAACTTTGTTTTGCAGGTAAGTGGTACTATGCAGGGTCGTAATATAGTGTTTAGTTACTATGAAATGTTTCTTGTGACATTTCAGAAACCGACGAACCTTCAAGTTCGGCGATAATGGCCGTCTTGTCCTCGGAGGACGGGCCCAAAGTGGTGAGGGCTCCACCAGTTGGAGCGGAGGAAGCGAAGGCAGTTCTGATCGCTTGTGCTGCCACCTACAGCAAGACGGGAGCTGCAAGTCCCCCTGAGGCTGCAATCAAGGCTGTGCAAAAATGCACTCTACCTCTTTACGCTAAGGTGCACTTTAGGTTTTATTAATGTACAATTGATAAAACTGGTAAACAGATAGGTGAAGGACGAACTCTCTCTTTGTATCTATGATGTAACATTATTTTTGACACTTTTGAAAAAATGAAAAACGTTGGAAATTTGCGTTTAGATCCTGGCGTGGCAGATATCCCTGTCGGCGGAAACGTTCACGGAACAAACTGAACCAGAAACGATTCCGGAACTGATTATTTGCGAAGACCTAGAGGGTCAACTGGCTCAGATCCTGGTGACCACGGAGGCGGCGTTGGGAGCTGAAAGGGTCAAAACGTGTTTGGCTCTACTCACGGCCTCCAGGAGAGGGTTGGACGATACGGAAATTCTGGACTTACTGGCGCACGATGAGCTTTTCAGAAGCGAGGAGACTTATTGTGAGTTTTTTTTTAAATAGAATCTATATTTTTTGCCCCATTTGCATTTTACCCTAGGCGGACAAGCGGTGTTTAGTTATAACACGTCCAAATTATTTAACACCATCGCGTTGGTAAAGGTACTGACTGTCTGTTTTTGTTACTAACTTGTCTTTTTTGTTAACCATACTGACCATCGACGCATGACGTCATGTAGCTATCTAGTCATGTGACGTCATTTAGCTATCTAGTCATGAGACGTCATGTAGCTATCTAGTCATGTGACGTCATGTAGCTATCTAGTAAATGTGATGTACTGTGTGCAGTGCCGTGGGCCCCGGCGTCACTGTTCTGGCCTCAGTTAGCGGCGCTACTAGCGCCGTGGCTCCGATGGGAGGCCCGCGGAGCGGCCCGTTGGCGGGACTCGGCTCTAGCTGGAGCGGCCCGCGACCGATACCTTCTCGACTGCGAGGCCTCTGTCAGACAGACGCTGGTCGACTATTACGAGGTTTGCACACTTTCGTTATTAACAAACCTATTAAAACATACAAAAGTAATACATTGTAGGTATGTGTAGATGGAAAAAAAAAGAAAAAGATTAGTGACTCATATCTAGCGTGCCTTAAGTGGGGCGGTGCCAGTAGTGTTCAGGCACAAGCAACCCGATATATTTCTCAACCCGGACGGGTCCGCCCGTTCGATGGTTAGTCGAGGAGGAGGGTCGTATTTTCCAACAAGTTGTACTAGTACTGGCGTCTACTACACTATTTGCTTATAGAAATAGTGGCGGTCGTGCCATGTGTCGACAAAGTTTGCACCAATGGTGTGCAAGTGTGGCACGACCGCCCGAAATAGTAATAATTATGAGTATATCTATCTCTATCTAACACAATTCACTAGTTCTATCAGTTTTTGTAAGCACAAACACTATTTTATTTGTACATTTGTTTTATTTCGATCACTATTCGAATTTATACAATTTTGCGCTGTCCCGAAGAGTTTTTGAGGCCCATATATTGACTTTTATGAGGCGCAGTTGGTCGAAAACGTTTATTCTTTTTTAATTTTTAGGGAGCATGGTTCACAGAGAACGACCCTAAAATGGCCGGCCGTCTAATAAGTCAAGAGAACAAGTTTTCCGACGAATGTTACAACACTAAGAAACTCGACGAATTGCCGTTTCAACATTACCACTTGTCCAAAGACGATCCGGAATCGTTCTCAAAACGTCCATACTTTACAGATCTAGAATGGGTTCAAGACAAATTAGCCGCAACCGATTGTGGGCATTACTTGGAGGATTTGGCCTTAATTCACATAGATCCTCTACCGGAACACATAGAGGTTCTAAAGGAAGTGTTCGAAGCTCACTCGTACGCACTAGATTACGATCATAGACAATTTTTCGGGTTACTAAGGAGTACAATGGAGAAAAGACAGAGAGAGAGTTTAGAGATTAAATCGGAAATAGTTAAAGATTGGATGAAGCAAGTTTACGAGCCGCCAGTGCCTACGCTATATCCGGCCAATGACGATTTCTGGAAGATCGTCGAAGAGAACAAGGACAAGAGAGACTTGTCTATGGTCGAAGGGTTTGATAGTAAAAGTTACGATCTGATCGTAAGATTTGATACTAGAGGGAAATTCGTTGCAACCGTCTCCACTGAGAGGGAAGAGATCTGTGTGTGGGATATCACCAGGTAACCATATATATATTTATTTATTAAACTAAGTATAAAAACTTAAAACCTTACACGATTTATCTTGAACTCTAAGGTTATTCTTTAATTACAGGATAACCTGTGTATTAAAACCACTTTTGTTGCAGATGTCAATTGGTTCGTAAATTGGTGGGTGTCACACATCCTATAAATTTGATTCCAATCGACGAATACAAATGTGTGGTACTCTGTCGGAGGGAATTGAGGGTTTACGATTTGGATCAGGTGTGTTTACCTAGATGACTTTATTGTTTACCTAGATGACTTTATTGTTTTCATTCAACTCATAGAACCATCCAGTCGGAAGTGAACTTGAAAATTTAATAAGAATACATAACGTTTTCAGGGAAAATTCCTGGTGTCTCTGAAAGGTGTGATGAATCAAAAAATGCCATACTACGGTCTCCACGACGATAAGCATTTGGTGGCTTTGTCGCGGAATAGAATGTACGTCAATCTGATGAATATTGAAACCGGTAAGTTTAACGCCATAAGTTTATTTACTAAAAATCGTGGATTTCTTAAAGCAATATTACCTGAGAATGAAAGAAATTTTAAAGATTTAATTATTAAAAAAATATCGCATTGTTGTTGTTATGTATTTGAAACAACATCTCGTCATACTTTTTTGCTTTTGAGAGCTATAGGTGAGTAACATAGGCTATATTTTATAAAAAAAGTTTCGAGGGCGAAGTCGCGTGCAACAGATAGTGTTTTTATATATTCATAATTATCACAAAAGAAAATATGAGAAATACCTAGATATGTAAAAAATGCTTCTCATTTTAGGTGACTGCGTGACGACGTTCAAAGCTGGTGAAGACAGATTCCTCAATTCCTTACTGGTCTCTGGTGATGGAAGGTAATTTATCATCACAACAATATAATATGCAAAATGTCTATTGTCTATATAAACAATATCGATGGAAGGAGAATTTTCTGTGGAAGTGCTTTCAAAATCCAGGCCAGAGCCAAGTTTGAAAAGTTCATTTCCAAAATTGACCGCCACAGGGAATAGAACCCGGGACCCCTGGGACGTTAGGCAAGCACCCTCACCACTCATCCAACGGGTCCAAGCACTATAAAAAACAATGTGAACTTTCAGGATTTTAGTGTGCGGAGATGAGACCCAAAAGCCGTTCCCGCTGCTCGTGTGGTCGCTGACCTCACGCAAACTCCTATACGACCTGAGGATACCGCATCACGACTTCATCACATCCAAGGCCGCCATCACCTACGAAGGTATACATTACATCAAGCCTACAAGTACAATAATCTAGCCTTGAATAAATCAGCCCTTGAAGGAATTGTAATTGTAACAGCTCTCCCATTATAACAAAAAGAGGTCAGATACTTAGTAACTAATTGGCAGAATCGTCGGAAAGAGACCGATGAGGCAAAAACACTAAAATTGAAATTGGATTATTTAAAGAGTTTTTAAGAGTTTATATCAATTGTATTGAAAGTTTTCATCTTATCACTTTCTAAGTGGCAGTAGGTACCATTGGAAATACCGACGGTGGGGTCACTGAACAATTTTAAAAGCTCCATTGTAAAATGTGCCCTTTGGATATCCTTTGAAAATGTACCTAATTCGTTTATAACAAATCAGCAATAAAAGGAAAATTGTGTATTTAAACGCTTGGGGCAATAATTGCAAAAATGGGTTCTTATGGTACAGGGTCTTACGTGTGCGTCGTGTCTCGGGAGTTGGACGAGCCCAGTCCGAACTTCATAGTGGTGTACGACCTCCAGTCGGGCACTTTGTTCAAGAAGTGGAAGCCTGGCTGCGACACCGAAGCCCTCGCCATCAGCTCCGTCGACGGCTGCGTCGTCTCCGGCTTGGCAGACACCAGGATCCTCGTGTGGGACTTGATCACAGGTGACCTATCAGTTAGTTTTCTTTATTTTAGATAACCCCTCGGGAACAGTACCTACCCTTTTTCTGCATAAAAGGTACCCTATCTCCTTTCCGGTATCCGTGACAACGTGTATGCAAAATTTCATGAAGATCGTTCGAGTAGTTAAGGCGTGAAAAGGTAACAGACAGACAGAATCACATTGTATAGATGTAGATCACTGACGTTCGGATGTCGAGCGAAACATTTACGCAGAAGTCGAGCACAACATTTACGCAGAAGTCGAGCAAAACATTTAGACAGAAGTCGAGCAAGACATTTAATAGGAGACCGTAGCAGCCTAAGAGAATGTGTTCCGCATGTGACAGGCAACTGCCGCCTAACTCTGCGAGGGCACGTGTCGGCCCCGTCCCTGCTGCGATTGGCTCGGGCCGGCGGCGTGCTGCTCTCCGCAGACCACTCGTGTCGAGACCTCTCCGTCCGTCTCTGGGACTTGCACACAGGTATCATCTTATGTTGGCTACCACCAATCTTTTATAGTAGTTAGTGACACAACAACACGCGAACACACTTAGTGCTGTTATTTCACGATGCTCTTCTGTAAGTAGGATGGTTACTGCCGCCAAATGGTCTGACAAATGACTGTTAAACGCAGTGTGCCCTGCCACTACTAAATTACTTGTGTTAATAGGTGACCTACATTGAGACTATAAATATCCTTTCCAAATAAAATGTTCATATTAAAGTATCAATTGCACGTTCAAACTTTATTGATATGTTATGGTGTCCCTAGACGGTCAAAATTGCTTGACAAGCATTTACGTGCTCGACAAGCACGCTTGATGAGGCTTGCAGCATACTTGTTAAGCATCCGCATTCATTTTAATCTCATTCGTGACAGGTGACACAGTGTAAACTTGCGCTAAAACAGAAACACCTGTGTTCCGTAGCACACCGAATGTGTTGCTTGTGTTTGACAAGCATTCATTTAATTAAATGATCAAGTATGCTTGATAAGCATTGCAAAAATATAATTTTTCATCAAGCATCATCAATCTTGTAGTTTGCTTGTCAAGCACATGAAGCTCCTTTCTAAACAGTCAAAATGCTTGACAAGCACCCGAAATTTAGGTGCTTGTCAAGCTATTTTGACCGTCTAGGGACTCAATTGAATGAGAAAATACGTGAACCTTGAAATGTAAAGAAAAAATGTGTACACTTTGCAGGAAATCTAATAGCAGTTTACACACCGCCAGAGAGGATAACCTCGTGCGAGGTCCTCCTGGGAGGCACCGTCTTGTCTCTGGCTTTGGAGAATTTCAAAGAGATCCTCTGCGTCAAACTCTATGGCCCACTAGTGGACGCTGTCAAAAATGGCAGGGACGCGGAGTACGATGACAGGGCCTACGGCAACGAGGCCTTCGAGGGCAAAACGTTCGATGTGAGAAGCAACGAAAACTGCTGATCCTAAATGGTATTTATACTTGGACCGAATGAGGAAATTGCTATATCAAAAGGAGGAGTCCAACACAAGAAGTGACTCGCATTTTGGAAACGTAAAACCTCTGAAAAGCCTTTGTGTCGAAAAAAAATTGATTTAAACCTATAAAGATTGCAGGTTCACTCCGCGACTAAAATAGTCTAAAAGGAGATAAAGATAAATTAAGGCGATTGAAATACTTACATGGTCTAGACAGAGAAAATGGACCTGCAAATGTCTTGTGATTTGAAAAAGAACAAAAATAAGAAGAGATAAATATGTTGGAAAAGAATGATTTTAGTTTTTAAATGTCTATGTCTACATTACAACGTCTGGTTGGCCAAAAAGTGTTTTTTGCTAATGTGACTTTTAATTTTAAGATTTCATATACAATAACAAATTTTTGTATTATAGGTAATATTTTAGACAAATCTTTTTTTTTTAATTTCAAGAAAGACAGTGAGTTTGTTCAAAATAAATAAACAAATTACCGATGCATTTATATCTAATACTAGCTGGTGCCCGCGACTTCGTCCGCGTTCTGGATGAAAGGTATATGTCCTTTCTGGTGTCCCATAGACAACGTGTATGCAAAATTTCACTGCGATCGGTTCAGTAGTTTTTGTGTGAATGCGTAACAAACAAACTCACATTCACATTTATAATAAGTGTTAGTAAGGAATGTCTGTGTGATTAAATTAACATGTCAGAAGTTACATGAACATGAATATTTGTATCTAATTAAAAACATGGCTAAGACATTCGTTTATTAAGGTTTAGTATTTTATTTCATGTTTTTTTTTTTAATTAAAAGTTTTTGGCCAACCCGAATGTAATGAATTTATGAAATGTTCAAACTTACGTCCTCACAATTCACAGATATTTGAATAACGATTGATTTTAACCAAAGATAATTGATTGGTCTCGCTGCGCTCGACTAGATAGAGCACTATACAAAAGCAATAGCTCTGCAAAAAGTGGCAACTTTTTATTGTAGTGTGTGTAAAAAATCGTCACTTTTTATCACTTTTTACCCGGTTTTATTATATTTTTACACAGTTTCACTACGCTAACTGGTATTTTATTATGCCTACAATTTAATAAAACATTCGGCACGTACACATCACAGACAGTTTGCAGTGTGACTGGCTCGGTAATAGTAAAATAGTACGCCGGAATCGGCGTACTATTTTATGCCGCATTTTACAAGCACGACGGCGGTATCTAGTCGAGCGCAGCGAGACCAATCATTTATCTATGATTTTAACTTTATAAAATACAAAACTACTAAGTGTAGGTAGAAGGCTAAAATTCGTAACATTGCTTTATTTTATAACTTAAACATCCGATAAAAAAAAGTTATTATGAAAATTTCCATTCCCCACGCGAAGCCGGGGACGGATCGCTAGTTAAGTGTTGTAACAGAAGGAGGTCGTTTCGGTTTGATATTATATAAGTCTAAATAGTCTAATGACTATTGTAATGCATTCGTATGAATCTTGAAACGTTGAGAAAAGCTTTCGAACGACGAATAAATAAAATAAAGAGAAAAGCAATTTACCTGTGGCTTATCGACGCCTGTGGATATCGAAGAGGGAACTATTAAGTATGTAACAAACAAACAAACAAAAAAATACATTAATGTGTTTGATCTATTACGCTTATTAATTACACTATTAAAATTACATTTAATGTACTTTAAAAAAATCCTCGTATCTTGTATAGAGATTGTATCAAACAACTCTGAAGTTGGTTCCGATGCAAATAAGTACAGTCGAACGCGTGTTCCGATTAACGTCGCAATTTTTGAGGATTTAAAACTCCCTGTACCCCCCCCCCCCACCCTCATGTAACGCGCCGTAACGTTTTTCTGTACTCCCCCCCTCCCCTCCCTAAACGTTACGTAACAGCCAAGTGACCGTTTTTACCAACGAAAAGGGTTGCCAAATAAAAATGACATATACAATACACTCGAGGTACATACAATTAAAACAATTTTTAATTTGTTCCCTGTAAAACAAATTAAAAGGAATGCTGATTTTAAAGATTTTAAATTACCTGGTTTTATTTTTTAAATGAAAAAAAGAACCAATGTTACATAACTCGCTGTTCGAACCTCCCCTCCAGCCCATGTAACGCAGCGTAACGTTTCACAAGACACACCCCCCCCCTCCCCTCAAATTGCGTTACGTAACAAATTACAAAAAGCTAATTTTTTAGCTATTGCGATTCAACTTGCGACAACTTCAGAGCGGTTGTTTGGTATGAACTCTAATCGTTCGGTGTTTAGGTGTATATTATTATAATTATTATAATGTTGTGGTGATTATAGATTTTTAAGAGAATCGGATATAAATATGCGAGTCAATTTAGTTTAGCTTTTTTTACTTTTTCTAGTCTCAGCTCGATATTGTCTTGTCTATATTCTATGTTGCGTCATAAGTTGCCCTTTTATTGGTTTTGGAAATGAACGGGTTTTTTTTTCTTTTGTTTCTCTCAAAATAGGGTATTTGCCTATTTAAAAAAAAAATTAAACTTATATTGTTTATACTATGGCGTCATATGTAAAAATTTGAAAATATGTTTTTTTTTTTTGTTTCTCTAAATAAGGTGTTTGCCTATCTTTAAAAAAAAATATAGCTTAAAATTCATCAGTAGATAAGGTTTTTCTTTTTCAAAAATATACAAATGCCCTATTTATTTTTAAATAAATAATAATGCAGAAATGTCAGTTATTCCTGTTTATGTAAATTTATGAAGAAATTTGTGATAATTTACTACTTACGTGTTATTTAGAACGCTCAAAATGGAGATTTTTTTCTTTTTTGCTTTTTCTTTATATAGCACAATAATTTATATTACTATTATTATAATTTTATTATAACGTGCTTAATCATAATGAAATATAGTTAGTCTTTATAATCATATCTATAGCATTTATGATCAGTATACATACATACATTATAGTATTATAGCTGTAAGTGAATTTATCTGATACCTATTTTGAATTTGATTTTAAAAAGAAAGACATCAATCATCAATAATATGGTTTGCGCGGGAGTTTTGTACGTTTGAACGTCTTTAAAGAATTCTCCAAATGGTGACATCTTTGTTCCATAATATGAAAATATAAATTCTCTATTAATAAAAATAAATTTCCAATAGATAATTCCCAATAAGAGATACGGGATATAAATTGGGAATATAAATTCCTATTTATATCCCGTTTCACTGTCCCTTCCCAATAAGATACGGGATTTAAATTGGGAATATCAATTACTATTTATATCCCGTTTCACTATCCCTTAACAATAGGATACGGGATATAAATTGGGAATATAAATTCCTATTTATATCCTTATCCTTAATTATTCTATCGTCAGCAGCGCCCTTGTTGCGTTGCTTGTATTATTGGTGACGGTAGCCACTTACCATCAAGTGGGCCGTCTGACTAGCCTGTCTGACGAACTTAACATGAAAAAATATTAAATAATTTTTTTTTACACCTCATTAAAAAAAACAATTAATAATTTTACAATACAACTAACTTGCTTTTGCTCGTGACCTTGTTCGTGATAAAGATTATGTTGAAAAATAAAATAAAAAGACATTCGCCAAAATTCATTAAAATTGGTTGAAGCTCGCGTGAACGAACATCGTGACATTTGATATTTATATATACATATAAAGATATGTTTAATAAGGTTGAAGCGTATTAGGATAAAATGTCAATTTTCCAATATCCCGCGCCTTCCAAAATAATAGTTATTTTGGTGCAGACACCAATTAAACCAGTTCCGCAAACCACAAGTAAAAATATCATTTTATAAATTGTATTTTTACGATTTTACAAAAATAATTGCTACATAAATGTGTTTTATTACGTCTTTTCTAAAGGTTATATTTTTTAGTGTGAATATCTTAAAATTACTTATTTAAACAAAGAGGGATAAAATTAATATCCTCAAAAAAATGAGCTGGCCAATCCCGCATAGCGTTTTTTGTATAATAAAATTGTAGGTAGTTATTTATTAAGAAGCATATTATTACACGGATGCTGGTTCATCATTAATTAATAAATATTGCGTAATATTTACTATAATATAATATACATTAATATTATTTTTTATTTTTAATATTATTTGTTTCATTATTTTTGGGGTCGATGGACGACTTGCAGCCATTTTTTCGTTTGATTATAGAAAAATATTTTTAAAAAGATTTTGAACATACCAACTCAATTAGTACCAACCAACTCAATTCAAGTGGGCAGAAGGTCCTTTTAAAAAGATTTACACTTTTGTTTATAAATGAAAATAACAATTTAAAAAATTAATTTCAAATTCGACAGTGCATAAAAAAAGTTATTTAAAATGATAGTTTGTAAATTAAACATGGTTGCTAAATGCCGACCCCGGGAAGCGTTGCATATTCTAAATAAAATAGAACAGAAGATATAAAATATATTTATTTATGAGACACATATTAAGTAGAGCATTACTATACAAATAATATACATAATAGAGTATTTAATAAATAGTTGAGGTAATAATGTATTATGAAGTCAAAACATTTCAAAGCTGTGTATAGATACGATTGTTTCTTTGCCTCTATCTCAATATTCAATTAAAAGTTGAATGAAGTCTCGCTAGAAAGAGATTGAAGGCGAATGAATATCGCGTTTTTCGCTTCACATAACGCCTGCACTACACTATTGGCGATGATCGTTAATCGCGTGATCGTCTATAATCGGCGCGATAATCGTGAAAGCATCCACACAATCGTCTGTAATCGCCGATAGTGTAGTGGAGCTATTATAAATATAATGGCGTATAACGTATGGCGTTGACACAAAATGACGTATTCTTATTGCATTATTATCTCAATATAATTGACCCGCGGTAATCCGACAGACGTTTTGAAAGGCGGAGTTGGATTTCCGAATTTGTCCGATTGTAGAGTACCTACAACAATTCGGAACTTTTAGATAAATACCTTTTAAACCGACAAATAACATATCAATGTGTCAATATTCTATATGTGTGTACATACTACAAAACATAGAATAAATATATATATATATGTTTACATTGTGAGGCATGTCGGATTACACGCCAGTTTAGACTGTCGCCGGATTACCGGGGGTCCAAACTTCTATTTGTAGATATATTTAAAAGCACTAACTCCCACAAGAGCCAACTAGTTACAAATAAAAATAGTCCTAAGAGTTTCCTTTCTATTTATTGACAAGTGAGTGTTTGTCAAGTATAGTTAGCATTTCATGTTTTCAAGCACAAATTAGATCCTCACGCACAATCGAATAATTTTTAAGTTTCAATGTTACCTACGCCTTGTGTTCACTAGCGGTTAAATCTATAAGGCGTCGTCCTAATAGAACGCGAATGCGCGATCATCGCAAGTTCGCGTGAGTTTTATTCGTACGAACGCGCGATCAAAAATAGTCCCGCACTCGCAAGCGAGAGAGTAAAATGCACTGTCCAACTGTACCTACCAACACTAAACAGCGAATATTTGTATGGAAAATTGAAAATTGTCAATGTTGAATTGACATTATTTTTCATACAAAAATTTTACACTCGATCTAACGAGTGCGGACATTATAAACTCACACTAGAGCCACTGATTTCTAATAGGTGTCGTAATTGGTATTCGCGGTACTTATATGGGTGAATTTAGTTCGTACGTACGCGCGATAAAACATAATTATTGATGTCGAATGAATTGAATAATAGGCGTTGAAATAATTGCGTTGTGTCCTTGGGGAGAGGCGGGCTAAGTGTCCGCTAACGTCGATTATTCGCGCGATGATCGCGTCGCGTATTTGCGTTCTATTAAGATGCCCAGCTTTTAAATCGCGCGACCACGCGATGTATCGTATCTCTCGGGTCGGCCGAGACCGGCCGGGCCGCTCCGCTTTGAAATTGTATGAAACTGTTCGTATCGAATCATATTAATACTTATTATACCTAATTATATATGAAATGCACAGTTTCATACAATTTTATCAACGAAGCGCGGACGGACGCATTTGATTCGAGCCCCTCGCGCAATGATCGCGTAGTCGCGTTGTATTTAAGAGTTGATTTGTTAGATTTATATATTGTTTTTGGAGGTTACCTACACTTTTTGTTTGTATATTTTTATGAAAAATATTTTTAAAAAAATACCGTTAAAAAATTAAACTTGGAAAATGTATTTTGATATAGATATCTCATCGGGATTTTTCCTCTAATGAATACGCAGCCCAATCATTTTTTTTTTTTTTTTTTTATAATAAAATCCATTAAGCTTAGGACCAAAGCATTCTAAGTATTTACTTAATGTGTAAATCTTAATTCTAGTTACATAATCACGCGTCACAAAATATTTCTATGTGATTTTTGATGTACCTAACCTTTGCTGCCATATTTGTATGTAAAACTATATTCTAGTAAGAGTATTCTACAATTTTTAGTGTAAGAAACAAATTGTTAACTTATGTGTGTGCATATATATATTGTCTTGTTTAAACATCGGCGGTTTCATCTTGCGGATTAAAAATAAAACAATAGAATAATAAGTAAGTCGTGTAGGTTCGTTCGTTGACAAGACTCTTAAAAATTGTACTACAAACAAACTGACCTACGATTGTCCGTGGAATAGATTTAGGTAAACTGAAATCTATCTTTTACGTAAAACATTTATATCGGTGTAGGTTACTCTACGTAGAATAATAATAAAAAAATAGAATACATACCTATATTGAATATCGATGGCAATGTACACAGATGTGGTATGAGCAAAAAAAAAATTTTGCCGGAAGTACAGAAAGTTTAAAATTGATTATCTAGACCAGTTGATTTAGTTCTGATCTTGAGATAGCATAGCAGTTAATCCTAACCGGCATAAGCTCAAATTTGAGCACATTTTGGGCAGAATAAAATTTATGGTTATTTAACTCTTTTTTTTGGAGTTTACTCCTTAAGATCGATTTCAATATATATGGGAGTAAAATCAAAATTGTCACACTGTATACGTTACGTTCTATTCTCCAATTTTTTTTTCGAATATCTGAAGTTTCAGAGATATTGCGCCATCTACACAATATCACTGAAACTAGAATATGTTACGTAATAATACATCCTTACGAACAGAGATGGCGCCGATATTAATTCGTTATGATAAATGTTCGTAAGGAGTAAACTCCAGTCGTGCCTCGGAGCTGACACCACGCTGACACACACACACACTTTTTTTCATGTACTTACCACATTATTGTTCAGTCCCATCGATGTCATGGGAAAATAGAGGTAAGGATGATATTGGAACCTATGTTGACCACCATTAAAAACGAGGCGCTGTACCAGAATTGGGGTGTGGCGCTGTAGTAGCATTTTATTTACGGTCGTTTCGTGAATTACTAGACCAACCAATGCTACACAAGCGCCATCCCGGCCAATTTATGAACCACTATTTAATTGTGATAGCTTGCCATTTTTCAGTTGAACGCCCTTATATGCTAGTCCTCCTTACCTACATATTTTATATTCTCAATGGTCGATATATGTATTGAAGCTGTATAAAGACAAATATTTCTTTAATCTTTTGTTTTTAAATTTATATAGTTAAAACTACAGAGAGTTAATCTCACTGATCATTGCTTCCAGAAATAGGGAATATGTTACGATCGCCTATTAAAACTGGGACAAAATGTACACATATTTTATCTATTTTTAATTTTGCCAACTAGTAAACTTGGTCCGTTCGTTTATGTAGATTTAAATTAAAAGAACAAATTTAAAATAGGCCTAATGGCTTAGGCAATGTATGGTGGCTAAGGCTATTTAATTTAGCAAGGGTTTTATGTAGGGTATTAAATGTACTAAACAATACCTAAAATTATAATGGCTACATTAGCTACATAATTTATCTTACAATAATTAAAAAAAAAAATTAAAATATATATAAAGAAATTTACTAGAAATTTTGTTATATATAAGTACCTAGGCACTAGGCACTAACTGACTTTAGACTTCAACGAATGCTGGACATAGGCCTCCCCCATAATTACCTCAGAAATAATGCGCTTGGTCGCCATTTTGATGACGTAATCTCGTGGCACACTCAGTACCGTTTGTGAGCGGTCACCAACAGCGCTTACGAGTTTTTAGTTGTGTATGACGTCACGGGTATTTTAATGTGACAAGGTTCTTGCGCATTAACAATTTGCGGGGATTATAGTAATTTGCGTAGCGGTTGTAAGTTTTTACACAGTAATGGAATAACATAAATGTTCTTTCCTTAGTATTTTTTTTAGTTAAAATTAACATTGCTGAATATATTAGGTGTAAGACCCTTGCTAAATAGATGTGTTATATACCTACCTACATGTTTATTGTAAGTAAACTGATGAGATGTTTACGTAAATAAGCGGACCACTCTTGTCTACAATATAAAACTAATCTTTTCAGATTTGAAAAAGAATTTTTAAAACAATCGCTTTTTAGAATTTGTATTCAACCTCAAAAAAGTTAACGACCTCTATGGTTGTATTATCAGTAGCTCAGAATAATAACTAAAGCATAGAAGTAAGGCTAAAATAAAAACCAATACTTATAGTGTGTTGCTTCTTACACTAATGCACTGAAGCCATAAACTAAAGAGAGACAAATATACTGTCACTAGATGGTCGTCTGGCTGTTCCGTACCAGAGTGACCTATACAAATTATTCATATATATATTTCACTAGTGTAGGGAACAAATCGTCATTTTAAATTATCGATTAATTATCGATAAAATTGTATAATATTTAATCTTTTAATTTAATTAAATTAAATTTTTTATTTAATGTTTTTATCGGACATATTTTATTTTGTAAACAATCTAGGTAAGTAGGTCTTTTCATTATAGTTTTTTTAGATTACCTATTTAAAAATACAAATATACCAGTCCTTTAAATATAAATAGGTTAATAGTGCATATTATAAAGCATTTTTATTATTTCAAGACAATTTATATAAGAAGGCGTGCCAAGATTGTTTACCTACTACAGATATGTAATATAGTATGTTATATTCATACTTCATAAATGTGAAAGTAAATGTTCTCAGCTAAATAGAGACAATTCCTATTTACCGAATCATGAAAAACAGACTACCTCGACAAGCCAGCGCCAGCAGTAGATATATACTTCACCAGTCGCGCTGCTTATTTTTGCCGAGAAATCTCGTTAAGCTGTTTGCGCTAGTTAGGTCACCAAAAGGTTCGACGATTAATCAAAAGGATAATAAATAAAACGATCCAGCCAGTAATCAACTAAACTAACAATTTTAATTTCAAAAACGTACAGTAAACAAATATATAAAAGTATACAGTAATATAACGAACAAAAACAAAATTATGAATGAACATCATTGTCCTTTAAACAAAATAGTTTTTGTTAAATAATTCTATTAGAAAATATTCTAATAAAGAACGCTATTTTTATTACTTCAACTACGTCTTTCGACGGATAAATTAATCCTCCACGATTGCACTTGTATATATATGGAATTTCATCTGACTGCATATCTAATTCCTGAAACATTTATTAAGCAAAGTAAAAAATGGGAACGTGAGTGTATGTATATTGTATATACATGAAGATAATGTAACAGTCTCAAAAAAATATATCAAAATATACTAAATATTGAATAAAATAACCATAAGTATTTTTGCAACATACAATATGAAGAATTATGATTGTATTTTTGCAATAAAAACCTTTTTGGATTTTTTTGTTTTATGGCCCTTTAGTCAACTCATATAAAAGAATATTATACAAACGTAGATACATTAACGATTATCAATACAAATATCGATAAGACCTGATAAGATGATATTCGGCACAACACTAACATAACCTATACTGTTTTTATCTTTTTCTTAAAATATTACGTAAATTCAAGAAACAGAATTTATTAGTGGTATTTATTATACAAACAAGCGCTCAGTATATTTACTGCATGACTGATTATACAAACAAACATTTAGAAATCTTAATAAATCACTTACCGATGGTAACTTATAAACATATCCTCGTTTTGTTTTCTGCACGCATTAGATTTACGTCCTGCCTGGGACTGAACAAGACATTGTTATAGGTAATCAAAGAATTCACAGATATCTAATTAGTGTTATAATTGATTTGATGCTAGATTTATTATATTTTTATACAGAAACAGAAATCAAGAAACACACAAAACAAAAACATAGGTACAGACAGATAAGTAAAGTTGACACATTGCGCCATCATTTTGTTAACGTTAGCCAGCCTCTTTAAATCGGCATCATAAAACGGCACCAAAGTACGAAAGGAACCAAGTTTGACGTTTTAACTAGGTACGCTGATCAAAAATAAGAACAAAGTTTGTATGTTTATCTCTTTTTGACTTATGGCTTGAATGCATTAGTGTAAGAAGCAACACAATATAAATATTGGTTTTTATTTTAGCCTTACTTCTATGCTTTAGTTATTATTCTGAGATCAGTAGGTATATATTTCGATTGCATTTCTGTATGACCACTTTTATAAATGTCATGTTGCAAAAATGAAAAAAATGTAGCGGGCTGGTCCCTGTCTACACAAAATTCTTAATGTTGTAAGTTTATCGCATAGTGAAAAATTAAAATTGGAAGTAATGTATGATAATGTTATTAAGGTGAAATTGTAATCATTTGAAATGTTAAAATATTTATGTATTCTGCAAAGTTACGTATTAATTGTCCCTATTAAATTATTGAAAGAAAAATTTAACGTTTTATTTAGGCCACCTGTTCATCTTGGGAAAGCGTCGAAGGGCCACGACGTAGGGAGTGTATAGCGGAAATGGAATGTGGCTTTTTTACAAAAAAAATTCAATATAAAGAAAGAATTTTATTATTTTCTAAAAGTTTTTTTATTAAAAAGAATATGTATCGATGGAAATTAATACCTCTTTTCATAAGAATTAGTAGAGCATGACCAATGGTGGATGAAATAATAAGTACCTAAATAAATAGCAAAACAGGTAAATAATAATATATTGCAAAGGAAGTTGTTCGAAATCTGAAAATATTGAACGTTGCGGATTACAGTAAAAAAGAGAAAAAAAAGTATGTAATTTTTTTTTTGTTGGTTCCTCAGTTTCTTACTTGGGTCTTTTGCTATAGCACCGCCATCTTATTGGTGGCTTTTGAAAACCAACGAATTACACGTTGGAAAAGGTAAAAGTTTATAAGATCAAAAATTCCTCGGCATTCCTAGACATAAAGCGTGATTCATATTTTGCATTTGTTTAATTGCAATATTCACATCACATATAAAATAAAAGAAATGATTACAAATATACTTGTCTGAGTATTAGTAATATAATAACTCTGTGTGAGTCACACAGACCACTATAAATAATGTGCGCTAGTATCACTGATAGTCTGTGAATCAATGTCAATTGTCATTTTGTCATATTTCATGTTTGTCAAATTGTCATTGGCATTGAATGGATTTGGAATAATTTCATTTATTTTAATAATATAATTTTATAATTAGATTTTTAGTTAGAAGTAACTATAATCGTTGATTTATATTTATCGTTTAAATTAGTGTTTATTTTAGGCTTAAATACTGTCAAGGTATGTACTTACGTGTTTATTTAAAGCTTATTCTTGCTGAGCACGTATTTTATAAACCGATATTTTTTCATTTGGATCACATATTATGTACTTCGATAAACCTATAAACCGATAGGTTTTTGTTTAGTAATACAAAAACCTATAAACCGAGGGTTAGATAGAATGTGTTTCTAAATAAACCTATGCCTTGAACAACTTTTTAACACAACGTCTAAAACTGGGCTCGCTTTTTATACTTTGTATTAAATTACTAGCGACCATCCTCCAACTTCACATGGAGTTAAAATTTCCAAAAACGCTTTACGGATGCTTGCGTTATGAAATAAAATATTATAATCCAAATTTCAGCCTTCTAGACTTATTTTTGGATGTGTGTTTAGTCATTCAGGACAGGCTTTAATAACTATAGATCATGTATAGATAGATTAATGAGCCGGCTAGTGCCTATATTTGGTTATAGAATACTAATAGATTGCTGACACGTTCGTCTAGCAGTCCCATGCCTTAAAATCCCTCTTAGTACATAAACACTGTTTACATGAAATTTGATTATTGCAGTAAAGATGTCTGACCACAATATTGCTGCCACCCCTTCTGCCGCCAGCGTTGCTGACGAATCTGTTCCCGGATCTGTATCTGGTTCTGCTGGTGGTAAGTGCATTTTACAAGTTTTACCATAAGTAAATAATAATAATAATAATAAGCATTTATTTAATAATCGTCTTACATACTATATAACTCAACCTATTACATTGACTTTTGATCTGATACCGGCATGTGAAGATTATCTTGTTTTCCAGCATAGGCCTCCCCTAGAATTTGCCATAGAGTGCGGTTCTGTGCTTGTCTTCTCCAAGTAATTCCTGCTATTCTAATATTATTCTCCCATTTACGACTCCCGTTCTATCTTTTGTTTTGTCTCAAGCACCACTCTGTTATTTCACTAGACTCGACCATTTTTTTCTTACTTTCTATCACAGCTGTTTATGTCAGTTTGGTTTTCGGCATGGTCTATTTTTTAAAAAAATATAAAAATACTTCATAAATTACAGCATTAAGTGCTCTAGACCCTAGAGTCAACAAACTATATATTTGTTTGTATCATCAGCAGCAGGGTCTACTATGAGCGAAGAGAAAGAGAAGGTGTACGGAGGCTGCGAAGGCCCCGATGCCATGTATGTGAAGCTGGTCTCCTCCGATGGTCACGAGTTTATAGTGAAGAGAGAACACGCACTCACCTCTGGCACCATCAAAGCCATGTTGAGCGGACCCGGACAGTTTGCCGAGAATGAAGCGAATGAAGTCAATTTTAGGGAGATACCGTGAGCACATTTTTTATTTATTTTATTTTTTTAAATAAAAATAGGAACAGAGCGGACGGACACTGGTGCATGCACTGGCAAGTATAGTACTTTTGTCTATACCATATTGTTTGAATTAAACGTGTATTGCATGTGCCATTTGTGTTGGCTTAATAGAATTTCTTTTCTGTTCTTTCTTTCTTTCACTTGGGACTTCACCATGATTCCTTTAAACTCAACATGTATCCGAAATTGAATATTATTTATTTCAATATTGGGGTAGTAATCACTAAAACTGTCACAAAATAATGAAACAAGTTGGTCGGTGAAGTCCCCATTTTCATACTTGAAAACTTAAAAGGAGACCATGGATTTTTTGTAAAAACGATTTTTTTATTTATTAAAACGATTATAGAAACTAAATACAATTATGTAGTGGTTTTTTCTTATTTCCAGGTCTCATGTCCTCCAAAAGGTGTGCATGTATTTCACATACAAGGTCCGTTACACCAACTCCTCCACTGAGATTCCCGAGTTTCCGATCGCACCAGAAATCGCACTCGAACTGCTGATGGCCGCTAACTTCTTGGACTGTTAATCATCTGTCCAATGTACTGTCCAATAAAGACCGTTTGGACTGTAAACAAACCGGTATGTGATGACACACATGACAACGTCTCCGGGCATCTAATATAAAATTAATAATACCAATTGCATTGTCTAATTCGTAAGATATCTAAAGTAAGGTTAAATAAAATATTACTGCAGGTGTCTCTTAATATGTTTAGATATGTACTATTATTCTTGTAACCAATTTGCTTTTCGAAGTATTTAAGAAGGCTCCATGTAGATGGTCATTGTAGTTGGTCCGACTGTTTATTTTACTTTTGACATTTGCACGCCCATCGTACTGTCAAGACAGATTTATTTTCAGAAAAATTCAGAAACAGAAAAATTTCATTATGATCGGCTGACTACTTTCGCATTTATAATATTAGTATAGATTAATAAAATAAATGAATCTTTGAATTTCTCTTCAGTAACATTAATCTATCTATAAAGAGGAAAAATTTGATTGTTTGTTAGTTTGAATTGAATAGCCTCCGAAACTAGTGGACCGATTTGAAAAATTCTTTCAATGTTTGAAGCTAGGTATATTATCAGCGACTAACATAGGCTATATTTCATAAAGTTACGCGGACGAAGTCGCGTGCAACAGCTAGTGGATTAAATGGTTGGACAAAAGCAAAATAAATGGTTGGACGAATTATAGACATAGGTAAATTTCCCCGTTCGAGGAATAGTCATTACTTTCGTATAGCAGAAAAAAAATTAGGTCAAGAGCTCATTAATTTATGTAACGTAAGTTAAATATAACATGTTACATTAAATTAGTTACATTATAATATTAAGTTGATTTATTGAAAATTATTTAAGTTCTTAAAATTGTAAAGATGTCTGGAATGGCCATTACAGTAATTTTTTTTAATACAAATTTAAAAAATAATATCTATAATTCTTTAACATAACGTCTTAATTAGTTTGCCCCTCTGAACTAATATATATTTTTTTTTTCAAATAAGTCTAAAATATTGTAGGCAAAATTGGGTTGAATAACATGATGTTTGTAATATTTGTTAATAAAATCTGATTTCATTTCTATTTGTATTTGTATTTATTAACTAGTTGTGCCCTTGGCTTGGCTCGCCTTGATTCTTTCCCTGCATTTAGGTCACCAAGTGCCTAATCATCTATATTATAAAGCTGAAGAGTTTGTTTGTTTGGTTGAATGTGTTAATATCAGGAACTACTGGTTCGAAAATTCTTTTTGTGTTGGATAGTCCATTTATCAAGAAAGGCTGTATAACATTTTGAACGCAGATGAAGTCGCGGGCAACAGCTAGTGTTAAATATAGTCTAAAGGCGAGCAGCCCTCGTCCTGATTAGCTGGTTTAATTCCCGGGTGTGTAGCAAGTTTAATTTCAAAATTAAATATTTCAAAAATTTGTTTTGTTTTGTTTCTTTTTAAAAATAAAGGAATGTTTACTTTGGATAATTTTTCCTATCCTATCTTTTGTATTTATAGAACTTTCCCTCCTTTAAAAATTTTGACCCTTTATGTTTAATTCTATTCAAAATGTCATAAATATTATTATTCAAAAAAGTTATTTATATTAATAAATAAATTAAACTGGGTCAAATGAAGTTGAAATAAATGAAAAGACACATTGTAAATGATTTGTCCTTTATTCAGTTTAAGGCGTAAACAAAAAACCAGTTCAGTTCAACATTGTTCCTACGATTAGTTACACGGAGTACAAGACTGCTTATTGGCTTACTTTACAATAATAATAATTATTACGTACACTTTGGAATGACATCCGGCTTACAGATTCGGTAAACTCATCAAATATAGTACAGTCACAAACCAAACAATAAATAAATTCTGATAAAAAGTATTCAACTAAACGATAATATAATCGCTAGAAATTCCATTTGAGATCTAACCTTAAAAAAGAAAACTTTGGAAAACAAAAAAAAATATTAAATTAAACTATTCATTATTATTGACATTTTTACACATTTATACAAAGTAAACATCAAAAATATTTAAAATACTGAGTACCGTTAAATGCACTGTTGTGACGAAACTCAACTTACTTAAGTAGCTAAAAGAAATTTACACAATAATACGAAATAATAATACTTTAATAATTTCAATATTTCATAGGCTCAGAATCAGAATGTCCAGTGTTCCAAAATGACCATCAGTCTATCAAAATGTCTAATCTCAGAATGTCCAGTGTCTCAGAATGTCTAGTTTCTCAAAATGTTTTAGTTTTTCACAATTACCTAGACTATAATACCTACCACGAAAAAAAAATTCTCTGTCGTAAGATCGAAATGATGAATTTAAATAATTATTCTCAATTATGTCTGATTTCTTGTTATAATAAGTAGAAAGAAATATGATTGAAGTATAATAATCATATATTATTATGCAGTATGATAATCATCATACTTGAAGTATGATATCCTTGCTTGCTTTTTTATACAGATATAACTAGACGAGCGTAAAGTTCTTTTGATAAAGTGTACATTTTGATACTTTGGACGATCTGAACCTGTGCCATTTCGTAACATCGACACTGAATACTGAATATTTTTCCATTACATATATACTTAGTTTTGGTAAATACTTCTGTACAAATCAAAATTAATTACCTATGCATTTACTGGTTTACTTATAAATTATAAATATTATAATAATCCAGCGTCGATTAATTAAATAAATTCCATTTGTTCATACATTACACTCGTATAATATAATAATCATAATAATATGTAATGATAATTATAAAAAACTTGTAATATTACACCAAAAAATATAAAAATTCGCTTTGTAAAATTAACCAACTTACATTTTAGGTGCAAACTTTTAGGAATGTGCTCATTTTTATTCATTACTGTTGCGATTCTTATTACTTAGTATTGTTTTTTTTATTATTATTATTATTTTTTATATAATCGAATTAGGTCATTTTATTGGCAATAATATCACAAATTAATAATCATTATAAATCTCGCGGTTTCATTCTAAGTATATTATAAAAAAAAATGTCATGAATCAATGCGACCAATAATAATCCAATCTACCAAAATTCATTCAATTTACCGGTAAAAACTAATTTAGTGTGTTTAATGTTTTTTTGATGTAAAATTACTTTTAAAATCTCAGATAGGATAACAACTAAAGATAGAGAGCCCTGCGAACGGCAGAATGAATTCGGTTAATCTACGCCTTTGCCGTATACACAAATGCGCCTCGACTTTTTAAAATATTTACTACTTGTGAGAACCACTCTTCAAAAAATTAAAAGCTTTCAGATTAGACGTAAGTGAACTTGGAAATTAATATTTTCAATAAAAATAAACAAAAATTTAGGTTATATTGTAGTTTTAAACACAAAATATGAATACAGTAAATAGCCAACGCACACATGTTTATTAAATCGGCTTCACTATGTATATTCGCAATATTCTGTCTTTAGTTATTATTCAATCTATGGTTAAAATTGACACATAAAATTAAGTACATGCAGTTTAGCAACAAAAAAAAAAACATAAAATTGGTTGCGTTGCGTGAATATTACAATAATAATAAACATTTTTTTTTAAATATTTTTTTATTATTATTATTATTTTGTTTGAAGCATAACAACGCCGATGATATGTAGATAGAGATATTTAATTCAATTTGTATGTTTGTTTATAATAATAATAATTTATTATTTTCAACACAATTTTATTAGCTTTAAATATGTATTCATTCGTTTAATGTTTTTTAGAAAATTACAAAATTTTTAAGATTTTTACTATTGTTATGACAATTTAAAGATAGAGGATATTAATTTTTGCAACAATTGATTAAATGTAAAAAAATCTGAGTTTAATGGATTTTTTATTAAAATTTAATGTAATTTAAACTCTAAATAATTGGGACGTACAAAATTTGCTTCTTTTTATTTATTTATAGTCAATTTGAGTATGTGGTCAAAGTTGAAAATTATTAAATCGAAAATTCTTCCTCAAAAAAAAAAGTTTAACTGATATTTCTTGACTGCAGTTGAGAGCAGTTTTTTTTTAAAAAATACATTAAAACGAATCGAATTTTTATATAGATTCCGATAGATGATAAACGAATACACATAGACAAGATGAATATTGACGACTAAAACACACTGGCTGCGACATGGCTGCGGACTATATGCACTACGCTTTTGAGCAATCGAAATTAAAAGATTGTCTTTTCGAAGCTAATCACTAATATTTTATAAAAGAAAAACGTCGATGTAATAAATACAATATTTTACTAAACTTACTTAGTTCAAAAGGCTTTTTTGAAAACAATCAATCACTGGGGTGGTCAAATTAGGCCACATCATTTAGAGATTTTAGAGATTATCTCACTAGAGTTCGCTTAAGTGTTCTAAAAAATTTTGAACATAAAATTACCATTGCAAAAAAAAATGTATAACTGTCAAATAATTAAAAAGGGCACATATCTTGGAGCTGGATAAAAAATTTTCATCCAGCTAATTTAACTAAAGGAGTATAAAAATAAAAACTCTTTATTATTATTAAGAGTGGTATTCTTGTTGGAGGATACTCTCACAACTTGAAAAAACATAAATAACAGATCCGATTATAGTTGGTTTGACTGATTGCGGATAAAACAAAAAAAAAAAAAAAAACTGTCAAATAATATCTATATAAATGAAAGTTCGCTTGCATATATTTATGCCAAAAAAAAAAAAAATTGGAAATTAGCCAATGGGCTAATTTGAAATTTTGCAATTAACCTTAAACATTAAACCATTAACCTTAAGTCATTAAACCATTTACTGCTAAGAAGTTCAATTTATGTGAGTCCTTTTGTTAAACTATTTTTCCCCACTTTAGTCAATCTGCAATCTGAAAAACTAGTAAATATCACATCGACATTTTTATTAGGCGCGTTTCTAAAAAAAAAAACATACAGTAAGTACTAACACTTCATAGCCCTAAGACTCTTTTGTAAAGCTTGAAACCTTCAGAAACAATATTTGTAATAAGCGATGAATTTCGGCCTCAGCGCAACAATGTTTCACTCAACCCTGATCGCTGTGGCCCAAGTTCGAATCTACCGCCTTTTTGCTAACGGAATATATAGGGGGCGCTTCAATCTTGCCCGATATGGCTTGTATGCGACTCTTGACCGAACCCATTGGTGTCACGTCGACCTTATTATCGTCGGATGTCAACGAGCTCACCTCCGCGTTGCCGTATATGTGTGGAGGGTCCTTTACGTTGCCGTACAAGTTATAATTGGACATCTTGTTTGGAAGACTGGTCGGCTCCTTTATTTCCGAGCTCATATTGTGTGGAGGGTTCGCAAGAGGTTGGTTGAGTTTGAACTCTGCTCTGAGTTCGTGGACGGTTTGGTTTTGTTGGGCGTTTGCGGTTGCGGTTGTGGACTGAGGCAGTTGCTGCGTCGGTTGCTGGACAACCTGATGAGGCATGGAGGTGTGGGGTTCGTCGGTACAACTTTGCGGGTCCATTAGGGCCGCTTTCCAGTCCACGTTTGGATGACGATCGCGTATACAGTCAACCACGTCTAGGAGGTTTTTGGCGTCCATCGCCAACACGTGAGCGGCTGCTAGCATGCTTCTGTAATATTAAACATCAAACTTATACGGCAAACTGAACTTATAGTTACCTAAGGTACCCTTTATACATGTTTAGAAGTTTTAGAACACAAATAACTAATAAAATTTGTACTGACTTGTTGTAATCATGGTGCACGGTGGTGTCTGCATACTGAATGGCGAGTCGCATGGCCTCCACAAGCGCAGCCATGTCTTTGCTTAACACCTGATGGGCCATCTCTACCTCTCTGCGGGATTAAATCGCACATTCATTAAAAGCAGGTGGTTACTGCCGCCAGACGGACTGCCAGCATTGTTGTTAAACAATCCACATGAACTGATATTTGTTAATCAAATAAATACAAAATCTGTTTTCAGGCTACTGCTACTTTTCGGAGATATTAGCATGCCGAAAAACACATATATTTGTTTGTTTGTTCATTATACCCATCCAGATGTTAGATGCTGTTTCTGTTACATTATTTTATATTTTTCTGTTTAATTCATTTTTTTTCTATTTACAAAATGAAATCCTGTAAGTGAGACAATATCAAAAGTGTGTCTCAATTGTATAATATTATTTGTTCTTGTATTGTTGTGTGGAATTTTTCTACACTAATATTCACCTGTATAAGCGAGTAAAGTAAAGTAACATATAGGCTTACCTCTGAGCGGCCTGCGGGAAAGGCACGACGACCATGTCGACGGTGGCGCAGAGAGCGCGGAGCTCCACTCCGACGGCGCGCACCGCCGCCAGCAGAGCCGCTCCACCGGCGGCTCCGTGCGACACCTGCGCCAGTCGCATCACGCACCGGACCACTCCCGTCGTCGCCAAGTAGACGGGGTCGTCGCGACTCGTCGCCTGACATCACACCACACCCGATATATTATTATTATGATGATACTCGATCAAACATATAAATAGATTGTTATAAAAAATCTTCTTCTTCTTCTTCTTCTTCTTCTCTTTTAATGTCTTGGCTCCATCAGATCTTCTCCGATGATTTTGCCAGTGTCATTAATAAGAATAGCAATTTGTGAAATTATATCGAAAGTAGCAGATCCCGAGACTAATTCGGTAACGCATTAGGACGTCACTAACTCAAACTGTCAAAAGTAAAATAAATAGTTGGAAAGAGTTTACGCACGAATTGTCTAGATGGCGTTGTAGGTAGGTAGCATCAGTAATAATTCAAGTAACCAATAATGTGAATTATGAGGTATAATTAAGTATGTGAGGTATAAAATTTATGTATAAAATATATTATTATGAGGTATAAAATGTAAAGAATTTTAAGAAAAAAAAAACAAATTGTTTGGTTTTATTTAATAATAAGATATTATTATTATTACAATTCTATCAGGCCATCCAATGGCAACAATCACATCAGATCAAAACTTTGAAGTACGATCTAGTACTTGCACATGGGGCGCCAGCCTTCATTAAAAAAACGGTGTTATATTATATTATACAGAAAAACCATCCCCAAAGATTCCTCCTTCCATAGATACAATCAGGAACAATATTTGTTCACGACTTTCCGAGATTATCACATACATATAGACATACAGAGAAAAAGCATGACTTCATTTTAATAGATAAATATTACTCACCTTTTCCGTATTGGATGTCTTCTCTTTGGGTTTGACAGTGCTAGCTGGACTAGTTTCCGACGAGTTTGTTGCTGTGAAGATTAAAGACAAGTGCAAATTAGATATTGCCAATTTGAACCTTACCGTGTAGGCTTTAAGGTCGACAATGAAGTGCACTTACCCGAGTGTGGTTGACTAGAAGTCCTCGGCTCGTCCGCTGGCTTGTCAGTGAGCGGCTCCGACTCCGTGGACAGTTGCACATTCGACAAACGCTTCTTCTAAGGACAAACCGTTTAGTTCTTAAATTGACAATTTAATTTATGATTTTACACACAAAATCATAATAATAATATGTGTGTGTCTATCTATATGATAAAAAAAAATCATACCAAATTATCTTCCTGCATTTGAAGCCACCTTCTGTCTTCTTCGCTTTGATGTTGCTGTCTTGCGAGCTCGGCGAGCAATCTCCGCTCGACAGCTTGCTCCGTGTCCAAATCTGGACTCTATTACATACAAAATAAGTGTCATTATCGAAAATAAAATTTCCAACAATCTAAAATACACCCAATTAATATCTATGAATAAAGTAACTTATATGATTTGCTTTATCTAACATCTTTTTGTCGTTTCCTTTCTAGATTCTAAGTGTTTGTATACACAAAGGGGAAAATAAAATTGTATTATTTTTTTTGACAAATTCATCATCATTCCAGCCGCAGGAGGTCCACTGCTGGACATAGGTCTTCCCCTTAATTTTCCAATAGGACCGGTCAGAAGAAGATCGAATCAGAAATCTCCTCATTCCTGATTCTATCCTGCAGTGTAACCCGAGCAAAAGTCCTCTCCATAGCTTTTGAACAATAAGTGAATGCAACACAAAATAATTTTTGTTGCTGATTAAACGAGAATTTAGAAATTCTTGGCTTAAGAGTAAACACTCTGCCCCAATCTAGGAAGTTATACAAAGTTACCCCAACCTTGATCAACCTGCCCCACACTGTATTTATACAATTTACAGATAATACAAGATTTTCTGTTAATGGACTATTGCACAGAGAAATGTGTGGAGATTTATTAATTATATTTTCTTTTTTAATATGAACAGAACTAACCTTGTTGTTAGTAAACCGTGACATATTCACATAATATACAACATATTTTTCCATAATTCCATAATTTTAAAAACCAACCACCAATGGAAAGGGATTTTTTTACATTTCGACGCAAACAACAATGTTAGTTCTTCACTTATATAATTATGTATTAAGTATAAATAAGTTTTTATTTTAAAAAAACACATGTAAAATTGTAAATATTTCCTTTTTTTTATTAATAGCAAATAGTTGCTATTTACATGTATTTCTTTTAAATTAGAATTAAAAAAAAAGAAACATAATCTACCGGAGAAAACCCAACAACGAACACACAAATTATTCTGTAAAAGAAAAAAAAAATAAAGAAATAAATGCAAAAATAAAAATAAACAATATATTTTAATATGTATTTCAAGTACAGCAGCGGAATGAAAGGAATCGTCAAACTACGTCCTAAGACATGTAACAAATCATTATAATGATTATCTGACTGATAAAACGACTCCTCACGTATTAAGTTTTGAAAACGAGTTAGTCCAACTAGTTCCAAGAGAGAATACAATTTATTCGAACCCAATTAGTTATATTGAGTAGAGTATAACCGTTTGCTTTTTTTTTTGTCCATTCTGTACAACTTATTGAATGTTTATGTTTATTTTGTTCTATTGCTATTTTTACAATAGAACAATTTGGACATGCTCCGTTGAAATTATTCGAGTCTAAACTGGCATACTCCCAGTAGAACTAGTTGGACAAAAGAAGTCCAATTAGTTCTAATTTTTTTTTACAAGAGGAATCAATTATGGATACCCACCGGCCTGGGGACAAACCGATTAAGCAGTAGAACTAGATGGACTAAAACATTGAAAAGGTCATGAATCTGAATTTTTACAACGTTCTTCCTAATCGGTGTGAAGGCTCATTTCCACTGAAACGCAACGCGACGCGAATTGTAAATACTTGGGATGTTAGAATATTATAAGACGATTGTGGTTGGAATTTAGTCATATCACAGTTTCATATAAAACTATAAAAAAACTAATCATTGCTTACATTATTTTATGCAGCGAAAACTATTTCTATAAACTAAAAAAATATAGTTACAATTTAGTCAGCGCCATCTGTTTGAGTGTGTTTTAAATATTATAAATTGTAATATCTTTAAATTAACCTGCAGCAGTTAGTGGTGACGGTCCAGTTGATGGTAAGCTACCGTTGTTGACTATATGCAAAGTCTTTCTCTAAGCCCGCATTCGAAAAAAGTTACTAAAAAATTATTTTACTTAAAGTTAAAGTTATGATGTTGAAGAATTTTCCATTCCGCGTGTGTACAAATAAGTTGTATTCATGAGTAATCCGACAACGACGCAAACATTACACCCACCGATTTATAACAATATACACAAGTACAAGTACACACCTATTTGTATTTACACAAATTATATATTTCGCGACTTGTATTTTTTGCTGTATTTTTTTTTTCAAAAAAAAAACCAATTTCGTTTTAATCCGAGACAATCACAACATGCAAAACATTTCTATATAAACACAAACTACTTTGACAAATAAACTGAAAATTAAAAAATAAACTCGAGTCCCATGCGTGCAGACTGTAACAAAAAAAAAAATCTACCACAATCTACCAACTACGAAATCACCTGGATCGATTGCGCGATCGGTTGGACGATCGGTGAGCATTCGTGCCTTGTCGCGTATAACGACTGCGCGTCGATCGACGCCGCCGACGCGAAGTGCGGACGCGACTGCGACTGTGACTGCGACTGCGACGCATTCGCCGACGCAGTGGACGCAGCCTGCGTAGCGCACGCCTGCGCCCTATATACCATTGGCTGCGGACCGGGCATCACATTGTGCGTGTACATTTGAGACATTTGTAACGGACTATCGGACCTTTGATACATTCCGGACTTTTGATACTGCACGCCTTGAACTACGCCCACCGGCACGCTATAACTCGACGACGGGTGCGAAGCGGACATTCCGCGGTAGCACATGTGCGGTTTCGGTAGACCTGCTTTGTGCGCTGCGATCGCTGCGCAACTTTTGACGTTATCGCCACCGAAATCGTAAATCTCTTCGACCAACGGCGGATCGGGCTGATGGCGCATTTTATTGACTATGCTCGCTGCTAGTTGAGCGTTTAAAGCGCCGTGAACAGAAAACTGTCCTACGTCTTGTTCCCTACGGCTTCTGGGCGGGGGTGAAGCCGGGACAGAGTGTTGTCTTGTGAAAGGCGCAATGGGAACCGGCGAGCCTCTGTGAGAGAGGCTACCTCTCGCGTTGCGTTCCAGCGAACCCATTCTTATGGGAACCCTTTCGGCCGTTGAAAGGGTGCTTTTCGTGTTTCTCTCTAGCGATCTAACCCTGTTAGCGTAGGGTTCGACCGGAACCTCGCTGTTACCAACAGTCCCATCGCTCACGGGGGACGGTGAGGCTACATTTTGACACAGATTATCGCAACTCTCGCGGGCCCCTACAACTACGGTCAAAGTGTCGTCAGGTTGTTCGGTGGTCACTATGGGATCGAGTTTATGTAAACTAGCGGCCGGAATGGGGACAGTTTGGAGGGGGATGTCGACATTTTCGTTCGCGTTGACGATTTTTTCAATGATATTGGGATCGTTCTCCGGTAGATTTTGTGCGAAGTTGACGGCTACTGTGTTGAATACCGATGCCGGTGTGGTGTAGGCCTGTGGGTCGATGGATCGCGACTGGTTTTCGCGTAGCAGATGTGCTAACACCAGTGGATTCTGGGCGACGATGTAAGTCTGCGGGGCTGTGGCTGCGGCTCCGCTCTGCGTCGACGTTGCTTCGACACCTGTCGACAGTTAAGGAGTGAATGAGTGAGAAGTAAGGATATAGAGCTGTAAGTGTAAGCTACAAGTGAAAGCTTACCGGGCAAGTGGTTGTGCGGTCTCTCCGGCTTAGGGGGCGGTTCGTCGCCCCAAGAGGCGGCCGCTACTCGTCTGTTTTCGCGGCGCATAGTGTCCCACGCTGTACTTCGCTCCTCTTGCAGGATCTCACTGAAGATGAAAAGAGATTCATTTCGAGAAAAAAAAATCAATATAATAATGTTATCTAATTGAATCAGGGGTTTAAATGATCAATAAAATAATATAAAGTGTTTTTTGAGTCGATCTCAATTCACATTTGTCACAATTTCTCAATTTTTTATGACATGATTCAGATTTAAGTTTATTAAGCCACAATAACCCCCTAATAACATTTTTTATATCGGAATAACCCGTACTTGCTGCAAAAGGCGGTTTTATTTAATGAACGCGCGTTATTGGGAATTTGGCGGTATTTTCTTTGAAAAAAAAAAAGCCACGGCGCGTGACGGCCCGCCGATTCTTTTGAAAACTTGTGGCAGTGATCTACACCTATGACTTTCGGTATTCACGGAATTGATCGCTTGTTGTAGTCTAATAATTTCAAAGTAGTTAGTTCGCCGGGGACTCAAGTTTGAGCACTCCTGAATTGATCAATTATATTATGTAGGTGTATTTCTATATATGTATTACATTCACTATATAGAAATATAATAGGTTACATACAAGAGCGCCTCTTTGAGGTGATGCGCCGTGGGTCGGTGCGAGGGCTCGTAGCTCCAGCACCGCGACATGAGTGAGTAGAGTCGCGGAGGACATCTCGGCGGAAGCGCCAATCGCTCCCCATTCTCCAGTTTACCAATCACTTCGTTGTTGCGCACTCCGCTGAACGGCTTCACTCCGACCATCAGGATCTCCCACATGCACACGCCTGTAACACCGCACAAAATTTCTCATGTAAAAGACGGCAGACAGGCACAGGACACTTGATGGGGGAAATGCGCTGTCCAACTTGATGGGAATAAGGGAATTTTGATGGACGATTTTTGTGTACATTTATACAGTTCCGCTTCTATTGAAAGCTTACACAGATACACACAGGAAAAACAGAAAACAGCAAATATATAATAATATAATATTATAAGTTATAGACAAGTTGGTCCCATTGATCAATTGATCCTGATATATAAAAATTACATAATCGTCTCTTATAAAAACAAAACGTGAAAATTGTCCTTTTTTTTTCTGCTGACTGTACCATTCTTCAAATTCTTGGTGTTTTTTTTTTTTTTTCAAAAAGATTAGAATAATTTTATTGATAGTCTCCCAAGTGTATTTGGTTCTAGCTGTGATGGTTTATGATCCGTTTCATATTACCACCATGTATTGTAAGTATATATTATGTACAGTTTTTAGTTACGGACAGAAATTTCCGTATAACTTTAGCACTTGGGGGCCTAAATGACTTGGTGTCTATCGTACCAAACATCCAGACGTCAGAGGCCGATGTGAACCTTCGAAAGTTGATCGACTCGGGCGCCATCCACTTGATGGGCAGCTTCCCCCTGGAGGCCTTGTAGTACGACTTGTCCTCCACCATTTTCGACAGCCCAAAGTCCGCCAGCTGAGGGGTGCAATAATTTGTTCATACAAATATTTCAAAGCCAAAAACAAATCAGTCTTTCAACCTTTTCACCGCGACACTGTGATAAATTAATTAGGTAAGTACTTAAAGTTTACAAAGAAAATACATTATTTATTGATTTTCTATAGATTTTTAAACGGTTCTCGAATAAAAAACTGTCACTTTTCAGCTTAAACGTTTACTTATCATTGGAGACTAGCTGTTGCACGCGACTTTGTCTGCGTTACTTTATAAAATTATTTTACTCGCTGATAATGTAGCTCTCTATGGGTGAAAGAATTTTCAATTTTTTGAGTTTATTCATTACAAACAATTTTTTTTGCAATATTAATATAGATAGATTGTTCATTCAGCGTGAGTAACCAAAACCAAAATTGTCATAGAAAAGTGTACAAATTTTACACGAGAGACACAAAATATATAGTTGACAAAATAATACAAAAAAAAAAACAGATATTACCAGATAACACACTCACCTTGACGCAAGTGGGCGTCGAGACGAGTACATTTCTGGCGGCGATATCTCTATGCACAAACTTCTTGCTCTCCAAGTAGCTGAGCGCCGTCGACAGCTGATAGATGTACTGCACCAGAGTGCACGTCTCCAGTCTGCAAAATAATAATATAATATTCACACATTCCACACAGCACCATCTAGTTACAAAGTAAGCAACTTAATGCTTGTATTATGAATACCAGACTGTTATAAATACATAACTCAGGTACAAAGGTAAATGTTAACCCATAAACATTTGCCCCTAGCGGGATTCGAACCCGCGACCGCTTGGAGCTTTTCTCATAACCTTCGCAACTATAAGACATCTAAGTGCCACCACGGCTAGGAAACCGATGTCTCGTCTCTAAATGCTCTAATGCTAAATTGAATATTTTCATGCTACATCACTCGAAAATCAGCTAAATTTAAATGCTGACAATTGTTTTTGTATAGCACACTCTCCACACCTGTGCGCGTTCTGCTGCAAATATGCCCTCATCTCTCCAAGAGTTGCCAACTCCATCACGATCCAAATGGGCGGTGTGCTGCACACCCCGACCAGTCCGATGATGTGAGGGTGCGAGAATTGCTGCATTATGTCTGCAAGCATACCACTTTATTATATTTTATTTTATTTATTTGAAAAGGCTTACAGTCACAGAAAGGAACAGTTAGTTATAAGAAGTTAAAATGGCTTTCTTATCATCGCTTTTCTGAAACGCTAAATTAAAAAGACTTTATTCAACAAACATTTGTTGAAAGGCAACAAAAAAAGCAAACATTAAAGTTTGTTAAAAACGCTGAAAAAATAGTGCTTAGCAGTTTTTATTTTATACTACAGTGAACTATTCACTGCTGTCAAAATTTTCGAGTGCAACGACGATATAATTTATAGAGCAGTAAAGTAAAAGCTACTCACATGCTTCCTCCAAGAATTTCTCGGCCGTGTCTAGATCTGCGTCTAGTTTGCAAGTCTTGACGGCGACTGGCAAGACGTATTCCCCACCCCCCGCACTGCCCGCGGCCCTCCCCTTCTGCCTCTGAGTCGCCAGTTGACGTCGCAGGGAGGGATGGTTTGCTGACGTCACGCGGCATGTGCCTGTGTGCATTGAAACAGAAAAGAAGATGCTACAATCTCGACACGATAAAGAGCACAGACGCTTTTAAAAACTAAGATGCAGAGCCTAATAATAGCACATAGACAGGCCTCATCTTCGCTACATGGCTTGTTGTTGGCCGAGAGCAAACCCATCTCTCATAAAAAAAAGAAGAGACAGGAATATTGCAATACACTATTATGTACTCATATAGGCGTATAGCAGTGTGTGTGTGTGTGTGTGTGTGTGTGTGTGCATAATATATGAGTATATAAGCGTGTGTATGTATAGGAGTATATTTTGCCGTTTCTTTACCTTTGTGCACATCGCCGAATTGTCCTTCGCCAATAATTCCGGTCAGCTCGATCTGATTACGAACCAACTCGTAATCGCGAACTGAAAATTACAAGCACACCAATCAGGAATGGAAAGTAAGTGATATGTTGCATTACATGTAGCCGTATTATTATATATTATCTGTATACAATAAATAAAAAAAGAATCGCAAAAAGAGCCGAGAACGGCTCAATCAATTCGGCTATTTTTTTTCTACATTGTTGTTCTTCAACCTGAAGAGAGCTGGTGCTGTACCAGACACGTATTCAACTTCTAATTTCAATATCTATCAACATAAAAAAGCGCAAGCACTGTACGTACAGTAAATTCCTTGTCAGATTAGTTGGAATGTAACTCACCGGCCGGTGTGGAGTAGTCTGCATCGTCGTCTACTATTTCCGCGTAGTCTTCCGACAGCATTGTGGACGTGTTGGCTTCGAGCGAGCTGGTCTTTCCTTCTGAGGAGCTGCTGCTCATCTCCGCTGGAATTTATGGAATATGTCTATGACAATGTGTTTTAGATATGACCTATTTTAGATATGACCTATCTCTATCTGCCAATCCAAAACACAATATGTTACAGATATATAGGCCTGTACGCTAATTGCGAGGGACTACACGCAAAAAAAAATGCGAAGAGAACATAATATGTTATTATGTTAAGAAAGAAAGAAAGAATTTTAAATAAATGAAACGACATTAAAAATCAATAAAATCAGTGATTCGTGTATCCATCTTCGGATTCTATCTTAAAATATTTATTTTACTTTATTTGGTACTTACTCTTGCATTGGCAGTTTAATTGTTTCCATACGGTTGCTTGTGTGAAAAAAAAAAAAAACAATAAATCAGGTAATATATATAACCATACTCAAAGACTATGTCTCCCGCTCGGTTTCACTTATGTTACTTTTTACGTTCATAAGTGTTTAAAACGCTTAAGATTATAAAGGCTTTGGCATATGTGGACTTATCAGTGTATGAGCTTGACTTGTCTTGACGACACGTTTGGTCTAGTGGCTAGTAACCCTGGCTGTTAACCATGCGGTCGCTGGTTCGAATCCCGCTAGGGGCAAATGTTTATGTGTTAACATTTACCTTTGTACCTGGGTCATGGATTTTTGTATTTATAATATTTGTAATGTATTTACAAAAAAGTAATCTACATAGTATATCAACTGTCTGGTATCCATAATACAAGCATTAAGTTGCTTACTTTGGAACTAGACGGTGCTGTGTGTGTGAAATTTGTGAATATATTTTATTTATTTATTTATATTACTTTTTTTTTATGAGCATCTCCCAGACATGACATTCATTGACATTGTGAATTACTGAATGTGTGTGTGTGTGTGTTATAAATTGAGACAAATTAAACTTACTTGTTCTATTCCATAGGGATGTCTGCGAGTCAGTTACGAGTCTGCAATAACCGTCGACTAGATCCGCTAAACTTTCCGCAGCCTGCAAAAAAAAACCATTTTTTTATTACTACATTATTCAAAGGTTTTCGTAAGTTCTAATTGGATTCTAACTGAGAGATTAGAATAGCATTTCTGCTTTTGTGTTTCACTGAGTGAGTTAGGGAACACATTTCTGTTGCCTTATGTGTGACGTTGTTTGTGTTATAGGCGACTGTATAAAAAAAAATCGATTACTTAATCAAATAAATACGCAAACACCTTGTAAAACATCTAAGCGCTTATTTAAGTTATGAAAATATACTATTAATTTTTGAAATAAATTACGTTCAAATTTTCAAAACTATTAAAATAAAATCGTATTTCTGCTGTAAAGTAGTCAAAAACACAGCATTTGGTTACTATAAGATATCATTTACATTATTAATCTATACTAATATTATAAAGCTGAAGAGTTTGTTTGTTTGAACGCGCTAATCTCAGGAACTAGTGGTTCGAATTGAAAAATTCTTTTTGTGTTGGATAGATCATTTATCGAGGAAGGCTTTAAGGCTATATAACATCACGTTGCGACTAATAGGAGCGAAGAAACAGTCGAAAATGTGGAAAAAAACGGGGAAAATTATTCATCTTTGAGGGCTTCCGTTGCGTGCGCTGCGAAAACCGTTCGAGATACCCAAATGATTAGCAAAATAACTATTCCACGCGGACGAAGTCGCGAGCACCAGCTAGTTAAAGGATAAAATAAAAAAATATGTACCTCAACACTGCTGCATGTGATGGTCAGAGTTTCTGTGGCGCCTTTCACCCTCAACTGAAGAGCAGCCTTCCCACAGGACCCGCTCTGTTTAGAAAAAAAAAATTAGTTTACATATTTCTAATAAAAATGCAAGGACACTATAATGTCTTTGTGAATCGGGGTTAAATTGAAAATGATTCCAATATAGAAAATTAGAAAGAAATGTTACCTGAGTTTGTGATTGTTGTGTGCAATTAGATTTGAGCGTTTGCACCGCAACTATATCGCTGAACGAAGCTATCTTCGTGTACGTCGGTGGTTCGCCGGCTTTATGCGACACGTAAGATATATCTGTGCACAGAAAAAATAATAGATACATGTTTTAAGCAATAACATAGTATTTCTATACCTAGCACTTAGTAAGTGAGTGTCCCTATCAAATATTGATTTTGTGAATAGTTGTATGATCAATTTAGCATCACTAACTTTGAAATTGTTATAGAATTTGTAACAATTATAATATTAAAAAAATGTATCATGGTAAAATATTATTTTTGACTATTAGCTAAAATGGCATGTTTAGTACAACTCTGAAAAGACTAACATTTTCTTCAAAAATAGCTATATCCAACTTCATATTACATTTAGCTCATTTTACCAAAATTGACATCCTCTTTTATAAGGAAAAAGTTTTGTAGAAGTTGTCGTGCCCCTAGCTAGACTCGTATTTTTATTTTTATTTTTAAAGAGAACGCAACGCAATGATTTAAAAATACGACTCTGTGGGGTAATGGACACGAAAATAGTTGTCGGATAAATCCGACTCTGGCGGCTAGAGGATTAAGGACGCCGGCGCCGTTACAAAGTTATGCCGTGTTACCGATATCGGGTCCGATGGCCAGCTCGACTGGGATCGCCCAGCCGGAGCCGAGCGCCCCAGTGAACGACTCTCTGTCGTACGCGTAGTGAGTGTGCATCGTCTCCAAGTATTTCACCATACAATCTGTATCGCTCAAGTTGGCCACCTGTTAAAAGTGTTTAAACATAAATATTATTATAGAGAGACATTCATCATCATCATCATCATCATCGTCATCGTCATCGTCATCGTCATCGTCATCGTCGTCATCATCATCACTATCAGCTCAGCCGTAGGACGTCCACTGCTGGACATAGGCGCCCCCCCACCACTAATTTTCCAAAATTTACTGTTTATTTCTCGGCCAGTTTTCGGCTCACTTCTCTCAAACCGAGCGATAAACCTGAATGTATAAATGTACTAGCTGTTGCACGCGACTTCGCCTGCGTAACTTTATAAAATATAGCCCATGTTAACCACTGATAATATAGCTTCCCAACAGTGAAAGAATTTTTCAAATCGGTTCAGTAGTTTTCGCGTGAAAGCGTAACAAACAAATAAACTCTCATTCACATTTATAATAATATTAGTTAGTAAGGATAGCCTATGTCACTGATTATCTAGCTTTCTATAGGTGTAAGAATTTTCAGTAGTTTTTTGAGTTTTTCATTACAAACAAACATACAAATCTTCTATCTTTGTAATATTAGTTTAGTTTAAATCGAAACATAAGAATAAGAAAACATATAAATATTAGTTGGTTACCTTCTTGAAGTGTTGCTGTATGGCCTTCTTGAGTACTTTTGGCTTGATAGCTTCTATGACTGATTTTGGCAGGAACTTGTGCAGACCGAACTCTTTCTCTAAGTACTCTATGTTGGATTTCTTGTCCATAGATATCTGCATGTCTTTGCAGAAGTTTCTGAAATTTTAAACAATTAAAATTATGTAGTTAATAGTCAGAAGAAAAAACACGTGCGTTTTACGTGAATTTCTTGAGCTTGTTAATCGGATTATTTCTAATTTTTTTGAGGAACATCAGCATATTTCAGCATGTCAACCTTTCAAAATATTGTGAGTTCTGTTCGTCAATATTACTCTATGTGAACTCGTGTTATTTATTTAAAATGTTTGTAAATAAATAAACTCACTTTATTTCTAAGCAACATATTTGAATTGCCAATTCCTGGTCCACCATGGGATGGTTGGCATTGAGGTAGTCGTGTCGTACCTGAAATGTAAAACACATAATTATGTACTTTATTATCTAGTATGAGATCACTACCATGAAATATTAATTTTTGAAATAATCTCCTCGAATAAGAATTTATCAAGCATTCCATTATTAATAATATATTTCAGCACTTTCGTCAAATATATTTTTGATAAAAATGGATTCAAAATCTTTTTAGAAATTACGTTGTGGTTTTTCATCGGAATATTTGTTTTCACGATTTATAATCTTTATAATAATAATTGATTTGCTTAAAATGACTACAAAACCCTTTAAAAATTCTAATGTTTTTATATAAATTTTACTTCAAGCTTACTTAGTACGCTCGTCACGGGTCAAAGTCGACCCTGCCCGGAATCGAACCGGGCAACCCTGAAAGCACCCTAACCACTAATAAATAAAAACATGGACATACTTGATCGTAGTAATAATGGAAGGTGACTCGGTCATTTTCGCACAAATCTCGTAGATTTGCGGGCAAGTACCGAACTCGCAGCTCGAGCCTCCATTCGCTCGCCGGCCATTTGCTCAGCAATTCCGACACAGGCGTGTCCTGGTGAATCCATCTTATCTGAAAAAAAAAAAAAAAATATCTTCACTGCGTTTTGCAGTCATTTAGGGAGCCCGTCTGGCGGAGTAACCACAGAAGACTAGGGATGCCAGAACCCCTTACCCCCCATCCCTTTCTTATCCTCAATCCTATAGGCGAAGGCAGAGCCACCTACCATCAAGTGGACCGTCAGCTTGTTTGTCGACCTTAACATATAAACACCTATTTTTGAAGATCGACTCAAAATCTGATATACAGGTATATCTACTAGCTCTCAAATGGATGGACAGATTTTGATCCTTTATTTTTGTTTGAAAGCTGACACGATCGGGATGGTTCTTAGCTATAACTTATGAAGAACTGTTCAGACGTTTGAAGGCCCACTATTTCCTAGTTGACGAAGGGATGCCACAAATTTCCAAAGGTTCGATCATGTATTTTACCTTTCCAGTGGTGAGTCGTCTAGCCCTCAACGCAAAGCAAGAGGCGTAGCGTCTTTCGCCGGTGGCTAGTCGCGATGAGAGTAGCCTCAGTACAGATCTCACGTCTTCATCGGCCGACGCCTTCACCACATTTATGCCGCCGTTCGGAAGGTGGACCTTGAGGGTAGACTGGTCACCGGCTGCGCCTGAAATTGTTGAGATAATTTGTCGGTGCAGTCATTGATCACTGAGCAGTGCTTTAATTGTGTTTATATAGATAAATATTTTGTTATTATATTATTTTACCTATTACCTATCTATGTTTATACTAAAACTATAAATTAAAATTCAACCTTATTATTGAGCCTCAAGGAAACATTTTAAAATAAACAATTTTGAATAAACCATAACTTACATAAAATTTAGACCTCAATAAGTTTTCCCTTATTGAGTCCTAGGGGAGTCCCTATCCCTCGAACGGTGAAGACAAAAGGCAGGAACCCTTTACCTGACACATACTAACTTAAGAGTGAGTGGTGTCCTTAGGGGCTAGTTGAAGAATAAGTGCATTAAGTTACTATTTTGAAATACGAGTACTGGTACGACGAACCGAGCACACAGTAGCAGACCAATAACGTCATAAAAATTAATGGAGTCTGCAAAAAGCGAACTTTGAAAGGAGTTGATTACACGCGACACCGGAAGGTTTCCCGGGAGATATACTATTTCGTTGTTCCCGGTTCATTAGTGGCCATTGATTGAACGAACTGCGTCAGTCATTTCAAATATAAGATACGAAATTCATTTCAAAACCCTCACCCCATGTTTTCGTACTAATAATTATTATTAATAATCTATAATTATCTATAAATACTTGTACATAAACAAACATCGCTTACATGCCTGAACAACTTAACCGATCATCATGACACTTTGTCAGGGATACAGAAAAGGAAATAGGGTGCCTTTCATTTAGAAAAAGAGTTCTGTACCAAAGGGATCACTTAAAGTAAAATTTAAAAATCAACGCCTGACAAAATATATATGAGCAATAAATATAGAATAAATGTTTTAACGCCTAAGAAAAAGGGAGCGGATGAAGTCGCGGGCAAAAGATAGTAATAAAGGACCCAAATGACTGTGCTTAACATTGCTCTTTAAACTTTACGAAGATCAAGGATGTTTACGTATCGCCAGTCTACCTGTCGAATTTTATATAGGAAACGTTTTTAGAACATTATTAATCCTATAACCTACTTAAAGTTCTCAAGTAAGAGACCATAGACAGGCAATCGCAGCGTAGAACAGCCACCCACAAGATGGAATGACCCGACCTAATAAGGACCGCGAGTCGGCGCTGAATCGAGCCTGCTTCTGACCGGTCCCTACTTGGAAATGATGGTGGAGGCCTATGTAGCCTAGGAGCTGGAATAAGTTTCAGCCGTAGCAACTTGCTACTGCTGATACGATGATCATTATTTGTATTTTTAAAAATTGATACTGGTATACCTATTTGTATTCGCTAAACAACATCATTTGATCATGGGAAAAAAAATTTAAAGTGTTAAATTGCAAGGTGGTCGAAGCCTCTGGGCACAAATGGTTATATTTATAAAGGCTATGGATCAAGCAGTGATAATTATGTTGAGTAGAAATGTTCCGAATTGTTTCACACGTCATTATGACGAAATATATTTTTTATAAGTCCTTGCTGCCTTTTTAAACGAATCAATTTATAATTGAAACACTTTTAGCTTAAACGAAATAACATTAATACGCAAACGGCGAGACATTTCAATAATCCTCTTGCGTCAATGTTTAATAAAGTAACATTGTAAGTTTAAGGTTGGTTGTAAAAACTTGATATTATGTGAATGGGTTCGCTATATTAAGGCATTCGTCGGGTGCTCACAATATCACCACTTACACTTAACATATTTGTAACTTAACAACTGTTTACTACTTGTTAAGTTTTTAGGGGAGATACTACTGTAATTAAATAAGTAAAATAATTAAATATTCTTCAGTTCACAGACTAAATTTTAGCCACACAATAGTACTTATTTTCAGGTTTTTACTCATATCGCGAATATCTCTACGAATAGCATTATGAATACTTCTGACAAAAGCACAGCATACAAAAGTTTCTAAATAAAATTTTCTAAATATTTGGATATATTCATTTTACTCTATGATCAATACTTTAGTTAGATGCTACATGCTGTGTGAGTTAACAGAGAGTTAAGATGCTTTTGTCGGGGAAGATGCGGATTTAGTATATCTTCTAATGACTCTATCACCATTAGCAAATATTCCTTGTCAAGCCAGGAAAAGGGGTCAGTGGAAACCAAGACTCTCACTATAAAGGCGTAATCTAGAGTGGAAGTATAGGTGTTTAAGAAGAACTTACCATGCGATGGAGGTTGCGCTGGATGCCGTTTGGGCGAGCCGCCCGCCGATAGAGTCGGCTGCATGGCGCGCGCTAGCGGACCATCACCACACCGCCCGCCGCCACCTTCCGGCTCATGGCTGTAACAATTACCATTATTTCATTTATTTATCGAAAAGTAAATTTAGAGCTTGAAATTTTATAGGTAAGTTACTGTTAGGCCATTGGTCGAAATTGGTCAGGTCATTGCTCTCAAAATAATTTAGGTTCGAATTTCGATGATTTTTTGTTTGAAGGGAAAGCGTTGAACGAATCTCTGTAATGTCTATGTTATTCTTATAATTTCAATTTATTTTTAATACAATTACTAGAAAATATTAAAATTATATGTTACAAAATTGCTAACTAATAATTACTGGCCCCAGGCAAAGTAATTATATAAACGCAATAAAAAATAAAATTGATAGGCATGGTTTTATTTAAAATTTCAGTAGAAAACGCCGCCGCCGGGACGGCCACAAAGTGACCTACCTCTCCATCCCCTTCCTCTGAAACCACCTCGAAGGGGAGGCACGCATCGATTGGAAGCATTCGGTGCATGCAAATGGACAATGCGTTTTATGCATATTACTAGATAGATACGTTGGTGCACTGGAGATTTGCGCAAAATTAACAACGAAACAATAGATAAGATAGCGTACAATGTGTAAGCGAAATTACATGATGATCTGTTAAGTAGTAAGGCGTGAAAGTGTTAGGAACCTATACATATACATGCATTAATCCCAATACTATAGGCCAAACCAAACATCATCGCGTTAGGCCGAAACGCATATATGGTAAGATTCGCAACTATGATTTTATTTTTTATTTTTATTTTTATTCTGAACAACAACCCTACAGCAAAACAAAATAATATACAATAGATATCATATTACTGCTTCATTGCCAGTTACAGGGCTCTACTGTGTAAGACGTAAAAAAAGAAAGAGAAAATTACAGTTATATTACCTAAGCCTAACCTAATTAATAATTCTAAACAACGGGGAAGGGATGCGTGCGTGCGTGCGTGCGTGTGTGTGTGTGTGTGTGTGTGTGTGTGTGTGTGTGTGTGTGTGTGTGTGTGTTTGTGTGTAGTTCCATTTAATTATCTTTAAGTGTATTCGCGACGCTGCGCTTGAAAGATGTTTTGGGGAGGTGGAAAATATCTAGGTGCGTGAACTTATCGTTATAAGTTGAGGGCAATCTATGGTATACAGAGCCAAGGTCGTAATTTGTTCGTGATAGCGGAACGTGGAACAGTTTTCTCCTTCTACCACGCTTGGGCCCGGCCCGAAGCCGCAACATTTGAGATAGGAGTGCCGGACAGTTGAGCGCCCCAGAACAGATGTCGTGGAGGAGCGACATATCAGAGACTGTGCGTCTGTCCTCCAAAGTCATCAAGTCGTGACGCTTGCAAGAGTCGGCGTAGCTTAGGGAAGTGTGGTGCGAGCGGAGGTTGAGCCATCTCACGAACCTTCTTTGTATACGCTCTATTTGATTACTTTTCGTGACATACTGCGGGTTCCAAATCGGACTACCAAATTCAAGGACACTACGCACATAGGCATTGTATAATAACCTCACGCAAGACAAGTCAGTCAGATCTTTACTGACTCGGAACACGAAGCCCAGATTTCTAAAAGCTCTGCTCATAATGTTATCTAGGTGAAAATTAAAAGTGAGTTTTGCATCCAGTGTTATGCCAAGGTCCCTTACCACGCTATCTCTAGGAATGCATGTGTTGCCTATTTTATATGTGTGATCATGGGGCTTATGCTTCCTTGTGAAGGTGATATGCGTACACTTTGATACGTTGACATTAATTCTGTTAGCAATGTAGTACTCCTGAAGTCTGTCGAGGTCCTCCTGCAACCCAAGAGCGTCTCCGAGATTATCAATGTTGCGATAAATCTTTTTATCGTCTGCATATAAGAGAAACTTAGAGTGCATGAAGCAGCTCTTTATGTCGTAAATAAAGGCTATATACAGGAGGGGTCCCAGCAAAGATCCCTGAGGCACTCCCGAAGGCACGCCTATGAAGTCGGACCTATGACCACCAAGCACCACCGCCTGCCTTCGATTAGTCAGGTAGGACTCAACCCATCTTAGCAAGTCACCGTGGATGCCTAGTTCGTTCAGCTTACGAAGCAAGATAACATGGTCCACTCGATCAAATGCCTTTTCAAAGTCGGTATAAATCACGTCCACTTGTCCGCTCTCAGCCATGCCACGAAGAACATCACCAACGAACTCAGCGAGATTGGTTGTGGTGGATCTCCCCCTAACGAATCCAATAATGATGATAATAATATTGTTGTGGGTGTACTTATCCGTGTCACCGTTAATTCTTTTATTGTTATTTATTAACTGGCACATTGACAAGTCGAAGCATGTACGAAAGGCTAGACATGATTCACCTGACTTGCACAAGGTTGAGTATAATATAGGTTTGCAGAGTTATTGACCTCGTGTTGCACACAATATACGATAACAATATTATAAGATTGTTCGTTGAACTGATTAGCTTGTCTAATATCTGATCACGTGTTGAAATTTCTTCACATTTCACATATGTTGGTCATATTATGATGTTAAAATATTGTCCAAAATAGAATTCCCATTGGAAATATGGAGAAAGATGAGAGGTTGGTGGACTTACGATAGAGGGAATGTATGATTTCTGGGTAAAAGTGTTGAAAGATTAGACAGTGTATTTAGATTAAGTAATTTCTTCCAAGTATCAGACGATTATTTATGTGCATTGTGTCATTGTTTAAGTCTGTACAATATCAATTCTTTTCAAGCACTTCAATTCGCAAAACGCGAGGCTGCGTCAAAACAGAGGCTCGTTGACGATTCGTGATCTGAATATTCATTGGTTGCATATTTATAATGAAATTACCGATCGCTCGCAAGCCCATCCTGTCCGTTTTCATTAATGCCCAAACACAGATAGTTAAACTTGCCCGATCCTCCATTCCACCGTTCCAACCTGCCTCCCATTTTATTTTTTACCTCTAAACTACAGTAAACAAACACGATAATATAGCATTATAGCCTTTTACTTCCAAATGAGAATTTGTGGTAGGTACTCAAATTAGCTAAAATAAGGACGTTTTCAAGCGTTGCTTGTGTCCTTAGGCGACATGTGCTGTGTGCGCCATAATAGATCTTCTGTTAGGTTTGTGTTTTTAGTGCTAAGTTTTTCGAAATTATAATACTACACTTGAGTGCAAAATCAGTATCTGAAGATGACGATGTTTAATGTGATTACTAATGACGAAACTTGAAAAAAGTATAGCAAGGTAATGAACTGCACATGGCTCAGAGAGGCTTGCACTTAGTAATGGAACTTTATGAAGCGTAGAGGTATATCTTAACTCCAATATTTTCCGCTTCGACAGAGGAGATTTTCCAAATAAAAACTAGACTACGATCCCGGCTTTTATGACTTTTTAGTTAACAAACGATGGCTTAAACGTTATACGGGTTGCCGAGCGTAGCGTTCAATGAACTGTAAAAAGGTTTTAAAAGTATGTGATGCACCCATTTTATGAACTTCCATCGGGTTGCCTTTTCATCAAGTTTAAGAATCGAATCTTCAGTCGCGGAGTTAAAAATTATTAAGATAAAAATTTACACCGCTCTTAAAATTACTAATACACGTTAGATGTCACTGAAAACCTTATAACGAAATATAGTATGTCATAACTAAAGCTCATCAAAACACTATATTTTTTTAGATATTTTATAAATATACCTACACATTATAACACAACAATATGATGTACCACAAACACCACGAGGTCCTATACAGGAAAGTTATGGGAATGGGCGTTCTATGGCTCAGATATTGTTTTATAGGAAAATTCGCACAATTTATCCCACAGACATACGAACTTTGGAATAATCAGCGTTCTGAATTAATGACTTGTTACCACCTAGCCACAAATATGGACTTTTTCAATCGAGCACCTCAGCCTGCCTGCCATAATGGGTGTCATAATGACTCGTAATAAAAATAAACCAATAATTTTGATGCCAAAATGCGGACATCAAAATTATCAATTATTAAGGATGCGACGTCCGTAGGCGGCGTCCGTTATTATGCATACACGTGTTAGGAATTACAAATCGCATTAATACTGGCCATAGGAGGCAGTGACACAAAATTTGTTTGGATGTTGTAGCAGAAACCATCTATAATAATTATATTCACAAGAATCATATAATGACCACTAGAGTGATATGATTGAGTCCAGGGTCTATTCCTGACAAGTTAAACTATAAAAATATCAAATTACCCTGGAATTAGTAAAAATGTCCGGAAAAGAATAAAGATTTGGACTGGTTTAAGATGTTATTATATTAATTATGATAATTATAATATATGCTGTTTTACATTTCTCTTTGGGCAATATTTAACCTCACATTTCCTGGTAGACGACGACGACGGCTTTCTTGACATAATAATCTGCTGTATTTTCAGAGCACTTTGCGAAAGTATTCGATATTAATTCCAGGGAGTAGAATTGAATCACGTCAGACTGTTGAGAGGAGATTAGATATTTAATCGAGAGCTTAGGACGTCATGCGAAATGTACATGAGAAACCAGAGGATTCCCGACAATTCGGCAACTCTTAAAGAACCTTTATATATTACAAATTATATTTTGCTGGCTGTTGAATACAGGCTTCACTTTTGATAATCCTGTCTTCCGCTTTCCTGATGAAGAGGTAGACAATAATTGGAGGTCTTACACATTTCCGGAGAATTTTATAACATTTCTTGGACATGGAAGTTGTTCTTCACCATTTGGGCAATTAATCATCAATTCTAATCTCATAGGGATACAATTTGAACCTGACAGGAATGCAGAAATGTGGTGAATGCAGGAATCTTGGAGCGTTGATTTCACTGGCCTATTCACATTAGTTGAGTTGAGTTGGTAAAGTATATCAGAATATCCCTTACCAACTTACAGAGACAACATACACGCGCTACTTCACGGTGAAATGTGACGCAATGTGTCCAGCTACAGCTTAAGGTGTCACTAATATCAAGTCAAGAGTAGATGACAGAATTCTAAATTAAATCATCGTGTTTTCTTATCGTTTGACCCACAAAAAACTGTCTCTTTATATCTCCCATAACTCCATCAACGCCCACATCTTAACAGCCCACATATTAAAAAGATACAGAAGGTCGTGTTTTAATGTACTTTTGATATTTAAATATCGAAACCTTGGTATGAGCTGTTGAAATGAGACGGTGAAAACAAGAGCACCACATGTGTATATGATTTCCATATTAAGGCCGAAATAAAGTTACGGCAACTTGAATGTGATTATTGAACACTTTATTATTATGGGCTATTACCTCGGTCAGTAAATAAAAAATTAGCTTAGCTAAGGGCTTGGAGCCCCCGCAGGGACCCAAGCCAATGATACAATATAAATTATTGTAAAACGTTTAGATATTAATAAAAACACAAATCTTCTCCTTTTGTAATATTAATATAGATATAAATGTAGGTTATGTAATAAATTTTCTGTCAAAGGATGTTTTATTACATCGCACAAGCTCCATTATTATTTTGCTTAAAAACATATCCTAAGACTAAGCGCAATTTCTAATTATAGAGTTGGTAATTAGTTAGTCGAGTTCGAAGAATCTCGTTGGAGTGGACCTCGTCCACATTCTATAGCTACATATGTATTTGTTAAGGCTATTTAAACAGTCGGCTAAGTATACTTAAAGAGATTTCAGTCAGCTGTGACTGAATTGGGTGTGTAGGCATATCTATCCATGTTACGATTACAAATATATATTAATACAAGCTCCACGCTCCCGGCTTCGACCGGGTTCAAAATAAAAAACTTATCTATCTAGCTACTACATGTTTTTTTTATATATTCAACTGATGCTGATAACAGTTTGATTCAATACCCATAATAAGATAAAGTGAAAATTTATCGAAATATTATCACGACAATAAATCAAGCGATTGTTTAAAAGTAGAATGCTTTAAAAACGTAGTTTGCCTCGTTAAGGGCCGATCATCTTTCGATATCTCTATAATCGAGTGTCAATAAGAGAATCCACCCACGCCTCGTGCCCACTCGTCGGATAAAAATTGTGCAATACGAGAGCAGGCGCGTGCGCATGCGAAAGTTACGATAATTGGACTTTATTGCTGCGTGCGTGAGATGATCTTTTCAGATATGTCTCAGATTTCTTTTGATTGCTTTTGAAAAAACCTAATTTGGTGTAGTTACTGACATTTTTAAAATTAATCTTATTAAAAAATTTATGATTTTTTTTCTATTTTGTATCTAACGGACAATAAATAACATAATATAAAGTACTCAATTAAGAAACAAACCATGAATTACACAAAAAAAACAATCAAGGAAAAATTAACAAAAACAATTGTTGGACGGTAAAATCGTGACAGATAAAATTAAATATATAGTCACTGTTAAAAATAAATCATCTCACATACATAATACGTACATATATAAAATGTGTTATTATAAAAACAAATATTTTTAATAAAATAATATTATATTAAAATTTAGAATTAAGTATACCTACCGAAAAATTCTGTTATTTTTGCAAACATTTGTGTATTTTTTTATGATGTGTTTGTTCTTGGCAAGCATCTAGCGGTGCAGCTAAGACGAGGCCTACGCTGGAGCGAGCTCACACAGAAGACGCCTCCAGATTTGAGTTATTTAACCTCGGAAACACAGACCTGCAGGGACAGTTTGCAGGGCAGGGCAGGGACAGGACAGGGCAGGAATAGGGCAGAGCAGACCCTGCAGGGAGTTCTAAATCTTGGCAGTGCGTATTATAAAATGATCTTTAAAGCGTTTGGTCCGTAAAAGAGCGATTTTGACAAGATTAGAATTTACTTTATAACTTGCTAAGTGTATGTATTTTAAGAATTTTAAGAAAAAGAATTTGTTTAAACGAAATCATTTCGACTGGTGTATATTAAGTAACTATTTTCATTTAATAATAGCTCGTCGTTATTTATTTTATCGTAATGACGCAAACTTACTGTATTATTATAAAATGCTACTTTCAAAACAGTTGTTCGAGTTCCACAATATACATTTTTATTACATAAATTATAATAATTTATGAAATAATTTTTGCTTTATTATTATCAAAGCCAGTTATTAATTAAAGAGTAAATAAAAAACCATATGTACATACAATTAAATAAAAGTCATAAAAAATAGGTAAAATCTAAGTAAGTAACTAAATAAACTTTTTTTAAATATTATTTGTTAATAATATTATTTTTTTATGACAAAAATATAAATTGGTTTCTCAATACAAAAAGGAAGAAAACATAATAACCAACTAACCTTTTGGAGCGTACCCTGGTGTACCTCCAAGTGTTGCTGCTATAATGTCCAGAGCTCGAAGGACACAAAAGCAACTGTAGACTGTTCGGTCTCGGCTGTCTTTGTTTCTTTGCTCTTAATTTAACAACTTCCTCCTTTTTCACCTCCTTGATCGGAGGTTTTCTATCGACACTCCATTTCTCCAGTCTATGATTAGAGAAATCTCTCTCTTCCGAATTGAAATCTTCCCTTATGAAGCTCCTGGACCTCAGAAGGTCGGGCGTGACGTTAATGCGTCTCCTCACTTCGACGGGTGAAGTTGGAATCTTTCGGGGTTCGAAGACAATTTTGGAATACTCGTTGCTTCTGCGCCACATACGAGGCGAAAGCGGCCAGAATCGCCCGTTGTGCTGTGCAGACTCCATAATCATTCTTGGACACTTTTTTGCACTGTCACTACTGTGTTAACACAGACTTTATCGACGCTGTTACAACAAAAATTCCATATTTAAACAGCTTTTACAACTCTCAGATCGTCTAAAAAAATTCGTCTCGTAGACACCTGTGTATGTATTAAAATTAATATGTTTAAAAGTATTCAGTTGTGGACACGTCTGTCACATTCATGTTCTAACTTGACACTGATGACGAGAAAAAAAAAAAGTGCAGTGAATACAAAATTCTCCCTTCCTTCGGATTCATTGCTACGCACCGCCTTTTTAGAATTGTATATAGATAAGCTCTGAATGACAACGCGAATGAATCAGACGATATCGAACGAATGTTGACATATCGGTGTTACGACAGAGATGATGCGTTGCATCTCGGTGTGTGTTCCGATGGTTCGGAGAAATAACAAAATAGGAGTAATAAAACTTTTCGATCGAATTTTATCAATGTTAAATTCATCGCTCTAGTTCTACGAATAAATAATACATATTTGTAGCTCTAGTTTCATGTGTAGTGTATGCATCTCAGATTTGTTCACTGGCAACATTACAAGCACAGTCTAAAACGTACCACGTGACGGATGGAGCGATCTACGGGGATAAGTTAGTGCGGGCAGAGATATAAAGATATAGGGTTGCGTGTGAGAGGGTTAGTGGCGTGAGCCTCCGAGAGGATAAGGATGAGCACTACACCATGGTAGAGGTACCATCTGGTGATTGAATGTTACTATCTGGTGATTGAATGTTACCATCTGGTGATTGAATGTTACCATCTGGTAATTGAATATTACCATCGGTATAATCTGCGACTTTCACTAAAAGGGATACAACGATTTTCTTTTCGGATGCTTCTACTGGAAGTGATTTGTCTTATTAGCCTACAATCAAGTTCACCATAAATGATTGTGGAAATTCTTTGCACAATATCAGCATATTAACCAACCATATTATATTATTAAAACTAATTAACATTTAAAACTATAATTCTAAACTTATCATTCGTTATTTGTCTCTCACAGGTTTATAAAGAAAAAAACTGTTTTGTGCTCCAGTCCAGGAAATTCGCAGAGGAAACACTTTTTTTCAAGTCGCCTGTGCTTTAGTACATAGAGCAACACTGTAGCAATTTAGCTTATCGGATGTACGCCATCATGGCTGCATACAAAACGTTTGTGTGCCTACGGAAGCAGCGTATTGTCCGACAGGATGTTAATCTAACGCGTTGCATATCTTAATAATAATGTCGCTGTACGCCTCTCGGTATATCCGACGATGCCTATGATTATACTTTTAATTCATTACTTTAATAATCGACACAGTTTCATCAAGATATACTCGATGAGTATCCGAATAATATAAAACTGTTGTATGAGACTCATGCCCTTATCGAATTTCGATTTAGTCTGCACCTTACGCGTGTACTAGAAATAATTATCATTCGCAATAACGGTAAGGGAAGATTAAAACTAGAATCTTGTTCACCTCTCATAGAAACGTCTTAACAATGGAACAATAATATCATATGCATAGAATAAAACAGTTATGTTATTTGACTAACCAATATTACGTGTATGCAAAATTCTATGATGTAGAGTTACTTAGTTAACTAGCTTTCACGTTTTAAGGCTACTTAGTAGGTTATAAAAGTTAAAATTTATACTTCAAGTGTAAAGCAAAAAGATATTACTAGTGTTGAAATAAAAAGAGACATTAAAACGTTCACGACACGAACCCAACCTCTTAATTTGTCTACCGGGAAGTGTCATAATGTTCTGAATCACAGGAAGCACGCGAATGCAAGTTGGTATCGAAGGTTTGTGAGTCAACACAACACAACACGGCTCCTACAATCAAAAGCCGTTCTCACCGTTTTCGTATTGAACAAACAAAACATAATTGATTTTATGAATATTAATAAGTAAAGATACATTTATTACTTTTAATGTATTATTCATTACTTTAATTAAACACTTACTGGCGTGAAAATAATTGACATGAACAATTTAATAAATATTTATTCTAAATATTTTACAAAAAAATATTCTCAAAGTGAGAAAATCGGTTATTAAAGGACCTTAATTGCCATTTAAGTTGTTATAAATTGTATTGTAGTTATAACTGAAGTCCTTATATACGGTTTCTACTCTAATATCTTGCTTGTGGGTAGCATGTTCCAAGCATGCTGTCTGCATTACCTCTCAGTATATAGTACATAAAACCAATTTGTTGACTAAGGGTCACCAAAAGTCATAATCAATCATCAAAAACATGTTAAATATTCAATTAGTTATACCACAGAGTAACTACGATGGTTTTCGCTGCTCATCGTTGCAAAAAACTTTGGTTCTAAAAAAGCACACCGCAGTAGATACAAAACTATATGATAATGAGGCATTTCTTAAAAATAATGAGTACACAACTAAGAACCATTTGACCGATCACAATGGCCGGAAGGCAGTGTCGGCAATGCACAATAACCCACACAGCGTAGGTACACCTATTTACTGACTATAACCAAAATCTATTTATATATTATTTCCTCTTGTGTTACACAAGAAACAAGAAACACTGGCTGTAAAGAAAAACAAAATACGAGTTTTTTTTAAATGGTGCCATAGGTGCTGAGTTTGCGCTGCTAACCTTTGAGGAAATGGGGACTTCTAGTCTAAAGAAAATACAAGTTGTAGGATGATAAAAAAAAATATTAAAAAAAAAGATATTTTTTTTAATGAAAGATGTCATTGTGTACCTACAATATTATGTGAATTCAAAAACATATTATATATAAGCTATGAAAATGTTAGCCACGTAAACACAATAGCTTCCATAAATGGCACTCCTGATATCATATGCATTGGTGCTCGTGTGACAGTCAGGAAATTGGAAGCGAACTCGACGTACAGAGCTAAGTTGCAGAAGGTCGTAGTTCAAAACACGGTAACTTAAAAATGAACGTTACTGCAAACCACTTAGGTTTTAAAATAAGAAGCCACCTGAGGTGTATTGAAACGCGAAGTCACTCTATGTTACAGAGGAGTTACTTGCCGAGTTATAGGTGGAAATTTAATCTTCATTTAATCTTCAAAATAATAATTGCATTTTTGTTGCAACCATCATTCAAATCAAAAATGATATTTTACGTCCGTCTCCGCATGGAAACTCACACGTAAGTGTAAAAACTACTAATGTTGTGTTACATGACGACCAAGCTGAAACATGACTGATGGGGAACATAAATCTTACAGATATCATTAATCCCGCTACTTTACGCCGATGTATTTTTATATAGCTTGGTAGTCTTGGTATAATGCGTTGAGATTTTACTTTCCTGGGAAATATGGTAATATTTGTATTGTAGTATTTGTTAATTTTGTTGTAGGTAGTAGAAAATATCCAAATGAAACAGCACCACGCACAGCCACTAATTTTCATCATTATCCAATATTTTAGAAAAAAATTTTACTTCACACATCGTATTATTTTATAATTAATTACAAATTGCTTCAGCCTTATAGCCTGTGGGTTTAATAAAAACCACTAAGAAGCGTTTGTATTATATTTTTTGAATTTTCGAATCCTTGACTTGGACCATCGAAATTAATCTTGGGATGATGTTTGCAGGAACATCAAACTTAATCTAAACAAACATAATACCAAATCAGATTATGGCTCTGGAGGCCGATTACTGATATATTGAGAAAAAAAAACTATCCATTAGGATTATCAAAACGCACAACATTTCGCTCGATCATTAAGTAATAATAGGTCACTGTAAAATGTATTGCGTAAATACAAGAACAAAATATATTTGGAGGGGATTAACTAATTTTATATAATCATTAACGAGTTCGTTTTAGGAAGCCGTCAATCCATTATCCATTCTCTAATTGGACGATTGCCAAAGGATGAGACAATGATTCAGTCAAATTGCTGGGAATTCCTTGTCATACGTTTAGAAATGTTTATATGCATTTTTACGCTTCCCCAATTAATTAGTCACGGTTCAACGTTATTTCTTTTGTTTGAAGGCTTTTGTTTTATTAAAATGAATCCGTACTATAATAATATAAATGCGAAAGTTTGTACGGATGTATGTATGGATGTTTGTAACTCTTTCACGCAAAAGCTACTGAACCGATCACCATGAAATTTTGCATACACGTTTTGTCTGGGACACCAGACATGTCAAGGACATAGGGTACCTTTTATCCAGAACGCGGACGAAGTCGCGGGCACCAGCTAGTAATTACGGCACCACCAGTATATAAATTTAAAGTTGTAAATGGGGTTTTGGGTTTTATAATATGTTCACAAAATATGTAAGCAATAATAACATCTGAGATCTTCATTGCTAACTATCATACGTTTGCCAGGCGTTGGATTCTCATTTTAAGATGATCCCTCGGGAAGGGTATTTTTTTCTGAATGAAAGACCCTATGTCCTTATTTTCCTCTATCCCTGACAGAGTGTACGCAAAATTTCATGATTATCGATCGAGTACTTAAAAATGTAACAGACACAGACAGAGACACAGAGTTACTTTAGGAAGTTGTCGTTTTAAGACGATGACATTCCAAAAAGTTGTCGTTTTAGGACGTTAACATTCTAATAAGTTGTTGTTTTAAGACGATGACATTCTAAAAAGTTGTCGTTTTAGGACGTTGACATTCTAAAAAGTTGTCGTTTTAGGAAGTTGTCATTTTAGAAAGTTATCGTTGTCACCCTGAGGGGTTGGTATAAATGAAAATATGAATCGATTATATAATTTTAACACTGAGGATTTTGTCTTTTTTGTTCGCACAAAATTCCCTCGTCTGCGCTGGCCCTCGTTAACGATACAGAAAAATATATATATGCGGTTTAATAGAAACACAATAAAACAACAACAAAGTTGAAGCAAAATTAGAGCAGTCATTGTCCTTCCACTTTAAACCAATTTAGCTAATGGATCCCCGCCGCTCCCCGAATTGGAGTAATGTTAAATACCACTTTAATTTGCTAAAATCACACTTACATTTGTAAGGAAATTTAATTGTATAAAACACACGAGCCTGTGGATTATTAAAGCGTCTGACGCATATATAACCTACCTGTTGACCTCGGGACCTGTCGGATATCCCTCTGCAACGGTAAAGACACCTTTATTAAGAATAACCTGATAATAATATTCAGTGCGTATGTAAGCGAAGCAATGTGGCTTAATTAATAAATAAACACAATTGAGTCGTTGTTTTTATTTCCCTATTAAGATTGGACATTTTTGACTGGGAATTTTCGTGATAATAATGGTATCATTTATGGTTTTCTGTCTAGTGAAACAGACAGAGATTTTGGCGGCAACAGAGGGCGTCAGTTTTTTTTCAGCTAACTTCTTTTAAGTCACCTAACGGTTTTTGATGCGGTTTTCACTAAAGAAAGAGGGATAAACCCAGAAGTTTTGTGTTTATGTAATTTTTAAAAATGCATCTGTTTATAAAACATATACAAGTGGCCAAATGCGTCATGTACATTAGGTACAAAACGAATATATTGTCGAAAAGTTTAATAAAAAAAATTCATCATAATTTTTCAAAATTAAAGGTATTAAAAAAATGCAAGAACTTTGCATACACCGAACTTAATAAGTTTTAAAATATTTACTAAATTCTCTCAAAGCAATTATTTAAAAAAAATAATCGCAAAATAATTAAGATAACAAGAAAAGATTGCGCTCATTATGGTTGCTGTGTGGCATTCAGAGATTCCGAGAGGAGAATTATTAGGGTACCGTAGAGAATACTTAATTTTAATTTTACCATAGTGGATTTAAATGAAAAACCTAAAAATAAAATTAAAATTAAATATGACGAAAATGAAGGTTTTTTTGGAATTCCTAATTAAGTCTTCAAGTCTTTTATCACTTCGTAGGAACTTACACATGTACCTATATATTTAGCAACTAACTGGTGCTGGCGACTTCGTACGTAAGTAGTTCGTTTTTGAATATCATACAGTTGATCTAGGTAACATAAGTATAACGTATAAAACAATTTAAAAGTTTAAAATAACTTTTAACTTTTAAACTTTTCGCAATTACTTGGAAAAAATAGTTAGAACAAAAAATTTGCAAAAATTAGCTTAATTTTCAAAAAGAAACATATGTTTTTGACAAAAAATGTTAGACAGGACTTTAACATCTTGAATTTTTTTTTTTTATTTTAATTAGAGATGGGTTTGCTCTTGGCCAACAACCAACTCTGTAGCATGGATGAGGAGGCCTATGATGGAGCGAGCTCACCCAGAAGAGGCCTATTCACTCGAACTTTGAAACTATCTTGAACAAATTATTATTGCTAAGTAAATTTAATATTTCACGGGTCGGACTCGACTTTTAAGAGCTATGGTTTTTTAACGGCGCATATTTGCCATTTATGCGAGTCCCGCCTCAAACTCGTTGTCCTTTTGCTAAAAGAGCTTGTTTTAGTAATTACCGGCCTTTCATATTACACATACACACATAATTATGCTCACATATTTTCTTACATACCTCGTTAGCTACATAAAATTACAAACTTATAAGGCTAAAAGTTTTAAAGTAAGTGAATCGAATTAAAAACCTGGGAGACCGTATAAGAAATATTTAAACAAGACCACCGTGAAATTTAGGTACGAGTAAGTTAGTAAAGGATACTAGAGCCAAATCCCCTATCTCCCATACTTTATCCTATCTTGTTTTACAGAAAAAATACATTATTATGAGGAGCATCTATCGTGGATTATCTTCATTCGTGAATGGGAGAATTGTTTTATAAGTAATTGTTTTAGAAAGAAAGAAAGCATTTTATTCACGCAACACAAATATATCACCATTATCAGCCGCAGGACGTCTATTACAGGACGTAGGCCATAATTCACCGGCCTGAAGCAGCCTGGATCCGCATTCGACCGGCGGACCTTATTAGGTCGTCTGTCCACCCGGATCCAAAGTCTGTCAGGTGGATGAACTAAAAGAAGAGTTTTATTTTCCTCCAAAACAACGATGTAATTTGATATTGGACTAAAGAAAACACGAGTTAGTTACAATCTAAGTTTAAAACTATCCTCTCAATGAGTCAGTGGTCTGGAAGTGGAGCGTCTCAATTTGTTTAACTACACAAGTCGTCGACGGTCTGTCGTGTTATGTACGAGTATGCGCATAAATATTGGAGAGATGACGCTGTTTCCACTTTTATAACTAATTCTCTGCGTTTATTGACTATTTGATCCAGTAGTAGACCATGGCTTATTTGTATTGCAAGTTTATTGCAATACAAGAGATGGGTTAGCTCTTGGCCAACAACCAGCCATGTGGCAAGGATGAGGCCTAAGATGGAGCGAGCTCACCCAGAAGATGCCCATTCACTCGAACCTTGAAAAGATTAGGGTTATATGTACTCGGAAATACAGACGCCGGCAAGGAGTTCCAAACCCTGGCAGTGCGCATTATAAGTTTATGAATTCCTCACTTCACTGTGCTCAGTTTATGACTACTAAAAAGCACCCCATTTCAATATTGTCTAATCAAAAAGACGAGCCCGTTAAGGTGTCTATAACCTTGATAATTTGACATACCAGAAACAGGTTTGTCCCTGGTAAGGTCAACTACTTGTGGAAACTAAATGACTTGGTGAATGTGTGCTAGATTTCTGCCTAATAAGACTGTAGTGTTATTCCCGCATTAGAAACGCAAGTTTAAGTCCTGATAGCCCTTTTATTTAATTTGATATTGTTTTCTGAAAATCATACAGTGAACTAATCTTCTCAAACACATGTAACAAAAAAAAATACATAGAAATTTAATAAGGCATTAAAAAAAATCTATAAAGAGAAGAACCATGTTTTAGATACATTTGACTGTACATACGTCTTACAAACCCTTTGATAGTTTTAAGAAATTAAGAAAGAAATAGTAAGAGTGTTAGAGATAGTATGGCAGTTGTTATTATTATTACAGTACGTATTTTATCCAATAGATATCGTGACAGAAAAGAAAAAAGATTTTTAGTGAAGTCCCTAGTGAAGCAGCAATTTCATAATGGATTCACAGATACCAAAAACGGACCAAAGACGGGCATAAATAAAAGCAAAAACAATAGAAATAAATATAAACTTGTTAAATGCAAAGAGTAAGTAGTAGGCATTATACAAAAGGAGCCTAGATGCAACGCCGACTAGAAACTGCAACAAAAGAGTGACACAAAGGATTTTAAACGCTGCAATTCAGCCGCTTTTCACTTTATTTCAAACATATTTTCTACTAGGAGCCAAGTATTTTGGAAAATTTTGGAATATTTTTACCATACAATATGTAGACTGTATAGAACAATTTGGAGTTGGAATAATACTTTTACTTTGGATGTTGGAGTTTGGCCGTTTTTTGGGCTAATTGCGCCATACTAAAAGATAAGGAAATAATCAACACTGATTCATCTCAGTATAACGGATATCGTTTTCGCTCTACTGTGTTATTTTACATTGCTAGATGTAAAAATTCAACAAACAGCAGCTAGAAAACTCAATCATACAACTGTTACTGGTCAATTTGATAGTTGCAGAATAAAAAGCCATAAGTAAATAATAAAATATCGGAAGTGATGCATTTAAGGGCTTAGATCGTTGCCATTGATCATAAGGAAGTTTCGCTTCGAGATTCTTGAATCAATTTACCGTTTTGCAACGACATTTGGCATTGGATATGAGACCGCACCTTAGCGGGATTGCGGTCACGCGTAAAATTATGCGACTTCTAAGTATCCGGTATTATTTTAGCTAATGGCTTTATAATTTTAACAACGTTTTAATGTTAAACAAATTAGTTTTCTAATCGTTAAAACTTATGAGTGAAAGTAGGTAATTAATTGTAAAACAAATTTATTTATATTCCAATTTAAGGCAAAAGAAAACTCATCTGGATTTCATTTCAATTACACCACCCACTTGAAACAAATAATTTAAGAAAACTACTTTCTATGTTGTTATTAATTTGTAATAGAGTATAATGATCAAAAAGAAAAAAATTCATAAATAAAAAATATTTATGAAAATATTCAAAAAAATATTTTTAAAAATATTCCTTTTATTAAAATGTTTGTTATTGAAATTAGTCCTACATTTCGTTTACAAAAGTGGTAACTTTCAAAAACTACAAAAACGGCTGTCAACACAACGCGAAGCTCAGGATATTATAAACCGAATTCAAAATCACACTTTTTCTTTGTAAACCCAAAAATAAAGATATAATATATTGTTTTTGTGTTATTATCTAGTTAGGTTAGGTGTCAGTGTTAGGTGTTAGGTAATGATTTGTCTGCAGTTGTAAAGTCGAATGTAAGGATTATCTGCAACAAGCCGTTTCACGCCGACGTCGACTTATAAATCCTATGTTACTAGCTAATAATGTAGATTTTATCTATAGGTGAAAGAATTTCAAAATGGGTCCAGTAGTTTTTGAGTTTACTAATTACAAACAAAATTACAAATCTTCCCTCCTTATAACATTAGTTATTATGTACAATAAACTTACAACAACTGGATTAGATATAATACTTAAGTTATAAAATAAAAACAAGGTCAGACACACAGACATTTTTTCTAACAAATCTCATATATAAAATAAGAAGGGTATTTGATAGTTATTAAGCTACGGAAGTTAGGACATGCGAAGGTGACCGATGCCGATGAATAAGCGATGGTTGTCGAGGTTTATTTGTAGGGACAGAGGTTAATATAATGTTTAAAATTGAAAGTACGAGGAAAACTATAAATGACTAACTGGTGCTCGCGACTTCGTCCGCGTTCTGGATGAAAGGTACCCTATGTCCTTTCTGGTGTCCCAGACAACGTGTATGCAAAATTTCACGTTGATCGGTTCAGTAGTTTTGGCGTGAAAGAGATACAAACATCCATACATCCATACACACTTTTGCATTTATAATATTAATAATAGGAATAATTGGAATAGGATAATAGGATTTAAACTCAATTTCGATTAAAACTTTAAATGATTATGTAGTGGCACTGGCAAGACACCGTCTGGCGGCAGTAACCATCACTTGCTCATCTTTAAATCTAACCGTAGTCGGCAGCGTAGTTACAGCACCTGTGGCGTTACTTGTGTTATTATGGGCGACGGTAAGCCACCTACTACCAAGTGGACCTTCACCTTCAGCTTGTCTTCCGACCTTAACATTCAACAAAAAACTCAAATTCAAATTAAAAAGTCCACTGTTTAATAATTTTCAAGTTTTGTTCTAATTTTGCAGACATAATTAAGTTGGGCCAACTATACACCTATATTTAAGTGCGAAAGGATGTTTGAAAATAACTTCAATTTGACTAAAATAAATTTGTCACAAAACAAAAAAATTAATGAAACAGGTACATAGTTAATTAAAATTTAGCGACACAAGACCTAAATATGGCTGAGTATTAATTTAGATGACCGTGTTGATACCATTCATATATGCAAATTGTATAATTGCTGAATACAGCGATTATGTGCGCTCTGTTAATTTCTTTAACAAAACATTTTTCTTTATTGTCATAATGAGGCCTTCCGCACCAACTAAGTTTTTTATTATAATTATGAATATGCATATATTCAACGCGCGTTCCGAATTCTGCCACTTTACAAATACTTTAGTATGACCGTCTTGGAATGCAGACTACAGAACCGATTTCAGATTTCCTATTGTTTTATATGCATGAGATCGTAAATAACGAAATACACTCGGCTTCTTGATGACGTCAGGACTATGTTGTCAGGATAAATGTCCCTTACATTCCCGGCTGACCCACTTATAAAACTTTTAATTTGCTTCCGCATAGAATAAATTTGATCTTTCAACATCCCACTGGCACTGATATGCTCTCCGTAATTTAAAGTTAGAATGTAAGATTGCTTTAAAGTTTGTAAGGTCTGAAGGCTTCACTCTCCAAGTTTAAGTGTTGTTTTTAAGGTCCTCGGATCAAAAGGTTCAGTCTAATATAGCAAAAAATATAATTTACTGGAAAAAGATGTAATAAGCAAATTGAAATAAAACATAAAGGTTGGAAGCTAAACTTAAAGAGACTAAAATAAAAAAAAAACACGTCCTAAAAAGTAATGAGCAATGCGAGCGAGATGCAGAAATAGCTTGAAATGTTTATTAAAATTATTACATACTATATATTTTTTAATAACCAACAACAGATAGACATAATTCGATGTAATGAAAAGAAAAAGAAGACTAAATGACCAATTTTCAATGGATAGATTGAAAAAGTTTCAAACCAACAAACGTAAGCCATAAAACATTCGGTGGTGGGCACATCAGTTAAACCAAGTTTTATTGCTGTGTCCACGTGTTCTGAAGTTTATTGTAAATAAATACACGAGTTCAAACAAACAAACTGCTATAGACAAGTAAAAAGTCTTGGATTGCCTTTGACTGAAGGAACGTCAGTAACGTGTCATCTATTTCCGGATACTGTTTAAACGGACAGGCACCACATTGAGACATTTATTTTTGGTATATACTTTTAACTGCCGCTTTTATTTTGTGACTAACAATTTGATATTCTTCGTATTTCTACTATAGTACGTTGAATGTTAACATAATAATATTTGTATTGTGTGAAGCGTTGTAATACAGAACGCAATTGAGAAAGAAGAGAGAGAGTAGGTACTAAGATGGCAAAAAATTGGGAATACCAATTTTATTAATATATTGTTATCTGTGTTTATTAAAAAGTTTGTTCTGCCTAACTATATCAATGCACAGTCAAAACTACTCTGTTCAGAAAGCTTAAATTTCGAACATAGGTTTATTTTATAACGTAAGCATCCCGCTAAGAAAAGGTTTCTTTTTTTGAAAATTTCAACTCCGTGCGAATTTGTTTATTTCATGGTGGAAATGGTGGTTATCTATGGTTTATTTTAAATATTGAAAATTTCTGTAATTTTTTGTATGAATTCAATTAAAATTTAGGTAAGGCAGGATTTTTTATATTACCTATATCGGAAAATGCATAAAAACATTTTTTTTTAAATCCCACCCACCCCCAACGAGACATGATAGGACAGCAAACCGAACTAATAAACATAACTATACTTCGACTGTTAATTTAGTATGTAAAATATGTAAGAACTATGCCGCCGTAAGACATATATAATATGTTATATAAAATTGTAATACAAATATTTCCGTGTACGAATTTAACCTCAACACAAAGTTTTTACATTATATCTGTTATAAATAATAGCTTTAGTTTTTACGAGACCCCAACTTATGTTATGACTAATGCCTTCATTCAGCCCAATAGCCTCGATCTGAGAAGTGTAACGCACTGTTATAAATTTTCAATAGAGAAACTATGAAAAAAAAAATAGAATTTCACCATTCACGCAAACACATAACATATTATTAGAACATCGATAAACTTCTTCGTTAAATTTTCGAATCGGTCGCGTCTATCCGGAACGAAACGTACGCGCATGCATACAACTCGCAGACGCGCGCGAGTCCGCTGCGCGCGCGACTATGAAATGAACTGAGACTGGCTGGAGTCAGAATCCACGCATCACATCATTCAACCTTCGGCCATCCTCCTCACACATCATAGGAGTGACAAAGACAACAGCAGAAAGTCGGTTAATTCTCGTGTGAGGTGTAAGTGCGGGCGTTACTTTCGCAACTTAGTCAAGGACGATTAACAAAGCTATCATCGAAATAAATATAAATAAAAAATGCTTTTGTGAAACATCATATTATATGCTTATATGGGTATTAATGAGATGCCTGGCATCTGTTCGTGTTTTATTTTTATTTTATTTTTAGGCCGTTAACGTATGGTTTATGAATCATTATCATATGAAAGCAGTTAGCTCTTGAACAGCCTACTTATGCATGCGACGTGGCCCTAAAACGTGAATTTCAATAGATGAATAATTTTGGAACCAAATTTTTAGTTGAATAGAATAAATGTTTATTTTTCTTTAGAATGAACAGGAAAATGTTTCTGTTCATTATTATGAAGACCTGTGACCTTCACAAAAAGATAGATTTGACTCAAGTAAAATCTACTTGTCGAATAGGTATACTATCCAGAAGACCTTCGTGGAATAACCGTCAAAAGTGAAAAAAAAAACTGAAGGAATTTCTTCGAATGAAACGAAACGAAAAATTTTACTAAACTGAGAACATTGAAATTATGAATTAACACCTACTGTAACACAGAAAAGATTTTAATGAAATGTACCAAAGCTGATTTGGTTTTGATACAAAACTTTATAACAAAACAGCTACTTGCCACAAAATAGCTTTCGTGGTATAACGAAATACCACGAAAACTTAAACGTTATTAAGGTTTGTACGAGTAGACTCATTGTAAAACAAGGGACCACCGCAAGCGTAAGGCGTGTTCGCAGTTCCTAATAAGGTTGTGCATTTGTGTCATTAACAGCCAGACACTTTGCGGTTACAGGGCCATCGACCTTATTACCTTATTTATAACAAATCGAATCAATAAAGAAAATATGAAGAAGATATTGAGAAAGGCGATTTTTTTTAGAAACTGTGGGACCCATTTTTTTACTTCTTCAAGGCGTTATCTAACTCCTCCTGTACAAATATCAAGCTTTTACATATAAACGGTCCATTTGATCTAGCTACCATCGTTAGCCCATTGACAAAAGCAACTGCATATGATTGCAAGGGGGCTGCAGACATTGATAAGGATAAGGAGGAAATAAGAGAATAGGCGCGATTATCGAAAAACAACAGCATATATGTTTTTGCCACATATGGCGATCATTTTTACCTCTGAAAATTAACTTTTATGGGAAAACTTAAAATTATAGAGACCCACAAATTGAGGGTATAGCCTTAATATTATAAAGACTCAGAAAAGTTAATAAAAGTCAATTAAATATTTATATTGGTCCTCATATAGAATGAATTAATATTATGAGGATAGATACTCGGATAGAAAGACGTACTATAGGAATCTTGTCAATTTGTTTATTCATATTGTAATCCTTAACCAATAAGTGGAAGAACAGTTTAGTCACAATTCTAGGTTGAGAGGAAAAGTTCACAATTGAGGATTTTACCAGCTACTAAAGTAACCTATAAAATAAAACAATTTGCATAGTAAAGGAATGCCTGATTGGACTATAAATTACCTGAGGTATAACATTCATTTACATTGAAATCAGCCGTTCGAATTGATAGCTTTTAACTATCAATTCAGGGTGCATGCGATTAATTATTGTAAATTTATTTACAATTTAAATTACATTTAAATTAAAAATTAATAAAAATTAATTTAAATTAAATTAAGCTGAAATCTTATTTTAATAGTAATAAAAGACAATATTTAAATATGTAATATGTCATAGACCAAGTGAGTAATAGGACATTATTCAAAATGTCCAGTCAGTTTGAAAAATGCAGTCAAAAATTTGTCCAAAATATTTGTCCTAATTAGCTCAATAACAAATTTTTGCAATTCCCATTTGTTCCAATAAGTAAATTACGTAATGTCAACACTTCCGAATAAATTCAGGGTAGAAATAAGCTTGTGTTTTCAGACGGGCAGGTTTCAGGCACGACATTTAAGCTCTTTTTTAACCTTCATTTCGGTTAATGAATCACAAAAAAGAAGAGGAAAATAGGAAGTGCACAAATGACCGAGATCCAGTTATATACCGCAACCAACATAGTTGTAATACAAGTTATCTTACTGGGAGGGATATAATTATACCAACGTCTAATTAATAATTTATAGTTATAGGAGAATTCCTCGCTGGTGTTGGTATAACAATTCGTAATTATTTTATCACGGAAATTTATAATGTGCAATATAAAAGGAATTACAACTAACAGGAATTGTGTTATTCTCACGAAGCAACACCTTATTTGGTTGACGCTTATCAGACAATCACTTGTGTGATTAATTGCTTTGTAGATTGTTATTAAATGTACTAATTATTGGTACGTTTGAGTCACTTTAACAATCTTGCTTGTTGCTCCACCGCGACGTTTCTGATCGGCTACAATCGGTTGCAATTATTTCAAAGATATAATTATATCATACGAGTATACTGAACAATATAAAGAAGTTAACTCGTAGTGTTTTCTTTGTAAGTACATGTCGTCAGACAAGCTGACAGTGTACTTGATAGAGTAGATGGCTACAGGTGCTTCACGTGCGCTGCAGACCATAGTAGGATTAAGTATTAAGGAAGGAAAAATGGGCTGTGGCATCTTTTACGCACACATCGAAAAACAACAACACACGTATGCTGTTTTTTCACTGTGGTCTTCTATAAGGGGTGGTTACGACCGCCAGACGGGCTGTCGTAATGACTGCGAAACGCAGTGTGCCCATTTTTTTAACGTTGTGGACGTGGGGCAGCGTAGGGGACGTTGCGGAGTTATACCAGAGTCCTACCTGCTAAGACCCAAAGAATTTTTTAACGCGACCGTAATATGTAGGCGGGGTCGTGGGAAAGTTGTGATATGATACCCGCTGCCCTCCACACGAAATGTATGATCCAAGCAGTTAAATCATTAACAGACAACTTTTTATTTAAAGATGCTCTAAGCCGTCGGTTAGGGTTACGTCGGTCAGGGATGGAGAAAAGGGCACAGGCAAAGCTACATTAGTGTTCCCGAGAATCCATTTAAGAATTAAAAAATCATCGCCTGACAAAAATATACTCAGGGGCACCTTTAACCGGCCACCTACATATTCTCGATTATTTCAAAATTGCATCGGATTTTAACCACAAAAGTAAAAAAAAAAAACGCGGATATATGTGTTTTCTGTATTTCAGATATACCCATTTATAAAGTTACGCCTAGTAGTCAAAGCACAAGTTAACATAAACATACGATATGGAATTTCGAATGAGTGGACGGTTAAATGTGCCCCTGAGTAGGTATATATGAGCAAAAAAGATTGAATAAAACGGTCTCGAACTAAGTCACGGGCAAACGCTAGTTTTTTTATATAAGTTTATAATATATAGTAGATATATATATATATATGGTGCGATAAACGCCGCATAAATGTATTCAAAGATATGTACGGTAAGGAACTATAGCACGCCTCAACGTGTATTTATCGGTTTAATTATCATGTTTATTATAATCATAACGTACACGATAAACACTATTGCATATTATGCACGAGATATTCTAATCGTGCTCTGGGTTCAACAGCCGGTGCGGTCAAACGCCGTGTGGCGACACAGATGCGACACTGTGTTTTGTTTGTTTTTTTAAAGACTCATCGAAAACATAGGTCGTTTTCCAACAATACGACGAACACGTGTCGCATTTTTTTAATAAGTAGAACATATGATCATTAATTATTTATTTAACATCTCAAATAAAATATGATCTAAAGAATACAGTTAATAAAGCCGGTAAACCGTAACACATTCAAAATTTTGAAATTCAAAATATTGATAATATAATAGAGGCGGTGCGTGTGCGCGAGTGCGCGTGTGCGCGTGTGCCGTGCGTGCGTGCGTGCGTGCGTGCGTGCTTGCGTGCATGCGTGCTCTCGCTCACTCTCTCTCTCTCTCTCTCGGTCGCTCTCTCTCTCTCGCTCTCTCTCTCTCTCTCTCGCTCTCTCTCGCTCTCTCTGCGTGTGTATGTAAATTGTAAATATTGGTTGTGTGATGACTCGTATTTCCGTGAGTGAGGAAAAGATCCATTTCCATATCACCTTCATAGTAATATTCCTTATCATTTATCTTCTCCTTCTCCTTCGGTCTCACTCTTGACAGAGTGGTGGTGGTCATCATTTCAGGTGTTGGTGGCAAGCTTAACAACACGCCGCCATTCCTCTCTGATGGCCGACTTCCTCGTGAACTCCTGTAGTGACGATGGACCATCCACTGCAGCTTTAATCTGGTCCGTCCATCATTTATCTTAGTGAGTTGTTATTAAATTATTATTAAGGTAGAATGGACATTTCCAAAGTATCCGCAAGTAATCCATGTTAATCACTACATAGTATAAAACAAAGTCGCTTTTTCTGTCCCTATGTCCCTTTGTATGCTTAGATCTTTAAAACTACGCAACGGATTTTAATGCGGTTTTCACTAATGGGTAGAGTGGTTCTCGAGGAAGGTTTAAGTACATAATTTACTAAGTTACGCGGGCGAAGTCGCGGGCAGCAGCTTTAATTTTATTAACACGTAATTTTATAAACTATAACTAACACGTAGTGCCATCTGTTAACAGACTTTTTCCATTATTCGAAGTGAGATTAGATGAATTAGAGTACTACATTGCTTCAAACAGAATTCCCTAGATGGCGTTGTAAATTTTGCATACACGTTGTCTGGGACTCCAAAAAGGACATAGGGTACCTTACATCCAGAACGCGGACGAAGTCGCGGGCACCAGCTAGTATCATTATATACACATGCGCTACAAAGAAGAGGTAATGGCATGACTGGATGTTTGCCAAGGATTGGCCCCAATTTAATAAAAACTACACACACCCCGCACGAACATTGTTAACATCTGCCACTTGTAAGTTGTAAAGTGTAACCTATTAATTTTTTTTATACATTATACATACGCTTTCCTTGTGTTTTTTTTTGTCGCAGTAAGGCCTACTGCTGTTTCGTAGCAAACTACGTAGTTATCTCACTGAAAAAATGCGGGCAAATGAATTGTTTTTGTCATGAATAGATATAACTTGTATTGACATCCATCTAATTATTTATAATATTATAAATGCGAAAGTTTGTGAGGATGGATGTATGAATGTTTATTACTCTATATTACTCTTTTCACGCAAACACTGCTTAGGTAACGGATTTGGATTAAATTTGGCACAAAGGTAATTTATTACCTGGATTAACATATAGAATAACTTTATATCCTGGAAAAATGTTAGATGCCCGAGAGATCGTCCAAAAATACACAAAAACTGTCGTCAACAGTGGCAGCGCCACCATGTTATATATTTCATTTTTCAACGCGGTCCAAGTCGTCTATTCCTAACCGACAAACCACGCTGTCCACCTGGTTGGTCCGTTAGGAATTTATTTTCCTAACCGTCCACCTGGAGTCGCAGGCAGCAGCTATTTGAAAATATACATTAAAAAATGCAGAGCGGGCCACTCATCATAACATAATCTACGTACAAATTATTTATTTGTTCATTCAGTAAGAAAGAAATAATAAAAAAGGCTATCTCTTTCTCTCTGTGTGTCCCCTTTTGTTTCTTGAAAAGCGATCGTCCTATCTTCGGTCGCAGATTTTAAATATCATGTCTTATATGGCCCTAAGTTAAAGTTGTGTACAAATATTTAGCCGTTACGAGTATGTTACAGAGTAACTTGAGAGGAACATCGCAAACATCTACCGAGGCCAAGTTGCACCCACGCTCGTATTGTCTTCAAACGCTTCGAGAAAATCTTCCAAGAAGCTTGTTATATAGGTAAATTTATTACAATATGATCATTTTAAATCGACTTTCCGACTCGTAAATTCCTTGCAAAATCTGATACGAGAGGATTATCCCTCGAAGTTTAGAGATTTAATAAATAATAATAATATCTATTTGTCACGACACTTGGTATATGGTAAATATCAGATGACAATCTATTTTAAGTCCTAATATGACCAATAGCTCAGTTTTTTTTTTTAATTTCAAATTATAAAATTCATCGTTGAAAAATAGAATAGTCTGTTTTAAAAATGCCAAAAAGTGTACAAAACAAAAAGTGAAGTGTCAAAAAGTGAAGGACCAGGGGATGTTTTTTAATCTTTCATGTAAAAATAGCTCAACTAAAATGGATGATATTTGGCACACGGGTAGTTTATTACCTGGATTAACATAATAATATAAGATATTGAAAAAATGTTGGGCTACCGAGGGATCGTCTAAAAGTATAAAAAAACTTGGGCACCACTCTCCCCGTGGCGTCAGATATTTTCTCAGTTTAAATTTCAATTTGCAACGCCGAAAACACTGCAATAATTGTTATGAACAATATTTTCAGAGGTGAGACAAGCGCTCTTACTTAATACCTACAAACAAACAGCTGCAACTCTTCTACATTTGAACATTCGCTTACATTGTGAACTGCTTTACAACTTTCAACTCGTCAGTAGTCAGTACCGTTCAAGCAAACTTCATATCGTTCAGAAGTTGCAAGTTTATGTTATCTTAACTTGGTTATTTCCTAGCGCTAAGCGGTGCTTGACGAGGACACCCAACGATTTTAGAACTTATCAACAAACGTAATCGTGTATATAATCGTCTTCATTTCCATACCAACTGTTCATCTCTTGTTTTAACCCTTTAAGGATGGAATTTTCAAATATTTTCCTTACTGGATGTTTTTACATTATAAAAATGTATCAACCGCCGAGATTTAAATTTTTTAACCCTCGTGTGGTTTAGACTCTACGTTGATGAACCTTCATGACATACGATTATCCGTACTAATATTATAAATGCGAAAGTTTGTATAGATGTATGGATGTTTGTTTGTAACTCTTTCACGCAAAAACTACTGAACCGATCACCATAAAATTTTGCATACACGTTGTCTGGGACACCAGAAATGACATAGGGTACCTTCCATTCAGAACGCGGACTAAGTCGCGGGCACCAGCTAGTGTTATATAAGTATAGACAATTATTATTTATTACAATTATAATAGCATTTATAAAGTAATTTTATAAATAGCAAAATTATTTTGACGACAGTGTAAAGTGATCCCAAAGCTTTGTTGGCGTTACGTATGGAAATTTCACCGTGCAACATATATACACATTTGAATGCACTCAGATGCGCCGCCCGCCGCCCAGCACCCACGCTGAATTGTGCAACTGCATTTGCAGTACCATGCAAATGGTTATTGTTCGTAGCTACTCAGGTCATGGCATAACTAGAGTTTAAATTCTGCTTTTCTTGTTTCAATCCTACTAATATTATAATGCGAAAGTTTGTGAGGATGCATAACAACAAACCTTCGCAGGTTTGTTACTCTTTTATGCAAAAACATGTCAGTTAAACGGATTTGGATGAAATTTGGTACACAGTTTATAATATCCTATATTAACATATATGAGACTTTTTAACTTTTTTTTAAATTCCCGAGGGATTGTCTATATCTATATTTGTCGCTGTTACGACATCCTTATCGCCTACATCTTTTCATTTTCCACCTATATTATTACATATTCACTTAAAACCGTGCACATTATGTATGTGATAGTAGAAAAACTTATGTATAAAATAAATCATATAATGTATTATTTAAGATTAAAAAAAATCACAAAAATTCAACGTTTTATTACGTAACTAAAATATTTAAAACTTGGTAAGTACCAATTGACTCAAAACAAATTGATACAAAAACTAATTATATTACGAAGTCTAATTAGTGTACGCACGTGGTCTTTTAGCTTGAGAATGTAAAAAAAATATTGAATATTTATCAAACAACACACTACAGGAACCGCAGTACGGGAAATTACATCAGTAAGCAAACTTCAACTCTTCACTTCAATCAATTATGCCATATGGAAAAATTCTACTATCATTATTATGTGGATAGGTACTAAGATTGTAAGAAAGTTTTCTTAATAAATATATTTATTTGCGATTACTTAACATCGATAACATAGTTTTTGCGTGAATGAAATTATTCTAGAAGGCTATTTCTATTAATAGAAGGTAATTTAAAAATTTAAAATGCTTTATAAAAACCCCAGCGCGCAATCCTCGAAGCTCGCGTGAGTTGTAAGTATTAACTTACAACTTACTACTATTATTTTTACTAACAATAAAATAAGAAAATAGCTTGCTAGGCAGATAAAAATAGTGTTGGTTTTCCAAATTGCATTAATTGTTGCATAGCACTCTATCGATGAAATATGTGATGACGAAATGTGTGAAAATACACACGCACTTAAATCACTGGGTTTACTCTACACTGTGGTGCACGATGATGGTATAATTTGAAGCAAGTACAAGCCTGTGCGTGGGCGGGCGGATGCTGTGTGCCAGATAACGAATCGCGTGCCGAGCAGATTATACGATACGGGCGACTATTAGTGAAGGAGAAATTTTGTCGATATCGATATTTTGTAATACATTTATATTGTATGTAGATAACTCGATATAGCCAAGAGAATTACCAAGTTGTCACATCTGTCGCAGAGCGGATAACCGATGGGGTACGATGGGGTAGAAGAGTTCTCGAATGAAGACCACAGGAAAACGCAGTGTGGGGCGCCTATGTGACCCCTGCGTCTATGTGGCTAGGCTTGGCAGGAAGCGGCTGGATGCGAAGTACAGACGACCGTGTGTGGTGGCGAACATTAAGAGAGGCCTACATGCAGTATTGGATAGATACAGGCTGATGATGACGATCTACATTGTTGTTTCAGTAAGTAACCAAATGTTAAAACACGAAACCATCGAACTAAATTTAGAAAAAAAATAAACTTAAAAAAGCAGTATAACGAAACTAAATGCTAAATGCTCTAAATGCAACTTGTTCTAAATGAGGAATATCCCGATATCAAAATTTCCTAAGACGCCCTGAAATCCGAATACGCCTGAAATCTTTTACACCTTGTAAACGATGCCAGAGCACATTTCTCTTAACAGTTCCCAATACTTTCGCTACCATAGTATCGGCAGCGCATTTGTAGCACTTGTGGAGTTGACGTTAATGAGTTGGATTCAAACCACAATCTACCGATAGCAATATTCTGTTGTTAACACAAAACAGCTTATTATAAATTCTATCGATACTTGCTGCGAGCGAGCCACACTAAATAATTACTCGTATTTACTTCGAAAGCATTACTGTCTGTGTGACTAAACCCTCTAGAGACGTGTCTATCGGTGACATTATCGACGCAACACATCACTACTTAAACGTATGGTAATCGATGTTTATAGTTAAATTGAATGATATGTTGCAAAATAATGGTAATTTTAGTGTTTGGGCCATAATTTAATGGTTGTTATGGTCAATAAAATTTATTCATGGTAACATTTTCGTAATTAAATAATTATATATATTAGTAGACGGTTTACCTATTTTTTTTTTCGACTTCTTATATTGTACATATTTAAATCCGCAGACAATATTTATGTAAACTTGGTATTTTATGTAATCATGGTATTTTGTCGCCCCAATTCATAATACCATCGTTTCTAAACACAAGCAACCTGGGGGCTATTTGATCAAGCTGTACAAATTTATAACTGGTATTTAATTGCAATTTAAAAAAAATCTGTTTTAATAACAATATTTTTTTATTTTTTAAAAGAATATTTTTTAATTTTTAAGTGGTAGCCAAGTACCATCAATTTGACCGTCAGCCTGCATCAATAAACTTTTTTTTCTTAAAATACCTACACGTTATCTGGGACACCAGAAAGGACATAGGGTTCCTTTCATCAAGAACGCGGACGAAGTCGCGGGCCTTAGCTAGTATACTATATTTTATAAAGTTACAGGGTCGGAGTTGCGTGCAACAGCTAATATTATTATAGAAATAGTATAGATAATAATGGTAATACATCGCTTGCAATATTGTGCAAGCGAAATGGAACATCCACAGACATACCGAACCCACACAACACAGTCGGTGATTGCTTCTAATCGATATCCTACGCAACCCCTTCCCTTGCACGTGCGAGCTTGCATATGCAACTCAGTGGGGTGGCTGTGGTCTGTAATGCACTTCCATTTTGTAAGGGAGATTTTTTTAAACTAAATTTGGCATGCTTTTAGAAACTGAACTAGCTTACTTTCCAGCCATTATTGTCTCGCATGTACTTAGCTTAATGCACGCGACTTAATCCGCGTTGAAAAATAATAAATAATAATAATAATAACAAGCCCTACGTGTGTTGTATCTGTGTGTGTGTGGGGGGGGGGGGGGGGGGGTTATACATTAATATGAGAATCATTACTATTAATAAGCTTTATTATAACGCCTGACATCATCCCTTTACCGCTGTGACGACAGTGGGCGCTTAATTTTTATATTTAAAATTTAATTTAGTTAAATGTACCTAAATTTGTAGAAATGGCAGGAAAAAATAACTGAGTAGAGAACTTAAACTTTTTAAAAAAATGTGCGGATAACCCAAATCCGTAAAACTTTTACTAAGACATTATGATAGATGGTGAATAGCGCTAACATCAGTTTCACTGTTTGACGGAAGGTTTCTGGGCCACCTAGTACCCAGTGACCCATGTTAGTAAAGTTGTGTTTATTTTAAAAATAGATATCCGCCACCATACCATATCCCACAGCAATAAAAAGTGCATATTTTTTGGTCTTACCGTGGCGGTGCGAATGTCACCCTTTTACTTAACATGCCATGCAACAATGGGATTCTTACCTGAAACAAGAAAAGCATTCAATATTATTAATTATATCAATAAAATTAAGTTAAGTTATTTCGATGTAAAAAAATATTACTTGCGATAAGGCTTTACTTATTTATTTTATTTTCTTCCACAATGTAGCGACGCTCTAAAAACTTCAAGCGCAGAAAATCTCGCCAACACAAAGTGCTCGGCATAATTATGTTATGATCGACAAAAAAAAATATATACCTACTTAACAGAAAATTCATAATCTTATTAATATTATCACAAAGCTAAAGTTTGTTAGGATGTATAATGATATGTATCTTATCTTTATCTAATATATAAAATTCTCGCATCGCGGTGTTTGTTGCCAAGTGGTTGCCAAACTCCTCCGAAACGGCTGGACCTATTTTGATGAAATTTTGTGTGCTTATCGGGTAGGTCTGAGCATGGGCCAACATGTATTTTTTATACCCCTAAATTTCAAGGGTGGTCCACCCCAAAAATTTTTTTATTATTTTTTCGCAAAACGTTTGCAGTGTGAGCTAGTTATTAAAAAGAATATTTCATTGCAGTTGAATACATATATGCGAACGAAGCTCCGATTATAAACTACCTATAAGTTACTTATGCTAAGTACTTACTTATGCTTAGGTATAGTAAGTTGTTTTAGCGAAACTTGGTCCTAAATTATCTGCACAGCTTATCACGTAATCTCCCCAAAGTTTAAGGGGTTAAGAACAGACAGGTATTCTAGTAATCCGACTTAAAGTGAAGCACGTAACTCCTAACCAATAAATGGATGGAAGTCAAGGGGTTAATAATGATAATTATATCTAGAAATGCTTAAGGTTGTTTAAAAAATCTATTACTTAAATCGGAGTTAGTTGCCTCGGCAGAGCCCGGTTCACCCCGCTCACAGGGCAAGGAGGCACCGGGGAGTTTTAGTAGGTATTCCCAGTGCCGCTAACATCAGGTGCTGGGCGACCCCCACATATCCCTACGGCCTAGCCAGCGGTAGGGAATCTGTAAGCGGATTTGTCCTCGTCAAAAAAAAACACATTACCACAATTTTACACTTAATACAGAAAATAATTAAGGTGTTATCCTTGCGACTTAAGGGTCCTGGGTTCTAATCCCAATCCTAACAAGGTCTACTCTACTAGTTTATGAAAGAACTATATTTTATGAAAATCTAATAAAATCTAATAAAAATCTTAATAACCTTTCTTTCTAAAGATGCTTGCGTGATTTTTTTGCAGACCCTTCTCCCATTTTCTATGCTGGTAGGTAAGTGGCAAACACACCCTTGTAAAAGTCAAAGGGCGCACGACTCCACACAAAATATAATATTTTAGAGAACCGTTTAAAGCGATAACAACTTTAACACGTTATAAACAAGTGCTAAGTTTAAATGTCATTTCTTTCAAAACACCAATTAAATTAGAATCAAAGCATGCTATCCCCTCAACTTAAAAGACTTTTTGTACTTACACAAAAAAAGACTAAATGAAATTAAATAAGTGCTAAGAATCCGAGTTTTCTTTACAGCAAATAATCAGTAAAAATATCTGTTATTTCTAGTACGTGAAATAACAAATATGTTCATTCTTTGACGTCGAAAAATTATTTCGTAAATTTTTTTTCTAATAATATATTTTTGAATTTAAATTTGACCTCATAATATTCAGACTCGTAGTATTTGGTGGTAAGTAAGCTTTTACCACCAAACTTGCAATAACCTATTAACAATCAAATATTTTGAAAAAACTTTCTATATAAGGAAATACACACTGAGATAATATTTATAAATGTGAAAGTAACTAACCTTTATGGTTTAATTTTTCGACTAATCATCATGAAATTTTGCATACACATTGTCAGGGATGAAACCACAGAAATTTTGACACAAATATTACAATACACACTTAGGTATTGTGTAAGAAGAATACCATTGTAGATACCCATAGCAATATATATGTATAAACAACCTTTTTGTTGTTAAAGTATTTTCCTCTTTACCTCGATTGAAGAACACAAATATTAAATCATAGTTGGCGCCCCTCCAAAACGAAATGTTAATCCCACTTAATCCATTGGCAATTAGCAAAGAGGCGAACACGGCTTTTAATCTCGTTTAAAAGATCACTCGGTATTCCCTTACTCTGTGTTCCCATTTTTAAATTATATTATTAAAAAACTACAATAACCAAAGTCGTCTCTTAAGGACAGATTCTTATATCGCTCAAATATTAATAAAGTTATTAATGTTACTTGAAGTATTTTTTAATTCAATTAATGGATTTAAAAAAAAAAATCTTATGGGAGCCACGGTAATAAAATAATTATCTTTGAATCCTATCGAATGACAATGGGATTGAAATCCAAAAAAAATATCCTAGGATCCTATGGGATGCTAGACGTGGGAGCCAAGTGGAGGGAGGGTCTTATTCTGCTGTAAAGACAAAATGCAGAGATATTATATTATGTAACACAGGATATTTTATATTGTTGAAAAAGTTTTTAAAGGCAATTTATAAATTAAGCCAAAGGTATTATTTAAGGAATAAATTGACAATAAATTTAAGAAATAATTAAAAAATATGACATAGATATGTACCTACTGCAATTAAATACTGCTGAAAACAAGTCTCTTCTCAATGTGAGGAGATATGTCAGTCATGCTAATCTAGTTCGGATTGGCAGGATTCCTTCAAATATTGTAGTCTTCTCCTCATTTGTTTTCCTTCACATTAGTAATTATTTCCCATAAATTTATATGTATTTACCTATATCCAAATTTATCACCTAAATTTATATCTATCACCTACCTTTTAAGTTTGGGGTATTAAGTACTTACTGTATTAATAAAAATAAAATTTAAGACACTATTACACCGTTCTAATAGTGTGTATACCAGTTGGTAACGTAGACCCTTAAATAAAGTTATTATTACGTAAGATTATAATTTAGTGCATATTTCCAGTATTAAACTTGTAAGTATTTGTTCGTGTAAATTTAAATTTATGAATTCTCACCGACAAGAAGCGTCGCGGGAACCACTCGGAATTTCAATTGATACCTACTGTATTTCAATAACATTTTCAGGCAACGGAAAATAGGAAAACTTTTCAACTCTGAAATTCATAACAGGCGTTCGATCGATTCTTCGTTGTGATGGTGTTTTAGCACAGGCTTCGATTCAAGATTTGAATAATTCATTGAAATTTTTTTACATGTTTACTGTTCTACATTATTGTCACAGCATACTTATTTCATACAGTAGGCCGACGGAGACGTCTAGACAGGGCAATCGTGCGGGGCGTGAGGGGCGAGGCGCGAGTGGGACGTGCCCAAGCTGCATACTTCGTCGTTTATAGTAGCTTGGGATAAATATTCTAGGGCTATCGCGTCTTTCAGATTTTAATTTATTATATAAATCAAAATGGTGCATACGGCATGTGATGTAAGTGCGTTGCAAATCTTTATCTCGCATAAATAAAGAACTAAGCTTTCATCAATTTCTGCACGATGAAGAAAGGTAGGTACTTAAGCACATTTTATATTACTTAATTTGTGTCAACCCTTCCGTAATTTTTAAATACCTACACAGGCGGCGGCATCGCCCAACATCAAAGGCGTCGGCCTACTGTATGAAATAAGTATGCTGTGATATTAGTATTGATTTAGTAGAGTCCCAATTCCTATTTAAAGCAAATTAAATATTTCCTAGTCGACCGCATCGTGCCAGATTCTAACAACTAGAAGAACTGTTGACAAATAGTATTGGTGCACGTCGACGACGTCAAGAGAGAAAACGACGAAACGGCGAGGCAACCGTGCTTCAATAGAAAAGTCCCCCGAGCTCAATGGGCGACTCGAAGGAGTTAGTGACCGAGCTCTAACAGAGTTCTACAAGTAGCTTTAGAATATTTTGTCGTTTTTTTTTTCAACTACTTAAACTAGCTAGACGGGGAAAGCACTCTAGTCTAGTCTAGCGGTGGCTTTCAACAAAAGACTTATACAATAGAACAATAAACCTTTTACATTTCCGTTTATTCTGAAATTTTATTAAGCAACTAAGGCTCCGGCTTATAATACATATAATAGAAGTTTTCCGAAGCCTTTATTAATTTTATAAACCCCCGACGGCCGACGCAAAAACGGGGTGTAATAAGTTCGACGCGTGTGCCTTGTCGGCTTATGCTCCACTCGCACGAATAATTTATTCCCCTTTCCCACTAAAAAGTATGCTCTACTGGCACGAATCAAAACTTTTTAAAATAATTTCCCCTTTCGCACGAATACATATGCTCCATTGCCACGAGACACGAGAGTACTCTGAATTTGTACAGTTAGACACAAAAATAAATAATTTTTAACTCCCAACAATGTAGTTACAGAAATTACATTGGTATTTTGCTTGTTGCCGAATGCCAACTAGAAGGATGCACGTGCATTTCAGTACAATAGATAAATTATAAACAATAGGGCGCCTCGACGGCGCACAGATTTTTATTTTTTTTATTTTTGTAACCTATAATAGGAAGATTGTAAATTATTTTTTTATGAAATTATATTTATTAAGAAAATTTATTACCATTTGTATATTTTTGTTACATGTCTTGGCCATAGAAAAAATTTTCAATTTAGTAAAGTGAATAATAATTTGATATTTATAATACGAGAATCATAATTATTAAGTAGGTACGATTTTATTAGCATGTAAGTCATCATCGAAAATTCCAAGACGTTATAAATCATTAAGTATAGAAAAAATATTTTATTACAAATTGTTTTCTTGATATTATATTAAGAAAATTTATTGGCATTTGTACATTTTTGTTACATGTCACTATTTTTGTTACATTTTGTTTTAGTATTTACTTTATGTTTTGTTTTATTATTACAGAATGCGTGTAATGAAGCCTATTAAATTGATTAAAAGTCGTAAGTCTTTTCGTTACAAGTTTTACATATCTTTTGTGTTTTATTTTTATTTTATTTTACGTTTTGTATTTTGTGAACTGTGCTTTTGTATTAGTGCGAGCGGGGAATTCATATTTATACTCGTGCGAAAGGGGAATTATTTATAGGTATTTTAAAAAATATTAAACTCCCACGTGCGAGTGGAGCATAAGCCGCCTTGTCTATGGAATCGTAGCTCCCAAATAGATGGATCGATTTTGATCCGGTTTTTTTGTTTGAAAACTGACGTAATCGGATCTGACTCACAGAAGTGTTAGAGGTCTTTTATAGGTAAAAGGATGGTTACTGTCGCCACACGGGCCGCTCATATAAAACAATTGAACAAAACGTTGTTCCCTGCTATTTGTAAATTTTTATTATAAAATCATAAAATATTCCTGTATAAATTTCCTATAGTTTAGTGATGGTGAAAAAAACACACCAAAATATCAAAAAGTATAAGCAATTAGAAATAGACCGACGGAGATAGCGACTACTAGTATGATTGAAAAGTATTTTCTAGTGACTAGAGCAGCTCTCTAACTGGTGTAATTATTGAGAATATTAATTAAATATCAAAGGTAAGTAGGTAAGGTTTAACCTTAGTAAGCCAGTGAGTTCTATTTCATCTTATAAATGATGCAGATGCAACCCCTATGTTTTTGTTTCTGTTTGTCGACTTATTTATACATACTATAAAATAAAGTCACTGTCCGCAGGTCCATTTCTCCACTAACTTATTCTTCTTAAATATTCAACGGATTTTGATATGATTTTTCACTAATGGGTAAAGCGATAAACGCGACACAACATTGTGGCATTTGTACTACCAGTAGTACTTCTTGGTAGTACTACTGTAACAGAGCGGAACATTTAACTTTGTGTATAATAATTTGCGAAAAACTTGCGAAGCTAGGAACAAGTAGCTAGTTAAGTAAAACTGAGGAATAACGAAGTGGTATACTGTGCAAAATGTATTTCGACTGTAAAAATATCAAAAATATAAGAACCAACAAGAAAATGTCTTAAAAGTGTACCCCGCTTAACTTTGGCACGATCCGATTCTTGGCATTGGCACTTTTTGAATCTGCTCATTTTGCCAGAAGCTATTAATTTCAAATAGTAATCTACTCAATAAAATTTACACACTAAACAAATTTATTCCTCGACCAAGCTAAATCAAGAAGTGCCTGTTAGTGTTGCGATAAAATTCTTGAAACATAAAGATAAGTTAAAGTTGGTCATTTCAGAAAGGGTGACTAGCAAATGAAAGTTATCTAATTATAACTTTCTCCAAGCTCTTGCTCCGATTTGTTTCTGACGGAACATTCGTATTAGCACATTCTATAACACTGGTATATCCATTATCAGCGTATAGGACGTCTACTTATAAGATGGACTGATGACCTAATATAGGCAGCAGGTCGATTTTTGGACCAGGTTGAAAATTACCCACTTAACACATGGGATTCCCGAAACAGCAATAGCAGTTTTAAGTTTCAGTACAAATTACAAATAAACGCTCCTCCTACGTGTACAATTAATATGTGCGAATATTCGAATGTATCGTATTGCATGTAATGCAAATGTGTACAACATACTTGGCTTTTTATACAAAAATTATTTTCTCTTTTAGCACCCCTTGTTAAATAAACCTCTGAACCCTTTTCCCGTCCCAGACGCGGATAAATCTAGTGTAAAATTAGTGTAGTGCCATGCATGTTTAACAGAGGTTGTTATGCCAAGCTATCCGCTATATTATACATGTATCGCGCCACTCGGGTTGCTCGTTAAAATGTAACCGGACAGCTCTCTTTGAACAGCCTGCTTTTGCTGGTGTACACATTGCAGACCTATATAATATGGGCCAAGTCAAGTGTATCCGGATTGTGATAAAGTGTAATAGTATGGCAAACATGATCTTAAGAAGTTTTCATTATTAAAAACTACTTTTATTAGTTAGCAAAAATAGGTAACTTATGTTACCTAATTTATACCTAAGTTCTTTTTGGTAAAGAAGGTTTTGTTAAATTAGACATATTGTTATAATGTAAAAAAAATACCGTTTCGTAAAAAAAATTAAAACTAACAATACACATGTAATTAATGTAATTATATAAATTTATGTAAAAGCAAATAAACTTTTTTTCAAAATAAGTCGACAAACCTATTAGATATTGACAACCATTTATTATATTATATTTCTTTTTTTTAAACTACTTAAGACGAAACTTTTCCTGATCTATTCATCATAAGTACTTACAGCATCTGAAATTATTTGCGATAAAGTGACCTTTATTGAACAAGTGCGATCGTGCTGCTCAATAACAAATAACTTGATCGAGAACAATTGACGGAACTACTCCTGGGTCGGTTTTGTTAACCTTCTGTATCGATCATTATGATGATATCATCGGCATACCGCACTTGACAAATAGTCTTCAACACTGGACTGCAATTAGGACTGATATGACCGAGAGAAATATAAATATACTATTAAGATGATTATTTATGTATAGTAATAATCTAAAGAGAAAAGATTTGTATTTTTGTTTGTTATGAATAAACTCAAAAACTACTGGACCGCTTTTAAAAATTCTTTCCAACTAGGAGACAGCTAATTATCAGCGCAGTCGCGTGCAACAGCTAGTGAGCAATAATTTTGTCAATTCTTGTCCTATTATTTTAATATTATAAATGCGAAAGTTTCTGTGGATGTAACTCTTTCACGAAAAAACTACTGAACCGATCACCATGAAATTTTGCATACACGTTGTCTGGGACTCCAGAAAGGACATAGGGTACCTTTCATCCAGACGAAGTCGCGGGCACCAGCTAGTTACTCATATATTTATGAGGTGTTGAATTTTTTATAATTTAAATTTCATGATGATCGGTTGTGTATTTAAGGCGTGAATGTGTAACAAATCAACAAACTCACATTCGCATTTATAGGATGTGGACTAGAGTATGATCTAGCTAAAGTCTACTGTTTTTGTTCAAAGACTTGACTTATAGAAAACAACCAGGACATTTTTTTATAACTACTGCACATACATTTATGTCATCGTGACAGTACTGTAACCAGACTGTAACATTACGAAGCTACCGGTACAATCTGTGGGTATCCGAGCCGTACGTTATCCTTCAATATTTGCTTTTTTCCTGGTATTGAAGCGCACTACACTGTAACAAGTTGTGTAATATAAATATTTGTTTCGTACTGGCATTAGCGATTTATACGGATTGTAGTCTCTAGTCTCTACAGTTTCATTTCAGTAATACGTTTGAAAAATAGAGGGGCACTTCGTCTCTAGAGGAAGAAACCTTTTGATTATTGTAAGAAAAAAAGTATAGATCATGTAAGTATACAAATGAAGTTAAGAAATGCAGATATTAAATTGATACTTGTATGACAAAGAACTAAAATTGAAAAATAAATAAATAAATAATATAAATAAAATTTAATTATGGGGTTGCGCATAAGAAAGTTCCTATAAGTAAGTATGTAAGTATACTTAAAAGAGGCAAAGTACCTACTCATTCGTTATGGCGAAGGGAAAGTCAAGTGGCAGCGAACCGTCAGCAAACTTAGCAAACTTTGAATGAAAAAAAATTTTTTTTTTTTTTTTTAATATTTTCCACGAGAACATAAAACTTTTTGATGTTTTGATTCACGTTCACAAACGTAGAAAGCTTATTCGTCAAAAAATTGCAAAACAATAAACCCCATTTAAAAAAAAAAACTAATTAATATCAAACTTAATATTCAAGGCGAATTTCTTAAAAATAATCCAGACAAAATCACGAGTAAAAGTCAACTTTTGATGGCAGACGAAATAAAAATGTTGAAAGATCGCTTTGAATTAGTTTCCTGGGAGTTTACAGGCTTCGTTTTGTGCGTAGAGAGGAAATAGCCCGAAGCTGGACCGTTTTTCATTAATTTCAGGGTAAACAAAACGAGAAAAAAGGCTGCATTAGAAGCGAGCAGCGAGGACACACCGCCCCCCACCATCGATTTTTAAAGGTGGCTGGCTTCCCACATAGCGCGGCGACGGGAGGTATACGGTAAAATATTTAAATGGTCTAGCTTTAAACACTTCTCGCTGCCAGCTGTGTCTAGATTGCAAATTTAATTACAGGCATTGTATGATATTATATTATATTTTTACAAATATACCTATAGAACAAATTGATGTAGGTAGCTTTTCTCTTTGCTAGTTTGCAACATCTATATATACCTTGTGTACATCTATATATACAAGCAAGGTTTGTGTATATGAAATTTTCAGAATTAAATTGCATACGTGTCAAGCCGGGGGCGAAGTTAAGCGAAGTCGCTAGTATATTATAGATTACAATATATCGTTGGAATTATTTATTGCTAGAGTATCTACTGTGGGCTACAGTGGCAGCCCTTACCTCCTCACATAGAAGAGGGACTTTTGCACAACAGTTACCCATAATATGTACATAATAAACATAAATTGATGATGAGTTGACTTTTATTTTGTGAAAACTAAGTTATTTGGTAATTATTTTGTGTGACTTAAGACATATTCGGTCTTACTACAAAAACATTAAACACACTTTAATCAGGCTTAAAACACGTGTTAAAAAAAAAACTTTACTACAAAAGAGTGTCTAGGCATTGTTTAGGGTTTAACAATGCTTGAGCATTATTTAAATTTAACCACCGCCATATGCTAGTTTAACGAGTGTCTATCTAGTTAACGGCCTCTCTTCCTCTGACGTATTGTGTCAAATTTCGTTTTGCGTATACTTAATAGTTAATATTAAAGATTTCTTTTGATTTTATGAATGAGTATGGATATTTTAAATTTAATTGACATGGAGGATATGGATTACATGGATAATTTTTGAGATAGAATACATCGTGAGAGAATTAATCCATTCGAATATATAACTTTGGTAACAAGATTATTTATTTAATAAAGGATGATCTACCATGTGATGCTAGAGGTGGATCCTCAAATAAAAAATTTATTTAACAATTTTAACAAATCAAACTTTACATTTGACCACATTTGACAATTACGTCAGTGTTAGTTTCGTTCCATTATGCTCAATATTTTTTGGTATTACGAAATTTTATAAATAATCTAACGTATTTGTTGTAATTTATTACTTATTCCAATCTTCTAATTTGCTGATATCATTAATATAGTCCGTAATAATAGCTTGTGAAAACCAAAATTCATAATTATACGCCTATCAGATCTGCGTAAAATTAAAACGACATGAATGCAGGGCGAGTGACTGAATGAATGTTTGCCAAGGTTGCCATAATTCAATAACATTCACGTACTTTAACACTGTCTACCGAAACAAGCGCTAAATAAGGTTTTGTGGTAGGGACATTTTAAACGCTCGCTGACCAATGCTTAAATGCTTAATGCTTGTCTAACTAAGCATGTGTTTGAACAGTCTTTTGTAGTAAGACCGATTATGTCTAACGTCATCACAAGGTAACCAAAAAATCCCACTAATTCCCGTTAATACCGCTCCACGGAGGGATGCAAATTTGCGGAAATTGGAGGCAATGAAATCGAGGTACGAGTACGATCATGAGTCGCTCCAGTGAATGATATTAGAGTGGGAATAGACAGGAACAAACTGATAAAGCGATTTGATTAAACTTGTAAGAGGAATTTCTCGTGAGGACGTTCAAGGAGCGACGTTTTCTTGTTAGTACTTTCGATTGATATCGGTTGCAAAACTGATTTAAATGTGATTTCCTACAATCTTCTGCAGAAGGGTGGCTACGGCCGCCAAATGGACTTCAATTTATGACTGCTTAACCAATCGAGCCAGGGACTCGTTAAATGTCCACTGTTGACTTGCTCCTAATGTAGAATCTAATTCTTGGCAGATATACACATTAGAAGACAGTTGGCACACTTGGCACATTGTTTCCTCACAATTGGAAAAAGACAATACCTAGACAACCCCACCAGAACCCTAAAGGCAAAAATCATTTCACGCAGCAGATATTTTACTATTTAAAAAAAGCTCTTTCCACTATATATAAAACACTTACCAACCGTGCTTTAACTAATTAGATACTTACTACCTCAATGGTCTCACTCATCAACCTAATGGAGTGGAAGCAGTGCACAAACCACTTCGGACGGTTCAACCAGACTGAACTTTACATACGAGTGTATAAACTCATCGACCAAGTTGAGGGATTAAGTCCGTTTAACTGAATTCAATTTATATATTGACAATAAAGATGGGAAGAGTATTACCGAGTAATTGAATACAGAATATTATTAGGTTTTACTTTGTGAAAAAGAGTATACTCTGCCGAATACTAGGTTCAGTTTGTACATCGATTGTCAGGTTTGTCGCAAAAACAGTCGCAAATCTATGTTAAAATCTGTTTTATAACTTCTAAAACAGATCAATTTTTAAAAAAAATATATAAAAAGTGCCATGGCTTCTCGATGGCACAGTAGACATGAATATGTCTCATATCATAAATGAAAAGAAAGATTTAAATGGTCCCTATCCCTATCCCTATCCCTATCCCTATCCCCATCCTTATTCTTTCCCCTTATCCTTAATCCTTCTATGGTCAACAGGGATAATATATATATAAACAAACGAACAAACTATCCCTATCCCTATCCCTATCCCCATCCCCATCCCTATCCCTATCCCTATCCCTATCCCTATCCTTATCCTTATCCTTATTCTTTCCCCTTATCCTTAATCCTTCTATGGTCAACAGGGATAAAATATATATATAAACAAACGAACAAATTATAATTAATTCATTTACGTCATGGTAACGATTTTCGTGACACACATTCTTTCGAATAGACCCCAGAGAAAAGACATATTCATGTCAAAACTGCAAATCAAACTCGGACCAAGTGCTTCAAAACATCCTTTATAATGTGCACAGCCAAGGTATGGAACCCTGCCGTCTGTTTCAGAGCTCATATAACCCAAATCTTATCAAAGTACGAGAGAATAGGATTCTTCTGGGTGAGCTCTCTCCATCATAGGCCTCATCTTCGCTACACGGCTGGATGCTGACCAAAAACAAACCCATATATAATAATAATAAAAAAAAAACAGTATGACACTCATGAAATACATACAAGCTCGTCTTCGAAAACAAGAAGATAAAAATTCTAATACAAAACTCCATACATTTGAACAACTTTAAACGATTCTAGTTTGCGATCTATTTAGAACTTAAATCCAGAGCGAAAGCATTTGTACAGGATTTGCGGCAAGTTCAGATGATATAAGTTTTCGTCTCGTCGCCTATTTTGTATAAACTTTAAGTAAATATTTCGTCATTAAACTATACACATGCCTTTCTCACTGGATCGCTCTTTTCATTAGTAAAAACCGTATCAAAAGCCTTTGGGTGGTTTAGTAGAAAAACAGCTGAGAAACAGACAGACGCGGACGGCGACTTTAATTTACAACATGATAGTTATCCATCTATATGAATATCCAACATGTTGTAATATCTATATATTCGCAACAAGTTTCATGAAAACGTATAACTACGAGTATATATAGGTACTCATAATAAAAACTTTTGATAATTTCTTCTGCAACTCATGAAATTTGAATGTGGACAATATGCAAATAGAAAAACTTTTAAGCTTTTAGGTAAACTGCAAAGCTGGAAACATTTTAATTTAAAAAAGCGTAGGTATAATTATGTAAGTAGGTACTAAAGAATTCTCAATTGTAATACCACAATTAATATACCTGATTGCCAGTTTGAACAGGATACTATAGACACCGAGAATGGTTAGAGGTTTAGTGGACGGCCCAGCGAACTGGACGGCCGTATTCATGTAATTTCTAAACTAGATAATAATATTATTATTGCATCACTATTACATAGAATAACGAGGTCAGGCCTTACGATAGCTTTGTAACTTGACGACCAATTCCTCTCTAAGGACAAAATATCCACGAGAATAATAATGATTATTCAATGTATGTTCATAAGAATATGTTTTGCTTATGCAAAGGTCGTCAGACGGGCGGACTGTCCACTTGATGGTATAATAAAATTGTCTCCCGCTATCTATTAGCACAAGCAACGCCACGGGTGCTGCAAGCCCTTTGGACGAGCCCCTTGGATGAGTGATTAGTGTGCTTTACTTTTCTTTACTGCTCAGTCACAACGGTTCCGAGTTCGATTCCCGGTAGGGTCAACTTCAGAAATGAACTTTTCAAAGTGGGCCTGGTCTGGGTTACGTGTAACGTATTAAATGTACCAAATCCTATGTTGAGAGATACCTATTATATATATCTTTTGTATTTCTCATTTTCAAATGCAGTATAAATATAAGTTATCGCAAGCACATATCCTGTGATTTATGTTTCCCTGTTGTCCAAGCAAGCAACGTGCCGGCTTACCGCGTTTCACCCCAACGAAACCGTACCCCTAACTACCCTCGTTTGTACACCCGAGGGCTTGCGTTATTGATATAAATGCTCTTCATAATGCACTCACATCAGGCGAAATAATGGGGCGATATCTTATATCATACGTCATGCCTCTTTTGTTGACATATTGGAACCACGTGTAATTTATTTTAATGGATTGACGTTAATCATTTGTTCGATTATTTTTTCTTGTCTGTAAGTAATTGAACAATGTGTAACACGCATCCTCATGTCGGTGGTCCTAGGCAAAGGCAAAGTGTACCTTATCCCTGCCTGAAGCTTTTTTATATCAAGTAGCGGCGCGCCTACGGCTTCGTGCGTATGCAATTTTCCGAGCAATTTTTCTCTCCACAAGAACTTTCTTCGGACTTTTGAAATTAGCCGAATTGAGCCAGCCGTTCTCGAGTTTTGCGCTTAGCAACACATTTAGCAATTCATTTTTAATTTATATAGATATCTTTATAAAAAAAAATCTGATGAGGGAACTCCAAAATCGCTCAACCGACCATCGTGAAATTTCGCATACAGGGTTCACGAGGTTTCAGAAAAGGACATTGTGTAACCTACATATCAACGTTGAAGTCGTGGGCAAAAGCTAGTTATAAGATAAAGTCGCTGTCCGCCTCTGACAAGTTTCTTCCTCTTGTAAACCGCCCAATGGATATTGATACCTTTTTCACTTCCGCCCAATAAACGAGTAAGGTTTGTGTACCTATATAATTTTGGGGAATAAAATTGCATCCGTACAAAGCCCGGGGGGGAAAGTTCGCTATTTTATTTATATTACAATAACAATTATTGTTTTCATTTCATATATTTTCCTTAGTCTCGATGTAAGAAAAAGTGCCGACAGCACAGCGGGGAGCGCCACAAAGTTGTTCCAGCGAACGTTTATTGCGCGAGTTGTAGGTAATCGATGGACATCCCGCAACGTTGTGCTGGGGTCAACCAACCTTTCGGTTCGGTAGTCGATTTCAAATCAACTGCTCCATCGTTTGTGAAATTGATTTACGTCAAATTGAAGGTCCAATGGTGCATTAATGAGAACTGCTCTAAAGTCAGATGATTCGTTTTTTTTATTTGACTTTTTTTGTGTTCATTGCAAAAGATGATTTCTCAACTAATTACCTCGTTTCTATGTTTGTTTAATTAAACCCTAACTAAAGAGCGAAAGAAAAATCGGATCGGAGGGAAACTCATGACTTATTATGACCACGATTCAAACGATAGATAAAGTATAGTTTGTTCTTTTTTGTTTTGTCACTTAATAACTATTTTTTTTTGTTTTATATTTTTTATATTTTTAATAGATGTTAAAAATATTTAACGACTCATTACTTTTAAACTAATATACATACGGCATACAATAGTATAGTAGTAACGCATATTTAAAAGGATTATTCAAGTATTAGAACGAAATGAACAACATTTGTTTAAAATTACAACAATTATAATTATTTTATTTTGAAAATATATTTCAAAAACTTCAAATGAAGTATCCAAAATCACAGTAATGAATAAATATCTTCGCTGTAAATAAAAGCCTATTAAATTTGACTTTCATAAGTAAAATTCGTCCGCTTTGGAATCTTGAACAGTGCGCGTTTCCTTGCAATTCAAAATTGAAACAATAAATATGAAAGACAGAGTTGAAAGCTAATTAAGAGACGGAGTTTCAAACTCCATTAACGAAATTACCGGCGAGTCCGTTCCGTGTCGCATTTCGAAAACGAAGAGGTAAAACGGAGGGATGACATGACTCTTGTGAGCGTAGGTATTTTTATCTACTCTGATCCATCCGTATCCGTACAAATTGTATTATAAATGTGAAATGTGAAATTCATTCGCGTTACTAGCGTATCTATCTATAGTCAACAGTGACCTCTCGTTTTATTAAGATTAAGAATTTAAACAGTGTTACATGTAATTTTAAAAAAACTTTAGTAACAACAATAATCAATATAGATCTACCAAATGTACAACAATCTAGTAGTATATAATATATACTATAGTATATATAATAATAATAATAACTTTATTTCAGACATTTGTGTCCACAGTCTTTTTTTTTAAATTATAAACTAAATTATGTTACATATTATACAAAAACAAAAAGTAAAATAAAAATTTAAAATTAACACAAACTGATTATCATTTTCTATTAACGGTGATATGCGATTTCACCCAATGTTTTAGTATTGGGCAGTCCACTTTCCCAGCAATCACCTTCAACAGCGTGTCTGTGCTGCCTCGCACCCTAGTCATCAGGGATGCTATTCTCATTCTTAATATAGCATAGAAATCTGCAACTCTAGCATTGGCAAACATCCCTGATGCACTACAGTATCGCGGCAGCCCCAGAAACACTCTGAAAGCATTGTTGTATTGGACGCGTAGGGCATTAAACGATTTTTGAGTGTAGTTGACCCACAGGCTACATGTATAAAAAGACTGACAATATGTCTTAAATAATATTGTAAGGAATGAACCTGCGTCGCGGAGCGGGAGGACGAGCGAGAGGGTCGTCTGAGGAACGGGGTTCGCCTGATGCGAGCCCGACACAACACACTACTCCGCGCGCGCCTCTGCAGTTCGCTCGTCACCTGTGCCTAGGGCTACCTTAGGGCCTGTTTTGCTTCTTTATTGCCTTTGTTAATTAAATTTGTCTATTTCTATTAAAATTGTCAATATTCTAGAGTGCTTTTACTTATTTCCTAAAATCAGAAGTGGGATTACGGCTCAAGCAATCAGCCTGACTGTGCCACCTTTTGGTTTTTGGTTTATTTTGTTACAAAGAAGCAAAATAGTGAAATTTTGTATTTACGTCGTAAAGTTTCGTTCGTTTCGTAATTTGTGTAAAAAATAATAATTTTCGTGTCTTCGTTAAAATAAGCGATTAGTTCCGTGTTATTGTGTAAAATAGATTAGCTTAGCGATTTGTGTCTTAATTTAGTTTTGTATTTTACGTGTTTTGTGAAAAGAATTTTCAAAAATAATTTAGTGTGTTCGTGGTAAAATAGTTTTTAGCGTTCGTGTAAAACAAATTACTTTACTCTCTAAAGTAACTTGAAGTAGTATTTTTATTAAAAAATAGTTTAGTTCTGTCTTAGTGTCCGTGAAATGTCTGAGTTATCACGACGACGACGTAAACGTACGTGTACGCCACCTGGTCATAGAGAAATTCGTAATAAATCAAAAAATCGCGATAAACTCCGTTCGAAAGACAGGTCAAGGTCACATTCCCGTGATTCGAATCGAAGACATCATCGGCGTCGCGTATATCCTAACGACGTTCAGGAACAGACGCAGCGTGCGTTAAGTGAGATTGTTTCAAGGCTACAGCAACTCGAACGAAATCATTGTACGGCGAGTAAAGTAAACTCAAACCCTCCAGACCCCTTGATCGTAAATCAAACCCGTGAACCAAATAATTTTTTCACACCTCTTGAGTCCGGAGTACAAAACGTAAACAATGACTCGGTTAGCTCTCAAGTGTCTCAGACGTTGCTTAACGAATGTAATACGAGTGCCAAAGCACTAGCCGGCGTGTTTAACTTATTAAACCATTCTCAGTATTACATTTCGAACTTTGATCCGAGTATACACGATATAGACGTATGGTGCAATGAAGTTGATCGCGCTCGAGAAAGTAATATTTGGAGTGACGGCGAATGTTTATCACGAGTAGCATCTTGCCTAAAAGGGGATGCCAAAACTTGGTTGAATGAATGGGTAACTAACGATAGGACCTGGACTAACTTTAAGCGGGAATTTAAACCCCTTTGCCCGCGTAGGCTTGATTTGGCAAATATTTTATTTAAGGTTATGTGTACTACATCCGATAATTACGCCACTTATGCAGAATACGCTCGCCGGTCTTTACTGCGCTTACGTATAGTTAGAGGGTTAAGTGAGCATTTAATGACCTTAATAATTATTAGGGGTATAGCTGATGCACAGGTGCGAGCTGCGGCAATTAATGCTAACTTGACAACCGACAACTTGATTTCATTTTTATCGACCTATTCTAAACCCGTTCACGCTGAAAATGATTACCATCCACCACAATTAAAGCGACACGCGAATTCCATTCGGCCAGACCAACTAAAATGTTTTAAATGTGGACAAGTTGGGCATAAAAGCTATCATTGCGGTAAAATTTTGCGTAATGACCAACCTGAAAAACTTTAACCACGACTCACTCGCTCTAAGATTACTTGTAAATTTTGTAAATAAAAAATAGGACATTCGGAGAATAGATGCTTTGCGATAGAACGGTCCGAGTCACGAAATAAGCTTAATGTAAATCTTTGTCGTCATGTCGACCCTTCTCTGTCGAATAGTCATAACGACAGTGACGTAAACACCGCAGTAGTGCAAGACATTCCAGTAGACGTCCTAATAGATAGCGGGGCTAGGAACGTATCGTTAATTTCAGAGGGAATCTGTAAAGATGAGATAACTGCTGTATCCTATGCCACCATAACTTACGTCCGTACAAAGAGTAGGCAGTACATAATCAGATTTAACGTCGCGTTTTCGGAGTCTGTTCATTATGTCGGCATAATTCATGGTGCTGACATTAATACGCCTGCTCAGGGTAAAGACAAGGAAAACTTGATGTCTATACTGAACGAGTTTTCGGATGTTTTAATATCTGGAACCGCTAGCTCCACTGTTATCACTGGTAAAATGCATATCAACCTGAGAAGCTCCACGCCACTAGTCTACCGCCCATACAAACTTTTCTTGTATGGAACTTTCTTTCATGTTGTGAAGCGTTCCACATTTTTAAGGGTTTCGAATTACTACGAAGAGTGTTTTACAAACCCTAAAAGAAGCAGGCTTCTCGATCAATTTACGAAAATGCTCATTCCTAACCACGACGGTAGAGTACCTGGGCAAAGTTATCAGTTTTGGGTCAGGTGAAGCCGAGCCCACATAAAGTAGAAGCATTAATTAGCAGCCAGGCTCTAGTGAATGTCAAACAATTTAGACAATATCAAGGTCTTGCCCCGTGGACGTTACGAATTGAAGTTGCTGTGTGGGGCCTATGGAAAGACACGTGCAGCGGCGGAATATATGGTTCCGTGGAGCGGGAATGGTGCCCTGAGTCGTGTGCAGAATTCGTCGAAAGTGAGTGTGCTACCTGTGTGCATATTCTTTGAGATAGAAGGTTCGATGTAGATGTTACTGAACCTTGGAGGAGGAAATGGCTCGATGTAGATGTTACTGGGCCATGGGGTGTGTATTGGTTCGATGTAGATGTTACTGGACCATGGGGTGTGTATTGGTTCGATGTAGATGTTACTGGACCATGGGGTGTGTATTGGTTCGATGTAGATGTTACTGGACCATGGGGTGTGTATTGGTTCGATGTAGATGTTACTGGACCATGGGGTGTGTATTGGTTCGATGTAGATGTTACTGGACCACGGGGTGTATATTGGTTCGATGTAGATGTTACTGGACCACAAGAGTAATGGGTGAAGTATAGTGGGAAACGAAAAGTCAATGGCATATGTGCGTATCTAATTGTTCTTGCGTATTACAGACGAATCCGATGAAGCAAGCCTGGTTCAAAATGACAACGCTGCTGAAGTCGTGCCAGATTCTTGGAAGCGGTCGGGGACGACGCCCTGTCAGGAGAGGCCGTGTAAGGAATGAACCTGCGTCGCGGAGCGGGAGGACGAGCGAGAGGGTCGTCTGAGGAACGGGGTTCGCCTGATGCGAGCCCGACACAACACACTACTCCGCGCGCGCCTCTGCAGTTCGCTCGTCACCTGTGCCTAGGGCTACCTTAGGGCCTGTTTTGCTTCTTTATTGCCTTTGTTAATTAAATTTGTCTATTTCTATTAAAATTGTCAATATTCTAGAGTGCTTTTACTTATTTCCTAAAAATATATATATGATACTATACTATAACAAGGAAGAATTGCCGGTAATTTAAAAAACACAGTACCAAGGCTTGGAGCAAGATATGGCCACCGTCAACTGAAACATGACTAGCGGAGCGTCTGCATCGTAATGTATAGTTTCAAGTCACGCAAACTTTGATACTGGCTAGACTACACACACTATGGATAGACTATGAGCGTAGAATATAAATACTTACACCATTTTATATATGAGATATTAATGTTTGATTTTACGATCATATATTATTATCATATAAAGTGAAAACTGCTAAAACCTAAAACAGATTTCTCACTGCCAGAATATAACTGCTCAATGCATTGGTGAGTTGGTGTTGGTTTAGGGCTCTGTGGTGAACACTAAACTTCTTTTAAAAGACCGGCTGGTCCGTTATTCAGGGAATATTCATATTAATGTCCTATAAAATAAAAATAGAAAAAAAAGTTTCAAGTGTTTTAAAAAATATATCTTATTTTTTATTTATTTTTTCACACAATATGTGAAATATATTATATATTTTACATAACACAATATATATTTTACATTCTGGTTCCACATTATACGTGTAATAAATAATTTCGAAATAAATTTACACAATTATTTTGTAAAATCTGGTAAGTATAATAAATTGATTTAAAAAGTACATATTTTACTTAATTTTTGATAATTATTAATTTATTTGATATGACAATAATTTCAAGAATGAGTTACTTAAAATTTGCTTACGAAATTAAAGTTATGTACTTACTCATTTTAATCTCAAATAATTTTAGGTGAAATTTTTTTTTAGAAATTTACTCTTAATATTATGTTAGATTTAAAATTCACTTAACCAAAACTAAAAAAACTTAAAACTCAAAACTTAAACTAGATTGAAAATTTATGCAGAACCAATTAAAAACAATAGCTACTAATCTTAACGTAAGTAATAAAAACAAATGAACGATTGAATGTTTTAAACCGTGCAGCTACAAACTACAAACACTTGGGAAACACTTAACAACTCCCCTTTGATAATGTGCTATTAATAAAGCACCGAAAACACACCGCTTTACTTTACCAAAACATTCCAACACCCTTTGCCGGATAAAAAGCATAATCGTGCATCACCTCATTAATGATTCTCAAAAAAGTTTTATGGTTTTAAGTATTTATTCATAAATTACATTCAGGTGAGCTTTGGAAACATCGACGATAATAATAAAAATAAAACAATAAAAACATATATTTGCAATAATATTATTCGTTCCTTAATACTTTTGATAAATAATTTTGTTTTGTTTTATTTCTTCCTATTTAAATATGGAAGACCAGTTATGAAACTTTCAAGATTTCAAATTGAAGTGAGAATTCTAGTAGTTTTTATTGATTAATTAATAGTTAGATGTATAAAATTTATATAAGTAGTAATTTTTTTTTTGTTGACAAAAAGTCCTCATTATAGAAAAGTTATTTTAAGAAGTAAGTACTTTCTTCAACGAGAAAGTACCCAACTCGAGTTAGTTTGTAACAAACCACTTTGCAGAGTTCGACGACACGACAGTAACCTTATTTTTATATTGTATACCGTAGGTATCGGGTATGTCTGTGTATCTGGTACAAATATCGAAGCACATCTCACGCGACAATAGCTTTTCATATAGGCAGACGTCCTTTTCAATATCAGTTTGTATTGTTGTCTAAAATCTACGCTTGAAATGTGTTTCTTGCTTTATATTTACACAGAAAAAAAATGTAGATTGATATACCCTTACAATACTAGCTTTTTCCAGACTAAAATAGTTCAGTTCATTAGAGCATACACTACAAGAGGAAGCTTCGATATGTGGGTCTTTTAGTCAAAACCATTTTTTAAAAAAACTACTTAAAAGGGGCTTAAACTTCAGTCCAAAATGGCCTTCCATTTACCGCTTTGAGCGATTAAAAAATTCAATCCTCCGACGTTCACTTATCAAGTGGGTAAAATATTAACGCGCGATTACGAGCCACGAACAGTGAAGTGCAGTCCTACAGGATGATCAAATATTAACGCGACTCGCAACGTGTGAGCAACTCATGTAATATTCACAGCTTCCACGCGGACGACGGGGGTCAATGTACATGACAAACGTATGCGAAAACAGTAAGTACTCTAAAAATCATCGATTTGTAGCCGATCTGTAGGCATTTGTATTTTGTACACATTTTTGGTTACAATTCGAAATTTATATTACAACTAGCTGGCGCCCGCGACTTCGTCTGTGTCCCGTACGTCTATTAGTTTATCTACCAAGTTTCATGAAAATCAGTTAATTCGTTTAAGAGTTATGGAGGCTCATACATACATAAAATACCTACACTTACAGATTTATTATTAGTATTGATTGATGATAGCGGACCACCCACCAGACATCTTGCCCGAACAAAAAAAATAATGCTTACCCAACCTAAATAACAAACACATCAATTTCATGTCAATAAACTAACTTATACCGCCATCTATTAGAAACTTATGGAACCTTTTAGGTAAACAATCCTTTGTTCTATAAAAAGCTTTTATATTGTAATAAAAAAATCTCTGAAGTTGGACCAAATTACACAGATTTCACAATGATAGGTTAAATAGTTTTGTATTTCAATACTAACGCCATTTAGTCCCAATTCATCGAGAGGTTAAAATGCTGATTGAGCACTGGACGATCTGACACATTGGACATTGGAAACCTACACGCATTAAATAAATATTGTTTACAACATAATAATATATAAACTTAATGTGTCCATGAAAATAAGGTTAGATAATATTATTGCCGTATTCTAAAATTAAATTTAGAAGCTCCATACAATTTACCAGTAGCTTCCATAGCTACTGATGTTCACAGCTATTCACAGGAAGCTACTGGTAAATTCACTACAAGATGTACAAAACCTCTTCAAACTTATCATGGCGCATTCTCGCGGAAACTCGTCCACTCTGGGCCACTAGACTACGTCCATTGCAGCAGTATGTACTATAGAATGTTGGATAATGGTCTCTCTCATTCAATGAATTTCTAGTCGACCTAGAGAAGAACAATACTGCAATGTATGTACTTTATACATTAAGTAGGTACAATATATAAAAGCCAAGTAAAAAAATTATACAAGTGACGTTAATAAAAACTTACAGATGAATCAGTAGTATTATGTGGAACATAGTTTATTAGTTTCTCCATAATTGTACAATTATAATAACACAAGCTCGGAGGATTATAAGGCTGGCATAATATCTTTGTATGCACAAAAAGGCCTAAAATTAACAATTTTTTTTAAATAGCGTTTATTCAAGCGTAAACATATGAATGTAAATAGTCTCAACGGAAGAATATATAATTTTTTTTTATTATAAATTGTTACTGATCAAACTATTTATATAAGCGTTTAGCAAATGGCGAATGAGGGTTATTTTAAAAGATCATGTCATCCAATTATTAATGTAATATTGTGTATTGTATATTGTGTAGTAATTTTATGCAATAAAAATTATGTTAAACGTACACTTTTTGTCAAAATCTATAAAGTTATATTGAGGTAAGTACTTACGTTTCCAAATACTGAAACACCCTGTAAACTGGTTTCCTAAACACCAGAAATCCGTCGCAGCGCTCCATCGTGTTTTATCCAAAAATTGCACCACAACAACAAAAAAAAATTCACGACCACTTCTCTTTACACTTTACACCCAAGGCTTTCTTGTTTGCACCACGTACATTTTCTTTCTTATCTCTTTAATAGTCTATAAAAAAAATCATTAGAAAATCTAACATCACTCTCAGTTAAGCTGTTATTAGCAAAGGTTAAAAAAGTTAAGGCATTCACACTCTAAAACGTTTACAAAATTCCACTAAAAATTTGGTCCTTTAAGGTTTTATAAATTTATTAAGTTTTTTTTAAGGCTTATGTTTATTAGTTACATTGGGGGATTATTATTATTTGGTTGAAAAGCACTTACACTTGCCTAAACACTACGTTTTACGCCAATATGGCAATCACAGTTTGACTATACATATTATGTGTAGGTATATATCATTAAGTTCTTTTTTGGCAAACTTTTAAAACGGCTACTTTATCTGCAATAGAAAAAATACACATTGCTATATAGATGTTTAATACAAAATTTTAATAACAATGGCTGGTGTTTCCACGCACAATTAATTTGTGATTAATTGAAGATTATTGTTTATTTTTTTTATTTTTTTATTTTTTAGAGATGGGTTTGCTCTTGGCCAAAACCTACCATACTATAAAGGCAACTTATTCGCATCAAATATACATGGGAATATTAGGAATGTATGAAACTAACAAAATATGCCTGCGCAAAATTGATAACCTCACATTTTAGAGTAAATAGAATAAATTTTAGACATTAAAAAAATGGGAAAGGAAGAAGAGATGTTAGTAATAAAAAGGGAGTTTGTTTCGTTAAATTGTTTGCAATAATATAGTTTTTTCTAATATTAATATAAGAAAAATATGTTTCATTGCAATTTTGAATTAAATTAAAATTGACCAAACTTAATTAATGAGGCTTTATGTTATTTATTTCACCCTGTGTACTGTATAGAGGCCGCCAAAAATATATACGCCGTTTTGAACACTTTGAAAAGTGCTCACTTCGGAATTTGCGTGCAAAATTTAGTAGCTACCGATAAGTACATAAATCATACAATAAATTAGTAAAAAAAAACTCTTATCACATCTGGTATGGCCAACTACATCCGCTTAATTGTTCCGCTACAGATAATTGAGACAATAACATTCAGAAATGATAATGTCACTTAAAATACTCGTGAATCTGTCGAATGTGTAGCAGTTATATATGTTCCATTTTAAAATAAAAATTCTAATTCTTCGTGGAGTCTGTGAGGACATCTCAAACTAATGTCAACCGTTGTGTAAACTTTAAACACGAAGACCTTCACACACACACACACACACACACACACACACACACACAACACACACACACGCACGCACACATAAAACTAATAAAGTAATTTTAATAACCCCATAAAGAATTATTATTATTTAAGCAGGTATACTTTGTCTATGAATGAGCTTTATTATTATTGGAATATTTGATTTCCCCAAAGGCTTAGACAATTCTTCTACGAGTAAAAGTTCAGATGTTGTCATTTAAAATTATTGAATATTGAAAACTTAAATCAATTTGAAGAAGCTCATCAGATATAGATATTGATAGTTAGTAACGTTTAAACACGGATATGGTATGGTACATACCATGTTTGCAATGTTAGGTCACATATGCACATATAGGGGTACATAATTCGTACAAGTGTTTCCCTTAGTACCTACTTCAGAGTTTAGAACCAGCAATTCTTCAAGGTCCCGGACCTAAATGCGGAACTGGCCAGCAGTTGATCGCGTGTTCACCATTCACGAAATCCTAGCTAGTATAGTTTAAGAGTATAGTTGAAGGAAGTTAAGGGCATAGTTGAGGGTTCAAACGAACGTGGTCCTGCCGTATGTGTAACGTATTTTTTTTTTATTATGGACCCATTTTTTAGGCGTATTTAATGACTTTATAAAAACCTTCACCAAACTATCAAAACACAATTTTTGATGTTAAAACCCCCATTCAATAGATAGATACAATTCACTCAGAGAACCGCGCGTTTTAGACACCGCACGTGTCGAGGTCATTACGGGCGGCGTTTAAAAAATGCTATACAGCTCGTTGACGCGATGGAACTGCCGCGACTGACCAATAAATATGCATTCTTCCGATGCACAGTCACAGGAAGCAGGTGTCACGTGCACCAGCTGTCACGTCGCGAATGCCAAAGCGCCCATGTCGTCCGGCAGAACAATGAACCGGCAACTGTCCGCGAACACCTTATTAGGTTAATTGGGTCTTATTTCGGTTTTCACATTGAATTTTTATTGACGATTACCATGTGGAACAAGTTTTAGTTAGGCCGCCTCTATTTTCACTGGAACGATGACAAGATTATACAACTAGGTACTTAAATTTTTTTAAAGACAAGACTTTCCTTATTCCGCTCTGAACATTTTAATGTGCAGTCAAAAGGCTACGTTTCAGAGCCATATGTCAATACTGACAATACACAATTGTTTTAAGGCTTCAAGTGACAGATACCTTAATTTATACTTATTACCAATAAGAATAAGAAGAAGGTGCAAACATGTAACACGATAAGACACCAGTGTATAACCCAACTTCTTTACAGATTAGGGCAATGATGGGGAAACTACGGCCCGCGGACCATCTCTGGCCCGTGAAGCGTTAAAACGCGCGAGCATCAATAAAAATCAAGTGAAGTTTTCGTATTGTTAGAAATTTCAATCTCATTGGAAGTGCGCGGAGATAAAACGACAACTTTCGCGAGTGCGGGCTGTATGAGCAAAACCGAAAATAAAGCTGAGCTATTGACTATACGAGCGGTGCCCTCCCGGACTTCTACTTCGCAGCTAACTTAAAAGTTTAATTGAATTGTATTTTTCATTTTTTTTTCTTATTTCAATAGTTATGTAGTTGCGAGGGTTAGAAGGCGCTGGTGATGAGGACAGAAGAACGAGCGTGCGTTTGCCTTGAGAATATTGGCGTGACTGTCGCAAGCGTCGTCGATCGATTCCCGCTCGCGCCGCATACGCTTGTGTGCGTATGTGTTATGTAGGTATAGAAGTGTGCGCGCGCATCGTATTATAATTGACGCGCGCTTGTTCGTCTGTCCGGCTGTTACACATTAAAATATACTGTACGCCACAGTTATTTTGTAAATATTGCACAATAAATTTGTGTCTCAGAAAGTTCAATATGTTTATTTCAACTTGGCCCGCCATATATTTCGTTAATAAATATTGGCACATGAAGGAAAAACTTTCCCCATCCCTGGATTAGGGCAACAGACAGATAGTCCGGCATAACACACAGCATCAGCGTCCCCTATCACTGCCCATCCACGAGTTTCCCAACGTTAAATAAAAGGAAAATTTAGGCATTTATTAGTTTCAGATAATATTATTATACCTCGGACATAAAAAAATGAGAGATTCAAAACAAAAATTGTCATGAAATTTGTTTAGCAAATGTTAAACTACATTTATTTATCTCTTACATTTCAAATTATACACTAGTGAACACCCTCTAACAATAGTGAATCAAACTGACAAATCCACTTTATTTGTTATTTTATGTAACGTGTTCCTGAAACAGGTCACAAACAGGCGAAAATTGAAAAGTTAAGCCGAGAAACGAAAACAAATTTATTCACAGTGCGCATCTCAAGTCATACTGCAGTCCGGATTTATGCTTTGCTAGTTTTCCCCAGTTTTCATAATAATAAGCTGTGTTCACATAACTACATATATGAATTTATATATGTACTAGCTGGCGCCCGCGACTTCGTCCGCATGAAAAAAGTAGCCCATCCCTTGTCCTGTAGGTACGTCTAAATGTTTATCTACCAAGTTTCATGAACATCAGTTAATTCGTTTAAGAGTTATGGAGGAACATACATACATTCATACATACATACATATTTTATATACTAAAAATGGGAATATTTAATGGTGACCCAGAACCGAGGCAATAATCACCCTCTTACAAAAGACCACCGTGAGCCCATTCTTCTAGTCCCTCAACCAGTCCCTCGGGGTTTATTTGTTCTTTCTCTTTTTCAACATTGTTTTTCTGTTTAATAAACTATTAATAAAATAATATTAAACTGTTTAAATAAAATCTTGTTTCATACCGTAAATAATAAACGTAAACCTTTCCTAACCTAAATACGAGTACATTACAGGGGCTGTAGCCAAGAACGTACCAATGCAAACGTTTCGTTGCGTTCTGATCTGACGAATAGAAAAGAAATAAAGCCCGGTGATTGGTTGTTGTAACGCCCACACAAATTTTCGACCAATCACCGGGCTTTATTTCGTCTTCTATTCGTCAGAACTCAACGCAACGTTTGCATTAGTATGTTCTTGGCTACGGCCCCAGCTGTGTAAACGCCGCCTTACGGCCGAACTGTGAACTCTGTTGAACTTCATGATCTAGCGTTAGTCAAATTGGCGAACGGGGTAAACTTTCAGACACCTTCGCGCAAAATTTGAAACGTGAATTCACCTCCAGTATTAACGGGCTCGCTTCTGTTGCGGCACATTTATTTGTAAGTGTAAGTGGTATTCACCAGTAATTGTTTGCCACACATGTTTGTTAGTGTTTTTATTTTATTTTTTATTAGTTAAGTGTATATTGTGTGTGAGCAAATGTTGGTGGGTCTTTTTTGTAAAAATAAAAAATAAAAAATTAGTTGGCACTTAAAGGGTATTTAATGCACTAGGATTTATTTAAACCCTCCGGTCCGTTGGTTCGTATATTAAAAAAATGATTACAAAGTTTATCCGTTCAGTAGATATTATTATCTTCAGAAGGTATATTATATTTAGATATTATTACAACACGTATTTAAATACATTTACAATTTTAAAAATTCTGTATATTGTAATATTATAGTCTATGATATAATTATATTATAGACTATAATTATACTAATATTATAAAGATAGAATATTTTGTATTTTTGTTTTTGATGAATAAGCTCAAAAAGTGCTGGACCGATTTTAAACAAAATCTATATATGGATATTACTTTATTGTAAGTAACATTGTATATTAAGAATAAAGTTTCATAAGTGTGCTAGCTGCAAAGCTAATTACAAAAGTTAGGTAAGCGAGTAAAACTAGTGTGCAGTTAAAATTCAAAGCAGGAGTTTCTCATGCATTAAGTGTATACATAAGTTCTTTATACGAGCTTTAAGTTGAATCGGGCAAGAGTTCATGTTCAATATTCATACGACATTATCTATACTACAATAAAATTACTGCTTTGGTTAGAAAATATTCATAATAATCAATAATCATATACTTCAGTCCGTGTAAAAATTTACACTATTTTACATGGGTTATACGTGACTGCCGACATATTTTTGAATATATGCTAAATTAGTAGATACGCTGAGTTATTTAAATGCTGTAATTCAGGATGAAGAGACTTTTTAACCTGAGATTTTTTTTAGGTCATCCTGCTTAGCCAGTTTTTCATTTCCTAATCTATACTAATATCTAATATTATAAAGAGGTAATATTTGTATTTTTGACTGATTGACTGATTTTAAAAAATCTTTCACCTATATAAGGCTACATTAGCGAGTAAAATAGGCTATATTCTATAAAGATACACGGACGAAGTCACGTGCTGAGTCAGCTAGTTGGATAAGGACTCACAATACCGAATTAAGTTAGTCGGCGCAGTGGTAACACAATTTATTCTTATTTCTAGCTTTAAATTACAATAATTGTGACTTTCGTATAAAAAGAAGCTCAGACCAGATAAAAATATGTTGCTATTTTTATCAATTTCATAAACTTGTTGCCAACAATGTTAACCTATTATTTTGAATTATGTTTTTAGCCCCGCACTTCTCGGGCCGGTTTCTTTTATTTCCGTTTTTTTTTAATTGTACCCCACATAAATATACAAATAGGTCTTTCGCACGCGATCCCGTGACCCGAGTAATCGTAAAATAGTTTAACTGTACACAGATATAAATAAACGCTGCGAAATTCTTTTACCGCATTTAAACTTTTATGACATGCTATAATTAAAAATTATAAACTAACCCCCGAAATTCTGTTGAGACCCATTCTAATGAGCCTAAACACAGCCTTCATTCATTTTTTCATGACATTTTTTCATGTCATGAAAAAAAGACATCAAAATAATAAAAAATGAATTTATTAATTAGGTTTCTACAAGAAACTCTTATGATCGTCATTATGAATTGAAATATACCAGGGTTTCGGGAAAAAAAAGCCAAGATGACGATCCTGAGAAGAAACCCCGAAAGAAACCCAGGATACTATTCTTTTTATCATCTTTAAAATATAAAATAACAACAATTACACTCAAATTACATGTAACAGTATGTACCCGATTGTACCTACACTAAATTTAAATCAATCGAAGCTGTGAAAGTTAGTGAGAACACTTCGTCAACTAGGAAATGAGCTGATCTCTTGACAGAACACCGACCACGTAAGCTTTCAAACAAAAATAACAGAATCAAAGTCGGTGATCTTCTCTAAAGGGTGTGGTTAATGCTGCCCAGTTTACAATCGAGGAACGCAGTGCATCTGTTGATTACCTCTTATATGAATAGTAAAAAGTAACAAAATACACTATATATAGACTCGAAATTGCCTTAAATCTTTCAAATCCTTGCCAAAACTTGCCACCGAGTCTACAACGGTAACAACAACTTTAGATACCCTAAAAGCGCTCGTACTAAATTCGTAGTTCCAATTTAGTCAGTCTCGCTTTAATTAGCGAGCATTCGGAACGTCATCAGGGTCGTTAATGAATATGAAACAGACTACAAACAATCGCGCCGTCTAGCAATCATAGAGGCCAACGAACCCCGGGCTAATGGCCCGCTATAAAATAGCCAGCAGTTCTCTGTGAAATTAGACCGACGCGATCGTGTGCTTTTTATCGCGTTTTGCAAGGTCTTTACAGATATGTTTGTAAATAGAACATGCGTTGGCTGAATTGTACGCATTGAATGCGGTGTTAGTCAGATCGATCGCTGTACACTCAGAAAACTGAATCAAACTAGAACATTGCGTGCTCTCCCTTATAACCGTAAGCACCCTTTTAAAAAAACAACCATGAAATAACAATTCGTAAGATGTTGTATTTTTATAAGTGAGTAAATGATGCCATACCCTTTTCTCCTACCTCATCCTTCCTACAAAATTTCTGTTACTTTAGGCGACGGTAGTCGGTAACCATCCACCATAAAGTGGACCATCAGACTGCCACATTTTTTTAGTCTTACTTATCAGATTTAATCAGAGGCTTGAAATAATTTCTAAGATATTTTATTCATTTTATTAGCACCCGGCTTCGCACGGACTTGAAATTTTCAAAAATCCTTTCTTAGCGGATGTTATAAATAAAATAAACGCATTTTCTAATCCAAATTTTTTTGGCTGTGCTTTTATAATCAGGACAAACGATTTTTTTTAAGTATAGAAAATATTTAACATAATATAATCTCTTCTGAAATTATAAAAGTCTAAACCATTTAATGAATGGTTGCTAATCACTATCACTACATAGTATAAAACAAAGTCGCTTTTTCTGTCCCTATGTCCCTTTGTATGCTTAGATCTTTAAAACTACGCAACGGATTTTAATGCGGTTTTCACTAATGGGTAGAGTGGTTCTCGAGGAAGGTTTAAGTACATAATTTACTAAGTTACGCGGGCGAAGTCGCGGGCAGCAGCTTTAATTTTATTAACACGTAATTTTATAAACTATAACTAACATGTAGTGCCATCTGTTAACAGACTTTTTCCATTATTCGAAGTGAGATTAGATGAATTAGAGTACTACATTGCTTCAAACAGAATTCCCTAGATGGCGTTGTAAATTTTGCATACACGTTGTCTGGGACTCCAAAAAGGACATAGGGTACCTTTCATCCAGAACGCGGACGAAGTCGCGGGCACCAGCTAGTAACTTATAAATAACAAAAAAAAACGCAAATTGGAATATTGTTCGATATTCATGTTGGATTTTCCAGTATTCTCGTCATGCCGCTATCGACACAACACTCTCGGGAAAACGTAGTGATGCTACTCGTTTTGTAATTTATCAAGCAACTAGGTACTTCAATTCCAGTACATCGAGGATATTATTATTTACACTAGTGCCCCGGTTTTCTATGTATGTAATTTCATATACACAGATCTTCCTAGTTTACCGCATTTTTCATTTGGGAAAACCGTATGAAAACCCGTTCCGTTAGAACAGATAGAAGCGGACACATTTACCTTGTACTTTAGCGTATTGCTCGATGTAACCGCTTCGGCCGCATATGAAACCAACACTACGTAACCAAGTAACTGTCTACTGCCATAAACTGCGTAGTCCGTCTGACAGTAACCATCCCTTAGAGTGTATTATTGTATTACGGTGCACGGATTAAGGGATGCCAAAGCCTATTCCGCTAACTTGTCACCATATTTTATCAGGGACTGTGGTCGGCCTCTATGCCAGAATATGACGAATGTCTAATGTGGTAAAAAGTGAATGTGACGAATGTCTCGTAGGCCCATAAAGTAGTGACAGGGCACGTTGTGTAAAACAAAATGCAACCTTTCAGAGTAAAAACGACATATTATTGTCACTTGGTAAGTTCAATCCAATCCAGAAGGCAATTCAAAGAAGAAGGTTTTTCCAATGATACCTCGAACGGAGAGCAAAGTGTAGACCCCCTCACTATGGAGCTCAATAACAATACATTCCTCCGGGAGCTGGACAGAACAATGGCTGGCTCGATAATGGCGCCCGCAGCCTACGATGATATCATTAGACGAGACTTGTTATTGACATTGGAGATTATTAATTTACTAGACAATTGACTGTGACTTATCTCGCTTACAAAGACCGTTTGCATGCCTAAATAGAACCTTAAAACATTTTGTGTCTAGCAAATAAAAAAATTAATCAAAAAAATTCAAAGCTTAAGTATTAAGAAAAATATTTAATATATGTAGGTTGAATTGAGGCAAATAAGTTAACATATCCTGAATCAGTTAACACAATTTCTTAAACAAAGCAAATAATGGAAACTGGAAAGCACGTAGCTTGGTGGGAATTGTTCTTGTTGTGAATTAAAGTTTGATAACACTGCAACTAAGCAAAATAAGTAAAGCCAGACACGACGTGAGTTAATCAAAAGACAATTTTATGCTACACGGGCACAAAAATATGAATAAATGGCGTCCTGTCCGCATAACTAAAAAAGCCATTCACAGTTTGTTGGTCCAATGTGAACGAGGTACTGGTGACGCTGTAGAGTTGTACGTTTTACAAACAAACCCTTGCAAATTCAATGGTGCATTCGAGTTATTCCTCTTTGGCAAAACTAATTGGTACTATTTCATACGAGTAATCATTAATTTACTGTTCATAAAATACCCTCACAATAGAAAAGGAAAAATGTTTGAACATTTTTATTTTATAGTAGTAAAACACTGATTGTAAGTTATAATAATTATTATTGTCTCCTATTCTTTCTAAGGTATTTGACAGAAATACCATCTACTCACAAGTGATCTTCAATACACTTTATTCGACTTGTGGTTGCTTGTGGTATAGGCGACAGAAGCCACTTACAGTCAATTGGACGGTCAGCGTGTCTGTCGACCTTAACATAAAAAAATACTGAGGAATACAAACAGATCTCTAATCCACCAGGTCCAGTCATGAACGATATAAAATTAGTTGAATATTACAAACTCAATGAAACTTAGTATAAACTTGATTCATACAGTAAGTTAATTGAGGAAGAAATCTTCGGACAGTTGGCACGAAAGTTTTCAACAATGGTTAACAATTTGCTCAATTTTACCGCGTAGTTGTGCCGCACTGCCAATGCCACTAGTTTTTATCGCAGACTTGCAATTCTTAAAAAGCTTACCCAAGACAAAATATCATTAAAAAAATTATACTTAGTTAAACGACTTCCTATAAAATTTAATGAACTTTTTCTAAAGAACACTTTCGCGGAAAATCTATTATATTTTAATTAAACCTTTTATTCTATTTCACATTTGATTCTTTTAAAAATTTGATTTTGCCAAGATCGAATTATATCAGACACTTTTGTATATCGTTTTATTTTGTATATATAACTTTTTGCTCAATTTGAAAAATGTAGCAAATCGAGAGGTTATTCCATATTATTTGCTAATTTTGGAAGTCCCTAAAATGCTGTTAGAGGGATTATAATAATGTAGTAACCAATGCCTAATTCTCAAGTGAAATAAATAAAAAATTAAATAATCTAAATGACGATATAAAACGAGAAGAGTTTTAAAACCTATATCGAATCGAATTGACGGACAAACCTGAACATTTCCTGCATTTCAGGCAAGATTTCTACTGATATTTTCGAAATAAGTTTTAAATGAATACCCTTCATTCGTGAAAAGAAGCTCAATTCGATTTTAAGATAACACAGCGCGAGCATGTTTGGAATGGAGCCACTCTTTAAATTCATTTCTTGAATAGCTCCAAGACGTGCTACGAACTGAATGCCAACCCTAGACCACATAAGCGTACGGTTTGCAAAATAAATTTAACTATCCATAAGATATAAACGTTTCTTAGTCTGTGAACGTATGAAAAATAATTGTGTTTAGGGTAATGGCTCATTTGACTACGATTTAAAAGGGTAAAAACTGAAAAAAGTAAATAAGAAATTGTGAAATAATATTTTTTTAAATTGTTTTAAATTTTGATGTTTTATTGTTAGGAAATTAATTTTTATTGTATTATTATTATTTTGAAATCTAAATGTAATGATGTTTTAAGGGTCCCTTTCGCCAATCGAGGGTCGGGAATGTAAGAGAATTATATATAAAACGATGCTCCACAACCTTGAAAAAAATCACACAGCTATCCAATGAATGTTACTTGATGCTGAAACATTTGAATTTTAGATAATGCTTATAGATAAGTGTAAAAAAAAATCAGAAAATCACTAAAATCGTGTAAATCGCACTCCCGTGTTGTTACAATTGAGCCGTAAGTATCAAAATTTATTAAATGAATTTTATCAAATAATAAAGTTAAAACTATAAAAAAGTTGCTGGAATATTTATTTCTTAATTAATATATCCTTAATCTATGTAAAAAAATCACAAAGTTGCCCAATTTTTTCGCTCAAAATCTTCATACAAATTACTATGAAGGCTATTATATTGAAATTACGCTCGTAGTCGGTTCAGTCGGCCACGCGCCTCCGAAGTGAGAGCACGTCGCTTTGCGCCGCATTGACAGTTCGCGATCGAACCGTGTACTTACACAAAAAATGACAAATATGTCGTTTTTGATGTTGAAATTATAGCCCAAGAGCCCACGACCTTCGTTATTTATTACAATCTTTTGAGATAATATATAAAAAATAATAAGTGGGTTGTTCTATGATAGAATTGTTTGGACAAAAAAAATCCAACTAGTTCCCCAGCACAGTATGACAGATTGGACTCTGGAACACGTCCAAACTATTCTATTTTTATAATAGAACCAAAAAAAAAACATGCAATGATGTCTACTGGTGAGTATGAGTAGCGGAGCGGAGCGGCGGCAAGTCTACGCGGGGCACCGAAAAAGCGAAAATTTTGAGATAGATAATTTGACACGCCGTAACTTGGAATCGGTGCGACGCAGCCGGGTGATGTTTGGGCTCATCGGAGACGTCTCTCCGAGATAGATAATTTGACGACCCCCTCGGACTCCTCCGACCGTAACTTGGAAACGGTGCGACGCAGCCGGGTGATGTTTGGGCTCATCGGAGACGTCTCTCCGAGATAGATAATTTGATGACCCCCTCGGACCCCTCCGACCGTAACTTGGAAACGGTGCGACGCAGCCGGGTGATGTTTGGGCTCATCGGAGACGTCTCTCCGAGATAGATAATTTGACGACCCCCTCGGACCCCTCCGACCGTAACTTGGAAACGGTGCGACGCAGCCGGGTGATGTTTGGGCTCATCGGAGACGTCTCTCCGAGATAGATAATTTGATGACCCCCTCGGACCCCTCCGACCGTAACTTGAAATCGGTGCGACGCAGCCGGGTGATGTTTGGGCTCATCGGAGACGTCTCTCCGAGATAGATAACTTGACGACCCCCTCGGACCCCTCCCACCGTAACATGGAAACGGTGCGACGCAGCCGGGTGATGTTTGGGCTCATCGGAGACGTCTCTCCGAGATAGATAATTTGACGACCCTCTCGGACCCCTCCGACCGTAACTTGAAAACGGTGCGACGCAGTCGGGTCGTGTTTGGGCTCATCAGAGACGTCTCGGGGAGATGAATTTTTTAGTAGACCATATTTCAAAATTTGACAATTCCGGTCTACATTTGACAATTGACAATTCGGGGGGGGGGTCCGAGGGGGTCGTCAAATTATCTATATCGGAGAGACGTCTCCGATGAGCCCAAACATCACCCGGCTGCGTCGCACCGTTTCCAAGTTACGGTCGGAGTGGTCCGAGGGGGTCGTCAAATTATCTATCTCGGAGAGACGTCTCCGATGAGCCCAAACATCACCCGGCTGCGTCGCACCGATTCCAAGTTACGGTCGGAGGGGTCCGAGGGGGTCGTCAAATTATCTATCTCGGAGAGACGTCTCCGATAAGCCCAAACATCACCCGGCTGCGTCGCACCGATTCCAAGTTACGGTCGGAGGGGTCCGAGGGGGTCGTCAAATTATCTATCTCGGAGAGACGTCTCCGATGAGCCCAAACATCACCCGGCTGCGTCGCACCGATTCCAAGTTACGGTCGGAGGGGTCCGAGGGGGTCGTCAAATTATCTATCTCGGAGAGACGTCTCCGATGAGCCCAAACATCACCCGGCTGCGTCGCACCGATTCCAAGTTACGGTCGGAGGGGTCCGAGGGGGTCGTCAAATTATCTATCTCGGAGAGACGTCTCCGATGAGCCCAAACATCACCCGGCTGCGTCGCACCGATTCCAAGTTACGGTCGGAGGGGTCCGAGGGGGTCGTCAAATTATCTATCTCGGAGAGACGTCTCCGATGAGCCCAAACATCACCCGGCTGCGTCGCACCGTTTCCAAGTTACGGTCGGAGTGGTCCGAGGGGGTCGTCAAATTATCTATCTCGGAGAGACGTCTTCGATGAGCCCAAACATCACCCGGCTGCGTCGCACCGTTTCCTAGTTACGGTCGGAGGGGTCCGAGGGGGTCGTCAAATTATCTATCTCGGAGAGACGTCTCCGATGAGCCCAAACATCACCCGGCTGCGTCGCACCGTTTCCAAGTTACGGTCGGAGTGGTCCGAGGGGGTCGTCAAATTATCTATCTCGGAGAGACGTCTCCGATGAGCCCAAACATCACCCGGCTGCGTCGCACCGTTTCCTAGTTACGGTCGGAGGGGTCCGAGGGGGTCGTCAAATTATCTATCTCGGAGAGACGTCTCCGATGAGCCCAAACATCACCCGGCTGCGTCGCACCGTTTCCAAGTTACGGTCGGAGGGGTCCGAGCGGAGCATCAGTTACGGACAGGGGGTTTAGGGAGAGGGGGTGTACTGAATGCAACTGATGAATAAAAGGTTCGTAAGGAACAGGCAAGGAATAAGTTCTAATGTAAGGAATCCCAGGTTTTCTAGCAGGCAGATTTTTTGTACAAACTTTTTCAGTACAATATATTATTTTTGTAATTGGGAATAACAATTTCGTTTTGTATTGTGCAACTAAAATAATAAAATTATTATAAGTACAATTATTTATACGCTAACTAGCTGGTGCCCGCGACTTCGTCCGCGTTCTGGATGAAAGGTACCCTATGTCCTTTTTGGAGTCCCAGACAACGTGTATGCAAAATTTACAACGCCATCTAGGGAATTCTGTTTGAAGCAATGTAGTACTCTAATTCATCTAATCTCACTTCAAATAATGGAAAAAGTCTGTGAACAGATGGCACTACATGTTAGTAATCACTAATTACGTTACGTGTTAATAAAATTAAAGCTGCTGCCCGCGACTTCGCCCGCGTAACTTAGTAAATTATGTACTTAAACCTTCCTCGAGAACCACTCTACCCATTAGTGAAAACCGCATTAAAATCCGTTGCGTAGTTTTAAAGATCTAAGCATACAAAGGGACATAGGGACAGAAAAAGCGACTTTGTTTTATACTATGTAGTGATAATACATTTGACAACAATTTTTATATTTGGTAACAAAATAGCAACTGTAATAAGTCTCCGGCAATGGATGACGTGATTTCTAAAGTTATCCCGAAGAAAATATAAAAAAATTGAGCTTCAATACTATACACATTTACTATGCACAGAGAAACTTTCAGCGTTTATAAAATAACGAAGGTCTGGCCGTCGTGGGCTCTTGCTCTATGCTTACGTACATGTGTGCGTGTGCAATGCGCGAGCCTCGATCGTTGTGAGAGTAGCGCTAAAAACCTAAACATCGCGCGGCGCGTCTCCGTAACGGCCCCTTAAGTTTTAAAAAAGAGTTGTCGCTAATTATTTATTCCCTAATACCCAACCACCTATTATGCGAATAAAAATAAATATATATATATAAATATAGATAGTTAGAATAGGAATATAGGCGGGAATCCCACCCGCAAGGAATGAATGAAAGATGAATGAAAGATGAATGACAGAAAGAAAAAAAAAAAAACTCGTGTGCTAACCCCCAAACTGAAGGATAATACCGGAACAGTATTATTTGCGCAAAGGATACAACAGATCAAAATGGAGAAGTTAAGTCGATTCCGTGTCCGACAGTATTGGAGCCAATTACTCGTCAGTTGTGAGCACGTGCCCCGCCGGCAGCCGTCACGATCGGCGGGCCGGCTAATGTGTGTTGTCTACGGACTTTGCTGACCTCTCCACCAACTTGGCTTGAAAATACACGGGCAAAAACTTGCCTGTCACGGTTTGCCTTGTTTACCTTTTTGTATTGCTTTAGAGAGAGACTGAAATTCTTTTTAAAGTGATAGGAACATTCGCATGTTAAATAAGATTTTTTATTTTTTTTTATTAGAGATTGGTTTGCTCTTGGCCAACATCCAGCTGTGGAGCGAAGATGAGGCCTATGATGGAGCGAGCTCACCCAGAAGATGGCTATTCACTCGAACCTTGAAAATATTTGGGTTATATGAGCTCGGAAATACAGACGGCAGGGAGTTCCAAACCTTGGCAGTGCGCATTATAAAGGATGTTTTAAAGCGCTTGGTCCGATTGATGAGTTAGAACCATAATATAAAAAGTAACCAAGTTTTTACTGAACTTCTAATCTAACCAAAAATTTTAAACATCACAAGTGCTTAAAGAATCTATAAAAATGTAGGCAGATTTCCGAGGATGTCCAATTTGTGTCGTAGAAAAAATTACAGCAGACTGGTTGTAAAATCTCGCGAATTTTAAGTCGGTAAATGTAGCCAACTAGCAACATTATCTCAAATTACATTGTAAGCGAACTCTACGAACGCGCACAAGTCCCTAGAGCGAGTAATTTTCATACAATAGTACCTATAAATAACAGCAAAAAATGTGGACAAAATGTTGTTAATTTTTCTTCCTTAAAAAGTAAGCGCACATCGCACAAAAATGAAAGCTTTGTATAGATGCGATTTCTTGCAGTTATTTACTGTCAAATAAACTATTATTTATTCAAAACAACCCCCTAAAATGTGTTTAAACTTAATTGTGCTCCTGTGAGTGTGTTACTTGGTCGCAGTGATATTCACCATAAATATTCATCATTTTGCAAACACTTTGTCAGTAAAGTAAACGACATAAGGGACAAAGTCGAGGGCAAAAGCGAGTTTACAATAAAGCGTTTAAATACATACAGACTGTACAATCTACTTGTCTAGCTTATCATTTATTGTTTTAACATTCACATGTAATTATAAAATTGTACGCCTGGCACAGCATTATTCCTCGAATAGAGAAAATGTTGATTGCTACCCAGTCTACAATCCATGCTATTTAAGTCCATCAACAAGAGCAATTAGTCGCCAGACATTCAAACGGAAATTTCATCCATTGTTGGCAACATTACATGAGTGTCCTTAAAGGCAGTATTCATCTGTGTATTTATACAGAGCAACAAATTGTGAACAGAGCACTCCAAAGGATATGTTTGAAAATATTAGAGAAAGAAATTAGTCAAAGTAGTAATTGTAATACAGTTGGGTTTCGGTGTTTCGGTGCATGTGTAAGGGATGCTAGATCCTACTAGCAGCCTCCCTGGTGTGGCTTGCGACGAATTTCACCTAGCATCAAGTATATTACTATCCGGTGTCGATTTAAAGGTCCTCGAACCAAAAGCAATAATATTTATATCACTATTAACGCAACGTGCTCTGCCTCTACTTTCCGAATCCAGACCAGAGCCAGATTTGAATAGTTTATTCTGCCGGGATATGTTCAAACTCGAGAACCCTGAACCCTAACCACTCATCCAACGGGCTCGTCAAATACATACTGCAACCTTATTAAACCGTTAACCTGCTTATTGCTGTCTTGATACAAAAAATAATAGGGAAGATTCCTTTATAGTTCCAATATATATCAATGTAATGTAATGTAAAATGGAGCGACTTTACCCTTCTGCCTCTCGACTGAACGAATTTAAACACGGGTCGTTGAGAGTGGAGTTTGGTAAACATCCAATGACTTGGAAGGGTTGAAGTATAGTCAAAACCCTCTTCAAGATATCAGGTAGCCAAGCTCATTGTGAATAGATCGCAAACATCCACATGCTAATACTATCCGATTCCTGACAAAATCAATAAAGATACATTGCTTTTTGTATCCACATAGAGAAATTTCGAGATGAAAAACAATGAAAAAAGGTTTCAATAACTATAAGTCAAATTCGCGAATCTGTTTTGCATTCAAAGAGAAAACGTTGCACAGAATGTGTATGCATCATTAAAGCAATTCCGGCTTAAATTGTGCTTTATCAGTTGAAAATGTCTCTGGATGCAGATTTCGAAATCGGCCCGTAGCCAAAGGACGTGGGAATCGAAACCTATTCACAATTGCTCGAGATGGTATCGCAGAAGGCTAAGTAAGAACTTGATTTACATGCTGTGATACCGTTATGCAGCTCGTTAGCTGTTCCCGCGACTCCGATTATCTAAGTGTTTACAGAGAGTCATTTAAGAGCTGTGCACATTATTATATTACAAGATAACATTCGCAGTGAAATTCGTACTTAATGTCGTGCCCCAATACAGCAATTAATTGATAATATGTACATAGTTGCAACAAGCCATAAAAGCGTTATGCAGACATTTGTTATAGTTAAGTCACAATAACTGTGTTTTAAACAAATGAGTCAATCAAAAAAAGGGTTAGAATTGAACGATGATGACATCCGCGTACCATGATATTAATCCTTATCCAACTAAATAAGGTCATTGTCAAGGTTGATTATGTATTTATCTAAATTCCTGCTTAAATTATTCCAAATGGACCTTTCGTTTAGATGGAAGATAGGTATAAAAATGCTAAAAGTAAAATAAGGCCGCGGTGTGAGGCCCTCGCTTAGTCTTATTAGTTTTATCTATCACATTGTATTTTTTACTTAATTTGTAATATTAGTTTTTGTTTATAATAACAATAAACAATCGTCTGGTATATTAAAAATAATATACCAGAGAATTTTAGCATTGTCAGAGAATTAAATTTTAGCTGTAATGTAAACAATTAGACATATTATAATAATACGCAATACTCGTAAACATATTAGGAAATTCACTACATATAGCAGCGGGAGCTAAGTGCATGCAATGTCTTAGTAAACTGTCCTTTTCGAAAACTAATTTAAAACCATTAGTTAAAGTAGTCCTTTAAAAACTACCACACATCTGTTATACTGCGTCAGTGACAATTATACTAATTTACTGTTTATAATGTGAAGCTGACGACTGAGGACAGATTAATTTCAGCGAATCTTGAAGTGAGGAATGTTTGAAAGGAAACGAGTCGAGTGATTTAAACGTGACTCGCGAATTATTAAAAAAAAATGCATCAAGAGGAACATAGTACGATAATTAATAAATTTGAAAAGGGCGGACGTGCGAACACTCATTACGACTATAATTGTAAGTGCACCCATAAAACATTTGAGTTCCACGAAAGCCTCTTTTGCGACGGGAAACGAGCTCAATTCTCACCTGTTCTAGATTAAGAGAAATTACAATTATATGGTGGGTGCTTAAAATTATTGAAAATGGAACAATAATAACAAGCAATAAAAGATTTCTTGAAAGCTGTTGTGAATTGCAACTGTTCTGCCTAAAGGTATATTGAGAAAATTTACGTAATTCATCGAAATACTTTCTTTTTAATTTCAGTTCATCATTAAGGCCACTATCGTTGTTAAAATACTTTAGATAATATTGTAGCTGTCTCAACGTACAATCTTCGATTATTTCTTTCATAAAGTTTAAACTATTCTAGACGGGACTTCTAAGGCATCACTCGAGAACAGTACTTCTTGTTGAAGTACTGTTCTCAACAGAACATTCTTCTGGTTGAAAAGTATCCCGCCTCTGACAAAATGTATGCAAAATTTCATGATCCCATGATGATTGATTAATGAAAGTGTAAGAAACTCACTTTCGCATTAATAATATTATAATATCCAAATAATATTTGGATAAGGACCGAACTATCTAAGATTTTTTTAATTATAATATTATATCATAGAGGTATAAAAATGATTCCTCCCTACTTTCTAAGCATAATATTATACACTATCTATTCACATATTTTTTCTTTGTTTAAGCGTCGGATTACTAAAATTTTATTTTTTCGTCTCTTTTTTTGAACAGTATATTTTGTTTTACGTGTCATTTGAAATTAAATCATTCGTCGAGATTATGGCTGACCACAGGTGCAGTGAATAAATAATCAAAAGCCACAAAGTGGCATCATATTTTTAATAAGATATTGTACAAAAAAAAATTACTTACTAGATTTTGTATGGCGCGTATACATTTGAAATTTGATGAATATGGATAACCATGCAAGAGGTGCATGAACCAACAAATCAGGATCCATAAGTCTTCTCCGTCTCATCTAAAATTTATTTTAAACAATGATATGTTATATGTTATATGTTCGCAAATGAAAGAATAACACATCACTTCACGCCATGAGAGTTTAGAAAAGTGGTCGCACCGGCGGCGGCGCCAAAGTTTGCGAAACACTTTACCCGTTTGTAACATAGCAAAATATATGTATATGTAAGTGTTTGTGTGTTTCTTGCAAACTGAAGACAGCTGACAGCGATGTGTTCATAATATAATGGATATGTGATCATATCATAATCATGATATATGAACATAAGCCAAATCTTTTCAAAGTTGGAGTGAATAGGCATCTTATGGGTGAGCTCGACCCATCATAGGCCTTCAACACATACTTTCAAGAGAAAAATTCAAAAGAAATCATATTGAAAGACATAACAAAGAGAAATAACATGTGTGCTCACTGGATCCACTTACTTACTACTTCAATCCACCCATCAGGTAGTCTAAACTAATATTACACAGAGGAAAGATTTGTTTGTTTGTTTGCATTGAATTAGGCTCCGAAACTACTGGATCGATTTGAAAAATTCTTTCACCTATAGAAAGCCATATTATCAGAGTAAAATAGGCTATATTTTATAAACAACGCTGACGAAGTCGCGGGCACCAGCTAGTAGTATATATTCGTTATATAATGTAATCTTTATTGTTGAATAAGATATAGGTCATGGACTACGAATTCTGTAAAGTAGGCACTACAATATTAGGTTTAAAAAGAATACAACTTTTGTGTATTGACTTATTAGGCACGGCTCGACTGTTCGACACGCATCACCAACGATATTGTTGCCATACAAATTAGATATTTTCATGCAAATCCCATACAATTTTATTTTTAAACACGAGTTCCGTTTCGCTACAGTTTGATGGACTTTTCAAGGGCTTGCCACCAATCGTTGAACAACTTTAGGGTATCTGTAAACGTTTGACGCTCGTAGCAGGTCCTATTATCACCCGCACATAGGATTGTCACAGCATACTTATTTCGTACAGTAGGCCGACGGAGACGTCTAGACAGGGCAATCGTGCGGGTCGTGAGGGGTGAGGCGCGAGTGGGACGTGCCCAAGCTGCATACTTCGTCGTTCTTAGTAGCTTGGGATAAATATTCCAGGGCTATCGCGTCTTTCAGATTTTAATTTATTATATAAATCAAAATGGTGCATACGGTATGTGCTGTAATCTTTATCTCGCATAAATAAAGAACTAAGCTTTCATCAATTTCTGCACGATGAAGAAAGGTAGGTATCGCCCAACATCAAAGGCGTCGGCCTACTGTAGGAAATAAGTATGCTGTGGGATTGTGATGTGATTTTTACTAAAGTTTAAGTTTATATACAATTAATTATACATAGAAGCTGAATTTATAAAAGAGAAGTCGATATTACATAATCTAAGCGTCAAAAACAAAAACTCGTTATAAAGAAATTCCTCTGATTCTAGATATCTTTGGTACCAATTGTCAGATCGAGAAATTCGTGCGCTGACCAAACAGACAATATCAGTCAACAAACGAGCGTTTCGATTGTAAATCATTGTTATCTCTCCAAAATTATTGGCGAAGCTTGTCGCACGCATACAAATCAGATGGCGATAGACAAGTCAAAGTTCAAAATTAAAGTACAATTGTGTTCCAGCAGACGTCGTGATCTCGTCACTGGTGCTGCGACAGCAACAATATTGACATTTTTGATTGGTATCATTTAAGGATTTGGACATGTTTATAAACTTAACGGATTAAATATCAAAAACAGTTTAGAAAAAAAAATTTAGAAGTCATCGTTTAAAAAGGTTTCAAATTGAAACTAATAACAAAACATCAAGGAAGTAGCTAATTTTCGATCAAAGAAACTGTGACAATGTAAGATTTACGGAGGTCTATGAAATTACTAACCTTGAGTACCTACTTTAAATAATAACAATTGTTTTTTATTAATCTTGTACGAAAATCACCATGCCATACCATTCCGACGTTCCAAAATACCCGCCATACCCCCTCAAACATGTCATTTTTTTAAAATTCGAGAAACCATTTCTTTCACCTTAAAATTTGGTCTAGTAGTTGTTTTTATGATTAGAAACGTAATTGTTATAATGCCATACCTGTAGAGTGGGTGATATACGTACAATGTTATTAAATTATTTTTTTTGGATTTTTGGGTATTTTGGACCGTCGGAATGGTATGGCATGGTGATTTTCGTACAAGATTAATAAAAAACAATTGTTTAAAAAAAAACAGCCTGTAAGAAATAAATAAAAAAAAATAAAAAAATAAACATTTTCAAAAAAGTATGGCGGGTCTAAACACCCACCGGAGAAGTATGGCACATAGCGACCGCCGGGTTTTTTTTGTTGAAATACCGATAAATTGAAGAAATTTTGTGAAAGAAATTGTTTGACACCTCCGGATTTTCGAGCAATTTAAATTAATTATTCTGCAATTGCGTCCCGCGCACCCCCGGTAAGAACATCATTTTCCTCTCACTTATTACGTATATGAACCCCCCTGAAAGCGCCATACTGTAAGAAATGACTTATCAAAATGTGTCACCATCTCCCGGTCTATTTCGCGTCGGTTGGTACGATCTTACACGTAATAAATTATGAAGTCATATTTGACTTCGTTTTGACCTGGAGGCATGATAAATTAGCGCCGACTTTTGCCGTCTCATGACTCAGCTTTATCATAATGAGAACAGAACACAACCTACTGGCACATTTAATGTTCCTTTCAATTTCTGTTGACGCGGGAATTATTGTTTTTTATGAAAACACTCAACGAGAGGATGACTCTTCAAGTAGGCACTTCCAGAGAAGAACTGAGCGTTCAAAAAAAGCTCAAGCACTGTTTTGTTTCGTTTTGTCATTAACGTGAGCCTGAGCATCCACTTTACAGCTTTTTGTTGAAATTATCATTTTCGCGGTGTCTAAAAGTTGCCGTTTTTGTGTTTTAGCGAAAACATAAAAAATATTGAGCTACATTCTATCTTTACTAATATTATGAATCACGTAGTTATAAATTATGTATGTTTGCAATGTTATAAACTCAAAAACTATTGGAACGTTTTAAAAATTCTTTCACCTATAGAAAGCTACATTATCAGCGATTAACATAGACTATATTTTACAAAGTTACGCACAGGAAGTCGCGTGCTACAGCTAGTGTAATAAGACTACGGAATTCTGCCAGACAGACCTAAAGAGACTTTTCTTTAGGTCAACAGTCCCATTTGAGAAATATCTAATTTTGTGATTACTATAGAGTGGATTGTATTTTCTATCTTTTTGAACAGGTAAAAAGACATTCTAAAATCGGATCGGAATTCGTCGGTTCAAAAGTTTTTTGCAAATAAACTACAATATATTTACGTTGATGATGTCATTACCATTCCACAACTGTGCAACGGAATATATTATTTTAGTTCAATATGAAATTCTACATTGGACCGAAGGCAATAAAAGTTCAGATCAGCGTTGCTAACTGGCGACGGTAGCCAACGTACCATCAATTGGGCTTCAATAATTGTACCACAATTTAAAAACATGTAGACAGTAAATACCTATATTTACATTTATTATTTCAATTGTGTTAAGACAAATTTTGTACTTAGGGCCTCTTTCACCATCTCCGAGTAAAGTGTCAATCAAATAGGCTAACTGCCTTCTAAAGTCACCTGTATGAAAGCGTACGAGTTTCACCATCTTCGAGTAGCATTACCTACTCAAGGGCAATTTAAATGAAATTGACACAAGATACTCGTCGTAATATTTACTCGCCAATTAGCGTTACTTGAAAAGTAACTAATCAAGACTTTACTTGTATAAGTTGGTGAAAGGGGTCCCTTTAAAGTCACAAAGTAAAAAACATTCACTGCACTCGTATGCGAGTAATGGTATAATGCTAGCATGTAGTTAGCCTAAATATCGCGGTACCGTCTGCCTGGGACGAAGGACGTAGGCCGAATTTCGATTTCAACAGTACACAGACACGCAAGTCTTTGTGCGACCCCTTGTCATGCAAATGGTCGTTGAAGCTTACATACTGGAGCACAACTGTTGTTACCTACCACTCTATTATATTTTATGTTTAACGCCTGACGCAAAAACGGGGTGTTAAAACTTTGATGTGTGTTTATATCTCTGTAATTTCGACATGTTCGATTGATGTTAAATTCGGCATACTGTTACTTTGGTGGCATTTCCATGACACCGACCTGGGCTGGGGGTGATGTCAAGGACCGTGAGTAACCTTGACCAGATGCTGCAGAATCACAGAGTAAATATGCCCCGTGGCAGAATCAAGTAATCTGCGGGACACTCAACTCCTCAACAATTCAGATATTATAGCACGTTTGCGATTAATAGACAGTCGGTGGTTAGTTTATAATTTCAATTATAGCTTGTTCACAAAATTTATTACAATACTATAATAATGTATAGAATACAATCAATACTTGTATAGAATACAACGAATACAAAAAAAGAATCCACTTTGATCTTCTTTTAGTTCTTTTGATTATTATAACCTTCGAGGGTGCCAAGATGGGAAAGTGCCGAGATGGGAATAAACCATTATAACAATCCAAAAGTAGACGACTTTCATAGTCAGAAAGAAGCAGCAGGGGCGTATAAAATTATAAAATAATTGTGTGGCTTGTATCAAACATCAATTCAATTCCGTTTAAAAATATTAATTCAATAAAAAAGTAATAAATATTGTTTCGTCCGGTAAAGACACGTAATTGGCACCTTGAATACAATTTTTCACTCGAACCTTCTTGCGCCATAATTTAACGACTTTGTAATGCCAATAATCGTAATTTCGACTATCGGACACAAGACATGACATTGCACAACTCGAACTTTTATGTAATATTTTAATCGAGATAATTGTATCAATTCGTATATGTAATACTAATATATATACACACATAATATGTATGTATAGGCTCGCATAATACATAATAATATACAAGGAATATATATACGAGAAAATGAAAATTATACAAAGTTTTGTGTAAATATACTCTTAAAAAATTGCATCTGTACGAAGCCGGAGGCGGGTCGCTAAGTCGCTAGTATTAAATATTATATACTAGGTTGAATATCCTGATTAATTGATCTACGGCTATTGGTTGTGCCACAGGTCCAACATTTTCGAACCATGAAATGATCGCACAACTAGTTGTGTGATCGAGTTAATTCACGGATACCTAGTGTTATAAACTGCTAATTTACAGAACTGAAATGTTTACGACTTATTTTATCGGCAACAATCTTCTACATGATGCTTAATATACTTAAATCTAGAACAAATTCTAACCACAAAAAATTGTGTATCTTTAAATCCTTTCAAAGGTTTAATACGCGTCATCGAGTAGCAAACGTCAAAGTATTCAAACAACTTGGCAAACTTTCACCTTTAAAGAGATTACAGCTGTCTTTCTGCCATCGTCGGTGATGACTCATTACCTACTGCTACCGTGTACCAGTTCCGAAACAACGCTAAACAAACACACCGCGAGCCTCACATTTTCTTATACCAACAGCGTACAAACTTACTCAACGTGTTGAGATCTAGCTGTCGAAGCGACCGTATTGGTAGGGGAGCCCACGATGTTAAATGTGGAGTCACTCGAGCGTCGTTGGGACCTATTGAATTTTGAAGATTAGATTGTAGGAAGTCAAAAAGGTTATATGAAGTTTTTCATTTCAACGGTGGGTTGAGCGTCTACAGTCAAAAATTTGTAGGCGTTCAAAATTTTGTAGGCGCTGTATTTAAAAAAATCCTCCATATAATCGTCAGATTAAGAATCAGCACGATTAGGAATACAGGCTGAACCGTCTGTATGAAAATCTGATGCGCTCGAGTATTACAAAATGGCAATCGCCAAAAATCTTTTTTGCATTTTCAAAAAGCTGCCACGAGCTTGCGTTACATCCGAATCGTCTGAATTTTAAATGGGAGCTTAGTTTAGGTTCACTTAAATTTTACCCCCACCAACCCCACCAACCAAACCGGCAGATTAATACATATCCGTTATCGGATATACGTGGGGAATATACATTGGCAATATCTGACGCGCTCGAGTAAATCCAAAAATCCCCTCTTGGGCTCCCCTACCATATAGAAAAAGTCAAAGACAGGTGGCATTAAACCGATCGCAACTTTCACCATTGCACTGATAAACAATCATAAAAACAATACCGTATATAAGTTGTTATTTAATAAGCTGAGAGCAATAATAATTCACGAGTTTGTGATCGCCATTTCGCGTAAACACAATGTAATAACGAGCGCAAAGCGAACCTGGATTTAAAGTTTAACAGAAAATGTTTCATTTAAACCCGGATTGTCGACGCCATTAGACAAAGTGCAGTCACATCGAAGTTGTCTGTTTTTTTTTCTTTCAAAACCAAAAATTATATTCTTTACATACATACCATGTTAAGGTATTTTTTTTATTTTAATTATGGTTTCCAGGCGCTAACAGCACATACATTATAATATTATTAATACTTAAATTATACACCTATATCGTTGCTAAATTATTATATCTGGTATATGAGCAAAATTATAGGGTTAGGGATTCACAACATTCACAGGAAATATCTCAATGTAAAACAGAGAAGTATTATACATAAAAAAAACTAACTAGAACAAGGTGGCCAACATTAATACTTACAACTTATCTAATATATAAAATTCTCGTGTCGCAGTGTTTGTTGCCAAACTCCTCCGAAACGGCTGGACCGATTTTGATGAAATTTTGTGTGCTTATCGGGTAGGTCTGAGAATCGGCCAACATCTATTTTTCATACCCCTAAACGTTAAGGGTGGGCCAACCCAAAAAAATTATATAGCAAAACAACGTTTGCCAGGTCAGCTAGTAATATGTAAAAATTACTATAATCAAAATTGAAAACTACGAGTAATTTTTACGTGAACAATTTCGTCTTGAGATTTTTAAGGAAATATTATGTTTTTTATTTGGGGTCTTTGGATCTTCAGACAGGCTGACGGTACACTTGATGGTGGGTGGCTATCGTAGGCTATAACAGCCTGCCTGCCTGTCGACCTTAAGATAAAAAAAAAACTAGGTACGGAAAAAATCCCATTAAAGATGTTACCCATTATAGAAGGGTACCACATCTAGTACCTAAACATTGAGATCTATGATTCACATGAGTCACCGTATGCACAACTATTTATACCTTCAGATATCTATTTTGTTACGGACAACAGCCCCGCCCCGACTTATGTGAATTGTCAAAGGAACCACTCATTGCTTACAAATTATAATCACATGTGTATATTAAAAATACTCTTCCGTATCGAATGCTTTGACTAGGTCTAACTAAAACAATAGTGACTAGACATAAAACATACCAAAAATAATAATCAAAAAAATATTTTGATTATAAATAATTATTTTTTGGAAGTAATGGCATATAGATAGAGTGACGATTGATGATCGTAGGTCGCTACCGTTGGCTAGCTATTTCCGGGGGCTCACGGCTTTTCGACCGGGGCAGACAGAACGCCTTTACACCAAAGGCCTCGAAATGAGGACCGTAACAGAGCGGCTGATCTCATCCGACCCAAAGCTGTGAAATGGGCTATTAGATCCTTTAAGCCCCTGAAGTCTAGTGGTGAAGACGGACTGTTGCCTATTTTATTACAAAAAGGCATAGACGTACTCACGCCATATCTGGTAAAGATCTACCGGGCAAGTTTTGCCTGGGGATATATACCGGAACAATGGACCCGGGCTAAGGTATTATTTATACCAAAGGCAGGTCGGAAGGATTATGCTCTGCCTAAGTCCTTCAGACCAATTTGCCTAACGTCCTTTATGCTCAAAACTCTAGAAAAGATTCTAGACAAGCACATAAGGGACAAAGCCCTGGCCACAAGACCCATTCATTTCACCCAGCACGCCTATCAGAAGGGAAGGTCCACTGAGACGGCCCTTATTCAGCTAGCTGACAGGGCAGAAAGGGCTCTAGATGATAAACAGATTGCTTTATGCGCATTTTTGGATATAGAAGGTGCCTTTGACAATACTCCCACCAACACGTTAGTGAGGGGGCTACAAAACAAAAATGTGGACCCGACTACTGTTAGGTTAGCGTAAAGCTAAAGCCAAACGTAAAGCGAGGGTCGAACTACATGATACCTCACTTACTGTAGCAACTACAAGAGGATGTCCGCAGGGTGGTGTTCTATCGCCGCTACTTTGGACTCTTGCAGTTGATGAGCTGCTGTATAGGCTGGCAGAACATAAGATCGATGCCCTAGGTTATGCTGATGACCTAGTGGTGATCATAAGAGGTTTCTGCCAAAGCACAATTTCGGCCCTATTACAGAAAGCTCTAAATATCATTTGCGAATGGTGCACAGCAAATGAACTTTCAGTAAACGGTGACAAAACCGCTATAGTACCGTTTACCAAAAAGAGGCTGCTAGACAAATTAAAGTCACCTCTTGTAAATGGTAAACGAGTTGAATTTTCCTCAGAGGTCAAATATCTGGGAGTTACCTTCGACCAGAAGTCTCTGGTCGAAGGTAACTCCCAGAATGCACACATTGGAAATGTGATAAATAAGGCTAAGGCAGCCTTATGTATCAGCCGTCGAATGGTAGGGAAGAGCTGGGGCCCGTGTCCAAAGCTCAACCTTTGGCTGTACACTGCTATTGTGAGGCCGATGATCGCATACGCTTCTATAGTATGGTACAGAAAAGCCAACCAAAAGACGGCTATTGACAAGCTTAATAGCCTACAGCGTTTGGCATGTCTGATGATAACAGGAGCCATGTCGAGTTCCCCCGGAGCATCTCTGGAGGCAATCCTGGGCTTACCGCCTCTAAATCTATTTTTAGAGAAGGAGGCGAAAACCAGTATGCACAGAATGATGAATCGGGGTAAACACAATTGGCTGTCCGAGGTACTCAGAGCTCTAGAAGACTCAGTACTAAGGGATCCCATCCTAGGCATGCCTACTGACACAATGGTACCACAGTACATAGACGAAAAGTCTTACACTGTGGAGCTACTCTCAAGAGAAAACTGGTCAAATAACAAGATCTCTTGGGAGGAAGGTAGCCTTTCTTGGTATACTGACGGGTCCAAATCAGGACCTGACGTAGGCTGTGGTGTGTATGGCGAGGACCAGAATTACAGGACCAGTGTAAACCTGGGACAATACGCCAGCATCTTCCAAGCAGAGGTCTTCGCCATCCTGGAATGCGCGGAAATCAACCTGCGAAAAGACTATGTCAACCGTGTGATTTATATTCACTCAGACAGTCAGGCTGCACTTCAAGCACTGGACTCGGACTTTACCGTCTCAAAGCTGGTGCGAAACTGTGTAGACTACTTAAATATATTAGGGCGCAAGAATAAAGTGGTCCTAAGATGGGTACCTGGCCATATGGGGATCGAAGGCAATGAATATGCCGACGAACTGGCCCGGGCAGGCGCTAAAGGTAGGCTAATAGGTCCTGAACCTGTGTGCGGACTACCAAATAGCCTAGCTCGCTGGACCATATGGAACCAGTGCTTTACTAAATCTTACAAACGCTGGACTAACTTGCCAGGTCTGAACCATTCCAAAGCGCTCATAAGAGCCTATAGTCGAAACGTGACAAATCAGGCTATGTCGCTTAGTAGGAGCAATTTGTGCATGTTAACAAGGGCACTAACGGGGCACTGTCGTCTCAACAGGCACCTTAAAATAATGGGTCTCGCTAGTACGGGAGAGTGTCGCTTCTGCCATGAAGCAGAAGAAACACCAATGCATATCCTGTGCGAGTGTGGCCCTTTGATGCACAAGCGTAGTCACATCTTAGGAAGCCACACAATGGCTTGTGAAGATGTGAGGAATGCCTCTATCAAAAAAGTACTACAGTTCCTTGACGTGGTAGGTATTGGTAGAGAGCTTTAGTTTACGTGGCGATCACAATATTTCAGCAATGGACGATGTGATACTGGTACTCTAGAAGACAGGAATAGCCACAAAGCAGATAATAATAATACCGTTGGCTAAGTATTAGAACAATTTGCTGTCTTTTTACTTACTGATATAAAAACTTCATTAAGTTTAGATATCTAATTGATGGTGAAAACCGCATCAAAAACCGTGCTTGGTTTAGAAGTTAGCAGACAGATAGTCGCGAAAAGCGCCTTAAATTTATACTATGAATCTGTAATATTAATTCATTGTGCTATAAAATATACCTAAATATAAATATAACTCTTTGTTTTTAAGAAACATTTGAATATTCGGTCGACAGTGAGAGTAATTGTGAAGAAGAGTCTGTTCAGTGGATATAATTTAATTAAACAAATTAAAACCACCACAGCGTCTACCTTAATGATTATTATTTCTGCCAGTTGCGATATTGCGGGATGTTCGTAATTTGTATACAGAAGAGGTCACCGACATCTTCGCGGGGGATAAAATATCATTTGCACAGAAACGAACAATAATAATTTTGAGCTGATTACACATTTTTTTATTTTTTTACTTTTAGGCAATAAATTAAAAGGACATGGTTCAAAAACAGGCTACCGATTTTTTTTAACTTAGGTAGGTACCTACTCTTTGGAGACTGATAATAAATCTATACTAATATTATAAGGAAATTTTAAAAAAAGATTTGTATGTTTGTAATGAATAAACTCAAATATTACTGGACCGATTATAAAAATTTTTTGTTACCTTTGAAAAGTTACATTATCAAGGATTAACTAATATAGGCTATATTTTATAAAGTTACACGGACAAAGTCGCGTGCAACAGCTAGTGTTATATGAATTCAAGTCGCTGTCCGCGTCTGTGTTTTTCCGCTTCTAAACCACCCGACGGATTTTAATACGGTTTTCATTAATGGAAAGAGCAACGAGGTAGGTAATTAAATAGGTAATTTGCAGAAAAAAATAGCATCCTTACGATGCCAGCAGAAGCGGGCCGCTTGTTAAATAATAAATAGAACTGACTCATTCAGTGTTATTATTGTACAATGTTCAATTCTTGCGATTATAATACCTACCTACCTATTATTTTTCAATGTGAAAACTAAACTTTTATCAGCAAATATATTCGAGTGAAAAGTTTCTTTACCTACTAATAATAAAGAGGAAAGCTTTCTCATTCTTGGGACACTGACTAAGTAAACTAGAAATGAATTCCGAAACGATTGCGTTGCAGAGTTAACATTGGAGAAATTCATTTTTTTTTATTATTATTAATATTAAAAAAAATAATTACTTTCTATTAATTATATTATTTTTATTATGTATTAGTATTATGTACTAGCTGGTGCCCGCGACTTGGTCCGCGTTCTGGATGAAAGGTACACCCTATGTACTTTCTGGTGTCCCAGACAATGTGTATGCAAAATTTCATGCTGATCGGTTCAGTAGTTTTTGCGTGAAAGAGTTACAAACATCCATACATACATCCATACAAACTCTCGCATTTATAATATTAGTATCTACAGATAGTACGGATACGGATAGTATTCCATTATTATTATTCTGTACTTGTCTCTGTCATTGATGAAAACTAAATTAATTCATCAATGACATACGACAAGTACAGAATAGTCTAAGGGCCTCTTTCACCAACTATTTACAAGTAAAGTATTGATTAGTTAGTTCCCGGTGACACGTGACTTTAAATGACAGTTAGCCTACTTGACAGACGGTGAAAGAGGCCCTAAATTAAAAGTTTAGAAATTTGCGATGTGAACCATATTGGTCATAAATAATAGCACCATATTGCTCAATAATAATTGAAAAAATAACGTTCAAAAAATGTGACGGAATTTGGGCTCTACATAATATTCAATATAGATTACAACACGACGACTCATTTATTATATACTTAATTAAATCTCACAGGAAAACACAAAAAAAACAATGCTATAAATAAATCAGGAAAATTAACAGAAAATGCAATATTATGTGTTTAAACAATAATTTAAATAACAATAACTATATGCTGGATGTGAGGCGTTTTCCCAACGCCACAATTTAAACTAAATAATTATCATTTTACATTTAAAATTATATGAATATGCGACTCCAACATAAAAATTGGTGTTTTAGAACTAATTTTGTTTTTCTAACTTAATAGGTAATCCTTACTACTATCCGTACTAATATTATAAATGCAAAAGTTTGTATGGATGTTCGTAACTTTCAGACAAAACCTACTGAAATCGATCACCATGAAATTTTGCAAACACGTTGTCTGGGACACCAGAAAGGATATATATACAAACTTTTGCATTTATAATATTAGTACGGATAGTAGTAAGGATTACCTATTAAGTTAGAAAAACAAAATTAGTTCTAAAACACCAATTTTTATGTTGGAGTCGCATATTCATATATTATATTATATTAAATTATATTATACTGCTTGCTGTTGAATAAATTCTATTGGTCCGAATGAATTCCGCCATATTGCGCTATAACGATATCAGTGGGCCGTGTTACCGTAAAGGGTTTGCTCCTCCTCAAACAGACAGCTAATTGGTGTCATATCGGGCTCAATTTATACTCGATTTGTTAGTCATCAATCACGGACATAATAATCAGGCACGTACGAACAACACCAACAGCGAACGACGAGCTTCAGTCGTGTTTTGTTTGAAATGTGAAGTGATAAGAAATTTATCAGAGAAAAAAAAAGAAAAAGAAAAACGAATTAGGTAGTTACCTACGTTTTGTTAAGAAATAAAGTGGAGTTCCAAAAAAATGTACTGACGAGTAAATTACGCAGTAGCGAAATATGTAGGTATTGTTAAGAGTTAGGCCAAAAATAACATCTAATAATTTGAATGAAAAATTTTGATTCTTTCCGTTTATTATTCATTAAAAATATATCCATAAAAGGATCAATTTTATTTTAGTTTAAAAAAATAATTTTATTTAACCATTATTTTATAAAATTATTTCGTTAAAACCAATACTAATCAAAACGTGGCACTGCTGTGGAAATACCAGCCGTCGTAACATTCATAATCAGTTATTAAACTTTGTTAAATTACATACCATAATTATATTACATATATATTTTTTAATATATCACTACAAGCACTCAAACTTTAACAATACAAATCTTGCACTGACACAGCGTCTTCAATTTTGCGTATAAAAAAGATATTTCGGATTCGCGACACGAGCGAGCGATAAACCTACCGCAACGCGTCGCTTGTTATCGAACGAGCTCGCGAATATTCCCGAAAATTAAGACAGATGAAGGGTCCGAAATACGACCGATGACGCCGGCAGCCGGCGCGGCACTGCGGCTGCTGGTCGCGTGTAAACCCGCAACCGCCTCGACGACCATACGACCTAACTCCCCACACCCCACAAACAACAGTAGCCTCAAAAAGTAGGGAGCACAGGGGTTAAATTTCCCGGCGAACGTACCGGAGCACCAATCGATGCTCCTGAAACAGGACAACAGATCGTTCCGCCTCCGCTTCTGTCACATGGTTGTTGTGCCGACCAACGCGAATTTCCACCACAGTACAACCTCTCCGATACCGAAAGTAATTTCATAAACAAATCGACGTAATTAACTGTCATTGGCATCTCGAATTTCATTAAGCAAGCGAAGAATTCTCAAGCGTCCCAAAAGTAATAAACGAAGTAATAACCCCCGGTAATCCTCTTTATATGAAAGTTCAGGCAGTACGTTGTCATTTTTAATATCTCGTTGAATACTAAATTATGTCGCCACTATATAGTAGAGTCGAGGAGCAATTTTAGTTTTACTATACCTTTATTAATAAACATTGCCGCACATGCCTTCGGTAAATGTTTCGAGAAGATCCCTAAAGATAAACTTTAATGTGGATCTGTGCAAGGAAAACTGAATACATATACACACGTTTTTATGTTTTACATCGCAAATATCGCGTTTCATGGATGCAATAATACTACCGTTTTCTATTTAATCATGGATAAAGACTTAAATGTTAAACTCAATGCAAATCTGTTATCTGTAATATTTACAGCTTCTCAATGCAACATGATTTGCGTCACTTAGATAACTCCTTTTTTTGTTCTTGTGGTCATGAGGACTAAATAAATTCAAACTGTTAGAATTAATTTTGGTGAACACTGTCTAGAATCGACCGTTAAACCAAAACAACAAGTGCAAATCCAAATTCTTCTTTTAAAAGCTTTCATTAACAACAAAAAAATTGCGGACAAGTGTATAAACTGGGTACAAATTATGTAGTTGGCGCTCTGCTTAACAGCTGCCATGTTATTCTTACACCCACCCATATCCCAGTTTCTAAACCTGTTCCAAATAAACTGTCAATGCCACAGAAAGTGCGGTTACCTGCCTACCTTTTAATCTCAAAGAACCTCTTTCGAGTGCAAAATTAAAAGCAAACCATAATATTAAATGCACTAGGTATAAGAGTTATAACAAAAAATTTGGAATTAAAGAGGTTATCCGGCGTTTAGAGCTTCAAAAATTTTCAAGTTTATGATTTCAGAGGACGGCTTAAATTTTTAATTTGCTGAGAACTGATATTACATTACGGTGATATTACGGACAGATTAGTCGAAATAGTGGAAGTCGAAGCCAGAAAATATTCAATTTTTCCAATCACATTCCGAGGAGAAGCCAACCGCAATAACCTTATTTATTCGATTAATCTATTTGTTTACTTATAAAAAAATTAATGTGATTTCAAATCTATGCTTGCTAATATTATAAAGCTGAAGAGTATGTTTGGTTGAACGCGTTAATCTCAGGACTACTGGTTCGAATCGAAAAATTATTTTTGTGTTGGATAGTCCATTTATCGAGGAAGGCTTTTAGGCTATATAACACTTTGATCGCGGACGAAGTGGCGGGCACCAGCTAGTTAAGATTATTACTGATATTTGGACATTACAAAAATGTGTTTTAAATTGTAATAAAGGCACTTACGAGATCATTAGATCAAGATACATTAGTGTTTAGACGGTGTGTTTTGCTTGACTATAATAGTATTTACAGTTCAACCAAGGTTCAAGCTCAGTGGAAGGGGAGATATCAATCTCTGAAGCGACTGGATCGATTTTTACTGTACTTTTATCGGTAGTTACAAGAGTATTCAGGGCATAAATGATTCTAAGTATACTGTTTAGTCCTCGAATATTTAAGGTTTTCATGTAAAAATTGAACTTATATTTATAAATTTCAATTTCAGCGCTTCAACGTAAACGTAGGTAGAATGTTAATCCGTATTCAGCAAATTAAAATCGACAGATCGCGTTATAAATGTGTTTTAGTTGATCGGGCATGCGTTCCAAGACTGCAGCCGTTCGGAACAATCCAGCTCCGTTTCAATATCAAACACACGACGACGGCTTGGATTTCCGAGACACGTTGGTTGCGCGTATTTGGAAAACAATTTGCATATCAAATGTATGTTTAATGTCAGTGTATCTTGAAATATAAAATTGATGATACCTACTACTTGGGCCTTACATACATGGGTAATCGCTTTTTACGAATATAACTATTCACTAAAATTTATGAAATGGAATTGATACCTAGACGATTCACGACCATGACGTAAGCTTTTCAGCAAAAGAAAAACAAAAAGCAAAACTAGCATAATAAGACTGTAGCAATACGCCAAATTGATAAAGTGAATCCAAACACCCGAAAGACCAAATACATACAAGGAAATAACTAATGATCACAATATGCATAATCAATATTATTGCTTTTAATAGTAGCCAGTTGTCTGGCCTCGTCCTTTTACAGAAGAACACTAGAGGGTATGCATGTTCGCTGTCAACTTTGCTGGGACAAAGGATAAGGAATTATGCGTTCCCTCTTGTGTTTTATGGACTACGGAGCCACTTACCAACAAGTAGACCGTCATCAGCCTGCCTTTCGTAAAAAAAAGTGGTTGACTGTTCACTTGATGCGGATAAGTGGCTATCGTCGCCTATAAACATAAGCAACGCCACAGATCCCTGTCAGGGACATAAGGGTACCTACCTTTCATCCAGAAAAAAAAGTTCATTTCGCGATGAACGCGGACAAAGTCGCGAGAAAAAACTAGTTTAAAAAAAAAGTGGGAGAAGTAAACGAATGCTCGGACGATATGATACGGAATTTAAACAATAGTTAAAGCGTGATCCCGCAATCAACAACGAAAGATCACACGTTCTTTACAATGTTTTATTTAACTGTAAATTAACTTTGTGTGTTTTACAGTTAGTGGTACTGCAAATTATGAATCCGTTGAACAGTGCCGCTCGGGATTAGCACAAAGGTTCGCACAGTTCATTCAGAAAGAACACGTTCCACACCGTGCATTTCAGAGCCGTGAGAAACGAGTAGGCAATGGAAATGTGGTGTGGTCACGTAAGCGGTTTTTACACAAATATATAGAGTAATTCAGATACTTTGACATATTTTAGGGAACAATGTGAAAAATATTACCGAAATCTTATTTTACATTTACATCACTACATAGTATAAAACAAAGTCGCTTTTTCTGTCCCTATGTCCCTTTGTATGCTTAGATCTTTAAAACTACGCAACGGATTTTAATGCGGTTTTCACTAATGGGTAGAGTGGTTCTCGAGGAAGGTTTATAAGTACATAATTTACTAAGTTACGCGGGCGAAGTCGCGGGCAGCAGCTAGTATTTTATAACTTTCATAATTTTAAATAAATACCTTTTTCTTGTATTTATATTCATTTAAACGGTCTATCAGACTTATCATATCCAACAAATTTTGTGCCTTTATTACACACATTGGAACGAACCATATGAGCGAACGAAATGCGAATTGCTAAATAATCTATACTTCTATACTAATATTATAAAGCTGAAGAGTTTGTTTTTTTGAACGCGCTAATCTCAGGAACTACTGGTTCGAATTGAAAAATTCTTTTTGTGTTGGATAGATCATTTATCGAGGAAGGCTTTAGGCTATAAACCATCATCCATCTTTGGCTTCCGTTGCGTGCGCTGCGAAAACCATTCGAGATACCCAAATGATTCCCAAAATAACTATTCCACGCGGACGAAGTCGCGAGCACCAGCTAGTAAAATGTATACGAGCACTAGTGATACCGATATACTTCTACAATGCGACAGTACAGCTTTGACTGACTGACACCTATGAGGTACTCAGATCAATCGATTTTTCCCGGTAAATCGCGGCTGTTTAGGTGAGTCTTAAACCTTGATTAGGCTATAAGATCTATTAAGACATTATAAGCTCTTAGTCACCATTGTAACTCATCCAACGCTCACCGCTTCAACTGCCACCACACCCTTACTACAAAGATATTAAACGTTAATACCGTGACACTCATCTCGTTAATAACTACGCCAGCCGTTGGGGCACTGAAGTTAAATTTACATTTATCTATGCAACAAACTACTCAAAAACTTTTTAAATGCAAATACTTAACTAGTGTACGAATTAACTATAAGTTTATCATTAAGTGAGATAATGAAGCTTCACATTCAAATGAGATAATTGTATTCACAATTTTAATAAATTCATGTTAGAAATTGAAATGTAGTTTTTTTCAAAGATAAGGTCGACAGACAGGCGTTAGCCTGTCATCAGAGGGTAGGTGGCTAGTGCTACCATACCATAGGTAAGGGACTCTGGCATCCCTTACTCACTCACCGAAAGGTTACTGCCGCCTTATGGGCTGCCCAAATTGACTACGAAACGCAATGTGCCCTGCCACTTTTCAAATCCAGACCAGAGCCGACATCTTTGAATGGCCGGCTTTATGTGTTCCCTGACTCTGGAGCTAGGCTATTTGTGAAAACGAGCATCTAAATCTAAGCATCTAAACGAGCAGGACTGACGAAAACGAAATTGACAATTTTCATATAAATATTTTACTCTCTCGCTAGCGATTGCGTCATTCTACACTCATGGTAAGGGTACAGAATGTATAAAACTCAATTTAAATCCATGAAATGTCATACATACATAGGTATATGTGAATGAAAAAGTCAATAAAAACGAAAAGGGAAACTGTAGCTAACCAATCCAACAATATAAAAGCTTTCGCTGTAGTGGCATAAATGCTCAAATTGCGGTCCCGCGTGCTCAAGTGTTGAAAAAGCTACTATAGGCACACATGTAGGTTATTTGCGGCCTAATTACAAACTAGAACGAGTGCTCGTCTAGACTGTGTCAGTGACTGCTTTCACTTTTTATGATCGTCTAGTATACCTCGCGTCTATAGGGGGTATAATTACTGGTAATTCTTACATTGCGACCTTCCGATATTTTTGCCTTAAATTTCCTCTCAAGGTACATTGTAAGTGTGTACCATCGCCAGCTGGTCAAAAGCCTTCACTCCAAGGAGGCAAATCTATGACATCTTTCCAGTAACGGCCTTTTTAATATCGAATTCAAGCAGCTTTTGATCAAAACCTGAGGACTGGGGACTTTTCGAATTTTCGGAAAATTTTCGATTTCTTGACCAAATACATAATCATTCGTAGGATAAAAATTAAAATAATATTGCTGTGTCATTTTTTTTTAATTATAAAAAGACGAACAGAGGTGATATTCAAACTTATACTTATTACTTATAAGATTTTTAAACATTTTAAGGTTTATTTAAATGGAAAACGCTGAATTGTCCTTAAATTGAAAAAAATATAAATGGCATCTGTTTGTTTCTTAAATTGATGTTTGAATAAAATATGTACAGAAAATATGTTTAATTTGTAAAATTAATAAAACATTTATATATTAAATTTCCGTACATACTACTTTCATGTATTTTTTGTGTGCGCCGTCAATTTAGCGTTTTCAATAAAAATCTAGTCCTCAAGCGATAATTTTATATAGTATTAAAACAAGAGTTGCAAAACATTAACATTTTTAATGTAAATTGCTAATATACGCTAATATGGTAAAAAATACTATATAATTGTGCTAATTCATATATATAGTATATCTACTTAATTAATAAAATTTAAAAAAAAAACTTAGTCAACAATGATATTACTTACCCACTGGAACACTGTAAGTTGCTACAGTCGAATCACCTGTAAATAAAAGAATTTAATATTTAAATATAATATCATCAAAGGAATCATTTAAAACCAGGACATTGTTCTTTTTAAGGACAATGTTACCAGGACACTGCAGAATTTGGTAATAAAAGTCTTTCTTAATTTCAGTAATTTCCAGTTTTGTAAAATTCAGATTATAAATTATACCTATTTCATATGTGTATGGTTTCAACCATTAAATCGTGTGTTCATATGTTTTGATGGTGTGTGTGTGTGCAGTAAATGTAAATCTATACATTTTTTTCAACATTTTACTATGAAAATCTGAAGAATTTTTGAAAATCTTTAGTAAATCAAAAATCGGGTAGTAGTATCCGATATGGATTAGGATTTTTCCTGTTTGACTGCCAACTAATAATTGATAAGATGAATTTAAAAAGAGCCAAATGAGACCTTCAGTGTAAGAATTATTACAAAAAAAAATGTTAAAAGACTAGGTTAGGTTTTTGGCATGAATTTTTTGATATTTCGAAGTGGAAGATAGTTTGGTAAAAATAGTTCAAGAGTCTTCAAAGACTCGCTCATACACATCAAACGCTTTTTGCGGTTAACGGTACAAACCGCACGGTTTATCGGCATGTCTGAGCGCACCTTAACATTAAAAAGGGACCTACTTAAGTTATAACACAATTTACTTCAAATAGGTCAGACTCGGTGAGTACAGCTCACTGGCACTGCTTGTTAACAAGCCTCTACAACCGCGTTTGATATTGTTCCTTTAACACAAATACAAAACATTTCACGTCTGCCCCGGTGCGACGACGGACTTGGTGGCCCATTTCTGCTGTGTTCCATTTCACACTGGCACCCGCGGAAATAGAGCTGCTGTTGTTTGCAAACGACATTTTATAAAAAAAAGCGCAATTTATTTCCTACTGACACATTTGACGACGTTAACAACTGTTTACATTTACAAAGAGTAGTTAGTTTTTCCTATGTATAAAAGCCTAACCTATGTACTTTTCTGTATCCGTGACAATGTGTATGCAAAATTTTGTGATGATCAATTGAGTAGTTAAGGCGCGAAAGCGTCACAAAAAACTCAATTTCGCATTTATAATATTTGTAGATTTGTTTAAACTTTAAGTGGTTTTCTTTTTTTATGTAAATCATGTACTGAGTTGTAGAAATCAGCAAGATTTTCTTATTTTTTAATTTAAATATCTACTTAAATTTGATACTACAAGCAGTGTTATCGAAACTCAAGCGCACATGACTGTGTTGTTTTTTCCAGCAAGTCTTCTGTAAGAGGACATGTCAAGCCTTTTAGTTTATACGAAGGTAAAGGGGATGCACAGTGCACACGTAAAAAATTGCATTAATACCTACACTTAATCATACAATCATACAACAATTTACAACATATGATGGCCAATGCAGAAATTAATACAATACGAAAACATAATTAGAATTTTTAAAATGTGTAGAAACTAGAAATGGAGGAACTGGTGCTGCCATCTGTGCGACAAAGTTGATATCTACATCATAATACTATTTAAAGTAGAATATAAATCTTAAATTCTAATATAACTAATTAATACATACATATAAACAATAATAGTTATTTCTTAGTAAATTATAAAATAACTAAGTATATGGTGTAAAAAATTACAGCATCAACAAAAAAATTCAAATGTTCTTTATCTGATTAAATAAAATATATCAATGATACTTATCAGAATAATGTCAATACTTGTTAAGTAGGTATGCAACATAAAAAAATTATAGTAAGTAGGTATTAATGTTTTCTAAGATAAAATAATTTTTAAAATTAATATAATTTTATTATTTATCATATTGTATGCTTTTTTTAACCCAATCAAGAGCCTCAATCTTGTGACAAATATTTAAATAAATAAAATTTTAATGCCCAAGATTTCATTGGAAGAATTATTTTAACTCGAAAAATAGAAGCTTCTCACTTATTGAAAATATAACGGTTGAGGTGACCTTGTTAGGGAAGTGTTTTGTGTTTATTTTTTTATTTTATTTTATTTATATTTGGGAAACAAACAATATCTCTATACACATTAAACATACATTATATGAAAAACATAAATCAGCAAAGTTTCCACTAAATTACTAAAACATATTTTGAATTGGAGCCAGGACAAAACCTATAAAAAGGTAAACAAAAAAAAGAAAGAAAGAAGACAATGAACAAATAACATATAACTATAACATACAAAATAAACAAATAAATGCTACAAAAAGAATACTACACAACTAAATTATCATGTCAATGTTACTATTCAAGAAATCACGTTTTTAAGACAATATTCAGCTAAAATCTGATAAGAATCATGCATACCAATATTTTATTATTTACTCTTTATTTATTTATAATTTTATTATTAGGTACAGAGTAAAAAAAATGATAAAAATAAAATAAAATTTAGCAGAGATACTGAAAAATAACGTACAGTTTGTGTAATATAATATATTGTGTGATCACATGTTATACTGATATATATGAACTTAATTGAATCTGATTGAATATTGCCCGCCCCTATCATGCCTACTGCAAATAAACCGGTCGTATAATGTAATCTTAATCTTATATACCCGCAAAACTACAGTTAGCGTATATACACCGCAAAATATAATAAGGGAATTTAAAGGGAATTGCGTTATGATAACAAATTTTACTAGAATGTAAAATTCAATTTAAAAAACTTGAATTATTAGCGCTTAAAACGATACTGGCAACTATTATTATAATGTACGTTGTTTCAATTTAGGCTATAAAATGCAAATAATTAAAACTTACCCAAGAACTAATTATCCACAGGTAAAGTAAATATTATCACTGAAAGTTCCGAAAGTTGAAATAAACCAAACAATAAATAGATACACAAAAATTGATCGTATTTATTCCTTGCAATCGGCTACATAGACAAGAAAGAGTAACACAAGAACAGTCAAATAAAATAGACAGCTATTTACACAGGACATTAAATACGCCTATATAAAGTTTTCTTATAAATTATAATCTTTTATATCCAACATTATAAGCCTTATAATATTGAAATAAATAAGTCAGCTCGCCGTACTATAAATGTGTGTCTAGATGAGTCAGTGGATCTAGCTAGCATGAGTTTATAATGACTGAGCGAGAGCGATTATTTATAAACTTACTAGTGCTAGAGCCACAGCACAGCCTTGTAGTTATTGTGAGTGCTTGTGAGTATATATAGTGTTCTATGATATAACATATAACTTAATTTTTTGAAAACATGATTTGACATCTACTGCTGTGACCATTGTGACAGTGAGTGACGTTCGATCCTTTATTATTCTGAGCAATTTCCATTCTTTCTTATTTTTTTTTCACTCACTTGTGAAATGTGAATCTTGTACAGTGTATGTATATGTACTTGTTTGTAATTCCTAGTTTCTCTTACTACTAAAGTTTAATTACAACATGAAAACGTAAAATATTATCACGTCAACAAATGGTACATCCCAATGGATTCAAGTGTTATAGTGTGAAACAAATATAATATTATCTTAAGAACTCGTTATAATGGATGAACCAACCGAACAGTTTGTGAACTCTGACCCCACATTGTCTAATGCTGGTGTAACAAATATTGTTTCCGCGCCTTCCTTTAGAAATGCCGTACCTTCAACTTCAAACGAACCAATTGCTGCACCTCCTTTACCGCTTCGGCCAAGCATGAGTGTAACTCAACCTAATTATGGTATGAGTCCATATTCCTCCTATGGAGGATTAGGAATGGGGGGGATGAATATGGGAATTGGAAGCTATGGTGGATATGGTTACGGTGGAATGGGAGCCAATTATGGAATGGGAAGTATGGGTACATATGGAGCTATGAGTGGAATGTATAATGGATATAACAGACCAATGTATGGCGATCTGGAAAGTCGGTATGTTTACTACAAGTTGTTATTATATTTTAATAGCTACATGCTCCTGGATTCTTCAGCTTCTCAATAAAAACTATCCTATCTTTTAAGGTGGATAGAATTACACATAGTTACAAAGTTTTATCAAAATTGTTTCAGTAGTTTAGGAGTTCATTGGTGTCAAACATGAGACAGGAAATTTTTATAAATATAGAGATGAATTTTTCTTTTCATGTTCAGAAGAAGAAGATAGAAGATATTTACACATTCCACATTCCACACAGCACCATCTAGTTCCACACTAAGCAACTTAATGCTTGTATTATGGATATCAGACAGTTGATATATTACATACATAACTTTTTTTTGTAAATACATACATATTATAAATACAAAACATCCATGACTCAGGTACAAAGGTAAATGTTAGCACATAAACATTTGTCCCTAGCGGGATTCGAACCCGCGACCGCTTGGTTAACAGCTAGGGTTACTAGCCACTATACCAAACGTGTCGTCACTAATTATTATTATTATTTATTTAATGTTCAAATTAAATAAATTCTTTTAAATTAAATGTCTATTGTTAAGTAAATATTTTAAGGTGAATAACCAAGAGGACTGGCAAACAGGCTGACAGTACTTTTTGGTAGATGACTAGTGAAGCCTATAATACAAGCAACGCCAAGAGTGCTGCAAGTCATAGTAGCATTAAGGATAAGAGAAAGGGCAATGGGCTCTGGCATCCTTATTACCAAAACATAAAGCACACATGCTGAAATAACAGCATGTGTGCTGTTATGTGTTTTGTCAGTTGTTCAATATAAAAAACTGACAGAACTCGTTTTTTTTTTATTTAATAAGATACACAAAAACAGGACACTGACATTAAATACATAGAATAGATACAATTACAACGAAGTGAACTAGACAGAGGCCTAAAACATGTGTACTCAGCATGACTAAACAAAACAGTGTTGCTTACACAATTACGAAACAAAACAAAAGAAAGAAAGAATTGATGCATAATTGTAGTTTTCATGACATTTATAACGACTAACGTATGACTCAATTAGATATATACATAAATACTTTTATTATGTTCAAGTGTACTTACGTGCCACCCTTACAACATATCCAGCAAAGCAGTGAATTATTGATTTGAGACATTTTTAGTATGCCCCTAATTCCAATTTCAGATTTATACAAATGGCTGAAGAGAGTTCGAGGCCTACATTCGACTCAATACAAAGCCTCGTTCACGCAGTAGGTAGTGTTGCCATGATGTTGGAGAACACATTTTTTGCACTTACCAGTTCATTTCGTGCTATATTAGGTATGTTTGTATTTCTTTTTTTAATATACATTTTTCTTTATGGTATCAACACCAACCAACAAATTCTGATAGAATAAAGTTTAAATGGTAATGTGAGGAGAGGGCTACATTAAGCATAACATTTTCAAGCAAAAGCAAGATTCTGTAAGAGGATGGCTACTGCCACTAGACTGGATCCCTACTTGATGTGTGTGGAACTAAAAAAGTTTGCCTTACCCCCCACTGCTTTAAGAAAAAGTCTAATGTTATGTGGTGTTGCAAGCTTGAAGTCCTTAACCCTAGTTTATATTCTAATATACAAGTCTCTTTTGGAAATAATTATTCTTTAATTTAAATAAAAGGTGTTTTGTATGAAAGATTTTTTTTTATTGGTGTGCAAGGGCCATCCAATTACTGTATTATCAAAATGTTTGCAGGTGTAGCTGAGAATTTCGGCAGATTGCGATCCTTATTCGCACAGTTTTGGTCTACGTTCGCTGTGTTACGAACATTTAACTGGCTCATAAAGAAACTGCTAGTCCTACTTGGTCTGAGAACTGAAGCTGAATTTAAGGTCAGTTTTTTTTTTCAGTAATAAATAAGGATGTAAAATGTTGAGAACCTATTGACAGGCTGCTGCATGCACTTAACAATAAAAGCACACTTGCTTTTTTTTCTCAATAGACTTCCGAAAGACGCCAACGTTTGTTTCAAAGATCACCTTGACATTTTTTTTTTTTTCTTATGTAGTGTTTCACTATTGCTAATGCCATTAAAATGTGGATTGTTTAAAAGGTGATACAAAATAAGTGGAAATATCTTATCATAGGATCTTCTATAACTATATCTATACATATTATAAAATTAAGCTGCTAAGTACTTGTTTCTCCGCTAACTTGCTCTCAACTGATGGTTCATCACGGGTCATTTGTTAGTTAATAATAACGTAGATTTAATGAATGAAGTTACTCATTTTCAAAATTTATCACGATAATAATACACAGATAATAGGATTCAATTCTTTTTACGCTTATATATAGCTTATCTCTAATTTTTGACACCAACGTGATAACTGTGGATTGCCTGTGAAGGTCAAATTTCTTTGTTTTTCTGCTATCTCCATATTACGTTTTGTTTATACAATATAAAACAAGTATGGACGTCATTTTGATCCACGTGACTGAGATAGCATAGCATCTTATATGTTTAACATCATTTATATATATTATACATGATATACAAATGATTGTATTGTATATTATACAAATGACAACACAATTCAGTAAAGAAATAAAATAAAACAGTTAAAATTTTGACACAAAAAAAATATTTAGCAACCAAAACTATTATCTCAATAATGAATAGATTTTTACTTTTAAGATGAATAAATTAAATCTAAAAGTAGATTTTAATACAGTTTGTTGCTAAAACGAGTTTGCAACGTTACCTAGCTATGTTTAAATATAAAGTTGGAAATAAACAAATAAATGTTTTGGTTATTAAACAAATAATTATGATATTATTTGATGTCATTAGCATGTAGATAAGACGCACTTGTTCACTATATCGGTCTTTTACTGGCGCTTGTATTTTTTATAACTTTAAACAAGCAATTCTTGTATGTATTATAGATTTATTTCGCGTATCTCTTAAAATGGCTCAACGATTTCGATGAAATTTTGTATATTATATAGATAAGGTTTTGCTGATTAAGTCCACCTATATACACGTGTATTTCTGTTTTAAAAAAGCAACTTTATACATAAAAAGGCTTTTTAACTGACCACGAGTTCCTGGCTTTTGGTGTTATATTCTTCAATATATATTAGTACAGTAGAGCGTCGATTATCCGAACGTCGATTAACCGAACGACCGCTTAACCGAACTGCTCGCTCGCCATCCAAAACTAATGTGATGCTCAGATCCAGGTTACCATACCTGGCTCAAACCAACAGTCGAAGACTGGTCCTTGTCTAGTCCAGATCTGAACCCCTTACACTACAAATTATGGTCAGTTTTAGAGGACATGTGGTGCTCTAAATGACGCGCCGACATTGAGTCTCTTAAAAAATCTCTGGAGCAAGCAGTGGCTAAGTTTCCCATGGAAACAATGCGTGAATCCATAGATTTGTGGCCAAACAGAATAAATAAGGCTTGTATCAAAGCTAAAGGTGGCCATTTTGAATAGAATTATTTATTATTATTTTTGCTGGGACTTCAATAAATATGTATAAGTTTTATTAAGATTACTTTATGTATTTCATAAAAAAAATAGGAGAACTTATGGCTGGACTAGGTATAATTTGATTTATACAACCTATCTCTCTCTCTCGCATAAAGTACTAAACGAGATTTATATTGTAAATGTGTTTTTATTGGTACATAAATGCATAAAAGTAAAGACATAATTATATATATCGATTATCCGAATAAATCGGTTTTCCGAACACCTATGTCTCCAAATTAGTTCGGATAATCGACGCTCTACTGTAAGTATATTTGAGAATATAACACATCATAATTGTCCATTGCAAAGGAGTATTAGTGTCTGTCACACATTTCTAGAAACTTTGAAAAGTTTGAAATGAAGTGTCTTGTTAACTTCAAAAGTGAAATGACGGGAGTATGTACATATTTTAAGATTTCTCTCTGATTTTGAAATGATATTTCAGGCATGGGTGTCTTGCTAACTTCAAAAGTGAAATGACGGAGTACATATTTTAAGATTTCTCCCTGATTTTGAAATGATCGCATGGGTGTCTTGCTAACTTCAAAAGTGAAATGACGGGAGTACATATTTTAAGATTTCTCCCTGATTTTGGAATGATATTTCAGGCATGGGCTGAGGCTGTGACGGCCACACAAAACACTGATACACCTCAGCAAAACCGTCCTTCAGGTTGGCCGGTGATCCTCTTCTTTGGAGTAGTGGCAGCCGCACCATACATCATACTGAGGATGCTCAATGGTCTCACTAACAGCATCAACGAGAGATGTAAGTTATATAATAAACTAGCAGTTGCACGCGACTTTGTCCACGTAAATTTATAAATTGTTACACGCTGATAATTCAGCTTTCTATAGGTGAAAGAATTTTTAAAATTTGTCCAGTAGTTTTTGAGTTTATTCATTACTTTAAAAACAAAAAAATACAATTATTTTCTCATTAACATTTTTTAATTTTATTTTACAATTAATTATGCTTATTACCATCGAAATACTACAATGGAATTTGCATCACAAATGCCAAAGCGGCACATAAAAAGAACGCCTTTAACAAAACCATGGCGGACACTTGCCTTCGCGCGTCAATATTAAAAGGTAGTAAGGACCAACTTCTTATTTTAAACTCCAATGTGTTGACGTAGTCACATTTTCTTTAATGAGATGTTTAGTTTATTTTAATTGACAGAGTTCATGCTTTACGCAAATATGTATGTCATTTTTAAATGTTCCATACGGTTCGTAGTATTTCGTATGGCACGCGGATTCCATGTTGTAGTAGTTTGATTCTTATTACGCTTCTACCTTGACTAACTTCGTTCTATGCATGGATAAATGATTGGTCTCGCTGCGCTCGACTAGATACCGCCGGCGTTCTTGTAAAATGCGGCATAAAATAGTACGCCGAATTCGGCGTACCCGAGCCAGTCACACTGGAAACTGTCTGTGATGTGTACGTGCCGAATGTTTTATTAAATTTTAGGCATAATAAAATACCAGTTTGCGTAGTGAAACTGTGTAAAAAGTGATAAAAAGTGACTATTTTTCACACACACTACAATAAAAAGTTGCCATATTTTCGGAGCTATTGCTTTTGTATAGTGCTCTATCTAGTCGAGCGCAACGAGACCAGTCAATTATCTTTGGTTCTATGGTTGGCAGCACACTTGTAACAAATAAGGTGTTGCTTGTGTTACATGCGACGGTAGCCAGTAACCTAGCATCGAGTGGACCGTCAGCCTGTCTGTCGATATTAACATATAAAAAAAAAATGTATAACATTTTCAGTAAACGACCCGACCACATGGCAGAATCCGTTCAGGGCGGTTGCCCAACACGACTTCCAAGCGAACTCTCCTCAAGAGATTAGCTTCTCCGCGAACCAGGTGTTGACGGTGGCCCCTCAGCAGCTGCAGGGTCACCTTTGGAACTCGGGATGGTTGATGGCATCCGCTGACAGGCAACACGCAGGCCTCGTGCCCGTCAACTATATCAAATTGATCCGACCGACAGATAATAAAGCAACGGTCGAAGAGAAGAAAGATCTTAAAGACGGTGGTTACGAGGAAATGAATAAGTACTACGAGGGTGAATTGTAAGGTAAGGTATTGTTGCGGTTAAGGGTTTCACTACATAAGGCAAATGACGTCGAAATTTTACCTTCAAAGTTTATATGAAATGTTTCTTCATCACACAAAAAATGTAGATTTTTTTTGTATACTAACAGTATACAAAAAAAAAATAAGCAATACAATTTTTTAAAATTAAACATTAATTTATCAATCGGCGCGGAATTCATTCATATGCGAGCAATAAGTAGTTTTCGAAATATTAATTTTTAAATAAAAGTCAAATTTTAAATAATGTGACCACACAACTTGAAGTGTTGCTCCACAAAATTTTAGCTCTAAAATGCGACTTAAATGAATTTACCATTTCATTAATACCGCTCCTAAATTAGTTAAAAAGCACCAGCTTTTTTTATTATTTTGTAAATCAAAAACCTTTAGCCGTCAGAGTCGGATTTATCCGACATTTATTTTCATATCCATTTCGCCAGATTATGTTTTTTTTTTAAATCATTGCGTTGCTTTCTCTTAAGAAAAAATATCGGTTAATAATGTAATCAATAATAATTTACCTTAAAATATTATTTAATATTTTACCTTTCAATACCTATTTTTGTGGTGGATCTGTTTTGTAGTTAACTAGAATACAATTTATGGACGGTTTACACGTATTCATAGTCCCTTATATTGACGCATAGAGAAATAATGCTTGGTCTCGCTCGCTGCGGTCGACTAGATATCGCCGGCGTCCTTGTCTTGTCAAATGCGCCAACAAATACTATGCCGAATTCGGCGTACCCGAGCCGGTCAAACTGGAAGCTGTCTGTGATGTGTACGTGCCGAATGTTTTATTAAATTTTGGGCATAATAAAATTGTGCCAGTTTGCGTAGTGAAACTGTGTAAAAATATAATAAAACTGTGTAAAAAGTGATTAAAAGTGGCGATGTTTTACACACACAATAATAAAAAGTTGCCGCATTCACGGAGCTATTGTTTTTGTATAGCGCTCTATCTAGTTGAGCGCAGCGAGACCAATCAACCATCTATGTATTAACGTTTTCGCTTAAAAAATGGTTTAAGAGACCACTTTCCAACTCGAGCATCTTGCACGTTTTATTGCACTCATTTTGTCAAAAAATGTGTTCGGTTTGAGGTTTTGGTCCTTGTCTTAATAAGCCAAAGCATATTTCTCTGACACGTGTAATCGGTTCATAAATCTTTATTCATATAGTTGTAGTAGTAATAAATATGATTTTTTTTACTATTGTATTATTGTATACGGGATTAATTGTATTTTTTATTATAAAGTTGATTTACCCGTTATATACTTACTAGTCGCAAAATAATAGCTCGGATTTAGTTGCTTGTATGTACTATTAATTCTAACTAGGTAAATGTATATTTTTAATTATTGTTAATTGCTTCACGCCCTCAAAAGATGTTCTCAATAATTCCTGAAAATAACTAATTTAGTATTTAGTACATCTTACTAAATGGTATTAGTAATGCAGGAATAAGTAATTTAGGTCATAACTTGCCTATCCCTTTCAGACCTGAGATTTTTTTTCTCTCAGATCAACGTAATTTTTTGGATTTTGTAATAGCTGGTAATGTCATTTATGGGAAAAATAGTTGAAAAATTCTATTTTTAGCCCAAGTTCTTAAAAGTACATATCACGATCGTGAGTTCTGGGTCTTACTTCTACTGCGCACGATTGTGAGTCGTTGATTAAGCAATAGATTTTTAAAGATTAACTGATTAAATTGAATTTATTTAACTGTATTCACTTTAATTAAAGTAATTGAGGATGTTTTATGCATTCAGATATATAAATATATGTATGTGTGATTGGGTAAATGAAACCAAAAGATAATTAGAAAGATTTTATTTATTTTTTACTTTTTAAATCACAGTCAAGTTATGTTTGAACGTAATGCCCTTCTGGAAAATTGGAAACAATTCTGTCTTTATTCTTAAAGTTAAAAAACAAATATTTAAAGTCCTTCAGACAAAAACATAACTAAATAAGCTCTTTAACAAACCAAAAAAGAAATGACTTCTTTTTAAGGAGAAGCTGTAAGCACTGCTTTGCTGTCCTTCCATTTAACCAAAACTATGTCGTATGTCGTCTCTTTGCTCAATGTCCTCTCTCTGGATCTATTTGTCGTCTTTAAAGCTTAGCTTTTGACGTTGCAGAATACGATTAGTCATGATTGTACCGGTACCATGATGCCCGAGTGTTTTCAGAAGACACAGCTTCCAGGAGACACACTCTGTATGAGGCGAAGCACAACTTCAAGTCCGTGTCCAAGAGGGTGCGAAAGTGCGGGGTTTTGGCCATAATCTATTTCAAAATCGACCATAAGTCCTTCACTTATGGTGACAACAAAATTTTTAAGACCCACTGGGCAAAGCTTGTTTTTTACTAATTGACCAAGATGACACTTTCCTGTAAAGGTGATCATTTGTTCATCTATTGAAAACCTTCCTGGTGTTTTTAAAATTCTATTGCAGCCTTCTTTGACCACGTCAATTACCGGTTGCACTTTCCAGAGAGGATTAACTGTAGCTTGAACGGATGGAATATCGGTTTCCACTACGTGTAAATTGTTTCACAGCATCATAAGTAGGTTCCTTGCCATTTTAGATGCTATTGCTTCAATGCTAATTTCTTGTCTCCAAAACATAGCTATTCTAGAATAAGATAAAATTCCCATCATGAGGTGAAGTGAAGCACACAGTATCTTTATTTCCGCTTTAGTAGTTTTTAATTTTGCATCAGTTTTTCTCGGGTAATAAATATTTGTACACACTGCCAGTCTTTCAAAAAAATCATCATTTTAATAATCATGAAAATACTCATTGCGTGATCTAATGACAATAGGTTCTAGGTGGCCAGGTTAATCGTGTGTCTTATCGATATAGGTTGTTTTTTTCCAAATACGTGTACGCCAAAAAACTTTCACTATGATCGGAATATGACGTTTTTTGGAAGCTGATGGTCCTGCCTCTTCGTTATCTTGAGCATCAGTATTTTTTTGAGCATCAGCATTGAGCTTTTTGTCTCGCTTGCGTGGTGATGTCAGATCAGGAACACCAAAGTTCTTCGTTTGATGCGCAGTCTTCACTTTCAAGCTGCGACGCAAAAAAATCTTCATCGGCATCGTCTACGTTTAAGTCCGAACAGTTTCCATCTTGCAGCAAGCTTAGCACGAGTTCTTCATTCAACGGTAACCCTAAAATAAAACAAAATACTAAGAAAAAGTGTAAAATTAGACCAACTCACTATCATACGTTAGTGCTATTACGACCTCGAGCTCACGATTGTGCTATACCTACTTTGCAACGATATGAATCCATAATTAGATGTGCTTTAAACGTAATATTTAATGTAATCGATTTTTTAAACTTATCACTATATATAAACATAAGAATAATGAAATAAAACGCTTAAAAAGTAAATAAAATAATTAAAACTTACGACGTCCTGTTCGGGGGTCAAGGTGCGCAGCCATTTCGCCGGCCCGCACGTGACAACTACACCACGTTGCCGCGAAAACGATTTCTCATTGGTTGCTTGAAGAACTCACGATGTTATGCTTTCGGTTTGGTGCATAGAAATGAATTGGGCGCGGATTTAGAATTTTTTAAAGTTGTAACTCACGATCGTGTGACTCAGGTCCGAAAGGGCTATGCCTATGATCTATTGACAATATCAATTCCATTGTGTTGATAGTTGAGCACACAGACATAGATAGCACGTTAAAATATGCATTTAAACATTTTGAGACTGTCACTTTTCTTTTATTCATACATTAGTGTTGTCATACATATATCTACGCTTCGTGTTAAATTCACCTTTTCAACACTAAAAAAAGTTCTTAGCGAATTGCTTCATAAAAACTTTCGCTAATTAGAGGTGGCATTTGGCACGAAATTAGGTCTTTTTTTTAAATAAAATGTTGTCTAGTCTAAAAACCTTTTGACCACCGATCGACCTCTTCAAATAGGAGCATCCAACCAATCATTTCCCAGTGCAATATTTTTTCTCTATTAATGTTATTTCTTAGATAATCACAATAAATGTTTTAATAATGTATTTGCATAATAGTAGATAGTAGCTTTGGCTGCAATTTTTTTTAAACTTTTTTTTATACATTTAATGTAATGGGATTATTGGACTGATTTGAAATAAATGCGTTTTTGTAAATAATTATGTGTTTTATTTATTTTCTTATATATGTATATATCCAGTGTCAAGAGGGATGCAATGTGAACCCTCTGTGGATATAGTTCAATACCGGAATATTAAGGGCCTCTTTCACCAACTACAAGTAAAGCGTTGCTTAGTTACTTTTAGAAATAATTTTATGTTTTATTAAATTATCTAAACTGAGGGCCAGTTTAGTGAATTCTTCGACAGGCGATTCTTTTTTATTATTTTCTTTTTAATGTTTGGAACTTTTACCGTTCAAACAAAGGTATATCAGCTAAATTATTCCCGGTGACAGGTGACTGACGGTTAGCCTACTCAACACATCATGAAAGAGGCCCTTAATATAATTATAAATATGTCACTGGCCTACAACAGAGTACCCAAAACCCACCATTTGCTGTAATCCCGCTTGAACACTAGAAGACCACACCACTTACAACTGAGTGAGTGATAAACGAAACAAAAGCCAAAGATTTTATATTTTTTATTGTAAAGTAATATAAGTTTACAAGTAAGTTTCGGGGAATTCGAATGTTACTTCGCGCCCTGTCAGCTTCTTGTATACGGACTGGAACGTGTCAACCTGTAACCAAACATTTCATTTTATTAAATTTTGTACAATAGTACCACAGCATACTTATTTCGTACAGTAGGCCGACAGAGACGTCTAGACAGGGCAATCGTGCGGGGCGAGAGGAGCGAGGCGCGAGTGGGACGTGCCCAAGCTGCATACTTCGTCCTTCTTAGTAGCTTGGGATGTAAGCACATTTTATATTATTTGTGTCAACCCTTCCGTAATTTTTAAATACCTACACAGACGGCGGTATCGCCCAACATCAAAGGCGTCGGCCTACTGTAGGAAATAAATATGCTGTGATAGTACGAAGGGAAATCGCGCATAAGGACAAGGGGACGTTCAAGTATTACGTAACGCAATTTGGGGGAAGGGGGGGGTCTATTAAAACGTTACGATGCGTTACAGGGGCGGGAGTTTGAACAATGCGTTACGTAACTGTTTTTTTTTTTAATTCAATATAGTTTTTTTTTACAAGCCAGTCTGTGATAGACAGTGGCGCCCTCTTTTTTATGTTTTCAGACGTACGCACGGGCACCTCACATTTTTCTAGGATAAAAAGTATATATGTTAATCCAGGTAATATAAACTATCTTGTGTGCCAAATTTCATCCAAATCTGTTCAGCTGTTTTTTTTTGCGTTATCGAGGAACAAATATCAATGCATCATCACAAACTTAAACACCTTTTTACATTTGTATTATAATTATATTATATATCAGAAGCAAACTATCTCAAGTAACATTAAAATTTAGCAAATTATTGAATACGCATGTAACGATTTGGACTTGCAATATATAATCAAAATCAAAATATGTATTTATTTATCAATTGGGTTTCTCTAAGAGACTTTTATGATCGTCATTATAAATTTAAATTAACCAGGGTTTCGAAAAAAAGCCAAGATGACTATACTGAGTAACATTGGCTATATTTATATAATGTTACGCGGACGAAGTCACGTGCAACAGCTAGTAATAATATATAAGTTTCTATTTATATTGGTTTTAGTGATAACATTTGAAGACACTACACATATTTTCAACCATGGTATTCGTTTGAGTATAAATATTCTAAATACATATTTTTTGGTAAAATTTTTACAATATTTACCTTGTGTTCGATGGTTGTTTGTTGATTCTTGTCAAGGTGGACCTTGATCAGCTGTGAGCCGTCCAGTTTGATGCGGATACGCTTGCCAACAATCTCAGCGGGGAACACGAGGTCCTCCAGGATCGCGTCGTACACTGACGTCAGTGTCCTGGAACACAAATTTAATCCTTACTATAATATTATAAATGCGAAAGTTTGTATGGATGGATGGATGTATGGACGTTTGTAACTCTTTCACGCAAAAACTACTGAACCAATCACCATGAAATTTTGCATACACGTTGTCTGGGACACCAGATAGGACATAGAGAGATACCCTATGTCCTTTCATCCAGAAAAAAATTACTGCTCCCGAAGAATCATCTAAAATTAAGGAAACTAACTCCTGGCTAAGTGTAATAGCAATGACGATGTCAGGCGATATATTGCTTTTTCAACGCGGTCGAAGTCGCGGGCACCAGCTAGTATTATAAATGCGAAAGTTTGTATGTATGTATGGATGTTTGTAACTCTCACGCAAAAACTACTGAACCGATCACTATGAAATTTTGCATACACGTCGTCTGGGACACCAGAAAGGACATAGGTTACCTTTCATCCAGAACGCGGACACCAGCTGGTATTATAAATGTGAATGCTTTTACAAAAGTGGCATAGTAGAATATCACCGCACTCACACAGCTGGGGTGATATTTCAAATTAGTTGCACACAGTTGTCCTTCACTTAAGGTGAACACGTGTTACGACTTGAACCATTATTACTAAATGTTAAGGTTCAAATCAGTCATGCAACATTTACATTATTCATCTTTTTATCAGAAATTAACGAGAGAAAGTGATAGCATGTAAACTCGACAAATAAAGTGCTTTATCACCCTAAGATTGGGTCTGTTTTCCTTTGAAAATTCAAAGTGACAATTTCTATTGCTATCTTTATTAGCGATGACAAATTATGTCAATCAGTAATCAATACTTATTTCAAATCTAAGCCTTAGCGAATTTTGAAATGAATGGAATTTGTAATCGAAACTGATAAAGCACTTTTCTTGTCTGCTATACAATTGTACATAAAAATCCAGTGGACACTTTATCACTTTATATTTAGTCATTTTGTTTGAGACCTTTAATTAATCTTGTACATTTAATCTAATGATCTTAGATCATTAAAACTAATGATCTAAGTTTACGGGTCATACTATTCCACAAAATCTAGATATTTCACACCGAGATTACTTCTTTTTTGTAAACGATGCTAAGAAATTGTGTTTCATTACCTGGATCGCGGCCTCTTCTGTTTGTTAGCAACGCGTGTCTTGTGGCTGGGTTTTGGCAGAATCTTGCGGTCACCAATGAAGACGACATGTTTGCCGCTAAACTTCTTTTCCAATTCACGGACCAGCCTGATCTGAATTTTCTGGAAAGCCTTCAGTTTGGGCATCGGCACATAGATGATGATTGACTGAAAAATAAGAAATACAATTAGCCATATTGGATCCTATCGTGTGGTTGAAACCCAATGACATGTATACACACTATATAAGTTGTCTATACTAATATTATAAAGTGAGAAGATTTGTATGTTTGTAATGAATAAACTCAAAAACTATTGGGCCAATTTTAAAAATTCTCTATCACCTATAGAAAGCTACATTATCAGCGAGTAACACAGGCTATATAGGTAACTTAGGACAAAGTTGAGTGCAACAGGTAGTATAATAGATAAATTTTACAATACAACTACAATTATTTATACATAATTTATACAACATAAATTCTTATGACTTTATGTTATTTAAACTATAATAATATGATTCTATCAATTAAAAAGAATAATAATCACATTTATGAGGGACAGCAATTTGAACATTTTCATTCTTTCTATCACTTTGAGCAACATACTTTTCAAGTAAAGTAACATGTAACAATGTAAAGTTGGCACCAATCAGATCAGCAGGGACATGCCTATAACTAAAAACTGATGCAAACTAACGCCCGGACCATCTTCAGAGGTCGATAGTTTTTGACTATAATTGAAAACAAATAATTAGAATACATAAAATAATAAAAGTATTATGGTCAAATTATTGTCCCCAGCCACAATCAAAAGAATAATAGACATATATAAGATAGTCAATTAGAGTAGGGAATGACAGACGGGCATCCCACCCGTAATGGAATGAAAGAAAGATCAAGTATGAAGAATGAAAGTACGAGGCAAGCGAGCGAGAAATGGTATGGAAGAGATATTGCAAACATAGGCTTCATGATGCGCAGCGCATGATGCTGGAGGGGTTTTTGGAAAATAATAATAATAATACATAGATATTATGTTCACTACATCTGAAACATCACTTTTAGAATCTAATCTCTTTGTTTACATTCCAAAGTACATTCTTTACATGTGTTTACATTCAATGTAACATATCATAACTTCCCACATATCAATATGTCTAAAAGACAAATATTAACTTTAAATATACTAATGGTCATCTTCAAATAGAATAATATCCTAGTTATAATATGATATTGATGGAAGTTTATAGCAATACAGTTTATTAATCAGAGATAAACGGAAGTGGTGGGCAAAAGTTGGTCTTTATATCAACACAAAACACAAAAGTTGGTCTTTACATCAACACAACACAAATGTGTTCAATACTAAATCATTAGTATTGAACACATTCAAATACTAATGATAGAACCTAACCTCTAAACATTTGCTATAAAAGAAGTAAGTGTTGGAATAATAAAAAAGCAAATAGGTAGCAAATACATTGCTCTCTTATGCCTTAGTTCACGAATTATTCGGTAGATTAAGTACTAACCTTCTTATTGTGTAGTTCAATCTCCTTAGCCTTTGTAATGTAAAGCTCCCTAAGTTGAGCTTTCAAATCAGAGTTAGTTTCCAATTCAACGATAGCCTGAGAGATCGATGTCTCAAAGGCATCGGGTTCGGCGGAGCCTCCTTTGATGATCTTCGTACTCATCTGGAAAGTATGAAGTGGAAATTTGACTACACAATCTAACTTTATAGGTTATAAAAACAATTTGCCGTGTATTGTATAGAAATATAACAATTTGAGGTGGATTTTCACTTTAGGTATCACTTTTGGGTGTGTTATAATTTAGAGAAATACACAATAGTAGACTCCGCGCGGTATTTCACTTTGAATAATAAAAACAACGTTGAACCTTTAGTAGCAATTCGTATTTGTCACCACAATTTATCTAAATAATCATAACCGTGATTAATACTTTAATGTAAAAAGCTTATGCTGTGGTTAATAAATTTGTAGAATTAAAGAGTATTTAAACTAAAAATCTTTTATTTTATTTAATTTTGATAAAATTTCAAAAGGACGACTGTGTACCTTGAATAGAGATCGGGAGCGAAAGAGACAAACTATTTACTGTGGTTGTGGTACAGACAGCGTGTATATATTTTTTTCAGCACTAACTACCATAGAGCAATTAATTACTTTAAAAAATTTGCTATGGTTTTCTATACATAGTCGAAATAAATATGTACTATATAATTTTGGTCGATATAACCACAAACTAAATAGTAGATACTAACCTCAGAATAATAACTAAAGCATAGAAGTAAGGCTAAAATAAAAACCAATACTTATAGTGTGTTGCTTCTTACACCAATGCACTGAAGCCATAAACTAAAGAGAGACAAATATACTGTCACTAGATGTTCGTCTGGCTGTTCCGTACCAGAGTGACCTATACAAATTATCCATATATATAAGACGATATTCAGCACAACACTTACATAACCTATACTGTTTTTATCTTTTTCTTAAAATATTAGGTACGTACATTCAAGAAACAGAATTTATTAGTGGTATTTATTATACAAACAAGCTCTCAGTATATTTACTGCATGACTGATTATACAAACAAACAAAATCACTTACCGATGGTAACTTATAAACATATCCTCGTTTTGTTTTCTGGACGCATTAGATTTACATCCTGGGACTGAACAAGACATTGTTATAGGTAATCAAAGAATTCACAGATATCTAATTAGTATTATAATTGATTTGATGCTAGATTTATTATATTTTGATACAGAAACAGAAATCAAAACAAATACGTTGTCACTCGTGTCACTCACATAGGTACAGACAGATAAGTAAAGTTGACACATTGCGCCATCATTTTGTTAACGTTAGCCAGCCTCTTTAAATCGGCATCATAAAATGGCACCAAACTACGAAAGGAACCAAGTTTAACGTTTTTACTAGGTACGCTGATCAAAAATAAGAACAAAGTTTGTATGTTTGTCTCTTTTTGACTTACGGCTTCAATGCATTGGTGTAAGAAGCAACACACTATAAGTATTGGTTTTTATTTTAGCCTTACTTCTATGCTTTAGTTATTATTCTGAGATACTAACGTATGATATAACGATATCTATTTGGTTTAGCTTTTGCTAAAAGCAAAACAGTGACCTGTAAAAGCAAAATAATTTCACTCATCATTAAATAGGTTGCGCTGTAGTAGCATCGGAGTAAGGCGCTGTAATGTAATTTTATTTACGATTGTTTCATGAACTATAAGCATACCCAAGCAACCTAATATAATAAACACCAATGCTACTATTCTGGCCAATTTCTGAACTACTATTTAATGATTGTAGCTTGCCATTTTTTTAGTTCAACACCATGTCAACACTCATAAATTATAACCAATTATAAATCAGTCCGTCTCGCTAGAGAGTAGTTATATTCTTTGCTCCTAGTTCTACCCAGTTTAAGGCCGTTTAATATAACAGGATTTCTAACTCCACAAAAATGCATTTACCAATAGTTAAAGTATATTTTTCATTGCGCCTTACACAGGGACTAATCCGAGAAGACAGAGATAGTCAAACTGAGGCCTTGTGTCCCTTTCTTTCATCTTGCCAGACTACAAAAATGTATTTAATTAAAAACTTAGATTCAAAAATCTTAGATCAAACACTATGTAAATTAATTGTACTTCAATTATTTCAATAATTTTTAAATCAACTTATTATAATCGCATATATTTCATGACATATTCCTAAATTACAAAAAGATAATATTTATAGTTTCATGACTATTTTTTATTTTATGTTCTACTGGTATCTCTTTAAAGTGACATTAGAAATTACGGTAAATGTCCCTAAATTTGTAGCGTTAGTGGATATGATTATGTACAATTGGTGCAAAACTATTACAAGCAATAAAATGAACAACGCGAAAATTATAATTGGTAAAATTGTTGGTTAATTCATATTTAAATTTTAAATATATTTGTAAGAAACTACTACTACATGCAAGTATATTACAACATTCACTTTGTCTCACATAACAAAAATCTTATTATCACTTATTAGAAAGGGACACACGGCTTATCTACTACATATCTTGCTCGGCTCGCTTTTTAGATTTAAGTAATAAATCCTTTTATAATAGATCCATGGTCCTACCACTATTCTATTTTCCATGGTTTGATAATTTCTACCGACAGTATTCTGCTTTATATCTGTCATTGTCCACCGTCAACGTCAAGTGACAGTGTCAATCAATAGTCAATATCAACTCCAGCACTCCAGCCATAGACATAGTATACTTCGTAATAGACGAACAGAGAGTGCAAGCGAGAACGCAGTCTCTTATGACAAGAATACGAGTGCGAAAGAGATAGAAAAACAATACCGGATAGGACTAGTTTTGAAACCTTATCAGAACTTAGCAGAACACTGCGAATAGCGTCCTTCAGTTTTTGTGTAATTTCTCAAGCAATCCTTTTAAATTGTATAAAATTATTGTTAAAATCAACAATGGGGTGTTGTTCAGTGCCTGATTGTGAAGTGAATCACAGGAATAATCCAAATAATGAGACATTTTACAGGTAAATACGATCCACACACTATCAATTTTAAACGCCTTATTTTCAAGGAAAACTAGGTTTAAGGAATATGGCAAATTGTGTAATAAATGTAAGATATCACGTAGTTTTGTGTTTTATATATATTTCTCACTTTCATAAATACAAAAACAAGATTTTGTGTCTGTGAATATTTCCATAATTTACGTAGTGATTGAGTATTTGAGTCATCGATATCGATATCGCATTCTTATTCTTTCTTATAATAAAAATGTTAATATGCCGAGTGTTTTAAAATGTAAGTAGGCAGTGGTTATATGCATAGTGAAGTATTTGATAATCTATGTTAATTTTATTATTAATGTTATAAAGAGAGAAGATTTGTATGTATATTTGTATTGAATAAACTCAAAAACTACTGGAATTATTTTAAAATTCTTTCACCAATAGAAAGCTACATTGTCACCGAGTAACATAACATAAGCTATATTTATAAACGCGGGCAAAGTCGCAACAACTAGTTAAAGATAAATGTACTTTTTTTAGATTTCCATTTGATTAGTCCTAAATAAGCCAAACTGGACACCTAATACATATTCCACAGTATGCAGCAAACATTTTGATCCAAGATGTTTTCTACAGCGTAAATATCGCCGTCGCTTAAAAAAGGACTGTGTCCCCACAATGTTTGTACCGGTGTATATATTTTTATTTATTTGTAGAATATGATTCATTGTCGTCGAGTCACTTTAGCATAATATTATCATGCTAGACACATTTCTTCGCATATTTTTCATATTAGGGCACAGTTTTGCAAGCAATATTTTAATGTCTCTGAAGGTTTGAGAGCAGTCAGGTCATGCATAAATAAACCATTATCCTTTTCAGGTCACATTGAAGCCCACAAGACCTGTATCAACCTATGTCTTTAGAGACATTTCACTTCAGCCATCTACATCTCAGGCACCACAATTAACGCCTAGGAAGAAAAGACTTATGAAAAATGTGCAAAGTTGAAGAACAAGTTGTCTGAAAAACAACGAAACATAATATGCAATTAAAAAGCAAAAAATAAAAGAATGAAAAAGAAAGTAGTTACCTTGCAGTCTTTATTAAATGAATTTAAAAAGAAGGCCAGGTTTAAAAGACCATTACAATGAAATTACCTTGGCGTGTAGCAATGAAACGCTACAAAATCAATAAAAATTTGATTAGGTATTACTCAAAATAAAATTCACTAGTACCTTTGTAGGTACGAATAAACGTTCCTAATAATTGTTTCTTAGAAAAATTACAACAAACCAAATATTTTTCTAATTTCATTTTTGTTAATAATAATAATACAATAGTAAATGTTATTGATTTTTAATATAGCAATTTATACTAACAACTTCTTTTATTTCAAAGCAATATCTAGTTTTCATTTTAATATTTTATTAAGTTTTTATGTTCAACTATACAGAATCACCTATTGTGAGCGGGTTGTCTAGTGAAATAATAGGTATAAATAAAACATGATAACTCGCCCAAAACTCATGTCGATAACGAAGGGACATCTCTAAAATTCACTCACACACTTATATATCACGCACACTAAGACATTTCTGTTTTGGTGACGCGAAAAACCGGGGTCTGTTCGTCTATTACGAAGTATACTATGTTTATGACTCCAGCTGATCCAGCGCAACGAACGACCGACAACCACAGATTATAAAATTATATGTCTACCGACAACCGACAACTCTGACAATGACAAGTCAGCTTAATTGTTTTGCCTCTCGTATTTCCTTGTTTTGTTTTATTGTTCTTTAGACATATAACTTTATAATCTGTGTTTATTGTGTTGTGTTGTGTTGTGTTGTGTGCAAAGAAAGCGGTATCCGCGAATTTACGTCATATAAATTATAAATAACATGAGAGTATGTTAATGTTTTACTATATAATTTTAAACTAAAAATTACTAACATTATGACAACGTCGGTTAAATGAGTGGTGATACTAAATAATCAATAATTTATATAATACATAAATAAAAGTTCTGATATTTTTAGTATACGATTAAAATATCATTATAATTATGACCCCGGTAAACTAACATAAAACGACTACACAAATCATCGCCATAAGTCTCATCTTTTTATACGTTAACTAGAACTAGCTACACGCTCCCGGGTTCATAATATAAACTATCCCTATCTTAAGCCTTTTTGTCCAAGTGTCCAAGTCCTTTTCGGACCAAGCGCTTTGAAACATCCTTTATAATGCGCACTGCCAAGGTTTGGAACTCCCTGCCGGCGTCTGTATTTCCGAGCACATATAACCCTAATCTTTTCAAGGTTCGAGTGAATAGGCATCTTCTGGGTGAGCTCGCTCCATCTTAGGCCCCATCCTTGCCATACGGCTGGTTGTTGGCCAAGAGCTAACCCATCTCTAATAAATCTTTTAAGTTGGACCAAATTACACATACACTCTGGTGCAATGAAATCGCACATGTGAACATTTTTTTGAAAAATATGGTGTTATTTTTTTTTTATTTAAAAAGTCACATATTTTTTACAATAGGATGAAAGGTTATTTCAATACCTATTCAATGATACCATATAAGCGGTGATAAGTTTACCTTACTGCCGAAAAGGAAAGCAAAAACAACAAACCCCAAAATTGCTTACTTAGCGCACTGCAGTTTGCGATAGCAATTGCAGGTATAAAAAGGCCTGTTTTGAGTAAAACGTCATCATTTGCATTTCAACGCTCTACGTGAAAGGACGCCTAGTGACTACAGTTGCAACATTCTGAAGAAAATGGATACTACTCCGGAAAAAGCCGCTCAAGTCGTTGCTCTAATTGAAGCAGGCCAGAACCAGAGTGCAGTAGCTAGACAGTTGAATATCAGCCGATATTCAGTTCGTCGTGTATACCAGCGCTATCGGGAGACTGGTGGCTATGAACGGCGACGAGGATCTGGTCGCGCCAGAGCTACAACTCAACGGGACAACCGATTTCTCGTAACGACGTCATTGCGAAATCGACGACTGACTGCCGTTGATCTTGCACAACACCTTCAAGAGGTAAGTGAAGTGGAAGTCAGCCGGTGGACAGTTAGAAGAAGACTTGCCGAAGGTGGCCTGACTGCGCGTAGGTCAGTAAATGCTCCTAATCTAACACCAGCTCACCGCCGCGACCGTCTTCAATTTGCACAAGAACATGTGCACTGGACACTCGACCAATGGAGAGCAGTCCTGTTCTCAGATGAGTCCAGGATGTGTCTTCACGGCAATGATGGTCGAGGAAGGGTCTATAGAAGGCCTACAGAGAGATTCTCCCAGTGTTGCATCACAGAACGTGTGGCATACGGCGGTGGTTCGTGTATGTTCTGGGGAGGCATTTCACTCGAAGCGAAAACTGAGCTTGTCTTCATCACGGGGGCCAATATCAGGCGACAAACAAGAGGATAGACATCTCAGCGGTACATTGAGGAAGTTCTCCAGGAACATGTCGTACCATTTAGCGGTTTTGTTGGAGAGAACTTTCTCTTTATGCATGACAATGCAAGACCCCATACAGCTGCTATAGTACAACAATACTTGCAAGAGGTAAATATCCCCGTGATGGAGTGGCCAGCTCGAAGCCCGGACCTTAATCCGATCGAGCACTTATGGGACGAGTTAAAAAGAAAAATAAGAGGCAGAAATATTGCTCCAGCCAATCTTCTGGAGCTACAAAATGCGCTAAAGGAGGAATGGGAAGCCATACCACAAGACTTTGTCAAACACTTAATAGAGTCTATGGAAAACCGGTGTCAAGCGGTTATTCGGGCAAGAGGGGGTAACACTTCTTATTAATAAATGTTTTTTCACTACATTTTGTGATTTTTTTTAATAATCCCCAATTTTCGAACTTTTTAGTTAAGCATAAATCCGCTGATAAAAATGTATTTGTTGTTTTTGCTTCTCTTTTCGGCAGTAAGGTAAACTTATTACCGCTTATATGGTATCATTGAATAGGTATTGAAATAGCCTTTCATCCCACTTAAAAAAAAAATATATGTCTTTTCAAATAAAAAAAATAAACAATATTTTTCAAAAAATCTTTACATGTGCGATTTCATTGCACCAGAGTGTAGTTACGAAGTTTTATCAAAATCGGTTATAGAGACTATATTATAGAAAATAAAATAGAATTTTTTTTCTACAAATTAAGTATAGTTATATACACAAACCTTCCTCCTTTATACGTGGTTAGTCGCTCTTTCTATTACATCTTCTCCGAGCTTCGCACAGATGCAATTTTTGTCCCACAAATTATATACACAAACCTTCCTCTTTTACTACTAGTGAAAACCGTATCAAAACCCGTTAGAAGCTTTAGAACAATTTAGCGGAGAATCAGAAGCGGATGATTTTATTTTATAATACCTACTCATAAATGATGTATTGAATAATAAAAAATATTAACAGTTATACCTATATTACCTGCTTCTGTTTCAGAATATAAAACAGCTGCTACCATAATGTAAACATATATTCAACAGCCCACATTCATGTTGTACAAATATAAAGCACAATGAATGGATTTGTGTATGTTTGTTAAAAATGAGGCCCCTGGATACAAAGGAGTAAGTAACTTATTTGTTTTTAATATTTGCCTTTACATTGATATCATATATTATCATTTTATGCTAAAAAATTATCTAAATGACTTCTTTTTTGTAATATTTTTAAATTGTCAAGTAGTGAGGGCAGACTTGTGTTTCACAGTGTTCACAGTGATTCAGGCAGCTCATTGTGAAATAACAGCATGTGTGCTAGCTACTGAGTCTTTAATCAATCTACAGGTAATCATCAATACATCAGTGAAAACCACATTCAAATCGGTTAAGCCATTTCTGAGATTAGCATGCACAGACAAAAATTCTACAAACTATTTTTTTGACCGTCAATTAACGTCTTTTTTTCTTTTGTGGAGATTATATATATATATAAATTATTTTTTTGAAAAATATTTCATGTAGCTCACAATGTAGGTATTATACTTACAATGTGCAAAAAAATACCAAATAGCGAGAAGGAATCAAAATTTCTCCAAAAATTTCTCATTTATTGGAAAATATTATAAAATTAAACATTGATGTCGTAAAAATGTCTTCTTTTGTTTCTCTTTATGTACAGTACACCTTTCAGAATTAATATTTAATTTAACCGTTGAGTGCCTAAAAGTTTTTATAGATAAGAAAGCGAAGTTTAGGCATCAATCATTGTAAATACCAATATATGTCAATGAATAACATAATATTTCAACATTTAACAGCTATGATATGAGTGTTGATAAGGTAATCTACATGTAATAAAAATATGAGCGTACATACAATTTTCTTGATAACAATTCTCAGTGAGGCTGTAGCTGTTGCAAGGGACGGTTGTGTGTTCTGTCGTTGCCGGAGTGTTTTAAAAAGTTAGTATGTAGCATTGTTCCATTTTTAAATTAACGCTGTGTATGCGGCCAGGAAGTTTGTGATTGATTTGTTTCATAGCAATGAGTTTAACTCGTTTGAGGTCCACTGTGTATTTTGCGCGTTATTTGAACCATTTATTTAAAGAAATAACATTAATTGACTATTCTGAAAATTTTGACAATTTTTCACATTGCCATAGCTGGCAATAAATTAATCCGTCGCTCATGAAATTTTTTTTTTTTTATAATTTTTATGGCATATTGTAAAATTTCACAAAGATAATAAGTAGAGAGCCCTGATAAATATTTATGGCACACATAAATTACGCTAATAAATATTGGACTAATACCGGATTATTTTTATATTAATATTAAAAGTTTAAAGGAAAATGTTCGCAATGAAACACAACTTTTTATGGAAAATTCGCGACTTGTTATTGTGAGTTATTTAACTTTGAATCGAGTTAACAGTGATATAGTATAGATAACCTTAAGTAAGGTTAGATTTTTCAAAGTGTAATATGATTTCTTGCGTGATTACTGCGTACTATAATAAAAACAATGCAGAGGATTTCATTCATAGCGACCTCGACTTTTAGGTTATAGCAATAGCAATAGATAAATGATTGGTCTCATTGCGCTCGACTAGATACCGCCGTCGTACTTGTAAAATTCGGCATAAAATAGTACGCCGAATTCGGCGTACTCGAGCCAGTCACACTGCAAACTGTCTATGATGTGTACGTGCCGAATGTTTTATTAAATTTTAGGCATAATAAAATACCAGTTTGCGTAGTGAAACTTTGTAAAAATATAATAAAACTGGGTAAAAAGTGATAAAAAGTGACGATTTTTTACACACACTACAGTAAAAAGTTGCCACGTTTTCGGAGCTATTGCTTTTGTATAGCGCTCTATCTAGTCGAGCGCAGCGAGACCAATCAATTGTCTTTGAATGTAACATTTAACTCTTTTTTACTTGAATTTAAAGTTAGTATAATTTGAAAAATGAAAATAATGAGCGATTTGTAACAAGTTCCTAGAAGGTTTCCGGCTTCGAGCTAACTTCGGAAAAACTTTTCAAAGTTGGCTCTGGTCTGGATTTTGAAAGTAGTGTGGCAGTGCACACTGCGTTTCGCAGTCATTTGAGCAGCCTGTCTGCCGGCAGATGACCACCTCGGGATTCGAATCCGTGACCCCTTAGACAGAGCGTCAAGACAAGCACAACCCTAACCATTCATCCAATGGGCTCGTCAAATCTGAATAATCTGATTTTATATACTTACCTAAACAGTATTCCTTAAATTTTTTTTTTAATTTTTAAAAAGTATAGATATCTAATATATAAAATTGTCGTGTCGCGGTGTTTGTTGCCAAACTCCTCCGAAACGGCTGGACCGATTTTAATGAAATTTTGTGTGCTTATCGGGTAGGTCTGAGAATCGGCCAACATCTATTTTTCATACCCCTAAATGTCCACCCCAAATTTTTTTTTGGCAAAACAACGTTTGTCGGGTCACCTAGTATTTTATAAAAATTACATTTCCTGTAAGAAGAATAATAATAGGTAGATATTTTCCTCTTACCCAAGTTATTGGTACTTAGTATAATTAAATATTTGATTTTTTTATTCATATGAATACTTTGATTATTTCCACATTCGCTTATGTTAGGTACCTATTTGTCGCTATTTGTCTTATTTAAAATGTGTCATTCATTGAACATTGGCTTCAATTGTTATATATTGTGAAAATAGTTGTTTGTGCACCGCAATGTTTTTTTTTGAATATACACCTTAACTCGTTAGTCTTACAGCTCACATTCGTTTGTTATAAGGAATTTATTACTATGTCGTTGCCATAACACAATCTGAAATGACCTTTAGATGCAGAAACAAAACAACTGCAGTGCTAACAGTAAACGGTCATTTGTTTATTCATAAATCTATGCCAATTGTTAAGAATGCAAAGAGGAAAACTTGGATAATTCAGGAAATATATTCTTTTTTAAATGTGCATAATTTAAAAGGTACTTGAAAATTTAAATAATTACTTTAATTTAATTTGGCATACAGACAGTGGGAACACAAGGGATTGTATAAAATTATAAAAAAAAATCGGCGCCATCGTCGTCACAGCGATAAAGATGTCAAGCGTTATATTTTTAACTAGCTGGTGCTCGCGACTTCGTCCGCGTGGAATAGTTATTTTAGGAATCATTTGGGTATCTCGAACGGTTTTCGCAGCGCATGCGCAACGGAAGCCCTCAAAGATGAATAATTTTCCCCGTTTTTTTCCACATTTTCGACTGTTTCTTCGCTCCTATTAGTCGCGAGTTTAGTCGCAACGTGATGTTATATAGCCTAAAGCCTTCCTCGATAAATGATCTATCCAACACAAAAAGAATTTTTCAATTCGAACCAGTAGTTCCTGAGATTAGCGCGTTCAAACAAACATACAAACTCTTCAGCTTTATAATATTAGTATAGATTTTTCAACGACGCCAGCTAGTAATATGTATTTTTTTTTTCATTTATCAATTGACAGTGCACGGACGGTTTGGCTGACCTATAATAGTTACATGAGAGTATGAGAGCCACCAAAAGTGAATTTATAAACACACCGGTGATGGATGTTTGATAAACGCGAAAATGGACGGTCGGTTTGTTTGTTTGAACGTGCTAATCTCAGGAACTACTGGTTCGAATTGAAAAATTCTTTTTGTGTTGGATAGATCATTTATCGAGGAAGGCTTTAGGTTACATAACATCACGTTGCGACTAATAGGAGCGAAGAAACAGTCGAAAATGTGGAAAAAAAGGTGGAAAATTATTCATCTTTGAGGGCTTCCGTTGCGTGCGCTGCCAAAACCGTTCGAGATACCCAAATGATTCCCAAAATAACTATTCCACGCGGACGAAGTCGCGAGCACCAGCTAGTAAATTATAATATGAGCTCGGAAATACAGACGCCGGCAGGGAGTTCCAAACCTTGGCAGTGCGCATTATAAAGGATTACGGCTGGTTACGAGGATGGTAACCAGCCGTACGTCTGTATCTCCGATGAAAGAAAGATATGTATCTAAAACATATGAAAATAATTTTTAAATTTTCAGGACCACCATGTCCGCTGTGCTGGTGACCGGTGGTGCTGGTTATGTGGGATCACATACAGTGATCACGCTGCTCGAACAGAACGACTACGCGTCCATGGACATTGTCGTTTTGGACAATATGTCCAACGCTTATAGGGCAGAGGGAGAGAAGAAACCGGCCTCGCTGAAGATAATTGAAGAATTGACCGGAAGGAGTGTACATTTCTACGAAATAGACGTCAGGGACAAGGACGGACTTGGTAAAGTGTTTGAACAGGTACGTCAGATTTAAAAAAAAAAAAAAAATGTTTAACTCAACAGACAGACCGACGGGCCACTTGATGGTAGGTGGCTATCGTCGCTTATAACACAAGCAACGTCACTGGTGCTGCATCTGAAGAAGGAAGGATGGACAATAAGCACACATGCTATTATTTCACATTGGTCTTCAGTAAGTGGGTGGTTACTGCCGCCAGACGGTCTTACCAAACGCAGCGTGATCCGCCAACACTTTCCAAATCCAGACCGGAGCCAACTTTGAAAATTTCATACATACATTTTTACCTTTACATACTTTTTTTTTTAACGAGCGAAGAAACTTTCCAAAAGTACCTTATGACAGATGCCGCATGCAATTCAACTGGCATCATAAGGTTAAGTGGGATTCTTACCACACTAAAACTCCCAACTCGGGATGGGTATGGTTCAGTCCTTGAGGGACTTTGGAACCGTCACCGGACCAAAGTCCTTTTCATACACATTCACACACATGTATTATGTATACACATTTAAAATTACTTTTCTGTTGTACTTCAGCATAACATTGAGTGTGTGATCCATTTCGCCGCACTAAAGGCTGTCGGGGAGTCAGTACAGAAGCCACTCGAATATTACCAAGTGAATATAAGCGGAACTTGCACATTGTTTGAGGTAAATCTATACTAATATTATAAAGCTGAAGAGTTTGTTTGTTTGAACGCGCTAATCTCAGCAACTACTGGTTCGAATTGAAAAATTATTTTTGTGTTGGATAGATCATTTATCGAGGAAGGCTTTAGGCTATATAACATCACGTTGCGACTAATAGGAGCGAAGAAACAGTCGAAAATGTGGAAAAAAACGGGGAAAATTATTCATCTTTGAGGGCTTCCGTTGCGTGCGCTGCGAAAACCGAGATACCCAAATGATTTCCAAAATAACTTTTCCACGCGGACGAAGTCGCGAGCACCAGCTAGTATAATATATCACTTGTTTATTTAAGAGCGCTATTACCTTATGGTTTAAGAGCTACGTGGCCCCAGACTTACTTACCTCATTTCGGAATGGCTGGTATTTTAGGAATGAATGCTGTTTTATTATATGCTTATAACCGTATGGGTATTGCCTATCTAGTTTAGGTACAAAAAATCGTATCTACTTACCCTAAATTGGAATGGCCGATTTTTATATATGTTATACAAAATAGTGTTAGAAAACAATATTCATTAATGCCAGACTCTTTCCGTGGGCCCGGACCTTAGCCAGACTCTTCAAAGTCGGTCAAAAAAAATATTAACTTACCTCCTTTTTCGAATGCCTGGTTTTTAGATATTTTGTGTAGCGCACTATTTTAAACCTAACTTTAAATAGCCAGACTAATCCGATGGGCCTAACATCCCGCCAGATTCGACGGAAGTTCCGCTGTGAGTATGAGTTCATGGGCTTGTTTGCGACTGAGAGTATTAGATACCCATATAAAACTTTATTATAAGATGCTCTAGGAAAGTAAGGATATGCTTTCAAAGGGTTTCTGTTGTAATTGGATAATTATATTTTAATGAATGGTTATTATGCAAAGATAATTGATTGCTCTCGCTGCGCTCGACTAGATAGAGCACTATACAAAAGCAATAACTTCGTGAATGCGGCAACTTTTTATTGTAGTGTGTGTAAAACATCGTCACTTTTTACACAGTTTTATTATATTTTTACACAGTTTCACTACGCAAACTGGCATTTTATTATGCTCAAAATTTAATAAAACATTCGGCACGTACACATCACAGACAGTTTGCAGTGTGACTGGCTCGGGTACGCCGAATTCGGCGTAGTATTTTTTGCCGCATTTTACAAGTACAACGGCGGTATCTATTCGAGCGCAGCGAGACATAATAACATAGATCAATTTTGCAAAGTAACTTACTGTGGAACTAGATGGTGCTGTGTAGAATGTGTGGATATTTATTTATTTATAATTGAAACAGGTAATGCGAAAATATGGAGTGTACAAATTAGTGTACAGCTCGTCTTCCACCGTATACGGTGAACCCGAATACCTGCCTCTGGACGAGGGACATCCCACCGGCAAAGGGTTGACCAGCCCATATGGAAAGTCAAAATATTTCTGCGAAGAAATCATGAAAGACATATGCAGGAGCGATACCGTGAGTATATATACTTAGTATATATACTTTAAAAGGCAACTAACCTTAGAATTATTGTATAAATAAGGCAATATTAGAATAGTCAGGGTCGGATTGACCGAGTCGGAACCCTTCAATCCTTTTCTAGGTTCCTCGAATATATTTTAACCCCCACAACGGAATATTATAATTACAATAATGCAGTTTTTATTGCAATATAAAATTTTGTACTGAACTGAGGCAAGACTTCACTACATAGTATAAAACTTTAGATACTTTTAGACTCTAATAATAGATGCCCGCTAGCTAGCTAGCCTAGCGACTATTGGTTTAATATTTTATATTTTTCTATAGAATTGGCAAATAGTGTCCCTGCGTTACTTCAATCCGGTGGGAGCTCATCAGAGCGGTCGACTAGGAGAAGATCCCTCCGGAGTGCCCAACAATCTGATGCCTTACATTTCACAGGTATATCGTTAACAGATGAGGCCTTATTGACCGAGACAGTTTCTTTTTTTTTAACATAATAATATGCTAAAAATATATTATAAGCATATACATGTGCTTCCATAACATGGTTCATAACTTGGTTTTTTTAAATTGAAGGTGGCCGTGGGCCGTCTCCCAGAGCTGTTGGTCTTCGGCAATGATTATCCAACAGCGGACGGCACAGGAGTCAGGGACTACATTCACGTTCAGGACTTGGCTGAGGGTCATGTGAAAGCCATCAAGCTTTTCCAGCAAACTGGTTTCAGTGGATTCCACGCTGTCAACTTAGGTGAGGATTATAAGGCTTTTTCTTATAAAAATACTTATGTACTAATATTATAAATGTGAATGTAAGTTTGTTTGTTTGTTACGCTTTCACGCAAAAACTACTGAACCGATCACCACGAAATTTTGCATACACGTTGTCTGGGACACCAGGGGCTAGGGCCAAGGCCCCAGTTAGGGTACCATACTATTTGCGCTGTAGCTTGGTGCACGTGACAGTTGTCAGTATGACGTTGACATCTGTCAGTACCACGTGACTAGGGATGTGACGTTGTGCAATTCATTTTTATCGTTAACGATATTATGTAACGCTAAAAAGGATAACCATTCGTAGGAACGGGCACAGGGTACTCGGTTCTGCAAATGATAGCCGCATTCGAAGAGGCGAGCGGTCGCAAGATTAGCCACAAAGTGGTGGGTCGTCGCGAGGGAGACATAGCTGTGAACTATGCGGACGTCTCGCTCTCGCACAGGCTGTTGGGTTGGCGTGCGAAGAAGACGCTAGGTGACATGTGCAGGGACGTTTGGCGGTGGCAGAGCACTAATCCGAACGGGTATAAAACGCACAAAAATTGAGAGGATAAATTGTCGTGCATAATACTGTTGACCTGTAATATGCACCTGTACAGGGCGTCCCACGACGATGCCACATGGAGGGAAAGTACCTTGAATATTGTAGATGGAACATTTTACTGAAAGAAGACATTATTTTAATTTTAAAAACAATTTAAACTGCATTCATAGACTTTTAAATAATTACATGTTTGAACCGGGAATCGAACCCACTACACGAGAAAAAAAAATTACCCTGTAGCTTTATCATACCGATCGAAAGGCTTCATCATAAGGATTATTTTTTGCTAAATAACATAGTGTCAGAAATAAAAGGAGACCATGAATTTTAACATTTTTAATACAAAATTAATCAATTTATCAAATGCTCAAAATGAGTTCCATACTTTTGAATACAAAGTCGCACTCTTTTGATTATTTCACTCCCTGTCGATTTTTTTATCTTGTTGTGGTGGATATTTAGAATAATATGTCTAAGTTCTGTTTGTAGCTCGTGAACACTTTCATACTGGTTCTTATAAACTTTTTTAACCCCATAACCCCATACATTCAAAAGTATGGGACTCATTTTGAGCATTTGATAAATTGATTAATTTTGTATTAAAAATGTTAAAATTATGTTATTTAGCAAAAAATAATCCTTATGATGAAGCCTTTCGATCGGTATGATAAAGCTACAGTGTAATTTTTTTTTCTCGTGTAGCGGGTTCGCTTCCCGGTTCAACCATGTAATTATTTAAAAATCTATGAATGCAGTTTAAAATGTTTTTAAAATTAAAATAATGTCTTCTTTCAGTAAAATGTTCCATCTACAATATTCAAGGTACTTTCCCTCCATGTGGCATGGTCGTGGGACACCCTGTATATCACTGGACAGGCTGTCCCATACAAGTGACAGCTAATTTTTTTGTGCAATTTTAAAACGCCGCTCTCGTTTGTCCCGAGAACTAATTTTGACGTTTGCGTGTTTTTAATTCCATAGATTATGTATAATAGTGTCATGCGGACATCGCGAGATTTTTAGACGCTCGTTCTATAGCCTACAGCGGCAAAATGGCGTTTTTCCAGCAGCCTCTCCAGTGGTAGACATATTACAGATCAGTGATATGGTACGCTTATAAACAACGTTAATCGTTCAACCGCCAGAGTTGGATTTATCCGACAATTATTTTCGTGTCCATTTCGCCAGAGCCGGATATATACGACGAATTCCTCTACTTGTATGTTTATTTTTAAATCATTGAGTTGCTTTCTATTAAAAAAATATATCCGTTTACGAGTCAAGCGACTCCTAAAAAGTAACGAAAATTGTAACGTTAATGTGGCATTTAACGGCATGATTGAATACCTATTGAATTTTTATATTCCTGTATATAAATTAATTTAATTAGATTTTTCAATAATTATATACATTTTTATTAAATGGGAGAATGTATTGTTAGCATTTTTTAGTACCAAAGTGAGCAATATAAACCAAAAATAAAAGTTTAAATTTTTAAGTTCGTTTTAAGTAATCAACAAGTCAATAATAGTCATAGACTAAATAATAATTGTCAAAATCTTACCGAGTAAGTGTTTTATGAAAATAATTCAAACAAGAAAATTGTAAAATTAGTTTGTAAATTTGTAATTGTTAAATTTTTCACTAAAATTGCTTCTAAAATTTTATAATATTTAGTTAAACACACAAGATGTTTTTATTTTCTAAAAGATTTTATTTTGAAAACTAGTCTCTAAGAGCGTTCCTAATATTGTGTTGCCATATTTTATTTTTTATTTATATTTTTTTGGACTGGAATCCAGATTCCATCGTTTTGTAATCTCTCGTTTATTGTGATAAAAAAATTGCATTTAATTTAAACTCGTCATTCCAATACATTTTTGCATTTTACTTGTGTGTACAAAAATATTAAATGAATATTTACTGTTTATTTATTTATATTAATTTATTGTGGTGCTAATTTAAATGAATGTTTTAAGTTATATTTTAATATATTATTGTGGTTATAAACGATTATTATGTATTTGTTAATAAAATGTTCTTTCTAATATTGTTTTTCATATTAAGTGAATATGAATGCCCCCAAACGCCTCGTGGGCCAATGTCCAATAGTGGACACTTGTCGGCTGATGATAACATTTCAAATGGAGTCGTAATTGTAGACGGTCCAAATTGCTCGCCCGTAAAATTTGCTCGCTTGTCGAGCAATGTTGACCGTTTAGAACGGAGGTTGATGTACTTGACAAGCACAAACTACGTGATTGATGATGCTTGATGAAAAATTATATTTTTGCAATGCTTGATCTTTTAGGACGGAACATGATGTACTTGACAAGCATGCTTGATCGTTTAGAACGGAGCTTGATGTTCTTGACAAGCAAACTACGTGATTGATGATGCTTGATGAAAAATTATATTTTTGCAATGCTTGTCGCTTGATCGTTTAGGACGGAGCTTGATGTACTTGACAAGCAAACTACGCGATTGATGATGCTTGATGAAAAATTATATTTTTGCAATACTTGATCTTTTAGGACGGAACATGATGTACTTGACAAGCAAACTACGTGATTGATAACTTATATTTTTACAATGCTTATCAAGCATGCTTGATCGTTTAAATGCATGCTTGTCAAGCAACATATTCAATTACATTGGGGTCACTCTGACAAGTATGCTGCAAGCCTTGTCATGCACGTAAATGCTTGTCGAGCAATTTTTACCGTCTAGAGACTCGCATTATAAAGTAAGCGGAATTTAATATGGCACATCAGGAACAAGAGCGAGATGTACGGCTATATTCGGTTTTGTAGAGCGTTCTCTCTGTCGCACAATGTATAAAGTCAATCTGATATCTATATAGTGTTGTTTAAATCATTTATGTTAATAAAATGTTTAAAAAAAAATATTAAAAAGCAATTAGAGATTGCAAAGGCTTGCCTTTTTTATACATTAGTTCTATATAATATTATACAACCATCGCCATGCCATACATTTGTGTTTACAATAACTCTATATAGATGTTTATATATCTCTATATCTAATAAAACCGAAGTAAACGGAATATGCCCCTTGTTCCCAAAGTGCCAAATTAAATGGCGATTATTGTACATGGCATATCTTCGATGAAGATTTACACCAAAATCCATTCAAAGTTCAAAGTCTATAATTGCAGTTGTAATTCTCTTTATTATTTAAAAATTACAAATCTTTTAACATCGATTCATTACTAACTATTCATCGCGCGATTCAGCACATTGCTTTTACTCTTTCGTCTAAAAATATAAACATTTACATTTTTTACATAGTCCATCTATTTTTTTATTTTTTTTTTACATTTACTATGCATACATTGTACAGACGGGGACAAGTTGAAACGCGCCGTTAAAAAAAAATTCTACTTTTCAAAAAATGTGCTTAACTTTACTTAAACTTAAAAGATAATACTTAAAACTAAATACAGGGTGACTATGTTAAGCGACCCGTGCATACACATTAACTTAAAACCGCAGCAACGAAATGTTATTGTAAGCGAAAACCATTTTATAGTGGAAATATTTATTTTATCATAAGACAAAAAAAAACACAAAGAAATAATACAAAAATTAATTTTGATATGTTTCGTTTAGTATTTAATTTTTTATTAATACGCGATAAATTATAGTTATGTAAAACTTATAGGTACTTATGTAGACTATAATTATTGTTTAAAATAATTATTGCAAAAGTACGCGTGACAAACAAACTTTAATACAACATTTGTAATAGCATATATATAAATCGATTTACTGTCTTGATTCAGAAATAAGTGAAAATAATACTATTTGCATTCAATCTAAAAAATATTATAATTGATTTATTATATTTCATCACTCACGCTATCAATGTAAGTCATTTTTGACTATACAACTATTATAAATTTTAATATTAAACGAGGCCTTTTTACATATTTTTTTTACCTCAATAAGTCACTCATCCGTCTAGTGACATGGGAAAACATGGGAAAATATCTATTCTACCGTTTCTGCCTAGTAATTATTTATCAAGAAATGCCCAATAAAAATACAATTTTCACGATAGAATAACTAAAAAACATAATAACTCTCTTTAATTTTTATTTAATAATCATTATGTATTTAAATCACTCTTCTGTCACGTGACAAAGTGCGTGACGTCACTTGTTCGCAAACACAACCCAATGTCAAAGACAGATTACAAGCGTTGGGAAACCAGTGACGTCACAACGGTCACGTGACACACAGACAGACGGGAACTTTAATTATAATTTAAATTATTTAAGAGTATCGCGTATTTTATTGTGATTTAGCGAGACAACCCATTTATAATATATCTACCTATCAGATAGTCTTTGTCATAATTAAATAACAGATGAGGGTAATCTATACTAATATTATAAAGCTGAAGATTTGTTTGTTTGTTTGTTTGAATAATCTCAGGAACTACTGGTACGAATTGAAAAATTCTTTTTGTGTTAGATAGATCGTTTATCGAGGAAGGCTTTAGGCTATATAACATCACGTTGCGACTAATAGGAGAGAAGAAACAGTCGAAAATGTGGAAAAAAAAAACGGGGAAAATTATTCATCTTTGAGGGCTTCCGTTGCGTGCGCTGCGAAAACCGTTCGAGATACCCAAATGATTCCCAAAATAACTATTCCACGCGGACGAATTCGCGAGCACCAGCCTAGTTAACTATATAGCGTTTGATCCTTAACGAGCTATGTATGTACGCGAAACACAAATTTTGTATTAAATTTGTTTGAAATTAAGGCATCTATTGGTGGATGTTCTGTTTTTAAGCATATACAAAACGATGACAGGCAGCAACTAAACTAATCTCGGGGGATAAAACTACATGTTATTTTACTTTGGTTGTTGGGTAACTTAAGAGTGAAGGAGAGGGAAGATTAGTTTTGTGCCGTCATTTTAATTGAGATGTTTCTGGGTCAGTAGAGCTTTTTGTAGAGTCACGTATGAATAGTAATAATTATGTATTTTAATATGTCTGTCTGTCACTTTTGTGTAATACAGACTAAGTTTAGCTTAGTTAGCATAGCTGACGTAGTTTTCATACTTTTGCACATAAGTTAGTATGGTTTGTGGGTATGTTGGTATATTTAAATGTCTGTTACTTTAGCTTAGTTAGCATAGCTGACGCAGTTTTCATACTTTTGCACATAAGTTAGTATGTATGGTTTGTGCGTATGTTGGTATATTTAATTATTATTTTTATTTTATCTTTATTAATAATAGGTTTGCTCTCGGCCAGAATCTAGCCGTGCTGGAAAGATGAGGCCGACGATTGATAGAGATTTGGGCTTTAAGAAGTTTTGGGCTATATGAGCACAGAAAATTTCGAAAACAGGTTTTTATTATTTTTAGAAACAAATCAGCTGTAAACATATTTTTTTAAATACAAATTAAAACTCGCGACTCTACAACAAGCGGGAATCAAAAAATATTATAAAAAGTTGCTTAATAATTATAAAAGAAATAAAGTTTTAAAAAATTATTTCAGCAAAATACAAAAGTCTTAACACTAAAAGTATTTTGCGACTATTAAAAAAAAAAAGTACATTTTTTTTAATAGCCGCCTTACTTTGCTTTAAATGTTTTCAAATCACATTGAAGTCTGTTATGTAATTTGAAAATTAAAATAAAAAAATAATAATGCATCCTCATGCTAGAGGAGTAGTCTTCTAATGAATGATCAAAAAAATTATAATTAAAAAAAAAATTTAAAAAATTCAAATAAATGTGTTTGCATTCATTGAGGTACATTCATTCATTAAAGAAAAATTTCAAAAGGAAAATGGAAGAGAGAGAGAGCACTGTTCCAGAATTCCATTACAAAAAAATATTAAAAAACAAAAAAAACTTAATACAAAATGGCTGCTCTTACTTCTACACTCTACTATACTATCTATCTATATATACTCTATGGTCGAGAGTTACCTTTATTTCTAAAAAAAAAATAATGAATATTTCTCTCTAAAATTTAAGGCTCTCGAATCAACTTGTTTGAAAATAAGAAAGTGTTTACCGTGTAACAATATTGAATGGGTTGAGTTGAATGGTGTTTTTTACTTTCACTATAGTCTTTAGAGCACTTCCACATTAGTCGTTAGCCTTCCCGCTTGATGTTGGGCATTTGAGGAGGAGGCTCGGCCAGACCTTTCACCTGTCGACAACAATTATTACTTCAATGTTTACTACCGAATAACAACTTATCTCAGATATTTTACATTTCAGTCTAACTTGCAGAGGGCCTACTATCACTCTTAAAACGAGTGAGTAAACGAGATGGCGCAATACATGATGTAAGGCGACATCTCCCTCACTCAATCGTCTTTGCATCGCTTTAAGAGGTGATAGTACAGGCGCAGTTTTCCGAATAAAACTGCAAGTTAGGTGTTAAAAACAACTTATCTCAGATATTTTTACATTTCAACCTAACTTGCAGTTTTCCGAATAAAACTGCAAGTTAGGTGTTAAAAACCACTTATCTCAGATATTTTTACATTTCAACCTAACTTGCAGTTTTCCGAATAAAACTGCAAGTTAGGTGTTAAAAACCACTTATCTCAGATATTTTTACATTTCAACCTAACTTGCAGTTTTCCGAATAAAACTGCAAGGTAGGTGTTAAAAACAATTTATCTCAGATATTTTTAAATTTCAAGTGTATACCAAAAATAAATAAATATATATATGTAATGCCTTAGCCTTAGATCATTAATACACAAGATTCGAGGTCTCAAAATCAAAATGAAAATATTTATTTATCGATTGGGTTTCTACAAGAAACTCTTTATGATCGTCATTATAATTTTAATTTTAGCAGGGTTTCGGAAAAAAAAACCCAAGATGACTATACTGAGTAGAAACCCCGAAAGAAACTCAGGATGCAACTCTCAAACAAAATCACTACAAAAAAGTGTCCATTGGATTTTTTATACATGCCATCACTTTCTTAAATCGTTAATTTCTGGTAAAAAGATGAATAATGTAAATGTTGCATGACTGATTTGAACCTTAACATTTAGTAATAATGGTTCAAGTCGTAACACGTGTTCACCTTAAGTGAAGGACAACTGTGTGCAACTAATTTGAAATATCACCCCAGCTGTGTGAGTGCGGTGATATTCTACTATGCCACTTTTATAAAAGCAATCCAGAATCTTGTGTATTAATTTATCTAAGCATATAAGCATAAAGCAAAAAAAAAAAATGCCCCTAAAATGGTAGTCATGGGATCGGTCAGCCAAATACCAACTTTCTTTCAATTCATTTCACTCATTCAACGGGCTCGTCAAAAGAGCATAGCCCCCCCCGTAGCTTATTGAGCAATATTGAGCTTTCTTACGCCAATATTGAGCCTTTGTATACTGTAATACAAAAATACAAATTACCTTAAGACGGGCAGCGGTTTTGAGGAAGGCAGGTAACTGCTCCTGGGAGACATTTACTTCACCGGCATACATGAACTCGAGTATCGCTTGCAAATGAAGGTACGACACATCCTTCAATATTATTATGGGATGTTTAGATGGATTCTCCTGTAATCACACAATATAAATAAATAAATAAATATCTTCACACATTCCACACAGCACCATCTTGTTCCACAGTAAGCAACTAATTGCTTGTATTATGATACTACATAGATTCCTTTTTTTTTTGTAAATACATACATATTATAAATACAAAATATCCGGGTAGTGCCCGTGGTCCACCTAGTTTGTACACCTGGGTGGACCACGGGCACGAAAAAGTGCCCGTGGTCCACCTCATTAATAATGTCACTAAAATTTAAAAGTCGTAGTGCCCGTGGTCCACCTATACTTTTTTTTAAAAAATTGCTGTCGTTTTCGCGTCGAATAAAAAAAACTTTCATAATTGAAGGGATTATCATCACTATCAGCCTGTAAGTAATGGAATGCCCGATGTTAAATGCATCCTTAAACTTGCCGAAATTGTCCGCCTGGGTCTGTTTCCTGCTAACGGATTTTGAGTGTTTTCACTAAATGGGAAGAGTATTACGAAAGTATACGAGGAAGGTTTTTGTATTAAAACAAAATATTATAAAAAATTTATTGAATTATTTTACTTATAAAAAAATGAAACAAATACCTAGGTAATTTGCATTTGACTACGGATTAATACAGTATTAGGGAGATCATAAGATATTTTGTATTTTCTTATGATCTACCTGTGTTTATAATTTTTACTAGCTGGTGCCCGCGACTTCGTCCGCTTTCTGGGTGAAAAGTGCCCTATGTTATTTCTGGTGTTCCGGACAACGTGTATGCAAAATTTAATGTGATCGATTTAGTAGTTTTTGCGTGATTTTACTCCCATGAGGTCATTATACTGATAGGTGGACCACGGGCACAAAAAAGTGCCCGTGGTCCACCTATGTTCACCTAGGTGTACTACGGGCACTTTTTTGTGCCCGTGGTCCACCCAGGTGTACAAACTAGGTGGACCACGGGCACTACCCGAAAATATCCATGACTCAGGTACAAAGGTAAAATGTTAACACAAACATTTGCCCCTAGCGGGATTCGAACCCGCGACCGCTTGGTTAACAGCTGGGGTTACTAGCCACTAGACCAAACGTGTGGTCAAATTAAATATTAAGGTTTATTTTGTGTTTCTTTTTATTGTAAGCAGTGACAGAGCAACTAAGGTTCGGAGACAGCGAAATTCAGTAGCCTTGCCATTCAGCAATTCACTCCTTTGCTACAATTAAAAAATTGCGTACCAAATGGAGATAGGAGTTTAACTCTTTTAGCTGACGATATAATACTGAATCTTTTTATTACGATTCTTTTGTATTGTGTAAAATTAAACTATACAATTTAATGCCAAATGCAAAGATGTAACAATAATAAATAGGCAAAGATAATTGATTGGTCTCGCTGCACTCGACCAGATAGAGCGCTATACAAAAGCGATAGCTCCGTGATTGCGGCAACTTTTGATTTTAGTGTGTGTGATGTCACTTTTTATCACTTTTAACACAGTTTTATTATATTTTTACACAGTTTCACTACGCAAACTGGCATTTTATTATGCTCAAAATTTAATAAAACATTGGACACGTACACATCACAGACAGTTTGCAGTGTGACTGGCTCGGGTACGCCGAATTCGGCGTACTATTTTTTAGTACGCCGCATTTTACAAGTACAACGGCGGTATCTAGTCGAGGGAAGCGAGACCAATCATTCATCTATGTAAATAAGTATATCTATATTAATATTATAGTTAAAGAGGAACGATTTGATTGTTTGTTTGTTTGCATTGAATAGGCTCCGAAACTACTGGACCGATTTGAAAAATTCTTTCACTGTTTGGAAGCTACATTGTCTGCGAGTAACATAAGCTATATTTTATAACTAGCTGGTGCTCGCGACTTCGTACGCGTTGAAAAAGCAATATATGGCCTGACATCGTTAGTGCTATTACACAGCCAGGAGTTAGTTTCCTTAATTTTAGATTATCCCTTGGGAGCAGTACTTTTTTTCTGAATGAAAGGTACCCTACTGTCCTTTCTGGTGTCGCAGACAACGTGTATGCAAAATTTCATGGTGATCGGTTCAGTAGTTTTTGCGTGAAAGAGTTACAAACATCCATACATAAATCCATACAAACTTTCGCATTTATAATATTAGTAGGATAGTAGGAAGTTACGCGGACGAAGTCGCATGCAAAAGCTAGTATATTATAATATACCTATAAATATTGAGGCCACTATTCAATGAAAAGACAGAACAAGTTTGGGGTAAACTATTGGCGCAATGTAATGAAAACATAACCTGTGTAACGACACTACTTCGTTAAGTATGTTTGGAAATGTGGCGTCCTGTTTTTATTGAAAATCCGTAACAATATCAGGTTCAAATTATAAACAATTACACAGAAATAAATCACAGGGTGAATTCATTGATTTAAGTTTAATCTATACTAATATTATAAAGCTGAAGAGTTCGTTTGTTTGTTTGTTTGAACGCGCTAATCTCAGGAACTACTGGTTCGAATTGAAAAATTCTTTTTGTGTTGGATAGATCATTTATCGAGGAAGGCTTTAGGCTATATTTTATAAAGTTACGCGGGCGAAGTCGCGTGCAGCAGCTAGTTATGTATATGTCGCAGTATTTTGCAAAAATCCTAGTATATCATTAACCAACTAGAACAGAGAAGCTATACATCATTTCAAAAATTATAAGTTTTTTTCATATTATTTGCAAAAAATTTACATAATTTAACTTAAAATAAAGTGACATGTTTTTTTACGCTATTTTCTGACAAGATACCCACAATTTATAGTATATTTTAAATCAAATAATCAAAAATTAAAATATTTATTTATCAATTGGGTTTCTACAAGAAACTCTTATGATCGTAGTCATTATAAATTTAAATTTAACAGGGTTTCGGAAAAAAAGGCCAAGATGACCATCCTGACAACCCCGAAAGAAACTCAGGATACTATTCTTTTTGTCATCTTTAAAATATAAAATAACACTCAATAAAAAAAATTGAAGTAGGTATACATACAATACTAAACATAATAATTACGAGCTCTTGAATCCCTTAAATTCAGGCTTCATTGTCGCTTAAATAAATCAATAATTTTATAATAGCGTTTCTAGAGTTTAGTTTTAATGATACTTTTAAATTTATTTATAGATTAAGCTCTGATTATCTCTGGTATGTAGTTTATTATAGAACCGTATACATTGACCCATTAAAAGAATTACTTATTTTGTGGAGTCGCGTTTCATGTAAATCTAAATCATTTTTAAACCTAGCTATTGATATCGTGTACATCACATTTTTTATTAAATTGACTAATATTTTTATGTAAAGCAGACAAGCAAAGTGCTTTATCAGTTTCGATTACAAATTCCATTCATTTCAAAATTCGCTAAGGGTTAGTTTTGAAATAGGTATTGATTACTGATTGACATAATTTGTCATCGCTAATAAAGATAGCAATGGATATTGTCACTTTGAATTTTCAAAGGAAAACAGACCTTATCTTTCTACAACATACAAACAATGTTCAATCTTAGGGTGATAAAGCACTTTATTTGTAGAGTTTACATAAATTAAATCTTGTCAAACAGAGAAACAGAGAAACAGTCTTTTAAAAAAAAAAAAAAAAAAATTTAAATACACAAATTCTTACCTCTAATAAACTTTTGAAGTATGGACTACACGCGGACAATACCATTTTATGTGCTTTACACGTTTGACCTTCACAGGCTAATGTCACCTGGAATTAAAAAAAAAGTTAATAGATTATGATCACCCTGTTTATGGTATATTGACCATCGTTTCACTCTTGCAACCTATGGGGATCCATTATACTTTAAGAGTCTTTGATTCTGAGCATGTTTGATAAAGCATGGCATGGCAAACATGGCAAAGAGCTTTGATATATAATAAAATTGGGGCTTCCACAATAAGAGCCTCTGATAGAACAAACAATGGGTTTGCTCTTGGCCAGCATCTAGCCGTGCAGGAAAGATGAGGCAGGCGATGGAGCGAGCTAACCCGGAAAATGCTTCTATTCGCTCAACTTTAAAAAGATTTGGGTTATATGAGCTCGGAAACATAGACGTCAGAAAAGAGTTTCAATCCTTCGCAGTGCATATTACAGTTTCAAAAACGTTTGGTCGGAAAAAGACGAATTTTGATAAGATAAGGATGGTAACTATGTTTGTCCATGGAGGATGTACATATGTTTGTCCGATGGAAGAAAGGGAAAGCAGTATGAGCTCGTGCAGCTTCTGAGCAAGTACACTCTCCAAAGTACATCTTATAGAAGACTTATCTTATAAGTCTTCTTTCACAATAAGAGATTTTGATATAATAATGGGGCTTCCACAATAAGAGCCTAAAATTACCCCACATTACCTCAGAATGTTGACACAAGACAGTTTTCATGCCTTCATATGTAAAAAATATGCCTTCTTTTATATAAAAATTTCGTCACATGTTTGTTTCCGATGAACTCCGAAACTACTAAATCGGTTTTGATCAAATTTTGTAACTATCCTCAATTTGGTCCAACTTAATTTTGTTCAGCAATAATTGACTCAATACATTTAAAATAGTTTTGTCTTGGGGTTTTAACAAGCCCCTTGGATGAGTGGTTAGGATACCTACTTGCCTTAATATGTTCATTGTCCGATGACCCGACATGTGGGTCATGTCAATGAAAAACTGCGAGTTTATGACCCACTTGTGGGGTCTTACTCCGTCTTACAGAAAACCACGATGAAATACTTAACATGATGTGTGTGGTTGCATTTCAGTGTGTGAAAAGTTTTTCCTAAGCCTTCCCTTCTTAACCGTATAAGGGTTGCATTCCTCACGGTGTTGCTTTTGTTAAGTAGACCATAAGCCTTCATTTATTAATGATTACAATAATAAAAAATATATATGTTATAATGCAAAAAGCCTTTATGAGAGATTTCATCCTTAGACATTGAGATGGTGAAATATAAAAATTTTCACAGCAGGTTTTGTAATATTTTTTAAAGCTAACTAAGGTCCACAACATCCCATATGTTAACCTAAAAAGTAGCTTACCACTTTTTCTATTGTGTCTTTACCATGACACAAAAAAAATGAGTTAATTCATTTTACTAGTTTAGTTGTGGAAAACAGATATATATAAAACTTGAATTAATCTTGCAAAGGGTCAGCTATACCTTGAATTAATCTATAATTTTATAGCCAAAATCCAGGAAGAACACAGCAAAAACAAATGTTGCTATGTAAGCAAGCATCCAGCTTGCTTGCATAGCAACATTTTGATAGGTTAAGTTTGAAAAAATGTTATTTAATAAGTAAAATTGAAATACTTACGTCTGTAAAGCTCTTTTCATCCCTTAAATGCCTAAAGGAAGTGACCATATTAGTTTGAAAGTCGTTCCATTTCAAGAAAAATTGTTGGTCGCCCATTTTGATGTGTATTTTTAATAAAAATCCACTGCAAAAAAATGTTTGTAACTTATTACTGAGTAAATAAATAAATTTATGAAACGGACGGTAACTTAAGTTTTAATAGAGATGTTCTCTTTTTAAATGAATAATATTGATATTCCGTTGCAATTAGGTTCTATTTATTTATAATATATGGAATAGAAAAAAAATAGTGCAATTTAGCACATACGTCACTATCTATGGGAAATGCATAGAAAACAAGCTTCGCATTTAAAACACTTTTTTTACAAAAATATTCAATTAATCATAATATACCTCCACTATGTTGAACTATTTCACAAGAGTATCATGCGATATTTTGTAACTTACACTTGTATGTTAGGCAATGCAAACTCAAAATAAAGACGCTGTCCCGCATAAATTAGCGACTTCTTTCTATTTCTTGAAATTCCTTCATTTTCATTTTGCCTACTAGTGTTGCCAATTTATGTAGAAAAATTTAACAACTCTGGCATTTGTATGAAATCATCAAGTTATTTTTGGTAATATTAGATTAAATATTATAATAAATAATAAAATTCACTAACGTTTAAAAATATTTTTGAAACATAAATAGCTATATCGTGGAGCGATATAGCCATTTATACATATTTTAATTTACGCCAAGACTTTTACGGACCGACTTTACAACTAAAAATAAGTCATATTGACTTATTTCTGGTTTTTATATGTTTATATTAAAAAAAATTGGTTTTAATTCATTGTTTAATTAAATTAATAATACACAAATAAAGGGTAAATATTTTGTATATGAGATCCCCATTCACCTATTGGTTCATGGATACAAGCGGTTAGCATTTCATATGAATGCGTTCACAATAAAAATAATATATAGTCTATGTTCCTAATTAATATGGTTTCGAATCAGCAGTTCGAATTTTTTATTTGGCATACGCAGTCAGTTAAAAGAAAATAAATCAGTATAACATAAACAGGTACGGATATAAGATTATAATTATCACGGACCTAATTTTAATAATGTTGCTGTGAGACATCTAGCGTTGAAAAGCAAAAGTTAAATAATGTTTCCTATTAAAAAAATAGATGCCGTATACCATAGGATTTTTGGTTTTTATGTGGAAAAATTATATTGGATATCAACTGGATGCCAGAGCCCATTTTCCAATTCTCACAATGTCTCCTATTCTATTCATCTTTCAATAACTTCAAAATTATATACTTTATTGCAAAAAACAAAGTGTGGTGGCCTTAGCAGTTTTTTTTATATTTACTTATATAAAAAATATTGGTAGTAAAAATTGTAGGTAACATTTTTGTTTATTACCATTTTAGTCCCTGCTGCATATATCATCTATAGAGTTTGCGGCACAATGGGAGCAACGGCTTAACGTTAAACGCTAAGCCGTTGCTCCGTTGAGCGCCACAATGATACAAAAATATATTTGTTTTATTAATACCTACTTAAATGTCATCAGACAGACTGAAAAACAAAAAGACAGAGACGGTCTTTATTTTATAATACTTAGGTATCTGTTAACATAAATATAAAACTAATCTAATTTTATAATTATTGGAATCATAATTTATTATATTTTTATGGAAGATGAAAATAAAACATTTCAATATTATTCACAATATTTATTTCACAAAACAACACCCATTGCATAAAGAAAGAGAGGCAAAAAGGTGAATTATAATGATAAATCCTAATATTTATGACATTTTATAATGAATATATCAATGTAGGTAGGTATCAGTTAAATTCACTAATTTTACTTAATTACTTACATATTAAGAGCACTACATACTTATTACTAATACAATTCACACGAACTACATTTGAAAGGCCAAGCGGTGTTGCCAGTATATTCTTAATTAGTAGATATTACAACAAATTTTAACCTAATTCTAAATTATCTTTAAGTACGAATTACCATATAAATGTAAAATATTTGAAATATATTCTTTATATTTATTTAAAATTACTGGCCGTAGACTAAGCACAAAATTCAAAATTACACAAAATTATACAATAATGTTTTTCAACGATTCAACTAACTATAATTGACATTAAGCAGGACTTTTTTGAAATAACTTTTACATTAATATTACTAACTTACTTTGGTATACAATAATTACTTGACTACATGCCACACATTAGTAAAAAAAAAGTACATAATCAAATATTTTAGACAATTATTATAATAAATTATATTTTTCTTCAAAACTTTGGAACAATTAATTACTGGTTAATATATTGCTCGCTTAAAAAGTCTGATTACCTATTTAGGTTATAGTTAAAATTTACAATATTATATTTTATTCTTGTCAATCTAATAAAATTAAGTATTATATAATATTATTATATATTTGTTAAGATAGTTTAAGCATTTATTATTATACAAAGCGATGAGACAACTTAGGTATATTCTAGCGTATGATTTGTCTATCCGTAAGGAGACACAGTATTATTACCTAAAGAGCCGTTCACTCAAGAGACAAAGTGAAGTGTAGCGTAGCTAAACGTAGCGTATATTACCGGTAAACTTCTTGGCACAAAACGTAAACTGCGCAGAAGCCAAATGTTAGGTCTCTTTGGTGTCTTTTTTGGTCCTACCGGCAAATTATGTTTTTATAAAAAAAATATATACATTATTTTATAATTTTTTTTTATGTTCCTCTGACATGATTCAGAGATCTTATGTATATGTAGCTAGTACAGTAAATAAACTAAGCTCACTTGGTCTATAGAGTTTTGGTACTGCTGTACAATGGTACATACAGAGTTACTGATCGGCCTATCTTTTTTCTTAAAAAAAAATGTTTTTAAATTATATTATATTGTTTTTAACCAATGAAAATCTTTTCTTTCAGCTGTCAGCTACCGCCTGCCTTGCGATTGGTTTAGAGAGGTGGCCGGAGGCCGGGCGATTGATGATATTGAGATTGAGAGCGATTTTCTATCGCATGTAACTGGCAGCTTGTAACTAAAAATTTTTTCACTGTTTATAGTAAAGTTTTTTGTTTTAAATACAATTTATTTTTATTATAAAAAAAATATCGGAGAATTGCGTCAACAGCGATTGGCTCGCCAGTGTGGGTACCTGCACAAAGCGTTACCTCACTACGCTCAAATCGTGCCAAGAAGTTTGATAGCCTGTTGTTTGAAGTCTTAGAATAGAAGAGAATAGAAGTAATGAAAAATAGTTGAAACCGAAACGAAAATAAATTAATTTACAAATAAGTATTATACGCATTAAAGTCGCTTCGCTATACCTCATTGTCAGCTTTAGAAGGGCTTCAAAACATTAAGTCTATTGCTACACAAAAATTAAGCTAAATTTTTAACCTTAAGTTACTTAAAAAGGATTATATAAAAATGGGAAATGGGATTAAACGCTCAGTAACTATGTTTTAGTAACATTTAAAATTCATATCTCTTGGTAAACAGAGGTCCACCTTTTGGTTATTTTAGGCATTATGTGCTATTTTTTTTAAATACTTAAAGCGCTTAAAACTTGATATAATTTCAAGAATTGTAAAAGTAGAGATCTTTAGTCTTTAAAAACTAACGTTTGTCAAAGAAAATGCCTTGGATTTGAGCAAATTAAGTACTATAGCCTACTATACTTAATATACTATACTATACTTAATTAGTATATTAAGTATTAATTAATATATTAGGTATTATAAATTAATTCTTATAGCTTAGCTAATCATCCGTCGATTTTAACGTACAAAAACCTTTTAATAATATACATTATTTATTCTAACTGTTGTAATTTAAAAAAATATGGAAAGAAAATTTCTTTTTCGATGCTTCTAATATTAGGGTAACGATATAAGTAAGTACTTACTTACCCATTTTTATTTTTCCATAATATAGTTAATACTCGTAACTTATAGTTTATATTTCATTTTATAAAAATATTTATAATCTATTTCTATTCCAAATACGTAAGCATCTTTTTTTATACAAACAGTGTCAGTGTAAAAAATATACAGTGTCCTTTAGAGATGAATCAGTCGGTCAGTCACCAATCAATAAATCATCAGTAAAAACACAATAAACACAAATTGTACTTATACCTTTTCGAAATTTGTATTTAATAACATTAATACCTAATTGTTTTCTTATGGGATAACACCGTGACAACAAAAACGCCATAATTATATAATTTTGTTTAAACATAAATCAATAGACACATTTATACGGCATATTTACCTTTATAACTTAATTTTTATATAAATTCTAGGAATGAAAGATAATTAACCATAGACTAAATATTTTATAATTATAACTAATCTTATCTTTTACGTTTTCTTGCAAACTATAATTATTGGTAGATAGTAGTTAATTTATGACATTTTTGGTAGATAAAATTTAATTTTATTAAATACTTAATAAGTATTTCTAATTAATTATTAAAATGTATTTAAATATTACTTAAGAGATTGACACAATGTTGAAGTTTATATAGATTATTATCTTTAAGTATTCTACTTAATTAACTTAGTATTAATTTTTTACATTTTACAATCAATTGGTGTCGTTTTGGTATATTAGCATTAAAAAACAAAAATAAGAAAAGTTGACTAGAAAATTTTGGAATTTGGAAAATATTTGGTTGTCGTGTTTAATCTAAACGTGCAAAATGGTATTGAAGCATGCATTTATGTCATGATTATTACTTATTTTTATTATTAAAAGGGTGGTGGACATCATTTTGAAAAAGGTGTCAACGACTAGACAGAAAATGCAAATAAGTTTGGTATCGAGTGTTAAGTATACTTCCAAAATTAGACTTATATTTTTATTATTATATATTTAACTAATTTAAGAGTACCCTAAAATTACTACAATCAAGAAACTGCTTTTTAGCAGTAATGTAGCTGGCACTAAAAATTTTTTTCATTAATACAAAAAACCCAATAAAAAAAAACAAAAATATACAATTTAAGGCAGCATAGGACGGTATACACTTTCATCAATTAAGAATCTAAAAGGCACAAATTAATTTTATTGCGTTCTCTTTATAAGACTCACCATCTAAATGGCGTTGTTACATTCGTTGTTGGTTTGACTTGCAAAGGCGGTTTTAGTCCAAGCGGCACCAAAACAAAACCAAAATCAGTCTATATGGCGCATTTGGTTACAACTACTCGTTGCTAGATGGCGGTGTATAATTCGTTGTATGTTTGACTTACAATGGTGATTTTACTCCAAGCGGCATCTGTACAAGTATCGGTCTAGATAGCGCATTCAATTACAACTATTCGTTGCTAGATGGCGTTGTTACATTCGTTGTTGGTTTGACTTGCAATGGCAGTTTTAGTCCACGCGGCACCGGAACAAGTATCAGTCTAGATGGCGCCACGAGGACTAAAGCGTACTCTCATTTGTGTACTCCGAGGAATTTGGCGGCTTCGTCAGGCGATGAAAGCAATTTGTTTATAATGCTCTTGTCTTGAATGCCAAGTAGCTTGCCAATAAGATCGCCGCCATTCTCGGCGTCGTTTTCAGTTTCGGAGGAGTATTTGCGTGTGACCGCATTGATTTTATGCATCTTGTCATATGTGGCGGCCGGTGGTGAGTTATTGTTGTTCACGTTGCTCGGCACTTCGTTGCCGGAACCATCTTCGTCTTGATATCTGTTGTATCTGGAAGATGAAGGTAATCTTTAAAATTCAGTTCAAATTCGTTATTCTTTTTTATAAAAATCAAGGCAGTGCTTGGCTGCGGTCTCACTTGATTTAAGGTGCAGATGCGACCGAAGGTGGACCACGCTTATCTAGTAAGTGCCCATTTACCCTACATTTGAAGACCCTGAGGTTGTAATTTTGGGTAAACACAGACGCAGGCAATGAGTTCCACTCCTTAGCAGTTCGGACAAGGAAGGTGGAACTGTAACGCTTCGTGCGTGACCGAGGAACATAAACCACGAAGGGATGAAACTCCCGCCCGCGCCTCGTGGTCCGCAAGTAGAACGAATGAAATAGAATTAATGAAGCTATAGTTTGCAAATTTACCTACCTAAGTATATTACAAAACATAAAGTATATACATAAATACGGCCTATGTCCAGCAGTGGACGTCCAGCGGCTGAGAAGACGATGTTTCAAAACATAATTTACACAAAACTTTGCTTTTTGATATGAATAGAAGTAAAAGGCGCCCTAAACTCTAGAAAATAGAAATAGAATTCTAGTTGAAAATAGAAGTTTGTATGATAGGTAAGTATGTTTTGTTTTTTTGTAAATATGTAATATTTTTGTGATAAATAAATAAATAAATAAATAAAACGTACCCATTGACTGAATCGGTCTCCGGAGGTGTGTTGGGAGGAGATGCTTCGTCATCGTCTGTTATCTCGTCCCTGTGCTTCTTCCTGTGACGTAGCATACTGTGTTTAAGAGTGAAGCGACGTCTGCATAGATCGCATGCGAACGGTCTCTCGCCGGAATGCGTCCTCATGTGTCGGCGAAGGTCCTCGGCAGACCAGAAGCGACGAATACAGAACGCGCACACGACCTGTTATTGATGAAAAATTTGATATATTAATAATAAAATAATAATAATAACTTTATTCGAATCAGAATGTGAGTAAATACATACAATGATAGACAAATACATTCCTAACATACTCTGTCGTATTGCTTGCAATTTAAAATCTAACATATCAACTGTCTGGTATCCATAATACAAGCATTAATTGCTTACTGTGGAACTAGTAGGTGTTGTGTGAAAGGTATGAAGATATCTATATATTTATTTAGGTCTGAATTAACTGCTTTTGATTGATGATCGAACATTTGTTTATTGTTCTTAGTTTATTGAATGCTTGTATGTTAATATGTTATAGTAAAAAAGAGTATCTATGAGATTTCTAGCCAGACTTTTTCCTCTTGGCTCTCATTATGTTTGACCAAATCTGAAATTTGATCCCTTTATTTATATAAAACACATCAGGTATTTTATATATTTTTTTAATTATTTTGTGTCTCATTAACTTTTTTAATTTATAAATATAAATTAATATATTATTTCAATGTAACTGTAAATTCACTTAACTAAATCTCCACTTAAATATTAATATTCCAAAATTTTGATTTGAATATGATTAAAAATAACAATTTTAGTAAATTGTAGATAGGTACTAATGTGGAGATCAAATTTTGATTTAAATTTATAATATATAGCAAATGGGGGTCATAGATAGTGTGCAGGACGTAGATACCTTTCGGTTAGCGTGATCCGGAAACTTGCCCCTCTCGTCGTCATCAGCACTCTCGCTTTTGTCACTAGCTGCTTCCAAAGCTCCTTTGCTGACCAGATGTTCGTATTCAGCAGCGTGGATTGAAGCCAAGTGTCCAAGGGCTCCATTTCGATCACTATATGAAGCTTCGCAAAGGTGACACTTAAATGATAAACCACCTTCTGCGGTTTCCTCGTTTTCTGCATTTGGTGAACATGGTTGGGATTCGCCAGTACCGTGTCGGGCGGCCATATGCCTCTTGAGAGTTTCCAAGGAAGAAAATGTACTGGTAGGACAAGAAGCACATTTGAAAGGTCTTTCAGGTACAGTTCTAGTCTCCGATGGTGGTGGCGCCACGGTTTCAGGCAACGGTTCCGCCAAGATAGCTCGAGCGGAACCGCCGTGTTTTCTGAGTAAATGGCGGTCGCAATTAGATTTAGTAGTGAAGAGAAGGGGGCAATGTGGACATTTGAAAGGCTTTTGTCCTGTGTGAGTCAACACATGACGCCGGAGAGATGATGACCAGGGGAATTTACGATGGCAATAAGGACATGATACTCGATTTGGTGCCAAGCTGTATGCTGATTTCTTTTTAGGTGCTAGAGGTCCAGTCTCAGATTCAGATCTGAAAAGAAAAACAATAGAACATATTAAAATATTGGTAAAATAAACATTTTTTCAGTACATTACATTACATAATATAAATGAATTCACTTACTTATTTTCGTCGCTGCCCGAATTGTTGCCCTCGCTAGTAGACGCAATCAACCCTTCCTCATCTTCTTCTTCATCGCTACGCATTGGCACAGCAGCAACTTCGTGATTAGGCTGTATAGGATCCGTTCCGGTTTCAATTTTTACAGGTATAGAAGGAGGTTTATTTATCAAGTTTCCCGCAATTTTAAGATCAAAATCCTTAGTAAGTTCTTGTTGTTGCGAAGCCATCAATATTTCAGCGGCCGCGAGGCGAGCAGCGCTATGTTCTTCGGATTTGCGTTCGGGCTCAGATTCTTCGTCAATAATTAAAGCGTCCTCCTCATCCTCCTCATTATCAGCAACTTCGTCCGAATCTCTACGAACAGGAGAACAATCCATTTGGTGAGGCGGACGCTCGAGATGACGAGCTAAAAGAGCATATTTGACACGATCTTGTAAAGTGTCACTAGATGGATACGGCGGAGGGGGCCTTGCAGTTGGTCTCCTTACACTCCAGTGCTGTGGATGTTGTTGTTTCACATGACGTTCCATGTTCGACCTTAAAGTAAATCGGGCCGAACACTGAGAACAAGAAAATGGTCGCTCGGTGCGGTAGCGTCTCTGCTTCTGCTTCGGCATAAGAACCCCATTTTTGATAACCATCTTTACGGAATCACTTTGAGGAGTAGGATTATTGTTTAAAGGCCTCGGGGATTCAGAACTGGGTGGCGGCACAGGAGAACTTGGTTGTTGTAAAGGTTTTGGCTCTTCCTCCTCTGGTTCTTGTTTAGTTAGGCACTCTTGTTCGCCGCCTACCAGTCTTCCTCCGGACATACTCAAATGACGAATTATCTCTTTTTGAATTCTCTGCTTTATCTCCACCATTTCCCTGGAGTCACCAGGATGTGGAAAAAACGATGGTTGCATAAAATAGGGAAAAGATGGAGGAATACCCATGGCAGGTAAACTTGGCACTCCCCCCGCGTATAGTTGAGATAGTTGTGTTGCATAATACGTTGGGTCGAGTTTTGGAATAGAATTCTCGAAAAGTCTTTGTTGAGCTAATAATAATCGGGTTTCGAAGGTAGAAGCGGCAACTGCGGCTGTATCAAAGGCTGGCCTCGGTGGTACTTGAGGTTCCTCATCATCGACATTACGCTTCTTTTTACTAAGATCCAGAACATCACAATTGTTATCAGATGTGCTTAAGTCAACAGGAGCTTCCTCGTCGAAGTGTTCCATTTGAGTCTCATTTTCTTTGAATGGAAGTTCTGGTCGATATTCTGGAATTTGCTTTAACTGACTAAAACCTTTCACTTTGATCCTTGGAATTATTTGCTCAGCATCCCTAGGCGTCAATATTGGACTTTCTGGCAGAGGTTTTGGTGTTAAAGAATTTACAGGGTGTCTTTCATTAATGAAGGGAGGAGTGAAATGTGATAACGGGGTATCACGGCCAGTTGACTCTGTGCGCCTCTCCGGCTCTGGTGTGTGGAATGATAAGGACCTTTTCACTTCTTCTCTTGCAAGTTTGGAATTTATTTCATCATTGTTAGGATCCTCTGAGGGATGATAAATTATTGAACGCTTCACATCTTCTCTCGTCATTTTGGCGTGCCGATTTCGTAAGTGACGTTCGCAGTTTGCTTTTGTTGTAAAAGCGTAGTTGCAGACAGCGCATTCATAAGGACGATCTCCATTATGTGTGCGCATGTGTCTCACGAGAGCGGCTTTGTCTATTGATGAGTGAGGACACATATTACAAAGATATGGGCCAGGCCCTATACCTGTAAGATGTACTCGATTGTGACCCTTCAAAGCTCGGAGATTTGGAAATTTAGCTGAACATAACCTGCATGGGAATTCTCCGCGCAGTTTCATACGCCTGAACTCTGCTGCGAAATTATCCTGAGTTTCTTCGGGCTCTCTCTCTTTAATAACAGAGTCAGGCGGTGTAATCACAGCATTTTCAATAGCCACACGGGATCCCGTTAATCTTTCAAGAAGACTGCTGGTTGATGTCACATTTAATATCGACTGAATATCGGCCAAATCTTTCGCTGAGTCTAAGTTATGTCTAATACCATTGTTGAAATGGTTATCCTCGTATTTAGGTGCGAATCTCTCCATAGGTGGTGTGAGGGTGCCGGGAATTAAACCTGTATACGACCTATTTCTTAGATCCAATTTCGTAAAGAAGTCCTCTCGTCTGTCTCTATCGGGACTCAAGACTCTAGAGGACGTAGGGCACGACTGCCTATGTATATCTAAAGCTTGTATACACGGAAAATCTCTTGAGCATAGGTCGCATCTATATCGCTGGTCTGTTATTGAAATGTGAGGCTTGCGTTCACATGCGCCTTGGGCGATTACTGGAAACTTTTTGCTCGAGAAGTCGACGAAGGTTAAATCGTCAAAGCCGCTTCTGGTTTCGTCGCTGTGTGCGGTGAATCGATGGATGTCATAAGCGGTGGCGGATTCGAAACGCATTCGACATTTGGAGCAGTCGAATCGGGCGATTTTTTTGTCGGCCTGCTTTCGATACGGCGATGTGGAAGCTGCCCTTTTGCGCGCCCTTTTGACTTCGTCATCCTCGCTTCTATCGGATCTGTTATCGCTGTCTATGCTCGTTGTGCGATTATTGCGTGTTTCTTTTTCGCCGACCGCCATTTCATCCATATCTCTATGGTCTATGTCAACCTTTGCCTCGCTGATGACCTCCTCTGTTTTGATTTCTGTAACGACAAAAAAAAAACACATTTCAATCGAACTGTTTGAATAGCGCGGAGCGCTTTCAATAATTATTCCAAGAAAAGTCGACAATAGATGACTCAATTGTAACGTGGGGCGCCTGTGTTGGTTTTATTGTTATAATATACAATAATAATAAGATGTCGCATTCGATTTGCAATCAGTTAATAGAAATATGCGTTTGAAACCTAACAAAAGGAGTGTTGATGTTGCTACTCAACAAAAGATGGCGCCACACGTTTCAAAGCAAACCGCCACAACAATGTCGTCTTTATTCCTTTGAGTTTAATAAATGTGCCATTTCCGCAGTTATGAATAAGCTAAATCTAAATTAAATATTTTAGAAATAATGTTAGTTAGGAATAAGCAGAAATGAATTTTATTAACATGATAATAATGTTAACTTTGGTTAAATATAGTTCTAATTTTTTTATATCCATGTCATTACATGGATATAAAAAAATTAGAACGATTAATTTTTGAGAGCGGCACGAGAGATTTAGTTGATTTTTTGTTTGTATTGTAGGTAATGATCAGTGCAAGATTTGTATTTAATAAATGATCTTTTTATAGACAGTCGAAAAATTAGATCGAATTTTTTATATGAAACCAGCTGAATCCGAGAGACAGTTGAAAAAATTAATTTTCGAGTTTTGTCCACACAAACATACATTAAGATATTTTTTTATTAAAGATATTCAGTAGGTACTGACTGTCTGGTCATCTAGTTGATGAAGTACTATATAGATACATTAAGATATTTTTTATTCATATACTGAGTTAATAATATATTAAAATATGATCAGTGCTGAGTGACTTCTTTTTGTTAATAAGAATCTTAAAAGTTTCTAGTAGATACCTATTAGCACCTATGTAGTAGGAAAATAGTTTTAAGTATCTGTTTTTTTTTGTATACGTCTCAGTTTTGATGCATATCTAAGTAAACATCATACCTATATAAGTCCGATGACGCGACGCCAGGTGGCGAAAAATCGATAAGCCTTGCTAACAGAGCTCAATTCTATCTGAAGCTGAAATAAAATGGAATAAAATAATGTCGCTTTCCGTCTCTGTTTATCCGCTTATTACTTCTAAACCGTGCCACGGATTTTAATGCGGTTTTCGCTAATAAAAAGAGCGATAAACGAAGGTGGTTTGTGTATATAATATTTGTATCCAAGCGAAGCAGGGCCGGGACGCTAGCAGGTGTATGATGGCAAATAACTTTGACGTGGTTTTAAAAAGAAATAATCAAGTGGCCCATCAGCCTTTTAGTCGAGATGTAATAAAGTGCTTTATCACCCTAAGATTGAACATTGTTTGTATGTTGTAGAATGATAAGGTATTTTTTCCTTTGAAAATTCAAAATGACAATTTCTATTGCTATCTTTATTAGCGATGACAAATTATGTCAATCAGTAATCAATACCTATTTGAAATCTAAGCCTTAGCGAATTTTGAAATGAATGGAATTTGTAATCGAAACTGATAAACCACTTTTCACAAACCTATATTAAAAAATGGAAAAAAATATGCAAGTAGTTAAAGTAATTGCAAATCATTTAGCAAAGTAAAAATTTATTGCCAATATTTGTTCGCGTAATTCGATATTAAATTGCATATTTCACCGGATGTTAACATTATGAAAATTTTGCTTCGACAAAGAAAATATTATATGCTTGCATTTTACTTACCTATTGTTTAAGTTTAGTGTGACCTCTTTCCACATCGAATTTTTCAATGTCAATGATCTTTTTTACGATTAATGTACTGTTTCAATCGTACTTACTGCTAAAAATTATTGTATGTTTTTAATGAGATTGTGTAAAGGATTAGCAGACAAAATCTATTCAATACGTTTTGAAAGAAAGAAAGAATTTTATTCACGCAACACAAAGACACACACAAGATACCAAAAAAACCACAAGTTAGAAATTAATAAAAATCAGGTAAAGATGTGTGTCGAATACTGGTTCAGCATTGTGTGCTGACTGACTGAGATGCTAAACAAGCATCTGCAGCGCTCATTTTCAGCCAGTACCGTTTGGGGCTACCTATTCATTCAAATATCGAATTTTAGATTCGATCTCTTGGTGTAACCACAGATTAAATAATAGTTACTATGTGTAACCCCGAGAATATCTCACCCCGTTGCCAGTGATGATATAATTGGACAGACCATAGCTCGTTGAGTGACGATGAGATTTCTTACGAGGCCCTTTAGTTAGAGACGTTTCAACGCCATTACCTCATCACTGGCAACACACCTTGGTCTAACAACTTTTCTTTAAAAAAAAGTTTTAGTATTTAACAATATATTTTTTTTAAGTAGTAAATTTTATTTAAATTATAATTTATCGTCTTGTATAGTTTCGTTGTGTCAAAATGCAACTAGACTTGTGAAGAATCTGTTTATTGATTTTGTTTCATTAATTAACCGAAACGGCATCCATGTTGGATACGTGCAACAAAATGCAAGTTGTATAAAAAAAAATTTTTAATCAAAATCTCACGCAGTCTTTTCGGTAAGCTGAGTTGCGGAATCGTATACTTTCAAATTCGAAGAAACTTCTTTTAAAATAATACAATCGACAGATGCCTACCTACATATACAATACATAATTAAATAATATGCAGGTACAAATACGCATTAAGCGATATTCGAATTTTTTTCGCTTAAATTTTATTTATAATTATTTTCATTTCCATAAATTAAGTAACTACAGACTGAAGCTCTAGTAGGTGGACCCTGCCTAGGTATAGAGATTGAAGCTTTGCTATAATATGGCCTGCTCCTGGCTTCGCCCGGTTTCAAAATAAAAACTGTCATATCTTTAAATTGATAAATAAATATTTTTATTTTGATTTTGATCAAATTACATATAGTTACGAAATTTTATCAAAATTGGTTCAGTAGTTTAAGAGCTCATCTCGGAGACACAATGTGACACGTAATTTATTTTTATATATAAAGATAAGATAAGATAAGATAAGTAAATATAGATATCTTAGGATTTTTTTTTAAATAAAGCGTTTATTGCGACACCATAATTTTACAATATTTACAAACTAATAACTAAATAAATTATACCTAAATATAACTAATAATACTAAAATTCAATACAAAAATGGACCCCGCGGCATTGTACCAAGGACGCTGGCAGCATTTCCTCGTTGAATGGCCAAACATACTTATAATATTGTTTAATATTACTAATATTTGTTTAATTAATATTGTTTGTTTGTTTGAACGCGCTAATCTCAGGAACTACTGGTTCGAATTGAAAAATTATTTTTGTGTTGGATAGATCATTTATCGAGAAAGGCTTAAGGCTATATAACATCACGTTGCGACTAATAGGAGCGAAGAAACAGTCGAAAATGTGGAAAAAAACGGGGAAAATTATTCACCTTTGAGGGCTTCCGTTGCGTGCGCTGCGAAAACCGTTCGAGATACCCAAATGATTCCCAAAATAACTATTCCACGCGAACGAAGTCGCGAGCACCAGCTAGTATACCTAATACGTTGCTTTGAATGGCCAAAGTCCAAACTAATACGTTGATTAGGATTAGATTTAAGTTTTAATAAGATTGATAAAAAAATTTGATTGTTCTTTAATGCCTCTTTATTTGTTGCAAATGAAATTTATTCTTTATTCTATAAGAATCATCAAAACCCGAGGTTCATTCAAGTTTAAACACGGAGAAACCTTTGACATAGTTGCGCGCACGCTTCTGACTTCCTCCTTCCCTCTTATACGGAATTTAAATCGACCTATCGCCATCCCGACGCCACATACCACTCTCCTGATGCCATTATCGACCGCATTTGCCATCCTATAACAGACTTTACCGCCATACGAATAGGGAAAAGTGGTTCAAGCCAACAATGGTTTGCGAGTAACGGACAGGCGCGCATATAATAAGCGTTTTGATTGATATGGCTGGGACGTCGTCAATATACCGCTTTCTTCCACACTCCAATGAGTGGACGGCAAACGGTACTGAATTACCGTCTTGCCGTTGCCAAACCGTCACTTATAAATGTCGCCATATCGACAATTACAATCGGCCATTTCGAAGCCGTTTCGCTCTTAAACAGGTAAGTACTACCTACCTCTGGTTGTGCTAGGCAAAAAAGGTATTTCTCTTGCCTCAGATTCTGTTGTGTTGTGAATCTAAGATATTTTTAGTTTACTATATTAATTAATATATATCTATATTATATACTAGCTGGTGCTCGCGATTTCGTCCGCGTGGAATAGTTATTTTGGGAATAATTTGGGTATCTCGGAACGGTTTTCGCAGCGCACGCTACCGAAATCCTCAAAGATGAATGATTTTCCCCGTTTTTTTCACATTTTCGACTGTTTCTTCGCTCCTATCAGTCGCAACGTGATGTTATATAGCCTAAAATGATCTATCCAACACAAAAAGAATTTCTCAATTCGAACCAGTAGTTCCTGAGATTAGCGCGTTCAAACAAACAAACAAACAAACTCTTCAGCTTTATAATATTAGTATAGATAACTTCTTTTTTATATATAAAATGTTAATTTGGTTTGTGTAAGGTTTGTATTTAGAAACTCTAAAACAAAGTCGCTGTCCTACTTAAATTTATCTGTTTTTCTGTTAATTTGTTCTAAACCACTGGACAGATTTTCATACGGTTTTCATTAATTGAAGAGCAAAACGAGAAAATGTTAGTACCTATATAATTTGCTATAAAGAATAAAAGATAAGCTGGAAATAAAGTAGTAGGTAGACTCTGGCATATATCCTATTCACGCAAAGAAATACGACATAAAATGTGCTGTAATTTCACTGTGCTCTTCTGTAAGAGGGTGCATGGTTACCGTCGCCAGACGGGATGCCCAATTAAATTAAAATGTAAACGCAATATGACGTAATACTGATATTTGTTTCAAATTAAACGAAGATGGTTTGCGTAAGCAATATAGGCATTCAGCTTGAAGAGTTCACTGGAGTTCATTAGGTATTTATATTCATAAAAGAATTTTTTTTTGCTCAATGATTACCTACATCAATGAAAATTTCGTTGAATTAACAAAAATTCGCAATGAATTAAATTAAAACAAATTAAATCAAATTACAAAAACATGCTAACAATAAATGCCGATACGAAGAATTACCTACCTACTTACTGCGTAAAACGAAACGTTTGAATTCAGCAATTTCATAATAAGATCTATATTGATGGAATTTTAAAAATCGAACACGATTTCTATTGGTTACTCGTTCGATCAGTTGATAATATTGCCCAATCAACGCAGAGTTAACAGTTAACACGATTGATAATTCGATGACTTTCTCTGACGCTTAACTAACCTAATTGTAATGCTAGGGCGGAGTTGCGAGTTACAAAGGAGTCAACAACCGAGGGGAGTAACTCATAGATTTGATTTGATTGAGGAATTGAATCTTTTTATTCAATTTCTACTAATGTAAGTAGGTACCTACGCAAATTCAAACTTACTTACAGCTAGTACACAGTACTAGCTGTTGCACGCGACTTCGTAACAACTTTATAAAAAATAGCCTATGTTACCTACTCGCTGATAATGTAGCTTTCTATATACTTAAGTAAAAAAAATTTTAAAATCTGTCCTGCCGTTTTTGAGTTTATTCATTCATTATAATTTTTTCTCTTTATACCTAATATTAGTAAAGAAAAAAAATTGTTTTTTTTTTTCGAAAATTTTTCGGCTTTCCTCCGTCTGTCCCTCTATCTAGGTTAGACATTTTAAACTATGCAACGGATTTAAATACAGTTTTCACTAATAGACAGAGGAAAGGAGTTTAATTAAATATATCTTTCCATAAAGTGGACCATCAGCCTGTCTGACGACTTAATTTAACATAAAAAGAATCTTCTAATCCGTTAAAAATGGTTGCCTATGAGTTACCGCGGAAGGCGTTATAGCACGTGCGTTGCTTCTCAAATAGGGTTATTCTCCTTGTTGATTCGATAATTTAAAAAACAAAATATTTTTATCATTATAATGCGGAAGGTTGCTGACCCCTAACAAGACACGACACGTGTAGGTACTATTCTTGTACTATACTTCTTATTCTTGCCTGCTATAGATTTATTCATCTTCTAGGACTTCTAGAATGCAGCGTCTTTATAAAATATAGCCTTTGTTACTCCTGTTACTCGCTCATAATATAGCTTCTAACAGTGAAAGAATTTTTCAAATCGGTCCAGTAGTTTCGGAGCCTAGGTATCAAACAAACAAACAAACAAATTCTTCTTTAAAATAGGTATTAGTAGGTATGGATAACGGATAACGATGGGTCAGGAAATTGCGCTCTAGCATCCCTTACTCATCTAAATAAAAAAGCAAACACATGCTTTTATTTCACTTTTATTTTCTCTAAGGGGATTGGTTACTGCCGCCAAAAGGACTGCCCAAATAACTGCGAAACGCAATGTTTCCCTTACACTCCCCTTGCTTTTTTTAGGCTAAATGTACAGATTTTGATAAAATTCGGTGCACAGATAGCTCATTACTCTGCCAAAACATAGGCTTAACTAAAACGATAGATAGGTAGGTACTCATTAGTTTTATCAGATTACATATAACAATACTATTTCCGACTTGTTAAATAGTCATATCCTAAAAGGAAATTGTACAGTAATATTTTCTTCTTGGAATATTACACACAAAATGATTGTTGGAACCTGACCACTGCAATGCACCGTTAGGAAAAACTTAAGTATTTTATGTGCCTGAAATGCCTAAAATTTTGGTGCAAAAAAAAACAAAAACTGTTTCACCATCATCTAGGTATTTCGGTTTGTCTTAAATTTTCTTAATTTTATTCTTAATGGTAAATTAAGAAAAAAATATTAATGGTGTTTAATCATTTTCTTTTTATGGTATTTTTTGGTATCTTTTATATCTTAATTATATACCTACTTATATGTATTTTATACATCCCTATAATAAAATCGTAAACGAACCGTAGACACGGCTTTTTTTTTTCAATTTTTTTCAAAAAACCAACTACACGCTGTAGGTACCTACTTATAATACTGAGAAATTTTAGCATGAGTACCTACCTAGTTCAGAATAGATTGTTCTATTTTTTTTCTTTCGGCAACATTTACGACATAGGTGTACCGTCATCTCGTGGTTTGCCAAAGGCGTCAAATGTAGGTACAGTAACTGGAGTCCGTTATCTGATAACCCGTTTATGCTCACGTGTTCCGGCCCCAATTGCTTAGTGGCCCTAAATGGCCGAATTGTAGATAGCAAGAGATGAGTAATGGGTTCAATGTTTGACTTTGAAACAATCTTTTGTAATTTTCAAAAGAACCTTGCTACCTTTTAGTTTTATTTTATTGGGTTGTTATATGTTTATAATTTTAACTAGCTGGTGCTCGCGACTTCGTCCGCGTGGATTAGTTATTTTGGGAATCATTTGGGTATCTCGGTTTTCGCAGCGCACGCAACGGAAGCCCTCAAAGATGAATAATTTTCCCCGTTTTTTCCACATTTTCGACTATTTCTTCGCTCCTATTAGTCGCAACGTGATGTTATATAGCCTAAAGCCTTCCCCGATAAATGATCTATCCAACACAAAAAGAATTTTTCAATTCGAACCAGTAGTTCCTGAGATTAGCGCGTTCAAATTAGCAAACAAACTCATCAGCTTTATAATATTAGTATAGATTTATCTAATACTAACTAAGGACGTCCCAGGGTCACTTCATTTCTAAAGGTCAGTTTTCTACACTACGAGTAAAGTAAGTAGTTTTGTGACTGTGTGTTAATAGTCAGTCAGGACAAACAGTCAATAATAGATTAAGGGGAACATTTAGATACTAATAACTGTTCTCTAGTTTATTGCCTTTAGGGCCTCGTCACTTTGTGAGCATTACGCTCGACGTCATTACGCCATTACGCATTACTACATTACCGAGAAATTAGTTTAACTAAATATCAAGATTTATTCAATACAAGTAAACCACGTCATCAATCAACTTAACGTGTTGACTTTTCAACATAAAAAAAAACATGTTTAACAAAACTAGTACCTACTGCAGATACTGACTATGACCACGTGGCTAGATGATCAGATTGTCCAGTGACTGGACAGTGATCAGAGTTTCTAATGTCCTCTACCTTTTTAGATTATTTTTTTAACGTTGGGAAATCCTCTTGGATCTGGCTAGATAGGCGAGGTAGTGTCCCCTAAACTGGCGTGCGCTGCGTGGTTACCGGGTTATCCCGGATTCGTACCGGCTAAAACCCAACGACTTTCTAACGTGGTCATAGATGGGCGAGGTAGTGTCCTCTACACTGCCGGATATCCAACTGCGGGGTTACCGGGTTTTGCCGGATTCGTACCGGCTAAAACCTAAGTCTCCTAACGCGGCCATAGATGGGCGAGGTTGTGCGGACGCTATGACACAACATCAGCGCGGGGAGGACTACGCTCCCTGTCAGAACCTCAGCGTACCCGAGAATGGAGGTACGCCTACTTTCATCTCGGGTACGCTGAGGTTCCTTACGACGGGCGGCAGTCTCCAAGACCATCGACGTTGCCGAGTATCCATGAGGATTTCCTAACGTTAAAAAAAGGGTAAGCTACTCATCAAAATCTATTCATTAATAAAATTGATGAATATTTTCAACAATGACAGTGTAATTCGAAATGTTCTTAATATTACATTAGTTGTTCGCAGTCGGAATCTTAAAAACAGACCTGTTTTCATCTTAACAAGAGTGTAATTATGTACACAAGTGTTTGAGATAGCTCCAGAGATGTATCCGTCAGGCCGTCAGGCTGTGCTAACAAAAAATACTGTGTACAATCGAGAAGAAAATTGTTTTACATGACATTTTGCTTGCTTGAAGTACGAGACGAATTCGAAGAATCGCTTATGATGTGACGCCAGAAAAACCTTGTAATCAAGCACTATACCTATACTCAGAAGCAATTAAATCATGAGCATCATTGAGTACTTTTGACTTTTTTTTTTAATAAATATGTTAGGTGATTTCTTAACAACTTAATCAATGTTAAATTATACCTATTTTATAATATACCGAAGTAATAGACTATCCTCTGCCTAAAGGAAAAATTAATTTGATATTCCATAATAAATTTCTTAGGTATTAATGGTATTATTAGTACTTTTTGGTAAGAACAGTTTATCTCCATAATTCGTAGTTAGTTAAAACGGATATAAACGATTCTCAAGAGGCGACTTCTTGATTAGCTTTACATTACGTAATATAACCGCATTAAATATAAACAGTTTAAAAAAATATTCATTAAAGTTAAAAAAAAAAAAAACTAGCCAAGATCACGAGAAGAAACTTCGAAAGAACAGGATAAAATTTTTTGTCAGCTTTCAAGAAAAAAATGTTAATAATATAAATATGCTATTTTTAGTTAGATACTTATTTTATTGTTAACAAAAAGAAATTCTTAATTGTTTTTGCAGTTAACAGTACCATAGACAAAGTTAACGAGGTGTAATAATAAATTACGAAACTCTTCGGAATTTAGTGCGCAGATGCCGCCTTGTACTATTGAATAAAAATTACATTATACCATCCTGCTATGTTTAAAAAAAAATGCTAGCCATTTAAAAAAAACAGAGATGTGAAGATTTTTAATGTAAATAAAAAATGAAATAAATATAATAATTTATTTATAAAGCTTGAATGAAAACTAAAACAAACTTGAATAAAAAAAATTAAAACAAGAATAAAATAAAAAGTACCTTACATTAGCAAAAGATTTGGTTCCCTCAATTTTATACGCCCACTTCTATATAATCTATGGTCAACTTTAAATTCAATAAACAAGTATTTCTCTGAAGCCAACGGTCTTCTACAACTAGCCTATTTTAATAAGACCAGACGCCGTTCTATCAAATGCTATAGTCTTTGCATTTCACTAAGGCGAGTGAGTTTTGCTTGTGTTGAACGTGTACACGCACATTGCGATAGTGTGCGTGTCTGACGGAGCAGCCAAGTTAGCATTGTAGGATTCTATTTTTTTTATACTAACCATACCCTCTTTCGATCTCACGCACACTTTGACGCATATACAGAGAAGTGTTTACTACAAGTAAATCCCACTCGCCTTCGTGAAATGCAAGAACTATAATACTAAGTAAATGACAATAACACGAGGGTAGGTAGCTGTTGAAATGGTTGGGTGTCGAGTGCGGCGCGTGCGCATCCCATAATAAAATCATTGACAGAGCCATCAGTCGTCATGTTGCGGTCGTATAGATAGGACGTGTTTTGTTGCAAACTGAGATGAGATGCCTTTCAGCTTTTATCGTCGGTGTCGAGTGTTCTTATTACTCACATCACATCCTGTTGACCTCAAGATTGTACATAGAACCTTTCGCTATGTTAAACTGTGGTTTAGGATTGATAAAATTAGTAACTTTTTTTTATGTCAAAATTATAAATTTTTTTTAAAGGTCGGGAAGAAAGTCTCTTCTTATTTTGTACTAGCTGTTGCACGCGACTTCGCCCGCGTAACTTTTTTATAAAATATAGCCTATGTTACTCGCTGATAATGTAGCTTCTGTAGGTGAAAGAACTTTCAAAATCGGTTCAGTAGTTTTTGAGTACACAAATACAAACATACATACATACATACAAATATGTGTGGAGTTATAATCTCTATGGTTTTATTGGTTTTACTGTTTATACATGTCTGGTTGTGATATTTTGAAAAGGTAGCTGTGACAGTATTCAAATAAAAAAAAAACAAGGACAAAATCTTGTCTTCCGTCATTTTTCTTTTCGTATTTTGTCTAATACATAGGCAAAATAAAAAAAATACTTGGTACGACGTTATGTTGGCTGAGGTTTCCAGCATTACTACGTTTATTACCACGGGGTTGTTTAATCGTTGGTAAAAATAAAAAGCAATAATTCTTGATATATGTACCTACTACTCAATAGCGGAGATTTTATAATCACGCAATTGAATAAGTAAATAAAGCAATCAAGCTGAGAGTAAATATTACAAGGGATTGACCTAAAATTGATATTTGGGGCATAGGAGATTCACTATTTTGTTTGTAATGAGTAAACTCAAAAACTAATGTATCGATTTTATAATTTTTTCCATCTATAGAAAGCTACATTATAAGCGAATAATACAGCTTATATTTTATAAAATTACTCGGACGAAATCGCGTGCAAAATATACCTAATAGATGCAAATAACTTACCTTCGGATGCCGGTGGCTCAGCCGCGGGGGCTACTAGGGCGCTTGTAGCGCCCTGCATCACCCGCCACGTTCTACCGCGTCGGCGTCTGCGCACAATATTATTCGACATTTAATATATTATGAGAAAGTAACTCTGTCTGTCTGCTACCTTTTCACGTCTTAACTGCTCAACCGATCATCATGAAATTTTGCATACACTTTGTCAGGAATACAAGAAAGGACATAGGGTATCTTTCATTAAGAAAAAAAGTAGGTAGGTACTGTTCCCGAGTCATTGTCTAAAAATATAAAGAGTTGGGCGCCACTGTCGCGTGGCGGCGCCACCGTCATTGCGATAACGATGTCAAGCGTTATTACTCATATATTTTCTTTTTCAATGCGGACGAAGTCGCGGGCACCAAATAGTATTATATTAGTATAGTAAATATTACTAGGTCGCTAGTGTGAAAAGATAAAAATTCACCAAAATTCACTTCAAGACCTAACTTCCTTAAATGAATGTATTGAGAAATCAGTCTGCGTTTCCTCGAAGGATTCATTGCAATAGGTAGATAACTACGTCATAGGTGTAATGTTCTTTTGGTTTCTCTCATAACAAAGAGTACTCGGTACGCATTAGTCATATTCCCTTCACGTTATCTGGTACTTCCTCCGCTGTATTTGTGTTAATCATCGATCGAGAAATGGGGTACCGACTACGCTTTATCAGGCAGGTAAGTAGGGTGGCCACGCTACAACACGTTTTGAGACAGACGTATACAATTTTCTTTATGTTGTTTTTGTTTCGTTTTGTGTGTTGAGATAAATAAAATAAAATAAAAATATCTGCCTAAATTTTTTTTAAATGTTTTTCAACATTTAGATATATCGTTTTTACAATAACCATGATTAAAGACTCCTGTGCCAGGAGCCTCTTCTAAAAGGCTAGTAATAATATAGGTACCTATTATTATTTTATTTTATTTTTAAACAAGAAAAAAAGAAAAAGATGAGTGTTTTATGTTTTTTCATGACCTATACAGTTTAAGATGTATTATTTTCCGACTGATAGGATATTAGACTGTCTATAAAGTGTTCAGTGAAAAATATCGTCTTCTTAAAATACATTATTTTAATCAGCGAACGTTTTGCTCTTTCTAGATCAAGGAAAAGGGTCTTTGCTGCTCCTCCCCATACCGCGATAAATTATTACAGATTGAGCCAGAGAGATAAAATATGTAATCTGGTAGATTAAATTAATATTATTATATTTAAAGATGTTTTTTTAGTTTTGTGTCAATACCTCCATCATAATTTTTTAATCCACTTCGAAATGATGGTCGCCCTACCGCAGCCCATATGCACGCGCGGCACCTACCTATTACAGCGGAGACAATGCGTGGTAATAACCTGCCGTTCGGTATGCACATAACTATCGTTAGACGGCTTTGCACATAATGCCTTGTTGCATGTCGTATGTGTACCGAACGCGGAGTTATGTACCAAACCTGTCTGCATTTTTTCTATTGTCCAAGTGTGGGCTGGTTGTTTTAATAATGCAAAGGATAAACTGGCCACGAAGACTTTAAAAAATCGTAAATCTATATAGTAAATAAATTGTCCTATATGGACTCGAAACATACTAGAGACTCCCCCCGGAGAGGGCTTGATCGTATCATAAAAAAATATTATATAAAAATCTGTAAATATCTAAAACGCAAAAAGCCAAAACATGAAATGCCAAGTTCCGTGTCATAAAAAAAAATAAAACGTTCGAATTTCAATTCGCACAAATTCACATAACAGACATTTCATTTCCCCGCGTTAATGAATAAGCGCGTTCTCACTTTTCCATAATTTAGCTAAAAAAGCTAAAGAAAGACAAAGAGGCCGACCGCGGCGGGCGCTTTTGATGTCAAAGGCTCGCACATTACTTAGAAACTTGTAAGAATTGTAACACAATATATTATCTGAGTATAAATGTTGTTGATAAGCTGATTATTGTGAGTTTGAAACAAATGCGAATCGTATTTGTACTTAATTCTTATTTGTTCTCTCATTACTCATTTCAATAATGCTAAGATAATTATAATCGCCATAAAAAAAATATTTCGTAAGAATCCATAGATATGTAACTCTTTAGGAGATAAGGTTATACTTTGTGAGCTAGTAGAAATTCAATTAGTGCCTTTTCATTCATAGTATTTTTCATCTATTAATTTGGATTCACTTACGCATTTTCATTCGTTCATTCGTTCACCTACTATTTTAATTCCTTACTCATTTTCATTCATTCATTCAATTTACTTACTAATTTCATAAGTAAAGTAATAGTAATAATCATAGATAAATGATTATTATAATATTAAATACCTATTCAATAATCTCGCTGCGCTCGACTAGATACCGCCGTCGTACCTACTTGCCAAATGCGGCAACAAATACCACGCCGAATTCGGCGTACCCGAGCCAGTCACACTGCAAGCTGTGTGGAGTGATGTGTACGTGCCGAATGTTTTATTAAATTTTAGGCATAATAAAATACCAGTTTGCGTAGTGAAACTGTGTAAAAATATAATAAAACTGGGTAAAAAGTGATAAAAAGTGATGATTTTTTACACACACTACAATAAAAAGTTGCCACATTTTCGGAGCTATAGCTTTTATATAGCGCTTTATCTAGTCGAGCGCAGCGAGACCAATCAATTATCTTTGATTAAGTCAACTTGATGGTAGGTGCTACTGGATCTGGAAGCCTGTCAGCCTGTCAGCGTGTACGCTAACTTTAACATTCTAAAAATTCTTCCCAATTATTTAATCACCTTTTAATCTATCAGTTACAATACACCAAATAACAATTAGGTAGATATATGTTTTATAATCTCACCTGTAGGTAAACAATACAAAATGAACTTATCAAAACGTAGCAGCAAGGTTTTTTTCTTTCTTATCAACCGCGCAGACGTGATCGGAGGACAATAGCCTTAATCTTTGTACCTACCGAATTAAATTAAATATTTATTGATTTGTAATTTAATGACGGGCAGGTGGCCCGTCATTTCTCTTGTTATTTTCGTTTATCTTCAACTTTTTTGTTAAAGGTAGACAGACAGGCTGACAGGTTAGACAGAATGTAAAGTTAGACAGACAGGCTGACGGTCCACTTTATGGTGACTCCCGTTTCCTATAACAAAAGCAACGCCATAATTTGTGGTTCGGTTTTAATGATAACGTTTGACCACAGATCTAAGTAAGTATTTTAAAAATAGAATTTAATATTTTTTTCCTTATCATCCTGGCCTTAGAGACAGAGAAACAGCCTCATATTGGTTTACATATATACCTGGTAAATTCAAATGTTGACTGTGCTTAATTCGTTCTTTTTTCATTGGTTCACTTTCTTTTGTTTTCTTTAAAAAAAGACATATTATGTGCTGCGAAGCGTTGACCATAGTGGGATTGAGGATAAGGATAAGGACGGAATAGGGAAATTGGGTCTGGCATCCCTTAGATTTAATGTCAAATTAAACTAGACTCAATTATATAATGACTGTGTAACTACCAAATAACAAATCAATATTTCATCCCATTAATAATTATCTAAAATTATTTTTCTATAGAAATGTTATCTGGACGATCCTGTTATCTAAGTAAAATCAAATTACAGTCTATGTAAAAGATTTTTTAATAACTTGTGACAAATATTAGTTAATTACCATTTTATTAATGGTATTTATTTAAGTACATTTTATTATTTAATGGCCGATGTTAATGACTTTAAAAAAAAGTCAATTGTTATTTTTAAAAGTAACAAAAAAAATGTTTTGGATAATTTATCTCACTTTCAAATTCTATTATTTACCTATATATTACTTAAACTTATGTAACTTTTAAGTAAAAAAAAAATTTTTTTTAATCACGAAAAATTAGCAGGTAGATATGCCTACGAATACCTATGTCAAAAGACAAGTGTATGAGGTAATAGAATTCTACATAATTTTAACTATTATTATGTTATCTAGGATAAAATATATATATGTAACGCCATAGTTTTGATGTTAAAACAGTTTTCTAGAAAAGGTTTCGTTTCTTTGCCACTATCACAAAATCCGTGACAATGTTGCTATAAGTAATAAGTATTGCTTGATATGCTCGCCATACTAAAAACATCTCAATACAAGAAGCTGTTTTGACGCAATGATTACTTGGGCTCGTTGTGGTTCGGTTTTAATGATAACGTTCGACCATAGATCTAAGTACTTTAAGAATAGAATTTAATTTTTTTCCTTATCATCCTGGCCTTAGAGTCAGAGAAACAGCATGAGCTGATACCGCCTTCCCCTTTCTTCCATCGGACATACAGACGTACGGCTGCTGGCTACCATCCTCATCTTGTCGAAATCCCACCATTTCGGACCAAGAGTTTTGAAACATCCTTTATAATGCGCACTGCCAGGGTTTGGAACTCCCTGCCTGTCGGCGTCTGTGTTTCCGAGCACATATAACCCTAATATTTTCAAGGTTCGAGTGAATAGGCATCTTCTGGGTGAGCTCGCTCCATCTTAGGCCTCATCCTTGCCACATGGCTGGTTGTTGGCCAAGAGCTAACCCATCTCTTATATAAAAAAAACAGCCTCATATTGGTTTACATATACCTGCTAAATTCAAATGTTGACTGTGCTTAATTCATTCTTTTTTTCATTGCTTCACTTTCTTTTGTTTTCTTTAAAAAAAAGTCCAAACACACTAATTATTATTGTTTAGCCCCCAAAGTAAGCACTATAGGCACAGATTAAATAATAGCTATAGGCTTGTATCTATAGGTACCTACTAATATTATAAAGAGGAAAGATATGATTGTTTGTTTGAATTGAATAGTTTTGTAAGGTTTTGTAGGAGTTGTCGTGCCCCTAGCGCTTGACTCGTAGTTTTTTTTTTTGGAGAAAGCAACCCAATGATTAAAAAATAAACATTTTACAAGTCCCAGAGGAATTTGTCGTATATATACCTACTGCTCTGGCACGAAAATGCTTGTCGGATAAATCCGACTCTGGCGGCTAAAGGATTAACCCTGTCTGCAATCGCATCCTCCAGCCCTGAGCTGAGACAGAGCGCTAAAGTACCTAAGCATCTAAACCATATTGACAAAAATGGTATCGTCAGATAGACTTATGACAATTCTAAGACTTTTCTATGTCTGTGACCACAATGATAGATAGGTAGTACTTACCTATCTTTTAATAGCAGTTTTCTTAAGAGCATAGATAGGTACTGACCGAGAGTGTATGAAACACTCGAGATTATGAAGAAACATTAAGAGATTATAACGAGGTGATGACTTCACGAGATGGGATGAGATCTTATCGAGACAATAATCGCATTTTTATCGTAGTATTCGCTTACAACAGTTTAACGACATTCTTATAGCAATCTCCGGTTGAGAAATCTTTTAAATAAAGAAATATTGAATTAAATTTTAATATAAAAAAATTTAAGGAAAATCTAAATTTTGAGATTACTCCTTAAGAATTTTTTAAATAAGCCCGGCTTCTATTTTTTAAGAGGGACAAGGAAAAACTATTTTTACATAGGTAGAAATTTTAGACGATAATTAGGTTTAGTACCTAATTAACGATTCTAAAAAACAATTACAAACTAAACGGCATAAATTCACGGTTATTAAGGATTATTAAGGTTATTAATCCTACTTATACCTATTAAGGAATTTTCTAGAAAATAATTAAGAATAATTAAAATAATTAATATAGATAAAGATGTAACATATGAATCTAGAACTTCCGTTAAACGTTCAAAAAAAAATTCGTTTTTTCATTTAAAAATCCTATTAGAATTCAAAAACAGACAAAAGAAATTAATCACATACCTAGTATGTGTATCTTATTTTTTAAAGAGCTAGAGTGGGTGGAAGAGTAGGCTAAGAGAGTCAAGGATCATCTTGGCTTTTTTTTTCAAAACCCTGGTAAATTTAAATTTATAATGACGATCATAAGAATTTCTTATAGAAACCCAATTGATAAAATAAATAAATATTTTGATTTTGATTTTTGATTTTGATTTTGCTACCGTCGCCGCAATACGAATTGCAAGTTGATATACAAGTGCGCTGCCGAGGGACAAGATACCTAATAGGGTTTGGAATCCTTTTAAATAGAGCAAGCAGCACACGTGCTGAAATATCAGAAATATCATGGCGAATTACCTACTGTTTCAAAGGTTTGGTTAATACCTACATTCTGATTTTTCTTTGATATCCTAATTTATGAATTTACAATAACTAAGTACTGTAGACATTCAAAATAAACAGTAAAAATGTAAAAAAAATCACGTACAAATAATTTAAGTTAAGTTTAAGTTTTTCGTTAATTTATTTAAATAAACATAAAAATTATTTGAATTATAAATTTAAAATTTATGCTTTTATTTTATTTTATTTGCATTTAATTTATTTAAAGCGCATCATACTCAAAATTAATAAAAGAAAATGGGCCAGCAAGATCTTTTAAATGCAAAAGATATCTGCAAATTTGTTTTATTTAATTTTTGTTGTAGTAAAACTAAAATAATTATTGGTAGGTACTGTAAATGTAAATAATTGAAAATCTTCTGAATTGAAAGAAAATATTATACTCCAATATTAAAGACAGCTTTTATATAAAAAATATATAAGATAATATAAATATGACTAGGAAAAAAAAATGTTTTTAAAATTTAAAATCAAATTCGAAGCGGCAAAAAATAAAAAAAATAACGAAACCGCGCAAACACTTAGTTTGCGTTTGATTTCTCATTTGATTAATTTATATTGAATGTAGCTGTTGTTTTTATTGGTTAATCAGGACACACAAGCGACCGCCTTAACAAATTAACGATAAATAAAATACATTTGCATTCGTAATCTAATCGAAACACTCACCCAATCGTGGAAGAAATTTTTGCACTATCGGCCGACGCCCGAAAATTATAAAGTCCAAAAATACACCAATCAGTCTATCACTTAAAACACCTTAACTTTAATTTTTGAGCACACATTTAAAGTCCGACGGCACTGATTAAATTAAAAAAAAAAATTGTAACACTAAATCTTAATTAAAAAATAAAATAATATTGATAATTTCGTAACGCGTCCACTCAGAGCGCATCTCTCGCAGAGAGACAACCTCACACGGCGAGATGTTGTCTCCTTGTGATGACTTGATGAGAGTACGCACTGTCGCTCTGCTCTCGGGGGAGCAGAAGATGGCTGCCGATTGGTCGAGAGCTGCGGACTAACGCGCGGAGAGAACGAGAGAGCGCATCTCGCGGGAGACGCGTGCGAGCGAGACGGATATATCCGTTCGTTTCGTCCGCCCTGCTACAGATTGTCCGGCGGCGGGCGAATTCAGGTGGATCATTGTTTGAGAGCGCGCTATGATAATATGGAGATGCCCTGTGGAATTAATTTTGTGGTTTTTATTTTTTATCAATCACAATTATCATATTAATTTGTGTGGCGTTATCTAAGATTAATATAATAATGGCGACGTTTATCGTAATCTGTATTTTAGAACTCGTAATTGTGTTAAATTACTCATTCCTATCCTATTGGTACTTATACCTATTTACGGTATAATACAGAAACGCTGGTACTAAACTGCCATTATATAATTTAAATTATAATTGAGTAAATAAAAATTTAATTTAAGTCACGACTTAATTTAGCTATTCCTTCTTTATTTCCATCAGGTAAGTCTTTAGGTAGCTTAGAAGAAGTTAGCGTAGCGTAGTTTGGTTTAGAAGACCCAAAGGTGTTTAGTCTTGCTTGACTCCATTATATACCTATGTATTTTTTTATAGAAAAACTAGCTGACCGAAAAATTTTTGGGGTGGACCACCTTTATCACTTAAAAGTATAAAAAATAGTTTACGACCTATTCTTAGACTTACCGAATATAAAAATCGGTCAAGCCGTTTCGGAGGAGTTTGGCAACAAACACCCCGACATGAGAATTTGTATTAGATAGATAGATTATATATTCAAATTTTAATTTGAAGTGTTTCTAAATTGAAATCTAATTGAAAGGACACTATTTTTTATACTTATTAATTATTCTTTTGCTTATAAAAATACATTTCTGTTAAATATCCAAATTCGTGTGTTCCAAGTGACGTCATAAAACGAGAGAATGAACAAAGTAGGTAGCTATTAGGGTCATTAGCAAATGACACTGCATGAGTAAGATACCTAGGTAACAAATTGTAATACATTTTGCCAATGATGTCGTCATTCCGGTGAAATTTTACCTAAAACATATTTATTAATTACTAGCCGGTGCTGGCGACTTCGTTCGCGTTGAAAATGAAATTAAGTATAACATAAATGAGAAAATATCTGACATCTTTTATCGCTGTGATGACGGTGGCCCATTTTTTCAGTTACAGTATAAATCCCGTCACAAACGCAGCTATAATCATTGCTATAATAATTAAGTATATTATGGTATACGTTGGTGACGTCATAGAAATATATTATAGCTGCGTGTGTGCGTCACTCCAATATTTGTATAGAAAATATATGTTAATATGTCTTGCTATAATTTATATTAATATATATTATAGCTACGTGTGTACCTGTGTGTACGTTTGCGGCTTTAGTACCAAATTTCGAAAGAATTATGCTGAAATTCTTTCGTCAAAAATTAAAATTTTGAGTTGCTTTCTTCTGTTAAAAAAATCACGAGTCAGGGCGCTATGTGCGGATTTTTGAGTGGCGGGCCTCCCACCATTGGTGTTCTGCGCACTCGACAGAGCCTGGCTGTCTGGAAAAGGCGGGCATTCAAGCCCGTCTTCTGCAGATAGTCTAGGGGGACCTTGCGCACATGGTTGGCTAGCTGTGTGTGCCTGCACAAGGCCTGCCTTCGCGTGGGTATTGCATGAGTGTCTCAGGGCAATACCTTCCTTTGGCGATAGCCTAGGCAGTAATGGCTAGGCTGCCCTGTGGGTGGATCGGAGTTAGTTGCCTCGGCAGAGCCCGGTCTATCCCACTCACAGGGCAAGGAGGCCTGGGGAAGTTTTAGTGGGTATTCCCAGTGCCGCTTTGTGCAGGTGCTGGGCGACCCCCATATATCCCTTCCGCCTAGCCAGCTCCTCCTCCTCCGGATTATTCCTCGCCAAAAAAAAGCGGTTAAAGAGTTACACAAGCTACGTCACACCTTTAGTACGTAGTGGTGAGGCACTCTTCAATCTTCAGTAATAAATTGAGCAGCTCGTCTTGATAAGTCTTGATAAGTACCCAGTAAGAAGAAATGGTGAATAAGGAATGTCAGAACCCGTTACACTTCTTTACTTATCCCTTATTCTATGGCGTTGTTTGTGTTATTATAGGCATCGGTAGCCATTTACCATCATAGTGGACCCTGAGCCTATCTGTCAAGCTTAACATTAAAAAAAATGACTACAGTACAGCCTTCAAGTATCAAGTCATCAAGTAGCATCAAGACGACTGTCAGTCAGCCTACCGTTTTGATTAGCTTTAGATAATACAAAATATTATCAATAAAAAAATTTTTGAGACATATCTTTCCCCCATGTTTATAATACTTTTAAGGTCTTTCATAACCATTTAACTTACACCTGTGTAAATAAAAGATTATGCACTTTATGACAGCGGATTTAAGTACATTTTCAATCGTCTCTACAAAAATCAATCTCATGGCGTTTTGACCTCTGCCATAATCGGTCGTGGCTTGTACAAACAAAGCTCTCCGCTTGTTTATGGATATCTGGTCATTGGTATGGTAGGGTTTGTATATGTACACACGCGTTGTATTATGCATATTTATCAGTTCAAATCATAGTTTGATTAGTTTTTTAGCCATAATTTAGTTAGCCATAAAAATAGTTCAAAGAAAAATAAATTTTTTGACCATTATATTTTTAACAGTCCATTAGGTTGATATTTTTGATGGTGTCAATAAACACGACCAATGCTTTGGCACGTGCTCATCTAATCAGATGAGGATGGGATAAATGATGAAGGACAGGGCTGAGGATAGAAGTATGGGGTCTTGTATTTAATACTCACGCACTTAACACAATAGCAAGCGTGCTATTAGATACAGTATATTTTGCGGTGGTTTTCTGTGTGGAATTAAAAGCGTTGCTTAATATTATTAATAAGCACTGTCAAGAATTGGAACTCCTGTGTTTCTAACTTCAATATTTTTAAAGTTAGAGTGAGTGAGTGAGTGAGTGAGTGAGTGAGTGAGTGAGCGAGCTACATCATCGGCCTCGTCTTTGCTAGGCTATAGATGCTGGCCAATAACAAATCCATCATTAATAAAAACTATATTATATAACTAAAAACACGAGGCGCGGGCGGGGGTTTCATCCCTTCGTGGTTGAAGTTCCTCGGTCACGCACGAAGCGTTACAGTTCCTCCTTCCGGTAGGTATACCTTCCTTGTCCGAACTGCTAAGGAGTGGAACTCACTGCCTGCGTCTGTGTTTCCCCAAAATTACAACCTCGGGGTCTTCAAACGTAGGGTAAATGGGCATCTATTAGGTAAGCGTGGTCCACCTTCGGCCGCATCTGCACCTAACATCAAGTGAGATCGCGGCCAAGCGCTGCCTTGACTTAGATAAAAAAAAATACATTTCATTAAAAAAAAAAAAAATTAGTCATATATATATGTACTATGTATTTGGAGATTATTTATAAATACCTCCATTATCTTTCGCCCTGACATTAATCGGTAATTGATAACATGAAAAAACAAAATTTCCCGCGAAGATCTAATGAAGGAATTCTCAATGTACCCAATACTATGATATTAGAGGCCACAAACAAATATAGGTAGGTAGTCCTACACGTATGAGTTTAGACTGATCTACATTACAATTCAGAAATTGATCCTTATCTACGGGAGAATAAGGTATCGAATTGTGTTGTCACGTGAGTACAATTAGTCGATAAGTAAGTGTACCTATATTCGTTATCAAGCCAAGATGGTGTTACCTAACGGTTCACCAGATACCGTCGTAAGTACTCGTCCATGTATAGGGAAACTACAATATAATTATTATCTGAGATGACCGCGATTGAATAAACAGTTCTATACTAGGAAGAAGTGTTATCTTTACACTTTACGTGGCCATCTTTATCTATATCTATAACCATTTAAAATATTTATAATCTATAAGTAATATTTGTTAAATGATGACTATATATATGTCGTGGGCAGATCGTAGAATTGGGCAGATCGTAAATTATGAAATAAGAAATCTTTCACCAAAAGTCAAAAATAGGTGCGACGAGGAGCGGAGCGAAGCAAAGCGAGGAGAAGCGTGTTAGGTTTACATGGAAATAAATTTGAGAGACGAGCGAAGCGGAGCGGAGTGAGAGGATCCTCTCAGTTTTAACAGAAATATGATCTGCCCTGGAATATCATGATATGCCCAATTCTACGATGTGCCGACGACATATACATCACGAAAATTGGGATTGTCACATAGAAGTTTTTGGTTAAATAGAAAAAGAAAAATCTGCATTCGCGCAACTTCGTCCTCGCATTTATTAAATACTAGCTGTTGCACGCGACTTCACCCGCATAACTTTATAAAATATAATGAAAATCTTTACATAGAAAGATATAAATAGACTAGCTGACCCGGCAAACTTTGTTTTGCGAAAAAATAAAAAATATTTTTTTGGGGTGGACCACCCTTAACATTTAGGGGTATAAAAAATAGATGTTGGCCGATTCTCTGACCTACCCGATGAGCACACAAAATTTCATCAAAATCGGTCCAGCCGTTCCGGAGGAGTTTGGCAACAAACACCGCGACACGAGAATTTTATATAATATTAGATAAGCCTATATTACTCCCTGATAATGTAACTTTTCAAAGGTGAAAGAATTTTTATAATCAATCCAGTAATTTTTGAGTTTATTCATTACAAACATACAAATCAATTTTACAATACATACAATTTTATATATTAGATACTATTTTGTAGTATTATTTTGTAGTATAACACTATACTCGTATTTAAATGTACCTAAAAATATTTAAAAAAAGAATCATTACAAATGTTTTAGATCAGGAAAAGTCACCGAGTTATTATTCATCTCGATGTGTTGACGTAAAACGCTCGTTAATGGGTCTGCATACATTTAATTAACTAGGAGTTATCCCTTTTTAGAGCATTCATGATAATTCAATGACCATTCATAATAATATGTCTCTAAAAGCGGGTTCCTATAATCTACCATTCGTCACTGTTTACAAGTAACTACTCGTTTTCATTTTCCGACAACGGATTGTAATAAAGCGTTCCACAAGTTTTCTACAAGTAGATGAATATAGGAACGCGTCACCCTTACGACTCGTGGCTATAAGTACCGTTTGTAGGCAAAAACGATTCGTTGTTGGGATATAGGAACCGGCCCTTAGTCATGAAAATAGCATTTCTGATGCCAATTTGTTAATTATCTCTAAATTGGATTGTACGTTAATGTTTCCTTAAATAATTTAAAACTCAAGTTAATGTTAGCATTAGATTAGAAATCTGCTAAAGTTTGTAAGCCATGGATGTTGTATTGTATGGATGTTTGTAACTGTTTCAAAAATTTAATTTTATATATTAGTACCTAAAAGAAGTATTGAAATTTTAATTTTTAATTTCATTTTTTTTTTATCGAGATCGGCTACTAGATAGGTACCGATACAGGCTACCTACATTTTTATTCCTTTAGGTGTGTCCGTATGTACGTTAAGTACCTGTTATAAAAAGTATCCTGTATGTTAATCCAGGTAATCTATTTAACGCAGTAACGCGGACGAAGTCGCGGGCACCAGCTAGTAATAACAAACGTTCGCATTTAAAATACTAGCTGGTGCCCGCAACTTCGTCCGCGTTCTGGATGAAAGGTACCCTATGTCCTTTCTGGTGTCCCAGACAACGCGTTTATAAAATTTCATGGTGATCGGTTCAGTAGTTTTTGCGTGAAAGAGTTACAAACATACATACCATCCATACATACATCCATACAAACTTTCGCATTTATAATATTATTACGGATTAGCATTTAATTGAACAAATCAATAAAATAAAGGCGAATATTAGAAGTTCGTTTTCACAGATATTTTGTATAAAATTTCTCGCGTATAAACCGGCCAAATCGCGGAAACGCGCGCGAAATTCATTCACAAATCGGAATGGACGTTTACAAACATGGCGACGTCAAAGGAAAAAATACTAGGACGGGATGTCGGAGCTGGTAGTTTACAAAATATAGGCGAAGGTGTCTGAAACGGATGATCTAAAACAATATGTCATAAACTTGACGCCTCCTTCCACTTGGATCCACAACTTAGCCTCACATGTGGATCCGCAGACAGCTTTATCTCCTCTTAAATCCACGTTTAGATACGCGTATACCTTTATCTCCTCTTAAATCTACGTGTGGTTCCATGGATACTTCTATCCACCAGGTGGAAGGAGGCCATAGTGCCTTCTTCCACTTGGATCCATAGTTATCCATAGTTAGCGGATTGTGGATTCAAGTGGCATAGAAAAATATTATTATTTTTGGATTATTATCGTTTGTGGATCGAAGTGGCATATAAAATAACGGTAGATTATTTAGATTACATCTAACGGTAGTTTTAAGAGGAGATAAAAGTATCCGCGGATCCACATGTGGAGCTAAGCTGTGGATCCAAGTGGAAGGAGACAACTTGACTTCACTCAATTTGGTTACCTACCGATAGCATATCCGTCGAAATTTTCTGGCTTTATGATGGCTGAATGACATGGAGCGCCATGTCGCTCCATGTCAGTATATCGCATTTAGGTAGTAGTAGTCGCAGAACACACTGAGATTCGCGGTCAACATAGGCTATACTTTATGAATTTAAGTGGACGAAGTCGCGTGCAACAGCTAGTTTATTCTATTAAGAGACGTTATTAATTACGTAGTAATTTCTTTATACATTTTATATACATAAACAATTGTATAAATAAATATACTGGCTGATCATCACGCTAAGTAGCTTACTGGTGCCCGCATCTTCGTACGCCTTGAAAAATAGATGATAATAAAGACTTACTTACATGACTGTCTTCTATACTAATAAGTATTATAAAGAAAGAATATGTGTATGTTTGTAATGAGTAAACTCAAAAACTACTGGACCGATTTTGAAAATTCTTTCACCTATAGAAAGCTACATTATCAGCGATTAACATAGGCTATATTTTATAAAGTTACGCGGGCAAAGTCGCGTGCAACAGCTAGTAGTATATACATTCATTTGAATTCAGTTTTCAGTATCAGAAAATCAAATGTTTACGAAATGATTGCTATCTCGTTATCTTGGAACCAATTATTGATGGCTAAAGCAAATGGTGCACGCTTGGCACTATCATCTCGCATGTTAATGCCAGCATATTTGTTGTTTAATTGCACGACAATATGTTCTTTTTTCAAACGAAGCCACAGCGCGGTAACTGACACTGGCCGGTAGAATGTGTTGCGAGCGAGTAAGAAAAAAGTTAAGATTCAATTTCGCACCGACTCTTCCGCCTTGCTGTTCGCGTGATGAAAATGATGTATTGGTCAAGCGACTTTCTTTCACTTTTGTTTGAGAATAAATCGTGATGTTCCATGCGCATTTTCTTCCTTGTTCGCTCGCTTCTTTTTAAGTATTTTCCAATTAGTTGCATTGTTTCATGTTTGTATTTGTAGTACGGCAGCGAACAAACATTTCCTACGTTGTGTTCATAGTTAATCGTGTACCTTCCATTTAGGAATGAATGGCCAAATTTGTTAGCTAATATTGATTAGTAATTTGGAGTTTTACACTTTTTTTACTTGTAAATTGATTTTTTTTTTTTTAAATAAAAAAATATTTATTACATAAATCTTACAAAACATAAATCTTATAAACAAATGGTTAAGGAACTATAACATTAACTAACAATTCAAAAACTTTTTAATTGCAATCACTAATAGTAATAATATAGTTAATATAATAGGCCTCAAAATACAATATAAATATAAATCAAATATAGGTATTATACTGTAATTACAGTTAAATGTGCCCACTACCACTACTAAATTTTTTACTAAAAATTAAAATGCCACGAAAGTTGATGAAAACCATCAAAAAAAGCAAGATTGAATATCTTGGCCACGTGCTTCAATTTATTATGATAGGTAAGATGGAAGGTAAGAGACGCGCTGGGCGAAGGAGAAAGTCGTGGCTCAGAAATATCAGAAAGAGGATTGGTATTGCCTCGGTCGAGCAACTATTCCAGTTGTCTCTTGACAGGGTCTGGTCTGGTTGATTTTGAGGCTAACCTTCAGGATTGAAGAGGCACATAGAAAGAGAGAAAAATTAAAATTATTTCCTAAGTTAGTTTATTTTTATTTTTTTATAAGTGATGGGTTTGCTCTTGGCCAAAAACCAGCCATGTGGCAAGGATGAGGCCTAAGATGGAGCGAGCTCACCCAGAAGATGCCTATTCACTTAGATTATATTTTATATAAGTCATATTGTTATATTTAAGTTATATTAATATAAGTCACACACTTATATTCCTATAGGTATATAAGTTATTCTTTCCTAAGTTAAGTTATATGTATATATAGATAAGTTAGCCAATATGATTAAGTAAGTTTGTTCTGTTTCCTCTTGTTCTTGTGTGCATACTGTGCTATTTTTATTGGCTCAATAAAATTTTTTTTTTCTTTCTTTTTCTTTCTATAAATGTAAATTACTTCCAAAATTCGTGAACCCCATACTATAACAGAGCAACATCACAAATGTATCGTAAGTATTTGGCTACAATATTTGTATTTCTTGATATCAGCAGTTCCTCTTGGCCGTGTCAATATTGTTAGAGCGAGCGTTGACCTCGACAAATGCATTCTTCGGTAGAATCAGCCGACAATTCAATTTACCTAATACTTACACGATTGGTGTTATTACGTAAGCGTTACTTGCGCAGTTAATTATTATTCAATAATAATGCAATCTATACTATAATATTATAAAGCTGAAGAGTTTGTTTGTTTGTTTGTTTGTTTGAACGCCCTAATCTCAGGAACTACTGGTTCGAATTGAAAAATTCTCTTTGTGTTAGATAGATCATTTATCGAGAAAGGCTTTAGGCTATATAACATCACGTTGCGACTAATAGGAGCGAAGAAATAGTCGAAAATTTGAAAAAAACGGGGAAAATTATTCATCTTTGAGGGCTTCCGTTGCGTGCGCTGCGAAAACCGTTCGAGATACTCAAATGATTCCCAAAATAACTATTCCACGCGGACGAAGTCGCGAGCACCAGCTAGTATTTTAATAACTGCTATAAACTATCGCCATCACATTCAATACAAACTTGGCTTCACCACGTTGTGATCTTTTGGTGAAATTTGTCTTACTGTCTTAATCTCTTTCTGTTTATTTTCTTTGCATGTAGGTACAGTCGGGGTAAGAAAATGTTCGTCACCTTAAAGTCTACATTGAAATTTGCTTTTACCAGGGCAACAATATAATGATTATTAGTCATGCATGTGAATATTTCATTTCAAACGTCTGTATTTGTCTGCTTAAGCATTAATGCTTTAGTTTCAAAAGGTATACTAAGAGTCTACGACTTGGTAAAGGAAGGAGTGAATTAATTGGAAAATTGACGAAGGTTTTCGTATTCCGACTTTACCTAAGTAGGTATGTTACAAACTAAAGCGGGATTCGAACCAGCAACCGTTTGGTTACTTAGCCAACAGACCAAACGTGTCGTTACATTGTCACGTATGTGTGTTTGTTTGTGTGTGTGTGTGTGTGTGTGTGCGTGCGTGCGCGCGTGCGTGCGTTTGTGTGTGTGTGTGTGTGTGTGTGTGTGTAGTGTAGTGTATTTGTGTGCATAATAAAATCCTTTTTATTATGCAGTCTTATTATATAGTTAGAGAAAAAGACGAGATAAATAAGATTTTTTTTAAATGAACCAAGTATTTTTTCCGTTGTTTCTCCTAACACCTGTATACACATAATGTGTCGTACTTAAGTATTGTAATATACTTTGTTTAGTTGTTTTGCAATTGTACGTAAGACGTCATTAACCTCAGATATAAACACAATAAAATTTTGCTGGTGCATTATTTTCTCGCGAATTAATTTTATTCATTTTGCACGAAAGCCTCGAAAAGGAGCACTTTTTTTAACATTTTATTAGGTATTTATTTATTGCTATCAGAATGTAGACATTAATATCAGAAAATTATGAAAATAATAAAAATATCTATATATATTCCACTTCCCTATTCTATATTATCCTATCCGTACTAATATTATAAACGCGAAAGTTTGTATGGATGTATGTATGGATGTTTGTAACTCTTTCACGCAAAAACTACTGAACCGATCACCATGAAATTTTGCATACACGTTGTCTGGGACACCCGAAAGGACATAGGGTTTCCAGAACGCGGACGAAGTCGCGGGCACCAGCTAGTCATTTATATATCCTTAAGTAGGTATAAACTAGTAAATCAGGCCACGCTTCGCTGTGGCTCAGTCAGCAACGTTCCACGGTTGCCATAATAACAGACAATGTATGAAAGTTACGATTTTTTATAGAAAAATCGGTTTCCATTGGAATTTTTGGGAAAAAGTATATACGAGTTATTCCTCTGTTTAAATGCAATATAAATTTCAAGTTAATCCGTCGGCTAGTTTTCGAATTTTTGAAGCATACAACATTACCTACATTTTTATATATTAGACTTTCAAAAAAAAAAAAGGAACCCGTGTGAAGTCGGGAATGGGTCGCTAGTCAAAATACAAAATATATTTTAACAGTCCCTTTATTTATGTTAAACTAGCTGGTGCCCACGAAAGGTACCCTATGTCCTTTCTGGTGTCCCAGACAACGTGTATGCAAAATTTCATGGTGATCGGTTCAGTAGTTTTTGCGTGAAAGAGTTACAAACATCCATACATACCTCGATATAAACTTTCGCATTCACATAATCTTATTATGTGAGTATTTCAATGGAATATAGGTATGTGGACGATATTATTACAATCTATAACCGAATTCTTATTTAGAACCTCGCCTTGACAGTTCTCCGAACCACGCCCAGATAATGTTTGCTAATTGATCACTCATTGGTGATACCGTGAAAAACAACATTTATCTTATCACTTAGATAATTACAAAACGAGACAATTTTATCTTCACTGAAATACTCTTAACATTGATTGGATCCTTGCCATTTCCGTAATTATTGTTGTGCAATAATAAAATTACCTATAATAGTTCTAGGAACACTTAACAAGCCATTTGAATGAGTGGTTATGTTAAGTTTCTGGGGTTTCGGGTTCGATTCTCGGCTGCGTTTCGCAGTCAATGGTAGCAAAGTAAAAAGCGACAGTAAAAGCATTTGTGCTTTTTGTGTTTCGCTGAGTGAGTAAGGGATGCCAGGCCTCATTACCCATATCATTTTTTTTTTGAGATGGCCAAGAGCAGGCCAGCAACCAGCTGTGTAGCCAAGATGAGGTCTATGATGGAGAGATCTCACCCAGAAGATGCCTATTCACTCGAATTTTGAAAAGATTAGGGTTATAATAAGCTCGGAAATACAGACGCCCACAGGGAGTTCTAAACCTTGGCAGTGCGCATTATAAAGGATGTTTCAAAGCGCTTAGTCCGAAAAGGAGGGATTTCAACAAGATGAGGATGGTAACCAGCCGTACGTCTGTATGTCCGATGGAAGAAAGGATCTTAACATAACAAAAAAATGTTGTGCAATACCTAATAGAGTTCTAGAAATATTTAGTTAAAATAGTACAGGATCCGAAGTGAGGTCGTCCTTCACTCATCTGTTTACCAGACGAAAAGTATATATGTTATCAATAATTGTTATCTGTGAGAAAATAAAGCGCGATTGTGTTGCCTATTAAGATATGCTCCTACAAAAAATTAAAACTTAAAAAAAAATTACTGAATTAATTTTTCAAAAGTTGAAAAAAATTATTAAATTTTTTTATTATTAATAATACCTAATAAAAAAATATTAATAACACAGGGGGTGGGGGTAGATAAACATTTAGACGTACGGGACATAGGATAGGCTACTTTTTTCACGCGGACGAAGTCGCAGGCGCCAGCTAGTTATGAAATGAAGTTGTAATTGTAATTGAAATCTTTTTGTTACAATTGCAGAGTGATCGTCCATTTTGCATAAGTTCAAAATAACAAAGATATAAAGAATCTAGATACGGCATTAGAAATTTTCATTTCTGTATATCATCTTTTTTTTTTTCTCTCTTCTACTACAGGGTTTAGGACTCTCCCTAAGCTCGTCACCAAACAAGGTCTTCTGACTTTCGCATCCAGCCGCTTATCGATCTAGGTTTATCTAGTAGATACTAGTTTTTATCTATAGGTATAGCTTTGTTTGCGATAAAAATAGCTATGCGATGGGCATAGCTGTTGTTCATTTTAGCTAGAATATATATTTTTCGTAATGGTAAAACAATTTTTAGTATTGTTATAAACTTAGTCAAAGTTGAATTCGCTTCGCTCAAGAAAAAATGTGTGTGTGTGTCAGCTCCGACGCACAACTGGAGTTTACTTAAGAAATATAATTAAAACATATTAATATAATATATTATAATACGCAACTTGCGTGGACACCTTCGCACAGTCCCATATCAAAGCGACACGCACACAGGCTGGCGCTGCTGCTGAACAGGCCCAGATTCTCAAGCGCCGCAAATACTCATCCTTACTCAAGGACTACGAGTTTGCGAGTTGTCGGCACGGCTGATCGACTCTACAGGGGATCTCATGGCTGGAACATACTTCTGTCAGCGTATCGCTCTGGCCGTTGCCAGCATAATAGGGTCCATGCCGCAGGAGGACCTGTTAGACGGGGTATTCTTTTTATAATTGTTTGGTATTTTAGGTTTAATGTTAAGTTTGTTTTTATAATGTTTTATTTTTATATATAATGTATGTAACCTTTTTAATTTAAATAAAGATAATTATTTGTATCATATTATATTGATACATATATTAATATATATTTGTAACGTGTGTGTGCTTCAGTCAAATTATAGTCAGTGTTCACTGTATATAAAGGCACTTCCATTTTTAATATATCCTAACGTGTTCACATATGCGTTAACCAGTAGCAAGGTCTACGCATAACCGCAATAATAATTTAAATTTCATTTACGCTCATCTCAACAAATGTTTGCGAAATCCAGCATAATTTGAATGTCATGTCCAGACGATTATCAAATCTTGACCTCTTTTGTGTTTAATTAATTTCTCAAAATTAGACGTTAATGTGTTAATTTTATGTTAACGAAATTTTACGATCCGTTAATTATCTGCAGTTTATGGTCCACTCGATTTGGTGGTTAACTTTGTTTAGCCAACAATATTAATTTTTATGATATATTTTCATATAATTATATATTTTTTATTAAAAAACTAAGACTAAGACTAAGTATCATAATAAAACTGATCATTGGATTTTATGATCAACGACATCGTTCATCCATAATATATGCTGTGCTAATATTATAAATGCGAAAGTTTGTATGGGTGGATGGATGTATGGATGTTTGTAACTCTTTCTCGCAAAAACTACTGAACCGATCACCATGAAATTTTGCATACACGTTGTCTGGGACACCAGAAAGGACATAGGGTACCTTTCATACAGAACGCGGACGAAGTCGCGGGCACCAGCTAGTACATAATATAAACTATGACTTATTTGACCGATGGAACCGCTTGGGACTGACGGCTGATTTTATTTGTTATTTTTATGTTAAGGTGACTAAAATAACGCTTTCCTGCTAAGTCCTTGCCTCAAGGCAAACTTAACAACTAAAAAAGTTATAGACAAGAGAGAGAGAGAGAGATTGTTGTAATTTGTAATGAATAAACTCAAAAACTACTCGACCCATTTTAAAAATTCTTTCACCCATAGTAAGTTTCTTTATCAGCGAGTAACATAGGCTATATTTTTTTAAGTTACACGGGGGAAGTCGCGTGCAACAGCTAGTTGAAAATAAAATAAAATATACAAATAAACTCGTCTAATGGGCTCGTCAAATCTGAATCTTTGTACAGTCAGGGTAAGAAAAGGTTTCGTCACCTTAAAATTGTCATTTGCTTGCACCATCGCAATTATCTGTCGTGCCAAAATTTCATTTCAAACATCTGTCACTGCTTTAATTTAAAAGGAACCAAGATTCTACGACTTGATAAAGGAATTATTTTATTTTATTTTATTGAAATACCAACAGCACAATGAAAATGTACGAAGGAATTAATTAATTTTAATTAATTTGAAAATGGACGAAGGTTTTCGTACCCCGACTGTACATCGCATATAATCTGTGCTAGATATATAAATATGCCATGTAGAACGAGCATGGTGCCTGCACGCGAAAGCGGATGGTTGCGCGTACCCACATACAACGTACTATCTATCGCGCGGCGCATGCGTAACGACATGTCAGTATCGAACTTTTCTCCAGAGGAATTTTTGATCACTCATCTTCCAGCGAGGTGAATGACGTACGTTCGCTCATTGTTGTGGTTACGCGCGATTACTAATATGTGAAGGATTATTTCGAGTGTAACATACATTACTGTTTCATATTTTTCGCTAATTTAATGCCTACGTGACAGACTCATACTAGCGGGTGCCCGCTACATCGTTAGAGTTGAAAAATAAAAAATATAACACCTAAAAAAATATATCCAACAGGTTGACGGTTAGGAAAATAAATTCTTAACCGACCAACCAGGTGGACAGCGTGGTTTGTCGGTTAGGAATAGACGAACTTAATGCATATTTTTACTAATATTATTGATTGACGACACGTTTGGTCTAGCTAGTGGCTAGTAACCCTAGCTGTTAACCAAGCGGACGCGGGTTCGAATCCCGCTTGAGGCAAATGTTTATGTGTTAACATTTACCTTTGTACCTGAGTCAATGGATGTTTTGTATTTATAATATGTATGTATTTACAAAAAAAAAGTATTGTATGCAGTATATCAACTGCCTAGTATCTATAATACAAGCATTAAGTTGCTTACTGTGGAACTAGATGCTGCTGTGTGGAATGTGTGAATATTTATTTATTTATTTATTATTTATTTATTATAAATGCGAAAATAACTCTGTCTGTCAGTCTGTTTGCTACCTTTTCTCGCCTTAACTACTCAACCGATCATTATGAATTTTTTGACATAGAGACATAGGACAAAGGACATAGGGTATAGGCTTTCATTAAGAAAAAAAGTACTGAGATCAACTAAAATTTAAAATAAGTTGTCTACAAATTATTAGGTATTACGACACAAATTTAATTAAAAATTTCGAGTCAATAGTGGAATAAATTGTTTGCGATAATGATCCGGAGTTGAGTAATCATTAATGCAAGATGATTAAAATTCCAACGAGACTCGTCTCCAGATAATTAAGTAATTGACTTTCTCTTAATTATACCATTGCCTGACACTATCGGTGACTAATCGATACCTTTTTGGTAGGTAACCTATTCTCTTGTCTCAGCCTTAAATACTAGTGAAAATACTAGCCTTAACACAACGTAAAGAACTCTGGATAACCTAGCTATTCTCATAAATCTCTCTATATGTAAAAATTATCTACGTGTCACTTTGTTTGGCACCAATGAAGTCCAAAACTACTGAACCGATTTTGATAAAATTTCGTAACTATGTATACAAATTATACATAGTTACGAAATTTTATCAAAATAGGATATATAAATTGCACCCGGGCAAAGCCGGGAGCTGGTTACTAGTTATATATCTATATTATAACTAGCTGACGTTTTCCAAAAAAAAAATAAAAATTGGGGTGGGCTACCCTTATCACTTAGGGATATAAAAAATAATTTATGACCGAAATACAAAAATCTAACGAATATACCCAAAAAAATATAATTTTCAAAACTTGACTGGGCTATACTACTTTATTCTGTGGTATGGATAAAAAGTTGATTCAAGTGGCAAACAAGTATAGATAAGGCCGGCTTATTTTTTTATTTATAAATACATAATCTTTTATAAATATAAAAGAGCTACATGAATATTAATAAAGACCCTGGACCGTTTCGATTCACCTTTTGACTGTGTACGTCCGCTGTAAAATATAATCTCGTCAAAGAGTAGATAACCAGAAATGAAATCAACTTCAAAGCCTACGCCACCAACAAGGGTAAAAACAGTTCTGTTGGTTGATATTCAATTCAATTCAATTATTTATTGCGAAACCATAATGTATTAATAAAGGTGTCGGGCATGCAACTTAGGTACTTAGGTTTGTGTGTGTGCGTGTGTGTGTGTGTGTGTGTGTGTGTGTGTGTGTGTGTGCGTGCGTGCGCGCGCGTGTGTGTGTGAAATTTTAGTAATTTCCTGTGAATATTTCACGGTATTTTTTCAATACTTCCAAGGTGTCGGCCATGCAAGTTAGGTATGTGTGTGCGTGTGTGTGAGTGGGTGGTGTGGGTGTATGCGAGCGCGCGCGCGCGCGTGTGTGTGTGTGTGTGTGTGTGTGTGTGTGTGTGTGTGTGTGTGTGCGTGCGTGCGCGCGCGTGTGTGTGTGAAATTTTAGTAATTTCCTGTGAATATTTCACGGTATTTTTTCAATACTTCCAAGGTGTCGGCCATGCAAGTTAGGTATGTGTGTGCGTGTGTGTGAGTGGGTGGTGTGGGTGTATGCGAGCGCGCGCGCGTGTGTGTGTGTGTGTGTGTGTGTGTGTGTGTGTGTGTGTGTGTGTGCGCGCGCGCAATTTTAGTAATTTCCTATGAATATTTCATGGTATTTTAATACTTTCATACTTAAATACCTCTTGAATACAATTAACAAATTACACGATATTTTCCTAGTATAATCTATAATTTCTTCTTGCCTAATAGTAGATACAAGTTTCAACCATTAAGTAAGCCAAAAATAAATTATAATGACCTAATCTCCGTACAAAACTAATTGATCAGATTCATTATTTAATTCACTCATTATTAAAAAATTAAGTAATAATAATTTTATTAATAAACTAATAGCTGACCCGACAAACGTTGTTTTGCCAAAAAAAACATTTAGGGCTATGAAAAATAGATGTTGGCCGATTCTCAGACCTACCCGATAAGCACACAAAATTTCATCAAAATCGGTCCAGCCGTTTCGTAGGAGTTTGGCAACAAACACCGCGACACGAGAATTTTATATATTAGATTATCACATTTATTATTAAAATAATAATAATTAAAATTGTGATTACTTGTGAAAGACTTGTTGATCTATGTTATTTTTCTCTGTTCATACTATGTTTTTTCCCTCGCGTTCCCTGGCGAGGTTGACCTCCCTGTATTGATTGACTCTGGTCTCGTTTGCATATTAAATGCGTTATCAACTTGAACGACTCATGAATACCTCGTGCTTCGATACCTCTTTATAACATTCTTCTTCGTGTCCGTTAACCTTTATTATATTATTGGACTATCGACCCACGGACGAAGTCGCGTGCAACGGCTAGTTATTTTACATAAATATCTTGCTGAAAAGCAAGATATGTAAAATTTTCAAGGTTGTTAAATAAAGGCAGTAAATAATAAATAAATAAATAAATAAAATAACAAGTTGTAGTCTCTTAGTATACCTTCTGAAACAGCACCAAGCAGACAACTAATAGACGTTTGAAATCTGTGTTTGAAATGAAATATTGACATGACTGGGGCCAAGCACAAAATATGTCGACTTTTAAGCTGACGAACCTTTTTTTCATACCCGGACTGTACCTAGTTAAGGTTGAGATAAGTTAAGTATGTAAGTAACAAATATAAAGTAAATAATAGTGAGTTATTTCATCTTTTGGAATCGACAATTCACACGAGCCAGCGTGATCGGGTTTCCTGTCCTTACCTCTCAATACTCGGTATGTAAGAGAACGCCTTTGAAGGTATCGCGTGGGAATGAAAGCGGCCACGCTAATCGAATTCGCTTTGTTATTTACTAACTGGTGCTCGCGACTTCGTCCGCGTGGAATAGTTATTTTGGGAATCATTTGGGTATCTCGAACGGTTTTCGCAGCGCACGCAAGGGAAGCCCTCAAAGATGAATAATTTTCCCCGTTTTTTTCCACATTTTCGACTGTTTCTTCGCTCCTATTAGTCGCAACGTGATGTTATATAGCCTAAAGCCTTCCTCGATAAAAGATCTATCCAACACAAAAATAATTTTTCAATTCGAACCAGTAGTTCCTGAGATTAGCGCGTTCAAACAAACAAACTCTTCAGCTTTATAATATTAGTAAGTATAGATTAATATGATTCTAAGCAGAGGTGACATTTCATTTGATTCTTCAAGTTGAAAAGACATAAGAAAATGAGATACATTTTTAATTAAGTTAAAAATCCCCCAAAAGCAGGCAAAAGAGCTTTTAACTTAATGAACTCGTATTGTAGTTTTGGAATAAAATCGTGGTAAAATCTATATATACCAATTTGTATTTTTATATGTTTGTAATGAATAAACTCAAAAACTACTGGACCGACTCCGACTAGCGAGTAGGTAATATTGGGTATATTTTATAAAGTCGCGTGCCACAGCTAGTAGAGTAAGTCGATCTTTGGAACCACTGACATTATTAAAAAAAGCACTTTTCAACGTACTTTATTACAGATGGAGACAGTCTACTGTCCACCCATCATGCTCTAGCTTACTGCAGAGCAACAGGTTTTCAGATAAGTACTTATATTAAAACGTCCTTATGTAAGGACTTATATTATGGACTTATGTATATACTTATATTAAAACGTCCATGGTTATGGTAATCGAACTAATTTCTGCACACAATAGGCCACGTGTTGACAATATTATCACTTCTCACGGTGCGATTTACCGGAATCTGTGAGATGATAATTAGTTAGGGTTGAACATTAACAAAATCCATTAATTAGCAACACTAGTGTTCGCCCGCTGCTCCGAATTCGACCATTATCATTTTGAATCTGAGAAATAAAAGCAAATAACTTCCGACATTTAAAAAGAGTGAATAATATTACAGAAAAAGGAGAAAAAGGCCCGCAAACTCCCACAAAGCAAGCATTTAGTTTAGAGGCTTGTGTTTTGGGATAACCAATAACCATATAACAAAAAGGGGCCAAAACTTGTAAATAATGAAAAAAACCGTTATTTCAGTCGTCAGTAGTCTGTTTAGAAGTGTACATTGGTTTGCGACTTCGCTCGCGTATCTTAATAAAATGCATCCTTTACTTCAAGTTAGGACCAATGAAAGACATTCAAAATAATTATCTGTATAAACAGAGTAAAACACATATTTAATAAGTGTTTCAAACCTGGTTTTCGGAGATTAGCCTTGTAGTTAGTTGTTAATTAAAAATATGCAGGAAAAAACTAAAATAATGGATCTTCAAGTCTGTGCCAACCCTAGCTCAAAATTAACAGATATTTCATTACAAATGTACTCAACTCAGAGAAGGTTAGAGTCAGACTCAGACATTTTAGAGTTTGACACCCCTAATGTTGTGCTTAACCAACAAAGGCAACTGCAGTCAAGGAACACCTGAGCGTGTAAAGTAAACATCTCCTGGGAAAATGATCACACAAGAATTTGAGTCATTGTGGGATACTAGATTCTTTCGCAGATTAACATTCCTCTTAATTAAGACTTTAATGTTTAAGAACGATGACTAACGGTGAAATACCCAAAACTTTTCTTAAGATATAGATTTAAGATACTTACATGAAATCACCTAAGTTACACAGGCTTGGCCTTGACTCATGCTGTTAATATGGCCCATATATGGCCTCTTGTGTATGAGAAGTTACATACCTACTTAATTATTACAAAAAAAAAATGTTGGTTGCATAATAATGACTTAATAGTTAAGTTAGGACAAAGTTAAACAGTAATATAGCAGTGACGTAGCTTAGATAACAAATTTTCTTGATTTTTTTTACAAATGAAATAGCAAAGCTCACATGTTATTAACATGGTGCATTATACTCTAAAGTAGTTAAGTGTATTTAGTTTAGTAGTAGTGTTTAGAGTCTAACTTACTTTATTCTGGAAACTGGAACTTCTGGAACTTTATATTTTTACTTTAAAATTGTGCAGGAATGAGCTGCCTGTGTCTGTCTAGCCAATGTCATTGAACTGTGACACTTTTCAGCTTTTATAACTAGATTTTTTTAGCTGACAGGCTAAATTGTTTCTATATCCGGTCATTGTTTTGATAGACAAGTTAGTGGTAGTTTCTAGCTAGGTAATTCACTTGACATTTGAAATTAATTGTAAATTTTATCAAGTTGTAATTAGTTAGTATTACCATTTTTATCATTATCTAATATTAGAATAGAAATTCAGGATGGACATAAGCTATCTAAAAATAAGATTATCAGGCATTATATTTTTTATTTTTAACTAAGCTATCGAAGATATATTATTTCGATTATTATATTTAAAAGAAAATTCAGTTTAAAGGACATAGAAAGGTTATTCACAAAAAATATGGCGCTTCCATAGTCTTTATAGGGATAACTTAGCTTCGATGTGGAATTGTGGATGGCGTGCAACTTGCCCTTTTCGTGATAAGACTATTAAATAGATAATAAAATGACAATTCGAAATAAATGTTACCATTAAAATGGTAAATAAACAAAAGGACAATTAAGTCTTTGTACCTGAACACGCGCGCATGCGGTAGTCAGCTGTAATTTTTATCATAAAACATTATTCTTGCCATTTTGAAACTTATGTACCCAGTAATAAGGTTCAAATGGATTACATTGTTATGTTTGCAAGTGTGTACGGAGCGCACGCATCTAACTCATCGACCAATGACCGCGCTTTCACTGTCGTCCATCTTGATCGAATTTGATTTGAAAATTACCGTTATTTTCTGACAATTTTAACTAGGCAACTTGTAAGGATAAATTTTCTTGTCCAAATCACGTAATAATATATTTTTGGCTGAAGATGATATTTATTAAATTTACTAAGATTGATGTCCAGCGTTCTCGTCGACCACTTTTCATAACCAGTGAAACTGTGGTGAAAAGTGATGATGATAATTTTTTTCAAAAACGGTTTGGTTTCATTACGTTTCGATAGAGAATCGTAAGTATTTATAAAGACATTATAAATACTTTTGAAAGCATTTAATCTAATATATAAAATTCTCGTGTCGCGGTGTTTGTTGCCAAACTCCTTCGAAACGGCTGGACCGATTTTGATGAAATTTTGTGTGTATTGGGTATGTGGGTAGGTCTGAGAATCGGCTAACATCTATTTTTTATACCCCTAAATGTTAAGGATGGTCCACCGCAATTTTTTTTTTATTTTTTCGCAAAACACGTTTGTCGGGTCAGCTAGTTAATTTATAAAGACGCGTTGAAGATATTTCGGGCAAAAGCTTCATTGGTAGATATAAGGTATACTTACTTATAAGAATAGTATATAGATATATAATATAATAATTTATAAGTATAATATACCTACTTAAAGTTATACTTATAGGTACTGACAATTGAAACCTGTTAATTAAATACATATATCACTCACTTTCAATTGGTCTGTTATAAAATCGCAAAGCGTGAAGCTACTTAGTTATCGCAATAATAACAAAACAAAATGTTGCACCGCTTTTCGATCTCGGAGTTGCCACCATGACGGTGTGTGCGGTGCACGATAGAGCACAGATAGTAAATAATGCAGATGTGGCAACATTACACATGAAATGCGAGAAAAAAACGTGTACATTTTCGTAACCTGCGCGCGTCCGCTTATTGAGGTTATCGATTGGTTCGGGGTTGCCAGAGCGGAATTTATGCTTATGATTTAATTACCCAAGATGCAACAACGTTCTATACCTCTAGTACATATCTGATTTGTTTTTTTTAAAGTTTATAGTTTTAACTTATTGAGATTGTAGGGAAATGATAATTTGATTTGCTGTCGATAAAGAAAATTGTCAATTTTCTTACGCCGGTAATCTGTTTTAGTTTTGATTTTGGTTTTTCGAATTCTTCATTTGAAATATAAGGCGAACACTTGTACGTTACAAGAGAGTATTATATTGTAATAGGTACGAGTAGTATATCCAACGATTTCGAATATACCATATAATATACAAAAAAAATATCTTTGATCCTTTAGCTATCGAGTTGTCTAATTAAATTTTGGAACTAGATAGAGCCTCTCGGGGGGATTTTGTTATCATCATAATTTTCTGAAATGTCTCCCACCATGGAAGCCAAGATATATTTCAGGGGTTGGGGATTCGATTTTCAGCATGAACTTTTTGAAGATGGCTCAACCTGATAAACCTGCGCTGGTCTTCCGTTAATAAGAATTTTTGATTAAATAAATAATGAAACATTTGAACAAATAAGTATTTTTGGCATGAGATCCTTTCAACAAGAGCTGGCAACCCTAATTCGCGCACCACTGGAGATGTGGCGCGTCCACCAGGATGTATTGGGCGTCTCGCGACGCACGCAACGAGCTACACGCTTGCCACTAACATGACTATGTTGCAAAATCTATAACGAAACTGACTATTAGAGGATTGATTCGTTTTTATCCGTACACTCTTCTTATGTCATTGAGGACTTATCATCTATACTACTAATATGTGAATGTGAGTTTGTTTGTTTGTTACGCTTTCACGCAAAAACTACTGAACCGATCACCATGAAATTTTGCATACACGTTGTCTGGGACACCACAAAGGACATAGGGTACCTTTCATCCAGAAAGCGGACGAAGTCGCGGGCACCAGCTAGTATTATAAATGTGAACGTGAGTTTGTTTGTTTGTTACGTTTTCACGCGAAAACTACTGAACCGATTACCATGAAATTTTGCATACACTTTATCTGGGACACCAGAAAGGACATGAGTTAAACATTTGCAAGGAAACCTGGGTTAAACATTTGCAAGAAATTATACTTTAATATTAAAAACATATTATACATGTGGGGGTCTTCTTCTTGATAATAATACTCATTTGGCTCGATTAAACTGCGCCTTTATTTATAACTAGCTGTGCTCGCGACTTCGTCCGCGTGGAATAGTTATTTTGGGAATAATTTGGGTATCTCGAACGGTTTTCGCAGCGCACGCAACGGAAGCCCTCAAAGATGAATAATTTTCCCCGTTTTTTTCCACATTTTCGACTGTTTCTTCGCTCCTATTAGTCGCAACGTGATGTTATATGGCCTAAAGCTTTCCTCGATAAATGATCTATCCAACACAAAAAGAATTTTTCTATTCGAACCAGTAGTTCCTGAGATTAGCGCGTTCAAACAAACAAACAAACTCTTCAGCTTTATAATATTAGTATAGATTAAATTATTACATGAGAACATTTTTTCATTCTTGAAACGACTACCTAATTCCCCGTCTATCGACTCACTCCTCTACTCCATTCATAATGCGTTCCGTTTAACCAAAAAAATGATTCCCACATACATATATGTCCTTAAGTAATTATCTTTATTTTTATTTTTCAGTTATCTAAGCCACCTTTTGCTATAAAAAACACAGTAATACCTACAGAACAGAAACAATTTTACGAGACAATAAAATATTTCATAGTTCCGTGCATATGAAATATCTTCGCTTTTAATATTTGTGCGGGCCTGTAGCACCTGCTCATTTGATATGGCCTGGCTGTTATGGCTTACTGAGTGGGCAGAGCCTCCGGTTAAGGAGGGTGCGCTGGTCAGCCGTTCGACGGTTAGTCGAGGAGGAGAGGGTCGTATTTTCCAAAACAAGTTTTGTACTGGTACTAATGGTCTTTATCAAGCCGGAGCAAGAAGAAGACTGATTTTTTATTAAAAAAAGCCTATCTATATTACAAATGTAGCTTATACAACTAGTGACTATGCTACGATATGTTACACATTCCTATCTATTACATGCTATCTCTATCTTATATCTATCTCTGTCTAATATTATTCCTGTCTCTATCATGTGTTGTCTCTGTTTTTAATGTTGTCTATTTCATTCTAACTTATGTTGCCTTTATTTATTCAAAAATGATTCTATACAAAACAAATATACAAATAACTATTCTATGTGGCTGTCCCGAACATTCTCCTGCCGTGCGTCGTCCTCAGGGCGATGCATCTTCTATCTGCTGGAGGGCAGCCGGCTCCGTTGACAGGACCACCAACTTCTTGGTAGGCCTCCGTAGAGTGCCAGCCTTCGTTCTGACGTCGACCGTCCTCACAGCTCCGTCGGGTCCGGGGTAAGCCGCTATGACCCTTCCTCGCGGCCATGTGTTGCGAGGTAGGGTGTTGTCCGCGATGAGTACGACGTCTCCTATTACGATCTGCTGTCCCCGTCCTTGGGGCTCCCGCCGGTGCTGAAGCTCAGGGAGGTATTCCCGAAGCCAGCGCCGCCAGAACAAATCGGCGAGACGTTGTGATGCACGCCAGTGTGTGCGTCCGATGGTGTCCTCCTCTGCAAAGGCTCCTATGGGCGGATCTCGGCCCGACCCCATCATGATGAAGTGGTTCGGTGTGAGCGCCTCGGGATCGTCAGGATCGACCGAGACGTGTGTGAGCGGTCGGCTGTTGACTGTGTACTCAGCCTCCGCTATTAAGGTGGCGAGTACTTCTTCTGTAGGGCGCCGCTCATGTAGCACACTGTTGAGGGATGTCTTGACACTTCGCACGAGACGTTCCCAGGCCCCACCCATAAAGGGGGCACCAGGAGGGATGAAGCGCCAATTGATCCTCTTCCTATTTGCTTCCTCTTGAAGCAGTTGGTCTGAAGCTCGCCGTAGTTCACGTTCTGCGCCATGAAGGTTCGTGCCGTTGTCCGACCAAATTTCTGTCGGGCAGCCGCGACGCGCTATCATGCGTCGCAGTGCCATGACGGCAGAATCCGTTGTCAAGGATGCGGCGATCTCTAGGTGTACGGCGCGCGTCGTCAAGCAAGTAAACAGCGCGACGTACCTCTTCTGTGTGGTGCGTCCCACAGCGACTGCAAGTGGCCCGAAGTAGTCGAGGCCTGTGTAGGTAAACGCACGTCTATGATGTGCTAGCCGGCATGGTGGTAAGTCTCCTGTAGGTGGCACTGGTGGCTGCGATCTACGAATCCTACATGGGAGACATCTATTCACTATCATGCGTGTGACCGGGCGTAGCCGAAGAATCCAATAGTGTTGTCTACACTCATTTATCGTCAATTCGACGCCAGCGTGATGTAATTGCCTATGGACGTGTTCTATGTAGAGCTTGCAGACTTGGTCATTGCCATCGAGGACTGCAGGGCTCTTCAAACTATCAGGAACGTCTTGCGTGGCGCCAATACGAGTCTTCAGTGTGATGACGTCGTTTTCTATCTTCACCGCTAAATGGCGTAGACGGCTATTTGGAGTTATTCTTCTATCGTTTCTCAGGTTGTGTAAATCTTCGGAGAACGCCTTTTCCTGACTGCTTCTAACGAGGATTTTCTCCGCTTCGTGTAGAAGGTCCGTAGGTATTGGAGTGTATGACTTCTGTTGTTGAGGAGCTTTCGGAAGTTTCTTCTGTTGTTTCCGTGTCATTTTATGCTCCCGCCATACAGGATCGGTTTCAGGTCGTTTTGTCGTCCTCTTGTAATTCACACGTTCCTTTTTCTGTTTACAAAGTCGGATGAAGTGTAGCACACGTGCAGTGCTTCTAACTAGTTTCTCCCACTTGGAGAACCTGTTGCTATCGGGGATGCACTGCTCCAATTTTGACCTTCCTATTATGACGGTCACGTGCACCTTTTCTTCTCCGGTTTGTGTTGTGGTTGCAACTCTCTCTCGTGGCCATCTATCGGGTGCTTCCAGCAGGAAGCTCGGCCCGTTGAACCACCTATGTTGCGAGTTGAAGTCGATGGGTACATCCCGGGTTGCATCGTCCGCAACGTTCAATTTGGTAGGCACCCAGCGCCACTCGCCTATTTTGCTGTGTTCTTCTATTGCTGCAATGCGATGAGCGACGAAAGGTTTGTAGGACCTAGCGCCTGTTTGCAGCCATGTGAGCACAGTTTTGCTATCTGTCCAGAAGACCTTCTTGTCAGGTTTCCTGTCGTGCTCTTCTATTACTGTTGTCGCCATCCTGCTTCCCATTACTGCAGCCATCAGTTCGAGTCGCGGGATCGACATCAATTTGAGTGGTGAGACTCGCGCCTTCGCTGTTACAAATGCCAACGACACTTGTCCGTCTGGCCTAGTGATGCGCCAGTATAGGGCTGCGGCGTATGCATTCTCGCTCGCATCCACGAACACGTGTAGTTCTATTTTCGAAGCATCGCTATAGTTGTGGTAACAGCGAGGTATGTTTATGTCGCGTAATCTCTTCAAATGTTCTAGCCACACTGTCCATTGGCTAGTCAGATCGTTGTCTATCTTTTGATCCCAGTCTATACCTCTGCGCCATAACTCTTGAAATATTTGCTTGGCTCGTGTGGTCACAGGCGATGCGAGTCCAAGCGGATCGAACAGGGACATAATTATTTTCAAGGTTTCCCGCTTCGTCGGTTGAGTGTTGTCTATGGCGCCAGGTGGCAGTCGAGCCAAGTTGAGATCGAAGGTCAGCTCGTCAGTAGCAGGTCTCCATATGACTCCCAGGAGACGTTCTATTTTCATGCTATTGTCGAGATCTATGTTTCTTGTTTCTATTGTGGAGTCTTCGTTTAGCGCTTCGAGTATCTTCTTTGAATTCGATGTCCACTGGCGTAGTTCGTAGTGGGCTTCTCTATTAATTTGACGTACTCGAAGGGCTACATCTATGGCTTCTTCTTCGCTGTTGAAGCTTTGTAGATAATCATCTACGTAGTGGTTTCGAACAATCGCCGTGTACGCTTCGGGATACCTATTTCTGTATCTTTCGGCGTTTCTGTTCTTCACAAATATAGCCGATGCAGGCGACGACGTGGCTCCGAAGATGAGGGAGGTCATCCTATATTCTATCGGAGGCTCATTGCCTCGTTGTCTTCCTCTCCACAAGTATCGGAGCGCATCTCTATCTTGCTGTCGTACTTTCACCTGCATAAACATTTCTGCTATATCTGCAGACACGGCGAATCTATGTTGTCGCAACCTCATCAAAACCCCTGGTAGCGACTGTATGAGGTCGGGTCCGGTTAACAGGTAGTCGTTGAGCGAACGCCCCAACGTCTTGGCTGCTGCGTCATGCACTATGCGGACCTTTCCCGGTTTGGTGGGGTTGAGCACAGGAAAGTGTGGCAGGTACCAGGTCTTTCCTGGCGTTCTATGGGGAGGCGCCTTCTCTGCGTATCCCTTGTCTATGAGTGCGTTCATCTGCTCCTCATAGCGATCCCGAAGTTGTGGATCTCTATCAATCTTCTTCTCTGTCGTGTGGAGCCGTCTAAGCGCGTTGTCGTAATTGGCGGGCATTTGAAACTCGTCCGATTTCCATAATAACGATGTCTCGTAATGTCCGTCGCTATTCCGTTGAGTGGTTTCGGCAAGCGTCTTGATGGCTCTTTCTTCTATATCGTTTGATGGTCTCTTTGGGGTGATCATCAGCGACTCCAGAGAGAAGTATTGTTTCAACTGTTCGTCCATGCTATCTTCTGTTTTGTGGACGATGTTGTTGATGGAGTCCACACGGCGACCGAGCATGCGCGCGTGTGACCCGTGTAACACCCATCCGAGCGCAGTGAGAGACGCGACCGGCTGATGTCGGTGTCCCTTTCTGATGTGTTTGGCAAGCAGCAAGTCCCAATTGTCCTGCCCGATGAGAAGTTTCGGCTGGACGCGAGGATATTTGAGCTTTTCTCTTATGTTGTGGAGATGCTTGCAGTTCGACAGGTCTCGCTCCGATACGGATTGAGCGGAGAGCTGTAGATTATCAATCGTTCTCGCTCGAATGTTGCAGGTGTTTCTATCGCCGTGTAAAGTTACTTTTACACGGCGTGATCTATTTACTTCCACTTCGGTGTTTGATATTGCCTCTATATGTAGAGGATCGACGGGCCCTTTTGCGCCTATTTGTTGCGCCAAATCACTATCTATTAGGGTCACCGTCGATCCATCGTCGAGCAGGGCGTATGTCTGGACACTTCCTTGGGGGCCGGAGACGCGAACAGGAACAAACTTCAAAAATGATTGTGTTTCTGACGGTTGCCAAGTTGAAGTGACCACCTCTTTTCGATCACTATTCTCTGTTTTTTCGAAGTGGAGCAGTCTATGGTGAAAACGCGGGCATTTGTTCACTTTGCACTCCGATGTGTGACACTTGTGTATCCTTGTTCTATTCTTCAAGCATCGGAAGCACAATTGCTTGTCCTTGGCTATGTTCCACCGCGTTTTCGTGTCTGCTTCTATAAATGTTGGGCATTTTTCTATTTTGTGTTCGGTATTTTGGCATACCGGACAGGCAGACACATCTATCTCTGTTGCGGCGTAAGTCTTTTGAATCCGTCGGGGCGCGTGGGTTGCTTCTTTGGGTGCCACGAACTCCGGTAGTGTTATAGGATCGTAGAGCTCCGCCTGGGTTTCGAAGAATCTCGCTAATTTCAACAGGTCCGGTTGTTCCTTCGGTTGATCTCTGATGAAGGTGACCCAGTTGTTCTTGATTGTAGGGGAAAACTTCTGTATTGTTTCGCTCAAGATGGCTGGATTGAAGAGAAAGTGCGACTTCTCCAGCGTTTGTAGAGTCCTCACGATGCTGGTGACCCGCATGGCGAAGTTACAGATGTCACGAGGTGAGTCTGTCAGTCGGGGAAGCGTCCTCAGTCTTTCCAGTTCGGATAAGGCGATGTAATCCGGTCGGCCGAACCGGTTTTCCAGCGTCTTCATCACTTCCGGAATGTTTATGTTGTGGACGAGGAGGGTTTCGACTGTCTCCTTTGCTCTTCCATGTAGACTTTTCCTCAATCGCGCTATATTTTCACTATTGCTGTAGTTTTGGTGAGATTCTTCGTAGGCCGCCTTGAACGTTAGCCATTCTTGGTGTGACCCGCTATAAGGTGGTAGCTCCATGAAATGGCGCGGAGCTTGTTGGCCCGATCTTGCGGCCATGGTGATTGCTGCAGCCAAATCCGTTAGCCCTATATACTGGTTAGGGGGCGCTGCAGCAGGTACTACGTCTATCGCGGGCTTGCTTCCACTCGGGGGCCGATCTTCTATATGTACGGGGATTGGAGCCGGCGTGGTCGTGGTGGGTAGCACCTGGGCCTGCTCTATTATGCAGGTCTCTATTGGTGGCGCTCCCGGCGCTAAAAGCGCTTGACTATGGACCCAGGTGTCGACTCTCTCCTTCGTAGTTTCTTCATCTTCAACGGTGTCGTCGTTGATTGTGTCGGCGTCCGAATCGTATTCCAATTCTTTAAGTTTTGCGGCAGCAAGCTTCACTTGTAGTTCCAGTAGCTTTATTCTAGCTTTTTCTATTTGGGCCCTCTTCTTGGACCGATGTGACGAGGCTCTCATTCTAGAGCGTACGTCCGAAGGAGGTGCACCGAGCGTGGGGACCGATTGCTGTCCCTCTCCCGCCGGTGCCGAAGCGATCGTCGCAGCCGTCGACGTCGAAGTTGTCGTCGTGGCCGTCGCTTGTGACGTCGTTACTATTGACCCCGCGGACCACGTGTCGGGTGACGACGTGGTGGCGAGGGCGGACGCGGGAGCGATTGGTCTCCCGCCGTCCCGAACACTGGACGCGTGAGCGATTGATCTCTCGTCGTCCCGAACAGCGGACGCGGGGGCGATTAATTCCCCGTCGTCCCGAACACTGGGTGCGGGTGCGATTAATTGCCCGTCACCTCGAGCAGAGTTACTCCTTGTAACCGGCATGATGTCAACCTATACCCTCTCTCCTCGACAGACAGCAACTAACAAACGGCTATATCCGGCTCGTTTGGACCATAAAATGTGCGGGCCTGTAGCACCTGCTCATTTGATATGGCCTGGCTGTTATGGCTTACTGAGTGGGCAGAGCCTCCGGTTAAGGAGGGTGCGCTGGTCAGCCGTTCGACGGTTAGTCGAGGAGGAGAGGGTCGTATTTTCCAAAACAAGTTTTGTACTGGTACTAATGGTCTTTATCAAGCCGGAGCAAGAAGAAGACTGATTTTTTATTAAAAAAAGCCTATCTATATTACAAATGTAGCTTATACAACTAGTGACTATGCTACGATATGTTACACATTCCTATCTATTACATGCTATCTCTATCTTATATCTATCTCTGTCTAATATTATTCCTGTCTCTATCATGTGTTGTCTCTGTTTTTAATGTTGTCTATTTCATTCTAACTTATGTTGCCTTTATTTATTCAAAAATGATTCTATACAAAACAAATATACAAATAACTATTCTATGTGGCTGTCCCGAACAATATTATTATTACATATATAGTAAGTACTCAGTATCTCTTATCCTTGATGTTTAGAAACATATTTCTCTTATCATTAAAAATATTACAGCCGCGTTTACGATCAATTAAGTGAAATATTCAAGGAATTATATTTGCATCACGAGTGTTCTAGATAAGGAGATAACTGAAGTGAGAAATGCGATGGATAATATTGCGGTTTGTTGATGGACATGCAGACTTCTGTGTAAAAAACTAGCGCTGTGGTCATTAATAGGCAATACAAGGTTTATATTAGGTATATTATGGAGCTCCAATATAAAAGTTTCGGATAATTTCGAATAGGTAAGGGCGGAGTCTAAATGAATCATTACGGTTCGCATAGTTTGTTTACATAGTCAGTCATTGTGGGATTATAATACCTACTTACAATTTTATATTTACGCGTATTTAATTCGAATATCCCTAACTGAAATTATCCGAAACTAATGGATAATCCGAAATAAGTAATTATATAACCGTAACCGTATCCGAAATAATAATAATAATTATTATTATATTACTATTAAAAAAATCTTTGATCTTTTAACTATCGATTGTTATTAAATTTTTTATGTAGATTTTTTCCCGATTTGGTTATCATCAGTTATCCGAATTGCCTCCCACTATGGAAGCAAAGACGTATGTAAACTCGACAAATAAAGTGCTTTATCACCCTAAGATTGAACATTGTTTGTATGTTGTAGAATGATAAGTTCTGTTTTCCTTTGAAAATTCAAAGTGACAATTTCCATTGCTATCTTTATTAGCGATGACAAATTATGTCAATCAGTAATCAATACTTATTTCAAATGTAAGCCTTAGCGAATTTTGAAATGAATGGAATTTCTAATCGAAACTGATAAACCACTTTTCTTGTCTGCTATACATACCTACTCAAGTCAAAAGATGAAACAATATTTTGAAATAGTAAACGCGAATCTATATACATAAGTCGGTTTATAATGCGATCGTACATTTCACTTGGCACGGGTCAGCCGTCATTTGAATACAATGCCAGCGGTCGAGTTGACAGTGCGCACGCGCAGCCTAACTAAACTTATTATTGCTTTACGTATGAAATACTTAATCGGGATACGCTTTTAATGTAGAATTTATAATAAATTTTAGTTCAATAGCCAATATACAGAAGCAAAGATAGCAACGGTCGACTTACTTTACATCTCCCCGGAACAGTACCTACTTATTTTTTAATGAAAGGTACCTTATCATTTACCCTATATCCTTTCTTGCATCCTCAATAACGCGTATCCAAAATTTCATGATGATCGCTTGAGTAATTAAGGCATGAAAAGGTAACAGACAGGCATTTATAATATTACTAGCTGCTGCCCGCGCTTTCACCTGCGTAACTTTGTAAATAATATACTAAAACTTTCCTCGAGAACCACTCTATCCATTGGTGAACAGCATGAAAATCGGTGCAGTAGTTTTTGAGTTTATCGCGAACAGATAGACAGACAGACGCGGCGTAGGACTTTATTTTATAATATGTAAGGAAGGAAGTATGGATAACTAGTTGGTGCCCACGACTTCGTCCGCGTTCTGGATGAAAGGGGTACCTTTCTGGTGTCCCAGGCAACGTGCATGCAAAATTTCATGGTGATCGGTTCAGTAATTTTTGCGTGAAAAAGTTACAAAATCCATAGATCCATACAAACTTTCGCATTTATAATATTAGTAGGTACCTACTAATATTATAAATGTAACATAATACATAGCAACATAAAATCAGGTAGTAATTGGTTTCGATTATTTATTGTAGGTATCTACTTACGCTCTATTTGCCAACCTACTTATATAACTCAACGGATTATCTCATTAGATACATAATCTAACTAGCCGATACAACAGAACTTAATAGTAAACTGTAGGTATATATGTAACCTATCCGTATCCCTGATTTAATTACTAAATCTAAGCTAATGTTCTTGTTGCAGTATATTTTTCTGTGGCTACGCATGTGACGCGCGCCGATAGTAATTATTTGTTGATCAGCAAGTAAAGATGGATATTTTAATTAGCTTCTTTCCAATGGTACAGGCGATAGCAAGTAGTATCACTAGTACCTACTATTAATGGTACAATCCGTCCGTACTAATATTATAAATGCGAAAGTTTGTATCGATCATATCGATGTATGGATGTTTGTAACTCTTTCAAGCAAAATCTACTGAACCGATCAGCATCAACCGAGCAGCAGCTACTGAAATTTTGCATATACGTTGTCTGGGACACCAGAAAGGACATAGGGTACCTTTTATCCATTAAAGAAGTACTGCTCCCGAGGGATCATCTAAAATTAATCAACCTAACTCTTGGCTAAGTGTAATAGCAAGAACAATAAGTCAGGCGATATATTGCTTTTTCAACGCGGACGAAGTCGCGAGCACTAGCTAGTGTACCATAAATAGTACCTACTAGTGGAGCAACTACATAGAAGGCCTCCCAAATAACTTTCCAAAAATAGGACCGGCCAAAAGCGACTTGAATTTACCGTCGGCTCGCAGCCCTAATTACCATGAGTTTACAATGACCACGCTCTCTAGCGAGAGCGTAAAATATTTATATGGAAAATTGACAATTTGACAGTTGACAGTTTGTCATATAAATGTTTTACGCTCTCGCTAGCGAGTGCGGTCATTATTACTCATGGTAGAGGCACAGCATACTTATATCATATTTCATACTTATTCATTCATACGAAATAAGTATGCTGTGGTAGAGGTATCCACCTTGTTGGTGGACGTTCTACGCTGCGCATTTTCGTGCGGTTTTCACTATGTAATGAAAAGAGTAGGGTATTAAACGAGAAATCTAGATCTCTTCTACTGTTTGTAACCAAACTCCTCCAAAAAGGTATGACCGATTTTTATGAAATTTATTGTGTACATTCGGTAGGTCTGAGAATAAGTCGTAAACTATTTTCGCATCCGTGCGAAGCCGGGAGTGGGTCGCGTGTTAAGAAAAGCCTGATTAAGATTAGGTAAGTATATCTTAAGAATAAGAATTCTATTCACATCTTAAAATAGCCCCTCATCTTCTAGATTCTAGGTAGTTCTGGTAGGTATTTGGCAGTAACTACCTAAAAAATAAAAAAACTTCAAAATAGCCATCATCTTAAATTCTTAATGTTCGTAATGGTAGTTCTGATATGTATTTGTAACTACCTACTACCTAAAAAGGTACATAATAACACAGCCGCTTTTCACAGAAAACCCATTTAAAATCCACCCTCAACAGACATGGTACGAGATTAACGGAATGGCTTCTGCCCCCTCCTCCCCTTGCCCACTTTACCCCTGTTCCCCCCTCTTCCGCCCACCAGGGCGGGCGGGAACAAACGATCAATACTCCAGACGAAACGACTTCTAATCTCGACGCCATCTGCCGTCCTTGTCTCGCTAGAGATGCAGATGACTGAAATTCATCTTGCCTTCACCGAAAACCTTACCTGCAGTGATTTAAGGTTCATTTTAGCTTGCGCCGGCGTCATTATTAAGTTTGCACGAGTACTATATGGATTTTGTGAGATGTATACGTACTTCAACTATTGTTATACATAAGTATGGTGCAGACAGAGATTACTTAGGTATTTTCAGGTGAAAACTTAAAGCAGATTTTTTATATATTTTTTTATATGAGGATGATAACCAGCGGTCACGTCGGAATGTCCGATGGAAAAAAGGAGAACGTGGTATGAGCTCATGCAGCTCCTGAGCACACTTTCCGAAATACTAAGGGCCTCTTTCACCAACTAAAACTAAAGTGTTGATTAGTTACTTTTAGAAATAATTTTATGTTTTATTAAATTATGCACTCGGTTTAGTGTATCCTTCGATAGGCGATTTTTTTTAAATTATTTTCTTTTCAATGTTTGGGACTTTTACCGTACGAACAAAGGTAGGTAGGTATATTAGCTATAAATTAATTCCGGTGACAGGTGACTTTAAATGACGGTTTGCCTACTTGACAGATGGTGAAAGAGGCCCTCAGACTTATAATAAAAGACACGTAGATAGGTGATCTTGCGTCTATGTGCCAGGCTCTGAATCTTAGTTTTTAAAAGTGTAGGTACTGCCATCAATAAGGCTACCTAGAATAAATAAGACTACAGCAACGTTGAAGTCCAAATAATCTCTAAACAAACTGGAGCAGAAGGCAAATCACCTCTTCCTATGAAAGTATGAGAGATATAGAATAAATATATACTAGCTGAAGCTACTAGAATAAATAAATACTAGCTGATGCTCGCGACTTCGTCCGCGTGGAATAGTTATTTTGGGAATCATTTGGGTATCTCGAACGGTTTTCGCAACGCACGCAACGGAAGCCCTCAAAGATGAATAATTTCCCCCGTTTTTTCCACATTTTCGACTGTTTCTTCGCTCCTATTAGTCGCAACGTGATGTTATATAGCCTAAAGCCTTCCTCGATAAATGATCTATCCAACACAAATAGAATTTTTCAATTCGAACCAGTAGTTCCTGAGATTAGCGCGTTCAAACCAACAAACTCTTCAGCTTTATAATTTACTAGCTGGTGCCCGCGACTTCGTCCGCGTTCTGGATGAAAGGTACCCTATGTCCTTTTTGGAGTCCCAGACAACGTGTATGCAAAATTTACAACGCCATCTAGGGAATTCTGTTTGAAGCAATGTAGTACTCTAATTCATCTAAAAGTTAACAGATGGCACTACATGTTAGTTATAGTTTATAAAATTACGTGTTAATAAAATTAAAGCTGCTGCCCGCGACTTCGCCCGCGTAACTTAGTAAATTATGTACTTAAACCTTCCTCGAGAACCACTCTACCCATTAGTGAAAACCGCATTAAAATCCGTTGCGTAGTTTTAAAGATCTAAGCATACAAAGGGACATAGGGACAGAAAAAGCGACTTTGTTTTATACTATGTAGTGATTATAGTATAGATATGACTTTCTTTCTAAGATATATCTATTATTTCGATGCAAAAATCATATTCAAAATACAATTTATGTCATGATTTCATGATTATATTTGACGTGATAACATAATCACATGACTTCTTGTTAGATAGGTTTCATAAACTGTAAATAATTTAGTTTCAATCAATGCTTATTAGATCGTGTTAATTGTTGATGCGAACTCGGCTGGTACTCGTACGTGCTGGTGCTGGGGTTATTCTGTACAAAATGTAAAGCTATCTATTGTAAATTCTAACTATATTACAAACATTCGGAATTTTGAAATAATCGAATGTTCAAAATATCGCATTTTTTTAAATAGGAAGGTTCAAAGATTGTATCTTGTATTTGTAGATGGTATGTGATTTTTTATGATAAAGGTAGGAATGTAGGCTGATGTTCCACAGACTAGACTTTAGACTCTGATACAGTTTTTATACCTATTCCACAGTATTTTGTCATAAATGGGTGGTTGCTGTCGCCAGACGGAATATGTTAATACCATGAAGCCGACCGTCAGCCTGTCTGACAACATTGAAGTTAGAAAAAATATTCTGTAAGGTTGTGGTTACTGCGGGCTACTACTAAATGCTAATGGCCTTTTTCACCATCTGTCAAGTAAGCTAATGTCACCGGGAATAATTTATCTGATATACCTTTGTTTGTACGGTAAAAGTCCCAAACATTAAAAAGAAAATAATTTAAAAAAATCGCTTATCAAAGATGCACTAAACCGATTGCATAATTTAATGAAACATAAAATTATTTCTGAAAGTAACTAATCAACACTTTACTTGTAGTTGGTGATTACTGCGTGAGTTCTTATCCTTTATCCTACGAGGATAGGCAGCCTACTGTCTAATGTTCTGTTAGTTTGCTTGCTGTACTTTATCCAAAAACAATATACCATTTGCAAGTTTGATTCAGAATAGACCAGTTCAGGATGTAATGCAAGACATAAGTTGTTTTCATTACACATTGCGATCAGTTTTTCGTCTATATCGCTTTGGTAATGTTTCACTGTCCATTTATGACCAGTACGTACATACAGTACATGTTGTAATAATGTCCTATTTATCTTTCTGTATCTTTTCCTCTTTAGTCAGAAGGCAATTAATAACTTTTTTTTAGTTCAAGACCTTTTTCCCCCATTCCAACTAAGATTTGCTTAATATTCATATAATATGTAGATAGGTATACTTATATAGGTAAGCCCGGGTTATGAAAATTTATGAGAGTAAAATCAAATGTCACATGTCACACGTTACGCGTTACAGGTTACAATGTGCTTTAATATACATAAATATTATATTAATATGTTTTAATTATACTTATTAAATTATTTAAATAAATAAAATAAATGTAATTAAGTCAAAAATTTAAGTATTATATGAATGTAATCTTAAATCATCGAAATAATATATCTTTGCAAATACTTAGTTTAAAAAAAAATATTTGACAATTTTATTGGCGATTTTTTTTTTAATGTGAGCATATCAATAAAATATGTTTTTATTAATATTTGAATAGTGTACATATTTGTTTTTTTTAATTTTTTTTAAATGAGAAGTGATAAAAATCAGACATTGAGAACGCAGTTAAAAAGTAAAGTCTCCTTTGCTCGGACTTTAGATACAATGGCATCAATGCTGTTCGGATTTTCCACATAAAAAAACTAACAAAGAATGAAACACAATGGAGGCACGAATATTAATTATCACCCGAGCACACCTACCCATCTACCCGAATGGGGAGGTTGGTGTGAATGGGTAGGTGGGGGAGATACTGTCTCCCGTCTCACGAACCGCCTGGCACCGAAAATCCCTCTTTAAGGAGGTGTGGACCATTCCTCTACCTATAGATATATTTTTGGATTATTAGGTACATTATTCACGAGGGTGATATGAAAATTTCGCGATATAAGTATTCAAGAAAACAAACTTCAGTACCTAGCTATAATACAAAAGACTTTTCTAACAATGCCCGATTCGTCAAAGCCTTCAAAAAAGAGAATTGTGACGGTTTAGAACTCTCGTTTCTAAGAAAATATTTTGGAGTATTTTTTTTTATTTTGAGAAAATTTTTTTTATTCCAATCAATCAACTCACTTCGTCCGCGTATCTTTATAAAATATAGCCTATGTTATTCGCTGATAACATAGCTTTCTATAGGTGAAAGAATTTTCAAATCTGTCCAGTACCTACTTAAGGAGCCTATTCAATTCAATTCAAACAAACAAACAATCAAATCTCTCCTCTTTATAATATTAGAATAGATGAAATTATCTACAACTACAACATACAGTTTCATTCATTATTATTATTTAAGGATATATTATTATTATTTAAGGCAAGCGCAGCGTAGTACGTCCACCCACAAGGTGGACAGAAGACCTAATAAAGGCCGCGGGTCAGCGGTGGATCCAAGCTGCTTCTGACCGGTCCCATTGGAAGAGGCCGTGGACGTCCTGCGGCTGAGATGATGATGACGATGATGATGATGATGATGATGATGATGATGATGATGATGATGATGATGATGATGATGATGATGATATTACAATTATTCGTATAGACCATGTATAGACCCTTTGTCCGCGAGCGTAGGTATATATTTACTTACGAAGTTTACAAGGATTCGAATGTTGACAGAACTGACATTTCAATGAAACTTATAGACGGTTGATACAAAAGCTTTTGAAAAACTTTTCCGCGGCGCTTTCATGGGTTTTCTGTGAATACTGTAATCCACCTTCGTTTTTGTCGGTTTATTGCTTTATAAGGGCTTCCAAGGAAAAAGGGCCGAGGGGAAATATACATCCCCCTTCACGGCAAAGAAGGGTGCAATATGAGATGGAAAATAATATTATTTTGAACATATCTACCAAAAGAATTAGATAGATAGATATATTACGAGTATAATTGAATCACCAAATGTGTGTTTTGATTTGGATGAAATTTAACGCACAGATAGTTTATTACCTAGATTAACGTATAGGAATACTTTTTATCCTGAAAAAATGTTAGACTCTCGAGGGATACCTATAGTCTAAAAATATAAGAGGGTCGACTGGCGTTATATTTCTCAGGGGTTTTTTTTATTTTTCATTTTTCAAAAATTGTCTATAGCAAAAAATATATATTCACTAGGTAGGTACTAGAATTTTACCCATGGGATACTGTTTTGTTGATCTCAATCTCTCGTGGATTGAGAAAGAGATTTTTTTTCTCATTTTTTTTTCATGAAAATACTTTAGAGTAATCTATGTAAAGCAGACAATAAAAGTGCTTTATCAGTTTCGATTACAAATTCCATTCATTTCAAAATTCCCTAAGGCTTGGTTTTGAAATAGGTATTGATTCTGATAGAAATTGTCACTTTGAATTTTCAAAGGAAAACAGACCTTATCATTCTACAACATACATAGAATGTTCAATCTTAGGGTGATAAAGCACTTTATTTGTCGAGTTTACATAAACTATTGTATATTAAAATTATACATACAATGATTTAAATTTTTGCATACAATCTATGTTTACTGACTTCAATTAAATCTATATAAAGGGACCCCTCTGTCACTCTGAACCAATGAGGACAAACCTCTCTTTGAAAATCTCAAATAATCATTTCTCTTGCAGAGATACTTCAGTTCTCCCTAACGTAACTCGTTTAAGCAAGAATAGACCTTACGCCAATAGCTTATAACATAAATTACTATGACCATATTCAATGTCTTAATACACTCTTGTTATTAAGTTCACAACGAGATCGATTCTCTCAAACAGGATACTCCTATTCTAAAATGAACCGTAAACGAGTTGTGTTGTGGTTCAAATTTTATTAAAGAACAAAAAGGATAGACCAATTTAATATGGAACATTCAAAGATGGTTCTCTAGGGAAAAACAGGTGGTGCATGCAAGCGGTAACAAGCCCAAAATGTACTAAATTTTCAAGACATAAAGTCGAAATTCGCTTGTACCGGTAGGCTATTACAACATTGTGTATTTGTGAGTTGTGTTCAGTTCAGACCGATTTGCTCTGGGGAGAATATTTAGAGTGGAAAATACACAGTCACGTCATCATACGTTTTGAAGTTTTTCCTGAAAACGTGACTCACGATTCCTTGTTATTTTAATTTGGAGGTTGGGTTTAGCTATTAAATTAAGGAAATATTATTTATAGAGTGACAGATATACCTACATAAGCAATAATTTTTCTATTATTTACAATAAAATATCTGTATCAGTCTGTTTTGTACTCATATGTATCCTTACTAGATTAAATAATTTACATAGTATTGATACATACCGTTGGATGAGTGATTAGAGTGCTTGCGTTAACGCTCTGGCCTAAGGTTCCCGGGTTCGTATCCCGATTTTGGATCTGGCAGGATCAATTTTGGAAATTAATTTTAAAAGTTGCCACCTACCATCAAGACAGACCGTCAGCCTATCTGCAGACCAAAGATAATTGATTGGTCTCGCTGCGCTCGACTAGATAGAGCGCTATACAAAAGCGATAGCTCCGTGAATGCGGCAACTTTTTATAGTAGAATGTAGTGTGTAAAACACGGTCACTTTTTATCACTTTTTACACAGTTTTATTATATTTTTACACAGTTTCACTACGCAAATTGGCATTTTATTATGCTCAATATTTAATAAAACATTCGGCACATACACATCACAGACATTTTGCAGTGGGACTGGCTCGGGTACGCCGAATTCGGCGTACTATTTTTAGCCGCATTTTACAAGTACGACGGCGGTATCTAGTCGAGCGCAGCGAGACCAATCATTGTTGGTTACAGTAGAAGTACCATCTATGTTACTTCTACTAAACTACGCAACAGATTTTGGTACGGTTTTCATCATTAGTCAGATAATTCACAGAAGCATCCGCTAAGAAAGTATTTTTGCGTGCGAATGGGTCGCTTGTAAGGTAAACTATTTAAGTGACATCGAATCCGAGTCGTACTCATAAGAGGCTATACTTTGTTGGACATTTCTCCCCCATTCACCCCCATACAGTTATGTAAATAGGGCGCCTCCCTCACATCTGCGCGCTCTCGTGGGCGGGCGGTGCCCCCCTACATACGGGATTCAGTACTTACCTATATGTTATACGCTCTGAGATCAATATTTTTATGCCACGTTGAGTACCTATCTACCGTACGTTGAGTTCCATTTGTTTATTGTAAGGCTGACAGACAGCCTGACGGTGCACTTGATGGTAAGTGGCAACCGTAGCCATAACACATGCATAGGTGTTGAGTTCCATTCTTTTATTGTAAGATTGACAGACAGACTGATGGTGCACTTGATAGGTAATAGGTGGAAACCGTAGCCATAACACAAGCGGATAGGTGTTGCAAAATGTAAAAAAACTGATTAATGGTAGATTAAAGGAGCCATTCTTCCAAAATGGCGACGCGAGCAGTCAAGAGGTGACAAAGTTGAAATTCGTAAAAACTCCCGGAAAACCTTCCAAGTAACCTTCATCTAACTTTAAGAAACTTGAGTTTTAGCAAACTGTTCAATGAAGCTATTTTTAATTTTTCTTTGAACCGTTAGATAGTTGACATTTTGTTTTCATTGTTATGTTATTGAACAATTGATTTTATTACGCGGTTAATAAAGTCTAAAATTTATTACTCATCTGTTTTTCCTGAATATGTCTGCTTCTATTGATAACGTTTTGGTTTATTCTACAATAATAATAAAATTATTTTAAACACGCTTAAAAGTAAATATATACAAAATTAGCAATCAATGCACCTTAAGTATCTACAGATGTAATTTTTTTCTGCAATTTATATACACAAGACTTCTTCGATCATCGGGTCTTTGCACCAGTAAAAACCCTATAAAAATACAGTGGGTGATATAAGTAGTAGTAGTTAGAAGAAAAAAAGAGATAGAGGCTCTTAGTAGTGGCAGGAGTTTCGTGCGTTACACTGCGTACACTGCGGTAGGTACACTGCGTTTCGCAGTCATTTGGGTAGCACACACTACGGGAGGTACACTGCGTTTCGCAGTCATTTGGGCAGCCCGTCTGTCGGCAGTAACTATCTCCTTACAAGAATACTTTGATAAAGGATACACTAGATTTTGGGTTGCTAAAAGTGGCATAGTAGAATATCACCGCACTTACAGCTTGGGGTGATATTTCAAATTAGTTGCACAAAGTTGTCCTTAAGTTGAACACGTGTTAAGACTTGAACCATTATTACTAAATGTGAAGGTTTAAATCAGTCATGCAACATTTACGTTATTCATCTTTTTATCATTATTTTTTTCATTAACGAGAGAAAGTGATAGAATGTATAAAAAATATAAGTTAACGTCAGGTTAGTGTAAAATGAAATAGGATTCGTGTGAAGTCGCGGCGAGAGGCTAGTGACATAATATAACAATGTTTTGAGCACAAGTGATTTGAATGAGGAAGTCAATAGATTGCAGAATAGACCACATGAGTCAGGGCCACGCCTGCGCCTACGCGATGCGGGTTCCGGAATTGTATCTGCCTACTCACGGGAAAAGTACCGTTAAATATTATCATTTCACATACAATAGGAATTAGTTTTCATGTTGAATTGGAAAATGTAAAAATTTTATTAAAAAATTTAAAAATATATATTGTTTTTATTCTTATTTATAATATTTATTACACAATAAAATTTATTCATTTACTTCCTTAATTGTAATTTTTTCACAATATCTAAAAATATGAATATTACAAAAAAACTTGACCTTCGTTTTTAACAGTAAGGAAGCCCTCCTTACTGTGAAAAACTAAGGAAGGACCAAGGATCCTCCTAACAATACTTGCCATGTCAGGAAGTATCGTCTTATAGTACCTACCTATACAGATATGTTTATCCACCCATCTATCGAGAGATCATTTTAAGTCGAGTCTGAATGGTCCATGATTCATTCCGGTTGAGGCATTCTTCCTGACTACTTGGTTATGTCTTTGCAAATGCACTCCGTTAGAAAGATGAGCACAACCAGAAATAATATGCCAGGGAGGTGACAAGCTCGACGTTGTGTCGTCCGTATTATACCATTCTTTAGAATATATTTCCTGAAAAAAATTGCGTCAGGCCAAAGCCGGGAGCGCGTAATTGTATAAAAATAACGTAGTCTTCGAATGTAGATGTCGTGGGCAGATCGTAGAATTGGGCAGATCGTAAAGTATGAATCAAAAATCTTTCACCAAAAGTCAAAAATAGGTGCGACTAGGAGCGGAGCGAAGCAAAGCGAGGAGGAGCGTGTTAGGTTTACATGAAAATAACTCAGTTTTAACAGAAATATGATCTGCCCAGGAATATCATGATATGCCCAATTCTACGATGTGCCAACAACTATATCTAAAAAAGAATTTTATTCGTAGCGCTCGTAGCTCTACGAGGTCGTGGCGTAGCCGATGACCTCATACATTTTTAATTTCGTAGCCGATAGAATGTCCATTTCATACTTTATAAACAAAATTATTATCTTGATGATTTTGCGCTTGTGTTCTCTCTATTATCATATAGAACCTTAATGTATGATGAATCTTAAATTAAATCTTATATTAAGAAACTAAATTTAATAACCTTTTGTTTGCATATTTTTTACTTTTTTTATACGCCTTTTTTTACGGTTTTTTACACACTTAATATAAAAAAAATCGTATTATTTTGCTACAACCTATAAATAAAAACTAACAAAATGTAACCAGACATCTTAATGTAGGTACTCTGCTTTGAGAAAGACTTTTTTATTATTAAAATTAACATTATGAGATATGTAAGTATATTGTATGTATAGATAGATAGATATACTTAGATAGAAATAAATATAGATATAGATTTGGAGGCAGTCCTAATGACCTAATATATAATGCAAGGTAACATATCGCTGCTTAAAAACTAAAGGGCCACAAATCAAAATTACACTTTTTACATCAGAGCTAAAAGAAAAAAAAATTGTCTATTTTTTTTCTTATTAGATATTTATCAAATATATGCATATTATACATAGTTAGAAGCGTGTTTTTAAGTAGCATTAAATGTTTTAAGTACTTTTATAATAAACTGAATAATAGAAGAGATTTAAGCATATACTTAAGTTACTTTTGAATATATAAAAAAATGATCAAAATATACTAAATATGAAATAAAACGACCATAAGTCTTTTTGCAACATACAATTTGAAGGATTGATTGTATTTTTGCAATAAAAACATTTTTGGATTTTTTTGGTTTATGACCCTTTAGTTTTTAATTAGGTATATATGTTTTTAAAATAAAGTAGGTATAGGCCTTTATCGTATACCTACTAGGCATAAAAAGATAGCTACAATCAGGTTCATAAAATACTATATTTATCTAAACGGTAGTTTTATATCTCGACAATTTTGTGAAGTCCTATCTATCGATTATAATCTATATTTAAAGGAAACATTACTGCCAACTCGAGTTAGCAAACAAGTATCACCTCAATATGTTATCTTGTTTTCTCAAAAATTCACAATTTATCAGTAATAATGTTTTAATGTTTTTACTTCTGATTTTTTTTTTATTAATATTTATATTCTTTGACAAGCAGCTTGGATGCCTAAATACTCTGTTCCAGGGTTCCCGGATTCGATTCCCGGCATGGTCAACACTTTTCAAAGTTGGCTCCGATTTTGATCTGGAAAGTAGTGGTACTGACTTTTAGTCCGTCTGACGGCAGTAACCCCCTTACAGTAAAGAAGACCACAGTGAAATGACAGCACATGTGCTGTTGTATTTCTGCTAATGAGTAAGGGTTGCCAGTTGCCAGATCCTAATTCCTACCCCTCCCTATCCCTTCCCAACTGCTAGTTAGGCAGCGTATTTGCAACCCTGGGGCTCTAGCCAAGAACAAACCAATGCAAACGCTCCCTTTGGGTACTTACGAAACGAAAGAAATAAAGCCGTGTGATTGGTTGTTGTAACGCCCACATAAAATTTTGACCAATCACAAAGCTATCTCCCAAGCGTAGCGTACGTTTGCTCTTGGCTTAGCTGTTGCGTTGTTTGCGTTATAGACGATGCTAGCCACCTACATCAAGTAGATCGTCAGTCAGCTTGCCTGTCTTGTTTAACATAAAAAAAAAGTTTAACATAAAATATTAGGTAATCTATACTAATATATAAAGCTGAGGAGTTTGTTTGTTTGTTTGTTTGAAAGCGCTCAGGAACTACTGGTTCGAATTGAAAAATTCTTTTTGTGTTGGATAGATCATTTATCTAGGAAGGCTTTAGGCTATATAACATCACGTTGCGACTAATAGGAGCGAAGAAACAGTCGAAAATGTGAAAAAAATGGGGAAAATTATTCATCTTTGAGGGCTTCCGTTGCGTGCGCTGCGAAAACCGTTCGAGATACTCAAATGATTCCCAAAATAACTATTCCACGCGGACGAAGTCGCGAGCACCAGGTAGTGTCTTAATAAAGGTCTCAGTTTATTTTAGAATACCTAAAGCTAAGGTACTGCTTTGGATTCACAGTTTGAATCTTCGGTTCAACTTCGCAAGTACCCAAGTGTCACGAATTCGTATGAACATTTCGAATCGTGTGTTATTGAATGCATGTCCACATGGCATCGCTTCGAGGAAGCGATCATCAACGAGAGTTGCATTCCAAAACATACTCTTACATCAACCATTAGAACTTGACCTGACCTGCCCCCTCCACTCTATCGACCAGCTGATACGATCTAAGGGAGTGGAGTAAGTGGGGAGGTGTCAAGGCTCTTTGGCCGCACGTTTCGTTAGACCAACACTACCGTTATGTGACTCGATGATCGTGAATGAATCGTCCATTCAATAGTTTCTGTGAAGTATCAATAGTGGGGCGACTATGTACTTTGGATTTGGTTCTTCCTGTGTTAAGCAATAAGCTCTTTTATAAGATAGGTACTAGCTGTTGCAAGCGACATCGTCCGCGTAACTTTATAACATACTAGCTGGTGCTCGCGACTTTGTCCGCGTGGAATAGTTATTTTGGGAATCATTTGGGTATCTCGAACGGTTTTCGCAGCGCACGCAACGGAAGCCCTCAAAGATGAATAATTTCCCCCGTTTTTTTCACATTTTCGACTGTTTCTTCGCTCCTATTAGTCGCAACGTGATGTTATATAGCCTAAAGCCTTCCTCGATAAATGATCTATCCAACACAAAAATAATTTTTCAATTCGAACCAGTAGTTCCTGAGATAAGCGCGTTCAAACAAACAAACAAACAAACAAACTTCAGCTTTACAATATTAGTATAGATAGTATAGATACTATTGCAAGCGACTTCGTCCGCGTAACTTTATAACATATAGCATATGTTACTCGCTGATAATATAGCTTAAAAACAGCTAAAGAATTTTTAAAATCGGTCTACTAGTTTCAGAGCCTATTTTCAATTCAAACAAACAAACAAATCTTTCCTCTTAATAATATTATTATAAAAAATAAAAAAAGTTATACTTAAGTTTTAAGTTTATTAATATATTTTTAATAAGGTACTCGTAGTAAGTATTCCATTAAATAATGACTTTTAAGTTTTAAGTCTATTCTATTCTGGGATCTAATTCTTGAGATAGGCAACAAATAGTATATTTTTGAATATTTTTAAAATTATACTACTATTGTTTTGCATAAAAAAAATTGTACTTAGTTATTTTCGAAAATGGTATTACAAAATCCATAAGTACGAGTAAGTCCACTTTTTTGTAATATTTACACAAATAGCCAATCTATCTATTACTTTTCTTTATCTATATATCTTCAAAAATAAATACAATAAACGATTTTTTCTCAAAACCGGACACACTTCAAATAGCATTATCTCTTAAAACTAGGTTAGGCGTTGATAATTTTACAATAATTCGTTTTAAAGATAAATAATCTGTAGCGCACAGTGTTTGTTTAGCACTCTACAACGTGCGCAGGAGTCGACTGCGGCCCCACTACACAAACTAATCTATCTAACTCACTAGATAAACTCTTAAAATATTTCAAATAATAAAATAGGTTACTATTTGCTTGTAATAGCCTACTACTTAATCTATATAAATTTTTGCGATCTGCACATTTTGCGATCTGCACGTTTTGCGACTTGCACGTTTTGCGATCTGTATATTATGCTATGTAACCATAAAAATGTATCGCTAAATGTGTTGCTGAGCGCAAAACTCAAGAACGGCTGGACCAATTCGGCTATTTTTTTTTTTTCAAATATTTCTTGAAGTACGGTAGGGTTTTTATAAAGAGAAAAATTGGAAAAATACTCGTGAAATATATAGGTCCAGTGGTTAAGATTTGTCAGGGTCAACTCTCAAAGTGGGCTCTGTTCTGGGTGGGTCTAGCTGCTAGACTCTAGCAATTAGGCAGAGCACACTGCATTTCGCATTCATTTGGGCAGCTCATTTGGCAGTATTAAGTCTACCTCCTTATAGAAGTAGTACAAGTAGTAGGTACTTATACCATAGATGAATGACTAGATACCGCCGTCGTACTTGTAAAATGCGGCATAAAATAGTACGCCGAATTCGGCGTACCCGAACCAGTAACACTGCAAACTGTCTGTGACGTGTACGTGCCGAATGTTTTATTAAATTTTAGGCATATTAAAATACCAGTTTGCGTAGTGAAACTGTGTAAAAATATTATAAAACTGGGTAAAAAGTGATAAAAACTGACGATTTTTTACACACACTACAATAAAAAGTTGCCACATTTTCGGAGCTGTTGCTTTTTTATAGCGCTCTATCTAGTCGAGCGCAGCGAGACCAATCAATTATCTTTGACTTATACTCGTACATTAAAACAGCAGTGCCAGTCTTGACACCTACTCGAATTGATATTCTTCATTTGAATTGCAACCGTCAAAAAGAGTCTGTCCACACGATTCAGAGGCAAATGAACTCCCATCTCAGTCGAAGGAAATAAAAAAAATCCATAAGTGCGGAAGCGTCGGGCGTTGCCGTTTGGATGCTTTGTCCATACTGATGAATTGTTCAGTACTGGCGGAGCCTCTCCGAATGATGCTAATGATCGCGGTGAGAGGACCAACATTAGCATAGTTACGTGTCATAAGGTATTAATTCCCTTAATTTTGTTCGATAATATACAAAGGGTGTAAGTACAGTAGAGAAATTGAATTACATAACCTACGGTTACGAAATAAGGTTGTTAATTATACAATCTTAAAAAGAAAGCAGCAACTATCTCTAAATATATATAGTTTAGCTGACAGTGTATTAGACGACATGGTAAAGATTGTCGATACTACGAGCCGAGCTAGAAGCCATAATGACTTGTTGATTTGTATAATTTATAGTGTAGTAGCGACCCGACCCGGTTTTCCATGGATGCAATTCTTTTCTCCAAAATCAATCAATCAATCAATCATTAATCAGCTGCTAGCTGATGTCACCAAGGCATTTCAGAGCAGGCACGACCTCCAGCAACTATGATTGATTTATTTATAAGTACATCCTTACCTTACTAATATTGTAAGTGTAAATGTGAGTTTGTTTGTTTGTTTGTTACGCTTTCACGCAAAAACTACTGAACCGATCACCATGAAATGTTCTATTACACGTTGTCTGGGACACCAGAAAGGACATAGGGTACCTTTCATCCACCTTATAATTTTAATTATAACTTTGTCTTTTCTGTAATATGAATTTAAGCGACAATTATTGTGTTAACTGGACAAAGAAAATAGTAGGAAAATTAGGCACTACACCAGATTTATAATTTACGCAAACCCAGAAACCCAAATTTTTTTTTATTTCTTTTTTTCATTTACCTAGCTGTATGGATAATATATACTTTGGATGTTGGTTAGAACTATCACTGGTGCAGGCTGTGCCTCCAGTAATGGCGGCGGCATCCGCCAAGTGTTGCCTAACTTGTTGCCTCGTTGGAGGCCTCAATAAATAAATAAATAAATAAATATGAATATTTTTGCTACAAATTTTAGGGCGTACCCTTGACACCAAATTATCAGTAGTTTGCGTCGAGACATAGTACACCTTTTGATGTTATTTGAGTACATATTATCATCTCACGGTTCGAAAACGATATTCAAGTCACACGTCGTTCTGAATGAGAACTTGGTGGTTCGGATGGCGGTGTTAAAGAATGCGGGCACTCCGTGTTCTTACTTTAGATGTGAGCAGTCCGACAATTGGATGCATATTTTATAAAGAATTGTTTTGTGCGGACCAATTGCGTATTGACTCCACATTGAGGACTCCACATTGAAATGTGGAGTCCTTCTAAAAGTCTTGCTAGGAATTGATTCGAATTGAAAAATTCTTTTTGTGTTGGATAGATCATTTATCGAGGAAGGCTTTAGGCTATATAACATCACGTTGCAACTAATAGGAGCGAAGAAACAGTCGAAAATGTGGAAAAACGGGGAAAATTATTCATCTTTGAGGGCTTCCGTTGCGTGCGCTGCGAAAACCGTTCAAGATACCCAAATGATTCCCAAAATAACTATTCCACGCGAACGAAGTCGCGAGCACCAGCTATTTTATAATATTAGTAGGATTTATACTAAGATATTTATACTAATAAGAGGTAGTCGCTTCTAAAATCTACTTTAGTTACGTGCAGAACATTCAGATAACGAAATGATAAGGAGATTGATCAAACGGTTTCAATAAAAATCAATATTTGTCGATAGAGATTTATTTAAAGACGGCTGTGGTTCCCAGGCCGAGAGACGAGACGTTCCTGTTATTATTTTCTTGTTATTTTCCAATTGGTTCCTTCGAATGGTACCTAATACCTTTTTGGAGTATTGGGTATTCCAAAAGGTATTATTTTACTCCATAAGAATCGATTTATACACCCGTGGTATGAAAATTTATGGGATTAAAATCAGAATTTGACGACACGTTTGGTCTAGTGGCCAGTAACCCTAGCTGTTAACCAAGCGGTCGCGGGTTCGAATCCCGCTAGGGGCAAATGTTTATGTGTTAATATCTACCTTAGTACCCGAGTCATGGATGTTTTGTATTTATAATACTTATGTATGTATTTACAAAAAAAAGTAATGTATGTAGTATATCAACTGTCTGGTATCCATAATACAAGCATTAAGTTGCTTACTTTGGAACTAGATGGTGCTGTGTGGAATGTGTGAAAATATTTAATTGTCACACGAATGCGTTATGTTATGCGTTAATAGTTAACGTCGAAACTCTCGTCGAAACCTTACTCACTCGTCGAAATGCAACAGAAGACATTGCATGTTTGTGACTTCTGTTCTGAGTGATTACTGCTGCCATACGGGTGCTCTGCCATTACTTTCCAGATCCAGATCAGGGCCAACTTTGAATACTTCATTTCCAAACTTAATTCCAACAATATTTAAAGGAAATCTAAATAAAAATATGTTAGAATTTTATCCTCATTGAAGTCATTTCGCAGATCTCGTCTCGTAACTGTCAACAATAAAATAAATCAATCCAATAAAAGACAGATCGCTCGATTCGCTAAAATGATCACGTGGAAACCGCACGCATGCGTACTTTCAACTTTTATTGTTTTATTTGTAAGTAAAGTAATATTTTATGAAGTAAACGGTCGAGTCTCTGATACAATAACAATTACATTAACAGTTTATTATTATGTGGTTAACGATATATACACATTACATACCTATATAGGGATTATTGATTTTTATTACGTATGAAGTTTATTATTTTACAATATATTTTTTTATCAAATAATAATAAATTATAACTAACTAACAATTAAACAAACAAAAATAAGAAATAAAAACACTTATTATTAAATAATTAATTAAATAATTAAACCATATGCATGTTGGGAAGGCAGGGCGTGGAGAAAACTGGCGTGGCGTGGCCAAAAAGAATAACTCCTCTAGCTCCGCTGAATCCTGCGTAGTACCCAGGACGCTTGCAGTGTTCCCTCTTTGAATTTCTAACGCAATACGTTGCGTGAAGAAAGAGCTGGCGCGCCGGTCGCCCGATTTCTCGATTAGGAGTTTTCCTATAGGGTTCCCTATATATCCTCCTATATATATATAGGGATTATATACAAATACATGTTTTATAGTATAGAATAGAAATCTATAGAGATCTATCAGTAATTGTAAATCTATAGAGATTTTACAAGTAAATATTTACAATTTATGTTTACAAAAACAGATATTAAATATTTGGGATATCTTTGGTTTCTTTACAACCCATTTTCGGTCGGGGTATGATTGGCATAAATTCTAGGTGCCTATCTTTTTCTGTACCCTTTTTTTGATGCGTTGAAATGCGTTGCGCATACGCACACCGTGCGCTGCGCTAACGCAGGCCCTCATTTTACGGCACCTCCCAGCAACCTTTTTTTTTATTAGAGATGGGTTTGCTCTTGGAGTGTGTGTGTGTGTGTATTCCATTGTTCCACATTTTTGGAAATTTTTCTCTTCCGCGAACAAAAATCCATCGTTAGCATTTTCCATGAGTTACAAGACTACTCGCTGGAACTTATCTCGCTCGAACCGGCGAGTTATCATTTTTATTTTCTACCTACCTATTAGTTCACTAGACAACTCGCTCGCTAGTATAATATAAGTATAGTTCATCTTTCGCAAACAAAATTTCTTTGTCTGCACTAGTCCTAAAGTGATTGAACGTTACAGCGCGCCTATTCTCTATCTGTGGTTTTTAAAACCCATCGACTCCATGTCGACATTAAATTGGAAATAATACTTTTTCAAAAGTAAAAACCACACAATAACGCGCCAATAACTTCATAGAGATGTATAACTACGGTAAAAACGTTATAGACATTTTGATACACGTGATTATAAGACAAATTGTCGAGTCGATAACAACAGCAAAACCACACATAGAGAATACGGGCCCAGGTACGAAACTGACAGCTCCAAGTGGAAGGAAGCTCAAAGTTTGTCCGTCGGAGTAAACAGTTGAATTCCCGGCATCACACAATGTCTCATTGTTACATCTCGACGACGCTTTATCAATGAATTGGAACATGACACTTTCGGCTCGGTTGCGCATTTATCGTGAACTCAAGATTTATTCAAAATTGACTACATTAAGGTCAACTTGCAAAGTAGTTTAATATACTTAGTTAGGGCCTCTTTCACCAACTACAAGTAAAGTGTTGATTGGTTAATGTAGTGCCCTTTCTTATGCTCTCCGAGGCTCACGCATCAGAGTCACTTATATATGCTCACGCATCACTCCCGGACACACACGCAACTAACTTATCCCCGTGGATCGCTGGCATCCGTCACGTGGTATGTTTTAGACTGTGCTTGTAATGTTGCCAGTGAACAAATCCAAGATGCATACACTACAGTTACTTTTCAAGTAAAGCTTATTGGCGAGTAAATGTTGCGAGTATCTTGTGTCAAACTTGTATCAATTGAAATTACCCTTGAGTAATGCTACTCTACTCGAAGATAGTGAACTCAGAGATTTACTCAGAGATGGTGAAAGAGGCCCTTTTTTTTTTTTTGACGAGGAGTAATCCGCTTACAGATTCCCTACCGCTGGCTAGACGGTAAGGATATGTGGGGGTCGCCCAGCACCTGATCATAGTGGCACTGGGAATACGCCACTAAAACTCCCCGGTGCCTCCTTGCCCATGATAGGGATGAACCGGGCTCTGCGGGGGCATCTTACACCGGTCCACCTCCAGGGCAGCCCGGCCATTGCTGACCAGGCTAACTCCAACGTGAAGATTGTCCCGAGACACTAGTACAATCTCCATACGGAGGAACCTTGTGCAGGCACACACAGCTAGCCGACCATGTGCGCAAGGTCCCCCTAGACCATCTACAGAAGACGGGCCTACAGGCTCGCCTTACCTAGACAGCCTCACCAAAAGTCCGCAGAGTGCGGAAAACTCCACGGTGAGAGGTAGCCCGGCGAGGGTTTCCCTCTCGTGAGCGTTCGCTGCAGGCCCCCGCTCGGGAGCCCGTTTGGAACGCTCAGTCTCGCCTAAGAGGCGTGGGTGGTTTCCGATAACTCAAAGTTATTTTGAGCGTTCGCCCTCTGTTATTACAGTAACAGAGATTGAACATCATTCGGATAAACAATAACATGGCGTCGCTCCTACAGGCCACCGCTTGGCAGCCCGCTTGGAACTTCGGTTGAGCGCTCCTGCGGGACGCTCTTGGTAGCCCGCTCAGAACGCTCGCCTTCTTGGTCCCCGAGGCGGCTCGCCAAGGGTAAGCCCCCCCACCTCGACAAGGTTATGGCGTACATATTGCCCTAAGGGCTAACCGCCAAAAAAGTCTAAAAAGTGTTACGTAGGCTAACCGCCATTTAAAGTCACCGGTAAGAAAGCGTACGAGTTTCACCATCTTCGAGTAGCATTACTCAATGGATAATTTCAATGAAATTGAAACAAGATACTCGTAACATTTACTCGCCAATTAGCATTCCTACTTGATAACTATTTTCACCTACTACTAAGTCGACCGTCAGTCTGATGATTTGGTCCCATATCGTCAGAGTTTCAAATCGTACAATCAAACATAAAGGTAGAAACAACTAGCTATCAATAACCAGCTGCTGCCCGCGACTTCGCTTGCGTAACTTTGTAAATTATAATATACTAAAACCTTTCTCGTTAACCACTCTATCCATTATTGAAAACCGCATTAAAATCCGTTGCGTAGTTTTAAAGATCTAAGCATACATAGGGACAGACAGACAGACAGACAGACGCGGTGGAGGACTTTGTTTTATAATTTATGTAGTGATTATCTGAAACTTTTTTCTAAGTCAGCATTTTTGTATATTTATTTTTCACTTCTTCTACAGGGAAACTTACATTAGGAATAATTTTGAGGGACATAGGTAAATGTTGATTTATTTGTAATTTTTTCTAGACTTATTATATTAGCATATTACTAGTATATCTCCTAGACACAATATTTGTCCACGTCTATCTTAAATTTCAAGCACCTCCAGCACATTCATCTAAAGGAAATATTATTCAAATCCTCTCGTTGCGTTCACATGTAGCGTGCAACGCGAGAGGCATGCCAACTGTCCCGAATGCACCGATTGTGCATTCTAACGATGCGTCTGGCCAACGATCTCGATGCGTTGGGGGAAAGGCTTCTCAGATTTATTTATAACTATTTCATTATGTTGCAACAAATTTCTTACGATTTTTTAACTACAATTGCATCTTTCTAGGACATGCTGGTTCACATACCTCAAAGTCGAAATGGTTCGAATGGTTACTTGCTTTTTAAACCAGTTGCTACTTAGTAGTTGGTTGCTACTTAGACCATTTGCTTTTTAGACCAGTTGCTACTTAGACCAGCTGATTTTTTAGACGAGATGATACTAACCCGTCACAATGTCCCAATCACAATGTATCCTGTGATCTAGGGTCAATAAGAATACAGATACGGTTGGTATCGTCTGCCTGTCGTATGAAGCGACTAAAACGGGTTCCGATGATGCAATTTTTGCAATAAAACAAATTTTTGCAAAAATATTTTGCATTTTTGTAAAAATATTTTGCATTTTTGCAAAAAATTGTTTTATTGAATGGTCATATGGTAACTTTTCTATCTCTTTTAAAAGTAACAAACACACTAAAAATAGTTGTCATATTGTTAAAACGTCAGTTGAATGACTTTTCGGAAAGTACTCATTGCGTACTTCTTCCTCAATAACAATACGAAGTCGTAATCAGAGTTTCACAAGAAATGCTCGGATATCGAATTTACATTCTGTTAACAGGTTCTTTTTAGAAAATTTCTCAGAATGTCAGTGGCGTAAAGATGTGTTGTCCTTTTGAAGTGAAACTTTTTATGGGACACTATTGAAGTGAAACTTTTTGTCATGAGAGTGAACTCGTCGAGCTAACAAACTGTTAAGTGTTAAACTGTTAGGGTGAGTTGCACCATCTTACTTTAACTATAACAAACGTCGCAACTTCAGTTAAAGTAACGGTTAGGCCGAAAATGAGTTGCACCAGTTAACAAATAATCAAATGACGTCATAACTTTGACCGTACCCGTAACCGCACATTCTTCGCTGGTTAAGGGTTATTGTTATTGTTAACTATAACGTCAAGTGTCAAAACTGCCATATGAACGCGTCAAACTGTCAACTTTAACTAAGCTTACGAATATGGCGGTGCAACGCGTTTCGCAGAAACTGTTAAAGTCAGGGTTATTGTTAGTGACAATTTGACGTCAACTTTTACTTTAACCGTGCTACGATGCAACCCACCCTTAAACTCACAGATGTTAAACTCCTTGTCTCTTTCTTATTACCGCCTCTCTCACTCTAGCAGAGTGAGAGAGGCGGAAAGAAAATTGTTGATGTTGACTGACAGTGACACTGTTGACATTGACAGTCTGTGTCGGATAAATTGGATAAATACAGAACAACTAATTAATATTATGGAAAAAATGAGTACTACACAGACATAGTTCATTCTCTATATGCTACGGATTATAGAGTATGATCTTATCATACTATATACAGATGGATGACATTACTGTCATCCATCTGTCTGACGTTTAACTAACAAATCACAAATGACAAAGTTTGGTTTTATGACTGCCTGGCGAATCCTGAATTTTATTTTTAATTTAGTGTTGTGTAAAACTTATCTTCTTTAAGATAATACAGTCATGCTTCAAGTGTTCAACGTCCTTATTTTTTAATTATATGTTTATGGAAAATAATTCAATAAAATGGCACTAAAGAAAGTAAAGGGGAACTTCGAAAGAATGTTCGATAAAAATCTCACCGATTTAGTGCGTGGTATAAGGAATAATAAAGATAACGAGGTAGGTACACATCAGAAATTGTTACTATTTACTTAATAAACATGTAAATAAGTTTTGAATGTTATATTTTTTTATATAATATTCGATTTTAGGCCAAGTACATAGCACAATGTATGGAAGAAATTAAAGTGGAACTACGACAAGATAACATAACATAAGAAAGCTAACGCTGTCGCTAAGCTGACATACGTAAGTACTTAGGTCTTAAGTAGATCGAATTTGTAAGTGTAACTGTTGTAATTATTAATTAAATTGACATTTATTTTAGCTTCAAATGTTAGGATATGACATATCATGGGCTATATTCAATATTATTGAGGTGATGAGTTCAAACAAATTCACTTACAAAAGAATCGGGTACTTAGCAGCTAGTCAATCATTCCATGCAGACTCAGAGTTACTTATGCTCACTACAAATATGATAAGGAAAGATTTAAATGCTCAGAATCAATATGAAGCAGGATTAGCACTCAGTGGACTGAGTTGTTTCATATCTCATGATCTAGCAAGAGATTTGGCAAATGATATCATGACATTGGTGAGTTTATTGAAGTGAAACTTTTTATGGGACACTAGCGTTTTGTCATGAGAGTTAACTCGTTAACATAAGTCATATTAATTACTTATATAGTTCTTTTCTTAATGTAGAATGTTTATGTATATGTAATATATATATATATATATATATATATATATATATATATATATGTATATGTCTATTAAATTATTTCATATTAAAAAATTTTTAATATTGTTTTTATTCTCAGTTATTGTCAATGAAGATACAAAAAATGTATGCGTCAGTCCAAAACTAACAGCGTCAAAAGTGAAACTTTTTATGTAATTCAAAAACTGTCAATAAGTGTACAAAAAAATACATTGCAGCAAAGAAAAATTGACTGGAAATTATAATAAAAATGATTTATAATAAAAATCAAGAAATATCTACAGACTATCCCGAATTAATTACTACGGAAGTTTCACTCGTACGTACTATTATTTACATATACATAAAACTATATACATATACGTACAAGTGAAACTTCCATAGTAATTAATTCGGGATAGTCTGTAGATTTTTCTTGATTTTTATTATAAATCATTTTTATTATAATTTCCAGTCAATTTTTCTTTGCTGCAATGTATTTTTTTGTACACTTATTGACAGTTTTTGAATTACATAAAAAGTTTCACTTTTGACGCTGTTAGTTTTGGACTGACGCATACATTTTTATTATTTAGACAATTCTTTTTTTGAAAGTGAAAATGGAGTTCTTTGTAAATTTTATAATTAACTAGCGAGCCGCTAACCGCTTCGCCCGGGGTGTAATGTCGAGTTGTGAAAACCGTACACAAACTAATTTCACATTTTTATAAATTAAAAGCGATTAATTAATTAATTAATTAGCGACCCGCTCCAAGCTTCGCCCGGTATTCAATTTAAATAATAACAATCTTCCCCGATTTTGATAACCTCCGTTTATCAAAATCGGTTTACCCATTCTCGAGTTTTTAAAGCTTTCAAACCAACATTTTTTTAAATAATATTTTTCATGAAAAGGGCGCCAGACAGGCTGACGGTCCACTTGATGGTAGGTAGCTATAGTAAGCCTTAGGTAGGGGTTCCGGGGCCTACTCACAGCTACCCACGAAGTATTCTGAAAGAATGGTAGCACCATTCAGGACCGCGGGCAAAACGAACGGAGACACCACGGTTCCCGAAAATGCTCAGCTGGCGACAAACGGGTGGTTTTTAGTGAGTAAAAATCTAACATAACCCGGTGCTTCTTACCCGGGTACCTATAGAAGGTATTAACCCTCGTCGAAAAAAAAGGTAGCTACCATCGCCTAACCTAACACAAACGACACATTTCTTAAATGTCTTTCTTCATGTTAAGGTCGACAGACGGGCCGACGGGCTTGCCTTTAACACAAGCTACGCTTTAATGTGGCCCTTACCCTCATTTACCAACACACAGCGCACAGTGTTCGCTACACAGTCGGCGTGATCATTGATTTCACCTGCGCGCCTATTGTGTGGCGGATTCTGCGTATCACGAGATCACCGCGAGGCCACCTGAATACTAATAGCAGCAGCGGTCAACACACCGAGATCACTGATGTTGTGTGCTCAATATATTTTATACTCAATAAAACCTATACGAGTATGTGTGTATGTATACTCGACAATTCCTGTCAATACTTAAGTAATTTTCAATAAGTAAAATTTAATTTTAATTTGTTCTATCTGTATCTATAGGTATTGTTAGAACAATTTAAGTAGGTACCTAAGTGATCCAGGGGACCTGCGCACATAGCTGGCCAGCTATGTGTGCCTGCACAAGGTTCCACCGTCTGGGGATTGCCTGGGTGTCTCCGGGCAATCCTCCGTTGGCGTTAGCCTAGCCAGCATCGGCTAGGTTGCCCTGGGGTGGATCGGAGTTATTGCCTTGGCAGAGTCCGGTTCACCCCGCTCACAGGGCAAGGAGGCATCGGGGTGTTTTAGTGGGTATTCCCAGTGCCACAAACATCATGTGCTGATGGACGACCCCCACATATCCCTACCGCCTAGCCAGCGGTAGGGAATCTGTAAGCGGATTTCTCCTCGTAAAAAAAAAGGTACCTACCTAAGTGATAAGAGCACTTAACTCGTGGAACTACCGGTGTCACTACTAGTAGTAAAACGGGTAATCAATTTGCAAACATATTTATTTTATAGATAGTCATAGAACAGATAATTCAAATGAGATCAGGACTAAATTTTGCCTCTGATACATTAAATATTATAGGTAACTTCTCTGGTCCGGTTCGATCATTGGTATTGTTATTCCGGGGTTATTCCGCTGACGCTCTCATTGTTTGATTAAAACTATTGCGTGCATACGTGATGCTTTGTTATAATTTATGTAATGAATTTAAAGGATTAACCTCAGTATGAATGCTGTTACTAACGTTGTTGGGATCAAGAGAAAAAAATGTGTGTGTCACCTGACCTCCGACACTAACTGGAGTTCACTCCTTACGAACGATTATAAATTGTAAATTTTCACAATTCAAACACGCCGAAAGAACAAAATTGTTCTTTTTTTAAATAATATTGTGTAGATGGCGCAATATCTATGAAACCTCAGATATTCTAAAATATAAAAAAAAATAGAACATAACTATAACGCATCACATAACGCATTCGTGTGACGTTCATGGGAGTAAAATTTTGATTTTACTCCCTCTTAATGAGTAAACTCCAAAAAGATTTGATTTGCACATGGTATTTATTTAATGAAGAATTTTATATTCCTCTTCCTTTCAATCAAATTTGATAATCGTTTGATTGTGGATTTGTTAGCAGTTCACCTTTTAAAATCTATTCGCAATATACACTTAAATATATTCAGTGTTGAAAGTGTAAAATTTAACGTAACGTTTACTACAAAATATGTTTGGTAAGTAAACTTACAAAATATGTTTGGTAAGTATCTACTTACCAAACATATTGCCATTTCACAGGATATAGGTACTCGTACCCTACGGAAATAAGAGGACACCAATAATGTGCTTACATGATTGATCGGTTTAGTTGTCATCTCGCACGATTTTATATCGTACAAAATGTGTGAAAAGCCAACTTTAAATTTAAATATATTTTTAGTAGTCATTTCGCACACATTGTGTTTTATCGAAGAAGAAGAAAAATAAAATACAGTCGTGTACTACAATGAAACAGGTAAAGTAGGTAAATAGAAAGATAAATCATATTAATATTATAAATGCGAAAGTTTGTATGGATGTATGTCTGGATGTTTGTAACTCTCTCACGCAAAAACTACTGAACCGATTACCATGTAATTTTACATACACGTTGTCTGGGACACCAGAAAGCGGACGAAGTCGCGAGCACCAGCTAGTAAATTACAATTTTAAACATGTAAAATTCAAAATTTTATATACCCTAAAGCTTTCCTTAATAAATAAACTATCCTATACAAAAATATTTTTTTCAATTCGAAGCTTTATAATATTAGTAATTAATAGATTTTGACCTAACCTGTAAAGCTAATGCTCTTCTATTTTAATTGCTTACCTATAAGAGAACGCTTATCTAAGTAAATGAATCTAAACGCATTGGACCACGTACAGTATATCTATAAGTCTGACACATTAATTTATTCAACATCTAAAAGCAAATGCTCAGGTTTCTCACGAGCTTATAACACCGTTTGATTGGTGTGAGTGTACCTGCGAGTGTGTGAGTATGAGGTTATGAATTTTATCCTTCTTAAACAGTGTTTGCAATCAATCAAATTTAGTCTCAAAATGTTAACGGTTTAGAATTGTTTTTGTCTGGTCATGTGAATTGCACTTGTGACTTTCTAACGTCGGGCTTTCCGTAATTTATTTCATTAGGAGCAGGCAGGATACGTGTCCCTCATCTTCTTCACGGCCGACTGGCTTCACTCTGAGTGGAAAGGGAAAAAATATATGGGCATCTCTTATGCGAAACCCACCTCGCAAACCATTAAAGTCGATGGAAGAAACACGTTCTATTTTATCTTTCGTTTTCCGTTTGAATAAATTAACCGTAGTTAATGTTGACAATAATTACGTACATAGATATAGTTGCGTACATTTTAGTTTGACTCATGAATATATTGGGGTGACCATCTTACAGACAATTTTGTTTGTTAATGTCTATTAGATATTCGTCAAATTTGAGTTAGTTACTGTTGACAATCACCTAGATATAGGTATATATACGCGTGGTTGCGTACATTTTCAAAGGTCAAGTCAAACGGACTCATGAACACTGGGGTGACCATCTTATAGACAATTTTGTTTATTAATGTTTGTAAGATATTCGTCTATACACGACTGCAAATTTGAGTAAATTAACCGTATAGATACTGTTGACAATTACCTAGATATAGGTAGGTATATATATTTAGTTACTCGTGGTTGCGTACATTTTCAAAGGTCAAGTCAAACAGACTCCTCAACACTGGGGTGACCATCTATACTAATATTATAAAGCTGAAGAGTTTGTTTGTTTGTTTGTTTGAACGCGCAAATCTCAGGAACTACTGGTTTGAATTGAAAAATTCTTTTTGTGTTGGATAGATCATTTATCGAGGAAGGCTTTAGGCTATATAACATCACGTTGCGACTAATAGGAGCGAAGAAACAGTCGAAAATGTGAAAAAAAAACAGGGAAAATTATTCATCTTTGAGGGCTTCCGTTGTGTGCGCTGCGAAAACCGTTCGAGATACTCAAATGATTCAAAAATAACTATTCCACGCGGACGAAGTCGCGAGCACCAGCTAGTCTTATAGATATTCGTCTATACAACAACTGCAAATAAGGCGACATGTCCTTCAGGGAAAAGCCTTAAAATAAAGATTAAAAAAAAAAAAGACTGCGTACATTTTCTTTTGATACATTACTAATAAACTAGCGACCCGCCCTGACTTCGCACGGATGCAGTTTTTTCTGAAAATTACCTACCTAAGTAGGTACAGTACACAAACCTTCTTCGTTTATAAATTTTCCGCCGTATTAAAATCAGTTGGTTAAGAAGAAGTTAGCGGAGAGGCAGTCAGAGGCGGACAGCGACTTTATAATTAAAAAATATATATTCACTCATATAGGTACTACTTATAAAAATAATATTATACCTAAAAGTCCTTTTCCATATAAACCTTTAGTGTACCTATCCATAGTTTTCGCTCTACTTATTAATATATATAGAAAACATAAATTTACGCCAATGTACGCCATCAAGGACACGGTGCCCCAAGGCCTGGGAGCGAAACGCAAGATGCGGCATCTCCTGCCGTCAAGGTCTACTGCCTGCGAGGGTCCGACATCTTAACGTATTATACTTACAACGTATGTTTTTTATTCCAAACACAAAACGCGGGAAAATATGTTCGAATTCGTTTCTTTTTGTTCGTCTCAACAACATCGGTGAAGGTATTAAACAGCATGCAGCTTATTTTCACAGAACAACAATTTGTTTCGTTTGGAAACAAGTTTAGTATGTAAATTTTTTACTCTGTGTCTTTTACATGGCTGTAATTTTGGCTTAAAGGTCTAGATGCCAGGCCATAAAATAAAATAAACTACTATGTTTAGGTATAACTAGCTTTTACTCTTGACTTCGACCGCGGTATTTTTCTTAAAACATTTAGGTACCTACTCAATTTTGTCGTGTTTTTTTTATGATAGGACTATAAGGGATTGGAAAGGGATGGGGAAATGGCCAACTTTGAAGAGTTCATTTCCAAAGTTGACTCTGCCGGAAATGGAATCCGCGAGTACCACGGAACACAGCGTTAGGTAAGGCATGCACCCGAATTACTCATCCTACAGGCTCGATATGTTAAATATAAATATACATAATAATATCAAAAGAACATCGAAATATACCTACTAAACACACCAATTACTAAAGAGACATTTAACTTCTACCTTTGGTCGAAATAACGGGCGATTCTAAATCTGGCTATTACCTCGGTCAACAGATAAGTATTGCTATACAACGAGGTAATGCAGCCAGCATGCTTGGGACCCTGCCAAAGGGACCGATGCTTTATAATATATAATGTGTAAATATATATACATAATTTAGAATTAGATTTTATTGTAAATAAGCTTATTTTTAGATAGTACAAAATAATATCACGCTTCGAAACTTCTACCTTGTTGTCTCAAACTAAAATGTCTGGAATCATTTTTTTAAAAATGCTTTAATTTTTTTATTAACAAAGTTGACCCATATTTTAATTAGCAGGCAGTTTACCTCATTTTTGAGCTCAAAACGCGAATGTAATATGTGTAGCTCGGTGTAGCTAAATATTTAACATTTTATCTACTTTAATATTCAGCGCGCTGTAGTCCGCCATCACGCAACCGCTGTCACAGTTGACAGTTCATTGTTTTAATTTTTTTTTTCTGTAGGCAAAGGCTTCGTGTTGACAATGTTAGCACATGTATCATTAAAAAATGCTATCATCTATTGAATGTAACTACTAATATTATTATTTTTAATAATATACAATTAAATAAGTTTTTCCTTTAAAGAAGAGCACAGTGAAAAAACAGCATCACGTAGCCACCTGCCATCAAGGAAAAAAAATGAATGTTGACTTTTAACAATTGGCCTTTTGGCCTTTTAATGTAACAGATATGGTTCGTTTATTGATTTTATTAAGTAGGTATCTACCTACTAGCGACCTACCTGGTTCCTTCTTTCTATAAGTGTCTTCCGTAAAAAAATCGCATAAATCCAAAACTGATGGTGAAAGCCGCATCAAAATCTGTTGCGTGATTTAGGATTAAGTAGTTAACGGCTAACCTACAGACAGACAGACGCGGGAAGTGACTTTAAACTATATTATTGAAAGATATTATGTATAGACAATAAAATAGGTAAGTAGGAAACTAGGTGGGTGATATGGTTTAAACATGTAAATACACGTTCGAAAATCCATACAATTCCAATGCAACCAAAACGAAAACGGGTTTCTGTAAACAAAAACAAAAGGTCGAAGATGTACGTCCGACGATTGGTGGACGCAACATTGCCGGTCTGGCATCCCGCCGAGATGCGCATCTCCCGTCTCTCTCTAACACAGGCGATTCCATTGTCCGTCTCGCTCTATTAGAAATGTCCGCAGGATCGTCTCGCTTGAAGACGCAACCGAGATAATTTCATCTGGAAGCTTTGTACGGAACGTGAGTTCTATTTTTAAAATGCTTTCGAATGACCAATCGAATGAAAGATGGCGGGCAATTTTATTGTTTTCTTTTGTTCTCGTTGACAAAAAGATTGTGTCGTTTGAATTGTAATATTTATTACGTTAATTTGCCATGGAGAATAAAATACACTACGCAACATTATCTTTTTCGATCTACCGATGAGGTTGTTGAGTTCAAGGCTCTTTGAGTTTCTTGTTTTGGAATGACCGAAGATTTAGATCTTTAAGTGACGTAAAAAGCGCAAAAAAATCTCTTATTTTAAAATTTAAATGGACAAATTAGGTAAGTATTAAAATTGACGAACACTCCTCGGCTTTGCAAGGGTAATTTTTTTTGCTAAACTTTCCTGCTCTTATACCTATCATGTAATATAACGTATTATATTATGTTAATATGTATTGAAGCATATTGTAGCCTGCAACATGTCTGTAACCCGTAACGTGTGACATGTGACATATTTTGATTTTACTCCCATAAAATAAAATCGATTCAAGGAGTAGGTAAACTCCAAAGTAAGTGAATAAATAAATAATTAAGCGAAAGTGTTTTTATGGTCACGCAAAACCAACCTGAAAACCTCAACAGATTCATATCTAATTTAAAAATGATAAGCAACTCGCGTGAATTTGATTCGTATTTCTTTTTGTCTATTATTATTTATGAAGAGAGAAGATTTAAGTATATTGTTTGTTATGAATAGGTATCCTACTCAAAAACTAGGTGACCTATTTTAAAAATTCTTCCACCTACAGAAAGCTACATAATCAGCAATATTGGCGATATTTTACAAAGTTACGCAGACGAAGTTACGCAGTCGAAGTACAAGCAACAGCTAAAGTACCTAAAAAGTCACTATTCATACATTATTAATTTATGAATAACTAGCTGCTTCCCGCGACTTCGCTCGCGTAACTTTGTAAATTACCTAATATACTAAAACCTTCCTCGAAAACCACTCTATCCATTTCTGAAAACAGCATGAAAATCGGTGCAGTAATTTTTGAGTTTATCGCGAACAGACAGACAGACGCGGCGGTAGACTTTGTTTTGATTGTATTTTAGTTTTTATAGCAAAAATTAAGTGTTTTATAAATATAATGAATGTCTAAATTGGTTCGTTGATTCAGTATTTTAGGAAAACACTTTAGAAGCGGCAATAAGCGTCTTTTTATATGTCGTAAATAACGGACGAGTGCAGTGAGGGGTTTCTTTACAACTGTCTCGGGAGAAAGGGCCGTTTGCGTTTGGTCGCGTGCGCAGGGGCCACTCTAAAGAGTTACAAACATATTAGAATGGATCTGTAATCATCCTTAAATTTAAATATAGGCATTCTATAAGTTCTAATATGATAAAGAGAAAAAAATATAATTGTAAGTATTTTTATATTGTACTGAATAATTTCAAAAACTGCTGGACTGATTTTAAACAAATAAAAAGATACATTGTCAGCGAGTAACATACATAAAAACAAAAAACAGCAAAAGTTAGGTTATGAAAAACAATGGAATAAGCATCAAATCCATTCTATAAATACTGATTTCAATATTTCTAGAATGTCTTACATAGAGAAAAGGACATAAGGTACCTTTAAGAAGTAGGGACTGTTCTCGAAGGACCATTATACATAAATATAATAATTGTGGCGGCCCCATCGTCATCACAACAATAAGGAGACAGTATTGGGACACCCTATGACCAGGTATTTTTATTATCCATAGCTACAAAAAATTTAAATGGTTATGAAAAGGGAAAAATAATTCTTGTTTAATAACCAGTTATGAAACAGTGATGACAATTTCCGTTTTCGTAACTGGTTATGAAAAATGGTTATGAATGAATGAACTTCTATGATTTGGTTAAGTCTACATCGACAGGTGCGCGGGCATGTCACCTTTGAGAAAAAATGGCGGCGGGGGCGCGAGCCCTCATGTCACGACCGGGTTATTATCGAACTCTTTGATCACCGGACGTTGGACCCCGCACGACTTGCCATCAATTTTATCATTGTAACAAGTCCAAGTCGGAACGCATATATGGCTAATGTTAACAGTCGATCTGTGGATTCCCATTCCCATTCGCCACCACCACTGGACACTAGAAGAAGTAATCCCATTTGCCACCACTGACGACGAACATGGTGGTGACAATGTTCGTGACCAGTGGTGTCAAATGGGAATATTTTTCCCAGTCATGGTGGTGGCGAAAGATTTTGACTTTACTTATTTTATTTTATATAGGAAAACAAACGTAAGAAAGTCGATTATTAAATTTGAAAAAAAAAAAAACATACATAAATAAAGATAACAGTGCAATCAACATTTTCCATAAATATTGTTTTATTTTATTATTACCAAACTACACAGGAACACCCGCTGGAATAATCTGAATAATCTGATTGTCTGAAAGTTTCATCAAAATCGGTTCAGCGGTTTTAGAGTCTATAGGGGGGACATACATACATACATACACACATCGCCTTTTATATATTAAGATTTTGATTCCTGTTTTAACTTATCATAATTATGAAATAAAAATACCTACAAAGTGGTCATGTAAATTTGTATAGTCAGTGACATCACACAACCGATAACAATTTGATGTTCGGAAATGGAAATATTATTGAAACGATTAAACCACTCTGAACCCATATTATGACAAGAGCGCGCGCCATTTTTAAACAATTCCCAATGATAATGTATAAACATCTTAATTAAACTATAGGGTACCTACTGTACGATTGAATACTCAAAGTCAACAACTCCTTTCAACACGCCTGTCATGTTTTATTATTGGCTATGCGTCTACCTATCTGCCTATACCTACGCATTCTTTATGTTAAGGTCGATAGACAGGCTGACGGTCCACATCTTGATGGTAGATGGTTACTGTCGCGTATAAAACAAGCAACACCACCAGAGTAATTAAATATAAGTTTTTGGAAACGATGGGAACAAACAATATAATTATTTTATATTTTTAAATAATATGTAATTTTAGTATAGTAGTCATCTCGCACAAAATGTGCGAAAAGCCACCTTTAAATTTAATATATTTTTAGTAGTCACCTCGCACTCTTTTGGTTTTATAGAAGAAAACAAAAATTAAGTACAGTCGTGTACAACAATGATTCTCTGGAAATCAGTATTTAGAATGAGCGGGAGGAAATAAGCCAGATTGACTCACTATTATTATAAATGCGAAAGTTTGTATGGATGGATGGATATATGGATGTTTGTAACTTTTTCACGCAAAAACTACTGAACCGATCACCATGAAATTTCGCATACACGTTGTCTGGGACACCAGAAAGGACATAGGGTACCTTTCATCCAGAACGCGGACAATGTCGCGGACACCAGCTAGTTAATGTATAAGTATACCATACTAGCTGGTAAGAAAAAATGAGAAAAATATAATATATCTTCGGGAGCAGTACGAATGAAGTTGCGGGCAAAACCTTATTTAAGGTCGATTTATATTTATAAATACTTATCTGGTGCAACTCTTAAAAATGTTCTCGGCCTAATTAAAAATGGTTTTGTAAGCAGGAATACATGCAGGGTAAAACCGGACACGTTTCCTGGATAGGGGGCGAGTAGAGAAACCTCATTTCCGCAGGGGGAGCGCTCGTGACCTCACCCCGTTGCCATGGGAAACGGACACCCACCCCTCTTCTTAGATCATTTGCTTATGGAGTTTTGTGGACATTTGACTTATGTACTTATATTTATCATATTAACACATTGTTATATTAATGTATAAGTATAACATACTAGCTGGTAAGAAAAAAATAAGAAAAATATATACATGTTGTATTGATTTTATATAGATACTTTTGCCAAGCGTTGGCTCTTCATTTTATATAGTTACTAGCTGTTGCTCGCGACTTCATCCGCGTGGAATAGTTATTTTGGGAATCATTTGGGTATCTCGAACGGTTTTCGCAGCGCACGCAACGGAAGCCCTCAAAGATGAATAATTTCCCCCGTTTTTTTTTCCACATTTTCGACTGTTTCTTCGCTCCTATTAGTCGCAACGTGATGTTATATAGCCTAAAGCCTTCCTCGATAAATGATCTATACAATACAAAAAGAATTTTTCAATTCGAACCAGTACCTAGTTCCTGAGATTAGCGCGTTCAAACTAACAAACAAACTCTTCAGCTTTATAATATTAGTATAGAAGAAGATAGTTGGTGTTTATATATTTTATATAGTTATAGTTATATAGTTATAGTTATCTGCCTAACGTTCATCTACACACATTCGATTCTACCGCCCGGCTATATTTATGTATAGCAAGATAGCAACCCTAAAGCAAGATTTAGGTGAACTTTAACTTTTTAAATACCAACTCCACGCAGATAAATGCATGGTGTGAGATGCAATTGACTTAATCCACACGATTTGATGCAGTTCGGCTTTTTTTGTGGGGTCGTGTTGGTGTTGGTGTAACAATAACAAAATCAAACATATGGCGTGGGGTAGACACCCCTCCGATTTAGTTTTGTAATGAATACAGGTGGGCTAACAGGAAAAATATTATACTGATTTTTTTCGTGTCTAATTTACTCGAGAAATACATGAGAAAAATCTTTTTTTTTTTTAAGTTAAAGGCTTGACTGTCCACTTGAAGGTAGTTGGTACCGTCGCCAAGATACATAACAGGTGCGGAAACTAAGGATTAAGGATGAGAGATTAAAAAGACAGGCTAAAAGGGTTTAAAAAAGATAGGATAGGGGATAGGAGAATCGCTGGTAGGGTTCTCGGACGGACGTCGATTCATTTCTCCAGACCCACCATAGGCAGGTAGGAAGGGTTATAACGCCAAGGTAGTTTTAGTCGGTAGGAGTCCGACATATTCATGATTCATGATGAATTTCCCCTTGTCAAAAAAGGGGGGGATTTTATAAAATTGTAGTTACTGCTACGTATCATTATCATTTATTTATTATTTACTAGCTAGTGCCCGCGACTTCGTCCGCGTTCTGGATGAAAGGTACCCTATGTCCTTTCTGGTGTCCCAGACAACGTGTATGCAAAATTTCATGGTGATCGGTTCACTAGTTTTTGCGTGAAAGAGTTACAAACATCCATACATACATCCATACATCCATAGAAACTTTCGCATTTATAATACTAGTACGGATTTAATAATTTAAAAGTTCTTTTTATTATATGTATATATTTAAGCTTAAAAAATTAAAATAAATCAAAATATTGTTTCATCAATTACTTATAGTAAGTATTTTTTTAAAAACAATTTACTTCGCACAACTACCAAACAAGCTGTCACGATCTATCTTAGTACCTCGAAACGTGTATGCTGTCAACTTAATACAAACTCCTTAAAACATTGTCCTTGTTACTTACTAGGTACTTGTATTGAAATAAGAATTAATAAGTAAATTTAAGTGACCGTAAAATAAATTTGACGACACGTTTGGTCTAGTGGCTAGTAACCCTCGCTGTTAACCAAACGGTCACAGCTTCGAATCCAGGAGCAAATTTTTTTTATTTATTTATTTATTTAGATTTAGATCTACATACAGCCATAGATTTAAAAATATATTATAGATTATATACAAATAGGCCTAAAGAATCATAAAAATTATATATTTTTATATGTTAACATTTACCTTTGTATTTGTTTTTTTCTCGATTTCGAAGTTTTTATAGGCCACTACAATTAATTTTAATAAATATTATAATATTTTTTTAATAATACTGTAAACTATACAAATCTATCATCATAAAGAAAAAGTTTTTTTTTTTTTGTATTTTTGTTTGTAATGAATCAACTCAAAAACTATTGGATCGTTTTTTAAAATTCTTTCACCTGTAGAAAGCTACATTACTAGCGAGTAACATAGGCTATATCTTACAAAGTTACGCGGACGAAGTCGCGTGCAGCAGCTAGTTATATTACAAAATCCATTAATATTGCTCTGGCTGGGTACATACATTTGCTCTTCTGGGAAGCAAGCACCGGGTCGCCATAGCAACGCGCCGCATCAACATGCCACCCCGCACACACACACCAAAGACATAACACACACGAATGCATGTGTGAACATCCAGGTGACCTATACGGGTTGGTGCACACTGAGAGATATTTCAGTAGTGGCAGGGCACACTGCGTAATATCTGGCGTTCGGGATTTGATGCAAGGTATGATGGCCCATTGCCATGGCCAGTCGGTCGTTACAGGAGTAGAACGCGGCCTGAATGCAGGAGCCTAGGTGCGTGGGCATGGCAGTGCTTGTGTTGCCCGGAAATAAGGCCTCATTTGCCGACGATGATGGAACATGGGCGGTTTTAGTGTGGTATTGCCCGGTGATAGGTCACTTCGCCGGGCGAGTCCCACATACCGCTTCGCCGACTGCCCTAGGCGGCGAAGGACAATCCGTAAGAAAATGTGACCATCCTCAAAAAAGGGCACACTGTGTTTCCCACTCATTTGGGTAGCTCGTCTGGCGGCAGCAACCACCCCTTAGAGAATACTACATTGAAATAACAGTGAGTAAAGAATACCAGATTCTAATTTTACTAACAGTATTACTTAGTTTACTTTTTTACTTTTACCAAGAAAAGGAATCTCTTCCTATTCCTAATTTTACTAAGGTAAGCAGCGCATTGCACACCTGTGGTGTTTGCTTGTGGTAAAAGGCGACATTTTTGAGAAATTACTAAATTGATTTGTTTGGATTTACTAAGTGAACCGTTAGCCTGTCTGGTAACCTTTGTATAAATAAAAAGATTGTTCCCACTGTGCCACGAACTTTATAGATGATAGTTTCAGAGTGTGCGTGTTTCAGGGTACTGTTTATCTGAGGTGGCCATGTCACATGATATCATATACTGAGCGCTATTAAATATGCCACTATGTCTACAGACACGTCAGTGTGGAAATAGAGCTGTAAAAGTTATTGCGATTAAATGATGCACAATTACTTAGGTTACACATCCAGAGAGGTCAGTGAAGGGATGTTGTAATCTTTACTTTGAATTTTTGGAAAATCCATTTTAGTATCAAAAATAACATGTTTTGATACTAACATATTTAAGGATTTTCGAAAAAAATTCATAGCTTTCAAAAATTTCCAAGGTTTAAAAGTAAAAAAGGTTTTAAACCTCCATCTTAGTATGGTTAATCCGATTTCGATTGTTTCTAGGAAACATATTTGCGTTATCCATACATTATAAATGTCTGTCTGTCTGTCTGTCTGTTACTTTTTCATTCCTCAACTACACAACCGATCATCATGGAATTTTGCATACACGTTATCAGGGATTCAAAAAAAGACATATAGGGTACTTTATATAGAAACAGGACACAGAAAACAACCGCAGTTAGGGGATATTACTCTTTTATTGCTAACTTTATTTGTGTTCTGTATACCTACCTTACATTTGTAATTCTCTTTATTTGAAGGCTACATCTAAAAGTCCCTAGACTCAGATGTCTCCAGTTCTTTGTTCTCAAATTTAGGGACTAATGCTTCTACAGTCAAAACGCCATCTTTAGACAGTGTTGAAACAATAGTGTTTGTATCAAGACCTCTTGGTAGATAGAACTCCCTATTGTATTCCCTTATTGTAGTGTTGCCATCAGTATTCTCATCATGTTTTGCTGTCACTATCAAAACGTTATGTAAAAGCTGAACTGTCACCTGAAACAAATCAAAGAAATGTTGATTGGCTGCTGATTCGCAAACCTTCAGGAGCGAACTACTTATCTGAATATATTCTAGGTACTAGCTGTGCTCGCGACTTCGTCCGCGTGGAATAGTTATTTTGGGAATCATTTGGGTATCTCGAACGGTTTTCGCAGCGCACGCAACGGAAGCCCTCAAAGATGAATAATTTTCCCCGTTTTTTTCCACATTTTCGATTGTTTCTTCGCTCCTATTAGTCGCAACGTGATGTTATATAGCCTAAAGCCTTCCTCGATAAATGATCTATCCAACACAAAAAGAATTTTTCAATTCGAACCAGTAGTTCCTGAGATTAGCGCGTTCAAACAAACAAACAAACAAACTCTTCAGCTTTATAATATTAGTTACTAGATTACTAGATTACTAGATTACTAGATCCGCGTTCTGGATGAAAGGTATACTCTATGTCCTTCATCCATCCGTACATCCATACAAACTTTCGCATTTATAATATTAGTACGGAAGTACGGATATTAATTTTATATGACTGAAATTATTTGTACCATAGAACAAAAGTTTTCTACCTTGTGTGTTGTCTGTGATGACGTATTACTATAGTAAGTCTTCGCAAGAAAGCAAAACATCGCTTAACGAGCTATGGACATCCATACATACGAGTACATCCATACATCCATACAAACTTCGGCATTTATAATTTATAATTTATAATATTAAAACAGATTACAGTTATTTAGAAAAAAATAGATACTAAGTAATATACAGAAAAAACATATATACTTCATCAGGTTTAAATTGGCTGACGTCGAACTGAAGTTTTAACTTCTTATCGGGTCCTTCTTCGCTGATGAGAGGTGAATTTGCAATAGTCTCCCAGTCTTTTGTAGAGGTATTTTTTACGCTTCCTCCGACTTGGGACGTTTGGATTGTCGTAGTTTCAGCATGCACACGCATTAAGTCCTTGCTGAAAACATTTTTTTTTTCACTTTTCATCTGCAATCGGCTATTTAGCCTTAATCAGATGTGTTCCTAAAGTTGCGCATTTGTAGGAAGCATTCTTGTGAATGACACTCCGGTAATATGCTATGCTCTTTGAAAACAAAATTAAGTATTAAAATATATAAAGAGTTATCTTGATATCATATTTATCTTGATTGTATTTATATTTTTGGAGTTTACTCCTTAAGAATTGATTTCATATATAAGCCCGGGGTATGAAAATTTATGAGAGTAAAATTAAATGTCACATGTCACACGTTACGCGTTACAGGCTACAATATGTTTTAATTAAAAAGCCAGCTTAATTAAAAGCAATTTAAAAAGCCAGCTTCCACTATTTCCTTGTTTTGTGCGTTAGTGAGGAGTGTTCTTGAGTATTGCTGCCCAGTTTGGTCTCCCTTCTATTCTGTGCACATTAATAGGATTGAGTCTCTGCAGAAAAGACTTCTAAAAATAATTTTATATAGAAATGGACTGGGTCGTACACACCAAAGTTATACTGATCGCCTTCGGATTTTCGGCCTATTATCTCTGGAAGATCGACGAAGGAGATATGATATTGTCTGTCTTCATAAAATATTGCACTCGTCTTGGGATTGTTTGAATCTACTCTCGGAGATTAGGATTAAAACTAAATATAGGTCACGCTCTCCCCACTCGGGTCCCTTTTCCATCCAGGCATATAGGAACAACACGTCATACTACAATCCCCTAGTTAGGATGTGTCGAACCTACAATGACATGGTGACTGGATCTGAGGTGGATATTGACATATTTGACAGTAGGTTCCCTTTATTTAAAGCTAGATTAGGGTTGTTATTTAGGTAGGCTAATGTTTTGTTTGTTTTATTTACTTTTAATAATTAGTGTTAATTAGTTAAGTTACTTAATTGTTCTAATTAGTGTTTATTTAATATTAAGTTAATCATGTTAGGCACTCAATTTGGGAATACAATTTAGCTAATAATTTTACACATGTATCCTTGTTTTCACAAATTTAATTGTATTCTGTCTGTGTGCTTTGTTTAATAAATAATAAATAATAAATAATAATAATTATATTTATTAAATTACTAGCTGACCAGGCAAACGTTGTTTTGCGAAAAAATAAAAAATAAATTTTTGGGGTGGAGCACCCTTGACATTTAGGGGTATAAAAATAGATGTTGGCCGATTCTCAGACCTACCCGATAAGCACACAAAATTTCATCAAAATCGGTCCAGCCGTTTCGGAGGACTTTGGCAACAAACACCGCGACACGAGAATTTTATTTATCGTGCGTCGGAGTTGCTAACACACACACTTTAGTTACTAGCTGTTGCACGCGAGTTCGCCCGCGTAACTTTATAAATTACTAGACAACTAGATAACTAAACAGCTAAGAGTGTACCTAAATCTAGACATTTCTTCGTCCATCCGCATCATTTCGGCCGCGAACCTCTCTTTCATTGTTGTATAGGCTTCATCGAAAATTGACAAATCTGTGCTTTGAATAGGTATATTCAAATTATCAAAGGATTTTCGGGCCATTTTTCAACCTGTAAATACCTGCAAGAGATGTAGGAAAAGAAAAATATGTAACAATTTTTTTTAGTATTTCTTAAAAATTTCTTGACACATTAAATTTTGCAGTGACGTCTGTCATTTTAAAGGAGATTGTGTGTGTATCTATAGTATTCTATATCTGTATGTCGACAGGCAGTAGGTACTTTGTCGGTTAGAAATAAAAATTTTGATTATTTTTCGTTGTTCGTCCGACCTCGCAACTTCGCCTTATAGCGGACGCGTAGGACGCCAATAGGTTTAGTCGGTAGGTGGAGTTGCGGAAGCGTATTCGTCCGACCTCGCAACTTCGCCTTATAGCGGACGCGGAGGACGCCAAGAGGTTTAGTCGGTAGGTGGAGTTGCGGAAGAGTGTTCGTCCGACGTCGCAACTTCACCTCATAGCGGACGCGGAGGACGCCAAGAGGTTTAGTCGGTAGGTGGAGTTGCGGAAGAGTGTTCGTCCGACCTCGCAAATTCGCCACATACCGGACACGGAGGACGCCAAGAGGTTTCGTCGATAGGCCTTCCCCAATACCATCTCGGGACAGGAGTGCGACATAACCCATCGGTCTGTCCCCAGGCCGGTGGGTAACCATGATGGATTCCTCTTGTAAAAAAAAGGGTTGCTATACATACAGTCGGACCGGCACATTTAATTTGGAAATTTTTGCTGCCCGGGTTTGCCGACTCGTTTATAAGCACGTTATAAGAGTATAGCAATTTGTCGAATGTCAATCTACACAATTATTCGATTCTACCGTCCGAATATTAAGTATAGCAACCCAGGCGACGATACCATCAAGTGCGTCAGCCTGTCTGCCGATCTTAAGTTTAAAAAAAAGATTATATCTGAATACCGTTCGCAATGGTCGCAATTTCAAAGGTATTTTAATAAATTATGTTATTTTTACAACAACCACAGATAAATACTTATTTGATTTATGTGTACCTACGTTATAAAATGCATAAAATCCACTTCCTGACCACCTGGTAATCAGTGGAACAAAAGCCGCCAAATTTTCGAACCGAATAAAAAATGATCTATCAAACGCGCAGCTTTCCTGCCAATTTGACGGCAGTTCGCGCCCTCACAACAATGGAGGGTGACCATGGTTTAAGTGAAATGAATGATCATTAAATTCAGACAGTCGGGTTTGTTTAATTATATTAGCCACTTAGGATTGGCTAATATAATTAAATCACCATCGCAGAGGAGAATATACCTAGCTGTTGCACGCGACTTCGTCCGTTAACTTTATGAAATATACTTAGCCGATGTTACTAGGCTACAATCTACCATCAAGTGAACGGTCAGTCTGTATGAAAAAAAAATTAGCTATTGTAAATTCCGTCAAAAAAATGTTAACATTTACGAGCTAATATTTTTTAATACACAATTTTTCTTCTGTGTCTATTCAATATTTTTTTAATGCCCTAAAATAAATTTCAGTTTTTTTTTTTTTTTTTTTTAACTACATAACTACATTGATGTGATATCAAAAATGTTTTTATTCTCTTCGATTTGCATGAAATACTAGATCGAATTAGTTATTTGCTCTAAATTTAAGAGTGTGGTTAACCTAGCGGCCCATCCCTCTAATTCGACACGCCCTCACTCCGAGATTAATAGGGCCGCATGTTTAGACTTCGGTCGCCATAGCGCCGGGAGGGTGAGACTGACAATCTGTTTACCCCCCTGGGGCGCCTAAATACCACATCTCGAGGGTAACGTTATACTACACTATGGCAACACTGAGAGCAAAAAGTGAAAAGGTCACCAGTTAATTAGACGAGGGTTGCAGATTTGATTTGTTATTATAGTTTAATTTGATTTTGATTTATGTTTTCCTTTGTGATAATTAGGTAGGTACTAATCTATAATGATAGGTGCTACGGGGTATTGCCTGTGGTACATCTAGGGGAACAGGTGGACCCGGTGACCCGGGGAATACCCGATTCTCCCAAATACCTGTTACTGCCTTCACTTAAGTATTATTATTTCATAATCACAATTTTTTTTAGAATTTATAACTATTGCAATAAAATACAATTATTAATTCTAAATAAAACTAAATACGCCTAGAAAATATCTATAAAATTAATTAAAATAAATACTTAAACGAATGTAGGTAGGTACTACATTTTAATTAAAATCCAACTAATAAAAAAATCCATCTCACCTCTTTCATTTCATTAAAACCATCTATCAAATGTTTTAATATCTGGTAAATGTGTTTCATAACGAGAGGGGAGGCAGGGCTCGGCTTTTTAATTCCCGTAAAACGCAACGCGCCATATCTCGGGGGAGAATGGGCAAACATCGTTACGTGTCGACAGAGACATTGTTATTGTCTAGTGTTGTTACATATTTGTGTTGCCGTGTCAACATTATGTGGCGGGGTTTGGGTGGGCCGGTTGAATTTTCTCCGACATTTAAGGCCACCATTCACGGGCACTCCATTTGGCAGCGCTCCATTCCACGTGAATTTTGTATGATAAGCATTCGTATGTCGTCCACCGATGCAGTAATGGAGTGGAGCGCTGCCAAATGGAGAGCCCGTGAATGGTGGCCTTTAGTCCGCGGCGGGCAGTAAGGACAAAAATGTGCTCCTATTAGCGTGTCAGGTGGTCATTAGAACGGCATAATGCCCGTTTGTGTAAAGGTGCTTACTGCAAAAAGTTCTAAACATACATCTAAGTAATGAATCAATCTTTAATCTAATGAATCAATCTTTGATCTAATAAATCAATATTTGATCTAATAAACTAATCTTTGAACTAATGAATCAATCTTTGATCTAAATGAATCAATGGGAGAAAATATACAAATTTAACATTGGTTGGGTTTATTATAATAAATAATGAAATTATTTTAATATTTTCGCCAACGCCACTTGATGGTAGGTGGCTACCGTCAGCCTGTCTGTCTAACTTAACATAAAAAATAAACAATCTAACTAAAAATATTAAAGTATATTATTTTAATATTTCGAAGTCCATTTTGGCATTTTTTGTCTAGTCCTGACTTTTTTGACTTACACACTTTTAAACACACGATTTTCCTAAAATTGACTTAATTTACAAAACAATATTATATTTAAAGTTAAGTTATTACTTAATTAGTATAGAATAGTGTTACTGATAATACTGTGCGATAATGCTGCTCCATTTTTTACCACAATTAGATACAATAGATAGAGTAATTACATAGTGAATTAAACGAGTGATAATTGCGGCTTGTTAAATCACTGATCTTCCTTTTTTATACATTTTTTTTAAAGGAAACTTTACTAAGAGCTATTATTTATAGACGTTTTGAGAATCAAAATATTACGAAAAGAAGATTCAATAAACAAAATATATAAGAGCTCCAGGCTTCGTTTTTTTTTTTTTTAATAATATACACAAATATTTCTCGTTTATCACTCTTTCCAATGGTAAAAATTATACCAATATCCGTTTTGTTTGAAACATAAAAATAGATTTTTTTATTATATAAGTAGTACCTATAGATAGAGAAGGAAATATAGAAGATCTTGGACTTAGACTTATAAGTGGGAATCCTAATACCAAAAACAGTAATTTTCTTTAAAAATTATTAAAAAATGAGAGGCAAACATTCTCATTTATTCTCAACTTAATCTTATAAAAACTTGTTTTTATGTCTCAATCGTTGATATTTTAAATTATAGCTCAAAAGTGACCAAATTAAGTAAATAATTTAGCCCTAAATGATATAATTACAACTAACTGATTGCATTGATTAGCTGTAATAGGAATGTTAGGGTCACTTATTCAAATTGGGTCACTCTAAGATTCCTATCTCTAATTAAGCTAAATTATTAATAAGCCTCACACGTATTTAGTATAAAACTATTTGGTACCATACTATTTTACTTTTTTTTTTACCTTTTACCATTATTGTCTATTCTGTGCTTTTATAATTTCCAGTTAGACTGGACCGAAAATTAATCATAGTATACATTTTGGCAACAATAAAAAAATATTCATTTTTATAATTCCCAAAATGTCAACAGACAACACACAAGGCAGAAAACTTTTGTTCTAAGTATGGTACAAAGAATTTCAGACATATAAATAAGTTTCATTCTGGTAAAAAACATCCCTAACTGCAATTCATTACGGTTGATTACTATATAATATCAAGTTATCCCATCAATTTGCTACGTATTGCGTATAGAGTACAATCAGTAAATTGGTCTGCGGCGGACACGCGTCAGAACTGAGGGTGGCTGGATGGAGTGTTACTATTGGTTATCATTATTTGAAAAAAGTTGACTGAAAACTGAAAAACTGCATAAATGTCTACAAAATAATGAATGTAACAAATATTAAGTAGTTTAATAACAAGTTTGTAACGATACTAATGCACGCGACTTCGCCCGCGTAACTTTATGAAATAGCCTTATGTTACTCGATGATGATGTAGTTAGAATTTTGAGTTTATTCATTACAAACATACAAATCGTCTCTCTTTTATATCTAGGTTATATCTCTCTCTTTTATACAAATCGTCTCTCTTTTATCTTTTAGTATTTAGCATCTAGCTATAGAAGTACACCTAGATGTAATAGATTTCTAAAATAGATATATTATTATGACATTAAAATAATATGTGGCAGCTCTCTTTCTATTGTCAATGATATAGATTTTATAAAAAAAATACTAGCTAATGCTAGTATTTTTTTTATAAAATCTTGGAATAATTTCCAACTGTCAAATTCGTACACGTCACCTTAGTGACTTCGAGTTATTTGAGTTCGATTCGCTTTAGAAGTTAGTTCGAGCATAATCAACACTTTACTTGTAATTGGTGAAAGAGGCCCTTATTCCATAGTTGTAGTACTTCAATATTTTTTATTTATTTTTTATTTTATATTATTATGGCTAGCCAACGCAATAGTGTACTTACATATAAATTTTATAAAACAAATTGCATATCATAGCTAAGCTTGCACAAATTACATTTATAGGGTATCACAGCATGCATAAAATGATTGTATAATTTACATGATAATCTGTGGCTCGGGTACCGATAGGGCTTGATCAACATTCGAGTTTAGCGACAATGGTAACGCGTCTAGGGTAAGCAAACTGTCGGGCTGCACGCGAACACCGTGAGATCCGTATCAACTTCCCCGGGATAGGAGCACCTAATACAGGAAATTAAAATGATTGCGCGAGATGACGTCATTAACAATGTTTAAACTGTATTTGGTTTCGATTAACTATGAAACAATTAAATAGAGAAGTTTTCGAAAAGTGGACTCAAATCTAAATATAAATGTTTGACCAAATCTATATTTTGACCGAACTTTTAGAGATATTTTTGGTGTAGTATAATTTGGAGTCAATTTAGGTTTTAAATTCGGAAAATTTTAATTTTAGAGGCACGTGTATTAAAATTATTAATAACTAGCTGATGCCCGCGACTTCGTCCGCGTTCTGGATGAAAGGTACCCTATGTCCTTGCTGGTGTCCCAGACAACGTGTATGCAAAATTTCATTGAAATCCATTCAGCAGTTTTTGCGTGAAAGAGTTACAAACATCCATCCATCCATACAAACTTTCGCGTTTATAATATTAGTACGTACGGATTAATTTATTTATCTCCGAAGTGAGGTAACAGACCCAATAATCAATTTGTTCGATTGTCGATCCGATATTCATATCACACAGTTTTGGCGCCGACGTACTAATGTGTATAAGAGGGGATGTATGCGTGTGCGCACGATCTTATTGTGTCCGCGTCGTGATGCACTTTCGTGATGCATTCATCGCTGCACTGCCTCGTGCTGTCTCGCTCTAACAATCATTTGTATTATAATCAGTTTAATGGGCACAAACAATGATAATAATCGTGATCTGTTTGAGGTAGAGAAACTCATAAATAGATTTTTTTATGTATCTATAATACCTATAATATATCTTCTTCTATCCATGTTATTATTATACTAGCTTGTGCCCGCGACTTCGTCCGCGTTCTGGATGAAAGGTACCCTATGTCCTTTCTGGTGTCCCTGACAACGTGTATGCAAAATTTCATTGAAATCCATTCAGCAGTTTTTGCGTGAAAGAGTTACAAACATCCATACATACATCCAAACAAACTTTCGCATTTATAATATTAGTAGGATTAACTAGCTGACCCGGCGAACTTCGTAACGTCTCAGAATAAAAACCTGTTCCGAGAAAAATGTATGAGAAAATGCATTTTTATTCTAAATTTTGGGAAGTCCGTGGTATGAAAATTTATGGGAGTAAAATCAATATTGTTAGACGAATGCTTTTTGAATATTTTAGAATATCTCTGATGTTTCAGAGATATTGCGCCATCTACACAGCTAGTATTATTTAAAAAAAGAACGTTGTTGTTCTTTCGGCGTGTTCGAATTGGGAATTTTCTAAAATATAAATTTTATATAAATTTTATAATCCTTCGTAAGGAGTAAACTCCATTCGTGTGTCGAAGCTGATTAGCTGACACACACAATTTTTTTTCGTGACAAATATTTACTCGGGTCGGAGTAAAAATTAACAAATCAAAGATAATTAAAAAGATCTGTGCTGCCGTTCTTTAATTACACCAAAATGTTGTAAGTAACACGAGTTTCCTTTATTCCTTTATCTTCGATACCAACTGGGATAATGGGAAGGAGCCATGGGAAGGAGTTGTAGGTGCCTGCTTAGCACCTCGGCACAATGCTGAGCCATTATCCGATTCACTGCCGCGAGGACACACACATCTTACCTGTCTGTTTTATTAATTTACTTATGTCTTTATGTTAATGTCTTTCTTTCTTTCTTTAAAATTTAAATAGTCATTGAATATTTATAATACACTTGCACAAATTATATACTAAAACCTTCTTCGAGAACCACTCTATCCATTAGTGAAAACAGCATGAAAATCTGTACAGTAGTTTTTGAGTTTATCGCGAACAGACATACAGACAGACGCGGTGAAGACTCCCACCATGAAATTTTTTTTTCTGGAAAGATCAAAACGACTTGCGTATAATGTTGTACTCGTTGTTTTATCGCAATCATTTACTTATTATGAAATATGCATAAAATTCAAGATATTTCATCTAAGTTGGCCTCCAAAGAGACTGACGATCATCCATCAGCTTTATAATTAGCCATTAAAACAAACCGTCCTTGACTCAGTAAGTCCGTATGAAAGAGTTTATAGAGTAAAATTTGTCAATAGACAATTTTATCTATTACTTAGTATCATTTTAAGCGAATAAAATAGATAAAAATAATTTATTTATTTATTTTTTATTTATTATAGTCTTTATTTAACAATCTTGAAAATTATAAGTAGGTACATTATAAAATGAAATATTATACAGTCCTGACACCGTTGCTTAAAGATTATCTTGCTTTCAGCATAGGTTTTTAGCATAGCATAGCTTTTCCCTAGGAGCTTTCCACAAAGGCTGCGATCACGAGCCTTTCCCATCCAGTTTTTGCCTGCTACCTTTTTAAAATCGTCTTAAGCCCTTAGAGCTTAATATAAAATTATAATAAAGCTGACACAATCGGAATGGATCTTACCTTTTACCTATTTTTTAATTTTTTTAATTATAATTTATTAAGATCTATTAAGGCGTTTGAAGATCATCACTCCATTTCCTAGTTAACGAAGGGATTTCACTAACTTCCACATGTTCGAATGCTATGAAATTTGATATAATGTTATTTCCGTGGTATTTCCATGACATGGTAACATTGACCTGATGGCTCAGCATCAATTGTTACTTTGGCTTCTTTCTTTTTTTTTTTTTTTTTGACGAGAAGAAATCCGCTTACAGATTCCCTACCGCTGGCTAGGCGGATGGGATATGTTGGGGGTCGCCCAGCACCTGATCGTAGCGGCACTGGGAATACCCACTAAAACTCCCCGGTGCCTCCTTGCCCTGTGAGTGGGATGGTCCGGGCTCTGCCGAGGCAACAACTCCGATCCACCCCAGGGCAGCCTAGCTATTGCTGGCTAGACTAACGCCAATGGGGGCCAGCCAGATCTCCATGAAAAAGCCCGCACTAGTGAGCCCGCCTCTCAAATTCCGCACATAACTTGTGCGGAAACCAATCGAAAACATTTTGGCTAGGGCCCCAGGTAGGTATCTACCTTACTTACACCGAGAAGGGACCTATCAAGACAAGAAGAGTACAATGCTGATTGTTCTTTTTTTTAAAAAATATTAAAGTTTGCTTGCTCTTGGCTAGCATTCAGTAGTGTAGCTAAGATGAGGCTTATGATGGAGCGAGCTCACCCAGAAGAGGGGCGAGTTGTCTACAAAAATAATTAGGTAAAAACATGACAATTCGCCCGCCCCGGGCGAGATAAATGCGGGCGATTTGTCTATTAACTCTGCCTATTCATTTGAACTTTGAAAAGATTTAGGTTGTTATAATGAGCTCGGAAACAGCTGACTTACTCTCAAATTATGTATTACACTAAAATAGTAATCTTGTGGTTTATTACTTCACATAAAGTCGCTCACTACTGACCCACTTGTTGCTTCTAAGTTTATTGGTTAAGTTAATTGTTAATGTACTGTTAATAGTTGCTTTTGCATTACAAAATCATAGTTGTTACGCGTAATGCGTTACCGCGTAATATCTCTCATTACTTTTTATATGTCCAAATATTGTGGCTTTGAGCACTTAGCGGATAAATTATTGTTTTGATATTGTTTAATTTATTTGTTTAAAATTAAAATCTAGATTCATTTAAGTTTAGTTTAAACTTTTTACACGGTTACATGTTTTATCATTTGTAACCATGTATATCATAAATCATAAGATAAAGCATAATCATAATAAACAAAGTATGTATTTACATAACTTATTTACATAGAGAGAATCTAAGATTCTTTCATTAATCTAGATAGAACTTCATAATCTATTTTCTATACATACTATCTATATAAGGCTGAAGAGTTTGTTTGTTTGGTTGGTTGAACGCTCTAATCTCAGGAACTGCTGCTGGTTCAAATTGAAAAATTCATTTATCAAGGAAGGCTTTAGGCTATATAACATTTTCCCGTCGTAAGGTCCCCCGAGTAGGCCGGCGTAGATCTGAAGATCTGACATGGGAGCACAGGCCTCCCTGCGTGGGATAGCCGTGGGATAGCACCGAAGTCGTGTAACAACGTCCCCATGACCCCGCCCATCAACGGCCGCGATAGAAAGAAAGTCGTTGGGATTTAGCCGGTAGGAATCCGGGATAACCCCGCAGTGTCCCCTTCACTGCCGGGTTATGCCGCGTTAAGCCTTACCCGGCAGTGAAGGGGACACTGCCAGGATTACTCAACATTAAAAAAAAGGCTATAAGTATAACATTTTGAACGCGGACGAAGTTGCGGGCAACAGCTCGTCTTTAGATATGTCATATAACACAACAAACATCTATTCTTGCCATCAATGGCAGCTTCCTGCCATTTTAATACTACGTAGTTACGGCCTACATTTCATACTTGAACGTGCGTTGACATCTATCCTCGATCAATTTAAAACAATGTAATCTATTTGCACAAACATCTCTATTCGCCTAATAGTATATCTAAACATCTTTACGAGCTTAGAGATAAAGTTGAAATTGTAACTAGACTTCAAGTGTGAACTGAATGTAAATCAGGTCGAATTAATGAATCAAGTTTAAAAAAAAATTGAAACAAAGGCCGCTCTGGCGCCTTATGTGGCCTGTAAGGACTCTGTGCATATAATCATGATTTAATGACTTCGGTGATGACATGATAAGAGATGACCAAATTAAATTTTATTAGAATAGACACGGCTTTAAAAACAAATAACTTAGGTATTTTATAGTCTAGAAGTATGCATTTTTTTACAGTAATCTATCTATATCTATCTATACAATATACCTACATCTTGACATAGTACAATTTGAGGTCGCTTCTCGCGTCTGTCTGTCTCTCTGTAAAACCGCTAACTTCTCTTTGTAAGGTTTGTATATACTCGTAATTAAACCGAATTATGTTTTTACAGAAGTAGAAAAAAATTGTATACTTACCTGAATTTTGCAACCAAGTCGACCGCTATCTGTCGGTCCGCTATTTCTAGCCGCCGATTTTTTCCCAGTCGAAGCAGCTTTCCGAATCTGGTGGTAAATTACATATTACTTTGTGTTTGAGGATCTATAAATAATTTTAAAATTTTAAATAGGTAAACGAAGAAATAAAATTAACCGAACCCATTTCCAGCCGTCAGCTCCTTGACTAATGTATTTACAATGCACACCACGTAAATCGCGTGAGCGCTCGCTTCTACGAATGTATCAAATAATGCAGAGATGCTCGTCACTTGCGCTGTGTGCGCGCACCCTAAATACAATAGAATTTGAATATTATTTAGGCTCGGAGCAACGAACTTTTATAATATTTGGCCCCTAATGAGCTATTATTTGGATGTCAATCAACTTTCTAATACTCATTCCATTATTTCGGCCATAAGACAATTGTTTGCAATTTCTTGCAGCGACGAATTGTCATTTGTCGCTGATCCATTGCTTACTCAGCTGAGGTTAAAATCCCATAGAAAGATGAGAAGAAGAGATGTAGCCTCTCTTTGTGTGTTCCACCACTGCTCCGATCAGTTGTTCCTATAGAAGCCATCCGAGAATGTTTACCAGAGTTCTGCGCCCCATATACTTAGACTTGTCCAGATAGCTCTGCTCTGCTCGTGGTCCAGATAGGTAGATATTTAAACGCTCGGACTTTTGAACTTAGAAACCACATCTTCCTTCTGAGGTGTTGCCGTCTAAATGAGACACCTCAGAAAGTGGGATTCTTCAAGCAAAATTTGCCTGCCTCCCTTTATTATATTTTTTTTTTTTCACTTTTAATCTGCAATCGGCTATTTAGCCTTAATCAGATGTGTTCCCAAAGTTTCGCATTTGTAGGAAGCATTCCTGTGAATAACACTCCGATAATAATAATAATCCGACACTTCATTCATTCATAGGGATGCTTCCTACAAATGCGAAACTTTGGGAACACACCCTTTATTATATTAAAAAAAAAACAATAAAACAGTTTGGCAACCTTAAGGTCTTCACAAAAAAATTATGGTAAAATAATTTTGAAACCGTATATATAAATTCGGTCTAAATACATAAATTATAGGTGCATTCCGCATAAGTAGGAGACTTTCTATAAATCATTGTGACCGGCGCGTAATTTGACTAAAAGTGGCGCCCGCGCAAATATCATTGAATACAAAATAGAAGTTACAATTTAGTGATGTCAGGGTACACTGGTCTGATTATCTGATTCGCTGAACGTTTGATGAGTAATACCAGTTACCAGTGTACTGAGTTCGAAATCTCTTGGTGCTATAAACATTAATGTCCGCACCCGTACGACATTGTGGGTTTTGGATTTTTAGTGGATAGAAATACTACATACCCCACCAATTTCCCAAAGGTCTGTATCGTATCGATCATGTTCAAGAACATGAGCCAGGTATGAAGGACTTCTACGCTTTTTCACCGCGAACATGAGGTTGCGTTTTTGTCCAATCAGCTGCAAGATTTTTACTTTTTTGGTCACCTTTTGAGTCCAGCTAATGGACAACCTTTTCTAATTACAAAGACGAGAACCCGTCTTTTGGATCGATTCGTGGCCATATAGCTACGAATCGGAATACGCAGCATGGGACAACGCAGGAGCATGGGACGCATGGATGTGTAGGAAGACCTTTTATGGTGGCAAGAATTAGAAGAGGCTTACATCCCACAGTGGAGAGAATGCTGCTGATGACGATGATGGACAGAATTCGTCTATATGTCCACATCTCAAATACCTCTATTCATCTTTTAATATTTTCTCTAAAGGTCCAAGCCTCACATGCTCACATGTGTTAGAATATATCCACATCCACATGTATTCCTGATCATAAAAACATTGAGCCACAAAGGAATTGTTTACATTTGTAGATATGAAACAAACGCAAACGTAAGAAAAGGTTTATCTAAAGATGTGGACGAAACGTTTTAGCTGTTATCGCAAACACAGTCTCCAAGAGAGTGTCGCTATTTTATCTTAAAGCGCACGCGCCGATATTGCATTTTGAATCTCATAGAACTGACACAGCACGATATTTTTCAATAATTAGCATCTACGACTGTAAAACAAACAGCCAGTCAGTCAAAATTAAACTGCAATTTTAAAATGGAGAACCAAAACTGTTTAAATATTGCAAAACCTCCCCCATTGTTTAGAATTAATACACAATAAAACCCTGTAATTGGTAATGTAAGTAGTACCTAATACTGTATCTATTGTATGTTATTTTGTTTTGCTGTAGGGTTTATATGTTAAAAAAATAAAATAAAATGTCCTGTCTAGTATACTAGTAGTCCTATGTTCAGGATGTTGGATTCATCTCCGGAGTATGTGAGCGAGCGTCAGACAGACAGCTTATCTGTTGTCGAACGGCCAACACAACTTTTTCTTTGATAATGTCCTCTTTCATTTTAACTTTTAAAAGAAATACTTTTAAATCTCTTAATAGTTTAAGTGCATGCCACCGCTCGTTTCGGTAATAGGTGTGTTTTTTAAGCGAAAGTAAATATGTTGTTAGTTCTATAGTAATTTTCATATAAGCTACGCTGTTCTAACAATGGACCTAAAACATCCTACTAAATAAATATAAGAAAGTTATAAGAATATATAATTTATATATAACTAGCTGTGCTCGCGACTTCGTCCGCGTGGAATAGTTATTTTGGGAATCATTTGGGTATCTCGAACGGTTTTCGCAGCGCATGCAACGGAAGCCCTCAAAGATGAATAATTTTCTCCGTTTTTTCCACATTTTCGACGCTGTTTCTAGCCGCCTCTGATAGGAGATGGCACTAGAAGAAGAAGAAGAAGTTTTTTTTGTAATCGCGTGAATTCACACAAGTCTAGTAAGTAGCTAGCGAAAGAACAAATAAAAAAAATTAAAAAAAAAATTACTGAGTTCGCGTGGAGAGAGCTCCCACGAGAGACGCGTGCCTCAAATATTGGATTATTAAAAGAGTAGGTACACCAAATAATATTATACCACAATGGGCGACATGGTGATGCCGATAAGCACTGGCCAGTACTACAGAGTCTAATAAACAACAATCACGTACATACTCCAAATCTATACTAATAAGTATGAGAGAAAATTTGTATTTTTGTTTGTTGTAATGAAACTCAAAAACTACTCGATCGATTTTAAAAATTCTTTCACCTATACAAAGCTACATTATCAGCGAGTAACATAGGTTATATTTTATAAAGTTACGCGGGCGAAGTCGCGTGCAACAGCTAGTAGAAGACAAGTAGATGTTACGATAAGACAGTGATATTATTGGCAAAGATTTAAATCTAACTATTAACAAGAATACTTGCACTGTTGCAGTGGTAAATGGAGGTTCGATTGCCGGTCGGACTAGATAGGTTGACGGTTAGGAAAATAAATTCCTAACGGACCAACCAGGTGGACAGTGTGGTTTGTCGGTTAGGAAATGGACGGGATTGAGACCTCTTTTTGTACAAATTTGACAAGTATTCTCAAGTATCTTAAAAAAAAAATTAGACCAATTCAAAATAATCCCTCGACGCCGTCGAGTCTCTTACATACACATAGAAAGCTAACACCCACACTGGTACAGTACAGGCAGATAGTACGGCGACTGTGAGTCACGACTTCAACTCACCTGACCCCGGGCGATGATTGGGTGACCATGATGGCGGAGGGTGGACGGACTTCCCAAATTACATTTAAAAATCATAATTTTTTTTATTATATAATACTTAATTAACGTATGAAAATTATGTTTTTTTTATAAAAAAATCAGTATCCGTTGGAATATTGAAAAAAAAAAGATATATAAGATCATTCCTCTGTTTAAATGCAGTATATAAAAATTTCAAGTCAATCTGACTTTCGAATTTTTGAGTAATACACAAACCAACACAACATTTTTACTAATAATAATAAATTAAAATTTAAGAACGGCTGGACCATTTAGTACTATTTTTTTTTTTTTTCAAATATTTTTTTGAAGTCCGACTAAGTTTCCTATAAAAGAAAAAAGCGAAGTGCCAATGCGAACGCGGACATGTAACGAGATAAGAATTAAATACTTTAAAAAAATGTAACTAAAAAAAAGTGTCCTTCAAGGAAAACTAAAATCATGGTATCCCCAGGTGTATTTTACTTGCATATCGATTTGGCGTACTCTCCCCAACAACGGGTAGACAGGGGTTCACTCGTTGGTTCATAATTTTTTGTGTAAAAAGCTGGAAAAATGAGTCCGATACCAAGAAAGGGGAACTAACTGCTCTACTCTACAGAATTCTTAAATTATTATTGATTTTTTCATTAACAAATCTGATCTAATTTTTGTATCTAATTTTTCGTGCACAAATGCATTATTTTTTACATGTATTGTAATTACATTGAACGGTTTAGTTGTCATCTTGCACTATTTTATTTCGTACTAGCTGTTGCACGCGAATTCGTCTGCGTAACTTTATAAAATATAGCCTACTAGCTGGTGCCCGCGACTTCGGCCGCATTCTGGATGAAAGGTAACCTATGTCCTTTCTGGTGTCCCTGACAACGTGTATGCAAAATTTCATGGTGATCGGTTCAGTAGTTTTTGCGTGAAAGAGTTACAAACATACATACATCCATCCATACAAACTTTCGCATTTATAATATTAAGTACGGATGTTACTCCCTGACAATGTAAAAGAATTTTTCAAATGGGTCCAGTAGTTTCGGAGCCTATATTGAATTTAAACAAACAAAAATAATGCGGCCAGACTGCTGAGAAATTTATTCTGCTAAGCAGCAGTAGGTGCTACCATCTCTAAAGAGTGTCACTTGTATATACTACTAGCAGTACTAGTGATACAACGTTGTGGCATTTGTACTAAGTACCAGTAGTACTTCTTGGTTGTACTACTGTAACAGAGCGAAACTTTCCTCTTTATAATATTAGTATAGATGAAATGTAGGAAAAGCCAACTTTAAATTTAAATATACTTTAGCATTTCGTACACATAATTATTAGGTATTTTTTTTTAAAAACCTTCTAGTTTTATCAGTGCCCTAATGGTAGGATTTTCCGTCTAGTATCAATAGTTCGGTTGTTTGTCCGGTTGACCGAACTAATGCAACTTACACATTAATATTTGATAAATTCAATAAGATTATTTATTTAATTAATTAATATTATATATGTATATATTTACATATAACCTACCTAAAACAAAAAACCTTAAAAAAATATATAAGTACAATATAATACTTAACTAACATATATTTTCAAAAGTAGTCCCTTTAGGCAAGGTTCCGAAGATGCTGGCAGCATTCCCCCTTTGAATTGCTAAGCTAATTCTTTGTCTGAGCTGGCAGCTGCCAGCTCTTCGATATCCCGTAATGTCGACCAATATTTGATTATTACTTGATTATTATTACTTATTATTATTATTACTTATACTTGACATTATATCTACTTACTATATTTTCTTTGACATAATAAGATCTCAACTTTGCCTAAAAATAAGCTTATTTACAATAAAATCTAATTCTAAATTATGTATATATATTTACACATATATACACTTTGCCTTGACATAGTGATGAGAATGACGAGAATGACGCCCTAGGTCATCGACACGTCAATCACTGTTATTAAAACATTTATAATAGTGGTTTACCGCACTTTTAACAATTTACTTATATGACTAACGTTAAGCGCACGTCACACTTGGAGCGAAGCGATAAGATTAAAGTAAAGTATAGCCACAGCCAGTGATATGTTAAAAAGACCAATAACCAATGAGAACACTTTACAATAACAGAATACGCCAATAAGAAGTAAAAATGCGTATTAAGATGGCAACCAAAACAAATTTATTTTAGCAGATGTGCAAATTGGAGGACCATTTTTTTGTCACTAGTAGTATGTTAAGGGCCTATCCAGTCTTTTTAACATATCACTGGCCACAGCACACTTATTTCCTAATGCGAATTAAAATCTCTTATATTCATATTGTAAATAACAATTTAGCAGTACTTACCTACTTAAGTGATGAAAATATATAGTAGGTACTAGCTGCTGCTTGCGGCTTCGTCCGCGTTGACAAAAGGAAGCAAAAAAAAGCGTTATAACGCTTGACATCTGCAATTAAACTTTTGCCAGTCGCTTTTTTTTTCTGAACGAAAGGTACGAAAGTAAGGTTGAGTAGTTAAAGCGTGAAAAGGTAACAGACAGACAGAGTTATTTTCACATTTATAATTACTATGAATTGGCGATCATTTATGATACGAACACTATGAAATACCCACCACGTTTCGCGCCATTTGTGACATTCTAACAAGGGTCAACAAACTGTCAAGTGGCGTACTCATTTCATCTCGATTCCCGACAATTTCCTTTTACAAAGCTTTGAAATTAGTATAGTGAGTGGAACAATAGAATGATAGTGCGTCTGGCTAGTGGTAGTGGTCTGGGGCACTCCGGTGACACACTGAGCTTGCGTAAATTCTATTCATGTTGTTTTCCATTGGTATTTTCTGTACTAAGTATTTTTAACGTCCGACGCATAGATAAAAGATTGGTCTCGCTGCGCTCGACTAGATACCGCCGTCGTACTTGTAAAATGCGGCATAAAATAGTACGCCTAATTCCCCGTACCCGAGCCACACTTCAAACTGTCTGTGATGTGTACGTGCCGAATGTTTTATTAAATTTTAGGCATAATAAAATACCAGTTTGCGTAGTGAAACTGTGTAAAAATATAATAAAACTGGGTAAAAAGTGATAAAAAATGACGATTTTTTACACACACTACAATAAAAAGTTGCCACATTTTTGGAGCTATTGCTTTTGTATAGCGCTCTATCTAGTCGAGCGCAGCGAGACCAATCAATTATCTTTGGTCCGACGCAAAAACGGTGTGTCTGCTGTGGAATGTAGCTCGCAATACAACGTATTTTGATTTTGAAAGCTGACGTGATCAAGATAGTTCTTTTCAGGAGTTATCAAGATCATCACCCGCATTTCCTAGTTGACGAATAGATTTCACTAACTTCCACAGGTTCGATTGATGTGAAATTTGATATGCTGTTACTTCGGTGGTATTTTCATTGCTGCTGCATCAAGTAGTCTGTGGGATAACCAACTACTCATACTGCGTGTTTGAGCTAAATAGAAAGGCAGGGGTTAGTTAATAATTTTTAATTATGGTTTGTTAACACGTTCATTGCTACATAACGCGACGTCGCGTGGAGGTTCCTTACAATAATGTACGAATAGTTTAGTTTCAAGTCTTATTTGGGTACTTAGAAATAACTAAAATATTATTATGGACAACAGTGGAAAAGCACACGAACAGAAGTGCTCCGAGAAAACCGTGTAACACTAGAATGGACGACAGATAATAGAATTAGAGACGAGAGACGGTCCCACGCATTATATATCATACTACACACACATTACGAGAATGTCGGAGACACTTAATTATTAACTCTATATGACTTGCGTCTTTTGTCAATTCACACCAATATTATCTCCGGGCCTTTGAATCTCGGACAATTTATTTAGGGCACCTCAGGGTCTTTACTGACAGAGGCAGTCTTTTACTTAGTTGTGACAGAGTACACTGCGTTTGCAGTTATTTAAGCAGCACTTCTGGCGGCAGTGGCCTATTTTTTTTTATCGTTACGGATAGAAAATGGGTTCTGGTATCCCTAACACACTTACCGAAACAAAAATGCTATTTTAAGATGGTTTTCTGTTTCTCTTATACGAGACGGGCTGATGCCCACGTTTTGACTGTCAAACTCAATGTCTTCTGCCACTACTAAAGTGGCTCAACTAAAATGTTGGCATTTACAACATTGGCGTAGCCCTAGATAGGCCATGAACAATGTTTTGTTGAGTGGGGCCTAGGAGGCCTGACTGTGGCGAAGCCTAAATAGAAAGAAATAAACAAAAAGCTCGCATATTTTAGACTTTAAACTCTAAACGGCCTAAAAAGAGAGCGACAAATTAGTGTTAGAGTTTAGAGAACGGGTTAGTCCAGTTCTAGTATTTGTTCTACGATAGAACAAATAATGTATTTATTCCTATATTATTGTTATATTTAGACTTAATAACAAAAAAAAAATAAAAAAAATAGGAAAAGTATTATAGATAACATTTTGTGATTATTTTTTTGCTTACACACGCCGCCGGAGCGTGATATGGCTGAAACGGTAGTAGCTCCTGATTTCATGGCATTACCAACTACGTAAGTACTAATTTAAAAAGTTTTAGCAAACTGTTTCAATCTCCACGTGAAGCATTGATTGTTTCGTTTTATTGCAATGGGAACTATTGAGATGAGAGTCTTGTTACGTGTTTAAAGAACGCACACATAACAGACAGACATAAAAACAAACCTCATCAGACAATAAATCCATTGTTTTCTCTTCAGTTGCCAATACCATTTTAAGAGAACAACTGTCAATATTATTTATAGGAGAAAACGCGGTTTCCCATTGGGCCTTCATTTCCATACCTATAGTCAACTATTTTTTTATTATTTATTCAAAAAATTTCTTCATAAAATAATCTTATTTTATGAAAAAATAAAAAAAATTAGAAAAACATTACCTAGGGGAGAAACCGAAAAACCGAGATTGTTGAAAAATAAAAGAAATTAAACCGATATTATTTTATTTTTTACTCAAATTGTAATAGCTTTTCGATTTACCTGATACCTAACTTCTTAAGCCCTACAATACTTATCCATGTATATATATAAAATTTATAATTTTATAAGGCTATAGAATAATAATAACAATAAAAAAAATACGTTAAAAAAGTAAATTAAAAAAAAAAACGATTTTAAAACAATAAAATTTACATTTAGTTCTATTCTATCTTAGAAATAATATTTAAATTCCTATACTTACATAAGATACGTCTTATCCATATATATAAAAAAAAATGTTATTATTTTTTAAAACCATAGAATAATAACAATCAAAAATATTACTTAAAAAAAATATTATAAATCTATTTTAATAGTAATAAGTACCTACATTTAGTTCTATTCTATCTTAGAAATAATATTTAAATTCCTATACTTACATAAGCTAACGGACATAATTAACCGGTTTGAAATTCTTACCTTAAAAATCTTAACCCTAAAATGCAACCCTTACTATAGAACAAAAGGTCAAGCAAACGTGCGCTCACATTCATATAGGGTCAACTCTTTTGTATTTTGTGAGCCAATAAAAAAGGTTTTTTTTGTAAAGTCCACCTTTATTAGGGAATTGGTCCAGATGACCAGGGGTCATATTGTTACACGGTTCTATGAGGAGGGTCAACTGGTCAATTGGTCATTTCATAAATAAAATTTATTCAAGTCGAGATTACGATGTAGGATGATACGATAACTATTAGGTAGTTGTTAGTGATTTAATAATGTGAACTTTGAAAATTTTTGAATGAGAATATTTTTTAGGGTAGCTTAATCCTACGCCCTAAAAAACGCCCTGCAAATAATAAATTATTTTATAATGAAAATAATAGAAAATAGGTAATTGTTTTCTATGAGTTGATCGAGTAATATGGATCTTTTTAAATAAAAAATGGCATCTCTTACTCACTCAATTGCAATTATCCATCAATAAATTTTTATATTTAAATTTTTGGGGTAATTGGAAACATTACCCCTAACACGGACACATTTTGAACACACAAAGTAAGGTTTACGTTTGATGCATCATTGAATTTTGATAAAAAATAATGTAGATTAGTTTGATCCTATTTCATTCTTCTCATACACAAAGAAGAATTATGATTAATTTTCTGCTGTTTATAATTTTACCCTGGTTGAGATCTCCCTAAAAGTTCTATTACGTTACAATTTAACAAAGAGGAATTATGATGATTGTTTCCAATTCTCCCTGTAATTACCCAATTACAATTACCCAGGTTGACTTTTCTTTAAAATTTCAATTATGTTACAATTTAACAGAGAAGAATTATGATGACTGTTTCCAATTCTCCCTGTAATTACCCCAATCACAATTACCCAGGTTGACTTCTCTCTAAAAGTTCTATTACGTTACAATTTAACAGAGAGGAATTATGATGACTGTTTCCAATTCTCCCTGTAATTACCCCAATTACAATTACGCAGGTCGACTTCTCTATAAAATTTCAATTACGTTACAATTTAACAGAGAGGAATTATGATGACTGTTTCCAATTCGCCCTGTAATTACCCAGGTTGACTTCTCTTTAAAATTTCAATTACGTTACAATTTAACCAAAAGGAATTATGATGACTGTTTCCAATTTTCAATGTAATTATCCAATTAAAATTACTCAATGTTGACTTCTCTGTAAAATTTCAATTACGTCACATTTTAACAAAGAGGAATTATGATGACTGTTTCCAATTCTCAATGTAATTACCCAATTACAATTACCCAGGTCGACTTCTCTGTAAATTTTTAATTATGGTACAATATCATACAATATCATTTTTTTAATCTAGTTATTAAGGACCTCTCGACGAGTAAAGGCCTCCTCCATCTCTCTCCTTATTTTCCTGTTTTGGGCTATCTTGATCCAATCGTTATTTACAAGTTTTTTAAGTTAAGTTTTTAAGTTTTAACCCTCCACTCAAGGTTACAATTTAACAGAGAGGAATTATGATGTCTGTTTCCAATTCTCCCTGTAATTAAGTTGACTTCTCTGTAAATTTTCAATTACGTTACAATTTATAATCAACAGATGAGATGTACCTAACGGTCTCGTCTAGTCAATGGTCGTAGTAATGGAGCTGGCATATTAATTTTATAGAAACGGCCACACATTCTAATATGGTATGTTGCAGAAACACAGTCCAGCTGCCGCCTAACAAAAGATCAGCAAGACGGTTATTCTTGAGCAGTTTTAATTGCAAAAATTTGCATAAACGTCTCGGGGAAGACACAATAAAGGGATGCGACCGTGATTGATTGCAAGTGGTCACACCGGTTGACGGCTATGCAAAAATAGGGGAAGTGTTTGCAAATAAATAGGAAGTGGACAGAATCATATTTCCTTTATGACAAGGACTAACCTCAGACGGAACAAATTTTTTGCCAAAATGATAGCAACCTAATTACTTATGAATTAAGATGCAATATTGTTCAGCAAATTTTTCTAGATTCTCGGAGACAACCTAACAGATTTGAAATTGGAAGGTTTTTCTTAAATATAATGACAGCTTTTTATGAGATCTATAAATAGATTTAAAAGTGTCATTAAAACCAAACTCCTCTCGAAAGGCTATTATAAAATCACTGATTATTTAAGCGACAAGGAAGCGATTCGGAGCTCATACTATGTTCAGTATTGTACATATAATTTGTTTTTGTTTATAATTACTTAAGTAAGTGAATTTCTTTGTAATTTTATATTTTAAAAAAAGATGACATAAAGAATAGTATCCTGAGTTTTTTCGGGGTTTCTTCTCAGAACTATTTTCCGAAACCCTGGTAAATTTAAATAATCTGGTAAATTTTTGAAAACCTAATTGTTTATTATTAAATAAATAGTATTTTATTTTTGAATATTAATATATGAAAATCAAATAAAAGTAGCCGATTAAAAATAAATATTTAATTAGTTGTCGCTGAAATTTTATATTACTGTGACGAGAAAGCTTTTTTTGGGGCAGTAATTTACCTACTATTTTTTCTCAACAAATAGAGATTTTCGTATGAATTGTCCGATACAAACTTTTTAAAATTAATTTAATTTTTCATTATATATTTATGCACTGTATTTTTATTTTAGTTTTAATTTTACCCCAAAAAAGTCAAACTCAAATTAGACGAACCCGATAAAAGAACGAAAATTAATTTTTCTCTGATACCCAGTTATGAAACCTAGTTACGAATCTGGTTAAAATTTGATGAACTGGTTATGGAAAAAATGAGAGAAACTTCCTTTTTCATTAATTGATTGGACCTACATAGACCAAAAGGCATTTTTTGTCTTACTATTCGTCTATTATAGCGTTCGTTGTCTTTTTGCGTTAATAAAACAAGAAAAAACATAAAACATGACTTCCTTATCATCGGATGTCATCTTTACCATACCAAATTTTATACAAACCTTTTTTTCTAACATTACATCCTCACTTGAATACGCGTAGACCGCTAATCCCATTGCTACTACAGCATCCCTTTATCCTTTAGACAAAAAACCAACTAACAATAACCCATCTAAATTACCATAAACAAGGCATTACCCAAACGGTTTACTAGAACCGGTTTTATCCCGGAAATCGTTCGGATCCTTTATTTCTCGACACCGACAGACAACAGGCCTTTGTTTTTTTTTTTAATAGCAGGTCAATTCGGCCCTAACGCCAGCATTTGGGGTGTTAGACGATTACTAGTGAGAACTTCGGTCAACAAGAATGGGATGGACAGAGATGCAGGGGAAGGGTTAAGAATTATTAATTATTATGATTTTAATAGCCGGATGTGTTAGTTGAAAGAGCGTTTTGTTATCCTTTCTTACCGTGGGATGAGTAAACAGATTTGTAATATGGAATACGAGCTGGTGCACGCAACTTGAAAAATGAAAAATATAACACATGAGAAAATATATATAAGCAAACATATACAACTTAACAAACATAACAAACTTATATCTTAATCGCTGTGACGACGGTGGCGCCGCCACTGTTGACAGGACCGTCCATTTTTTATATTTTTAGACGATTTCTCCGGAACCTAACATTTTTCGAGAACAAAAAGTACCTACCTATCCTGTTGTTATCCTATATGTTAATCCAGGTAATAAACTATCTGTGTGGCAAATTTCATACAAAGCAGTTCAGCCGTTTTTGCTTGAAAGAGTAACAAATGCATTTAAAATGTTAGTGGGATATGTTTTCTGTGAAATAAATTCATTTTTTCATTATTATTTTTTTCATTTATCATCATCAAAATATTTAAATGACCTTATTAAATCAAATTAATTAAATTAAATTAAATTTTCATTTAAATAAGTCCACTTTTCCATTTACAATAATATCAACATCTGAGAAAACATACAAAAATTCGTGTATTGGCGAAAAAAAAACACCATTGTTCCATCTGCCTGAACCGTGAACTGAACCGCGTTGATAAAGAACTCGTTTACTGATAACGTACAAGAGCGATCGTAATATTTTTTTTTATAAAATAACCCTTATTACTATGCAGCACAAGGTACACTCGAGATGCACTCGCGAAGTCCCCCGTGTTTACCTCCGCGATAATGTACAATTGGAATTTAAATGTGTGCGTCGCAATTATCTGTCAGATATACAAATTTATACTTAAATATTTTTGAAACAAACTATGTGACTTGTCCAGTATGTGTTAAGGTTCATTTTTGAACGCATTAAATTTTGTAATGTGTTTCTTTCAGTTTTTTAGTTATTGAGGTCAACGTTTCGCACCTTGGAAGCTCGTTTTGTTATCAGTTGTACAAGAAAAGTGGGGAGAAATGTTTTTTTACACTATAATGTTTATATTATATACTCATCATATGCTTAACATAACATAAGTAACATATAAGTAGGTACTACCTAGGTAGGTATGTATTGTTTTGTTTAGGTCTGTTTTAAACTTAATTAAATAAATAAAGTTCTTTAGAGTTGAGAATCTAATTTCAGTTTATTATAGGCTATATATATATATAGGTTATTATATAGTTGTTATAGTTATTATAGTATTATATATAGGGTAATATTCTATTATTTTGAAAAACATTTTTTATTTTATTTTTAATTAATAATACAATTTCTTCAGAGTTTATAATCTAATTTCAGTTAATTACAATATAGTTGATTTCTTAAAATTACTACAGAAGATGTAGGTATGCGAGGAGCCTCATATGTGCTTAGTGCTATTTTCAATTATATATTTGTGATACAATACAAGCACTAATATTAATACTGTTCTCCGCCTCTCTCTGTTTCTTCGCTAACTTCTTCCAGTGGATTATGATTCGGTTTTTACGTTTTAGTACAATTTTGACATATTCCCAAATTGACACGATCTCAAATCTCAATATGACACATTCCCATTTTCACACAGTACAATGAGACGATTAAATTATAAAGAGCGATAAATAAGGAAGGATTGTGTTTATAATTTGCACAAAAATGCATCCATGCAAATTTGATCATAATTATTTTTGATTCGTAAAGAGATTCGTTGAGATCTATAAATTTGAAGTTTTCCTTTAAAATTTTTATTTAGAGATGCAAATTTTTTAAAAACTAGTACAAACACTGCAACATATTTTTAAGTGCTTAGGCACTTATTCTGTTCTGTTGTGTTATACTTGTTATTTTATTATTCACAAACAAAATGTATATTTTAAAAAATATTGCCACGTTGTAATATTTGTTTGACACATAACGGTCAATCGTTACTCCACAAAGAAGCTAGTACACAAACGAAAGAACGTTCTATTATGTTTTCTATTATATCGAACACACATTGATATTCGCCAACGGCGAATCCGTTGGTCGAAGTTTGGACAATGCAAAAAAATAGAGCATAGAAAACCGATTCCCATAAAAATTGTATCGCAAAAGGGTTTTTGGTCAAAGACAGTGAACTCATTGTTGTGGACAGTGGGAAATTTTGCGTGGAATGAAAGGGCTCTATGCGAAATAGTTAAATAGAAATGGGTCAGTTTTGTCCGTAAGAAGATAGTGCACTTATTGTTGGGCGCCGCATCGCAGGGTTATGCAAATTAGATGCGTCCGAACAAAGAGCTGTGTTTCTTTGTATTTAAGATGTGAGCGATATTTGTCATTAAGAAATATATGTACTTAAATAGAAAATTTTTGCGGAATATTATAATATGATTTTATAAGATAATACTTTTCAAGTTTTGTGGACATATGAAATATTTAAATTTAAGTAAATCTAATTTAAGTGTATTTTTTAAATATAAATATAAAAACAAATAATTTGCGCAATACAAAAACGGAGTACCTACCTACTTAACAGTTTTTGGTGCGATTCTAAATACTTAAATACTTCAGGAAGCATTAAATTCCATCTTAATTCGTTTTAATAATTAAATAGATACCTATTATTTAATTACCTACCTATCTATATACTCTAATTTAATAAGTATGGAAATAAAATAATTATAAATCTATGATAAAACGCTAACATGGCTTTCGCATTTAAAACCTTGAATACCTTTGGATCTCTATGTATTTTAAATTTGTTGTCCTTTTTAATATGTTAATTTTAATCGTATTTTTCTTGTAGTGTTTCATTTCCTTCATTAAAGACAACGTAAATTGTACAAAATTTTAACACCTTGACTTTTAATTTAAATGTACCGGCTTATCGCGCGGACATTTCTGCAGATATAATAGCGAGTTTCTTTAAATGAGTACAAATAGCGACATAATGGCGAAAGGTTATCGCGATTTTCCAAACGTTAACCCGTCCGATGCTACGGTGTCGTTTTAACCGGACACAAACTGGGCAGGGTCACTGCGTCCTGACCGGCTCAGGTAGCCAACCCGTGCTGACCTCACCGAACAATGGCAGGGTCGCGACAACCCTTTACACCAATTTAAACACCCCGAAATCGGTGCAGCGTGAGCGATGGGGTCAACCCTGCGCCCAGAATGACCTCACTGACCCTTCCTTAGAAAACCACCCTTTTCTTGCATCGCATTATTTGTAATCCCTTTCGCGAATCTATTTTATTGTAATTCGTCCATTCAGCCGTTTGGGTTATCTATGAAATTTTTGCGTGCGTGAGAAATGTTCTAGTTTCTTTGCGAAATCGTAACGTACTAAGGACAAAGGTGTCCATCTATGGGAAAGTTTTGGACAAAGGAGTGGACTCCTTTTAATGATTTCCTATTGTGTTAAGGCTGCGCTTTGATACAGTTTTTGTCGGGTCATTTGCGACCGTTGGCCAACGGATTTGCCGATGATATTTAAAGGCGGCAGTGTGACGGTTAAGGGACACTAATGAATGACCAGCGAAACAGTGGACACCACTTGCAAAGGATACCGTAGCACACATCGCCTACTTGCGTTCTAAAGATAAAATGCGTCAACTAAATAAGATGTAAATAATTATCTGGGCACAAGGTGCTTTTAAACCGATCATAATTTGATTTCACGGAAGAATTTTGAATATTACTATTTGTGTATAAGTACTTGATCTTACTCGTATATGCTAGGTATAACAAAGAGATAGAGGTCGCCTTTCTTGGAGCTTTCGGTGCTTTTAGACGCTTTGGAGGTCCCTTCTTGTGTTCCGCGTGGTGGATTGACGGACTGATGTGATTGAAGCCTTGAAAAAGGCTTCTTCAGTTTCAGTCCCGAAATTTCATTTCGCTGTCGTTTCTTTATTTGTTGTTGGATTTTGCTGCGGTTTGCTTTGTATGCAGCCTTTCTCAAGGCTCTTCAGGGTAGCTTGCAGCAATTTTTGTTATTTGTTGTTTTTGTTATTGTTATTGTTGTTTTTGTTATTTTTATAAAATTTTTAAAATTCTTTGGAAATTTTATAAAAAATCTCAATTTCTTGGCGTTTTCGGACCCGTTAGGGGTCACACGTGATACCCTACTGGGAAGAGTCTGCAGAAATTGTTGTTATTTTATTGTTATTTAGTTATAATCGTTGTTATTCGTGTTTTTTCACGGATTTTTGTTGTTTTTCGTTGATTTTTCGTTTAACTTGGTTGTTTTGTCCCCCCTCTTGTAGGGGTGGACTCCCCCACCAACTCGGAGGTCGGCAGGGCCATAAACTGGCCCATGTCGGACTCCACTGAAACCAGTGGGCCTGGCCCGAAGGAGAATAAGGGAGGACGGAAACTTTTGTATTCCAACGTCCTGACACGTTCGGCGGCCCGCAAGCGGTCCGCCGCAAAGGAGACATCGGAGGCAATGTCCTCCAGTAAGTACTTCGGTCTCGTCTCGGAATCGGAGGAGGTGGAGGAGCCCGTGGAACCTGCTGTTCCGCCGAAGTACAAGAAAGGCAGCAAGGGCCGCGGCGGCAAATCATTCAGCCACGACGTCGGGATCTCGCGGGCTCGTCGCGAGCTAATGGAGGAATCAGACACTGATTCTGTCAGGTCTGCAACGACTTTCCGTTCGGCTAAGTCGTCGGCCGGCTCCATTGAGGAGCTGACCCAAAAGGCGGAGGTCAGTGCCTCAGCGATTCTGGAGGTTGTCCGCAAATCGGGCAACCTCAAAGGCTCCACCCAGAGGGAAATCAAGGAGGCCACAAAGTCCATCCTTGGTGTGGTTGAGGCGGTGGCGGCACGTAAGTCGTCACAGGAAATTCGGCGACTTCGCGCCGATAATAAACGCCTCCGTGGGCAGATTGATGCCCTCATTGAGGAGGTGACGGCGCTCCGCAGGGCCTTTTCCGAAAGGGCCATACCGGAAAAGTCCACCGCCGAACAAGAGGCCGTGGGATTGCCTGCGACAGTGGCTGAGTCTCAGCCACTGTCCAGGGCGGAATTCTTGGAAGCCTTCTCGGCCCTCCAGGCGGAGCTGACGGCCCACGTAGGGGGGGTCGTCAATGCCCACTTAGACGGGCTGGAGGTGGACGGGAGGCTGCTCCCGGCACGCCAGCTCCGTCCACCTCTAAAGGCGGACGAGAAGCGGAAGGACCGCGCAGTGGCCTCCCAGCATGAGTCGGGATCAACCCTCGCTCCCCCGGCCAATCTGCCCAAAAAGGCGAGGCCTATCTTGGTGGCCAAGCCCCCTGCCTCCAGGGCCCCTGAAACGCCGGCGGGGCCATCGTCAGCGCCAGGTGGTACTGAAGCAACATGGTCGGAAGTAGTCCGGCGCAAAAAGCGCGCCCCCGCCGCTCCAGCTCCGACAGCTGGATTAAAAGCGAGTGCCCTCAAGCTCCCTAAGGAGCCCAAGAAGCTAGCCATAGTGGTGGCCCTGAATCCGGAGGCGGTCGAAAAGGGCGCCACATATAACAAGGCCATTGCCAGAACTAAGGCGGCAGTCTCGTTGGACGCACTGGGGATTGGTCCGGCCCAATTCCGCAAGGGAGTCACGGGAGCCCGTATTCTGGAGCTCCCGAAAGAGACTACGCCCGTACAGGCGGACCAGTTGGCGGCGCAAATAAGCGCAGTGCTAGGCGACGAGGCAAGGGTCACGCGCCCAGTTAAATCGGCCGACATCCGGGTTAACGGCCTCGATGACTCGGTGTCGGCTGAAGAGCTGAAGGCAGCCTTGGCCTTGAGCACGGGTTGTCCCCCCGAACACTTCAGGGTGGGCAAGGTGCACCCTGGAGTCAGAGGCATGGGCTCGGCCTTCGTCTCTTGCCCGGTGGAAGCCGCCAGGAAACTGGCGATCGGTGGCCGTCTGACGGTTGGTTGGAGTTCTGCCTCCGTCCAACTGTTGGAACAACGTCCCATGCGCTGTTATAAGTGCATGGGGCTCGGCCACCCAGTCGTCAGGTGCCCGTCCAACAAAGACCGCAGCGGTCTATGCTACCGATGCGGATTGGATGGGCACTCCGCCAATAATTGTGAGGCCGCGTTCAGATGTGCCGTCTGCGCGGACGCCGGTCTCCCGGCCTACCACCGCATGGGGGGGATGAACTGCTCCCCCCCAGCCGTCAGGGGTCGCCTCATAGCGGCTAAACCGCAGATCAGAACAGGGGCCACCCCTGCTGTAAGGGAGGAGCGCATGGACACCACCAATGCCCAGTAGGCTCACTGCAAAAATCCTCCAGGCGAACATCAACCACTGCGCCGGGGCACAGGATCTACTGTGCCAGTCCATGGCGGAGTGGGAGATTCACCTGGCGGTGGTGGCGGAGCCATACGCGGTCCCCCATAATGCCAACTGGCTAGGGGACCTGAATGACTCCGCTGCTATTGCAGTGAGGGCTGGTGGCGGGGCTCCTCCCCTTTCTCTCAGGGAGAGAGGTTCGGGTTTCGTGGCAGCGAACTGGGGGAGAATGGTGGTCGTGTCGACCTACTTCTCCCCTAACCGTAGCCGGGCGGACTTCGAGTTCTTCCTGGCTGCGGTGGAGGGTGTGGTGAGGCGTGCGGCCCCACTCCCAGTCTTGGTGGCTGGGGATCTCAACGCCAAATCTGTGGCGTGGGGGTCCCCTAGTACGGACGTGAGGGGGGGTATTCTGGAGTCCTGGGCGTTGGGCCTGGGGCTCCAGGTACTCAACCGTGGTACCTCTCCCACGTGCGTACGGTGGCAAGGTACGTCCATTGTGGACGTATCCTTCGCCACTGCCGCCCTTGCTGCCCAAATCTGGAGCTGGCGGGTCGAGAAAGAAGTGGAGACCCTATCGTACCACCTTTATGTCCGATATGAGGTCTCCACGCGGGCCCCCAGCGCGTCACAGCGTCGGGATCCTACGGCGAGTGTCGCCTTTCCCAGGTGGGCACTCGCCAAGCTCCGCCCGGAAGTGGCGGAGGAGGCGGCGATGATGAGGGAGTGGTCGTCTCTCCCCCCTCACCTCGCAGGGGATCCTGACGGCATGGCCGACCACTTTGCGGACGACCTTCGGGCCGTCTGCAATGCCGCCATGCCGCTGTGGCGCCCTCCTCCCCGGTGGAAGAGGGTGTACTGGTGGGCGCAGGAAATTGCCACCCTGCGCACCACGTGCTTGGCTGCGAGGCGTGCTCTCCTCCGATGCCGGAGAAGGCGCTCCAGGAGGACGCCTGACGAAGAGGTCCTCCTTCGTCAGGCATACAGGGAGGCTCACAAGGCCCTGCAGAAAGGTATTTGCAGGGCCAAGGAAGAAGCACATGAGCGCTTCCTGGCCCTCCTGGACGCTGACCCCTGGGGTCGTCCGTATAGGGCTGTGAGGGGAAAGTTTGCATCAAGCTCCCCCTCCACAGCCAACCTCGAACCTACGCTGCTCGAAGAGGTTGTGGGGTCTCTTTTCCCGACCCCCGGCCCATTCGAGCCCCCATCTATGGAGCCTCCGGAACCACTGCCGGAGGCTGCGCTGCAGGGCCTTCCCGTCTCTGACGTAGAGTTTGAGGCGGTGAAGGAGCGGATCGGGAGGAAGAAGACGGCTCCGGGACCAGATGGGGTCCCGGCTAAGGCTCTGGCGATAGCGCTGGGGCCTTTGGAGGAGAGGTTCCGGGCGGTACTCGATACGTGTATCGCTCGGAGCAAATTTCCGGCGAGGTGGAAGGTGGGGCGACTCTGCCTTCTCCGCAAGGAGGGCCGCCCTGCCGACTCGCCGGCGGGGTACCGACCGGTGGTCCTGCTCGACGACTCCGGCAAGGCTATGGAAAGAATCATAGCCCGCCGGATAGTCGAGCATCTAGAGACTGAGGGGCCGAACTTGGACGAGCACCAGTTCGGCTTCCGAACCGGTCGGTCCACAATGGACGCAGTGGGCCTCCTCAAGCGGTGGACTGAGGAGGCCACCGGCAGGGGGGAGGCTGTTGTTGCGGTGTCGCTCGACATCCGCAACGCTTTCAACAGCCTCCCTCATGAATGCATAAGGGCGGCACTTAAATTCCACAGGGTGCCGCCCTACCTCTGCGCCCTCGTCTTCGACTACCTTTCTGATCGGGTAGTGTTGTACGAGGGCGCAGACGGATGCGTCCATCGACGCCTAATGGCGGCTGGTGTACCCCAGGGGGCCGTCCTCGGCCCATTATTGTGGAACCTGGGGTACAATTGGGTCCTGCGAGGCAACCTCCTTCCCAAGATGAAGGTTGTCTGCTTCGCCGATGACACTCTAGTCGCGGCGAAAGCGCAGACGTGGGAGGACGCAGTGCGGTTAGCGTCGGTCGGCACCTCTTTGGTCGTCCGGCGCATCCACCTGCTAGGATTGGAGGTGGCCCTAGATAAAACTAGGGCCATGGGCTTCCATCCCCCACGCCGCAGGATCCCTCCGGGGCTCCGCGTCCGAGTGGAGGGGGTCCGGATTCCGGTCGGGATGCACATCAAGTATCTCGGCCTAACACTGGACCCCCGTTGGAGTTTCGAGGAGCACTTCAAGCTCCTCGCTCCACGGCTGACTGCAACCGCAGCCGCACTCGGACGGCTCCTCCCGAACCTGGGAGGACCAAATTCGGCGTGCCGTCGACTTTACCACGGGGTGGTAAGGTCGATGGCACTTTACGGAGCCCCGGTCTGGGCGGAGTGTCTCACTCCCCGTACCCGGGCCCTCCTGAGAAGGCCTCAAAGGGTCATGGCGATCCGGGCCGTGCGGGCCTACCGCACGGTCAGCCACGGGGCCGCCTGCGTGCTGGCGGGCACGCTCCCGTGGGATGTCGATGCCCTGGTTCTGTCCCAGGTGCATCGGCATCGGGTCGCCGCAAGGACCCTTGGAGAAAGACCCGTTGCCGAGGACGTGCAGCGGGTCCGTGCAGAGGCACAAGAGAGGGCCATGGATGATTGGGGTGAGGCACTCCTCAACCCCACCGCTGGTCACCGGACGATCCTCGCGGTTCGTCCGGTGCTGGAGGAATGGGTGAGGCGCCGACGAGGTGGCCTCACCTTCCATATGGTGCAGATAATGACCGGACACGGATGCTTTGGTCGTTATCTGCACCGTATAAAAAGGGAGGAGTCGCCGCGGTGCCACCACTGCGGCGACCTTGACGACACGGCCGAGCACACACTCCAAGTGTGCCCGGCCTGGAGTCCCCAGCGCCGGGAGCTGGAGGTGGCGCTGGGTGGTGGAGACGTCTCACTGCCAAGCATGGTTGAAGCCATGCTTGACAGTGAGACGACCTGGAAAGCGGTTGCCTCCTTCTGCGAATCTGTAATGTCGCAGAAGGAGGCAGCTGAGAGGGAGCGAGAGGAAGAGGCAGGTCTCGCTTCCCTCAGACGTAGGCGGTTGGGCAGGAGAAGGCGGGCATACCTAGCTCGTCTTTAAATGTCCCAGGGGACCTGCGCACATAGCTGGCTAGCTATGTGTGCCTGCACAAGGTCCCACCGTCTGGGGATTGCCTGGGTGTCTCCGGGCAATCCTCCGTTGGCGTTAGCCTAGCCAGTCGGCTAGGCTGCCCTGGGGTGGATCGGAGTTTGGTGCCTCGGCAGAACCCGGTCCACTCCGTTCACAGGGCAAGGAGGCACCGGGGAGTTTTAGTGGGTATTCCCAGTGCCGCTATGATCAGGTGCTGGGCGACCCCCACATATCCCTACCGTCTAGCCAGGTATAACAAAGAGATATAGGGTAAACTAACTATCACATTACTCTTCTCAAGAAAACTTTAGTGACTACAGTTCCTTAGGACACTAACTATTATATAGTTCAGTGTGCTGTCATTATTATATGTGTTATAATAAAATCTTTATACCTTTTATAGATGGTAGCTATTGAAAACCCAATTTTACATGTACTTTGTAGTTAGGGTGTTTTTAATTAACCTGAAAACATGTCATAAATTCTGCACATTTTAGAAATTAATCGTACTAGATATGAAATTACCTAATTTTCACAGATAACGTACCGGATATTGTACACTTCCTTGGTCCATTTTTTTTTACTTTTTATGATGCAATTAGAATTTTTACTGGTATACTCTTTTAAGTCCTATCAAAGAAAACTAAAAGTTTTACTTTTGATTATTATATGTTACGAGTCCAATTCGTCCATGCGTAGAGTCAAGATAAAGTTAAAATATTTTAAGTTTTAAGTTTTTAAGTCTTAAATACGATGATTTCGAAAAATTATTTCATACCAAAAGTATCTCAAGAAAATTGATATTTTTAAAGAATTCGAACGCACCTACTACATGAACGATAAGATAACATATGTCTAGATACGTGAGTTAATTGAACGGGATAAAAAAAGTATAAAAAGTGAATGGCGCGGCCATCCCCGGATGCAGCGGAAGTGTTAGTGGATGCGCGCGGGAGGGGGGAGGGGACCAGTTGGCACGTGCGCCCGAGAACTGCGCGGGCGCAGGTGTCCTTACCACCTAGTGAGATTGACAACCTTTGGCAACAATTATAAAACTAGCCGTATACCTAGTATCTGCACAATAAGATACACAGATACACAGTATATTATGATTAAAAATCCTACCTACAATTTTATACCGCAAGCAATAATATACTGAAAAATTTAAGCGTTGGTATAACGTGAAAAAATATATTTTAGCAACTTAAAGCGTGTTTGCTATAATATATATTTACATTTTGGTATATATTAATAGGATATATATTATAGCTATATCTGTGTTGGAATTAAACATAAAAGTTGACATAACCGGCGATTCTAAAGAACTAAATAACAATTTTTATTAATTGTTATTTAGTAAATATTTATAAAGAATTTAATTAATTAGCAACTCAACCTGTGCTCTACTTATTAAGTCATTATTCAGAAACTAGTTCATTGTCGAGCAGTGATTGTTGTAAAACATAGTAAAGATATTTTATTACGCCCATTTTTAAAACATCACAAAATGTTGCACACCCCTTCAACCAGCTTCCTCTTGATAGCTGTCGGTGTAGGTGAGCGTGTATTTGGTATTATTGATCCATTAATGTACCTTTGTAACCAATTTTAATATTTATATAAAACCTCATTGTATTTAAATTAAAAAAGTCCAAGTGTGTAGTATAGCATAGAGTAAGTATCATAGCATAGAGTAAGTATCATAGCATAGAGTACTTAATTAAGTACTACTTATTTACTCTATGGTAGTAGGTATAATATGTTAATTATATTTACTCTTCAATATTAAATGTATGTAAATACAGATATTGTAGTAAGGTATTGGAAAATTGATTAGAAATTTTTTAACAGTTTCAAAGGGTGACCAACTAGATCCGACCGCTAAATAGTTTTTTTTTTTTTTTTTTTAATTTTCAAATTAAAAAATTTGAAAAATTCTTTCACTGTTGAGAAGCTATATTGTCAGCGAGTAACATATTTATAGGCTATATTTTATGAAGTTACGCGGACGAAGTCGCGTGCAACAGCTAGTAAAATAAATATCTGAACTTCTGAAGTTGTTTTAATTTTAAAGTGTCAACACTATACGATCCAACAACAACAGGTGTTTATTTCCTATTGCGCGAGCACCCCTATTCTACGAGTATCTTCCACGAAACGCTTCTTGCTTCCTTTGTCTATGTACTTACCTTAAATTATTAAGTATATTACGGTCAAACACTTCTAGACTTAGGAGCTGACTTGCCAACGGGAGCTGCTTACCAATACCATAATTTATTGTCATTGCATAAAACGTAATTCCATGATTATTTGTGCTAAAGTTTGTTTTGTTAAGTTAAATTAAATTTAGTTAAGCTTGTTGCTACTACTTAGTGCTTCCTTGACTAATAAAAAAAAATTAAAAAAAATTGTTAGTTATTGGTTGTAGAAATACATCTCTATAATGTAAAAAAAAATATTTCGTGTCACATGTTTGAGGTCAATGAACTCCTAAATTACTGAAATAATTTTGATAAAACTTCGTGACTATGTGTAATTTGGTCCAACTTAAAAGATAGGATAAACTTTATTTTGAACCGAACGTTCTGGATGAAAGGTACCCTATGTCCTTTCTGGTGTCTCAGACAACGTGTATGCAAAATTTCATGGTGATCGGTTCAGTAGTTTTTGCGTGAAAGAGTTACAAACATCCATACAAACTTTCGCATTTATAATATTACTATTCTTTACTAGCTATTAAGTAAAAATGAAAGTTCTTTATTAATAATACGATAAGGGTATGACCACACAGGCTATTTTTTTTACAATTAAATCGACATGTGTGTGAAGACGCCCCCTTCAATGTCTTCGTATTGAAGTTTTGAACATGTCGTTTAGACGTTAACAACCGTTATTAACCGACAAACAGCCGTATTTATTACATAAACATTTTCTCAACTGGTATTCAAGTGCTTGTACATAAAATATGTAAGATAAGATTTTTTAATTGTTTCAATTTTTAGTCACTACGTATGTTAAGAATTTTAATTTCCATAATTGCAGTTATATCTATACTAATATTATCTACTAGCTGGTGCTCGCGACTTCGTCCGCGTGGAATAGTTATTTTCGGAATCATTTGAGTATCTCGAACGGTTTTCGCAGCGCACGCAACGGAAGCCCTCAAAGATGAATAATTTTCCCCGTTTTTTCCACATTTTCGACTGTTTCTTCGCTCCTATTAGTCGCAACGTGATGTTATATAGCCTTAAAGCCTTCCTCGATAAATGATCTATCCAACACAAAAAGAATTTTTCAATTCGAACCAGTAGTTCCTGAGATTAGCGCGTTCAAACAAACAAACAAACTCTTCAGCTTTATAATATTAGTATAGATAAAGAGGAAATATTTGTTTGTTTGTTTGTTGTTGTTCAACCTTCGAGATGATACAAAAATATTTTTGGAGAATCGATTCGCATATAATTCCCTATATGCGTGGTATAAAAATTTATGGGAGTAAAAATCAAAATTGTCACACGAATGCGTTATGTTATGCGTTATAGTTACGTTCTATTTTTTTTTTAATATTTTAGAATACCTATATCTGAAGTTTCATAGATATTGCGCCATCTACACAATATTATTTAAAAAATATCAATGTTCGAATATGTATAGTGAAAATTTAAATTTTATAATCGTTCGTAAGGCGTACACACCATTCGTGTGTCGGAGCTGACACTCGCAAATTTTTTTCTTAATAATCCTACTTCCTACTTAATATTATAAATGCGAAAGTTTGCTTGGATGTATGGATGTATGTATGGACGTTTGTAACTCTCACGCAAAAACTGCTGAATGGATTTCAATGAAATTTTGCATACACGTTGTCAGGGACACCAGAAAGGATATAGGGTACCTTTCACCCAGAAAAAAAGTACTGCTCCTATAAAGGAACTAAAATAAAGGAAACTAACTCCTGGCTTAGTGTAATAGCAATAACGATGTCAGGCGATATATTGCTTTTTCAACGCGGACGAAGTCGCTGGCACCAGCTAGTTTTCGATATATTTAAGAGATGTTTAATGTCGCTTGAGAGAGAATGGGGTAAACTGACACGTGTTGGACGGCAGGTGGTATTCCAGGTGCCAACGAACGCTCATTGCTTACGTAACAGTACATCATTGTGATGGAATCGATCGTTATTTCGCCCTATTCTTAGCAGATGCTTTTCCAATAGGAATTACATATCTCTTTACAATTATGAAATGATATTGCAATCTTATTGGAAACGTTGTAAGTATCCATTACGCATATTATACTTATAGTCAATAAGTTAAACTTAGCATAAGACATACCTAACAATTAACCAACCACAAGTAAAGTGTTCATTAGTTACTTTTCAAGTAACTCTATATGGCGAGTAAATGTTACGAGTTTCACTCGAAGATGATGAATCTCGTACGCCTTAGAATATAGAATATTCTACAAATATTAGAAAGAAGATGTAGTGATAAAATAGGCAATACATAAATAATATAGAAGTTAAAAATTAGTGTAGGCAAAAATTTATTAGATAATAATAAAATTTGATGCCTCATATTGTTTGTTACATGTAGATCGTGCGCGGGAAGCTGCGGTGTACCACAAACGCATCCATAGTGTCCCGATAACACATTGTTTCTCGTGGGATAGTTGTAATTTAAAAAAAATATGTTATTATTAAGTATATTAATAAATTATTTTTTATTATTTTTTTATTTATTTCAAAAGGCTTACCAAGTAAAGACTATACTTAATCACAATATCACACACTTACAAAAAGAACCATTACAATTACAGAAAAGCACAACATTATTAGAGAATAATTAAATTATATTATGTCATAAATGAATCAACAAATATCAATAAGATCAAAAATACCTAGAACAACTTACACTCATCATCATAATAAGCAAGAGAAAAAATCAAATCAAATAAATTAAATCAAATAATGACAAATATGGTTTTATTTATGTTCATGACCGTTGTTTTACCCCAATGAACTCCTAAACTACTGAACCAATTTTGATAAAACTTCGTAATTATCTATGTGTAATTTAATTTGGTCCAAATTAAAAGATAGGATAATTTTTATTTTGAACCCGGGCGAAGCCGGCAGCGTGTAACTATTAAAACTATGTACTATCTGTGTACTATGTAGCTTGTAACTATGAAGCTTCCGTTAAAACTAATATAATTGCAATTAAATTAGGCCGAACCAAACTAAACTATCAAAAAAGACAAGTTTGACTATCTTCTTCAGAAATAATTGATTAAGAATGAAGATATGAATAAATTTCAATAAAAAAAATGAATGAAAAAGTCATAATATAATTTGAAAAATAGATAATACTCTTTTTGAGAACTACACGTATTACCTATAGACATAAACAAATCACCCATCAAAAGAAGCGTTGCGTGAAACAATTGGCAGATGTAGAACACCTTTCCTTTGAGCCTTCCTTTCCTTGTGCCGGGCGTTGTTAGTGTTATCCTAGTCTAGAGAAGTCTAGACTAGGTTTTAAGTCGTCGACCTAACTCCAAGCACCAGATGTGTCGCGCATCTGCCTTTGCATCGTTGCGGTTCGATAGCGCGGCGTCTCTTTTCCCAACGTTTCTTTGAGGGGAGATAATAAAGTTTGATACTCGCAAGGAGATAACCCTAATACATATTATATTACACTAGCTGCTGCACGTGACTTCGCCCGTGTAACTTCATAAAATACTAGCTGGTGCCCACGACTTCGTCCGCGTTGAAAAGCAATATATCGCCTGACATCGTTATTGCTATTATTTTAGCCAGGAGTTAATTTGAGATAATCCCTCAGGAGCAGTAACTTTTTTCTGGATGAAAGGTATCTATGTCCTTTCTGGTGTCCCAGACAACGTGTATGCTAAATGTCATGGATATCGGTTCAGTAGTTTTTGCGTGAAAGAGTTACAAACATCCATACATACATCCATACATCCAAACAAACTTTCGCATTTATAATATTAGTTACTGATAGCTGGTCGCTAGTTAAAAATACTACTTAGTATGTTTCTTTTGAAATAGGTAATCGACATTTTATATCCTTAAAAAATGCTTACAACAAATAATTTTGTAACGTGTGCGGGGAAGTGGTCTGACATGTGGTGGGTATGGCTTCCCATGATCTCGAGTTACCTTCCGACCGGACCTTAGGTAAGTTGCATTGTGTTTTTAAATAGGTACTACTAGGTATCTGCACGTGGGTCGAATAAAGCGGTGTGTAGACTTTAAGAACAAAAGAAACATGAGTGTTTTCATCAAAAAATTACTATTTAAAGTAGGAATCACTCGAATCGCTGTCTTCAGCCGTTACGAAGCTTTAAATAAAAGAAATTATAAAGTAACTACTATTAAAAAAACATACTATTTAAAAAAAATTATGGACTCTAAGAGTTCCACTTAAGTGGAACTCTTATGAAACTCTTATTTTATGGAACTGTAAGTCTTTTAATATTTATGTATATTGTGAAAATTTATGTGTAATGACTGTTTCCTGAATAAATAAAAAAAAAATCAACAAGTCAAAATAGAATTTCAGGAAATCCCCTAATGGCAGATTTAAGAGGAGATAAAAGTATCCGCGGAAATACACGTGGAGCCAAGCTGTGGATCCAAGTGGACGGAGCGGATGGACCGCAAAGAAAAGGGTTCGGTTAGAAAATCTTCAATATCTCCAAAAGTACCTGACCTAGCTTTATGAAATAAAGACTAAATTAAAGCTAAACTAAATAAATTTTACGACGAAGTCGCGGGCACCAGCTAGTCTAAAATAAATAAAGACAAGGAATAGAAAACGCGAACATTGTTTCTAGCATTCCGTTTTACGCAAAACGACGTGTTCAAACGTATCATCAGATTGCTCTCTAATGTCACAGTAATACTTCATATTCAGTATAGGAAGTTAAGCATATTTTATTTATATTATTTTAGAAAAAAATTGACGACACGTTTGGTCTAGTGGCTAGTAACCCTAGCTGTTAACCAAACGGTCGCGGGTTCGAATCCCGCTAGGGGTAAATGTTTATATGTTAATATTTACCTTTGCACCTGAATCATGGATGTTTGTATCTATGATATGTATGTATTTACAATAAAAAGTAACCTATGTAGTATATCAACTGTCCAGTATTCATAATACAAGCATTAGTTGCTTAGTATGGAACTAGATGGTGCTGTGTGGAATGTGTGGAGATATTATTTTAAGCTATTAAGTGGTTCAGAGCCGTTACTGTATCTAATATTGTAAAAACCTACTTGCAATTTGTTTAGTTTTTAAAAAATGACAAAAAGAATGGTATCCGATATTTTTAGTTCTACAAACCCAAATTTAAAAGTATTTTAACAAATGACGGTTGAGTTTTTTAAAGAAATTATTTTAAATTGTCTTAAAACTGAGCTGCCCACAATAGTCTACATGTCAGTCGCAAAGTCGCAATCGCAACTATGAATCCTGTCTGGCTAGTACCTACTGCTAAATATTTTTGGATTGTTGTGTTAAATCAAAATAACGATTAGTTGTTATAATGGTAAAGGGGAATCGGCTTGTAAAACCTGCTTATCCGACAACAAGTAAACCTCAAAGCCCAACTTGTTATATAACATACTGTTTCTTCTTGTTACTGTGGCGCAACGTCAGCAAAGTATCAATTTCGCGATGCACTGGTAGGCAATCGGACACGGGCCGTCGAGACTGAACATGTCATCTTGACCATCACTTAACTTCTAAGTTACGCCCAAAGTTGCTTATACATCTCGTGTCTAATAACTTGAATACGGTTTAAATAACGGGTTTGATTTTCTGTAAACGGTGTATGAACTTTCACCTTAAATACTTATCTTTATTTAAATAACGAATCAAAAATTGTCAACACACCTTTACAAGGTTGAGTTAGTTTTTTCATAAGTAATAATACTTATGTTTTTGTCTACTATCTGGTGTCCGCTGGTACTAAAAGTAGTTCTCTGTCTGTCTGTCTGTCTGTCTCTTATATATTATATATTTTTTTTATTTTTCAACGCATACGAAGTCGCGGGGTTTAGATACCAGCTAGTATCTAATTTTTTTTTTTATATATTCATTTAAGTATAATAATTATAATATATTTCATTTAATTCTAACACAATATGTGCAGTGCAGTGTTTCCCGCCAAAAGTCATTATTTATATTAATTTTGTCTAAAGATAATGATGATCGCACCTATAAGAATTTCATTTCATAATTAATATAAGATATATAAACAAAAACATACAATATAAGCTAATATTTTTTAAATAATAAAAATAATATGCTTCGATTATTATAAAACAAAAAAATCAATAATAGGTAAAGTTTTTTTTAAATAACAATAACAAATAACAGGATGTCGTTGCAAGAAACAGAATAACAGGACTCGAATTTATATTATCTCAAAGTTATGCAAATCGACATCCTAAAGGTAAAAAAAGGACCCGTCCAGAAAATGTGCAAATAATTCCAGTTTACACGGACCTCAGTTAACGTGAGCTTCCAATTCGATTGGAGATCTCCTTATTTTGGACGTTAATTACATTTGTGTTTCTAATATTGTAAGATCCGTTAACGAATTGTCTTATTAGCATCTTGATTTCGATTAATTTGAACCACCGGATGATTTTTTTAGGTATAAAATTAAAAAAGGTCTTAAAAACTATATTTAAAAATCAAATGTAAAAAACTAACTATAGGTATTTTTGTAATATGTAGTTTTTTGTACATATACTTTGGGACAAAATAGTAATTTTTTTTCATTTTTTTTTATTTTATTGAAACACAGTCACACAGCACTCAAACGACAATAATATAGGAATAAATACTTAATATGTAAGTATATAGAGCCATTTCGATAAGTAGGTATCCGGAGGGATCGTCTAAAAATTAAAATAAAAAAAATAGCGCCTGACAAAATTTCATGAGCAAATATTTTTTTTTAATATTTATGTTTTTAAAGGCTTGGTCTTATATAAATTACTAATTTATACCTATCAAATAATTATAACGAAACTAAAATACTAAGTAGGTACTTTACTAAATTACCTACAACTTTCCACGAATAAATTTTTTGACACCTAAGAAAAAAATACGCAGACAAAGTCGCGGGCTAAAGCTAGTCATTAAGTAAGTCGACGCTCCAATAAAAAAGGGCCGGAAAGGTGATTTCAATCAGAAATGATTTCGAAATAGGAATGGCTACATTAAGGTTGATTAAATATGTTTAAAAGTAGAACCTTTATTCCCACGGAAGCCTCGTTTTTGAAAATTCATTGTGACAAGAATTGAAGGCAGAATTCAATTTCAATATTAGCTCATGCTTTCTGTAATAGTGACAATAGGTATGTATTACCTATCTATTTATTGTCAAGTCATAGACAGGTCGTAGGTGTTTGATGCTTCGAAGAATAGATAGAAATTTCTATTTTACATTAAAATGTGGATTCAATCTAAATATTACTTGACTTAAACTTGACATTTGCGGTAGTATTTCCATGACATAAATAATAAATAAATAAATAATAATAAATAAATATTCACACATTCCACACAGCACCATCTAGTTCCAAAGTAAGCAACTTAATGCTTGAATTATGGATACCAGACAGTTGAAATACTACATACAATACTTTTTTTTTTGTAAATACATACATATTATAAATACAAAACATCCATGACTCCGGTACAAAGGTAAATGTTAACACATAAACATTTGCCCCTAGCGGGATTCGAACCCGCGACCGCTTGGTTAACAGCTAGGGTTACTAGCCACTAGACCAAACGTGTCGTCAAACATGGTAGGTAACCTTGTGACCTAATGCAGCATCAAGATATCCAACTCCTCAGAAAATTACAGAAGATACAGCGTAGGTATTTGAGCTCATTACGAGTAGAATGGTCTTTATAAAATTTTGGGGGTTAGTTTTTAAATTTTAAGTTGGTTAACTTGTAATATTTTGAAATATTAATTATTGATTCAAGTATATTTTTAATTATTTTTTCTAATGTTTCATAGACTTTCTTTCTTACATGTAAAAATTCCGATCGAAGCTCGGTCAGCTCGGTCACCCAGTCTAGTACTAGTTTTAAATACAAGTCTTAATAAATGTATAAACATGCGATACGAATCTGTATATCGACAAAGGAGCGAAGTGCGTTGACACAAGGCCTGTGCCGGGACTGTGGCAGGTGCTGTGGCACGCGCACGCGCAGTCTGACCGACGCACCTGTACGACACACACTGGCTGGACCAATGTGTATGAGATTCTAATGAGATCTTTGACGTGCACATACCTCAATGGATATGTTTCATTATAGACGTTGTCAAACCAAAATGTGCTATATGTAGGTACTTTTTTGACATTAGCCTTGCCATGCGACTAGGTAATGCAGCTAGCATGCTTGGTCTCTACCTAGGGCAACTAGCATGCTTGGTCTCTACCTAGGGCAGCTAGCATGCTTGGTCTCTACCTAGGGAACCGAAGCTTATAATCTCTATATAATAAAATATATAAAATTCTCATGTCGCGGTGTTTGTAGCCAAACTCCTCCGAAACGGCTGGACCGATTTTGATGAAATTTTGTGTGCTTATCAGGTAGGTCTGAGAATCGGCTAACATCTATTTTTCATACCCCTATGTTAAGGGTGGTCCACCCAATTTTTTTTTGTTTTTTTTTTGGAAAAACCACGATTGTCGGGTCAGATAGTAATATATAAAAATTTCGTGTCACACGTTTGTCCGCGATTAACTCCTAAACTACTGAACCGGTTTTGATAAAACTTCGTAACTATGTGTAATTTGGTCCAACTTTAAAGATAGGATAGTTTTATTTTGAACCCGGGCGAAGCCGGGAGTTGGTCACTAGTTAATTATAAAGTTGAGACTCTATGAAGTCCAGCCATTGCACTTTGTCTATCGTATTATACCACAACAAATGAATCACAAATCATTTCATTGTCCAGCCGGTGAATCAGCGTTGTCTGCGCGTCTGGACGTACATACACTTCTGTAATTCTGTAGATAGTTTGAATACTTTGCGCGTGATATTTCTGTTTCTGCTCACCCAATACAAAGTGAGTCACGCGTCTCATATTATTTTGACTTCATTGAAATGAAAATCGGGCACTTTACAATTAGCTAATTGAAAGGGGAATTGGAGGAGGAAGTGCGAAAGGAATTGTGTTTGTCTTAAGCTACTAAAAATATGAATCTAAGGCTTCTGATACAAGTATTTTTATACTTAATTGGAGGTCCCCTACACTCTTTTTGTACCTAGGCTCAATTTTTGGTAAATAAATTATTTTGTATTTTGTATTGTATATTTATTATTATCTATACTTACTAATATTATAAAGAGGAAAGATTTGATTTGAAAGGCTATGTCCCCATTAGGCAAACTGTTAGCGGCCGACTGAGTTTGCGGCGTATCGGTTTAGTACGCCCTTCCATATATTTTGCTAGTTTTGCGCTCACTTTACGCAGTTTGCAGCGTTACGTGCGCCGACTGTCTCAGAGGCACTCACTCAGTCGGCTGCTAACAGTTTGCCTACTGGGGACACAGCCTAAGTTCACGTATCCGTCAATGGCAAAAAAAAACAAGTAAAAATATTACGCAAACAGACTTCAGATGTCCGTAATGTTAATAATGAGTTTACTCAGACAAAATCTAGAAAACACACACGAGAATTGATAGATATATGGATAAAAAACACAGTAGGGTTGTTAAATCTCCAGCTGCCCGCCACCTGCCACCATATCATAGGGATTTCTCCGATCGATGACCCCGCCATGTGGACTAAAAAACCTTAGCGCGGCTATAAAGCGAAGCGATGCCTTTATTCCGATAGGTATCGATTAAAATTCTTTTGTGCAATGCCTACACGTCAACTTATATAGAAACTTAGACTTAGAACTTAATTTAGAATTTATATAGAACTAAGAAACTGTCCCAGGTTTAACGCGACTGCAAATTTATTGACAGAAAAGACTGGCTTCAAAGAAAGCTAGTTAAAAATGAACTATAGTAGGAACAAAATCTCGCTGCAAGCGCGGCAATAAAACGTGTGAGTAGAGCGAAGAACAGGCACGCTCCTTTACTCTTATAGGCTTTATGGGGACGTTTAGTGATTAACAGCGTTCGATTTGAACTTTTGCCTGCACGTGCACATTACTATGCAAAATTTATGACTCGACCTGCACCGAGATTTTGTCCCTACTATAGCTTCCTTTGAATTGAACTTTGAAGTCGCCTTCAGCGTCTGTGCGTCTGTATGGCCGCTAACTCCTCTTAAAGCATGCGACGAATTTTGATGTGGTTTTCACCATTATTTAGTTAGATATTTTTTTATAATAAATAGAAAAAAAAACAATATTTTGCAACCAAGTCGCCAAGAAATAAATTTATAAAGTTTATATATACCTGCTCAGGCTAAACTTTAGATACATAAAAATGATGTATTTAAATTCAAAATTCAAATTACTTATTTGCATGTAACATGGGTGTAAAATGCAGAAGGCAAGGGGAAACCAGTGCATATCTTTTTTCCCATGAAAAAAATATAAATATCACATCTCAATTCAGTCCAGTCAAATAAAATCAAATTATTACATAGGTACATGTACAGATTAAAATAAGAATCCGTCGTATCATAAATCTCCGCCAACTAACTAATTCTAATCCACTAAACAGATTTTGATACAGTTTTCACTCATGGATAGAGCGATAAACGAGTAAGGTTTGTGCATATACCTACAAAAATCCAAGTTTACGTGTAAACAACTTGATTAAAAGTTAGTTAAACTTGTAGATAAAGTTAAGTTACACCGAGAACAGAGTTTAAATTAAGTTAGGGTTTTAAATTATTAATTTTAATTAACAATTAGGTATACAAATTCTAACAGGACCAAAGTCGTGATACGCTAAGCAAAAATACCTCCTTGGGCCGGTGGTATTTTGCACCTGTTGTTTTTGTCGAAAAATTACCGTTTTGACCCAGAAACCTTAATCTATTTACAAAATAAGCTACTCATTCCATTTGCATATTTATTTATTACTAGCTGGTGCCAGCGTCTTCGTCCGCGTTCTGGGGTATCCCAGAACAACGTGTATGCAAAATTTCATGGTGATCGGTTCAGTACATCCATACAAACTTTCGCATTTATAATATTAGTACGGACTAGCTGACGCCCGCGACTTCGTCCGCGTTTTGGATGAAAGGTACCTACCCTATGTTCTTTCTGGTGTCCCAGACAATGTGTATGCAAAATTTCATGGTGATCACGCAAAACGCAGGCAAAACCTATTTTTATTATATAAAAAAACTTAATTTTCATACATTGATCGTTGCTATGGCAACCGTGGAACGTTGCTGACTGATCTACAGCGAAGCGTGGCTGAGTTCAGGCTTGTTTATTACTTTTTTCGGTTAACAACGTTTGTTGACCGAACCGAGTTATTGACTACATAACAAACTTGAAACTGGGCTGGATTAGATAACAAAAAATTGTGGTTATCCGTAAACAAATCGTGTTAGTATAAAGGAGTGCCAGGTAGCGGATCAGCTGTTCTCTAGGCGACAGGTAGGGCGATGCGCGGGAGGCGAAGATGACCGCGCGATCAGTGCGATGTTAAAGACAGATGCTGCGGACATCTGCCGCGTACCCGTGTTCGATATACCTGAGACACTTTTTGATACTTGAAGCTCTTAATTAAAATTTAAATTCAAAAGTTTTAATTAAGTTTCTAAAGTTTATTTTAATTAGTTAGTTTCTAATGAGAGTTTATTTTATTATGTATATAACTAATCTTTATTGTGTACATTATTATAGTGTACATTATATTTTTTTACTGTTATAATTGTGTAGGTATCAAGCAAAATTAAAGATTATAATCTCTTTTTTATCGCATTACTAGCTTTTGCCGGTGACTTCGTGCGTAATTTATTGAATATTTATGCTCTTATGTCAGGCGTCATTTTTTTATATTTTTAGCTTTTTTGGCAGTACTTTTTTCTATATCTCTAACAACGTGTTTGCAAAATTTCATGAAGACGGGTTGAATGGTTAAGTTAGTTATTTCCTATTTATAATATTAGTTGGAATTTAGTATAATTTATATAAGGCTACCATCAAAAATTATCGTAACTTTATATAAATTTAAAACAATGTAACTTAATTATTAAAAGTTTAATACCTCCTAAAATATTTTTTATGATTGTTACCTATGTCTAACATGAATAGATTACAAATTAATTGTAGGATTAATATTTATGTATAATATATAAGACAAGACAATTAGTGTTCGGCCAGTGGATCGAACGCTTGGCTGATGAAACTTTAGACTTTTAGACGCAGATTAGAATCCGGTTAGAATTTCAGATAGACTAGACATTCAGAATAGATTTTATTTACTTTCATTAAGCTTAAGCACTAGTATGTCGAATGTTAAAGTATCAATCGTAGTTGGTCGGCTTAATTTCAACGGTCAGCTGCACCGCGAACGCGAGTGGCGCGTGCTCAGCGCATCTCGCGCCTCCCGTCTCGTTGTACGAGTCTGTGTGGGTGTACGGCTAAGCCATGTACTTATAGCGATAATTATTGTGTTTTCGATCTTTGTATCGAAAAACCTATAGAAACCTTAGGTAAATAAATATATAGCCAAGGTGTAGGAACTACACAAAAACTGATAAATCCAGATTTTCGAAATTCAGGAAAAACGCATTAGAAAATTATAATGTTGCCACCTTAAACCGACAAAATGAGTTTCATTTTAAAAATAATGTCAATATACCTATAGCAAAAGTCTACGTAAAAATGGCCTGTAAGATTAATTAGAATTAATATTACTACTGAAATACTGAATCTGGTGGTATGAATTATAATCAGGCAGTAGTAAAATTATTTATAGAACAAAAAGTAAGACCACATGACGTGAATTTAAATTTTCTGCGCTCATTTATTTTCAAAAATCAAACAAAAAAACAAATCTGTTCGAATCGAACTTCTCTTTAGACAACTTTTACAAAAAACTCACAAGGCAGTAAAAAAGGCAGTAAATAAAATACCTACAAATTTTTAGGCCAAGGTAGCCATCTACCATCATTTAGAGCGTAGACTTCTCAACCACTATTTGTAGTAACAGATGCCATCGCATTTCCAAAAGACTTGAAACTTTGTTTTTTCATCTAACACGTTTTTATTAAGCGGACCAAACCTGCCTTATTATCTAACAGCAGACGACTTGCGACCAACTTGCAACAGGCGAAAACTTTCTATTAACTTGTGCAGTATCACACTAAATCTTATTTTTATAACAAAGGTGTGGTTTGCGATAAGGCCTCTTACGGACAATAACTAAAATTAAAGTGCATTACTTCTGTATGGTAGCACACGCAATCGTAAGTTGTCCGCTCCCGCTTCAGCGTCCACTCTACAATTGTACCACGCGCTGAAGTGCGATGACTCACTCGACATTGACCGTGTATCTCGATCTCGTAATAACCGTCTGTGTATCACATATGCATGAGTTCGCATGTCTCATGCAATACCATTAAATAATCTCATTACATGTCACATGTATTGCATAAGATGCTAATGAAAGATGAAATTTTTATTTATTTATTTATTCAAAACAGCAACAGCCTAGCCCTAGCACATTTAACATTCTAACCCTATCGCTCAACATCTAGGTCCAATAAATGCAGAAAATATTAATTAAATATTTAAATTGTGATAGGTAAATAGGGTGTGTGTGTGTATTCAGAAAAAAAATGCATCCGTGCGAATGCAGGCTTCTAAGATTTTGATATGGTTTTCACTAATTTTAATTGTGATAAATGTAGGGATTCTAGTTTCTTCTAAACTAACGGACGCATTTTGAAAAGGTTTTCACTAATCGAAAGAGCAATAAACAAGGAAGGTTTGCAGAAGAATAAAAAAAAATCTTGATCTTTCCACTCAAAAGTTTAAAAATGATTTCTTTTTGATTTCATTCATTCAAATTCAAATTCGAATCAAGTTATTTGCTGAATATAGTAGGTAAACAAAGTTGTTGTAATTTTAAATAAGTAATGTCCACATATTCAACCGACAAGCGGTGTGCAAATCAATAACAATTCCTCTTGATAATTTAATAATTACTGTAAGTATGTTTCTTTATTTTTCTTTCGAATTCGAACAACTCGCCCATTTATGTTTACCTAATTAATTTAATAAAAAAAATATAGTAGGTATGATACGGTTCGTTTGCCACCGGCTCGTGCCATAAAAAGCGAATAAGAAAGAAATGTAGATCCGTTGCATTGTCTCGTCTCGAGAGGATCCACGGTTTAATGTTTGATGTTCTTATTTTTTGTCTCCGGTAAATCAATTACTTACAGTTGACGTCATTTTGACGCCTTTCATCATCGCATCCCTTAAGTTTAAACATAGATAAAAAAAACAATTGAAATAACAATAATTCCAACAGAGCCAAATTTTGTAGACCTTGGTTTTACCATTAAAAAAAACTGTCAAATTTCCCCATCGATCCCATGTGTGCTAAAAAACTTATTCGGGGGTCAAAGGTCAAAATTTCAGTTTTTTTTTTTTGGGTCAAACTTGTCAATTTGACATTGACAGTTGACAGTTTTTCATATAATCAATGTTTTATGCTCTCGTAGCGAGTGCGGTCATTGTAAACTCATGGTAAAGGTACAGTACATTTACCATGAGTTTACAATGACTTCACTCGCTAGTGAGTGTCAAACATTAATTATTTGAAAACTGTCAACTGTCAATGTCAAATTGACAAGTTTCCATATACGGTCATTATAACTCATAGTATGACTTGACTTGACTGCTTTGGACTTGACGGACCTGTTTTGGAAAACTAATAAAAATTATGACTTGACTGACTAGTCTCGGGATCTGCTTTTGATTTTAATTTCAATTTTGCTTTTTTTATTTTAAAAAAGGCTATAACAAATTGCTATTTTTACTAATGACACTGGCAAAATCATCGGAGAAGATCTGATGGAGTCAAGACATTATAAGAGAAGAAGAAGAAGAACTAATGGTAGAGGTACTAATGCACGAGACATGTAGTTAAAGATAGATAAAGATAAAGATAGAGATAGGTAAAGGTAGGTACAGCTAGTTTTTGATAAAATTACTTACTTTTATTTTCTTCAATTTCATCATCATCTCAGTCGTACCTACAACGTTCACTGCTGACTATAACCCATAAAATTCGTAGGTACATAAATTCGTTTTACAAAATTTTCAAGTGATTATAAATTTACCTACTTACATAATTATTAACTTTTGTAAGTAAGTACTTGCACCTAAAGAGAGGTAAAAGTTCATTCATCGGGTTACTTGTTCGATGAAATAAGAAAAACAATGTACAGGCAACAAAAAAAGCGACAGGAGAAATTAACGGGACGAACGGCAAAAAAGCGACGACAGATGCTGACAAAGGTGGTACAGGCGGCGACAAAAATCTTAATTCTCACGTTTAGATTTCACCACGTTTTGAGTGTTCTTTTTATACTAACCCCACTGAAACAAATAACAAGAAAGTCTTCTACTGTCTCTTATAATCTGTACTTACTAATATTATAAAGAGGAAAGATTTGATTGCATTGAAAAAGTTGTAAAAAAAAATTCAATACAAATTTGAAAAAATATAACTATCAACTATCAACTTGACCTATGCGATTCGATTTCGCTCGTGTCCATTTGGAAGAGTATTGAAAGACATAAAGTCTAACCTCTATCATTGTGGTATAGTGTCCGTTTCTAATATTGAAATATTTTTTCAAATACGCGCATTAAGTTAACTTACCTAGGTATATGTCGTCGGCACATCGTAGAATTGGGCATATCATGATATTCCTGGGCAGATCATATATCTGTTAAAACTGAGAGGGTCGCCTTACTCCGCTCCGATTCGCTCAACTCCCCAAATTTATTTCCATGTAAACCTAACACGCACCTCGCTTCGCTTCGCTCTGCTCCTCGTCGCACCTATTTTTGACTTTTGGTGAAAGATTTTTGATTTCATACATTATGATCTGCCTAATTCTACAATCTGCCCACGACATATACATAGAAACTTACAAAATCCGATCTCTCCTCTTTAATAATATTAGTATCGCTTGTGTAGACGAGTGTACCGGAAAGTAGCTAGGGCCGGCACGAGCTGCGGACCGATAAAAACCGTTCAATTGTCTTCCACCGATCGATCGACAAGTCATCAGTGCTCTTACAATTATTAACAGACATTTACCGCATTTTTTAGAACATACAGAATAATCTTGCAAAATCCTTATACCTAGTTACAGGGCCCGTATTCTTTATCTGTGCTTTTGCTGTGGTTATCGACTCGATGCGGTTATAGACTCGACAATTCGTTGCTTATAAACTAAAGGGCCATAAACCAAAAAAATTCAAAAATGTTTTTATTGCAAAAATACAATCACAATCCTTCATATTAAGTATATGTTGCAAAAAGACTTATAGTTGTTTTATTCCATATTTAATATATTTTGATCATTTTTTTATATATTCAAAAGTAACTTATATGCTTAGGTATATCTCTACTAGTATTCAGTTTATTATAAAAGTACTTAAAACATTAAATGATACTTAAAAAGACGCTTCTAACGATGTATAATACCAACCAACAAACGAGTAAATCGTTTTTACTCAACCAGTAAAAACGACGCTTTTAAAGCTCAGAAAATATGCATTAGAGCCATGTGTAATCTTGGTCAACGTGAATCATGCCGTCCACATTTTGTAAGCCTGGGTATCCTAACGCTTGTATCTTTATACATATTAGAGGTCGTGATGTATGTTGTAAATAATAAATATCTATTTGAAAGTAATAAAGTCTCACAGCGACGAGCACATACCCTCAATTTAACCCAATCCAAAACCAAATACTTACATAAAAGCGTTTTTTGTCTGGCTCCTAAGATATATAATAAGATACCCCTTTCTATCACAAGCATTCAAAATAGACAATTATTAAAGAAAAAACTAAAGGAGTTATTAGCACGCAACGCTCTAGAATAGTGTTCTGATGCATTTTCAATTGTAAATTGACTTATGAGTTTATGATTTAATTTAATAATAATTAATGTAAGACATTTATATAATAATTTGACTTGAAATATTATTGTAGTATTGCACACCAAATGTGGTAATATATGGTGGGACATTGATTTACCTATTGACATCTGGTTTTACACCCATGTATGCAAATAAATGATTTGATTTGATTTGATTTGATATATTTAATATATATATAATAAGAAAAAAAATAGACAAAAATAATTTAATTTTTTTTCGATTAGCTCTCCTGTAAAAAGTGTAATTTTGATTTGTGGCCCTTTAGTTAGTTTATAAGCAGCGAATTGTCTACTTGTGTATTCACTAAGCACCTATCAAAATGTCTATAACGTTTTTACCGTGGTTACACATGTCGATGAAGTTATTGGCGCGTTATTGTGTGTTACATTTGAGAAAATTATTATTAATGTCGACACGAGTCGATAGGTTTTAAAAACCCCAAATAGAGAATAGGCCCGCAGTACAGAATCCGAAGAGAGGATGTTCTTCACAAATCTGTTTACCAGACGAAAAAAATTGTCTATGCATTTACATGCTATTTCTTGCCTTGGGCAAAAGGCCTTGGCTAAGGAACACATTTAGGTTGCGTTTCACATTTCATTTGCGTTAGGAATCAATTTAGGAGAATACAGACCTTAAATTTTACTCAGGTAGGTATACTTATCTACATTTGGGGCGAGAACGGAACATCCCAAATCTATATCTATACTAATATTATAAAGCTGAAGAGTTTGTTTGTTTGTTTGTTTGTTTGTTTGTTTGAACGCGCTAATCTCAGGAACTACTGGTTCGAATTGAAAAATTATTTTTGTCTTGGATAGATCATTTATCGAGGAAGGCTTTAGGCTATATAACATCACGTTGCGACTAATAGGAGCGAAGAAACAGTCGAAAATGTGGAAAAAACGGGGAAAATTATTCATCTTTGAGGGCTTCCGTTGCGTCCGCTGCGAAAACCGTTCGAGATACCCAAATGATTCCCAAAATAACTATTCCATGCGGACGAAGTCGCGAGCACCAGACAGTATATAATATAGGTACTAGCTGACTTCGCATACGTTGTTTTGCCAATAAAAAAAATGGGGCGGACCACCCTTAACATTTAGGGGTATGAAAAATAGATGTTGGCCGATTCTCAGACCTACCGATAAGCACACAAAATTTCATCAAAATCGGTCCAGCCGTTTCGTAGGAGTTTGGCAATAAAACCTTGCGACACGAGAATTTTATATACTTACCTATTAGAAGAAGATAAATTGTTACTTATCTATGAGAAAATAAATCGTAGGTAATTGTTGTTGCCTTTTGAAATATATGAATTTAAAAAAAAACTAGCTGCTATACTGCGTTCCTACACAGTACCTACCATAATAGAGAAGTTTTGCAGGGCACACTGCGTTTGGCAATCATTTTGGCAGCCCAACTGACGGCAGTAATCACCCCCTTACAGAAGAAAGGGAATAATCCTCCTTATTGAGTGCATTATGATAAAATAATTGATAATAAATTATAGATACATAAATTGTAATCGCAATCCGTGTCTCAGCACTACGGTGGTATCGTAGGGAAAAATAATTACCCACCGTACCACTGGGGGTATGGTCGGTGGTACGGTGGGTCAGAAGCGAAGACCATCGCGTGAATCGTGAAACAATTTATAAAAATATTAGCAAATTGACGGACGGTGTGTCCTTATTTAAGTGAAAGTGTCCTCGAGACGGCAGCTGCCTGACTTTCACCCATATTCATATTAATGTACGTACGTAGGTACGTAGGTCAAAACTCAGTGTTTTCCCTTTGGTTACCTACATGCTACAGATAGAATAGCATAGGTATTTCGTTAGTTTACCATAGATAGATAGGTATAGGTATCTAATATATCAATAGGTACCTTACCTACTTAGGGCCTCTTTCACCAACTACAAAGTACCTACCTAATTACCATAGAGTAATGCTACTCGAAGATGGTGAAACTCGTACGCTTTCTTATAGGTGACTTTAAACGGCGGTTAGCCTACTTGACACTTTACTCAGAGATGATGAAAGATGAAAGATGATGAAGAGATGAGTCCTTAATATTATAAAGCTGAAGAGTTTGTTTGTTTAGTTGAACGCGTTAATCTATCGGGAACTACTTACTGGTTAGAATTGAGATATTTTTTTTTGCGTTGGATAGGTAGTTCATTTATCGAGAAAGGCTAAATAGGCTATACCTACATGACATTTTGAACGCGGATGAAGGCGCGCTAGTACCTACGACAAAGCTGTAGGACAAAGTACAAAACAGACAGACAGAATTACTTTTACATTTTTGGAGTTTACTAAGTTTGTAGCGATCACCATGAAATTTTGCATACACGTTGTCTGGGACTTTCATCCAGAACGCGGACGAAGTCGTGGGCACCAGCTATAATATATAATTACTGCTGGTGCCCACGACTTCACCCGTGGTATGGTGAATTAGTGAAATTGACGAGTGTCGAGTAGGTAAGGAAACTGACCAGTGGTACCTATGCTATTTCTGAAAATTTATGGGAGTAAATTGTAACAAGAATGCGAGCACGAATGCTTTATAGTTACGTTCTATTTTTTTTAATGTATTAGTATATCTGACGTTTCAGAGATATTGCGCCATCTAGGTAAACAATATTACCTACCTACGTATTAAAAAAATAATAAAAAAATAATAATCACTATTCGAACAATGTTCGAATAGTGAAAACTTAAATTTTATACTTATTCTTTCGTAAGGAGTTTACATTTTTTTTTAATTATTATTATCTATAAATCTTTACTTAGTAGGCACCTATGCAGTCCTTTTTTATTTTATTTTTTACGAGGAGAAATCCATTAAAACCACTAAAACTCCCCGGTGCCTCCTCGCCCTTTGTGCGGGATGGACCGGGTTCTGCCTAGGCACCAACTCCGATAACTCCGATCCACCCCAGTCATGTAGGATTTTTAACTTCAAGTCATGGCACTTCTTGCACATTCGGTGAAAATCCGTTTCTTTATCAAACTAGTAAGTAGAGTGTAAATTAAATTCATAAATATCATGTGCACATTACGTATATTTTCTCTTCTTCATTACTATAATTTTAATAACAATCATTATAAAAAATACATTACTAGAAAATCAAATATGCCTCAACCCTCTAACAAAAACTGACTTTAATAAATTTTCCTTGTCAACTAAAATTCTCTTCGACTCTCTTCTAAATTTAAACTCTAGTTTTAAATGTATTTCTTTTTAATATCATTACCTACATTTCAGCCAGTACCATTGAAGTTCAAACCTTTAACATCCCCTCTGAATCTTCAATATCTGGCTGACTATACTACACAATCTTTAAATCTATTTAATAAACTAATATCCCCCCCTGAATTTTAATATCAAATAAGCTGACTGTACCTAACTACTATTAATCTATTCATTATCAACAATACTCATTCACTACCACCTTTATACCTCATCCACTAAAAACCAACTACACATTATCATTCAACGTTTACTCTACAATCCTCCACTACTATCTCTTTACTACATTATTAATTCATCATTACAAAATATCTATTTCAACAATACAAAATTCTACTCAACCTCATTGAGTCAACAACAACACTACTCAAATCCATGAGTCTTCAAAATACAAAAACAACACTACTCAAATCCATGAGCCTTCAACATACAAAATATCTACTTCCTCTCTATACTTCAACATTATAAAACCTCTACTTCCTCTCTATACTTCATCATTACTATAAAACTCCTACATACATACTCACTTCAACTACATTATACTAATCTCCCTATCACATCTCTTATTATAAACTTTAAAACCCACTTTAAACTAATTTTAAACACCACTCCAAAACACGTGGGTAAAGGTACAGTCTTTTCTTTTTCTTGCTTTTTCATATTCTTGCCAAACTCCTTGTATCTCTTACATTTTCATCTACCTCATCATTACTAAAATCATCATGCAATCTCATCACTCTTTGAGATCCTCCCCTCTCAAACTTATTTTCCTTTTCTAAATTTATTTTCAACATTCCTCCAGAATTCGTACATTCCTCCGAAAAATTTTCATATGTGTCATCGTTCCATATATTCCATATCGCCAATTTATAATTTATATGTACATCACTTTCCTCATCTTTCCCCTCTTGATGTACATTATGTGTGCGGGCCCATGACCTCATGTAGGATTTTTAACTTCAAGTCATGGCACTTCTTGCACATTCGGTGAAAATCCGTTTCTTTATCAAACTAGTAAGTAGAGTGTAAATTAAATTCATAAATATCATGTGCACATTACGTATATTTTCTCTTCTTCATTACTATAATTTTAATAACAATCATTATAAAAAATACATTACTAGAAAATCAAATATGCCTCAACCCTCTAACAAAAACTGACTTTAATAAATTTTCCTTGTCAACTAAAATTCTCTTCGACTCTCTTCTAAATTTAAACTCTAGTTTTAAATGTATTTCTTTTTAATATCATTACCTACATTTCAGCCAGTACCATTGAAGTTCAAACCTTTAACACCCAGGGCTGCCTAGCCGTTGCTGGCTAAGCTAACGCCAATGGAGGATTGCCCGGAGACACCGAGGCAATCCCCAGACGGAGGGACCTTGTGCAGGCACACATAGTTAGCCAACTATGAGGCACCTATGCAGTCCTACGGGTTTTGTGGATAACGAATAACGAACAAATTTTTGTCAAATAATTTCAAATTATATCAAAGTCTATCAATCAATATTAGGTATTGCAATGTATATACCTACCTAGATAAATATTGTGTAGATAGATACCTATGTACCTACTTGTTATACTTAGTTAGCTATTAAATCTCAACATAATAACCCCAATGTAAACAATCCCCTATCTAAAAACCCGATACGAGATGACACTTCATGATTGGATGCTGCGCTGTAACTGACCACGCCCCATTAACTGAGATCAACCAATCGCATTACAGCGTCTTTATTGATACAAGCGTCAAGATTGAATATTATCTGTTCTGTGACTGTCTCAGTGGCCAGTGACTTATGATCTGTGACTCATATTCTACTAATTTTATTCATGATAGTAATTAATTAACTGGATACGTACTTAATCTAATTTTAATATCTACATATTTAAAATCTAATCTGTTTTAAGAAGTAAGTAAAAGGAGATCAATCAGTTTTGTAGCAAGCCTCGATCAGGCCTCAGGCTATCAGTTTATTTTTATTTTAATGTCTAAACCAAAGATAATTGATTGGTCTCGCTGCGTTCGACTAGATAGAGCGCTATACAAAAGCAATAGCTCCAAAAATGTGGCAACTTTTTATTGTAGTGTCTGTAAAAAATCGTCACTTTTTATCACTTTTTACCCAGTTTTATTATATTATTATTAGTTTTATTTAGTTTTTGTTTTACACAGTTTCACTACGCAAACTGGTATTTTATTATGCCCAAAATTTAATAAAACATTCGGTATGTATCACATCACAGACAGTTTGCAGTGTGAGAGCCTCGGGTACGCCGAATTCGGCGTACTATTTTATGCCGCATTTTACAAGTAGGACGGCGGTATCTAGTCGAGCGTAGCGAGACCAATCATTTATCTATGGTATCTACTAGGTATTAGGTAAATATTTTTTTTTATTTTACTGGGAAAATATCGTGTAATTTGATAAGGGGTTTAAATTTGAAAGTATTAAAAAAGTTTGAAAGTATAAAAAAGTATTTTTAATTTAATAAGAAAAATTTAATAGGTATCTAATAGTACCTATCTTCTGCTTATTATTCATATAGACATATAATATGGGATCCATTAACTGTTAGTAGGTAAAACTCGATCTTCACTTCAGTGCACACAAATCTTTCAATAGATATTTCATCACTTCACTACATAGTATAAAACAGTCGCTTTTTCTGTCCCTATGTCCCTTTGTATGCTTAGATCTTTAAAACTACGCAACGGATTTTAATGCGGTTTTCACTAATGGGTAGAGTGGTTCTCGAGGAAGGTTTAAGTACATAATTTACTAAGTAACGCGGGCGAAGTCGCGGGCAGCAGCTTTAATTTTATTAACACGTAATTTTATAAACTATAACTAACATGTAGTGCCATCTGTTAACAGACTTTTTCCATTATTCGAAGTGAGATTAGATGAATTAGAGTACTACATTGCTTCAAACAGAATTCCCTAGATGGCGTTGTAAATTTTGCATACACGTTGTCTGGGACTCCAAAAAGGACATAGGGTACCTTTCATCCAGAACGCGGACGAAGTCGCGGGCACCAGCTAGTTTACAATAAACTCTTCACATCCATTTTAGAAAACTTATAAATCAATTAAATAAACATAGGTAAACATCTTTAAAATTAAATCAATACATCTCACAATCTACCTAGACTACCTACTCTCTGCGTGGTTTTTTTTATTTAAAAGTTAATTAAACAATGGAAAACCTTAGAGACCTTATATAATATACATTTTTTAGACATTTAATAAGTGTATAAAATGATAACATTTTTCTTTTATTATAGGATGAATGTAACGAAGAAATAAAATGTGACAAGTAAGTGCTGACATCTATTAATGAATAGTAATACTCATTTTTTATCATTACATACTGCAATTCCCCTCCATCTACTATGTTATAAGTGTATTCTACTGAACAGTAGATGGCGCGACGTTTACTCTAAGAGGAATATTTTTTTTTATTACAATTACTATGTACAAATAATATTGTGTTTATTAAAATATTTAATAAGCTTTTACCACTTCACCATGAGACATTGAGTTGAGAAGCTTGTTGTGAGTATATTGGATTCTGTCTTCTGTGGTTCTGGACACAGACACGTTTTTATTTTATGCTCTTTGGCTCAAAACAATAAGTAAATTTGGCGTCCCTCTAGTTACCAGGCCTAAAACATTTAAAAAAAAATGGCGTTGCTATGTTATATTGAATTGTATGTGTTGTGAAGTTAGTTTGTTTTGTTGAATAAACTAACTTTATAAATAAAGTTTGTTGGATAACTTTTAATTTGGAGTTTTGGATTAATATAATAACGCAGTTTGTTATATCTGTGGCTGGATAATTCAGTAAGAAGTCTTCAAGAAAGAAAAAAAGTACCCCAGTCATTGTTTTGAGGATTATTATTATTTCATGAAAAGCGCATCACGTGAAATAGTACTTTTTTTATTAAGTAACCGATCACATATTTGCAGGCATACTGAATTTAAGAAAATATCTTGAAATTTCAAATATACTCATCTAAAATAATCTGAATTGATAGACAAAAATCGCTGGATAAAATAATATTACCTATTTGTGGTATAAAAAAAATATTATTTGCCGTCGCTCATTAGGTAAATAAACAATGAGTATTAATCATTGGAAAATGGGAGACGTCGCTCTCGCCAAGATTTGCAACAAATTTTATGCAAAAGTACAAGTGGTAAAAAATAAAGATGGCATATTTTATGATGATAAAGGTTGGTTATTATTTTTTACATATTAAAAGCTGCTTGGTACTTATTTAAAATTATAATGCATTATATAAGTAATATTTTTTGTAAGTAAAAATCAATATGTTATTCTGAAATAAATTTCTTTATTTCTTTGTTATTCTGAAATTTATTTCTTTATGTATAAAATTTTGTTAAATGAGCCCAAATGCAGGGAAAAATTTATTTTACTCTTTTTTTTATAATACGGTCGACAAATAGGCTGACGGTCCACTTGATGGTAAGTGACTACCGTCGCCCATAACACAAGCAACACCACAAGTGCTACAAGTAGGTACGCTGCCGATCTTAGTAGAAATATTGATAAGGGTTCTTGAAATTAAAAGGGGCTCTGGCATCCCTTACTCACTCAACGAAATACATAAGCACAAATGCTACTATTTCACAGTGGTCTTATATAAGGGGGTGGTTACTGACTTGCGAAAGCCAGTGATTTGAAATTATTTTGATTTTATTTTCACAAGAATTAAATTCTTTTTGAACGTAAATTTTGTTTCAAAAATCAAAATATTTATTTATCAATTGGGTTTCTACAAGAAACTCTTATGATCGTCATTATAAATTAAATGTACCAGGGTTTCGGAAAAAAAGCCAACATGACGACGATACTTAGAAGAAAACCCGAAAGAAACTTAAGATACTAATCTTTTTGTTGTCTTTAAGATATAAAATAACACTTAATTTAAAAAAAAATTAATATAAAAAATAATAATAACGCTATAGTGAGAAAGAGGATTGCCTCGTTGATGGAGCGGACACGGGGTAGCTCTAACAGCCTTCTGAATACAATATATATGTGTGTGAATTGTCAATTAAGAAAGATGTGGACACAAACCACACTTTCTTGTTGTAAATATAATTACTAACATAGTTTTTAAGTTTTTTCTTTGTATTACTAACACTATATGGACACCAAGTGTCTGAAATAAACTTTATTATTATTATTATTAATATTAAAGTATGACATACAAAATTTCAGTTTTAGGCTTCAGCGAAAATGAAGATGGTAGTACAAATATTGTAGACATTCTATGTTATTATGTTGAGATAATTCGCACTAAAGCAAGGCTGTGGTTGCCCTACACTAGTCTGCATTTGGCTGAAAGATCTCGTCCATTTTACGGGTCGAAGAAAATATTAACGCCAAAGAAACCAGTTAGTAGCATTACTAATAAAAAGGTGAGCATTTTTAATATTTCATCTTATACTAGCTGGTTTCTGCGACTTTGCTCGTGTTGAAAAATAAAAAACATAACACCTTAGAAAATATGGTGATAATGTGGTAACATTACTTTTTTATGAATAAAGAGTACCCTATTTAATATGCAAAATTTTTATGATGATCGATTGAGTTGAGGTGTGAAAAGATAACAGACAGGCAGAGTTCCTTTCACATTTATACTAATATTATAAAAATTTAATAATAATATAGCCGTTTTTAAAAAAAGTATTATTATTTTATTATTATAAAAATTAAAAAAAAATACTAATATAAAAAGAAACATTTTTTTTTGTTAGTTTGTTTGTAATGGATAAACTCAAAAACTACTGGACCGATTTCAAAAATTCTTTCACCTCTATAAAGCTACATTATCAGCAAGTAACATAGGCATAGTATATTTTACAGGTATATTATAGCTATATATTATATTATTATATAATAAATAGTGACCCTGCTTAAGGCTTCGCCCGGGGTGCAATTTATATATCCTATCTTTTAAGTTCGACCAACTTACTCATAGTTACCAAATTTTATCAAAATCGGATCAGTAGTTTAGGGAGTTTTTAAGGACTAGCTGGTGCCCGCGATTTCGTCTGAATTCTGGATGAAAGGTACCCTATGTCCTTTCTGGTGTCCCAGACAACGTGTATGCAAAATTTCATGGTGATCGGTTCAGTAGTTTTTGCGTGAAAGCGTAAAAACAAACTCACATTCACATTTATAATATTAGTAAGGATGTATGGATATACTTATAGCTGAAGTATATATTTAAAATTTTCAATATATATTTTAGAGAAAGATAAAACAGGACCACATAGTACCTTTAGATGTGAAATTGTCAAATATTAAGCAACCAGATCTGAACATCAGTTACGATATAAGACATACGCCTCTTAAGGAAGGCAAATATGAAAACGCTTACAAGGAATTCGTAAGAAGACACAAGGAAACGTTGTTCGATGAAGTCTATCGACTTCTCAAAGAGGATTTTGAGAGGAACAGAGACACCATAGACTATGTTGCCAACGTAGATGCGAGCACTGAGGATAAATTTGAGATGATAATAAAAAATTACGCCACAGAGAGAGAACTGGAGCATTATTCGCGTCAATGTTGGAGATACAATTTTGTGTATAAGCAAATGGAAAGCAGAAATAAAGCTGAGAATATTGTGAGTACTTACTCATTTTATTTGATGACAAATTTGGTCTAGTGGCTAGTAACCCTAGCTGATAACCAAGCGGACGCGGGTTCGAATCCCGCTAGGGGCAAATGTTTATGTGTCAACATTTTACCTTTGTAACTGAGTCAGGGAGGTTTTTTTTGTATTTATAATATGCATTATATACTACAAAAAAAAATTATCTATGTAGTATAATTTATCAACTGTCCAGTATTCATAATACAAGCATTAGTTACTTAGTGTGGATCTACTTAGATGGTGCTGTGTGGAATGTGTAAAGATATTTTATTTATTTATTATTATTGATAATCTTATTTTTAAGTCCCAGCCCAAAAAACTGAGTGATATAACTTATTATATCAATATAATTATGGCAATGTGAATGGCCATAATAAACAGGGCATTATAACAGTTTATAACTTTATACGAGAGCTTAGGCCGAGAGTAGACGTTTCAGGAGTCTGTCTGTTACACGTATGAACCTGGTATGAACCTGTGAGATGTCCATTGTACTACACACACCATGTCCATGTCCATTACAGAATACATCCGCATCGGAGAAACTACAGATAACCATTCATACGAACTGGTGTCTTGTTTGTGGTAAAAAGGACAAGCTACGAGAGTGTCCCTCTTGCCCGTCCGCTTTCCACCTCGCTTGCAGAAAGGAATGGCTGACCACTATAATACGTAAGTGTGACGGTTTCTTTAATAATCCCCACCAATACACACAGTAATTTGATGTTTTATTAAATTATTTATTGTTTTAATTATTTATTTGTGCTATTTGATATTTTAATATGTGATGTTTTAAAATTATTGAATTGTTCAATTTGTAATATTATCAATCCTGTATACAATTATTTACCCTGACCCTGTTTAGAATTAAAAAAAATGGAAATAAGGATAAGATATAGATAGAATAATAGGACGGACAGATGGGAATCCGACCCGCAAAGGTATGAACGAGTGATGGATGAAAGAAAGACATAGTATGTAGAATAAAAGTGCGAGAGGAAAGAAAATATAGGCTTCATTCAGCGCATAGTGCTGGAGGGGTTTAAGAAAAAAAAATACACAGGGGTGCTCAAAGGCAATTTGTACTTTGTAATTTTGCTAAAATGTTCAATTATTTTCAGACCGCAAAAGTCCACCAAAGAAACCACAAAAACAAGAAACGCTAATAGAAAAGATACTGTCAAGCACTCGCACCATATGTACAAAACGCAAGGGAACTGAGAATAACGAGTTGTGTCCTAGCTGCATGTGGGGACCAAGGATTGGGTGAATATTATTAGTTTTTAAGCGAGTCGCTTGGCTCTTAGCACTAAGCGACTAAATTGGCTACTAGCACTAAGCTAGTAGCTTGGCTCTTAGTACGAAGCTAGTTGCTTGGTATGGCTCTTAGCACTAAGTTAGTAGCTTGGTTCTTAGCACTAAGCGACTAAATTGGCTACTAGCACTAAGCTAGTAGCTTGGCTCATAGTACGAAGCTAGTTGCTTGGTATGGCTCTTAGCACTAAGTTAGTAGCTTGGTTCTTAGCACTAAGCGACTGAATTGGCTACTAGCACTAAGCTAGTAGCTTGGCTCTTAGTACGAAGCTAGTTGCTTGGTTTGGCTATGACAACTAAGCGACTAAATTGGCTCTTAGCACTAAGTTAGTAGCTTGGCTCTTAGCACTAAGCAACTAAATTTGCTCTTAGCACTAATCGACTAAATTGGCTCTCTAGTACTTGGCTCTTAGTACGAAGCTAGTTGCTTGGTTTGGCTATGAGCACTAAGCGACTAAATTGGCTCTCAGCACTAAGCTAGTAGCTTGGCTCTTAGCTCTAAGCTAGTAGCTTGGCTCTTAGCTCTAAGCTAGTAGCTTGGCTCTTAGCTCTAAGCTAGTAGCTTGGCTCTTAGCTCTAAGCTAGTAGCTTGGCTCTTAGCTCTAAGCTAGTAAATTGGCTCTTAGCTCTAAGCTAGTAGCTTGGCTCTTAACACTAAGCTTGTGGCTCGGCTCTTAGCACCAAGCTAGTAACTTGGCTCTTAACACTAACCTTGTAGCTCGGCTCTCAGCACTAAGCGACTAGCTTGGCTCTTAACACTAAGTTAGTAACTCGGTTCTTAGCTCTAAGCTTGTAGCTCGGCTCTTAGCACTAAGCGACTAGCTTGGCTCTTAGCACCAAGCAACTAGCTTGACTAGTACAAAACAACTTGCATATCGTTTGCAAGTTGAAACGTTCTTTTAATGATTATCAAGACTAATATCAAGTTTTGGTTGCACAGTTACGACGATGTCGTTTGGCACAAGTTGGGTAGTTGTTGTTGGTGGCCAGCGCGAGTGCTGCCACCTGGCGAAGTGCCCGCGTGTCTTCTCTCCCAATCGCACAACTCCAAACAGTGGCCCCTCAAATACTATGGTAACTATATACACTTCGTGGTAAATGGCTACCGTCACCAACAGAAACGAGTACTCTATCTAAGTCGACAGCAAAGTTACGGTGTTAGTTTTATTTTATTGGGCAACCGTAGCCACCCACAATCACCTCGGCTATCTGCCAGCCTCACTTCTGTACCTACCCTGAGTGTTGTCACGGAGTGAGTAGTTGGTAACTTCGTCATGCTACTCAGTTACTCTGGGACACAGGACTGTAAAATGGACTCACAAATACATAAAACAATATTTACAGTCCATGTAAGTACCTACATGAAAATTCACTTACAGACCACTTTTATGGACTGTAAGTAAATAGGGGGGGGGGGGGGGTGGAGGGTTATGACATAATGAGGGCCAAACACATCACAAAGGACAATCGTGATTCAACAGCAAGAGTGCTATTAATTTGGGTCGCATAGCCCCTGGGCGGTGGTAGCCATTTACCATCGAGTAGACTGTCAGTCTGCAATATTAATTTAAAAATAATAATATTATTATTATTACACTATTTTCACCAAGCCGCACATATTCTGAAGGATGACAGTAAGTTTAAATTAATGCCAGCCATACACGATAAAGACTATCGTCTCTATTGTATAGTGTATCATTTTGTGTGACACCCATACACTGCCAAATTAGAGTTTTTGCAAGACTTTGTCATACTTGTAATGCAAAATGACATCCGTACACCATCAGAATGACAAACATACACTGTCAAATTAGCTTTTTGCAAGACTTTGTCATACTTATAATGCAGAATGACATCCGTACACCATCAAAATAACAACCATACACCATCAAAATAACAACCATACACTGTCAAATTAGCTTTTTTGTCATACTTGTCATACTTGTCATGCAAAATGACATCCGTACACCATCAAAATAACAACCGTACACCATCAAAATAACAACCATACACCATCAAAATAACAACCATACACTGTCAAATTAGCTTTTTGTAAGACTTTGTCATGCAAAATGACATCCACAAACTATCAAATTTGCTTGATTAAGCCAATCGTATCATGCCCATTGGACAATAGGCTTTTTTTATCGTATATGGCTGGCGTAAGGGGTGAAGGGACTAAGGGTGGTTTTACATATTAACATATTTTTTGTGTTAATGCTTTTATTAATGAAAAAACAATATGGGATGCAAAACACCTTAAATCATATGGGTAGGGGTGAGTGGTGCCGGATTGGTGGGACTACAATGTTTTGTTTATATTTTTTTCAAAAACACATTATTAGAACGAAGTTGCAAAATGTCGTTGTCAAACCAAAATGTGCTATGTGCATTTTTTGAGAACTTTTTTGACCTTAGTGAATAGTCACTGTTTTATTTATCTTATTAAAAAAAATGCTTATCTTATCAACTATTTGTCGAACTGTAATGTGCGGCGCAGCAGCTAGGATCTGTTATGTGAAAAATTAAATAAAAAAAAAAAGACCCTAAGTTAAATAAAAAATAAACTCTAAGTTTCAAGTAAAACACTTAAAAAATAACCTTCATATATATACACAAAAATCATCAGAAATATTTTTTTTGGTTCAATATCTTAAAAGTATACTTTTTGCACATAGCAGACTTTGGTTTGACAACAACGAAACATTTTTTTTACATTGTTTTTTTTTATGTGTATCTGTCTGTGTGTGTGCTCTTATGATTTTATAATTGTTGAACCAATTTGGATGTTGCATTTTAGTATATGATTGTGGATTTTTTCGCAGAACACACATTTTGCTTTTTTATGTGTGTGTGTGTGTGTTATGGAACCAATTTGGATGTTGCATTCTAGTATTGTAGTGTGTGGTTGTAGGTTTTTTCTCACAACACACATTTTGGTTTTTTATGTGTGTGTATGTGTATGTGTTGTGGAACCAATTTGGATGTTGCATTCTATGTAGTATGTGTTTGTGTTTTTTCTCACAACACACATTTTGAATTTTTATGTGTATGTGTATGTGTGTGTGTGTTATTGCACCAATTTGGATGTTGCATTCTTTGTAGTACTTATGTGTTGTGTTTTTTTTCTCACAACACGCATTTTGGTTGTGTGTGTGTGTGTGTGTGTGTTATTGAACCAATTTGGATGTTGCATTCGAGTACTGTAGTATGTGGTTGTGGGGTTTAGGTGCATTAAACTACTCGTGGGGCAACGCGGAGCGTATGAGCCTGTTCATGCCGACCCATACCTCGCTTTTGGGCACCTCGTGCGATCAGACCCTGCAGCAAGGCGTTTTAGATGCGTGCGACGATTACATATCCGTTTATTTGACATAAATATTGACATAATTTATGTCAAATAAACGAATTGGTTGTCATTACATAATTTGTTTAAGTGAAGTTTTGACTAGATTTTAAAAATTTAAGACTATTTTTTTTTATCTTTTATATTAGGTAGGTACTAGGTAGGTATAGTCTTTGCATTTCACGAAGGCGAGTGAGTTTTGCTTGTGGTTGAACGTGTACACGCACATTGCGATAGTGTGCGTGTCTGACGGAGCAGTCAGTTAGCATTGTAGGATTCTATTTTTTTTTATACCAACCATACCCTCTTTCGATCTCACGCACACTGTGACACACATACAGACAAGTGTTTACTACAAGTAAATCCCACTCGCCTTCGTGAAGTGCAAGAACTATACTTAATTGAAACAAAATTTTTTTTTTTTGTCTGTCATCAATGTACTAAGATGAGACTCAGTCGGGATACTAACCTGCGTTTTATGTATTGACAATAGAGCGCTTATATCACTGGGCTATCAAATCCTAGTCATAATAATATCTTCCGAGAGATGATAGACATTTCCGGGTAGATGTTTGAGGCATGCTGAAATTATAGACTAACTGTTACACGCGACTTCGTCCACGTAACTTTATTATAAATATAAATAAATATAGCCTATGTTACTCGCTGATAATATTATAGCTTCCCAACAGTGAAAGAATTTTTCAAATCGGTCCAGTGGTTTCGGAGCCTATTCAATTCAAACAAACAATCAAATCTTTTCTCTTTATAATACTTTATTATTATATTATTATAGAAGAGTTATAGTTTTTAAGCATGCCTCAAATACCTACCCGGAAATGTCTACCATCTCTCGGGCCAATATGATTCCCGCAAATTAATAAACCTAGTCACATCAACATCCACATGACGTCATCCGCAACTAAAAATGCAGCTAACGTGTTGCTAAAAGTACTGAGTGTGTAACGAGATTACGTTACCAAAATGGCGGCCAAGCGGATTAGCAATTTGCAAGGCTTAGGGCCTCTTTCACCATCTGTCAAGTAGGCTAACCGTCATTTAAAGTCACCTGTCACCGGGAATAATTTAGCCGATATACTTAGCTTTGTGTGTACGGTAAAAGTCCCAAACATTAAAAAGAAAATAATAAAAAATATTAGCCTCTCGAAGGATGCACTAAACCAAGCGCATAATTTAATAAAACATAAAATTATTTCTAAAAGTAACTAATCAACACTTTACTTGTAGTTGGTGAAAGAGGCCCTTACAATAACACTCAATAATCACAAGTAGGTTTAACTAGTACGTAAGAAATCGCATTTAAATATTATTGACACGAATTTAAAAAAAATTTAAGACGGTACAAATTAAGGTTGTGAATATTCAAATAAATCAGTACATAATTACATATATTTTAGTAAATAATCTAATGTTTTAAATGCAAAAGTTAACTAAAACTTATGCAGTTTTAATGTAATGTAACATACATACATACATACAAATGTCTTTTTGTAGACAGTATAATTACTGTACGAAGGCATAATATTGCAGAATTTTACCTTGTTTTAACGGTTTGAACTTTTGAGTATTATCCACAAGTTGTTTGTGATCAAAATAGTTGATTGTTTTGTTATAGATATAAAAATATATTTTTGATACAATTTTATAATATAAGTAGATAAGTACTTATACAAGTTCTTTTTTAAAATTTTATTCCTTAAGTAGTTCATACTTAATTCTTTGATCATGTTTTATAAGTAAAGGTAAATACATAGGTATACCTACTAAAGCTTTTTTTTATTATTTAAATAAGTAGAAAATACTTATTGCTTTTGTTTTGTTTGCATTGTAAATCTACTACTAATAATTAGTTTTACAGACGAAGCGCTGATTTTTGATTTGATATTTTTTGTATTTTTTTTTTATAATAATATATTTAGTGATTAGTTATTTCACGTGAATTGGGAATTTTTTCGTTAAATTTTTAGTAAAATTACATATAACAAAACCTTTCCAATGCAAACCTCAAACATAGGTAATTTTTAAAGTGAAATAAAGATTTTTTTAACTTGCAAAATTTCATTATATCGATAGTAACGATTTTTTTAATTTTTTTTATGTTTTTAAAGAAACTATGTTAGGCAGTAGCTTTTTATGAGAGGTGATATAGAGATGTGTATTGTGGTCTATCTAGATTTTGCATGGGAACGATACTATGGGGCCTTTATAGCACATTTACACTTAATTGCAACATAATAAACCATTGAGTAGCAAAAAAGCTATTTAAACCACTCGTTTTGTTACGCGAGGTCAGTTTAATTGCTTGCTCCAGTAACTCGCACAGTGTGAACGCACCTTTATTTAACTGCACAGTTATCGGTGTAGGTACTTCAGAGGCCCTAGCCAAGAGCATACCAATGCATGCTAACGCTCCCTTTGCGTACTTACGAAACGTTAAAAAATAGAGCCCGGTGATTGGTTGTTGTAACGCCCACATAAAATTTTGACCAATCACAAAGCTTTCTCCCAAGACTAAGACTTCGTAGCCTGAGCGTAGCGTTTATGACTGTACGTTTGCTCGCAAAGGGAGCGTTAGCATTGGTTTGCTCTTGGCTAGGGCCCCTGTTAGGTTATTGTGTTGTTTGTAAATGTATTGTTTTAGAGACACTAATGTATCTCGTTTTTTATTTTTTTATATGGCAACTTGACTAATTTTTAATAAAGCTTTTAACCAAATTATTATGTTGTTTGATTTTTGACAAAAGGGGCCACGGTAATTTTTGTACCCGTGGTCCCTTCGAGGGATCACAGGGGGAAAAAAGAAAAATATTTTTAGAAAAAAAAAAAAAATCATTCATGCGAAGCCAAATGTGTCGCTAGTGTGAAATAAGGGAAAATGGGAAATAGTGGGGAATAGCTTTCCTCCAATTATTGTCTCCCATGGGATCTTAGGATAATTTAATTCTATTGCCTTTTGAGCATAATATTATATTCAAAAATTATTATATTTTCAAAATATTATATTATTTGGGACAACCGTGATTAAAAATGTTTAAATAAATGGCTTATTGTGTTCTCAAAATATTATATTAGTAAAATATTACATACTTACTCAAAATTTTATAAGTGCAATCAAATGATGATACAGTCCACCCTAGGATCCTATGTGCTGTAGGTTGCTGAGGAGACTAGTTGATGCTGCAGCATCAGATAAGGTTAATACCATGTTCTGGAAATACCATCGAAGTAACAGTATTAAAAATTTCATATCAATCAATCCTTCGTTAACTAGGAAGTCTTCAAACACCATCAAAATAAGTCTATCCATTTGGGAGCTACGCTTTCAGACACACACGTCAAATTTATAACACCCCGTTTTTGCGTCAGGCATTAAAATGTAGGTACCTCGTGAAATAACACTGTGCTAGTTTCCCTGAATTAGTAAAAGATTCTTTAGAGTAATGGGATATTTGCAAATTTTACTATCTTTTTTTTTACTTTTGTCTAATTACGATTAAGTAGGGGTACAAAGGGAAAATAAAATATACTTGTTACAATATTTACATTTTTATTCACAATTTTAATACACAAAACTGTCCTTACGACATATTTTTCCATTTTTTTGTACTTAAAAATAAATATTACATCGCATTTATTCTAGTGAAAGCGTCAACATACTTTTTTCCAATCATTAATATGAAATAGGCGTTTTTGCCTTCGTCAAAATATTATCTCGTAGTACTACTAGACTCTGCCATTTACTCAAAAATAGGTCTAAAATAGGCACAACATCGATTTGCTTTGGCGACATTAGCTGTCGAAGAAACAACTCATAGTAATAAGAACTTTAACCGCTTCATTTTATAGGACTTGTCGTCGTGCCCTGTAACGCTTGACTCGTATTTTTTTTTTAAGAGAAACCAATGCATTGGTTTAAAAATAAAAATTATACAAGTAGAGGAATTAGGCTCTGGAGAAATGGAGATGAAAATAAAATTGTCGGATAAATCCGACTCTGGCGATTGAAGGTTTAATCGCCTTATTTGGTTTAAAATAAACATTATACAAGTAGAGGAATTAGGCTCTGGAGAAATGGAGATGAAAAGAAAATTGTCGGATATATCCGACTCTGGCGATTGAAGGTTTATTAATCGCCTTATAGGGACCAATACAAATCATAAAATACTTTAATTCGTCTAGCAAAGGGATATACGCGATATTCCTATATAAGAGTACCTAATAAAATACTACTATTTTTAGTTATTACTAATAAAATTACTAAAGTTTAGTTGAACTTGCTTTTTTAACTCTCTATCATACTAATATTATAAATACGACAGTTTGTATGGATGTATGGATGTTTGTAATTCTTTCACGCAAAAGCTACTGAACCGATCATCATGAAATTTTGCATACACGTTGTCAGGGATACAAGGAAGGACATAGGGTTCCAGCTTTCATCCAGAAAAATGTACTGCTCCCGAAGGATCATTATTAAAATTGAGGAAACTTAACTCCTGGCTAAGTGTAATAGCAATAACGATGTCAGGTGATATATTGCTTTTTCAACGCGGACGAAGTCGCGAGCACCAGCTAGTGTAAAATAAGACAGTAAGTAGTACGAGATGATATTTTGTTAGCGATTTTCTGGGTACGACATAAACAATTAGACAATACAATAATAAAAATTTATATACATATACATATAAACATCACAGTCGTAGCGTAAAAAAATATTTAAGTAATTTTAAGATAGTTGCTGTATAATTAAATTAATACACATATACACACACACACATTATATATGTGTGTAAACATACACATATCTAGGTATAATATCAGTACTACCCATTTGCACAATATCAATTACTAAATTAATTTTATATCAATCTATATTATAAATAAAAATTCTCGTGTCACGGTGTTTGTTCTCGAAACGGTTTTTTGTGATTTTTTTTTTGTGTACATCGGTAGGAAATAGGTCGTTAACGATTTTTTATACCCCTAAAAAAAATTCTTTTTTAATTTTTTTTTTAAAACAACGTTTTCCGGGTGATTGGCTCGGGTACGCCGAATTTAGCGTAGTATTTGTTGCCGCATTTGACAAGTACGACGGCGGTATCTAGTCGAGCGCAGCGAGACCAAATATTTATTAATAATAATCTAAGGTTCTTAATTTAGCAAATGTTTTTACACATTATACTATTGTTATTTTGTTTGTAATATAGTTTTCTCAATAAAAAAAATTCTCGTCGAGAATTATTTATATGCAGTTCATGTCTCCTCGAAAATAAGGCCAAGATTAGATTAAAAATTTGAAAAGACAAAGATTCTGACGGACATTTGAGACCACTCAAAGTATCATTCACCTGTGAGATAATTATATTTAACCGAGAATCGATAAAAAATGTCGGTAAAACCACATTTTAGATAATAATAAGAAAAACAAGGACAGGATAAGATTGTATTTGAATGTTATTTTTTTGTTACATACAAGTAGAGCATACTTTTACCCATTTGCACATATCAAATATTTTTTTCATTTTTATATCATATTTTCATTTAAAAAAATTTCATATTGATATAATTTTTTTTAATTTTTTTTTTTTTTTTTTTTCAAAATGGGTAAAAGTAAAAACATCTCCATTTTTGGTAAGTATAGTTAAATTTCCTATGAATTTAAGATGCATAATAATTGCACAACAAATTTTTGTAACGGATATAAAATTAAAAGCTTCTTAAATGTGTAAAAATTTTTGAAAAAAAAAAATTGCCTATTTAAACTTTTAAGTAGGTACAGAAATTAAGTTCATTAAGAAGCGTTTATTTAAAACAAACTTACTTAAAGTTATCGCTGAAGATTTTCATTATTGTGACGAGAGAGGTTCCTTTAGACGAGTAATTTAATTTTTTCTTAGAAAATTGATTTTTTTTTTGTATATTCAAACTTTTTTTAAAATAAATTCACTGTATTTTTTTATCTAAGTTTTCATTTTACTCTAAGAAGTCAAATTAAGGGGTTATTTTTACACAAAAAGATTTTACATCTAGAAAGTGAATATTTTTAGGCGTCTGTAAATAGGTCTTCTAGATTAGGTCACAAAATGACCAATCAAAATCCAATTCAAGGGTCAAAAGCCTAAATAAATGAGCTTCTTGGCACTTATTTATATACATTACACTGTACCCAGTAGGCATATACATATATAACATAGTTCAATTCAAGACGAGTTTGGTAACAAATAAAAAATCGCCTATATATATATTGATTTATCTTAATGTCATAAAAAAAATTACAAAAAAATCTTCTCTTTAGAGACACGTCATCGAGTTCTCTTAAATGCGGTTTCTTAAAATTATATAAAAAAAAAAAATTTTAGGTAGGGGGTATAATACGTAACGCAATTTGGGGGGAGGGGGAGGAGGTGTCTTGTAAAACGTTACGATGCGTTACAGGGACGGGAGGGAGGTTCGAACAACGCGTTACGTAACATTGTCTTTTTTATTATTTAAATAAAAAACTGGGGAATTTAAATCACTTTTTAATTTTTTGAGATACTCAAAAAAAAATTTCACTTTTGCTAATATTTTTTTTTAAATGCAATTTTTATTATAAATTAAAATATACAGGAGATCACCTCTTCGTTTATTAAAACTGTGTGTTAACTGAATTTTTCTATATTATTTTTACAATAAAATAATTACGATCGAAAATTTTTATATTATAAGAATGACATTCACTCAATTAATATTTAAATTAAAAAAATAATCTCATCAAAACAATATGTCAAGTCAAGCATCATACCAAAACTTTCTGTCTAAGATCCGAAGAGAGTTCGTCTGTTTACCAGACGAAATTTATATATGTATATTTTATCAATTGTTATGTTATTTATGAGAAAAAAAACGCTATGTACTCATAGATAAAAATTTGATAAAATATATATATGTCGGGGATCAAGTGTCAGATGCATTGTTTTTAATTTAAGTTATTAGTCGATGGAAACGTCAAACTGAACGTTTGGATAAAATCAGAGAGGTGTGTCTATGGTTAGTGTCAGTATGAATGACAAGCGACTGTCAATCGGAAGGATCAAGTCAGTTGGGTGGTTAGGTTGGAGTCCGACCCGACTATGCAATTTTTATATCCGATTCCGTAAAATGGCAACTCTGAGGAGTGTTATCTAAAAAAAAAAAAGATTATTATTATGGCAAGGTTGAAGGATGAAAAAAATGATGAAGTCAGTTTTAGATTTGGTTTTTTTTCGGAGGAACACACCTTTCTGGGATTATCGCGTTTTCATCTAAGTTTATTTTTGTAATCGATTAGTTTCTGCTGCCAAATTCTATTTAATTCAATACACAATTGTTTTTCCTACTTGCGTTGTGGTTTATTTCCGTATTCCTGACAATGAGTGAAGAGGCAAGAAATAGTGACGACAATGCTATTCCGACATATATATATATATAATACTTTCGTCTGGTAAACAGATGACGACCTCTCTTCGATTCTCATACTTCATATTTAGTCTGTTCTCATTTTAGTTTAATAATACTCTTTTTAAACTGTAAGGCATCGTCCTAATAGAACGCGAATGCGCGATCATCGCGCGAGTAAGCGATGCGACCATCGCGTGTTCGCGCGATGGCAAAAACTGAGAGTCCTTAATTGACGACGCGAGCGAGCGACCGTGGAGTAGGGCAGTCAACACTGGCCGGCGAATTTCAATTAGGACACCTATTGGTCGCTTTTATAATTTGCCGTAGCACGGCACGGCACGGTAATACCGTGGGCGTGTCAAGTATTTTGTATCAAGTATCATTCGCGGCATGCCGTTGCCGTGGATGATAAATTAAAAGCGTCTGCATACAATTACATACATTTTGCTTTCCTATCTTACCGTGACGATAAAAACGTGCCGTGCCGTGCCGTGCTACGGCAAATTATAAAAGCGACCATTCGAATTCAATATGTGTTTGATCGCGCGTTCGTACGAACTAAGTTCGCGCGAATAGATGAACAGACATTTGAGTCGCGCGACCGCGTCGTGCGATTGTCAGTTACGACACCTATTCGAGTTCGATATGTTTGATCGCGCGTACGCACGAGTAAAATTCGCGCGAACCTACGATGATAGCGCATTCGCGTTCTATTTTAGGAGGATGCCTTAATAGCGCAACAGTGCACTAAGAAAATAAAGAAATTTTCATTAATATACAATATTATTATATTTACAATGAAAGCGTTTTGATTTTTCATCATTCATTCGACATACTTCGTTTCATTTATATCGTGCTAGCGATGACGTCACAGTACCGTAGTGCATCATGACTAAATATTATAAAATTGTCTGTCTGTCTGTTGCCGATAAACTCAAAAACTACTGCACCGATTTTCATGCTGTTTTCACCAATGGATAGAGTAGTTCTCGAGGATGGTTTTAGTGCCTATATTAATTTACAAAGTTACGCGGGCTAAGTCGCGGGCACCAGCTAGTAATGAATAAAAAAACACTTCATTTAAAACTGTTTCTTGCACAATACAATATTTCCTAACGATTCAAAAAAATAAACACGTAATTAATTAGTGCGAGTTTTAACTACTCTATCAAACTCATCGAACGCGTAAACTTCAATTTTTAATGGGACTGAAGCAGCGCCACCTGGTGGCTAATGTAGCACTGCTTCAATCCCATACAAATTGACGATTACGCGTTCGACGAGTTTGATAGAGTACTTAAAACTCGCACTAGGCCCTCTGTGGTCGCAAACCACACCTTTTTATTAGTTACGCGATACTAAAAACACGATTTAGTGTCGCCTTGCACAAATTAATAGAAAGTTATCGCCTGTCGCAAGTTTATCGCAAGTCGTCTGCTGTTAGATAATAAGGCCAGAATTTTCACTGATTTTTTTTTTCTAATACTATCTAATAATAGGTGTCCACGACACTCGAGTAAGTCAGTCCACATTTTATGATCGCGATTTTCCCTACCATAAGCACCATAAGCTAATGAATCATTTCTTTTGAAATTTTCAACTAAGTATGTGCGATTTTTTTTTTATTTTTTTTTGTTTAGAGATGGGTTTGCTCTTGGCTAACAACCAGCTGTGTAGCGCAGATGAGCTCACCCAGAAGATGCCCTATTCACTCTAAATTTTAAAAGATTAGGGTTATATGAGCTCGGTAGGGGTCGCTAGTAAGATCCGGGACCCGGGAGGTGGTCTTGGGGGAGACTGCCACCCGTCGTAAGGTCCCCCGCACAGACTTAGACTTATCTATGTCTGTGGTCCCCCGAGTACCTCCACTTTCGGGTACGCCGAGTATCCCACGCAGGGAGGCATGTGTGCTCCCTGCACAGGCCTCCCCGCGTGGGATAGCCGTGACGGGGCACCGAAGTCGTGTAAGAGTACAGGCCTCCCCGCGTGGGATAACCGTGACGGGGCACCGAAGCCGTGTAACGTCCCCACGACCCCGCCCATCAACGGCCGCGATATAGAAAGAAAGTCGTTGGTTTATAGCCGGTAGGAATCCGGCATGACCCCGTAGTGTCCTCTTGTCCCCTTCACTGCCGGGTATCCAAGAGGATTTCCATACTTTAAAATGGGTCGCTAGTAAGATAAAAATATTGCACTACGGCGACTAAGGTTAATGTCACGGCTTACATAATTATACATTCATTACTCACGCTCTTCAGACTAATTCAACAATGTACATTACATGTATTGTCACTTATATATACCTAACTAAATAAAAACATTATTATACAATTCTATTTGTAGCTATAAGTTACAGGTAATTGTGAAAAACTATTTTTATACTGAAAAAAAAAACCTTTTTTTCTATTTTAATATTTTGACATTTAAAAATGTTTTAATTCTTATTCTTCTTATGACAATATTTGTGGTCCTTCGAGCCGGATCAATACATTTTTAAATATAAAAATATTGAACCGAAATAAGGTTTTAATGAGAGTTTTTTTAACGATAACATAGAAAATAGAGATAATTCACTAAATGTAACGTTATTCACCGGGGCCAATGAATAATGCACTCACAGCAAATAACAGGAACACGAGACCGCCGATTATTGTAACTGAAATGAAACACATAAAACACGTTATAATATTTTGCAAAAGTACCTACATTAATTTTACATTATACAACATAGATGAATGATTGGTCTTGCTGCGTTCGACAAGATACCGCCGTCGTACTTGTCAAATGCGGCAAAAAATAGTACGCCGAATTCGGCGTACCCGAGCCAGTCACACTGCAAGCTGTCTGTGATGTGTATATGCCGAATGTTTTATTAAATTTTGGGCATAATAAAATACCAGTTTGCATAGTAAAACTGTGTAAAAAGTGACAAAAAGTTATGATTTTTTACACACACTACAATAAAAAGTTGCCGCATTTACGGAGCTATTGCTTTTGTATAGCACTCTATCTAGTCGAACGCAGTGAGACCAATCAAAATTATCTTTGTTATATAATTATTGCTGATTAGTAGTGCCAGAGGGACACTGCGTTTCGCAGTCACTTGGGCAGCCTGTCTGACGGCAGTAGCCACCCCGTTACAGAAGAGTTTCAATGAGTGAGTAAGGGATGCCAGAGTCCGTTTCCCTATCTCTATCCAATGCCTCATCTATACTTACTAATATTATAAAGAGGAAAGATTTGATTGTTTGTTTGTTTGAATTGAATAGGCTCCGAAACTATTGAACCGATTTGAAAAATTCTTTAACTGTTAGTATTATGTTGTTTAGTATTATCATATCATTTGGAGCTGGAATGATACTTTTAATTTGGATGTTGGGTTTCGCCGTTTTTTGGGCTAATTGCACCACACTACTACTACAGTCATGTTATAATATTGTCTCTGTTAAAAATTTAGATATTTTTTTAATCCTTACCTACTAATATTATAAATTTGAATGTTTGTTTGTTACGCTTTCACGCAAAAACTACTGAACCGATCACCATGAAATTTTGCATATATGTACCAGCTAGTAATTAATAATATGTACATACAATATACATATTATTATACCTATTAGAAATTTAAGCACTTACTATAGAGATAGATACATCTATGTATCTAAATTGAAACTCACCAGTCCTCACGGAGATCTTCTGCGCGACCATGCGTCCACCGATCACGGCGAGACCGGTGCAAAGGGCGTGACCCAGCGACCCGCCGACCACTACACCGATCGCGTCCTCCCTTGTCGCCAGGACGACCGTCGCCAACTGCGAACGGTCACCCCACTCGGCGAGGAACGTCAACGAGGCAGCCTGCAGGAGCACTTTTATCACCGCGTTCCGTTTCCGCCTCCTGTTCTCCGCTTGACCCTGCTCAATCATGTCGAGGGTCTCCTCTTTCTCGTCCTGAAAATATTTATTTATTTATCAACCCGGCTCTGGGGAAATGGACACGAAAATAATTGTCGGATAAATCCGACTCGAGCGGTTGAAGGATTAATTAGTGCGACACTTCGGTTGAAACGTGCGCTTAGGACATGTTTAGACATGGTTATGTTCATAATATATAATACTATAATAATCATGGTCTAAGATCTTAAGAGTAAGATTTTAAGTTTAAAATTTAAGTTCCTAAATGGTCTAAGACTTTGACCATTTAGGGACTTAAATTTTCGAGACATTCACGTCAAACATGCATCGCTAAATCACTTCTTACGCAAGATTAATCTTAATCGTGATTCAGTACTGTTGTAAATATATAATAATTGTATAGTTAACCTTTTTTATAAACATACTCTTTTTTATATATATATATTTTTAAATATTAAAAAATATAATTAGTAAGTTGTATGGTTACCAAGGCGATAGAGTTGAATAAAAAACATGATAGAAGTAACATCATTTTTTCTTTTTAATAATTATTTTTACTAGTTTCCATTATATTCCAACACGTTATCAGCACGAAGCTCTGATGGAAATAATGTTTTAATGTAAAAAATAAAGAAAAGGTTGTTACGTTTTTCTGAAGAAATAGTAAAAGTCGTAGAAAAACGAAAATCATGTTAGAACAGCGAAATGGTGAAGTAAATAAGTATAAGAACTCTTCATCTATACCTACCTTTACTCTAACAAACAGAGATGGATATTCCACATGGAAATTTAAGATGTACCATTATCTTTTACATGAGGATTTATGGGGAGCAATAAAAGGTTATCCACAAGATGACACCACCCCGGCATCTATTAAGGTACGAAATGATAGGAAAGCATTAGCAAAAATATGTCTCACGCTTGATGGTGCAGCCATTACCCATGTACGGTGTGCTAAAACTGCTGCGGAAGCGTGGACGTCATTGCAAAAAGCTTTTGAAGATAAGGGTTTAGGACGGAGACTTGCATTAGAGAGAAAATTATATAGAATGAGCCTTTCAAATTTCGATAACATTGAGGAATACATTAATGCTGTATTGTCAACGGCTCAAGATTTAGCCGACATTGACAAGGTTATCGACGATTCCTCTATTGCTGCCATTCTACTTGGAGGTCTCACTAAACAATATGAACCATTAATTATGGCACTTGAAAATTCAAACATTGCCGTTACATCCGATTTAGTGAAAACTAAATTATTGAATGAACTGTCAAAAGCCATAACGGATACACCAACTGATACAGTCTTAAAGGCAGTAAAATCAAAATCTAATAAGAAGAAAGCAATCGTGTGTTATGATTGTAATGTACCTGGACATAAAAGACCAGACTGCCCCGAGAGGTTAAGGAAGAACAAAGTTAAGTATGCAAATAAAGCGCTGACATCTTCTACAAGCAAAAATGTAGAAAACACATCGTCTGTTGCGCTTAATACTTCGGGCTGTCCATCGAAGGATGTTTGGTATGTAGATTCTGGTGCTTCAAAACACATGTCTTCTAGGAGAGATTGGTTTCGAAACATTACCACGATTGATAATGAAAAGGTAACTGTAGCAAATGGTGAGCAGTTAGAATGTTGTGGATTAGGAAATATATCCATTAACACACCCAATAAATTAGTTAATTCAATAAGTGATGTTGTTCTTGTACCAGATTTAAAAGCTAACTTACTATCTGTACAGAAAGTTGTAAGAAATGGTTTTGTATGTGTTTTTGATAAAAATGGTTGTAATTTTTATAAAAACAATAATTTTTGTGTTACAGGTGAATCCGTACTACATGCTTCTCCCTGTGGTGGACTGTATACTTTAGATTGTATCACCAACGTCCCCACGAATGTGACTAAGCATAATGATGCAGCGTATGATGTGCACACTGACTGTCTGACTAATAGTCAACTATGGCATAAAAGGTTAGGGCACTTATGTCGCATAGGGATGAACAAACTAAAAGGGCATGAAGTAGGTGTAGATTACACAGATATTGATAAAAGTAGTTGTATTGCTTGTGTAGAAGGAAAACAGGCTAGAAAACGTTTTAAGAAGATAGCGTATAATAAGGCTACTTCACCTTTAGAATTGGTTCACAGTGACCTTTGTGGTCCTATGAGCACAACATCTTTTCAAGGAAACAGGTATGCTTTATTATTTGTAGACGACTATACTCGAAAAATATTTATTTATTTTATTTCTTCTAAAAGCGATGTTTTTAAGAAGTTTCGCTTATTTAAAGTACTAGTTGAAAAACAATTAGGTTCCGAAATAAAAGCAATTAGAACCGATGGTGGGAAGGAATTTGTAAATAAGGAGTTTAGTGATTATCTGTCTTCGAAAGGAATCCGGCACCAAACATCGACACCGTATAGTCCGCAACAAAATGGAGTAGCTGAACGTACCATTCGGTCAATAACGGAAAAGGCTAGGTCGATGATAGCTGAAAGTTCTCTGCCCAAAGTATATTGGGAAGATGCATTTCAAGCAGCGGTATATTTAAAGAACAGGTCACCTCATAGAGCCTTAAATGGTCAAATACCTTATGACAGGTGGTTTGGTCGAAAAAGTGACTTAAGTCATTTAAGAGTATTTGGGTGTAGAGCCCTTGTTCATATACCTGCGTGTCAGAGAACGAAATTGGATTTAAAAGCAGAGGAAGCAATATTTGTTGGATATTCCGAAAATCCCAACACTTACATTTTTAGAGATCCAGTCAAACCTAGGAGAATTTTATATTCGAGAGACGTGACTTTCTTTGAAAATGTTTTTACGAACTTAAAGCGAGAGAAACCATCTCATAGTTCAACGGAGCAATCTTTATTATTTGAAGATGAGATTGATAATGATAAATCTCATAATTTGACAAAACAATCTTTATTATTTGATGATGAGATTGATAACGATGGACCTCAGTATTACGATTGTCTTGATAGTACTGTTGAACAGTCCATACCTGCTGTTGAACAAAATGAACCTACAAGTCCTGTAAATATAGACGTAAGTTCAGTAGAAGAAGAAAGAGAACCTGAAATCGTTGAAAGAAGGTACCCTTTGCGAAATAGGAAACAGCCAGAATTTCTAACGTATCAGGTTATCGAGTCGAGTGAGCCAACTACTTATGTTGAAGCTATTCAAGCAGAAGATGCTGATAAATGGCAGTCAGCAATGGCTGACGAATATAAATCGCTGAAGAAACTTCAAACTTGGGAGATGGTCGATAGACCAAGAAATAAAAAAGTTATTCCATGTAAGTGGGTTTATAAAATAAAAAGGGATGCTCACGACAATATCATTAAATATAAGGCTAGACTCGTTGTGAAAGAGTTTAATCAAACAAAAGGTGTGGATTACAATGAAACTTTTGCACCTGTCATCCGTCATTCATCATTGCGAACGTTATTCGCATTAGCTTCGGAGATGAATCTAAAAATGAGACATATGGATATAGATACAGCTTTTCTACATGGAGACTTAGAAGAGGAAGTATTTATGGAGCAACCGCTTGGCTTTGCGATAAAAGGTCAAGAAGATAAAGTTTGTCTGCTACATAAATCACTTTATGGCTTAAAACAGGCACCTCGCGCTTGGAATAAAAAGCTTAATGAAATTTTGTCGAAAATAGGTTTTAAAGGTGTTCCTTCAGAACCTTGTGTGTTTACAAAACTTTTTGGTGATGAACCTGTCATATTAGGTATCTACGTTGATGACATAATTGTTTACTATCGATCTGACGTGACTTTTGAAATTGTCAAAAATGAATTATCTAAATTTTTTGGATTAAAAGATTTAGGTAAATTAAAATATTATTTAGGATTGCAAATAGAAAGCAATGATAATTATACCAGAGTGAGTCAATCGCATTATATTATGTCCTTATTAAAAAGGTTTAATATGCAAGATTGTAAAACCGTCAGCTCTCCTTTAGCTCAGAAAAAATTAGAGCGTAATATGAATGGTGAGTCGTCTTCATATCCTTATCAGAATTTAATAGGATGTTTAATGTATCTAGCAGTGAACTCACGTCCTGATATAGCATATGCAACAAGCTACCTGAGTCAATTTAATACCTGTTACGGAAAGGAACATTGGTGTGCTGCAAAAAGAGTTTTGCAATATCTGAAAGGTACACTTGAATATACCTTATGTTACAGGAAAACCGGACAACCATTAAAAGGTTTTTCGGACGCTGACTGGGCTAATTGTTCTCTGGATAGGAAGTCTTATACCGGCTATATTTTCAACTTAGCTGGGGCACCAATATCTTGGGAATCGAAAAAGCAACCTACAGTAGCGCTATCGTCTACAGAGGCTGAATACATGGCACTTACGTCTGCTGCTAAGGAAGCATGCTACTTACGCAGATTCATTTCGGAAGTAACTGTATGTAAACCTTCTTGTGTTGAATTATTATCAGACAGTCAGAGCGCCATCAATTTAGTTAATAATCCTGTGCACCACAATAGGACGAAGCATATAGATACTAGGTTTCATTTTATTAGGGAAAAAGTAGCTGATAATTTGATTAGAATAAAATATTTAAAAAGCACTGATATGCCAGCAGATGTTTTAACTAAGCCTTTAGGGCCAATCACACATAAGAAATGTATAGCCAGTATGGGTTTAGTTAAATAGTTTAATGTAAATATTTTTTTTGTGTTTCGTTTTTTTTGGTTAACCACAATTAAGAGGGCGTGTTGTAAATATATAATAATTGTATAGTTAACCTTTTTTATAAACATACTCTTTTTTATATATATATATTTTTAAATATTAAAAAATATAATTAGTAAGTTGTATGGTTACCAAGGCGATAGAGTTGAATAAAAAACATGATAGAAGTAACATCATTTTTTCTTTTTAATAATTATTTTTACTAGTTTCCATTATATTCCAACAAGTACAAATACTTTTTTTGCACTGTTTCTAAGACCATTTCGCCATAGTTACATTATACACGCCATTGACATCGATCTGATACGGATCTGATTAAAAATCGCATTCTTAATTTAATTTTGAGTTTATAAACAAAATTCACTTAAATATAGTTAGCTGATAGTTTAGTGTTTTACTTTACACTTTTACGTGTATGAATTTTCATTTCATGGAAAGAACAATAAACGAGTAATGATTGTGTGAGTACATAATTTGTAGAAAAAAAACTGCGTACGATCGAAGCCGGGGACTCTCGCTTGTATTACACATAAGTGAATAATAATAATAATAATAATAATAACTTTATTTGTATAAGAATGTGAGTACAATGATAGACAAATACATACGGTCCTAACACACTCTGCCGTAATTACGACGTACAATTTTTTTTTTTCCGTTATTCTAAATTTCTTTATTCTTTAGATGTATAATAATAATAATAATCAATAAAACTTGTTTTCTATGTCATGTTATCATGTGCAAAATAAGTGTCAAGATAGCAAATAATACAAAATAAACAAAAGGGAGCAATAATACAAAATAAACAAAAGTGAGTGAGACATAAGACTGTTCAATTAAATTTATCTAATAGATATTAATATCAAATTTTCGCATCGCAGTGTTTTTTGCCGAACTCCTTGAAACGGCTGCACCGATTTTGATGAAATTTTGTGTGCTTATCGGGTAGGTCTGAGAATCGGCCAACATCTATTTTTCATACCCCTAAATGTTAGGGTGGGCCACCCCAAAAAAAAATTATATAGCAAAACAACGTTCTTGTTGTAGATCAACTAGTAACTTTATATATTGTATCTAAAAATTTAGTTTCTTTATGTTTTTATAATGAAAACCAATCATTATAAAAAAACTTAAGACTTTAAGTATTCAAACAAGTACCTATTTATATAAGATTGAGAATTTTAAAAGCAGCATTATTAAAGGTTTCCATTCACATCGTCATTCTGAAACTACGTAGGTAATACTCGTACATTAAAGCAAATGCAAATAACATTACATACGTAATCAACTATATTTAAATTACAACTATATGTATTATGTCTAGTAAATCTCTTCTAATTACGACAAGTCGGTGCAAATATTGAAATATTATTATGCGATATAGTGATGCGACTAAAGCGTGAATGGAATTCAAGTCAATGGTACCAGAAAAAAAAAAACTAAATGAGAGATGAATAAAGAAAGTTGACACGTATATTAAGGGGGTACCGAGCTTCTTCCGCGTTTTGATTTTAGGTAGTGTATGTGTGCGTGAGGCACAACGCAGGAGCGGGAGAGCGGTGCGCCGAGTGGCTAGAGTCGTGCGCCAATCGCCTACTAATATTTACAAAATAAAACAATAGAAACGGTCTCAAAAACTTTTATTAAATTAAAAATATTATACGGTTGGAAACTTCACAGATTTCACACATTTATTTTTTATAACTTACTGTCCATAGGTGGGTAGGTTGGTATATGTTTTACGAGCGTAATTGAATAAAAACTTTTATCGATAAACACGACTCGTAAGATCATGTATTAACTTATATATTTATAAATTATATGTCTACATATAATATCGACATATATACATATTATAATAAATTAATTCGTTTCAAAATCGGCGATTTAAAAATATTTTAATTTATTAAAGTAAGTAGTTTATATAAAGTAAGTAAATTTCTTAAACTCGTAACATTGTCAAATAAGTAGGTAATTAAACTTAAAATTAATTAATTGATTTGAAATGTATAGATGTATGTCTCTAAATAGTAATCCAGTAACTTTAGACGAAAAATGGGCATGACTTCGGAAAAACTCCAAGCAAGCTGAAAATTTGTATACATAAACTTTATATCACCGTTTTTCTAGAGAATTTTCCATTCTTTCTTTTTTATAAGTATACCTCATAGCGGTAAGATCGAAAGGAACGAAGATATAGGCAAAATCTGAAAAAAAGGTAACTTTTTCACCGTTTTTTGGCTGTCAAAAGTTACCGGTTCATCAGATGACTCTTTGTTTTGTAGTGAAACGCCAACAACTGGTATATTTATTCTATAAATAGAAAAAGATAAATAATTATAATAACATAATATATAGACGAGCCCGTCGGAGGAGGTTCGATTCCAGGAGGTGTCAACTTTGAAAAGTTTTCAAAGTTGGTTTTACTATGGTCGTTAGCGCACTTGCAACACCTGTGGCGTTGCTTGTGTTATAGGCGACAATAGTTACTTACCATCAAGTGGACTGTCAGCCTGTCCGTAGAGATCTCCTTATTTTCAAATAATCATCCTATTAGATTGTTAGAATCAGTTTTTTCTAAACAGTAATAATAAATACCTATACTGGGCACCAAAGAAAGCGGGCCGGTTATAAAAACAAAATATTGAGCACCATAAAGTCTTATGTAACAGAAATATGTTTTTTTCTTGTCATTCACTTTTTTTTACTTTTGAACTGGGGACAGCCAACGAAATATCTCTGCGTATAGTATATCTCTGCGAGCTGGGGACAGCCTTGAGCTTTTAGTAGCCAGCAAGTAGGTAGGCAAGTATGAGTATACTTATGAAGCAACAGGAGTATTCTCTTTGTCTTCAAAATTCGCGGCCAGTATTCATCTTGCTCTAGAAAGATAAATTTATTTTGTATTACAATTAATTTTTTGTTGTATTGATTTTTTTATAATAAACATTGTGGCGACCTCCTTCATCAAACAAATAAGAAACGCAAAAACAGAGACAGAGTATACACATCTGTCATTCTGCTGCAGAAATCTTGTATGTAAAGCAGACAAGAAAATAGTCCATTGAAATGTTACATTTTTTTGGCTTTAGAGTGCGTTTGTCAGAGGATGCAATTTTATTTTTTAGATATGAAGGGGGGGTTATTGTAAAGTTAAATCCGAGGTTTTGGGGTTGCAACCCTTGCCCCCACAACCTCGACCGCCATCTTGGAAAAAGGGGTTAAATGGTTTTTACGGTTTATCTGCCAAGCTATGTCTTACAAAAAAAAATATAACATTTTTTGTTGCAAATAAAATTATCTACAACTTTTGTTTAGTAACTTTTAGTTGTAGAACTGTAAATAAAAATGTTATAAGCGAAAATCCATAAAAGTTTGAGTTTCTATATGTCGATATAACTTTTTTTCTAATCATTTTACAAAAAAATGATATCAAACCATTTTTATAGATGGTGTTTTAAGGATCAATGATTTGCCATAATTTTTAATCATCGTTATTTTTTTAAGATAATTACCATTTTAGATTACCATAAAAAAAATAACAATGATTAAAAATTATGGCAAATCATTAATACTTATGTATAGTTAATAATAGTTATGAATACTGAAGAATAGTATTCGTTTCGCAGCGCTGTAAAACTTAACTTATGAATAAATTTAAAAATGTTTATGATGAAAATTGTTCCTTAAAACACCATCCATAAAAATGGTCTGATATAATTTTTTTGTAAAATGATTAGAAAAAAAGTTATATCGATAAATAGAAACTCAAATTTTTATGGATTTTCGCTTATAACTTTTTATTTACGGTTTTACGACTAAAAGTTACTAAACAAAAGTTGTAGATAATTTTATTTGCAACAAAAATTTTTGAACAATTTTTTTTGTGAGACCTATAGCTTGGCAGATAAACCGTAAAAACCATTTAACCCCTTTTTCCAAGATGGCGGCCGAGGTTGTGGGGGCAAGGGTTGCAACCCCACAACCTCGGATTTAACTTTACAATAACCCTTCATATCTAAAAAATAAAATTGCATCCTCTGACAAACGCACTCTAAAGCCAAAAAAATTTAATATTTCAATGGACTAAAAGTGCTTTATCAGTTTCGATTAGAAATTCCATTCATTTCAAAATTCGCTGGCTTAGATTTGAAAAAAGTATTGATTACTGATTGACATAATTTGTCATCGCTAATAAAGATAGCAATAGAAATTGTCACTTTGAATTTTCAAAGGAAAACAGACCTTATCATTCTACAACATACAAAGAATGTTCAATCCATAGATGAATGATTGGTCTCGCTGCGCTCGACTAGATATCGCCGTCGTACTTAAACTTAATACTTAATAAAATGCGGCATAATTATTCGATATATATCCTATCTATATTCAGTAGTAAAATTCGGCCAATTCTAATTTCTTCCACCGATTTTTCGAAACTTAGCATCCCTTTTATGAGCAGATGCCATGGGGCTTACTAAAACTAATACCATAGATGAATGATTGGTCTCGCCGAGCTCGACTAGATACCGCCGTCGTACTTGTAAAATGCTGTATAAAATAGTATGTACGCCGAATTCGGCGTACCCGAGCCAGTCACACTGTAAACTGTCTGTGACGTGTACGTGCCGAATTTTTTATAAAATTTTAGACATAATAAAATACCAGTTTGCGTAGTAAAACTATATAAAAATATAATAAAACTTTGTAAAAAGTGACTATTTTTTACACACACTACAATAAAATGTTGCCACATTTTCGGAGCTATTGTTTTTGTATAGCGCTCTGTCTAGTCGAGCGCAGCGAGACCAATCAATTATCTTTGGTTCAATCTTAGGATGATAACGCACTTTATTTGTCGAGTTTACATACTGCACGTGTAATTATTATATTTTTTTAGCAATTGTAAATCTTCTCTGTAAATATATCGTGTAAATAGAAATATGTGGAGTTATTACTACTCGCCCTACAACATAATAATATTTATTTTATTTATATAAGCCTAACCAGCATATAATAATTCACTAATTCATATATATATATATATATATATATGAATTTAATTGTAAAATGTATGTAAAATATATAATATAAAATTAAATGTAAAAATTTAAAAATAAATATAAAATTTATATAAAATATATTATAATTTATATGTACAAAAAGAATTAAAAAATAATAACAATATACCTACATACATATACATTATGTAATATGTAATATACATATACTATACATTTTAGTATTAATTTAAATTTCATAGACGAAAAAATAATAGTTATTGTATAGGTATGAGTTTTACTTACTTTATTTCTTCTTGCAAGCGTTTACCATTGTTTTTTTGCCAACCCCTTCTTTTCTTTGATTTGTTTCCTTTGTTCCCCATAGTAAATTAACACTTACGAAGCACTTACGTTTTAAAAATATGCGTTAGCACAAGCGACACAACCTCCCCGTCCGACGGCCGAAGCAATACTAAAGCGGATAGGGGGGAAGCTTGGCGGCTCTAGCTAATATAGGCCGAATGCACGGGAATTTAGGTATTTCCTTCGTATTAAAAAACAAATATACATTTTGAAAATGTGAAGAGTGTACGTTATAGAAAACATGTTGTTTTGTTATTATTCAAAAACTGATAACCTTACATGAAGTATTTATGCCGTACTAACGGTTTATTTTTTTTTTTAGAGGTAACTTTGGATTTTTTTTCTATCGAGAAAATTATAAGTAATCGTGTTTCTAAAGAGTGTGATTTATAGAATGTATCCTTAAATATCTTACATACTAATTGCATAATTAAAACTTTAGTAATAACGATACAGCAAGGGATCAAATAAACGCAATCATTTCACATTTTCACGACTCAGGCTTAAGCTTTTTTAAGGAAAATCAAAAATCTACTTTCAATAAATAAAATCAAGGCGGACAAGCCGTGGGACACAGTGACGTATAAAATTATAATATTATGAAAATATAGGTTTATCTATGAATCACAACAAGATTTTGATTAGATAAACATAAGTTTTAGGGAGTAACTATAAACTACAATTATTCAGCCCAATTCAGCTTTTGTCGATAAAAATCGGGAGTTTTGTATGGAGATGCGTACGCGTCCATTCAGCTTTCCGAGCCGAGTCTATTCAGATTTTGCACCAAACAAACTGAAAATGAGGACAAGTTAGTGTGTTTTATCATTAACTACCTGCTGCCCGCGACTTCGCCCGCGTAACTTTGTAAATTATAAACTAAAACCTTCCTCGAGAACCAATCTATCGATTAGTGAAAACCGCATTAAAATCCGTTGCGTAGTTTTAAAGATCTAAGCACACATATAGGGAGGGACAGACAGACAGACGCGACGAAGGACTTTTGTTTTATAATATGCTATGCTAATAATTGCTAACGACAGTGAACAGGTGATCTCAAATCCTCGACGTCTTGCATTAGGTACGCTTATACATTATAATATTCTCAGTCATTCATCGCTGTGCGTGGCCGATAACAGAGTCTAAGTGGCCGATAGCACGTTATGACGGCCGTACGCGGCTGATAGAGGCGGAATAACACGAATGGAGCTGAATAAGCGTAATTCTTATTTACCTATATAAAAATTTGTAAGTCTATTTTGTTACTTATTGTGATTTCCAACGGTGATTCTCGAAGGAGAACGCTCGCATCGTATTTTTTGACAAAAATTCAGACAATGTGCTACTTTTACCTTTTCCAAGAAATGAAAGAAACTATGAAATTTCTCAATTTTCAATCAATTCAATATTTATCAATGGGTCATGTAATATTTGAAGAAATAAAATCAAATCTCGGCGCGTGTAAGAGTGTAAAAAACTTCATTTTTAAATGAGCAGATACCAGAATCAAAGCAGCAAGTCCCACCACTAAAGGCTATCAATTGTATTATGAAATAATGCCAGGTGTAAATTCCCATGCTAAGTAACAAGGCTAAAAACTGCAAATGTATTGTACCTAATATAAAATGATAAAACTCTTTTGTTTTATTACTTATACGGTTTATTATTTAAAGAGATTTAAGGCTGTCAAAAATACTTAAACGATCTTAAAAACAAAGAGGTGTAATCTTGAGCAAGGCTTGTTTATTCCGATATTACAAAGAGAGAAGATTTGTACATATGTTTGTAATGAATAAACTCAAAAACTAGGTACCTATTGGACCGATTTTGAAAATTCTTTCACCTACAGAAAGCTTGATAACGTAGCTTTAGTAGCGTAGCGTAGCGTAACGTAGCGAGTAATATAGGCTATATTTTATAAAGTTACGCAGACGAAGTCGCGTGCAACAGCTAGTGTAATATAAAACACATTGGCTTCGACAACATTATTGCATGAACTATGAACTGACCCTAGTTCTTTTTCTATTTGCTAAGTATAATTAAAACAATGTATAGTATACTAGCTGGTGCCCGCGACTTCGTCCGCGTTCTGGATGAAAGGTACCCTATGTCCTTTTTGGAGTCCCAGACAACGTGTATGCAAAATTTACAAAGCCATCTAGGGAATTCTGTTTGAAGCAATGTAGTACTCTAATTCATCTAATCTCACTTCGAATAATGGAAAAAGTCTGTTAACAGATGGCACTACATGTTAGTTATAGTTTATAAAATTACGTGTTAATAAAATTAAAGCTGCTGCCCGCGACTTCGCCCGCGTAACTTAGTAAATTATGTACTTAAACCTTCCTCGAGAACCACTCTACCCATTAGTGAAAACCGCATTAAAATCCGTTGCGTAGTTTTAAAGATCTAAGCATACAAAGGGACATAGGGACAGAAAAAGCGACTTTGTTTTATACTATGTAGTGATAGTACATGCTTGCTTAATTCTATTAAAAATAATGCACATAGAAGGCGAAAAAGTAAGCTTATAGTAGATATTTTTATATTATAATTATGATTCATTCATTCTTAGTGAATAGTATCTTGTCCAATGATTTACCCAATACAAAAATGCACATCATATACAGGGTGTGGCCTGTAATAAGAGCAATTAATTAAAATAACGAATCAGTATTTCATTTCAAACGGTTACAACACAAAAATAGAGAAAGGACGACAATTTAGGATGGTCAGATGACCCCATGAAAATAGCCGGCCCTCAGTGGCCACAATAGCACTGGATAGACAGACTTGGAAAAAACTGGAGGCGACCTTTGTGTCAAAAGAACAAGCTAAATAAGAGGACTGCTGTGCCCGAACGAATTTAGTTTTTAAGGTTTTCATAATGTGTATTTTTTTTTATTTAATTAAAGATTTTGAAAATGAAATAGAAGCAAAACGGCGCCTCTGGAAGACAGAAGATCTATCCATCTCCTGTTTACGTATTATCAGAGAATTAACTGCGATTTCCAGTGTAGAACGTTCTGTTCTGTATTGCCCTAGTGAGGTACTAGTTTTCAAACCTGACAGCGAACTTCCAAAAATTAAGAGGTTTAATAAGAATATAAGTAATATAAGTATTATAAAATGTGGGCTTTAAATAGGTATATAAAAACGCTGCGAAGACTCTTTAAACTTAATATTCTTTTAATTGCTGTCTTTCAATCTTACAATACATCTACTAGGTAATAATACTGAATAATTATTATATTGCTAATATAATGGAAATATATTACACAACTCTCATGATTATATTATTCTAAATTATTTTTTCATGAAATTATTTATACAATCTACATAATTGAAGCTTTATCTAAAAACTAGCTGGTGCCCGCGACTTCGTCCGCGTTCTGGATGAAAGGTACCCTATGTCCTTTTTGGAGTCCCAGACAACGTGTATGCAAAATTTACAACGCCATCTAGGGAATTCTGTTTGAAGCAATGTAGTACTCTAATTCATCTAATCTCACTTCGAATAATGGAAAAAGTCTGTTAACAGATGGCACTACATGTTAGTTATAGTTTATAAAATTACGTGTTAATAAAATTAAAGCTGCTGCCCGCGACTTCGCCCGCGTAACTTAGTAAATTATGTACTTAAACCTTCCTCGAGAACCACTCTACCCATTAGTGAAAACCGCATTAAAATCCGTTGCGTAGTTTTAAAGATCTAAGCATACAAAGGGACATAGGGACAGAAAAAGCGACTTTGTTTTATACTATGTAGTGATGTCTGCAATAAGCTAACACCATACAATCGCAGTCATTTTTCGCGTAGTTGTATCAATAAATACATGAAATAAATAAAATTAGTTTCAGACCGAAGTCCAAATTGGGTAAGTTAGAACAGCTGCGATGGTTGAGGAAGTAACTAGACTACGCTAATACAGTTCAAATTCTCGTTTCGCTGGACGATTTTGGTTATACCTACTTATGACTGTTCCGTTTCTATCAGTCGCGTATCAAAGTACAGTAAGGCAGTAAGCAAGTACAGTAAGTTTGCTACAGTGCAGTAAGTTTGCTACAGGCAAGTTGCTAAGGCGCGTCGTGAATCTTCGTTGACGCAGAAAAGAAAGTACGGCTCCGACGGTTACCGAATAAAGCTTAAAACTTACAATTAACCTTAGGTACAATATCTATAAGGTTGAAAATACAATGCGCACTCGCGTAAGATGGCAAGCGGCGCACGCTAACATGGCGTCAGCTGGCGACCAATAGCGGTGCTGGAAAAAGGCACGAAATATGCGGATTGGTCGCGCTAATAAAGCTGCATAGACGCGGAAAGCTGAATTTACATATTTTCGCGAGACGAATTTACGCATCTACATACAAAATACAAAACATCCATTTTCTTTGGAAAAAAGCTTAAATGAGCCGAATAAATTAGTTTTATGATATGACGGAAAAAAGCTGAAATGAGCCGAATAAACATAGTTACTCACTGATTCGTGTGATTCCTTATACTGCTTTTGACCAACGCACGGTGCATATAAAGGCATAATTATAAATTTTGCTAATAAAAAAATCCAACGAACGAGAGTTTGTGTGTGAACTGTGTTAGCGTATTATTATCCATTCAATTTAAATACAATTCAATCATACAAAATCATACAAAGCGCATACTCGATAAAAATGCTGAATTCCTTTGCTTTGCTATTATAATGTTCATAAATAAAAGCTTTATTATAAATTATAAATAATTAAAGGTGACCTACATGATGAATGTGGGTAGTGCGAAAAAAAAAGAAATTCACAAAAGGCAAGGCGGCTAAAAGAAGGTAAAAAATAATAATAATAATACTAAGGTGTCGTTCGTACGGCCAGGCATATAGACGTAAGATCACCGTCAACGGTTCTGTTAGCGTGGACGGTCCCGCTTGGGGCTCCTCTGCCGCCCCAGAGGCTTTCGCTTCGGGACTTTGCTCGGGACTATGCGAATGGCCCGGCGTGGACGTCCCCTCTGGCGATCTTGAACGTTCTTTTGGTGAGCCCTGTTATTATAATATTTTAAAATTGGACATTGAATTCTATTATTGAAAATTAATTTTTTTGGCAAGTCTTAAACAAATTATTATTGTCATCAATAGGCAAACATTTTAATTAAAACATTAAAACGCACAACTTCATTCTCTCTATCTATAATATGACTTAGCCAATTTCTGGCGATGTTGGCCGTTCTTTGGTTAGCCCTGTTATAATAGTTTAAAATTGGACATTGAATTCTATTAATCAAAAAAAAATTAGTTTTTTGGCAAGTCTTAAACAAATTATTATTGTCATCAATAGGCAAACATTTTAAAACATTGAAACGCAAAAGTTCATAATTTAGGTATACGACTTGGCCAATATGTCAGCGATTGGAAAAACTCTATTTTTGGAGATCTGGATCGTACCTTTGGTTAGCCCTGTTATAATAGTTTAAAATTGGACATTGAATTCTATTATTAAAAAAAAAAAAATAGTTTTTTGGCAAGTCTTAAACAAATTATTATTAATATCAATAGGCAAACATTTTAATACATGGTCTTATTATGACTTGGCCATAATGTCTCTTATTATGGAGATCTTCATCGTTATTTTAGTGAGCCCTGTTATATTATAAAATTGGACATTGAATTCTATTATTCAAAATTAGTTTTTTTGGCAAGTCTTAAACTTAAATTATTATTGTCATCAACAGCCAATCATTTTAAAAGATTTAAAACGCAAAAGTTCATACTCTATACGACGTGGTCCAATAAATAATAATTATGTTATAATACGATTATAAACGCTCTACCTACATGTATATTTTCTTACTCAATAATATATTTTAATCTCTGTTGAAACAGAAAAAAAAAACAAAGGAATTCAACATTTTTAATGTCACACTTATTAACATTCATCAAGTTATTTGCAAAGATTTAACGCAACATATAAGTCCTTCTGCTATCTTATCGTGTGAACATAATCTATATGGATCGTGTTGAGAAAACGTTTCATTACGAGTTTCTATTCATTCATATTCATAAACTAGCTGGTGCTCGCGACTTCGTCCTCGTTGAATAGTTATTTTGGGAATCATTTGGGTATCTCGAACGTTTTTCGCAGCGCACGCAACGGAAGCCCTCAAAGATGAATAATTTTCCCCGTTTTTTCCACATTTTCGACTGTTTCTTCGCTCCTATTAGTCGCAACGTGATGTTATATAGCCTTAAAGCCTTCCTCGATAAATGGACTATCAGACACAAAAATAATTTTTCAATTCGAACCAGTAGTTCCTGAGATTAGCGCGTTCAAACAAACCAACAAACAAACTCTTCAGCTTTATAATATTAGTATAGATTACTTACCTCGTATTAAAAATTGTCAAACATCTTACAAATGAAACGCTATAAAGACATTTATTTCAATACTAGCTGGTGCCCGCGACTTTGTTCGCGTTGAAAAAGAAAATATATGAGTAAGGGCCTCTTTCACCAACTACAAGTAAAGTGTTGATTAGTTACTTTTAGAAATAATTTTGTTTTATTAAATTATGCACTCGGTTTTTAGTGCATCCTTCGATAGGCTTATTTTTTATTATTTTCTTTTTAGATAGGTTACATACATAGTTATAGATAGACAGTTTGTGGAGTCCAGATAGTAATTTATCTGATATACCTTTGTTTGTACGGTAAAAGTCCCAAACATTGAAAGAAAATAATAAAAAAAAATCGCCTATCGAAGGATGCACTAAACCGAGTGCTTAATTTAATAAAACATAAAATTATTTCTAAACGTAACTAATCAACACTTTACTTGTAGTCGGTGAAAGAGGCCCTTAAATGATTTTCAGATTAGATGACAGAAATGTAGGTATAGGTGAAAATCAGTTTTTAAAAAGTAGTTTTGTGTTTATCCACTAGATACAAACTACAAACAAACATACAAAAAAATAAAATCTCTTCTGATTTATTCTTATAGGTACTTAATCCTTTAGTTACGTATCAATTCAAAATATAAAAGTGTACTTATGACTTTTTTTGTGCAAATGTTTGAATGTCTTCATTAGATACGATTTTAACAGATAATGTCACGTCATGAATGATATATAGAATAGATAAAATTAAAGATTAATTAAGGGATTAATGTTAGAACGAAATGCCGACTGATTAAAAATGCGATTTTATCTTGAATAATCGAAAATTATTCAGCGTGTCAGTCATATAAGATATATGACACGCTGTAAGACTATATAAGTATAAGTTGTATTATGTATGTATGTATGTATGTATGTATGTATGTATGTATGTATGTATGTATGTATGTATGTATGTATGTATGTATGTATGTATGTATGTATGTATGTATGTATGTGTGTGTGTGTGTATGTATGTATGTATGTATGTATGTATGTATGTATGTATGTATGTATGTATGTATGTATGTATGTATGTATGTATGTATGTATGTATGTATGTATGTATGGATGGATGTATGTATGTATGTCCTAAAAATGACAGAAATTTATCCTACCGTTTGTATACAGGGCGTCGTCCTACGACTATGCCACATGGAGGGAAAGTACCTTGAATATTGTAGATGGAACATTTTACTGAAAGAAGACATTATTTTAATTTAAAAAACAATTTAAACTGCATTCATAGATTTTTAAATAATTACTTACATGGTTGAACCGGGAATCGAACCCGCTACACGAGAAAAAAAATTACCCTGTAGCTTTATCACACCGATCGAAAGGCTTCATCATAAGGATTATTTTTTGCTAAATAACATAGTGTCAGAAATAAAAGGAAGACCATGAATTTTTAACATTTGATGTGAAATTTTGTACAGAAAAATGAAAAGCTAACATTGCCGTAAGGATATACAACTGACATTATCATGGCTTACCCACTTGAGAAGTATACATATACGCATCATTTCCTTATTATAATTTAAGTGCATGATAAAATGAATAATATCTTATTTCAGTAAAATGTTCCATCTACAATATTCAAGGTACTTTCCCTCCATGTGGCATAGTCGTGGGACGCCCTGTATAATGGTCTAGGTTTAGAAAATTTAGATGCCTAAAACAACGTTTTTTTTTTTCAGTACGATACCCGTCTAGTGCTTGTATGTTTTATACATATATAGTATGATTTAGTTAGTGGCTTAAAATAAATATATACACGTACACACAACCAAAGATATGGATGGACGTTTAAAAATCGATAGATCAGTCGCTATCAGTCTAATCGATATTTAGATTAAATTGTCTTTAAATATGATAAAAATACATGTAAGTAAATGACAAGACACTGATTTCTTATTTAATCTTTAAAATGGATGGACAAGCATGTTATTTTGTATGAGTAGATAGAATATTTATTTTATTTTATTTTTAAATTTTTGAACTACATATTTTATTTTTTTTGACAAAATAAAACCTTATAATATTCAAATGTTACCTGATCCTAAGTAAAATATCCCTGTCCTAAATAAAAAAAAACAAGTCTAATATCCGATATATCCTACCATAATATATTATTATATTATAATATTAAGTGTATGGATGTATGGATGTTGGTTACTCTCATGCTTACTCGTGGTTACTTTTGGGTTGAAAATATGAAAGAAACCCGTATTTCTTTCAATAATATCTCAAAGATATGCGGAGAAAACCGTATATCTTGAATAAACCCATTAAAATATGAAGGAAAACGGTATTACTTTGAATAATATTTCAAAGATATGCAGAAAAAACCGTATTTCTTTGAATAATATCTCAAAGATATGCGGGGAAAACCGTATTTCTTGAATAAGCCCATTAAAATATGAAGGAAAACCGTATTATTTTAAATAATATCTCAAAGATATGCGGGGAAAACCGTATTTCTTGAATAAGCCCATTAAAATATGAAGGAAAACCGTATTATTTTAAATAATATCTCAAAGATATGCGGGGAAAACCGTATTTCTTTGAATAAGTCCATTAAAATATGAAAGAAAACCGTATTACTTTGAATAAGTCCATTAAAATATGAAAGAAAACCGTATTACTTTGAATAAGTCCATTAAAATATGAAAGAAAACCGTATTACTTTGAATAAGTCCACTAAAATATGAAATAAAACTTTAGTAGCGTTGCATCTTACAGCAGCTATTGTCAGAGTTTCCTATCCTATCCCCTGACGTTGTTCCTTAGTACCCCTTTTCTATCAGACATAATAAAAATTTCAGCTTAGCTTTTTTTATAAGTAATGCTTTTATTCGTTAATATAAAGTAGTAATATATATGATCGATAGAAGAGCAGAGCCTTAGCGCTCTGACTCAGTAGCAAATTTTGGACATGTATGGTCTAGACTCTAGTGGCTATAGTGACCCGCTAGCTGTCAACCAAACGGTCGCGGGTTCGAATCCCGCTAGGGGCAAATGTTTATGTGTTAACATTTTACCTTTGTATACCTGAGTCATGGATGTTTTGTATTTATAATGTGTATGTATTTACAAAAAAATATATGTAGTATACCAGCTGTCTGGTATCCATAATACAACCATTAGTTGCTTACTGTAGAACTAGATGGTGCTGTGTGGAATGTGTAAAGATATTTATTTATTTATTTATCAACTCTGGTCTGAGTATGTGCAGCGTTTCGCTTTCCCTGTCCGATGTATATAGTTATCCCAACCCATATAACACGCCTTACTTTGGAGGTCATGCAGTTTGTGTTTTTTACTCTTAGCTATATATACCTATACAAATACACACTAGAACAATTCACTCACCGCGTCCTCTCTCCTCTTCAATTCACTCTGAACCTCCTCCAATTCTTCCTGTCCCTCGTTGGGATCCATTTTCCATCCGTCTCTCAACATTTTAATGCCGAATATTGCGAACAGAGCCGCGCTTATATAGTACGTGTACACGCGAGGTATGACTGTCGCTATCCATCCGAATGCGGCTGACAGTATGGTCATGAAGACGAGGGCAGATATCGCCCCGGCGAACACTATCACTCGTGGATGCTTCATCGCCATTATCGCGGCGATGAAGAACGTCTTGTCACCTAGCTCCGACACGATGACCACCGAGAGGGAAGCCAGGAAACCCTGCCAGAAGTTGCCTTGTATAGTGGCTCGCTGAAAAAAGAGAAAAATATATAAACGTGATTATTTATTCAGCATACGAAAAAAAAAGCATGGCCATGGACTGAACAAAAAAACTAAAAAAAACTGAAAAAACTATCTGTTTGCCAAATTTTATTTAAATCCGTCCAGTAGTTTTTACGTGAAAGTGTATCAAAGTATCAAACATCTATCTATACTAATATACATAAATCCATTCATTTCCAAAAACTGTCGCATTTATAATATTAGTAGGTACGATTGGCACCTTGCGGGCTGTAATTTCGCGGCTCCGACGTGACATAGATTATTATATTCCGATCGAATCGAATACTCAAGATCCAAGTTTAGAATCGCTCAGCGTGCTATGGAGAGAGAGAGCTATGCTCGGAGTTTCTTTTGTGGATAGGATCAGAAATTCTGTAATTCGCCATAAAACCAAGGTTGTCGATAGACTCGAGAGAATTAGCAAGTTGAAGTAAAAATGGGCCGGTCGGTCGTATGTAGCAGAGGAGATAACCCACAGATCTGGAAATGCTCGCGGTAGCGGAGCTCCCGGTCGCTCGCATTTCCGATGATCTGTAAGTATCTTGATGGGGTAGAAAAGTTATCGAATGGAGGCCAGGGCCACCAATTAGAAAGCGCAGTGTGGGACGCCCTTTTTTTATCGTTGAGAAATCCTCTTGGATACCCGGCAGTGTAGGGGCACTGACGGGTTATGATGTCGGATACCTACCGGCTAAGACCCAACGACTTTCTAGCGCGGCCGTTGATGGGCGGGGTCGCGGGGACTTTATGACACGACTTCGGTGCCCCGCCACGCCACATGACTGGGGCACGGGGAGGCCTGTGCTCCCTGTGTCAGAGCCTCGGCGTACCCGAAAGTGTTGGTACGCCGCCCATCTCGGGCGAACGGTGGCGAGCCTTGGGAGAGGCTGCTACATGATATTGATGTGATGATTCAAGATCCGAACGAACATTGAAAAACCAATATTATTGGGGGAGAAATTAAACAATTTATTTAAAGAAACTTTTGTGAGACAAGAACAATACATAACGAAATTGTAATACAATAAAACTATTATGATTTGTAGTGTCGTTACAATAATGTAAATTCCCATTGTTACAATTTAACGAACACCTGTTGTAGGCAATAATGATATATGTATTAACATACCTATTATACTTAACGTGTAGAGATAAACAACTTTGTAAATATAACGCATATATGTATTTATATTACATTTGCAAAGAAAAATTAACAATGTTTTATAGACATTTCATTGCCTGTTTAATAGATACGACAAAGGCGTATTTACAAAAGTGTAGCAAACAAAAATGTAATACTTACATACTTATAAATATTACCATACTAATCGTACAAAAATTCTATCTATACTAATATTTTAAAGAGAGAAGATTTGTATTTTTTTGTTTTATAATGAATAAACTCAAATACTGCTGGATCGATTTTTAAAATTCTTTCTTTTTGACACTTTTGGGAGATGTTTTGTCTTCCGCAGACAAAAACATCCCTCGTGTGGCGCGGTCCATCTTTCCACTGTTCGAGGATTTCTGTCTTCCTTCGACAAAAGGCTCTCAAAAGTATACGCAGGCCTTTATATATGGCCTTATTCTATATGTCAATGTAGACCCGAAAAATAATATAGTAGGTACAATGATTTACAATGCGAGCAAGAAACATACACTAAGCAAACATTACAATATCACACATTTATAATATAAGTACCTACTTATGTGGAGATCCTCAAGAATTTATACATTTAACGCAGAGGAATAATTATTATGACTGTATGTATATATTTTAATACTTTGATAAGATAATAATTCACACACATGAGAGCCTCCCAACGAGGACAGTTTTGAAGCATTGGCCTAGAAACAAAATCCACAACTGGTCCATAATAATATTATTAATTCAAAAGGAAATGTTTGTCTATCTGTCAACCTTTAAAGTATACTTTAATATATAATACTATGTTTGATTTAGATATACCTACTAATTGTTGTAACGAGTAAAAAATTTGTTTGTAAAAGTAATGCTTTTTTTTTAGGAATACCCAAAATTCAACGCTAAAGGAAAATGTTTATTCATTAAACAACTCCTAATGACCTTCGTGAAACCTGAATGACCACAAATAATGTGTCAGGGTCAAGGTTAATATAGTTTTTTAAATTACGTAATAAATGCAAGCAGTTATTATTAAAGTCTACTACGTATTGGAAACTTGAAATTATAATAGATGCGACAATAGAATAATTAAGAGTGTTTAGATCTTTTTGCTTCTTACTTAAGTGCTCATACTCAAATTAATAATATACGCCAAAGGAACTCAAATTAATAATATATAACGACACGTTTGGTCTAGCTAGTGGCTAGTACACCCTAGCTGTTAACCAAACTGTAGCGGGTTCAATGCCCCTCCACTTAAAGGTTTCAAAGTTTGAAGCTACTAAAGGTTATTGGCAATCAAACTGTAGGTACCCAATACCCATGTACCAATCAAAGAATCAACCTTCAAATAATTCTTAAAAATATTCAATAAGAATATTTAAATAAATAAATTTCTACATTCCTGGCATACTGACTAGCCCTCATACTAGTAAACGCCGTCTACTATAGTGCGTTTAATATCAATACTAATAATAAATCTGTAAGTGTAGGTATTGTATGTATGTATGTATGTATGTATGTATGTATGTATGTTCCTCCATAACTCTTAACCAATTACCTAACTGATTTTCATGAAACTTGGTAGATAAACATTTAGACGTACGGGACAGGATAGGCTACTTTTTTCACGCGAACGAAGTCGCGGTCGCCAGCTAGTAAATAAATAAAATTGTTTAAAAGGTAAAAAAACCAGTCGGCTATGCATTGCCGAGGTGCGACTGTACTATTCAATACCAGTAGGTAATTACAATTTTTATTGCAGCAAAGAACGTAATTCACCAACGAAATGAGCCAGCGTTTAAACACAAAATTAGACTTTAATGAATTTAAAATAATATTTATTTTTGTACTATTTCAATCAAGTCTATAGTTACTTACATAAATGCAAATGTAAAATTAATTATGGCATAGTATATATATATATCCCCGCCCCTGTAATGCATCGTAACGTTTTACAAGACAAAAAAAATTTCATTACATAATAATTGAACGTATCATAAACCCCTTATCATAAAAATAGACAGAAACAGTAGTTGTTTTATATTGTTAGGTTATTTTTATATCGGAATAGGTATATAAAAATAACCTAACAATAGCTCGTACTTACATGAATTACCTACTTAAGTCAATACCTAACATTCTATGTTTTTTTTTAAATAACAATTATGTAAGCATAATTATCTATACAATTTCTACACGTTTATAATATTCATATTGACGTGTCTTCTATGGATCAATGTATATTGTAATAGTTTTATTTAAAAAATTCAATAAATTTTATGATAGATAAATTCATTGTTGCACGCACGGTAATACCTGTGGTAATAAAGTGCAACAAATATGTATAGGTAATATACAAACAAAAATATGATTATTAAATATAATTAGTCACTTGAAGACATAGACTACGTACAAACTAAATATTAGTTATGAACCATAAAACCGGCTTTATATGCTTCACGATAGAAAGGCTTCTCTATGTGTGTCTGAGGACGAAAGGTTACCCACGTGACCACGTTGGGCCACGAAACCAACGTTAGGAGCGAATTCGCGTAAAACCGTGTATTAGTAGAAGGTGATAGTATGTACCTACTATTTTATTTAATTTAGGTACTCCGAAACTCAGTCTAATATTTGTAAACATTATAGTCTAACAGCGACATAAATATCTGTCGCTGTTTCATATAGCAATCGATTTAATCCTTCAGCAGCCAGTCAGATTTATCCGACTGTTTGGTTACAAGGTTTATGTTCGAACAAAAATATTTTTTCAATTTGAGCCAGTAGTTCCTTGAGACTGGGTGACCGAGCTTCGCTCGGGCCAATGTCAGGTTTAAAGTTATTTAGGTACATGTAAGAAAGAAAGTCTTAATAAAAAATAAATAAAAAAATCTTCTTCACACATTCCACACACAGCACCATCTAGTTCCACGGTAAGCAACCAATGCTTGTATTATGGATACCAGACAGTGGATAGGTATACACATACAACATACATACATACATACATTACTTGGGCCCCTAACCCTAGATTTTCGTCAAAATCGTTAGAGCAATTTATTTGCGAGATCGTCGTGGCATACAAGGAATTCCTCGTTTAGTACCTATTATAACATCAATATTAATATAAATTTTGTTGCTGAGATTTAGATCCGTAAAACTAAATAATAATAATAATAATAATAATTTATTTCATTTCATTTATCAATTTACATATTCATAGACATGTGAATTTAGTACCATTCAAAGTATGTACCTATTTAGTAAATAGGTACATACTTTGAATTTTTTGTAACCGATATATATATGTCGTGGGCAGATCGTAGAATTGGGTAGATCGTAAAGTATGAAATTAAAAATCTTTCACCAAAAGTTAAAAATAGGTGCGACGAGGAGCGGAGCGAAGCAAAGCGAGGAGGAGCGTTTTAGATTTACATGAAAATAAATTTGGTGAGCCAAGCGAAGCGGAGCGGAGTTAGGCGACGACCCTCTCACTTTTAACAGAAATATAATCTGCCCAGGAATATCATGATATGCCCAATTCTACGTTGTGCCGACGACATAATATATATTACAATATCCAATCTCTTCCCTATCATCCTATAGGCACCAACAACAGTGAAGCGGTGTGGTGTGGGGTCGCGCTAATCTATACCAAATTGGGAACAAAAACACAACGCTGGCAACTTAATATACATGTATAGATACTATACACATAATAATAATATACACATATATACTCGTTGGTATATCTTGTACAACGCACCAACTTGACATCATTAAAATACAAACTTATTATAACGTGCATAGAAAAACTGATACCGAAGTACGACCACTAGTTGGTATTGTATAAAGGTGTATCATACGAAATGAAATTATTATTGAACATAATCTTATCTATATAATAAATAAAATTGATGTGTCCGTTTGTACTGTCAAAATGTTTTTTTACTAAATGTAAGTTTATCATAGTAATATACATACCGTATATTTATTTTTGTTATAACTTATTACTTATTACTTATAACAAAAAAACTTAGTTTTTAAAATCTTTGTCTGATTGTTTGTTCCGGCTAATCTCCAAAACGGCTGGACCCATTTTGAAGAGACTTTTACTGGGAGATAGCTGATGTTACAAAGAGTAACTTGGAGTGGCTTCTTTTATTTTAGAAAAAATAATAAATAAATTTTATAAACAGCGTCCAACAAATTAATTAAATACTAGTGACCGAGTTCAACTAGTATTTAATTAATTTAAGTCTAAAAGTCGATGTTTACGTCCACAGGTGTACAACCTGCTTTATTTAAGGGTTTCAGATAAGGACATAGCGATTGTATAGAACCGAGATGTGGTAAGTACCTACATTTATTTTTTCAAAAATGTGGTAAATACACAAAGTCTATATCATTGTTGTGGCTAAATAAAAATAAGTAATAATGGCAATTAATAAGAGTAGGTACCGGTTAGGATTAACTAATATCTCAAGGTAATTAATGGTAACTTCACTTAATGGCCTAGCCTAGATTAAAAATCTTTTAAAATCTCTGTCCTGTAAAATTTACATTTCTGACACATCTTTGTTCTGTGTCATCTGTTGGCTACCTTACATTCTGAGCGTACAAAAACTATAGTTAAATATTATGTTGTACTGTGTCAACAAACCTTTAAAACTATATCCATCAACCATGTCCTCACGTCGACGGACGTTTCTGGTGCAACTGTGGTGCTTGCAAAATCCATCATGGCCGCATCAGAAATGGCCGTAGCCGAATCGAAAATGTCCGGTATATCTGTCGCATTCATAATTCTAAATGACCAAACGAGTCGCGCGGCTCGTTTTGGCTAGCATAAACTGTTAAGGCACGAGTATTATTTAAAAAAAAAATATATTAAAAAAAAATATATTTCACGTTTGAAAAATAGACCACAACACACCGTTCGCGCCAAAAGAAAACTGACGAGTCCGTCGATCCGAGAAAGTGACTGATAAAGATAACATTTGAATATCAGTTAAATTATGTCTGACTGAAGACACTTCGAGTGTCTTGACTCTCGAAGCGCGCGATCGTACAAATATTCGTATAGAGCGAGCGACGATAACACGACCGGCCACCGTGTGATATGAGTGTTGACTACTAACACACAGTATTATTATTATAGCACAATATAGCACACACCTCGTTTTGAAGGAAAACAGTGTCTAGTGTTTAGTTTACATTTGTAAATAATTTAATACCGGCGAGTTTGTGCAGACTGTGCTGTGCTGTGACGCTTGGAGGCTAACGTTTTAACACTGGGGGAAAAAAAATCTGAGCAGCGAAGGTGAGTTAGATAGAACGATAGAATCACATAATTCAAAAAATTATATTTTTAAAAAATTTTGACGAGCCCCTTTGGATCCCCTGAGACCCCGTGGTCCGGCTGATCGGACGTCGCGGACTTTTTGGTGTTTATTTGCGTAAAATATACATTTTTTATAATCCCGTAGTATGAAAATTTATGGGAGTAAAATCAGAACTGTCACACGAATGCGTTATGTTATGGGTTATAGTTACGTTCTATTTCTTTGAATATTTTAGAACATCTATAGTTTTGATAACGAAGTTCGAAAGAATAAAATGCGATGGCATAAAAATATGTCAATCCCATACATTTTATTGTTTTCGAACTTCGTTATCGTTTCGTTATCATTTTAAATTTATACTTCGACTAGGGCCCCTGTTATGTACAATAAATGACCCAGGCTTGCATGGGATCTCCTTTAAGTAATTGACGGTCGCCAACGGTCGCCCTTCATCAATGCATGAAAAATAATCATTTCTATATTTCTAATGAACATATTGAGAGTTCCCAACATATCCTTTGAATCCCGATAATAATCTCGAAAGTTGCGCAATCAAATTATTTTATTTATATAACGATATATAACTAGCGACCTCCCGCTCCCGGCTTCGCCCGCGTCCGATCGCTACCAAACTTCACAGGATCACCCGCTGGACTAATCTGAAGATTGTCTGAAAGTTTCATCAGAATCGGTTCAGCGGTTTTGGAGTCTATAGGGAATATCATGTGCAATGTGATGTATGCGTCTATAGGGATGCGATAAGCAACTTAATGCTTGTATTATGGATACCAGAAAGTTGATATACTACGTATAATACTTTTTTTTTTGTAAATACATACATATTATAAACAAAAAACATCCATGACTCAGGTACAAAGGTAAAATGTTAACACATAAACATTTGCCCCTAGTGGGATTCGAACCCGCGACCTCTTGGTTAATAGCTAGGGTCACTAGCCACTAGACCAAACGTGTCGTCAAGATATAAGATATAAGTATACATATAAGATTATATATAATGTACTTTCGCGTCGTTAAAAAAAAAGAAGATTATATCTTTGGCGATATCGTCGAAATATTTGATAAACGACGTTGACGTCATTGTTCTATTTTTAAAACGTAAGACGTTCGCCGTCACTCCTATTCCTATATAACGATCATTTCAATACAAATATGCTTTTTTTCGTTAGTGCAAAAATAGAAAAGTTCCCTTGGAAAGAGCCGTTGACGTTTGTGGATGGCAGGCGTTCAAATTTGAAAAAGCTTCTAGTCGTACTAATATGGATATAGTCACAAATAGGCCATTATATTTTTTACTAGCTGGTGCTCGCGACTTCGTCCGCGTGGAATAGTTATTTTGGGAATCATTTGGGTATCTCGAACGGTTTTCGCAGCGCACGCAACGGAAGCCCTCAGAGATGAATAATTTTCCCCGTTTTTTTCCACATTTTCGACTGTTTCTTCGCTCCTATTAGTCGCAACGTGATGTTATATAGCCTAAAGCCTTCCTCGATAAATGATCTATCCAACACAAAAAGAATTTTTCAATTCGAACCAGTAGTTCCTGAGATTAGCGCGTTCAAACAAACAAACTCTTCAGCTTTATAATATTAGTATAATAGATTTGTCGCTTTCCTAATAGTTCTTTATTTTGAAATTAAGGTACCTACACATAATCAATACTTACTAATAATAAATCTGTAAGGGTTGGTCATGGAGTAAGTTACTTTGTTTTTAGAGATATCGTGTTTATAGGCTCTATATATGATACTGAAACTAAATTGACGATTTTTAGAATTTTTTTCTGTATGTATGTTATGTATGTATGTATGTATGTATGTATGTATGTATGTATGTATGTATGTATGTATGTATGTTCCTCCATAACTCTTAAACGAATTAACTGATTTTCATGAAACTTGGTAGATAGGCTACTTTTTTCACGCGGACGAAGTAGCTGGCGACAGCTAGTATAATAATAAATAACGCGTTGTTGAAAACAGAAATATATAACACCTGAAAAAATATCTGAAATGTTATCGCTGTGACGACGGTGGCGCCGCCACGGCGACAGTAGCGCCAATTTTTTTCTCTCAGGAATCTAACATTTTTCCAGGATAATAAAAGGGATATACATGTTAATAAAATTCTAATATTAGAGTAAATATTTTGTAATGAACCTACCGTAAAAAAACATATTTTTAGGCGATTATATTAAGCGTTAAGAAAATATTTTTCTTTAAGTCACTATTGACTTTTCTCTTGTTTGTTTTTGTTTGTTACGCTTTCACGCATCACATCTATTCAAGGATATAGGTGTTATAGAAAAGGTCGTCCAGAAAAAAGGTACCAAAAAAAGGTTAGGTTTTTATTTTTAAATGATCCTGTGTGATCATTTGACGACACGTTTGGTGTAGTGGCTAGTAACTCTAGCTGTTAACCAAACGGTCGCGGGTTCGAATCCCGCTAGGGGCAAATGTTTATGTGTCAACATTTTACCTTTGTACCTGAGTCATGGATGTTTTGTATTTATAATATGTATGTATTTACAAAAAAAAAAGTAATCTATGTAGTACATCAACAGCTGTATGGTATCCATAATACAAGCATTAAGTTGCTTACTGTGGAATTAGATGGTGCTGTGTGGAATGTGTGAAGATATTTATTTATTATTTATTTATCATTTAAAAATTAAAATTAAAAATTTCAACGCCTGACAAAAATAAAGATTGAATAAATGTTTTAATAACTAAGAAGCAGGAGCGCGAACAAAGTCTGGGATAAGAGCTAGTAAACTACATATTACTTTGCATACCTATTTAGGTAAATTTCGACAGTGGCACAAATTAGTCTAACTAATGACCGGACGTAAGTATATATACGCAATGTTTTCGTCAACTAAAATATAATTATCTCTAGGACATTGTATGTTATTTGAAAAAAAAAAACACTACAAACGTGTGAATAAAGTATTTCACAGTATAACACGTCCGCCATTACGATAAACGAGTAACAAAATAAAGTCAACAGACTATCAATTTATTTTGTTATTTGTTTTTTTTGACGAGGAGAAATCCGCTTACAGATTCCCTACCGCTGGCTAGGCGGTAGGGATATGTGGGGGTCGCCCAGCACCTGATGTTAGCGGCACTGGGAATACCCACTAAAACTCCCCGATGCCTCCTTGCCCTGTGAGCGGGGTGAACCGGGTTCTGCCGAGGCACCTAACTCCGATCCACCCCCAGGGCAGCCTAGCCATTACTGGCTAGGTTATCGCCAAAGAAAGGGATTGCCCGGAGACACCCAGGCAATACCCACGCGAAGGGGGGGACCTTGTGCAGGCACACACAGTTAGCCAACCATGTGCGCAAGGTCCCCCTAGGCCATCTACAGAAGACGGGCTTGATATGCCCGCCTTCTCTAGACAGCCAGGCCTCAAGAAAAAATCCAATGGCGGAAGAACACCAATGGCGGATGTGAGCCCGCCTCTCAAAAATCCGCACACATTATGTGTGCGGAACAAACAATAACATAAGGCCGCACTCAAAGAGTGCGGCCGACCTCCAACTGAGAGACCCGCGAGGGTACTTCCCGCGAGCGCTCCGCTACGGACTCCCGCTTGGAACGCTCGGTTGTACGCCTCCTTAGCACCCGAGGACCAGGCCAAGGGTGAGCCCCCCCGCCGCGATAAGGTCCCGGCGTACCCAGGGAGGAACCCGGGAACCCTAGAACAGAGAACTAACCACTCATCCACCGGGGTCGTCAAACTTTTAATTTAAAACTTTTTACTAGCCGGCTAAGTTAAGGCGAAAACCTACATAGCTTTGAATAACCAACCCAACCATTCGTCCTTCAATGCTTACGTTTTAGAAGTTAAACGACCGTAGTTTTAAGCGTATGCATATTGGCTAATTGCAATGTTTGCAAGCGATTGCGAATCTACGCTAGTGTGTTTCAAATGAGCCGTTTAAGGACACCCTGTGCGAGTGAGTGAAGTCGGTAATAGGTATTTGTGGAGCCCAAGAGGGGATTTTTGGATTTACTCGAGCGCGTCAGATATTGCCAATGTATATTCCCCACGTGTCTCCGATAATGGATATGTATTAATCTGCCGGTTTGGTTGGTGGGGTTGGTGAGGGTGGGGGTAATATTTCAAATACAACTCCAGCGCGTCAGATTTTCAGAGGGGATGTTAAGTGAACCGAAACTAAGCTCCCATTTAAAATTCAGACGATTCGGATGTAACGCAAGCTCGTGAGATTTTTGAAAATGCAAAAAAGATTTTTGGCGATTGCCAATTTGTAATACTCGAGCGCGTCAGGTTTTCATACAGACGGTTCAGCCTGAATTCCTAATCGTGCTGATTCTTAATCTGACGATTATAACGAGGATTTTTTTTAAATACAGCACCTACAAAATTTTGAACGCCTGTAGACGCTCAACCCACCGTTGAAATGAAAAACTTCGGCTAGCCGCACACACGCAATAATATTGTCAATAAAGTGCGTATTGACAATAATATTGAGTGTGTGCGGCCCGTATTTCGGTATTGATCAATATTTTTGTGGATTTTCTGAAATTGAGATTTCGACTCTTCAATATCGGGGGGAGGCAGGGGTATTGTCAATAATATTGTCGTTTGCGGGCGCGCGGCAATATTTTAGTTGAGACAAAGATTTCATAGCAGGCGGACGTTCGGTTCGTGTTTTTGCTCAATATGGAGGACGAAAACGCCATCCATCCATAGTGAAAATCGTTTTGATAATAAGTATTTGTTGGAATTTATTAAAACATGGTAAACTTATCCACAACTGTAGAATAAATCCATCGAAGTTGTAGTTCATTTATTAGATTAAAATGACTTATCTCAGCTTTTTTCTCATCCAGTCTTTAATCCATCGTTTCTTTTTTGATTTTTTTAATGTTAAGGTCGACAGACAGGGTGACGGTCCACTTGATGGTAGGTGTCTACCGTCGCCTATAACACAAGCAACGCCACAGGTGCTGCAAGTACAGTGCCGATCATAGAAGGATTAAGGATAAGGGGAAGGGCATAAAAAAGGATAAGAGAGAAAGGATAAAGGGAACGGAGTAGTGGGCTCTGGCATCCCTTACTCACTCGCCGAAACACAACAGCACATATGCTAATTTTTTCACCGTGTTATTCTGTAAGGGGGATACTGCCGCCAGACGGATTGCCTTTTTTGAGAAACTAAAATTAATGCAACGACTTTTTTCTTTATTTTCATTGTATAAAACGTGTACACACGAATCAAGCTACCATAGAGCAACTTATAATAAACAAGCTACTGAGTCAAATTTTACCACGAAAATTGACAATAATATTGAGTAGTGTGCGGGACCAAATATTGATCAATATTATTGTCAATATTGTATTGACAATATTATTGCGTGTATGCGGCTAGGGATATAACCTTTTCGTCTTCCTACAATCTAATCTTCAAAATCCAATAGGTCCCCACGACGCTCGAGTGACTCCACATTTAGCATCGTGGGCTCCCCTACCATTGGGAAAAATACGAATAACCTAATAACCTAACCTAAACATACAAAAACAGCTCCCGTCAGTTTGTTGTTGTTGTTAAACAAATTATACTTATAACACGACTCATTTGCTTCGTCTAGTAGCCGTTAATTTTATAGATAATAGCCAATGTGCGTACTCCCTTATTTTCAGTCACTTTGGATGAGCAATGCTTTTGTGATAAACAAGTCTGGACTTGGTTATCACTTTATCTAGGGTTTAAGCATTACTCACCATCTTATTGTAATGTAACCTAAATGTAACTGTTTAAGTATATATCTATACTAATATTATAAAGAGAAAAGATTTGTTTGTTTGTGTGAATTATTTAGACTCCAAAACTAGTGGACCGATTTAAAAAATTCTTTCACTGTTGGGAAGCTATATTATCAGCGAGTAACATAGGCTATATGTATTTTATAAAGTTCCGCGGACGAAGTCGCGTGCAACAGCTAGTAATATTATAAAGAGAGAAAATTTGTATGTTTATAATGAATATATAAACTCAAAAACTACTACACCGATTTCGAAAATCCTTTCGCCTATATCAGCGAATAACATAGGCTATATTTTATAAAGTTACGCGGACGAAGTCGCATGCAAAAGCTTGTAATATTATAAAGAGAGAAGATTTGTATGTTTATAAAGAATAAACTCAAAAACGAACGTTATTTTTGACTCATTTATTATCTATTTGCAAATTAATCTTGTGTATAATAATCAAATGATATTAGCATGAAAAGAGATAAATTTGCAATTGAAATCAGAAATGAGGAGCAAGTTTCGTGACAGAGTGACCGTGAAACGTTTTTATGAAATCGTCCGTTCGTCGTGTGCCCTTGCCCGCAATTAATAAATTTTCTCACCGACAATGGCAAGTGTTGAGATTCTCGTGTAGGTACCATTTGTGAAAATTACCAATCCTAACATGACTTGAATGTGAGTTTTATCGTTCGCAAAAACCTTCACTTGTAAATCAAGTAAATCCCCTCACAGGTAACTACCTATCTATGTGACACTTTTTTGTCTGTTTGCAATGCTTATTTTCATGCATCGACTTATCTTGTGTGGTTTTCCTTATGAGTAAGAACCATAATAATCATTTGTATTGCACTTGTAACTTTTATGAAATGAAACAAATATTTTTAGTCATTCTAAAACTACACTTTAGACCTAAGTATATTGGTACTTATGTAATTTGTTGGAACAAATAAGTATTTTATTATTAATATGTTTTTTTTTTGTTTGTTTCTTATCTTTATTTACTATACTAGCTGGTGCCCGCAACTTCGTCTGTGTTCTGGATGAACGGTACCCTATGTCTTTTCTGGTGTCCCAGACAACGTGTATGCGAAATTTCATGGTGATCGGTTCAGTAGTGTTTGCATGAAAGAGTTACAAACATCCATACATCCATCCATGCATACATCCATACAAACTTTGGCATTTATAATATTAGTAGGGAAGTAGGAATAGTGTTCATAGCTATTTTTATGGTAAAAAAAAGAAGTCCCATTTATTGGTAGTTATTGAAAAAAAGTTATTAGCAGTAGGTTTATTTATTCTTATATTATTGTTGTATTGAGTGTTATGTGACTGTGTTTTAATATAATAATAAAAAACTTTAAAAGCATGAATGACCTTGGGCAAAAAAATAATATGCATATGATATCATTATACACCATAGGCTCATCTGCTAGTTGACAGACTGATTGAAGATTTAATGGTCAAAATACCATAGGCCTCTGTTAATTAACCATTATACGCAAATAACTAAAACAAATTGAAAAACTTACCGGTGTGGTTGAAGGTGACGGTGGAACGTCCTCCGCTTCAGGCACAGCCCATGTCACAGCAAATATCCCTATGACCAGGCATATTATTCGTTTCCGTAACATCTTAACAACTGAAAATGTGAAATAGATATCATTAACAACAACAAAAAAAACAATCAAATTAATTAGTGGAACGGCATAAGGAAGTGTCACAATTAACGTAACTCTAAAATTGTTACCGTAATGATTGTTTAATGAAGCAATCTATGGAAAAATAGTATCAAAAGTAATATCAAATTAATCAAAATCAGGACATGTCCACATCTCACAATCAAAGTCCTTCTTAGTAATAATGTTCTCATAAATAAAATAAGATAGTAAGTGATGAATAAAAATCAATATTTTTGTTAAATATAAAATCAAATCCTAACATTTTATAACATACATGCATAAAATACATACCAAGTCATACTTATGTATAGATATAGTTAACAATATACAGTGTGGAAATACCTGTATATGGAATAAGAATACCTATTTAGTACACAAGTTCTTTAATGAACATTACCCAGTACTTACTGTTCACTTTCAACAAGTAAAAGACATGTAACAGTTCTCTTATCTCTCCAACATTCAAAGACTTCATATGAAGTACACACTTGCTAATTTATCTCGTACTAAATAGGTATTCTTCATGGATATCTTGTACGACAGACGAAAGTAAGACCAAATGTTTGTTAGAGAAATTTTATCCTGAATAATAATTCTATCGATTTGTATAATAAAATAGCAAGTTTCTTTTTTTAATATTAGTTGGTTCGAGTCCTGGGCAGTTTTGTTTCTTTTTAAAAATAAAGGAATGTCTCCTTTATGTAAAATGAGCCAACTTAAGGATTTAAGGTAGTTTCCCTCCAGGGCCTGACTTGTTTTTCCACACTGTATATGTATGTTATGTATGCTTAATGTGGGATATTTGCTTGAATGGCATTATGCTACTACTAGTTAGAAACTATTCACATTTAATTAACAATTAGACCTATAACTAATTCTTACAGCTATTATGCAGTTTTAAAGAAATATATACCTATTATAGCTACGTTTGTGATGGCTCCTCTAACTACTAAAATACCAAAAAGATTTTTATACAGTTTTTACTAATGGAAAGAGGGATAAACAATGAAAGTATGTGTATATAAAGAAATTGCACCCCGGGCGAAGCCTGGAACCAGTCGCTAGTCTTATGTAAAATCTATATTGATGAGATTTTCAGCAAAAGCGTAACATACTTCAAGTTACTGAAATAGTTTAATATGTATATGAATGTAGGCACATAATATTTAATAACAATGCATTAATTAATACATTACATATTTACAATCTACTTATGGTAGGAACCTAAGAAATACATGGGCAATGAAAATGAAACGTCACCGGTAAAAAAGAAAGGTGAATAGTGCCACTAATACTTACATTAGAGCGACCTTGTCACACGGATTGAATCTTTTTGTACAATACACACAATTAATAACACACTATGATGACTATTCCAGCCGCATTATGGGTGTCCTAATTAATGTTTTAATAGTATGTATAGAATATCTTTTTAATAACACCTTATTATATTAGTTAGTACACATTTTCCGTAAAGTTTTTTTAGTTTCACGTCACACGTCACTTCACTTACTTACGTCAAGTTCATCTATAATTGACAAAGACAACGTCAAACGTCAAACGTCAAACAGTTAAAGAAACGACAAAGAATAATTATTGCCATTTAAACCTAGGAAGAAGAAGAAGAATAATTATAAATGAGAGAAGAAAAATGCAAAAAATATAATAATAATGTAATATAAGTAAAACAGCTAACATAATGAATGAAATCGTTCTTGGTATCTGAAAATAAGTAAACGTTATGATTATTATTATGTTGTTATTATGTAAATGGTATGAGAGGATCGAATTCTATCTACCGCAGATCACAAATTAAGTGACAATTATTTGTCATGTCATTCAGTGATGTCATTATGCTTTTTTAGTTGTTCTGTTCCTTAATTATTTTGTTTTGTTATGCTTATTTAAAAAGTGTGGTTATGTTTTGTAACAAAATTTTATTAAAATAACTAGAATGCCCGCCGATTATAGACGATTCAATGGTCCCGAAGGTGGTGTGCCTTACTTACAGTACACGCAGGATTTCAAGAAGAGTTATGAGGAGATTTCTAACCAACTTACTGACGATAAAGGTTTAAGAAAGGATGGCCGTGTTGTTGAGGAATCCCGGGCACCTTGTATGTTTTGTATGTGTTTCTTTTAGTCATTAGGTCCTTAGTGCCTATTTATATTTTCCAAATACTTAATGCCAACAGTTTGTTTAGATATGACATAAGAGATGCCACACCACAATCCACATCACAAGATATGCGGTGGTATAAAAGAATATTCCGCCCAACCTGATTATAACCCTCACAGCTGATTACAGAAAAAAAAAATATTTAAAATAATTGAAGGTTTTTTCAGCTGTGCAAAGTTTGCCAAAACCTATTTACCTCTGAATCCTACTTAAATGTCTGCAGTGGACCTGCATGAAGTGAAGTGCCACCTCTTTATGATATAAATAAAATAATTAAAAATGTAAATAATCTTTTTTACCTATATTTTTATAGATGCAAAACCCGATGTCGTTTCACAAGCGAAAGGATCTGCATATATTGAAATGAAGAAAACAAAAGTTATTTGTTCAGTATTCGATCCCAGAGAGATACCACGACAAAACGAGTTCAGGTAAAATTTTCTAAATAAATAGTACACAAAACATTATATTCGTGCCCTAACTAAGAAATCAAACCATGCAGATTATAGGTCCACTTGTAATGAGAATTATACTTACTCATGGTTTATTGAAAAAAATATTTTCACTCTTGACTTTTATGGAGAATCAAACCCATGAACTTAATATGATAACTTAACTAGGGTTGGCTCAGGATTCTATTACAATCTTTTTTGGTATTATTCTCTTAAATTGTTCTTTTGTTTTATTTATTTTATTATTGCTTTCTGTACAAGCAAACTTAAACACTGGTTTGTAAACTCTGTCTTTTTTTTTTTTAGTATATAAAGGCTAAAATGAGTGTCATAAGTTAGTATGACAATTGAGTACTTAGCATCTTTTTTTTTAATGTAAGGTCATCACATAGGCTGACAGTCCTCTTGATAGTTGATGGCTGCCATCTTCTTTAACACAAGCAACAGCAAAGGTGCTGAGAGTGCTCTGCCGACCATAAGATAAGGACAAGGTAATCCTACCTTATCCTTCAGTATTACATAAGCACTATATTGTCTTTGCTTTGCTTATTTTTGATGACATGGGGGGTGGGGGGTCTAGATGGTGATTATGTCAGCAGTATTTTATATAATATATGAGTTGGGTTGGCAATAAGAGCTTACTTGAACGGCCCCTAGTTGACACCCATGATTCTATTAGTGATTATAATAACTGAGCTGAGTGTGGCTAGAAGTCTCTGTTATTAGTGTGTGTTTACACAACTCTTAAAATACGTATACATACAGTCGGGGTAAGAAAAGGTTTGTTACGCTTAAGTCGACATTTGCTTGCAATAATCAATCATGGCAAAATTTCATTTTAAACATCTTACAGTTGTCTGCTCAGTGCTGTAGTTTCAAAAGGTACTAAAAGTCTAACTACGACTTGATGAAGAATGAATTAAAAAGTGACGAAGATTCGAACCCCAACTACATATATTTGCTTTATATTTTACTAGCTGGTGCCCGCGACTTCGTCCGCGTTCTGGAGGAAAGGTATCCTATGTCCTTTCTGGTGTCGCAGACAACGTGTATGCAAAAAATCATGGTGATCGGTTTAGTAGTTTTTGGATGAAAAAGTTACAAACATCCATACAACCAAACAAACTTTCGCATTTATAATATTTTATTGTGGATTAAATTAAATGTTACTTATAAAATGTAAAAACTTCCAGCGAAATCGGTCAACTGTTTTGTGAAGTGAAATTTGCACCATTCTCATGTCCTCTCCATCGACGGCCCCCTGTCCCGGAACCTGATGAGAAAGCGCTGTCTATGGCGTTAAAGGCTGCATTGGAACCTGCAGTATGCAGACACTTATTTCCCAATTATCAGGTAAGGTGTATTATTAATTAACGCCCGACGCAAAAACGGGGTGTTATAAGTTTGAGGTCTGTCTGTGGGGAATCGTAGCTCCCAAACGGATGGACCTATTTTGATCCCGTTTTCTTTTTTTTGTTTGAAAGCTGATGTGATCGGGATTCTTATAACTTACTAACTGTTGCACGCGACTTTGTCCACGTAACTTTGTAAAGTATAGCCTATGTTACTCCCTGATAACATAGCTTTCTTTAGGTTAAAGAATTTTTCAAATCGGTCCAGTAGTTTCGGAGTCGGAGCCTATTCAATTCAAACAACTACACAGATTCTAGTATAAAATTTAATCAATTTTTTTTTTCTAGGTGGATATCTATGTTTATATCCTGCAAAACGATGGAGCGTGTCTAGCTGCTGCTATAAACGCAGCTGGGATAGCTCTAATGAATGCAGCTGTACCCATGTACGACGTAATCACCGCTTGCTCAGCGGCGGTCATTAATGATAGGATATTCGTTGATCCTTCAGAAATCGAAGAAAGAGTCGCAACAAACTGTTCCAATGGGACCAATCATGGTGTAGCGACAATGTCAATGCTTCACGGACTGAAACAAGTGTCAGATTTCACCCAAATAGGCTCAATGGACGCGGACTGTTTGATAAAAGTCATGGACGTGTTGGAAATAGAATGTGATAAGTATGTCCCGTGCATACAGCAGGTGATAGTGAAAGATGTGTTGAACAGTTTCAAGAAAAAAGTTCAATTGGATAAGGAAGAGAAGAAACGGGAAGAGCAACTCGAGGCTAAAGTGAACGAGTGGAAGAAATTAATAACCGAGTCAGGATAGTAAAGGTTTTGTGTTTAAACAGAGAGGTTTTATTCTTATCCTGAATTCTGTACCTACGTGTATCTACTTTATTTTCAACAAAAACAGTATTGCTACTTAGTATTCAACTAGAAAAAAGGATGCAGACGAAGACGTGGGCAAAGCCAGTCTTAAGATATGGCGTTATTTTATTAACATCTAAAGCCAACCCTTATGATACATTACTGGAACCTTATTACCCTGATACCTTTAGCTATTTTAAGCGTATAATACAGGAATCAATAATGTTTAGAACTTTAGTTAGAGAATAACAGAGAAATTTTTTTTTCTTATATATTAAGGTCATCAGACAGGCTGACGACCTATTTGATGGTAGATGGCTCTGGCTACTGCCGTCTATAATACAAGAAACGCTACAGGTGGCAGCAAGTGTGGTGCTGACCTTAGTAGGATAAGGGATAGGGAAATGAGCTCCCTTACTTGTTCACCGAAACAGCAGCATTCTTACAGTACCTGTGGCATTGCATTATAGGTGATGGTAGTCACCTACCATCAAGTGTACAGCCTGCTTAACCCTTTAACCGCCAGAGTCGGATTTATCTGACAATTAATTTTGTGTCCATTTCGCCAGAGCCAAGATATATACGACAAATTCCTCTACTTGTATTATTGTTCCTTTTTTAAATTATCGAGTTGCTTTCTGTCAAAAAAAATATGAGTCAGGCGTTAAGGGCACAACTACAAATCTAATTGAATAAAGGGTTAATAAAGTGTTTAAACTGAACATGTTATTTGTAATCAATACTCAAATAAATAATAGTAAAACAAAAGCCTTATTAAATTAATTTTAATTAACACATGACAACTTATTTTATTAGTTACTTAAAAAATAAACCACCAAGATCTAGGCAACTAGATTCAGTCTTCAGGTTTTTCTGGTGGTGGACCGCACGGTTGTAACATCCTCTCCATAAGATTGAATTTCACTCTAGCTTTCGACTCGTTCTCTGCTATAGCAAAGAAGCTCAAAAGATCCGGGTGTCCCATGTAACTACAACACGAATCGCGATGTTGGTTTGTCAACCATTCGTATTTGGTTGTGTCGGCGTGGCCTGTGCCAATATATTTACTTTGAAGATGCTCAAGTTGGCTATGAATATTGTACCTTTCGCCCATTGCACTGCAAGGAAGAACACGATAATCTATATAATTTTATAACAATTACATATAGTTCACGACAATATAATTTTATAATAACAAATAAACAGAATAGTCTAGTTAAAAATTGTTTCGTATTATTGTGGCATGCAATAATCATAATTAATATTACGTTACCTAGTTAATATCTATCGATATATTTTTAGTGATATAATTTCAAAACAATATGTTGTAAATTTTGTTTGGAAAATAGAGGTTGGTTTTGTTTGGTTAACCACAGATTATAAAGTTATATGTCAACTTAACAGTGTCATAGAGTAACTGGTTGGTGTACGTCACTCCACAGAACAAAAACTTTTCGGCTGTATCAAGGAGGATCTATCCTTGGGCTGTAAAAGCCAACTTAGGCCAGGCAGTCTAGTATTTAGTTTGTGAGTACTACAACAAATTATATTAAAAGGGCCACGAAATAGCCTTTTCTGGTTTATTTTAACATTACTTTAATTTAACTAGCACCAATTAAATCCGTTGTATGTACCTTTAATATTGAAATTATATTTTACATTAGTTCTTGTTCTGTGCTCTCGCTAGAGAGTAGATATATATGTTTTGGATTATATCCTTAATAGTCTGTGGCCGGCGCCATTATTTAAAATTGCGTTTCTATGATTTTCTGTTTGATCAATATTTTTATTCTAAGTTATTATTTGTTATCGTTTTATGATGCTTTAAATTATGACTAGTGTTAAAAATATAAAAGATATGAGCAAAAACGAAGAGGAATTGCGTAAGCAAGCTAAAAAGATTGTGAAATTAAAAAACGAACGACCAACGCATTTATTCATGCACGAAAAATGTCTAACAAAAATTGTAATCTAATGATGGAGTTATTATATAAAATCTATTGTTTATCTTTATATGAACAATAAAAGTTGATATTTTATTTATATTTCAGCCTAAACCGAAAAATACAAATAATGTAATATGTGCATATTACCACAACAATCACATAAGAGGCATTGAAAATTTAGAAAGTCTATACAATTTAACTCATTTGCACCTTCAGTGGAATAAAATATCCAAAATCGAGGGTTTGGAAACGCTCATCAAACTGAAGAAGCTTTATTTGGCGAACAATTGCATAAGCGTAGTAGAGAATCTTGAAAAATTAAAGTATTTAGAAGAGCTTCACATAGAGAAACAAAACACTGATTCTAGTGATGGTTTATGTTTTGATCCAAGAACTATTATTGCTATTGGAGTGAGTATTTGTAATGTATTATCTTCTTTCTTATCTTCTTCTTTCTTCAAATACCTAACCTTTAATACCTTTAATACCTAACTTATAATACTAGATGGCGGCCGGCTAGCGGGTTCTCTGATTGGTCCAAGCATCTGATCAGAGACCAATCAGAGACATTTCTGTTCGAAACAATACTAAAGCGGCAAAATGGCGCGAACAAAAGTTATTAAGAAAAATGCTGGGTTTAGAAAAAGAAAAATGTTGAAAAAAGTTTTTAAATACTTCAAAGGAGAACATATCAAAAATTCCTGTATTTACCTCAAATTTCGATTTAAAGCTTTATTTTACTGGACTAATAGTAATCCTATCCATATTAATCCAACTTGATTTTGTCAGGCATCGCTAAGAATTCTCAATGTTTCCGAGAATAAGCTCGTCGACGTATCATGGGTAAAACCACTTCGAAAACTTGAAGTATTAATTGCTAAAAAGAATAGATTAGAAGATGTTAATGTAAGTAATTTTTGTGGATCTATCTATACCTATCAATAATAGAGGTTGTGTTTGTGTATATATTATTTGGTAAATATATGTATATATGGAGCAGATATGGAGGAAGGAGGTTTGTGTATATATAATATAATTTGCAAAAAGCATTTATGTACAATTTTGGTTACTGCTATCAATTTATATAACACTTAAAATAAATTTTCTAAAACATTAATTAACAAGTCTTCTTTGCCAATCTATTAAAAAACTAAATGGCTCCTGTAGCAATTACAAAATAATGGAATTTTTTCATAGTCTGTCGCGGACGATTTGAGTTCTCTATTTAGTTTAGTGGACCTTAATTTCACTGGGAATCCAATAACGAAGAAACATCGCTACAAGGAAACTCTGATTGCACGATGTTCGCAACTTCGTAAGTATTTTTTTTTTGTTTCTCTCCATTCAATTCAATGGCAGGCAGGCAGATAGTAGAAATTGATGGTAAATGACTTAAGTAGTCTTCTATAAACACAATATAATAAGAGCTATGAGGACTCAGCAGACGTGCGTTACCCAGAAAACCCAGACCCAGATAATAACAAAGTAAAATACTCATACCACAAGCAATACAATAGGGACTGCAAGTAGGTGGTAGAGAGCATCTACCAAAATACGAGTATAATAATGGTAACTCGTCTAGGAACCTCACCTAAACGATCATGCAGCATGACATGCGTTACGTGCTGTCCTGCATGCATGACCGTTTAATTGTATTTATTGATGTGAATGACATGCAACTACGTGCTGGCAGTTGATTGATAGTTCCTTTTATTTTTCATCCTGCTTGACCGTATAGCGATCCCTAGACTATCATGCGGCATGACATGCAGCATGATAATTCACGTAAACGCAGATTTTCTATCGCATACATTTTGGAGAATATACTCGGGAGCTTCATGACTTAGTTCCTCCATCTCCTTTTCGTCATCACACTACTAGACTAGAGGTTTGTTGACATACTATCAATTCGCTCGAAGTGCTCTTTGCACCTTCTTTTACAAAGCTAGATAAAAAGATTGATTGATAAAAAGAGAAACCCGCTCTTCGCAATTGAAATCGGTGCCCGTTCCTCCAACAGGTGTACTGGACACGGTAATCATTCACAACACGTCGAAAATATTTCTAAAAGGCTTCGACAAAGCTGTTCGCCTCAAACAACTGAACGAGAGGAATAAATTCGAAACAACTAAACACGGAGCCGAAGATTTCTTCGACATGAACATGTTGTCGGGGCCACGGGCGATGAGTGCCACGTCAATATCGGAGTTCACAAGTCATCCATATAAACCGCGTGGTGAGTTACAATGGCGAATTTCCTCATTATTATTATTAATTATTAACCTTTGATCCAACCGGAACCGTTCCACTTGCGAAACACGAGGCGCGGGCGGGGGTTTCATCCCTTCGTGGTTGAAGTTCCTCGGCCACGCACGAAGCGTTACAGTTCCACCTTCCTTGTCCGAACTGCTAAGGAGTGGAACTCATTGCCTGCGTCCGTGTTTCCCCAAAATTACAACCTCGGGGTCTGCAAACGTAGGGCAAATGGGCATCTGGCATCTACTGGGTAAGCGTGGTCCACCTTTGGCCCCATCTGCACCTAACATCAAGTGAGATCGCGGCCAAGCGCTGCCTTGACTTATATATATATATATATAAAAAACTGTCTCCATTATTTGATATAGGACTCTCCAAAAGCTAATCACCACATACTGTCCTCTCATCTGGGCTTAGCATCCAGCAGCTTTTGTCTTTAAGATAGTCTGCCCAATTCAAACCTCCTAAATCAATCCGTACTAATCCGTACTAATATTATAAATGCGAGAGTTTGTATCGATGTATGAATGTTTGTAACTCTTTCACTCAAAAACTACCATGAAATTTTGCATACACGTTGTCTGGGACACCAGAAAGGACATAAATAATATACTTGGGCCTGTTTCACAATCTGTCAAGTAGGCTTACTGCGATAAAATGATAATGGAGCTGATAATATACCTTTGTTTGTACGGTAAAAGTCCCAAACATTAAAAAGAAAATAATAATTAAAAATTCGCCTATCGAAGAATGCACTAAACCGAGTGCATAATTTAATAAAACATAAAATTATTTCAAAAAGTAACTAATCAACACTTTACTTGTAGTTGTAGGTGAAAGAGGTCCTTATAGAGATAAACTTAGGAATATATAGAAGATTATTATTGTTACTACGTAATAATTATTCGGTTCGTTGTTCCTCTTTACCGTTCCCAAAAATTAAAAACACGTTTCTTATTAATAGATGTTAACAAAAGTGTATAAGCGATAGATATCTAAAAAATTACATAGCCTAGTAAAATCAACGAAATATTATATCTCTGCGAGCATGGAAGCAGTCCCTTCATACTAGTTACCGTCAATTTTCGACGCGAATTTTTTAATGTTCGATTTTCAATTTTCTAAAATTTGACATTTAGAATATGACATTAAAAGAAAGTATTAATACCTTCAAACTATTAGCATTTAAAAAGAAACTTTAATGATAGCATGTCTCGGTCGCTTTTTACTTTACTTACGCCATTTTATAAATAAGTTTGTAAAAGTTCGTTCATTGGTTGCTGGTTGATTAGTCACTGACGTTAGATATAGGCGTTTATGACTGATAAGCGGGGATGTTTCATGCAAGAGTCAACAATCATTTTTTGTGTAATAAAATTTAATTATTTTTTCAAGTAAATAATAAGGAAATGTTAACAACGAGCAGAAATAGTTATTCATAACACAAAATATTCTACTTCAAAGAATTAAATATTATAGAAAATTCAATATATTTACATTATAATTATTAATTATTTTAGAATCAAATTCGGTATTTGGTCAAAGTAAAGGTTAGATAATGAAATTAGAATATTAGAAGTAGATTAGAATACTTTTAAATTAGAATACTTTAAAGTTATAAATATCATTATAATTTATTTACACACGCGAAGTAGAGTCGAGTAATCCGTATTCAGTATCACCGACCCCAGCCTGATGGTTCACAAAACGCGCCTACAAATGTTTTTACTTCAATAAATCTTTGTATTCTGAAGTACATAGAGCTTGCACTACTCGAAAACTAAATAATGTAGGAAGGTGTACTGTATTCTTATTGCTTTCGAAGTAGTCTTTACTCCATTTCTTTGTAAGCTCTGTTGCATGCGATAGAACTACTGATTAAATAGGGGAAGGATTGAACCACCAATTTTCAAAAACCAATATCCATTGAATGAAATTACACCGATAGCGTCCTAAAGAGTTATTCAAAATTTATTAATATTTTTCTGGCCAGAGGGCCTACTATCACCTCTTAAAACGATGCAAAATCGAGTGAGTAAACGAGATGGCGCAATACATGATGTAAGGCGACATCTCCCTCACTCAATCGTCTTTGCATCGCTTTAAGAGGTGATAGTACGGCCCCAGTTATAAAAACTTTTAGTGCGGTTAAGAATTTTTCCTCAATTCGAGTTTTCAAAATCGGTTTGGCCCTGCTCTATTATGAGTTTATGTTCCGCGAAAAATTGTGAGCTTATTTAGCTTTTGGCGAGATGAGTGAAGCAATGAGTCTATTTATTTCTAATTAGAATTCTAATTCTAATTCTATTTAGAATTTATTTCTAAATCTAAAATCGATAGTTCGATCCCATTTGCTTTGTCAATGGATTCGATATTTTCAAACAATCGATTAAATGTAGTTAGGTCGCATCACTAAAATTGTCAGTTACGAACTGTCACGCATATCATCATACAGTGAAAATACTATAAGTAATTCTGCATAACAACAACACCAGAAACTAAATCTGTTTTTACGTATTAACCTTATTTATATTTATTTATTATATATATTTATTCCCTTATATTTAGTCCCTATAGATAATTATCTCAATAAAATGCATTAGATCATTTGGCATAATGACATCCCTAACAAAGAATATGAGATATTTTTAATTTTAAGGTTTTGTTAGGCAAACGGTGTACTTACATGTTAAAAGTGATCCCTAATGGGATCCTTGAGATGATGGAGCGAATTATTTTTGCATCACTTAACAACACACGAAGGCATGTTGAATAAAATAAAATGTTTTTTTATGAATTGCTTTGACAGCGTTTAAACGTATTCACTCGACAATGAGACAAAATGAACTAATTCAAGTCGCGGCTCAGTTTTGTAAGCCCCGCCCACCGCAGCTCAGTTTACGTGCGGTCATTCTGAGACGCTTAGGCTGCGTCCATGTATTCCAGGTCGCTGAGTAAAATATTCCAAAGTGCATGTTTTATTTTTTAAATTTACAGCATCAGCCGTTGACGCTTCTTACACTTTTGCACCTAGAGCGTTTTGGCGAAACAAGTCTTTTACTTCGCCCCGAAACATACCGCCCATGGAAGCGCCTCCACCTCCAAAACAACCCTTAGATATTGGACCCCCTGTCAAAGGTATCTTAAAGAAACCGATGCCTATGAAGTATATAACATAATTGAATAATTTAGGCATGAATTTTGTAGTTTAAAATTGTTTTTATTGTGAATAAATGACCTGTTGTGTGTATGTCTGATTGTTTGATTTTATAACCACCACTGCCACTGACTGGGATCCCAGGTTCAATTCATTTCATGGGGGGCAGACATAGATTTAGTATTGCTACCGTTCCGTTAGTAGATTGGCAATGCAAAAGAGAGAGAGCATAGTATATGCGTATGTTAGAGTGAGACAGATAGGCAAGACCATTCACGTACACGCTAGCGGCTTGTAGCGGCTTAACGTCAGTTGTGAACGAAACAAATTCGTATATTTTTCGTAAGTGTAAATTAGTGTTTAGTAGATGAGATTCATTATGGTTACGTGTACAGTACCTGGATGTAACTCATCTAAGCAAGAAAACCCACAAAATTATACATTTCACACGTAAGTACGATTATCTATGGGGGCAAAGAAGACCGATTTTGTGGGTATTAAAACTGAAAAACTAGCAAGCTAAACCAATTAAATAGTAGTACGTAAATTGATCAGAATGGCACTCGTGTAACATTAGGGTTGGGTATGAAAATTAGTGACTAAACGACGTGAAAATTGCTGTTTTATTTAAATATTTGTTGCCTAGTTCATGAAACCACTGTAATAAAAATGCTATCATAGCAGCGCCACACCCCAATGCTACTACAGCGCCTATTATTTAATGTTGGCCAAACATATCGTCCGCATTACCTTTCCTCTCCATGGTTCGAAGTGAAAATAATATGTACATAACATTGGTCTGTGACGAAGCCATCGCGAAACTCGTTGACATTTGGCAAAAAAGTCAGTGACATTGATAGCTGTTAATGCTGTCATTTCACTCATATCAGCTTTAGGCGTGAGTCGTTACGTGATTTTGGCGAAACGTAACGTAACTAGTTATGAATACGCCGTCACCAGTTTTGAAAACTAGTGATTTTAGTAACTAGTTATTTTTTAAGTATCGTTTTGTTTGTTATTAGTTACAGTGATATTGTCTAGATTAATATATTCTACCAAGTGTGTGTAACAGTCATTTACGAGACCAAAATACTGTGGCTATGGCTACGTTACTGTACATACCACTTATATTATTTTGAGTTTTTTAATACTTTAATAATTAAGTTTTTATTTACTTATTTAAGAAACCCACTTTATTTACACTTATATTCTTTAATTTTTAATTCAAATAACAAAAAAATATATACACGTAGTCTGCAACTTTCACAATAATTATGAAATTAAATTCGTCAACGAACTAAAACAATAAGTATTTGAATTTGTAATTCTTCCCACGAACTATTGAGATAATTTAAAAACAAAAACCAGTCTTTAGTCTCTAAGCCTTCAGCAATACCTATCAAAATTATATGAATTATAATAACTCTTACTCTATTTTGGTTTTGAGACGAGCAAATGCGCGTTCGGATTTTTCTCGAGAGAATAATCTGCGTTCGGATTATTCACTCACTTAGGAAGCCGACTTACAGAACCACAGAACACTACATACTCAGAAAGAGGTCTGTTCGCTGGGCAGCTCGCGGCCAGTAGGTTACACAGATATGCTAGCGTATAACAAAATAATGCTGACATCTTGGCGCTTTCGGAGTTTTAAAGTCAATAAGCTCTGCAAATTTAATATACTAAAATAGTGGTAGTCACTAGTCAGTAAAAATGGACAAGTAAATGGCAAATTGATTTTTTTTATTTGGTAACCGTATTTGGACAATCCCACCCAAAGTAAATATTCTCAGCCCTTCTTTTGTTCGTTATATAACGAATAAAGTCGTGTTCAGAATTAAAAAACTTTGAAATTAGAAGTGGCAAAAGAAACAAAATACACAGAGCTGTCGCAAAATATTACGAAAATCACTAGTTTGTCGTTCGACGCTCCGTCAGGATATTAGTGTTCTGTGGTTCAACATCAAAAAAATCACTATATTGTAGTGACAAAAATCACTTGTATTTGTTCGACACTCTGTCATTGAGTGTAGTTTTCCGTATATATTATAAGTTACTCTATGGTGTAGTTGTAGTGACAAAAATCACATGTTTACAAAAATCACTAGTTTGTCGTTTGACTTGAAACTAGTGAATCGGTTACATGTCTCGTAGCCAGTTACTGTAAATAGTGACGTGAAATAACGCCCATGCCTAATCAGCTTATCAGCCCATAAACATATCAGCCGACCGTCTCCTGTCTATGTCTACAAACCTATCTTGTTTTTAAAAATAAATAACCTAAAACCTAAACATCACTTTGTTGTAACTCGTATTTGTCGTGGCTATTATATTGTATGTAAAATATTTAATAAATAATAATAATAATAAATGAATAATATAATAATAAATAATCAAGGAATAATAAAAATATAAACTACACTAAAAATAAATAACAAAATAAACAAATAAGCATGTGTGAGAAAATTACTGATGCGTTTGAAATTCTCAATGAGGAATCCTCAGGTAAGTGTAAGTGATGAATTTTCGGATGAATAAGTATATTTTTTAGTGCTTATTGAATTTCCTTTGCTTTCAGATCTGTATTTAACTCATGTTGCCGAAATGGAAGGCTTCCCAGAGCCCCTACAATTTTATCGGGATTTTGTGTCGAAAAATGTGCCTGTTGTCTTCAGAAATGGTTGTGCTAAGTGGCCTGCAGACAAGAAATGGAATACAGAATATTTTAGGTTACAATTTTTAATACTTTGGAATGTCTGAAGAACAAAGTCCATAATCAGTGCATCCTGCCAGTAATTACTGATCTTATGTTTTTAACATATTTAGTAACGTTTAGAGTTTACTCCTTAAGATTCGATTTTCATACATAAGCCTCGGGGTATTAAAATTTATGGAAGTAAAATCAAAATTGTCACACATCTAGCGTTAAGCGTTAGTTATTAACTTATCGCACCATCTACACAATATCAGAAACTTGCAATAACTAGATGGCACCGGCATTTAGTTTTCGCAAATGATTCATAATTCGAACAGAGATGGCGCTAATATTTATTAGTTAGTTTCGTATTTATTAAATTATGAAATTATTTATTTAAGGAGTATTAAACTCCAGTCGTGCATCGGAGTTGACACACACGCTTTTTTTAATCCAGTTCTAAATAATTTTACCTATTTTAATGTTTTTCAACTCGCAGAGAGAAAATCCCAGACAAAAATGTGACAATAACAGTCACTCCAAACGGTTTAGCGGATGGCTTGTACGAACATTATGGTACTGAATATTTTGTAACTCCGCACCAAGTGGAAATGTCTATGGCTCAGTTTCTTGATACGTTGGATAGACAGAGGTAGGTCTGGTACGTATCTTTGACATTTTTTTGTTTAAATATTTCTCTTTCAATACATTTGTTACTCCTTAATTAAGGCATTCACATAGGCAAATGACATTGACGATTGACGGTTTGTATGGATGTTTGTAACTCTTTCACGCAAAAACTACTGAACCGATCACCATGAAATTTTGCATACACATTGTCTGGGACACCAGAAAGGACATAGGGTGCCTTTCATCCAGAACGCGGACGAAGTCGCGGGCACCAGCTAGTATCTAGTATTAATATAGATAAGTAGGTATTATGGATTGTTTTTCTCACTTTCAGGCCCAAAGAAATCACGTACTTGCAACGTCAAAATTCTAACCTAACGGAAGATTTTAGTGAACTAATAGTAGACGTCGAACCTGACATACAATTCGCGACTGAAGCGTTCAATAAGAAACCTGATGCTGTAAATTTTTGGATGGGAGACGAGAGAGCTGTCACTTCTAGTGAGTTTCTTTTTACTCTAATTTATGTTAAAAAGTTCTTCAGATGAATGTAGAATCCTCCATAATTTAAAAAGTGGTCCCAGAATACTAGTGAATTAAGATAGCGCTAGTGTAGCATTGACGAGTAAATTAGACAAAGATAGATAGACCGAAGAAGTAATAGAAATAGACAAAGATAGATAGTTAGAAGTAATAAAAATAGATAAAGGTAGATAGATAGAAGATAATATTTTTTTTAATTTTTATTCACACATTTCACACAGCACCATCTAGTTCCAAAGTAAGCAACTTAATGCTTGTATTATGGATACCAGACAGTTGATATACTTTTTTTTTTTTTGTCCTACCGTCTAGGGTTCCTCTGACATGGGTCAGAGACCTTTACAGTTGATATACTACATACATTACTTTTTTTTTTGTAAATACATACATACATTATAAATACAAAACATCCATGACTCAGGTACAAAGGTAAATGTTAACACATAAACATTTGCCCCTAGCGGGATTCGAACCCGCGACCGCTTGGTTAACAGCTAGGGTTACTAGCCACTAGACCAAACGTGTCGTCAATATGCTACACTAGCTCCATTCTCTACTAGCGCCACTAACGGCATATCTCTAACTGTTAGGATTGACTCACAATAACCATTTCTTTAGATATACCTATTGATAAAAACTCACTGATAATACCTATTGATAGATACTCCTTATTTCCAGTGCACAAGGATCCATATGAAAATATTTACTGTGTGATCGATGGTTTCAAAGAATTCGTTCTGATACCACCGACCGACTTGCCCTTTGTACCGATGAAGAAGTATCCTCAGGCAGAGTTTAGGAAGTTGGATGATAAATGGATACTCGTACCTCTAGGGGTGCGTGAGGCTGAATGGCTGGCCTTTGAAGAATGTGCCAACTGTCAAATTCCAAAGGGTGCCAACGACAAGGAACTCCTACCCTGGGTTTCAATAGGTATACTCAGTTTTTACACTTCACTAGCTGTTGCACGCGACTTCGTCCGCGTAACTTTATAAAATATAGCCTATGTTACTCGCTGATAATGTAGCTTTCTATGAGTGGAAGAATTTTTAAAATTGCTCGAATAGTTTTTGAGTTTATTCATTACAAACAAAAATACAAATTTTCTTGATATTAGTTCATAATATTAGTTATAAACTTAATACAAACTTAGTTCAGAGTTCGTTTGATGCTTGAACCCGGGACCCCTGAGATAAGAGTGTCAAGGCAAACACCCTAACCACTGATCCAACGGTCCAGTCAATTTTTAATTATAATTTTTTTCAGATCCTCTCAATCTGGACTTGAACAAGTATCCAGAATGTAAAAAGGCTAATATGTTGAGAGTGAAACTGAATAAAGGGGATTGTCTATACCTGCCTAGTCTATGGTTCCATCATGTGACACAGAGTCACAGGTGTATAGCGGTCAATTATTGGTACGACATGGAATTCGATATTAAATTCTGTTACTACAGAATGTTGGAGACTCTGTGTGCGAAATATTAAGCAAGTTATAATGCCTAAAGACCATCGACACTAACTTAATATTTTAATAATATTTATAACTTTATAACTTAATAATATTAAGTATAAATGACTGAAAAATCTATGCAAATATTGTATGTAGGCGAAGTAAAGGCATTGTTTCCTAACTTCGCTTGCCATATATATATTTTCCTAATGATTAGATACCTACCTATTCTCTTTTGATGTAATTCTCAATATTAAGCGAAATTAAACTTAATGCTCGACTAAATAGAGTTCATTGTCGTTAAAATAATAGCAGGCGAAGTTTGGAACCATTCTCTCAATATTAAGTAATATCGTAAGCGAAATTAAACTCAATGCTCGACTAAATAGAGTTCATTGTCGTTAGAATAATAGCAGGCGAAGTTTGGAACCATTCTCTCAATATTAAGTAATATCGTAAGCGAAATTAAACTCAATGCTCGACTAAATAGAGTTCATTGTCGTTAGAATAATAGCAGGCGAAGTTTGGAACCATTCTCTCAATATTAAGTAATATCGTAAGCGAAATTAAACTCAATGCTCGACTAAATAGAGTTCATTGTCGTTAGAATAATAGCAGGCGAAGTTTGGAACCGGTCCAGAAGTTATTTACATACATATCTTGTGATTTGCCTAGTAGGGTTGTCAAAACTAAAAATTTATGTTTTTCTTCTTTATTATTACGTATTGATAAAACTCAAACTTATATTAAGAGAGTAGACGTGTGTACTTACAAATTATAGTGAAATGAAACACCAAAAACAAGAATAAATTGTATTATTTTAATAGAAAACATTTTAATTATCTATTCTAACAGTCTAAACAGCTGAATGTTACAATGTGTATTCGGCCTTATTTTGAATATTTTAATAGAAAACATTTCTTATCTATTCTAACAGTCCAAACAGCTGAATTGTATTCGGCCTTATTTCGAAAATCTTTTTACTTTTTTTTTTCTTTTCTAGTTTTTCTTTGATCAATCTTTCACTCTCTCTCGTGGCCGTTCTAGAACTTCTTCATTTGTTACTTGTTATACTTCTGCTCCCTAAGTTATTCTCTTTTTCTTAATCTTTTCAAGTGTGGGTTGTGTTTGCACATTTCACTCGTAACAACAACAAATCATCAAATGTAATTTTTTTTTGTAAACGTAGAGGTGATAATAATAATAATAATAATGAGCTTTATTTATCCCATACATACATAGTCATAAAAATTAAAAAAAAAATAATTACTGTAAACATTCGTTGAAGTATTAAGCAAAAAATAAATTTATGATTAAAAATGTCTTCTTTTTTCGTCAAATTATCAAATGTATTAATAGATCCAATTATTGGTATTCATAATTATCAAACTAAAATTTGATCAATTCGTTGTCAATTCTGCATGGGCCTCCTCCATAGAATGCCAAACATCTTTGTCTTGCGCTCTCTCAATCCAGTCACTGCCTGCAATTGCCCTTATTTCGTCTTGCCACCTAGTGCATGGTCGACCTGTGCGTCTTTTTCCCTGCGGTCCTTTCCATGTTGTTACTGTATGTGGGGTGATAATACCTCAAGGTTATTATTACACAAGTTCCTCAAATTAGTCGAAAGGTTGTCAACTTCTCTTACAGTGTCCTTTGTCCAGTGTCCTTTGCCCTTTGTCAAACACCTGAGTTCCCGCGAAACAGTCATCCAAGATAGACATAGGATCAATGAGATAAGTTTTCATGAGTCTGGGCTTCTTTGCTGCAACGGCATTAGGGGCTTCAAGCTGCCTCTTCGACGGACTTGGTTCTGTAATGAACGTAGTTATTAAATTACTAGCTTTTGCTACGAATATTGACGGGGTTTGTGGTGATAGCAAGTTCAAAATCAATCAAATGGTAGGAACTATCATTTGTGTATTTGGGCCACAGACCTTATCACGCGTCACCATATTATTGTTCTCATTCTGATTCTCTATATTTTTCTTTTAACCTTGTTTCCATCTTCTCAATTAAACGAATCGGGATCAAATTTATCATCACTTCCTGATGATGATCATCATCACCCGTCATCAAACGGGTGAATTCCGCCTTTTTTAAATCCGTTTTGGATTATCCAACTGTCCGAAAGTGTTTGCAATAATATAAGCAAACTCTTTCTTTAGCAACGCCGTTCCAAATTTCCAATGTTCATTCTTTGCCACTTAATTAGATTTGCATCACATGAAACTTTTAGGCATTTCATAACCGCGAGGTATAATGGCTGTAGCAAGTGGCTAGAATGGGATGAACTTTTAAGGATTGTGACGTTTTTTTGCTTCCTCAATTACTTTTAAGTCTCCTTAATTTTAATTTTTTCCTCAATTACACTAAGCTTTTTGTTTCTAACTTTCTTCATCGGATCTGGGGTGCGATTCTCTTTATGGAAATTGAAAAAGCGCATTGTCAACGGTGTATTCTGAAGGTGGTTTAGAGCCGAGCAGTTTGTTGATAACTTTGTCGGGATTTCTTTAATCCCGACAAAGTTAGAAAGCGCTTAGAAATTAATGTTTTTTCATTAAGGTCATGCATTAACTGTTTCAGTAATTTGGGAAAATGGAATTTGTTTATTTATAGTAGCTTCTCGTGGATTTTTTATTTTATGGTTCAGAAGTTTTGCTCTCCATATTTTCTTCAAGGGAACAAAATAACAAACATCCAGAGGTTGCATCAAGTGTGATGAATTGGGCGGTAGAAATACAAACCTAATGTCATTTGCTTCACACATTGTAACTGTTTTGTGTTACTCAGTGAGTAAGTTCATTTTTGTGGTGATTACTTTATAAAAGAATACACCCACTTTTTTCCTGGAAATTTGTTATTAAACACATCTGTTCTCCCATTAGCTTGCAAATAAATGTGCACAATAATTCTTAAATCCAGCAGAGAGAGAGGACTGCCGTAATCGCCAGCAGCAATAAGAACTTTCACTATATTCTTCTCTTCCCCAGTTGTAAGCCAAGTTGGAGAACCCGGATTCCTTAGATGTTTTCTTTGCTTAAACTTACATTTTAAAAAAGGGAAACTAAAGCATTTCACAAAATAAAACATTTTCATTATCTACACTACAACATGTATTTCAGAAAATCAGTCCTGGCGCGGACAGATTTTCTTGAACGGACATACCTTCTCTACTCGAGGGCATATCTTGATGTTCAGGTGATAGTTTTAATAATGAGTCATATAGGATCAAAACCGGTCACTGGCTGAATAGCGACAATTTAAAAAAATAACCCAGTTAGGGCTGTATTTCATATTTTGATCAAAATATTTGTTTTTAGGTTCGTTAAAAATGTTTCATTAAAAAACTTGGAATTAACACAAAATCTAACAAGAAGTTGAAATTTTACACATGGATAACGTTTGTAACTTAAGTTGGTTTCTTAGATGGTGCTTGTAATTTTTGTAACTTATAATATAATTATATATGAAGATCATGGGAATCATCTACTAGTGGTTCTTCGCAATGATCATCTATTTCCTCGACCGGTGGAGCAGTTAGAGACTCTTGTGACGTCAGTAAATTGTCGTAAAACGCCAAAGATTGAAGTTCCTTCCACTCTGCACCAAAATGATTAACGAGCAACTTATTCACATCTTCCAGTTTTTTTGTTCACAGGTTCCGACACCACATGGCAAAGTTTGCGGCTCAATCATACTTATGTTTTTGCCTTACATACATACATTCGTCGCTACCGCACAATCACTTTTATAGAAAAGTTCTCCTCGAATGAGAACGCTTCCGGGCTTTTTTGACCTTTTTGAATTCTTAACAGGACAGTCTATACCAATTTCTACCAATGATGCCGTTTCTGCGATTATGTCTTTGATTTCGCTAGGCTTTAAAATAGTTTCAAGTTTTTTTAATTTTCTCTCAACAACTCCGAACATCTGCAGGCATATACGACGAGTGGCCAGTTACTGGGAACAATATTTCAATATTTTTAATAGTACGATTTTGCATTGCGAGTGTTTCATCTTCTGAAAACAGTGATGATAATAATTATTCCCCTAAATTCCTACTTATCCGCCTCGGGTGGGGCCACGATTATATCCTCGACTTCCGTCGCGTATTTATTGTCCAACACCGATATTACATGCTAATATTTTGTTACTTTTCATACCGATGCGGCACACTGCCGATTCGCACTTGTTTCCGATATTGTTTATGTTCAATTTTTAATTTTTCGTCGTGTTCAATTAAAGCTTGGGGTCACCACTGTGACATTATACATATGTGTTATATTATAAATAAAAATAAAAAAGTAAATAATTTATTGTAAAAATGTTGGCAAATACATCATGCAGCAGAAGATATGGCTGCTGGAGTCCATTGCTTATTAGGTTTTCTTGCTTCTTTAGAAATTTCAGGCAGCATCAGGTGGTTTTTAAATGGATCACAGTTTTTTTTTGGCTTGAATCGCCAACAGCTGCTGAAGATGGTTGTACTAGAGGAGAGTTTTCTATAGGTAAAACGAAGGATGGCGATACAATTGATACTGTATGAATCAAAGAGGTCAGAGGCGGTTCTGGCGTTTGTTCCTTAGTAGGAGTTTCTTTTTCAACACTTGACGTAGTGGGAGTGGGAGTTGATAATATAATATCTTCTAATGGTAGAATTAGAACGTCGTCTAAGGACACGATAGAGTCAACATCAAGGCCAGAAAGGTGTAACTTCGAAAGAGACAAATCAGGGAACGAATTGTTTTTGTTGGTATCAAGAGTTTTAGAATTATCCGGATATAGTGTGATTTCATCATAGTCAATTTTAGAAGAAGCTAGATTTCTATTGCTGGTGATTTTTGATGTGCAAGGCTCGGCATTGGTGGATGGTTTTGGTGCAGAATGTATTTCGGCTGTTACTGTTTGAACCTGCACAGTCGAATCGGAGTTAGCTTCATCATTTATGTTTTCGTCTTCTACGTGTAATGAAGAGATGGTGATTTCTTTAGTTGCATCCAATTCTAAAATAGTACTATTTTGTTCTATTGATAGTTCCATAAGAGACCTCTCAGATTCAGTTTCGATAGAAATCTCTGCAAAGCCAACTTCTGCAGGGAGAGTATTTTTCAAACTATTGACTGCTCTCGTAATAGTTCGAATGTTAATATTTTTTTCTTTTAGTGTCGGTTTCAGGTGTTTTAAAACTTTTAAATTCCGAGTGGGTAATATCTTGTGACTGTTGATCAACGGCCTGTACATTTTCCAAAGTATTTCTTACACATTTAGTGTAAGAAACTAGTTTAAGCATTTGCATCGAATGGGTAAAGACCACATCGTTTAAACCCATTTTTGATGTTGTCGGCCATGTTAGGATGTTGTAATGCTTCATTTAATCATGTGCAAAAGTTTGTTTTTGTAACGGCAGAATTCAAATTTTCTGGTTTTGATAGGAATGCGCGGACTGTAGATTTCCAATATGTTTTTACTGGTACAAAGACGCTGACGTCAGCTGGCTGTAAAATATGGGTGGTGTTGGGCGGCAGGGTATACAAAATAATTTGCAGTTCTTCGCATAACGTACTTAGCATTAATGACATATGCGATTTATGCCTATCTAGCAGCAGAAGAATTGGTTTTATGATGTTTGGTTTTATGATGTTTGGAATTGGTTTTAGAAGAATTGGTCAGATTGTGGTTCTCTAAACCACAATCTGATCGACTCTTCTATGACTTGGGCTCTAGCTTTATTAATACCTTCCGCATTTTAAGTGAGACTTCATTATTTCTGGCCAAGAATTTTACTATGATTTTTTACTTAATTTTACATTAATTTATTTATTTAATTTTACAAGAATTTTACTACAATTTTTATTGTGATTTGGTTGTTATGTCTGTGTCATATTAATATTATGTAATATGAAATCAAATAAATACATAAGAAATTGTAATGAATCTTTTATTCAACAGTTTTATCCATATCTATTGTTTAGTTTTCAAATAATTATGTATGTAATTGTATATTCTATGACAGACAAACCATGTTGTCTCGCTCACTCACTCTCTCCTACCTAACACTTTTCTTACAAGGCGCATACACGTCTCTCACAAATAATATATTATTGAATAAAGTGTGAAAATATATGAAAATTCGTTGTTTACGTGAATCAGCCCTATCGACAAAGAAAAACAAACATCTATACCTACTAACAATTATAAATGTGAAAGTAACTCAGTCTGTTTGTCTGTAACACTTTCACGCCTTAACTACTACTGAACCGATATCATGAAATTTTGCCCTACCTACACATTACTTAGTTATACAGAAAAGGAAAAAGTTCTTTTCCAGATTGATCATCTTATGTCTCCTATAGACTACAAAACCGCTGAACCGATTTTGATGAAACTTGCAGACAATCTTCAGATTAGTCCAGCGGGTGTTCCTGTGAAGTTTGGTAGCGATAGGACGCAGACGAAGTCGCGGGCAAATACTAGTAGGTATTAATATAAAAATCCATAGTCTGATAAAACTATACAATAAATATTGAATAAATTAAAATAATGTTTTATCAGACGGACGAAGTCGCGGACACCAGCTAGTATTATATAATATAAAAAATATATAATATTCCAAACAATAAAGTGGTGATTTTATTGACAGCATACCTCCCTATCTATTTTTTTTTCATTTAGCCTGTTCCGGCCTCTTCCAGCTAATAAGGAGGGAAGAGGGTGTCGAGTTGCACTATAGTAGGTATAGCCACAGCATACTTATCTGACAGCGGTCCTAACGGTTTTTTCCGACTAGTTCAAAAATTAAAAAATTCCTGGCACTAAAAAGTCCTAGGTAGTTCAATAATCCAACTTGATTAATTGACGTTACTGATTAATTAATAATTAAAGTATTAATGAAAATTGAGTTCTTCTAATTTTTATTAATATACCTACTTACCTAATATTTTTATTAATTAGTAAATCATATTGCAACTGATAATATGTTTTATTATTAATTATAATAATTATAATAATAAAAATATAAGCCGAGAATCTTTCCGAGCCACCAACAAAATAAATTAAATATTTCATTTAAAAAAATGTTTGTTTTTTGAACACCGTACCAAATCCTATATAAAGTCGCTGACGTCACAAATGGCGCATAGTGCCTTATCTTAGGACACTTTGGGTAAAAAATGGGTACCCATTATCAGTTATCACAGATAAGAGGTACCTGACACACATTAGCCGAGTATTTTGTTGCCATTGTCAATGAATGTTGCTTGTTAGAAAGAGATAGTTGATTTTGGACTAGGTGCTCGGCTCGGGATTTCGACCGATCGAAACTGGTTTGTCGGAACTACGCATGCCTGCCTTGCAAAGAGGCAATGGATTAAATCTGACAGTACTTTATTATTATTGCCGCCTTTTAAGCCTTTGAGCACATTATAATAATGTTGCCTGCCTTCATAAATATCTGAACTAGACAAATAAATGCAAAATATACCTAAGGGTTATATTACTTGGGGTTGACCGTGGTTGACCTCAATTGAAGTACATGCATATCTAAAATAATTTTCAAGTAGCTGGTAGTTATTTAGCAAAAGATATAATATACTCGTGTTGCTATTAGTGACGTGCCGGATATCCGTATCCGCGGATTTATTATTATTAACAATTAAAAAAACTTAAATTCTATTCAGATTATTTTTTATTTCTTAATATCAAACATTTGGTACCTTTATAGTGCAAGCGTGCAGTGGCTGGCGTCAACTATCGGTTCAAGGTCACGCGCACCGACACCGATTGAGTAAGAAAGTTAAGATCCGCGGATGTGGATCCCACAGTACCTAAATACCGCGCGGGATATCGCTTGGGTATTACCGCTACCCACGGCGGTGGCGGATAACTCTGCGGTTTGAGCAGGCCTTTACCTGCGGTTGTGCTCAAACTTGGCGGCGGCTACGGCTAACCCTATTGTTCTCTGCGCTATCATCATTGTTAAAAACAATAGAATGGGCTGAAGCGGCGAAATCTATCGAATTCGTGTAGAACTGCTTGGTGATACACCTACAAACCCTCGAGAACCTAACATTTTTCCAAGATTAAAAACTTCCTCAGCAATCATTTTATTGATAGATGAAAACCACGTGAAAATCCTTTCAGTAGTTTTTGAGATCATCCCGCATATACATCCAGACAGACGCGGCGGGGGTCTTCGTTTTATAATAATTATGTAAGATGTAAGTTTGTAAGTATTACGTGGTATTACGGTGTGTATATTTAATGTTCGTTTGTTCAGAAGAAAAGGTAGGCTACTAGTGATGTGCCGGATAGTTAAAAATGTATATCCGCGGATACGGATACGAATATTCGGTGTCAAGATCCGCGGATACGGATCTTAACTTTCTTACTCAATTCAATCGGTGTCGATGCGCTGACTGAAACGAAAGTTGACGCCCGCAACTTGACGCCTCAAGGCTTGACGCTTGCATTATAAAGGTGCCAAATGTTTGATTTTAAGAATTAAAAAATAATCTGAATGGAATTAAATAGTTTTTCATCGTTACCTAATCACCTATATAAAGAATTTTTAATCTATGAATTAAAAATAATTAGGTAAAATCCGCTAAAAGTACCTACATACCAACATACGAATATTTCTTCTTACGAACATTACGAATAAAATGTAATGATATTTTCGAGGAACATGCAAGAACTAATAAGTCATAAGTCTGCATTTATTTTAAGTTGTCGTCAATCGTCATTAAACAAATGAAATCATTAACTAATTTAACTTATTTCTTAAATGAATCGTGTGATGATATCCGCGGATACGGATACGAATATCCGGCATATCACTAGAAAGTCTACTAGAACCATCGATGTATATGGATGGGCCCTTTCCATACAAAATGACTATAGTAAAACGATCCGCAAAATGACACGTGTATTTGAGGCCCACTCTAGTTTCATATTGTTCGAAACCGTAGTGGGTCCACTTACACGAGGCTACAACAAGGTATTCGTGGAGTAGTCCGAGATTTATTTATTTTTCTATTGGATTATGTCAGAGACTATCTCCTAAGTATAAATACAAATTTGTTTTGACCGAAACCGCGAGCGTTAGCTACCATCTTGAAAAACGTCTTTTTGCAAATATCTCGTCTAAGGTTAGTTTTACGTAAAAAATTGTAATAATCTTTTTTGTAGAGAATAAAATTCCCCATCGATTTTATTGGCAACTTTTTCTCTATTGTTAATATTTGCTGAAAAATAGTCAATAAAAAAAATTGTTTTCGGAAAATATCTATAATTTTTGGAAATATGAAAAAAATCAAATAATCAAAGTTGTAAAAATGAAATTTTCTACAATTTTTGTATGAAACTTTTTTTTTGTAAAATGAATCGTTGCTGAGCTCTAGCGCAATGAAAGTTTTCGTCGCTGTTTTTCTTTCTGTCGGTACAAAATATACTAAAAAAAAAATTAAAACAAACTAAAACATTAATTAAAATTTAATAAGTAGCAGTCGACTCTACTAATTTCGTTAGTCCCACCGAGCAACACGACGACGAACACGACCAACCAATCGGAGCGCAAGTGAGTCACTGCTCGAAACTCGGCTGTACCTACAAAAATCAATCTGATTTTGAGAATCAGATTGATTTAGTGGGAGTGATTTTTTTGTTTGAAAGGGCCCATCCATATACATCGATGACTAGAACCAACTGTTCCCGATGGATCATCTAAAATAAAAATTCAACCCTAAAGAAAATATATGAGCAATATATTTTCTTACTAATTCATTGCCTAAGAAAAAGGTTCGCGTAGGTACCAAGTCCCGGCAAAATCTAGTTTTTTGACGTGCTTACCTACATCTTTATTTTATATTTATTTTTAGACTGTTGCAATGTTGCAATTTTATTTTATAATACTTAGTACTTTTACAATTTTATAACTAAACGCAAAGCTGCGGTTAAAGATATAAACTGTTATTTATATTATATAACAATATAATATAAATAACATGATCTTATAAAATATAAAATATAAATATATAAATAATATAAATCTTTATGATCTAAAGTCTAAGTAATAGCTCTATCTATTATTATCATCGCGCTACATTGCTATTCGGTAATCTCGAGCCGCGCAAAACGAATCGAGGTCACACAAGCCAAGCCAAGCCGAGCTATTCTATTTTTTTGTCTACCGGTCGCACTCGCTACGTTATACTTGTGTAGGTTGGTAATAACGCACACAAATGGCGTTGTGTCGTCAAAAAAGGTCGCAGTCGCGTTGCTCTCTCAATACAGACAAGAGATGGCAGATAGAGCATACCAGTTTGCAGGAAAGAAACAAAAGATAAGCGTCAACCGCCAGTGTGACCGCCAGCCATCCTATCCTATAATCGAAGTATACTATGTCTATGCCTATAATAGCCAAGCCAGCCAATTCTATATGGCACGCTGGTGAACTGGCAACAGTGCCATTCGCGTTCATTGGCTGTTTGTTTGGTTGCTGTGTTTCGTTCTCGCATTCGTGCGGTTGCGTTTTCTTTCCTTTCTCTTTCTTCGACTATACTAAACGCTAGGCGGCTAGCGTAGCGAGTAGCGAGCGAGATTGTGTTGAATAAATTTAGGCCGTATTATTACTATTGCTAATGGAATTTACATTATTGGATGTGTAAACAACATTAATTTTACTTGACTGTTGTTAATTTGACAAATTTTACCTTGAAGTGTTTTATTTGATTTGACAATTATCTGGAAAGTGCATTTTTCTACTTTCGTTCCTCTGTCTGTCGACGTACGGCCATCTTGTTTCATTTTGTATTGCAATGGTGAGATTTTTGTAAGACGGGAACTTAAATTTAAAATAATAATTTGAAAAATAATCAATAATACTCTATGATAAAGTAGGGTTTAGTGATTTTTGTGTTAAAACTGTTGTGTTTCTGATATTGGAGGCGTTTTTGAAGTGAAAAGGACATACCGCGCCTACAATTTTCACCGGTTTCTGCATAAACAAAAACAATAATATTTACGGAGTATGACGGTAAGTTTTCTAATTATTTCCAATTAATTCTAGTTGTTTGGTGTTCTGCGTGCATGTGCACACATTTTTCTGTGATTGTTTCACTTTAGTTGTTTTAAAATTTACCTATAGATGTATAGATGCCTTACTTTATTATTTTCCTATGGTAACCTACCTACTTGACTTGTTAATTGTTATATATATGGATTTCTCACCACTTGTACAAATTAAATAAGTAATTAGGTCACTTTTAAACTTATTTCTCAATTAAATAATGTGATGCTAAAACAAAACAACTATGTAATGTAAGTACCTAAACGTAATGATATTTTCGAGGAACATGCAAGAACTAATAAGTCATAAGTCTGCATTTATTTTAAGTTGTCGTCAATCGTCATTAAACTGTTCTTTAAACAAATGAAATCATTAACTAATTTAACTTATTTCTTAAATGAATCGTGTGATGTTATGTTGTTATGTTTTAACATAACAAGTATATGGAAATACATATTATTTTTGAGTAACATAAAAAAAAACCTAAATAAAATGTGAATATATTTTTTTAAGTATCTTAATATAGGAATAGGTTGTTATTTTTAATATTCGAATACAGAAACGACCAATTTAATTATTAGTTAAGAGTTACAAACTAGCGACTCGGTCCCGGCTTTGCCGAGGGTGCATTTTTTTTATAATACACAAACCTTCCTTGTTTATCCCTCTTTCCATTAGTGAAAACTGTATCAAATTCCATTATGTGGTTCAGAAGTAGTTAGCGCAGAAACAGTTTCGGTGACTTGCTTGCAAAATAAATATATGGTAGGTATTTTTGTATTTAATTTTTTTTCTTCTCTTTTTTGCAATACTGTCTTGAAGACATTTAGCAAATGGTCAAAAATGTGTCATTTGTCTTGGCAGTCATGCTGTCCTTTGGTAGGTATTTTTATATTGGTAGGTATTTTTATATCCTAGTAGGTATTTTTGTATTTAATTTTTTTTCTTCTCTTTTTTGCAATACTGTCTTGAAGACATTTAGCAAATGGTCAAAAATGTGTCATTTGTCTTGGCGGTCATGCTGTCCTTTGGTAGGTATTTTTATATTGGTAGGTATTTTTATATCCTAGTAGGTATTTTTGTATTTAATTTTTTTTCTTCTCTTTTTTGCAATACTGTCTTGAAGACATTTAGCAAATAGTCAAAAATGTGTCATTTGTCTTGGCGGTCATGCTGTCCTTTGGTAGGTATTTTTATATTGGTAGGTATTTTTATATCCTAGTAGGTATTTTTGTATTTAATTTTTTTTCTTCTCTTTTTTGCAATACTGTCTTGAAGACATTTAGCAAATAGTCAAAAATGTGTCATTTGTCTTGGCGGTCATGCTGTCCTTTGGTAGGTATTTTTATATTGGTAGGTATTTTTATATCCTAGTAGGTATTTTTGTATTTAATTTTTTTTCTTCTCTTTTTTGCAATACTGTCTTGAAGACATTTAGCAAATAGTCAAAAATGTGTCATTTGTCTTGGCGGTCATGCTGTCTTTGGGGGCTCTTCTCTTCATTCGTGTGAACTTAGGTGTCAAATAGCATCATCTCGGTTCGAATTAAAGTAACAGCTTTAGATATCTGAGCAACATTGAAATCTGCCATTATTAACCAAGACTTATCAAATGAAGTCCCTGCTTAATAATGAAATTTTTTCGTCAAAAAGTAAAAAATAAAACAAAATCCTGGTTTAATTAAAATTTTGTTGAAAACAACAAAATCCTGCAAAATTGCATACACCATGTAGCCGAGAAATTAATCCAGATAGAAAAAAAAAAAACAAATGTGAAATGAAAGTCATAAGTAAAATTCTATTGAAATATTTTTTTTTTGCAAATTAAATTAAATCTTAATATATAAAAGGCGATGTGTGTATTGTATATCCCCATAATAATATGTCTCCTATAGACTCCAAAACCGCCGAACCGATTTTGATGAAACTTTCAGACAATCTTCAGATTAGTGCAGCGTGTGCAAGCGGGTTGAAGTTTGGTAGCGATCAGACACGGACGAAGTCGCTGGCAAAAACACTAGTTTCAAATAATACTTGTATAGATGGTCAGTAAGAAATAAGAAATGATTGTGTTTGTGTTGTTTCACCTTTTTTTGCCTTCCTCTAAATACCTATGCATGTTTAGTTTTAAAATCAATAAATCTTTAGTTTTTATGCATATTTTCAAGTGTTATTTTACTAGCCGAGACACATTTTTAACATAATATTCAATTCTGAGACTCCATACCGACAACATCTCAATATCAAAAGTTTATTGTGTTAATTAGATTAGTTTTAATTTGTAAGTATTACTTTATATTTATAATTTTGACTATGTTCTATCGATTTATTAGCATTTTATGTACTTTCTCATTTGGTACACTATTTAAATACTCTATAGTGTCAATATTTTTACAAAGTGGCACAGAAATCAATCTATATTTCATAAAATATTATTGACTTGTGCAGATTAGGTATACCTACTCAGTAAATTTTCAATCATTTTCTTGTAACACTAAATATCATTGTTTTAGCATTTGAAATTCACATAGATTTAAAACTTGGTAGACAAGACCACCATAGATCCACACTATGAATGGCGCGACAGTAAAATACCTTTCTCTTTTTTCTATCCAATTAAAAATTAAATCAATTTCAACCCCATTGTCACAAAATTAAAAAAAATGGTGAAAAATAAAAATTTATCAAGAAAATTTTATACATTAAGTAATTTTTTTTATACATTTTTTGTACCTTTTTCACAGGTATAAAATGGCAACTAAGATTGAACCTGATTGTCCATCATCACCAAGAGGGGATGAGTCAGGTATTGTATTTCTTTTTTTTAATTTGACTATTGTCTATGGTTCTTTTATTAATTTCGACTGAAATCCACACCCAACTTATCAATTTGAAACCATTTTCTGTTTGATATTGTTGTACTAACTTATATTTAATATTATAAAAAGAGAAGATTTGTATGTTTGTAATGAATAAATTCCAAAATTACTGAACCGATTTTCAAAATTTTTTCACCTATAGAAAACTACGTTATCAGCGAGTAACATAGGCTGTATTTATTATCTCTAATATATAAAATTTCGCGTCGTTATCGAATTTTGTGTGCTTATCGGGCAGGTCTGAGAATCGGCCAACATCTATTTTTCACACCCCTAAATATTAAGGGTGGTCCACCCCAAATTTTTTTTTTTTAATTTTTTTGGCAAAACAACGTTTGCTGGGTCAGCTAGTATTATATAAAGTTACTCGGGCGAAGTCGCGTTCAACAGCTAGTTTTAACTGAGTAGTTAGTTAGTGTATTTTTTTCTTTATGTAAGCACATTAACGAACATAAAATTGTGCAAAAAGGTTTTTTGTGATTATAATAGCCTTGACATCTTTTAAAACTTTTTTTCTTGGCCTCGTCCTGACCCTTTTGATATTGACTTACACAATATGAAAATCTCGCGATAGTTATTAGGTACAGACTAAGACATGTAAAATTATCCCAATATATCTAAATCTCTGATTAATTTCTAATTTATCAGAGTAGATGATAATGCACCACACATGCACTGATTTTTTGTTTTGCATGGATCTGTTTTTGTTGTTGTATTAGTTAGATAGTTGTGTGCCTTTTTTTTCTTTCTTATGCCATGTAGCGTTTCCGGAACCGGTTTCATTTTGAGAACCGGGAATTTCGGTATATTTTCTTAGAGGAACCGGTTTTTCCCGGTTCTTTCGGTATATTCGGTTCTTGGTAGGTTTTATTATATAAAACAAGTATTTAAGCTTCGAAAGTAAACCTCAATTGAAACATCAAGTATTTATTCTTTATTCCAGTAATTTTTATCAAAAAAATAACATATAAATCAAACCGAATTAAATTGCTCAGTCTACGCATAAACATTTTACTTATATTTTCTATTGTTATACCTTGTATACTTAGTACTAATTAATTATAATTCAGGCAATAATCAGTCAGTCTTCTTGTTAACTAATTAGTAATTATTAAGCAGTCATCTTATATTCGCGATAAAAAAATTAACATATATTAGAAAAGCTTAGGCTTATCTTAAAGATTTTTCAAAGAAACAAACAAAACTAAACTTTTTTAACAAAAATAAAATAAACATAATATCTCCTTTTGAGTATTCATAAAATAAATCATGGCATAAACCGAGTGAGTTACCGTGGCGCGCGGGGGCAGAGGGGGCGCACATGATGCGCGCGGCGAGTGTAGGTAGTTAACAGCGAGCGCACCATTGATTTCGCGCGTTATTTCTTTTATTTATCGCTGAAATTATTCTCGTTAGTCTGAACTATTGAACAGGAGAAAGTGTGAAAAAGTAACAGTATATAGGTAGGTAGTAGTATGAATCGCGTAACTAAAATAAAATTTCCCGGAAGTACCGAAAGTATCGGGAATCAAAATTAATTTCCCGGTTCCATTTTACAGACAAAAGAACCGGGAATTCCCGGTACTTTCGAGACCGGGATATCCCGGTTCTGAACCCTAATGCCATGTCTACATTGAGTTAACCGCCTTCTGGGTTTGTAAGCTAGTTACGCAGGCAAACAAAACCATCAAAATTGTATGCTTCATTCGTAACCTGGTTACAAACCTAGAAAAAAAATTCCTAGTTCATAGCTAGTTACAAAACTTAGTTACGTACGCGGACGAAGGGCTTTTTAATACGACTTTCGAATAACTCTGTACCTAACTAGAGCTGCTAAGTGAATGAGAACTAATTTAATAAATCTCAATTTTATTAAATTTATATATTTTTTAAAAGACTAAAGCGATACATTGAGTTTAAAAATGCGCTGTCTAAGTAATTAAGTATCCTACCAAACGATATTATACATGTACTGTGGCAGAGAAACGCGGACGAAGTCGTGGGCAAAACTATCTATACTATACTACTACCACTACTAGTTACTACTATCTCTATACTTACTAATCTATATAAAATGATAAAGACGAAAGATTTGATTAATTGTATGTTTGTTTGATTTGAATAGTAATGTATAACCTATCGTATAAACATAGAATATGAATTCAAAGTCGACATTTTAGTAAATTAGATAAAAATATGTCCAGGTTATAGAAATTTTAACAAAAATTTAAAGGATTTTTCGTGTTTCTATTTCAGATGGTGAGGTCGATTTGCCAGGATACGAAGATGAATCAGATCATGAATCAGAAAGTCCAGATAATAGTGCTGCAACAGACGTTGCTGCAATATTAAGAAAGCTACAGTCTTCAGGCGCATTAAAGCCGAAAACTGAGAATGCATTAAAGCCGAAAACTGAGAATTATTGTTTTACTTGTAAGGAGAGTTACAATAGTATAGAAGATTTATATAACCATCTTCTTCAACATGTCTCTCTTCCTTCTATAATTCTTGAAAGGAGTGATGACAATTGGTCCGATGGTGAGGAGACACCACCAATGAAGACCATGAATGAAAAAACGCCTACAAAAATAGATATATCTGAGATCTTGAAGAAAACTGGGTTATCCTTTAAAAAGACAAATGAAAATCAACCCAGCACTTCAAATATAGCATTGAGCAAATTAAGTGGTTTAGGTTTTACAATTAAGAAAAATAATACTCCCATAAAGGTAGAGAATCCTGACGAAGCTAAAACTAATGATGTTATGCAAAAGTTGGGTCAATTAGGCGGCATTAAACTAAAATTAAAATCTGATGGCGGTAATACAAATACTTTCAAAGTAGTCAACGGACTGAAAGACTTCAAAGCTTCGGACGAAGAAGATGAAGAAAGTGGCAACGAACTGAATAATGATGACATGGATCATGATTTTGATGATGACGAAAATGATTCTCCAGACGAATCGAATAAAAATCGTATAAAATCAGAGAGCGGCGATTCCAGCGATGCTGCTCAGGAAGGGGGGGTCCCTTTACAAATTAAAAATGCAAATTCAGACGTTGCGAAAGTCCACGGAAGACCGACAGTGAAACAGACGCCCAAGAGAGGACCAAATGCACCTATCCTATACAAAGTTTTAAATAATGATACTCCAACGCAGGCTGGTGACGTAACCACTTCGTCTTCATCAACGCCGGACCGACGCGAATCACAAGACGCAAACGTACAAAATGTTGTGGTGAAACAAGAGACAGATTTTAATAATGGCTCACAAACATCCACTGAGATGCCTTTGTTCTCGGATCAGATAAAAAGAGAGAAGACCACCCCTCCGCCACCACTTACTGTACCGGTCTCGACCCCAGCTACTGCAACAGTTAAGTTGGAACCTGAGTCAGTACCTGCAATTTCTCAAGCGCAAACAACACCATTGTTTCCAGTCACGAAGATTGAGCGAGAAGATCCAACAATCATCGAGATAAATGGTGATTCCAATGACGAAGACGATGATTGTTGTGTGGTTTCAGCGACTCCAGCACCAGACGTTAAGCCGGTCGTGCCTAAAATAGAAAATACCCAAATGTACTCATTGCCTCCACCGCCACAGACAACGGATAATTTAAGTTCAAGTTCCGTGGATAAACCACTGCCTTCTTATAACTGGTACGGAACAGATTCGAAATCTGCAAATTCGTTAAGCTACGATAAAAGTGCCGAGGACATATTCGAAAGTCTATTGTCTTCGTCGAAGAAAGATCACAGTTCGTTGTCGGAGGCCAGCGAGTACATATCTCTGGACACTTTAGGACCACATCATTCTTGTGATGTATGTAACACGAGATTTACGGATATATCACTTTTGGAGGAACATAAGCGGGTTACGGGACACACAAACATGCTTATGCCTGCTCTTGCACCGTCCAGTTCTACTTTGCTACCATATACGCCTTCCAATAATATTCTATCATCCCTACTTCCGGTGAAACTGGCCGAACAGGTGGGAAAGTTGTCCGGAATGGGAAACAGTGCACCGGGATTTACTCACCAGCAAAACGTAATGATAAATATCCAAGCGTACCCCGGTAGCGGTGGTGTTATGCCGAATCAACCGTACAACAACTATCCCTCAGGACAGAATTTACCGCCCAGTTATCCTCAGCAAGGCATGAATAATATGTACGGCGCTCCCGGTCAATATCCGGGACAGAATTACATGGGTCACGGTGGATACGGGCAACAGTATCCCACGTCGATGCCTCAAAATGCATATCCACCTACATCTTCACAGTATTCTAGTCCGTCACCGTTACAAAGCATGCAGCAGGCTGTCTATGGCCAGTCACAAATGGGTCCACCGAACCCACCGTTTTCCACGTCCAGTCCGGGTGGTAGTATGAAATCACCGACCGTCACCGGAAGCAATGTTAATATACAAAATGTGCAGACTTTCCCTCCAGGACAAATGTACGGGCCGACTGGACAGCAAATTTCCTCGAATTCCCAGTCCGCACCGAGCAACTCTGGTCCGTCTCCCGGTCAAATTAGAATGGCAGTCGGTGCCAATGTGAACGCTCCGAGAGCACGGATGCCAACGGTTAGAGGCACAAGACCATCCATTAGACCGGGAATACAAGTGCAAGGTCAAATGAGAAATTTCAAAATGGCTGGGCCACGGATGCCAATGAAAAGACCAGCAGCTCCGACCGGACCGACTATCAAGAGGCGTCCCGACATAATGTTGCCAGGGAAACACGACAACGAGGATTGCCACGTAATGTCTATGCAGAAACAGCGCGAAGGTCTACCGATGATACAGAGCGTGCAAGGAGCCAAAGACAAGTTGAATCTCGGCAGTCAAATTTCCATAACAAAGAAGACTGTCAACAAGGAAGCGAACGCAATGGCGAACGTGCTAGCGTCCCGTGGGATCAGTATAAAGCAGAAACAAAAGAGCAGGTCACCGTCACCGGAACGGCCCATTCCTCACATACCGAACCTCGGTGCTGGTGTCAGCATAAAGCATACATCGAAAGCGAGCAATTTCTCAATACCCGAAGCTAAAATAGGTGGAAGTATGCTGTCCTGTAAAGTGTGCAATAAGATATTCATGAATCAGAACTCGCTCTCAGTACACATGGCCAACGCTCATCCGCAGAGCAAAATACCAGTGTTCAAGTGCGACGAGTGTCCCGCGTCTTATCCCAAATCGCTTCAGTTGCAACATCACAAACGCGTATTTCACAATGTGAGCGGACCAAATAGGGAACTCGGTTTGCCCGTTGTTGATCTATCGCAGAAGGACAATTTGACTAGGTTGAGTAAGTTAGGCATATTCAATTTTATACCGTTAGCGAATCGCGAACAGGTGAACGGATGCTTCGGTATACCCATAGTCTCAACTCATAACGGTATGAGCAGCGGACTCCAAGCGCTCGGTGCCGATGGACTTTTAAGTTTGGGACCGTTGAAACCGTTGCCCAGTTAAACTGGAACGTTAAAGAGTGAAAAAAATAATGTCTTCAAGTATGTAGTAGTCTTAAGACATACCTAATTATTATTAATTATATGAGTCAGATTCGTTTTATAAAAAATGAAGCAGGTAAATAAAGTACTGGCACATTTAAAAACTTCATCAGACCTCATCGAGTGATCTGACTGTTTAACGTTATAGAGATTTCGAGAACTGTTTGTTGTTTGAACACAGAAATAGGGTATTTGCCTATTGTTCATTTTAATTATTCTTATGTTTTGCATAAATTATAATCAGATGACAATAATAAAACACAAGAAAATTTATTCTTATTTAAATTTTGTCACGTGTATGACGTCATAATTTACTCAAACGAAACAAGGATAGGTATTTTATAAGTTTAATTAAAGTGTTTAAACTTAATTATTGATAAAAAAAAATTAAGCTATATTTTTATGTTTTGCATGAATTATGAATGAACAATAATAAAACACAAAAAATATTCCCATTTAAACTTTGTCAAGTGGTCTGTATGACTGACGTCATATTATTCAATCAAATAAAACAAACCATTTATGTAGTTAATATTAATTAATATTAATATTCTTCACAATATATATTATACATAATAATATATACCTACTGTTGTCTTCAAAAGATATTTTTTACAAAGTTATATATTATTGTATTTGGTAATAGTTTTTTTTTTGCTAGAGTAATATGACGTCATACAGACCACGTGACTGTATGGCAACATTTGTACGTGAATATTTTTTATTCAATGTTTTATCAATGTTATCCATCAAAAAAAAATATATAGCTTAAAATTTATCAACGCTAACTAAGTTTAATTCACTCTTTTGAAAAATAGGCAAATACCCAACCGCAGCATATAATAATTATTATGCTGATTGAACGATAGGTAGTGCCGTCATAAGTTTTGTAAATAAAATTTATGGATACATCTAGAATATCTAGATACCTACCTAGGTATTGTTCGATTATGTTTTATTTTATTGTTCTGTTATAATAAGTAAAGTGCTGAAAGAATGTGTGCCACTAAAAATATGGTAAAAGAGAAATCCATACTTTTAGTGAGGTACTATTTATTTGAAAATACCTATACTGATTATTTTTTTCTAGTTTATTCAAATATTAGATATATTTTTGTACATAAATACTAATTACATATATATTATGTAGACGTAAGTTGTCAATGTTTGCAATATTTGTAACATTAAGGAGAAAGAATTTCGTATGTAGCTAAATTAAAGCTAACTCTACGAATAAATAAAATATATTTATTTAAATAAAAAAAAAATGTGTGTGTATTAGCTCCAGGAGTTAATACACACACATTGTGTATTAATAACTCAGTGTATGTGAACGGAGTTTACTCCTTACGAACGATAAATAAATTTAATAAATATGAACGAACGAACAAATAAATAAATATTTTAATAAATATAATTAAAACATATTAATATAACATATTACTTATAATGTATTATATTATATTAATATATATTGAAGCATATTGTAGCCTGTAACGCGTAACGCGTAACGTGTGACATGTGATATTTGATTTTGCTCCCATAAATTTTCATACCTTATATGTATGTAATCGATTCTTAAGGAATAAACTCCAAAAAAGATTTTCAAAAATGTGGTGAGTGTACGTGGTGTAATGTGTAAAGACACGCGACAGACAGACACAGTGTTACACCATAAAATATACTCTAATACTTACAGTATTATTTAAAATATTTTAATAAAAAAAAAGTAATGAAAAAAAAAAACTATGGCGCCAACAAAGATTTTAATAAAACTTTTTTTAATTGTGTCAAAATACAAATTTACTATATTTTTTTTAAATTTAGTAAGTATATTAACGTATGACCTAAAATAGTTTTCACTCATGCCAAAATTTCATTTCAAACGTCTGACAGTTGTCTGCTTACTTAGTGCTTTGGTTTCAAAAGGTACTAAGAGTCTACGACTTAGAAATTAATTATCTAATGATATAGAAATTAATTAGAAAACTGACAAAGGTTTTCGTACCCCGACTTTACATTGATTTACATCAATGTATGTATGTATGTAGTCCATCAATGTACCACAACTATAGAACACGCACGCCGTACAAAACACTACCAACTTTTATGGAACATTCTTCTTCTTCATCTCCTCCTCCTCCTCCTCCTCCTCCTCCTCCTCCTCCTCCTCCTCCTCCTCCTCCTCCTCCTCTTTTAATCTCTTAGCTCCATCAGATCTCCGATGATTTTGCCAGTGTCATTAGTAAAAATAGCAATTTGTAATAAAATAAAATAAAACTTTTGTGGAACATTTTAAAGTGACAAGCGTAGAGCATGAACTTTGTCATCTGTCATGTAAAACCAACCAATCATCGTGTCATTTAAAGGGATTGTGAATTTACGTCAACACATTAGAGTTTAAAATGAATATAGTAAAAATGAATACGGCAAGACTCCGCCATGATTCCGTTTTAGGCGTACTTCTTATGTGCCGCTTTGGCATTTGTAACGCAAATTCCATAGTTGTAGTACTTCGATAATATAGTCACTTATTGACTACATAATACTTGAGTTTCTTTTAAAGAAGACTTCTGTGTTCAAATAAATAATGTAGGATGCATTTACATAATATATTTTTAATTAAATATCTTGAAACATAGTGCATAGGGATTATGTTTTTTTTAATAAGTTTAGTTTTTAATGTCTAGTAAATCGTGCAAAAAAAATTCATTTTTTTTTGTTTATGATACTTATTTAAAAAATAAATTCGCTTGAATTTATCGACTTCATTATGTAAGAATATAATTATTATATTATGACTTACGAAATATATTATACATATATTGTAGATTTATAATTACTTCTTACTTTGCTTATTTTTTAAATAAGCAGACTAACTTAAACCACAATGGTTCTTTAATTATTTAAAGAGAGTCTTGATGAATTTATGTATTTGTTTTTGTTATTCTATTGTGTCGGTTAAATTTTGTTTAAAATTGAACTACAACGGGAGTAAATTCATTGAAAATTTCAGGCCAATGAGAGCTAAGTAGTTTGACCGTCACACTCTTGAACCTAGAAAAAACAAGGTTCTAGGCTCATGATCACATTTTGAAAATGTCCCATGGGTTGGGAAAAAAAGTTATTAATTTTTTTGTCTTCATGTTTCTCGAATACTAATCTATGATATCTATAATATAATTGGTCGTTTTGATAGATGAATTTAGTAATTTTTGGTCGAAACCGCTGCGGCCACTCCTGGGGGCCTAGACAAGTTGCATTCGCTCCGGAGCGATTCGATTCGAAAGAATAAAATGTATGGGATGTGTCACGTGATTTACCGACGGCATATGTCAATCCAATACATTTTTTTGTTAACGAACTTCGTTATCGTTTTTACAATGTCACTTTGTCTAGGCCCCCTGGTCGCATTCTGTTTTCGGTTATTCACATTACCTATAGACTATAGGCTATAGTACTATGGCCACTATAGGCTATAGTAAGTCGAAACGAAGATTCTCCTAAATATATGATTACTGACTTCACTCGCTCATACAGTTAATGTAAATTAATGTTAAATTAATTAATTAATTATTGTCAGTCAATAACATTAAGGGCCTCTTTCACCAACTAAAAGTAAAGTGTTGATTAATTACTTTTAGAAATAGTTTTATGTTTTATTAAATTGTGCACTTGGTTTAGTGCATCCTTCGATAGGCGATTTTTTTTAATTTTCTTTTTAATGTTTTGGACTTTTACCGTACAAACAAAGGTAGGTATATCAGCTAAATTATTTCCGGTGACAGGTGACTTTAAATGACGGTTAGCCTACTTGACAGATGGTGAAAGAGGCCCTAAATATAAGTTGAAATATAAAGTGTATCACCAGTTGCAATCTTTGTTGGAGCCATAGTTTATTGTCAGAGGCGTCTCTAGCCCATGCAGAGCCCATGTGCAATCATTGCCCCATGACTTTTCTCGTAGAATGATTTTATTTTAGACGATATTTTGTGTCAAAAGAGGGCTAACTGAAAATTTACAAACTTTTTGGGAAAAATTACAAATTTTTGAAGTTGTAGTATCTTGGGATCTGTTTGACATACAGAACTGCGGTTGTACTCAAATTGTAGCTAATTTTGTCTTCTTTAAGAGTGTGTAAGATGACTTCTAAGCATTTTGTTTAGCGCCATCTAACGGAGATTTCTAGATAGACTGTTCATTGGTTCATTTGAAAACATTTATTTTTTATGTATGTTCAATAGTGTTCAGTGTATATTTTTTAAGGATAAACTTAAAGAAGTTTGTATAAAATAAAGCCATGGAGACAACGCAAACCATGTATGCCTTTTTTTTGGGAATGTTTGTGCTATAAAATAAGTACATACTAGTAAAAATAAGGTTTGACTTGTGAATAAGTAAATAAATAAATGTCTCATACATTTCACACAGCATCACATCTAGTTCCACACTAAGCAAATAATGCTTGTATTATGAATACCAGACAGTTGATAGTACTTTTTTTTTGTAAATAATGCATATTATAAATACAAAACATCCATGACTCAGGTGCAAAGGTGAATGTTAACGCAAACATTTGATCCTAGTGGGATTCGAACCGGCGACCGTTTGGTTAACAGCTAGGGTTACTAGCCACTAGACCAAACGTGTCGTTTGGTTATAAGTTAACAAACCCACAAAGTTTTTTTTTATATTCTTTGCGTTGTCTCCACGGCCTAGTTTTAGAACGGTAACCATGTTTTTTATACAAACTACTTCCTCGAATCTTAGATTTCTATTATTACTTCAAATTCAGTAGAGTTGAATGAAGTAACAGTTGAAGATATAAGAGAAAAAAAAAGCGACGGTTACATGATTTTTTTTTACTTTGCCAGTCCTTTTGTTTTGTTTGTTTATTTATTGTAAGAAAGACATTTGTAATTATATTATGTTTTCCATTTTTTCCTCTATCTATACCAAAGTTCGTAAAAGAATGAGTATATTTTTGTGTAAGATGCGGTTGTGTGGATTTATCTTCCAAACCCCTATTCTCGCCGTCTCAGTGTCAAAACTGCAAAATTATAATAACTGAAAGGTTTTTGAGTTTAAAAGCGGAGGTATTTCGTAAATTTTGTTTGATTCTTGTATTATGTAGAAATGTGATAATTGATTTAGTCCAAAGTTATAAAAATTTAGATTTCACTTCTAATTGAGAAAAAAATTAATTGTAATTAAATATTATATAAGAATAAAATAAAGTAGGTAGTTAAGCATAGGTTCTTCTGAGTTATTTCGTTGTATGTACATTAAAGTATTACATAATACTTTCACAAATTATTTGTATCTATAAAATAAAGTACTGAAATACTTGTTACGTCTTTTTATTTGAAAAATCAAAAAATTTCCACAGTGCACTAGTCCTTGATGAAGCTTTTGTTTCTTGATAATTTGTATACCTAAGCGTTGGAGCTGCTTATCACAGAGTTGCTGTCTGTGCAGAGAAGTGGTCAGTTGATATTTTCCGTATATATTATAAGTTACTCTAATATTGCCACAGCTTATGAAGTAGACGCGTCAACAGAACAATATTTTTGAACTTTGTGCTTTGCTTGAGGAAGAATATAAAAAACATAATATATAAAGTAGAAACCCGCTTGCATTTTTTTTAAAAATTATATAAGAATATGATTAACATAGTGCCATCTATTGTATACTTACTCAATCCAGCCAATAAATTACCTTACACGGTTTGTCATATATGTAATCTAAACGCCTAAATTTTATTAATTCTTGTATGCCACGACGATCTCGCAAACGGCTCAACGATTTTGACGAAAATTTTAGGTCTAGAAATCGATCGGAGGATTTTTAGGTCTAGAAATCGATCTGTCAGGGCCTAATATTCGAGAAAATTAGATTTAATTGGTTTTTTAAATGGAAAGATTACAAAATACAGCTTGCTACTGCTAACGCCATCTAGCGCCGAGGGGACGAACTTAATACTTTTTATGCTACTTAATAATACTACTCGATAACAGATGGCGCTTGGACCAGATGCCCCATTCGGGTTTAGGTAGTTTAAATAATACAGCAACGCCATCTAGCGCCGAGTAAAAGATCTTATTACTTAAACTACTCGATAACAGATGGCGTTGACAAAGTGAGTAATAATTAGGTCCAGAAAACTTGCAGCGCCAAATGATGTTAGGTATTTTTTTTTAATGGATGTACAAAAGTAATACTTTATTTATATATTATAAACGCTTGCTCGTCTAGTAATAAATAATTTGCAATAAAATATTAACACAAACATTTGCATCTAACGGGATTCGAACTCGCGACCGTTTGGTTAATTAACAGTAAGGGCCTCTTTCACCATCTGTCAAGTAGGCTAACCGTCATTTAGTCACCTGTCACCGGAAATAATTTATCTGATTTGTTTGTACGGTAAAAGTCCCAAACATTAAAAATATATTTCTAAAGTAAACTAATCAACACTTTACTTGTAGTTGGTGAAAGAAGCCCTTAACCAGTATATTACTTAAATCATATAATAAGTAAAACAAATTCTCATTTCACATCAGTTTATTATACTTAAATACAATAAAGCTTTCACGTGAAATACAGACTTACCATTTAAATACAGACGTTTTTGGTTGAACACTTATATTGTTGAAAAAACCAACACCATTCCTTTTTTAAATGCTCTCGGAATGTAACTCCGAGGTTATCTTTTTTACAATAATTTAATGTAAAATTACCATTATTGATGTTTTACTGTTTGTAAAACTATGATCATTAATTATTTTACACCTTTATCATTTCAAAAAGATAAAAACAAAAGCTAAATGGGATTAAAGCGCCATAGACAGAGTAGACTTTTGAGTTTTTGACATAGATTTTTTTTTATTATATTGCGGGTAACTTAAACTAATTGACTGTTTGAGCTAAATAACCTTCGGAGGTTTACTCGAGACGAATAAGCTCTACATCGAAGATGAGCGTAGAGTTTGGAGGGATTACTCCAGGATGACCTTGCTGGCCGTAGGCATAGTCGGGTGAACAGGTTAGCTTGGCACGCTCACCTACCGACATCTGTAATCAAAATATAAATAATAAATCTTCAATTTACCCTTTAACCGCTTGGTTTTGTAGGAGTTGTGCCCCTAGCGCCCGACTCTAAATTTATAGCTAAGAGCGATCCCTATTGCATCAGCTGTCAAACCAAAAAGAACCAGATCAAAATCGTTCAATCCATTTGAGAGAAACAGACATAATATTATTATGTCAAACTTATAACATCCCCAATAACAATTATTATTTTTGAATTTATTGGAAACTAGCTGACGCCCGCGACTTCGTCTGCAAAATCCCAGAAACCCAGAATCTCATGTATCCTTTATAAAAGGAAACCAAACACACCTGAGCTACACCCTCATCCCAGCCCTTGATGACTTCGCCCTTGCCAATCTTGAACTTGAATGGCTTGCCTCGGTCGCGTGACGAATCAAACTTCTTGCCACTGGTCAGAGTGCCCGTGTAATGGACTACAACAGTCTGACCTTTCTTAGGATATGAGGAGCCTGAAACAATTTTATTTTAATCAGTAGGTAAATATAATTATGTCTAATGAAAGTATAGGATTGATAGATTAAAGAGCCCGATCAAAATCAAAATATTTATTTACCAATTTGGTTTCTCACAGTCATTATAAATTTACCAGGGTTTCGGAAAAAAAAGCCAAGACAATGACAATCCTGAGAATATAATCCAAAAGAAACTAAGGACACCATTCCTTTGTTATCTTTAAAATAATAACAATTACAGCATTTCAATGTATTATACACAAAATCAAAGTAAGTATATAAAGAAGAAAGAAAGAAAGACATTTATTCACTGCACGAAGTTCATTTATTAACATGACATTACATAAAAAACATAAACAACAAAAACAAAAAGACAAAAGTAAACTAATAAAAACAGACAGGTAAAATGCGTGTCCTCGCGGCAGTGAATCGGATACTGGCTCAGCATTGTGCCGAGGTGCTAAACAGGCACCTACGGTGCTGATTTTCAGCCAGCACCGTGTGACTCACGCGAACGCCATACAGATATATAATACATACTATGTTTAGTATTACTTAAATCCAGGCTACATTATCACTTACATAATCAGAGATTGGAAGAATGGTTATTGTGCTTGGCTTAACACTCTGTCTCAGGGATTTGGAACTTTGGAAATTAACTTTTCAAAGTTGACTGGTCTGGATTTAAGTAGTTGGATTCAAGTACAGCTTGTGTTTTGGTGAGTGAGTAATTTCAGAGCTCATTGCCTTATCCTTAATCCTAGTATGGTCGGAAGCATACCTACAGCACCTGTGGCGTACCTTGTGTTATAGACGACAGTTAAGTAGCCACCTATCATCATGTGGACTGTCAGTCAGTTCACCTTAATATAAAAAAGTAACTTTTTATCAAACAAAATACGGCTGAAAAATTGATCAGAACCCAACTAGACCTTACTTGGTTTAAAGACGTCAGGCTAAGCCTTTGGCACTAATAATAGATAGGTAGGTACTTATAGCATGCATATTGATTACGACAAATTATAAATAGGTTGTGATTATACGGATATTATAATTATACGCTAATTAGATATCGTAACATTTTACTGAAACGCGAAGTCATTCCGCATGACCATGTAGCGGGCGTCCTCAAATGGTCCGCGGCGATAGCGTCATAATGTGGATTTTTCCATTAGATATAAAATAATGCTAATAGGTACATATATAAACACGAATTTTAGTAGAAATGATTAATGGACAAAATACAGATTTGATAAAAGCATTTGTACAAGTTTATTAAATATAAACCGTACAAACACGTTTATGTAAAATTTATTTAAGAAACATTAAAATGCCATTTTTCGTTTTATGAAAAAGGTCTTACCGTCTCCTGGTGTAATGGTTTCGACGTCCACTCCCATAGTTTTTGATATTTTCACTCTTTCCTGATTCAAATGAAAATCCCAGCCGGTTTAAAATTTTACCACGCGACGCGAGTGAAAAAGCGAATGCGTTTTTTGTGGTGCGTTTCGTTTTTTTTTTTCTCTCGTTTGCACTGACACAGAACACAATTTAACTCACAACTTCACGCTGATACGGATCACAGAACACTATATACTCACTGCTTACATCTGATCACAGAATTCACAACACAACTTCCGGTACATACCAAAAGAAAAACTACTATATTAATATTACGATATTATTTGTTGTGACAACGAAGTTAATTATACGTCCGTGGTTGTGACAGGGGCAGTGTTGCCAGAACCTTCGGAGTGTAGGTATAGGACAAAGCGTTAGACAAACAAAAAACATATGTAGTGAAAATGAAAAGTATTGAATTTTTAATTAAGAATTTATGAAAAACAATTAAGATTAGGATTGTGACCTAAAAAGTTATAGCAAATTATTCTTCCTACATAATGGGGAACAACTACAATATTTTTCTTTGCAATTTTAATAATTATTTATGACAAATGCATACGGAGTTCATACCTAATATTATTCATTCTCGTACTTGACGTTTCGGAACATTCAGTTTATAGATGGCGTTATATGCTAAAAGATGCTAAATGCAACTTGTCTGGTTCTTAAACCTGCGCTTGCGGCGTTACTAATTCTGTTAATAGATAATTTTTGATTAGTATGAGTAATTGATCAGCTTTGTTAACTGCTGAGATAGCCTTTGTTGTGATCATTAAACTGTTTGTAGGTAATATAATGTAATAAAGGTCACTATTAAAATAAAACCATCAGTTACAAATATAAATATTTTATATAACAAATTAGTAGATATCATATTTTTCACACGTCGTGCCAGGCTTCGGAAGTTTTGTAACAATGTGGCGGCGGTGAACTTAAATAACATTTATAAAACTAACATTTATTAAATTGTAACAAGATGTTAATAAGTAGGTGCCTTTCTTTCTTAGTAACAATGCGAAGTTAATAGAGAACGAACGAACGAGCAAACTTTCTTTGTTTCTTCATTAACATTTTTGTATTCATATTTAAAAAAATGTAAGTGCAAAATTGTTACGAAATATTCCATTCAATAAAAAATAATAATCAAAATTTAAGTTTTCTCGACTCGACGCCTAAAAAATTCATTTCAATTCAATGGTAGAAATTGAAAAAGATAACACATAAACCCGCCATTTTTTTCATCGTTAATGTTAAGTAAATATAAATTGTAGAATGATTCAGTGCAGTATTTATAAAAATACACCGCAAATAATAGACAACTGAGGGCCTACTATCACCTCTTAAAACGATGCAAAAACGAGTGAGTAAACGAGATGGCGCAATACATGATGTAAGGCGACATCTCTCTCACTCAATCGTCTTTGCATCGCTTTAAGAGGTGATAGTACGGCCCCTGAACTTGAAATAGTAAACTTTGAAAAAAATTGAAAAATAAAGAAAACATATTAAATAAAAGGGTTCGCGTCATTCGTCTACTTCGCTTTTTAGCACATTCGCTATTCGTCAACTTAGCTATTATAGTCATCTCTAACGTAAAGTATTAAAACAAAAACAAAACAAAACAATGAAATAACAAATTTTGCATTGCAATAATAAAACATATGGCTACAACACATAGGGCTCAAAAGGCAAAGGCAAAAAATTTATATCGTCTTTGTCAAACCAAAATCTGCTATGTGCACTTTCTTGAGGTTCCAATATTTTGGGACCTTAGTGAATAGTTCGCTGCCTTATCTATCGTATAAAAAAAGAGAGCCCGTTACAAATGTAGCTATACATCAATATACCGTGCTATAATATAAATTGCGGTATACGTTGGTGACGTCACAGAAATATATATTACTTATTATAGCATAGAGTAAATTTAAGTAGACTATTTACTCTATGTTTATAGGTAGCTGTTAGTGTGTCAGTCAATATTTGTAAAGAAAATTTATTGTAATATACCTTGCTATAATTTATATGAATATATATTAAAACTACATGTGTGACGGGGTTAAATGCTTATGAGCATTATTTGTCGAACTACGACCTTAAACGCACAGTAGCTATGCAAAGTAGGTAGAATCTGTTGTGTGCAAAATTTACTCTATTATCTATTATCAAAATAATATAATAAAAGACAATAAGTTTATGCGTAACAACCGAAAGTTTTTAATAATTGACTTTATTTTTAAAAAAGACGATGTAAAATTTTTTGAGATTTTTTTTGTCAATACATATCCTTGTTTTTTTTTTTGCACAGATTTTGGTTTGACAACAACTCCCTACTTATATCACGTCTCTCTGTGGGTCTGTCCAGTAGGACTAAATTATTTATTAAAATAAATTATTTGTAATTTATTAAATTTATTATTTATTAACTGGCACAGATTTTTCTTTAAAATTTTTATAAAATCAGCATATTAATGACAAATTCAAGGGCGGTCTTATCTATCAACGCCGTAAAATTTATATAAATTTCAAGTAATCGTGCATGTGCTGTCCATCAATTGAGATTTTTTTTAAAATTTTGTACAATATAATCTTATTTTGCCATTTCTATTAAAATCGTATTTAAATTTACAACAAATTAGGTACAAATTTAAAAATCTAACATTCATTTCTCACGATAATAAAGTTTTTCACTTAGGTATTTATTATTTCTAACATGTATACAGTTTTTTTAGAATTAAGTATATCCTTGGAGTTAGATATAATTTAAATTTATATAAATAAACAGTTATATTTTATTTTATATTCATTTATAATAAGCATTCACAAAGTAGCTACAAAGAGCAAAACAATTGGAATCCATCGATCTATATTTATATTATTATTATTTTCAAAATTGTTTGTCAAATAGGTTAATTGATTAATGATTGGTCTTGCTGCGCTCGAATAGATACCGCGAGATCGCGAGTGCAGCGAGATCAATCATTAATCTAAGGACATTTTGGAGTTTACTCTACCAAAATGTCGCGTTCTTCACTTCCTTCCTTCGGTCGGTTGCAAATGAGTTGTGAGAGTTGCAAATGAAACAAATGAAATATAATAAATAAATTTAAATAATTTCAGCGATTAATGTTATGGACCTTTTTGTGGACGGATTAAAAATATGCATTTTTCTAATTAGTTAGATGATATTAAATATAATTAAATAAAACTATTGGGGCCGATTTTAAAAATTCTTTTTTTCACCCATATAAAGCTACATTATCAACGTGTATAACATAGGCTATGTTATATTACAAAATAATAGTACAAAAAGGCGGAAGGTATTAAGTAAATGATGTTTTTTTATTCAATTGCCATGTTAAGTTCAATCATCTCTTTTGTGTTTATGGATGCGCCTAAATTTTAATTACGTTCGGAACCCTAACGGCCTCGTGCCATAAATGTATAATAATTATAATTAATCGTAGCTAATTAAATGGATTTTTTTTTTTAATTTGATTTAAAAAATAAATCAATTAATTAATCATTATTCTAAAGCCAAGGATATTCGTATTCTACTAAATCCTTACAAACAACATTTTAGAAGGCCTTTTACAAACAAACATCTCACTAAGTAGTAAACTTCTAAAAAACATTTAGTTTTCATTTTAATGGATATCAAGGTAACTAAATTATGTAATGTAACTTAAAATGTGTTAAGTTAAATACTTAAAATTTCAAATTTAAAGTATAAATTCAATTATACTTTATATTTGTCATGAACCTAGGGGTACAACTAGATCTAAAATGGCGCGATGTTTTTGTTAGGCGCAACTTTGAAACTCTTTATTGTTTTAGCATTTTAATGCTCAATTTTTTTAATAATCATTAATACGAGTATATAAAGTGAAAATTTAAAATAAGTTAAAAATTAGGTCCTAAACCTAAAGTTAAATTCTTTAGGTGCGTTGACCACTTCTAGTATAGGGACATAACACTGAACTTGGCTGTCACTTTCTTTGAGCGACACCCTCAGTAAAGTTTAATTGTATGAAATAAGCGCCATCTACCGGAATCAGTGGAGATAATGTTCCATGGATTCATAGTTTAATATTGTATGCCAATTAATTAGGTATTTATCGCATGTTTTTACTGTAAATAAGTAGATATATGTTTGCTTTGCTATCTGCCATTCTAGGTCAGTTTACGTATTGGGAACATTACATGTTTTTTTTTTCATAAAAAATTTTTCTTTTCAATTAATTGACATTTGATAACGTATGTTTGTAAAAAGCCTCGACTTACAATTATTATTCAAAATAAATAATCTATATTGGCGATTTGTGCATGACATTCAATGAATACATAGGTAAGGTAATCCACATTAAAGCTAACATATAATTATATAGATAGTTAGTACATTATACTTCAATGATAGATAGTTATTTTTAAAACATTAATCTATGACACAAAAATATAGATTTTTCAACAACCATACTCAGACCTCTCTAACATTTAATACACAATAATTATTTCTAACAGATTCTTTTCGGGGCAACAAGCATTTCTAACAATTTTGTAGGTATTCTATTTTTTAATAAGATATAATTTTGTTAAATAATTTACAACGTGTTTCTGAAGAAAACAAAAGTGAATAAATATCACTTTATCTTTTATTTAAATTTATAATTTACCTTAAAATAACTATAAAAATGAAATTATAACAACTTTTCGTACTTTCTATAAAGCTATCGATAGAAAAAAAAACAAGATTGTTATGTATTTAATTAAAAATGAATGTTATAATTACCAGTGAAGTTAAGAATCGACATCAATATTATTTATTTACGTATATTTCTTTCTCTTTCCACGAGTTTGTCGGATATTTGGATAGTTTCGATCTATCGCAATTTAAAAGCGCCTACACACGGCCCTAAAATCGGTGGCAATATCGGGCCAGTGGTGTGGAGTCCCCTAAATTGCTCCCTTGATCTTGACGATTTGCCTACACAATATGAGGCGATCAAGGGAACGATCTAGGGGGCTCCCCACTACTGCCCCGATATTGCCACCGATTTTAGGTTCACGATTTTTAGATTTTAGGGCCGCGTGTAAGCGTTTTAAGTTTATTTGTAATCGTAGAAAGAGACAATGTTAGAACCAAATGCAAACAGGTAATTTTGTTTGGTGGCAACTTTTTTTATAGTCTGTGCTCCGGTTTTACTTACAAAATCCTTCGATTAAACGTTTTCTTTACATAATATTTGCCAGTAACTTAAGAGCATTACCTCAGCATTACCCTTAATGTAAATATTTTAATATCAAAACGAGATAGATTTGTCTCGTGGAAAGTGTCTCATAAACTTAACATAACAAGAAGAATAAAATAGTATAAATTTTTTGCATACAAATGTTAAGAAATTCTGAAACTTTTACTTCTTTTCATCTTTTTCAATTTCAGAAACACGATGTAGAACACTTAAAAAGGTTTAGGGTTGGAGAGCAAAAAATACTAGGATTATTAGGAAATTCAAAAGGTTTTTTTTGTAGGATATCATTATTAAAAATCTACGTGTTTTTTAAGAGTCAAGTAAATTATTTAAATAGTTTTTTATTTAAAAATAGTTTTACTTTTATTTTATGAAATCGAAAATATTGGTTTGATATGTAGAGGGCTTTTTCTTACCATGATATTACTGATGTGGGTAAATCTATTTCTTTTAATTTATTATGTATAAATGATTTGTTTACGAAAATAAACTAGACTGTGGCGATTTCAGTCGTTATTTGTAAACTATTTGGCATTTTGATTTGGCCTTGCAAAATGATATATTATAATGGTTCTTGCTCACAGACCTATTCTTGCTCCTTATCACACATAACACAATGTATAGGAAACCTTATATCTACGGACCTTCCATCGATTTTTATTATAGGCGACACCTATAATACAATATATATTTTTTTTTTTTTTTTACGACAGAAATATGGTTACTGATGACAGTTAAGTTATAAAACCAAAGTACACTAACAAGAGGACGATGAAAATTTGGGTATATTATACCAACCCTCATGATATTTAGGGTAAGGTAAGGACAAGATTAGGTAGTATAGTTACGTAGTCTTCTGTCATTGGTTTAAAAAAATATTTAACGCTTATGTAACTTCTACTGCAGTGGGGCCATCTATGATGAATCGTTCCATAAGATTTCCTATTACAACAAATAATTTTATTTACATAAAAACGGTAAAAACATTATTTTTTTTTAAATTATTTATAGTTTGCCAATTGATTTTTGTTCTACAACTCTGTATATTTTGTATTCTGAAAATAATATAATATTTAAACATCGTAACAAGTTGATAAATAATCAGATTTTTTCCAAAAAAAAACATAAATATCTATGGAAAAGAAATCGTACTTTTGAAAGAGGTCGTAGTACAACAAATTTGTTCATATCGGGACGGAGTGGCTGATACTGTGGTTCCATTGCTTAGGTCACGTTTAAAAAAATTCTGATTTGAATTCCTTTTTCAAGTTATGGTTTGACCATAGAGCGTAAAGGTGCAGCAAGGAGGACCAACTTACATGGGTGTTAAACTGAATAACTATCATGCTACAACCATTAAATAGTTGTTCATAAATTGACCTGAATAGCATTGGGGTTTAGTATGAAAGTATGATGTTCTTCTTCTTCTTAGATTTAAATGCAGCGACCTTTGAATACATGGACGCAGCCTAAGCGTCTCAGTATGACCCCCACGAAAACTGAGCTGCGGTGGGCGGGGCTTACAAAACTGAGCCGCGACCTGAATTAGTTCATTCAACCAGCAACCAATGAACGAACTTTTACAAACTTATTTATAAAATGGCGTAAGTAAAAAGTGCATCCTAATAGCGACCGAGACATGCTATCATTAAAGTTTCTTTTTAAATGCTAATAGTTTAATACTTTCTTTTAATGTCATATTCTATAATGTCATATTTTAGAAAATTGAAAATCGAACATTCAAAAATTGGCGTCGAAAATTGACGGTAACTAGTATGAAGGGACTGCTTCCATGCTCGCAGACAGTGGCGTAGCTAGCATGGGTGGCACCCGGGGCGGATATTGTCGGTGTCACCCCAAAAATCAATCAAAACTATTAAAATAAAAAAGTAATAATAATTTATGTTTTATCAAATTCACTAAACACAACAATTAAAGGATAATTTAAAAAAAATGGTGATTTTCAACAGGCTGTAACTTTGAAGAAAATGGTCGTACAGTGCTCATTAAAAAAGAAAAGTGTAGCTTTAAGTCTCTAGTTTTTGAATCCGAGCTTCAAATATTTTTCACGTTAGCGATTTATGAGTAATCGTCAAAAAACCAACGAAATTTTTTTTTTTAAATTTTTGCTCGTCTTTAAATCGCTGTAAAAACAGTAATATTTTTTTTGTGATGGCACTATAAAACTCTTTTAGAGAATTTAATTCCGTACAACTACACTCATCGTGAGCACTGTACGATGATTAGTCACTGAGTTATCGTCGATCAAAGCGAAAAAGTAATTTTTTAATTTGATAATTGATTACTCGGGCAATAATGGTCGTACAAAAAATTAAAGTAAAGTTTTGTAAACTGCAAAACATTCTCTACAAGGTGCTTAAATTGGATTTTGATAAAAAAAATCAGACTCCCGCTTGGGAGCCCGCTCGGAACACTCTCAAAAGTATGATGTTGGTAGTTTATGAAACCAACGTAAATAAAATGATACTAAAGCGCCACACCATAAAGCTACTTCAGAGCCACCTATTGAATGGTGACCGACGGACACTATCATGTAAAGAGTTGGTCCTACTCCTATTTTCTTACCTCTATTTCCATGGGTTTGACATTTAATTTAATAAATTTTCTTGGATTGCAATGCAATATTTTTTAGTTAGGTGTAGTAACTCGTATAAGGTAAAATTAAAGGCTTTGAGTTTTTTTAAAGTGAAAGCTTCTTTAAGCGTGTTGTGCACTTTCTGTATGGAGGAAAAAGCACTGAACTCAGCCGTCACGCTCTGTGAGCGACACCCCCAGTGACGTTTAATTGTATAAAATAAGCGCCATCTACCCAAACCGAGCAACCCCTGAAGTAATGGTTCATAATTCATAATAAGCTTAACTTCGTCAATAGTTTGTTAAGTGCGTCGTAGCGGAAACGTTCGATAGGTAGTTTTTACTTCTGACGTGCAGTTCTACGACTGACAGTTTAAAAAAAATTACAATTGTGTCAGTTACCTACATTAACCCAGAACATTGAATGCAATACTGATTAAAAATACTGACATTATTATAATTATAATACTTAAATTAACTTTAAACACCAATGTCATACAATGTGGTTAGAACCTTATTTGGGTTGTATTTTCTGCAATAATTTAATACATCAAATTTATATTCCATTTCGGAGGTATTGTTAGTTAGGTATATATATTCGTTACGTTATAAAGTTACGGACACTAATATATCCGTAACCTTTGTTAAAAGTTACGAAATATTTTTCTTCACCACATGTATTGCGGAATATCAAAAAAGTATATATTCGTAAATTTTATATTTCAAAAAATATGATATATTTTTGTTAGCGCCATCTATTGGCAAGTTTCAAAAAACAATTGTTGGGGCTGATTTAATAAATGTCAACCACAGTCCATAAAACATACGCTTCGCTAGCAATGGAACCTCAGCTCTAAGCTCTGCTTTGTCTATGGCGCGACTAGTTCTTCCTCCTGGTTGTGCTTAGCTAAAGCCAAGAGGATCATCGTGAGTTGTTTTCTGCTTATTTTTCCGTCGCTACTGTACTCGACGCCCTGTAGGATTGTTTCCTCGAATTCTAGGAGGTCCTGTGCATCGTAGTCCTGAAAATCAAACACGTAAATTACTAATATTATAAATGTGAAAGTTACTTTTTCACACCATTATGGTGTGAACCCATAGTTTGTGCATTAGAGTGTGTAGTGCGAGTTTTACTCGATCAAACGCATCGAACGCGTAAACGTGAATTTGTTTGGGAATGAAGCAACGCCACCTAGTGGCTAACGTGTAGGTATGCTTCATTCCCATACAAATTAACGTTTACGCGTTCTACGCGTTTAAACGAGTAAAACTATCACTAGGCCCTCTGGATGTCTAGAGCAAGTTTTACTCCATAAAACGCATCGAGCGCGTAAACGTGAATTTGTTTGGGAATGAAGCAGCGCCACCTAGTGACTAACGTTTAGCGTGTTAAGCTCGTTTTGATCGTTTTAATTGGCCGTGGCCGCATCAGTTCGCTCCTGTTTAAATTGCTGTGAGCTATACGAGATACATACCTTTTTAACTAACTCCAATAGATCCTTCAGGAAACCTCGCAGTTCTTCATTCTCGATAGAACCATTGTTGTCCTAAAAAAGAAATTTTTTAACATATTATGGTAAACTAAGAATAAATAGTAATAAATCAACTATAATATAATCAATATCAACTTACTCTATCGTACAGCAAGAAAACCCTTTCAATGTCGTCTTTCGTCAATTTCGTTGCGCCCTGTAATTTTAAAATAACCAATATAATAAATAATATTACAATTATAATGAACCAACTAGTACTAACTACAGCTAATATTAATTTAAAGATTATTTAATTGTTTATTTTATTTATTATTTATAAATTTGAAATTAGATCAATTATTTAATTATATTTTTGGAGAAGAAAATGCAAAGTGTGTCGTATGTTTGCTATTAATGATGCTATTAAATTAATGTTTGCTATTTGTACATTTTGTGAACTCGCCCTTGTGTGTGATATGAGCTACGAGAGTTTCTTTTGTAGCAAACAATTGTGTATGCTACGCCTTGGCTACGCCAAATGCTACGCCAAATGCTACACCAAATGCTACGCCCATGCTACGCCACTGGCACAATACATACGCTCAAATCACAGAGTAAAAACTAACTTTGTTTAGACTTTCATGACTCTATGTGGCGTAGACATTTTTGACCAATTTTAAATTTAGAACACCGGGCAGTGGTTGTCACTTACAGCATTATTAATAGCATTGTGTTGAGGACTCACCTCTATGCCCTCCTACGTGTGCGGTGTGCGGAATACAAGCGTTAGTGTTATAGAAAGACAAGACAGATAGGCAAACAGACAGATCAAGCGATAGAACACACTTTCTCTATTTCGTATAGCCGGGCTGTCCAAACTCGAGTTTTCTGTTGATTATTAAAAATTAAAAAATGTTCTCCCGAAAAATATATACATTAAAAATGTTTAAATTATATATAATAAACAAAACATTGCTTCACTTATATTTTATAGACCTAATTATTTTTATTACTTTTTAAGAATATGTACCTACCTACTGGAAAAAATATATATTTAAATCAAACAACCCTATTTTTAAAGAAGTAGGAACGTTTAATTTAAAATCCTCATAAAAACGCCAACAGTGATACCAGTTAATTAAAATAAATTTATATATAGTCTGTAAAATTATCATTGACGATTAGACGGAAGGCCAGGGTTAAAAAAATACAGATTTTTTATTTTTGTTGACGATTTTAATTAACAAACTTGTTTGGACAGCCCTAAATAAAGTGCTTAATCTAGCTTTATTTACATCCTTTTTACTTTTTTTAAATATTTCAATGTAAAATTAAACATGAGTTTATTGATCTAATCATTTAATCTACATAGGTTTATTGTAACCAATTATCCAATCATAATTTCTATAAAACATGCTAGTCCACAGATTAAAAAAAAAATTAAAACGTTACTTTAAAAAAGGTTGTATGCAAGAGCTAAATAAATAATTGTTAAAAATTTAGAATAGAAAAATTTAGAAAATTTAGATTTTTTTACAAGTTTTATATGTAGTTTCATGATAGAAAAAAGGAATTCATACCTAGAGATGTTTTCCCATAATCATACTTCTAAATAAAATGGTTCGTATAAAAACATTTATATATTGTATTGTATATAATATTATGTATAATATACACATTATAATTCTATATATGTATGTATGTTTGTATATATGAAAAGTAGATATATAATGATTATAACATGTGTTGCGAAGATTTACGAGTGAATTTTTTGTGAAATGATTTTTTTTATTACACTCAGCATGAAAACATAAAATAATTTATTGTTACACGGTTGGCGACAGTAAATTTGTTTTGTATTGTATTAATTAAGGCTGGCAAACAGGCTAACAGTCCACATGATGTTAGGTGAAAGTACGCTGCCGACTACAGTAGGATTAAGGGTAAGGGATGTGAAAATGGGCTCTGGCGTCCATTATCAATCTATTATTGGATTATTGGATAGGCCTATTTTTTCTACAAATACAATGTATTTTGGAATAATTTTTGTAAAATTATTTGGAATTTAGTTTTCTAGCGATTACACCACAGAACAAATAAGTATACAGTCAGTTAACTTGCATAAAATAAAGACTTATTGATAGTTGTGTTCGAAATTTAAATAAAATATAATGTCATGCTAACTGTCAGACTGAAAGTAATAAAAAAAACATGCAAGCAAACAATTTTTAATGCGTTCGTGCTTTTTCCATAGATGTGATTAATTGTGAAAGAATTATAATATAATAAAATAATTATTATTAAACGTTAAATATATTTCAATATTTAAAATAATCAAAATATACCTATGTAACACTAATTTAGATTTTTTCAATTTGTAGTTCATACCTACTCGCCTCAATCGAATAACTCAATAACGAAACAAAAGACAAAATAAGTAGGCATGCCATTAAGGAAAGCAATTTTTATTTAGAAAGTTAAAATAAGACTCTAGTATACTCTGCAAGTGGGGGAGCCCAGAAGAAACGGCTATAATACTTATGTATACTTAAAATATTAAATAATTAAAATATTTTTTAATTAATTTTTTTTAAAAAATAAACTTACGTTTGAAAAACAATCATAGATAAATTGCTGTGAAATTTAAAACTGTAAATTTTATTCCGAATGAGTATCTTTACCAATTGTCCATAGACTATTATATTCTCTGTTAAATTCAAATATGGAATGAGATAATGTGACGAAGAGACCATAATGGCGAGGACTAGTTGAAGGGAAATTGCATGTCACTCACCTTGAATACTTGTCTGCATAAGAAGTTCTCTTTCACCGGCAATAGTCTGCAAATAAAATGAATGTATTATTATGATTTTTAGTAGTATAGCAATAAGTATTAATACTCTTAAATTAAAACATAATTATTATGACCTCAGAATAAATCTATATTATACTCTATGCTAATATTATAAAGAGAAAAGATTTGTATGTTTGTAATGAATAAATTCAAAAACTACTGGACCGATTTTAAAAATTATCATCCAGTAACATTAGCTATATTTAATAAAGCTACGCGGACGAAGTCACGTGCAACAGCTAGTAAAAAATAAAAAGACAGAATTTTGCAGACAACACAGTAAAGCCGGTCTATGTGAATTTTCTTAATTTTTTTTTTTTTTTTTTTTTTTTTTGTGAATATTTTTTCCATTTTTTAATGGTTATTCTGCTATTCGGGACAGAGACGAATCCAAAAAAACAAAGATCATGAAAATCGATCCAGCCGTTCTCGAGTTATAAATGGTGTAACTAACACGACTTTCTTTTATGTATATATAATAAATAATATAATAGATAGATATTAGTTTCAAAGTTACGCTTACGTGTGAAAATTAGCTTCTGTACGATACTGTATAAAACTTGAAAAATAGGCAATAGATTGGCATGAAATTTTTACACAACACTGCATTTTAACAGAAGAGTGTTTTTATTCCGAAATAAAAAACCAGCCATTTTCCATATTCCGTAAAAACGTTATAAGTACGGAAACCTAACATATTGGTGTGGCGAAACCGAATTCGAACGCCTGAAAATGTCCGGTAGCGACAACGACATTAATCTCCTGTCCAACTAATTTCATTTCGCGCTTCGTAAAAGCTAGTACGTTACCCGTCCGATCCGGGAGCCATTTTGTTTTAGAAATAAAAGTAGACTTTTTTTACTTTTTTTACTGAGATGGGTTTGCTTTTGGCCAGCATCCAGCCGAGTAGAGAAGAGGAGGTCTCTGATGGAGCGAGCTCACCTAGAAGTTGCCTATTCACTTTATAACTTTGAAAATATTAAGATGAAAATATGAGCTCGCAAACAGACAGAGTTGCAAATCTTGGCAGTGCGCATTATAAAAGACTAGTTGGTACCCGCGACTTCGTCCGCGTTATGGATGAAAGGTCCTTTCTGGTGTCCCAGAAAACGTGTATGCAAAATTTCATGGTGATCGGTTCAGTAGTTTTTGCGTGAGAGTTACAAAAATACAAACATCCATACATCCATACAAACTTTCGCATTTATAATAAGTATGCTTTAAAGCGCTTGGTCCGAAAAAGAGGGATTTCGACCAGATGAGGATAGTAACCAGCCAGCCGTACGTCTGTATGTCCGATATGACACGACTTCGGTGCCTCGCCACGGCTATCCAGCGCGGGGAGGGCTACGCTCCCTGTCAGAACCTCGGCGTACCCGAAAGTGGAGGTACGCGGGCCATCTAGGGTACGACGGGCGGCGGTTTCCCTCAACACCACCACCCTGCTCCCGGGTTGTTTGATGTAAAAGATCCGTAAAAAGATCCGCCAAAAAGTAACGGATACGGATACGGATCTTTCCCTCGGATTTAACTGGATACGGATATCCAGCACATCACTAATACAGACAGACGCAGAAAGCGTCTTTGTCTTATAAAGAGATGTAAACGTAAAGATATAACATCAAACGACGACGTGTTGAAGGGATCTATTTTAATATAACGAAGGCTGACAAAAGGTCCGATCGATATCCGAAATACCAATTTCAATCTTGTCAAGGGAGCGCTTCTCAACTCTCAATACTTAAATGAGATCTTACGAAAGATGTTACATGTTTATTTGTATCTTAGTACTCTAAGTATAAGGTTGATATTTATCTAACACCTTTCAATGGCGGTTAGTATAGGTATGGTATAACAGAATCTGATGGCATAATAAATAAATAAATAAAATGTTAAAACTGTTAAAAATGTCTGAACCTCGTACAAATCTATACTATTAAATATATAATATTATAGAGAAAATATCTGTTCGTTTGTTTGTTTGAATGGAATAGGCTCCGAAACTACTGGACAGATTTGAAAGGCTATATTTTATAAAGTTACGCGGACGAAGTCGAGTGCAACAACTAATATACTGACTCCTGTTAAAGACAAATAAACTATAAATACTCTCTTGACTCCTAGCCATATACGCCATTAAACATTATAATTATGATAGCTATGATAACTATGATACTATGATAGCTGATGGGTGTCTCTGATACCCAAAAGGACGAACCAGACGCTTACCTTATGTAGTTTTAAAAAAGATCATTAAATTAAAAATATGTTCTAAATTCAAATAATATAAGTTACTTACTTAGCCATTTCGGAGAGTTGTAATCGGCCATCTTTATTCGAGTCAAACACTTGGAGCTGTGGATAAAATATTTATACTTTTTATATATATGTAGATATATATTCACATATTCCCCACAGCACAATCTAGTTCCAAAGTAAGCAACTTAATGCTTGTATTATGGATACCAGACAGTAGATATACTACATATACAATACTTTTTTTGTTGTAAATACAATACATATTATAAATATAAAACATCCATGACTCAGGTACAAAGGTAAAATGTTAACACATAAACATTTGCCCCTAGCGGGATTCGAACCCGCGACTGCTTGGTTAACAGCTAGGGTTACTAGCCACTAGACCAAACATGTCAACGTTTTAACGTTTTAACGTTTTAACGTTTTAATTCATGTCAATTATGAAAATTCGTTGTAATGTAAACTTTGTACATTTTGACAACAACACATTCGAATTTGTAATTTGAACGTTCTGTCATGTCCCGGAACATTTTAATCAAATGTTATTTTAAAAAAAAAACAAAGATTAGATACTTTATCGAGGTAATAATAATATCTACGTTGAAAATGACGATAATGGTTATTGAAGCTTGATGGTGATTATTTAAAAAAAAAAAAAATTTTGTATGTCAGCTCCGCTCCGACACACGACTGGAGTTTACTCATTGCGAACGATTATAAAATTTAAATTTTTCACAATTCGAACACGCCGAAAGAACAACATTGTTCTTTTTTTAAAATAATATTGTGTAGATGGCGCCAATATCTATGAAACTTCAGATAAGTATTCTAAGATATTCAAAAAATAGAACGTAACAATTTTAACACATAACTAACGCATTCGTGTAACAATTTTGATTTTATTCCCATAAATTTTCATAACATACATAAATATATATTTAAACTCCAAAAATATATTTACCATAGTATCAGTATACTCAATGAGTTTATCTTCGGAAACGTCATTGATTTTTTTCGCCTCTTTCAGTAAATCACGTAAAAAATTCTGCAAGGGAAAAATTTAACGTAAAATATTTAAAAATGTTTTAGCTATTTGTCGCAAATCTATTAAATTAAGTAACAAAATTCGATTAACCTTGAGCTCATCCGCCTCAATGTATCCGCTTCCGTCTGTATCGTATTCCCGCCAAATCTGTAAACATTGCTTATCTATAATAGGTAGGTACCATTGAACTATAAAGAACAGACAGTGCGAACAAAATCTGTCCAACAAACGCGGCAGCGCGCAAGAGGCGGCTAATGTATCATAGAATCGATGTCACCGTCATAGAGGCGACACTGTTTATATTCTGCCTATTTCATTACGTGCCTATACTTATGTGATTTTATGATAATTTTATAATATATAAATTTTAGAATATTATAATTACCTATATATCAATATATAATTATAATTTATATACATATTATATATTATAATATTTTTTATATTCTTATATATTATTATATTTATTATATATGTTATATTATATATTAACATATATTTTAATTTATTGATTTGTTATTAAAATATATATTAATATATAATATATACAATACACCTAATGTCACTTCTTAAATTTTTTTTGTCTATGACAAATGACGCAAAATGGCGTCCGCTAAATATTTTGCTCAAATTGAGTTTTAAAATGATTATTTAGTTACTTACCGATGGAAAGTTATTCTTTTGCACTTTGATGTATTGCTTGAATTATTAGTGCAATATCGTAACACACACGAGGACATATTTGATGAGTTTTAACGTTATTTCGCTAAAAAACAAACAAGGGTTACAAGCAACAAGCAACTCAAGAGCTAGAAAGCAACTAAGTCAAGTGTAGATTGCCGGCTTCAGTTGAACGGATCACTAGTGATGAGGGCGATAGCTCCTCTATACGTAGTAATATCACCTCACTGGTAGGTACTAAAAAAATTGATATGTCTGTTTGTAATGTCAAAATAACTCCTTTTTTACAAGTTTGTATATCAAAGTATATAAGGCACTTAAAACAAAAAATAGTTAAAATTTTTGTCTGTCTGTTTGTTCCGGCTTATCTCTGAAACGGCGGGACTAATTTTGCCGGGACTTTCACCTTAACTTAACTTTAATAACTTTACTTAACTGATAAAGTTAACTTTAACTGATGTTGTAAAGTGTAACTTAGGTTAGTTTTGTTATAAAAAAAATATTCAAGCCAGGAATGTCCACAGCACCGCGTGAGCCTCACACTCACGCCTCTCTATGTAAATATTATAAATATATTTTTACATAGTATACATTGAAGTCGGAAGGAATGCGGTTTTCACTATGACATAATTTTTTTTTCTGAACATATTACATAGAGCTATGTAGAGCTACGTCTGTGCTGGGCTGTTTTGAATGCAAATTTCAAAATTAAAATTGAGAACAAGCTGAAGCTTGCCAATAAAAGTTTATTTTACTTTACTGGCAATAATAGTGATTGTAGATAAAACTTTTTTGGCATCCACATTTAATTTAATCGTCTTAAATTCGACGATGTCAAATGAGAAAAAAAAATATTAAAAAAAAATACAATATTAAAACATTTTGATACGCACCTTCATAAATTCCACACTGGATTCCAAGGGGTTATCGAATCTAAATAACAATAGAAAATTTTCTTCCATCGGCAACAGTTGAGCGAGCTTGAAAAGAGACATTTAGCTTAAATAATAAATTTAATTAGCATACTGCCTTTCGAAATCATTTGGGCAGTCCGCCTGATGGCAGTAACCACAGTTTCTACATGGCAGAGCCCATTTCCCTATTCCTTTTCAATCCCTTATCCTTAATCGTAGATCGTACTAGTTATGGGTGGCTTGTAGCACCTTTTTTTTCAAGAGAAATCCATCATGGATACCCGCCGGCCTAGGGACAGACCGTTGAGTTATGTCGGACTCCTGCCCCGAGATGGTATTGGGGTAGACCTACCGACTAAACCTCTTCGGGTCCTCGGCGTCCGCTATAGGCAAACTTGCGGGGTCGGACGAACACTCTTCCGCAACTCCACCTACCGACTAAACCTCTTGGCGTCCTCCGCGTCCGCTATAAGGCGAAGTTATGAGGTCGAACGAACACTTTTCTGCAACACCACACTTGTAGTACCTGAGGCATTGCGTGTTCATAAGGTCGTCCATTTGGAGACCTATCCCTAAATTAGGGATCATCCTGATACCTATCCTTCATCCTACCATGGTAGGTAACCATTCGCAGCATCTGTAACGTTGCTTGTGTTATAGGCGATGGTAGCCACTTACATCAAAGTGGATCGTCTGCCCGTCTGTTGAGCTTAACCTAGAAAAAATGTAAAAACTCTTTCACCTAAAGAAAGCTACATTATTTATTTGAAAATGCTTCCAAATAACAACATACTTAATATACAACCCTCACACAAACAAACATTACAAGTATGAATTGTAAATTATAGGAAAGCATCAGCATTATTTAATATCAGTGAGTAAAATAGGCTATATTTTACAAGCGATATAAGCGCAGACTTACTTCTCGTATATCTATTTTTCCGTCTTGATTGTCATCGTATGCCTCCATGAAACACGCCTTCAGCTCTACAAGCATTGAATCTGACATTGCCTGAAGCAAAAAAGTTAATGTGTAATTGTTATATTACACATTATCCGCGAGTAACATAGGCTAAATTTTATAAATTTACGCGGGCGAAGTCGTGTGCAACAGCTAGTAAAAAATAAACAACGTAAAGGGTTGTTCGCGAATTTTAAATATTTCTCGAGATCCAACATTAGCATTGGTTGGTTGTTATTGGCTAATATTGGATGTGCAACTAATCCAACATTAGCCAATTTTAGCCAGACTGACTAATAGTGTTTCCCTTAAAATCTGCTTGCGTGCAAAACTGCAAACACTTATGTCATGACTTGACGTGGAATCTGATTATAAAATTCCCATAGAAGGCCACTGCATTGCTCCAATATTTCGGCAGACAATTTGTCAGGTAACATCCGCAAGATATAAGGTCGTGCAACACACGGAACGGTTTTTGGCATATCGCCAATCTGAGTCAGCTGGCGACAGCCCATAGACAAATATTCGCAATTTAATGTGCTCAGACATGAAAGTTGTTATGTAATATAATGTTATTCAATTTGATAGCACATTTTTAATGTGTTTATTTTTCATAATATTTTAATATTTTTGGTCTTATGGTTTGTAACATTTTAAAAGTAAGGAAAACATATAGCAGGGTGTCAAACAAATGGCGGGGCACAGAAGTCGTGTCATAACGTCCCCGTGCCGCGACCCATCAACGGTTGCGCTAAAAGCGGCGGAAAGTTAATTTTCTATTAAGTGTCTCAAGGGTTTATGGTTACTTAAAAAATTATGGATTTCTCTTTTAATGATGAAGGCTCTTGTAATGGCAATTTATTAGAAAGGCTTACACGACTATCTCATTTAGTTTAATTGCGTACATGACAATATGGCAGAAAAGAGTTATTTTCTTTGCTTCATTTTTTAGAGTAAAATTGAGACTTTGATAAAAAAACAGTGCCATAATATTTTAAATATTATAATTATAATAAATAATGCCTCGAGAGTTTTAATAAAATCGCTATAGTCGCTATCTATAATTATATGCATGACTAATAATAAAAAAAAGTCTATTTTATAATGTAGATTAACAGTATATGTTTTCACAACAAAATAGTTAGAATTTCACTATCTTATCATTGATTTAAAGGAAAAACTAATTAAGTACACATACGTGTTGATGAAAAGATAATTTATTTGTAGATTTGATTTCCTTAAATTAAATAATGGTGCAATCTCTAAAAGTTTTTTTTTTTAAAAAATCTTGCTTCTTTGAGCTGCATAAAGTAGTAAAACATTTCTGCTAGCGACTTTATATAACATATAGAATCTCATCAGAAATTCTGAAGACGATAGCGGACAGGATGGACGGGCGGTTATTTATTTGGCCTAAATATAATTTTAGTCGCTGAGTTGCCTTCTGTATGTATTATTATTATTATAGATATTATCATTTGAAGATCTAAATAGGAAGTTAAATTTAGATTATTTATTTTAATATTTGATGTATTACACAAACAGATTGCAATTAAAGTAATAAATAATAAAAAAATAAAAATTTATTAACAGTTAGAAAAATCGTTTTTACAGGAGCCTTCGCTCTTCCATAAAAGCTAATAATAATATATATATATTTTTAAACAAGAAATATATGCATGAAAGCTATAAATTACATTTGTATGGATTATTAGTTAATTTAGTTTAATTTATGTTTATTTTTTTATATAACATCGTCGGTGCCCCGCCACGGCTGTCCAGCCAGAGCAGGGTTGGCTACACTCTTGTCGTAACCTGGGCGTACCCGAAAGTGGAGATACGCCGGATCCACAACAACCCTGATACGTTATGAATAGGGAATGAGTATAAAATCGGGATCAGTCGGGTGATTCCGAAATGTGAATGTTTTGATATTATTCTCTTGAAAGCATGCTCTGAAGACGAGCGAAACGCTGGGAATAGCCTAGTATTATAAGATCACAAAGGTAAACACAACAATAAGGATTGTTTCTGAGAACACAAGGAAACTATTTCAATAGCTCACTCCGATTGATTAGTCACCGTTGTCCAAGTAAAGGAGAAAGCAGTAGTATATAATCTATACCTTTACTAATATAATAAAAAGAGAAAATTTTGTATTGTTTGTAATGAATAAACTCAAAAACTACTGGACGGATTTTGGAAATTCTTTTACCCATAGAAAGCTATATTATCAGCGAGTAACATAGGCTATATTTTATAGAGTTACGTGGACGATGTCGCGTGAAACAGTTAGTACAATAATGTTCGTACGCGTTGAAAAGTAAGTACTTACTCGTACTTTGCAAATTCGAATACCACGAAACAGCCTTTTCAATTTATGGGATAGTCGTTTTTGTATTTTTTTGCGACAGTAACTTATACCTATATCCTCATTTTGACTATCCATCAGCATATCTAGCGCTTTTCACTAAATGAAAAATTCCATAATGCACCATGCGCAATGGAAACTCTGCAGAATGGAAACTCTTTGTTATAAACTAAAGAGTTTCCATTCTGTTTTTAAATATATCTTGTGGGAATCGTTCTGATTTTACGATAAGATAAGTCTGCATTATCAACAGGCCGCTCTATAAATAAAATTTGAAACATTGTTAATAACAAGTTAAACTATTCAGTTTCCTTTCCTTCACTGCGCGAAGAAGTCTAACAAAAACTATATTAAAGGTACGCAATAAAACAGTTATTATATCTTTTTTAATTTTAAGGTTATATTTTTTAATTTTTTATAATATCTGTTTTATTGGTGACATTTGTTTTTATGCTAGAAATTTAAACATTTATTTGGGTACAATTTAATTTAATTATTATTTTTTATTCTTAGCTTTTATTACTTTTTGTAATATTATTTTTCTTGACAAATTAAATTAAAAAAATAATTAAAGTTACATTATTACGAGACAGTTCCATATTAAAACATATAAAGTAAAATATAATAATATATATAATATAATAATACAATATATAATAAATATATATTACTGGAATTATATTTTACTGGAACTGTCTCGTAATAATGTAACATCGAAAATAAATGAATTTTAATTTTTAATTTTTTTAATTTAATTTGTCAAGAATTATATGAACATTCGCACACAAAGATATGATTGTGTGCGAATGAATGGTAATACAGACATATCACGATTTAAATTGTTATTTGTTTCACAATTACGTGCGAATGACATTAGATGCAGACGAAACAACACAATGGCGCTCATAAAATTAATATTTACTAGCACGTCTGTCTGTCTGTACCTCATTTAAGATATATAGTTTCAAAGTAGAGAAGTGGAATTTAATTTTCATATATTATCTATATCTTTACGTATTTTAAAATAAAATATAATGTCCGTCTCTACTGTCTGTTTCTTCGCTACGTTCTTCTGAGCTCCTGAGCCATCGACGCCTGACGAAAAAGAGAGGTGTTATAAGTTTGTCCTATGCATCTGTGTGTCTGTCTGTGACGTTGTAGCTCCCAAACGAATGAACCAACTGTGAACCAGTTTTTTTTTGTTTAAAATTTGTCATGCTCGAGATAGTTCCTGTCTATAACTTATGAATTTATTATAAGCTCATTTCCTAGTTGACAAAGAGACCTCACTAGCTTCCACATATAAAATTGATTTGAAATTTGGTTTATAAAACACACCAAGTTTACAACAGACTTACTTTAACGAAGTTACTCAGGAAATAGGCTGAATGATGTATGTGTTTGTATGTATGTTGCTTTTAATATATTTTTTTTGTACAGATGAAATTGTTAATTTTGTGCGTTTTGGCGGTGATCGGAGTAGCGTCTACGGCATCACTGCTACCAGCCACCAGAGCCAATCTAAACGCCGGATATATTGGTAATGGTGACAGACTCTTATATAGGTAAGTGTCTCTATTGGAATCTTATGCCCGTTTTCAAAAACAAACCGCCCTAGAGTTAGGGTACACTCATGAAGAATAGAGGTAAGGAGGCCCAACTCTATACATGTACATTGTACATGAGAAAGTGTCCGTCGAATACGTTCACAAATAGACGGCGCTGTAGTAGCATCGGGTAGTGTAACGCACTAGTAGCATTTATTTATGGTTATTTCATGAAATAAGTAACCAACCAATCATATCAAACGCTAATGCTACACTAGCGCCATTCTGGTCAATTTATGAACCACTATTTAAATGTTTTTAGCTTGCCAGTTTTTCAGTTTAGCACCCATGTAAGTTGGTACTCCTTGGGCTTACTTCTACCCTCCACAATTATAACATATACCACAGAGTAAATAGTACTTAACCTAGTGCATAGAGTAAATGATCAGGTTATGTATTATTTACTCTATGTACCAGGTTAAGTACTATTTCGTTTAAGTATTAAGTACTATGCGTCACAACCCAATGCTACTCTACAGTTTATTCGACCCCTTGTTACTTGTACATTTCCGAGTTACATTACCAGCAATGTACAAGGGAAAAATATTCTTCGCACAGAACCGGGTAATGTATATAGAAATATTTGTTCTTTGCACATTACCGATAACATTTCCAGTTTTGTATGCGGACACTTTCTCATGTATAGAGTTGGACCTCCTTACCATGATTATAATTCCGGCGTTCATACTAATTCCGGCTTTCTTTGTTCAGGACGTACCTCTACAAAGCACCTATACCAAACGCCGTTCAGTCTCAAGACCTCATCTATAGAGGCAACGCCACCACAAGAATAACAGCAGTGCAAGCGACAGAAGTTGGTTATACGCAGTATGGATATCCGTTTATCGTAGCAGGAGGAATTGGTCGGAACAACGTAACAGTTCGCATACAATCTGCTAGGGGTTACGGATATTATTATCTGATTGATATTTGGGGACGATAGACTGTGAACTTTCAAATTATGAATATCAACCGCCGTTGTCAAACCGAAATCTGCAATGTGCAAAAAATATACTTTTGAGATATCGACAAAAAGTTTTCTTGAAATTTTTTATATGAAGGCTTATTTAAAAAAAAAATTTAAACTTATGGTAGCTGTACCTACTGTTTTAGTACCTAAATCCAGTATTTTTTTTGTATAATGATTATGTATACTTACTATTGTTACTGCTAATATAGGTACTGTTTTTAAGTAAATTGTATTAATTTTGTTTTTTCCATAATAAAACATTTAGTAAGATTACTTCTTTACATAGCGACTAAACCTCTTTCTCCTCCGCTTCCTCCGCGTCCGCTATACCTAGGTGAAGTTACGAGGTCGGACGACCACTCTTCCGCAACTACCCCGTTGTGTATACGCTCTTAGATATTGAGTATAGAGGCTCAGAATTGTACTCAATCCAATTACAGTACCTCTACAATGTTAATGAGTTGGCAGATACTTTTAAAAATAGTGCCAAATACAATGGAGACTCGTTTAACCGAACTAACTAGAGGCATTCGGATAATGGAAAATCCCGATAATTGATTATCTGATAATTTACTTATAGATATATTATGGATAATGGATAAATCCCTTGGTTTTGTGGTTGAGGTGCTCGCTTTATCGCTCTATCTATCGCATACATACAGATAGACAGATGCGGTGGGGGACTTTGTTTTATAATATGTAAGGAATTTGGTCCTTGTTTTAACGTTGTTAATCCTCATGGATGTCATCCTCAGTGATATAACACTGCGGAGTTATGCCTGACTCCTACCGGCTCAACATCCGGGGATGTTATGACACGACATCGGTGCCCCGCCACGGCTGTAAAGCGCACGAAAGTTGGCCTTGTCGGGACTCAAACTCTTGGCCTTGGCGCTAAGACGAGCTCTTTAGCCATTCGACTTGATATAACTCTGTAGGGTTATGCCTGACTTCAACCGGCTAAACATCCGGGGATGTTATGACACGACATCGGTGCCCCGCCACGGCTGTCAAGCGCACGGATGTCGGCCTTGCCGCGAATCATACCTTTGGCCTTGGCGCTAACACGACCTCTTTGGCCACTCGACCAATTGGTTCTTTAACGGTTCTATAAACGTTCTAATAACGTTCAACATTTCTATAAACGGTTACGTTTGACGATGTCACATTAAATTGGCTAATAAAATCGCGAATGTATTCATGGTTTGGCATTGTTCCCGTCTTATTCGGACCCAAATTAACATGGCCAAACAAGTTTGTGAGCGATTACGACGTCGTAAACACGGTACGGTAACTATGTTTGTGCTGTAAACATTTGCAATCATATTTTATTACTGAGAAACTGGCTGCCTAACACTTTACGGTGTGAGGTAAGAGGGATTTTTGTACCTTTAAGACTATGTTATCCTTACTTAAGAACCAAGGTAGATATGAGCAAAAAATAGATATGGTACTCTCTTTCAAAGCGCAACTTGTCTTCAACTATGACTGAATGAATTTCGCGCACAGTTATGTAATCTAAAGTTTTCATTTTTTTTAAATTTGTAATTTTATAGTTTTTATTATAACCGCAATAAGTCTTTCGTACTGTATAATGAATTGAGATTTATTTGAGATTCGCCGCCTTTTTGTAAAAATTCTCGTGAAATTAAATTAGTTATTCTTTTACTGAATTAGAGCTTTGTCCTTTTGTGTCAACATAGATCTCGAAAAATGGAGCATTTCTGTATATAAAACTCATTTTTGACCATATTTTCGCCTTCGCCTTTTAATCACGGTAGCGACGAGTTCTCCTCAGTAATACTTGTTTAGAAGCAATTTAGTGTGAAATTCTATAGCCACAAGCCACAAAAGTTTTCGTTACGTGTACCTAAAGGCGAATGATGTGTTCGGTACATTACAACTCCACCACTCGACGTAGTCTTAATTACCCTTTCGCCATACTTTATTTGTTCGTTGGTTGACGCCACAAAAAGGATTAGAGGCTTTTAAAAACCACAAGAAAAGAATAAAAAATACAACAAACTAGGATTAAACAAACAACAAACAAAACAAACGAAAGGGGAAGAGAACAAGCTTTGATACCATAACTACCAGTCCCTATAGAATGGGATAAGGCTTTGACACATATCGACTCGTCAGATATGTATTGAAACCTTTATATAATTCTGGGATCCTTTGCCTTTCTTTCTCTGCTAATATTTCCTAGTGTATTTTCTGTATTAACTGCTGAATTATTTATTTTTTCCGATAATCTATTACCCTGCAGGATCTAAGCCTGGCTGGGGTATTAAATTTCCTGAGGTAAAGGTCGCATGGCGAATTACTGCCACCACTTGGCTAGCGGCCAATTCTTCTAACTGTCTTGTCCGGTGCGGAAAAGTTCAGACTTATATATTGGGCTATATTACAACAGCTACGCTCCAGTCTTAAAATGTTACAACTTTCAAGAAGATTAGAGACCACAAAAATTTTCCATAGCGGTTGAGAAGACTATGTCGTCTACGTCTACGTGGTGTCGCCTACCTACAGGCGACACAGCGATGCCGGAACAGAGGCCCTACTATCACCTCTTAAAGCGATGCAAAAACGAGTGAGTGAGGGAGATGTCGCAATACATGATGTAAGGCGACATCTCCCTCACTCAATCGTCTTTGCATCGCTTTAAGAGGTGATAGTACGGCCCCTGGTTTCGGACCTTTGGACCCACAAGTTCTAACCCTACCTACAAAAAAGTTCCCCTTTGACCCGCTAGTCTTTTGTATGTCCCGTTTGACCAGCTGTGGTACAGTCTAACTATTATGGTAAGTTAAGTGCAGAGATATACAAGTTTTTTTTTTGTTTGAAAGCTGATATGATCGGGATCGTTCTTTGAACTGATATGATCGGGTTCGTTCTGTCAGCCCATTTCCTAGTTGACGAAGAGATTTAAATTCCACAGCAGCGCGCAGCACGGCGATCCTTTACTCTGTGCCCATAAAGTACTCTGTTCATATTTACATAATAAAATAAACACTTGGCTTAAAGGTCTAGCTACCAGGCCATAAAAAATATTACGTAATGACAGTTGGTACATCGCGTGACATGCTACCATATTAAAATTGAGTTATGGTTGGCTATACAAATACCACTGGACACTTAGTGGTCATCTTTACCCTATTTTGTCCTCAATATAAACATTGTTACAAAAGAATCGATAAAATGCTTCCACGACTACGTGAAATATAAAATGAATATTTAATGAACCCTAAAAGGGAATCTCTGTTTCTTTAAATAGCACTTAATGAGAAAATAAAAAGGCAAACATTGGCCACTGTTCTGTGGCTCTTAAATATCTATAAAAGTACACAAACAAATTTTTAACTCCGACGCTCGACGCAAAAACGGAGTTTATAAATAATAACTTCGAAACCCAAAAGTTTTCCATCTAGGAACACATTTAGTTCCTAATTAATGCCTATTTATTTAAGGGCCTCTTTCACCATCTGTCAAGTAGGCTAACTGTTATGTAAATTTACCTGTCACCGGGAATAATTTAGCTGATATACCTGCAAAATTTAATAAAACATAAAATTATTTCTAAAAGTAACTAATCAACACTTTACTTGTAGTTGGTGAAAGAGGCTCTAAGTATAGCTAGTTAATATTTAAGTTTCCTGTTGTGTCGGGTATTACTCTCACCGTAACAAAGTCCGATAGTTAATTTAGACTATTTTAGACGAAACCTTTACGAAGGAAATTTTTAGGGGCATAAACAAAACGTTATATCCTCTAGTTAATATCTGAACTAAGAGTCATGACCCCCAAGAGTATTCTCGGTTATTCCCCCAATTAACAAAGTTTCTAACATTCTTTCAAACAGTTCGTTAATTGTTCTTTTATATTGCATGTGCTAGGTATTTGTAAGGGCTGCCGAAATTAGTAATCGGTTTTGAGCCCAATACAAAGCGGAAGTGGACTGTATATGCGGGGGTACAACCTATTCTACGTACTTACCTGAGTGATCCGCGGAGTCTTCTTGCAGGTCTTCTTCCAAGGCCTTGGATCTTCTTTTCGATTTCACTCACGACACGAATCACACAGTTCAGCACGAGAAAATAGGCGTTAGCGGGTGTATAGGCAATAGCGGATTTAAGCAAACGGATTAATATTACTTGTAGATGTTAGCGGCACGAATTATTGAACACAATTTATGCGGAAAAGCGGTATTTTATCTCATAGTAATTAAAAATGCGTTCGCACTCTTGCGATGCTGAAACTCGACGTTACTACTCGAATATAAGATGGCGGCCGGCTAGCGGGTTCTCTGATTGGCCCGAGCAAATGAGATGACCAATCAGAGACAATTCTATACTAATCAATACACAAGCGGCAAAATGGCGCGAACATGCCCCCGGCCTAAAAACCATCGGTTTTTAAAAACTAATAAAAGAAAGCGGGAAATAACTTAAAGCGGTAAAACAAAGCGGTTATATATACAGCGGTTAAAACTATAGACAAAACAAGCGCGTAACTATAACAAACATAAAGCGGATAAATATGCGGGTCCTACTGTGTAGGCAGAGGACACAAACGGACTACAGGTCTCTTGCAAATGCCTGTAGCCGTCCTAACGGAAGCTACTCTAACAATCCCATCCTTGCCGGGATAGGTAGCGATAATAATGCCTAATGGCCAATGTAAAGGCGGAAGGTTATCAGTCAGTATGACAACCACAGTACCTACTTCAATAGGGTTTGAGGGAGTATTCCATTTTCCTCTCGTCTGCAATAAATGAAGATACTCTGTCTTCCAGCGTTTAGCGAATGACTGCACCATTTGATCTAATAACGCGTAACGACGCAGCACATTTGGTTGCTCATCGTCGACGCGGCAAGCAGGCAAATTCTTTAGCGGGGTGGTCATCAAAAAGTGCGATGGAGTCAGCGCGCTCGGCTCAGATGGATCTTCACCGAGTAAAGTAAGCGGTCGCGAGTTAATTACGCACTCTATTTGCGTAATAACTGTTAGCAATTCCTCGTAGGTAAGTAGTTGCGCACCGATAACCCGATATAAATGCGATTTAAAGTTTTTTACGAATATCTCATAATGACCGCCGAAATGGGGGCTACGCGGAGGATTGAATTTCCAATCTATTCGTAAATCTGACAATTCCTGCGCAAACGAGTCTCTAAACTCCTCGGAATTGACCAGGCTATAAATTTCAGATAAAGCGTTTCTTGCGCCTATGAATGCAGTACCATTGTCTGAGTACATACAAGACACAGCGCCTCGGCGAGCTAGAAAACGTTTAAATGCGGATAGAAATGTGTTTGTGCTCAAGTCTGTTGTCAGTTCGACGTGGATGGCCCGCGTCACCAGACACACAAAAATGCATAAATATGACTTGATAGCATGTACACCTCTTTTTCTATATGGTATGATTTTTATCGGACCAGCGTAGTCCACTGCGGTATGCGTGAAGGCTTTAGCTTCGTTTACCCTACAAGCGGGTAAATCACCCATAAATGGATAAACATGTTTAGGTTTAACGCGGAAGCAAAAATTACATTTGTGTATGACATGTCTTACTATATTTCTGCATGACAATATCCAATATTTTTGACGTAATATTGACATTACAGCTAGCGGGCCTGTGTGGCAGTTTTTTCTATGACAATCATCAATAATTAATTCGACAATTCGATGTTTACGCGGTAAAAGCAAAGGATGCTGTTGATCATACAACAAATCAGCGTTACGAAGGCGGCCCCCAACTCTCAACAATCCTTCTTTGTCAAGAAATGGGGCAAGTCGACCTAATGTGGTTCGACAATTTTTATTAGCGGTCAAGCGATTTATTTCTTCAGCGAAGCAACATGATTGCAATTCTTTAATAATAGCGGTTTCTGCGAAATTCATTTCATGAGCGGTGAATATACTAGAGCGCGGTAGTTTCCGTATGAAACGGTATACATAAACAATAGCGTGAAGAAGTTTCTTCCAAGACGAAATGCGGTGTGACAAAGAAATAAATAAATGCGGAGGTTCATCTTCTAAAGCGACGGTGGTAAGCGTTATGACTTTTGTTTCAGGCAAATTATTATCAATTGATGCGGTATTTATTGCGGTGATAGGCCATTCTTGTATGTCTTTATACAGCCAAGATGGACCAGTGAACCAACATTGATGGTTCCTTAACTGAGCAGGAGACAAGCCACGAGACAAACAATCGCTCGGGTTGTCCTTTCCTGTCACGTGATAGAAGTGATGAGCGGGTAAAGCGGTTAGTACTTTCGTAACACGTGTGGCCACGAAAGTTTTAAATTTATTAGGAGCGGAATGAGTCCAATGTAATGCAACCATTGAATCCGAAAAACAATAAATATTTTTAATAGAGTGGCGCGGTTCATATGTATCTAGAACGCGACGCATCAGTTTCGACATAAGCAAAATAGCACAGAGCTCAAGTCTGGCCACAGAAACTGTGTTAAGCGGAGCGACTTTAGATTTTGCACAAACAAAATTGATAGTAGGCGGTCTTTGCGAGCGAGTTTCCGTCCTAATATAAATGACGGCACCATAAGCGCGTTCGCTTGCATCGGCGAAAGCAATCAAAGAAATTACAGAATTTTTCAAAATACCTAAGTGGCGCGGGATGCGTAATTCCTGTAAAGATGGCAGTTCTTTTAGGTAACTTGCCCATGTATTATGTATATGCGGAGGGAGCTCATCGTCCCAATCTAACTTCAAAAGCCAAATTTGTTGTAATATTAATTTTGCGTATAAAATAGTAGGTGCAATTAAACCCATTATATCAAACTGTCGCGCCATCACTGACAATATATTGCGTTTTGTAAATTGGCGGGGTTCGAGCGAGATATCAAATAAAAAACAATCACTAGCGGGATCCCATTTAAGACCTAAGACCTTAAGACTTTGGTTGGGCTCATCAAATTTTACAGTAGACGAATAGCGATGTGATTCAGGAAGAGTACTAAGTAACTCCGTGTAGTTACTAGACCATTTTACTAATTCAAAGCCCCCGGCCATAAACATCCGTAACAACTCATTTTTGAGATGACCGGAGTCCTGGTAGGTGGCGACGGAGTAGCATAAATCGTCCATATAACAATTGTTTTTTACAATCTCGGCTGCAAGCGGGTAAGATGACGCTTCATCTTGACACAACTGCTTCACTACTCTGAGTGCTAAGAACGGACTGCTTCTTAGTCCAAAGCAAACGCGGTTAAACTGATATACGTCAAGCGGGGATGACTCATCGAATCTAAATAAAAACTTTTGAAATTTTCTATCTTCTGGTCTAACAACAATTTGTAGATACATTTGCTTTATATCTGCCATTAATGCGATTTTATAAAAACGAAAATTTAATAATCATTCTGTAAATTTTCACCTATATGCAATATGTCATTCAACGATATGCTAGTGCTGGTTTTCGCACTGGCATCCATAACTATGCGGACCTTAGTTGTTAATTTGTCGTTGCGTACGACTGCGTGATGCGGAATGTAATAAGCGGGCGACTGCGGGGTATCATTGCTAAGTAAAGATATATATCCTTTATCTAAATATTCCTTAATAATAGCATTATACTCTAGACGCAAGCGAGGCGAGGATATAAATTTACGTTCGAGCGATATATAGCGTTTTTTAACTACTTGGTATGATTCGCCAAGTACAGCGGGGTCACGTGAGAATGGCAAGGCGACCGTGTAACGACCAGTTGTATTACGGCTAACGGTCTTCACAAATCCTTGCTCGCATTCATTATCAGCAATACTCAAGGAAGGCTTTACTGATACCTCCTCAAGTTTCCAAAAGTTTTGAAGAAGTTCTTCAATACGCGGTTTATCATTTTCAAAAGCGGAAAATAAAGACAAAAAACAATCTGTAGTTTTTTCAGCGGGAACCGTACCCATTACGGTATAGCCAAATATTGTTTCAAAAGCGGTGGGAGTTCCCGGTGGTCCGGAGATACGTCCCTGACAAAATATTCTTGAGAAAAGCGGGGCTCCTATGAGTATTTCTATCTCATCAGGAAAATAAAAATTAGGATCTGCGAGCGGTAAATTATTCAAATGCGAAAACGTTGAAATATCAATTTTAATTGCAGGCAATTTATCTGTAATAGTATCAAGAACATACGCGTCAAGCGGTATACAAACATTATCATTATATTGCGAAAATAAATTAAGCGAAGTAGCACCCTTAATAGATTTAGTTGAAGAGCCAATTCCTCTAACGGTGGCGTTAAAACTTCTATCATAATTTAAGCCTAACTTTGCACAACAAGATTCAGTAATAAAGTTATTAGTCGACCCTTGGTCAATAAGTGCCCTTACACTTTTAATATTGCCTGAATTATCGTATGCGTTGACGCACACACTTGCTAGCAAACAGGTTTCGAAATGCGGTGTGTTAGTGTGCGTATTACATAAAGAAATATTTTTATTATGCGAATCAATACTATCAATATGCGGTTGCGCGGGAGATACCTTTTTCTTATCAATATCTCTTTCATTCGTCCTTTGTTGCATTGAATGATCGGACATGTTTAGCGGGTGCATTCTAGCGGGGGTGCGGGGAGGCGCTGCGTGCGACCTAATACCTAAAGCGTTATGTTTACATAAAAGCGAGTTGTGTTTATAGTTGCAATGTTTACACAAATTCAATGATTTACACTTACCAATGTAATGCGAAAAACTTAGACAATTAAAACAACCATCATTCTGTTTAATAAATGCAAGCCTTTTTTCTAGCGGTAAATTTCTAAATTCAAAACATTTATATAATTGTATATGATTTGTTTGCTTGCAAAACAAACAATGTTTCAATGGCGCGGCAACGAATGAATGCATAACTCGTTTACTATTGTTTCGAGCGGTAGTGTACGGCGATGCGGGCGTATGGTTGCGAGTTCGATTCTCTGTCGAGCGTTCAATGATTTTTGACTGTTCGCGTATAAACTTTACTAGATCATTATAAGATGGTATATTCGTATCTCTCTTAAGCATTTCAAAAGCGCGGGCGGTTTCTACGTCTATTTTCTTTAAAGCGGTGTGCAATAAAATGAAATCACTTAAATTCTCAATATTTAAAGCCTTTAAACTTGATACAGCGGGACAGAACTGTTCTAAAAATGCGTCCATATTTTGCAGCGTAGCCCTTTGAAAGGGTTTAAATTCAAACATGCGATCTAAATATGCGGAGGCTAGGCGCCTTTTATCTTCGTATTTTTCTACTAGCGTGTTCCATATTAAATTGTAATTAGCTTGATTAGGCGTAATACCAGAGCATACAGCGAGAGCGCTTCCTGTCAGCTTACCCATCAAGTACTGGACTCTTTCATTATCTGTGAGGTCAGAATTCTCATGTATGGTACTCTTGAAGGTCTCGTAAAAGGTAGGCCACTTTAAAGGCTCACCATCAAAGCTAACTAAATCAAGCCTAGGTAAATTAATGACTTGTTTATTATAAATTTGTGCGGTGCATGTCTGAACAGCAGGACTCTGAAATGCTTTCAATTTGTTTGCGGCATGCTTACAACGCGAATATAGATCATCAAAGGCTAACATACTTTGATAATTTGTTTCTTGCGAGGGCTTTATACGTAACTGAATGTCGTTAATTTCGTCTATAATTGCCTCAAACTTAGAGCGATAATCATCTAACAAAACAGTACTAGACAAAAACATGTCTGCGGACAATTCATCATCAAGATCCCCTTTAGAATTTTTATAAATAGTCTGCAATTGAGCAAAAATTGCATCGCGTTTTCCTACGAGTTTCTTTAACGTTAAACTCATCTCATCCGTACCTTCTGTAGTACTTGCTGAGGTACTTGCTTTCGACATTAGGTATGTCGTATGGCGATAAGTATAATATTTCAAAGTAAATCAATTGCAAAGAAATTCCAAATATGCGGTAAATTAATTTATAAAGCGTTGACTTGTTATAAAATTGCCAAATATGTGCGGTCAATCTATATTTTTAATTAAATAAATTGTTTTATTTTTCTATAAGCGGTTTCAATTATACTATGTACGTAATAATTGCAGACAATCGGAAAGCGGAATAGAAATGTTAATATGTAACAATTGAAATTGTAAATAAATAACCAAAACGATATTAACAGACCAAAAAAACTAAGCGATTTTTCTATACTGAGATGTTTGGGGTAAACAATAATTACATAAATACCTAGCGGTTGTTTCTTTTTATAACTGCGAATATTACTTTTTTGCGAAGTAGGTAAGCGGGAATTTACAACTAGACAAAGAACTTCAATCTTTATTCGAGTATGTACCTACGATATTTTCAAATAACGAATCGTAAATACGTAGGTAAGCGTAATAAATGATACGAATATATGAGCGGGCGGGTTTGTATGAACTATAAGCGGGGGTAATCTCAACTAAAATAATGCGAAATAACTAACCAAATAATGCGATATAACCAACTAAAATAATGCGAATTGACTAACTAATAATGCGAAATAACTAAAATAATGTGTTCAATAATCCGTGTTCAAAAATTCAAAGAAATGCGGAATAATATAGCGGAAAGTACCAAAAGAATGTTCATTAATGCGGAATGATAAGGATCAAAAGAATGATAAATAATTGGCGCGATAAGGGCCAAAAAGAATGGTTATTAATCCGGTTCGACAGGACCAAAAAGAATGGTTATTAATCCGGCTCGTAAGGACCAAAAAGGATGTAAGGGCTGCCGAAATTAGTAATCGGTTTTGAGCCCAATACAAAGCGGAAGTGGACTGTAGGGGGAAGTCCCCTAGTGGCGGACACCTAAGGTTTTCAAAAAATAAAATAAAAACTACTTCAAGAAGTGTAACTTTATTTATGTATTAATCAACGCAACCAATTATAAAATCAAAATTAATTAACAAAAATATAATCTTTGCATAAACATATGTAGGAACTTCAATCAAGTTTTGGTAAGAAAAAATAAGATTTTTATCACTGGCACCTAGTACCGGACAGTCTCAACTTCGAACCCCAAGGGCCGGACCCTATTAAAACGTCGTGCATCGGTCGCATATATACACATTTTTACATTCAGGAATGTCGGCACACGCTTCATGAGCCCACCCTTGACAGCTGGAGCATTGTATCCAGTCTTCGTCGTTTGAGCTTCCCTCAAACTGATTTCTTTGGACAAAACCTTATCTATCGCAGTTTGTAAATTTTTTTGGTCCCATTTTCCTTTCTTTTTCTTCTCTTCCATTTCGATTTATCTCCGTTCTTCTATCCTCTGAAACAACGTTTAATAATTATAATAATAAATATGAATGCTCAGTAGAAAAAACAACTTGTAAACTGTCCGGTGTTACGGGACATCTTTGTGTCCGGTACTAGGGGACACAGGATCCCCAACATTACGTTTTTTATACTAAAACTATTTAGAAAATTTAAAAAAACTTTCACAGTCGATGAATTATAAGGGTACACTATCTTTGTTGACAATTAAAAGAAACACTTAAACACAAAACTATAGTAGTAATACTTACTTAGAATTTATGCGACGCAGTGCTTTTCCGCCAAAAACAGCAATCAGCTACTCCCAACGAGTTTTTTCGCGTCACTGGCAAACCGCGTCCCGTAACCCAGCATCACTACGTTCCCCCGCGCCCCTCCCATCCCATATGCGGGGGTACAACCTATTCTACGTACTTACCTGAGTGATCCGCGGAGTCTTCTTGCAGGTCTTCTTCCAAGGCCTTGGATCTTCTTTTCGATTTCACTCACGACACGAATCACACAGTTCAGCACGAGAAAATAGGCGTTAGCGGGTGTATAGGCAATAGCGGATTTAAGCAAACGGATTAATATTACTTGTAGATGTTAGCGGCACGAATTATTGAACACAATTTATGCGGAAAAGCGGTATTTTATCTCATAGTAATTAAAAATGCGTTCGCACTCTTGCGATGCTGAAACTCGACGTTACTACTCGAATATAAGATGGCGGCCGGCTAGCGGGTTCTCTGATTGGCCCGAGCAAATGAGATGACCAATCAGAGACAATTCTATACTAATCAATACACAAGCGGCAAAATGGCGCGAACAGTATTTGTATTGACTCAATAAAATTTCTTTTCTTTCTCTCTATCTTTTTTTCTTTCTTAATTAGCTTGTATGCATAACCCACGATATCCGACCTTGGCCAAAGGTGGCCGAAGCCGAAGCCGAAGCCGAAGCTGTGGAATCGTAGCTCCCAAACGGATGGACCATTTTTAATCCGTTTTTTTTGTTTAAAAGCTGATAAAAACCTAATGTCCAAAACAACTTACATCAGGACTTATGTCAGTGAAGTTGGCACTTGATACGAATTCTCTGAGAAAACCGTCCAGCTCCGTGCCTTCGATGTAGCCATTACCTGAAAAGAAAGTTAAAAAAGGACATTAGAATAATTAATTTTTTTTTTCATTTTTTATCCACTTGTTGTTGTTGATGGGCACAGTCGCGGGGAGATTATGACACGACTTCGATGCCCCGCCACGAGTGGCTAGTAACCCTAATAGCTGTTAACCAAACGGTCGCGGGTTCGAATCCCGCTAGGGGCAAATGTTTATGTGTTAACATTTTACCTTTCTACATGAGTCATGGACGTTTGTATTTATAATATGTATGTATGTATGTATTGTATATACAAAAAAAGTAATGTACTGTACATTAGTTGCTCACTGTGGAACTAGATGGCGCTGTGTGGAATATGTGAAGATATTAATTTATTATTATTTATTAAAGTTGACCCCCCTGGGATTCGAACCTGGGACCCCTGAGACACCCTGAGACGTTAAGCAAGCACCACTCATCGTGCTGTCATCTAATATATAAAATTTTCGTGTTGCAGTGTTTCTTGCCAAACTCCTCCGAAACGGCTGGACCGATTTTGATGAAATTTTGTGTGCTTATCGGGTAGGTCTGAGTATCGGCCAACATCTATTTTTCATACCCCTAAATGTTAAGGGTGGGCCACCCCAAAAAAAAATATATATAGCAAAACAAAGTTGACCAGGACAGCTAGTATACCTAACTATATAGTTATAAACCATATGATCTTCTCTAAAGGAGTGGTTACTGCCGCCAGTCGAGCTGCCCAAATGAGTGTGAAACTGTCATTTAGGAGCACTGTATAACTGTTAAATTATTAATCCGCTTTAAGATTTAATTAAAGCAGACCTCGAAAACTTTTAAACGGATTTGAAATATATAATTTACACATCCTGTAAACTCCCACGTTTAAACTTTCAAGGTTCGACCTCATCAGACTTTTTATTACACGTACATATTTAATGAAGCACTCTACTTTTAATGATATCACATCGGACACTTACTAATAAATTAATCAATCAATTGAGTCCTTTGTCCAAAACTTAATATTGATTGTTTAATAACCGTCGAAGGCTTTGTGGAGGTCAAAGCATTTTTGATCAGATTCTTAGAACTACAAGTGAAATGGGTCACTAGATATTGTTTCTATTATTCTCACTCAGTTTTGCAATAATAAATTTAATAATAATAATAATCTAATAATAAAAACGCCTTTATTCCTGTTTTTTTGAAGGGAAAACTTCTTTAAGCATTTTTGAGATGGGAAAAATCTCGCGACCTGTTACCGTAACGTAACCGTGTAAGAGACACCTCTGTATATTTTCATATATTGCGGCATCTAGGTACACAATACCACTGCTCGCAGAGATATACTATTTCGTTGAATATCACTGAAACTAGAATATGTTACGTAATAATACATCCTTGCGATAACTAATTGAATTGAAATAATACATCAATGTGAACCTGAACAGAGATGGCGCTGATATTCATTTAAAAAAAAGAACCATTTTTGAGATGGGGAATAAACCATTGAACTTGCGACCTGTTACCGTAACCGACACCTCTTTATATAAGTATGTACTTTCCTGACGATTCAAAAAAAACACACGTAATTGTTCAAGTTTTCACTTCTGTCGGCACTTCTGGAGTACCACTGTGCCATTCAAATACTCATAGGTACTCACAGCGGAATTTCCGTTGTGTCTTGGGCTAAGTTTTGCCAATCGGATTAGTTTGGCTACTTAAAGTAACATTTAAAATAGTGCGCTACATAAAAATATCTAAAAATTAGGCATTCGAAAATGACATAGCTTAGCTACTTTTTTTACGAGCTTTGAAGCGTCTATAGCTAAACAACCCCCCCTAGCCAAGAGCATACCAATGCAAACGTTTCGTTGCGTTCTGACGAATAGAAACTAAATAAAGCCCGGTGATTGGTTGTTGTAACGCCCACATAAATTTTTGACCAATCACCGGGCTTTATTTAGTTTCTATTCGTCAGAACGCAACGAAACGTTTGCATTGGTATGCCCGAATCTGCCTAAACTACCAGAAACTAAAACATAGTTTCGCACTGGAGACCAAACTATTATGGACAGCATTTGTGACAAGGCTTTTTGTATTGGGTCATCATAATTATATTTGATTTTAATAACTCATGTAAGCCTATATTTACAGGGCCTAAATTACATGAAATTGGTTTTCGATTCCATTATTATCCATATAATAACTGGTAACTCAAATGGAGGTCGTCCATATTACATTATCTATTCATGGCTATATCCTTAACAGCCTGCCTGTATTTACTTACATTGTTTATTTAAATGCATATTATGTAGGGTTATATGTGTACTTTATTATTATATTTTATAGGGTTACTAGCTGGTGCCCGCGACTTAATCGTCCGCATTTTGGATGAAAGGTACCCTATGTACTTTCTGAGTGTCCTAGACAACGTGTATGCAAAATTTAATGGTGATCGGTTTAGTATTGGTTCAGTAGTTTATGCGTGAAAGAGTTACAAACATCCATACAAACTTTCGCATTTATAATATTGTACGGATTTAAAAACCGATATACCGATGAAATATAATTTATATAAACATGAATAAAAACAAAGTATGTAAGTACATTTTTTTGGTTTATGTGTAAAAAGACCCTCTGAGACCGCGTGGTCCGATTGCTTTGTCCGATTATTTGGACAACGCGGACTTTTTATCCTGTTGCTCCGATTGTTACAATTTTTTAATATACTCATAATATGTATACATTTTTTTATATTTAACCAACACTAAAATGTCATTACAAAGATCTCGTAGGAAAAAAAAGAATATAATTTTTTAAAAGAAAGAGTGATAACAGGATGTGTGTTCAATTTGCAGAAAATAATTGCATCCGTGCGAAGCTGAGTGCTAATAACTAGTGTTATTTTGTTTCTCAAAGGTTAATCAGTTAATCAAATTAATCAAATTAATCAAATACTTAGTTCCCAAATTTCCATCAAGGCCTTATGCAAAAAATTATATTATTATGTATGTTTCTTTCTTAATTTAAGTATACCTGACACGACTAGAGAGAGCTCCGACTTCAAGTCACTTCACCGGAAGTACACCGTTTTTCCAGAACGGAAACGGAACTCCGGCTAAGAATCCACTTTTTCTTGCTACAATTAACATACTATTTTTTTTTCTGAAACAATTTTTATAGTTGAATGTAGCCTTGTCTTCTGAATTCAAATCTTTAATTTACATCTATACTATATATAAAATTCTCGTGTCGGGGTGTTTGTTGCCAAACTCCTCCGAAACGGCTGGACCGATTTTGATAAAATTTTGTGTGCTTATCGGGTAGGTCTGAGAATCGGCCATCTATTTTTTATACCCCTAAATGTTAAGAGTGGTCCACCCTAAAAATTTATTTTTTATTTTTTCGCAAAACAACGTTTGCCGTCTCAGCTAGTAATATTACAAAAGGAGAAGATTTGTATGCTTGTATGACGAGTAAACTCAATATGTACAGGACCGATTTTGAAAATTATTTTAACTTTAGAAAGCTTTATTATCAGCAAGTAACTTAGGCTGTATTTTATAAAGTTAACAGCTAGTAATATATAATAGAATAAACATAACTCATCTCAAATGAAATTTATTATGGATCGAACAATATATATTTTTTAATAATATATTGTTCCAATTTCACTTAAAAATCATATTTTTTGGCATATTTGGAAATATTTTTTGATTTTATAAATATTTAATAAGCAGACAAGGCCGCGAGCAAAAGCTAATAAAACAATTATGTTCCAACGACCTCAAAGAGATATAGATATATTATTATAATACTTATTATAGATATAGAAAAATTACTTTCATTAACGAACCCTCGAACCGACTCGTCGCTTAAGAGAGACAGACAAAGAGCCACTTGTGCCTAAGTGGTCGACTCAAGGTCGAACTTCATACCAATGACTTTATTCACTTATAAATTCATAACTTTATATAATACTAACTGTGCCCGCGACTTCGTACGCGTTAAAAATGAAAATGTATGAATTATTAAACGCCTGACATCTTTATTGCTGTGACGAAGCGACGGTGGCGCCGAATTTTTTATATTTTTATACGATCCCTCGGGAACCTAACATTTTTTCAGGATAAAAATTATTTTGTACATTAATCCAGGTATATAGGTTTGCATGTACCTAGTATTTTAAATAAGGCTTCGTGGATATTTATTGCAATACGAGTATAGATATAGATTCGAAGTGCAGTGTGTCCTGTCACTGTAGCTGTCACTATACTAAAATGTAAATGTGTGAAATTAGTCTGTGTGTAAAATGCATTTTTCAGAAGTGTAATTACGTGAACCTTGACCGCAATATACAATTTCTTACAAATTTCGCACACAAACAATCCACTATAAATCTGAAAAAGCTGTTAAACAACGAAGAAATCGTTTCTAGGCTCTCAAACACGAACTAAGTCTGGCAGGGCTCCAAATATTTACAGGTCTATATGAAACATTTCATGTGTTGAATATAATGCATGTATAACCTGCGCCAATGAAGAAATTAATTTTAAATATCAACTTGTACTTTAGTTTGGAGGTACCGTCAACAAAAAATTGAAATTGTACCGTAATAGAAAATTGTAACATTGTATTTGTACAATGGGCCTTTCTTTTACAAAGGGATCCATCATGGATACCCACCGGCCTGGGGACAGACCGGTGAGTTATGTCGGACTCCTGCCCCGAGATGGCTGTGGGGTAGACCTACCGACTAATGGCGTCCTCCGAGTTCGCTATAGGCGAAGTTGCGAGGTCGGACGAACACTCTTCCGTAATTCCACCTACCGACTAAACCTCTTGGCGTCCTCTGCGTCTGCTATAGGCGAAGTTGCGAGGTCGGACGAACATTCTTCCGTAATTCCACCTACCGACTAAACCTCTTGGCGTCCTCTGCGTCTGCAATAGGCGAAGTTGCGGGATCGGTCGAACACTCTTCCGCAACTCCACCTATCGACTAAACCTCTTGGCGTCCTCTGCGTCTGCAATAGGCGAAGTTGCGGGGTCGGACGAACACTCTTCCGCAACTCCACCTACCGACTAAACCTCTTGGCGTCCTCTGCGTCTGCTATAAGGCGAAGTTGCGAGGTCGGACGAACACTCTCTCGCAACTCCACCTACCGACTAAACCTCTTGGCGTCCTCCGCGTCCTCTATAAGGCGAAGTTGCGAGATCGCACGAACACTCTTCCGGAATTCCGCAGAGGGCCTATCGACTTTTTACTTTATCAAACGCCTCGAACGCGTCAACGTACAAACAAAGGTATATCAGCTAAATTATTCCCGGTGACAGGTGACTTTAAATGACGGTTAGCCTACTTTACAGATGGTGAAAGAGGCCCTAATAGTAATATATGAAAAGGTAACTCACCATCTCGATCGTAATGACTCCACACTTCCATGAACTGATTGGCAGAGAGTTTCTTCAATTCCCTCGAATCTGGATCTCTGAACTGTCTCATGAAGTTTGTTGCCTTATCTAAATTCAACTTTTTCGTTGGCGACGCGGTTTCAAAACTCATTTTTAAATATTATTTTAATAAATACTCGAAAATTTGTTTATAAATTGTTGTTGCAGAATTAACCTTTTTTTTCGAGGTATATCTTTTTTTTAGAATATTTGTAAATAAGTAAATTTATATGTAAGTATAATAAATTGTGTGAAAAGTATTCTCTTTTTTTTTAAATATATGTTTTTAATTTGGCTCGATTTATTGTCCGTGTTGTTTGTTTGAGTTAATTAATTTATTAAATAACTAACTAAAATTATTTTTATTGTTGTTTGTTTAGGCTGTCTACTGGTTGCGGTGGCTCATTTCATCTGAAACAAAAAAGTTAAAAAAATATTAATAAAAAAATTAGATACATAGTTTGTCCTTCGACATTGTTATGAATAACTAGCTGTTGCACGCGACTTCGTCCGCGACTTTAATCGCTGATAATATAGTCTATAGATAGTCACCTATTATTTAATCTGTGCTATAGGTGAAATAATTTTTAAAATCGATCCAGTAGTTTTTGAGTTTATACATTACAAAAAATACAAAAATATAAATCTCCCTTTATAATAAAAAAAACCCAATGCATTGAAACGAGCAAATATAGCGCTTTCTCTTTCACTCAATTCCATACAAAAGACAAGGACAGCAAATCTTGAGTTGGCGTTCATTCTACGCTACTTTTAGCTTTGTAAATGAATGTTGCAAATGTTTGTAAATGAATACCTAATGAAAATGAAAACGAGGGAGGTTCGTGTAGGTTTACATATAATTTGCAGAAAAATAATTATATACACCGAGCGAAACCGGGGTCGGGTCGCTAGTGAGAAATAAAATGAAATGGCAGACATAGAAATTAATTAATTCAACCTTCAATTCAGATATTTTATTAAAATCAAATAGCTCGGAGGCAATCGGTAGGTAAAGCTATGGAAGCGTATGTTTGTTTTATTATAAAACAAGTCGGCTTCGCTCGGGTGCATTTTTTTTTCTGAAAATTATATATAAAAACCGTTTAACGTTCTTTCCATTGGTGAAAACTGCATTAAAATTCGTTACGTAATTTAAAAGATATAAGCGTACATATAGAGGGACAGACGTTACCGCGCGTATTTTATACTACATTTTATACTAGCTGGTGCCCGTGACTTCGTACGCGTTCTAGATGAAATTCTGGATAATTTTGGATACCCTATGTCCTTTCTGGTGTCCCAGACAACGTGTACGCAAAATTTCATGGTTATCGGTTTAGTAGTTTTTGCGTGAAAGAGTTACATCCATCCATCCATACAAACTTTCGCATTTATAATATTAGTACGGATTAGTACGGAAATACGGATTTTTACGGACTTAGTAAGACCCCCTGGATTACATAGACTTGCAAATGATTTTTTTTACATTTTTAATTTTTTTTTTTCACATTATATACCAATCACAAATTGTTATTGCATATGATTTATTAATCTTGAATTTATTTTAATTTTGAATAAACGCGCTGTCTACTTTATTCTATATCCTAAGATTTTTCTCACTCGAACAACTTTTTCGATAATATTGATTGTCATGTTTGTTTACCGTTAGAGAAAAGGTTCTCTCATGGGGAAATACATCGGTATTAAAAGCCCGCGTTGCCGTATATACTTTCTCATTTGGTTTTTTTTGCTTCTACGTTTTTTCTTTTGTACAACCTACTTATGTAAATATTACGGCATACATCATCAGGGAAGCTGGCTTGACGCCAGTAATCACCTCTTTACAGTAATCTAAGTATCACCTTTACGCACATGTTTTTAGTTTCTGTAGGACTCTCTCGTTTCGCTAATTGCCAAGGAAGCCGAAATGCTGAACTTACATAGATGGCCGAAATAATAAAACTATTGAATGTATTTCCCTAGTGTCCCAAACAAATACTGACTGCTATTTCACCATCACGCGACGTCGCGTTATCCACAATAGGCCGCTTCACGCGAAGTCGCGTTATGTGGAAATTAATGTGTTAAATCTTTTCCACTGCTTTAGAGACTAGAGACATATAATATAATAAAATCGTAAACGAGCCGAGTCTGTATATTAAATACTATAGCTGTTGCATGCCACTTCGTCCACGTAACTTTATAAAATATAGCCTATGTTACTCGCTGATAATGTAGCTTTCCAACAGTGAGAAAATTTTTCAAATCATTATTTAATCTGTGCCAGTAGTTTCAGAGATTGATTGTTTGTTTGCAAAAAAACAAATAAACAAACAAACAAACAATCAAATCTTTCCTCTTTATAATATTAGTGCAGATTAAAACAATTTATACGCAACGAACACAGGTTGTTAAAGATTTAATAGGGCGGAAGAAGAAAAAAAGACAGAAAATAAAAATAATGTAAAATCACAAAACAAATTGACAAATATTTATAAAAAAAGCAGTACTTTCAAAAAGAGAAATTTCAAAAACAGAAAATGCTAATTTGTAAAACTCCAAAAAGATAAGTAGCCGTTAAAATAAATACATAGGTCCTTATTAGTTTTTAGAATTTTTCTACATAAAAAAAAATTATAAATATTACAATAAAATTTCGTATCCTATAAGCGGAATATTCAAGCGAAGTGGAAACGCCAGCCTAGTACAATATTTTTAAACATAAATCTTCTGAGCACGGCAATGTATGTCACATAATCCCGTCTCAGGTGAAAAGAGCTTCCAACATTCAAGGTAAAACAGTACAATTGTCTAAACAGTAGCTAAACTTTTTGCATACACATAAAATATTTATTATAATAATTCTAAATGGCTTTTAACACTCGATAAGAGAAGGTATCTCTTATAAAAAATTTAAACAAAAAAGTTAAGGATTAATAATTTTTTGCTTTTCAGTTTTTTCGGCGGTTTAAATTTTTTTGTTAAAAGTTTTATTTTATAATTTTTTTGTGGCTATATTCTACTAATTACTACATGCTTAATTTTTGATTAAATTATAATACACAACTCAGCATTAAAATCTGTGAGTGAACAACAAATCACCCCTATTTTCCCACCCTTTGGGTAAGATTTTTTTTCCAAATGTATATGGAGCTAACTTCGGGTTATACCCTAACTAATAAAAAAAGAATTACCAATATCGGACTACTCTGTAAAAAGTTATGCGTGATGATGTTTTTCGGTCACGCACGAAGCGTTACAGTTCCACCTTCCTTGTCAGGACTGCTAAGGAGTGGAACTCATTGCCTGCGTCTGTGTTTCCTCAAAATTACAACCTTTTAAAAGACCGGTCAAAAGACCGGGGTCTTCAAACCTTGGGTAAATGGAAACTTACTAGGTAACCGTGGTCCATCTTCGGCCGCATCTGCACTTACATCAAGTGAGATCGTGGCCAAGTGCAGCCTTGACTCCATAAAAAAAAACATTGTTCTATTATTATAGAACTATTTTTTTTATTATTATTTTATGTTTGTTTTAGTTATTACTAAAACCTAGAAAAACTAATTTTTAAATTTAATTGGCTTTAAAACAAAACTAATTCATTAACTCTAAAACCATAAAATATAAAGTTATCTTACTGTTAGACGCTTATACTGTTTTTATATTCATCTCTATTTTCAACATGAGCAAGTAAGAGGCAATTTGCAGAGCGAACTTTATTTGCGAATGTTTTTCAGAGCAATGGCAGGTGAAGACGAATTCAAGGAAAAAATTGTATATAAGTAATGTATGTCATGTATGTATGTATGTATGTTTTGTATGTAAGCGATCTTGTGTCTTCGTAAATTGAGTTTTCTAGGGAACGCTATCTAAGACCGTCTATTTACAAATTCTCTTCTAAGAACCGAGTTGTGAAGTTGTTGAGTTCACATCAGTTGAGTTCAAAGATAATATCGTATTCTGTTTGCTTGTACGAGCAACATTTATAAATACGAAAGTTTGTGTGGATGGATGTTCGTTTGTTACTCTTTCACGCAAAAACGACTCGTCGGAATTGGATTGAATTTGGGTCTCAGTTTATTAGCTGGATTAAAATATAGGATAAAAGGTAAAAGCTCTGCAGGAAATTTTACTGCATGGACAATGGACAGTAAAATTTCCTGCAGAGTTTTTGAAACTTTATAATAAAAAGGAGACTCGGATAAATTATGTACTTAGTTAAAAGCAATGCGAAAACTTTAAAGTAAAACGATTTAGGTGATTCCGGGTCAGGTTGAAAACTTTTAAAAAACGTCCTCGTTACCCCAATGGAGAGATAAGAAGTTGAAAAGAAGTGTAATTTTCTCAACCCCAACTCCCCCAAAGGACGCAGTCCGAATTTGACAATTAATCTTTCTTAAACTCATTCGCACATAAATAACTGGTGATTTTTTTTCTTTTAGGGGACGTTTAAGTAATTTGGGCGGGGGGGATTTGTAATTAAAACATTACGATGCGTTACAGGGGCGAAAGGAGGTTTCAAACAATGCTTTACGTTTTTTTTTAATATTCCAAATCAGCATCCATTTTCATTTATGTTTTACAGAGAATCCCTCGACTGTTTGTACGTCATTTAATGGTCACTTGGTTGTTACATAACATTTAGAGAGGGAGAGGGAGCGTACAGAAAAACGTTACGACGCGTTACATGTTTGGTTTAAAAATCATAAAAAATTGCGTTACGTAATGCTTAAACGCCCCTGATGATCTTTACTTGGTTTCTTCAAGGTTCCATGATCTGCTATTACAGAAACTATTCAAGATGAATTTTATAAAGATTTTATAATTTTCGAAATTTAATAATGTTCACTAGTACACAATCAAAGGCACATTGTTACTGAGGCCTCTATCTCCCTGATTGAGGCTTCGGCTTTTAAAGTGAATGAGGTCATTACTTTGTTCAGGAGTAACGACCCGAAGAACGCGCTACGATGCTTCGTTTACACTCACTTACCTATTCGAGTAAGTAAATAACCGAGTTGATTTTTTTTTGTAACATACTCTTACAATATAGACAGTATTCGTATCTGGTTATGAAAAATGGTTACGAATGTGGCTGAAGGGACTTTATCGCCTTCTCACTGTTTATGGAATGCAGTTTCGTCCTGACGTGTTCCATACATGTTCACTATTACGTCAAATTTGTCACAATACGTCAAATTTGAAACATTACGTCAAATTTAGTCACAATTTTTCGTAACTGAAACTATTTTATCTAACTATATTATAATAGATGTCATTCTCAAGACATTTAATTTTACTTGTTCTTTTATCAACATAATATAGATATAGCTCTTATGCAATTTATAATATTCTATAAGCTTTAAAAATATAACTACATATTAATATCTTTTTAGACAATCGTTTGTCACTTACTAATTGATTTATCAACGCACAGCCGATATTACTGAGTTTAGAAAGAAAATTAATAACTTAAAAAAAAAATATAACTTTAAAAAGAACAAGATATATTTAACATTATTATACTTATATCTAACCAGCGAGTAGCTAGTCAAGTAATTTGCGTGACTTGAACAAAGCACTAAGTGTGATTCAATTACACAGCCCTTTCTGTAGGTATTTCAAAAACGTGATCACTAGTTGCGCCGTACATGGGCCTCTTTTTTCACTACAAGTAAAGTGTTGATTAGTTACTTTTAGAAATAATTTTATGTTTTATTAAATTATGCACTCGGTTTAGTGCATCCTTCGATAGGCGATTTTTTTTATTATTTTCTTTTTAATGTTTGGGACTTTTACCGTGCAAACACCTTACAGCTAAATTATTCCCGGTGACTTCCGGTGGTGCCCGTGACTTCGTCCGCGTTTTGAATGAAAGGTACCCTATGTCCTTTCTGGTGTCCCAGACAACATGTATGCAAAATTTCATGATGATCGGTTCAATAGTTTTTGCGTGAAAGTACAACAAACAAACAAACTCACATTCACATTTATAATATTAGTTAGGATTATGTGTCGGGAGTGTGGCTTGAATAACTTTGAAACTAACTCAGCGTCGCCCATACAAATGCCTTTGTTATGAACCAATTTATGAACACCCTTCTTAGTATTCAGAGTACAAATTTCCTGTGAATCGTCTCCACTCCGCGAATATTCGAGAATTTTGTATCAGGCGTTATAAATGGACGGATATCGCGTTAAAATTATGTGCTCTCATTTTTTAACAAGAGGCTTAGAGGGCGTGAAATTCAGCCTTGGATATGTTAAGGTTGAACAAAAAATTATTTCATAAAATTTTGGTCTATTCCCAGTAGTTCGGTCAACAGTTCGGTTGACCCAACTAGTGAGACTTTTTATTCCCAGTAGTTCGACCTTACAAATCAACCGAAATAGTGAGATCAGTTTTTCTCTGTTCCATATCAAAAATCAAAAATCAAAAATCAAATCAAAATCAAAATATTTATTTATCAATTAGGTTTCTACAAGAAACTCTTATGATCGTCATTATAAATTTAATTTGCCAGGGTTTCGGAAAAAAAAAGGCCAAGATGACGATCTTGAGAAGAAACCCCGAAAGAAACTCAGGATACTAATCTTTTTGTCATCTTTAAAATATAAAATAACAACAATTACACTTAATTAAAAAATATATTGAAGTATACATACAATACTAAACATAATATGAGCTAAAATCCCGGCTTCATTGTCGCTTTAATAAATAATCAGTGATTTTATAATAGCCTTTCGAAATTTATGAAATTTTTAAGTGTGTGTCAGCTCCAACGCACAACTAGAGTCTTCTCCTTACGAACGATAAATATAATTAAAATATATTAATATAATATATTATATGTATTATATTATATTAATATGTATTGAAGCATATTGTAGCCTGTAACGCATAACGTGTGACATTTGATCTTACTCCCATTAATTTTCATACCAATTTTTTCATTTTCATTATATATGAAAAGGACTAAACTCCAATAAATTTTAAGCAAATTAGTTTTCTTGTGAATTTAGTACATACCATACCAGGTACATACCTACTAATGTTAATGTATAGAAGTTTAAAAACAAGATACGATTCTGACATTATGGGGCCAAACCATATTATATCATTACATAGTTCCATTGATGGAACTGAAGCAAATATTTTTTGCATCATAATGAAAACGCTACATATTTTTCTATGCACACACAGACACAACGTTCCGTGTACATTGTGTATGACGCAAATATGACGCACTGAATATTATAGTATAACGTGAAGTCTGTATAATTTAGTCGTGAGGTGACCAGGGACGTGCGTTACGTTTGTGTGACCGCCATTTTTTCATGTATTATTTTCTTTGTCACATTTCAAACGATGGTATAGTTCAATATACATATGGTATAGTCCTATAATTTAATTATCTACGTACAAATAATTATTACAAATATAATAAAACAAAATAATAATCCTGTTAATTACTTACTTACAAATGTCACAGTAAAAGGAATATAAAAAAATAGATTGAGAATGAAAAGGTATCCCTTTTTTTTTTAGTAGGGGAGATGACATTTTACGTAGGTACACTATCCTTCTCCCATGGTCAGACCCCGCCGATATCCCAATGATCAGTGGGGGGAAATTCTCCCATGCAAAAAAAAAAACTGCGGGGAATGTGGGGTTCCCTTTTAAAAGAGCATTTGGGTCGGACTAGCTTAACGCACAATGTCAAAGCCATAACCGCACAGCGAGAAACGTATCTACCTGTATGTTAGGCAAACACAGACAGCCCTTCTGAGTACGTCGGGTAAAGCACCCTCATGAGAGATTAATCATCATTATTTAGTTTCTAGCTAAGGATTTATATTAAGCGCCATATATTATTATAACGCTGCGTCTAAATGCCAATTTGATTGCGTAGAAAATATACCCTATCATATTATAACAACTACATTTAGAAGAATATTAATAATCTTTCATAGAATTCTAAGCACCCTTTATGAGGGTGTAAACGATGTGGACATGACTCATATTCGCATTCTATGATTCTAACACTCAGGTTCTTTAAAATTGGCATTAACTAACGAGTTCATATCCCTAATTGGCACATTAACTTTAAAGACGTTTTACAAAACGATTGACGGCCCGTTTAAAGGTTCCTTTAAAGGCTTTGTGCAACGCTTTTTCTCTTAAAGATAAAGATTGTTGACTCCTGTTGAATCTTGTTTGACATTTCTTTAGTTAAATTTTAATGGAGCATTAAAGTTGACGTTAATGTAGCTTTGTGCAACACTTTAATGTTTCCTTAGGTTTTAAAGGTGACTTTATAATTTAAAGAACGTTTCTGCAACTGGCTGTGAGAGACGTTATTCTTATTTAATTTATTATACAAATAAGAAGTTTGGTTAAATATATCTATTGTTTAAATGCCATTTTATTTTTATTTTATATTAAAAATATTAAAAAAATGCCCAATGTCGCCACAGCCATAAAGAACAGTTCTACTATTAGTTCTACGATAGAACTGTTTAGACAAAAAAATTCCAACTAGTTCTACTGCACACTATGACAGATTGGACTCGAATAGATATAATGGAATAGGTATGTCCCAACTGTTTAACTATTTTTATAATAAAACAAAATTTAAAAAAAAATATGCAATGAGTTCTACTGGTGAGTATGAGTAGCGGAGCGGAGCGGCGGCAAGGGTTTACCGAGGCACCGAAAAAGCGAAAATGTTGACTACTACACTCTACCATGAGTTTAATGACCGCACTCGCTAGCGAGAGCGTAAAATATTTATATGGAAAATTAACAATTTGACATTGACAGTTGACAGTTTTTCATATAAATGTTTTATGCTCTCGCTAGCGAGTGCGGTCATTGTAAACTCATGGTAAAGGTATTGGACTACCCAAAACTACTGGACTGATTGTAGTAATTCGTTCACCTATAGAAAACTAAACTATCAGCGAGTAACATAGGCTATATTTTATAAAATTACGCAGACTAAGTCGCGTGCAACAGCTAGTATATTTAGAAGAACAAAGAAACGAGTATTACTAGAGATAATCTCGACGCAATAATATTCATTTTCGATTGTTCCGTTCGAAATGGTGGAACATTGTTCCGGGAGTATAGGTTTTCACGATATGACGTCTGTGGAAAGTAGGGCTTTGCGATGTTTTCATAACACAAAAAAAAATACTGCGTTCGGCTTGAATTTTCAATACCCAGTCGTATGGATTCACTCGGTTATTGTTGGTGAATTTTATAAAAGTTTTTGTAAAAAAAAAAAGATTTAAGTAACGTTTCGGAAATAAATGGCAATCATTTTATTGTACCTACTAGCTGACCGGGCAAACGTTGTTTTGCGAAAAAATAAAAAATAAATTTATGGGGTGGACTACCCTTAACATTTAGAGGTATAAAAAATAGATGTTGGCCGATTCTCAGACCTACCCGATAAGCACACAAAATTTCATCAAAATCGGTCCAGCCGTTTCGGACGAGAACACCGCTGTTAAAATGCAAAGTTGTGTAAAAATTTCTAAGTCATCATTCCATCTAGTAGATTTCGAGTTTTGTGGACATTAAACACGCTGGGGCTAAATTTTTATATATAAAGTAATAAGATTAACGCAAATCTATACTTTAATATTATAAAGCTGAAGAGTTTGTTTGTTTAAACGCGCTAATCTCAGGAACTACTGGTTCAAATTGAAAAATTATTTTTGTGTTGGATAGATAATTTATCGAGGAAGGCTTTAGGCTATATAACATCACATTGCGACTAATAGGAGCGAAGAAACAGTCGAAAATGTGGAAAAAACGGGGAAAATTATTCATCTTTGAGGGCTTCCGTTGCGTGCGCTGCGAAAACCGTTCGAGATATTAAGATCGAATTTATAGTGATAGATCAGGTACCCTCTTTTTAGCTTAATTATAAAATCACAATCCCTATTAGTCTTCAAATTATTCTAAACAGTTGCCACAAATCTTAGAATTACTTTGTACGGCACGTTCTCTGATGCAAATAGCTTTATTATTAATTAGCATTTAGATGAGGGTTGCCACCAAATTTATATAAATAAAAATGAATTGCTAAACTCGAGAACGGCTGGGCTAATTAGACTTTTTTTTTAATATTCATCGACATACAAGGAAAGTTGCGTACGAAGCCGGGAAGTTAGTCTATACTTACTAATATTATAACTTAAATGCGAATGTAACTTTGTCTGTTTGTCTGTCTGTCTGTCTGTCTGTCTCTATTACTTTAACGAAAATTCTAAACAATACAATACAATTAGATTTTTACATGTATACTAGCTGGTGCTCGCGACTTCGTCCGCGTAGAATAGTTATTTTGGGAATCATTTGGGTATCTCGAACGGTTTTCGCAGCGCACGTAACGGAAGCCCTCAAAGATAAATAATTTTCCCCGATTTTTCCACCTTTTCGATTGTTTCTTCGCTCTTTTTAGTCGCAACGTGATGTTATATAGCCTAAAGCCTTCCTCGATAAATGATCTATCCAACACAAAAATAATTTTTCAATTCGAACAAGTAGTTCCTGAGATTAGCGCGTTCAAACAAACAAACAAACTCTTCAGCTTTATAATATTAGTACATATATAGTATAATAATTAAGCATTTTTTTCAAAGTAACTGCGTTGTCTATTTCTTGTAGACTTCTTCATTAAACAAAGCATAGATATTTTTAATATTTAGCTCTTGGTTTCCATTTTAATAAAAATGTTCAAAGTTTACTATAAATTATAAACTATGCTGTTTAAACTCCTACAACTCCCACAATCTTAGATTAAAAATTGGTCTCGTTACGCTCGACTAGATACCGCCGTCGTACTTGTAAAATGCGGCAACAAATACTACGCCGAATTCGGCGTACCCGAGCCAGTCACACTACAAACTGTCTGTGATGTGTACGTGCCGAATGTTTTATTAAATTTTGGGCATAATAAAATGTCAGTTTGCGTAGTGAAACTGTGTAAAAATATAATGAAACTGTGTAAAAAGTGATAAAAAGTAACGATTTTTTACACACACTACAATAAAAAGTTGCCGCATTTACGGAGCTATTGTTTTTGTATAGCCCTCTATCTAGTCGAGCGCAGCGAGACCAATCATTTATCTATGCCCACAATCTTAATTAACATCTGCTATAGTTATAAACGAACAGACAGGTGATAACTTACAAACAATGCGGCACAAAACAGGCTTCCTAATTTATGACCCTAGATAGAACGCAGTGTGACTTTCAAATACGATACTTATATGCTATCTACATACTAGCATGATCGTATATTCATTGCATTTTTAAACCCCGATACCCGACGCCAAAACGGGGTGTTATAAGTTTGATGTGTCTAGCTATCCGTTGTGTATGTCTAGCTCCGACTTTTATCCGGTTTTTCTTTGTTTGAGAGATGACGAGGTCGGAATCGTTCTTAGCTTATACCATTGGTATTTTATGAAGATCAGACTATCAGCACATTTCCTGTGGTTTTTGTATTTAATTATTCTCGTGAGACTCTCTAGCTAGTACCTACCTATATATTTTATGATCGGCTGTTTTAATTTTGAAAATCAATCGAGAATGGATCCGATAAATCAGATCGTAGGTGTACAAAGTCCAGAAAAACTCTACAGAACGGTATCCTACAAAAGGGTTTTTTAAACATTTATCCAGGCTTAGTTACATATTTTTTTACCTTTAAAACGGCTTTACGTTTCATGTTACGCAGCAGGCGTAACAAATCTGTGTTATCCTATTTCAATGTCAGGAAGCCCTACGTCGAACCTACGTATTACACGCACTTATTATTATTATTATACCTATTATATTGTACATAGAACCTATGTGCAGTTAAAGGGTTAAGTAAGTATGTTGTTTACAACGTAATAAGATACTTTGTTTACTTTAATAATAATATACAATATCTGTATTGTAACACCCCCTCCACCCCACGACCGACTCAAAAAAAGAGAAAACTTTGTGATTGGTCAAAATATTTTGTTTTGACATTACACTAACCAATCACAAAGTTTTCTTTTAGCGTACTGTAGCGTAGCGTAGCTGTAGAAAGCACACAGGGCTACGGGCCCAAATGGCTACGGGGCTACATAACACACATGGCACATGGCGTAGGTGGCGCGAGGAAATCCGTGGGTTTTTAATGTGTAGAAATCTCACGCAAAAAAGGGTAGGCTATACAACAATATATACAAAATTCAGAAATTGGAAATGGATGAACCAGAAAATGGAGGAACATACATACATTGATAGCAATTTAGGTAGGTACTAATTTAGGTAATTTAGGTACCTAGTTTAGTAATTTAGTTACCTAATTTAGGTAGGTAGGTAGGTACTACCTAAATTGCTACACCTAACTTACTTCTCACACACACACACACACACATAGAGAGAGAGAGAGAAAGAGAGAGACAGACAGACAGACAGACAGACAAACGGACGGACGGACGGACGGACACACACACACGCACGCACGCACGCAAATTCATACACACATACATACTAGTAGTATTAGTATTGATTGATGATGATGAACGCTGAAAACGTGAAATTTTATTTTCACTCAAGTATTTCGCACGCTTCATCCCTCATATATACATAGAGCCTTCGCGATTGCCTCCCAAACAACGCTTTTAAGCCATCCACAATCTTGTTAGATGCGGGTTAATGGGCGATACGATAGCTTTGATCCCTTTTAAATTGGGGGAAATAGTGCTAAGAGCTACACTATGTGACCTTTGCCTTACAATGTACGTGGTTCGTACGATATTAATTTAATTTTTATCTCTGTATCCTCAGCAGTACCATGCCGAGGGCGCCCAATTTTATAGATATTTTTTAGGCCTATTTATTTTTAGATTTTAGTTTAGTTTAGTTTTATTTAGAATTAATAATTATATTTTATTTAGATAAAATTTTTTATCATGTGATTTATTGTGAAGAGCAAACCTAACTGATGTTGTAAATGGGAAAGTGAGTTTGTTTGTTTTTTACGCTTTCACGTTGTCAGGGATACCTACTGAAAAAGACGGATTATTCCCATTAGTTCCGTTTCTGAATGGAAAATTTCATTCAGAAAAAAATGTGAGACTCAAATTTTGATTTGCTAGTAATTTTTCCTGAATTATAAACGGATAGAACAAATTTCATTCAAACAAATATTTTCACGAATGTGCAGATTGCACTTCGTTCGCTTGTATTTAATTTCCGCTGTGAAGAGGCGGCGGAAAATATTTATAGGAATCGATCGCGTTGTTATTTGATGCGACCGTGACGCTGGCAGCGGTCTACTTCGGTTCAAGTGTAAAAGGGGTTGGTCTTGGACTGTCTAGATTCTAGAACACAATCTAATAAAATAAAATCTAATAAATCCGTACTTCCGTTCCGTACTAGTCTATACTAATATTATAAAGCTGAAGAGTTTGTTTGTTTGTTTGTTTGAACGCGCTAATCTCAGGAACTACTGGTTCGAATTGAAAAATTCTTTTTGTATTGGATAGATCATTTATCGAGGAAGGCTTTAGGCTATATAACATCACGTTGCGACTAATAGGAGCGAAGAAACAGTCGAAAATGTGAAAAAAAAAAGGGGAAAATTATTCATCTTTGAGGGCTTCCATTGCGTGCGCTGCGAAAACCGTTCGAGATACCCAAATGATTCCCAAAAAACTATTCCACGCGGACGAAGTCGCGAGCACCAGCTAGTAATATTATAAATGCGAAAGTTTGTACGGATGTATGGATGTATGTATAGATGTTTGTAACTCTTTCACGCAAAAACTACTAAACCAATCACCATGAAATTTTGCATACATATTGTCTGGGACACCAGAAAGGATATATGGACATAGGGAAAGGACATAGGGACATAGACCTTTCATCCACAAAAAAAGTACTGCTCTCGAGGGATTATCTAAAATTAAGGAAATTAACCCCTGGCTAAGTATAATAGCAATAACGATGTCAGGCGATATATTGCTTTTTCAACGCGGACGATGTCGCGGGCACCAGCTAGTAAAACAATAAAACACAATTTGATTTTTGCCTAGAGCTTAATTGACATAATGAGAGTCCCCAGCGGAAGATCAGCGCTGTATGTAGCTCGTAGCACAAACAGCATATGCTGAGTTGGGTGCCTATTTGGGTCGAGTACATGCACTGGCAAGTATGGCCAGTATTGCAAGTATCTGTACTTACTTAGTACTAATATTATAAATGCGAAAGTTTGTATGGATGTACTTATGTAACTCTTTCACGCAAAAACTACTGAACCGATCACCATGAAATTTTGCATACACGTTGTCTGGGTCACCGGTAAGAAAGCGTATGAGTTTCACCATCTTCGAGTAGCATTACTCGAGGGTAATTTCAATAAAATTGACACAAGATACTCGTAACTCGCCAATAAGCTTTACTTGAAAAGTAACTAATAAACACTTTACTTGTAATTGGTGAAAGAGGCCCTTAAACACATTACTAGTCTTTGAGAATTTATCATTTGCCCGTACCGGTCAGAGGGCCATTTTGGAATTAACTAATGTTCTTATTTTGGTACCTAACGAATGGCCTCATAAAATTAGTGTTACTCACGCTAGCTGTGTTATGAAAAAAGAACTTGTTAAAATATTTATTAATGAACTTAACTGAACCGAGCGTAGAGGTTTTAAATGTCTAGATTATTTAGCATGTAAACGGTCAAGGCTTTTAGACTTAGCTGGACGTAATAATTGTATTTTATTATCCGTACTATCCGTACTAATATTATAAATGTGAAAGTTTGTATGGATGGATGGATGAAAGAAAGAAAGAAAGACATTTATTCACTGCACGAAGGACATTAACATAAAACATTACATAAGAAACATAAACAACAAAAACAAAAAGACATAAATAAATTAAGACAGACAGGTAAGATGTGTGTGTCCTCGCGGCAGTGAATCGGATACTGGCTCAGCATTGTGCCGAGGTGCTAAGCAGGCACCTACAGCGCTGATTTTCAGCCAGCACCGTGGCTGGATGTATGGATGTATGTATGGATGGATGGATGGATGTTTGTAACTCTTTCGATGGATGTATGGATGTTTGTAACTCTTTCACGCAAAAACTACTGAACCGATCACCGTGAAATTTTGCATACACGTTGTCTGGGACACCAGAAAGGACATAGAAAGAAAGAAAGAAAAGAAAGAACAAAATTTTATTGAGCCAATTGAGCATTATGCTGTGTGTGCAACGAGTCACACACAGCGCTGAACTTCCGCTGGTAACCTCATACTTGGCTAGTGAGAGAATCCGATATGATACATTTAGTGTGAATTTTCAAAGATGGAACATGGAACAAGTATAGTAAGGATCTTTATAAGCATGACCCTAATTTTCACATAGGCGCACATAGCGCACATTAGTGCTTAGACCATCAGCTGAGTGCTCTTCAGTCAGAGACAATCGATTCTGTGGATTATTTAATTTAATAATACTCTGTGTGAGTCGTCTTTCAATGGACAGGGCACACTGTTCTTCACTTGACAACACTTGATGTAAGGCATCAGTTAATTCAGGATTGGACTTGACTTGAATGCTTTGGACTTGACGGACCTGTTTTGGAAAACTAAGAAAAATTATGACTTGACTGGGCTTGATTTGACTGTCTAGTCTCGGAATCTGCTACTTTTAATTTTAATTTCTATTTTGCCATTTTTATTTTAAAAAAGGCTATTACAAATTGCAATTTTTACTAATGACAATGGCAAAATCATCGGAGAAGATCTGATGGAGCCAAGACATTAAAAAAGAAGAACAAGAATTCAGTATTCAATCACTCCCAGAATCAATTTTATTTATCCGCAACATCGTACGCGCGGTAATACCTAGGCTAGGATGAAGGGATGCGGACAAAGTCGCGTGCAAAAAAACTAGTGTGTAACGAGCCTTATAACAAAACAACTGACATAAATTATAAATTCATGTAATTGTCTAATTAACATTGTAAATTCTTCGTCGTGTTTTAACTAGGTAAATTTTTAATGTGCTAGCGTGTCGTCTTTTTTCACAAGGGAGCGAGCGTTTTCGAACCTTTTAATATTTATTAAGCGAATAACATCAGATTCATTCATATAACACAAGCTGTAATTTTGTAATTAAAAAGCTGTAATTATAATCCCCGACTTTATACACTGTGGGGCTATGCCGGACTTCTACCGGATAAAACCTAACGGACTTCCTAGCGCGGCCGTAGAAGTTCGGGAGTCGCTACTTCTATATCACCCTTTTTTTAACGTTGGGGAATCCTCTTGGATACCCGGCAGTGTAGGGGACACTTCGAGGTTATGCTAGATTCCTACCGGCTAAAACCCAAAGACTTCTTAGCGCGGCCGTTAACGTTGGGAATTCCTCTTGGATGCCCGGCATTGTAGGGGACATTGCGAGGTTATGCTAGATTCCTACCGGCTAAAACCCAACGACTTCCTAGCGCGGCCGTAGATGGGAGGGTTCGGTACGTTATGACACAACATTGGTGCCCCTCTACCGGCTATTCAGCGTGGGAAGAGCTACACTCCCAGTCGGAACCTCGGCGTACCCGGGAGTGGAGGTACGCCGAGGTACTTCCGGATACGCCATCTCGGGGACATCATGACGGGCGGTATTCTCTCCTGCGACTACCGCCCTGTCCCATTCAAGGAGGAAGGTGGCGGACATGAGTATAAGCAGTCTGCGCGTGTCGGCTGGGAGAAGGAATCTTCCGCTGTCAAATTAGTGCAACCGGTGTTCCTGTGAAGTTTTGTAGCGATCGGACGCGGACGAAGTCACTGGCAACAACACTACTTTATAATATAAACAAAGATGAATCTTCATTTAAAACAACATAGTCGCATTGTTACAGATTGTTCATCGCAATTACAGTACACAGTTAAAGTTTTGACAAAAGAACTCATTAGCACGTCATTATCGCCGAGCGAAACTTTGGCGAAGCACTGTTCGGCGAAGTTTCGGTCTAGGTGATTTTGGTGACATTGAGATTAGTTTATCCGCATGCAGGTTTCATGACGACACATTGCTTTGAGATTAAATGAACTAATTTTTTAATTAAATTACTTAATTAATTATTAAATAAATGAATCAATTTTTACTTAATTAATTATTAATTCAATTAATTATTAATTTCATTAAAGGCCTCTTTCACCAACTACAAGTAAATTTAGAAATTACTTACTTTAAATTTTAAAGTAAATTTATTTACTTTTAGAAATAATTTTATGTTTTATTAAATTATGTTCTCGGTTTAGTGCATCCTTCGATAGGCGATTTTTTTTATTATTTTCTTTTTAATGTTTGGGACTTTTACCGTACAAACAAAGCTTTCTGGACCACAATGTTGAATTTCCAAAATGTTGAATTAAAGGTATTATATCAGCTAAATTATTCCCGGTGACTAGTGTCAAATCTAGTAAGTAAGTACCTACATTATAATGTTTTTATTATATACTGTCTATGTTCCGCTGTTTCTTTTAAAAGCTTTCTATTCTCTCCATCTCTCGATTGCTCGGTTTTCTTTGTATTGGGCGGCCGAATTCCGTCACCGTCTCACCGCCCGCGCTATTAAACCTCTTTGCTCTGCTCTCCTTTAAAGGCGCGATTTCACCATACTCTGTTTGTTATTAGAGAGCGCTGTTAAGTCATTTAACAGATTGTTACATCTTGCGAGTGTCCTATGACGCTCCATCGAATGTTAAATGCCCTAATCAGATGTTAAACTTTAACAGTTGCTCTAGAGGTCCGTTAAATCTTTAACATGAGTGTTAGTCCATCATATTTTCATCATATTGATATTATTTTTTAAGTTGTGTGATTGTATGCTGTTTTTGTAAACTGAATAAATATAAAATAACAAAAAACTTGCATTATATAGGTACGACCATAGAGTAAATAGTACTTAAACAGTAATTTTTTTAAAGAACGGCGTCAACAACTTTGTAAGACATACAAAGTTAACAGAGATGATAGTATCAATATTAATTTTAATCCTACATCACGTAATGTCTGATTTAGCAAACAACTAACAGAGTATGGTGAAATCGTGCCTTAGGGTCGTAACCGTGATGTTAAATAGCCTATAACCTTTCTCAAGTGTTCCGGTGAGTGATTGGGATGCTAGACCCTATTTGAATATGCTACATTGAGCCTTATCCCTTATCGTGGATAAGGGATACACTAGATAAAGGATAATAAAGGATACACTAGATTCTGGGTTGCTTCACTAAAAGTTGCATAGTAGAATATCACCGCACTCACAGCTTGGGGTGATATTTCAAATTAGTCGCACAAAGTTGTAATTAAGGTGAACACGTGTTACGACTTAAACCATTATTACTAAATGTTAAGGTTCAAATCAGTCATGCAACATTTACATTATTCATCCTTTTATCAGGAATTAACGAGAAAAGTGATGGCCATGTATAAAAAAATCCAGTGCCACTTTTTCGCAGTGATTTTCATAATAAGCGGTGTGATCATCCACACCCAGACAAGATTCAATTTTGAAAAGTAATTTCCAAAGTTGGCCCTGCTGGGAAGTGAACCCGGCCCCACAGTCAGAGCGCTAAGGTACCTTTACTACTTGACCTATGGGCTCGTTTTACATAATTTAAAAAAAATAGATTTGTTTACAAGTGTTTATATGTTTAATTATTACAATATTTGAATTAAGCCTACCGGAAAAATTTCTACAAAATGGCAATATTTTGTGTAAAGAAGATTTTTTTTAAAGAAGTGTGTTGACAAACGGAAATTTTGTTTATATTATTTTATATTATTTAAATATGTATAATGTTCATGTATATATTATAAAAAAAATCCAACTTAAACGTCCACAGAAACTATGATATTAAATAATGAACATGTAATCCATTCAAAAATATTCATAAAAATATACAAAAATTCAAAAAATATTCATTCATATTTTAGGCGTACACCTACACCTACACTATAAATACATTTAGAAATCGGTTCACAATTAAATTTAAAAAAATCCATACATTAAAATTGAAATACGCGTGAAATAATTTGTAAATTTCCTAACAAGAAACCTGAAGAGTCACATGAAAATTTTTCCCACATCATTCCGGGACACACTCAACAAATCCACACAATATCATATGGGTGCCACGTGTATGATGAAATATAACAAATTTTACAAAAAGACTACCTTACAAAAAAAAACACTTACCGTAAAAAATGTCTTCAAGCACTCCAACATTAATTAGCACTTGTGCTAAACTCACCTCTAACCATTAAATGTTTATTTGTATTTGTCACGTAAAAGCAATGACGAAAACTGACACGTTCGCTCTACTTGAATGCGGAGCCACGAATGAATGAAAATCAGGGGTTGCTTTACGGAGGGCGGGGCTGCTACCGATGTAAACCAGCTAAGGGGAAAAGCCGATGAAAAAGTGGCTTCACAATGCGAAAACGACTTCTAAATTCGTTCGGATTATGGAAAACTCTGCGCGACTCTTTGTAGACATAAACCGGGATATTTTAATAGGGATCTCAATGTGAAGGTGTGCTTGGATTGGTGAAGTATACTATGTTTCTCCGATTTATAATGATAGGGCCTATTCAAAGGGAATGTATTATGTAGATAGTAATGTCAGCGTGATATGGTGACATCCTACTTATTTATTTTTTAATATTATAAATGCGAAAGTTTGTTTGGATGTATGGATGTATGGATGTATGTATGGATGATTGTAACTCTTTCACGCAAAAACTGCTGAATGGATTTCAATGAAATTTTGCATACACGTTGTCAGGGACACCAGAAAGGTCATAGGGTACCTTGTCCTTTCTGGTCTGGCACCAAAGAAAGAGTCTGGCACCAATGAATATTGTTTTCTAACACTATTTTGCATAACATATATAAAAATTAGCCATTCCAATTTAGGGTAAGTAGATACAATTTTTTTGTACCTTTGCCACCTGATACCGGAGTATTGGCCGCCTACCCAAACTAGCCAATACCCATACGGTAATAAGCATATAAAACAGCATTCATACCTGAAATACCAGCCATTCCGAAGTTGGGTAGGTCTGGCACCACGTAGCTCTTAAACTATACTCATATACAGTAAAAATTAATTAAAACAAATTTTGTTTCTGTTTTTCTTGTTCAATTAAATTAAATTCTGGTAAATAAATTTATAAATAAACTAAAAAAACACTCACTGAGTTACGACTTAACCTACTGGCTATAGGCTCCTATAGGTATGCTCTCCGCTGTTAAAAAAAACTATGAATCTATTATTTCGCACAGTAGGAATGTATAGGTATTCTTTTGATAGCTAATGGGTGATTCAGTGAATTGAGGCTTCTTTTGTGGGAAAGCCGCTTTTTGCGTCTGCCCAGTAACGAAAGCTATAGAATTTTTTTATGGCCATAAAGATTATACGGCGGTGATATATGTCTGACTGTTTTTTTGACATGAATATGTCTTTTCTCTGGGGTCTATTCGAAAGAATGTGTGTCACGAAAATCGTTACCATGACGTAAATGAATTAATTATAATTTGTTCGTTTGTTTATATATATATTTTATCCCTGTTGACCATAGAAGGATTAAGGATAAGGGGAAAGAATAAGGATAAGGATAAGGATAGGGATGGGGATAGGGATAGGGATAGGGATGGGGATAGGGATAGGGATAGGGATAGTTTGTTCGTTTGTTTATATATATATTATCCCTGTTGACCATAGAAGGATTAAGGATAAGGGGAAAGAATAAGGATAAGGATAAGGATAGGGATGGGGATAGGGATAGGGATAGGGATAGGGATAGGGATAGGGATAGGGACCATTTAAATCTTTCTTTTCATTTATGATATGAGACATATTCATGTCTACTGTGCCATCGAGAAGCCATGGTACTTTTTTTTAGTCACTGACTTTCTTGTTTCTAGGTCATTACTGTTACTTAGAAGACGTTTTGACGGTGTATTCCCAGTAGTTCGGTTGACCGAACTAGTGAGAGTTTTTTTTCCCAGTACTTCGGACTTAGGTCATATACCTACAAATAAAATAAATAAATAATTTTTATTAGTACATGATTTATAAGAGTTAGGGCACAAATTAAATAATAGTTACAATTTAGGGCCTCATTCACCATCTGTCAAGTAGGCTAAAATTATTTCTAAAAGTAACTAATCAACACTTTACTTGTAGTTGGTGAAAGAGGTTGGGAGGACCAACAAGTAAAGTGTGGATTAGTTACTTTTAGAAATAATTTTATGTTTTATTAAATTATACACTCGGTTTAGTGCGTCCTTCGATTAGCGAATATTTTTTATTATTTTCCTTTTAATGTTTTGGAGTTTTACCGTACAAACAAAGGCATATCAGCTAAATTATTCCCGGTGACAGAGTGACTTTAAAAGACGATTAGCATACTTGACAGATGGTGAAAGAGGCCCTTAGTCTTTATACCTACACCTTGATTGAAGGAATTTCGGTAACTGCGTATACTAATGTAGGTGTACGGTTTTATTTACGCGGAACACGAAAGCGATTGGCAATACGCGCATGATTTATTTACAGAAGCACTTAACAGATGGCGACACTAAAAATATCGCTCTTTGATCGCCTTCTGATGTTGAACAGAATGAAAACAGGCGTCAGTTTAATTTGTGATTAGTTGACGTCATTCGTATCGAAACGGATATGAATAATTATCTGTAGGTACCTACTAATATTATAGAGGAAAGATAGTGTTTGTTTGTTTGTTTGTTTGTTTGAATAGAGTAGACTCCGAAACTAGAGGACCGATTTGAAAAATTCTTTCACCGTTGGAAAGCTATATTATCAGCGAGTAACATCCGTACTAATATTATAAATGCGAAAGTTTGTATGGATGTTTGTAACTCTTTCACGCAAAATCTACTGAACCTATCACCATGAAATTTTGCACACACGTTGTCTAGGACACCAGAAAGGACATAGTCCTATGTAGACGTAGGGGTCTACGTTCTGGATGAAAGGTACAGAAGTCGCGAACACCAGCTAGTAGACTATATTTTATACAGTTACGCGGACGAAGTCGAAAATTTCTTTCATCCATCTTTTGATTTGATTGCGGTTTTCCCGGGATTTTTTTATGTGCCTGTGTTTTGTTTTTTTTTTTCAAAAAACGAACTACAGTGTGTATGAACTTTCGGACACCAGCTACTATTAATTCCTTTCCTTCTTAATATACTTAATATTATTAGTATGAATAATATTAATAATATTAAGTTGCCATTACCATTAGCAGCCATTACCAATGACCTAAAACAGTATTTGTAAATAAAACGATTAAGTTCTAATTTTAAAACGGCTATAATCGTAAATGTTCCAAATCAATAAAATTTTCAATTACATGTCACGAATTCAGCACCGCTGGGTTATTTATGAATCTTAATAATACTAGTCACCCGTTCCCGGCTTCGCCCGAGATGCATTTTTTTTTTCAAAACTGAAACCTTCTTCGTTTATATAACCCTATTTCCTTTGGTGAAAACGGTACCCAAATCCGTTAGGTGGTACAGAAGTAGTTAGCAGTGAAACAGACAGAAGCGGACATCAGCGACTTCTATTTATAATTTACTAGCTGGTGCCCGCGACTTCGTCCGCGTTCTGGATGAAAGTTACTCTATGTCCTTTCTGGTGTCCCAGACAACGTGTATGCAAAATTTCATGGTGATCGGTTCAGTACTTTTTGCGTGATAGAGTTACAAACATATATACAGAATTTCGCATTTATAATATTAGTACGGACTAGCTGTTGCACGCGACTTCGTACGCGTAATTTTATAAAATATAGCCTATGTTACTCGTTAATAATATAGCTTCCCAAATCGATCCAGTAGTTTCGGAGCCAATTCAATTGAAACGAACAAATCTGTCCTCTTTATAATATAAGTATAGATAGATATAGAGATTTATCAATTTGTGTGAGTTCTCACGGCCACAAAGCCGACCCTTAAAACTTAGTGCTCACTTTCCATCTCGAGCAGCTTAACAAAGCTTATTTTATTTGGATTGTCGATAGTTATCATCTAAGTATACAGGTTTTTTTCTAAAATATTATAATTGCTGGACTGCTGGTGTATGTTTTATTATTTACACGAGTTGAATAATAGTCCATGGAAATCGTATTAAACAAGAGATGTTGTTTTATATGTTGATACCGATGAAATGATAATGAAAAATCCAATTTTTCCACGTCGAAAGCCTTTCGGAACATTGTTAAATTCATTAAAATGTAGACGTGCAAGATAAAAGCCACGTTCGATCAAGTAGGAATAAATTCTATTTGTTATATTCTCTAGATCCGTGGTCGTCATATAGCGGCCCGGCAAAGTAAATTGCCGTTATAATAGTCAACTATACCTACATGTCATAATCATAAACAAAATCAATATCCGACTTTGTATTCAAATTCGGCAACGATTACTGACGAGTGACGAACTGACGATACGATAGTTCCCACACACACGCGTCGCGTCGCTCATATACCTACGGGGGCACTGACCGCGCTGCTACCCGCACTGTACTACATATTATTATGTAATACTCGTAGTTATTCCTGGGATAAAAATTATTCTATGTCCTTCCCCGGAACTCAAACTATCCCCATACCAAATTTCATGTAAATCGGTCCAGTGGTTTAAGCGTAGAGAGGTAACATACAGACAGAGACACTTTCGTATTTATAAGAGTGTGCAAAGGCTCTTGAAGCTCCTTCACATACTCTGCGGCCCGGCCCTAGTACCCACATTGTCATTTGTGGCCCTTGGCTAGTAAAGTGTGACGACCGCTGCTCTAGATCGATGTTGAAAAAAAATATCGATGTAAACAAAGAGATTTCTCATAAAAACAACACTAACTTCTAGTCTAGTAAACAGAGGAACAATAACAAATGTTTGTTACAATAACTGCTTGTTGGTAGGACTTCGCACATAAAAATAATATCCTGTTTATTTATAAGTAGGTATAGTCATAATTAAATATCGGTTGTTTTTATTTCCTATACTCTATAGGTAGTTTTTATTTCATTTTGATGTAAACATCTTTAAATGGTACTTACTAAATTGTAAACATATTTACACGGTACTAGCTGTTGCACGCGACTTCGTTCGCGTAACTTTATAATATATAGCCTATGTTACTCGCTGTGATGACGTAACTTTCTATGGGTAAAAGAATTTTTAAAATCGGTCAAATAGTTATTGAGTTATTTCATTACAAACATACAAATCTTCTCTCTTTATAATATACTAGCTGTTTTACGCGGCTTCGCCCGCGTAATTTTATAAAATATAGCCTATGTTACTCTCTGATAACGTAGCTTTCTATGGGTGAAAGAATTTTTAAAATCGGTCCAATAGTTTTTGAGTTTATACATTACAAACATACAAATCTTCTGTGTTTATAATATACTAGCTGTTGCACGCGACGCGACTTGTAAAATATAGCCTATGTTACTCGCTGATAATATAGCTTCCCAACAGTGACAGAATTTTTAAAATCGGTCCAATAGTTTTTGAGTTTATTCATTACAAACATACAAATCTTCTCTCTTTATAATATACTAGCTGTTACACGCGGCTTCGTCCGCGTAATTTTATAAAATATAAACCTATGTTACCCTGACAATGTAAAATAAAAATAACCAAAAGTAGCATATTCATGCTTGTAAAGCATATCTTCTTTTTACAAAAAATATAGTCCTGTCTAGACTAATGAAAGTCTAGACTATATAGTGGATTTGAAGGGAAAAAATACATACATAGTTGTTTGTCAAAATACTCTTAGAACAAAGTTTTCCGCTTCTTGATGTTGTTGGGAAATAGCCAAGTGAATCATGCTTTCCCTGTAAGAAAAATAACAATAATGCAATTAACTTGCCAATACATAAAAAAACCTGTTTTTTTTTTAAATAAATGTTTAATTTTGATTTTGATTTTTTTTTCATTATGTATAATGAAAAAACGATTGAAAGAGTTTCTTGGAAACCTAAGCTTCTTCTTCTCTTTTAATCTCTTGGCTCCATCAGATCTGCTCCGATCCTAAGACTAGTCAATCAATTAGTCAACCCACAATTTCCAAAACGGGTTCGTTAAAGTCCAAAGCAGTCAGAGGGCCTAGTGCGAGTTTTAGTTTTACACTGGTTTTAGAGCTTAGTGAAGTAGTGATACACTTTAGCCACCAGGTAGCGGTGCTTCATTCCCATACAAATTGACATAATTATTTACGCGTTCGACGTGTTTGATAGAGTAAAACTCGCACTAGGCCCTCTGGTTAAATGTGCCTACACACGGCTCTAAAATCGGTGGTAATATCGGGGCAGTGGTAGGAAGCCCCTATATCGTTCCCTAGATCGCCTCTAATTATGTTTACGATTTGCCTACACATGAGGCGATCAAGGGAGCGATCTAGAGGGCTCTCCACTACTGCCCCGATATTCCACCGATTTTAGGGCCTTGTGTAGGTTAAGGCCCAAATCGAAACCTATTTGATTAATATCTTCTTTTTTTTAATGTCTTAGCTCCGTCAGATCTTCTCCAAAGATTATGCAAGTATCATTTGTAAAAACAGCAATTTTAAAGTTGCCTTTTTAAAATATATTAAAAAAAAATCAAAATTCAAATTAAAATCAAAAGTAGTAGATCCCGACCCGAGACTCGTTTTCCAAAACGAGTCCTTTTTGATGAAAATATTTTGATTTTTCTGTCAACTGTCATTTTTAATAGACAACTTCATAAACGTCAAAAACTTGAGCTATGTATATTTTTCGAAGAATTTATTCTTATTGATTTTATTTTTGATATTTTTTGTTACTATTTCAATTTAAACATCTTTTAATAGTTAAAAGCACAATATTCCGAGGACCTTGTGATGATCAACGTTCTCCGCTCTATGTTCGGAGTGTGTAGCAGTTCCGCAGACAAGTCTGAAGTTCACGAAATGATTCGCAGGATATTTGGAAATGAATTTATTATGAAAGACAACTCGGACAAGCACAATCAGTATGTTAATTAGATAGTTTAAATCGATAACATTAGTGCATAGTGGGTAGGAATCATGCATTTATGTCAAAACTAATCATAACTAATCGATAATTCCATACTAATGTTATAAATGTGAAAGTAACTCTGTCTGTCTGTCTGTTGTCTGTCTGTTACCTTTCACGCCTTAACTAGTCAACTGATAAGGACAACATTTTATTGTAATTTTATCTTTATTCAGTAGCTATAGTTATATATTGCGACTGAGTTCCTATTAATTTTCTTCTTCTTCTTCTTCTTCATCGTCGTCATCTTCCGTGCATGTGAAAATGTCTATTTCATCGTCATCATCTTCGAAATATAATGTACCAGCTGGTGCTCGCGACTTCGTCCGCGTGGAATAGTTATTTTGGGAATCATTTGGGTATCTCGAACGGTTTTCGCAACGCACGCAACGGAAGCCCTCAAAGATGAATAATTTTCCCCGTTTTTTTCCACATTTTCGTCTGTTTCTTCGCTCCTATTAGTCGCAACGTGATGTTATATAGCCTAAAGCCTTCCTCAATAAATGATCTATCTAACACAAAAAGAATTTTTCAATTCGAACCAGTAGTTCCTGAGATTAGCGCGTTCAAACAAACAAACAAACAAACTTCAGCTTTATAATATTAGTATAGATTAACCAATAAATAATTCAAATTATTTGTTGTTAATGATATTTCAATGATTTAATAACTTAATACAAGGCATTACTCATTGAGATTCATAGTTGACCTTGTATTATAGTGAGTATGACTAAACCCTGCAGGCTCTGCCCTCTATCTCAAAAATGTTTAGGTGTAGGTATGTAAAAAAATGTAAGACAAAATTTGTCGCAAATTTCAAGCTCCACATAGATAAATGATTGGTCTCGCTGCGCTCGACTAGATACCGCCGTCGTACTTGTAAAATGCGGCATATAATAGTACGCCGAATTCGGCGTACCCGAGCCAGTCACACTGCAAACTGTGATGTGTACGTGCCGAATGTTTTATTAAATTTTAGGCATAATAAAATACCAGTTTGCGTAGTTAAACTGTGTAAAAATATAATAAAACTAGGTAAAAAGTGATAAAAAGTGACGATTTTTTACACACACTACAAGTTGCCACATTTTCCGAGCTATTGCTTTTGTATAGCGCTCTATCTAGTCGAGCGCAGCGAGACCAATCAATTATCTTTGGCTCTACAATTTTCATACTAAATGTTAACGTTATTGAAGCTATAAAAACCGAGACAATCGCGAAAAACTGATTTTTGTGACTTTTGTTTGACCTTGAATAACTTACGACGTTCAGACACGAGTTTTTATGAGACTTTTGAGACAACCTTTAGAACACAAAAATGAAGATGTATAACTACGAATAAATGTGTATACGAGATTTCAGCTCATTCTAGCGCTACACGTTAGCCACTAGGTGGCGCTGCTTTATTCTCGTACTTATTGACGTTTACCAACTCGTTCGATGCGTTTGATAGAGTAAAACTAGGACTACTCCTCCAGTGTTCCACATTTGTTGTTTTTGTTGTTTCAGGAGAAGTAAATATGTCAGTCACATACGTGAGAATTTGCCGAAAATATTGGATGCCAAAGTGACGCCTCCGAATAAAACGAAACCGACGAAGAAACACGTACCGGCTCCTGCTGAGGTATTTTTTAAATCCCGACGCCAGACGCAAAAGCGGGGTTTTATGAAGTTTGACCTGCGTATTTGTGTTTTAAAGATGACAAAATGAATGGTATCTGAGTTTCTTTCGGGGTTTCTTGTCAGGATCGTCATCATGTCCGAGACCCTGATAAATTTAAATTTATAATGACAATCATAAGAGTGTCTTAAAGAAAATATATATATTACTACAATAATAATATTATAAAGAGGAAAGGTTATAAGAGGAAGGAAAAATTATTTCACCTATAGAGAGCTACGTTATCAATGAGTAACATAGGCTATATATTATATAGTTACGTGGACGAAGTCGCGTGCAACAGCTAGTGTTTGATAAAAATGTTATTCACAGAACGCCAGTACAGAACCAGCAGACGATAGACCCGGGAGAATAGGACCGAAAATTGTAGTTTTCGATGCTTCAACAGGTATTAGTAACAGTTTCCCTCTACAAGGCACAGGTATTTCTTCTCTATGTAGGCTAGCTATACCGCTGGCTAGGCTGGTAGGGGTGTGTGGGGGTCAGCCGGCGCTCAGCACTGTGCTAATCATAGCGGGCCCGGCAATACCCACTAAAACTCCCCGGTGCCTCCTTCCCCTGTGAGTGGGATAGACCGGGCTCTGCCTGGGCAACAACTCCGATCCACCCCAGGGCAGCCTAGCCATTGCTGGCTAGACTAACCCCAATGGGGGATTGCCCGGAGACACCCAGGCAATCCCCAGACGGGGGGGACCTTGTGCAGGCACACATAGTCCATTAAGGCCTGGCAGAACCTGTCATATCTGCCAGGTATCTTCACAATGTTTTGCTTCGCATAGAGCAAATAATAAAATAGCCTCCTTTTCAAAGCTGGCTATAAAACAATATGGCTATAAACAAGTCTTAGGGCCTCTTTCACCAACTACAAGTAAAGTGTTGATTAGTTACTTTTCAAGTAATGCTAATTGGCGAGTAAATGTTGAATTGGAGAGTAACGAGTATCTTGTGTCAATTTCATTGAAATTACCCTTGACGCTTTCTTACCGGTGACTTTAAATGACGGTTAGCTGACTTACACTTTACTCGCAGATGATGAAAGAGGCCCTTAATCTCGATAATTTAGTAATATTTAACAAAACTTAGCAGTTAAATAAGGATTAATTTTGTTTTGCTTTTAGTCGACGCAAGCTCAATCCTACTAAATTAGTGGCTAATGGATGTCAGCGATATTTGTCTAATGTTATTAATTGCTGCTTTTAGTCGCGAGTTTGAAAATTTTGCGTCAATAAAACGCGCCACGAACTGGAACTGAAATTTGGAACTCAGGTTTACGTTAATAACTTTCCGCGGATGTAAGCAACCGCTATGAGAGGATTTTTGAAATTTTTAACTCGTAGGAAGACTTGCTGGGCTAGGCCGCTGGTTAGAAATATTGATTTGGTATGAGGAAAACCATTGTGAGAAGACCCGTGCCTCGTCAGAGTTTGTAAGTGAGTCCGGTTCTGCAGGTATCGGCCGATTAGTTCTTGTCGGCGACGAACGGGTCAGCGTGCAAGGCTTGTCGAGTTTTGCAACAATCAGAGCGACGGCCTGCGTGTTCGCTGGAAAATGGATGTATGAGGTGCAGCTCGGCACTAAAGGTATAATGCAGGTAATTAAGTTTTCTTGTTCTTGGTTTTTTTTTGTAAAGGTCTGAGATAAGCTGATATAGTGTCTTTGGAATGGGAGAAATTTAGAAATAATGTGGAATGATGAAACGTGTAAGAATGTATTTCGACTAATTTTGTTTGATTTGTTGAAAATGAAAATTATTAAGAAAATTTTTAGCAACGGCATATTTCCTCGCGATAATTTTCTGCTTTCTTCTCAAACGATCGAAATTGCAGGGTCTTGGGTACTCAGGGACCCCAGTCAAAGTAACAATTTAAAACGATAACTGAGTTCAAAACGCCGTCGCTAAATCACGTGATAAATCCCTTACATTTTATTCTTTCAAACTTTGTTATCGTTTTAAATTGTTACTTTGACTAGATGCAAATAAAACGCAGTGCTTCCTGCAGTCGTAAACGCTACGCCACGCTAAGAGAAAGCTTGGTGATTGGTTGTTGTAACGCCCATATAAAATTTTGATCAATCACAAAGTTTTCTCTTAGCGTAGCTTTGCGTAGCGTTGCGTAGCGTTGCGTAGCGTTGCGTAGCGTTGCGTAGCGTTGCGTAGCGTTGCGTAGCGTTGCGTAGCGTTGCGTAGCGTTGCGTAGCGTTGCGTAGCGTTGCGTAGCGTTGCGTAGCGTTGCGTAGCGTTGCGTAGCGTTGCGTAGCGTTGCGTAGCGTTGCGTAGCGTTGCGTAGAGTTGCGTAGCGTTGCGTAGCGTTTACGACTGTAGAAAGCCTTGCGTTTACATCTTGGCTAGGAGGGCCTGTAATGTGCAAAATCTTGTCTGGTTTATTTACCGGTTTATTTACTGGTTTATTTATCGATGCATGGTTCATTTGCAGATAGGCTGGTGCACTTCCTCCTGCACATTCTCAATGGACACGGGCGTAGGTGACACAGCCCATTCTTACGCTTACGACGGAGGTCGAGTGCGCAGATGGAATGTGGCCACAACGCCCTACGGCCTGGCGTGGCTTCCCGGTGACGTTATTGGATCATGCATCGACTTGGACAGGGGCACCTTGGAATTTTACAGGTGATACTTCTTTTACCCTATTTTTAAAATTATGAAGCAATTTCCAAGCAAGATGAAGAAACATTCGTCAGATCCGTACTAAATAAGACAGATACTATTTTCGTTATATATGTACTGCATTCGTCAGATCCGTTTTAACTTATGTATTACTAGCTTGTGCCCGCGACTTCGTCCGTGTTCAGGGTGAAAGGTACCCTATGTCCTTTCTGGTGTCCCAGACAACGTGTATGCAAAATTTCATGGTGATCGGTTCAGTAGTTTTGCGTGAAAGAGTTACTAGCATCCATACACCCATACAAACTTTCGCATTTATAATATTAGTACGGAGAAGTACGGATACATACAGTACCAAAGTTTGAACAGTTTGTACAGATTGACTGTGTAACATATAGGCGTCAGCATATTATATATACCATGTATACAGGTGTATAGGTAATCGAGCGTTCCAGTTTTACTGCAACCTTAATTACTTTCAAATTTACCCGAAATACAACAACAATCCAGATGCATTTATTTTATTCAAGAAGTGTCTTATTCAGAGTGACCTTATTCAAGTACAGCTTGCTAGAGCGTCGAGAGCGCCCAAATTAGGCCCAAAATTTGAAATGCAAAATTAGTGTATAATTTTCGCTGGTGCATATGATGACATCTGACATCCGAGTCGACAAACAAACAGACTTGATGAGTGAACTTGTTTTAAGTATAATGGAATTTACAAACTTTTTATTGTAGTGTGTGTAAAAAACCGTCACTTTTTATCACTTTTTACACAGTTTTATTATATTTTTACACAGTTTCACTACGCAAACTGGTATTTTATTATGCCTAAAATTTAATAAAACATTCGGCACGTACACATCACAGACAGTTTGCAGTGTGACTGGTTCGGGTACGCCGAATTCGGCGTACTATTTTATGCCGCATTCTATAAGTACGACGGCGGTATCTAGTCGAGCGCAGCGAGACCAATCATTTATATATGGGAATTTATTTAACAACTGGAAACAATAAAAACACGGGATATGGACTTAAACTTGTTTTAGAAATGGTGTATCTATGGGTGTGGCTTTTGATCAAGTGTCACACGGGACCGGAGTCGCTTATTTCCCAGCTGTCTCTTTGGCCATGCAAGAGCACCTGTACGCCAATTTTGGTCACGTTCCTTTTGTGTAAGTGTTTTTAATACCTACCTACATAAAATTGTAAGGCTCGGCGCCCGTTACCGGCATTGACAAGGAAAAGGATCCTTCGGCACTTCGGTTGTGGTGTAGGATGGGGTGGGATGAGGAGGGACGGGATGGGAATGGAATGGAATGGGGTGGGATGGAATGGGATGGGATTGGATGGGATAATTTCTACTTTATTGTCATGACGTTAATGTATATTATTACTATTTGCCACCTAAAATCCTCAGACATGCCGAAGCCGATAATGGCAGTAGACGCCAATCCCTAAAGCACCAGTGGACGTACACTGCTGGACATAGACCCTATAGCACATTACATTTTGTTTTATTGATTTTGATCTATAAAAGAGATTTTATAGATCAAAATCAATAAAACAAAAATTGTTGGTTTTTCTCTAACTAATAGTAGAAACTTACTACTAGTTAGATTTAGAGTAGAACTAGTAGTAGATTTAGTAGAAACTTAGTAAATAGCCAGTCTTTTTTCCAGTTTCCCAATAGAAGGATATCTTCCTTTACAAGCTTCGCCATCAAAAGAATGTAGCCGAGCTTCAATACTCTTTAAATCCATGGAAGTATTACTGGACGAACTTTGTCGCTTCTCTGATCTTAGGGCTACAGTTACTGCCAAAAATAGTAAGGTAATTGTTAATTTTAAATTGCCGTATTTTCTATTAATTGTCATCATCGTTCTTATCTTAAGATAGGGATCTTAGCCATAGGGATTTCTACAGCTAGACATAGGCCTCCCCCTATGTCTTTTACAGTAGGCGTGATAAGAAGTAGCCTGGATCCACCGTCGACCAGCCGGCCTTTAAGTATAATTTCTTCGCTTTTATCTATTTTTTTAAACATAAAGCAACGCAACGATTAAAAATAAAACTTTATACAAGTAGAGAAATTAATTTGTCGTATATATATGGCTCTGGCAAAATTGGACAGGAAAATAATTGTCGGATAATTCCAACTCTGGCGGCTAAAGGATTTAACATAATAAACGAGTATTGGAATTATTATGGGGAAATTGATTGTACGAAATTTCAGACTAAATCGGAATCATCAAAAGCAACAGAAGAAGAAGTTGCTCTCAGAATACACAGCTCGAGTTCAGTGTACAGCCCACGCGCTTCGCCGCACTCAATCCTCGACGCACAGGGAGCTGCTGACTTGAGAAAGATGTCCAGAAAGGTTTTCAAATAACATTAAATCAATCATTTATTTCGACATTTTTTTAATAAGTACTTTCTTATTTATTTATCTCAGAAGGCCCCCAACGAGGCAGGCATCAAATTAAAATAAGCCGTTCAAATCAATTAACACTAGGCGGATGCCGCCGCAATTACAGGAGGCTCAGTATGCGTCAATAAAAGCTACAAGTAACATTCCATGTATTAACTAAATCTAATCTATCCCTAAATCTACTAAATGAAATGAATAAATTAATGAAGTACTACCAAATGAATGAAACAAAGAATGAAATAATCAAAGAAGGTGAACACACAAATAAAACTACAAATAAAATTAAAATGCCATATTTTTTAACCGTATCATTGCTGGACGTCCACTGTTAGGTAGTCCACTGGAGTCTGTATTTCCAAGCTCATATACCTAACCCAAATCTTTTCAAGGTTCGAGTGAATAGGCATCTTCTGGGTGAGCTCGCTCCTTCATAGGCCTTATCTTCGGTATACGGCTGATTGTTGGCCAAGAGTATACCCATATCTAATAAGCAAAAAAACATATGCCTCACCAATAATCATTAAGGTTAAATATGGCTCGGTTGGTACCTTTCAAGTACCTAGTACTTTTGATCTGATAATTTTCCATGGCGTTACTCCTCGTATTTTAACACTATAACAATCCATATTGTATATTATTATGTCAATGTTTCAGGCATTTCTTATGTCCTTGACCCGTCTCGTGGTCGTAGAATTGGGCGCTGTCCTCAGACTTTCCTATGTGGTGGTGGCAGAGCTACTTCCACGGCTGCGTGGCTTTGTAGGCCTCAAAGCTAGGGCCATGAATACCGATCCGCACTCCGTAGAGTTTTACAATAAAATTAAAGAAGACGGTTTCGTAAGTTATTTTATGTATCTTAAGGTGAAAACTTCTTTAGGTACGTTGGGCACTTTTAGTGTGGGGAAAAATAGTGAACTCGCGCCGTCATCCTCTGCGAGTACCACCCTCAGTGACGTTTGATTGTATGAAATAAGCGCCATCTACCCTAATTAGTACGTACTTCTTGGTTCATTTCGTCAATAGTTTTTTAAGGTTTTATCAGATGGCGTAGTTTTCACTTATGCCGTGACTACATTTTACAACTGTCAGTCCTAACTATACTGCCTGAAAACTGAATTAAGATTTTTATACACATTGTCTAGGTTTTCATTAAAACGAAAATTCTTTCAGATGGATCTTTCTAAAAAATTTCTCACTCAACCACATTCCCGTTTTTGTATGCTCATGGACTTGCTATGGACCTTTCTGGATGAGTCCGCGTTGTGTGACATACTCGAACACTGTATTGTCAGAGAATGCCTCCTGTTTGATCTCGTGTCTCCGGTAAATATAAAATAATTGACGCCATTTTATTTTTATTGTAAATGTAGAGTAGAGAAGAAGAGAAAAAAGTAAGAACCTACCCTCCGACCATTTGTGTTATAGGACATAACCTTCACCCATCAAATGGAATGCGTATATATGCTCTGCGGACTGATGCAGCATCGAGATACAAGGCAACATCTAGTCAAATACGTTCTGTTCAATAAGATATCGTAAGTTCTATTTTCTCTGTTATCAGACATTTTTTTTTGTCTGACATACCAGCTCCATTTCATGGACTCGGTCGAGTGATTAAGGTTTTTGCTTGCATTGCTTGCGGACCGACATTAATGAAACCGAAACCATAGTAGGTATGTAGAATAAAAGTGCGAGAGGAAAGAAAGCGAGAACTGGAATGGATGAGTAGCAAATATAGGCTTCAGCGCATAGTGCTGGAGGGGTTTAAGTAAAAAAAAAAAATTTGGTTTCTGTGACACGACCGATTCAAGTTTTGTATTTGTTAAGTCAATAGTAAAAAGGAAGATTATAAATGTGAAAGTAACTCTTCCATGTCTGTCTGTCTGTCTGTTGTCTTTTCACGCCTTAGCTACTTATCCGATCATACAGAAATGGACATAGGGTAAGTTTCATCCAGAAAAAAAGTTTTAATCCGGAAAAAATAAAAATACAACGCTATAGCAGCAATAAAGATTGCTCATTACCTATATAGGCAGGCGTTGTATTTGTTATTTTTCAACGAGGACGTAGTCGCGGGCACTAGCTAGTTCTAAATACATTGAGGATTGCAAACATTTGTTAAGCTATAAAGAAACTTAATGTACCTACTTTAAGGTGGTCTGTTCTAATGGACAGGGTCAGATGTTGACTTTAAAGGCATTTAAACTAACCATTACAATAAAATTACAATAACGTATAACAATAATGTATAACGTATGACTCAAAGATAATTGATTGGTCTCGCTGCGCTCGACTAGATAGAGCGCTATACAAAAACAATAGCTCCGAAAACGTGGCAACTTTTTATTGTAGTGTGTGTTTATTATGCCTAAAATTTAATAAAACATTCGGCACGTACACATCACAGACAGTTTGCAGTGTGACTGACTCGGGTACGCCGAATTCGGCGTACTATTTTATGCCGCATTTTACAAGTACGACGGGGGTATCTAGTCGAGCGCAGCGAGACCAATCATTCATCTATGGTATGACTCGTACAAATAACAATAGATTTACTCCAATTACTTTGCAGTTTCGATAATTTCTTGAACATCAAGTGTCCCGATGATAGCGTTCTACGCAATGTTATACGAAAACCGTGGTGGCAACGACCAACTAGCGTGCAAGGAGAAACGGATCCAAGAATTGCAGGTACCTATAGGCTCGCAACTTCGCCTATTGCGGACGCGGAGGACGCCAAAAGGTTTAGTCAGTAGGTAGAGTTGCGGAAGAGTGTTCGCCCGACCTCGCAACTTCGCCTATTGCGGACGCGGAGGACGCCAAAAGGTTTAGTCAGTAGGTGGAGTTGCGGAAGAGTGTTCGCCCGACCTCGCAACTTCGCCTATTGCGGACGCGGAGGACGCCAAAAGGTTTAGTCAGTAGGTGGAGTTGCGGAAGAGTGTTCGCCCGACCTCGCAACTTCGCCTATTGCGGACGCGGAAGACGCCAAAAGGTTTAGTCAGTAGGTGGAGTTGCGGAAGAGTGTTCGCCCGACCTCGCAACTTCGCCTATTGCGGACGCGGAGGACGCCAAAAGGTTTAGTCAGTAGGTGGCGTTGCGGAAGAGTGTTCGTCCGACCTCGCAACTTCCCCTCATAGCGGACGCGGCGGACGCCAAGAGGAATAGTCGGTAGGTCTTCCCCAATTCCATCTCGGGGCAGGAGTCCGACATAACCCATCGGTCTGTCCCCAGGCCGGTAGATATCCATGATGGATTCCTCTTGTAAAAAAAGGTACCTATAGGTTATATTTATTTTATAATGTTTTAAAATGTCTAATTTATTTGTTCTATAAATAAATAGTTTTTTTTTTTTTTTTTGTTTAAATTAAAATTCATTCATAGAGAGTTGGCGAGATTTCAAATATCAAAGAGATTTGCAAACTTTAAACTACATAGTGGTGTGAGAAGCGACGATTTTTAATTGAGTTGCTGGAAACTAGATTGCTTGATAAAATAGATTAAGTACTGAACAAAAATTAAATTGATTTTCCAACATCCACCTGGGTTTCTGTGTCTTTTAAAATACGAACGATTAATAATGGATTTCTGCTGGGATGATACGATTATGGATATCGAAGATATATATAGTAAGGGCCTCTTTCACCAACTACCAGTAAAGTGTTGTTAGTTACTTTTAGAAATAATTTTATGTTTTATTAAATTTAATGCACTCGGTTTAGTGCATCCTTCGATAGGCGATTGTTTTTTATTATTTTCTTTTTAATGTTTGGGACTTTTACAGTACAGACAGAGGTGACTATAAATGACTGTTAGTCTAATTGACAGATGGTGAAAGAGGCCCTTAGTGTATTGAAATTCTTTTTACAGAAATGACAGAAAAGGGCACATACAAGCGACTGTCGTCTGAACTTACTAATGACGGTATGTTTTCTCTATTGTTTTTTTATGTAAAAGTCGTCAGACAGGTTGACGATCCACTTGGTGGTACCACCATGTGGCTCGACGTCGCCGTTTCCACACATAATGCGATAAACTTATAAAACACCGTTTTCGCGTCGGGCGTCGAGAGTTAGTAATTAGTCGAAAGCCAAACATAGATTTATAATAATAATTTATTTGCTGAACATAGGTTATTACAATGGTTTTATAATAAATAAAGCTCGCTACATTCTACCCTTTGGGGTGTGCAAATATTTTGAGAACACTACATAACAAAATAAGTAATTAATCACCACTATCAACTAAGTTATCAGTAGTCTTTAAATCATAGTAACATTTATCCAATTGTTTAATTTTCTTCTTAAATATATTAAGTAATATTGAGCTGCTTAATATTGTTCGGGATCTTGTTATATAACTGGATAAATAACTGGTGCTTGACAAAAAACACTTTTGTGCATAAGAGCTGTATGTGCTTTGCGAATACATACCCTATTCGGATCTCTTTGAGCTCTCTTACTGTATACAGATATATATAGATATCTGTATAGAGATTATACAGATTATAGAGTAGTGTTGTTCTCTATTAGAATACAAGAAGAAAGATATATGTACAGGTTAACCACCTTCGACTTTAAAGATTAACTAAACTGAGCTAAGTATAGTCTTTTTTTCGTTGAATTGAGGAATTTAATATTTACAACTTGATAAAAAAAAAAACTTTCTATCTTTCTTTCATTTTTCTATGCATTGTTACATACATGAAGTTAACTACTTAAGTCATTTTTTACTTAAGAAATGAAAAGGAAAATTTCAAATGGAAAACACGATGTCGATTTGGAGAAACAGTACAAGGAAGACTGCGATAAAATCACACTAGCTGTACGACCGTTGGAACAAATTCAGGTAAAATAATAAAAACGCAACGTTTTTATGTTTATCTTTAATTATATTATAAAGAGGCAAGATTTGATTGTTTGTTTGTTTGTTTGAATTGAACTAGCTCCATAACTACCGGACCGATTTGAAAAATTCTTTCACTATTGGGAAGCTATATTATCAGCGCATACATAAGTATATACATATATATATATATATATATATATATATATATATATATATATATATATATTACATAGGCTATCCTTACTAATATTATAAATGTGAATGTGAGTTTTTTTGTTTGTTTGTTTGTTAAGCTTTCACGCAAAAACTACTGAACCGATCACCATGAAATTTTGCATACACGTTGTCCGGGACACCAGAAAGGAAATAGGGTCATCCAGAACGCGGACGAAGTCGCGGGCACCAGCTAGTCCGTACTAATATTATAAATGCGAAAGTTTGTATGGATGTATGGATGTTTGTAACTCTTTCACGCAAAAGCTGCAGAACCGATCACCATGAAATTTTGCATGTACGTTGTCTGGGACACCAGAAAGGACACAGGGTACCTTTCATCCAGAACGCGGACGAGGTCGCGAGCACCAGCTAGTATTTTATAAAGTTACGCAGACGAAGTCGCGTGAAGCAGCTAATACCAGAACTCTGGGTTTGCAGTTGGAATTCTTGCTCCTCATGTTGGACAACTCGGACGGGAGCAATATTGTTCCGTCAACGAGGAAAATATTTGTGGAGAAGTTCAGACGATACATTATGGACAATTGCATACTCGACATGGTAATTACTCGATTGATTAGTCAGATGTTTGATTATTTTTACTAGTTCCAAATTATCCAAATCCAAATTAAATTTACTCGTTCCGAGGGAAAACTTAATTTGACTACTATAGTGTAAAAATATTTATTTTATGACCAGACCGAAAATTTAATTCTTAAAAATTTAAAAACATAAAAAATTAATTTAAGTTCATGTTTCAACTAATGCCATTTCACAATTAGTTTATTCACAATCATAGTTACCAAGAAAGCATTTTCATACCAAGTATGCAGTTATTTCAGAGGCTGTTTAATGTATCGCGCAATTCTCCGGCCATTTCTTGGTGTTGCCATGCGCGTCTTTTGACTGCCTTATTGAAATTGTGGAGCGAATATCCTCTGGGACAAACGTACGGTCACTTTTACATTTTTAAAGATTTTTAGAATATTTTAGAATACTTAGTTTGACAGACATTGCGCCATCTACAAAATATTATTTAAAAAAAGAACAATGTTGTTTCGGCGTGTTCGAATTGTGAAAATTAAAATTTTATAATCGTTCGTAAAGAGTAAACTCCAATCATGTGTCGGTGCTGACACACACAAATTTTTTAGCTAAATAAATGTACTTATGTTCTAACATTTGTAGCATTACTATTAAAGAAGGATAGCTTAGATATTTTAGTTTTAGATTTATCCGTAGGTAATATTATATACGAAAGTTTTCACGCAAAAACTATTGAACCGATCACCATGAAATTTTGCATACACTTTGTCTGGGACACCAGAAAGGACATAGGGTACCTTTCATGTAGAACGCGGACGAAGTCGCGGGCACCAGCTAGTATGTGATATGTTTATGCATCAATGAAGCATTGAATAGGTTATGTTATGTTAATTATGTTTTAGTTTATGTTAATTAGTTTAGGGGTTGATAAAGCTCAAAATACAAAAAGATGATAAAAATTCATAATAACATAGATGAATGATTGGTCTCGCTGCGCTCGACTAGATACCGCTGTTGTACTTGTAAAATGCGGCAAAAAAAATACTACGCCGAATTCGGCGTACCCGAGCCAGTCCAACTGCAAACTGTCCATGATGTGTACGTGCCGAATGTTTTATTAAATTTTGAGCATAATAAAATGCCAGTTTGCGTAGTGAAACTGTGTAAAAATATAATAAAACTGTGTAAAAAGTGATTCCTCCCTCCAATGTTTTACACACACTACAATTAAAAACTGCCGCATTTACGGAGCTATCGTTTTTGTATAGTACTCTATCTAGTCGAGTGTAGCGAGACCAATGCAATAATCATTGACATAATAATAATAATAATAATAATAATAATAATAATAATAATAATAATAATAATAATAAAACAACTTTCAGAGATTCTCCCCTCAACGTTCCTCATCAAACATTCATCAATGGAGAACTTGATTTCTACAACGTGGATCGGTTGGGAGGAGTTTTGCCTTTTCTCGTCAGAACTCTGCGGTAAATTCATTTATGTAAATATTTCATCAGCCATCTTAACTTTCTAAGCCAAGTGGATCTTCAAACTAAATATTATTGGGCGACAAATATAATTATACTCGTAGCTTCATCGTAAGTACTCTCATCATCTAGATTCTAGAATGCTTCAGAGCTATGAAAAAAACATTTTACAGCGCGAATCTGTACGTTTATTTTATTGTTCACTTTGACCATTATCAATAAACACACAAGAAGAAGATTCTCGCTGCCATTTCGTCACACTGTCAACTCAACTGTTTATGGTTTTGTTTTTAAGTAATTTAAATTTTTAACAATTGTATTGTTTAATTTAAAATTCGGTTGTAGATTAGTCTGTGTTTGGAGGTCATCCTCTTGTTTGTTGTTGTTTGTTTGGTGTAACGGACACTTTATTGTATTCGTTTTGTTTGCAGTCAAGAATTGATAGACTTTCTCGGTGATGACAATCCGTTTATACAAAGTTTCGAGCCGAACTACAATAGAGCTGGTGGTGTCGATACAGGTGTTCTTGCATTTACTTATATTTTCAGATACTTACTTCAATATAAAGATACAAAATAAAGTCACAGTCCAGTCAGTTTGTCTGTTTCTCCATGAACTTCTTCTAAACCACCATCTCCACACCTTTTGACGACATGCTAGGTCTACCAAACGGTCGCGGGTTCGAATCCCGCTAGGGGCAAATGTTTATGTGTTAAAATTTTTCCTTTTTACCTGAGTCATGGATGTTAGTATTTATAATATGTATGTATTTATAAAAAAAAGTATAGGTATAGTATATCAAATGTCTGATATCCACAATACAAGCATTAGTTGCTTAGTGTGCAACTAGATGGTGCTGTGTGGAATGTGTGAAAAAATAATAATAATCGATATATATTATTTATTTACCTATAATTCTATTTGTATTTTGGACCTGTTTAATTAAGTTTAAAAGTGTGCCAAGTAACAATTTATTAATTGTACAAAAACCAAAAATAATGATCTCAAAACTAAATGAAAGATTCTAGTATCTCAGGATCTACAAATAGGTACCATTATTTGTAAACTCTGGTGGACACATATATGAATGATTGGTCTCGCTGCGCTCGACTAGATACCGCCGTTGTACTTGTAGAATGCGGCAAAAAATACTACGCCGAATTCGGCGTACCAGAGCCAGTCACACTGCAAGCTGTCTGTGATGTGTACGTGCCGAATGTTTTATTAAAATTTGGGCATGATAAAATGCCAGTTTGCGTAGTGAAACTGTGTAAAAATATTATAAAACTGTGTAAAAAGTGATAAAAAGTGACGATGTTTTACACACACTACAATAAAAAGTTGCCGCATTCACGGAGCTATCGCTTTTGTATAGCGCTCTATCTAGTCGAGCGCAGCGAGACCAATCAATTATCTTTGGCTGGACATATCTATTAATATTCCCTTTATATCGGTCAGGTGTTAGCGACATGGTAGTGGATTCCCCCGGACTAGCAACAATGCCACAAGTCATATCTTCAATGGCGAGGTTCATGCACCCGGGACTACCGCCTATGGTAAATAGGTGAGTAACTCAAAACTGGATTTGATTGGCCAGAAACTGATGCAATACAACCTATTACTTGGGAGTAACAAGTAGGTTGTATTGCCGCTTGTTGTATATTTATGAGTTTTTTTGTCGACAAGTATATTCTTCTAAATTTTCTTCTTATATAAACACTAGCTGCTGCCCGAGACTTCGCCCGCGTAACTTTGTAAATTATATACTAAAACTTTCCTCGAGAACTACTATCCATTAGTGAAAACGATCGCTTCGTCTCTCTCACACTTTTCTATCCGTACCTACCTACTGCGCAGGTTGCATGCAGTTTTGCATGCACACAAAACTTACCGATTTTAAAAATTCTCTCACCTACAGAAAGCTATAATATCAGCGCTATAAGCTATATTATTAGCTATGTATAATATACATAGGCCATTGCAATTTTAATTGCCAATTGCAAATAAATTTAATTCTCACTTTAGAACCACAGGCGAGACAGCGTTGGCATTGAAAGGAGCGCGATCGACAATGCCTGGTGCTGGTGCAATAGATGTCCGCTCAGGCTACTTGAGGCTGGTGGACGGTCTACTTGCATTGTACCACGGTGCAGCAATCAAACACGCCGAAAAGGTATACTTATCTCTTAACACGTTAACTGCCACATAACGCGACTTCGCGTGAAGCGGCCTACTATAATGTACAAACCATAAAATTGCAACTGCAACATATTGGCTCGGCAATCAACGTGTTAAGTAATTTGTCTCCAAATAAATTGTTTTTTTGTGACTTGTGCGAGAGCCTAGCTTCCCAACAGTGAAAGAATTTTTCAAATCGGTCCAGTAGTTTTGGAACCAATTACCTAAATGCAAACAAACGAATCTTTTTTATAATATTACTATAGATTGATGCTCTTTTTAGAATTTCTTGGTTTTTTTTTCGCTGTTATTTTAATTTAAATTGCAGTTATGTGAATTACGGGACAACCAACTAGACATGGCAGATTGTCTTCACGACATAGAGCGGCGTATTGGTGTTTTGTCGAAGGAACTAGAGTATGGGCCAGGTTTGAATTCTTTTTTTTCTTATACAATCTACGAGTATAAATGTGCAAACAAGGGATTTATAATTTCGAAGCAACAAAGCAATCTCTTGAGAAAGGCGCCACAGAATTTTCTAATTTTTTTTATTATCTTCATAGTTGTCATAGTCAGGTTTGTAGGTTTGTTGGTGTTGTTTTAAAATGTTTCTCAGAATGTTTCTTTCCACGTGGTTTTAAAAAAAAAAATTGATGAATTAAAATCGCATACAGTACCGTGCGAGTTGCGTCAGTAGGCAAGTTATCAACGGACATTTGACAGGTTTCAGTACTTTTTTTCCTAAAAGCGCCTAAACACGGCCACAAAATCGGTGGCAATATCGGGACAGTGGTGGGGAGTCCCCTAGATCGCTCCCTAGATCATCGCCTCAACGTGTAGGGCAAATCGTAAACATAATTTGAGGCGATCTAGGGAGCGATCTAGGGGGCTCCCCACAACTGCCCAGAGGCCCTAGCCAAGAGCAAACCAATGCAAGCGCTCCCTTATGCCCCCCTATGCGTACTTACGAAACGTTAAAAAAATAAAGCCCGGTGATTGGTTGTTGTAACGCCCACATAAAATTTTGACCAACCACAAAGCTTTCTCCCAAGCGTAGCGTAGCCTGAGCGTAGCGTTTACGACTGTACGTTTGCTCTTGGGTAGGGGTACTATACTATATACTATATAAACGATATTATAACCGATCTTAGGGCCGTGTGTAGGCGCCTTAAGCAGACAGAAAGTCTCTCGTCTACACAAACCTTAAACGTATAGGACTTTGATTGCATTTGTAATTAAAAAGGAGATTTTTTCTCTCACAACAGACATTAAGAAAGATTTAGCGGAACACGAAAACGCGAGACGGCAACTCATGCAACAGATATTGAAGGAATTGGAGCGATCGAAATTAGTTTATGAAGTGAGAAATTAATTAATTAATTAAGTGGAGTTTATTAATTTTCTATTCGGCATAGTTTAAGTAACTAAGTAAAACCCGGTCATGCTTCGCTGTGGCTGTAAAGTAAATAGTACTTAACCTATGCTGTGGCTCAGTCCATGGTTGCCATAACAACGGTCAACGTATGAATATTATGTTTATTTTATATAAAAAAATCTGTATCCGTTGGATTTTTTGGGGAAAAAGTATATTTAAGATCATTCCTCTATTTAAATACAATGTTGTGTGAAAATTTCAAGTCAATCCGTCTACTAATTTTCGAGTTTTTGAGTAATACACAAACCAACTCATTTTTTTTCTATAAGTATATATAGATAGTAAGAGAATTTGTGTAATGTTTTAGTTGATTTTATTTATAATAGGAGAAACTGGAGGCTGGTTCTTTGCAAATGGCCTGGGTGATAGGAGCCGTTTGGACGAAGGATAGACAGACCGAAATGGCCAAACAATTCGCTGGAATATTGCATTCCCTGAGAATGGCTTCTGATCCAGATTACGCGTCTTATATACAAGTATAATAAATACACTCGTAACTTTGCATAAGTATCTTTACACAGATTTTAAACTACGCAACCGATTTTAAATCGATTTTCACTAGTGGAAAGAGCTTTAAAGGCGGAAGATTTTTATATAATTATAACGAGCTGACCTGGCGAACTTTGCGCCGCCCCAAAATCATTGTTACAATTTATTTCTATAGTAATTTTCTCTTAGTTTTTTTTTTCGATATTTTAATATTTATTCTGCTATCTTGAGTTATAAATGGTGTAACTAACAAGACTTTCTTTTTAGGTATATACTTAGATTTGCAGAAAATAATCCATGCGAAGCTAGAGATCGCCCGCTATAGTATATCTCTATATAAAAAAATGGGAATCGTTAAAATGTGTTGCTAAACACAAAACTCGAGAACTGCTGGACCAATTCCAATTCGAACTTTTGTTTTATATTCCTTGAAATCCAAGGAAGGTTCTTATAGAAAATTTGATAAAAACTGGTTGCGAAGCCACTAGTTAATTTAACAGATATTATACACTGTTTTATTAAACAGATATTATATATATATACATATATAAACAGATATTATATATTATACATGGACTCATCAGGTTGCAAGTAAGGAGGTACTGCCCGGTAAAAGTTCTCTGATAGCCGGTAATAGCAGTTATGGATCTGTGCAGTTGGAATACACATCTAGTTCTGATCAAAGGTGGGTCTTGATTTTTTTTCTGATAAAGAACAATATAGACAGGTTACCGATATACTTATTTGGTGATACATGACTTCAGTCACCCACCCTGAACCACCCTTAACATTTAGGGGTATAAAAAATAGATGTTGGCCGATTCTCAGACCTACCCGATAAACACACAAAATTTCATCAAAATCGCTCCAGCCGTTTCGGAGGAGTTTGGCCACAAACACCGCGACACGAAAATTTTATATATTAGATATAAAATTTCAAATGTTTAATTTTCAGCCCTCCAAGTCCCACAACAAGAACGACAACGCCTCTGATTGGATCAGAGTCTCAAGTTGGAGCGCCTTCTGAACGTTAGTCACTTACTTTTAGTGACCTTATTGCTTTTTATTAAACTTTTAAATGCTACTTTATAGTTATTGGTTAAATTAATTTTTAACAAGTTAATTGCCAAGCTAAAATGCTGAATTTTATGGCCGAAATAATAAAATCATTGAATGTATTTCCCTAGTGGCCAAAATATATACTAGAAGCCAATACGCTACGGCTAATAGCAGCCGTACGTATTTATGGATCGTACATTATTGTAAGGCGCCACCACGCGACGTCGCGTTATCATCATAATAGGCCATTTCACGCGACGTCGCGACTGTTTGTTTAATTGATACTTTAAATTGTTTGTTAAAAGTATTTACTTATTTACTTAAAAACATTTTTGAAAGCATTAGTCTTACTAGTTTCTTTATTCATAATTATGTAAATTTTGTCAAATCTTGAAAAAAGTTTTCATAGTGGAGAAATTAAATCAGGCAAAATAAATCTTTTATCAGTCAGTCTAGCAGTGGGTTTTGAAAAAAAAAAAAGTGAAAAATGAAAAATGACCTTATTTTCAGTTAACAGCTAAAATACTTACTAAAAAATTGATAATTTCTTTCAGAGGATCATGCTCCACAGTTCAGCGGATCACTGTTCGCGTTCGTGCCTGAATACCACGTCGACGCCATGCTTGAATTGTGCAACACTCTGAGACTGTACATGCATCCCACAATACCGGTTCAACAGATACCAGGTGATTTACTTACGTAATGTTTAAAGCGGAAACTTCTTTAGGCACTTTGGGCACATTTTGTTTGGGTACTTATACTGCTAGACACTGCTAACTGCTAGACAGGGCTTGCGAAGCTAAGTTTTCCCTTCTGACGTGCGACTGACGGTGTTTTTTTATTTTATTTTAATCAGTAATATCTACTTTATTAACAACCATAGCTGGACAAAGGATTCTGCTTTGTGTGCGAAGGTGCGAAGGCTTCTATTATTTCAAAGTGTTCTTCTGTGAAGGGGCGGTAACTGCCGCTAGACAGGTTGCCCAAATGACTGCGTAACGCAGTGTTGCCCTGCCACTGCTTCGAGTCTGCCTAAATAATATTATTGTTTGTTAAATCATATCATTAATAACATAGATGAATGATTGGTCTCGCTGCGCTCGTCTAGATACCGCCGTCGTACTTGTAAAATGCGGCATAAAATAGTACGCCGAATTCGGCGTACCCGAGCCAGTCACACTGCAAACAGTCTGTGATGTGTACGTGCCGAATGTTTTATTAAATTTTAGGCACAATAAAATACCAGTTTGCGTAGTGAAACTGTGTAAAATTATAATAAAACTGGGTAAAAAGTGATAAAAAGTGACGATTTTCGGAGCTATTGCTTTTGTATAGCGCTCTATCTAGTCGAGCGCAACGAGACCAATCAATTATCTTTGATTAATAATATAGAATGGGAAGTTTTGGTGGTATCGTGCGCAACATTTCTCTGCTCGGAGTTCGCTGATCAGAGGATAGTGTTGGCGAGCACGAGAGAGTCGCTCGTCCAAACGCTCGCTTCGTTCGCTACGCAACCGGCCACAATGAGAGCCATAGAAAAAGTGCCCGTGAAACAGTATGTTTTGCAAGCAAACTTAATAGTGTACATTTAAATATGATAAGAATAGTTAATTGATCCCTAGCAGTTGTCTGAGGTAATAAGTAGTGTTAGCGTCTGCTATTTATGTCGACTGAAGTGGATTGAGAAGTGCTCTGTGACGTTTCAAAAAGAGGTTTTATTCGTCAATAGAACGAACACGTTCGCGAAAAGAGGTCGCACATCTTATAGTTGGAATTGTAGTTCTGACAAAATTGTAGTTCTGACATAAACATAACTTATAAATTCAAAAACTGGCTGATAACTAAAATGATGTATAGGAAGCTGCCATATATGCTCGTAATATCTATAACTAGCTGTTGCCCGCGACTTCGTCCGCGTTCAAAATGTTATATAGCCTAAATAAGCCTTTCTCGTTAAATGGACGAGCAAAAAGAACAACACTTATCCAACACAAAAAGAATTTTTCAATTCGAACCAGTAGTTCCTGAAATTAACGCGTTCAACCAAACAAACAAACTCTTCAGCTTTATAATATTATTAGTAGTAGTATAGATGCCTCTTACTCTCTTGAAAGTTCATCCATGGGGCTATTTATAACATTGCTTCGCTTCTTTCAGACAGCTATCTATGGTTGAAGAGTTGCTGAAGCCATACCAGAACAGAGCGTGGGCACAGTCCAACTGGGTGCTGGTGAGGTTCTGGCACGGTTCCGGCTTTGGATTCAGACACAGGCAGTGGCCACACCTTGCTGTTAGGTACCTATCTCGTATATTTTCTCGATGGTTACAAAATTCAGTTTGTTTTCATGAAATACAAGCTGAACCCGACCACGTTTCGCTGTCGCCTCAGTCTTATATTTACTCGGCTGCCATAACAAAGGCTAACTTCCACTTTAAATGTGACAGCGCTAGCGGTTCTCGAGTTTATGGCTAGTTTTCGAGTTTATGAATTATTTAAGTACTTATGTAATGTTTTTTTAAAGGTATGGCGACAGAGAGCCCACAATAAACAATTTGGGTGCAAAAGTTGACGCTGGACTAATGAGTCAATGCTTCGGTGAGTCAATAATCGTATTTATTTGTCAACATAACCTTTTGATATCAATAAATTATTCTAAAATATAAGTATTTCATTCTTACCTTATTCATCTATCTACATAGATTCTTATTCTAGGCTCTGCTCATTTTAAGTCTGTAGGTATTCTGTCTGTTGTTGATTTGTGAACGATAACGGCTGTCATATTTGAGTCACTATTGGGCAAAAAAAAACTTTTTTCGTGTCTCACGAAGAACAGCTAAAAAAATCACAGGTCGATAAGGTTTTTTTTTAAATATTAAAAAAATTCCAAAGCTATATTTTTTCTCTCGTTACTTTATCATTTTCTAGGTTTAAAAAATCACGATTATGAATTTTTCAAATGGATATTTCAATTTCTAAGCGAGTTTTTCTTAACTTTTTTAACTTTTTTAGTAATATTTTTTAACAATTTTGAATTAGTTAAAATATTTTGAAAAATAACGAAATAAGTCTTTCACAAAATATGAGGGAAATTCGCAAGTTCGGGAGTTAGTGAACTACATGTATTTTATACCTATTTTAATTTAAAATTTGCATTCACTTAACAATTTATGTTTAATTGAGTTCGTGTAGACATGTGTTTGTGTACAAATAAATTAAAATAAAATTAAAATAAATTCGGCATAAGTAGGTGGACATAAAGTTGAGCCACTTTACTTTTTTTTTTCACTTTTTTGTCTATGAATATTCCCGTTTTTAGGTCCATGCCCTTCAGAAATAATACAGAGTCGCATCAAAGAGTATTTGACGAAGCATCCCAAAGAAGCAGCGGCTTACTTGAATTCGTTGCTGAGCCAACTAAATTGGGCGTTCTCGGAATTCATCACTATGATGCAAGAGGTAGGTAGTTTTAAATAAATAACTAGAAATAAAAAAAAACAGTGAAAAATAATGATTAAAAAAATAAAAAATATACCTACTTAAGGCCCGCCACAAACGTAGCAGCTAATACATATTAATATACCGTTCTATATGTAGTGTAGCTACTCAATCAATTACGCAATTAAGGTAGGCGTGCATCTTCCATATATTTAATTTCTACGCGGACAAAGTCTCGGACACCAGCTAGTGTTTTATAAATCTTAATAATTTTTAACCAAAAATAATTGAATGGTCTCGCTGCGCTCGACTAGATAGAGCGCTAGACAAAAGCAAAAGCTCCGAAAATGTGGCAACTTTTTATTGTAGTGTGTGTAAAAAATCGTCACTTTTTATCACTTTTTACCCAGTTTTATTATATTTTTACACAGTTTCACTACGCAAACTGCTATTTTATTATGCCTAAAATTTAATAAAACATTCGGCACGTACACATCACAGACAGTTTCCAGTGTGATTGGCTCGGGTACGCCGAATCCGGCGTACTATTTTATGCCGCATTTTACAAGTACGACGGCGGTATCTAGTCGAGTCCAGCGAGACCAATCATTTATCTATATTTTTAACGTTAAATAATACGGAAAAGAAATTTGTTAATTAAATTGGTTTTTAAAACTTGCTATATAGGTACTTTTCCTACAGATGGACAGGCTCCCAGACTCGCAATTAGAGCCGAGACAGATAAAATTGTGCGCTACCTGCTTCGACTTGTACCACGGGTTGGCGCGCGCCTTAGAGATGACACTGACCTTAGTGCCCGGTCTGCTGAGCAATCCAGAAGCAAGCGATTCGCAGAACGAATTACTACTGGGGAGAACATGTCAGGTGTAACTGGCTGTTAATTGACTCTTGTGTTGAATCTAAACTGTTTGATTTAAGATAAATTTAAATGTTTACTTAAGGTGGATAAGGTGTTTACCTTTGTGCTCAGAGCAGGCAGGGCTCGGGTTCGATTCTTTGCAGGCCCGAGTTTGGAAATGACTCCGGTTTGGTTGCCAAACTTTTGACTACGAAACTCTGTGTGCCTTGACACTAGTAAATAAAAAAAAACAGTGTCACTCCGGGAGTGCCGACAGAAGTGAAAACTTGAATTTTTTGATTTTTTTTATCGTCAGAAAAGTACATACTTATATACAGATTTGTCGCTTAAACGGTTACATGGTAACAAGTCGCGAGTTCAATCGTTTTTTTTCCATCTCAAAAATTGTTCTTTTTTTTAAAAAATAAAATTAATTGGTTACACAATTACGGTAACAGGTCGCGAATTCAATAGTTTTTTTTCCATCTCAAAAACCCCCAACGCGCCCGAAGAAGTTTTCGCTTCAAAAATTATCATCAATACTCAATTCAATACTAATAATAAATCTGTAAGTGTAGGTATTGTATGTATGTATGACTGTATGTATGTTCCTCCATAACTCTTAAACGAATTAACTGATTTTCATGAAACTTGGTAGATAGGTATACATTTAGACGTACGGGACACAGGATAGGATGAGGATAGGCTACATACTTTTTTCACGCGGGCAAAGTCGCGGACGCCAGCTAGTTAAGGCCCCGCTCCCTAAACATTATGATTGTTTGCCGTAAAACTGTAAGTAAACCAAATATCACATCAATGTAAAACTTAAATAATATTATATTTTAAACCTTTTTCTAGTCAATGTCAAGACAGAAACACAATTAGTGGAAATTGACTCGATACTTTTATTTTTTTAAATTGAGTCATTTTATCGATATTTTTTCTTTTATCTCAGAAGCAACTTTAGTTACATATGCAAAATAAATACTCATAGAAAGAAAATGAGGTTTATTAGTTATTCTCAAGACAAAATTTACCTAGAACGATTATTATTCTCATAATAAATTAAATTTGATTTGAGACTTACGTCCTTTAGTTCTATGCAAGAAAAACAGAGAAATGGATCATTCGATATTCAACCTTATTCGAACCGTATTTGTGTTTGAAAGGGAATGCATGCGAGTGTTCCTCAGTACCGCGCTGTGCGCCCACAGAGAGCGTTTTGGGAGCGTCACCTTAAACATTAAGTAAATGTAGCTTTCAGAAGCCTGTCAAGTTGTTTCAAATTATAACTAACATGTTGTGTGCGAATTACAGATATTAATGGCTGTAGTTTCTCGGGTGTGCGTACGGGGTGGCGGCGGTGAAAGTTTCGCCCGTCTGGTAGGAAGAGGTTTGCCCGACACAGACCGCGTACATTACTACGTAGCGCTGGCTCCGGTCGCCGGCTGCCTCATTAGGATTCTCGACCCAAAACTATCGCCGCATGTAAGTTTGATATTAATTTTATTAATAAAAATTAGTGATGTGCCGCGGATCGTTAAATATGTAGACTCGCGGATACGGATACGGATCTTAAGCAGTGTCTAGTAACGCGCATAGCGCATCTAAGCTAGGCCTGATTCAGCTAGTTTTTTATTATTAATATAAATAAGAGTATAGAATATAGAGTACTATATGTCTGTATCTGTATAGAATAGAATACCTACTGACTTAAAATAAAGTGCTTTATCACCCTAAGATTGAACATTCTGTGTATGTTGTAGAATGATAAGGTCTGTTTTCCTTTGAAAATACAAAGTGACAATTTCTATTGCTATCTTCATTAGCGATGACAAATTATGTCAATCAGTAATCAATAACTATTTCAAATCTAAGCCTTAGCGAATTTTGAAATGAATGGAATTTGTAATCTAAACTGATAAAGCACTTTTCTTGTCTTCTATACCAAAATAACTGTCTCTTTTTTCTAGCATTTAGAGAAAATGGCAAAAGCCATAGTGATGGAGCCACTCTTTTGTATCGACGGTCTTGAGTTCATGTTGGGGAAGTCTGTCAGGGACAGACGTTTTTCCTTCTACAAATGTTAGTATGTTAATTTGTTCACTAATATCACAAGACAAGTCTGACATCCTTATCCTTACATACGACGACACGTTTGGTCTAGTGGCTAGTAATCCCAGCTGTTAACCAAGCGGTCGCGGGTTCGAATCCCGCTAGGGACAAATGTTTTTATATGTTAACAATTTACCTTTGTACCCGAGTCATGGATGTTTGTATTTATAATATGTATGTATTTACAAAAAAAAGTAATCTATGTGGGTAGTATATCAACTGTCTGATATCCCATAATATAAGCATTAGTTGCTTAGTGTGAAACTATATAGATGGTGCTGTGTGGATTCTGTAAAGATATTTATTTTATATTATTATATAATAAAGTCCTCGCCGCGTCTGTCTGTCTGTCTGTTCGCGATAAACTCAAAAACTACTGCACCGATTTTCATGCTGTGTTCGAGGAAGGTTTTAGTATATAATTTATAAAGTTACGCGGGCGAAGTAGCGGGCAGCCTTATTGGCCTTATTGACCCGACTAACTTGTCTTTCATTGGCAGACTAAACTAAAGCCAGATAGAGCCTATAAGTGTGCATGTAATGTATGGTAAAGTCTGCTCGACTGTATTAAATAAATCTATACTAAGAGGAAAGATTTGATTGTATGTTTGTTTGAATTGAATAAACTCCGAAACTTCTGGACCGGTTTGAAAAATTCCTTCACCTATAGAAAGCTACGTTATCCGGGTGTAATATCGGCCATTTTTTTATAGGTACCCGGACAAAGTCGCATGCAACAGCCTAGTATGTAGATAAAACGCCGACCAGTCGTAACCTTTACTACTTATGTAATCGAACCAATCAATATTTTTCTCTTTTCTCGTTATATTCAGAAGACTATAGATCTGTATCTATATCTATAGATTCAGAAGACGTGTCAGTTGATGAGTTGAAGGCCTTAGAAGTGGCGGTGGATCGGTTGCGAGTGGCCCGCGAGGCCTTAGTCCGCGCGAGATCGCCAGGGTCAAGTGGGGCGCAGTCGGATCTTCTGTGCACTATATGCTATGCAAGGCCGGCCGACTCGGCTTTCGTGCCTTGTGGACATCACTCGTGCAGGTATCTCTCCCTCTCTCTCTCACTCTCTCTCTCTCTACCTCTCTCTCTCAAACACACACACACACAAACACAAACCATCTCTCTCTCTCTCTCTCTCTCTCTCTCTCTCTCTCTCTCTCTCTCTCTCGCACTAAGTAAAATTCTCTCAGAGCGTAAATTCCAACAAGTAGGTATATATTGCTAACGCTCAAGTAAGAACAGTAAGCACGGGTGAGAACATATCAACTTTATGTCGTCTAGCCCTCGCAGTCATACACAACACAAACGTTAAACTTGTAACACCCAGTTTTTGTGTTACAGTTCTAAGTATCTAAGTTTTTTTTTTGGGTCTAAGGTTTATGTAGGTATGTGATCACAATATTTGAAATAAAAAAACATATCATTCACAGAGCGTGTATCATGCAACATTTGCTGAACAGCAAACAATGTTTCTTCTGTAAAGCTGATATAGATTCCATACGTGAAATAGAACCGGCCAGTACTTGAAAATACAAAGTTGAGGGTAGATTGTAAAAAAAGCTCTTGCTTATTTATATATTTTCTTGTACGACCCGTCGGAAATATCTGGGCACTTTGCAAACACTAACTATTGTTATTATTATAATTTAAATAAATAAACTCTTTTGTATTGTCTTCCATTTTTTTTCCTATTGATTTTTTTGTCTATAGAAATAAAAAATTCTTTCGAGATGCCAATACATTTCCGATGAGCATTTAAACCGTGTTTAAATTTTATTTAGTTTTATATTTAGAAAACTATTTTTTTTTCTAGACAATTTTTACCTATTTATTTATGGTTGGATTTATGTTTTTTTTAATAAAAAATAAATAAAGATATATAGCTTCAAAGTGGTGTTTTATTACATTTTATTCTTAAGTACATTAATAATACATTAAAAAAATATTAGTCACATAATTTTCTAAGGTCCTTTGTTGTTACCCTGGGGCGCGTAATATAACGCAGCCATGGGTAAGGAAGTAAAACAGTCGCAAGTGCCTCTTGGTCCTGGGGGCCCACGTGGACCAATAGGCCCTTCCCGACCAGAGTCGCCTCGCGCTCCAGATCTGCCTTCAGCTCCTGGTGGCCCTACTGGGCCTGAAAATGATATTAGAAAATGTACAACTATATTTTTTTTGAATTCTGTAATTCCCTTGTATTACTAGTAATATGGGGCAATGGCTAGGCTAGTAAGAGTACCTAACGAGGACGTAATTTAGTAACTAATATACTAGCTTCTTACCGAAAGCTTTTTACCTTTCTTCTTGAGGTTTTGCAAGATAAACGGATGCTACAAGTTTGAAAGGTGCATAGCTCCTGATGAAGATAGAACCTATATTATTAGTGTATTTTGACTCCCGACAGCCTTTACTCGTCGAGAGGTCCTTAATAAGAGTTATTCGCATAAGGACAGATTCTCAAAATTACAGATTAAATAGAGTTAAATTAGTAAACCTAGAGTAAACTCTGACGTTATGAAACTACGACGATTTAAAACTCTCGACATTATAGGAACCAACCTGTACAACAATAAGAAAACAATTGCTTTGCTCTGAAGAAAACCGTGTCGCGTCAGTTCAGTTTATTATGTCTTAGTTCTAGACTAAGACTAAGTATTTTGTAAGCCTCTCTGCGGAAGTTATTATAAGATACAGTTTATCACATCTTTAGCAGCGTTTTGTAAGCGACAGCGACTTTCGCCTCATTGGACTATCCCTGATATGCGTCTGCCTTATTGTATTGACAAGAACTAAGATTCATGTTACCTTCTATTCCTCTTAATCCTTCCGGCCCCGGAAGGCCTATTCCTTCTGGTCCCCTCTCCCCTTTGTCTCCCTTGTCCCCTTTAGGCCCCGGGAGTCCCGGATAGCCTGGTTCCCCAGTTGCACCAGGAAGACCATGCATCCCCATCTCGCCTGGCAATCCTTGAATTCCTAAAATAAATAAGTGTGATCATACATTTTACAATTAGTTACAAATCAATTTATTAAATTCCCATGGTGTACCTAGACAGATTTCATTTCACTATACAAAGAAAATTAGGATTAGGATAATCCTATTTAAATCTAGTGAGATTATAAGAAAACTAAAATATTTACCTGGCAATCCAGGTTCTCCAGGTCTCCCTGGTGGACCTCGCCGTCCTTCGCCTGGTGGCCCAGGAGGTCCCATTAGACTTGTCGTCAACATGCTAAGCCGATCTATTTGTTAAACATATTAAAAATTTCAATAATATTTCTTGTTTTACTTGTATGTGTTGTAAAGTAAAAAATAAAACGCCTGACATTAGGTATACTTTTACCAAGCGTGGATCTTGTGTTTAGGTAGCTGGTGCCCACATCAAAAATAATACAGCGGAAAATTAATCTTCTATACCTACATACTGATTCTAATTATGTAAGTGATATTTTTTAAATTTTGATATATAAAATCTATTAACTTGAAATTTTACAAACTATACCACTGAACTATACTTATTTCTTCTTCACTACTATATGATTATTGTCTATAACATAAATATAATATTAGACGTCTCATCTCACCTCGTATTAAATCTTCACATATGCTTCGAACTTCGCTTGCCGTCATCGAGAGCTCCTGTAATTCAAAAAAGCTACATTATATACACGCAAATAAAGATTGAATAAATGTTTAAGGCCTTAAAGAAAGGGGCGCAGACGAAGTCACATGCAAAAACAAGTCTGTCAAGTATTGTATCATCGAAAATTTTATGATAATCGGTTGAGTAGTTATAACATACAAACAAACTCATTTCGCATTTCTAATATTAATAGGATAGGCTGATGCAGTAACAAAAGTACCTGTAGCATTGGTGCAGGTGGGGCTGGTATACCTGGTAAGCCTCTTTCCCCTTTGGAACCTGGCATTCCTTCATAACCATTTCTGCCAGGCAAACCCACAAAACCTGGCTCGCCTCTCTGTAATTGATTAATTAATAATTTTTCTGTTAATCATAATCATTAAATAATCATTTATTTTCTGTACCTGTCCTTTTTCTCCTGGTAGACCTGGCAGTCCCGGTGGCCCCACTGAGCCTATAATGGAACCAGAACTTGGTCCAGGGAGACCAGGAAGTCCGGGCATCCCAGTTTGACCTTCTGGGCCCTTAAAAGATATAAAAATCATTGATCTCTAATATTAATTAACAATATAATCCTATAGATAGGTTACTACATAGGCTTTTGTTACGATGTTTTGATTTTTTATGCTACGTTTTATTTTATAAATATAAGAAAACCTATAATCAATGTTTAATTTTATTAACTATTTATAATAGTGTATTTGTTACCGGCAATCCTTCTGGTCCTCTTTCCCCTGGCGGGCCACGTTCACCTGGTGGGCCGCTCAGTCCGACGTGGCCCATTGGTCCAATTAGACCATCAGAGCCCGGTAGCCCCTAAAATAAAAAACATAACTATTTTTAACCGTTCTTGAAAACCAAGCGTTTTGGAAAAGTTTCATATTAAGTTTCACCACTGAATACTTAAGGAGTAGGTGCCTAAAACTTAAATAATAGGTACTCGTAGGACTTTCGAAATTATAATAGGTCGTTGGATTTTTCTTATTTCTAATTTCGATTAGAACTGTTTTGAAATTAACCCAGTATTTAAAAATATGTAACCAAAATTACAAAATAAAATATGTAGGTAGTCAAAATAAATAACAGTTGCACTAATGCACATAAATACATAGGAATTAATGGTTGAGCTTACCCTGGGTCCATCTAGACCAGGAGGTCCTCTGAATCCAGGTTCTCCGTCACGGCCTGGCCTCCCAGGTGAGCCCTTTTCGCCTTTACTACCTGACAAATAAGAATATTAACTATTTTAGGAGAGTAGCTTTCAAGTATAACCTTATAACTTAGGCAAAGCCGAATGCTACTGAATAGCTAAGCTGCTTAGCCATTCAGTCATGAAATGCTACTAGCATAGTTGGTATAAATGATGAAGTCTTGGCTTAATTATGCACATTGGCAAATGAATAGAATGTATATTACCTGGTGTGAGCGTAGCATTAGCGTAAGTTATGGGACCAGGTGGTCCGATGGGCCCAACCTCACCGCGTGGACCAACTGGGCCCTGTGGACCCGGAAGTCCCTGGAATAGCATTTTTACAATGAATATCTAGTAAAGGATTAGAACTTTGAATGGCTATTAAGGGCCGGCGCTGACTGACGGCATGGCACGCCACGGCACAGATAAGTATATTGTCCTAAACATCTTATTTTTAACCTAATTGTAATCATCTTGGCACTCACATTCCTTTATTATACGGCATGTCACGGCTATTTTTAAAACAAATCAACGCTTGGCATAAGTATAATATCACACGCCAATGTAGTTATGTCAAGCGTTATATTTATTTGTTTACATATTTTGCCAGGCGATATATTTTATTTAACGCGCACAAAGTTTCAAGAAAGATATACATTTGTTTGTTTTAAATAATTTCATACTTACATTTTTACCGTGTAACCCCGGCACACCAGCCAAACCAACCAAACCAGGTTCGCCTTGATCACCTTTCAGTCCGACGTCTCCCTTTTCTCCCTTTTGGCCTTGACTACCCTTTTCTCCCGGCGGCCCTATGTAACCTTCTACTAAGGTCACCTGGAAAATTATATAAAATGAAAATTTTCTTTATTTTAAACAAATTCCACACATTTTAACAAAATATTATTATTGGCAGCAAATTATACTACTATACTAAGGTTGTCTATGGAATAGCTTGTGTTAACCTTTACTTAATAAAACTATGATAAACAAAATAATTCATTTTATATACTTACCTCTTTATCTATGTATAAAAATATTGATTTTCCCCTAGCAATAAATAATTGTTATAGCTTTTATGTCTTTTTATAATCAAATTTATAACCATATTTAAACAGTTTAACACTCACATTACCAGCTTCTCCTCTTTCGCCTTTTAGCCCTGGTGGCCCTGCTGGACCAGGGTGGCCCTCTGAACCACGGATACCCTGTAATTGTTATTATAAAACATAATGTTTATTTGCTTAATTTTTTATACAATTATAAAAATTCATTATTTAAATGAATCATCCATATTGAAATAAATAGTAGGGTGGGACTATTTGTGATATCTTAGTAGGTAATTTTGGTTTATTATTAAGTATTCTTATAATTTCTTGTGTATGTTTTTGTAAATTTTGTAATTTTTATAATTTGTGTAATGTAAATAATTTAAATAATGTACTTCGATTGGGAACTGGATACATCGAATTAGGATTACTCCTGTTATGATATACCATGTGTGTTGTTGTAAATAAATAAAAAATAAAAATAAAATATTCATACCGGAATTCCTGTGTGACCACGTGGTCCTTGGTCACCCTTTGCTCCTGATTGCCCTATTGGCCCCTAAAAGTGTCCACGGTAAAATGGTAAATCAATAAAGTATGATTCAAAAGTTCAAAATTTGATAAAACAACTAAAACTTACCTGAGGACAAGTTTCGTTACAAACCACATTTAGACTTGGATACAAGTTACTTGAAGAACTGATGTTTGTCAACTGAAAAAAATAGTATAACAATCAATTTGTTAGTTTGTAATATTATTAAGGACATTACAATGTTCTGACTTCTGCAGTAATAAACTTAGGAGCGCGTCTAGTGACAGTAAACCCCCTCTTACAGTGGTTTAGTGGATAAGATAAATAAATAAATAAATATATTCACACATTCCACACAACACCATCTAGTTCTAAAGTAAGCAACTTAATGCTTGTATTATGGATACCAGACAGTTGATATATTACATACATTACTTTTTTTTTGTAAATACATACATATTATAAATACAAAACATCCATGACTCAGGTACAAAGGTAAATATTAACACATACACATTTGCCCCTAGCGGGATTCGAACCCGCGACCGCTTGGTTAACAGCTTGGGTTAATAGCCACTAGACCAAACGCGTGTCGCAAGATGCTTGCCTTAGCTCTCTATCCTAGGTTCCAGATTCGATTCTTGACTGGGCCAACTTTGGAAATGAGCTTTTTAAAATATTGTTAAAGATAAACACAACTTTGACATTACATTTATAAAAAAATAAGAATGACAAAATATTAAGTCTAAGCGAATGGTCAAAAAAAAGTTTTTCTCTGCTACTTGTAGATCTAATAATTTTTGGAACTTTCAGTGCTTTGTTTACATTATTAAAAAAAATTCAAATGCTAAATTAAAATAGATATTTTTTATTCTGTATTTGCATGCATTTCAAATAAGTATATGTAGATACTTAAAATAATTCAATACTTAAAATGCCTTCTTACCAGAGGATCTTCAGTTGCTACTATGTATTCGGGCTTTTCCTAGAAATAGATTAAAATAATATTTCGTTTTTAATTAATATATTAAATAAATGAAATTTTTCAAAAATATATTACTTACAATTTCTTCGCAGCTTTCGTTCGTCAAATTGAAAAGGTTGCAACTCAGAGACAACCATTGCAAGTCTACCTGAAATCACTACATAGTATAAAACAAAGTCGCTTTTTCTGTCCCTATGTCCCTTTGTATGCTTAGATCTTTAAAACTACGCAACGGATTTTAATGCGGTTTTCACTAATGGGTAGAGTGGTTCTCGAGGAAGGTTTAAGTACATAATTTACTAAGTTACGCGGGCGAAGTCGCGGGCAGCAGCTTTAATTTTATTAACACGTAATTTTATAACATGTAGTGCCATCTGTTAACTTTTAGATGAATTAGAGTACTACATTGCTTCAAACAGAATTCCCTAGATGGCGTTGTAAATTTTGCATACACGTTGTCTGGGACTCCAAAAAGGACATAGGGTACCTTTCATCCAGAACGCGGACGAAGTCGCGGGCACCAGCTAGTAAGAAATAAATAAATAAAAATAAGAAACCGTTATAGACAACCTTTAAAATGACATATCGCTCATCCATAAAGTGCATGATACGTAATAAGGGGGGATGACATAATGCAGAGAGTCTAACAGCCAGTTGCAGAGACGTTCTTTAAATTATAAAGTCGCCTAAGGAATCATCAAAGTGTTGCACAAAGCTACATTAACGTCAACTTTAATGCTCCCTTAAAAATTTAACTAAAGAAGTGTCAAACAGGACCTTATCTTTAATCTTTAAGAGAAAAAGCGTTGCACAAAGCGACATTAGCGCCTTTAAAGGAACCTTTAAAGGGGCCGTCAATCGTTTTGTGAAACGTCTTTAAAGTTAATGTACCCATTAGGGATAAGGACTCGTTAATAGTTAATGCCAATTTTAAAGAAGCTTTGTGCAACTGACTGTAAGTATATGAAATTCCACTTGCGGACCACGAGGCGCGCACAGGGGTTTCATCCCTTCGTGGTTGAAGTTCCTCGGTCACGCACGAAGTGTTACAGTTCCACCTTCTTTGTCCGTACTGCTAAGGAGTGGAACTCATTGCCTGCGTCTGTGTTTCCCCAAAATTATAACCTCGGGGTCTTCAAACGTAGGGTAAATTGGGCATCTACTAGGTAAGCGTGGTCCATCTTCGGCCGCATCTTCACCTAACATCAAGTGAGATCGCGGCCAAGCGCTGCCTTGACTTATATAAAAAAAAACATTAGAGTCTATAGTCTATATGCAAAAACAAAAACTTACAGGCGCAGGAGTCCCGTCTTCGTTTGAGACTATGGAGACTGATGATCTATTGTTGAATTTTATCTCGTCGATTTTCTCGGGCGTCAACTGAACAAAAAGAAATGTGATAACATTACACATTATTAAATATATTATAATTAATACGCGGACGAAGTAACTCTAGTAAGTTCGTCCGCGTAACTTAAGTTTTAAGTTAATAGTATTATAGGTTAGGTTAGGTAATTTATAAAATATGGCCTATTTTTTATTCTTTAATTATAAAAAAAATAGTAATTAATATACTCAATAACTCGATAGTTATTAGACGTATAGGTATTTTAGAAAAAAAAATATTAAGCTAAAAAAAACTATAAAAAATATTAGGAATTGCTAAAACTTAATAAGTATTATAGTGTTATGAAAATGTTTATTTTTTTTTTACGAAAAAATTGGCAAAAATAGAGAATATATTGCTCATGTTAATAATTACCTCGTTACAATCGACAGCAACATTTATGGTATAATTAGACACAGCAACATGGACTTTATGCCAACCCATAGAATACAGCTGAAAACATAGAATTTTACATAAAGCCCACACACGCACGCAGCTATAATATATAAAGTAAAAATTTGTAACAAAATTATTATTAATCCTACTGTAGAGCACAATTGCACTTATGACATTGCTTGTGTTACAGGTAGGGTTCCCAACCCTCCCGAGCTCCCGGTATGCAATAATATCTCCGGTTTTTTCTAAAATGAAACTTACCATCATAATTAACAAAATCAAATCTGCCGCCTTCGCTCTACGCCTTGCACTCCGTATTCAGCATGATGGAATAAGTATTTAGCAAGGAAGATACAGTAGTAAAAGCGCGCAGAGTTACAAATATTAATAGGCCTTAATCATAGGCCTCTTAGGCCTCATCCTTGCCACATGGCTGGTTGATGACCAAGAGCTTACCCATCTCTTATAAAAAAAAATTAACAAATTCGATTTTTCATGTACTTTAAGTACTTTTATAATTTTGTGTTAAAAATCCCTCAAATATTAGATGCTGCTCGAAAGCAATGTAAATATAAACTTAAAAATAAAAATTAATAACTAGGTATATAAGTAGGCCTGCCCTAGTTATACAACCCTAGTTACATTACAGGCGACAGTAGCCACCTACCATCAAGTAGTCCGTCATACTATTTTTTTTTATTAGAGATGAGTTTGCTCTTGACCAACATCCAGCTATGAAGCGAAGATGAGGCCTATATGATGGAGCGAGCTCACCCAGAAGATGCCTATTCACTCGAACATTGATTTGGTTTAGTAAAAAAAAATACCTAGAGCCTCTTTCACCATCTGTCAAGTAGGGTAACCGTCATTTAAAGTCACCTCTCACTAGGAATAATTTAGCTGATATACCTTTGTTTGTATGGTAAAAGTCCCAAACATTAGAGAAAATAATAAAAAAAAAATCGCCTATCGAAGCCGAGTGCATAATTTAATAGAACATAAAATTATTTCTAAAAGTAACTAATCAACACTTTACTTGTAGTTGGTAAAAGAGGCCCTTAATATAACAAATAGCAAAGTACCTGTGGAGTATTGAACCAAATTCTAGTAGTTTGTATTGTAATAACTAATTTCTTTGTAACAGGCAGTAGGTTGATTAAAAATCTTATATTAGGACCGAGCGCCCTAATGATGCTCCACGCCTTTCGTTGTCCGTGCGAGTTGAAACTGCTCACTATACTAAATTGTTCGGGAAATCCGCGAGGAAACACGTGTCTGTAATTTTTTTTTAATATTTAGACACCTTTTAAAAAATAAAAATTGGTCATGCTTATTTTTAAAAAAACAAACGGCAAGACATATCAAAATGCAATATATAAAAAATATGTAAAAAATAAAAAAGCTGTGTGTCAGCTCCGACGCACTAAAATACATAATAAAGATTATGACAACATTTCTTATAACGAATTAACTTCAACGCCATCTCTGTTCGCAAGTATATAATTATTACGTAACATATTCTAGTTTCAGTGACATTGTGTAGATGGCGCAACATCTCTGAAACTTCAGATAATATTCTAAAATATACGAAAATAGAACGTAACGCATACCGTGTGACAATTTTGATTTTACTCCCATAAATTTTCATAGCCCGGGCTTATACATATAAGTACTTATACAGGGCGTCCCACGACGATGCCACATGGAGGGAAAGTACCTTAAATATTGTAGATGGAACATTTTACTGAAAGAAGACATTATTTTAATTTTAAAAACAATTTAAACTGCATTCATAGATTTTTAAATAATTACATGGTTGAACCGGGAATCGAACCCGCTACACGAGAAAAAAAAAATCTGTACGCTACCCTGTAGCTTTATCATACCATTCGAAAGGCTTCATCATAAGGATTATTTTTTGCTAAATAACATAGTGTCAGAAATAAAAGGAAGACCATGAATTTTAACATTTTAATACAAAATTAATCAATTTATCAAATGATCAAAATGAGTCCCATACTGTTGAATGTATTTATGTAAAAAATTTAGTTTATAAGAACCAGTATGAAAGTGTTCACGAGCTACAAACAGAACTTAGACATATTATTCTAAATATCCACCACAACAAGATAAAAAAATCGACAGGGAGTGAAATAATCAAAAGAGTGCGACTTTGTATTCAACAGTATGGAACTCATTTTGAGCATTTGATAAATTGATTAATTTTGTATTAAAAATGTTAAAATTCATGGTCTCCTTTTATTTCTGACACTATGTTATTTAGCAAAAAATAATCCTTATGATGAAGCCTTTCGATTGGTATGATAAAGCTACAGTGTAATTTTTTTTCTCGTGTAGCGGGTTCGATTCCCGGTTCAACCATGTAATTATTTAAAAGTCTATGAATGCAGTTTAAATTGTTTTTAAAATTAAAATAATGTCTTCTTTCAGTAAAATGTTCCATCTACAATATTTAAGGTACTTTCCCTCCATGTGGCATCGTCGTGGGACGCCCTGTATATGAAAATGTATCCTTAAGGAGTAAACTCCAAAAAGGCAATATAAAAAATACCTCTTCTCAACAGAAGGTATTTTTTTAATATTTTTCCAAACTTACTCCATAGGCAGTGTTAGGTTCGCTTTATCCGTTATTCTGTAAGCCTTCTGCATGTTCTGAGAGCCTTGGACGACAACTATTCCTTCTGTTTCTGGCCTGTCCAGGTGAAACAACGCGAGGAGGTCCACAGATTGCAGGTCCACATCTCCAGGTCGAATCGGGGAACATGGCGGAAGTATTTCTTCGAATGGCCCTACGGTTGTTGGTCTATCTAAGAAAATAATGTTAATAATATGACATGAACAAAAATACAATTAGTTTAAATACGTATATATAACACTAGCTGTTGCACGCGACTTCGTCCGCGTAATTTTATAAAATAGGTATAGCCTATGTTACTCTCTGATAACGTAGCTTTCTATAGGTGAAAGAATTTTTCAAATCGGTCCAGTAGTTTCGGAGCCTATTCAATTCAAAAAACAAACAAACAAACAAATCTTTCCTCTATACTAGCTGGTGCCCGCGACTTCGTCCACGTTCTGGATGAAAGGTACCCTATGTCCTTTCTGGTGTTACAGACAACATGTATGCAAATTTTCATTGTGCAAAATGCAGTAATTTTTACGTGAAAGCGTAACAAACAAACAAACTAACTAACTAAGAAACAAACAAACTCACATTCACATTTATAATATTAGTAAGGATAGTATAGATGAACTACCTGGTTCCTACAACTTCGATTTCTTTGTAAATTAAGCTAAGTTCTACATTATTTAATAAAAAAAATTTAAATAAATTATATAGGTAGGTATGTACAACCTAGATCTTCTCGATTCGTATTTTTGTTTGTAAATAAACTCAAAAAATTTGTTTTAAAATCTCTTTCACCTATAAGCTACATTATCAGCGAGTAACATAGGCTAATCATTTCATAAAGTTACGCGGTCGAAGTCGCGTGCTATAGTGTATAAATTTATTATATTTTTATGTACTAACCTGGTATCCGACTGTAGCATCTACTATAAGTTAATGTAAATATTAGGACCAGCAAATTAAATCTGAAAAAAACGAGTGTGCTTATGACCACACGACTGAAGTGAAACTTCTTTCGCTCCATCTGTATGTATATATATATATATATATATATATATATATGTGTGTACAATATATACATGTATACACATATACACGTATTTGGCTATGAGAGGAAGAGAGAAAGAAAATGTGCGCGCGCACTGCTGTCTCTTGCTTATATCCCCCACATAACTTCCGTTCGCCTTGCCCGATCACACTTTTCGTAACGCTTACGTCACGCGTTCGCCAGCTTACTCCCCAAGTCAAGCGTGCGTAAAGAAGTTTCACTTCAAAAAAAAAATTACACACAGATAACCACAACATTACTCGCAACCATAGATAAATGATTGGTCTCGCTGCGCTCGACTAGATAGAGCGCTATACAAAAACAATAGCTCCGTGAATGCGGCAACTTTTTATTGTTTGGTGTGTAAAAAATCGTCACGTTTTATCACTTATTACACAGTTTCATTATATTTTTACACAGTTTCACTACGCACAGACATTTTATTATGCCCAAAATTTAATAAAACATTCGGCACGTACACATCACAGACAGTTTGCAGTGTGACTGGTTCGGGTGCGCCGAATTCGGCGTAGTATTTGTTGTCGCATTTTACAAGTACGACGGCGGTATCTAGTCGAGCGTAGCGAGACCAATCATTTATCTATGTCACAACATATTAAGACGAGTAAATTGACACAAGATACCCGTAACATTAACTCGCCAATCAACACTTTACTTGTAGTTGGTGAAAGAGGCCCTTAGCAGATCTCGTTACATGGATTTATTTGCAATAACAGATCCGCATAATAGCAAATGATTTATTGCAATAACATGTGTTTGTCCCATTTGTCCCACTTTCAACACTCATTGGATCCCGATACGCTGATAGGTCAACAAATAATTGATCCTATACATTTGAAATGGACTTGACTGTCATGTCCCAATTTCGCCTGCAGAACGACCTTCAATTCAACCGACAATCAGAGCGAGCTAATTCATTACCGTCTGACGGCGATATCCACTTTTCAGAAGACCACTTTGAAATAATAGAAAGCCTGCTATGTTATATTTCTACTAACTGGTGCCCGCGACTTCGTCCGCGTTCTGGATGAAAGGTACCCTATAATGTTCTTTCTGGTGTCCCAAACAACGTGTACTTATGCAAAATTTCATGATGATCGGTTCAGTAGTTTTTGCGTGAATGCGTAACAAACAAACAAACTCACATTCACATTTATAATAGTGATATTAGTAAGGATACTTTCCACACAATTTTTTGATATTATAAATGTGAAAATAACTCTGTCTGTCTGTTACCTTTTCACGCCTTAACTACTCAACTGATCATCATGGAATTTTGCATATATACACGTTGTCAGGTAGGTATTTACCTTTCATCCAGGAAAATTTCATCAATGCTGGGCTAATCTGAAGACTGGCTTAATTTCATCAAAATTGGTTGAGCGGTTTTGAAGTAAATAGGAAACATTTATAACATACATAGGTACGTCGATTTTTACATAATAGTACCTAGGTAATAGAACATGTATAAATGAAAATTATGTTTTTTTTTTAATTTGTTGAAATTTTTTTAATTTTTTTTAATCTGAATCCAATGAAGGTATTAAAAAAAGATTGAAAGTAAAAAAGTCTTTTTAGTTTTCAAATGTTATCCCCATTTAAAATACAAAATCTGAAATATTGACAAGAAATTACTGAAATTAAGAAAGAAGAAAGAAATCAAGAGAACTTTGATTGCCAAATTCTCCATAGGCTTTTTTTTCCAAGTTAAAACGCAATAGTCTGGTTTTGAAAAATGTCCATTGATCGACGAAGATTGTATAGTATTTTAACGGTGCTTTTAGCTTTAAATGCGAATGAAACCGCGGGGCAAAGTTAGTTTTCTCTTAAAACGAGACAATATATAAGAAAGTAGCAACATACGGCCATAATTCATTCAATAATTCAAATTCAACAATGTGTCATGTGGCTAATAGGCCGAAATTATGAGCGTTTTTATTGATGCTCTTAGGTTAGGTAGATATTTGACGCCATCTTTTTTTTTAAGACATGAATACAATTTTTACCAAAATTAGCTCAACCTAATTACCTATGTATTGAGGTACAATATTGCATAAACCCCATCCCAATCCTTTATCCTTAATCGTCACAGTCCTTAAGGCCGGTATTTCAGTCTTTACTTAAGTCTTACACTTAACTAAGCTTCACTTTACCATAAAGCTAATCTTACTCAGGAACGAATTTGTGTTGAGTGAAAGTTCAAATACGCTATAGTAAAGTTCAATCATATTAATGTTACGAAGTTACGGTCGTCAGACAGGCTGACATTCCACTTGATACATCACTACATAGTATAAAACAAAGTCGCTTTTTCTGTCCCTATGTCCCTTTGTATGCTTAGATCTTTAAAACTACGCAACGGATTTTAATGCGGTTTTCACTAATGGGTAGAGTGGTTCTCGAGGAAGGTTTAAGTACATAATTTACTAAGTTACGCGGGTGCCTTTACTTGCCAGACCAGAAACAACTGTGAATAGTGCACTTCCAAAGTTGACTCTGCCGAGAATCGAACCCGGAACCTCTGAGACAGAGCGTTACACCAAGCTTAATCACTTCAATTAAAAAAATTATAATTCATAAAAAAATTCATAATTCTAAATTAAATCATACTTAATTCATAAAAAAATCATTTTATTTTTATTTTATTTTTTATTTTTATTCTGAACAACAACCCTACAGCAAAACAAAATAATATACAATAGATATCATATTACTGCTTCATTGCCAGTTACAGGGCTCTACTGTGTAAGAAATCATAATTCATAAAAAAAATCATAATTCATTAAAAAAAATCAATAATAAATCAATAAAAAATATCTTCAATAACAACAATGAAAACAAAATTAAATACAAAATGTTTCTTAGAAAATAGGATACATAGGTATTATAACGTGACCACTTTACTAGAATTTAATTTTGACCATAAGTTCTTAATCACTAATTAATTACTTAATATTAATTTAAAAAATATTTATTAATTACCTATAAGTATTCATTGTAAAAACAATAAAACTCCACACACATTTTTTAGACACACATTATTTTAGAGAACACCGTATTGTGAGTAGGAGCATCTAACACTAATAAGATTTAAACACGAACGGTGACTGTTTGACTGCAGTATGTATCGCCGAGTGATATATCAATTAATTCGTATGATGACAAGCTTTTTAACGTATCACTACACGATCTCAGTTCGCTGAAGAGAGCTAAAAGAGTCTATATTATTGATACACTAATTTAATGTGCAATCAAATTATTTTCTATTATTATCAATTATTTATCTATTATCAAATTATCAATAGTTATTTGAAGCGGTTCCAGAGAATTTAGATTTGGTATTTTATAAACATACGTATTTTTTTATAATTTTATCTACTTATATGTGTTTAGTAGCTGTTGAACGCGACTACGCTCTCGTAAATTTATAAATTATAGCCGATACTCGCTGATATAAAATATATAAAATATACCATCGGATTCCTTTCTAAAAACAGACACACCCTTAGATTAAAAGCTTAGGTTGATATCCGGCTCGAAGGACCAATGATTTATTGTGATTAATTTTTAAATATAAGTGTTATCCTGCAAATTTAAAAAGATTTTCTTAATATGAGTCAATTAAACTTTATTTTTTTATATACGAATCAATTATTGATTTTATGACTGAAATCATAATTTAAAAATTTGTGATCGAAAATATCGTCCAAGGTGTCGATTTTTCCCATTTTCAAATGTACATAATATCTCTATTATCTCTTAAACAGATCAGAATTGTTTTTTCTATTTTTTTTTTTCAGGACTGGTAAAACTTAGCCTATAGCATGAACACACACACGCATATATAATTATATATGTACATAAATATCAAAGCATGTCGGTCCCGCGAGCTCATACAAAAAGGGCCCAAGAAGTGGTTTTTTTTAATACAAAAAGTGCTCAACGCTCTTAAAGAAGTTGTCGCTTCAAAAAATTAAAAAACACGGCTTATGCTCCGCTCGCACGAAGAATCTGGCACGAATAATTTATTTTCCTTTGCCACTAATAAGTATGCTCTACTGCCACGAACACATGGGAGAAGAAGGCTTTAGCTCAGCCACTAGATAGATACCTACATGGTTGCATCACGTTGCATCAGAAAAAGAGTATTTTTGTCAAAAATTTATTAACGGCGCATTCTTATTTAGAGGTTGTGTGATGATCGGTTACATTGTCAAGGATAACAGCGAATATAGGTCATGTTCTTGGAACATTGATAGAACTTTGTAGGTATACATGATTAATATAATGTTTCATGCAAAAATGCAACAGGTTTCAATGGAATTTAATGAATAGAACTCAGATTGGCGACAGGCCTTCAATAAAGGCTTGTTTTAAGCCTTAAAATTTAAGGCCGTTCCCACTACCCTTTACGTAGGTATATTCTTTGCTTCAAACTTTCATCATAAACTCATAAGATATTTTTTCTAGGTGCCGCCTTTAATTACGGCCTTGATTTTTTTATACTTATTTAATGTTTTAGATTTGAATTGTAATAAAAAACATTTTTTATTATTATTGTTGATACCTTAGGTTGATACCATGGTTGATACCTAGTATTTTTTTTTTATAAAAGCAAGGCAGCGCTTGGCTGCGATCTCACTTCATGTAAGGTTCAGATGCGGCCGAAGGTGGACCACGCTTACTTAGTAAGTGCCCATTTACCCTACGTTTGAAGACCCCGAGGTTGTAATTTTGGTTAAACACAGATGCAGGTAATGAGTTCCACTCCTTAGCAGTTCGGACAAGGAAGATGGAACTGTAACGATTCGTGCGTGACCGAGGATCTTTAACCACGAAGGGATGAAAGGGGCGCCTCGTGTTCCGCAAGTGGAACGGTTCCGGTTGGATTAAATCGTAAAGAATGGACGCACACTCCATGGTGCAGACGATAGAAAATCGATAGGCATGCTACTTTTCGGTGATGATGCAGGCTTTGAAGTTAAGACTCCACAAGGACTATGTACTATGTAGGTAGGTAATAAGTACTTCGAATATAATCCTTATAATATTTAAAGAGGAAAGATTAATTTGTTTGTTTACATTGAATAGGCTCCGAAATGTTAATACAGTATAATAGTCCAGGAAAATTTACTAACAAATCAATATTTTAAGGAATTTTTGATATCGATACGAACACTCGCCATGAGTTGAGCTCACACATCATGGCTGATGTGTGGGTCCGAGACCGAGATTGGTGGAATCTGAGTGTGGTAGCGGTTAGTGGGTACTCCCGATGATGTCACTTCACCGGGCAGGTTCCACACTCCCCCTCGTCGACGGGGACTAGGGATAGTGCGTAAATGTCATCTCCCCCTCCTAAAAAGGGGGGGAATTTTTGATATTATATGTATCTAGAATATCAATCGAGAAATCGAATAGATAGAATCGATAGAATAATATCGATGAGTGAAAGAAATTTTCAAATTCAACTTGTAGAAAGAGTGAAAAAACTCCTGAAATTATACAAAATTGGTGTTATAAAAATTTTTAGACCAATATTGTAGGGAATTTAGTTTTACTTATAAGGTTTATAAATATATCTACCTTTTTTTTACTATAATTAAAATTAAAGAATTAGGGACGTTAGAAGACAAAGTGTTGATTTTATTGGCTTAATGTCATTTATTAAGGATTTTAAAAAAAAAATAGCAAGAAAGAATATTTTGACATTATTATTTCGTGTTTCGTGTGTATATAGTGTTCTGTGTATTTAACATATTCGAGACATATTCACAGAAGTATAACTTTATAATCTGTGATTATAAACCTACACATAGAATACTATAAATTAGTCTTTATTCTTTTTATTGTTCTGTATTCGTTCGTGTGCGTATGCATGCAATGCAAGCAAGCCAGCCAGTCTTCTAGTATCGTGTTATTTCATCATTTTTTCAAATAGTGGAAATATTATAAAGCTTATTGAAGGAAGACGCGTATTTAGACAAAAAATTCAAGGTTGCTACATATTTTCACCGTACTTTATTTTATAGCTACATGAATTTATACTCATATTCATTCATGAAAATAGGTTATAATAGAACCTTAATTTATTGAAAAAAATTTCAGATGCCGTTGTCGTGTAGATTTTATCAGGAAAAATATCCTGAGGTAGAAGATGTCGTCATGGTGAACGTGAGATCTATCGCAGAAATGGGGGCATACGTTCACCTTTTAGAATACAATAACATTGAAGGCATGATCCTGCTTTCTGAACTGTCCAGAAGGCGTATCAGGTCTATCAATAAATTAATTCGCGTTGGCAAAACGGAACCAGTTGTTGTCATCAGAGTAGACAAAGAAAAAGGTATGCCACTAATAATTTCTCTTATTTTGTACCTTATAAAAAAGGTTCCGTGTTTGCTACTACAAATTATCAATGTTTGCATATGGCCCAAGTTTGGCTTCCTTAAGATGAGCATGAAGCATGTGTTGAGAATTTCGACTTTTCTGATGATTGTACCTATCTCTTTGTTTATCAAGATTTCCTTCATTGTTCAAGAGTTGTAAACTTGGAAAGTTTACTATAAAGCTGTGACATAACATGCACTGATCCTGTATAAGGAATCTAGGAATGAATCAATCACACATGGCACTCAATGTTCAGTAAACAGTGGATTTAATATAGTTTTGTTTAAATAATCCGATTAACATATGGATTGACACATGTAACATGAATAGAATTGCTATTGATCACTGCTTGCTTACATTCCCAAGTCATTTGAGCAGTGAGAGAGTAAATGATGCCGGAGTCCATTTTCTCAATCCCTTATCTTTAATTTGTGTTTGGCAGCCGCTTTGATGTTGCTTGTGTTATAAGCGACAATTGCCACCTCAATAGGACCGTCCTTTGCAACTCTTCTATCCTTGTCTCTATCCTTTGCAGCTCTTGTCCAGTTGCAACTTACTGTTGTTCACATGTTCAAATCCCACTAGGGGTAAATGTTTCTGTGGTAACATTTTGTACTTTGTACCTGAGTCCATGATGTAATCTATGTAGTATATCAACTGTCTGGTATCCATAATACAAGCATTAGTTGCTTACTGTGGAACTGTGTGCAATGTGTGAGAATATTTATTTTATTTATTTATAATAAAGATAAAGATAGCCTTTAATTGCAAGGAATCCTAATACAGAAAAATAACATGCTACATTATATTACATACTTAAATAGAATATTTTCTCTTTTATTACTCTTCCTTGCCTGTCACACGACATAGGCCTCCTCTAAGTTCTTAGGCCTCTTAGTATTTATTTATAATACTTACCTAGTATCCAATATATTTTAACTGTATTAATTCCAGGTTACATAGACTTATCAAAACGTCGTGTGTCAGCCGAAGATGTGGACAAATGCACAGAGCGGTATGCCAAAGCGAAAGCAGTGAACTCGATCTTGAGACACGTCGCCGAACTATTACACTATGAGAGCTCAGAACAGCTCGAGGAGTTGTACAAACAGACCGCTTGGCATTTCGAAGAGAAATATAAGAAGAAGGCGGACGCCTACGATTTCTTCAAACAGGCTGCCATGTGAGAGTATATTCATTTTCTTAAACTAACTATGATTACATTTATTGGGTACTGATTGGTGCCAGCGACTTTGTCTGTGTTAGAAAATAAAATATATAAATATGAGATATTATCCGACATAATATGGCACCCAAATTTTTATATTTTTAGACCATCACTCGGTAATCTAACATTTTACTAGGATAAAAAGTATCCTGTATGTTAATGCAGGTAATAAACTATCTGTGTGCCAAATTTCATCCAAATCTGTTAAGCAATTTTTGCGTAACAAACATTCATACATCCATCCTTACAAACTTTCGCATTAAGTGTGTTACATAAATACAGATAGTTATGTGTTTTACATAAATACAGATAATTAGGTGCTTTACATAAATAAAAATAGGTGTTTTATTACATAAATACAGAAAGTTAGGTGATTTACATAAATACAAATAGTTATTTGTTTACATAAATACAGATAGTTAGGTGATTTACATAAATACAGATAGTTAGATTATTTACATAAATAGAAATAGTTAGGTGACTTTTGTAATCGTTCCATTAAAAAGACTACTTAAAAAAGAATTTTCTTAAAGATATGACCCTGACAGATTGATTTCTAGACCTAAAAAAAACCGCTAACCCTAGATTTTCGTCAAAATCGTTAGAGCCGTTTGCGAGATTGTCGTGACATACAATACATACAATTCCTCGTTTAGTATTAAACATACTAGCTGTTGCCCGCGAACTTCGTCCGCGTTCTGGATGAAAGGCACCCTATGTTCTTTCTGGTGTCCCAGACAACGTGTATGCAAAATTTCGTGGTGATCGGTTCAGTAGTTTTTGCGTGAAAGCGTAACAAATATCCATACATCCATACAAACTTTCGCATTTATAATATTAACACGGATTAGTAAGGATAAGATAACCTATTTTTCTAATTTTTAGTGATCCATCAGTCCTCAACGAGTGTGGCCTCGATGAGAAAACGAAAGAGGTCCTACTTGCCAACATCAAGAGGAAATTGACATCGCAGGCGGTCAAGATTCGGGCGGACATCGAGTGCGCCTGTTACGGATACGAAGGCATCGATGCTGTCAAGGCCGCACTCAAAACTGGCCTGACTTTGTCCACATCGGAGATGCCGATCAAGATTAATCTCATCGCACCACCCCTATACGGTAAGGGGGACGTTCAAGTGTTACGTAACGCAATTTGGGGGGAGGAGGGGGGGGGGGTCTTTTAAAACGTTATGGTGCGTTACAATTTCGAACAGTGCGTTACGGAGTATTGTATTGTTTTTTTTTTTTTTTTTTTTTTTTTTTGTTAATAAAAACTGGAATTAAAATCTCCCAAATCAGCATCCCTTCTCATTTATGTTTTACGGGGAATCCCTCGAGTGTATTTTACGTAATAATCATTTTTATAATTAACTAATAACATTTTAACAGTATAAGTATTTCTAATATTCTTCTTAATTTCGAATTTTTCAAATTGTTTTATACTTAACTAATAACATTTTAACAGTATAAGTATTTCTAATATTCTTCTTAATTTCGAATTTTTTAAACCATTTTATACTTAAAAAAAATTACTGAACATCAAATGAAATGTTGGGACAATTCTGACGAATCCTAATATATTAAGTGTTAGCTGACTGATGACTGGTAACGCTAAGTTTAGACTTAGCTCTAGACATCTTAGACTAGGTAACTCGAGTTAAACTAAAACAAGACTCAAATCACATCAAATTAAGCACAATATTGAAGCAATATAGATTTTGTATTTGAATATTATCAAATATTTTGCAATAATGTTTAGACAATAAGTAAACTCATTTATCCAATATGTTAACTAATACCTAATATGTTTTTTTTTTTTTTAAGTAATGACTACGTCCACACCGGAAAAGACAGACGGTCTGAAAGCGTTACAGGACGCCATTGATCTCATCGAAGAGACAATAACCAAGGCCGGTGGAGTATTCAACGTACAGATGGCGGTATGTATTGCAATTTGTATGGGACTGAAGCAGTGCCATTACACATTAGCCACCAGGTGGCGCTGCTTCATTCCCAAACAAATTGACATTAAATTTACGCGTTCGACGCGTTCGATAGAGTAAAAGGACTTGACTTGACTGCTTTGGACTGGACGGACCCTGTTTTGAAAAACTAATCAAAATTATGACTTGACTGACTAGTATCGGGATCTGCTATTTTTGACTTTAATTTCAATTTTACGAATTGCTATTTTTACTAATGACACTGGCAAAATCATCGGAGAAGATCTGATGGATACATATTAACTTAACACTGGCAGATAATGGCCATTTTAAAATGAGCCGCATTGCCATTTAAACCTAAGAAGAAGAAGAAGATAGAGTAAAACTCGCAATAGGCCCTCTGTATCTATTTAACAGATATTATTATAGTTTGACTGAATGGTATTGAGTGTGAATTGGTTTATTATGTTGTAGCCTAAAGTGGTGACGGCCACCGATGAAGCCGAGTTGGCTCGTCAAATGGAACGAGCGGAGGCCGAGAACGCAGAGGTGGCCGGTGACTCGGCCGATGAGGATGTGGATCAAGGTAAACAAATTGCATTGTTTTGTTATCCCACTTATTATCCTCATTTTTAGGTTTAACATTACATACTAGGTTTAACATTTTACCTTTCTACCCGAGTCATGGATGTTTTGTATTTATAATATGTATGTATTTACAAAAAAAAGTAATGTATGTAGTATATCAACTGTCTGGTATCCATAATATAATATAAGCATTAGTTGCTTAATGTGAAACTATAGATGGTGCTGTGTGGAATGTGTAAATATTAATTTATTTATAAAAGCTCCAAGTATTACGTAAGCACTATAGGAGGGCGGGGGGGTATTTTGCTTTGCTTATTTTTGATGACATGGGGGCGGGGGGCGGGGGGGGGGTCTAGATGGTGACTACGTCAGCAGTAGTTATTTACTTTTTTACACATATGGCAACCCATATGTGTAAAATTCTAGAATTATAACTGCTGCTAAATAATAAAATCAGAATACATTAAAAGAAAAATGCATACATACACCAATGTTTACGTAAGCATGGGGGGGAGGGGTTAGAACTTTTCTTACTTTTGCTGACTAGGGGGGAGGGGGTGGTGGTTGTAAATAATTGTTATAAATCTGCTTACGTAATGCAAACTTATACAAAAAAAAGAAATTGAATTGGATCCTTTTTTTTTTTATTGTTCAGGTATGGGAGACGCCGGAGTCGACGAGCCACAACAAAATGGCGCCTCCGACGATGACGAAGACAATTAATATTATACCGTGATTTGTACGCGTAACTCTAGCATTATTATCATGTAATAAATATACATTTTATATAAATATGTTGTGGTTTATAATTTTATATTTTTCAAGCTTTTCAGGATGCTTTATAATTACCATTATCATCCTATACCATATTAATTGTACTATCTCATAGTTTATAATATTATTTATGACTAGCTGTTGCACGCGACGTCGTCCGCGTTCTGGATGAAAGGTACCCTATGTCCTTTCTGGTGTCACAGAATTTTTATTTTTAAAAGTTTCAATTTGCAAATAGATAAGTTTTTGTAGCCCTTGAGAACGATTTAATATTTTTTTAACAATTTATTCCATCTTTTTCATTCAGGTTCAAACAAGTATAATAAAAAAATAATTCATTAACATTAATTTATTGAAAACAACATTTGCCTACTTATTCTATTCAAAACATTCAATTTAATTAAATATATTTTATTCCTATTTTTTTTTCACTTGTGAGTCACATTTTACGCTTTGCGTCCATTAATTGTATTTAATTTTGTCCTATGCAATTTGTCGAAGAATAAAAGTCCAGCAGCTCTCTCTATTGTTTCTGGTGGAACCTGAAGAACAAAAAAAAAACAAAAAATCATTTATCACAATACATAGACTACTATTTCCATATATATTACAAAACAAAGTTCTTCGCCGCGTCTGTCTGTCTGTATGTTCGCGGTAATCTAAAAAACTATTAAACGCTTGGTTTTGTAGGACTTTTCGGGCCCTACGCTTGACTCGTAATTTTTTTTTTTTTTTTAAAAGCAATAATGATTAAAAAATAAAGATTATTTATACAAGTAGAGAAATTTGTCGTATTTATCCGACAAATTTATTTTATATAAAAAAAAAATTAAAAATTTTTTTTTTTTAAATTTTGTATTTTTTTTTTTGCTCTGGCGGCTAAAATATTAATTAAACAGATTTATAAATATTTACTAATATTATAAATGCGAAAGTTTGTATGGATAGGATGGATGAATGGATGTATGTATGGATGTTTGTAACTCTGTCACGCAAAACTACTGAACCAATCACCGATAAAAAAATCCAGTGGACACTTTTTCGTAGTGATCGTTGTTTGAGACCTTTAATCTTGTGTATTAATTACTAACTGCTGCACGCGACTTCGCCCGCGTAACTTTATAAAATATACCCTATGTCCTTGCTGGTGTCCCAGACGACGTGTATGCAAAATTTCATTGAAATCCATTCGGTAGTTTTTGCATGACAGAGTTACAAACATCCATACATCCATCCATACATACATACAAACTTTCGCATTTATAATATTAGTACTTAAGGATATTATCTAAGAAAACATACCATGAATGAGGAGACTGGCGTGTCGTCAGGTATTTTCTGATTGGGCATCACATAAGCCTCCATATCAAGGCTGCCGTTAGGAGCCTCTCCGACGACCACTTTGTAGAAGTGAGTCGGAACCGCTACAGTGTTGGCTCCGATTACTTGATATTTTATGTAGAATTTACCGTCGGATTCCTTTCTAAAAACAGACACACGTCCTTTAGATTAAACGGTCAAGATTATGTTGAAATCCGGCTCGAAGGACCAATTGTTAATTGAAAGAAATTCGATGGCTCAAAGGACATTGGTCCTTCGATTTCGATGATTAATTGTGATTAATCTTTGAATATAAGTGAGATCCTGCAAACCCACAGTGGGATAATGTTTTGAATTACAGCTTAAGTAGGTGTAGACATGATGGAAGTTAGCACTTGTTGATAAAAATACCATGGAATTGAGTACCCTCAGTGGAACAGTGGTAAAACATAAAACTTTATAGTATCATTGATGGGACATGTTGGCCAGGCCATAGTTTTATTTTATTATAGGTGATCCCTCGGGAACACTACTTTTGTTCTGCATGAAAGTTACCCCATGTCTTCCTGTATCCCTGACAACGTGCTGTATGCAAAATTTCATGATTATCGGTTGAGTAGTTTCACATATTTATAATTATTGATCGGTTAAACAGTGAAGTGACTTTCATAATATTAGTATTGATTACTATTGACTATTACTATTCCAGTTAATATTACTAGAGATTGCCTCATTAATTAATTTATTTATTGTAATTTATTAATTAATTAATTAAGATTAATTTATTCATTAAATATTCTAAACACAAATTTAAAAAAAGAAGAGATTACTAATAGAAAACACACTTGGGCAAGTATAGCGGTCCTGTGCAACAGTAGACATTGTCATATACTTTGGTCAACTTTCTGACGTGTTTTTCCAATCTATTCCATGCGTGTCGATTGAATCCTTCGCCAATCTTAAAAGAAGGTTAAGAATAATCATAATATTAATAAGGGCCTCTTTCACCAAACACTAGATACATTTATAAACGAGTATTAGTTATAATCAAACAGGTACCTGAGGCGCCATATTGGTTAGATGAAAGGTTTGATCGCAATGCTTTTGAGACATCCTATGATTTCCGGCTGCGGCTAAGTGACCTCGGTCAAAACCGGATCCTTTGTAGTCACTGTTTTGTGATCTGTAAAACGAAACAGGTTATTTTAAATCATGGACAGGAGTAATTGCCCCAGAAGAGATCGGTTCGTCCCTATCATGGGCAAGGCATTAAGAATCATGGCATGGCATCATGGCATTAAGAAAGATTGGATTCCTTGGTTTTTAAAATCGTTGAGCAACCTTTTTAATTTTGTTTAAAATTGAATGAATTGAATTAACTGAAAAATTCAAGATTAAAATGTAGTAGGTTCTAGGATGTCTAAAATTACCTGAAAAACGGATGTATACTGTCATCTGGTTTAAAGTCACATTTGCTTCTGTCCACCTGTCCCACATTTTTCACACTCTCCTTGGTTAAGTGTTCGAAAACCCAATGTGCAACTCTATTGCGTCTATCGTATGATAGCACAAAGTCATCGTACGAACGAATATTGTCTAAGCCAGGAAAACCATATTTCATTATTTGTGATATCTAAAAAGGTAAAGATAAATACAATATAGATGGATTTACCGCCTCATGTGTTATATTCACATTTTTTTTTTATTAATAATAAAAAAAAAAAGATGCTGGCTCTTGGCCAGCATCTTAGCCTTGCAGTAAAGATGAGGCTGACGATGGAGTGAGCTAACCCAGTAAATGTCTATTTTTGGGTTACAAGCTCGGAAACACAGACACCGGAAGGGAGTTTCATAGCAAGATGAGTGAACGAACAGAATGTGTGCTGTGTTTTGTTAAGTTAGTAAAGGATACCAGAGCCCATTTCTTTAACCCATCCATCCTTATCTTAAATCCTACAATGGTCAGCATGGTTGCTTTTACCATAGGCTACAATAGCCACCTACCATAATTAACCATAATAATAAAAAATATTATTTTCTTTTGTTAGTGTGTGCTATTGATGACCACTGAGCGAGGCTCTATATAGCATGGCTGTAGCGAGCCATTCTGCTTTGGCTATTAGCCATGCTATGTTTAACACTCGCAAAATTTTTTCACAAAGGGTTGATTCTAGAAAAAAATTTACTTGACATTTTCGTCACCTCTAGGCGTCTTCTGTCGAAAGGGGTGGTTATGAGAGGTTTTTTTTTTTTTTGAGTCGAAATGTTCCTTTTTTTTTTTCACATACAGCCCTTAAGGCTACACTCCAATCACAAAGTTGTATAGGAATTGACAAAGTTGTCTTTTAAGGCTCAGAATGCAAAGCATTTTTTAAGGAAAGACTTACTCTATCCTTAGGAGCTCCACTCTCTGTGAAAGGTACAGCGGCAGACACAGTCCCAAAAATAGGTAATCCTGGTAAACTCTTCAAACTAACACCGTTCACTATTATCGTTCCATCATCAGATTTATCACTCTTGTGACTATAAGCTCCTATACCATAGCCTGCTATAGCAACTGCACTTAATTGAGTGAATTGAAGGAAACGTTTTCGATACATAATTTTCAATACGATTTAGATTATAATATAGTCGCGTCCGTCTCTTTTTTTAAATATATCTTAACTAAAATAGGTTAGGTTATTTTTGTTATCATACTATTTACTTCTATTATCTATACTGACAATTGACAATGACATTGAAAACTACTAACATCTGTCAATCAATCGATTTCTTGTCAAATAATTGATACAGTGGAATTTATTGCACGAGCTAGATTTGAACGATGTGCGTAGTTATATTCTTGATGCTGATCAAAGAATATCAAGAAGTTAATCGAAAGACGCATCACTTCACATGAAATCCAGTCACATTCAAGTTAGAAAAGTTATGCTTAAAGTAGCCTTGGTAAAGGAGTGCGACAGGAACAGAGCTCCCTGTTGCCCAATGTCAATTGTGTCAATGTCAATGCAATTGCCTAATTGACAACTTTGACACTAGAGGTGTAAAAGTAACGAAAGAAAGCGTACCCGTATGTATTCGTTACTTTGACAATTAGGACTCGTTACTATCGTATCGTTACGTTACTCGTTACTTCTGTTCTGATACCTCATAACGAATCGAGTCGTATTGCGTACTTTCACTTTTCCGTATTTTGAACCCGACTTTTGTTTAAGTTATTCTAAATTTAGTTTGTTGTAATGTAATAGGTAAAGTGTACAAGTGACTGTTGACGGAATCTACTAAATTATGGATTTACTATTTTGAAAATTTTGACCGTGAGCGTATGTTATATTACAATGACAGTATTTTTTACAAATATCTCTAATTTATAATCTAATGTTACCTTACCTTGTTACTGTTCCAATTTCAAACTTTGTCTACATACACAATACCTTTAATAAACAGTAAAAAACTTGGAGGACGATTTTCCAAATTATACTTTAGTTACAACGAACATAGTTCTTTGTAACGTACGTTTTTAAATTCACAGAATAAGCGCGCGTATGCGTAAAACCATACAGTAAATAGTACATTACTGGTTAATTTACTCTATGATAAAACATACGCTCAGCCAGCAAACGTTTCACTACACCACCGCACCGCGCGCTAGCATCACTGTATGGTCTGTGTACTACACGCCACACGCAATACGCATCAACGTTACTTGCGTGAACACGAGGTGTAGGTGATACGAAACATGCGAGTAACGAAATGTATTCATGTGTAACGTTTCGTTACTAGGTACTAGATGGCGCACCCGTTACTCAGTACCGAATACATACGGTTTGCTACAGCTCTATTTGACACTGATAAGACGAGATTTTATACCATACCATACAAATAATCTGTGCATACAAATCTGGGATCTGGGCTATAACAACTTTATTTTGATCAATTCAATTACGTACATAATATGTAATGTATATCAATAATTCAATATAACTTATTATATTTTAATATGAACTTATTATAATTTGATTTATTTATAGTACTTATAGTGTTATACTTACTAGTTACTATAGAAAAACTTTATTGACACCGACACCGACGAACTCAACAGTAATGGCACCGAGGATATTAATGAGAAATAATGCGGTTTCCACATATTTTATCAAATGTTTTAAATACAGCACAGCACCAAAAGCGGTCGCTACAGTAAACATTAATGGAAAAGAATATATGTCAGACGATTTTACCAATATAACGCCAAAAATTGCAGGTTACTTGAATCGTAATCTACATTTGCAAGAAAACAACCCATTATCGTTAGTACGCCAAAGGATAATTAATTATTTTTACAAGAGTTTTACACGAAGAGGTAAACCTACATTTAGCGTATATGAAAATCTATCACCTATTGTTTCTACTAAGCAAAACTTTGATGATTTATTGATACCATTGGATCACCCTAGCAGGACCAAATCGGATTGTTATTACGTGAATAAAGATGTAATGTTTCGGGCGCATATGACTGCCCATCAAAGCGAGCTGTTGAAGACTGGTTTAGATAATTTTATTATGATTGGGGATGTATACAGGAGAGACGAGATAGATTCTACACATTTCCCAGTGTTTCATCAAGTAAGAGAATAATATTTTTAAGTAAGAGAATATATTTCCTCTATGGTAGTAATTGGATAAACAGAAATATATATATTTTTACAAATATATACAAAATTAGATTCTATTTAAAAGTAAAAATTCAAATATTCAATGCTTCATGTTAATATATAAGCAATAAATGCTGAATAAATTTTTTAACACAAGAGAAAAAGTGGTGTAATGGGCTAATGAAAGCTATTTAAAAATAAGTGTAAATTGTACTTTTATTTCATCTACTATATTTCTAATTTAGCTTTTTCCAAATTCCTTTCAGGTTGACGTGGTAAGGTCACAAAGAAAAGAACAATTGTTTCCAAACATGCCAGATTTGGAAATTTTTGAGCCAATCTTCGATAGGAGTGACCAAAACTCGATAGAAGATCCAACTAAACAGAGCTGCCATACACTGGAGGCCACTAAATTGATGGAGACCCGACTCAAAAATGACCTCATAGGCCTCGTGAAGGCTTTGTTTGGTGACAATGTCAAACATAGATGGGTCGATGCATACTTTCCCTTCACACATCCATCGTGGGAGTTAGAAATCTACTATGAAAACAACTGGATGGAAGTCCTCGGCTGTGGCATAGTTAGGAACGAAATATTAGCAAATGTCGGACCTAATAATACAATAGCCTATGCATTTGGACTCGGCCTTGAAAGATTGGCAATGGCGTTGTATAAAATACCAGATATAAGACTAATGTGGAGTAAGGATTCTGGATTCGTATCCCAATTTGAAAATAAAGATGTCAATGCACAGATCACATACAAACCAGTCTCTCAATATCCACAATGTAGTAATGACATTTCGTTTTGGTTGCCAGAAAATCTTACCGTAGATTCATTTGTTAATAATGATTTTTATGACCTGGTCCGTGATGTCGGAGGGGATATTGTAGAACAGGTATATAGAATCAGTAATATATTATTATATTAGGTATAGTTTATATGTATACTAGCTGGTGTCCCAGACAACGTGTATGCAAAATTTCATGGTAATAGGTTCAGTAGTTTTTGCGTGAAAGCGTAACAAACAAACAAACTCGCATTCACATTTATAATATTAGTAAGGATTTGAAATATGAACGAATATAAATTTCACTAACATTAACTAGCTACACGCTCGCGGCTCCGCCCGGGTTCAAAATAACAACTATCCTATGTTTTAAGTTGGACCAAATTACACATAGTTATGAAGTTTTATCAAAATTGGTTCAGTACTTTAGGCGTTCATTGGCCTCAAACAACGTGGCACGTCATTTTTATATTATACTAGCTGGTGCTCGCGACTTCGTCCGCGTGGAATAGTTATTTTGGGAATAATTTGGGTATCTCGAACGGTTTTCGCAGCGAACGCAACAGAAGCCCCCAAAGATGAATAATTTTCCCCGTTTTTTCCACATTTTCGACTGTTTCTTCGCTCCTATTAGTCGCAACGTGTTATATAGCCTAGCCTTCCTCGATAAATGATCTATCAAACACAAAAATAATTTTTCAATTTGAACCTGTAGTTCCTGAGATTAGCGCGTTCAAACAAACAAACAAACTCTTCAGCTTTATAATATTAGTATAGATGTAGAGGTTTAAAAAAAGCTAGTATGAAAACAGTGCGTCTTAACGTTGAAACATATCCTTTTTTTTTTTCAGGTGAAATTAAAGGACAAATTCGTGCATCCAAAAACCAAGAAACACAGTCTCTGTTACAGTATTGTATACAGACATTTGGAGCGAACTTTGAATCAGAGTGAAGTGAACGAAGTACATGCGAATATTGCACAAGCGGCCGTTAACGCGTTTAATGTCACAGTGAGATAATCCCGAACATGTCCCTTAACCGTAATAGTAATCCAAGACAAGATTTTGGGATTAATTCGAGCGCGTCAGATATTTTCACCTGTCCCTTAACTGTTAGAGTAGGGAAGCTCAAGATTTTGGGATTTACTCGAGCGCGTCAGATATTGTCACCTGTCCCTTAACTGTTAGAGTAGGGAAGCCCAAGATTTTGGGAGTTACTCGAGCGCATCAGATATTGTCACTTGTCCCTTAACCGTTAGAGTAGGGGAGCCCAAGGTGGGATTTACTCGAGCGCGTCACATATTCATACAGATGGTTCATCTTAAATTCCTGATCGTGCTGATTCATAATCTGACAATTATTTAGTGGATTTTTCTGCCAGTAGACGCTCCCTCCACCGGTATACCTTTTTATCTTTCTACAGTCTAATCTTATAAATTCAACACACTCAAGTAACTCTCCTGGTCTCCCTCATACTCCCTGATTATAACAAGCGACGTGAACATACTATCACCCTGTCTGCCATCCATTGTCATAAAAAATGTAAAAATGGCAACACTAGTCCTGATAAAAAATCATTGTACATTTTAATGTAATATATTTATTGCGTTTAAAACAGTGTGTTTTATTTTAGCCTAAAGACACGATCGACGATTTAACTAGACTAGCCTGTTGGATGAGTGATAAGGGTGCTTGCCTAACGTCTCAGGGGCCCTGAGTTTGATTCCCGGCAGGGTCAACTTTGGAAATGAACTAACTTAATTTAGGCAGCCCGTCTGGCGGCAGTAACCACCCTCTTACAGAATACTACCGTAAATAATAGCACCTTTCAAAAATAAAGGATAATTATGTTCTATTGTGTTGCTGGTAAGTGAGTAAGGGATGCCAGAGACCATTACTCCACCCCTTTTCCCTCCCCCTTACCCTTAATCCTTCTATGGTCGGCAGCACTTGTGGCGTTGCTTGTGTTACAAGCGACGGTAGCCACCTACCTACCATCAAGTGGACAGTCAGCCTGTCTGTCAACCTTAACATTAACAAAAGTTAAGACCTCAGTCGAGTAGCTATCTGCTATCTAAAAAGAGCTCAATCTTTCACATAGATGACATAGTGTGGTCTAGAGTCTAGTGGCTAGTAACCCTAGCTGTTAACCAAACGGTCGCGGGTTCGAATCCCGCTAGGGGCAAATGTTTGTGTTAACATTTTACTTTTTTACCTGAGTCATGGATGTTTTGTATTTATAATATGTATGTATTTACAAAAAAAAGTAATGTATGTAGTATATCAACTGTCTGGTATCCATAATACAAGCATTAGTTGCTTACTTTGGAACTAGATGGTGCTATATGGAATTTATTAAGTATTTCATTATTTATCTACAAAAAGATATCAGCCAATATTTCCCTTAAAAATCTTTCTCAATCGACCATTTGAGCACTATTATTAAAATCAATGCATTATTATTATTATTAAAATAATAAGAAAAATCATATATTATGTAACCTTATTTAATATTTATTAAATACAAACATTGATGAAAGAAATACAAAATATTCAAATAATATCATTCCTTTGTAATGTAATACATATACAGTTGCAACTTTCAAGTATAACATAACATACATGAGTCTAACTTAAGTAAGTAATTATTATTATCTATAATAAAATTGGTTGACTTAAGGGGGTACCGAGCTTCTTCCGCGTTTTGATTTTAGGTAGTGTATGTGTGCGTGAGGCACAACGCAGGAGCGGGAGAGCGGTGCGCCGAGTGGCTAGAGTCGTGCGCCAATCGCCTACTAATATTTACAAAATAAAACAATAGAAACGGTCTCAAAAACTTTTATTAAATTAAAAATATTATACGGTTGGAAACTTCACAGATTTCACACATTTATTTTTTATAACTTACTGTCCATAGGTGGGTAGGTTGGTATATGTTTTACGAGCGTAATTGAATAAAAACTTTTATCGATAAACACGACTCGTAAGATCATGTATTAACTTATATATTTATAAATTATATGTGTACATATAATATCGACATATATACATATTATAATAAATTAATTCGTTTCAAAATCGGCGATTTAAAAATATTTTAATTTATTAAAGTAAGTAGTTTATATAAAGTAAGTAAATTTCTTAAACTCGTAACATTGTCAAATAAGTAGGTAATTAAACTTAAAATTAATTAATTGATTTGAAATGTATAGATGTATGTCTCTAAATAGTAATCCAGTAACTTTAGACGAATAATGGGCATGACTTCGGAAAAACTCCAAGCAAGCTGAAAATTTGTATACATAAACTTAATATCACCGTTTTTCTAGAGAATTTTCCATTCTTTCTTTTTTATAAGTATACCTCATAGCGGTAAGATCGAAAGGAACGAAGATATAGGCAAAATCTGAAAAAAAGGTAACTTTTTTCACCGTTTTTTGGCTGTCAAAAGTTAGCGGTTCATCAGATGACTCTTTGTTTTGTAGTGAAACGCCAACAACTGGTATATTTATTCTATAAATAGAAAAAGATAAATAATTATAATAACATAATATATAGACGAGCCCGTCGGAGGAGGTTCGATTCCAGGAGGTGTCAACTTTGAAAAGTTTTCAAAGTTGGATTTACTATGGTCGTTAGCGCACTTGCAACACCTGTGGCGTTGCTTGTGTTATAGGCGACAATCGTTACTTACCATCAAGTGGACTGTCAGCCTGTCCGTAGAGATCTCCTTATTTTCAAATAATCATCCTATTAGATTGTTAGAATCAGTTTTTTCTAAACAGTAATAATAAATACCTATACTGGGCACCAAAGAAAGCGGGCCGGTTATAAAAATAAAATATTGAGCACCATAAAGTCTTATGTAACAGAAATATGTTTTTTTCTTGTCATTCACTTTTTTTTTACTTTTGAACTGGGGACAGCCAACGAAATATCTCTGCGTATAGTATATCTCTGCGAGCTGGGGACAGCCTTGAGCTTTTAGTAGCCAGCAAGTAGGTAGGCAAGTATGAGTATACTTATGAAGCAACAGGAGTATTCTCTTTGTCTTCAAAATTCGCGGCCAGTATTCATCTTGCTCTAGAAAGATAAATTTATTTTGTATTACAATTAATTTTTTTGTTGTATTGATTTTTTTATAATAAACATTGTGGCGACCTCCTTCATCAAACAAATAAGAAACGCAAAAACAGAGACAGAGTATACACATCTGTCATTCTGCTGCAGAAATCTTGTATGTAAAGCAGACAAGAAAATAGTCCATTGAAATGTTACATTTTTTTGGCTTTAGAGTGCGTTTGTCAGAGGATGCAATTTTATTTTTTAGATATGAAGGGGGGGTTATTGTAAAGTTAAATCCGAGGTTTTGGGGTTGCAACCCTTGCCCCCACAACCTCGACCGCCATCTTGGAAAAAGGGGTTAAATGGTTTTTACGGTTTATCTGCCAAGCTATAGGTCTCACAAAAAAAATTGTTCAAAATTTTTTGTTGCAAATAAAATTATCTACAACTTTTGTTTAGTAACTTTTAGTTGTAGAACTGTAAATAAAAATGTTATAAGCGAAAATCCATAAGTTTGAGTTTCTATATGTCGATATAACTTTTTTTCTAATCATTTTACAAAAAAATGATATCATACCATTTTTATAGATGGTGTTTTTGAGGAACAATGATTTGCCATAATTTTTAATCATCGTTATTTTTTTAAGATAATCTTTTTAATTATTGATAATGCAATATTGTTATTCTACCTCAGACTCTACCTCGTAGAACGTGGGGAAAAGAGTCAATAATTAAGTAATAACAATATTGCATTATCAATAATTAAAAAGATTACCATAAAAAAAATAACAATGATTAAAAATTATGGCAAATCATTAATACTTATGTATAGTTAATAATAGTTATGAATACTGAAGAATAGTATTCGTTTCGCAGCGCTGTAAAACTTAACTTATGAATAAATTTAAAAATGTTTATGATGAAAATTGTTCCTTAAAACACCATCCATAAAAATGGTCTGATATAATTTTTTTGTAAAATGATTAGAAAAAAAGTTATATCGACAAATAGAAACTCAAATTTTTATGGATTTTCGCTTATAACTTTTTATTTACGGTTTTTCGACTAAAAGTTACTAAACAAAAGTTGTAGATAATTTTATTTGCAACAAAAAATTTTGAACAATTTTTTTTGTGAGACCTATAGCTTGGCAGATAAACCGTAAAAACCATTTAACCCCTTTTTCCAAGATGGCGACCGAGGTTGTGGGGGCAAGGGTTGCAACCCCACAACCTCGGATTTAACTTTACAATAACCCCCCCTTCATATCTAAAAAATAAAATTGCATCCTCTGACAAACGCACTCTAAAGCCAAAAAAATTTAATATTTCAATGGACTAAAAGTGCTTTATCAGTTTCGATTAGAAATTCCATTCATTTCAAAATTCGCTGGCTTAGATTTGAAAAAAGTATTGATTACTGATTGACATAATTTGTCATCGCTAATAAAGATAGCAATAGAAATTGTCACTTTGAATTTTCAAAGGAAAACAGACCTTATCATTCTACAACATACAAAGAATGTTCAATCCATAGATGAATGATTGGTCTCGCTGCGCTCGACTAGATATCGCCGTCGTACTTAAACTTAATACTTAATAAAATGCGGCATAATTATTCGATATATATCCTATCTATATTCAGTAGTAAAATTCGGCCAATTCTAATTTCTTCCACCGATTTTTCGAAACTTAGCATCCCTTTTATGAGCAGATGCCATGGGGCTTACTAAAACTAATACCATAGATGAATGATTGGTCTCGCCGAGCTCGACTAGATACCGCCGTCGTACTTGTAAAATGCTGTATAAAATAGTATGTACGCCGAATTCGGCGTACCCGAGCCAGTCACACTGTAAACTGTCTGTGACGTGTACGTGCCGAATGTTTTATAAAATTTTAGACATAATAAAATACCAGTTTGCGTAGTAAAACTATGTAAAAATATAATAAAACTTTGTAAAAAGTGATAAAAAGTGACTATTTTTTACACACACTACAATAAAATGTTGCCACATTTTCGGAGCTATTGTTTTTGTATAGCGCTCTGTCTAGTCGAGCGCAGCGAGACCAATCAATTATCTTTGGTACAATCTTAGGATGATAACGCACTTTATTTGTCGAGTTTACATACTGCACGTGTAATTATTACATTTTTTTAGCAATTGTAAATCTTCTCTGTAAATATATCGTGTAAATAGAAATATGTGGAGTTATTACTACTCGCCCTACAACATAATAATATTTATTTTATTTATATAAGCCTAACAGCATATAATAATTCACTAATTCATAATATATATATATATTATATAATTTAATTGTAAAATGTATGTAAAATATATAATGTAAAATTAAATGTAAAAATTTAAAAATAAATATAAAATTTATATAAAATATATTATAAATTATATGTACAAAAAGAATTAAAAAATAATAACAATATACCTACATACATATACATTATGTAATATGTAATATACATATACTATACATTTTAGTATTAATTTAAATTTCATAGACGAAAAAATAATAGTTATTGTATAGGTATGAGTTTTACTTACTTTATTTCTTCTTGCAAGCGTTTACCATTGTTTTTTTGCCAACCCCTTCTTTTCTTTGATTTGTTTCCTTTGTTCCCCATAGTAAATTAACAATTACGAAGCACTTACGTTTTAAAAATATGCGTTAGCACAAGCGACACAACCTCCCCGTCCGACGGCCGAAGCAATACTAAAGCGGACAGGGGGGAAGCTTGGCGGCTCTAGCTAATATAGGCCGAATGCACGGGAATTTAGGTATTTCCTTCGTATTAAAAAACAAATATACATTTTGAAAATGTGAAGAGTGTACGTTATAGAAAACATGTTGTTTTGTTATTATTCAAAAACTGATAACCTTACATGAAGTATTTATGCCGTACTAACGGTTTTTTTTTTTTTTAGAGGTAACTTTGGATTTTTTTTCTATCGAGAAAATTATAAGTAATCGTGTTTCTAAAGAGTGTGATTTATAGAATGTATCCTTAAATATCTTACATACTAATTGCATAATTAAAACTTTAGTAATAACGATACAGCAAGGGATCAAATAAACGCAATTATTTCACATTTTCACGACTCAGGCTTAAGTTATATCACAGGCAAAATTCTCAAGGTTTATTATGTAATAATAAATTATTATACTTAAAATGCTATAATTTAATACATCTTTTACAAATATAGTATGTAGTATATTACGATATCTATCTATATCCCAAAAAAAAAATCAAAACACTAAAATATATTTTTTTACAAATATATATTTTCAAAGCTGAATTATTTGTTTTAACATTGGGATTAAGAACTCGTAATAAACCCTCAGAAAGTACACACTTACTTAATTATTAATATTTTTCGATTTAATCATTATTATAGGAGAACCATAGATGAATGATTGGTCTCGCTGCGCTCGACTAGATACCGTCGTCGTACTTGTAAAATGCGGCATAAAATAGTACGCCGAGTTCGGCGTACCCGAGCCAGTCGCACTGCAAACTGTCTGTGATGTGTACGTGCCGAATGTTTTATTAAATTTTAGGCATAATAAAATACCAGTTTGCGTAGTGAAACTGTGTAACTATATAATAAAACTGGGTAAAAAGTGACGATTTTTTACACACACTACAATAAAAAGTTGCCACATTTTAGGAGCTATTGCTTTTGTATAGCGCTCTATCTAGTCTAGCGCAGCGAGACCAATCAATTATCTTTGAGGAGAACATACACTGGACAGCAAAGAAAAACGGTCAGTCAGATAATCTTCAAAAGTATCTAACTTAGCTTTTATGAAATAAAGACTAAATTAAAGCTAAACTAAATAATTTTTATTTTTATTTAAGCATATTAAAATATTCTTAAATTTAGTCTTTATTTCATAAAACTAGGTCAGGTACTTTTGAAGATATTGAAGATTTTCTAATCGACCCTTTTTCTTTTCAGTCCAGTGTATTATAACAATACCTATATATTATTTAAATTTTTCAAAAGGGCGATCTAATCACACTCAAACTTATTTATTTTACTAATTATCTAAGTATACTTAAATGTAACTTATATCCACAGACCTCTTTCACCATCTGTCAAGTAGGCTAACCGTCACTTAAAGTCACCTGTGACCGGGAATAATTTATCTGATATACCTTTGTTTGTACAGTAAAAGTCTCAAACATTAAAAAGAAAATAATAAAAAAAATAATCGCCTATCAAAGGATGCACTAAACCGAGTGCATAATTTAATAAAACATAAAATTATTTCTAAAAGTAACTAATCAACACTTTACTTGTAGTTGGTGAAAGAGGCCCTTAAAGTATTTTAAAAATAGTACACAAAATAATTTTTATTATTCTATGTGCGGATTGGACGATAGCATTTCCCATGATTTAAAAAAAAATTCGTCTTCTGTCTGGTAAGATATATGGTAATACATGGTAACTGATATCAGTTGGGTATTACTTTATTAGACTATCATAAGGGCATCAACACTAAAACCCTAAGATGCAATCCTCGTCTCCATCATCCCCGCTGTCAGAATCTTGGAGCAGTTCCATAGGTATCATTCCTACAGGTTGTGCTTCTTTTTCCATGGCATCATCTTCCACGGGAGCCACCTCCGTATGTATTATTGGAATTGCCGAATCATTAACTGTAGATTCTACTGGTGCTGCTGCATCTTCAATAATATCTTCAGTGAGAACTTCTGTCTGTTGCACACTAGACTCTGCTACAGGTTTGTGTATACGCTTTGCTAACGCAGAAAGAGGTTCATCATCGGACTCGCTTAGATCGTTTTCTTGATCGTTGTCACTGCTATCGAGTAAATATTCTTCCTCCATAGGAGTGTCCGAATCGATCAAATCAATTTTAGCTTCGATTTGTTGCTTCCTTCTTCTCTTAGGAATATGCGTAACATTGAGTTCTTGATCATTATTGCTTTTCCTTTTGGTGTGTGAAACTTTAAACAATCGAAACGGTTTTACCTTTTCACTAATATCTGCTCGTTGAGTATGCACTGTACTTTTATTTAATCCAAGAACAGTTAAATTTCTTCTTTTAACAATATCTATTAAACTTTTATCCGGAATTTTATCGCGTCTTTTGTCTTTGATATGTGTCGACACATTTGATGTTTCAGGGTCCGATGTGTACTCGGTTAGGTCAACTACTTCGTTACTGATCAGAGCAGGTTTTTTGGATTCCATCTTTTTCTTTGAAATACTTACTTTAATTTGTGATATTAAACCACTTTGTAAATCAAGTTTAAAGAAACGCCCATCGGCATTGCATGCATACTTGAGATCCGCATATGAATTAACAGGATAAAGTTCGCAGATTTCCTTCGAGCTATCATTCGGTTGCTCGATGGAAGATGACTGTAATTGAATGTTGTACGATAAATTTTGTTTCTCATCAAAAGTGTCAAGTGTCACTTTTACAGGAGATGGTTTTGGTGAAATACACTTTGTATCTTCTGTTAATATACCGGACATTGCCATTAAGTCCGATAATATTGACTTTTTCATAATATCCGCATTGTTTGTTGATATTTCATTTGAGATTGTACCTGAAGAGTCGTTTTTATCGTCTGTGCAATTATTTTCTGCGTTAGTTATTCTATCTACGGTTTGTATGTCATGCGGATCATTCGATTCTATGTTATTGCTTACGGGAGTACTATTTGCAACTTGGGATTCACTCGTTTCTATGTCAATACCACTCAATTCTGCATTAGCTTGCTCGTGACTTGTAATTTGTTGTGTGTTTAGATTTTGGTTTTGACTTTCATTAGGGTTTGTGTTTGGGATGTTAATTTGGTCTGTTTTGTCAATTAGAGATATATTACCGAGATTGCTTTCATTTGAGATATTGCTTTCATTTGATTCTTTAATATTTTTGTTCAAGGTTTCAATTTCCTCTGTATCGTCAACTACTAATATGGCTTCATTCGGGATACTTTCATTTGACACTATGTTATCTTTTGGAAATGCCGTCGTTAATGCTGTATTTAATTGTTCTTGCACAGATGATAGAAGCGAAGACAAGGATGCAGCTTGTTGGTCTGTCCACTCCACATTAGGATCTTCTTTGGTAAATGTTAGACGTCCGTCCGGTAATAATAAAAATTGAATACCAGGTGGCACCAAATCATCTGATACAGTTGCCACCGTAACTTGACTTGGAGTTATACTCTCGTTCTGTTTATTTGGAAACTTTGCAGTTGTTAGTAATATTTGATTGTCTCCAAGAAACACGGGTGAATCGGGTATTTTATTTTGAAATCGTTTTTTGTTTAAAAGTAATACTCTGGTATTATTTTTCACGTCTGTGGAGGTCGGTCGTTTATGAATGGGACATATATTTGTGCCATCAATAATTATATTATTTGATGAAATAAACATCGGTGTTAGGCATGTGCAATTTAATTTTGGATAATTCGTTTTACTATTGGAACGCTTTCTTAAATTTCGACGGTATTCATCAACAGTTGGCGAAATACTCGATGTTATCATATGTGGTACTGTATTAAATTTGGTTGTCTCTCGCACCGAAACAATTTCAGAGTTCTCTAAAGGTTTTCCAAAGAAATCAGAAACATCTATAACATTATTATCGCCAGTCACAGATAAGGTATTTGATACCGTAGAAACATCTAACACATTACTCGCATGAAGGTCTTCAATACGTTTGGCTTCATGTGAAATTGCGTTATTAGAAAAAGAGGAAGGACTAGAAATTGATGTCACTGCAGAAAGTAGAACATTACTAGCATCATTATCGGCTACTGGTTTGGTAGTAATAACTATTGAAGGGATTTCGTTAGAACTGGAAATAGTATTCACTGTATAGGCCGCGGAAGAACTCGATACAGAGTTTGCAAGAGCTTGTTCATGGATTCTAGATTTTGTAGGAACTTTAGATTTTCCAGGCCATGTTTTGCAGATTGGTATTAAGGGTGGAATGAGCGCATTATTTTTCGACTTTTGTTGCGAATTCTTTTCATTATTCACTGCCAGATCTTGACCTTCAATTTCTTCTAGTGAATATTTCTTTTGAAAATGTCTTAAGAATACAGTTAGTTGCATAACGGCATCTGTCTGATTCTTCTGCATATAATCTTCTATCGCACTTTCTAAACGTGATTTACAACAACAATCACAATTAAATGCCTTACAAAAATGATAACGATTCGCCGAAAAAGGGCGATCAATCTTCCTACTTATCCAACAACAGTAATGTTTATTTTCTCTTTTTTGCGATATCTTTTTGGGAGGAGGTATGGGTTTCTGTTTTGGATTATTACTAGTATTTGTTGTAGTGGCCTTCGGCTTCTTTTCTAACTTACTAGCAGTATGAGGTTCTTCATCATTAGATAGAATGATCAACATTTTATTAAGTGTATCTAATGTTAACAATGAGTCTTCAACATTTGCGTACGCCATTCGCTTAAACCAAGGGACGTTTACTGGGTGAGGTTTCTTTGTAAGTGTCTTTTTCTTGGTTTTATCTTTATTCAAAGATAGATTTGACTGTATCAGTGAGTTAAATTGTTGATTGGTTTGGTTATTTAAATCTTTATTAAAATCCGGCAATAAAGTGTTTGCAGTTCTAATAAAATTTTGTTCAACTTTTTTATCGTCTTTGTTACTTTTGTCATCTATTAGATTATTATGCTCGGAACTTGAAGGATTTATCGTAGCTGAGATAGATGCAGTTGAATTTGGTGCACTTAGTAAATCACTTAGTAAATTTTTTGAATTTTCCTCGTTTAAGTCTCTATAGCATATTGGCGCTTCAATATTGTGTTTTGTATCCACAGACGCATTATTTAGAATCTCCACAGATGGTTTGCTTAAACAAATTGGTGTGACCTCAGCAGTTAGTAGATTTTTGTTTATACGTCTCACTTGTATTATATCTTGCAATTTTATAGCTCTGCTCCTTTTTGATAAATCTACCTCCTCGTCAGTACAATTTACAACTGTATTATCTATCAAACTCTGAGCAGGCATAGCTGAGGGTAGAACAGAGACTTGCTGTGAAGAATGATTGTCGATATTTACTTGTTTCAAACACGGTTCTTTCCGAGATAAATCATTTTTCAAGTATAACGTTCCGTCTACGAGTTTATTTTCAAAAGCTTTCGAAACATCAATAGTAATTGGCTTGCAAACTTTGTATTGTTGACGATTTCTCATTGAACTGAAAAAGCCTACTGTTAACCTTTTTAATCTAGTATTAAAATCTGGATTCTTACACAATTGTATAGGATTATATTTGAGCGATATAGGTTTCTTTAACAATTTACTTGTACAGCTAACTTTGAAATTTTCATTTATGTCGTCATCACTATCCACTTTAGTTTTATCATCATTTTGTTCAACACTTGTTCGAATTGCTGTTCGTATAGAACTCATACTTTCTTTTAACACCCTAACCGGTTTACTTTGGGCTAAAACACTATTAATAATTCTCGAATCACTAATCGTTTCAAAGGAATTACCTTTCAACACAAACATATCGTCCAGTTTTGTTGTGTATACTTCCACAGCCATGAGAAGTTTCGGGTCAATTCTCGTTTCAAGCTTTTCGTCGTCTTGAGACTTTTGCACGACATTCTCTTCCTCTGAAAACATTTAAAACGACATTTGAACCACTAAATCGATAAATTCAACGCGGACAAAGTCGCAGGCAGCAGCTAGTCTGTACCTACTAATATTATAAAGAGAAAAAAATTGTTTGAATAGGCTCTGAAAGCACTGAACCGATTTGAAAAATTCATTCGCCTATAGAAATTTTGGGAAATTGAATTTTAAGTAACACTGGCAGTTTTTAAAGTAAATGTATATTTGAACTAGTTTGAATTTAGAATATGTAGAATATAATGACAGGGAAAAATTGGACACAGTTAGTTTTTGAAGAGATATTTGATAGCAGTAACAGGAAAATGTTTATTTAGATTATTTGTCTTATTAAGTTGAATTCAATATAATGATTATGTGAACATAGAAAACTGGAAATTTTATTAAACACCGAATCCATAGATAAGAGAATTATACAAGGAAAGATGAAGTTATATAAAGGATACAACTAAAACATAGAAAGCTACGTTATCAGGGAGTAGGTAACACGGGCTATATTTTTTAAAGTTACGCGGTCGAAGTCGCGTGCAGCAGCTAGTTTCCTATAAAATGATAGAATAAACTTACCATTCCCACTCTCGTCTGTTCCGTCATCGACGAATTCAATGTCATCATTGAAATTAATGACATTTTTAGATAAATCAACATTCGCCGCCATTTGAGTGTTCAATTTTTCACTATCATCAACCTTCTCTTTATCACCGAAAAGCATACGAGGCATAGTTATAATTACATCGTCTTCAGCTTCCTCGTCGTCACTTATTATTTTTGTATCATTTTTCTCTTCTTGGGCCTTTATTATTGAACCAATTTCTTTAACAACGCTTTCATGATCAGAAACGCTTTTACCGAGACTGACAACGTTCAAAATTTGAGGAGTCGGATCATCTATGTTGTAACTGTTGAGAATTTCATCCCTTTGCTGTATAATTTCCATGTAATTATCAATTTCAGTTGTCGAGACATTTGTTTCGTCGAATGTTTGAGCTGTTTTTAAGTTTTTATCTTCTTCATTGTCTGAACAGAGATTTTCTTCATCAATTTCCTCGATTCGCGCATCGTCTACTTCATCAATTTGAAAGTCTGCTAGATGTTCAGTGACGACATCCTCCTTAATAATACATTGTGTAGTTTCACTCTTTATTGTAATTTTTTCTTCACTAGTTGAAGGTTCATCTTTACTTTCATTTTCTGAATCAGAATCCAATGTAACTGTTTCAATCACCGGCTCCAAGAGAACTAAATCTGGAACGTTATCTAAAGGGAGTAAAAAAATATTATTATTTAGATATATTTTTTCTTCAGTTTCAATACAACGGCAGAATGATAGCGTTAACGATAACCAACAGAAGGTTATATTAGAGTTAGGCCGGCGAAATCCGGTGAAAAAAGCTAGTTTGGAAACCCTGGATATAATAATTAAAACAACAGATGAAGAGACTCACCATCAGTATCCAAAGATTTCGTGAGACCAGCAGGATTTTTCATCATGACCGTCTGAAATAATGGCAAAAAGTTGAATTAATAGCTACACGAACAAACGAACAAAACGTCTTGAGGCATCAAGAAAACTTCATTCTCGACAAATAAAATGCTTTAACAACCTAAGATTGAACATTCTTTGTATGTAGTAGAATGATAAGGTCCGTTTTCCTTTGAAAATTCAAAGTGACAATTTCTATTGCTATCTTTATTAGCGATGACAAATTATGTCAATCAGTTATCAATACCTATTACAAATCTAAGCCTTAGCGAATTTTGAAATGAATGGAATTTGTAATCGAAACTGATAAAGCACCTTTCTTGTCTGCTTTACATGCTGGGACGTTGATTTATCTATGACATCTGGTTTTACACCCAATAATTTGAATTTGACCATCACCATCACTTACCAGCTCCTCTGGAGACACGATCACTTTCTTTTCGTAAGCTTCCTCCCACGACAAAGAATTATTGGTTATCAAATGTTGATACCTGTTTGAAAAAAAAATACTAGGTTAATGTAAAAATAAATAAAATAAAAAAGCCTTATATTTCTATGCAGTAATTACAAATTTTTAAAGATATTAAAAAATAACAATTTATAAAACAAATATATTTAGTGTAATTAAGTTTCTGCAAGAACCCCTCTACAGGTGAAGGCCTCCTCCAAAGTTTGCCAGTCTTCTCTCGATTGGGCTTTTTGAATCCAGTTGGTGCCAGCTGTACTTCTTATTTCATCTTCCCATCTAGCATAGGGTCTTCCTCTCTTTCTATTGCCTTGTGGGCCTTTCCATATTGTCACCCTTTTGGTCCACCTCTGGTCTTGGTGGCGCGCAACATGTCCAGCCCACTTCCATTTTGATGCCAGAGCGTGTACTACATAATCTGTTGCTTTGGTAATTTTTCTTATTTTTGTGTGTCGTATCTTTTGTAGTTTTTTTATGTTAAGCATACTGCGCTCCATTCCTCGTTGGCATATGGCGAGTTTGTTTTTGGTCTTATTATTGAACTTCCATGTTTGACAAGCATATGTGAGGCAAGGTAAAATACAAGAGTTTAACACTTTAGTTTTAATTTTTAAGGACATGTCGCTTTTGAAAATTTCTTTTAAACTCCACTATTTATTCCACGTTAGCTGTGTCCTACGGTCTACTTCGTGTTCGTTGTTTCGTTAATGTAATCGTATGTAAATTATCTTTACATATAAAAATTTATGTTCCGTTTGTTAATGTCGACAAAACTCGAAAACTAACCGATGGATTGACTTGAATCATTATAATTATTATTATCATCATTATAATTGTTATTATCACCATTATAATTATTATCATTATCATTATAATTATTATTATCATCATTATAATTATTATCATCATCATCATAAGTATTATTATTATCATTATTGAACAGTTATTATGAACCGGAAGTTTGCTATTTATAAAAATTAATCTAATGTTACCGTTTCGCGATGGCCGTTTGAAGTTTTGTGGGCAGCACGAACATTTTGGCGGACTTCAAATTGTTCACGTTCCCTCTGTAAGTTTTCCAGAAATCGTAGAATTTTGCACGCGTCACTTCTTTCAGTTGAAACCATCGCTTTTGTAGCAACATCGGTGAACACATCCGGCTGCTGGAACTACAAAAAAAAACCTCAGATTCATCATCATCATCATCTCAGAAGATCATCGTCTGTAGAAGGACTGGGGAGAGCCCTGAAATTTTTCAAACAAAAATATTATCAGCAGGCCTATTCTCTATTCTATTTGTGGTTTTGCTGTGGTTATCGACTCAATGAAGTTATAGATTGTGGTTGTGTGGTTTTTAGTTTTGACAAAGTATTATTTCCAATTTAATGTCGACATTGGAGTCGATGGGTTTTAAAAACCACAAATTAATAGAGAATAGAGCAGCAGGGTCTAGTCAAAAGCTCAAAATGTCATTTGGAGATATTGTCAAAAAGCTGTTTTTGGGCGTCATTTTTCCATATATACACCTATGCGCAAACGGGAAAGATACAAGACAAGATGCTGGCAAAGTAGAAATTCGGAAAGATTATATCTACCTACACCGAAATCTTGAAAATCACAAAATATCAAAACGACCGGAAACTTTCCAGGTTAAATTATTACGTCGTATAACCACAGCATACTTATTTCCTACAGTAGGCCGACGCCTTTGATGTTGGGCGATACCGCCGCCTGTATAGGTATTTAAAAATTACGGAAGGGTTGACACAAATTAAGTATAATATAAAATGTGCTTAAGTACCTTTTTCTTCATCGTGCGGAAATTGATGAAAGCTTAGTTCTTTATTTATGCGAGACAAAGATTTGCACGCACTACTGCACATGACGTATGCACCGTTTGGATTTATATAATAAATTAAAATCTGAAAGACGCGATAGCCCTGGAATATTAATCCCAAGCTACTAAGAACGACGAAGTATGCAGCTTGGGCACTGGGCACGTTTCACTCCCGCCTCACCCCTCACGCCCCGAACGATTGCCCTGTCTAGACGTCTCCGTCGGCCTACTGTATGAAATAAGTATGCTGTGGTATAACTATTAAGTCGCTAAGCTAGTAAAAAAAATGTGCTTACCCTTGGTTGTAATGGAGGGTAGCTAGCGCCCAGGCTTTTGGCAACTCATCGTACTTCTGGGCATGAATATAGTCTTCTATTTCAAACTTTTGCACCAACGAGAACAGATCCATCAATGGTTTGTATTCCACACCCGAGTCCTGTGTTTTTTTCTGTTCGAGATTAAAATTTCATTTTTTATATATACCCACAAATACCTAAATATATTCACACATTCCACACAGCACCATCTAGTTCCACAGTAAGCAACTAATGCTTGTATTATGGATACCAGACAGTTGATATACTACATACTTAGATATATTTTTTTTGTAAATACATACATATTATAAATACAAAACATCCATGACTCAGATACAAAGGTAAAATGTTAACACAAAACATTTGCCCCTAGCGGGATTCGAACCCGCAACAGTTTGGTTGACAGCTAGGTTTACTAGCCGCTAGACCAAACGTGTCATCAAATATAATATTAAATTATATTAGTTGCAGGGCATTGGCAGCCCGTCTGGCGGCAGTAACCACCACCTTACGGAAAACCCCCAACTTTACCAATAGCCCAAACACGCTACCTATATCTGATGTATGTTGCTAAGGAGTTGGATATCCCGAAGACTACTTTATGCTGCAGTACCAGGTCAAGGTTACCATGTTACCACCGAAGTGGTAAGCATGCTTGCCTAGCGTCTCAGGTCTCCGGGTTCGATTCCAGGCGGGGTCAACTTTGGAAATGAACTTTTCAGAGCTATAACTAGGAGCCATCCCTATTCATTTAAGCTTTTAAACAAAAAAAAAAATTAACAAAATCGGTCCATCCGTTTGGGAGCTACAATGCCACAGACACGTCTAACTTGTAACCCGTTTTTGCGTCCGGCGTCGGGAGTACAATCCTTTTATTGACGCGACTTATCAGTCACAAAATTCGCCTGCAACACTGTGATTACCTGTCCAATGACGTCAATATCTTCATGCACCAAAGTCAGGTCGAAAAGTAACCAATCGGTATTGGTGAGTCTCGCGACGGCTGGTATCTTGTCAAGTCTGTCGTTAGCGGCGAGGAGGCGGTTCAGCTTTTTTATTGTGAGTGCCCGCATGCGACTCCTATATAGAAACAATTTTTTTTTTATTTTACTACCTGGTGCCCAATTATTTAAAAATAAACTTTATACAAGTAGAGAAATTTGTCGTGTATATCCGGCTCTGGCGAAGTGGGACACGAAAATAATTGTCGGATAAATCCGTCTCTGGCGGATAAAGGGTTAATCCTACTATGGTCGGCAGCAAAATTGCGACACCAATGGCGTTACTTGTGTTATAGACGATACAAACAAGTGAACCGTCAGTCAGTCTATTGAACTTAACATAATGCATTTATCATAGATAAATTATTGGTCTCGCTGCGCTCGACTAGTTACCCCCGTCGTACTTGTAAAATGCGGCATAAAATAGTACGCCGAATTCGGCGTACTCAAGCCAGTCACACTGCAAACTGTCTGTGATGTGTACGTGCCGAATGTTTTATTAAATTTTAGGTATAATAAAATACCAATAAAAACTGTGTAAAAATATAATAAACTGGGTAAAAAGTGATAAAAAGTGACGGTTTTTTACACACACTACAATAAAAAGTTGCCACGTTTTCGGAGCTATTGCTTTTGTATAGCGCTCTATCTAGTCGAGCGTAACGAGACCAATCAATTATTATCTTTGGCATTTATGTTATAAAACAATTTCGTTCATAATCATATGCAGTTGTCTGCTTAGTGCTTTAGTTTCTACTAAGAGTCTACTACTTTATGAGGAAAAAAGGAGTCCGCGTCGTCCGATCAATCGGACAAAACACCGGACCACGCGGACTCAGGGTTATAAATGAATGATTTGAAAACTGACGAAGGATTTCGTACAGTTAAATTTTAAAATGATTCTCTTACCATAGATTCTTACAATCGCATCCGGTCTCATCTTTCATGATCTCCCATATTTCGTCCGGCGACTTTTTCTCGCGGATCAATCTAGCAGTTGAGCGTATGATGCGGCGTCTGTACTTCTCCAGTTCGGTTACCCCCTTTTGGGTATTGTCTTTATTTTCGGTCTATTGTGAACAAAAGAGTGAAAACAAATGCATTTTAAATAAGAACGACTTCATTATTCATCAAAATTAAGAAATATTTTTTCAGTGATATATTATGTATCTATACTAAACTATTACAATAATATTTAAAATTTAAAACCACTCTTCCTCAAGCAAGACCCACATGAAGGACGGCCAAAAACCGCCACCACATCGGCAATCATCGAAAAAGTGCATAGTGTTGGACGATAGGAACGTGGAGGTGAGTGACATAGCTCAAGCTGTCCCCCACAGAAAAGAAACTATGGGAAGAAAAGGCACTATTTTTTTATGTTAAGGTCGACAGACAGGCTGATGGTCCACTTGATGGTAGGTGGCTACCGTCGCCTATAACACAAGCAATGCCACAGGTGCTGCAAGTACGCTGCCGACTGCCGATTATAGAAGGATTAAGGGTATAGGGGAAAGGGATGGGGATTAATTATGCTATTATTACACTGTGGTATTGTGCAAGATGGTTGCCGCATTTACTGAATGCCGATCAAAAGCAAATACGCAAACGATATTCGCAGCAATGTTTGGTTGGACCGATTCAATAAGGAATTTTGTGCGGCGATTTATCGCCATGATCGTGGCATGGGTCCATCACTACACGTCAGAAACGAAACAGCAGTCCAAGCACTGCGTGCTGGAAGCCGAAAGTTCGCATCTACCGAAAAGGTCTTGGCAGTTTGGGATGCGAAAGGGGAGAACAATTACAGGCAAGTATTACATCAAAGTTCGCGAAAATAGGGCTGGCTTGAAGAAGCAAAAAATCATCTTTCAACAGGACAAAGCATCTACATACAAGCGTCCGTTGGCGATGGGAAAACTGCGGGATTTGGGGTATGATTTGCTCGACCATTCTCCTGGTCGAGCACGTATTCTCCTGGTTTGGCACCCTCAGACTTCTGTCTGTTCCCAAACTTGAAGAAATTGGGAAGCGCTTCACGTCCAATGAAGTTGTGACGACCGTAGATGTATATTTTCACAGCCTGGAAGGCTCGGGGCTCTCATTTCCGGGAAGAAATAGGTACTGATATTGGAGAAACGCTGTACCAAATGTATTGAAGATGTAGAAAAGGGAGAGTATGTAGAAAAATAAAAACATTTTATTTATCAACGCGAACGAAGTCGCGGGCACCAGTTAGTTTGATTATAAAACCTTTTCCCGCCTTAAATAGGTACTTTTTTATTTTTCAACTCGGACGAAGTCGAGGTTACCAGCTAGTCCACGCGAACGAAGTCCGAAGAACGGACCGAGCATCACGTGATCAACGCCAGATTAAAAAATTTATCATTTTGTCGATGATTTTTAATAATGTGAAATTTAATTTATTTTGTAATCTTTGGGACACAAATAAAAACAAAATAAAACATACCTAGTAAAAAAACAACAAAAAAACGTGTCCACAGATAGATAAGTATTACATTAAAATTTGTGAGAACAGAACCAAACATCAATACAAAAAAGAACAAAAAAAAATTAATACAACAATTTAAAACAGATACATATTTAAGCAGAAAAGAAATTAAAAAAATAAATAAAGAAACCATCAATATAATAGAAAAATAACATTTAAGTAGAACAACCAGGCAATATCTTTTACCGCAAATAAGATAATATCCCGGAAATATCAGTGACCTAAATTTAAATGGCACGTTAATTAATTAATTTCTTTTCAGAAGTCAGGAAGACCCACAATGAACACGCGAAAAATAGCATAAGGAAATATTCTTAGACCTACCATACCTACATAGATGAATGATTGGTCTCGCGGCGCTCGACTAGACACCGCCGTCGTACTTGTCAAATGCGGAAAAAAAGTAGTACGCCGAATTCGGCGTACCCGAGCCAGTCACACTGCAAGATGTCTGTGATGTGTAACGTGCCGAATGTTTATTAAATTTTGGGCATAATAAAATACTAGTCTGCGTAGTGAAACTGTGTAAAAATATAATAAAACTGTGTAAAAAGTGATGATTTTTTACACACTACAATAAAAAGTTGCCACATTTACGGAGCTATTGCTTTTGTATAGCGCTCTATCTAGTCGAGCGCAGCGAGACCAATCTATCTTTGCATACCTACATGTAAAATTTATAATAAAAACATGTGTTTTTATTTCGTGAAATCCGTCCGACCGTAATTATCTAAATGAAGTTCTTCAAGGTAGGGGGTAAATTATACTCGGCTTTGTGAAATATTTATTATAGGTATTGTATTATATTTTTATTTACTTATTCAACATATTTTTAGGTATTCCTTTTGGGTAATAATATGGTAATCCATTTTCCCAATTCGAATTGAGGTTTTATATTATTTGATTATTAAGTACTTACTTAAATATCACAATAATAGTTTCCCCTGAAACATTTTTACCCTATTTTAAATTAAAATGCGTAAATACATCTCCATAAAATATTTGAAATAAACAATAATAATGAATATAAAATAGAAGATAAAACTAGCTATAGGTAGCCCTATTCGACTTGCTCTTTGGTTGATTGACCCGCCTGTTGCCACAAGTATTACGGCCACTATAGAGTGCAGACGCGTCCACTTCCAACTTACAAACCGGTCGATATAAGATTTTATAATAAGTAATAAAAAAAGACAAAGCCATTCATGAAAATATCTAATAACAATTTAACAAACGAACGAAGTATATTGATAAATTACTTATGTCCTGTAAAATTCACTAACGTATGGGGAAAGTATAAATAGATAATGACTACAAAAATTATAAAAATCATATAATTACCATTTTGTCTCACATTAAACGAACTCTTCGAAGATTAAATAACATACACTTATTCGATATTTTGTCTTTAATTATAATTCACACACTTTAATATCAGAGGCATAGTACCAGATTATATCGAACACGAGTTCACCTCACCACGTTACACGTCGAACGGTTGAAAACAAAATGGCGAAAACCAAGGCTTGACGCAGTTTCCAACATGCGAGAACGAGAGGTCATAGTGCTTTCTCTTTCTGCTGCGGATGCCCCCGGGAACGCGTTCAATGTTCAATTCGCATGAAGCGGCCACCGGCTGCGGTTGCCTCATTGCGCTCTGGCCAGACTTGTTAACAAGTCACTAACTTAATTCAGTGCAATAATTCTCGTCATTTACAAAACAATTACAAAATACCACTACACGATTTTGAACGTATATTTAATTTTGTTTATTGAAATATTTATTTACCGAACATATATATAGTGAAGGTGCTATGTAGAGCAAATAAGAATAATATTAAATCGGTTTGTCTTCAAACATATGTAATTATTTACAAACTTACCTACTCAACATTACCATTTTTTTTTGTTTGCTTCTTGCCATTCATATCCAATGAATATAGTCGAAGTCTCGTTCGCTCGATGAGCCAAACCGCGCGCCGCCGCCGTGCTGTGTATGTGACGTCATCACCCTACTTCAATGGGAAAGTTATCGCTGCTAAAGTACAGTCATAATCATATTATAATACAAATAATATAATACTGATTATTTTAATTAATTTGAAAAAAAAAATGTTAAATAGGAAAACTAACTGACTGATTTCATTTAACTTTCACTGTACATTAATTTAAATTTTTTTTTTTTGTAAAATGGATATTGTTGAAATTATAAATTTATTTTGGAAAAACAAAATCCTGAAATCAACCTAATTTTCTATGGATTTCTATGCCCTACACTAAATTAATATAAGGAAACCTTTTTCATATCAAGATACCTTTGCATGAATTTAATAAATATTCAAATAAAATAGTTTTAATATTCGCAACATATAAGAACAAAATAACAGTTTATTCTGATATATAAATCTTACTGATTCTGAAATTTGTTCTATTTTTTCAGTTTCAGTTTTTGATCACAATGTAACGATATAAACTCTAAAAAAAATCGTGTTGAAACTAATTTTTCATTATGTCGACATGCATAAAGTTCACTCCGAAGCCGCATTGTGATGCGACAAATGACTTATTTATTTATTTTTTATTTATGCTTCAATGAAGCTTTCTCATATTATGTTAATTAGCTTAGAGGATGACGGGGCTGACCTTTGTAAGGTGAAAGCTCCAAAAATTAAAAATATAATAAAAAAAACATCACTTGGAACACATTCTGTCGACTGTACTGCCTCTATAAATAAGTCGTGTTGATTTGATTACGGTAACGTAACGTAGTCATACACTCGGTCAGCTCAGTATCAGTACTACAGATAGTACTACTCTGACATTTCTTATGAGTCTTATGTAAGTAGAGTTGAGTAGAGTAGAGGTAATTAAACAAATAAAGATATTATAAGAAAATAACCTACCTGTCTTTTTTTGGGAATTAAGAAATCCTCATTGATACCCGGCATTATGCCGACTCCCTGTATAGTAATAATCATAGAAATCACTGACCTGGACAGTGGCGGGCTTTGCTAATTCTATGATTAAATAACTTTGGTTATATAATGATTCTTTCCGGCTAAGCTGACCCGACGACTTTTTAGCGCGGCCTTAGGTGGGCGGGGTCGAGAGAACTTTGTTATACAATATACGGTATACGACACAGACATAGATAGTACTATGTCTGTGGTATACGACATCCGATCCGCGCTCAAACATTTTTAAACTTTTGCTAATCAAAAAGATTTGAAGTTATGTTGGGTCGCGTTTGCATTAAAATAAAGAAACATTGTCGAGGAGAGCGTTTGCTATTTAGATTAGTTAGGTACTTAGTAGGTTACAATTGGGAGTAGAGTCTGAAAGGCCTCATAAAATGATTCAATCATCATCACTACATATTATAAAACAAAGTCCTCCGCCGCGTCTGTCTGTCTGTCCCTATGTATGCTTACTAATGGATAGTGATTCTCGAGGAAGGTTTTAGTATATAATTTACAAAGTGACGCGGGCGAAGTCGTAAGTATTAAACAACCGTTTAATTAAATATGAAGGCGACATCTGATAAGATTTTTAGGAACAAACAAGGCTGCAGAAAAGGGGCTTACTTACGTAATGTTATTAATTTAAATTAACAGATATCTCTGACGCGAGGGCGACATCTGGTAAGAACTTACGTAATGTTATTAATTTAAATTAACAGATGTCTCTAACGCGAGATATTTTTATATTTATCCTTACTAATACAACGTTACAAAGTTACGCGGGTGAAATCGCGGGCACCAGCTAGTTTCCAATAAAACTTAACCAAAACACTTGTAATTTTAAATTTTTATCCATAGGTAATTTATTTATTTTTATTAATTTAGGGTAAAATGTGACTGAAGGGGATATATCTAGATATATGTACAAAACCACATAACAAATGGAAAAAAATTGACTCTACATTCCCTGTTTTGTACCTAAGTTTAGGTCTAGGTGCATATGCCGTGAAGAGCAGCAGTTTTAACGGTATAATTTCTCACCCTGACTGTATACCTTAGGTAAGTACCTAAGGTACAGTCAGGGTAAGAAAAGGGCAGAACTATAATTTAGGAAGATTTTTTCAAGCGTTGAAACCATCAATACTAGTTGACGAAGGGATTACATTAACTTCAGATTCAATCACACGGTAACCTTAATCAAGTAGTCTGCGGGACACCCAACTCCTCAGCAACTATAGCGTGTTTGGGTTGGGCTCAATAGAAAGTCGGAAATTAGTTTATAATTTTAATTATAGCTTATAAATTTATCATCAATACTAATAATCATCAATCAATCATCAATACTAATAATAAATCTGTAAGTGTAGGTATCGTGTGAAGGTATTGTATGTAGGTATGTATATATGTATGTTCCTCCATAACTCTTAAACGAATTAGTTGATTTTCATGAAACTTGGTAGATAAACATTTTGATTAGACGAACGGGACACAGGATAGGCTACTTTTTTTACACGGACGAAGTCGCGGGCGCCAGCTAGTTTAACAATAATAATTTACGAATCTACGTATTGAACTTACGTAAGATAAACATCATATGTATAACCTCTTTTTCTTCCTATCATATAATCTTCAAAATCCAATAGGTCCCTACGACGCTCGAGTGACTAATGTCCAATTGAGAACAAAGAAAAATTTACAAAAATAAAAATAAATCACAATTTACGCTTAAAAGCTATAATTATCATTTGAAACCTGTCCTGTACATGCAATTTTTTTAATACCTAGCTTTGAATCTTTGGAAATTTTAAAAACTTAATAACTAGAAATTTTCCATTTGAGAACAAAGAAAAATTTACAAAAATAAAAATAAATCACAATTTACATTTAGAAGTACTTGGCACATCAAAGCTATAATTATCATTTGAAATCTGTACATCTCTATCCTCTGTTAAATCAATTATATCACTACACGCAATGTTCATATCTTGTGTCATTTTTTTGCTTGAAGATTTAATATTAGTGTCTCCTTTCCGTTTCTTAGCCTTAGTTGTGTTTTTAGCGTCAGCTGCAATATTAGCCCCAGCTTTTCCATGAGTTATCTCATCAGCTAAAGAGAAAACTTCAGTTATTACGGGGTCAACGTTACTACTATTCAGTTTAATTGAATTTAAGTAGGAAAGCTGAAGATTCATAGATTGCATTCTTTGTGCAGTGACAAAAGATGAGATTACAGATTGATTTACTTCCCTCATACTACTTATAACATTTGATACTTCCTCAAATTCATTGACACACTCTTCAAATTCATTGACGTTTGTATTTTCATCTGATATGCTAACGTTTCCTATAACTGTACCGTTATTTGCACTTCCGCTCGATTCATTTGCTTCTTTACTAATGCTTGGTAATGTTGGAGAAGTTCCATTTGGAGAATCTATTTCTCTTTCATGTATTGTATTAAGGCCTTTTTCATTAACAGGTGTAGCATTGAGCATTGTTCCAATTTCATTTAAATTTAATTTATTAACATTAAATGTAGCATTAGATGTTTCATGTAGCATTAGATTAGATGACATTGTTTCTACTTCGTTTAAATTAAATGTAACATTAGATGTAGCGTCGGTCTTTGTCTCAACTTTGTTTAAATGACACTGTGCAAAATAAATAATGTTAACCATAACATGTAGCTCATCATTCGATAAGTCACTCGCAGGTCTGTCAAGACAAGCCGACACTCTACCATTTTCATTCCTTTTAAAGTGAACATGTTTGAATTTCTCTAACATTGTATGTATAAAATTATTTACTTCTGCAAATTCGGACTTGTGGCTATTAGCAAAAGCCTCACCTATTTCTGACATACTATAATACATATCGGTACTGTGTAGATTTTCAATTGTGGAAGAAACATGTTCATTATAATTTATTTTTCTAAGACAATCAGTGTCGTCGTACATTTCTTTAAATATATCTTGACGAGTCTGCAAGAACAACTTAGGTACTTTTAGACAAGCCCTTTTAGGTCTACAGCAGCACTTGCACATAGAAGTGCACAAGTGACGTTTTTTCATGAACCTAACAGCGGCAGGTGACAAAGCTATTTTCTTTTTTAAATCACTTAAAAAAATTTCACAATTAAACCAACAACATACTGCTCGACTAATATCTGTTTTATCACTCAGATCACTTTGTAAAGCGTTATTTTCTATAACATTATTTTCTGAAAGTACAAACTTATAACGCGCCAGTACATCCCCCTTTATGCCGATCTTATAATACTCTGTTGTATGTGCTTTTAGATGATCTATCCTAACTATTTTTAAGGATCCAATACCATGTTTACTTTGCGAAATTACGTTTGAAAATGTATTAGTTCTCTTAACTTGGAAATTTAATGCTTTGTACATAATCGTGTTTTGGGGAATATTTTTCACTAAGTCATTCGATTTTAAATTTAATTTCATCTTCGTTTCAAGTAATCTCAATAGTGTTTCAGAGTTATCAATCAAAACACTATGTAAAATTGGACCTGTCGACTCCGGCTTAAGAATCAACTTCTTACTCACATTACAACAACATGTACAACTTTTCCTGTCGCATTTATGTGAACTTTTTAAAAACATTTCAACTCCTAAACATATTTGAGGAAAATATTTTTTTAAATGACTATTCTCTTTGTACCAACAACAGAATGTCTTTTTTGTTTTAAATGGAAAACTTTTTGAGTATTGAAAGAGTGCTGCTGTATTTGGATTATTGTAATTTATCAATCTATGTAAACTATATGTGTGATGATTGTATTCCCAGAACATAACTATTTGTTTTATATCAGATCGTTCATAAAACAACATTGATCTATAGCCAGATTGAACGCCGACCTTTAGAATTCTATGCTCACAAACTAAATTATCATCTTCCAAGTCAAGTACAGTGTTTTCTTTATTTAAACAATCAATTGGTTTTGTAGATATACATGAAACTACTTGATTTTCAATGCGCGTTTGATTGAAACCAATTTTTTTAACATCTTCACCTAAAATACATAACTCATTTAAATTCTGTAATGATACATTTAACTGACCTTTGTGTGGATTTATGATATCGTTTGTATTTTTTGATATTGTTGTATCCTTGAAAGCTGTTAAGTCTATGGTAATAATGGGACGGTGACATAGTTTCTTCACATTATCTAAATTTACTCTTGATTTATCTATAATTTTATTTATTCTACATTTTAATATATCTTGGTTGGTTAAGGGGGACACCTTTTTAACTTTAGATGTCTTTATAAACCCTTTGAACTTTGGCTTACTCTCGTTGAGCATGTTTTTAATGAAGTCAGCTGGCGTTGATTTTCTTGAACCTAACTTCAATGTCACCATATCTTCCAATCTTGTTGTATAGACGATTGGTATTAAAGCCAGCGGTTCGATTGTAGATTGTCGACAGAGTGTTTGGGTTCCACCTGTCAACAATGACATAAATTATTTTTTTATTTTATTTATTTATTAATACAACATAAATGTTACACTTAATTTATATATGGTGTAAACACAAACTCATTAGAGTTTCCCGCACACCGTGATTATATTACAGAATTATTGAGAATATATACAGAAAGATATTATTAAAAATATATACCAACACTATGTTATAATTAAGTATATGCACAGATACTTAATTATACTGATTAAGTTTGATTAAACCTTTTGTTGACGCTCACACTTACTTTCAATTCTTCAATAATTACTTTAGAATTTAGAATTCAATCTACAATAAGTAAATTTTGCTTGTTATCTAGTATCTAGTATTGTTTTAGCTTATATGTGATGTTTTAAAATTAAAAAGCCTTTATTTATCTAACCATACAGAAAACAACAGTCAAAATAGTATAACAACACATACCTTTTTGATATATTCCTTGCCGGTCAATACAGTCCATGGAGTCTTTATTTGCGGTTTTATTCTTATAATTGCGTTGCATATTTACTGGTTAAATATAAACATTTTATTTATACAAGTGGGGTAAAAAGTTCGATAACTTTCATTGAAGTTGAGCTGCACAAATTGTATTGATACGACACAATAAACATCATAATATAGAAAAAATATATTAGGTAGTGTTCTTTTACTATTCAATTTGAAAAAATCTGACAAAATACGTTTTTATTACAAGGTTGTTTATATAGATAGTCTTTAAATAAATAAACCAAACAAACCGTACATATTAATAATTAAATAAATAATTTTACAACTTATGTCAACTGTCAATGTCATCTGTCAACTCATGTCATTTTTGCCAATTTGTCAATTGCAGGTCAATTGTCAAATTGCAAATAAGGATGTTGCCATCTTAATTGAAGAAAAAGCTTGGTTTTACCATTATTGCCATATTGTAAAATAATTGTAGAATTCTTTGGCTTCTAATAGATATAGATATGTATCGTAAAAGGTTGTCAAAAAAGGGTTAGATTTAGAATGAATTATTGGTAATATGAGGTAACATAAGAAATTAGCGCTTTATTGAATTAATAATTTTGATCTCAAATATCTGGCGTTTTGTTAGCAATTTAAATTCAAATTTAGAAAACCCAGGAAAACCGGTCAAATCAAAGCAGTCCAAACCGTCTTCAAAGATTTTATTGATTTTCGGTCCCACAATTTTTTAGCAAATGAATCAATGACCTAATGAGATGGCGAAGTATGCTCTTCGCCCATTCTTCGCCATAGCAACAGCATAGCAATAAAAATCAAAGTACATGACTTTGATTATATAAATACTAAAAATTCAAAGTTAATTTTCTTGTTTTAATGTTTTCCTATTTTCATATATTAAACGACTATTTCATATGTAGATATCTACCTAAAGACCATTATTAGGTAAAGTTCATTATCAAAACCTAAACATTTCCAAATACCTACTTATCCATAAGATATATATTTACGCAAGTTTATTATGTGGTACCAATAACGTAAAAAAATATATTGGAACATTCTTTGTATTATTGTTTCCATGGAAATTACAACTGTTTATTTCAGCATCATTTTAGTAATTCGTGTGCAAGGTGACAAAGCGTTGTGTTTCTACTATAAATTGTGAGAAAATACTTAGTTTCAATCTAAATTTCTGCTTGGTTAGGTTCTTAAATAGCAAAACAAAAACCGTGTGGTACACCTACTGACATTCATATCTACTATATTCGGTTGCGCAGATATTATTACAAGTTTTTTGTTTATAATTGTAATTAATTACCGTTCAAATAATTGATGTTAATTTGTAAAGATGTAATGTAAAAGGTACTTTTGAAAACAATGTTGACAGTTTTCATTACAAAAATTCTTAATTTGAATTTGCATCTAAAGTGGAGCGTCAAAAGCAAATCGATGACCTAATTATAATTAAAACTAGCTACACGCTCCCGACTTCGTACGGGTTTAAAATAAAAACTATCCTATCTTTTAAGTTGGATCAAATTACACATAGTTACGAAGTTTTATCAAAATCGGTTCAGTAGTTTAGCAGTTCATCGGCGACAAACATGTAACACGAAATTTTTATATATATAGAGAGTTTAGAATTAAAATCATAATTAAAACGTTAAATAATTATATTTATTTAACTGTTCAGGTAATCCATTCATAATATTTGCAAAACAGAAAGTGTTATTAACTTCAGTTCATTAGTACCTGCGTACCTACGGGCATGACCTACCTAGGCACACTTAAAATGACCTAGTCCTAAAGTAGAGTAGTCGGAAAGTGACCTTCTAAGAAAGTAACACAGATAGCCTAAACGAGGTTTTTAGTGCCTACCTAGGTTTTAGAAAAATATAACCAATTTCATTTGAGTACATATTATATAGTTCGTTTATTCATTCGGACTTGTTTAATTTAATGCCAGTAGTGTTTTACTGGCTACATGCATTAATATGAAGACTGGTCACTAAAAAGTGTTTTCTCATCAAATTAATATGCATTTATATTTAAGGTAAGTTGGTAATTATATCTACTTATATGGTTTTTCTTTCATAAATTTCTAGGGTTACTTTAAGCTATTCCCAGTGCCGCTAACATCAGGTACTGGGCGACCTCCACATATCCCTACCGCCTAGCCAGCGGTAGGGAATCTGTATGCGGATTTCTCCTCGTCAAAAAAAAGAGGTTTACTTTAAGTAGGTAGGTACTAATCCTGTTGAGGTTCCTATGGATCCTCTTCTTCTTAAGCCACTTCTCTACGAAGGCTGGCGACCATCGCGAATGTTTGTACCTACTACAGGTGATAGACCACGTTTCGTCCTCTCAAGTAAATAACGTATTATGGTACAGTCAAGGTACGAAAACCTTTATCAGTTATCAAATTCATTCCTTTATCTAGTCGTAGACTCTTAGTACCTTTTGAAACTAAAGTATTAAGCAGACAACAGTCAAAATCGAAATGTAATTTTTGTATGACTGATGATTGCCCTGCTCTAGTGCAAGCAAGGTGACGAACTTTTTCTTACTCCGACTGTACATTATTACTGGCAGGATGCACATATTGAAAATTTGTTTAATTAAGATTTTGTAAGAGACAGATATCTACTTAGATATCAGAAAGAGAATTTACTTAAAGCTAGAATGAGAATTTTAAATGATATATTACCAAATATTACATACTATACTTAACTAAGTGGATTTCGTAATATTAAATTACCAAAGATAATTGATTGGTCTCGCTGCGCTCGACTAGATAGAGCGCTAGACAAAAGCAATAGCTCCGAAAATGTGGCAACTTTTTATTGTGGTGTGTGTAAAAAATCGTCGGTTTTTATCACTTTTTACCCAGTTTTATTATATTTTTACACAGTTTCACTACGCAAACTGGTATTTTATTATGCCTAAAATTTAATAAAACATTCGGCACGTACACATCACAGACAGTTTGCAGTGTGACTGGCTCGGGTACGCCGAATTCGGCGTACTATTTTATGCCGCATTTTACAAGTACGACGGCGGTATCTAGTCGAGCGCAGCGAGACCAATCATTCATTTATGATTAATTACTTTTATTTGTTCCTCAAGTCTCAAGTAAAGAATGGTCACTTCTTGGAACAGTCGGGAATGGAGAGTACGTGTGAGGAAGAAGTGTAACGCGACAGACTCAAGTAATCAATAAAGAAGTACTTAGGTAAGATTCAATTAATTTGAAGGCAAGGCATACTGGCAGGTTGAGCCAGATGTATAGGTAGTTTTTCATTTTGGAGTTTACTTCTTAAGAATCGATTTGCATATGTCATTTCGTCGGCACATCGTAGAATTGGGCATATCATGATATTCCTGGGCAGATCATATTTCTGTTAAAACTGAGAGGGGAGCCGAGCGAAGCGGAGCGGAGTGAGCGATGAGACCAAATTTATTATGTAAACCTAACACGCTCCTCCTCGCTTTGCTTCGCTTCGCTCCTCGTCGCACCTATTTTTGACTTTTGGTGAAAGATTTTTGATTTCATACTTTACGATCAGCCCAATTCTACGATCTGCCCACGACACATATATTATGTCCTACCTTATACATCTATTTGTTACACGAATGCTTTATGTTTATGCGTTATAGTGACGTTTCTTCTTTTTTTTTGTTGAATATTTTAGAATATCTGAAGTTTCAGAGATATTGCGCCATCTTAATATTATTTAAAAAAAAGAACAATATTGTTCTTTCGGCGTGTTCGAATTGTGAAAATTTAAATTTCAATCGTTCGTAATGGAGTAGATAAACTCCAGTCGTGTGTCGGAGTCTTGGAGCTGATACACTCATTTTTTTTAGTAATATGGGGGCTAAACTGGCTAAACTGTTTGCCGCAAGCGGCGTGCAAGCAGCCAGCTCTGTGCTCGATCGCGTTATATCTCAACCGGAGACTGAACAGCACACAGTCTTATACAAACTGGCTGATTATAAGAAAGGTTAGTATTTACAACTATTTTTAACGCCCGACGCAAAAGAGGAGTGTTATAAGGGGTGTATCGTACTATTTCCATGGAAATACAAAATGGAAATAGCGACTTTTCGTATAATGCCCCATAAGTTTGACCTGTGCGTCTGTCGGTGGCATCGTAGCTCGCAAACAAATGGACCGATTTTGATATAGTTTTCTTTTTTGAAAGCTGACATGATAGAAATGGTTCTTAGCCATAGTTTACGAAGATCTGTTCAGGCGTTTGAAAATCATCAGCTCGTTTCTTAGTTGACGAAGGGATCTCAGTAACTTCCACAGGTTCGATTGATGTAAAATATGGTGTATTCATAGATAAATGATTGGTCTCGCTGCGCTCGACTAGATACCGCCGTCGTACTTGTAAAATGCGGCATAAAATAGTACGCGGATTTCGGCGTACCCGAGCCAGTCACACTGTAAACTGTCTGTGATGTGTACGTGCCGAATGTTTTATTAAATTTTAGGCATAATAAAATACCAATTTGCGTAGTGAAACTGTGTAAAAATATAATAAAACTGGGTAAAAAGTGAATAAGTGACGATTTTTTACACACACTACAATAAAAAGCCACATTTTCGGAGCTATTGCTTTTGTATAGCGCTCTATCTAGTCGAGCGCAGCGACCAATCAATTATCTTTGGGTGTATTGTTACTTCAGTGATATTTCTATGACATGACGGTAACCTTTATCTGATGCTGCAAAATCGAGTAGTCAGCGGGACACCCAACTCTTCAGCAACTTACAGCATACTAGCTGTTGTTAATTAAAGCTTGTCTTTTCAGGCGGTCTTTTGTTAGAGACATACGCCAAAGGTGGCATGGCGGCTGCCGAGCGTTTGATCCGAGAGAAATTCGCACCGTACATGTATGCCGAAGGCCGAGGCCGTGTCATCAACCGTGCAGAGTACTTGCGATGGAAATTTCGCGATCAGGAACAGGTAGGTATATTTTGTATGAAAGTGTGGCGACCTTCTTTTAGGAGTTTTTGGATTTTTGTTTTAATTCTTTAAAAAAAGAAAAACGAATACGAGGCAGTGCACCGTAGTGATTATAATATAATACTCTTTGCAGTACACCTCCGACTCAGCTGACAAAAGCAAGCGCTTTCTTCGTTACATAGTTCGTTTCCTTGAGAAAGGGAATGGGAAATTGTTCTAATACCCTTTACTCGCTTATCGAAACACAAAAGCACACGTGCCCAAAGGATTTTCTTCTTATTTCTAAACTCAAACTCATTTACTGTTAATAAACATTTTCATTTTATTTTTAAAATTTTAAACATATACAGGTAGTGTTGCCAATCGAAGCGTCGCTGTCGCCGCACGATCCCCTTGCGAAATGGCAAGACCACACGGCTTGCTGGCAAATGTGTTACCGGGGCGCTCTTGGGGAGTCATTGCTCCATGTGCTCATCTACAATGATACTAAGGTTAGTTAGGTTCAGAGGCGTCTCTATCTCTAGCCCATGCAGCGCCCGTGTGCAATAATTACCCTAGACAAACCCCCCCCCCCCCTCCCTTTAGGGTTAAGACGCCTCTGGTTAGGTTAGACTTGGGTTAGACCAGTGCCGGATTAAGATGCGCGGGGCCCGTAGCAAATTCTATCAAGAGGCCCGTTGCTTTGTTAGGATCTTCATGCAGGGTTAAGGGTTCCCTGTTAAGGGATTACGTGGATTTTCAATATATTTTTTTAATATATTATAAAGACTTGCTGGTGCCTGCGACTTCGTCCGCGTTCTGGATGAAAGGTACCCTATGTCCTTTCTGGTGTCCCAGACAACGTGTATGCAAAGTTTCATGGTGATCGATTCAGTAGTTTTTGCGTGAAAGAGTTACAAACATCCATACAAACTTTCGCATTTATAATATTAGAAGAGGTACATACATAAAACATTTGAACAATATTTTCTGAAATGTTCATTTCAAAATATTTTTTCATTTAGAGATAGATAGGTAAGTAGGAGCGGGCAATTGCTACTTTTGCTACGTAGCTAATTCGATACTAAGTTAGACCCTGTTATCTAGCACCCACACTAGCTCACACAAAATTTACAATTGGACGAAAAGGCTAATTGTAAATTTATAATTAACCTTATCACAGACTAAATAATAGTGGCCTTATCGTCTACTAGCTGGTGCCCGCGACTTCGTCCGCGTTCTGGATGAAAGGTACCCTATGTCCTTTTTGGAGTCCCAGACAACGTGTATGCAAAATTTACAACGCCATCTAGGGAATTCTGTTTGAAGCAATGTAGTACTCTAATTCATCTAAAAGTTAACAGATGGCACTACATGTTAGTTATAGTTTATAAAATTACGTGTTAATAAAATTAAAGCTGCTGCCCGCGACTTCGCCCGCGTAACTTAGTAAATTATGTACTTAAACCTTCCTCGAGAACCACTCTACCCATTAGTGAAAACCGCATTAAAATCCGTTGCGTAGTTTTAAAGATCTAAGCATACAAAGGGACATAGGGACAGAAAAAGCGACTTTGTTTTATACTATGTAGTGACTTGCAAATTTACAATTGGCAGCGAGGCCCGATCATCCATTAGACAATGTTGACCCCTCGAAAAAGTGGAACCTCACTCGCGTCTTTCTATTGAGGCCAAACACGCTATAACCTATCTGCTGTAAGTCACTGAGGAGTTGGGTTCCTGCAGACTATTTGATGCTGCAGCGTCATATCAAGGTTACCATGTTGTGGGTATACCACAGAAGTAAAAGTACGTATATCAAATTTCACATAAATCGAACCTTTTTTAATTTGGACAGTTATCTTTGAGATTTGTTAGCCACTCGTAAGTAAAAAAATAAAAATATTTTTTTTTTCAGATTCATACAAGGTTAGCAAGAACTCTGGTTAAGTGCTTTCCAAAACTGGCTTTGGACGTTGTCGAGGGTGAGGAGTATCTCGGTATGAATATTTACCTATATATTATTATGTTTATTTTAAGTATTAAAAACCTTTTTTTAATTAAAACTAAATATAAATTTTTTTTGAAGACATATCCAAAATCATGTTTAGCGCAAAATTTGGTGAAGCTGCACTGACGTAACATAAGTACAACTTGTACAATTTTTTCTCGTTTTAATATACTTAGTTAATGTACAGACACTTTTATTATATGTATAGATATCTCTATAATATAAAAAAAATGTGTCACATGTTTGAGGCCAATGAACTACTGAACCGATTTTGATAAAACTTCGTAACAATTCTATTTCATTATAATTCTATTTCTAGAATTATAACTGCTGCTCACTAATCTATACTAATATTATAAAGCTGAAGAGTTTGTTTGTTTGTTTGAACGCGCTAATCTCAGGAACTACTGGTTCGAATTGAAAAATTCTTTTTGTGTTGGATAGATCATTTATCGAGGAAGGCTTAGGCTATATAACATCACGTTGCGACTAATAGGAGCGAAGAAACAGTCGAAAATGTGGAAAAAACGGGGAAAATTATTCATCTTTGAGGGCTTCCGTTGCGTGCGCTGCGAAAACCGTTCGAGTTACCCAAATGATTCCCAAAATAACTATTCCACGCGGACGAAGTCGCGAGCACCAGCTAGTCAATAATAAAATCAGAATACAATAAAAGAAAAATGCATATATATATATATATATATATATACCTACCAATGTTTACGTAAGCATGAGGGGGGGGGGGGAGGGGTAAATAATTGTAATAAATCTGCTTACTTAATATTTGAACGACCCCCAACTTAAAAGATAGAATTGTTTTTGTTTTGGGATATTATATTATATATCCCAAAATAAAAACAATTACATATTATATTGGAAAAATGTATTATTTCCAGGCGCCAGTTCTCTTCACTTGGCAATCGCGTACACTAATAACGAGTTGGTGCAGGATTTAGTTGAGGCTGGAGCTAATGTCAATCAGAGAGCTATTGGTGAGGATATAAAAGGATATAAAATTTTGCCAAAAAATTTCAAAGTTTTATGCTCGATTAAAATTTATTATTTACTAATTTATATACTTACTAAATTTGATGTAAAAATTTACATTATTATTAATACTGAATATATTTGACCTTGTAGGCAGTTTCTTCCTTCCCCGAGACCAACAATGTGTGCCTCCAGCCAGGCAGACGAATTACGAAGGGCTCGCGTATTTAGGGGAATACCCTTTGGCGTGGGCGGCTTGCTGCGCCAACGAGGCCGTCTACAATTTGCTATTGGACTCCGAAGCGGATCCCGATGCGCAGGATTCCTTTGGCAACATGATACTCCACATGGTGGTCGTGTGTGACAAATTGGTACTTAATGCGTTTTTTTTTTTTGAGTTTACTCCTTAAGAAACGATTTCATATAAGTATAAGCCCGGGGTATGAAAATTTATGGGAGTAAAATCAAATGTCACATGTCACATGTCACACGTTACTTGTTACAGGCTACAATATGCTTCAATACATATTAATATAATATATTACATATAATCCTTACTTATATTATAAATGTGAATGTGAGTTTGTTTGTTTGTTTGTTACGCTTTCACACAAAAACTACTTACTGAATCGATTTGAAAATTGTTTTCACTGTTAGGAAGCTATATTATCAGCGGGTAACATAGGCTATATTTTATAAAGTTACGCGGACGAAGTCGCGGACACAAGCTAGTATGTAATTAAAGCAACGAATCGGGACTAAGGGATTGGGATAGGGAAATGTTCTCTGGCATCCCTTACTCACTTACCCAAACGCAACAGCACACGTTTTTCTGTAAAGTGGTGGTTATTATGAGTGTATGCAGTCATCATATGACTATAGTCTACTGCTATTTTGTGAAATTTAAATATGAGCTTGTCGCTGGTACTTATCCGGCTCGAAGGACCAAATTGTTAAGTTAACTTAAAGACCAAAACTTGCATAAACGTATTTTACATATTTCGTATATAGGTAATTAATTATTTGAACGTTTAAATTTAAATCCGGCTCGAAGGACCAACATTTTTTGTTTGAATTTTGGTCACTTAAATACTACAGGACATGTTTGGTTACGCCCTCCGTCACCCGAAGAAGCCTGCGAGCAATGGTCGCGTGAATCAGGCTGGCTACACTCCCCTGACCCTCGCCTGTCAGCTAGGACGAGCCTCCGTCTTCAGGGAGATGTTGGAGCTCTCTGCCAGAGAGTTCTGGAGATATTCCAACATTACATGTTCAGCGTATCCATTAAACGCACTGGACACATTATTGCCAGATGGAAGGACCAGTAAGTTTGTATTTCACAAGCGGTTGCACGCCACTTTGCACGCGTAACTTTATAAAATATAGCCTATGTTATGTTACTCGCTGATAATAAAGCTTTCTACAGGTGAAAGAATTTTTAGCGAAGAATTATAAGCGAGTAACATAAGCTCGCTAAAAAGTTACGCAAAGTCGCGTGCAACAGCTAGTTAGTACTTACTAGTTACTACTAGTTACTTCTAGTTACTAGTTAGTAGTAGTTAGCTAGTTAGTTAGTTATTAGTAGTTAGTTACGCTAATACTGTACTACTTTGTTAGCAGAGCCTCTGATCAGAATATTGATAAAAAAAAATTTTTAGTTTTTTTAATTCTAAACAAAATTGAACTTAATTTATATTGAAAATAAGAGCCGATTTAAATAAACCATACATTTTAGATTGGAATTCCGCACTCTTCATAATACTTAACGGCACAAAACAGGAGCACTTAAATATGTTAGACGGTGGAATAATACAAAGACTGTTGGAGGAAAAATGGAAGACCTTTGCGAGGGTAAGTATGTAGTTATTAAAATAAATAATTAAATGTTGATAAAAAAAGGTCGTCTTGAAAATAATAACATAAAAAATTACCAATGTAATCGCAATGATTCACACCTAATTTTGTGAAAAGTATCAAGAAAAAAGAACCCATTTTTTACAAATTGTTACCCCCCTTCCCTCCCCCCTAGGTGACCACCCTTAGTATATATAAGCCAAGACAACCCCTCCCCACCCTCTCTAGATTTCACGTAGTAATTCCTTAATATGGTTTTAAATAATTTTGAATACCTACCCTATTATTACAAGTGAAAAGTGTATTATCAAGAAAAAATAAGTTATGTAAAAACAGAAAGTACGTGACTGAAATATTTGATTATAAATAATGCACAATGACAAGACTTGACGGTTATGACTTTATTTAAAGACTAAACATTTACAAGTTGCTTTTTAACCTACTACCCACTCTTTACCAAATACCCCCATTACATTACAATGACAAAAACCTAAGACCCCTTTTTCCTCTGAGACCAAGCGTGGTATTTTTTGACACCCCTTGAACGGGTCACGTAGTAGGGGGTACGTTCCCTTATTTGTTTCTATGAATCTTTCAGAAAAAGTTCCTCAAAAGACTCATGATATTAATGCTCCATCTACTCCTCCTGTCTGTCTCCGTGTATCTCCGCCACAGCAGCGCCGAGTCGGACACGAATCCCAACTGGGGCTTGGAGGTGGCGGAGGCAAGGGACGGCATCAGGTTGTCGTGCGAACTGGGCACCATAATAAGCACTCTGTGCTACATCATCCTGCAACAAGGGGATGAGATAAAGAACCAGGGACTTGTGGCTTACTTCAAACAGTTGGTAAGTCAGTTAATATTCCTATTACTGTGGAATTTCTTTGCTCGTTCTTCTCCACAGAGGAATGCACACACACCTTGGTAGTGACCGTGCCACTCTCTGACGTCGAAAAGCGATTTTGTTAAATCCTATTTCGAATAAAATGTTTTGAATATGTTTTTAGAATCATATTGTGAAATTTAAATATGAGATTGTAGCTGGTACTTATCCGGCTCGAAGGACCAAATTATTAAGTTAATTTAAGGATAAAAACTTGCATAAACGTATTTTACATATTATTTGGTATAGGTAATTATTTGAACCTAATTTTAGACAAGTTTAAAAAATAGTGACAGCATTTTAAGCGAGAAAGTTAAAAATTATAGGGTCTCAAGGGGGCCTAGAGCCAAGAACCAAACCAATGCAAACGCTCCCTTTGCGTAGGTACTTACGAAACGAAAGAAATAAAGCCCGGTGATTGGTTGTTGTAACGCCCACATAAAGTTTTGACCAATCACAAAGCTTTTCTTCCAGCGTAGAGGCCCTAGCCAAGAGCAAACGTACAGTCATAAACGCTACGCTACGCTTGGGAGAAAGCTTTGTTATTGGTCCAAAATTTTATGTGGGCGTTACAACAACCAATCACCGGGCTTTATTTGGTTTCGATTCGTCAGAACGCAACGAAACGTTTGCATTGATATGCTCTTAGCTAGGGTCCCTGAAGGCAATTAGCTAACGTGTGCCTAAAATATTTTAATTATCTATAGATACACGAGCCAGCCAAGTTCATATTTTTGGCATCGAATTTCCTACTATTGGCCTGTATACCGGCTCGCCTTTCGAGACAGATGATGGCCGAGGAAGCGTTGCTGATCTTCCTGTTGCCTGGCTCATGGTTTCTACTGATGTTTTTCGCAGGGTAGGACAGAAATTTAGTTACTTACTAGCTGGTGTCCCACAGACAACGTGTATGCAAAATTTCATGGTGATCGGTTCAGTATTTTTTGCCTGAAAGCGTTAACAAACAAACAAACTCACATTCACATTTATAATATTAGTAAGTATATGGAATAAATTACAAAAATAAATACCCACTGACTTTTTGATCGTTTAAAAATAAAAATATGAAAATAAAAACATGTCACTCCTACTTACTACTAATTTGCTCAATAGAATAATATGGAGTTATTCTTCCAGCGCAGTGATAGAATAATTTGGAGTTATTCTTCCAGGGCAGTGATAGAATAATTTGGAGTTATTCTTCCAGCGCAGTGATAGGATAATTTGGAGTTATTCTTCCAGCGCAGTGATAGAGTAATTTGGAGTTATTCTTCCAGCGCAGTGATAGAATAATTTGGAGTTATTCTTCCAGCGCAGTGATAGAGTAATTTGGAGTTATTCTTCCAGCGCAGTGATAGAGTAATTTGGAGTTATTCTTCCAGCGCAGTGATAGAATAATTTGGAGTTATTCTTCCAGGGCAGTGATAGAATAATTTGGAGTTATTCTTCCAGCGCAGTGATAGGATAATTTGGAGTTATTCTTCCAGCGCAGTGATAGAGTAATTTGGAGTTATTCTTCCAGCGCAGTGATAGAATAATTTGGAGTTATTCTTCCAGCGCAGTGATAGAGTAATTTGGAGTTATTCTTCCAGCGCAGTGATAGAGTAATTTGGAGTTATTCTTCCAGCGCAGTGATAGAATAATTTGGAGTTATTCTTCCAGGGCAGTGAAACTGACAGGACCGTTCGTGACGATGATTTACAGTATGATCACTGGTGATATGTTCACATTTGGCATCATCTACTGCATTATACTCTTCGGTTTCTCGCAGTCTTTTTATTTTCTATACAAAGGCAGGTATTTCATTACAAATACAATACTAGCTGTTGCCCGCGACTTCGTCCGCGTTCAAAATATTATAAGTATAGCCTTAAAGCCTTTCTCGATAAATGGACTATCCAACACAAAAATAATTTTTCAATTCGAACCAGTAAGTAATTCTGTAATACTTTCTGATACGGTTATGGAGCTTGGTTTAACGTTTTGTCTCAAGACCAAGGTGCCGGGTTCGATTCCCAACTGGTTCAACTTTGGAACTTTTCAAAGTTGGCTCTGGCCTGAATTTTGAAGACCTGAATTCCCCTGACATACTATCTCTTCTAAATACTTAGGTCATTGTTTTAGAAAACAATGTTTAAAATAGCAAATTGTATTATCAGGTTTTCCTAACGTACACGGCACGCTGTTTTCAAGTTATCCGAGTACATGGATGGCGCTGTTTCAAATTACACTCGGAGATTATAGCGTAAGTTGTGATCCATTACAAATTTTCATCATACAAGGTAGGTAATACAAGGTAAGGGTAAATAGAAACAGGGCTTTTTTGTCCCTTCTTTTTTGGGGCACGCTAAGTCTCGAAAGTTGTACGTCTATAATTATTTTGGTCCCCATTCCTTGCCACTGTGTTTTGAAGAAAAAAATATAAGTACATAAATTATTTTTTTACTGATTTTTTTTTTTAATTTTAAATTTAATAAAAATTAAATTTAAATTCATACTTGTAATGGTCCTTTCTGTAAGTGTTGTATATGTGATAAATATTTCATATTCAGTACACAGACCTTGGACAGACAACTTACCCGAATTTATCAAAAACCGTGTTCGCCGTGTTTATGGTGTTCGTTCCAATATTACTTCTGAACATGTTGATCGCCATGATGGGAAACACGTACGCCCACGTCATTGAACAGAGCGAGAAGGAATGGGTCAAACAGGTAAGGTAACTAGACGTTATTCCTTAAAAATACCAAAAATACTTGTATAAATTCCCAATAGAACATTGATGTTCAAGTAGTTACAATAGCGATAACAGATGGCGCCATTAGATGTAATTCGCAACTCCGCCAACAGATGGCGCCACTTTTTTTTTTCTTTTTTTTTTTTTCTTTTTTTTCACATGTGGAGTCAAGCTGTGGATCCAAGTGGAAGGAGGCAATTTTTTTAGATGAAATTAAACTTTAAATAAATCATTTTCATGGAATAATAGTGCTTTACTTATGTATAGTTTTTTCCTATATCCACTGCTACTGACTTCATACATTTTATTCTATTATGGACCTTTAGTTCTTTATATCTACATTTTTAGTACAAATTGACTTTTGTGTACTGTTACTGATTATATCAGGCAATAGTTTAGTTAGGAACTATACATTCCAGCGTTACCTTTACTTTATTATCTATTTATCTATCTATTTACCTATATTATACTGTAAATTGTAATTTTCCCAAGTGGGCGAAGATAGTGGTATCGCTGGAACGCTCCGTAGCACAAGAAGACGCGCACAGATATCTTCAAGAGTACTCTATAGGGCTCGGACCTTCAGATGACCCGCGTTACGAACAAAGAGCTGTTATGGTTATCAAGAGCAAAGCGAAGACAAGAGCAAAACAGCGAAAAGGCGCGTTATCTAATTGGAAAGTAAGTCTTATTCGTAGGTTTTAGGTAAGCATACATATAGTTTTAAGAACAACTTCGTTGACATACTTAGTTGGGTTGGGTTGGGCAGCATAGGTCTAAACTTCGTCATATATTTTGAATATTTTCATCGCCTACCTTTCAACAATCCCTTAACACCTTAAACTGAAGATCCTAAACTAAAGGCCTCTTGATATAATTTGCACACAGACTCCACCTATGACCAACTAATGGGCTATAACTTAGCATGCGTTAAAAACAAATACCTACAAGACTACATTTTCTGTTTACAAACTATTTATAAAGCCAAGAAAAATAAAAAAAAATAAGGAACTAAATCAAACAAAAAGAACAGAAAGTAAGTATACCAGATATAGGCACAACCATAGATGAATGATTGGTCTCGCTACGCTCGACTAGATACCGCCGTCGTACTTGTAAAATGCGGCATAAAATAGTACGCCGAATTCGGCGTACCCGAGCCAGTCACACTGCAAACTGTCTGTGATGTGTACGTGCCGAATGTTTCATTAAATTTTGGGCATAATAAAATGTCAGTTTGCGTAGTGAAACTGTGTAAAAATATAATAAAACTGGGTAAAAAGTGATAAAAAGTGACGATTTTTTACACACACTACAATAAAAAGTTGCCACATTTTCGGAGCTATTGCTTTTGTATAGCGCTCTATCTAGTCTAGCGCAGCGAGACCAATCAATTATCTTTGCTTTCTAGCTTCTCTTTGAAAAGATGGTGCGACTAGTTTTTTTTTTTTTTTTTTTATTTCATTTTGAGTCTATAAAATAGAATTTCCCTTTACAAGCGCGTCGGTAAAGTGACAATTGCTGAGTTAAGAAGACGAGGTATCACCGGCGAGGATCTGCGCAGATTAATGTGGGGACGCGTTTCTATATCAACACCCACGAAGGTACCTTTGCCGTAAGTAAATATCTACTGTATACTGTATAACTAATTCACTGAACAATTTTCTGTATTGGCACCTGTATCTAGGGAGTGAGTGCTTACAATTGTGGTAGTCGTGCATATGTTGTCGGCAGACACATCGTAGAACTGGGCATATCATGATATTCCTGGGCAGATCATATTTCTGTTAAAACTGAGAGTCGCCTCACTTCGCTCCGCTTCGCTCCGCTTCGCTCGGCTCCCCAAATTTATTTCCATGTCCGCTCCTCGTCGCACCTATTTTTGACTTTTGGTGAAAGATTTTTGAATTCATACTTTACGATTTGCCCAATTCTACGATCTGCCCACGACACATACAATCGCAAATATATTATGATTGTCTGATCTAATGAATGACACCAGTGCCTTCTGAATATTAAATTTTATTCTTTTATTGTCTGTATAAATATGTGTTTTTGTATTATATATTTACCTATGACCTATAGGTTAATTTATACTTAGGTTGTAATTTAATTTAACTGTTATATTTTAGAAAAATTTCTTTATATTTTGGAGCTTTTGTGTATGTATTATTTGTTAATAAGTTAATAATACCTCACCATCGGCTCTAACGGAATACCAGCGCAGGTAACCTGCATTATGCTGAGTTGGAACCGGTTTGTAGCAGGGGACGTTTGTGTGTGTCTTGTATCTATGTCCTTTGTTGCAAATAATATCTGTTTCTATTCTATTCTAACTAAGTACCTTGCGTTATATCAGAGGCAATGTTAAGTTACAATATTTGTGACATGCAGACGTCCATCACTACCGCCTCCAGATTGCGTCATCGTAGAAACAGGAGAAGTGGTCACTGGCGTTGGACCTGCATTGTCTTCAGCGCTTGACGTAATGGCTTTCACACAAGAACTCGACTTACGAACATCTGGTGAGTTAGTTTAACCCTCGGCCTGTCATCTGGTGGTAAAAAGATGTACATTTTTCCTGTGGTATCTAGCTAGTGGCTAAGTAGGCCCTTAGTTGGTTAATCAAACGATCGCGGTTTCGAATCCCGCTAGGGACAAATGTTACCTTTGTACCCGAGTCATGGATGTTTGTATTTATAATTTAAAAGCACTTGGTCCGAAAAAAGGAATTTTGATAAGATGATGGTAACCAACCGTAAAAGTGGCTAAGAAATTGTCCATTTGATGGTAGGTGGCTACTGTCGCCTATAACATTATGATTATGATAATTTTCTGTTTGACGTTGACGCTTTCTATTGACGAAGCCTTTTACACTTCAAATTGGAAGGAATATTAAACAAGTAGGTACCTAATGAATTCATTTAACAATTTTCAGGTGTTGACACCCAAAAACAACCTACACCAGATCTTCTGGTCACAGGCAGTGCTCCAAAAATGAGTACACCTCTCACGCCAATGACGATAAGTCAACCTTTACCAGCTGTGACCACGAAAACTACTTTAAATGTACCTGTCGGGTCGGCAATAAATGTCCAAGGTCCAATACAAAGTGGTCAACTGGTTGGAAATATGGGTGTACATATTTCGAAAGCAGTAGATGTAATTGAGAAACCAGGTGATTATTTTTTTAATTAGTTCGTCATACAAATATTACCTACAGACTAGCTGATGCCCGCTGCGTCGTCCGCGTTTTGGATTAAAGGTACCCTATGTCCTTTCTGGTGTCCCACAGACAACATGTATGCAAAATTTCATGGTGATCGGTTCAGTAGTTTTTGCGTGAAAGAGTTACAAACATCCATACATCCATACTTTCGCATTTATTATATCATCCAACTTTCGCATTTATTATATTAGTACGAAAATGAGAGTACTTGTTCGTCGCTTCGTATAACCAATTTTAATTTTCTAGTAATAAAAGAAGAGACGTTTCGCGATTACCTTTTGGAACTAGTTGTGCTCGCTGACTCTCCTCAAAAGGATGAAGGGCATCTGAAGAGTTTAGCTGCTCAAGCCGCTGATCTCAGCGGTGTGCCGGAATTCGATATTAATGTCAATGTAAGTTTTAAAATATCTATTGAAAATCTAATTTTTTGTCTAACTCTAAAACAAAAACCTATCAACCTATATTATATTATTATTATATTATTTTATTTATATTTGGGAAACAAACAATATCTCGATACACATTACACACACATACAAGAAAAACATAAATCAGCAAAGTTTCCACTGAATTACTAAAACATATTTTGAGTTACAAGTGACTACAAATGACTACAAAACAGAATAGCGGAGCTGGGAGAAAACATACAAAAATATAAACAAAAAAAAAAGAAAGAAGGAGATAAACAAATAAATAAACCAATTAACAAATAACATATAACTATAACATACAAAATAAACAAATAAACTGACCGCTACAAAAATAATACTACACAACTAAATTATCGAAGGCCTGTTTTAAGGCTTCGTTTATAATTATATTATATTATGCTATTATCACAGCATACTATAAGTATGCTGTGCTATTATTATCTTTTGTATTAATAACATCCCTAATGGTCACATACAGACTGCAGCAAAGTCCGCGCGTTTAATGGTGGCCGGCGCCGTATCGGGTTTGTTCGGCGTAGCTGCCGACGCGCCTGTAGCGGACTCCGGTTGGAGACGCGATCGCCAAGACCACAGCGACAGCGATCCCGTCTCTGGTTGGTATAAACTATAATGGTACAGTACCTCTACCATGAACTTAATGACCGCACTCGGTAGCGAGAGCGTAAAATATTTATATAGAAAATTATCAATTTGACATTGACAGTCGACAGTTTTTCATATAAAAGTTTTACGCTCTCGCTAGCGAGTGCGGTCATTGTAAACTCATGGTAAAGGTACAGGTCGCGCGCTGTATTAAGCAGCTGTTATAACACATTACAATTTGTTTTTTCATATTAAAAAATTAAAAAAATGGTTGTTCAGTCTTAATCACGACTATGTTTAAAAACTGTTCAAATCGATTTAAAACCTACCTCATAATAATATATCAATAGAATCATTTTATATTCTAAATTTATTGTGTTATTTACTTTTCTTGTTATTATTAATTAGTATATTAGTAGTTTATATTTTTTTATTATTTCAATTTTAATTATTATAACTAATACTAATATTATTATTTTTATTTTTTGATATTTATTTTAATTAAATATCAAAAAATTAAATTACAACTCATGAAACACGCGATACAGGCTTGCTATGCCTAGTGTGTGTTTTCATAGGCAATAAACTAAATATATATGTTCCTGTAATTAAATAAATAAAATAAACTTCAAATATGTACATTATTTAGCTTAAAATAAAGTGACATTGATTATGCTTTTTTTACGCTATTTGCTGATAGGACGACCACAACTTGTAGTATATTTTTAATAATGTCAAATACCCAATTGTATTTTTCTCCTTTCACCAGAGTCAGTGTTGTTGGGTCGAGCGTCACGCGCGCGTCGCGCTCGTTCGGCGTCAAAACGCGCCGCACCGCCTCCGCCGCATCTCTACGTGCCAGCCAGGTTTCAATAAAATCACTTATCTTATACCTAACTAGCCGGTGCCCGCAACGTAGTCCGCGTTCTAGACGAAAGGTACCCTATGTCCATTCTGGTGTCGCAGACAACGTGTATGCTAAATTTCATGGTGATTGGTTCAGTAGTTTTTGGGCGGTTTCCATTAGCGGTCTTTGTTTTTCCACTGAGCCAAACACACGAGTCCTCTCCGCTCCGCGTCCTCCTCACCGCTCCGCTTCCTCCTCTCCGCTCCGCGTCCTCATCTCCGCTCCGCGTCCTCATCTCCGCTCCGCGTCCTCCACCCCGCCCCGCGCACTCACACACACGCACACGGCTACAATTCATATGTCGTGGGCTGATCGTAGAATCGGGCAGATCGTAAAGTATGAAATCAAAAATCTTTCAACAAAAGACAAAAATTGGTGCGACGAGGAGCGGAGCGAAGCAAAGCGACGAGGAGCGTGTTAGGTTTACATGGAAATAAATTTGGGGGCCGAGAGAAGCGGAGCGGAGTGGAGTGAGGCGACCCTCTCAGTTTTAACAGAAATATGATCTGCCCAGGAATATCATGATATGCCCAATTCTACGGTGTGCGGACGACACATATACAAACACATGTAGGTACTTAGTGTAGCCGGGCCGGTAGGGACTGGGAAGCTTGCTACGGGATTTTCAAGGATGTAATAAAAAAATGTACATAAAATTTGATGTAGAGACAGTTGTCCTAAAAGGTGGATGAAGTTTATAACGTGTGCTACAAATCTCCATGAAACTGACTGTAGCGTTAAGTCGAGAGAAATGCGTTCTTAAAATTGGACATTTAATGCGTTCTTAAATGTCCATGTATTATTCCTGTCGGCGATCAATAGGTACTTACCTAATTCTTAGGCATTTTTCAATGCGAGAAATTTTGTAAATTATTATTGCTATAAAAGGAATTCTTCTTCGTAATTTGTAGGTCAATGTATCTACTGGCTTCAGAGAGCAGTGCTGTCGAAAGTGACGCACCATGGGAAGAGCCACTTAGCTCAGGGAATAATTCGTAAGTATTAAAGTTTTGACAAACTATTTCATAAGCTCTTAAAATAATCAGAATACAAAAAGACGAACTAGTAATTTTATCGATATTCGTCATTTTTTTTCAATTATATAAATGTAAGTAAAATAACATCTAGAAATGAAAAAGTTAGGGGACTTTAAAATTTTCGCGACTTTTAAAGCGTGTGACGTCACTTGATCTAGACGACGAACTTATAAGTGACTAGCTGGTGCCCGCGACTTCGTCCATCTTGAAAAAGTAATTTATATATCGGCTGACATCGTTATTGTTATTACACTTAGCCTAGAGTTAGTTTCCTTAATTTTAAATGATCCCTCGGGAGCAGTACTTTTTTTCTGGATGAAAGGTACTCTATTTCTGGTGTCCCAGACAACGTGTATGCAAAATTTCATGATGATCGGTTTAGTAGTTTTTGCGTGAAAGAGTTACAAACATCCATACATTCATACAAACTTTCGCATTTATTATATTAGTACAGATTTGTGGTCGATAAATGATTGGTATCGCTGCACTCGACTAGATACCGCAGTCGTACTTGTAAAATGTGACATAAAATAGTTCGCCGAATTCGGCGTACCCGAGCCAGTCACACTGCAAACTGTCTGTGATGTGTACGTGCCGAATGTTTTATTAAATTTTAGGCACAATAAAATACTAGTTTGCGTATGTAGTGAAACTGTGTAAAAATATAATAAAACTGGGTAAAAAGTGCTGATTTTTACACACACTACAATAAAAAGTTGCCACGTTTTCAGAGCTATATTGCTTTTGTATAGCGCTCTATCTATTCGAGCGCAGCGAGACCAATCAATTATCTTTGATACAATGTTCGTTTGGTGTGCAGTGCTTTGGGAGTTAGAAACGGATCATCCCTCATGAAGTCAACGCGACCCCTTTGCATACAATACGCCGTAGGACAAGTTCAGCCGCCCCTTGAACACTCTCTCTACGTTGAAGGTCACTTTTCACTATTATCTAGTTAATTTTTAGTGTAGATTGCCAGACAGATTGACAACTGATGGAATAGGTATTCATTTTTATATGTAACTAGCTGTCGCACGCGACTTCGTCCGCGTTACTTTATAAAATATAGCCAAAATGTTACTCGCTGATAATACCTATAGCTTCTCAACAGTTGAAAGAATTTTTCAAATCTGTCCAGTAGTTTCAGAGCCTATTCAATGCAAACAAACAATCAAATATTTCCTTTTTATACTTAATATTATTAGGCATAGATAAATATATCAATAAAACACAATTCACTACTTTCTTTCTTTGCTTTACTCTGCCCTAGCGAGACAGAACTGAATTATGAATAACGTCCACACTTTTCCAGCTAGTGTGGACGATATTCAGGTCTTTATACCTCGTTAGTTAGTTTTGGTGAATTCTAGCCAATACCTAGTTAAATTTTTCAGGTACTGGTAGTGGCGTAGAAGTGGAGAGTACGGCTCCGCCAGCGAATACTGAATCACCAGACAAAAGGAAGATTCGTCCGAAAACTGCGCGGTATAGACGAAATAGGTAGGAATTTAGTCACGCTCTTTAAAGTGATCTAAATAGGCGTTATGTCTAGGTATACCTAAATAACATTTTAAACGTTCAATAATTACTAGCAACCAAGGTGCAATTTTTTTCTGAAAAATTTATACCTAAGTAACGCATTAAAATTCTTTGCCAAATTCAATTATAACCATAGATTTAGTATTTGCTACCGTTCCGATTATAACCGCTTGGTTTTGTTTGTAAACTACTAGTAGCTATATTTTATAGTTACTCGGACGAAGTCGTGGGCACCAGCTAGTAAGAAATCATATTTTTTCAGGGTTCAGCCAGTGGCTGAAATAACGAGTCCCTTAGAGCCGTGGGCGACCGCACCTCTGTCGAGACTCTCGCGTCTGATTCGATCAACGAGCGGTTCCTCGTCTTCTGTCGCCTCACAGCGATCTAATGACCAGTCGCCAGAAAGATATTAGAAATAAATTCTTGTTATTCTACCAGTTGTATGCGTTTTAATCCAAATAAACAATATGAACCAAATGACTATAATTTATGAAATGTATCTAATATAAACACAGAATATAATACACACTGTTGGCCCCGAACCCTTGATAAAAAAAATCCTGATGTTTTCAATCACTAAAATTGTTAATGACTAAGTACATTAAGATAATTCACTCACCGTACCCCTGGTGGTATGGTTGACCAATAATACCTACTAGTGATACAATCTTGTGGCATTTTACCAGTAGGGTAAGAAGGGTGAATGGCGCTCACTTAAGGAAAACATGTTGTATTTTTTAAATTATTTATTATAAATCAAAATTAAGAAAAATAGCAAAGTCTTTAACTATCGAGTAATAAACAATTCAACAAGAAAAGCATATATCTTTGTCCTACTAGTAGTAGGAAAACATTTAAAAAAAAACGCGTTTGAGCGGCATTCCCCCTGACATTGGGTAATGCCGCTCAGGGTACGGGGTAATGACGCTCAAACATGTTTTTTGGAATATAACGAGTAAGATACGTTTTAATTAAAGAAATTTTAATGAGATATAACTTATTACTTATAATATTAACTTTATACAATAAAAGTAAAGTCTACAATCACAAATTAGCATCAATTATCCCGTACGTAAGATTTGCCTTTTTCAATTTAATAAATATAGTAAAGTCTTCGATGTCAAATCAACTTCAATTATTATTATATAATAATTATTATTATAGGTAGAAATATGTACATAGTAATATTTTATTTTTGGACACATTAATCACAGATGTATCCATCTGGCGAATCCCATTCTGAACATATAGCATGAGCCTACAGTCCACATATGGTACAGCGATACCACAACCCGTTATTTTTTCCAAATTCTTCGCAAATAATACATTTGTTATAATTTTCATCATCCACATTCATTTCGTCATCACTGTTACTTATCTTCGCAAAAGTGCTCTTCAACTTCGTTCTCTGAAGTACTTTCTTCTAAAATAAATTATAATCTTGTAAATTTCTCAACATATTTATAAACAATTTTAAGCAAATCTGCGACATTGAGTCCATAGTATATACAGAACCCAGTAACTTAACTTGTTCAGCATTTTTAGTTTCTTGCTGTTGGATGAAAACGGCCTTCTGACCCACTAGTCTTGGGTTGCTCATGTTTTAATTTTTCTAAAGTAAATGGTATATTCTTTTGCAGCTTTTCTTTTGGACAACAGTTTTAGCAGATTGAAGGTCTTCTTCGTTGCAAGCCGCTTTAGCGGTTGTCCTTTGACGATTTCTTGGCATATCTACAACAATAAAAAAATAAGCCAGTAAGGGGCAATGGCGCTCAGATGAGCGGTATAACCCCAAACCGTCGTTTTGTAATTAATATGAAATAAAAAAAAAATCGTACACAATTGTGGAAAATTGATTGTATCATCACAAAATAGAATAGTTTTTTTTTAGAAAAGTAAAATTAATAATTAAATAAGCATTAAAATTTTAGACTTACCGACAAAAAACACCTAACCAAAAATTAGATCAGTACGGCCGCAAATGAAGAAACGCACTTCACGGTCACATGACGCGAGCCGACTGTCCGTTTGCATCCCTATCTGTTAGATGCCCTCTCCCCTCACGCTTCACGCGACGTGGCGTGTTGCTACGTTCCACTTTGACAGAGTTACAGTGGTGAGCGCCATTACCCAGTGAGCGTTATTCCCCCTGCTTCCCCTACCTAGTACTTCTTGGTTATACTACTGTAACGGAGCGATAACGAATATGACGAATGTCTAATGTGGTAAAAAGCTAATAATAATGTGACGAATGTCTCGTAGGTCAATGTACTGTACCTATACAAAAAAATATCCTATGATCCCATGGGATCCAAGTGGAGGGAGGCCCTTATGAGACGGCACAATTTCGCTGTGGCCACGTTTTAGACTCGGCATGAAGGGAATTTACCCATTATAGTACGTAACTCTTTATACTTACAATTCTGTGCTTGTGTGATGTTCAAGGCTTGCTTTATACATGTACCTACTACCAATTAGTACTTCTTGGTTGTACTATTGTAACAGAGCGGTGTTGACAGGCTATCCGAGACATCATAGACTTCTTTAACGAGACAAATGTGACTCGAGTTTAAAATTTCCTGCCATTTTAGTTCATGTGCAGACCAACAGAGGTGTTGCAACTTGCAATAGATAAGTTGGGGGGAGTCAACTAAAATCCTGTTGACCTCAATCATAATTATTATATGCGCTTTCTTCTCTAACTAGAGTTATATTCTTTCAATTCTTTGGGTGTCAGTAGTAATCCCATTTAAAATTGAAAATGGTCCTACCTATTATGAACCAAGTACTTAAATAAATGAAACAACATTTGTAATTCTCACTTATTTATTTGTGAAGTTTCGAGCAGAATAGAAAATACGAAAAATTTAAGAAAAAAAATTCAAATAAGTAAATGTTCTTTTCCACCACTTGCATTCGATATAGTAATAAGATAATTTATCAAAATAAAATAATTGACTAAGTCGAAATTAAGACACGGTTTTTGTTAACAATCGCGAAATTTACAACAAAAAAACATGGCGGCATTCGAGACAAAATAATTCACATCAATTTAAATAAATCCACATTCATAACGACAGTATGTAGTAGAGTTGCTTGGTACCATTATTTATTATTGATACAAATCGACTTTTAAACACAATTGGTATGAAAATTTATAAAAAATGATCAATGAATGAACACCGAAAATGTGGTATATAAACAAATGAAAAAAAAATGGAGTTTAGTGTTTAGTTAGTTTAGGTTGTATACTCCCAGATAACATAATAATGAATCCGTCATGTCCAACCTACAACACAGGTAAAAATATTTTTCAGTTCCAGCTAATACAAATACATGTTCAAAAAATCCATCATTATCGCAATGAGGCCAGTAAACCCAGTAATCTATAATCATAATGTCCAGTGTAATTTTAAAGGCGACTGTGGACCTATAATAATGTAATTTGAACTACTGGGACTTTATAGTTTCGATGGTTCAATTAATTAATTTCCTAATTGAACTAGTCGAGACTAAAAAGTCCGACTAGTTCAGAATAAACCGACGATTTGGATGCTAACGAAGTAGGATTGGACATTCAGAAAATGGGTTATTTCTTTCAAGACGGACAGTATAATCGCTTATTTTGTAACACTTTTAAATAATATAACAATATAATACAAGTCAATGCATATTGTGAACCATTTATTTATGTTAGAAAGTGTCTGACATGTAATTACCTATTTAAAAAGTGTACCAAATGAGAAAGTACATAAAATGCTAATAAATCGAAACTCTGACGTTATGGGACCAAGCCCTGTAGCTACTATCCTAGATTTCAAACATTTAAATCAAGAAAAATTTTCAAAATATTATAATATTGGACAATTGAAATCGGTATCTGAAGATTAATTTTCTTCTGACTAAACCAATTAATATTACCACATTCACCAGAACTGACGGTACTACTTCTGTTTTGGTAAGAGGTCTCCACACTTTAGCAATTCAGGTAGGACAAACCTTTTCCTTGAAGGGTTTTCATTACTTTTACAATGTTAAAAAATATACTTTATATGACTTGATGACGATCTTTTACGCACTGGACATTATTACGAACCTGAACAACTTGCAAGTTACGAGGTGCAAATATGCTGAATGCAACATTTGACTTCATTTGGAGGTCTAAACCTGCTTCTAAAAGCAGTAGATAATTAGTTTTTATTTGCTTGTTAATGCAATTCTCTGTAAAAAGTCAATCATGGTAATCACAAGGCTTAAAAATATAATCGAATCCAATATAAGTAGTAGGTATAATTTTGAAAGCAAAATTGTTTATCAGTATAAAATTGTAAGTAGGCAAAAATGGGGAGGAGCAACATTACCACTGATGTCTCATAGGCATTCGAAGATATATCCGCCAAGTCAAAATTTAAACAGTTTTAATTTTGAACTAAGTATCTATGTCAATTTTACCGACTGCTAGAACCGAAGTGAAAATCACAAAAAATCTTCTAATTTTCCTAGCAGATATTGCCAGGCGTGATTGAATAAATAATTTGCTTGATTTACATAGTTCAGAATAAAAATCATGTTTTTTTTTTTTTCAATACTTGTAACGAAAATATCTTGGTTTCCACTTTCCCTTTTCCTGGGTTGACAAGGAAAATTGCTGGTGGCGATAGAGCCATTAGAAGAATTACTAAATTAACATCTTCCACAACTTCTCTGTGTTAAATTACACAGCTTTTATGTAGCTCCTAAAGTATTGATCGTAGAGTAAAAATCACAGACTTAGATAATAAAAAATGAATAGATCCGAATTTGTAGAAAATTTTGTCAGAAGTAGGTAATCATAATGCTATTCGGAGATATTCGCAATATGAGCAAAAACCTGAAAAAAGGTACCTTCAACCCCCACCCTTGAGGACTTTCAGTATGTTTATCCGGTTTACCTACGCAAGGTAATAACTGTACCCACTTTCAAAACTACCTACACGAATTAATTAGACTGGGCTATTAATGTGAAGTAACCAAAGCTATATGTTTAAGTAACCAAAGGAAAGAAGTGACTGATATTTCTTTAAATTTGTACCAATAGAGAGCAGTGGTAGTGTTACAATCTCCATGTACAAATATCATGAAGTAACCAATTCCATACACTCCTATGATAAGATGAAATGCCATTAATTCTTTAAGTGAATCTGCCCAATTTTGTCAAATAATTTTATTTTCAACTGCCCCACGATTCATTGAACCAATATATCTGCAGATTTATTAGCTCAGGCTAGAGTACCAAAAATTTCATCAAATTGTTTTATTTTCAACTGCCCCACAATTCATTGAACAAATACATCTGCACAAAAGTAGATAATATGTGCAGATTTATTGACTCAGACTAGAAGCGGGTAGGTATCAAAAAATATTGTAACTTGGATGAAAATGGTATTCAGCATACCCATTAGATTGACGGTAGACTTGTGAATTTCTAATAATTCATACACATTATAGACAATTCTATGATTGTTACTCATAAACTCACCAATCATTTCCTTGTAGCATCACGCCGCCATACTTCCCGTTCTCCTTGGTCCATTTATTTTACTGTATTTTTACTGTACTGTAGGTAGGTATATATTTTTTGCATTTAATTTGGGCGTTTATTCTCTCACCTTTAACAGATCGACATAAACGTGCACATCGAAACATAAATACACATATAATAAATGTAATAAAAATGAAACAACAGCCGAGGCTGTGTCGGAACCTCGGCCGCAACTAAATCACGTAGAATACGTCTTAAAAACATCGACAATAATTACTGGTGTTGCAAGCATTAAAAAAATGAATTACTAAAACTATAAAGGCAAGTTCAGACTATATAACAAAATATGTTATAAAATGTAGTTATGTAGCATGTTTTATATGGGTGGACGATATCTAAAGTTATCTATACTTTATATTATATAAAATTTGCGGGTGAATCATGTTTTCGTGTGTATAGGTATATCTACTCACGATGATGCGATCTAGACAATCGTTGTACTGTGTACCTAGACAATTATATGTATACAGACACTATTATTTTAATGTGTACAGTCTTGTTTTATGTTACTTAATCTTATGTTATGTTATTTAATCTGGACGCACCTTTACTATTCGGAATTGGCTAACTAAAGACTGACTGGATATTTTTGGAAGATAAGACGTATTCTACGTCAAAAATATATTTCAAGTCGAGAAAAATATAGTTTGCATATAACATGAAAATTGTCAAGGAATAAAACCAATAAGAGAGGTAACATTAAAGTAGGTACACATATTATTTATAAGTAGTCAATTAGTGTTGTTCTCTTATAAATACAGCTGTGAAAAGGCACACAGAAAAAATTGCAATATCAAAAGCCACACAGTAAATGGAAAAAAATAATATCGTTAAACATGAAATACATGATGGAAACCTTATTGTTAAGAAAAACAGCAGAGTAAAAAATATGGAGAATTTCACGGTAAGTACATTTTATTAAAATTATATTCCGTCAAATTCAAAATCACATAGGACATTTAGGACATTGACAAATAGGAAACTAATACTCCCATCACATCAATCACATTTCAAGAAACACGTCTATCCTTTCAAGTTAGATCGGTACTATTTAAAGCGGACGATAAAGCCCCTTATATGGTCTGAAGGATTACAGTAGAAAGCTCAGAGAAAAGAGGGGAGGAAAAACTTATCTAAGGTAAGAAAAACTAAAAAAAACCTTGATAATATTGAGGCAGTTTCAAAGTATAAATTTACCGAGTTTTTTACAGAGCGATTCAGTTTTTTGAAACGTCGTCGGGATTTGAGTAAAATAATTTTTTTTTTGTATCACTAGTTGCAGGGCAAAAAAAATCTAATAATTTGTGAACAATACCTAGTGGTAACCTGTTGAAAGTGAGCGAAAAAATTAATTTTGAATTTGACAGAAAGGAAACGGTCTACAAGAATGAATGGTGTCCTTAAAGGGAAATAATTCGTGAGTCACAAATATAGTGACGACCATCTTGAAAGAGGGCCGAGACGAGACATATTGTGTTCTGTGGCAACTGGAACTTTATAAAAATGACACAAAATAAATGGAAATGCAATCACATAATTTACGAATATATGAAATAATAATGACACAGTAAAAAAAATCTATTAAAGTACTACAGAACATAGCACACTCTTCGTTAATCAATTTTTTAAATATATGTTGTAAATATGTAAATAAATACTGCAGTACATTTTTTTTTACAAAAACACGCCGATCTGTTATAGAAAAAGATATAAAATAATATACATAATGTGATATTTTTACACATTGATTGGTAGAAAATAAATAGGTACTACAATTAAGACAATTATCTATCTTGTCGAATAAATTTCTTTTTAAGCGGTCACCTGGATCGCGAAATTTCTTAAAAGGCCAAAAGTTTGAGAATCTCTGTATGCAGCCGCTTTTGTCTGCATGCAACAAACGACCTGTTTATGGCATGCATTTGTTAAGCCCAGTTTTAGATCACAAAATTAGAAGTTTCAAAAATAGCCTCCCACAAGCAAGTTTTTGATACATGTGGGCGCAACGCAACACGTGGCTGACATTGACATTACGCCTCCTAATGTAATTAATAATAACCTATAATAATGTTAGCGTTTAATGTTTATGTCGACTGAAGTTAAGACACAGTATAATAAAAAGTACTCTGATTTTACATTAAAAAGTACTCTGTGGCATGATAGAAAAGGTAATTTTTAACGAACGCGTCAACGATGGGAGGTCGCTTTTGTATATGCGCGAATCTTGTAGTTGGAATTGTTCTGAAAAGTATTCGGACTAAACATAATGGTGGTTTTAATTAATGTACCCAAAGTAGAGAGTGATAATTAACGTTTGCATATTGCATTTACCATTCAAATCACAATTTAAACCCTATTACAATTCCGACAAGGCACACAATTATTGCTTAATTGTAGTAAAACCATCATTTATAATACTCACCGATTGGGGGCGGGGATACTGTGGAGAGAAACTTTTCATTAAAAATAAAATGAACACAGATTGAATCAACATACACTTTATATCTTAGTTTTTAGTACAATGTCAGTGACTAAATCGCTCTCGGCTTCATAATTGAACAAACAAACAATCATTTTCGGGAATGTGATATCACTATTACATTACCTTTTCAGGACTGAAAACACGATTGACACACACCGAGTTTGTGAAAAGCTAGATTATTTTTTTTTAATTAATACTAAATATAGAGCAACATTGCGACTGTTACCAGCCGAGTCGCGCGCCGACCGGCAGACGTCGAATATTTTTAGATTACAACTAACTTATATACTAAAAAAAAGTTTTATAATGGAGCCAAAAAATCGCTCAGTTTTAGAAGACATATTATATTATATCATTTCAAATACCGCAATAAAAGCTCCACCCACAGCTAAAGACGCACCTAAATCTAGGTATTAGATCGAATTGAGAATTCACAAGTATTTATTCAAATTATTATCAATATTTAATCGGCCACAGATTGCTGTACGAAAACCCATAGACAATTTAGACAACCTTTTAGGCGTAAAAAAAAATCTCATTCTGTTACCGAACACAGACTTCGATTGCTCCATCATTTTCTGTTATTTTATAAATATTGTACAAAATACACAAAACTCAAGAGGTTATTATTTATATTATAACCTATATATGGGGGTCGGAAAATCACATTTTAGAAAATCAAATACGCTTTGGTGCCGGAATTTAGGTGTACTTTCAAATGCACCTTTTGAAGAAAATGTTATTTTTCTTTCAATAAGGCATTTCTATTGTTGTTATAACATATTAATATATTCGAATCCGCTTCTATACCCGATCTGATACCTAGAGAAGTATGCAAGAAAACGTGATACAAAAGACACAAGTGTCGGCTATTCCACTCAGTTTACAGTGCAATTTACCTCGACTCCTCGCTGCGGCGAAGTATTCTCTGTCTTTCTCATTTCTCATACGCTTTCATTGTTTGTCTCTATCGCTCCGCGGTGCGTTCCGATTGGTTAACAAACACATCGTTACAACGCAGTGTGTGTTTGTGGGTGTGTGTGGAGAGGTCTACTTTTTAAACCTGGACAGACCGCACACCACATATTATATATCATCAATTACACAAAATCATTATAATATTACATATTATTATATTGATACATAAATTGATTTTTTTTTACACCACACGACCGAAAAGTTTATATTTAAGTAATAATAATATTGTAATAAAAAATAATAATAATAAAAATAAAAAATAAAAAAACAGTGAATCAGTTCTAGAGTAATCTCGTAACGTTATCTCGGAGAAAAAATACCCACAAGAAATAAAAAATTTCAATGATGGGTGAAAAAAAACGTTAAAAACGATCCATAGTCATTTATTTTTATCATACTATTATACTATACACGGTCCGTCTGAACATACAATTTTTGCGGCTACCCTCCTCACTAAAAATTGACAGAGTATCATCATAATTATTTTGAATGCCCGTTTTCATTTCGGAAACGGTGTCTCTATTGTCAATTTTACCCGATGCGCGGGTAGTTTTTTTTTTTTATATTATATTGTTAAAACTTTCTTTATTTATTGTGGGTAGTTGGCTTCATTTTCCTTATTCATTAAGTGTAAATCTACAAGGGGTGAAGTGTCGATTCGCCTCCCGTTATCCCACCGGACGAGACTCTGTAATCAGACAAAGAACATGGCAAAATGGCAGAAAATTTACATTTACAAATGTTTTATAATTTTTTTAATGCAGTTGTTTTTTTTTTTTGACGATCAGCCAACCCCAGCTGTGGCGAACCTACATCTGCAACACTACACAGACAGACAGACAGACAGACAGACTAAATGTTTTCACAACAATATCTTACTTGCTACATATCACATTCACATGTTATATAAACAGTCTAGACTTTAGCTAACAAAAACCTAAATATAGGTAGGTAAGGTAGGTACACGTTTAGATTATTATATTTAATAATCTGCATGTCAACCGTAATCTAATGTTAGTAATACACAAACTTACGTCCACTAGTTGTAAATAGAGCATTCACATAATATTTATGAAAATATTCATATAAAATATATTGAGAGTACAATTCTAAATGGCTAACAGCTGGACAAGATTTAAAAAGTGAAAACTTCGTTAGGAAAAAAACACTGAACTCGGCCGTCACGGTCTGTGAGCGACACACTCAGTGACGTTTAATTGTATGAAATAAGAGCCATCTACCCGAATCAGTACGCACTTCTTGGTTCATAATGTTCCCTAGTTTTCACTTCTGACGTGCGTGCAGTCCTAGGACTGACTATTTAAAAGATATATTTAAGTGATATTATACTGAAACAATCATCTTGAAAATTTTATATTGATTGAATCAAGAGAGATTGATTGAATGCAGTCGCCATTCATGAATAAGTAGATACTCTTCATTGCACACTAATAAAACATTTATTATAATTTTTAGATCCAATTTCATTTTTTTTTCTTCTTTTATATAGCTAGTATAAATAAACATTCAATGAAAACGTGCATTAAGGTTTAAAGCGCAAAACCACTAGACCATTACATAAAAATAAAAATAAAACTTAATTTAACCCATAGATATAATAGAAATAAAAGCAGAACATACTCGGTATGTCATCTGGTCGTGCATTCTGGATACTGACACCTTGAGAGGAAGTTAGAAAAGTCTTTACGAGGGAGGGAAGTATTAGGTATTTTGAGAAAATTTGATGTCACAATTTACTGCGTTTAGTAAAGAAGCGAGAAAATGTCCGAAATTATAGTCACTTTTATTGTTAAATTAATGTATTTATACCTTATGTACAATTTTGAACTATGCCCATTTTGTGGTTTTAGAGAGAACGCTTTAAATATTAACTACTAGAGATTCGCTCCTGGCTTCGTTCGGGATGCAATTTTTATATATACAAAAACCTTCCCTCTTTCCATAATATATGTGATGTAAATATAAACGAATTAGAATCAGTCTACCTATTTTAATACACAAATACGTAGTGTATTTGTGAGGTCCAATCCACTTGTCATTCTTTTTTCTTGAGATTTATTTCGAGAGCAACAATATTGTCTATCTATTGTTTACGAAACAGGAGGTTCGTAACTTACATTTTACGTTTTCATAAGTTCTTTATGCAAATCGATAAATTTATTATTGCAAAACGCATAATATGACCCTCTTTATTTTTTAACTCGACACAATTTTGAGCTAAGCTACAATACAACATTAAATTTACAACTTATACGCAAGCACAAAGCACCTTTGTTAAGTGACATTTGGCACTCACTGCATTCTATTCGAGAGCAGGCCACAAATATTGCTCGCTAAACATAATATACTGGTCATATACCTAAAATTTTTGCACATTTTGTGCGAAATAAAATCGTGCGAGATGACAACTAAACCTAACGTTAAAATCACGCAGTTTTTAATGAAGAAGCAGTGTGCTTATAGGCCAACAACCAGTGATCCCAGACTAGTGTTAGACGGATTGCAGTGGCAACTACAACTGTCTAGAATCTAGAGTAGATTATACATTCCATCTAGAGTCTAGATGGACTCTAGATGGAATGTGTGGACAACCTAACTACTCATGTGATCATCATGAAATTTTGGATACACGTTGCCACGTTCCGGGATACCGGAAAGGACATAGGGTTGTACCTTTCATCCAGACAAATTATTGTTCCAGAGAATTTATCTATAAATATTTAAAAATGTATCGCCGCTATATTATAACATATAAATCACAATAAAGATGTCAGGCGTTATATCATACATAGTATATATACATATATTATGATATTTTTTATTTTTAACACGGACGAAGTCGCGAGCACTAGCTAGTTTTATATTCCAAAAAATTAATTTAGCATACAAAGTTGCAGACACATTACATAATTATAATTATATAAGAAAAATAAGTCAAGAAAATAAGGGAAACATTCTAAAATTGTGGTGACACGTCATAGGATTAGAAATCCGTACAGATAAACATGCTTCGAAATAATTTGCACATTATAACAAGAAAAATAAAATAAAAGCGCAATAAAACATCAATTAATACACGAAAATAAATAAATAAATAACCACCTTTCCCAAAACAAACAAACACACAAGCAATAATCACAACTAATATATACAAAGTACAAACAGACATTAAAAACTACTTTAAAAATTATATATCTTCTTAACAACATTTTGTATATTGAACATTTATTTATTCATAGCTTGTTTCAACAATAAATATCGATTATAAATGGTAATTATGTAAGTGTTTTCATTAGCACTATTGAAAACGATCAAGACGTTAGTTAGTTTAGTCATTAGTCCATAGTTGTGTAATGTACCTTTTTAATTTATATTATAACATTATAAGAATGGTTCTCATTACTTCGTCGGACGTAATTACGAAAAAATTATTAAACTATTGAAATATTTTCAATTATAGCTTCCATAGTGATAAATAAAATAGCCCGCGAAAATCTGTTCATGAAAATTACCATTGCAAGGCACTGAAATTTGGAGAAAATGAAATGAGAGCAAACAAAGATGTTAGAGATTTGTTAGAATTACTAAACACTGTTAAAGTCGCAGCGAAAAATGTGCCATTTAACAATGTTTATGTATGACGCGGCTTTATCTTCTTTAAGTTGGTTTGGGAATGAGTTATGTATACTGTTGACGTGCTTTAAGCAAAGAGCAGAGTAAAGATTTCTTCAAATTAGGTCCAACAAAGTGCTTATTATATTTTACGGTATTTATAACCATAAAGCAACAATGTAATATTAAAATTCCCAATATGAAAAGTAAGTGAGATAGTGTTTTTTTTTTAATTACTTGAGGCTAAACCCGATCTAACATTAAAGCGATGGCAATTATTGTGTTATACAATATAAAATATATATACTTCTTTTATGTCTTTCTGAAAATTTATGGATTATGAAATGACTTCTTCGATTGACCATAATATGACATTTGATACATTGCTATAATTTTTGTCATACGTTTCTTGAAACATTACATAATATCAAATAAAGAACACATACATAAACTATTATTTTATAATTTGTATAAAAATAAACTTCTTTGTACTGTCTTTTTTTGCTGACCGTAGCGAGCGGTGTTGCATTCTTTCGAGGTGGCAAGATATATCCGACGGATTGTAAGTTAGTTACTCCTTCAGAAAAATAATCCCAGATACGTTTGAAAAAAGGATCACAAAGGACTTACCTTCACTGTTGTTCAGTGGCCGGGGGCATTGCTCCCCCTGGGTAGGGGTAAGGCGTATAGCCCGGATACATTCCCCCGTACATGGGGTACTGTGGCCCGCCAAACTGGGGCATCATCGGCCCAGCGCCGGACGCTGGAGGCGTGGGATTTGGGGTCGGCGTAGACTGCGGGGTCGGCTGCTGCGGCGTGCCGCCTTGCTGCGGAGTCTGTTGCTGTTCAAAAATTAAATTAAAATATAATCTACTAGTAACTGTTGCACGCGACTCCGCCCGCGTAACTTTTTATAAATTATAGCCTATGTTTACTCTCTGAGTTTTTGAGTTTATTCATTACAAACATACAAATCTTCTCTCTTTATAATATTATAGTATAGACTAGCGATCCGCTCCCGGCTTCGTATGTTTTTTACGTGACACTATGGATAAGACTTTTGAGTCCCGCTGGGGCATTTTTTATATAAGTTTCTAGAATATATGTAATAACGATGGGTAAAAGAAATTCCAACCTGTAGAAGGGATAGAAAAAAAAAGATAAAGATTGATACTTTTTAGCTCACTGTGATTTTTTTTATTTACCTATTAACTGTATAATTTATGAAAAAAAAACCCTTTACAGGTTTGAATCGAAAATTACTTACACCCATCGATATTACATTTATATTCTAGACACATCAAATATAGGGACTTAAATTTTGATTTGTTAGTAAATTTTCCTGGACGAACAGTATGTCATAAAGACTCTGTAGGTAAGTAGACAAGCATGTACGCACCTTCATTTTAATTTGATTCTCAATGGCCTCGGCCTCCTTATGCTTGCCCATGCTGCGATAGTACTCGGCCCACTGCACGCTGTAGTCGGCCGAGGGCGCAGCCGCGTTGGCCCCTCCGGCCGGACCACCAGACGCCGCGGGGCCCGGGCCCGGACCCGCACCGCCGGGGGCCCCGCCACCGCCACCCGGAGGACCACCGCCCGCGCCACCTTCGTCACAATACGTTTTTGTACTTCCATCACTATACTTCTATGGGCTCGCCCATAGGTTGAGTGAGTAGGGTACACACTCCTACTTGCGTACTCACTCATCTTATATAATACTATACAATACAATATTGAGGAAATAGTCTGTTAAAACTCTAAAACTCAAATTTCTAAATTAACCTCTAAAACGGAATTTCAAACGAATTTTTCTCTTATTTCACTGTTCAGAATACTATAATAGAATGTTTGGGATCAAATGAAAATTAGATCTATTGAAAAAATAGATATTAAAAACAATAACCAACCTTGCTTGGACTGTTGTTCGATAGCTTCCGCCTCGCGCATTAGTCCCAACGATCGGTAGTACTCTATCCACTGCTGTGAGTAGTCAGCTTGACCGGTCGACGGGTTTATTTGAATTTGTTGCTAAAACACATTTGAATAACAATTAATACAGTAAGAAAATATTCACTATCACTATCATGTATCATGACCAGAAGTTGAGTCATTATCGTCTGTCTCTTTCGCTCGGACAATGTGTATGTGTCTCTCGCATACTATAAAATAAATTCAAAGACGCAGCCTTCATGCCCTGAGATGTTCCAAAGTCCCCTAAAAATTAGACCATCTCTCTAACCCTAACCATCTCGTTTTAGTGCTATTTATTTCTTAAAATTTCTCCCTTCGCAATAGAAAAGTACATTATAAGTGAGGTATTACCTGCGGTGGTGGTGGGTTGGGCTGGTGCCAATGCGGGTTGTACCCCCAGGCCGCGGGAGCTCCCGGCGCCGAGTTCCCGTAGTAGTCCCCGCCGCCATTTCCATTCCCATTGTTGTTGCTACCCTCCGTTACAAAGTTCACTGGCTGCAATTTCATCACTTGTTACCAACCATTATAATACAATCTCGCACTATTAATACACTATGACAAATCCATACTATTATATTATAAATGTCAAAATAACTCTGTATGTTACCTTTTCACGCCTTAACTACTCAACTGATCGTCATGAAATTTTGCATACACGCTGTAAGGGATACAAGAAAGGACAGGTTTTTTTTCTTCTTTTATATTAAGGTCGGGTAGAGAGTCCGACGTACTCGAAAGTGAAGGTAACTACGCCGGCCAACCTTACAGCACATGCCATATGCACGATTTTGATTTATATAATAAATTAAAATCTGAAAGACGCGATAGCCCTGGAATATTTATCCCAAGCTACTAAGAACGACGAAGTATGCAGCTTGGGCACGTTCCACTCGCGCCTCACCCCTCACGCCCCGCACGATTGCTCTGTCTAGACGTCTCCGTCGGCCTACTGTATGAAATAAGTATGCTGTGCCACTACTAAATAAAGACAATGTAAGAAAGTATTGTAGTGAATTTAAACAAGCTTCTCACCACACCGATTTTCTCCAAGATGATCCGCTTGCAATTCTCCACGGCATCGGGAGCTCCGCGTATGAAGAACGTGCGATTTCCTCTGTCGTTTTGGGGCGCGCGTCTGTCCAACTCGCAATGGGCACCAGACTGAGCGTTTATCTGCTTTATAACCTCGCCTCCTGTTTAGTACATAGTATAGCACACAATCGATTAAAACTATCATTTACTAAACAATACATTGTTTGTTTAATTAATTCCAGTTTACATATTTTAAATTGTATCTAGATGTCACTTTACCTCTGGTGTACATGATATCAGTTTTATAAATTTGTTACACATATAACTTTTACGATTATTTAATAAAAACTAGAAACTAGAATTTCTTGCAGTAAATGAAAGTTTCATTATTTCTATAACACCCGGTACATTCACATTTGCCAATTGATGACTCACCTTTGCCAATGATGAGTCCACACTTGACGTTGGTGACTGCGAACGTGACCCTTATCTCCGGCGTGTTGTCTTGCCACTGTTGGTAATCGCCACGATCGCCGCCGTTGCGCTGACCAGAACCGCCGCCACCGCCGCCTCCTCTCATCCCGCGCCCCGACCTCACTTCATGTTCGCGTCTCTGGTTTACAAAACGTTCCTTTCTTTAGACAAGCTAATATATATACCAATATACAGGGCGTCCCACGACGATGCCACATGGATGGAAAGTACCTTGAATATTGTAGATGGAACATTTTACTGAAAGAAGACATTATTTTAATTTTAAAAACAATTTAAACTGCATTCATACATTTTTAAATAATTACATGGTTGAACCGGGAATCGAACCCGCTGGACGAGAAAAAAAATTACCCTGTAGCTTTATTATACCGATCGAAAGGGTTCATCATAAGGATTATTTTTTGCTAAATAACATAGTGTCAGAAATAAAAGGAAGACCATGAATTTTAACATTTAATGTGAAATTTTGTTCCGAAAAATGAAAAGCTGACATTGCCGTAAGGCGGTAAGGACTGTTGAATACAAAGTCGCACTCTTTTGATTATTTCACTCCCTGTCGATTTTTTTATCTTGTTGTGGTGGATATTTAGAATAATATGTCTAAGTTCTGTTTGTAGCTCGTGAACACTTTCATACTGGTTCTTATAAACTAAATTTTTTACATAACCCCATACATTCAACAGTATGGGACTCATTTTGAGCATTTGATAAATTGATTAATTTTGTATTAAAATGTTAAAATTCATGATCTTCCTTTTATTTCTGACACTATGTTATTTAGCAAAAAATAATCCTTATGATGAAGCCTTTCGATCGGTATGATCAAGCTACAGGGTAATTTTTTTTTCTCGTGTAGCGGGTTCGATTCCCGGTTCAACCATGTAATTATTTAAAAATCTATGAATGCAGTTTAAATTGTTTTTAAAATTAAAATAATGTCTTCTTTCAGTAAAATGTTCCATCTACAATATTTAAGGTACTTTCCGTCCATGTGGCATCGTCGTGGGACGCCCTGTATATTACATATAGGTTTGCTCCTAGCCAGCATCTAGCCGTGCAGGAAAGACAACGCCGACTATGGAGCGGATATCCTTAGCAAACGTACCTAACCCATTCTCAGTCCTTAAGTTGCGTTCAGTAAAAACCGTGTTCGCGAGAAAGCAATTTTAAGCTCACTCTATCTTCATCTCTCTGTACTAATATAATAAAGAGAATATTTGTATGTATTTTTGCATCCTTAAAGTTCATAGAAAAATAATGTAAATCCTAGCAACATCCTTAGCAAACGTAACCCATTCTCAGCACTTAAGTTGCGTTCAGTAATAACCATGTTTGCAAGAAAGCAACTCGCTTACTAACTCACCGAACAGCACAGAACTTAAAATCACACATGCTTCACGGTTATTTCAATGTGGTCAACTGTAAGGGTGTGGTTACTGCCGCCAGACGGACTGAACAACGCAGTCTGCCCTGCTACTATATTACTATTTTACTATTATTTTTATGCTTTCTCTGCCAATTTATTAAATAAAAAAATCTGTTTAAAAACTTACAGAGAATTCACTTACATTGACGCTAGCAATGAGATCCTCGATCATTTGACGAGCCTGTTCCACTTGATTGACTTTCCCTTGAAGATAACATCTGAAAGTAACGTTTCATTTTTGTAATAAATAAATAAAAAATGTGTGGGGGGTGTGGTTACCGCCGCCAGACGGTCTACCCAAAATTTAGTGTGCCCTCTGCCACTGTATTCCAGATCCAGAGCCAGAGTCAACTTTGAAAAGTTAATTTCCAAAGTTGACCCTGCCGGGCATCAAACCCTTAGAAACCTTAGAACATAACGTTAAGGTAAACACCCCAACCACTCGTCCAACGAGCTCGTCATGATAATTTACCTTTTATCCCCTGGCCCGTCGTCTCTCTCCTGATGAAACTGTACCCTGGCTCCGGTCTCCGCTTGAATTTTCTTTATCATGTCACCACCACGACCGATCACAACTCCCACGGCTACTTTCGGTACTAACACCTAACGCCATAAATAAAATCAATTTTAATACAACTGTATTAATCAGTAAATTAAATTACTTATTAATGTCAAAGCTAATATGTTAAGTTAATATAATTTATATGCTATACATATTACCAATTTATCTAATAATTATACCTTATAGTTTTATTAATTACTAGCTGGTGCTCGCGACTTCGTCCGCTTTCTGGATGAAAGGTACCCTATGTTATTTCTGGTGTCCCAGACAACGTGTATGCAAAATTTCATGGTGATATTGGTTCAGTAGTTTTCGCGTGAAAGCGTAACAAACAAACAAACTCACATTCACATTTATAATATTAGTAAGGATCTTTAGTCAAAATTCTTTAAAATGGTCACAGACTCACTTACAGTTCATCAACTCTAAGGTACTTCTAGCAATTTACCTTTTACATGTTTATGTTTTAACATTTTACCTTTGTACCTGAGTCATGGATGTTTTGTATTTACAAAAAATTACAAAAAAGATACTAATCTATGTAGTATAATAAATCAATTGTCTGATATCCATAATACAAGCATTTAATTGCTTACTGTGGAACTAGATGAAGCTGTGTGGAATGTGTGTACACATTTATTTATTATTTATTAGTGTCACAAACTTGAAATTTTGAACTTTAGTTAGCGTTTAAACCTATAAATAATTGAAGGAAAATGTTATATATGGGGACTAACTTCTGCGGCGTTTGGAGGCATTCCGTTCCCTTGGTCCTGATACTGTCCGGGATCATCGTACTGTCTGTTGCCTCCGGACTGCATGTCCTTGTCGGCCAACAACTCGAACACGAGTTGTTTGGCGTGCTCAACTTTGCTCGCATCACCGGAAATACGTAGCGGCTTCTCCTGTGTCAAAGTTCACTTGTCTTAAGGTTTAAGCGTTGGTTGGTTTCACGTTTTCTTTTTCACAACATCCTATGGCTGTGTTTATGGGTATTCAAACTGTTGGATTAGTGCCAGCAACTTGGAACATTTCTATTCTTCGGAAGATAATTGTACAGAAAATGCTGAACGTAATACTACGGACAAACCGTCTACAATGTACCATCATTCGGAACATAATTATACAGAAAATGCAGAACATAATACTACGGACGAACCATCTACAATGTACCATCATTCGGAACATAATTATACAGAAAATGCAGACATACTACAGATGAGCCGTCTACAATGTACCATAATTCACAAACACCTAGAATGTGTACTGTCAGGGAAGAATAAATCAGTGTAAGAAAGAGACTGCAACATTTTGTTCAAAGGCATCATTTGTTCAAAGAAACATGATCCACATCTTCTAATATTAGAATAATCCAACAAATTGGTTAAAGTAAATTATAAAATTATTACTCACATATTCCGTATTGGGTCCGTCTTGTATAACGACCATTTTGGCGCCAGACTGTTCTTGCAACTGTTTGATCGTTTTGCCATTCTTGCCTATTATGAGACCCACTTTAGGCCCGGGAATCATTATTTCGTCCTGTTTCAAATCAATATTTATATTATTTACAAAGTAAACTAGAATTGCAGTGTTCCAGCGTGTACTAATTCACAGTCAACTAAAATATAACTAAATAAAACTAAATTATAACTAAATAATCTGTAGTCTCGCCAGAGCATAGCTCGTTGAGCTTTCTTACCCTGATTTGGAAAACTAAGAAAAATTATAGACTTAACTTGACTCGTGATTAGTCTCGGGATCTGCTACTTTTGATTTTAATTTCAATTTTGCCTTTTTTATTTTAAAAAAGACTATTAGATACAAATTGCTATTTTTACTAATGACACTGGCAAAATCATCGCAGAAGATCTGATGGAGCTAAGACATTAAAAGAGAAGAAGAAGAGAAGAGAATGTCCTAGTGTTTTTGTGTGGCGTGCGGAATCCACAGATGTAGTAGCATTGATGCTGGCAACACACATTTGTCGTTAACCTCTGCATTGTGCGACTTGCAACAACATAAACATAAATTTGTACAATACTGACCATGACTGAGAGTCCTCCACCCCCCCTGGGACCACCTCCTCCTCCTCCGCCGCCTCCTCCTCCTCCTCCTCCTCCGCCCATCGGTGGATTTCCACCACCCTGGCCGTCCGACTGGTGAGGAGCATTCTCACGTCCACGGTGGTTCACTATTTGATTCACTAGCTCCCTGTGCGAAAGCAATTCATATACTAATTTAATACTTAAATTGGGATTTAGTATGGCTCAATCAAGTTGAATCCACACATACATCCCAATTTGGTGGTTAATCTATTTATACTAAAGAGGTGAAGTTTGTATGTTTGTATGCAGGAGGTCTACCACTATAAAACTACTCAAAAATCTTCAGTTAAGAGTACAATTTCAGGATAAACTAGTAGGTAGACATTTAAGTTAGGCTAACAGTCAGTTGCACAAAGCTACTTTAAAATTGGCATTAACTAATGAGTACTTATCCCTAATGGGTACATTAACTTTAAAGACGTTTCACAAAACGATTGACGGCCCCTTTAAAGGCGCTAATGTCGCTTTGTGCAACGCTTTTTCTCTTAAAGATAAAGGTCTTGTTTCACTTCTTTAGTTAAAATTATAATGGAGCATTAAAGTTGACGTTAATGTGGCTTTGTGCCATATTAACGTATTAAAACTTGTCATATTAAAACTTTAATGATTCCTTAGGTTTTAAAGGCGACTTTATAATTTAAAGAACGTTTCTGCAACTGGCTGTAAATGTTCCAATAGGGCACAGGCTATTGACAAAATATTTTTTCTTTGTTGTTAATGCGACCATCAGTCGCTAGACTTTAATCAAATGAGTTGAACTAAAATTGGCTTTTGCATAGATTAAGGCCAGTATACCCTATTATATATCAAGTTAAGTCAATACAAAAGTATATTCCTTTATTATTTTGTCTATACCTAAATATGACCTTTTGAAACTCTCATTCTGGAACTGTAACGTTTTGAAACCCTGATGTTAGGGGGGACCAAACCAACTATAATTCTTAAGTCACCCACTTAATATTTAGTGTTTTCTTTAGTGTTTAGACTACACGTTTGGTCTAGTGGCTAGTAACACTAGCTTTTAACCAAACGGTCGAGGGTTCGAATCCCGCTGGGGGTAAATGTTTAAGTGTTAACATTTACCTTTGTACCAGAGTCATGGATGTTTTGTATTTATAACACAAAAGTAATCTATGTAGTATATCAACTGTCTGGTATTCATAATACAAGAATTAGTTGCTTACTGTGGAACTAGATGGTGCTGTGTAGAATGTGTGGATATTTATTTATTTATTTAGTTGGTATGACGAACAAACCTGGCTCGTGTGATGGCTTCCCTGGAGCCTGTCAGAGTGCATACCCTGTCCGGTTGTCCACCAGAGTCCGGTGCCATTTGTATCTTGCATCCAGACTCCGCTTGAAGTCGCGTTATCTGTTCACCGCCGCGACCAATGACTATGAAAAATAACAATTCTCAGTGAAACAATGGAAATACTACACAGTATATTTTCTTTGTTTTCACTAGAGACCCACCTGTTCATAATAAAACATCTTTCAAGTGTGCGGATTATTTTATTTGTTTCATCGCATTATACACATACATATGCTGTGTAGGGACTTGTAATTTTGTTTTGTATAGCATAAAGATTTATTTGAAAAAGTTTATAGTGATTCATACAATCCCTTCCAATTTATTAACCTATTTGCCTCATAACTATAAATATTTGTTGTGTGTTATCAGCACGGTTTTTGTCATAGAAATGCAAACAATGAATGATCAATGAAATGCGCACGCCGCAGCGAAGCGTGGCCGGGTTGAGCTAGTAAATAAATACTCTGAAAACTTACTTAATCCAACCATTTTGTCGGGCACTCGTATGTACTCGTTAATCGCTTGGTCCGCCATGAGATTTGGAGGAACGCTTGGTGGGCCTCCTCCACCCAGTCCTCCGCCCCCTCCTAACCCAACACCGGAAGCCCTAATTCTTTCTGCGGCCGCTGCTGCCGCCGCCGCTGCTGCCGCTGAAGCACTGTGGGCGCAAGTATTCCATTATAGTGTGAGAGTTTTAGGCCCGATTTCACCATGCTCTCTTATCTCTTAGTGTTTAACATCATCATCATCATGTTGTCATTTAGCGCTGTCACTCGTATTAGGTAATATAAACGTCTATTAATTGAATTAACAGCGGTGTCTAATACTAACAGAGTATGGTGAAATCGCGCCTAAGTCCTATTTATGGGTCCTATCCTAACCTCCTGTAATTAAAAATTAGATGAGATACAAATTTGTCTATATATACAACTTTAAATATAAATATGGACACTGCTATGAGAAAGGGTCCAAATTTTTTTGGAGAAAATGGTTAAGGAAGGTTATTAGTTAGGTTATGAGAAAAGTTAATAAGATTATGGTAGTGCTAAGAACAATCAAAGAGAGTAGAAAGCTGCAGTATATTTAGGGCATGTTATGAGAGGCCAACAATACTGTATTTTTCAACAAATGATGCAGACAAAAATAGGTCCAAATTAGGTTAGGTCCAAATTTTTTTGGAGAAAATGGTTAAGGAAGGTTATTAGTTAGGTTATGAGAAAAGTTAATAAGATTATGGTAGTGCTAAGAACAATCAAAGAGAGTAGAAAGCTGCAGTATATTTAGGGCATGTTATGAGAGGCCAACAATACTGTATTTTTCAACAAATGATGCAGACAAAAATAAATATGTACATACGCTATAATAAGAAAGGATCTAAATTTTGTATCGAATGAGTAAAGGAAAAGGAAGAAGAAGCTGCAAATATTTAAGAGCACATGGTGAGAGGCGAACAATACTGTTTCTACAAGTTGTATCACTTAAATACAGGAAAATACAGGGAAAACGTAGCAGAGGCAGGAGCAAAGACATCCCAGTTGATATAATTATGTAAAATTCTGTTTTAATAATGCTTAAAAAAACAGAATTTTACTAAATTTTCTATTTTCCTAAATTTTACTATCAAGTCACTTTTGGTCATCTATTACCTTGAAATATTGTTAGAAATGTGTTTTAAAATTAATACAATACACAATCACACAACAACCAGTTCACATTCTCACAATTTATAAACTGACCTAATGTAGCTCAGAGAAATTTTAACGATGCATTAACAAATTATGTGGCAACAATGCTATCAACAAAGAAAATAATATTATGTAGATAATTGGACACGTGATTATTTTAACTATTTATTGAGACCGTGGGCGTTAAGATACAACAGAAAAGTTTTCTATATTAATATTATAAAAAAGAAGATTTGTAAGTTTTTTAAGTTTGTACAAGTACATGAATAAATTCAAAAATTACTGGACCGATTTTGAAAATTCTTTCACCTATAGAAAGCTACATTATCAGCGAGTAACATAGGCTATATTTTATAAAGTTACGCGGGCGAAGACGCGTGCAACAGCTAGTAATTTTTTTCAAATATTACACATTACAATTTCTTTAAGTATGTATAATGTTATATTAATTGTATGTTAATTTCCGTAAATATATGTACATATTTTTAAAATTTATTCCTCAGAGGATTAGGCTAATTTGTTATAGTTAAATAATTAGTTAATTTGTTATTGTTAGTTAATTTGTTAGTTAGTTGTTTAGTTGTTGTCTTTATTGGCAATTTAACAGAGGAAGTTGAATACAACTATCCTCTAACACTCTATCTATACTAATATTATGAATGTGAAAGTAACTGTGTGCCTGTCTACCTGTCAGGGATACAGAAAAGGACATAGTGGCAATTTCATCTGGAAAAAAGCAACATATAAAAAATTCAGAGTAGACTGTTCCTATGCAACTATGAAAAAACGGTGCATAGGTATCTCTGATGCACAGGGTTTAGGTCAGCACCAATAGCACCACAATGCATTTGCTACACGTACGTATGTATTGACATAATATTGTTTTATATTTTGGACGCCATCTATACGAATATTATAAAGCCGAAGAGTTTGTTTGTTTGTTTGAACGCGCTAATCTCAGGAACTACTGGTTCGAATTGAAAAATTCTTTTTGTGTTGAATAGATCATTTATCAAGGAAGGCTTTAGGCTATATAACATCATGTAGCGACTAATAGGAGCGAAGAAACAGTCGAAAATGTGGAAAAAACGGGGAAAATTATTCATCTTTGAGGGCTTCCGTTGCATGCGCTGCGAAAACCGTTCGAGATACCCCCAAATGATTCCCAAAATAACTATTCCACGCGGACGAAGTCGTGAGCACCAGCTAGTACTAAATATGCCTTTTCGTAGAAGAGCTGTTTGTCCACATACCACATCTATATATTTCAACCGCATGCTTCTATTCTCAGTTTTTGTTTCGAATTTGTTTTGAACATACTCCGGTTTGAGTGTACAAATGTTGTGACTTCAAAGATGTACATACAGACCATAGGAAGTGTTAATATTTTGTGTTCTTAGAAATAAAATTTACAGCTGTCTGTAGTTTGCAAACTTTTCATATACAATTATTATTTCACTACATAATGACTTGTCAAGTAAACCATCAAGTAACCACACTAAATCTTGAAATATCATGTGGAATGTGTTATCCTCTGTTCTGTGACCTATTGTTTCATCTGACAGAATACCAGTCATATACTGTTGAGTCGTACCTACCTCATTATAACAATATTATGTTGATTTTGATGTTTCAATCCTTCAATGTAGATAACAGCTACTTGGTAAAATGTAGATTGCAAATAAGCATGCAATGTTTAGTACGCCCGCCATTTTTATATATGACCAATACAACACAAACCTCATTGGTGACTGTTGTTGTTGAAAGGTAGAGTCCACTGATGCAATTTTTTTCGGAACGGGATCTGATCCGTCGTCTAAATGTCTTTTAGTTCCACCGCCTTCAAGTTTAGCAGCAACCTACAACACATGTGTAGGTTAACTTTATATACTGAGTCGATACAGCGTTAAAACATATGATGACAGGAAATTTAAGAAACTCTCAAGACGTTAAGAAGTAGGTTAGAATAACGGGCAAGCTGACGTTTATGGTGCAAAATAAAAATGTATGCATCAAAATAGAAATAAACGGGAAGATGCCCAGTAAACATAACTATACAAGCGAATCCACGTGAAAATATATGGGAAAGTGAAATCGGTACACTACGCTAAAACGCTAGGCGTCAGAACAAAAGCGGCGGATCACTCACCAATTTAGCACGTTGCAAAGCAGCCGCAAATCCCGGCGTCTGGCTATTGTTTGGGAGCGTAGCCATAGAAGGATAATCACTCATGTTTAATTTGAAGAACACATTCAACCGCTTTGCTTTATAAGGCGGCCATCAAAAATCCACAAAATTTATTTATTTGCCCGCAAATCCCGCAATCGCTACGCGTTGCGTTGCGTCGCTGGCCGAGCGGAGTTTTGATTGAATGGAAAATGAATGAACGACCGAACGCCCAAGAAAAAAGTGGGATGTTGACTGGCTAGCTGGAGGTTGGTGGCTAGTTGAATGAACGGACGAGGTCAAACGACATAATTATACTCTTTGTCAAACGACAACGCCATCGACGACGCAATACGTTATAAAAACCATAGATTAGATTATACATTTAACTGTAGACCTTGTAGACAATAGTAAATCACAGGTTGAGACATAATTTTGTTCAGTTGTGCAACTTGTGCAGTAGTCTGTGCCATGGCAAATTTCCAAAAGGATTAACAGAACGCATGATTTTTTTTTCTATAGGCAGGGTTGCCAGATGCTAGACTTTTTTCTCGTCCCAGAGATGCGAGAGATGTACTTATTGTACATAATCTCGTACAAGTATAAATTTGAAAAAAAATATGACATAATATCCATAATTTAAACTACTTACTATTATGAATTGCGCTTGAGTATGTCAATATGATTTCATATTCATTTGTATAATTTTATGTACATACTTACAAAAAACAAATTATACACTTAACGAATGTAATTTATTAATGTTCTACTTGAAGATAATATTATAATAAGATAATATCTATATTATAATGTCATGGATATTGGTAAAAATGGTAAAATCTTAGTTTTTATTATATAGTTTCTCAGCTGTCATTCTCAAAATCATTTCTTTAGCTTTAGAGTATTCGTTCGATATCTAGAATGCATGGCTGGCGCAGTCAGTGTACACTAGAAAATCTTACAAAAGGAACGAGATTTTTATTACGCTCGTATCTCGTTCACCACCGTAAATTTCGTATACGAGATTTCTCGTACGTACGTATGGCAACATTGTCTATAGGTGGGTGCGTGCATTTATGTTGTCCGGTGTTTGAGAAGACGCTTTTTGACGCTTTGAATTCGCTTTCAATTTCTTAGGAAAAATGTCGGGTGATACCGATAAAGCGAAAATCAGTGATAATCAGGTATGTTTGTGAAATATGTATTATCATTAATTTTGTATGTGATAGTGCGCGTCTAATAAAAGTGTTTTTAGTGTTGAAGTGGTGTTATTTTCTTGTTATATCACTAATGTTTGCCTGCGTCTCAACATGGCTGACAGAACGTTCGCTTCCCGCTAAACGCGGGAACTGCGCCGCGGAGGGATGTAATATTAGTCAATATTTCATTGCAAAAACTGTGAATGCCATCCTAATCGGTTATCGAAACTGATTACAACGGTGTAAAAATCAAGATTTCGTATATTTTTACCACCCCCGCCCCTTTGCATTTCGTTGCAGGGCCTTTGTTAATGTGTACGACATATAATATGACATTGATAGGAAATCCGCATGACCTTGGTATTTAATTTCTCAAGATTATTCGTTTTAGATCAAGTATAATGTTTTGTTATTCCATCGAGCCGCCGCTTCGCAACGCATTATTTACTCGCCGTACTTGGCGGGCAATGTAAATAAACCTATGTATCCCTACAGGGTCTTTATTGCTGGCTCTTTGATTCGTTATTTTTTTCATTCTATACAGTTTGCATAGGTATATTATGCATTTTCATATGGCAAAAAGGTGAAATTTATGTTTATTTTTGTCATTTTTACTAATTTTTACTAATTTTGCATTTAGGATTTCTTATTGTACCTACTGTTTTTATATTACACAATTATAATTATGACACAACTTACTTTTATGGTTATATGTGAAAATAAACATTACAAATTAAGTCTTAATTATATGATCATAAGATTGAAATTTGCTTGTGACGCGATAACCAAATCTGAATCGTTTGCTTTATTGAAACATTATTATAGTAATAATGTCAATATAATATACTTCACCCCATAATTACTATTTTGTTTTTAGATTTTTTATTTTTTATTGTAAAATGAAGTCGCCTCAGCATAGTTTGTGTTCATAGTAGATATGATTATGTTCAAGAAGAGTATTTTTGTTTATTGTGTTATCAATACTTATATTTGCAACAAAAATAAAAATTATAATTCATAGCGGTAAATGTATTTGAAATAGTTACCTCTTTCATTAATCACCTCTTATATATTAAATCAGAAAGAAAAAAAATCATTTTTATGGTACAGTAAATGTTTAATTCTTGGATAGGTTATGTGTTACATTCAGATATAAAAGTAGTCTTTTTTTTATTTTATTTTTATTACCTATGTCTTAATTATAAAAAAAAACCTTGCATATTTTGAAAAATTACTGATATCAGCCATTGTACATTATCTATAACTAGACTAGGATCTAAGAAAGAAAGTCTATGAAACATTATAGAAAAAAAATTCAAGAATACTTGAATTGATAATTCAAAATATTATAAAATGAACAAGCATTAAAAAACTACCTAAAACGAACTTTCTCAGAGATAAGACCCCGACAGATCGATTTCTAGACCTAAACAACCCCTAACCCTAGATTTTCGTCAAAATTGTTACAGTCGTTTGCGAGATCGTCGTGGCATACAATAATTTCTCGTTTAGTATTATTTTAAGATAAGATTTAGGTACATACATATTTTAGAAATAGTGTTTGATGTTGCAGGTAGTTTGTTAATAATAATTATGTTGGGATATATAAAAGCATGACTTTCGTCAATTAGATAATATAGATATATAAATAGTAAGATTTAGCAAAATTATTATCTATAGTTCTCAAGTACGGAATATCATGCAATTATTTTTAAGAAAGAAAGAAAGAAATTTAATAAATGCACTCCAATAGGCAAAAAATCGTCCATCATAAATCAATTCGTTTTTAGGTACAAATAGATTATTTTCTTATATTTTATTAAAATCAATTAAAAATAAAAATACAAAAATAAAAAAGCTAAGCTATACTAAGTTATCATAGCTTTCCATCTTCATTCAGTCTATATCGGTATGGTCATGGTTCGATCTACTATAATTCAATTAGAACCCTCACTGAATGCATTTTACCTGAAGCAGGAGTTCAAATTATTTTGGGATTTATCTGACAAGTCCTTGCCTTCAAAGTAAACACTTGATTATATTGATTATAACTATTTGATTTCAATATATTTATTTCACTAAATATTTTTTTTAAATATTATTTTAGATAATTGAAAAAGTCCTACTAAATGGGAAACCAAAATGCAAAACCCAAATGCGTTAGCTATACATTTTTAATATCATGTGGAATGTACCTACATTTATTACAAAAAACATATAAAAAGCGATAATTTTATATTATACTAAAAAAACCAAACACTAAATTACACGCATAGTTTAAATAAAATCCTGACCAAATCTAAAAAAAGGGATTACTTAAGTCTAAATCTTCTAATAAGTCGAAGTCTACTTTAAAATTAAAAACTTTACTCAATTATAGCTATCATTTAATAACATATTTTTAGCACCCTCTACTTCGGGTACATTGGGTATATCTCCGAATGAATCTGAATGAATGAGCAACTCCTTTTGCAAAGTCACAGAGCACTTTTTACTATACTTTCCGACTTAATCAATCAACTTCAGTCGACACAAATAGCCAAACGCTAACAATATGTTTTGTATCCAGGATGAAGACAAGAAGTCCGGCGCAGGCGATGGACACACAACCGAGGATGAATCCTCTCAAGACTCGAAGGGTGAGTTGAAGGCGCCTCAAGAGTCCGAGTCTAAGTCAGAGGCCCAAGGTAACAACGATGTAGATCAACCAAATACAGAAGACCTTGAAGGCCCCGACGGGCCAGAAGACCAAGGTCAGCGACAAGTGTGTTGTGTGCGATAAATGTTCACAATTTTTCGTTCATCTACATCGCAACTAACCTATCGGGGCTAATGTGTTTGTGATCGTTTCATCGTTTCATAGTCAAATGATTGCTTTAGTATACATAAATATATACTGTCTCACTGCATTGTCACCCTGTCACTAGCAAAACGCCATTTTTTATGTCATGTGTGCATTTTTCACGTCATGTTACTGAATTAATACCAATTGCAAAATATAATTTTTTTATGAATTAAAAAAAATAGACTACAATTCAATTTGGCATTAAAAAATTATTGCATGACATTAATAATAATAACAATAAAATATTTATTTGTAATGTCCATGGTTATGGTAAATACTAATATATTTTTTAAAGTTAAGATTCGACAGACAGGCTGACGGTCCACTTGATGGTAGGTGGCTACCGTCGCCTATAACACGAGTAACGCCACAAGTGCTGCCGACCATAGAATAATTAAGCATATATGCTGTTATTTCATGATGGTCTTCTGTAAGGAGGTGGTTACTGCCGCCAGACGGGCTGCCTAAATGACTACGAAATTCGAAACGGAGTATGCCCTAAGACCACTATTAAATATTTGTCATTGCTCCAATAATATGACCAAGTAACTATATGTTATAATTTACAGAATTTTGTAATAATAATAAAGTTTAGGAGATACTTTCAAATTTTTTATTATGTGTATTAATAAAAAGATAGATCATAACATCTGGTATATGCTATGGGCCTATCCAATTTAAACATTCAAAATATTCACAAATAAAATTAATAAACACATAAAATTTGTTAAAAAATAGCTAGATAAGCTATATTTAACTTTTATAAAAGTTTCCTATAAAGATTATAAAATAAGAATAATATAAGAATTGGAAATTACAAGTAATTTTATCTTCCACCATGTGCAAAATGGAAAAAAACTTAGTGGGTAACGAACTAGGCAAATCGCCCTAGTCAAGTACATTAGTAAAAAAAATATATCCTACTATTATTTCTTTTTTTTTTTTCATATTTTACTCAAATTTTAAGAAAACCCTTTCAATTATATATTTCGGTTATCTCCGAGAAGTTGCGAAAATTTGTTGTGCAATATTGCACCTTAATTCATAGGCGCTCATTTTGGTAAAAAATGTGTTCCGTCTTGAGGTTAGTCGTTGTCTTAACTCAAGTCGCATTTAACTATGAATGACCCATTGAGATACCACATATCTACTACACGAGTATTTCAAAATGGCAATTGCCAAAAATATTTTTTGCATTTTCACAAAGCTGTCACGAGCTTGTGTTACATCCGAATCGTCTGTATTTTTAATGGGAGCTTAGTTTGGGGTTAACTTAACATCCCCTCTGAAAATCAAACGCACTTGAATAGTATTTAAATTTTTACCCTAACCCTCACCAACCCCACCATCTAAACCGGCAGATTCATCATATCCTTTATCCGTTATCCATATCCGTTATCGGAGATACGTTAGGCAATATCTGACGCGCTCGAGTAAATCCCAAAATCCCCTCATTTTCTTTTTAAAATTTACAGTATAATCACTACATAGTATAAAACAAAGTCGCTTTTTCTGTCCCTATGTCCCTTTGTATGCTTAGATCTTTAAAACTACGCAACGGATTTTAATGCGGTTTTCACTAATGGGTAGAGTGGTTCTCGAGGAAGGTTTAAGTACATAATTTACTAAGTTACGCGGGCGAAGTCGCGGGCAGCAGCTTTAATTTTATTAACACGTAATTTTATAACATGTAGTGCCATCTGTTAACTTTTAGATGAATTAGAGTACTACATTGCTTCAAACAGAATTCCCTAGATGGCGTTGTAAATTTTGCATACACGTTGTCTGGGACTCCAAAAAGGACAAGCGTTCTGGATGAAAGGTACCCTACCTTTCATCCAGAACGCGGACGAAGTCGCGGGCACCAGCTAGTATACAATATACTATAAATTTTAAAAAGAAAAATAAATAAATGTTTAATCTTAAGATAGAGAAACCATCACACGAAGGTCAATCTCTAAATGATTCCGACATTATGCAGTCCTTGTTGGGTAGAACACTTTGTATTGTGCTGTGTTATGAATTAAGATTGATTCATTAAAATTAAATAAAATCTTTCGTCCGAACACTAACCACAGGTTTTTAATTTAGCCATCATATTATAATAACTATATTGTTTGAACATGTATTTTATGTGGACTCGTTTTCCCACATCAGGTGATTCAAAATCCACAACGGCCAACGGCAAAGATGATGACGCAAACGGTGACGATTCAAAAGATGATAAGAACAATGTAAAATCTGAAGACAAAAAGGTAAGACCATATAAACTCAAGAGACTTCTGTATTGCCCCAAAAGTAATTCATGAAAGAAAAGGATAACAAGATACATTAACTGTCCTCACAAAAAAAAAGTTATTTTTCAAGAAAAGTTAGTAAATGTAACATATCTCTTTCTTTTTGCTTCCATCTGCGCTTTTAACTCCATAACAATAATAACAGCGGGTTCCTATAATCTACCATTCGTCACTGTTTACAAGTAACTACTCGTTTTCATTTTCCGACAACGGATTGTAACAAAGCGTTCCACAAGTTTTCTACAAGTAGATGAATATAGGAACGCGTCACCCTTACGACTCGTGGCTATAAGTACCGTTTGTAGGCAAAAACGATTCGTTGTTGGGATATAGGAACCGGCCCTAAGTGACACGCCCTTTTTGACGACACGTTTGGTCTAGTGGCTAGTAACCCTAGCTGTTAATCAAGCGGTCGCGGGTTCGAATCCCGCTAGGGGCAGATGTTTGTGTTCACATTTACCTTTGTACCTGAGTCATGGATGTTTTGTATTTATAATATGTATGTATTTGCAAAAAAAAAAGTATTGCATGTAGTATATCAACTGTCTGGTATCCATAATACAAGCATTAAGTTGCTTACTTTGGAACTAGATGGTGCTGTGTGGAATGTGTGAATATATTTTTATTTATTTATTTTATATGTCTGGTTGTCACTGGTCGCCAAGGGACTTTGTTTACATATATTTCTGCCCATTGCACTTTACTGTCCATTGTGTTGCAAATGAGCCAATCGTAAAGGAGATTTACACAAATGGTAATTAAAATATGAAAGTTTTGAATTCGTTAGACCTGTGATTGGTGTTAGAGAGAATTCACACTTTCCTTTATTCTTAGTTCGACAGACAGACTGACGGTCCACTTGATGGTAGGTGGTTACCGTCGCCTATATCACAAGCAACGCCACAGTCCCTAGACGATCATGCGGGCATGACATGCGTTACTTGCTGTCATGCAAGCATGACCGTTTATTTGTATTGATTGATGTGGATGACACGCAATCTACGTGCTTTTTTTGGTCGATCACGCAGCATGATAATTCACGCATGTCATACCGCATGATCGTCTAGGGATCGCTTTAGAAGATCGGGATTATTGCGCGACCTTCACCGGTGGTATGTCAATTGGAGTTTGTAAATCCTTGTTTAATTTTAGGAAGAAAATGGGGAAACACATGACGATGAAGACAGCAAGGATGATGTGAAAGAAAACGATAAGGCTGCCAAGAAAGCACCGCCTAAGAAGAAGGCTAAGAAAGAGGTAGGTGGATATTATAAAGATATCAGATAACTTTTTTTCAAAAATATTGATACAAGTATAATACCATTGCGACAATGTCTTGAGTAAGTAATTTGGTAGTAACTCGTAAATGACTCGTTCATAGAAAAGGTTCCATGTTGTCAAATATCTTATTTCATCAAACTCTTATTACATACAATTTTATTAAGTATATACAAATATAGTATTATTTCGTCAACTCCTTAAATATTCTGTTTACATATTTCGATAATTTCATTGATAATTATTTATTTAAAACATTGATTGTTATAATAAGTTAACATCACGTTATGTATCACAATTTTTTTAATTTAAAATTCGGCATGCAAGCTGATAGTCCACTTTATATTTAAAAAATAAATAAAAAGCAAGCAAACAAGACGTCATTACTTACATATATATAATTATGTTGTAATATAAGGATACCGAGGAGGAAGAGGAAGATGAGGAGGAGGAGGAGGAAGAGGAAGAGGAGGGTGAAGAGGGGGAGGATGAGGAGGAGGAGAAGCCGAAGCCAAAAGAGAAGTAATCATTTATTTTCCTTTTTTATTAAACTTTTTACAGGGTGTCCCGTGCTCAATTTCTGGTATTTACATGTAGGTTATAGCAGACAAGAAAAGTGCTTTATCAGTTTCGATTACAAATTCCATTCATTTCAAAATTCGTTAAGGCTTAGATTTGAAATAGGTGTTGATTACTGATTGACATAATTTGTCGTCGCTAATAAAGATAGCAATAGAAATTGTCACTTTGAATTTTCAAAGGAAAACAGACCTTATCATTCTACAAAATACAAAGTTCAATGTTAGGTTGATAAAGAACTTTATTTATCGAGTTTACAGACTGTCTGTTTTTTTTTTTAATTTTTGTAAAAAAATTACCTTTACATAAAAAAACAATTTCAGCGCCATCGCTTGCACGTATGCACGTATATGATTCCTTAGTTAATAGTGTAAATTCAATTAATAAATTTTTTTATGTGTGGTAAACATACAAACATTCGATAGCGAATGGCTTCAATAAAATATTGTGTATGATTGAATTTGTTTAGAGTAAAGAAGCCAGCGAAAAAGGCAAAAGATGAAGACGGTGAGGAGGAGGAGGAAGATGAGGAGGGCGAGGAGGAGGAAGAAGAGGAGGAGGAGGAAGAGGAGGAGGAAGCTCCCAAACCGAAACCCAAGAAAGAGGTAAAAGATTTTTCATCACACCTTTTCAAAAAAAAATTTTTTTTGTTATTTTGAACTAAAATGAAAACTGTCTACGCCATGATAGTATTATCGTATATATTAAGGTGAAGTATAAAGTTTTGAGTGAGTCACATATTGTCACGATGTATACAAATTTTGCATCTTGTAATTCTCTGCGACTCGAAGTGATATAACGTTTTAAAAATATAAATAGTTCTGAAAATTTGTGTTTAGTGAATCAAGTTTAGTGCTTAGATTGTTTAAAAATGGAGGTAATATAAGAGAAAATCCGATACATTACACTACTACGACCAACATTCCTCAGTGCCATTACGACCAAGGGGAAAAATGGGAATAGTTGGCCAAAAAATAAATAAATTGTGCTGCCTATGGACCCAATACAGTATCTAATGCAAAAGCAAAGCGATCAGTGATTCCCAATGCTTCCGTTCTGTTAATATTGATGTCTATGATGAGATGAGACACGCTCTGGTAGGCCAATCGTCGTAAATGTTGATAAAACAGTGAAAATAGTCAGGCCAGACCGGCATACGAGAAATTATTTCCATCGCTCAACAACTGAAGATTAGCCAGGGAACCATTTTTATGAGGTCGGTCTCCAAAAAAAAGAAAAGGAACCTTTTGAAACGAATTTATGTTTGCGATTATTTGCTGAAGTGTAATGAAATAGGCCAACTTTTAAAACTGATGCTGATATGCGATGAAAAATGGGTCATATACGAGAAACAAGCAAGTTTTTTTTAGTTTGTGTTTAGTGGGATTGGTCCTTTCAATGAGTTGCTCCCATCGAGTCAATCATTCAAGTCGGATTATACCACAGCATACTTATTTCCTACAGTAGGTCGACGCCTTGATTTTGGGCGATACCGCCGCCTGTATTTAAAAATTACGGAAGGGTTGACACAAATTAAGTAATATAAAATTTGCTTAAGTACCTTTCTTCATCGTGCGGAAATTGATGAAAGCTTAGTTCTTTATTTATGCGAGATAAAGATTTGCACGCACTTACAGCACATGCCGTATGCGCCGTTTTGATTTATATAATAAATTAAAATCTGAAAGACGCGATAGCCCTAGAATATTTATCCCAAGCTACTAAGAACGACGAAGTATGCAGCTTGGGCACGTCCCACTCGCGCCTCACCCCTCACGCCCCGCACGATTGCCCTGTCTAGACGTCTCCGTCGGCCTACTGTACGAAATAAGTATGCTGTGATTATACTGTCAACAACTGACCAGATTGAAGCAGTCAATCGACAAGAAGCGTCCAGAATTGGCCAATTCTGCCCTGCAGAACGCCCTGTCGCCCCAGAACCTCCTCTGAGAATTTAGATGGGAGGTTATATCGCACCCGCGGTTATAGCTCAAACCTGGAACCAAGCGATTATCATCTTTTTAAGCATTTGAAAAATTTTCTTGATGGTAAAAAACTGGCGTCAAGAGAGGCTTGGGACAATGAGCTGTTCAAGGTTTTTTGCCAATATTACAAATACCAATATTCGAGAAATTGTGGAGTTGCATTCAAAGTGTACAAACGGAGCATATTTTGAACTAAATCCGAAAATTCTAACTTTGTTAATTTCACGGTCGAAATAAAGAGAAAAACACTCAGAACTTTTTATTTCATCCAATATTTTAAATAAATAACTTACAATTTGTTTAGTTGTTTAGACTCTTAATTTGGACAAGTGTCTGACACCTATAAAGTTTTATTATGAAAACACCTAAATTGCAATTTGACAAAATTGAAAAATTGCATTTTTTTTTCTCCTATATACATACCCATAAACATTATCATTATTGTTACAGCCAACAGAGCCACCGGTGCCACTTCCAGCCGGCAAAGGCATACCTCTTGGCCACATCAGCAATGTCGAGATTTCACTGTCAAGGTTCAAGACACAAGACCAGAAGCTGCTACATCAATATTTATATGGGGTGAGATTTTAAAATATTTTACCTACAATACATTTATTTAGTCATATTGATCTAGTTTTATAATACCAACTGAACACTCAAATAAAAAAAAATTAAGGATAAGGGGGATAAGGAAAGGGATGGGGTAATGGGCTCTGGCTTCCTTTGCTTACTCAAGTGAATGATACGGAATAAGGGGGAATATGCTATTATTTCACGGTGGTATTCTATAAGGAGGTGGTTACCGCCGCCAGACGGGCTGCCCAAATGATTGCTAAACGCTGTGTGCCTGCCAATACTTTTCAAATCGAACCGGAATCGAACCCGGAGCCCCTGAGACGTTAGGCAGCCACACTCACCACTCATCCAAAGGGGTCGTCATTGTAGCAGTGTACGTTTTCAAAGTGTCCCGAAGGTGAAATTCGATATAAAATGAATTTTACAGCAACTGTGCTTGGATCGTAACGTGAAACGGAACATTAAGAAGTTCAAGGGCTACGAATGGTCAATCGGATCATCGGACTACAAGGCCAAACTGGAAGAAACAACAAAAATGGAGCCCAAACAGCTACGGACCATATGCGAAATGCTCGACTTGGATAAAAAAGGTGAGTCAAATACATGAAAATCAGTTTCAGCGCTATTATTCATCGCTAAACAATGTATGTATAACTGTTTGTATTTTTTTTCATAACTTATTCTCAGAATGTAGGTCACATTTAACTTTAAAATGTCGATATAAAATCGTTTTACAGCTCTGGTGATGTAAGTTTTAAAAATAGAACAAGGTCGCAATTTGTAAAGCAAATAGTAAGTAAAAAAAAGTCACTCATGTACAGATAAACGGCAAAGAAAAATATCCTAATCTGGCTAAATCTTTTTATTTTTATTTTCTATGGCCTTAGTATGCAGTTCGGACCCCCCTCGCGCCCCTGTAACGCATCGTAAGGTTTTACAATACCCAAAATTGCGTTACGTAATACTTGTCCGCCCCCTTGACGAAAAATTGCCAAGTTTAAAAAGCCTCTAATTACGAAAATAAACAAGACTTACATAGCTGCCGAGTTTAACATAAAAAAAAGAAGAAAAAAAGCACTAATGGTGTTGTCGTTAGGGTCTCCGTCGGAGTTGGCGTCGCGCGTGGTTGGTTTCCTGCAGCAGCCGACGTCGAACTCGCCGCACGCGCGGGGCTCCGCTCGGCCGCCGCCCGCCGCCGCCGCCGCCACTCCGGGGGGACGCCCAAGACGCTCGGCCACCGTCAAGGTGCACAATAGAGGTAAACTGAAACCCCTTACCCTCACTCCTTTTACCCCCCACTAACCCTGTTACCCTCCACTAACCCTGTTACCCTCCACTAAACACCCTCGTTACCCCCCACTAAACTGCACATAACCCCTACTAACATCCATGTTACCCCCTACTAAACTTCATGTTACCCCCACTAATCTCGATGTTGCCCCCACTAACCCCATTTATCCCCGCCTTACCTTACCCGCCTTCCTCACCGACCATTTTCACTACTTCATCTTCATTTCATTCAAAATATTTCTTACTAGCTGCTGCCAGCGACTTCGTTCGCATTGAAAAATAATTAAAATATATACTTAATAAATTTAATATCTTGATTTTTTTTTACTGTTGGGAAGCTACATTGTAATAGGCTATATTTTGGTATCTAGTACATTATAAAAGTGATGTACGAGCCATAGAGTGCTCTGTGAGTGAGTTATAGTAAGGGATGCCAGCACCATTTTCCCTATCCCTTATCCCTAATTATGGTCCTTGTGTTCACCTATACCTACAGGTTTTTTACAATTGACATATTATGACGAGTCTATTTATTTTATGTCGTTGCGACGACATGTCGTCGGTGCGTCGTGTCGTGACTTGTCGTGACGTGACGTGACTGGAAACGGAACTGCCTTCCGGTAGTATAACTGTTTGCTAAATAATAAATGTCGACAGGCTATTCTGACGAAGAATACGAAACAGATCCCGAAACAAAAGTGAAAGGGCCTAAACCGAGCAGAGACGGTTCCGAAGATTCAGATGTAAGTGATGTAAGAAACAATTTTTTTATACTTGAAACCGTTTCTCTTGTATGTATTTTTTTAAACAAATATTGCATGCCTGTAATAAAGTATTAGAGGATACTCCCTCTGTAGTATTTCTGTAGTTAGTAACAAAATTTCAAAGTGCATTTCATTCTACTGTTATAGTTATCACATCTTACTACTTAGTAATTTTGTACTGACTTTAATTTTTATAAATTACTAAGGATCTGATTGCATGATTGCTCGTTTATGTATTTGGATTTCGATTGTATACAATTGTTTGCTGTAGTATTTCAGGGTTTTCTTAACTTTGCATAGCACATATTTATTTAAAAGGAAATAATGCACGACAGACTATTGAAAGATAAATTTATGTATTGATGTATTAAGTTTAATGTCGTAGAAAGAGCTTAGTGTATAGAATTGTATGTGTTTGTGTGTGTTGCACGAGTTGTTAATAAAGAAGTCCGCTGCGCTAAAATTCTAACAAAACGTTGTTCATGAAAATCGTTACATTTTCCGTCCGCTGTGACTTCAATAATGTTTAGTAATAAAGTTTACTAACAAAATATCTTAACATTTGATTAATAAGCTCTGGACGAGTAAGACATTTCGAGTGTTTTTGCTCGACAAAACATTTAGGCCAAGCCCTCCATTTTCTAACAAAACAAAACAAATGTTTTCTAATAATGTTTAGTTAAAAAAACTGGCGCAGCAATAATTCAATAATCATTTAATAATAATTGCCCATGGAGAATAGAGGCATTGAGGAGTACCAACTTACATACTAAAGTGTTAAACTGAAAAAGTGGCAAGCTAAAAGCATTAAATAGTGGTTCATAAATTGACCAGAATGGCGCTAGTGTACCATTGGTGGATTTATATGATTGGTTGGTAAATACATAAATATAATGTTACTAGAGCGCCACGCCCCAATGGAGCGTATTCGACAAACAATTTCTCATGTAAAGAGTTGGGCCTCCTTACCACTATTCCCCATGTAATTGCCGTTGAAGATTGTTGAATGAATGAATGAATGGGTCTATTGTGTGATGCACAGGGTTCATTCAATCCGAGCGGTTCGGAGGAAGGAGATTCCGACTTTGATCCCGAGGCGGGAGAGGGCGCTGGGGGCGTTGGGCGAAAACGCAAGGCTACCCCGCGCCGTCGCTCGTCGGGCAAGGGGCGTCGCGGCAAACCCAAGGGCAAGAAGGCGAAGGTATACTCAATACTTATATATGGAGATTAATACTCTTTAGTTCTTTTATAAATCTCATTGGGAAAGGTCTCGTATATAAATCAAAGGTTTCATTATGTATTAAATTTCATATGAATTATGTTATTGTGTGTTATCCAGGCCGTGAAGAAGGTGGGACGCGGTCGCAAGGCTCGTTCGGAGAGCGAAGATGAGAGTGACAAGTCGGAGAGTGAGAGCGAACAGGAGTCTGGCAGCGAAGGAGACGAGTCTGACGTGAGTTCGATCGTTTTTAACCCGCGACGCCCGTCACAAAAACGGGGTGTTATAAGTTTGACGTGAAAATTTGTGTATTTGTTCGTCAAACAGATGGACCGATTTTGATCCTGTTTTTTGTTTCTTTGAAAGTTGACTTTGTAATGACAACATCAAGATGGTTCATATCTTAGCCTTAGCTATACATGAAGATCTCTTCAGGTGTTTTGTATGTGTGAATAATTAAATAAATATTGCACTCTTGAAGTCAGCTTTCAAATAATAGTATTTTTGGTTTTGATTTATAAACAGGAGCCGAAATCAAAACGCGGCCGGCCACCAGCGGCGGCAAAGGGCAAAGCGGGCAAGGCTGTAGTCTCTAAGAACGCCAAGGCGACGCCCGTCAAACGAAAAGCGCCAGAATTACCAGGTAATACAGTCGCGTTTGCATTCAATTTTAACCTCCGACGCATAAACGGGGTGTTGTAACTTTGACGTGTGTGTCTGTGTGTGCGCGCATCTGTCTGGCCGAAATTTCTAAGAACAGTTTGCGTTGTATCCTCGGCTTTCATTTAGCTAACCTCTTTTTTAGCATCAAATGACTGTTCTTTTAATATTATTGTGAAAAGCCAAATAGACTTTAGCCATAATATTTCGAAATATGGAATGTTGTGTTAATTTTTTAAAAATCGGTCGCAGCTAAAAAGAAGCCAGCCGCGAAACCTGTGGGGCGACCGGCCAAGAAGGGCAAGAAGGCGAGTTCCGATGAGTCTGGGGAGGGCAGTGAGGAGGAGGAGGAGGGCAGCGAGGAGGAGGAGGAGGAGGAGAGCGGGGAGGAGTCGGACTCGCCAGCCGACAAGAAGGCCAAGCGACCGCCCACCGTAAGTTCACAATGAACTCGCTTAGTTGGCGCACTCATAGATTGAGGACAGACGCTAGCCTTTTGTAAAAAGAAGTGAGAGTATTATGTATTATGTATATTGATTGTATGACTAACTTTGTCAGGATGAGGAGATAAAGAAGTACGTGAAGCAGATCTTGGAAGGCGCCAACTTGGAGCAGATCACGATGAAGACGGTGTGCAAGCAAGTGTACAACCACTATCCCGACTTCGACCTTGCGCACAAGAAGGACTTCATCAAGGCCACAGTCAAGTCGGTCAGTATCACCACCACCACCACCAATCCCTATGCAATTTCTTTTTATTGGTCTGACCAAACTGACCAAAAGTGAAATAAACTATTTCACTGCCGCGAGGACACACACATCTTTTACCTCTTTATTAATTTCTATTTTTGTTGTTTTTGTTATTATGTTTGTGTCTTTGTGTTGCGTGAATAGAATTCTTACTTTCTTTCCATTTCAACATGTTATTTTGCGCGATTTTCTTCTGCAAATTTTAAAAACCTTATTTAACACTCATTCCATTAGTGAAAACCGCATGAAAATCCGTTCATTAGTTTTTGAGATAATCGTGAACATACATACAGACAGTCAGACGCGGCAGGAGTGTTTGTTTTATAATATGTAAAGGATTACTATGAATAATTGTATTACTAATTTTCTCTCCCTAAGATAACGTTATAATATTTAATGTCATATAAATAATTATAAGTATATAACATGGTCAAACATTAATAATGTTGCAAATTTTAAAACTAAAATACATTTAGAAAATATTAATCCATATTATAAATGTGAAAGTAACTCTGTCTGTCTGTCTGTCTGTCTGTCTGTTACCTTTTCACGCCTTAACTACTCGACCGATTATAATGAAATTTTGCGTACACGTTATCAGGGATACAAGATAAGACATAGGGTACCTTTCATCCAGAAAATAAGTACTGTTCCTGTGGGGTCATCTAAAATAAAATAATTTTTTTATTTTAGATGACGCGAACGAAGTCACCAGCGGGCACCAGCTAGTTATTAATAAATAAAATTAAGGGCCTCTTTCACCAACTACAAATAAAGTGTTGATTAGTTACTTTTAGAAATACAAATTTCACCGGGATTAATTTAGCTGATATACTTTTGTTTGTATGGTAAAAGTACCAAACATTATAGAGAAAATAATTTAAAAAAAATAGCCTATCGAAGGATGCACATTTCTAAAAGAAACTAATCAACACTTTACTTGACACATGGTGAAAGAGGGCCTAAGTATCATAATTATGTGTTTGTTTATTTGCTTGTTTCGTTTTCCAATGCATGTTTAATTAATTATTTATTGTTGATTTCTTTATTTTGATTTTTTCTTTTTTCTTTGTTGCAGTGTATTTAAGATGTTTAGGAGTTAAGGGGAGGAGTGTAGACGTCGACATACCTATTATAGTTTATAAAAGGACATAGTTCTATATAATATATAATAATAAAGTAACACAAAAAAAAAATGAAAATTTTAAATCGGACTTTATAATAAAAAATTTTGGAACTCAAAGCGCCCTGCTTAAGTTCACAAGGTATAGAGAGATTTTGTGCTTGGTATTTTTTTTTTTATTGTATTGCATGTCTGTTCAAAATATGGATCAGAGCAATGTTATGGTTAATTTCACCGTTAGACGAGATCCCAATATTTTAATTTCACTATATCTATAAATGAATTGTAATAAGTGTAAGAGTAAATTTATACAAATAAAAATGATGTTTTGTTCATTTATATATAAAAAAAATATCCTTCCACTTGTCGCTTGGTATATTATTTTGATTTTTTTTTTCAAAAAAAAAAAATTGTAAAATTATTTGTAATAAGACATCAAGATAAAGTAAAAATATGTTATTTTGGGAAATATGGTTTGAAAAAAAAAAAAAAAAAAAACTGGCCATAAGGCTGCTCCAAGTTTTCCTTCTAAGATCTTTTTTATTGACATTTTTAAGGCTTTTGAGAAACACTGAATATATTACCATATTCCATTTTCTAATCCCTTATCCAAAATTTTCCTATGGTCGACAGCGCAGGTGTTGCAAACACCTGTGGCGTTGCTTGTGTTATTGGCGACGGTAGCCATCTACCATCAAGTGAACCGTCAGCCAGTCTGTCGATTTTAACACTTAAAAAAAATCCTTATTTTGAAATGGTGGATGAACGAACTACCCAATAAATCAAATATGAATTACTTCTTACATAAAATATATTATAAAAGAAGAAGCCTTATACTGAAAAATGTTTTCCTATTCCCACTAGTCCAATTAGCAGTTCAATTGATTAAACTATTGGGACTTTCAGGCTCAATAGTTCAATTAAATTAATTAATTGAACTATTTCCTCCCTCTGGGCAGTTTTTTATATATAAAATCTACGGGATTCTATAACCCATACCTAACAAAACGTCTTAATAATATACCAATGACTTTGTAACCCTCAACTGTTTGTGAAAATGGAACAAACCGTTTTCAGCTATTTCACAAAAAAAGGTTAGTATCTGATCCATCGTTTGAATTATTTTTTCCTATCTAATGTCTTAAAATTGTGTATGTTTCAATAGATTTGTCGAATTAAATTTTTAAAAAATTTACATAATTTTAAACTAGACGAATCTGTTTTAACTTTTTTTTTAAATGTAATTACGGCTTTATATAAAAATATTTATAGTGTTTTCACTTTCTTTCACTGCTTTCACTGCTTCTAAATTATTTCTTTTCATCTATCAAAAGTTTTACAGTAATACTAATATTTTTTAATAATAATTATTTGCTGAATAAATTGCTGATTTATTATTATGAAATATATTTTTGAAGGCTACAAAATTTTATCACATTTTTAGCACCATATATATTTTTTTAACTTATCTAATAAAAAATGCAAATTGTAATGTTGTTATTGTTAATAATTGTAATAATGTTCAGCAAAATTTACATAATTTGTTGTTTATAACAAGGTCTTCATTTCTTAGTATGTATAATAAGTTGATAATAAGCGTCATTTCTTGAGATTCAGTCAAATTTATGTATGAGTTTTTGCATTTATTCCTTATTTATTTATTTATTTTATAGTATTTATATAAGTAAAAATGTCACCGTTATATAAGCTTATATTCGTTTTTTCCAGCTCATATCATCGTGAGCAGTGACCACGGCCGCAAGCATTCATACTAGTGTAAGAGTAACATAAACAAATGTTAGAACTACAGCCGGACGCCGCTCGCATTCATTTTGTTTAGGTTTTCACGTATATAGACACATATCTGTCAGATTGACATTTGGAATCTGACTTTGCTGACATTTAAAATCTGATTGAAGTTGACTTGGCGCGAACACGAATTAAATTAAGGGTTGAACCACATCAGCAAGCACGCTATGTATCTCGCTCTAGGAAATGAAGAACATGAGCGATAGAAAAGGATAGATAATGAAAAAATGCGATTGCATGCTGACAGATGTGGTTTATTTAACCCTAAAACAATAGAAATGTCAAAAATAGTCCACTATCTGACATTTTGGAGGAGAATTTTGATTTTCTTTTCTTATTGAGAAAATTTCTCATGATGTGCTAATTTTAATTTGAATTTAGCGTCTTATATAATTGCTATTTTTAACAAATAACACTAGCGACATAATCAAAACCAAAATATTTGTAAAAAAATCATTCGTCTTATTTTTTTGTAAAATTTTATAATATTTGGGTCGTCTAGCAGTGGAAGTTTTTTGATAACAATCCGACAGATATATCCACAATACAATATGTAGGGATTTTTCGTCGTATGTTTAAACTAAATGTATAATATAAATGGAAGGCAAAGACACCAAGCCAAACAGTCTATAGTAGAGCCACAGAGTCAATGCAAAAAATGTAAACAAGCCCGGGTTTGTGTACATTTTTTCATCCTTTTCCCTCTGTCCTCTGTCCTTTTCCCTCACATGAAGCGGCCGGCGCTATCTGTTTCATGTTGAAAGGAAGCCATTTTGACAAACCTTATTTGTTTACATTATTTGCATTGACTTATTGGTCTTGCTTTAGTTTTTCTTTTAATGCGATGCGGCAAAGGCGTTATTGTATGTTGTAGGACTATTTTTTCCCTCTAGTAAATAAGAATCAAAGTAAGCAGCTCTATTTATAAGAGTTTTTTCTTCTACCCAGTTACATATATTATGTTATTGTTTATAATTCCAAATGTCAGAATGCGTCTTGTGAAACAGTTCAGTCGTGTATAAAAAAATCTCGATGTTAAGCCGTGATAAATGTCTTGCGATTTTGTTATCTATGTTGAATGAATAATGATCCCCAGAATTTTTGAAAATTTTTGATGTGTAACATTCTAGTAACATCTTACTGCTAGGCTTTGTGGCTCACCTATTTTATTTCGCATTATTATATGAAATATTATTAATTGAAGTGAAAAAAAGGCATTAGTAAATTAATTAATTAATTAAAAAACGGCAAAGTTGCCATCAAATAAATTGGGAGAATTTTATTGGAAATAAAATGAGAATATTAATTTATGTTTTAACAGCCAAATAAATTTTTGAGGAATTTTTAATGGGATATTTAAATTGTCTGTATCATATAAAATTTGGAATATAAGGAGTATTTTTTTATATTTTTTTATAAGGCTATAAAGAGTTATTGCCAAGGCCAAGGTGAGATGTCAGAATGTTACACATCATATTTTGACTATACTGTAAGGCATGTTAAGTTTTTTTTAACGATTATATTTCATTTATAGACGTATTCTGAGCTAATTACAAGTTTGCGGCCGCCACGAGCCCCGTCCTATCGTGTTTAAAAAAAATTAGTTCGCGTGTTTAATATGCCTGTTTAGGATGAATAATTCATTAATTTCATATTATGAATTTTATAAGGAGAAAAAAATATGAATATTTTTCGTCTACATTACTTTTAAAAAATGTCTTAACTTAATAATTTTTAATACTCGACACTTGATAATTATTTTAAGAAATATGTAATCCTATTTTAAAACAAAAATAAAATCAGATAAAAACAGTCTGCATGACGAATTTTTTTTTAAAAAATTTTTAATGAATATTTATTTAATTTTTTTTTAGAAAAAAAATTAATGAATATTTATTTAAATGTATATTTTAGTAAATAAATATTTATTAAACACGCTAACTATTTAATTAAGCCTTGTTTACGTGAAGTTGGGTCTATTATAGCGTGTAAATTTTTTTTAAACTAAAAAATTAAAATTAAGTACTTTTAACACGTTTGAAATATAAATATAAACAAATTATACTTAGTTGTTTATATGTATATATTTCAAAATATATATTTTTTGTTTTAAATAATATTAATTATGAAAATATTTTTTTTACCCTTTAAAGCCGTGGTTTAAAAAAAAAAACAAATTGATTATTTAAAAAGTAATGTGGAAACGAGAAAAAAAATTGATTGTTAATCTAGATTCACGTAAACTAGGCTTTTCAAAACGATCAGTGAAATCATGAGTACATTTTGTGTATTTTTAGAATACAATGTACAAAGTATTTAAATTCAAATAATTAAAAAAAAAATCGATTTTGGCTAAAATTATTTTTAAAATTGTTGATAATAATCGGTTCAGAAAGGGCTTGTAACGTAAGTTTATTTTTTTATTCCGGTACGTAGTTGGTATATATAATATATAGTATAATCGCTAATGTTGTTTGGTGTACAACCCAAAATGTCTGGATTTCGACTAACTTTTTTCCCCCAGGCTTGTAATTCAGATTTTTTAATGATTAAAATCAATAAATACCACAATGACTCAAAAAGATCATTTAGTTAAGCTAAAAAAATCAGCCGCGTTAGTTAGTCGTAAAATTTACCCATAAAAATGTAAATTCTCCCGACAAACAGGTGACACCTGGCAACACTAGTCCTGACGCAGTCTCGTACTATCGCAAAAGAAAATAAATGTTAGAAAATTGTTTTTAAGTGTAACTTTTAAAATTTAAGATGTGTAAATATTACACAGTACTAAGTATATAGAGGAATGTGAGCTTTTTCTCAATGGTTTCAGGGACAATTGTAATGCTACATTGTTTTTTAAAATACAAATAAACAAATTATGTAATAATAATAAAAAAAATCAATAAATATTTTTTTTAAGCAGCAACAGTGGCGATACATATTTAAAATTAATTAAAATATTAAAAAGAATTTTCAAAGTTTCGCCATTATTAAAATGTTGGACATTATTATTAACATATAATTCATAATTTTATATTATAAGTATGTTAATAATAATGAAAAATTTATTAAATAATTTATTTTACTGAATATTTAATACCATTTCAGGGTTAAAGACAGATTTTATGAAGCCACGTCAATAATATTAAAGAGATTGTGACCACAATACTTACTTTTCAAAATATCGCCACGTCTGCACCGTGCACTAAATTTTAATGTCTAAAATACATAATTTTCTTAAATGTGTTCATTCAATGTTTGCATGGCGTTTTTGCAATATGTGTCTTATTGCCTAAACAATAGAGTAAACAATTGGTTAGTTTAATAACAGTGCAATGTGAAGTTACATCCAGTTTAGTGCTTAGCTTGTAAAGTGAATCAAACAAAAAGTTAGTATTGATGAGAGTTGAAAAATAATAAAGAAATAAGCTTGTTTAATCTCTTGACTAAAACGCTATTAATATTCTAAGTGAATTTAAAAAAGTATAATTTGTAATCTTGGTAATTAAGACAACGTCGCAAGGTTATTTCTAAGATAGACTGACATTTGCTATTTGTATAACACTTATTTCGTTACTGTCTGATATTTGCTGACTTGACCTGACTGTTTTGGAAAACTAAGAAAAATTATAGACTTGACTCGACTCTTGACTAGTCTCGGGATCTGATTTTAATTTCAATTTTGCCTTTTTTATTTCATTACAAATTGCTATTTTTACTAATGAAACTGGCAAAATAATCGGAGAAGATCTGATGGAGCCAAGACATTAAAAGAGAAGAAGAAGAAGAAGAAGAAGATATTTGCTACTTGTGTATGACAAGTTTGTGAAAAATAGACAAAGTCGCAAGGTTATTTGATTTCACATACTAAAGGATCGTCTCCCCATAAATAAAGTCAAGTTGTAAACTGGATGTGATGCCGAAACTTAAATAAGATTTTCCTTTAGTTTTTTTCCCCTAAAAGTTGTAAGTTTTCTTTTATTCCTTCGTGTCTGTTCCCACGGATTCTTGGGTGCTTTCTCAGCATTTGTTTTTATGTAGTGTTGTGGCCGAGTGTTGCTAAGTCCGTGAACTATAGGTTATAAGTGGTTTGAGGGCGCCGTGACATTGAAAAAGTTGATTTAGTTTTACAAAATACTAATTGATCAAGAAAAGATAATTTGATTGGTGAACTTTGTATCTGTTTATAATAAATCTCAATCGTTACATACAGTTCTTAGATTATTTCAATTGGTTTTTCAAACCCAACAATATGCAAAAAATACAGGAATCTAATGTTTTATGCATTTTCTTTTGCATTAACATCTCAGCCGAAGAACGGTCACTGCTGGAAATAGGCCTCCCCCAGAATTTTCTAGTAAGATCAGTCAGAATTGAGTTTGCGGTCAAATTAGAAATGTTAGCTGGTAACAGAACTAGGCGAATGTCTCTTTATTTAGAGAAATAGCACGAAAAAAATTAGAGCTAACATCAAATTGTGAAAATATCTGTTAATATAGGTATAATTTAATAAAATATTTAAATATATTGGCAGGAATTTTTGCTTTGCTTTTTGTCGCCCGGTGTCCTCAAACCTGTACAGTTAAGCTAGATTTATTAAAGACCCATCAGTTTTAACATCGAGGCGTTATAGAATTTGGCAAAGAGTAGGTATTGCATGGGACAGGAGAAACTGTTACGAAATTTCCACAGCAGAGGCATTTTTCTAAACAAGCTATAATTTTAGATCGTATCAAGTTGTGCCTTATGAGACGCAAATTTGATAATAAATCCGAAAAAATAGATGATACTTTTAAAGTTGTTAGCTGATCCGTTGTCAATTTATTATTTTGATTTTAGAATTTATAATCTCGAGAAAATTGCTAATACACAAAAATCTCTTCACGTTAACTTTCACCTGACGTCATCTTCAACTAGAAAATACAGCTAACATTACTGAGTGTGTCACGATATGACGTCACCAAAATGGCGGCCAAGCGCATTAGCTATTTGCGGGACTTATACTTAAAGTTATCATCGAATGCTTCAAATTAGACATTAATTGTGGTAAATTTCCTCTTTTTTTTTTTTGGAAGGGAAGGCTTCTATTAGTCAAAAATGTTAAAACTGAAGCGTCGATTATCATGTAATTGTGAATTTTTAACTGTTCGGTTGATGTTTCTTTGTGTAAATGGCTGATATCTGTAGATCAAGTAGTTATGGAATGATAGCGAGTGACTGGGTTCCCTTTTACAATTGAATTATTATATAGATAATAAATAAAGTAAATGAAAAAAAAAAATGTGGTTCTATTATTTATTTCATTCTCCTTCAATTACAATTAAAACCTATACATATTATTGTACAAAAAGTCTAGTATTTTACATAAGTAATAGGAAACAATTTTAATCATTTATAAAAAAACCGTCACTATTATTAAATATTTTATTTAAAAAAAATAACTGCTTTATATTATTAAGGTAAGTATACTTTTTTTGTATAGTGACGATTTTCTAATCAATTTAGTTTTCGATCAAAATTTTGCAAATGTAATGTTTTGCGAATATAATATTATGCTCATAACCCAATTTAGCATTATGTTCCATTTTTTACAATCCATAATATTTATGAAATAATGTACACTTTTCTGATAAAAACAAAGACGGTAGCAATTAAATCTTAAGGCTATTTTTTCAGTGGAAAAAAAAATAAGACAACAGTGACGATGCCAATCATTAAAGCTTTATTTCTTACTGGCCGATAGACAAAACAACTATAGAAAAAATAAATTTTGGAATCCGGTATTTTAGTTATAGTGAGTGGTATAACGAAATATGTTTCAATATTTTATTTTCTCTTAGAATTATTTATTTATTTCCACTATCTAATGTTTACTAATGCCTTTTGGCGCGGTGATGAGAATTACATATTTGTTTAAATATAGACACATTTAAAAAAATTCTATATATACAATGTATAAATAAAACATTAGACAAGTAAATACTATACAGATTAAAATATTAATTTACATTAGAAAATCTATTCTAAACAAGAAGTAATATAAAGATTTATATCACAGACATATTTTAGCGTCTGTTTTTTATTTGCTTAAATTTTTTTGGACGGACAATAATTGACTTTTATAATCTATACATCAGACATAAAAAAGAAAAAAGGCGGATAGTCCTTTGCTATGCTGACTTACTTTGAGTACGACAATAAATGTTCGTCTACAGAGTTTGTTGCCTTTTTATGCGTCTATGACCACTAATCTCCTTAATGTCTGAACCCATTTTGAAGTTTTTAGTGATGATCGGTGACCCAAGTCATCTATAAATTATTTGTTTTTATTACACTTTTAAACATATGGTCAATTAAAAATTAGAACTTAAGTATGTAATGATATCTCTGAGATCATAATTTTACTAGTGCCATATATTTTTTGTATAATTATTTTATTATGCGAATCATTGATTAGAAAATTAAGTTATTTTGAGTTGACCCAGTTTTTAATTAAATTATTCTCAAGTATTTAATTATCTTCTAAAATGGTAGAAAAATATAATATATACAGAGATGTATGACGAGACTATAGTTTAGTTTCAGGTTTGTGAGGTTGCTTCCTGAGCGCATGCGCACGTCGCCGCCTGTCGTAGGCGTCGTTTGGGGGGCTGTAACCGCCCCCCAAACCGGATCGCTCAGAGCGATGTTCGCTTTCGTTGTCATCAGCACTGTCGACGTCACCTGACAACAACAGTGACAGCTTGTTATGATGATGATTGACAGACAGGCTGACGTTTCATTCGGTGGTGTGTGGCAACCACAGCCTATAAACACCAAGGAGGATGAAAGCGCTCTGCTAAGTTTGAAAGGCTACTCTTGACACATTCATTGAGGACAAGTTTGGTCTAGTGGCTAGCTGTTAACCAAACGGTCACGGGTTCGAATCCCACTAGGGGCAAATGTTTATTTGTTAACATTTTACCTTTGTACCTGAGTCATGGATGTTTTGTATTTATAATATGTATGTATTTACAAAAAAAGTAATCTATGTAGTATATCATAGACCGGGAGATGGTGACACATTTTGATAAGTCATTTCTTACAGTATGGCGCTTTCAGGGGGGTTCATATACGTAATAAGTGAGAGGAAAATGATGTTCTTACCGGTGGTGCGCGGGACGCAATTGCAGAATAATTAATTGAAATTGCTCGAAAATCCGGAGGTGTCAAATAATTTCTTTCACAAAATTTCTTCAATTTATCGGTATTTTAACAAAAAAAAACCCGGCGGTCGCTGTGTGCCATACTTCTCCGGTGGGTGTTTAGACCCGCCATACTTTTTTGAATTTTTTTTTATTTTATTTGTTTCTTACAGGCTGATTTCCTCTCACTTATTACGTATATGAACCCTCCTGAAAGCGCCATACTGTAAGAAATGACTTATCAAAATGTGTCACCATCTCCCGGTCTATCAACTGTTTGGTATCCATAGTACAAGCCTATAGTTGCTTACTTTGGAACTAGATGTTGCTGTGTGGAATGTGTAAAGATATTTATTTATTTATAGACAGGCTGACGCTTCACTTGATGGTATGTGGCAACTACAGCCTATAAATACCAAGGAGGACGCAAGCGCTCCGCTTACTTTGAAAGGCTAACTAGTCTACTGTGAGATGGTGAGCCAAAGGACTATGATGGTACAAAAAGACGTGATGGCAACACTTACCGTCGGAGCTGTTGTTGCTTGGTGCATGGTCGCGCATGCGCGGTCTTCTCCTCCAGTAGCGAAACTCTCGTGGCAAAGTGTACGACCGTGGCAGAGATATCTAAACATTTTTTACAACATAAAATGATCGTTTAAAAAACTTTTTTAACACATTAACAGCTTGGTTTTGTAGGAGTAGCTTGACTTGTATTTTTTTTAAAGAGAAAGCAACGCAATGATATAAGATATCATTATACAAGTAGAGGAATTTGTCGTACATATACGGCTCAGGCGAAATGGACACAAAAATAATTGTCGACTCTGGCGGCTAAAGGATTGGATAAATATAATGTTAAGAGTGTCGACACTGACCTGACTGTCGATGTCACTTGGGGGCCTTGGGGTATCGCGCGCTTCGTTTCCGGAGCCCTCGGCACTACTGCCCCCTGCCAAAGCTGCCCCACTGCCTTCCGTGCCCCCTACGCATGATTCTTCCTTCTTGCGACCACTGTATGTGCAAAAAATAATCTATACTAATATATAAAGCTGAAGAGTTTGTTTGTTTGTTTGAACGCGTTAATCTCAGGAACTACTGGTTCGAATTGAAAAATTATTATTGTGTTGGATAGTCCATTTATCGAGGAAGGCTTTAGGCTATATAACATTTTGAACGCGAACGAAGTCGCGGGCAACAGCTAGTAATAAATATTTCTTTATTAGCATCTCTTTACAAGTTAAATTGCAAAAGCAATTAACAATTAAGTCCCTGAAAATCCCTGAATATTTTCTTAACTTAATTTCGAATATAAAATATTCATTCCCACTAATTCCCAAAAGGGAATTAGTGGGAATGAATTACAAAATTCACTTACATGAGAAACTTAAGGTATAAAACATTAAATTCGCATTACACCTGTTATATAAAATACAACAGTGAATATATTAAAAAAAAAAAAAAAAAAAAACATGAATACTTTATACACCTACAAGACTTACTTAAACAACGAGCAATAATTACTTAAGTAATTCAAAATGTGGTTAGAATTCAGAAAGAGAACAAATGCATGATAAAAAAGAAATACTGGAAGATAAATCACATCGTGTATTAGAGAGTGATATTTTATTTGTTTAATATAGGTATTGATATAATTTTTCTTTTAAAATTTGACTTTATAGTTTTGCTAAATGTAAAATAATTTTAAACAAAGCATAATTACCTGTAAGCGGGTCCCCAATGGCAGCACACCTGCCTATTGCAGCCCTCCAAATAATGGGGGGCCAACAGTATCTCTGGGGTACGACACCTCTGCATCTTCCTAATGTGCTCCATCTTCTTCCCCACTAACCCCACTCCGGGGTAAGGGAACACACGTTCGCAGTTCTGTCCGTACTGATTGCACTCGTAATTTCTCCCGTTGTCTATGCTTTGGACATTTGTTAAGGCGCTGTGAAGAGCTGTCACGTAATCGTCTTTACTGTAAACGCTCTGATTGTTGTTCTCGCAGTATCCAGAATAATCCTCTATACTTTGTCTATGGTCGTCCGAGTAGATACCGTTGCTGTGTATTCTTGGCTTGTCCAAAGGGTTGCTTTCGTAACTTGTTACGTCCGTGTAATTTCTTGGACTACTCGTTATATTTCTTGGGTTCGAGTTGTTATCGTAATTTCTACTCTCTAGAAGATAGTTTGGTGTACGATTTTCATTCCTAACGTTAGCGGGGTTTTCGTAGAAGGTTCTAGAGTCGTTGTAACGAGGTGTTCTGCGCGTTTTTATGTCATTCAATTCAACATTGTTCTCATTGTAATGTTTTATTTCCGCGTAAGTGGGGTAAAGGTGGCAGGAGTGGGGCAATACGGGATAGTTTTGGTAAGAGTGCGTGGGGTCAAGGGCAGGCCACGCGTGGGGTTCAGCGTGGGTCTTAGAGCGAGGTATGGGCTGCCTTTGCAAACTACTGTATATTTCTTCGGCGGCCACGGGAGTAGTTTTGGCCAGTTTCCCCTGTTTTATCTCTTCTTCAATGACCCTTAATTCTGCTAACTGTTTCTGTTTCTTCTCTTGCAACTTCTGTTGTATATTCACTCGGGAACCGACGCTTGAGCCTTCGTTCTCCGATGAGCCACCCTTAAAAGTACAACTTCATTTTTAGAACAATTCAGATTGTGTATAAATTATAAATTTATTGATGTTGTAAACATTTGCAGTATCTGCTTGTAAAGTTCATTGTTGTTTACAGTGTGACATGCTTATAAAAAGTGATTAAAATGCAATAAATTATTATTATTATTATTATTTGTTTTACATACGTGGTGATTGTGGGCAGCCGGTAGAGGGCGTTTCCAGAAGGCGGCGGTTGGGGCAACGCGGGTAGGCGTTGGGGCAGGGGCAGGCGGGCCAGGCGGACCAGGGGGCGGGACGAACGACGTCGGCTTCTTCTTCTTACGACCGTTCGCACCGCTACCACAAAATATAGTTTTCATTTATTACTAGTATATATTACTAGCTAACGACTTTAGTCCGCGTGACTATAAAATATAGCCTATGTTCTTTTTTTTGCATTTTCGAAATTTGCTTCGCATTCAGCCGCTTCCTGGGAAGCCTATGTTATGTTTAGTTTTGTTACTAAATAAATAAATCTCTAACCACTCAGAGCTTACAGAATACCTGTTAACTGGATTCGTGAACCGACAGTTGAAGACTCCCGGAATCGCCGCATTGTCGGTCTGATGCGCTTGTTTGCCTGAAATACAATAAGTCTTTTAAATAATATAAATAGAATTGTGCTATCCTGTTCAATTTTTGTTTTGGTTGTATTATTGTTATGTGAATCACAATCACGTTCAGAAATTCGAATTCGCTTCGAGTGTTGGTTTCGTGGCAAAGGCTTAAGCGAATTCGCTTTGAGCGTAGTTTTTGTGGCCTAGGCATTAGCGAATTCGCTTCGAGCCTTGGTTTCGTGGCCTAGACATAAGCAAACATTAGCTTCGAGCGTTGTTTTCGTGGCTCAGGCTTAAGCGAATTCGCTTCGAGCGTTGGTTTCGTGGCCCAGACATAAGCGAATACGCTTCGAGCGTTGGTTTCGTGGCCCAGACATAAGCGAATACGCATCGAGCGTCGGTTTCGTGGCCCAGACATAAGCGAATTCACTTCGAGCGTTGATTTCGTTGTCCAGACATAAGCGAATTCGCTTCGAGCGTTGGTTTCGTGGCCCAGACATAAGCGAATACGCTTCGAGCCTTGGTTCCGTGATCCAGACATAAGCGAATACGCATCGAGCGTTAGTTTCGTGGGACAGACATAAGCGAATACGCTTCGAGCGTTGGTTTCGTCTCACAAGGGGTTAAGGAGCACTTACGGTGCGGTTGTGAGGCATCAGTGCTGCCGGTTCCGTGGCGCGCGTCGCCCAACATGTATCCGAGGCGGCGCACGTGGAAGTATCGGTAGTAGAGCAGCATGAAGGCCAGCCCCGCTAAGAAGGCCCCCAACGTAGCGGCCGCGAGGGCACCGGGCCGACGGGCGCGACCCGACCACCACCAAGCCACCACCAGCAGCGAGTTCTCAACGCACATTACGCAGTAGAACGTCACCTGTAATTACACGCAGTCAACTTTAGTGATCGAGTCTGATGATGAGTAATCAATGAGTATTAATTTAAGTCAATACTGATAATTCAATCTTCTGTCAATAAAGTCAATCTATATATAAGTCAGAGATTTCGGAATTAGTAGCGAATCTGTAATTCCGTACTAATATTATAAATGCGAAAATTTGTATGGATGTATGGATGTTTGTAACTCTTTCACGCAAAAACTACTGAACCGATCACCGTGAAATTTTGCATACACGTATTGTCTGGGACACCAGAAAGGACATAGGGTACCTTTCATCCAGAACGCGGACGAAGTCGCGGGCACCAGCTAGTTCTTAAATATACTTAATACTTACCCACCCCCGGCTTAGCACCGGTCCATAATAGATTTTTCTACAAATTTTACGAGTATACCAAATCTCTGTTTATAGGTCTATCCATTTGTAAAAAACCGTATATGTGGCTGAAATTTTGTTATTTAAAGTGAAGTGAGGACCTACCATCTTGACAGTGTGGTCTCTCTCGTGTAAGTTGACATAGGCGAAGACATAGAGCGCTGCGACGAGGGCGGACAAATAGGCTTTTCTCGCTCGAGACATGCGCTCGCCATGGAACGCGTTCTTCGGCGAGATCAGCCACAGGAACATCGACACCCAGTGCAGACCTGATTCATTTCAATACAATTCTCAAGAACGTGAGAACTCATTCAATAAACGTGTTAAGTGCATAATTTCAATAAAAGTGTTTCTAAATTCCCCAGGGTTGAAAGTCAAAGCTAAATTAAATGCAATTTTTTGTTTTAAAAAACTGTGGGGAAGAGATCATGGAACACAAAATCTAGACAAGACAAGACGTAAGCCATGCGTGTAGGAGTCGTCTATACTGTACCTTGAGTTTACAATGACTGCACTCGATGGCGAGAGCGTAAACATTTATATGAAAAACTGTCAACTGTCAATGTCAAATTGAAAATTTTCCATATAAATATTTTACGCTCTCGCTAGCGAGTGCGGTCATCATAACTCATGGTAGACACTGGTGTCAAAAAACGGTAACAAAATAGAGGGCTATTTTGTCTCTGGTAGCGGGCGGCGTAGCGATTCATAGTTCAATAGCTCTTTGCTATTGAACTATGCTTATTGTAAACTTACCTATAACTAAGAAGACCCAATACTCGTAGACTAATGCGTATACAGTGAGAGCGCAGACGCGAGCCGAAACAGTGCCCAGGCGCCAAGCAAACTGCAAATTAATCACATTTTCTTTATGTAATATCTCGTTTACATATGGCCATTGACATTGCCTTTTGCGTTGTCGTATTTATTTCCCTAAATACTGCTGTGGCAACGTCAAAAGCAATGAGTGTTTGTCTCTATCCGACGTCATCTCCGACGTCGAATGAGCTGACCCTTCGTCGTCCGACGAACTCATGAACTTATTGGAAATTAGAGAAATGGGAATTAAAGGTTTAAATCTATTAAATTTAATTAAATCTATTAGAACTAAATTAACAGTTTTATTACCTGGAAAATGACACCGAGCCAAGTGAGCACCAGACGATGTACGTTGTGCAAGCGAACGTTCTTGCTGAAGCTGGCCAACGCCCAGCAAACGCTGAACAGCGACAGCGACGCTGATATCACGTTCAGTTCGCCGAACGCTTTGTTCGCTGAAACATTCTTCCGTTTAAAGCGACATTCAGCGGGCGGAACTGTGTAAATGGGTTGCTCAGGTTTTCGAGCACAAGCGATAAATGAGTTGCTCGGATTTTCGAGCACAAGAGTGCAAATGGGTTGCTCGGCTTTTCGAGCACAAGCGTGCAAATGTTTTGCGCGGCTATTCGAGCACAAGCGTAAATGAGTTGCTCGGCTTTTCGAGCACTAGCGTGTAAATAAGTTGCACGGCTTTTCATGCACGTGCTCGCAAAGGTTAAATTTGCTTGGGGCCCTTAAACAATTAACTTTAATACAATTGATGTGAAGCCAACTCTGAACAATTAGCTTTAATACATACAAACTAAAATCAGTTGTTACAGAAAATAAGGTACGACGGAAGTTATAATATATATTTTACCTGCCGGTTCATCTATGCTGGGTTCCGGTGTGAGCCCTAACTCATTGACCGTTTCCCTATCGTTGTCCTTGAACAGAATGTGTAATTGCAGTAACAACATTGGCGCTGCTTCACAGAACGCGTGCACTAAACGCAGCATACCTGCAATTAAAGTATTTACTACAATTACTGGTCAAGAAGAAACAATTCCTGGTAACGCTTGGTATATTTCCTCAATTCGTATATCATAGATTTATCTTCATAATAAAGCCTAAATGTTAAAAGTCTAATGTCTATGTAAAGAACTTAGGTCTTCACATAGACTAAAAAGACGCGGGAAGAGATGAAAACGCCGGTCGAGATTCGAGGACAGGCACATTTCTCATGGTAAAATAAAAAATAAATAATAAATCTGTAATAATGTGTCACACAGTAATGAAGAACCTACGATACAAGTGACCCTAGGGCAGTAAAATTTCTGGAAATAAAATACTTTAATCTTAAATCAGTAGATACTCACACAAATCCCTGACTTGATGCTTGACCCGCCGCAGCTCGACTGGAACCAGTAGCCTAGCGTATCTCCACAGTACTCCAAGCTGAAGACAGTGCAAGAGGATCGGAAGCCAGGGTGGACGGCCCTTACGGTCCGCTTCCCCACTCCAACAAACATGTAAATACCATCGCAGAGATAGCACCTGAAAAAGGGTTAACAACAAATGCTCATTTATTTTGTTAGTACAACACCACGCTTTGCTGCCCTTCACTTTGACACAAACCATGATAACTCGGCATATTTAAATAAGTTATTCATAAATTACATATACACATAAACCATCTTAAGAGATTCCTCTTTACATTGATATAATCAGGAGCAAACTCCGTTCACAACTTTCCGAAATAAGCGCACACATACAGACAGACAGAGAAAAAGAAGGCGTTTATACTATTCTATGTACTACTGATTGAATGTAACAGGTCCATAAAACGAACTTATGCACTTGGTTCTCTGATTATTGTTTTTATGTTAATCCAGCTAATAAACTATCTGTGTGCTAAATTTCATCGAAATTTGTTAAACCGTTTTTGTGTGATAGTATAGATTAAAGACAAAATCCAAAGAACATTAATCTGCCAATGGCACCGTTACGAACCTGAGATATAACAAGCGAAGTAATGACGATAGACATAGCAGCAGCGAAGGATCCCTTGTAGCCCCGTTCTAGCAGCGCGTACCCCATCACCACGTCGAAGACCACGTCGCAAAAGTAACCCGCCAGAGAGATCACGTTGAACAGCACGTCGCAAAGAGGTAAAAATTCCGCCATTTCATAGCTTTTTAAATTATTTACAAAGATATTTTCCTTTCTTATTATTTCCTTTCATTTTTGCTGTAAATTAGAAAAAAAAAGTAATAATTAGAATTATTTGCGTATAACGGAACGTTTTTTTTCTATGCGTTTCGTTACTATTTCGAATTGTATAGCTTATAACAGTAACAAAAATAAAATACCTAAAAAAAGTTACAAATATAAATTATAAAATTTAAATAGATTTTTTTTTGTTTTAGTTTTAGGGATATTTTTTTAAACTTCTTTTAAAAAAATATCCCTAAAACTAAAACTTTTCTTTTTTTAAACTTCTTAAATTTTCTTCCTTTTTATTTAACAAAAAATAAAGACGAAGAAAATTTACAACGAAATATATTCATGAAATTGTCTGTGGCAAATGGTGAATAGTGATCTGTGGTTGACATTGATTGATGTTGTTTGAAGGTTGTTTTGTTTGTTTGTTGAGTGACTGTGAAGCTCTGAATGAATAAATTATGTCGAAAAGTCTCGAAATGTCAAGTTAAAGTTATCAAGTTCAAGTTATTATTTCATTAAAGTTTACCACTGTTTAACTTTCTAGAGTAACACAAAAATCAATTATGTCTAATTACACTGATTTTGTGGGTAAAATTAGCAAAGATACATCTAGAGCGGCTTGCAAGAAATGTGGTTACGCTGGCCATTTAACTTTTCAGTGCAGGAACTTTATAAAAGTAAGAATTTACTACATAACTTTTAGTTGGTAGATATACTAATAATTATATTTAATATGGTTACTGCAATTACGCAATGATTTAAAATATTTGAATAAAATTAGATTTTAAGGTTAGAATTGAATTATTTACAAACATTACATTAACTATTCATACATTATATAAATATATATTTATATTTTTGTATATTAATATATATATTATAGCTGGATACTTATAATATAAAAAAAATATTTCAAAATGTTAACTAAACTAATGTCTATGTGTCTACAATCTATACTAATACTAGGCTACACGCTCCCGACTTAGCCCGGGTTCAAAGTAAAAACTATCCTGTCTTAAATTGAACCAAATTACACATATGTACGAAGTTTTATCAAAATTTTTATATATATATATAGAGATTATAAAGCTGAAGAGTTTGTTTGTTTGTTTGATTGAACGCGTTAATCTCAGGAACTACTGGTTTGAATTGATAAATTCTTTTTGTGTTGCATAGTCCATTTATCGAGAAAGGCTTTAGGCTATATAACATTTTGAACGCGGACGAAGTCGCGGGCAACAGTTACCTAGTATGTAGATAAACTTTTTTGTTGAATAAATTTTAATTTATTGATATTTCACAGGTAGATCCGAATAAAGAGATAGTTTTGGACGTGAGCAGCACAAGTAGCGACAGTGAAGTTGAATACGCTACGCCTTTGCAGTCTCTCCGAGAAGCAGAACTACAACAGAAATTGCAGGAGAAACTGAAGAAAGCTAAGGAAAAGAAAAAGAAGAAGAAAAGGTAATGATAAATGTAGTGATTTCCTACATTCTACCTAACTTTCAATATAGGAACGAGATATGAAATTCAATCTAATTTAATATTACATCTCAATGTTATTTTTTTTTTAATTAGATCATCAAGTGAATCTTCTACCAGTAGTTCATCGTCATCAATATCATCCTCGTCATCAACTTCTAGCAGCAGCAGTGATGCAGGGAAGAAGAGAAGAAAGAAACAGAAGAAAAAGAAATCTAAAAAATCAAAGAAATCTCACAAAGAAAGCAAGAAGAGTAGAAGATAATGTTGTAATAAGATCAATTAATTTCAAAGTGAAACAAGGCTGATGTTGAAGTATGATTTTTTAAGATTTAAATGTAATTTTATTATTTTATGTTTGCTGTACAAATAAACATCTATGATTTTTTTAAATTTTGTTTTACTTACTGTTTTGGTTCATTGATAGAAGTTTTTCAGACATTTCACAATAGTTATTTATTTTATCTTTTCTTAGCTTTTCTAAAACTACTCATGTCTTTTTCTACTTACAAGAAAATTTTGTACAGTCAAGCTTATCTTCAATTTTTAAAAGGTTTTAAAAAAGGAATATCTAATTTCCAGAATCTAACTACATAACAGGCTTAAGGAAAAATTTCGAAACACTCAGTTATGAAAACATTTTTGATGTGAATATGAATATCTCTTTTATTGCTATGAGAGGCAATTCAGGAAACTGATGATAACAAAATCGGGGGATACAGATTCTGTAGCTACATCTATCATTTAGATCCAAAATTTATTCGAATTTGTTAGAATTTTTTTGTATAGAAAAATATTACTCTTAACATATGTAATTTCTTTTTGTTTTTCCATAGAGATAAACAAAGTTGTATATTTATATCATTGAGTCTAGGCAGTGTTTGGCCGCGATCTCACTTGATGTAAGGTGCAGATGTGGCCGAAGGTGGACCACGCTTACCTAGCTAGTACCACGTTGGGTTAGAATGTTTATATTTTAGCAGTGGCAGAGCACACTGCATTTTGAAGTCATTTAGGTAGACTTGAGGTAATACCCTTGCATAAGACTACTGTGAAATAAGTGAAATGGGTATGCCATAGCCATTCTTAATCCCTTATCCTACTATGGCTCACAGCACATTTGCAGCAGTACTTGGGTGTTGTTTGTGTTATAGGCGACAATAGCCACCTACGATTAAGTTAACCATCAGAATTGGTTAAAAAAATTCAGAACCATCAGAAAGATGATCAACATTCTGGTCAATTTTCTGAAATTGATGATAACAACCATTAGTAGGAGCAAGTGGAAACGGAGACAAAATCAAAGCAATAAATTTTTCTAATTAACTACGTTAGAGATGATTACTAGCTAAGTTGACGAATAGTGATTGTAGTAAAAAGCAAATTAGACAAATCAAACCTACGAATAAAATCGAATAAACAAAACTCGTTAAATCCAATCATCAAGTTATTGAGGGAGAGATTGCAAAACCGTTAAATGTATCACAAAATAATTGTTATTTTTATGTATAGAAAAATTCAGACTAAAAATTCGAAATAACTTTCTTGCCAACCAATACTCTTGGCAAGTGTTGGATCTTTATTTTTAGATAGCTGGTGCCCGCGGCTTTGTCTGGATGGAACATGTCTGCATAGCCTATGTCTATCCTGAAATTCTATACTAACTAAATATGAAAGAATTTTTTTTACATCAGATTAGTAGTTTCAAAGATAGTTCCTACATACAAACAAACTTAAACCTCTTTATTAATAATATGTATAGATAGATATATTATACAGTTTAATTATTCTTATAATTTTGATTTAGGGTCATATTTAAAGACTATAACTATTTAATTTAAAAAAAGTTAACTATATTTCATAAAGAAAAGTAAATAAATGCTTAATGTAGGTACTTCAAGAGTATATCCTATTTTACTTTCAAGTAGAAAGTGGGTTGAAATTCTTCTATTCATGTTATATGAAAACAAGACGTGATTCATTTCTTGTTAGTTAATTTAGTAAATATTATATAAATGAACAAAACTACTTACCCTTTCAAAGGAAATTCCAATAGTACATAGTATTTATAATAAACATTTTCTAATAAATAAGTGGACTAAAGAATTTGTACTCAGGTTTGTTCACTGCGGTATAAAAACACACACAATATTTCTCACGTATTGTATTAAAATTTGATCACAGCATTTAAATACATTTCTCACGATAATCAATATTCAGATCACACAAAAAAGTTTAGAATATTTTGGTTAAGTTTTCTAAGTTCCAATCAAGTTCACGTCAAAAGTTCACAAACCGCACTGCCATCTAGTAGTAATTATGCGAAACTCGTGAAAGCTCCTTCACATAGAATATAAATAATCTGTAGCGAGATTCAAAGAATTGGCTGCGTTCACATTTAAAAAGAGATGCGTTCAGAAATAACGTTTTCTTTTAAACTTTTTTAAATGTTTTTAAGTAGTCCTTTTGGGTAAAAAGATGTTTAATAAGTAGATCTTGGTCCTTCGTACGTCGAAGCAGACTTTTTATATTCATTTGTGAGTAAGATCTGTGAAAAATATTGAGTTTTTACTGTATTGTATTAGAGATATAACTCTATAGAAAGTTAGGTATATATCTTATCTCTAGTTATATATCCCTATAACTAGAGTTATAATTAGAGTTATATACCGAACAAAATAATTATGTGAAAACATAGCTACTACGTTAGTACCTATATATAATTATATACGTATTATAACTAGCGACCAGCTGCCGGTTTCTCCCGGAATACAATTTTTCATATAATTTCATACAATTTTTCATACAATTTTTAATATATAAAAAGTCCAAAAAATCTTTTTGGTTCAGGTTATGAAATTACCTGGTGCAAAGGCTAGAACATGAATTGAGTAGTCTTAGGAATCCAGGTAAAGCAAAGTTTAAAGATACTTCCTCCATTGCCAAAATTTTTGCAAGTTGAATCGGATCTCCTTGTGTAATCGGCGCGTCGCATAAAGTTTCCTGAAAAAAAGTCTGTTCTAGTACCTATTTGTATAAGAACAGGCTAAGATACTTTTAGGAGCCTTGGGGTCGATTTACATAACGATTAAAACTGAATTTATTGCTTATATCTGTCAGATAATTGCGCAGAGTTTAACCTTCTTTGACTTAGATAAATTTATTATTTGCATAGATAAATATTTGCCTGTATAATATCGAGATGATACAATAATAAAATATCTTACTTCATCAAAAGAGTCGACCTCATTTCTCATACTCTCCAAAGTCGTTACGATTCTCTTCGTTAGAAACTCAGATTCTCTGCTGACGAATTTCACGCACTCCTTGTACGACATCTTACTCGGTCCTATACATATGTTTTCTATATCAGACGTTGCTTTTGTTGCCTATAAAAAAATACTTACAAGATGAAATAGAGAATATCTACATATCTACATATCTGAAATATCTACACTTATTTTTTAGTTTACCCAATATAAAAAGATTCTCTATATACGGACAGCCATTTCTATTTATTTCGGGGACTCCCCCTTACTTTTGTGCGGCCTGTCGATGCCATTGATTATTCGGGGGACTTTTAGTAGGTACGCGGTACTTTTAGGGTCTCTTTCACCATCTGTCAAGTCACCTGTCACCGGCAATAATTTAGCTAATATACCTTTGTTTGCACGGTAAAAGTCCCAAACATTAAAAATAAAAATAAAAAAAATCGCCTATCGAAGGATGCACTAAACCGAGTGCATAATTTAGTAAAACATAACATTATTTCTACAAGTAACTAATTAACACTTTACTTGTAGTTGGTGAAAGAGGCCCTTAGTGTTATTGTGTTTGAGGACTGTCTGCGCACTGCGCAGGCCTTTTCATAAGACTATGATGAAATAAAAGCACGAGCGATGTTTCGTGTTTGCTGTGTTAATTAATTGCAAATAATTTATAGTAGGTACATTTGCACTTGTGCCCATAAGTAATTGTCCAGATTTTTTTAGGTTTCGAAAGGCCTTATTAAAAGCAACACTATTTGCCTACCTCTTTTATATCCTTCAGGAAAAGCAACGCTTTCGTATGATACGCATTGAACATATTAGCGATTGTCTTTCTAAGGAATTGCACTAAATCCCTTTGTGTCGGTACTTCGAAAGGGCCTATGTTGTATGGATGTTCTTCGGGACACTTATTGGCCTTTTTCCTTTTTATGCCTTCTTGTTTTTTAATGTGAACGCTGGTTGTTGATACGATATCATGTGGAACCGGAGTAAACTAAAAGTCCATCAAAAATAGTTAGATTTTCACCAATCAGAGATATGTCTCGCCGAATAAATAAGACAGTGCAGTGCAATAAGAAAATGGCATCTCATGGGGTGAAATTTATCCTTTACTACGTCAGGGTCGTCATCGTACCGGTAGTTGTTGTCAGTCAGTCGGGACAAATAGTTTTAAGTAGGTATATAAGCATAAGTAAAAAATATACATTTTTAAGTATTAAGTATCAGTTATCGAACCGAATGTAGAAAAGAAAATCTAGGTCAATTTAAAAAAGTACGTTAAACTTATTACTGTTTGATCATCATTGTAAAAGAGTACCTACCTACTTACTTACCTATATTGCCTATATATATGTCGTCGGCACATCGTAGAATTGGGCATATCATGATATTCCCGGTCAGATCATATTTCTGTTAAAACTGAGAGGGTCGCCTCACTCCGCTTCGCTTCGCTCGGCTCCCCAAATTTATTTCCAAGTAAACCTAACACGCTCCTCCTCGCTTAGCTTCGCTCCGCTCCTCGTCGCACCTATATTTTGACTTTTGGTGAAAGATTTTTAATTTCATACTTTACGATCTGCCCAATTCTACGATCTGCCCACGACATGTACATAGATAGCTTAGAGTAGCTACTATTAGAGAGCAACATAGGCTATAAGTATTTAATAAACTTATACGCGAAGTCGAGTGAAACAGCTATTACCTACTTATTATACCTACTATAAAGAAAATACATAAAATAGGTATACCAACCGTTATATTACTTGGCACAGTAAAATTAAATGATTTTCGCTGACTAGTACTTGTTGATGAAATTTCGCTAATAGTATATTCGTTATTGTAGTCTGGTGTTGGCGTGTCGACTAATTCCGCCATATCAAATCCTTGGAATATATTATCATAGGTTTCTGAGTGGGTTTCTTGGAGGCTTATGATGAAGGTTACCACTTTAAAAAAATACATAAATATTTAGTAGTGGCAAGGCATACCTACTGCGTTACATTTTCTTTCTTTTTTTTTTTAATTTCGCAGTCGTAAACTGAGCAGCCCTTAATTAGGCATAGAAAACCCGCCTCTCTGCTCTGCTTTGCTTTCAGGTTCTGAGGTTCTGACAAGGAGTTGGATTTTAGCTGATACGAATCCGGCATACTTGACCTTGTCGAAATCCCTCCTTTTCGGACCAATCGCTTTGAAACATCCTTTATAATCCGCACTGCCAGGGTTTGGTACTCCCTGCGGGCGTCTGTATTTCCGAGCACATATAGCCCTAATCTTTTCAAGGTTCGAGTGAATAGGCATCTTCTGGGTGAGCTCGCTCCATTTTAGGTTGTTAGCAAAGAGCAAACTCATAATAATAAAAAAAAGCCGCAGTGTCCCCTACACTGCCGTATTAATACTATTTCCCTTTGGATGGAGTCGTAGTTTTCATTTCGTCGGATTACTTCTTGATATTAGTCTGACATCAAATTTTTGACGTAGAAAAGGCCCACATTCGATGATTTTGCTACGAGCTACAATCACTATATTTAAGCCACTGAGGGTGCCCAAAGATTGCGATTGCGTACGCTGTGTGTGTGTAATGCTATTGCTTAATTATAAAATAGGTAAACAAAGATAATTAGTATAACAAAAAACAATAGAAACTTACTTAATAATAGAATAAACATAGCAAATGTTTATAAAATCACTACCGAAGAATAACAACCAACAGGCGTGTTGAAATCCGTACAACCACTGCGAAGTCACGCGTGCTCTTTTAAGTATGGCCCGACAACTTTAAAACGAGCGCGTCGAGTACTCGTCAATACGTCAAACGAGGACGTCGAGCACATCGAGACGAGTAAAGAAATAATCCATATTCTCCATTAATTTTTGGGATTCTACTTAGTGGTCTGCTCTGGACTAAGAAAACTTATAGTAGGAAGAAGAAGGTTGTCATGCATGGCTATGTTACATGCATAGCTATGCCAGTATCTGGCCGTGTAGCGAAGATGAGGCCTATTCATTCGAACTTTGAAAATATTTTTGTTATATAAGTACGGAAACATAGACGCCGGCAGAGAGTTCCAAACCTTGGCTGTGCGCATAATAAAAGGATGTTTTAAAGGGCTTAGTTCTTAAGTTTAATGTTTTAAAGGACGTGAAGTAGATCGCCTAAACGAATCTCTTGAAACGGTATCTGTTTGAGTGTGTCATGTTATAAACTAAGAACAATTCACCTAAGGACATGTTATGTCAACAAAATGTTTTGAAATTGATAAAATTGTTAACGCTGTTGTATGCAGTGCTTTCTCGTTAGAATTGATACGTAATAATATTCAGGTTTTCACCTGAAAACATTACATTAAAAATTAGAATAAAGACATTTAAAATTATAATAATATGTGACAGTAATCACTAATCCAACCGTTAATGCTCAAAAAATAATTTATTCAACCTATCGGCTAACGGGTTATTTTTTTTTCACTAAGTAACGTGAAACATTATTCAGTTATATTTTAGGAAAACTAGTTCATAACTAGGTTTTATACTATATAGTTCTATAGTCAACAGTCTTTAATAGTGTAGAGCGGCTTTTATCTATAATGTTCTACTTAAATTATAATATATTATTTAATATCAAAATTATAAAGTTACAAAAATATTTTCAAGAATATTAAGTTCGACTTCCTACATATTTTTTTCTCAATTTTTTTTTTAAGATTTTTTAGATACTTATTAATACCTGTATAAAAATACTCTATGAAGATACTTAGTGTTGTTTCCATAGATACTCAATTTTTTAGTTTGTATATTCTTTGATTACCTACTGTGGTTACCATAGCAATTTGTATTTTGGTGTCTATTGATAAAGCAAATATTATATTAACCTATCATTCTTACAAAATAAACGCAAGATAAGTTTTAATTGATTCTCACATTACTTAGGTAAGTAGTAAAAGGGTTCACAGAAAATAAGTTATTGAGTTTAAAAATCTAAACTGGATAAAGTTACAACTGATGATAACTTAGATCTAAAAAATTTTTAGTGTTCTTTTAATAAATCAACGTAAGCGCACTCCTACTCTTAGTAATAAGTATTTAGTATATTCTTAGTAATTAGTAGATATACCTAGTGGATGGGCACATTGCATTCTGCAATTAGTTGAATACTGGATACAAAGATAATTGATTGGTCTCGCTGCGCTCGACTAGATAGAGCGCTATACAAAAGCAATAGCTCCGAAAACGTGGTAACTTTTTATTGTAGTGTGTGTAAAAAATCGTCACTCTTTATCACTTTTTACCCAGTTTTATTATATTTTTACACAGTTCACTACGAAAACTGGTATTTTATTATGCCTAAAATTTAATAAAACATTCGGCACGTACACATCACATCAGAGACAGTTTGCAGTGTGACTGGCTCGGGTACGCCGAATTTGGCGTACTATTTTATGCCGCATTTTACAAGTACGACGGCGGTGTCTAGTCGTGCGCAGCGAGACCAATCATTTATCTATGGTTTTCATCTTCTTTCGGGGCATTTTGACGCGTTGGAGAACGATTTCATTTGTGACCTCAGCTAATACGAAAACTTACACATATATTAAAGAATAATTTCAAGTCAATAGTTTTTACAAAAAAAAAATCATATGGATTTAATAAACAGTCTGTTCATTAATGTCCCAGAGATGGTCAAACCACTGAATCAGGAAGACATAGCAGCCATGGAAGGTCAGCTGAAGAACAGTATAGAGGAGGACCGGCGTTATTGGCGAGTGAACGACGTAAAATGCGACGCAATATACACCGCAAAAACCTATGAGGAGTTTGCGTAAGTTACGACATTAAGGTGTGCAGTTAACGCACTGGGCTTTAGTGATTTTATTATGTATGTAATTTTATAGGTCACTTGATGGTAAGGGTAGCCACCCTTACCTTCGTCGCCTATAACATTAGGAAATGCTGTAGGTAATATACTATCATGGCAGTAAACATATATTAAACCAAAGATAATTGATTGGTCTCGCTGCGCTCGACTAGATAGAGCGCTATGCGCTAAAAGTAATAGCTCCGAATATGTGGCAACTTTTTATTGTAGTGTGTGTAAAAAATCGTCACTTTATCACTTTTTTACCCAGTTTTATTATATTTTTACACAGTTTCACTGCGCAAACTGGTATTTTATTATACCTAAAATCCAATAAAACATTCGGCACGTACACATCACAGACAGTTTGCAATGTGACTGGCTCGGGTACGCCGAATACGGCGTACTATTTTATGTCGCATTTTACAAGTACGACGGCGGTTCTAGTCTAGTCGATTGCAGCGAGACCAATCATTTATCTATGTTTGATAATATAGAGATATTATATAAAAATTTCTAAACTACTGAACCGATTTTGATAAAACATCGTAACTTTGTGTAATTTGTTGGATTAAAAGATAGGATAGTTTTTATTTTGAACCCGGTCGAAGCCGGGAGCGTGTAGTATATTACGCGGGCAAAGTCGCGTGCAACAGCTAGTTTCTAATAATTATATATGTATATTTTATTTCTAATAAACCGGTAACTCAGTGTGTCCTTAATATCCGCTATTAAACTGCGCTATCTTCGCTTTTCAGCGATCGCGTTGCCGCCGCTCACCTGCGTCCGTTGGAGAAGAGTGATTATAAGAAAAAATCCTCCAAAGGCTGGAATCAATACGCGCCGAAGGACGCAGATTATAATGAATAATTGCTTCAGTTGACTTTTATTGCTTTTAGTGAAGTTTATTAAAAAAACAAGCTTAGTTATTCGCTAATAGAGTTGGGAAAATATCGATATTATATTGTCTATGTTTATGAAATTGCATTGATAAAGAATTATTTGTTTTGCAGCTGGTTTCAATTCTTTATTACAATTATTCGTACACATACATAAATGTATTTTAAATAAAGAATTTATCTGTTCCAATTTGACATTTTATTCCATTTTGTAGTATATATAAGTAGGGTGTATCATGATGCCATGGCGTCATGATACATCACTTTTTAAGCATGTATCATGATCTGCACCTATTACCTACCTACGCCATGGCGCCATGGCGCATGGCCATGGTGCAGATCGCTGTCAGAAGTTCCCAGAAGAAAAGGCGGGAATCAAAGACGTTGCGCACTGTCGCTTTTCCCCACATTCCCAGTATTCCCATTGAGCAGTACCTTTGATGATTCTTTGACAAATGCCGCGCGTTACTTTGTGAAACCTTTCGTCCTTAAAAGGGAGTTATTCCATTATAAAAAGAAACAAGGGATTGATTCTGGCTTAACTGTAAATCACGTGTGATTTTTTTAAAGCAATATGGTTAATAGGAGTAAAAGCTAGTTTAAAATAAATAAAGCCTTCAAAGTTAACTTAACAAAATAAAATTTATTTAAGTTATAACAGGAAATTATATAACTGTACATTATAATAAAAAAATAAAACTGTCACAATTTAATATTATATAAAATGTATAGTATAATTTAATATAAGTAATACCGTTAAAATATAGAATGTTTAAAAATTCAATAAAATATACACACACAAAAACTTAACAGAAAAAATTATATGTTTGAGTATGGTAGCAAAAAAGGGTATAGCCGGATAAGCCTTGGGAAAAGTGCCCCCAAAGCCTGGAGTTTGAAACTATGACCAAATGATACCCCAGGCTTTGGGGGCACTTTTCCCAAGGCTATCCCGCTATAATACACTTTAACATGACTGTTAATTTTTCATCAAAACAATTCGCCTTATTATTTTTGATAGAATTCTTTACCGTCAGAAATATGTCTCCTTCGATTGAGGCTGTCAACACACGCACCAAGTCTTTCGGTAAAATTGTCATTCGAACAAAGCCACTCTTCGCTGGTTCTACCTCATCTTCCCCCACATTTTCTCCAGGGACGTCATAATCATTTATTTTTTTGAGGGTTAGACATCTTAATAATGACCTCTATCTTCGTATGGACACTTTCCTTCTTCGGCATGTACAATCGTTTGTCGTTGCGATCGATGTGAAGCAGCGGCTTGAAGTACCAGCCGTAGCTGAAATAAATTATATAGGTAAGTCATTATCATTATCATCTCACCCATAGGACTTTCACTGTTGTAAATAGGCCTTCCCATCCGTACTTCCGTACTAATATTATAAATGCAAAAGTTTGTATGGATGTATGTAAGGATGTTTGTATATAACTCTTTCACACAAAAACTACTGAACCGAAATTTTGCATACACGTTGTCTGGGACACCAGAAAGGACATAGGGTACCTTTCACACAGAAGGCGGACGAAGTCGCAGGCACCAGCTAATAATACATAATTCCTCTTATTTGGTCGTCTTGTCCATCTTGTAGGACGACTTTCTAAAACGCTGCGCTTGACGCTAGGAAATCGCTGTGGCCACGTGGTTCGCGCATACACACACCGTCTGGGGGGACGGTGTTGTTATGTGGGACTCTCCTCCCCCTGATGAGGGAGTTATACCCACTAAAACCAAGCGGCGGTCTTCCACAGCAGCAGGAGAATCCTGGGCCCGCATTAGCGCACCAGGGCCCTCCTCCGCTATGCCCCCCATTTTACGGGAGGGCACCTCTCAACCGGGGATAAAAAGTACAAGTAAAAGATAAAAATAGTTATTCAAAGGTATTTGTACAACTTACACCATATTTTCCGTTTCAGGTTTTGCAAATTTACTGTGAGGTCCTTTCGCTCTAGTTTGGGCAACATTGTGAGCGTAATTATTGACCTTCGTCGTCTGTTCTTCGGATTCATCCTTCAACTGGTCGTGGGCTGCGTAAAACTTGGTCGCAACTGGGATTGCTATACAACAAACACAATTTTGAAAACTCTGTTTCACAGGGAGATTTCCGAAAACACATATCTAAATAGCTGCTTTAGTGTGATCAGCTCGCGTTGGAATATTTGCTTCTTAAATTAAAAAGTCCCAACACAATTCTCTTACGAGAGTTCTAGCAAAAGACGAGTTTATACCAGTTAGGTATTGAAGGTTAAATAAAAAACGAGGAATCTGTCAGCACTATGCCAAGAAGGAGCAGTGTGACCAGCTTCCGTTGAAAAATTTGTTCCTTAATTTTAAGGATTCTATATAATACTCACATGAGAACTCTAGAGAACAGGTAGCTCTAAACTATCTTGCATTAGTTCTTGCAAGTTAGGCAATTTAAAACACGAGGAATTGGTCAGTAGGGATGCCGAGAATGAGCATAGTCTGGACAGTACACTTTGATCAACCTACTCAGAACTTAAGATCCATATCTTTTGGGTCATTTTTAATCCAACTAACTCCTTCTAGCATTATATTATAAGACCTGAGAGGATTTCTCACCCTTATGAACTGCAGGGTATCTTGGTGTATCTTGGGTACCTGTGGTGTAGGGGAAACTGCAGGGAATATGCCGTAAACCGATTCGTGGGTATCGCGGGTATGTTATGACACGACTTCAGTGCCCCGCCACGGAAGACCTAACCCTAACCCTTAACAGTAATAGCGCATTCTACATGTTAGTATTATTAGTAAAATATAAATAGGCATGGCAGTCAGGAACTCACATCCGAAGTTGGGTGTGTATATTTTATAGTTCCTAAAATGTTTAACCTCTCTGTAAATAATTTCATTCAACATATGAATGTCGATGGGCATTCGGGAGCCGAAAGTGCATTTCCCTTTGGTCGCCATTTTTCTAAAGACTCACAAATTTCTTCAGCCACAATTTTAATTTAATCACTAAACTTCATTGTCATCTTATTAAAATCCGTCAAATTTGGACTATCACAGACTAGCTGTCTATTTAAACTGATTGTTTGAGTATATAAAATAAGGTAGTATAATAAGTATAATATGAGCAGAATCCACCAATGAGTTCTAAAATAAATAGTAGGTATACAGACACAATGATCTTGTACAAACTACATTTCAAGGCTCTCACAGCATACATATACAATACAATGACTAGCTGTTGCACGCGACCTCGTCCGCGTAACTTTATAAAATATAGTCTATGTGAGTAACATAATAAAGCTTTCTGATAATAAAGCTTTCTACGGGTGAAAGAATTTTTGAAATCGGCCTAGTAGTTTTTGAGTTTATTCATGGACAAACATACAAAAACACAAAATTCTCTTTAAAATATTAGAATAGATTACATTACAAATCTTAGATTAATGATTGGTCTCGCTGCGCTCGACTAGATACCGCGTTATCTAAAAACAATAGCTCCGTGAATGCGGCAACTTTTTATTGTAGTGTGTGTAAAATATCATCACTTTTTATCACTTTTTACACAGTTTCATTATATTTTTACACAGTTTCACTACGCAAACTGGCATTTATTTATGCCAAAAATTTAATAAAACACTCGGCACGTACATATCACAGACAGTTTGCAGTGTGACTGGCTCGGGTACGCCGAATTCGGCGTACTATTTTATGCCGCATTTTACAAGTACGACGGCGGTATCTAGTCGAGCGCAGCGAGACCAATCGTTTATCTATACAGCCACTATTAAAATGACATTTCATAATTTATTTTATTTTAACTAAAATTTAGAACTGTTTTTGATTAATTTCTATCTACTTCATGCTTTTTATGGGTATTTCTCGTGGGTAAGTATATTAAAGAAATTATTGCCTAAAAAATTTATAGGAAAATTTGATTTGTTGTGCGTTTATTGTTACTTATGATTTTTATGGATTGATTGGCGTTTTAACATAATGTAATGAGCTTCATTGAAAACCTCTTTGCCAATTAAAAGTTTTGTTAGGAAAGCAGACGAGGAGAATTTTGCTTGTTTCGGATCCTTTTGTATCCGTTGAACACTTTAGATACTGTGAGGTCGCGTATAAAGAAATCGACCGCCATTTCTATGTTTCATGCGGTTGAGTTGTATTAATTTTTAACACTTGTTATCGAGAAAGAAAGAAAGAAAGAGTTTTATTCACCATTACAAAGACACAAACATAATAAAAAGAAAACAACAAAACAGAAATTTATAAATTGGTTCAGTGTCATTAATTGGTTCAGTTTCTGACCAAAGCGAATTAAATTTTCATAAATTTCCATTTATGACGAAAGCGGAATCTGACGAATGTGTACTAAATCAGTTAGATACAGTATTATTATCGATAAAATATTACAATTTAACCTGGTATTATATCATAAATTCATGTACACTAGGTAATTTGTTATAATATTTTAATAGAAGAATAATATTAATTTCGCTTGCAAATTTCTAAGTGCATTCTTGGAATGTCCAAAAAATTATGTCGCCTTGCTCTTTTTGGTAGAACATCCGCACTGTTAATGTTTGCCATACAACGAAGTAATGCAGCCAGCATGCTTTGGACCCTGCCTTAGCTGCCTAGGGACCGAAGATTTATATTATGTAATATGTTAATTAATAATCATTTTGAAGAAGCCACATAGTTTGTTTAACTGTCCGTTAACATTTAATTAACAATCAGTTAATTAAAGTATGTGCCTCCTTCAAAATAGGCAACGAGGTGAGGAGGCATAGCAGGCCGCTCCTTTCTGTCAGTCTGCTGTCGACGCTGGCGGTATATAGTAGTTATGTTGTACTGGCCAACAAATGTAAGACGCACATCGGATTAAATATCCAGAAATAAGTCGTGCGATGTAGGCAATTTTAAAAGTGGCCGAATATTTTTAGAAAAAAAAAAGAAAAAATAATATAGACCAGGTACTTACAAGACAATTTTGTTGTAATTTTTAATAAATTCAAGATTCAAAGAATTTCAAGATTTTTTGGAGAATCAATTTACATATTTAAAAGCCCTTGGTATGAAAATTTATGGGAATAAAATCAAAATTGTCTCATGAGGATCTCTACTATGAGGGTCGCCATGGCAATCTATGTTGTAATCAAGGAGTTAATTTAGTAACAGCCTCCGGTTAGCAAACTCAACTCTGTTACTGGGCCTATTAAAACCAAGCAAGCACCTGTTAAAATTGTAATATGACGGGAATCTGGTGAAGGGAAAGTCAAGTTGGATGTTTTGTATTTATATTACTTATGAATGTATTTACAAAACGAAAGTATTGTATTATATGTAGTATATCAACTGTCTGGTATCCATAATACAAGCATTAAGTTGCTTACTTTGGAACTAGATGGTGCTATGTAGAATGTGTGAATATTTATTTATTATTATTAAAAAAAATTATTCAAACTTTTAAGTTGATGTTCATTTCAAAATATTGCAAATTTTTGAAATATGCGCGTGGCCCTAATGCGCGGGGCCCGTAGCAATTGCTACTTTTGCTACGTGACGTAGCTAATCCGGCACCGTGAATAATTCGTGGGTGCCGAGATGGGAAGGTGCCGAGATGGGAATAAACCGTGCATGTGCATAGTTAGGTAATGTTCGAATTTTAAATATGGTGTTAAAACGCAAAAGAAATTCAATAAATAAAACCCGAACGTCCTTCGAACGGAGACCAATGGTGTGAAATTAAAAGAATTATTCCGTTGGGTATAGGAGGAAGCCTTCATTGTTCGTGGTGAGGGCGCACGTAAGGCACCTCAAAAATTCCAATCGCCCGCCTCGAGGACACCGTCACAACCGACACCCGTATCGACAACTATTTCATAAGGCGTATAATTGGAATTGCCGCAAAATACCCCCCTCACCTCACACCTCCAATAGGAAGATAAGGTTTGCCACAAACGCAGCGTTTCTATCTCACTATAATACACTCGTGGACTAAGAATACGGGTCGATGACAAAATCGTCTGTATCTTGGAAATTAATAATGGTACATGCATGAAACTAACTTTATATTAAAGAGAATTTTATTATAGTATAATATAAAAGCTTAAACGTTATACAACGTAATTGGAAAATAAATAAATTTAAAAATGCTCGAATTTGGTAATAAATTCAACACACGCTGGTTTCATTTTGCTTGTTTTCTCACTTTTGTTTTCAATCTGTGAAATCAAAATGATAAAAGGCAGTCATTGTCGTCTTTCACGGTCATTATTGAATTACTACCATGTCGCTAACAACCGATGAAGGTACACATATCGTCACTATCCTAGAAGAAGGCAGAAGTCATAGAAGTACAGCGAAAGTAGTATGCGTGTCACTTTCTACGGTGCAGAGAGTCATCCAACGTTTCCGAGAAACTAGGTAGAACAATAAAAGACCAGGAATCGGCAGACCAAGATGTACTACGGCTCGAGAGGATCGATTTATTGATAGGATCATGTTCCGAAATCGGCACCTCACGGCTGTTGAAGTAACAAATCAACTTCGAGAGACCCAAAGAGATGACATAAGCGAACGTACTGTAAGGCCACGGCTCCAAGAAGCTAATTTGACCCTACATATACCTGCAAACGGCCCAAAACTTGAAAGGGAACCTCGAGTAGCAAGATTACGTTACGCCCGCGAACATGCACTTTGGGAAAACGAAGATAGGGTAAGAGTATTGTCTTCTGACGAATCTAGAATATGCTCTATGGTCATAATGGGCGGCCAAGAGTTTACCGACAGCCAGGGGAAGGTTTTATTCCAGCTTGTTTTGAGGAAAAAGTATCGTTCAGCGGTGGATCTGTTATGGCTTGGGCTGAAATCTCTTCAGAGAGTCGCACGGCGTTAGTGTTGATAGAAAATGGTCCGCTAACTAGTGTCAGGTATGTAGAAGAGATCCCTAATGACCATGTTGGCCCATACTTATTTAATTTGGGTGAAAATTTCATATTTATGTATGGCAACGCTAGGCCACATACAGCTTAAATTGTAAATGAGTATTTTTACGACGATGGCATCAATTGCATGGACTGGCCCTCGAGGATCTTGGACTTAAATCCGATTGAGCACATTTGGGACAAGCTTGGGAGGTTTATAAGAAATCGGAACCTAGCCCCAGCTACACTTAGAGACCTAAAACATGCGTTAGTGGAAGAATGGACCAATATCCCCCATCATCACATAAGAAACTTAATAAACATATTCCCAATTATCTGGCAGCTGTAAGAAGAGCCTGCGGAGGCAATACGAAGTATTAATTTGGCTTTAAAGTTCGTTTTTATGTGGTATGTAAGGTATCGTCTTTTAATTTTTCAACGCAAAAATGGTTGATTATTTGTTTCTTATGTAATTTTAATAAATAAACAAATAGCTTTTCCAACATTTGCTGTTCTTTTCATAACTATAAAATCATCTATAACATACAGTTTGAATCATGCCGCTAGCTATACTATTTTAGGAGATATTCTAGTTTTTCCTACCGACCCGTATTCTTAGTCCGCGAGTATATAAGCATTCTTTTTATTGGAGTTTACTCCTTAACAATCGATTTGTCAAAATAGTACAATCAAAATTGTTACATGAATGTGTTATGTTATAATTACGTTATAGTTACGTTCATTTTTTTTAAATAATCTTAGTTTCATACTGGCCATCTACACAAAATTATTTAAAAAAAGAACAATGTTATTTTTTCGGCGTGTAAGTACAGTCATTTGGTAGTTTTACCTGGAAAGTTTTCCGGGAATTTTAAAAATTGGTACTTAATTTTATAGATTTTGATGTGCTCTTTCCGAATTTCGACTTTGCCACCTCGTATTTTTGTCGCTCGCGCCGCCATATTGAAAAAATGGCACCTAAAAGTATTTTTTTGACAATACCTCTTTTCCAACTTATTTTACGATAAAAACAGTTACATATATACAAAATGAAACTAGAGACAATTACCTACAATTTATATATCTACCTTTTTTTTCATAAAGTCAATAGTTTTGGCGTACTAGCGTCGCAAAGTGTACTCCAACGCACGTTTTGGTCATTACTCATTATTCATTTAACCTGTGGCATTTAATTTAAATCTGATGATGGCCTGTCGCAGATCTGCGTCTTAAGGGTCATCTGATGACCGTTAAGACGCAGCATCTATGCGTTCAAACGCAGCGGTTGAGACGCTCAGTGCGCGGCGTATACCTCTTTAAGAGGTCTGGTGGATTCCTCAGATGGTTATGCGAATGGCGCGGATGAGCGGTACGTGCTTACAGCCCCCCCAGCGTTTAATGACCCTCGCAAATGAAGGGACAGGTGCGCTACAATCTGACGTTATTTAGTTACAAGCACCCAGCACCGACTGCGACCTCTTAAGATATGTCAGTTAAAGAGGCGTGGAAAAATGCATCTTTCTCTTTGAATTCATCTGAGAAAAAGCAGTAGATTAAAAAGCGGTAGCGTTTTTATTGAAAACGATATAATGAGTTTTTTTTAAGTTAGTTGTACAATAAGTTGTGTCCTTTTTTTGTATGTTAAGCATGACATAGAGGCTGACGGTCCATAGTCCTTTTTCTGGATTTCCTGTATCCCTGATAACGTGTATGCAAAATTTCAGCATGATCGGTTGTGTAGTAAAGACGTGAAAAGCTAACAGACAGACAGATAGACAGATTTAATTGTTTGTTTGAATTGAATAGGCTTCGAAACTACTGTACTGATTTGAAAAATTATTTCACTGTTGGAAAACTACATTATCAGTAACATCAGTACTAATATTATAAATGCGAAAGTTTGTATGGATGTATGGATGAATGTATGGATGTTTGTTACGCTTTCACGCAAAAATTACTGAACCGATCACCATGAAATTTTGCATACCCGTTGTCTGGGACACCAGAGGGTACCTTTCATCCAGAACGCGGACGAAGTCGCGGGCACCAGTTCAGCTAGTATTTTATAAAGTTACGCGGACGAAGTCATGTGCAACAACCAGTATTGTATAAGAACTCGTAAGTATACAAACAAATACTCGCGTATTTATCAGCAACAATATTATAAAAACGAGGGGTTCTCCCTGCCAAATACTTTTACAAAGGGGTTGGCGTTTGACGATTAGGTATTTCGTTTGGAAAAAAAGGAAATGTCTCCTTTGCCTGTAAATTCGCGCCAGTTTTATCGCGACGAGTGCCTATTAGGGGACACAATGGGAAAACTGTTGACTAATGGCTCACTACGAAAAGACAAATGTCCCTTTTAACGACGACTTAGTTCAAATAAATTAACATTTCATTAATTGCAGTAATAAAATCATTTCAATACTTCTTCCTATAAAGATGGAGATTTTATGGGCGAAGAGAAAGAGTTGGTAAAAGATTTTTAAGGAATTTTAAGACGCACAGAAATAAGATAATATTATTAATCACTAGCCGAATACCGCGACTTTGAGAACATCTTGACTTGACTTTGAATACATCTTGAGATAAGTAATAATAAATAATAGCCTTTTTATTTCCATATCTCTCTAAAAAATATAAATGTAGATTATAATTAAAGTGTTTTTATTTTATTTTATAAATTCTGTATTTAATTTTACACATACTTACTAAACTGTGTTTTTAATAATGGCGTGGACTTGTACTATCGCAGTAAATATTTCATTAAAGAAATTCTATATTTAAAAAATTCAATTACCTAATTACTTAGTTCCGCCAAAGTCTTGACGAAAGTTTGGCCAATGTGCCAACGTTTGGCCAAACGTTTGGCGTGGTCACGTCAACAGCTGATCTCACCCCTTCACATCAAAAACGTATTCGTACCACTGGTCAGTTTCCTTACTCGTTAATTTCACTAATTCACCAGTTCACTCATTAGACAGTTTCGGTAGGTTGACAATTTCGCTAGTTAGGCATTTTCCATGTCACATAAATCAAAGACTAGCGCAGTTGACGAATAGTAAGTGCACAGATGAATGATTGGCCTCGCTGCGTTCGACTAGATACCGCGGCAAAAAATAATACGCCGAATTCGGCGTACCCGAGCCAGTCACACTGCAAACTGTCTGTGATGTGTACGTGCCGAATGTTTTATTAAATTTTGAGCATAATAAAATGCCAGTTTGCGTAGTGAAACTGTGTAAAAATATAATGAAACTGTGTAAAAAGTGATAAAAAAGTGACGATGTTTTACACACACTACAATAAAAAAACTGCCGCATTTACTGAGCTATCATTTTTGTATAGTACTCTATCTAGTCGAGCGCAGCGATACCAATGTAATAATCATTGAGTGAGTGTGGTAAAAACAACGAGGTAAAAAGCTAAGTAGACGAATGGCGTCAAACCCTCAGGAAATAATAGCACGTTTGCTGTTGTTTCTCGATGAATGAGTAAAGGGATGCCAAAACCCTTATTGCCCTTATTACGCTTTCCCTTACCCTACATTTGCCTTTATTCTTTATCTTATAAAGGTCTGTAGTGCACGTTTCTATGCTAATATTATATAGAGGTAAATTTGTATGTTTGTTTGTTTGTATGTTAGCAGGTAATCTTCGAAAGTGCTAATCCGATTAAAAAAATATTTTAACAATAGTTAGAATGGAATTTTAGGATGCACATAGGCTAGATATTACACACGGGCGAAGCCGCGGGTACCAGCTATCTGAAAATAAATATGCAACTCTTGAGAAAAGTATTTATAACTAGCTGGTGCCCGCGACTTCGTCTGCGTTAAAAAAGCAATATATCGCCTGACATCGTTATTGCTATTACACTTAGCCAGGAGTTAGTTTCCTTAACTTTAGATGATCCCTCGGGAGCAGTACTTTTTTTCTGGATGAAAGGTACCCTATGTCTTTTCTGGTGTCCCAGACAACGTGTGTGCAAAATTTCATGGTGATCGGTTCAGTAGTTTTTGCGTAAAAGAGTTACAAACATCCATACAAACTTTCGCATTCATAATATTAGTACCGATGTTAGGCGTTATATTGCTCTACGTATTTTGTCAGGCGTTATATCTTTTCAAATAGTTCAAATAAAACTTTATAAACAATAAAACTTAATTTTACAAAGTTAAAAGTTACTTAAAAAAAAAGTTAAAAATTTATCTTAAATTACCATTGGATTTAACCTACTATTCACTGTAATAACTTAGATCCTAACTTAACATAATATGTAGCTTAGACCGTGTGGCCTAACTTAAACATAGATAAAACTGGAGGGAAATACTTGTTAAACATAACCTTACAAATTCACGGTCGAAAGAATAATGTAATAAGTATAACAAATAATAATCGTTTGTGGCAAAACTATTCACATGTGAATAGCTTTTATACGTGGATCTAAAGAGAAATCTTTATTGATTTATAAATGGTCTATTATTAATATTAAGTACTTAAGTAATATTGGTAACATTAAGTAGTTCAAGATATTTGTTAAATAAATTTTCTTGATATTTGTTCGAGAAACAGTAACATGAAAATATATCAAGACTAGCTGTTGCACGCGACTTCGGCCGCGTATAAAATCCGTACTAATCTTATTATTATTATAATATTATATTATATAATTAAATATTATATAATATCCGTACTAATATTATAAATGCGAAAGTTTGTTTGGATGCATGAAATTTTGCATACCTACACGTTGTCTGGGACACCAGAAAGGACATAGGGTACCTTTCATCCAGAAAAAAGTACTGCTCCCGAGGGATCATCTAAAATTAAGGTAACTAACTCTAGGCTAAGTGTAATAGCCAATAACGATGTCAGGCGATATATTGCTTTTTCAACGCGGACGAAGTCGTGGGCACCAGCTAGTATAACATATGGCCTACGTTACTCGCTGATAATGTAGCTTTCTATAGGTGAAAAAATTTTCAAAATTGGTCCAGTAGTTTTTGAGTTTTTTCACTCTTTAAGTATAGGTATAGTAGTGACAGGACACTGTGTTATAGGAGACGGTAGCCACCTACCATCGGGTGGACCGTCAGCCTGACTGTTGATCTTAACATTAAAAAAAACTGTTGACGACATTGGCGATACTGCAATTTTTTATATTTTTGGACAATTTATTGGGAACATAAAAATTTTCAAAAATAAATATTATCCTATCCGTTTCGTAGGAGTTTGGTTACAAACACTGTGACACGAGAATTTTATATAATACTAGCTGCTGCCCGCGACTTCGCCCGCGTAACTTAGGTACTTATAAACCTTCCTCGAGAACCACTCTACCCATTAGTGAAAACCGCATTAAAATCCGTTGCGTAGTTTTAAAGATCTAAGCATACAAAGGGACATAGGGACAGAAAAAGCGACTTTGTTTTATACTATGTAAAGATATATTACTAGCTGACCCCCCCTCCCCCCGCAAACGTTGTTTTGCGAAAAAATTAAAAAAAAATTGGGGTGGACCACCCTTTATCACTTAGGGGTATAAAAAATAGATGTTGGCCGATTCTCAGACCTACCCGATAAGGACACAAAATTTCATCAAAATCAGTCCAGCCGTTTCGGAGGAGTTTGGCAACAAGCACTGCGACACGAGAATTTTATATATTAGATATAGATTAATATTATGTACTTAGATATACAATACATACTTTATTATATACAGTCTGCCAACTTTATGCCTATATATGTTAATTTATATGTTAAAAATTCTACACGATTTGCTCACCTCATTAAAGGAAAATTATAATCACAATACAAGGTCACACTTTGATCCGAAGCTCGCAGTTGTAGAGGCGAGCTTGAAGCTTGCAGTCAGTCGCGTAAAAAGCTCAGAGCGGCACACATGCTCTCAATACGACGCTTTTCCCGCAAACTTTGTCGAGCTTCCGACGCGTATAACTATTGTTTTAAACAGTATTAAAACGGACAAGCAAAAAGTGCACACAATAAAAACCAAGATACCTCACAAATAAGACAAGGAAATTTATGTCAGGTAGGTTTAACATTTTCTGCTAATTCGTTTATCAAAATCAAAATCAAAATATTTATTTATCAATTGGTTTTCTACAAGAAACTCTTATGATCGTCATTATAAATTTTAATTTACCAGGGTTTCGGAAAAAAGCCAAGATGACGATCCTGAGAAGAAACCCCGAAAGAAACTCAGGATACTAATCTTTTTGTCATCTTTAAAATATAAAATAACAACTATGTATACATACTACAATCAATTTAAAAATAATAATATTAAAGTATACATACATACAATACAACACAATACATATGAGCTCCGAATCGCTTAAATCCAGGCTTCATTGTCATTTAAATAATCAGTGATTTTATAATAGCCTTTTGAGGGGAGTTTAGATTTAATGACGCTTAAATTTATTTATTTAAATACAATTTTGCATTCGACTTCGCCGGCGTAACTTTATCTTATACTTAGCCTGTTTTACTCGCTGATAATGTAGCTTTCTACAGGTGAAAGATTTATTTAAGTCGGTCCAATAGTTTTTGAGTTATATCATAGCAAAAAAAAATTCAAACATACAAAAATAAAAAAAAATACAACTTCGCTCCTTATTAATAATAATAATATACTTACTACATAACTTATAGAACTTCTATACTAACTAATCCGTACTATCCGTCCGTACTAATATTATAAATGCGAAAGTTTGTATGGATGTCTTTAACTCTTTCACCCAAAAACTACTGAACCGATCACCATGAAATTTTGCATACACGTTGTCTGGGACACCAGAAAGGACCTTTCATCCAGAACGCGGACGAAGTCGCGGGCACCAGCTAGTATTATAAATACGAAATTTTGTATGGATGTTTGTAACTCTTTCACGCAAAATCTAATGAGCCGATCACCATGAAATTTTGCATACACGTTGTCTGGGACACCAGAAAGGACATAGGGTACATTTCATCCAGAACGCGGATGAAGTCACGGGCACCAGCTAGTATTATAAATGCGAAAGTTTGTATGGATGTTTGTAACTCTTTCACGCAAAATCTACTGAGCCGATCACCATGAAATTTTGCATACACGTTGTTTGGGACACCAGAATACCTTTCATATAGTAGGAGAAAGAAAAGCACTTACATAATATGCCAGCTTTTACATGTCTGTATCTGTATACCTACCTACTTAGACATATTTCTCGTTAACATTGTGCACTCATGTTAATTTTTCATTTTTGTTATCTAAGCACCTACTAATACAAAAAAATAAGTGTCTGTAATGTTCAAAATAACAGATTTTATTATTTTATACTTGGATATTATTATTACTATTTTACTATATTCATAAAATTACAACATAAAAAAGATATTATTCAGCATAATAATTTCTAATTAAAATCTAGAATTAAGTAGATATTAGCTAACAACAGCTTCTTATTGTGTTCGCGCTAATTAAAAATTAAACAGTTGAAAAATTCCATTGCTGCTTTTAAGAAGATATCCGAGGTGAAAAAGTTAAGAGGTGAAACTTTTTCAATTTCATTTTTATCTTTTCATACTTTTAGAATATTTTAAGGCATACCTACTTACTTTGTACTAGCGTTTAATCATAATTATATAAATACTGTTTAATAAATAGTCATTTTAAATAAATAAATAAATAATTCCACTCTTTGGATTGGCAGATTGGAATTCTCTCTATTCCAAACTTCACACATTCCACACAACACCATCTATTTATGCTTGTATTATGGAAATATACATTGTATTATGGAATTGTATTTTTTTGTAAATACATACATACATATTATATTACAAACATGCATGACTCAGACTTTTTATATATACATATTTTTTATATACCTAATTACACATTTCTTTCACCTATTGAAAGCTACATTATCAAAGACAATCGAGTCACGCGGACGATGTCGCGTGCAACAACTAGTAGGTATTATATAAACCAATTTCATTTCCAAGGCCATTGTTAAATTTATTACTAAACTCATAAACGTTTTGATGTCGACAAAGCGGTGTTTTAAAATCTAATGACACATCGGGAAATTTCTAAAGTGGTTTCCTTTTTAGAGTTATTACCGGAGTGCGGAAATTAATATCAGATGCCGGATGTATGTTGTTTAGCCTGTATTAATGAAAACTCATAAAAGTCCCGGTAATATGCGTTGTGGTATGGTTGTGACACGCTTTGCGAGCGCCTTAACTAAACAATGTTTCTAATCAGTGGAAACAAACGATAAATAATAAAATTAATGAAAAAAATAAGAATGAAAGAAAGAATTAATTAATGAATTATATATTTGTATAACAAGTATATAATAAATTTATATAATACATTTGTTTATTTTATTTTTTTTATATTATTCTCGCCGCCAATTCGCTGTACTAACTTGTACTTTATATAAATGCTGAAGGTCAGATCGTCAATGTCATTTGACCAAGTAAATTCCTTAAGGGCTGTTGATAATGCCTTGAAATGGTATTTAGGCATTAAGGCGCTTAGTGGCGTCAGATAGGTACTTTTTAGGCTAGACTAAAAAGCTTAAAAAATATTATGAAGTATCAAAGTTCCTATCACTCAAACTTCTATATTTCTAAGTAGTGTCACGGCCTGCGTTTCGTAGTCATTTGGGCAGCAAGTATGGCCGCAGTAACTACCCCTTTATAATCGTGAAATAACGCCTCCTTCCACTTGGATCCACAGCTTGGTTCCACGTGTGGATCCGCGGATACCTTTAAATTATCTCCTCTTAAATCCAGGTGTGGATCTATGTATACTTCTTTTTCATCTTCTATCCACCAGGTGAATTCAAGTTAGTTCAAGTGGCATAGAATTTTTTTATTATTTTTATATGCCACCTCGTTTGTGGATCGAAGTGGTATATAAAATTATGTTTATTGTTGAATGAGTGAATGAGGAAGTGAAATGAGGCGAAATAACAGCACGTGTGCTGTTCTCTTTCGATGAGTGAGTAAGGGATGCCTGAGCCCACTCTATCTATGCCTTTCCAACTCCTTATCCTTAATCCTGGCACACTTGCTGCGCCTGATCCGTTGTTTGTGTTATAGACAGTAACCATATACCATCAAGTGATTATAATAATTTACTTAATTTAAAGCAAATTGATGAATAAACGACTAATTAACATTCAATGAGGAGAAAATGACGAAACTAAGATCGAAGGCGCTCGTCGCAAACTTTCCCGAGTTGTGGTATAAATTTTAAAACCTCTCAACATAGCTTATTGTTTTGCTCGGCGTTAGTTTATTCGATTTGTACGCAGTAAGTTCTTTGAGTGCACTGTATTTAGCTTTGCGGTTCAACAGGTTTTGTGTAGGTACACTTTAGAAGGGATTTCATTAACATTTCTACTGATTTATATTTTATACTAAGCTGACCCGACGAACTTTGTACCGCTTCGGAATAAAAACCAAAATGTATGAGAAGATCAATTCACTTTTGTCGTGAATTTTTCAGATGTTTAATTTTAATTTTAATCTTAATTTGTCTGTGTAAAGATCAGAAAAATTGGTCCAAACGTTCAGGACTTGTCCTGTTAATTAATTATATACCTTCAGGCCTACACTTAGGGAGTGTAAGCCTTATCATGGTCAGCCTGATTTGCGCACTTTACCTATGTAAAAAAATTCAAGAACAGAGGTTGAAAATGCCCATTTCTGGGACTCAAAGCTTTAATTGACCATCGACAAAATCTATTATACTTTTAGTTAGACGATCCCTTGTCGGGACAATGACGAAAAAAATACACTTTTTCAGGACAAAAGTATCCTATATTTATGTTAATCCAGGTAATCTATCTGTGTGCCAAATTTCATCCAAATCTGTTGAGCCGTTTTTACGTAAAAGAGTAACTAAGTACTAACATCGATACATCCATCCTCAGAAAATTTAGCATAGATTTTATATTATTATTCACATATATTTATTTAAATTTTTTAATTTTAAATTTTTTTACAATATATCACTACATAGTATAAAACAAAGTCGCTTTTTCTGTCCCTATGTCCCTTTGTATGCTTAGATCTTTAAAACTACGCAACGGATTTTAATGCGGTTTTCACTAATGGGTAGAGTGGTTCTCGAGGAAGGTTTAAGTACATAATTTACTAAGTTACGAGGGCGAAGTCGCGGGCAGCAGCTTTAATTTTATTAACACGTAATTTTATAAACTATAACTAACATGTAGTGCCATCTGTTAACAGACTTTTTCCATTATTCGAAGTGAGATTAGATGAATTAGAGTACTACATTGCTTCAAACAGAATTCCCTAGATGGCGTTGTAAATTTTGCATACACGTTGTCTGGGACTCCAAAAAGGACATAGGGTACCTTTCATCCAGAACGCGGACGAAGTCGCGGGCACCAGCTAGTATTATATAAAAAACAATAGATATTATAAAAAAAACTTAAAACTAGTAGTCCACAGGCAGCGGGGCTAGGCCCAAGCTACCGGTGGTTAGGGCTGCAGAGTGAGGAACCTCCTGTTAGGCGAAAGGCATTTAATCCAACTTTATTACTAAGACATGTACGAGTACCTACTTCTGGGCAAACTATGAAACCATTCCGGAACATTAATGAAAACTCGAGATGCAATAACCCAAGGTTGTTTACCTGAGTATCTTGACGACGTCTTGCTACAAACAGTTTAATAATATTATTGCGTGGTTCCTAATCTAAGGTACAGGTCGTACATATTGAACTATAGATATTAGATACCTTGTGACAAAAAATAGACAGGTTCTTCTGACCCGACAAACGTTGTTTTGAGAAAAAATAAAAAATAAATTTTTGGGGTGCACCACCCTTAACATTTAGGGGTATAAAAATAGTTTACTACCTATTCTCAGACCTACCGAATCAACACAAAAATTTCATAGAAATCGGTCAAGCCGTTTCGGAGGAGTTTGGTTACAAACACCGCGACACGAGAATTTTATATATATTAGATATATAGATTGATTTCTATATTTAAATTAATATTAATAAAAAAATTACGCTGTACTCTTAAAATAAATTAGCAGCTCCATTACTCAAATCGAACTTTTCAAATACTCCGACCATAAATAATAAAATTTTTAGAGTCTTAAATTAACTCCTAAAAACAATTTTATATATTGTAGCCTTTATTATGTTCTCAATAGAGTTTATTTTCGCAATACGATTTCTTGACAAAATATGCTACTTCGTTTGTCTATATCTTGCACTTGTGTTTGTGCCTCATTATCAAAGGAACGCAGGAATTGACCACAATCCCTTCGCTCCGAGCGAAGGGTCTACGTCTATTTAATGAGGTATACCCACTCATCTTCGCAGTTGTCTTGTACGAACAAACGTAACTCGTCAATTTTATGTACCTATATAATACTGTACAGATCTGACTATGCATATCTATCTCCATATAAATAAAAATTAAGTGTCACGTTGTTTGAGGCCAATGAACTTCTAAACTACTGAACCGATTTTGATAAAACTTTGTAACTATGTGTAATTTGGTCCAGTTTAAAAGATAGGATAGTTTTTATTTTGAACCCGGACGAAGACGGGAGCGTGGAGCTAGTTAACGCTAGTTTGAGTGCTGTGTTTCAATAAAATAAAAGAAAATTAAAAAACACTCTTTTGCGTCGGCATCGCAGGTGAAAAATACACAGAAGAAGCTAGTAACGACGTATTAGTAATTTAAGAGTTTTGTTAAAAGAACTTTCTTATAATTTCATCACCATTACTATAATATAAAGGATGGCAAGAACAATAGTGTTCTGTGAAATGGCCAATTATAGCTTTTCTAGCTTATCAGTAGCGGCACCCGATTGGTCAAACGTAAGCGCACATTAGACGAGGGTAATGTAGCGTGCCAATCAGAGTGCGAAGATAACTTGGTCGTACTACTGTCGCCCAAGAATTACCGAAATCACTCGCTCGTAACTTTTGCTTGGTAAAACATTGTGCTCAACTAGGTATAGGCTAAGTTATGTCTACATGAAAATATAAAATACTAGCTGTTGCACGCGAATTCGCACGAATAACTTATTATAAAAAATAGCTTATGTTACCAGTTACTCGCTGATATAGGGGAAATAATTTTCAAAATCATTCCAGTAGTTTTTGAGTTTATTCGTTGCAAACATACACAACTATTCTCTCTTTATAATATTAGTAGGATATAGATATCTATACATATAATTAAATTAATTTTATAAAAAAATTAAAATAATAAATATTAAAAAAACATTATCATAAGGATATACTATGTTGACATGCCCGCCATTCATCTCAAATCACAGATAAGTCCCTAATGACTTGTCAAATTATCCCAACTCAAAACGGACGTTTTATAGAGTAGGTACCTACTTTAGTTGAAAACCTGATTTTCTTTAGATACTGCAAAGAGCTGACTGCTTTGGACTTGACGGACCCGTTTTGGAAAACGCAAAGAAAAATTGTGAACTTGACATGACTGACTAGTTTCGGGATCTGGTACTTTTGATTTTAATCTGAATTTTGCTTTGTTTATTTAAAAAAAGGCCATTTTTACTACAAAAAACCACAATTGTCAGGCCTGTTGAATTGTTTCCGCCGCCTCGGAACTCTAAATATATGGAGCTTCAGTGTCTCAAATGACTGCGTTGAGGTGTGGACTACGTTTGTGTTTTTCGTGCGGAATTAGTTTAATATATATGTATTTTTAAAATGTTACATGCTGTAAGGTTAGCTATTAAATAAATTAAAAAAAAAACCTTTTAAAGGTCAAATCTGTGAAGGTCAAATCGTCAATGTCATTGGCTTATGTGAATCCCTTAATATAAGAGACGGTATTGTCACCCTGTGAAACTATAAAGCTATCTACGTTAGTCTCCACAATGCACAGGGAATCGTGCAACCAGACCACAATGGAAATGCATTTTGAGAGGCCATTAGCTATCTTAGTCGAATTAACATACCTAGGTACCCGACGTCAGTGAAATGGTTGGACCGTGTTTGCTGGTTCGTGAATCCGGCGATACGTGCCTCACGGTCTTCAGACTTTATTGTCTTAATTTTGAGAGTCAAATTCGAATGGCATAAGGTCTTTTCATTGCTACCAATCTGTGAAGATGCGTCTCAACAATGGCCATACATACTTCAAATGGTGCAAAACGAAGGCTGTCGTTCTGATGATAGTGTAGTAGATTGTGTATCCTATATTTACATAGTATATCTGCTCTAACGGAAGACCAGTGAAGGTTTCTACAACCTGCATTATGCTGAGTTGGAGCCGGTTTGTGGGTGTCTTATTAGGTTTTTATATGTATCTATGTCCTTTGTTGCAAATAAAATCTTATTCTATTCTATTCTATTCTATTCTATAACTTACTAAATTACTAGTGCGGTACACTTACCGCACTAGTAATCTAGAATCTATACTAATATTATAAAGCTGAAGAGTTTGTTTGTATGAACGCGCTAATGTGGTATAAAAAGTAAAATAAATATCTACTTTAACCATAGCTGCACTAAAAAATATTGCTACCCCTAATATTCACAGGGGAATCAATTAAAAATTACACATATACATATAATATGTGGACAAAAAGCGTGTATTCGATTAGTGAATTAAATTCTGTGTGATTTCATGGTCAACTTAATAAACTTAACAAAAGCTAGTACAAGTTACGTGTGGACTCGTGTGAATTTAGAATAGAATAGAATAAAATTTTATTTGCTACAAAGGACGTACATAAAAAAACCTAAAAGACACACTCCAACTCAACTCAGCATAATGCAGGTTTTAAAACCTTATCTCATAAGGTTTATCCTACGCAAGCCATGTAGGTAATGTCCATTTTTCGACAAATTGGTTATAATTTTTTGTCTAGTTACATAAAAACAAATCCCTTATATTGTTAAGTCAAATCGCCAGCGCATTACAATTCCCATATTGATAAAAAAATACAACCCATCAAATGTTTGACTAGTTGTAGTTTTGCCTGCATCGCAATATCTAATTCTACCTACTAGGTAAAATATCTAATTCTTATATTGACTACAACGCAAAACGACTATACTTAAGTGGAGTCATTTTAATAGGTAACATTTGACGTCTGTCAGTTTTATATTCATAGTGAGGTGACCTGCTTAAAAACATCGATTAAAGTGAATGAATCGATACGGACTTCAAACATAATGTGAATTTAAAAAAAATATCTGTTTAGTTATTTTTTGTATTTTTATAGTTAGTTAAAAGAATACATAATAAATACAATTATGTTTTATTATAATCACAACGTGGTTATTAATTTATGGTGATATTTCTTCACAAGTAATCATTGCATTCGATTCTACTTATCAGCTTTCGATTTTTAGAGTAACATCCCTAGTGTTTAAAAAGAAAAACTGACTGACGCAACATTGTAACGACGTTCAGTTCTTTAGATCACAAATTGTTTATTATGTTTAGAATGGTTTATTAGTGAAAGCAAATCGTAAAATTACTCGTATCGGTCATTATTACAATAAATATGTAATCGTAATTGAAAAAAGTTAAGCAATTGTGTAGTTCTAACAAAACGAAAAAATTACAAACGAAAGTTACAAGGTTACGTTGTTGAAATTTGATTAATTGTCAAATGTTTCCTATTAAAATGACTTGACTTTAGTTAGTATATTTCCTAAATAGTATTCAAGTAACCTTTCATGTGACAACCCTAGCAATTAACACAAAGGTGTGGACAGGAGTACTGTGAAAATTAATACTGTTAATTGCCTCCCTACTCCCGTTGGGGGTTTCATCAACTTTGGATTTATAACGAGTGACGACCCTGGGAGTCACGGTCGTGGCCCCATGCACTTTGTGCTGAGACCTTCGTTTTGAACTTCATGCAATTAATACCTATTTGTTTGTACAGTTATGACAATATACCTACACTCGGTTATTGCTTTGATATTATATTGATGCTAATATGAAAACTATTATAATGAATGAAAAAAGTTTAGTTTTCATTTCATTTGCTCATCGACCTCTACGGTCGCCAACCTTCCTGGGGAAGTCAAATCTTAAGAAGAATTAAATACTGGAGCCATTTTGTCTTTTGAAATTTTAGAAACATTAAGAAATAGTTAGGAGAATCCGTACTAATCCTATTTCCTATCCTATCCTATCCTATATAAATATTATAAATGTGAAAGTTTGTATGGATGTATGTATGGATGTTTGTAACTCTTTCACGCAAAAACTACTGAACCGATCCCCATGAAATTTTGCCTACACGTTGTCTGGGACACCAGAAAGGACATAGGGTACCTTTCATCCAGAACGCAGATGAAGTCGCAGGCACCAGCTTGTATTATAAATGCGAAAGTTTGTTTGGGTGTTTATAACTACTGAACCGATCGCCATGAAATTTTGCATACACGTTGTCTGAGACACCAGAAAGGACATAGGGTACCTTTCATCCAGAACGCGGAAAAGTCACGTGCACCAGCTAGTCTCTTATATTACCTATAATATTTCAAAAATTACTTTTGACTTTATGTTACCGTCATAAAGTTATAAAGTTATACTGCTTGAACAAAAGCATCATGTTTTATGACCATTAAATAAATATCGCATTTCAAGTCTGTTCTTTGTAATAAAGTGAGTAAAATGATCTTTGGGTCAAGAGGAATAAATATTTGATTGGAACTGTAAAATATATATTATGAAGGCATATCTTTTGTAACGTAGTGTTACTTATTTTATTAGTTTTTTATTTTAATTTGGTTATATTACCTTATTTGTTTATTTATCTTAGTATTAAAACCTTATTTTTTTTTAAATAAATAAAATGGGTATTCCATTTTTTGACGTCGATATTCAAAATTTTCATTCTAGAAGAGCGTTCTTTTGTTGGTCTGTCGTCGCAGAGAAAGGTTCAGCTTTTTTGTTGGACGGTGCTGATATTAATTACAATCATAGATATAAAGAACGGTAGCAATACTAAATCTATGGTTACAATATATTTTATTTGCTAACTTTCGTTTTTTTATTTTAGTTAGCTGGCGCCCAATATAGTTTTCTTTCCCTTAGCCGATTACGTTGTTTTTTAATCTATTATTTAACACGTAGGTAACACTTTATTGCAATGTTTTATTCAAGCGAAATCCCTCAATGCCTTGAATTTCTAACCAAATCGATTGTGATAACAATGATACTCATTGTTCACGCTGTAAGATGAAATCTAGAATTAATACGTCCTGCTAGTAATGATTGTGCATTGTGCCGGCCGTAGGTTTCAAATCCTCAAATTTCCAAAGTATTTTTTTATATGGAGTAAGGTTGAAAAAAAAATGTAGTGTATGTTATATTTGTTACAGATATTTGACCAATGAGAGAGCGCAAAGCATAGCCCGAACAATATGGCGGGTATGCCTATATTCGGAAACAGCGTCGGCGCTGCTGGTGAATTTTGCGATGCAAATACAGGTACTTTATTTCATTTTTAAATTTAAATTATTTATAAATTGTACATCATATCAAGCTTGGGTCTCTTAGGCAGAATTTCAGGTAACCTGGCCTGCATATCTCGTTATACGGCAAGATTATCTTCGGTTATTTGCGACTGACTGACTCTATCTATCTTAATACTTTCATATCTTATATATGAGTATATAAAACTGTATGTTGGTTTGTGTATTCCTACGGATTGATTTTTTTACAACATTGCATTTAAGTAAGCAGAAGAATAAATAATCTTATATTTATATTTATTTCCCAAAATTCCAACGGAAACAATTAAATAAAACATAAACTTCATGTATGAACCGACCATACATCATGTATGATTCATGTATGAAATGTATTGACCGTTGTTATGGCAACCGTGGAACGTTGCTCCACAGCAAAGCGTGGCTTTATTCAGCTAGTTATACAATAAAAATAATGAAGAACAACTTATTGAAAAAATTCTGTATAGTTGAAATGCATATTCGCCGCCTATTATAATTTATCAGTATTAAGCAACTTTGAATATTTAATTCCCTGATTAAATTTTAACCTGACAAATCAAACGGGTTTCACCTTGATCACAAAATTCGGAAATCAAACGCAAAAGCTATGCCATTTTTAAAAGCTCCAATTGACAGCTCGTTAAGAGTACAGACGCCAACAAAACCGTTGTTACCGAATATTAAAGCGAGGATTTGTTTTGTCTATATTGATCTATATCTATACATCACTATATAGTATAAAACAAAGTCGCTTCCCGCTGTCTGTCTGTCTGTATGTATGTCTCTATGTATGCTTAGATCTTTAAAACAGCGCAACGGATTTTGATGCGGTTTTTTATTAGATTTAGAGTGATTCAAGAGGAAGGTTTTAGTGTATAATTTACAAAGTTATACACTAAAACCAAAGGGCGAAGTCGCGGGGTAACCATACCGAACCGATTTTGATAAAACTTCCTAACTACCGGGCAAAGCCGGAAGCGTGTAGCTAGTATATTATATAAAATCGTAAACGAGCCGTGTCTGTACAGAAAATATATTTAAACAAAAAACTATTTGTACACATTGTACTTAATAACTTAAGTATATAAGTTACCGAGGTCCAAAAAAATAGTTTTTAGAATTTTCGTCTATTTGTCTGTTTGTGCACGCTTATCTCAGTAAAACGGCTTAACCGATTTGAATGCATTTTTCACTGATGTATTGTTGATTACCTGGATAAGACTTTTTATCATGGAAAAATGTTAAGATTCTAAAAAAAACTAGGCTATAACTCGGCCGCGTCACTTGATACTTCAAACATTTATCTCATTTGTTTTCATGTAAGTATTCATTGTTAATTAATATTCATCGCTTTATACTTACGTATCTGAACCCGCATCCTAAAATTGTATTTGTTTTGGGCGCTTTAAGGGAATAAAGTTTAAGGTCGATTCACCTACATATAGAAAAGGTAGCTCAATATAAAATATAGCCTTAAATTGGGATAATTAATATTTGGACTAAACTAGGGCTAAACTACCAACCCCATTTTTTAAATTAGACGAAAAATAAAAATGCCCCATTTTAGAAATCTTTACTAGTCTGTACTAATATTATATAAATACTAATACTAATATAGTAATATATAAAGAGGAAATATTTGATTGTTTGATTGTTTGAATTGAATAGGCTCCGAAACTACTGGACTAATTGAATTAACGAATCTTATTCGGCAGGTGAAAGCAATAGGTCTTCCAGCAGCGGTTCTCGCCGAGGCTCTTCTCCGCTCAGAACTCAGGTAAGAAATTATTAAAATAGTGTAAATATTGTTTCTTTGATTATATCAAGCGAAATTTGATTGTTACCGGAATATATAAAAAAGGTACGGTCAGCAAAGAATTTATACAATCGAACACAACGACTAATGTACCTATTTATCAGGAAAATAAATCCGTTTTAGTGTATAACAAAATAAGGTTTAAAATTGTTTGACAGGACAATGACATCACGGATCTCAAACCGGACTTCCACAAGATGCCATCGACTAGGAATACTACCAAATATGAAGGAGGATATAATCCCAAAGTTACAACTATGGTATGTAATGAAATATATGTTTTGTTTAAAATAGCAAGAGAATACTTTGCATCATTCTGTATATTACAAATTAATCTGTCTCATATCATATTACTGGCCACTCTACTCAATGTAAGGTGGCCAATACGATGCAAGCCATTCTACAATTAACAACTCTTCTATGGCAAGACAGTGGCACAAATTAGCAAAAAAGGGCAAAAGAACTTATATTTGCTCTGGTTTGGATATGGCGAGTAGTGAAGGGGACACTGCGTTTCGTAGTCATTTTGAGCAACCAGTTTGGCGGCAGTAACAAACATTACAGAAGACCACCATGTTTACTCCTACTAACGCCGTAAGATGTATTTGCAGAACCTTTGCTTGTGTTATAGGTGACGGTAGCCATCACCTATCATCAAGCGGACCGTCAGGCGTCGTATTTACTAGGGGACAAATGTCCCGCGACACGTGTCGCTCGATGTGTCGAGCGATGTCAGGCGACGTCGAGCGACATCGGTCGACATGTGCCGCAACATGTCGGGCGACATGTCGCGGGACATTTGTCCCCTAGTGAATACGAGGCCTCAGAATGTCTGGCGACTTTGACATATGAAGAGCACATTCTTATCTTCTTCTTTCTCAATTAGATTATTGTTTTTATCAGGCGACACTCAGTGGAGGCGCTGTGGTGACGCACACGGCACCGTCTTACGAAGAACAACGCGCAAGTCCGGCGCTACTGAACAGGACCGTCATCGGAACACCGGGCGGACGTAGCGTCAGAGATGACGGCTACTGCTCAGCGAGTAGCACACCTAGGGCCCTAGGTATGTACTATACTTAATTCCTAAAAACTTATAGGTAAGTATTCTCATATATTTTTTATTTTATAACGCAGACGAAGCCACGTTCACCAAGTAATCCTTACTAATCCATACTAATATTATAAATGCGAAAGTTTGCATGGATGTATGGATATATGGATGTATGGATGTTTGTAACTCTTTCACACAAAAACTACTGAACCGATCACCATGAAATTTTGCATACACGTTGTCTCGGACACCAGAAAGAACATAGGATACCTTTTATCCAGAATGCGGACGAAGTCACTGGCACCAGCTAGAATTATAAATGTGAAAGTTTGCATGGATGTATGGATATATGGATGTATGGACGTTTGTAACTCTTTCACACAAAAACTACTGAACCGATCACCATGAAATTTTGCATACACATTGTCTGGGACACCAGAAAGAACATAGGATACCTTTCATCAAGAATGCGGACGAATCGTGGGCACCAGCTAGTAAATAAATAAAAAAACAATAAGTACTGTACAATTGTACATAAAAACAACAGATATTATGAAAGTTTTAAATAAAATTGTAAATGTGTACTCAATCTTATATTTATTTACATTGAATCGTAACTAACAAGCAATAAAGACGTTATTTGTTATTGTGGCAGCGACTTAATAAGCTAAGTTGTGAGGAGAAAAACAAATAATAAAAGGTGGAGAGGCAATAAATCTTGAGAACACCGTAGCGTGACAGCGGCGGCCACCTGATGCTTCATACTTAGTGTTTGCTTCAATGAAATTGTTTAAACGAATCCTAGATTATATTGTTATTATAAACATTTATTTATTTACTAGCTGGTATCCACGATTTCGTCTGAGTTAAAAAAAAAGATGAGAAATATAACAATTGACATCTTAATTGCTGACACTGGCAAAAGCCAGGTATTAGTTTTCTTGATATTACTTAGCTTGATTCATGCGAAATTTGAACTTTGCTTTTTTCTATTACTTTCTTTCTTTCTTTCTTTTTTCAATAATTGTAATATCAAAAATCAAATTCAATGTCCACTTTTCTATGCAATTGAATTTTAGTTAATTATCATAAAATTACATATATATTTTTTATATTTTTTTTAATTTTTTTTACATGTTATCACTAAACTAGTTGTCACATGAAATATCATTTTGTTTATCTATCTATTTATTTAATTTATTACAGTAAATTTCCATATTGTTACAAAGCCTATTTTCTATAATGAAACTATCTTTTTATATATAAAAATGTTACGTTGATATTATTATGTAAAAATGTTAAGTTTAATTATGTTAAAATTGAACCCTGGGCGAAGCCGGGTACGGGTCGCTAGTATTTTAATAAAAAAATTCTATCAAACTTTTTTAATCAATTTCAAGCATGCATTATTTTCAATGTACCTTGAAATTCGTTTCAACGTAGGGTCCTCGATCTCTCAACTCAATAAAACTGAGAAATCAAAGTGAATTCCGAACTTATTAAAGATATGTAACTAACTTCTTGATCGTGATCTCTTCTTTTATGACAAAAGTAATAAGAAAGCAATTGTGGGAAAATTAAGTATTAAAATGTAAAATCCGAGCGTTTTAAATATATAGTACTGTCAACAAAATTTCTTTTTTACAAAATAATGCCTACTAGCTGATGCCCGCGACTTCGTCCGCGTTTTGAATGAAAGGTATTATGTCATTTCTGGTGTCCCAGATGTGTATGCAAAATTTCATGGTGATCGGTTGAGTAGTTTTTGCGTGAAAACGTAACAAACAAACAAACTCACATTCACATTTATAATTTTAGTAAGGATAATGTAGCTTTCTATAGGTAAGAGAATTTTTAAAATCGGCTGAGTAGTTTTTGAGTTTGTTTATTACAAACATACAAAAATACAAATCTATTCTATTATTATATAAATGTGAAAGTAACTCTGTCTGTCTGTCTGTCTGAACTTTTCACGCTTTGACTACTCTACCGATCATCAAAAATGAGACATGGCGACTCTCCCCCCTCCCTCCTAAATCGTCTTACATAATAAATGAATGGCTCCATGAAGAAATCTATTTTCAAAATTCAATAATTTTCATTGTTGAATTTTTTTCATATACAAAAACGAATTGAAAAAATTTCCATTTCGCGTTTAAAATTTGAATTGATTATATTGCAATCCACGGATTCCTCTGGCGGTATTCGAAGCCGTAAACGACGCCATTTTTGAATTCCAATACCGCACCTGAAGAGTACATTATGGAGAGGGAAATTTTTCCGCGTCGGCATCCCATTATGCGGTATAATATCGCATACCGAAGATATGAAAAGCGATGCTTATATTAAAAGGTATTTTATATAGGCCGAGGACTGAGAAAAGGTAGCGTATATTGTATATTTATAAATAATCATAATAATAATATCTCAAACACCTTATCTTTGACGTTTACGTGTTTAAGAAGTCTTTAAGAGGCAACAAGTCTCTTAAAAACACACACAGAAGGCCGATGTGAAATAATAGCATGTGTGCTGTTGTGTTTCGATGCTATTTTAATGTGGTCACTCACCAAGTAATAAATTTTGACATGATACTTGTACAAAATCTAAATATGTATCTACATTGACGATCTCTTATCGCGTTCAACAGGTGCTACGTTGTGTTGCGTGGCTATTTCGTAGCAGCTACGAGTGCTACGCTAATGTGGTCACTGGCCGAGTAATACTAAGTTTGACATACTACTTGTACATATTACAATAACAAATAAAACGCGTTTCTAATTATCTACATTGACCATAAGTTATTGCATTCAATATTTATAGTGAATTGACGATCTCGTAGCTACTTCGTAGCAGCTACGAGTGCTACGCCAATGTGGTCACTCGCCTAACAATACTAAATTTGATATACTACTTGTACATATTACTACCACTAAAACGCATTTCTAATCATAGTTATTTTGAATTCATTTGCAATGCAATTAAATCGCTTTGTCCGATGAATCTGTTTATATTCTATCAACGTCAAGTGCACGCATTCACGTTTGCATCACTTATTATTTACCTGAAGAACATTCAGCTGCAGACAAATGCGACATCTTGTTTGAATTATTCCAGTGAAATAATTATTCAGCATTTGCTTTTTTATTATATTTTTATGAACTTACATAGTGTGATTTGAAGTCCGCATTTGTCTGTCTGTATATCCGCTAACTAAACTCCTAAACTTTTTTTCAATATTTTTTATTTTATTTACAGATCACAAATCGGCGAAAGGCTCCGTCGTGACGCTTTCTTGTTACAAAAGTAAGTAAAAATTTTTTTTTTCTGCTAATAAGTTATATTAATAATAATACGTTACTAACTAATAAGTACTATGCTTTTATTATATTCCTCCAGAGGAGCCGAAGATTCAAATAGATGAAGAGAGTTTCTACAACGATGCTTCGAAGCGGTTAAGAGCCAATAGTACTAAAAATGGTAAGGAATAAGCCACTAATTAGTACACGCAGAGACTATAAAGTCATTATGTTAATCAGTTTAATTATTTTTCACAGAATTTTTAGTAACTAACAGATTGGAATAAGTACAATTATATTGATTATAATTATATTAATTAATATTTTTAGAGACGAACGACGATCGAGAGACTTGGGGAACTGGAGCTGATTTTCTCCTCTCCATAATTGGATTCGCGGTGGATTTGGCAAATGTTTGGCGCTTTCCTTACCTATGCTATAGAAACGGTGGTGGTAAGTTCCAATAATAATACTTTTTCAAAAATTCATAACCGATTAAAGTTCGCCAGACAGGTTGATGGATATCATGATAAGTCTAGCTTTAGTTGGTAAATTCACGTGCAGACTTACAATGGTAAACGAGGCCTCATAACAAGGCAACATTAGCTGTTCTCTACATCTCTCTTATAAATCAGTTACTGTCTGCCTTTTTCGCTGTTTTTTTGCATATTTCTTCTAAAGTCACAGATAAATGATTGGTCTCGCTGCGCTCGGCTCGAAGGTTTTATTAAATTTTAGGCATAATAAAATACCAGTTAGCGTAGTGAAACTGTGTAAGAATATAATAAAACTGGGTAAAAAGTGAATACACACACTACAATTAAAAAGTTGCCACATTTTCGGAGCTATTGCTTTTGTATAGCGCTCTATCTAGTCGAGCGCAGGGAGACCAATCAATTATCTTTGGAACGGCGTCAATAACTTTGTAGGACATACAAAGTTAACAGAGATGTTAGTGCCAATGTTAATTTTGCTGATTTAGTTAATTGTCTGATTTAGCAAATAACTAGCAGAGTATGTTGCAATCGCGCCTTAGGGTTGTAACCGTGATATTAAATAGCTCTATCTAGTCGAGCGCAGCAGGACCAAAGTCTAAAGTATCTATATAAAAAAATTAAAGAGGAGGGTTTTTAAGAAAAAATGCATCCATGTGAAGCTCGAGTGGGTTGCCAGTTTCTTCTTAAAAACTATTTATACCTACTGGGCCCCTATTCAAAGTAACAATTTAAAACGGTAACGAAACGATAACGAAATTCGAAAACAATAAAATGTATGGTATTGACATTTATACTGTCGCTAAATCACGTGATACGTCACATACATTTTATTCGGTGTAGTATCAGTAGTTCGGTTGTTTGTTCGGTTGACCGAACTAATGAAACTTTTTAGTAACAGTAGTTCGGTTGATAAAAATCACCGAACAAATGGCACTTTTAAAGTTCTTTCGAAGTTCGTTATCGTTTTTAAAATGTTACTTTGACTTAAGGCCCCTGCTTTCTCTAAAGTTTTTTAACGGTGACTCGTGATTTCAGGGGCATTTCTAATTCCATACACGTTGATGCTGGTGTTCGGTGCAGTACCTCTGTTTTATATGGAGCTCATACTTGGACAGTACAATCGACAGGGTCCTGTGACCCTTTGGAAAATATGCCCTCTCTTCAAAGGTAATAAAAAAGTTATGAAACATTTAGATCGAAAGTTTGGTGTTAAAAAAAAGGGATACATTAGCATAAGTGACTCGTTTTACAAAAGTGAGATGTACATATTCCTCTGGTTTCGTTTTTGCTCGAACCCTATTATACGCCCTAAAGAGCCAATTAAAAATAAACAATTAAATTATGTAACATGTTTTATTAAAATGCAACAAAGAAGATAAAGAACCTTTAAAACACATAGAAGGCATCTTAATATTACATTTAAGTACGTAGTAGGGATAAGTGGAAAAAAAATCCACTCATTCTATCAGTAAAGATACTTAGTAGATAAAACTGCATACTTAGTAGATAAAATTTTAAATGAACAAGAAACGCAACTGTTCTAAGTACATTTCTTAAGTGCAATAAGACTGCTAGAATGTACGCGGCTAATTCGCAAAATGGAGGCGATCTCGTGATGTTAAGGGCACACTGTACGACCGAGTAAAGTTAGTAATAGGTATTTGAAATTTTTTTTTGTCTCCACTTACTATAATGCGAATAACCGAAGACAGAATGCGACACAAAACTTTATTTAAATTATTGACTTTATTGGAATTATTGACTTTATTGAAATTATTGACTTTATTGGAATTATTGACTTTATTGAAATTATTGACTTTATTGAAATTATTGACTTTATTGAAATTATTGACTTTATTGAAATTATTGACTTTATTGAAATTATTGACTTTATTGAAAATATTGACTATTGAAATTATTGACTATTGAAAATATTGACTATTGAAATTATTGACTATTGAAAATATTGACTATTGAAATTATTGACTATTGAAAATATTGACTATTGAAATTATTGACTTTATTGAAAATATTGACTATTGAAATTATTGACTATTGAAAATATTGACTTTATTGGAATTATTGACTATTGAAAATATTGACTATTGAAATTATTGACTATTGAAAATATTGACTTTATTGAAATTATTGACTTTATTGACTTATTGACTTTATTGACTTATTGACTTTAATGCCGCGACATTTATTGAACTCGCTAAAATAATAAAACAGATCTGCAATTCCAATATTTTATAAACACATTTTTATCCATCCAATTTTAAATGTACGTACATTATAGTTAGGATGTTTTCATGGAAAAACATTCATGGATTCATGGCTTTTAGGCACATAATTAAAAAAAAATACCCTAAAAATTTTCACAAATTCTGGACCTTTTGAAGTTAAATTCATTTTTTATTTACATCCAAACCTTCATATTTATATATCTGAGAAATGAGTGATGCTACACTTACGTAGTATTGAATTGGCATGTGCGCTCTTAATAGCAATTTCTTTTTAAGTTTTCATTTCAAAGTAAATATTAATTTTCAATCTGCGTCTTTAATATTTACTCAATGATGATTAGGTTTTTCCATTCGGAAGTAATATCGCCCGCGGTCGCCAATTGAAACCCTACTGGGAATTTAAACGCGATATTACGTCCTCAGAATTAAATGTTTAACATTAACATTGGTAAGGTTCGGTGATGGATTAATTAATGCCTATACAAAATCCTGTCGAGATATATAGATATGGCTGATTTCTTAATTAAATTTAAATGAATATACTTAATACTCTGATAATACCTACATATTGGATGTAAAATATTTCAGCTGAATTCATATCCGGCATTAAGGAATCTTTTCAAAATACAATTATACGTATGTTATACGTACATTCTTCTTCTTCTTAGTGTCCCACTTCTCTACGAAAGTCGGCGACCATCATAGCTATATTGACCTTAGATTTATTATGGCTCGTGACTATTATTTATTCTGTGCTGCTGGCCTGCTGCGAGAAAGAGAGAGCGAATGCTTAATCCGAACCACATAAATTCTTCAACCAGGAAAGCATGCATCATGTACTTATGTTACCGAGGTCAAAAATAAATTTCAAAAATAGTCAAAAAATGTTGTTTATCTGTTTTACATTACAGGTGTAGGATTTTGTGCTGTCATGGTGGCATTCTACGTCTCTTTCTACTATAACGTAATCATCGGTAAGTAATTTTTTTTTCTTTTTTATTCAGGATTTTATTAAAGGTTATTCCGTAAGTAACTGCTTAGTTTTAACAGATAGAATTAACCATATTAATCTATATCTTATCTGTATTATATTCTCTATATGTACGAATATTATGAAATAAGTGTCCACCTATCTGTGTTTCACATAGAAAAGAAAAAATGAAAGAAGAAAATTTCTTCATTTTTGCGGTGTTCTTTCATTTAGAATTGAACACTCTAGAAAGGAAGAATGCGATCGTGCGGTCAATACCTATCTCTTTCTTCTTACAGTCCTACAGAAGTAGGACTGTAGTAACTTAAGAGATCAATAAATTCAAGAAAATTCTAGAAGAAACATCACTGGCCGCACGATTGCTTCGTCTCTCTTATACTTTTCTACCCGCGTTTACTTTCCAGGTGGATAGGGAACGATAGGTGGATAGGGGAATATGGTATAATTACTTCAATTTATGATAAATGAACACGTTAAACCCTAAAGTTATTTGTTTAATTAAGACTGCATTATTTTATCGTAATATTTTCAAATCCCAACTGCGCCGATACAAGGTTACGTTAGGTTAGAATATTTATTTGAAAAACAAAGTTTCAGCCTTAAAAACTCCTAAATTAAGTCAGAATCAGCCTTCCAGTTTGAAAAACACATTTAATATTTTCAGGTTGGGCATTCTACTTCCTAATATCATCAGCTCGATCGGAACTGCCGTGGGTGCATTGCGATAATCCGTGGAATAGTGAAAACTGTTGGGACACTATGCGTCTCAATTTAACCAATAAAACTGACGTGCCGTATCAAGGACCTTTGTCGCACTTTACTCCCGCTTCAGAGTTCTTCCAGTGAGTATGTCACCTCTGAGAGATATATAATAATAAGCCTTTTATTTCCTTAACAACAACCTTATTTTAATCTTGAATTTTTCAAGCATTTTACACTATTTATTAAGGACACGACACCTCTCGTCGAGTAAAGGCCTCCTACATCTCTCTCCAAACTCCTACAGGGTAGGCAGCGCACTAGCACTCCCCTTGGTGTTGCTTGTGTCCTTAAGCGACGGTAACCACATACCATCAAGTGAGCCGCCAGATTAACATTATTTTTTGACATTAAGAACATTGTTTTACGTGCAATGTGCAATGTGACCGGGTCCAAAAGGTGCGTTCAAAGTGCCAGTATGGAATGCCAGTATGCCAGCAAGGAACACTGCGTTCCATTTGGACAGCCCGTCCGATTGCAGTAACCGCTTCCTCACATTGATGATGATGCAGTTATTAATGATAATGACAAACAATTGTCACTTTGTCATTGCGTTAAATATTTCAGCCGCGCTGTCCTTGAGATGCAGCATTCGGAAGGTCTCAACGACCTGGGTTTCCCCAAGTGGCAGTTGGTTTTATGCCTTGGCGTCGTTTACGTCACCCTCTACTTGTCTCTCTTCAAAGGGGTTAAGAGTTCAGGTGAGTAATAATATTTTTCATCAATCATCGAACAGATAACGCTCGAGCGATTAATTCGTTCTCACACTACCGAAAACATTCTGTATAATTTACTTACTTTTTTAAAAATATGAAATAAGTAATATCGTTAAGTGTTTGCAACAAAAAATAGTACAAAATTATTGACCGAGCCACGGGTAGATCATTTGAACGTGCATCCGCTGTCCTGTCAGTGTTTTCTAGCGACTAGCGCGGACGACTGACCAGGGGCCCTACTATCACCTCTTAAAGCGATGCAAAGATGATTGAGTGAGGGAGATGTCGCCATACATCATGTATTGCGCCATCTCGTTTACTCGCTCGTTTTTGCATCGCTTTAAGAGGTGATAGTAAGGCCTCAGGTCTGACTGACCGAAATGCGAGCATTACGCAACGCACTCTCTGCCGGCACCCCACACCCCCTCCACTTTATTTTTAAAATGTAGTCTGTTCTACTTTATTCCAGGTAAAGTGGTTTGGTTGACCGCCACGATGCCGTACGTGGTTCTGACGATACTCCTCGTACGAGGATTGCTTCTACCCGGCGCTACTCGCGGAATTGCGTACTACCTTCAACCAGAACTCACCAGACTGAAGGACACACAAGTGAGTTTATTTTTGGAGTTAACTCCTTAAGAATTGATTTGCATAATATAATAATTATGCTTATATAAGTATAAGCCCGTGGTATGAAAATTTATGGGAGTAAAATCAGAATTGTCACACGAATGCGTGCGCCATCTACACAATATTATTTAAAAAAAGAACAATGTTGTTCTTTCGGCGTGTTCGAATTATGAAAATTTAAATTTTATAATCGTATGTAAGGAGTAAACTCCAGTCGGGTGTCAGAGCTCACGCACACATTACATAAAAAAAATTACTTGAATTTTATTGATCTACTTATTGAATTATTCGAAGCAGAACAAGTGCTGAAGGTTATCATTATTTAAAATTTATTCATAAGGTCTGGGTGGATGCTGCGGTACAAATATTCTATTCTGTCGGCGCTGGTTTTGGTGTTCATTTGTCTTACGCGAGCTACAACACCTTCCACAATAACTGCTACAGGTAAGTCTTAGGGCTGACGCAAATTAAAGTAAAGTATAGTAAACTATTTTTTTTTACGAGGAAAGAAACCTTACAGGACTTTGGTTAATAAAGTAAGGACTAATATTTTACATTTTCATTATAGATTTAGCGAGACTGAATGTTTTGGTGGCTGGTTAATGATAAAACAAATCTTATTAATAATTTGCGAATTACTTTTGAAATTTAATAACTTTTTATTTGCCATCGCATTAGCCCCAACGCACATTTGATGACAGCATAGCAAAGTATTTTTTTTATTTCATAATATTGTGTATTTTCATTGCTTTATCACTTTATCACCATTTCATTTATGTTATCACTGTGCTGCGGCATTCCGCCGTATCTTGGTGCAATAAAATATGAATTATATTAAAAGCACTTAAGGTACAAAATGCTATGAACAATTCAAATACTTTGCCGTGCAGTCCTCTAATGTGCGCAGGCCCCAATACGCACTATGTCTATGGCCACAACTTTACTGTTACAGAGACTGCTTGGTGACAACCCTGGTTAACTGTTTCACGTCATTCTTCTCCGGTTTCGTAATCTTCACATACCTCGGATTTATGTCGTACAAACAAGGAGTTCCTATATCGTCTGTGGCTACCGAAGGTAAGTTTTCTATAAGTAAACTAACTGTGCCCTCGGTTTCATTAGCCTTAAAACTCTCTCTCTGTGTGTGTCTCTTTCTCTCTCTTTCTCTCTTTCTCTCTGTATCTTCCTCTCCGCTCGAAAATCTTTATCTTATCTTAAACGTTTTATCTGTTCAGGACCCGGATTGGTGTTCCAAGTATATCCAGAGGCTGTAGCGACTCTACCTGGTGCAAGTCTTTGGGCGATGCTCTTCTTTTTTATGCTCATTATGTTGGGCTTGGATTCTGGAGTAAGCTAATGAATTCGTTTTTTAAAAGTTAAATAAGTAGTAAGTACTTAGTTATCCATAAATCCATACTTAAGTAGGTACCTAGTATAAATGTGAAATCTTAATAATATAAAAGTCTATGTGTGTATCTTTGCGTGTGTGTATCTATGTCTCCTATAGACTCCAAAACCGCTGAACCGATTTTGATGAAACTTTCAGACAATCTTCAGATTAGTGTAGCGGGTGTCCCTGTGAAGTTTTGTACCAAAAAAACACTACATAGTAAAAATAAATGCGAAAGTAACTCAGTTTAACTGTCTATAGAATAATAAACTGCCTGTTGGTGATTTTTTTTTTTATTGAATTGAAGGTTTTTTAAACGCGCGCAAATAATTTTAGTTGCGTATTACGTCACGTGCATTTTAATGTGACAAGGTTCCTGCGCATTTTCAATTTTGTGGGGCTTTTATACGTTAATCTAACAGATTTTTTATTCCATAGATGGGCGGATTGGAGTGTGTAATAACTGGTCTGCTTGACCAAGCGCGTGCCAGCGGCGCTGTAAGACTTCGGCGTGAACATTTTACTCTGATCGTCGTTTGCTTATCATTCTGTGTTGCGTGCATCAATGTTACACCGGTAAGTCATTAACTTCTTTCTATATAGAATAGAATAGAATAAAATTTTATTTGCTACAAAGGACATAGGTACATAAAAAAAAACTTAAAAGACACACAGAAACGTCCTCTGCAACAAACCGGCTCCAACTCAGCATAATGCAGGTTTTAGAAACCTGCGCTGGTTTTCCGTTAGAGCCGATTGTGAGGTTACGGGCTTACCACTACACACTACACTATACATACTCGCCAATAACACTATATTTCCCATAAATATCGTCCTGAAACGAACCTAATTTTCTCAATAATCCATAAAATGTGTTTGGTGTTGTTCTTTTAAATTTTTATATATATATATTCTAAACAGTTTGTTAAAATCCTTATATTATAAAAATTACGTGTCACATGTCGCCTATGAACTCCTAAACTACTGAACCGATTTGGATGAAACTTCATAACTATGTGTAATTTGGTCCAACTTAAAAGACAGGATAGTTTTTATTTTGGACCCGGGCGAAGCCGGGAACGCAATACTTTTGTGTCGTACCTTTCTTATAAATGGTAAGTGTCTCGATTTTTTACTACAATACCCTGCGTCTTAATTTATTTCAGGGTGGGATATACATGTTTCATCTACTGGACACATATGCCGCAGGAATATCTCTATTGTGCTCAGCTCTGTTCGAGGCCGTTGCTGTATCTTGGTTTTATGGTAAGTAATATACAAAGTCAGTTCCTCCTCCAGGATACAGGTATCATCGGGCTCAGGAATAACCGAAAACACGAAATGAGTTTTGTTTTTTGTAGTACACGATTGTATTTTTCAATAATCATCAATATTATAAGAGTCTATTCTTTAAAGTTATTTTTATTTATTTACTGGCAAGATGGTCAAGGTCACAAAAAATAACCTACTATAGGACTTACATACGAGTATGCGCGTCGACCTTTATAGGACAAAAGGGAATCTCTTGTTGTTGTGAATTGATTGAAAATTGTGTTCTTTTTCAGGATTAAAACGATTTTCGGACGACGTGGAAGAGATGCTCGGCTTCAGACCGGGAATATACTGGAGGATATGTTGGAAATTTATTAGCCCAATATTTATCATTGTAAGTGATTATAACACTATAATTATATACGACCTTATGTCAACGGGATTATGTAGTGCCGTAGCTGTTAAATAAGATAATTTATAATTAACTCTCGCCATCCCTACCTTGATCCAATATTGTTCAATATTGATTTTGAAATGTATGCTGCATAAAATAAGTGCTATTTTTAAACGTTCCCATTGAAAATATTTCAGGGTGTAGTGGTGTTTGGACTATTATATCAGCAACCGCTGCAGTATCAACACTATACATACCCTCAGTGGGCCGTTGTGCTTGGATGGGGTCTCGCTTGTTCCTCCATATTGATGATTCCTATTGTCGCTATCTACAAATTCCTCACTACACCGGGCACTTGTCGACAGGTATGGAAGTAATTTAAAATGCTTAACTCAAACTTTATGCAACACTTTGCATACCTTTTTTGCTCACTTGCTGATATATTTTTTGTTGTAAAATCAGGTTGGTTGGCTTTTAATTTGATGAGAAATGTTGCTAACGGTATACTAGGTGTCCCAATATTACGTCACCAAAATCGTTGCCAGTTGCATAATTTGCAGGACTTATAACGGCTTATCTAACGGGGGATTAAGCATACATATGGGATAAAGCACTTCGATTTTTATGTCTTACATAGCTTACTTAAAATTGGTGTTAAGACTTAAGTTGAAAGACTAATCCACTATTTTCATAATTTTCAGCGCGTTGCTTGCTGTATATCTCCTGAATCAGAACACGAGGCGATCCGCGGTGGCGCTCCGGTCACGCGTTTCACTTGGCGTCATTGGCTTTACGTTTAAATTTGGAATTTGATTTATTATCAACACTATACAGTGTTTTATTGGAGAAATTTCAAAATCATTGCTTCAAATCAACTTTGGTTGTTTGAACGCGTAAAAATATGGTACTTAAAGAGAAACTACCCAATGTGTATAAGTAATAATGTAATTGTATGGCAGTTCATTTAACAAGCGTCTCGTCAGTACGCCTGGGGCGCTTGCTACATTAACATCCTATGAGTATGTAAAGAAAAAAATATTGTTAATCTATATGAATGTCTAAAAATGCATTTTAATATATATCTACTAAGATTATAAATTATTACATGGTTAGCTGTGTATAGTGTAGTGTTAATACGGAATGTTATACGTAGGTATATAATATAATTATATATTATTACCACACAACCGAGCCTATTTTTATATTTTAAAGAAAATCATTAAAGTACATACCTACTTATGGTGGAGGTCAAACATATGCAATATGTTTCGATAAGTCGTCATGTATGAGTTGGCGCTCAATAACAAATTGCACAAACTATTTGTAATTGCTAACATGCCGGGTAGGAACCTTATCACATTAACATCCACGTGACTTCATACGCAACTAAAAACTTTGAAGACGCAATTTTAAATTGTGGTCGACATGTTTTGTAAGTATAAGTGGCCTTATAGACGACACAATCTGTCGGGACAACAGGTTGTTACAACCGACCGAAAAGTATGGAGTAATAATAATTATGTTAGCCAACATGATAGACAAGACAATTTGCCGGCGTCGGCTGTCGGTTGGCCAACGAAATTGTGATGTCTATAAGGCGCTTAATATGTATGTACATATTTGTATTTACAAAATAAAGTAATCTATGTAGTAAGTATATATCAAGTGTCTGGTATCCATAATACAAGCATTAATTGCTTATTGTGGAACTATATACTTAGATGGTGCTGTGTGGAAGTGGGAAGATATTTTATTTATATTTATTATTTTAATCATGAGATTGCGTCAGGTGCATTAGCAAGTTGTGGGGCTTGTAGTTTAGATAATGTATCTTCCTGATAATTATTTCAATGTGTGGCAAGGCAACCCATTACAAAAACTCAGAGTACTAAACAATGTTTACAATGATATCTGAGCTATACGTTATTATAATTATTATTACGTGTGTCTATGTTGGCGAAAGATAAGGAATTATATGATATGCATATACACTCTGGTGCAATGAAATCGCACATGTAAACATTTTTTTGAAGAATATGGTGTTATTTTTTTTTTATTTAAAAAGTCACATATTTTTTACAATAGGATGAAAGGTTATTTCAATACCTATTCAATGATACCATATAAGCGGTGATAAGTTTACTTTACTGCCGAAAAGGAAAGCAAAAACAACAAACCCCAAAATTGCTTACTTAGCGCACTGCAGTTTGCGATAGCAATTGCAGGTATAAAAAGGCCTGTTTTGAGTAAAACGTCATCATTTGCATTTCAACGCTCTACGTGAAAGGACGCCTAGTGACTACAGTTGCAACATTCTGAAGAAAATGGATACTACTCCGGAAAAAGCCGCTCAAGTCGTTGCTCTAATTGAAGCAGGCCAGAACCAGAGTGCAGTAGCTAGACAGCTGAATATCAGCCGATATTCAGTTCGTCGTGTATACCAGCGCTATCGGGAGACTGGTGGCTATGAACGGCGACGAGGATCTGGTCGCGCCAGAGCTACAACTCAACGGGACAACCGATTTCTCGTAACGACGTCATTGCGAAATCGACGACTGACTGCCGTTGATCTTGCACAACACCTTCAAGAGGTACGTGAAGTGGAAGTCAGCCGGTGGACAGTTAGAAGAAGACTTGCCGAAGGTGGCCTGACTGCGCGTAGGTCAGTAAATGCTCCTAATCTAACACCAGCTCACCGCCGCGACCGTCTTCAATTTGCACAAGAACATGTGCACTGGACACTCGACCAATGGAGAGCAGTCCTGTTCTCAGATGAGTCCAGGATGTGTCTTCACGGCAATGATGGTCGAGGAAGGGTCTATAGAAGGCCTACAGAGAGATTCTCCCAGTGTTGCATCACAGAACGTGTGGCATACGGCGGTGGTTCGTGTATGTTCTGGGGAGGCATTTCACTCGAAGCGAAAACGGAGCTTGTCTTCATCACGGGGGCCAATATCAGGCGACAAACAAGAGGATTGACATCTCAGCGGTACATTGAGGAAGTTCTCCAGGAACATGTCGTACCATTTAGCGGTTTTGTTGGAGAGAACTTTCTCTTTATGCATGACAATGCAAGACTCCATACAGCTGCTATAGTACAACAATACTTGCAAGAGGTAAATATCCCCGTGATGGAGTGGCCAGCTCGAAGCCCGGACCTTAATCCGATCGAGCACTTATGGGACGAGTTAAAAAGAAAAATAAGAGGCAGAAATATTGCTCCAGCCAATCTTCTGGAGCTACAAAATGCGCTAAAGGAGGAATGGGAAGCCATAGCACAAGACTTTGTCAAACACTTAATAGAGTCTATGGAAAACCGGTGTCAAGCGGTTATTCGGGCAAGAGGGGGTAACACTTCTTATTAATAAATGTTTTTTCACTACATTTTGTGATTTTTTTTAATAATCCCCAATTTTCGAACTTTTTAGTTAAGCAAAAATCCGCTGATAAAAATGTATTTGTTGTTTTTGCTTCTCTTTTCGGCAGTAAGGTAAACTTATTACCGCTTATATGGTATCATTGAATAGGTATTGAAATAGCCTTTCATCCCACTTAAAATATATATATATGTCTTTTCAAATAAAAAAAATAAACAATACTTTTCAAAAAATCTTTACATGTGCGATTTCATTGCACCAGAGTGTATATACTGTGTAAAGAAAATTACATTTTCTTCTTTATCTATTAAGTAGGTATTTAGATTTATCCATACAATGTACTAGCTATGTTTTCTAGACGTTAATTATTATTATTTTATTTCTTATTATTTTTAAAATAGTTAATGTTGATGTGATGTAAATTGTTATAAAAAGGTTTAAAAATATATTTTTTAAGTGTTAATAGTAAGAAAGAAATAAATATTTATCCAGTCTATTATTTATATCGAATATTTAATAAATAAATAATAATGAAATCATATACCTACTTGAACATATATCAAAGTTTGTGTAACCTATTTTACAAAGTTGCAGTCCATAACTTATTTTGCAAATTAATTGTCTCATTTTGTAAACAATGTTTATATATATATATATGTCTTAGGCTACGAATAAGTAATACAGTCATAGGTACCTATACATAGTAATACTCTTAAGTCCGCCATTCACGGGCACTCTTTTTGTTAGCGCACTACATCGGTGGACGATATTCAAATTCTTACTTACCACACACAATTCACGTCACGTGGTTTTTTACATTCACAGTGAGATAATTAATGCATGAATTTGGAGTGATGGAGTGGAGCGCTGCCAAATGGAGTGACCGTGAATGGTGGCCTTTATATTTTACCAAATTAGTCCATTGAAAATAAGGTCGACAATAAATTACAATAGACGAGCTTGTTGGATGAGTGTGTTGGATGAGTGTGTTGGAGTTAAGGTGCTTGCCTTAACTCTCTACAAGGAGTCCAGATTCCCGGCAGATTGCGTCTTCATCACAACACCGGGCAACATGTTTCCGGCACCTCTCTTCACGCCTTCCGCGGATACGGATACGTATATTTGGTGTCAAGATCCGCGGATACTGATACGGATATCCAGCACATCACTACAAGTAGAAGGTTTCAAGCGAGTCTCACTGATCCACTGCTGGGAGGAGTTGTTGCATTAAAAACCGCATAATAATATATGAAATAATATATTCATTAAATACCTAACACAAGTAGTACATATAAGAATCGGACTTTTCTATTATATAAGTCGGTGTCCAATAGTTCTAAATTCAGGATATCAAATTTAATCTATAACCTATCTCTATTTTATGGAGCAAAAGTCAACCTGCTTAGCGTGCGTGGGCGCTGTAGTTGCTTATTTTCACGTAAAGCAAACTCCTTGAATAGGTATTATTAAGTATTTAAATAATAAAAAATGTTTTCCTTTTGAATTGAATTCAAAAAGGTACGATTCACTTCGTAAAGGTTGCTTCACGTTTAGGCCAGGAGTCTGTTGACTTTTGCGACAGACTCTACCAAGGTAGGGTACCTAGGTACCTATTTATTAAGACAATAACTTATTGTATATTAATATTATCACGGAATACAAGAGAGGAAAAAACATACAAGGCGTAAATTATTATACACTAGCTCTTGCCCGCGACTTTGCCTTAAATAATCGTCAAAATTAAAAAAGCATATCTATATTATTTTTTAAAATGATCCCTTTCTTTTCATGTGTTCTGTGGTTTTATGTATAATCTGTTATTGGTATCATTGGTATATATTTATGTATATTATGTATTTAAGTCCTTCGAAGGACCAAACTCGCAAACAAATCTGTGACAAACACAATAACACTTATACTCATTATACAATATTATTGCTTATAGGATAGTTTTAATATTAGTATCAATGTTCTAATTGCGTAGGTAAATTATTGTATACTTATTTCTATATTCAATTTATATCATAAAATAATTTAAATTTATATATTTAACAAAAATATTTATCTAAATTAATAGAAAATAATGTTTGAAAAACATGGTAGAAATTAATGTAGAAATGCTTCTTTATATTTTTTTAATAACAATATTGCCAGGATTCGACTTAAAGTCAATCTCAATTGCTAAGTGTGTGACTATTCATTCAGTATCTATCTGTTTTTTTTTTCAGTCGTATCGACTGACAGAACAAAATTGGAGTTAAATATTATAATATTAAAATTCAGAATAATTTAAAAAAAAAAAGTTTCCGTATATCATGACTAGGGTTTCTTTCCCAGGTTCCCGATCCCAGGAATACCCGAGAAAACTATTGATCCGATTCGGAATCAAAAATTAAAAATTTTTGAATTACGCGATTACGCGCCATGTAAATTTAAATTCGCGCGCTTATTTTAAATTTTTAAATTCAAATCTAGTTATTATTCTATGCTCGAATCACTCTATTCTCTCTAGCACATTCGTATACACAGAAGCTAAGAACAGAAGCTTATTGTACAAATGGTACAAAGCTACTAAAAGCTACTAAGCTTTGTTATCTGTTAACCCATGGTACCATAGAATAGTAACTAACACTTACACTTATTTTTGAGTGTTTATTTGTAGTCAAAATTTTTAATGTGATTTACATAGGAAATTAAAATTAAATTTTTATAATAATATTATATGCGATAGATACATGTATGTTATACATTTCTGTAACTTAAATGTAGGTTTTAGATGCAATGCTCCGGGAGAGTAAAAACTATTACAATCTTGTCTGGTTATCTTGTTGTAAATAATTACAGTAAACTGTGTTCATTTATAAAATAAATGTTTTAGATAAATTGCTCTCTTTTTTATTTTTGTGATTTTTTATTGTCGATACCTATGAACAAATTACATAATAGATATCTATTACCAACCGGATATCTATTACCAGCCGGCAGGGAATGGAACTCCCTGCCGGCGTCTGTATTTCCGTGCACATATATATAACCCTAATCTTTTCAAGGTTCGAGTGAATAGGCATCTTCTGGGTGAGCTCGCTCCATCATAGGCCTCATCCTAGCTACATGGTTGGATGTTGGCCAAGAGCAAACCCATCTCTAATAACAAAAGGTAAAGATATAAAAAACTTAATTTTGGTTTGTGTATGTACATTTCAAAAACTTGAGAATAGGCTGACCGATTTTAATTAGGTTTTCACATATGAAATGAGGGATAAACGGGGAAGGTTTGTATATATTTATAAATTACACCCCGAGTGCGGCCCGGGGCGGTTAACTAGAAATAGTTATACAAAACTACTTCTTTGAAATATATCTCTTCGAAATGCAAGTGAGACATCAGGCGAGTAATCAAAGCAATTTATTTAAGACGTCGGGAATTATTGAATGTAAGCACCACAAACTAAATAGTAGATACTAACGTATGCAGCATGTAGCTACTTACTTACATTTAATAAAGGTATAGGTATAAAATAAGGAAATTATAAAGTTTTCGGCTAATGAAAAATAAATAAGTAAGTATATGAAAGAATAAAATCTTATTCGAAATAATTATGTAACATAAATATCTAATAAATAAATATTATTTTATAACAATATAAAATTTTGTAGGCAATTAGCCACGTCTGGTAGGATAGAAAAGTTTTAAAATGACCACACTGACGAATGATTAATTCTCCTGATACCAGGTCATAAAATCCTACAAAAAAAAACCGTCCTTAGCCAAGTGATATGTTCTGTGGCGTGTTAATCTCACTCGATTTCCATATTTCCATTTGCGTTTGACTTAACGCCGTATTTAATGCCAAAATTTCTATTTTTTTAATTGTGTTCTTAAATATTCGTAATGTCAGTGTTTTTAAATTAATTTACGATGTTGAATGCTAGTTATGAATATTGGATTTAACAATAACTGTTAAGATTTCAGTTTATTAAGAAATGAAGTTATAATTTGTATCATACTTCAATCGATTTGAGTAAACTACGAAAATTATAAAGCGAATTTCATTATCGCTGTGTCAACAATATTATGAGTTGACTATTAATTATTGGGTAAGCAAATCTAAATATGTGTGTCACGTAAATTTTCCACTTAAAACATAATGTTTGTTTTGTTGTTTGGAAAACATTATTCGCATACTGCTGTGTTATTTTATTTTACAAAAAGTCTTTATTTAAAATAAATTATATTTAATATTTTAGTAAAAATGTCTTTGGAACATGAGAATGTAGCGCCTTTGCCTGTGGCGGTTTCCACGGCCGTTGATCCTCGCTCGCAACTTCTACAAGAAATGAGGGAGCAGAATTTTGATCTTATACGTTTTGCTTCATACAGAACCGCTTGCAAATTGAGATATGTACAAAAGAAATGCAACCGTAAGTATTTAACACTTATTTATCTCTAATTAATGTGCCAGGAACGAATTTTATCGATTACTAGCTGATACACGCGACTTTGTCTGCGTAACTTTATAAATTATAGCATTTTATTAGTAAAAGAATTTTTAAAATTGGTCTAGTAGTTTGAGTTTATTCGTTACAAACAAGAATACAAATCTCTATAATATTACTAGCTGGTGTCCCAGACAATGTGTATGCAACGTTTCATAGTGATCGGTTCAGTAGTTTTTGTGTGAAATCGTAACAAACAAACACTCCCATTCACATTTATAATATTAGTAAGGATATTAGAATATATAGATTAATTCATAAAAATAAAGATTTTTTAAGACCATTCTATGAGTGGTTAGGGTGCCTGCCTTAAAACTCTGTCTTAGGGGTCTCGGATTTGATTTCTACAGGGTCAAATTTTGAAAAGAACTTCAAAGTTAGCTCTGGTCTAGATTTGGAAACACTTTTCTTTGAATTTTAAAGTGAATGGAAATGTAAACATGGCATCATAAAGTGATTTTTTTTTGACAACACGTTTGGTCTAGTGGCTAGTAACCCTAGCTGCTAACCAGGCGGTCGCAGGTTCGAATCCCGTTAGGGGCAAATGTTTAAAATGTGTTAACATTTTAAATGTTTAAAACGAGTCATGGATGTTTTGTATTTATAATATGTATGTATTTACAAAAAAAAAAGTAATGTATGTAGTATATCAACTGTCTGGTATCCATAATACAAGCATCAAGTTTTGGAACTTACTTGAGCTTACTTTGGAACTAGATGGTGCTGTGTGGAATGTGTGAATATATTTATTATTTATTTATTTATACAAATGGACTTAGAATAATATATACCTTTTGTATAAAGTAGTGTCCTATATGTTATGTTAACTCTGTATTCGTTTTTCCTTTCAGTCCATGTAATAGATATATGGAATGTGATAGAAGCGTTCAGAGAGAACGCATTGAACACACTGGAGCCAAATGCGTCCGTGAATGTGACTAGATTAGAAACATTAGTGTCCTCGTTGTATCACAATCTCAATAAAAGGTTGCCGCCCGCACATCAGGTATCAGTCGAGGCGTGTTCTGCCCTGCTGCTTAACTGGTTACTATCAGCTTATAGTACCGGGTGAGTTTCCGCTTTCATATTTTGGGCTTAACAATACTTTAGCACTTCTCATTTTTTTAAATTTTTTTTGAAGTGAAAACTTCATTTCACTTTTTTTTTGTTGGGCATTTTGGAGATGAAAAAAAAAAACCATTGAACTGTGAGTAATGTAACCGTGTAACCAACACCTCTGTATATACATGAGTATTTTCCAGACGATTCAGAAAATATATGTGTACGTAATTGTTCACTTTTTACTTCTCTCGCTCCCATATTTATATCTTCCCCTTATATCCCATCACTGGTTTTTTTTTTAAGAGAAAGTAACGCACTGATTCAATAATAAACATTATACATGTAGAGGAATGTTTTATACCGCTCTGGCAAAATGGACACGAAAGTAATTATCTGATAAATCTGCCTCTGGCGGCTAAAGGGTTAATAATGCATTTGAAAGTATTATTAAAAGTGCATCTCAATTGAAATTAAAATTATATATTTTTTTGTTTTTGTTAATATTTCAGTGAAAATGTTGGCAAAATCAGGGTGTTTTCGATCAAAGTGGCATTAGCAACTATGTGCGCTGGGAAATTGATGGATAAATTGAGGTGTAAGTACTTTTTTTAACTAAGCAAACATCACTTACATAGTAGTAAACTAAACACCCCCCAAGATAGTTTCAGAACTTATTAAAATTATCTCTGATTTTTTTTAATTAATATCATATTGCTGTAAATTACTGTAAATTAAATAAAGCCTCGCATTGTGTTTCTATTTATAATCTTATAATAAATTGCAGATATATTCTCTCAACTGTCCGATGGTAACGGTCACCTACTGACAAAGAGGCTCTCGGACTACCTCCGTGAGGTTCTAGCTTTGCCTGCAGCGGTATACGAGTCGCCCTCATTCAGTTACAACGACTCGTTGGCTCTATCTATATTTAACCAGGTAAAGTCTCGGTGGCAGGGCAGATTGCGTTTCGCAGTATGTAATTTGATTTGAGCAGCCCATATGGCGACAGTAACCATCCACTAACAGAACTTTAGCTTTCGAGTGGTGTAATTTAATTTTGGGTGTTGACGGTAGATAATATGTAACTATAACATCAAAATGTATGGCCCCGATTTTATTAACATCACTTTTCTGTATTGCCTCCCATTACAGAAGCAAATTCAGACATATTAGTTTTTTTTTTTCACTGAAGTTTTCATAAATTTTTCAAATTTAACTTCACTGAAGTTTAAAAAGCTACGTATATTTGTTTTCAGAATAACAAAGTGACTGTGAACGACTTCCTAGATACACTAATGTCAGATCCGGGACCGCCTTGTCTCGTTTGGTTGCCGCTACTTCATCGGTTAGCTAGCGTTGAAAATGGTAAGTTTTCTAATAACAATTTTTCTATGGACAAAAGCTGAACTAAGCTAAATAGTTTTACTCCCCAAGTATGTAATATGTACTAAAAAAAGTAATGTCTTATTCAACAAACTTAAAGAGGATGTGACAAATGATGGAAAAGATGACATAAAGAATGGTAAATTGAGTTTCTTTATATTATGTCGTTTTGATTCGTCATCATCTTGGCTTTTTTTCCAAAACCCTGGTAAAATTTTAATTTTTAATGAAACAATAAATAGAGTTCACTCACGGAGAAACCTTTTTGATGATACATAATATCATCTATCTATGGCTAATATTATAAAGAGAGAAGATTAAGAAGATTGGTATGTTTGTAATGAATAAACTCAAAAACTGCTAAACTGATTTTGAAAATTCATTCACCTATAGAAAGCTACTTTATCAGCGAGTAACATAATATAGAGTTATGCAGGCGAAAGCGCGTGTAACGGCTAGTATTATATTAATATTATTATTATATATAACTTGCAATGATTTTAAAGTAAGGATACGCCCAACGGAACATTTTACACAAACCTTCTTATAGACAAACAGTAGCGCCATCTCTTAGAAAACATTAGAACTCGCACGATCACCACAGGAAGCGCTTTGCTGCATAGTCTATACGACTTTTATTTTATTTCACGTGTGGCACAACTGCCATCATGGATTCGGTATTAAAATGAAATGTGTAAAAATTAATTTATTTAACATGTAACAAGATTACTACTTACCGATGATACGATATTCCCTGTACCTTTTTAACTTTAGTGTGTCATAGTTTTTCCAGCCTTTTACAGCGCAACTAGGCATTTTTATAATAATTTAATGGAAAAGTTCTCTCGACAACAATCTTGCGCGATTCCGGGTGCCATTTCGCTAGTAATATATATGTCATAATTTGTGACGTGTCATGTCAGTGGTGCACCCGGTGTCGTGCTGTGCGTGTCTGCGGGGTCCAGTGGTGGGACTGAGGTACCGCTGTACGCGCTGCGTGTCGTACACTCTGTGCCAGGACTGCTTCTGGCGGGGACGAGTCTCGCACGCTCACACCAACGAGCACGAGGTCAAGGAGTACGCGGCCTATGTGAGTACACAGCGACTACAAAATCCATATTTATGAATCCTGCCAATACTATTTCCACGAACAAAAGTTATATAATTACACGAATTTTTAATTTATTGTTAATATATATAAAAAAAAATTGTATAGGTAGATAAAATTGTATTGTTTTGAATTTAATTTTTTTAATAATACTGTTAATTTTTTACACAAAAATTAATTATATGCACTCAACTCAACAGTCTACTCGATTGTGATTGCAGAAGTCCCCGTCGAAACAGATTGGAGCGACACTGCGCAAGTCTTTCCGCTGCGTGCCCGAACGTGCGCGTGCGCAGTTGCCCCGCTACCCCGATCAGCCTGAGCGCACACTCAACCTGAGTCACATTGTGTGAGTATCTCTTTCATAAGCTCGTTTTGCTAAAGCGATATTTAAGAGCGATTTCTTTAGCAAAAGAACGAGTAAAACTAGATTAAGAAAGATTCTGATAAAAAGTATCGAGTGATCGGGATCACATACAAATAAATAGGGACAGGTACGATCACATATGCTAATTATCAATCTACTACACATGGATTTTGCATCACAAATGCCAAGTACGCCTAAAACGGAATCATGGCGGAGTCTTGCCTTCGCGCGTCAATGGTAAAAGGTATTAACGACCAACTTCAGTTTATTTTAAACTCCAATGTGTTGACGTAAAGTCACATTTTCTTTAAAACAGAGACAGAGTTGACGCTCTACGCATATTATGTCACTTTTAAATTAAATTTTCAATAAAGTTCGTAGTGTTTTGTATGACAACCGAAATCGATAATTATACTAAATAGTGGTCTAATTTAACGATTCACAGGCCACCGTCGCCGGTGCCGGCTCACAACGGGTTTCCGGAGTACGCGGGGGTAGCGGGGGGAGGTGCGGGATATGTCAACACTGGCTCGCTCGACTCGCGATCGTCCCGGTCAACTCACAGAAGTAAGTACACTCGATCCAGTACTCGTTACAAGCTGGTTACAAGTGAGGCCGTTCATGTATTACGTGAGCACTATAGGGGGGCGAGGCGGGGGGGTCTTTTTGCTTTGCTTATTGCTTATTTTTGGTTGCGGGGGTCTAGATGGTGATTACGTCAGCAGTAGTTATTTACTTTTTTACACATATGACAATTTATTGTCACTGAAAAAAATGTCTTTTGAGCTTGATTCTCATACAAGTTTTTTTTATTAATTCAAGGCATAACGGATCACTTGTCCCGGGGCGTTGATGACGAACACAGGCTCATAGCGCGGTACGCCGCGCGACTCGCACACGAGAATAGAACGATGGTAAGTTGTCAGGTCTGAGACTGCGCACCGTTTTCTCGATATCAGACACTCGAATGTTTCACGACACGTTTGGTCTTAATAAATAAATATTACTAGATTTTAACGCAAAGATGATCTTAGGGCTCAATTCTGTATGGCAAACTTTGCTCGAACTTTTTTCTGTATTTACATGTCTGTAGACACACACCTCTGTGGAATGTGTGCTAATTTTATTATTTTTCCTATATTGATTGTTATATAACAATCAATATATCTGTATCTGATGGATACTGATGTATCCAAATATTAATTGAAAAAAAAAATGTATTACTCAGTTTTTTTTTTTAAGTTCCATAGACATGAAGATTGAAATCTAAAATCTAATTTCAGCCACGCGCCGGGAGATCCGCTTCGCTCACACCCGAATTGGTAAGTTAAGTCACAAGTACATATCTATTTACTAATAATAAACATCCATCATCACAATTATTCGCATTTATATAATATTATGTAGTTTAAAAATTTTTTATTAATATTTTTTTAATTAATATTTTTTTCACATAGGGTCGATCGTCGTCTGAAGGCTCCGAGGTGGACGCGGCGAGACAGCAGCGCGAGCTCATCTCTCAACTCGAAGCCAAGAACAGAGAGATCATGAGCGAGATTGCCAGGCTCAGGTATAAAAAAAGAGAATTTTTCTTTCATATTTTTAAAAACAAATGTGCAGTAGGTAATTCTATAGATCTGAACAAAATTGTACATCGAATGCGCTAAAGTTCGCGACCAGAAGGTCGAAAGTGCCATAGAAAATGTGTTGCGCTTACACATGTTCCTTCGCTCGCTTGCAAGTTTTGCAGTCATTTTGGCAGCCCGTTTGGCGGCAGTAACCATAACCACGAGGGGGAGTGGTCTTCTGTAAGGGTAAAGAAGACCACCGTGAAATAACAGCATATTATGTGCTGTTGTTTCGGTGAGTGATTATTACCTTAATACTACTGTAGTTGGCGTTGCTTGTCATAGACGAAGGTGTACTGTCAGAAAAAAAAAAAACAAAAGTTAGTTACGAAAAAAAATGTTAATACCAATTTCCTTTTAACAAATGGGAGCGTGACCAACATCTATAGTGTGAACATCCCTTCTTGTGTCGGAGAGTTCCATGGCCAGTCGTAACAATTTAAGCGATTTTTCGGTCAATTTCAACACATTCCCAAGCATTTTTAACATTTTTCTAAGCAAATTTTACTTCCGAAAATGCTGAAAATGATTGGGGAATTGAAATAGCCTGGGAAAATGTTGAATTTCAAAATGATCAACATTTTCCTAAGCAATTTCAACATTTGCCTAAGCAAAATGGCTTGGAAAATGGCTTTACACAAATGAATAAAAGAATCCGATGACAGACGTCAGCAAGAGGTGGAGTGCGGAAACGGAGGCGGTGGCGGCGGAGGTTCGGCTCCTCCCCTGGTGTCTGAACTGCGCGCTTTGCGTCAACGCAAGGACGAGCTGGAGGGCCACCTGTCTTCGCTCCAGGAGTCCAGGAAACACCTCATGCAACAACTCGAAGGTCTCATGAGGATGCTCAAGGTGATTATCTATAGTTGGTGTTCAGTTATTTTTGCTACTAGCTCTTGATTTTGTGACTTTTGTGTGGGGTCTCATTTCGAGGCCTCTTCTCAGGATCGTCATCGTCTTGGCTATTTTTTTATATGCAATGACGCATTTTAAATTACTTTTATGCCGTCTCTCGATAACTAAGATAGATAACTCTCGACGGTTTTGTATGTACAGACGCAGCAATCTTCCCCCCGTTCAACTCCAAACTCTTCCCCCCGGTCCACCAAGAGTCCACCGCTGCCTGGTGCCCCGCAGCAAGCCCCTCAGATGGACAGGTAACGCGTTTTTATGATAAATAATAAAGAGTATGAATTTGTGGTCACCATCTAACCTGCTGTTGCACGCTACTTCGTCCGTGTAACTTTCTATAGGTGAAAGAATTTTTAAAATAGTTCTTGAGTTTATTCATTACAAACAAAGATGCAAATCTTTGTAATAATATTAGTATAGATATATATATAATAATGGTTACAGGGAAAGCGGTGGTCGCGGTACAGTACGCAGCGCTCCCCAAACACCGTCCCTAGGGGAGAGGGAACGCATCGATATGACGCACAGTCTTGGTAAGTCTCGATTAGAAAACGTCGTAAAGTTTGCGCGGCGGATAAAGACCTCTCAGCTAAAGTAGGCTAAGAGCGAGGAGGGGTGGAGGAGCGAGGGAAGCGGAGGAGCGAGGAGGGGAGGTATCGCGTCGGCGCCGACACGTTATTGGTAGACCAGTCGCTCTTCTCCTCCCGCACTGCTTTCGCACTCGTGTGTACTGTCGTGTACACATTGTTTTATCGTATTGCTAATAAAAAATGCATAAAAAAACCTTCTTCGACATAGCACGATGATTCAATGGAAGGAATATCAACCACTGCCATGTAATGTTTAGTTAGTGAGGTGCGAAAAATACGAAATAAGGAAAAAAAATTCCCTTAGCAATTTTCTGCACAATTGTACAATGCACCGATTGCCCCCCACTAGTTTCAAGTGTGTGCTACTGGTACTACCTATATGAACTGGAAATTATAAAGTATTATGAATATAAAACAAATGATTTTTTTATTCTTCATATTACAGGCGGAATGGAAAGCGTGACGAATGATTCTAGAAACTTTCACCAAAATCAACGGCCTACAAACAGTAAGTGTTTTCTAATTAAAATTGTTGAAATCAACCGAAATGTACTCTGGTAATTTCCATTGTTTCACTGTTAACGCTAACCCGGACGTCGTCTCAATTTCATCATTTATAAAAGAATCGTTATTATCCGAGAGCAGCGGCGCCGTAATAAGAGTTTTTATTGACAAGCAATTATCAACTTTACCGCGCTGACATTGAGTCGAAAATCATATATACTCCATGTAGATCTCGACATTATTAAAGTGTATGTAAAGTTATTAATTGTTGTTAGTGAAAATGAATAATGTGTTGAATGTTTGATATTTTAATTTTAACGCATTATGTTTGTAATGTCGTCCTCCATTGAATAATGATACTTTAATTATTATTGCAGTGGGCATAGACAATCGTAATTTACGCAGTGATCTGCTTTACGCCGCTGACTCGGTCACCAATGCGATGTCCACACTCGTTAGGGAACTTAATTCCGGTCAGTACATTCATTTGTATGTGCGTTCGTTCGTTCGTTTGTTCGTTCAATGAAAACATTAGCCACTAGCACGGGCGCCTAATCTTAGATTAAATTGGTTTTCATTATTTTAATGTACCAGGAGGTCCGTTTACCGACATTTTTTTCTTGCGGACGTTTTGAAAAATATTTGCTTCATTCATTATTTTATCTACATGTATTTTTTTTTTCTTTTTGATACATGTCTTTTGCAACACTTGTTCCAATATTATGTTTTTCTGAATGTTTTTTTTTAATGGCCTGCCACATGCATGGTTTGTTTCTGATCACAATGAGTAATCACAATACCCCCATATTTTAGTTTAAAGTGATTGTGGGTAGATTTAGGTTTTGTTTTATATGAAGAGTTCTTCCCGTTTTGTTTTTGTTTTTACTCAAAATTAATAGTATGAGTATCTACTGGTTTTTTAGTCGCCAGATAAATCGAGTCATTAGTGAAACGAACATTTTCAGTCAAACGTAAATTTGAATTATGGTTGAAATTAAGTATTTTTTTCTTGAAACTTTTGAAGAAGTTTAATTATGTTGTAAACAATTCTAAGTTGTAACAAATGTAGTAGGTCTAAAAAATTAGATTTTATTGATTGAAAATTTTAAATAAAAATATTAAAATAAATAATGTAATAGTGACATAATAAAATTATATAAATATCAATTAAAAATGTTTTGCTGGGTTATGTTTGTATCTATACTTCTTTTATCTGACGAATTGAAAAGCATGCCCTAAATTGAAATAATGTTTTTAGTGACTTGAAAAGATCGCATGAAACAAACAGACATACATACATGACAACAGACATGTTAGTGTTTTTTTTTTAGTTGTTTTATTAGCAATAATTAATGTTTTTCAGAGGGGTCCGACACGGAGGATACGATTAAAGGCAGCGCGGGGCGCAAACAAAGAAGTAAGTTTTTTTTTAATGTTAAGGTTGTACACATAGATAAATGATTGGTCACACTGCGCTTGACTAGATACCGCCGTCGTACTTGTAAAATGCGGCATAAAATAGTACGTCGATTTCGGCGTACCCAAATCAGTCACACTGCAAACTGTCTGTGATGTGTACGTGCCGAATGTTTTATTAAATTTTAGGCATAATAAAATACCAGTTTTCGTAGTGAAACTGTGTAAAAATATAATAAATCTGGGTAAAAAGTGACGATTTTTTACACACACTACAATAAAAAGTTGCCACATTTTCGGAAAGTTGCCACATTTTCAGCAACCTTCGCACAGCTGCGTCCTGTGTGGCAATCACGGAAGCTGACTAGGAGAGTTAAGCTCAAGATATTCCGGTCCAACGTAAAAACCGTGTTGCTGTACGGATGTGAGACGTGGAAGGTTGCTAAGGACATCTCGCACCGGCTCCAGGTCTTCATCAACCGCTGTCTTCGCCGTATTCTTGGTATTAACTGGCCCGAGAAAATCTCCAATATAGATCTATGGGAACGCTGCGATGAGACCCCGATCGACCAGCAGATCAAACGCCGCAAGTGGAACTGGATCGGCCACACGCTCCGAAGGGCCCCTAATCACATACCGAGGCAAGCCCTAGACTGGAATCCCCAAGGAAAGCGTAAGCGTGGCCGCCCAAAGCAAACCTGGCGGCGGACGATCATCGCAGAGGCGAAGAACATAGGGAAGACTTGGAGCGAATTGAAGCGCGAAGCTCTAAATCGAACGGGATGGCAGCGCATTGTGGAGGCCCTCTGCCCCATCTAGGGGACACAGGAATACAGGAAGGACATTTTCGGAGCTTTTGCTTTTGTATAGCGCTCTATCTAGTCGAGCGCAAGGAGACCAATCCATTATCTTTGGTTGTACAATTGTAAAGCAGACAAGAAAAGTGCTTTATCAGTTTCGATTACAAATTCCATTCATTTAAAAATTCGCTAAGGCTTAGATTTTAAATAGGTATTGATAACTGATTGACATAATTTGTCATCGCTAATAAAGATAGCAATAGAAATTGTCACTTTGAATTTTCAAAGGAAAAGAGACCTTATCATTCTACAAAATACAAAGAATGTTCAATCTTAGGGTAATAAAGCACTTTATTTGTCGAGTTTACATACATAATAATTGGGTCGCGGTTGGTAGTCCGGATAATCGCGAATCCGTATAACTTAGGGCCGGATAATCGAGTTTCTTACTGTAATTTTTTTTTTTTTTAATAAATCTTCGTGTAAAACTTTTCAAGAGACCTATTCTTGACAGTACAGTTCAGAACAGTACTTTTTTTTTCTGGATGAAAGGTAACATAATTATTGTATCTTTTCTTGTATCCCAGACAGCGTGTATGCAACATTAATTTCATGATGATCAGTTGAATAGTTGAGGCGTGAAAAGGTAACAAAACAGACAGACAGACAGAGTAACTTTCACATTTATAATAATATATGTATATAAAGTATGGATTAAATTTGATTTCTTTTTTAGATTACGAAGAGGACGAAGACAGCGACGAACCAATGCCTCGGCCTCAACCGCCTCGTCACTACATACAGGACAACAACGTACAAGTAAGTGAAAGAATCACATTGAACTGTGTACCTTTTGCTGTAGTAAATAAGTGCTACATTCAATTGCTATCTTTTGATCTAGTCACTGGACCAAAAGATAGCAATTTGTACATAGACTCTAGTGGCTAGTAAGTAACCCTATAGCTGTATCCCCCCCTATATCCCGCTAGGGGCAAATGTTTGTGTCAACAATTTACCTTTCTACCTTAGTCATGGATGTTTGTATTTATAATATGTATGTATTTACAAAAAAAAAAAGTATTGTATGTAGTATATCAACTATCTGGTATCCATAATACAAGCATTAGTTACTTAGTGTGGAACTAGATTAGTGCTGTGTGGAATTTGTGAAAATATTTATTATAATTTATCTTAAAAAGTGCTTTGGTGTTTCGGTGTGAACTGACCCTCAGTCACCTTTTTATGAATGACTAGCTGTTGCACGCGACTTCGTCCGCCTATCTTTATTAAATATAGCCTATGTTACTCGTCGATAATGTAGCTTTCTACAGGTGAAGGAATTTTTAAAATCGACCCAGTAGTTTTTGAGTTTATTCATTACAAACAAAAATACAAATCTTCTCTCATTGTAATATTAGTATAGATTACGGAAAAAATGTTATGAAACCCTGAATATTTGTTTACATTCTCAACTTGTCTCCGTGGCTTTAGTACTGAAAGAAAGCATATTTTTTATATTATTAATGTGTACAAAAATATTTATATATTAATTTCAACTATATTCGTCTATTGATAAAACCTTAATATACTATGATTTTCGTTGGGAAAAAGTAGATTATTATAAATCACACTTTACGACTTGTCGTTTTCGATTATCGCACATGATTATTAATAGCTCTTTTTTTTATTATACAAAAGGTTTTAATGCCTATTTTGAGTTTATTTTTCAAGACAGCTTTTCTGTTTTCTTTCAGAGCATGGCACCTAGCGTTAAAACGTAATCCTTGTTTGCAAAATCTTGTCTTGAGGTTTGTTTTTATTTTATTTTGGTTTATTTTTGTTTTTTTTTTTTTTCACTTTATTTTCACATTTTTACTTTTTCTTGAATTTCATTTCACATAGTTCATTTTGGTGATTCCCAACTTTATTAACTTAGTACGCCATGTTTGTTACTACTTCAAGTATGTTTAGACCATGTACGTAGGATATAAGCAGACAAAGTGACATGACGGTAAATGACCTTAATAAATTTGTAGCGTTTGATGGCTATGGTTATATACAAGCAATAAAATGAACAAACAATGCGAAAATTACGACATGGTAAAAATGTTGGTTAATTCATATTTCAATTTAAGAAAAAAAAATTAAAAAAAACTACTACTATAATAATATGTTTAGTTTATTTAGTTAATTAGTTTAACTACTAACGGTCTTACTACAAAAGATTCAGTAAGCACTGTTCAAACACATGCTTAGTTAGACAAGCATTAAGCATTTAAGCATTGGTCAGCGAGCGTTTAAAATGTCCCTACCACAAAACCTTATTTAGCGCTAGTTTCGGTAGACAGTGTTAAAGTACGTGAATGTTATTGAATTATGGCAACCTTGGCAAACATTCATTCAGTCACTCGCCCTGCATTCATGTCGTTTTCATTTTACGCAGATCTGATAGGCGTATAATGATGAATTTTGGTTTTCACAAGCTATTATTACGGACTATATTAATGATATCAGCAAATTATAAGATTGGAATAAGTAATAAATTACAACAAATACGTTAGATTATTTATAAAATTTCGTAATACCTAAAAATATTGAGCATAATGGAACGTAACTAACACTGACGTAATTGTCAAATGTGGTCAAATGTAAAGTTTGATTTGTTAAAATTGTTAAATTAATTTTTTATTTGAGGATCCACCTCTAGCATTACATGGTAGATCATCCTTTATTAAATAAATAATCTTGTTACCAAAGTTATATATTCGAATGGATTAATTCTCTCACGATGTATTCTATCTCAAAAATTATCCACGTAATCCATATCCACCATGTCAATTAAATTTAAAATATCCATACTCATTTATAAAATCAAAAGAAATCTTTAATATTAACTATTAAGTATACGCAAAACGAAATTTGACACAATACGTCAGAGAAGAGAGGCCGTTAACTAGAGAGACACTCGTTAAACTAGCATATGGCGGTGGTTAAATTTAAATAATGCTCAAGCATTGTTAAACCCTAAACAATGCCTAGACACTCTTTTGTAGTAAAGTTTTTTTTAACACGTGTTTTAAGCCTGATTAAAGTGTATTTAATGTTTTTGTAGTAAGACCGTATATGTTTAGTTTGTCTCACATAACAAAAATCTTATTGTCACCCTATTAGAGAGGGACATACAGCCTCTACTACTATATTACAACATTTAGTTTGTCTCACATAACAAAAATTTTATTGTCACCCTATTAGAGAGGGACATACAGCCTCTACTACTATATTACAACATTTAGTTTGTCTCACATAACAAAAATCTTATTGTCACCCTATTAGAGAGGGACACACACACAGCCTCTCTACTACTTATCCAGCTCGGCTCGCTTTTTATCGGTCCTGCTTTATTATATTACAATAGATCCATGGTTTAGACACACTATATCTATTTATAAAAACATATAACAGCTGATGGTATCTTTTTTTGTTGTCGTTACAGGATACTCCGCCACCACTCCCAGCGCGCACCGGACATTACTTCCCACGTACATAATACACGACAAATTGAACGCTACGGTAAATCGTTATTGAATAACCTTGAATCAATTTTAAATCTTATTCTGTTACGAGTTAAGCTTGGAAATTGTTTGATAGGTTCGGTTCCGATACTTACACTTGTGATTTCCAATTAAAATGTCATATAAACGGACATAACGTAATGTATGTCTGTCCGTATGGACTAGTAAGTAATGTAACTGCATTTTTTATTTTCTGTTCTGTAACTAAATTCTCATTTAATATGAATTACTAAATCCATACTTTTTTGCGCTATTACAACAATCAAAAGGTTTGAAACAACTTTCAATGGTTGTAATTTTCGAAGCTAAAACATATTTAGGCGCGTTAGGCACTTTTGTAGCGACACACTCAGTGAAGTTTAATTTATATGAAATAAGCGCCATCTACCCGAACTAGCATGCACTTCTAGCTTCATAATAAGCTTAACTTCGCCAATAGTTTGTTAATGTCTTAACAGATGGCATAAGTTTTCTCTTTTCACGTGCAGTCCTACGACTGTTTTTTTTTTTTACTGTAACATCACACACTGTCTTGACAAAGTATAAAAATTATACTTTAAAAAAAAAATTTATAAGTATATCCTGTAACAGGACAGCACGACAAAGTATAAAATAATAATTATTAAAATCTCATTAACGATTTTTTATGGAATTCGTTAAAAATGCCGTCTCTAGGAGTTGAGGGCGCGGCGATTCTTTTCTCTGTGGGTATTAGTCAAAATAAACAATTCGGTATTGTATATGAACTCGAAAATACAAAATGTACTTACTTACACATTGAATGGTGGGAATTTTTGGGATCTCTTTATGGTATTTTAACACGAGAAGGGATTCTATTTATTCATACATATTTGTTATACTTAACATTTTTTATAGATTACTTGTAATTATAGATATTAAGTGTTAAATTTTAAAGTATAGTCACGGAAAACAATCGTTTTTTTTTTCTTCTATGTTTCGCTTCACAGTTGCTGTTTTTGAATATTAAATTATTTAATATAAGTGTGTGACTATAGTTTTTTTTAATACTAATTTAAATTTTTTGTATTGCAATGGGCAGACGTGCAATTTCCGTGACTGTACATTATGCTGACTTAAAATATATCTTAAGATTATACTGACTATTCTCATTCCTCTATTTGATAAATTTTCACTGAACTCATAAATTTATGTGTTTTATATAAATTGATATGTGCTGCTATGAAAGTGTCAGTTTTAGAAAAAAAATTACTTACTTTTTTTGTTATATATATAGTTGTACTATAGTAATTTAAAATTGAGATTTTTTGTCGTTATAAAACAATTAAAAACCTTTTTGAAGGTTTTCATTTTAAGTTTTTTTTTTTCGGAAAATTTATTGTTAAGAAACTAAATAATTTTGAACCATATTGGTATATATTTATATTACCTTTAAATATTTTTTTAAAATTAAATATATACTTAAGTTCATTTATTGAAAAAATCAATTTAAATCATACATATCGGTTTCGTAAATTATGAATTCACTTGATATGTATAAATTATAATTTTCATGCTTGCCCTTAAAAGGCGATTTAAAAATAAATACAAAAAAAGTTACTTTTTAAAATCGTTTATACCACAAATCCGCTACAACTAATTTTACCCATATAGATGGCGCCACTTAAACGACGTGTTTGCTTTTAAACGTCTGTCAAATTGAAATGCATATTCCTGGAATGATACAATATTACTCGTATTGTTTATAATTAAATAAATAAATAAATAAATTGGTCTGAGATTAGCAGTTTCAGTTATTTGCTGGAATTTGTTGACAAAAATTTCAATTTGATTATTAATAGATTATTTTTATTTTGGCTTAATTGATGCCGGTCTAGTCGAAGCGATTATAAGTGTAGGCTTACATACATTGTGAGCGAATAATTTAAGCTCTTTAAATATTATGTGTCCTGTGTGAAGTATGTCGCAGTTAAAGTGTGAACTTGGTTGTCACTATAAAGTCGTGTTTCTTTTTTTTGGAATTTGATGGCCTGGTAACTAAGACTTTTGAACCAAAAAGACGTGTTGCTCAGATTTCCTCGTACACCACAGAACAAAGAAATATTTCACAGGTATGTAGCAATATTGAGAGTACTCTTTTGTACAAGTACCAAGCGTTATTTAAATTCACACGCGTTTATTATTTACGCGCATTATAACGATAGAGGTACATAAAATTTAAAAATCTAGTTATTTTTATGTAATTTGGTTGATGAATTACATTTTATCGGATTTCTTCATACTAAATGGGCTAAAAACATACGTCTAAAACATATGTTGTTATACAATTCCAAATGACTTAACCAATTTAACAAAAATGCCGCAGATTTCATACCAAAGAGTTCACACTTTAACTTTGACATTATATAACTATTCCTTTTCTGTCTTCCATTCGTCAATTCCTTCCAAAATTGTACAAATATGTCAATTGATACTTCCCACTGCGTGTTTGATTCTCTCTAGGGAATTATAACTGCGCACATCTTCTCCACTATCTTCCCCTGTCTTTTGAGTTTCTTTATACTTGTCGATACGCAGCCCTGTGTGGATAAATTATGATGATACTAAGTGTTATGTTTAAATTTATGTATAATAAAATTTATCCTAAATCCTAAATGTAGTACATTAATGAATCGATCCTAAATCCTAAATTCATCATTGTACTACAACTGTGGATTTCGTACGCCATACAAAAGACAATGGAATTTTAAATGAATAGTAGAACTTGGTCGTGTCTACCTTTTACCATTGACGCGCGCGAAGGCAAGATTCCGCCGTTATTCCGTTTTAGGCGCACTTTTCATGTGTCACTTTGGCATTTGTGACTCAAATTCTATTGTTGTAGTACTTCGATAAATCGATTTAACAACTTGAGTCAGTTGTTTGTAACAATTGTCTCAAATTTTCGCCTGTTCCATCTGTCCCCACTAATCCGGGTATCCGCTATCCCCCTGGTAGGGATAAGTAGTTTTTTTTTTTCACTCATCCTTTGGTATCGTCAAGTATAAAGTAACTCGGTCTTGGACGATGATTCTTGGTTGTTTTGCCAATATCTTTCACTTACATACATATCCTTGAAAATTCCAACAGATTTGCTCATTATGAATAATTGTTTAAGACTGAATGTATTCGTTTTTGTATCTGAACCCACTCGAACGAGTGGAAATGCCAAATCGCTACACCAAAATATTGATTGTTTATTCCGATGTGTTCTTCATTTGAAATTACATATAACATAGCATAAGGATTTTAACACACTATGTAATGTGTCTTGATTTTTTTTTTACTATGGCACAATATACCACCGGGTTGTACCGGAAATTCTAACACGCTGGTTAGAATAGAAATAATTCGTTTATTCAAATATATTGATGAGTAACCATAAAGGACTTTGAATCGCTCATTTCATTGTCCAAAGAAATTTGTATTCCAGTCTTCTGAAATAATATTTTTATTAAAAAAAACGCTCTATTGCCTAAAGTCTTCTGAAAGACAGAATCACGCCATTTTTATAAGCTAAAAATGAACTAAAATGGCAAAAAAAAAATGAACTAAAAATGAGCTAAAATGGCAGACACGAATAATTCTGCATTAAATTGTTTCAATATATTTTTGATAGTTCCAAGTTTTTTTTTTTTTTGTGTACATGTCTAAAAAGTCTACGTATTTCTTTTTTTTTTTTGTAAATACAGTGACACGTCTTCTTTAAAGAATATAATATAATAAAGTTATAAAAGATACTGGCACATTTCACTGAGACTACTTTTTAATTTGAAAGAATTTTTTTTTCTTTCGTTTTTAAACATAATACAAAGATCGTTTTTTTTTTTTTTTTTTCAATTAAGACTAAGTGTTTGCATATCATAGTTATTTTTAAGTGCAATATTGTTATGAAATTAATTATTGTATCTTGCCGTTGCAGTGTGATTATTTTTTTTTGTTTTTTTTTTTTATTATTATACAAAATTATAGAAGTAGGTATACGGCAAGTTTTACGCAAAGAATTCAAATGGCGCGGAATTTTCGCGGAAATTTGAAATACTATAAAACATAAGGTTATATTCAAATGGTTATAGGTTTAAGAACTCATTTTAAAATGTAAAATTTTGGAATATTTCATTTTTTTACTCTAAACTTTGAAATGAATTATTATTGGTGCACCTCAGATGAAATAAGAACTAAAGATAGAGCCATGTGAATAGACTACGCCATCTCCGTATACGGTTACACGCACACAATAACAAAATAAAAATAAATAAAATGAAATAATCAAATTGTAATAAAATTTCAAATGAAATTTTTTAATAAAATTTCTATTTTAAAAATTTTAAATTTTGCAAATTAAAAATTATCTGTCTTATCTGTCTCTGTCTCTAATTTTTATTGATAACTGAAAAAATCGCCCCATTTGAATTCTTTCTTAGATAATTAATTTATCCTTCTTAGATAAATTATTGGAGAAACCCAAAGCATAATATAATAAATAATATTTATAGTCCTTACATTACATATTAAGCATTTGTGTACTTAATTCTTTTTTTTATAATATACATACATATAATAAAAATACCCCATTTAAATCGAGAAAATAGACAGAACTATATTTGTACTGAGATAATGAAATAAATGCAAAATAATTATTTAAACCGAAGTTATTGTGTACTTACAAACTTTTTATATGAATAAATAGGTTTTGTATTAGAACAGTAGCTAAGCTAAGTAGTCGTCTACCAACATATACATATATATTATACTATATTATATATACATATAATTAATATTATTATGTCTTAACATTATTATTACTAAGGTGATGCACAGATTTCTTAGCACTTGATAACAATCGTCGTGACGTTTTTTTTTTTTAATAATATATATAAGTATATAAATAAATAAATTTGTATACGTGTAGATCACATATGCATATTATATTTACTTACGTGTAATGTATAATATATTATATTATATGTACTTACTGTAAACCTTTAATAACATTTATAATAACCGTTCGTTTCGTAAATTTTGTGTATAAAATAAAAAGCGCTTCAGACTGAAAACGGGCGATGGTGGTCTCGCTTCCTGACATTTCTGGCGTAGACAGACGTCATTCGACACTGACAGCTGTCAGAGTCAATTGGTAGATGTCAGTCAATTGACAGATGTCAGTCGACACTGACAGCTGTCAGTCAATTGACAGGTGTCAGTGGCGAATGACGTTTGTCTATGGGGCCTATTTTTTCGTGGCGATGGAAAGGTATTTGTGATTCCTAGTGGTTCTTTTTTTTTCATAATGGTTGTGAAGTCAACGAAAAGTTGGATAGTGAAGAGTTTAACGCAAATGTTTTAAATGAAATGTTGTTTGTCTCGTGATTAAATTGTCAAAGCGAGGCCGCCCAACCGAGAGGCTTGTTCATACTTATACATGTTTATGGTTATGTAAGAACTTATCATGCAATATAAACATTCCATTGCTTGTCTGTTTGTCTTTTATTTTCTCTGAACCCGTAGTGCATAGGCTGAAGCCTGATGAATCAGACAGGCTAACGGTCCAGTTGATGGTAGGTGACTACATACTTACCGAACCAGTAAAAACGGACGTTAGTCAAAGTAACAATTTAAAAAGTTAACGAAGTTCGAAAGCAATAAAATGTATAGGATTGACAATTGACATATTCCATCGCTAAATCACGTGATACATTCCATACATTTTATTCTTTCAAACTTCGTTATCGTTTTTAAAATGTTACTTGACTAATAGTCCTGTCGGGTTAGACGAAAAACAGGCCTAAACTTACATTAATTTGTGGTAGCGAATTCTTTTCACCTAGGGGGGGGGGGGGGGGTCCAGTGGGAGTGTATAAGACGACGCCCGTTATCGTGATATTAAGCAATATAACGCCTGAAATCTTTATTGCTATTATATTGTTTCCGAGCTTTTCTTAATTTGAGATGATTCCTCGGGAACAGTATACCTACTTTTTTTCTGGATGAAAGGTACCATATTTCCTTTCCTGTATCCCTGACGTGTATGCAAAATTACAGGATGATTGGTCGAGTAGTTAAGGCACAGACATACAGACACAGCTACTTTCACATTTATTAGTACCTATGGATAAGTAACTTACAGAATTAAACTTAGGCTCTAACTAATTTTTCTAATCTCAGATTATTCAGCTTAAACTTTCGTCGCATTTTGCACATCTTCCTTTCTTTTACCGCCTATCTCATCGTATATTTCCTGTAAGCTCTTCATTCTTGTCTCTGGTACGCACCAAGCGATGTACACAGTGCTCACAAGACACACTCCCGCAAACAGCCAGAAGACAGCGTACAGGCCTAGCGCGTTGGCCAGAGGTTGAAATAGTCTTAGTTCTATTGAGACCAGTGCGCAAGCGAATGCTATGACTAGAGACGTTACTGTGCCACGAAGCTGAAAGAAGAAATTTTCATTTTTTTATTATTATATTAACTTAGGCCATTTACATCACCCCTTCCAAAAGTCCAAAAGAAAGGCATAGGTCTTTCTTCTATTCGAAAAGATATGGCTTTTTTTATGTGACTAACATAAATTCGTGATTGCATATGAATGTAATTAAAAAAGTTTGAATGCAATTTCTCTTATATCAAAAATCGAACTCTTAGTACCTAAGGACATTTTGACTTCGAGGGACTACGAGAGGTACCACGACTGACGGGGAACAAGCCATATTTTCGTATCTCTTAGGCCCTTAGGGTTTCAGATTTGTCCTTACTGACGCATTTAGATTGATCAGCCTGTACATAGGTAATCACCTTAAATGAGAACATTTCGGTCATAATGACGAAGGGCACTGGTTGGAGTCCCGCTGCGTCACAAAATATGCACAAGCAGAGAGCAGCTATTGGTAGCCAGGAGCAGTTCGCAGTAGAGGCTACGGTGGAGACATCTGCTCCTGTCGCCTTGAACCACGCGCCCAACGCGCACATTGCCAAACCAGAGATCAAACACGTCGTTCCGAGCAGCGGCTGAAAAAATTAATTTTATTAACAGGCACAGTCTAATCAAACCTAAGTATTATATCAAAGATTGGATTATATATATCCTATTATTGGAACTAGATGGAATAAGGGCTTTTGTTTGGGTAAAGATTGGCAGGCAAACTGACACTCCACTTGATGGTCTACTTGTAGGTCTACTAACTTGATGCTCTGATACTTGATACTTGATGATGCTCTGCAAACTTTGATAGAAAAAGGGAAAAGAGACATGTGAGGCTCAGGAATGATACAAAGGTTGGCGTAAGGGTCAGATCTCTTAAAAATAATCAATTAAAATGAAATAACAAAAAGCAAATATTATTTTTTTAAATATAGGTAAATATTTGTAAACATGATTATTTTCCCCATACTTTAATCTCCACTTTATTTTTAGCAAATGTCAAATTTAACCCTATATACCACATACCTTCCTGCCGGTTCTTTCCACCAAGCTTGACGCGGTACAGGAGCCAACTAGTTGCACTAACCCCAGCACGGCAGCTTGTTGATTAGCAGTCAAGACCCATCCGCCGCTACTGGCCGCGTTGAAGATCACCGAAGCGAAGTGCAGTACCGCAATGCACCCGCATAGCTCTCGGGCCAATGTTATTATCAGCGTTATACGGAACGCGCGAAATGTACTGCGGTCTAATACTGAAAATATAAATAAATTGCTTTATTATCTCAGCAGCAGGACGTGTGTAAGCAGTTTATAAGCTGCGTGATGGCAACACCAAACATAGACATATATTTAGTCTGTATTGGTCTGTATATTTATACTGGGTATTGCTGAGCAAGTTGTATTGTTATTTATAAACCTAATATAATAATTAAAGAAATTAATAAAGTGAAAACCTGCAAGTTTCATTAGAACAACCTCCTACGTGTTACAACGTCCACTGCTGGACATAGGCTGGACAACTTAGGGGACGTTCAAGTACGTAACGCATTATTTATCTTTGAAAACGTTACGATGCTTTACAGGGGTGGGAGGGGAAACCCCTCGAGTGTATTGTACGTCATTTTTATTTTGTTCTCCAAGTTGGCAACCTTTTTTGTTGGTAAAAATGGTCACTTGGTAAACTTGGTCCTAAACGTTTAGGAAGGGTACAGAAAAACATTCGTCAAAAATCTTCAAAAATTGCGTTATGAAATACTTGAACGCCCCCTTACTAATCTCCGCCGGTTTACTTATGTCGGTAACTTTCGTACGAGCTCTCTTAATTTTTCTCTATAAAATTTAAAAATAATTAAATTAAAATAAAATAATTTAATTAATTTTTATTTTATATATAATATTTTTATTGTTGCGAGGACACACACTCTTTTACCTATAAATTTCTGTTTTGTTGTTTTTTTTATTATGTTTGTGTCTTTGTAATTGTGAATAAAACTCTTTCTTTCTTTCTTTCTTTCTTTATAATTTCTTAATTTTTTAAACGGTGTTTGATTGAATTGATTGTGAGTACAATTACTGTATTGGAATTCAGACACATTGTACAATTGTTTGTTGTCCTAAATAAAATAAAAATTTAATTTAATTTAACTCATTATTCATAGACAATTCAGTAAAAGTTATGGCAAACAAACAAACTGAAGTAAAATCTCAATTTTCACAAATGTGTCTGTCGTCTTCAAGGTCGTCTCAATGATTCCCACAAGCAAAGAGTAGGTAGGAAACACGACGTTGACGTGAAGTGTATCAACAAACGTTCTGAACAAACATAAGTAATCATTTTCGTTATAATGATGGGAATTGTTTGTGGTCTGTTCGTCAATACATTGTTTAGTTTATATATAAGTAAGTAACTCCGCATTGCCATTTTAAACCTAAGAAGAAGAAGAAGAAGTACCTAAGTAACTGACACAAGGTCAAGAGCAGTCGCCCCGGTGACAGTTCCAAAGTCCCTTACGGACTGAACCATACCCACCTCGAGTTGGAGTTTTAGTGCGGTAAGAATCCCACTAACCGTATGCCAGTAGCATTGCATGAGGCATTTGTCATAAGGTACTTTCAGAAAGTTTCTTCGCTCGTTATTACGAAACAACAACACAACAACAACAACAAACAAACAAACAAGAGCAGTCGTATGAATCTTCAAGAACGTCTTTTATAAAGAAGACATAGTTAAATAAATACAGTTACATCTTGTATTGCTTGCATTTATAATCAAATAGTCATTTACTATCCTATTAGCTATAAAAAAAACATTAAAGATAAGTTTTTTCTCAAAGATAAGTTCTTGCTTGATGTTTACTAATTTGTTGCTCTGGCTTAGAATAAGAATAAGAAGATGAACAAGGATAAGGGAGATTTAAGATAACGAATAGAACAAACAAACTGACGTTTACGCGTTCGATGCGTTTGATCGAGGTAAACTCGCACTAAAAGCCTTAGTCAAAGTAACAATTTAAAACGATAAACAAAATTCGAAAACAAAAAATGTATGGGATTGACATATTATGTCGTCGCTAAATTACGTGACACATCCCATAGGTATATTTTATTCTTTCGAATCGAATCGCTACGGAGCGAATGCCACTTGTCTGAAGGCCTAGGCCCTCTGACTGATGTATACAGTTTATAACTACAGAACGCAGTGTCCTGTCATTACTTACCAAGTGTCTTGATAGCGGATCCTAGACTGGTTGAGGAATTTTGCTCCATCTCTGAGAGAAGAGCTTGCATCTCGCTGTCAACAGCCGGATTTGACAATTGACTACATCGAAGCCAAGCGAGAGCGTCACGGGCCTCCTACAGTAAAATAAAAAACTCATATTAAACACAACCATAAACCATATTATCTAGCTAATTATTATAATTTAATAAGCTATACTAATTAAAAATTATAAACAATTTCCATTAAACCTAAAGACGCTATATCTACTGTAGGTGCGTTGCAGATCTTTTTAAAGTTCGAATAATTTGGAAAATAAACACGTAGGTAATACAAAGTGGCAAAGAATAAAAATTAAATGGAAAATGTATGAGATTAATGAAAAGTGATAATCGTAATTCGTACTAATATTATAAATGCGAAAGTCCTTCATGCAAAAACTACTGAACTGATCACCATGAAATTTTGCATACACGTTGTCTGGGACACCAGAAAGGACATAGGGTACCTTTCATCCAGAACGCGGACGAAGTCGCGGGCACCAGCTAGTATAATAAAAATAATAATAATTGCTGAATGAATTACTGAATGAAAATAACTGCTGCTGAAATAATAATAATAATCCCTTGCCTTTTTTTTCTTTTTGTGATTTTCCCCCAAATTAATGTATACATAGGCTTATCAAGAAGCCATTATGTAATATATAATGAATAAGTATACGGCCCACTGTGTGTTGTAACTCCTGGCGGGAAACTTAAAAAAAAGTGCATCTTCTGGGTGAGCTCGCTCCACATAGATAGGTCTCATCTTCGCTGCACGGTTAAATGCATGCCAAGAGCAAACCCTTCTTTAATAAATAAGAAAAAGGAATAATGCCACACTAACCTGAACCTTACCACATTTCAACAGATAAGACGGTGTTTCTGGCATAGTCGTGAACACAAACAAATGAAAAACTGGCACCGCCAAACAAATCCACGACACCGTAAAGTAATCCAAATACTCTCCCATTATGTACATAACGACATTCCCAAAATTCTGGGAAAGTACCACTAAACTTCCGAGGACCCCTCGGATTGAGTCTTCGCTGATTTCCTTTATGTATAAGGGCGTGACCACATAGGATCCACTTACTCCGAGCCCCATGATAGCTCGTGCTGTGATCAGAGCCCATGTCTCAGTCGAATAAATTTTCAAACCCCAGCAACACTGAAATATAAAATCTATAGTCAGCATACAGCGAGTTAAATACTAAATCGCCAAATGATTTTGTAATACTTTTCTAATATCAAATGATTAAAACACTAGCTGCTGCACGCGACTTCGCCCGCGTAATTTTATAAAATAATAGCTTTTGCGACCCGCTGTCAGCTTCATCATAAGCAGAATGTGTTACATTTAGTCAATTTATGTAAACTAGCGGCTTGCCTCCAGCTTCACACGGAAGCTATTTTTTTGTAAAATTATGTACATAAATCTTCCTCGTTAATCGCTTTTTCATTAGTAAAAACCGTATCAAATTACGTTAGGTGATTTAGAAGAAAAGCAGATAAAGTGGACAGCTACTTCTTTAATAATATTTACTACAAGATTACGCTCTCTGAAGTAACAATGTTATTGCCATGTATGTGGTTTGAAATTTTGGTAAAAAGTACTTTTTGCACACACAACTAGTCTGGCCAAAGAAAGATCTTTAATCTATCTGATAAGTGACTATCACTCTACTTAGTTGCTTGTCATGCTTGTCATTGCTTGCCATTGCTTGCCATTGCTTGTCATTGTTTGTTATTGCTTGTTAGAACAGTTACAGAATCAAGAATTCATTCTTGATGAAATTCAAAAATACAAGATAGTTCATTAGCCAACACAAGGCAACTTCAAAAGCTATTGATAAAATTTTGCCTTCATTGCAATGTCAAATTGATTTGCTTACAGCCATAGACAAGGAAGTTAGGAGCAACGCTTTCTTTCTTCCATAATTGTCTACAATGTAACCGAATAAGAAAACGGCTGGTGTTCCAACAAAGTAGGCCACTGACGCCATCCATGATATGACCTCTGACTTTACAGGTTCAGAGGCTGGAGTGTCTTCGGACATGAGCTTGGCTCCCATTGGGGATATCCAACCGACAGCTGTTCCGTACGAGAATACAGGAAGTACCACTGCGAAAATGGAAGATGATGATATAGATAGAGATAACTAATAACCACATATTATTATGTGAACAATTTGAAATTAGATATTAAATAAACATTGGTATTATTTATCACCTAAAGAAAATAAATACTTTATTGCTGTGACGACAGTGCCGCGGCCAGATTTTTAGGTGATCCCTTGGGAACAGTACATTTTTCCTGGATGAAAGGTACCCTATGTCCTTTCCTGTATCCCTGACAACGTGTATGCAAAATTTCAAGGTGATCAGTTGAGTAGCTAAGGCGTGAAAAGGTAACAGAAAGACAGACAGAGTTACTTTCACACTTTCACATCTATTACTTTAGGTACTAATATTATAAAGCTGAAGAGTTTGTTTGTTTGGCTGAACGCGTTAAATTCAGAAACTGCTGGTTCGAATTGAAAATTTCTTTTTATGTCGGATAGTCCATTTATCGAGAAAGACTTTAGACTATATAACATTTTGAACGCGGGCGAAGTCGCGGGCTACAGCTAGTTTATAATATTAGTATGTTTATTAGTAAAATTCTCAAAATATTTGCACACTCCAAAGTGTTTAAAATAATCAAAAACAGTCGTTCTCTCAGAGTTGACCGGACGCGTATTTCAGTTTCCACGTTCAGTAGGAGGAAGCGCAAGGGTTTGTAGATAGAAATATGAATACAAACCCTTGCTGATTTCAAGCTTGCGCGTCCTCCTATTAAACAAGGAAACGAAAATACGCTGACCGGACATCTGCTTAACCGATGGCTTAACAGTAATGTTTTTTTGTGTTTAAACGTGACTGTTGCCAGTTGCCATTGCCAGTGACTGTTGCCAGTTGTCGTTGCCATTGCCAGTGACTATTGCCAGGTGCCATTAACAATGACTGTTGCTCGTTTGCATTGCGAGTGACTGTTGCCAGTTGCCAGTTGCCATTAACAGTGACTGTTGCCAGTTGCCATTAACAGTGACTGTTGCCCGTTTGCATTGCGAGTGAATGTTGCCAGTTTCCAGTTGCCAGGGTCGAGCCACACTTAAGCATAAACACTACAATGTTTTCGCCACGAATTCCAATCATGTTCAATGTTTACGTCAACAAAATAACGGTACAGGTTTCAAGGAAGGGCTTCGACGTCCAATAATAACAGACCTATGAATTCCGTTGTAAATTTACTTATTGAGAACCGAGTAGGGCAAAGGAGCTCGTTAAAGACTGGTTCATCAATTGTAAGATCAATTGGTATCACAACAACACAGTGGTCGCGTGCTCGGATCAATTGAAGTATTTTTGAGTGATTCATGACGTCAAACAGTCTAGTTGGAGTTTCTAGAAAGCTGTTTTTGTTGCAATTTTTTGTTGCTGTTTTTTGTTGAAAATTATTGTTTTGTATATATGTAAAATTCTATTTTTAGAGACTAGTATTTTCCTAAATTTTCACTGAATCTAGTTCACAGGTTTAAATTTGTGTTAAATAGTGATAAAGCTCCTAAAAAAAGCTCATTTGATTCGAAAAAAGTATTCGAAGGATTTACAAATTAAGTTAAAAAAAGGCATTTTTTGTTTTTTTGTTAACGCCTCTAAAACTAATATAGGTATTTAAGAAATGAAAAAAAAAAGAGATTCTTAAAGAGAAGGCAATTTGGGATGAAGTTGGAAATTTTCTGGAAGTGGGACAAAATATAAGGACGAACTACGTATTAATCGACTTTCTATGTTTGTGAATAATAGATAAAACACTCATTTAAAGTTGTACCTGGGTTAACATAAACGCTCTCCGCATTAGGACTTTGGCGCCTTTCTACGATAACGAGAGATTGTTAAGAAGTTGCTAACTAATTTTGTACTTACTTATAATTTGGAGGCGTTGTACAGTAAATAAATAAATATATCGGCACATTTCGTTTAAATAGAGTTATAGACTAAATATTCATTCTCTTCTGTGTCGAATCTCTGGGTCTGTAGGTTCTATAATGCGCTTAATCTTGTCAAAACATTTGTTTGACTTTAATCAGCGATTCTAAGGCTGGGTATTACCTCGGACAACAGCATGCTTGGGAGATGCTGCTGGGAGCATCTCCTAAGCTAAGTATAATATATATAAATATATATTATTAGAATTAAATGAAACTGTGTTTAACCATGTTTGTGAAAATAAAATTATTTATCAAAAACGGCCATGCCACGCCCTCTATTGGGTTGGGACCACTCTATATATCTCTTTAACGGAATTAAGGACTACTTCGCTAATATCTGGCATGTAGAAAGTCCCACCAAAATGATCTGTCATTTTTAGAATAATTATTTTAATTTTTTTCTTTATACTTAAGTATGTTTACTAAAAATCCACAGCTCTCATCATATCTAACAGCCAATTAAGGATTTAAATTTATATTCTAGATATTATTTATTTAAGTTGTATGATTTAAAAAATAAGCTTATTTACAATAAAATCTAATTCTAAATACTACAATAAATTTAATCACTATAATGATATAAAAACTTTAAAAATTAACTAACTATTTTCAAAAAGTATGTAATTATAAATAATTTAAATCTATTAAGCCTTTGGTAGACGGAAAGGTGCCCAAAATGCTGGCGGCATTGCCCCGTTGAATGCATATGCTTATCTTCTGGGCAAACTAACAGCCAGCATTCTGGTCACCCGACGCATCTACTAAGTATGTATATTATATTAACATTTTCAATTATAAAATTATATCCTTGAATCGAATACATTTTTTCGATATACATATTTTTTGAAAACAGTTTTATAGTCGCCTGGCAAAGTTAAAGACCCGACTAAAGACAGGCTGACGGTCCACTTATTGATGGTGAGTGGCCAACGTCGCCTATAACACCACATGTGCTGGAAATGCGTTACCGGCCACGCTTGACGACACGTTTGGTCTAGTGGCTAGTAACCCTAGCTGTTAACCAAGCGGTCGCGAGTTCGAATCCCGCTAGGGGCAAATGTTTATGTGTTAACATTTACCTTTGTACCTGAGTCATGGATGTTTTGTATGTAAAATTTATGTATGTATTTACATAAAAAAAAGTATTGTATGTAGTATATCTGTCGTCGGCACATCGTAGAATTGGGCATATCTTGATATCCCTGGGCAGATCATATTTCTGTTAAAACTGAGAGTATTTTTTTTCATGTAAACCTAACACTAACACGCTCCTCCTCGCTTTGCTTCGCTCCGCTCCTCGTCGAACCTATTTTTGACTTTTGGTGAAAGATTTTTGATTTCATACTTTACAATCTGCCCAATTCTACGATCTGCTCACGACATATCAACTGTCTGGTATCCATAATACAAGCATTAAGTTGCTTACTTTGGAACTGGATGGTGCTGTGTGGAATGTGTGAATATATAAAATTAAAAAAAAAAACTGTTCTGCCGTCAGACGGGCTGCCCAAATGACTGCGAAAGCCACTACGTTCAAATATAAAAAATATATTTTAAAACACCTTCAAAAAATACTCACTTAGCGTCGCCATGATAACTTGATTTATCTTGCTTCCCTCGGTGCAGTATTTTTTTACAGTGTATTTGATCATTTTTAACTGACTTAAAATTATCACTTAATTTCTTAAACTACTTATTTTACATAATATTATATTGGAAATTATTTAAACTCAGTTCAAACAGTGCCTAGGTATTCCCAACCCAAGTTCGCGACGCGCGCACGCGCGCTTGTGTGTTTAAGTTCGAAATGGCTTGGAGACTGAAACGACTGGACAGCGCCCGTTAAATTGGACATTGATTGAACCTGTGAGTTTGACTATAAAGTACTAGCTGGTGCTCGCGACTTCGTCCGCGTGAAATAGTTATTTTGGGAATCATTTGAGTATCTCGAACGGTTTTCGCAGCGCACGCAACGGAAGCCCTCAAAGATTTCAATAATTTTCCTTGTTTTTTTTCCACATTTTCGCCAGTTTCTTCGCTCCTATTAGTCGCAACGTGATGTTATATAGCCTCAAGCCTTCCTCGATAAATGATCTATCCAACACAAAAAGAATTTTTCAATTCGAACCAGTAGTTCCTGAGATTAGCGCGTTCAAACAAACAAACAAACTTCAGCTTTATAATATTAGTATAGATATATAAATACTACCTGGTGCTCGCGACTTCGTCCGTGTTGAAAAAAAAAGTCAACAATTTTTTTAGTCACAAACTGAAGTCTGTCAGTCAACGCGAAGAATCAAAATGACACAAAAGGTAAAAGGTACTGTTAGGATGTTAGAATAAATTAAAAATTAATTTCAAGTTATAAAATGCTACTTATTTTTGCAACGACATGTCTGCTGGTCATCTTTACCGTTTGCGCTGTGAGTGGAGAGGAAAATGTTAACTGCAGTTCACCAGGTTATAAGATAATCGAGGGGAAATTTGGAGAGGAGACTCATATGCTCTGTTTGAAATTGACACCAATCAGTAAGCGTTGCCTCAAACTATATTTTTAGTAGCATAGCACACTGGGTTACGCAGTCGTAAACTGGCAAAGACCCTCTGGTGGCGGTAACCGCATCATTACAGAAGAATAGCATGAAATACATGTATTCTTTTATGTTTCAAATACCTAGTAAAGGTCGCCAGAGAACATCCGTACTAATATTATAAATGCGAAAGTTTGTATGGATGTTTGTAACTCTTTCACGCAAAAACTACTGAACCGATCACCATGAAATTTTGCATACACGTTGTCTGGGACACCAGAAAGGACATGGGGTACCTTTCATCCAGAACGCAGACGAAGTCGCGGGCACCAGCTAGTATTATTATATTCCCTTATCCTCACATTCAGCATACTACTTGCATTGACCACATAGTTCGTGAAACCGACAAACAATGCAAATTAAGGTTCTCAAGTGTTGGCCATATATAAGGGAACGCAAACAATGGATAGCTTCTCTCTAAGTGATAGGGTAAGAAGGGTGAATGGCGCTCACTTAAGGAAAACATGTTGTATTTTTTAAATTATTTATTATAAATCAAAATTAAGAAAAATAACGAAGTCTTTAACTATCGAGTAATAAACAATTCAACAAGAAAAGCATATATCTTTGTCCTACTAGTAGTAGGTAAACATTTAAAAAAAAAACGCGTTTGAGCGGCATTCCCCCTGACATTGGGTAATGCCGCTCAGGGTACGGGGTAATGACGCTCAAACATGTTTTTTGGAATATAATGAGTAAGATACGTTTTAATTAAAGAAATATTAATGAGATTAACTTTATGCAATAAAAGTAAAGTCTACAATCACAAATTAGCATCAATTATCCCCATTTGTACGTAAGATTTGCCTTTTTCAATTTAACAAATATAGTAAAGTCTTCGATGTCAAATCAACTTCAATTATTATTATATAATATAAAATAATAATTATTATTATTATAGGTAGAAATATGTACATAGTAATATTTTATTTTTGGACACATAAATCACAGATGTATCCATCTGGCGAATCTCATTCTGAACATATAGCATGAGCCTACAGTCCACATATGGTACAGCGATACCACAACCCGTTATTTTTTCCAAATTCTTCGCAAATAATACATTTGTTATAATTTTCATCATCCACATTCATTTCGTCATCACTGTCATCTTCGCAAAGGTGCTCTTCATCTTCGTTCTCTGAAGTACTTTCTTCTAAAATAAATTATAATCTTGTAAATTTCTCAGCATATTTATAAACAATTTTAAGCAAATCTGCGACATTGAGTCCATAGTATATAGAGAACCCAGTAACTTAACTTGTTCAGCAATTTTAGTTTCTTGCTGTTGGATGAAAACGGCCTTCTGACCCACTAGTCTTGGATTGCTCATGTTTTAATTTATCTAAAGTAAATGGTATATTCTTTTGCAGCTTTTCTTTTGGACAAACCTTCAAACGCAGTTTTAGCAGATTGAAGGTCTTCTTCGGTCCAAGCCGCTTTAGCGGTTGTCCTTTGACGATTTCTTAGCATATCTACAACAATAAAAAAATAAGTCAGTAAGGGGCAATGGCGCTCAAATGAGCGGTATAACCCCAAACCGTCGTTTTGTAATTAATTTGAAATAAAAAAAATCGTACACAATTGTGGAAAATTGATAGCATCATCACAAAATAGAATAGTTTTTTTTAGAAAAGTAAAATTAATAATTAAATAAGCATTAAAATTTTAGACTTACCGACAAAAAACACCCAACCAAAAATTAGATCAGTACGGCCGCAAATGAAGAAACGCACTTCACGGTCACATGACGCGAGCCGACTGTCCGTTTGTATCCCTATCTGTTAGAGGCCCTCTCCCCTCACGCTTCACGCGACGTGGCGTGTTGCTACGTTCCATTTTGACAGAGTTACAGTGGTGAGCGCCATTACCCAGTGAGCGTTATTCCCCCTGCTTCCCCTAAGTATATCGGCAAAGTAAAAGACGATAGTAGCTATTATTTAATCTGTGGTAAAAGTCTAGGAGAAAACTGCAGATTTAGGCTACTGTTGGAAATACGCTTTTGCAGTCCAGATTATGTTCAAAAGTAATTATTCGGCTGTTAAGGATGGTGATGATGATGATGCTGACGGTATAGGAGACGTTAGCCAACTATCTTTTAGTAAATCGTAAGTCTCTAAGGCTGAGACAGGAAATATGGCAGAATGATGATAAGTTTGATCTGCCTTTTCAGGGTCAGAGGCGCAATGTGATCTTTTAATCTCAGTCATTAATTAATTATTCCAGTCAGTAATTTGAAACATATGAAATAAGAAACTAGTTTATTTGTTAATTTAACTAAACTAACTGTATTTTAATGTGTAGGCTCCAGCCTCGTATCTCATCAATCCGCCATAATTTTGGACCCAGAAACGTATGAAAATATTGAAGATATGACGAGTACTACTGTTATAAAGGGACTACCACTTTCTGACACTATGATGGCTTACGGATACCTCATGACGAACCCATCTTCAGGATCTGCTGAAGGATATATTGGTGAAGATAATCAGTTCTATAGGCTTTTACATTTAGGTGAGTAAGGTTTTATAAGTGGAAATTTTTTGTTAGGTGTAAGTTATCTACCTATTTAAACTGTTATCTTGTTAAATAATACATGTAAGTTTACCTAAAATAAAATAAATAAATAATATAAAACAGAACGTGAAGAGTGAAATATGAGTCGCGGTGAAGAGACGTAAAACAACAACCTTCTTCACCTGTACTGGTGATAATGTGCTAAGTCGCTAGAAACAGAAAAGTTCGGTGAATATTGTGTGTGTGTGTGTGTGTGGGTGGGTGTTATTTAATAATATTTAATCACATGTATAAACCTTTGGTCTCCAATGTTAATCAATGTTCGTCAGGAAATAAAACCTTGTACGCGGATCCAAAGAATCAGGATGATAAGGGATTTGTTGGTGCCTACATTGGTGACAATATTGTCGGACCTATGCGTTCCCATCGCCGGGTCGATATGAGAGACACAGGTGAACAGGTGATATATTTGTATAGCAAACGTTTTAGTACTATAATACAAAATAATACTAATAAAAATTCAAAATTCTATTCAAATATCCTGGGCTGTAATGTTGCCACATGTCCGATAGGCAAAAGCAGAAGCGCCTTGGCTAAGAATCTGTCGCCACACCATTCGTCCGTTGGCCATGCTCACGGGATATATCCATGTCTCGTAGTACCTACAAATAGCACCCAATCTCTTTGCTGCTACACGCGTCAAATTATCTCTGGGAGCAGGTATATTATACTTAGTTGTATCACAACATACTTATTTCCTACAGTAGGCTTAGGCCTTTGATGTTGGGCGATACCGCCGCCTGTGTAGGTATTTAAAAATTACGGAAGGGTTGACACAAATTGAGTAATATAAAATGTGCTTAAGTACCTTTCTTCATCGTGCGGAAATTGATGAAAGCTTAGTTCTTTATTTATGCGAGATAAAGATTTGCAGGCACTTACAGCACATGCCGTATGCACCATTTTGATTTATATAATAAATTAAAATCTGAAAGACGCGATAGCCCTAGAATATTTATCCCAAGCTACTAAGAACGACGAATTATGCAGGTTGGGCACGTCCCACTCGCGCTTTACCCCTCACGCCCCGCACGATTGCCCTGTCTAGACGTCTCCGTCGGCCTACTGTATAAAATAAGTATGCTGTGGTTGTATATAGTTTGTAGGTGAACACTAAATATTTTATACCTTATAAAAATGTTAACAAAATGTTTTACTATTCAAACGTCAGGCTCATTCCCATTGTTTCCGTTCTTACTGGAACCCAAAATACGGAAGCGCGGAGTGGCCAATGCGAGGCTCTGTGAGCTTCTGCTCCTGGCTGATAAGGAGTACTTCGATAAGGACGCCAACTCCGATCTCAATCATGCAGTGAAGAGAATGATGCATGCAGTCGCACAAGCCGATATTATATTTAGAAATGCTGATTTCAATGAGGACGGAACTCCTGATAATATTGGTATACAGTAACTTATTCGTAGACTTTAACTTAATTTATTTTGAAGTGGTAGGGCACATTGAGAAATTTGTATTACCACTAAATATTTTTTTATTATTTTTATAGGCTTCAAAGTGAAATACATTCTAGTATTAGCTTCGAATGAGACAAATAGACGTGTTTTCGGCGATTTGTCCGGAGTGGTGGACGGGCACACATACCTGATGAGATTCGCTAGACTCCGCCGCCTCTCCGAAGTGTGCCTCGGAGTAGCTTTTTCGGGACATGCATTTTTTAATAGAACTCTCGGTCTAAGGTAATTTACTTGATAAGCGGATATTTTTAAAGTAACACTCACAATTTTGCACTACATACACACAAAGACTATATAAGTATAATTGGGAGCCATACAACATACATCATATTTATACATCAAACCATACATTATTTAGTGAACCTCTGAAAGTTGTCTCCCATGGCTTTGCTTTATTTTTCAGTTTTACTTCACTGGGAGGCGGGATGAGTGGCGCAGCAGGCGGTTTGTGCGATAGAAGATCTTACGGCCGCTCGTTCAACACGCTCGCGATTGCTCACTCCACTTTAAAAGAACGTGTACCCGAAAGAGTAACCGCATTTACGCTTGCGCATGAGCTTGGTACTTTATTCATTAAGTGTTAATATTTGTAGGATTAATTGATATGAATATGATTATTGGTGTACGTGAATTTATAGGACTTTTTCCTTTTTTTTTTGTATTTTGTGTAAAGGTCGTCAGACAGGCTGACGGTATCCTTCATGCTACGTGGATATCGACGCTTTTAGGGTCGCTATTAGAACCGGAATAATGAAGGATAATTATGGTTATAAATTACCAGACGTATGGTTATAAATGCAGAGTGCATTTCGCAGTCATTAGGCCAACCCCTCTGGTGGCAGTAACCACATCCTTACAAAAGACCACGTCCTTAATCTATCTAATAGGTATATAAAAGGCGATGTATGTGTGATATATTCTCTATGGACTCCAAAACCGCTGAACCGATTTTGATGAAACTTTCAGACACTCTTCAGATTAGTCCAGCGGGTAATCCTGTGAAGTTTGGTAGCGATCGGAAAAGCACGAAATCGCGGGCACCAACTAGTCCGTTCTAATATTATAAATGCGAAAGTTTGTATGGATGTTTGTAACTCTTTCACGCAAAAACTACTGAACTGATCACCATGAAATTTTGCATACACGTTGTCTGGGACAACAGAAAGGTCATAGGGTACCTTTCATCCAGAAAAAAAGTACTGCTCCTGAGGGATTATCTAAAATTAAGGAAACTAACTCATGGCTAAGTATAATAGCAATAACGATGTCAGGCGATATACCTATTGCTTTTTCAACGCGGACGAAGTCGCGGGCACCAGTATATAATAAAATGATTAATTTAAAAAGTATTATAATTAAATATTTCTTGTATTTAGGTAATATACAATTTAATATTGGAATATTTTATTTCTAAAACTCAAATTTAATCTTGACGAGAGTTCTATTTTTACAGGTCACAGTTTTGGTGCACAGCACGACGATAATTTCCCAAATAAAGAATGCCAAGGATACCTCATGGACGCGCATTCTACGGCCACCGAGACGTATGCGCCGTATGAGTTTTCCGTCTGCAGTAAGAGGCTCATTGCGGCGACACTGGATAGCATGAGTTACTGCCTCATAGAGGAAGATGAACCCTATTGCGGCAACGGTATGGTTCATTTTTCAAGCTAATTAAGTGTTACGTTTGTGGCGGAAATAATGATTAGAAACTCATTTCAAATAGGTATTTCATCTTAAGATTTTCATTGTAAATTGTAAAAAAAAAAAATTAACACGAAACTTTTTATAGTTTTATTATATTGGTTACAGTTTTTTTTTTTTTTTCAAAATCATAATGAGCGAAAAATTTTTATCCTTTATCTTCAAACCTCTCATTTTTAGATAAAAAAGTTATAGGTAAACATTTTTATGTAAGTTTCTCTGCAATATTTGTCTGAAACTATTTTTTTATAACTCTTATCATTTTTGTATAATTTAAGAAAAAAAAAAATTTCCTCCCCTTATAAAAAGGACCTATAGAAAACTATAGAAACCTATAGACGTTTGGAATCGTAAATTTCGTTCACCCATCGATATTATTATATATATTTTAGAAGCTTATTATAAAAATAACTGAGTGACTCGAATTCTTATTTGTCTACTTTGATTTATAAACAAGTCGAAGTTAAGTCGAACAGACTATACATATATTGCGATAATCACGTCAAACTCTTTTGAATTTAAGGTATAGTGGAAAAGGGAGAGGCATGCGACTGCGGTCTTCCGTCACTATGCAGCCAATGGGATCCTTGCTGTACGCCAAGAGCTGGTGGCGCGGCGGTCTCGCAGGAAGGGTTCGTCTCCACTCCCTCCTATACTTCTGATACATTTTAGTGTAGGCACATATACCTCGGAGTTAGTTTTCCAAGGGAATACTATACGTCAACAGTTTGCAGTTAAATTATTACCTGCCTGCGACATAAAATATGAATATTAGTATAGACAATATAAAAATAAAATTTTGAGGTGGGCCACTCTTATCACTTGGGGGTATTAAAAATAATTTACTCAGACTCAGACCTATCGAATATACACAAAAATTTCATACCAAGTTGAGAATTTCTTGACAGTACAGACGACCAAAGATAATGGATTGGTCTCGCTGCGCTCGACTAGATAGAGCGCTATACAAAAGCAATAGCTCAGAAAATGTGGCAACTTTTTATTGTAGTGTGTGTAAAAAATCGTCACTTTTTATCACTTTACCCAGTTTTATTATATTTTTACACAGTTTCACTACGCAAACTGGTATTTTATTATGCCTAAAATTTAATAAAACATTCGGCACGTAGGTACAGTCAAGGGCAAAAATATATGTACGTTTCCAAGCGGCAAACATATCTGTACAATTGAGAGGCCAGAAATATCTATTCTATAATTCGGTCAGAAATATGTGAGCATTTAAAGGGTCAAAAAGATCTAGACGTTCACGTAGCCATAAATAAATGTACAATGTCAGTCAAATATATCTAGGCAAATAGGAGTGCATAAATATCTGTACAAACAAACAAGTTTTCGTATTTTGAATTATGACAATCATCGAAAAGAGTACCATTCTGTCATATGATCTGTTTGTCCCTTTCATTTTGATTGGGGCGTCATTAACGTAATATTTCTTTCACCTTTCATTCTATTATTTTAGATTCTGCTTCACAGCGTTCACAGATATCATATACGATTTTCACATGGCTTTTCTCGTGAATATTATATTAGCGTTTTTTCAATGCTAAATTTATGTCAGTAACATATTTATACTAGACGTAGCGATGAAACTGAAGATATTTATTCGTAATTTAAGTAATTATACAATATTAGTACGAAAATCTTTCGATTACGCTAATCTATACTAATATTATAAAGCTGAAGAGTTTGTTTGTTTGTTTTTTTGTTTGTTTGAACGCGCTAATCTCAGGAACTGCTAGTTCGAATTGAAAAATTCTTTTTGTGTTGGATAGATCATTTATCGAGGAAAGCTTTAGGCTATATAACATCACGTTGCGACTAATAGGAGCGAAGAAACAGTCGAAAATGTGGAAAAAAACGGGGAAAATTATTCATCTTCGAGGGCTTCCGTTGCGTGTGCTGCGAAAACCGTTCGAGATACCCAAATGATTCCCAAAATAACTATTCCACGCGGACGAAGTCGCGAGCACAGCTAGTGTATGTATAAATGTCTCTTTGCCGTTAAAAAGAACACTTAGGTTTTTACTAACTTAGAGCATTTAATAATTAATCACTTGTCTGCAACGAAATCCTCCTTCAAAAAATATGTCAAAAATATGAAGATTTTAATGCTTTGAATCTATTCCCGTTGGCCGATTTTTTCTATCACGCCTAGATTTATCGATATGAATTTTTATTAAATATCAATTTAGGTTTTTTTAAAATTAGTTTTGTGCGTCAACATCATAAACAGTATAGTATACATACAAAATAGGTTTTAGCGAGTTGTAAGAGAAAGAAGGAAAGTGCCGAAAGTAAATTTTATGGTAGTACACAGGCGCATTTATTGGCTCTGTTCATAAAAAATACATAAACTACACATAAAATACTTATAAAAAAGTAGAGAATATGCAAAACATCAAAATATTTGATAATTAGACTTGACAGTCTTGACACGCTCTTTGTTTTCTTGTATGTAATAGTTGCGTGTATAGATATTTTTGGCACGCGTTTCGTTCTCATGTATATGATAGTTTCATGTATGGATATTTATGCCCTCCTATTTGCCTACAGCCTACACATATTTGACAGACATTGTACATATATTTATGGAAACGTGAACGTCTAGATCTTTTTGACCCTTTAAATGCTCACATATTTCTGACCGAATTATCGAACAGATATTTCTGGCCTCTCAACTGTACAGATATTTTTGCCGCTTTGGAAACGTACAGATATTATTGCCCTTGACTGTACGTAGGTAGTACGTGTACTATTTTATGCCGCATTTTACAAGTACTACGGCGGTATCTAGTCGAGCGCAACGAGACCAATTATTAGTGTAAGGCTAGGACGGAGAATTATAGCAATTTTGCAAATACGCGTATTGGAGTGCGAATATAGGCACATAATAATGTGAATGTTTAAAAAAAAAATTTTTTTTCAGAACCTTACACAAACAAGGATGCGCTGTTGCCCCAAGTGCAAGCTGTCATCCGTCCCAAGGACTCTGCTGCATGAATAACTGTCAATATGCAGATTTAAGCGATAGTGGGATTGTTAGTAAAGCTATAGATTTTATTGTCTCAGAATACTTACACAAAAAATAGATCCCAATTAATATTTTCACGCCTTAATTTCTCAAACAATCACCATGAAAATTTTGCAAATCAGAGATTCAGAAAAGGAAAAGAGGGTATCTTTCATCCAGAAATTATCATTTAAGAGAGGATCTAAATTTAAAAATAGAAATATCAACCCCTGACATAGACAGACTGAAACCTCTGAATGAGCTCTTAACTCAGGTTTAAACTCAGATTACATTTTTATTTATTCAAAGCTAAGTACTGTGATATTTGCAGGACTGCAGGACCGTTGAAAAATCTTGTCCATGCAACAACGCTCAATGCGAATGCGCCTTGGGAGGCAGATGTTTGAAGGACGGTAGTTGTCATGCCGCCGAATGCGCTTTACTTGGTCTCAAGGAATGCTACTGTCGTAAAGGGCCAGTACGTTAATTATGTAATTCAATTTAATCTATACTAATATTATAAAGCTGAAGAGTTTGTTTGTTTGTTTGTTTGTTTGTTTGAACGCGCTAATCTCAGGAACTACTGGTTCGAATTGAAAAATTATTTTTGTGTTGGATAGATCATTCATCGAGGAAGGCTTTAGGCTATATAACATCACGTTGCGACTAATAGGAGCGAAGAAACAGTTGAAAATGTGGAAAAAAAGGGGGGAAATTATTCATCTTTGAGAGCTTCCGTTGCGTGCGCTGCGAAAACCGTTCGAGATACCCAAATGATTCCCAAAATAACTATTCCACGCGGACGAAGTCGCGAGCACCAGCTAGTCAAATATATTTTTACACAGTTTCACTACGCAAACTGGTATTTTATTATGCCTAAAATTTAATAAAACATTCGGCACGTACATATCACAGACAGTTTGCAGTGTGACTGGCTCGGGTACGCCGAATTCGGCGTAGTATTTTTTGCCGCATTTTACAAGTACGGCGGGGGTATCTAGTCGAGCGCAGTAAGACCAATCATTCATCTTTGAATTTAATCTTAATTTAATTTTTCATAATATTGTAATCAAGTTTAACCCTGGGAAGTGTGAACTGTGGTAAGATACGCCGTCAAATGGATCGTTCTATTCTAATTTCTAAATAATATATTCTAACTTTAGGGTGGCACACTGGGCAAATCAAATTTGTGTGGCGTTTGCTGCAAACTACCGCCACAGAAACCAGAGAGGGAAGGTCAGTGCGTGGGCGCTGAGTTCGCCGCTTTAGAGGCGTTGAGAAATAATCAACTACCCCGCGGGTGGCCAAATGCGAGTTTTGCTGGACGTGAGTTAATTTCTTGTAAATTATCATAAAAGTTTAGTTCTGTTTTAGGTGTTACGATTTTTTTTTCAAAGTCTTCGTCAATTAAAAGATAGAGCCATAGAGCAAATAATTATAAAAAAGGCATTTTGCGTATTTTGATTTAACGTCAAAATATATTTACTTAATTAATCTAATTTACATAGATAAATGATTGGTCTCGCTGCGCTCGACTATCTAGTCCTATCTATCTATCGGTATCTACCGCCGTCGTACTTGTAAAATGCGGCATGAAATAGTACGCCGAATTCGGCGTGTCCGAACCAGTCACCTGTAAACTGTCTGTGATGTGTACGTGCCGAATGTTTTATTAAATTTTAGGCATAATAAAATACCAGTTTGCGTATTTAGTGAAACTGTATAAAAATATAATAAAACTGGGTAAAAAGTGATAAAGTGACGATTTTTTACACACACTACAATAAAAATTTGCCACATTTTCGGAGCTGTTGCTTTTTTATAGCGCTCTATCTAGTCGAGCGCAGTGAGACCAATCAATTATCTTTGCTAATTTCATTTATTTATTGATGTTCTAAACTGTCGATTGTTACTTCCATTTCAGCAAACGTAATATTAAACCTTTGCACTGATAGAGGTTGCGTTGCGACGACGATTCGCGTGTGGACCGTGGGCAGCCGTTGTGTCACTATGCGTTCTGTTGGCGTATGCGTCCGTGGAATTTGCATGCCGAGAACACGCACTCCTCGCTCCAATATATACCCGGTAAAAGATATATCTACGAATTGGGTAAGTTAACTAAGTTATAGGATCCTAAATGAAATCTTGGTGAACTTTCTGGTTAATCAACGTAACCCCTAAAGAGATCAACCATAGATGAATGATTTGTCTCGCTGCGCTCGACTAGATACCACCGTCGTACCTACTTGTAAAATGCGGCATAAAATACGCCGAATTCGGCGTACCCGAGCCAGTCACACTGCAAACTGTCTGTGATGCCGAATGTTTTATTAAATTTTAGACATAATAAAACACCAGTTTGCGTAGTGAAACTGTGTAAAAATATAATAAAACTGGGTAAAAAGTGATAAAAAGTGACGGTTTTTTACACACACTATAATAAAAAGTTGCCACGTTTTCGGAGCTATTGCTTTTGTATAGCGCTCTATCTAGTCGAGCGCAGCGAGACCAATCAATTATCTTTGAGATCGACGTTATAATTTAGTAGTGACAGCAATCACTGTGAATTTACAGAAAACCACCGTGAAATAACAGCATATTATGTGCTGTTGTGTTTCGGTAGATGAGTATAAGGGATGTCAGAGCCCTTTTCCTATCCCTTCCTAAGCCCCCTATCCTATCTTACTATAGTCGGCACGGCAGCACACTTGCAGAGCACCTATGGCGTTGCTTATGTTATAGGCAACGGTAGCCACCTACCATCAAGTGGATCGTCAGCAGGTCTGTCGACCTTAACATTAAAAAAATCCACAAGATAACTGTACTCTATTAGGAAGATACTTAACGCTAATAGAGCTCTGAGTTTCAGATAAATAGTGAAGAACGTCAGCCTGTCTTTTGACCTTAACATAAAAAAAATGTGTGTGTCAGCTCCGACACACACACAACTGCAGTTTACTGCTTACGAGCGATTGTAATATTTAAATTTTCACAATTCGAACACGCCAACACGCCGAAAGAACAACATTATTCTTTTTTTAAATAATATTTTGTGTAAAATTTCAAATATTCTAAAATATTCAAAAAAAATAGAACGTAATTATAACGCATAACATAACGCATTTGTGTGACAATTCTGATTTTACTCCCATAAATTTTCTTACCACAGGCTCCAAAAGAAGTATGTAGATGAAATCCTTAAAATCCTTAAAATTATAATTTCTAAAATAGTGGGGGTCTGCGATTCATTGCATTATTATTTATACTGTTTTAAATATTTGCCTTTTAAAATGCTCAAAATTTTTTGAGTAAGTTGAGTTTTAAATCGAGTGTTAACCGTTTTCAGGAAAGCATTATGAAATTGAAGAGCTCGTCAAGAGGTCCCACCGGAAATGTGTTTTTAAAATTTTTTGTGCCATTAATTCTGGTGTGTTTTAAATAAAATATATTGTTTAGTATTATCATCTTTAATTTACCTGCGAGTTGCTAATGAAATATGAAAATACTAATTGCAACGTAATATTGTATTTTTTTGTGTTATTTTACAACTCGATGTTATTTGTTTTTTTGTTGTCTTGATAATTTGTAATTGGGAGTGTTTAAAATCGGGTAGTGCCCGTGGTCCACCTAGTTTGTACACCTGGGTGGACCACGGGCACGAAAAAGTGCCCGTGGTCCACCTCATTAATAATGTCACTAAAATCTAAAAGTCTTAGTGCCCGTGGTCCACCTATACTTTTTTTTTAAATTTGCTGCGATCTTTTTGTATTGGATAGATCATTTATCGAGGAAGGCTATAGGCTATATAACATCACGTTGCGACTAATAGGAGCGAAGAAACAGACGAAAATGTGGAAAAAAACGGGGAAAATTATTTATCTTTGAGGGCTTCCGTTGCGTGCGCTGCGAAAACCGTTCGAGATACCCATACATTCCCAAAATAACTATTCCACGCGTACGAAGTCGCGAGCACTAGCTAGATTTAATATTTTTTTTATAAGATCCAATCCGCTCACGCGGTGGCTCTATATCCAAAAATAAAAATAAAAGCTTAGTTTAGGTAAAGAAATGTCTTTTGAGATTCTAGCTAGGTTGTTATGAGAAACCTGTTATAGTTATAACCTGTCGGTGAAGCGACATCTGTCCGAGAAAAAATGAACTACTTGCTTTGTAACCATTTGTAAAAAAAACGCCACAATACTTACTATACTGGGTTTCCGCAAGAACCTTACACGGGATTCTTGCCATTTATTTGCAATTTCCAATCAAATATCAATTTATATAAATCTTACAATGGCATCGACTTTCTATTAAGCAAATTCTGGCATCATAACACGGGTTGAGGTTCATTAGGCCAGTCCTACAATAAAATTTGTTAGGCTACATTTTGTGATAAAATCGATTTCCTTATTATTATTTGACCTAATAACAAGAGAACCATTGGTCCTACAGGGTTTTGCTAATGCTTGAATCAAAGTTAAATAACTGTTCTACAACTTCATTTCCCATGATTTTTCTCTTAGAATAATTATTTTAGACAATATTTTGTCTTTTGTCTTTCGAACACGGCAAATTTCTACCTTTTTGGGAAAAATGACCAATTTTGAAGTATTATATCAATTTTGAAGTTTTGAAGTCTCGGGATCTGTTTTTGATATATAGAACTGGGCTTGCACTCAGATTGTAGCTAATTTTGTCTTCTTTAAGAGTGTGTAAGATGACTTTTCCATAGAATACACTTTTCAGAAGTTTTAAGCCAAACACTGAAAAAAGTTTGAATATAAAAAAGTTGAAGTTTGAATCAAGCTTATAACACTCCATTTTTGCGTCGGAGGTTAATAAATTATATAATATAATAATAAATAAGGAGCAGGGAGAAGAAATAAAACGCACTTTACAGACCACAATATATTTTTCCTCTAACAATTTACGTAAATCTTATTTACACAAATAATGGAAGCATCGAATGCTAAACGACCTAATACTGTAACACTAACGATTTTTAAATACAATAAAAAGTTCCGACACTTTCAGCTACTAGGCTACCTAAGGATTTGGTTCTTCGATATTACAAATATATGTCCACGCGAGGAATTATTGGACAGTAGAAAAAAAAACACCAAATTATTCGAACAAGTGAATGTATGAAATGTAATCCCAAAATATTTCTTCACAGAGAGCGACATAATTATTATTATCAACGAAACGCAAGAAACGAAATCTTTGCGAGCAATTATTATGTATTTGTATAATATGTCGTTCCGACCATCAATCTACTACGACTATGGAATTTGCGTCACAAATGCCAAAGAGGCACATTAAAAGTACACCAAAAACGGACGGACGTGGCGGAATCTTGCCTTCACGCGTCAATGGTGAAAGGTAGTCACGACCAAGTTTTACAATTCATTTTAAACTCTTAATGTGTTGATGTAAAGTCACATTTACTTTAAATGTCAGATGTTTGGTTGGTTTTAAATGACAAATTTATGCTTATTTTCAAATGATATGTCATTTTCAAATGATCTGATGGAGCCAAGACAGGATCGGACAAGATCTGATGGAGCGAAGACAAAATCGGAATAAGTCGGAACGACACGAGACTGCATAATTTAAATGGAAATTACTCTATGTAAGCCACGCAGTATCCACAGAGTAACACTGTATACTTTTATAAACTGAAATAAGTACTTTTTTTCCACTTTCATGTGCTTTATTGTCTATTATGAGTTCCAACCTTAATATATTCTATTCTGAGTACACTTAATGAAGTGTACATGACATTTCTGGTATGTGATGTCAACTTTAACTTATTAACCGAAATAAAATAATTAAAAAAAAAATTACAACAGATTTTATTATGCACATCTTAAATGGAAGGGACCAGACCAGAATAATCGAAGAGCGAATTTAACGTGTTTTTATATAATTATCACAGAATACACAACAATTAATTGAAAAATATATGACAGCCTTTAAAGTTTTTTTCTTTTTAGATATTAAAAAACTTATTAGACAGAGAAAAAAAATTAAATGCAATCGTGAATGTTTGAGATCTCTCAAAATGGAAACAGAAGTTTACGTAACGACGCGTACGTAACAAATCCGTACTATAATAGATATAATAATATAAATGCGAAAGTAACTCTGTCTATCTGTCTGTCCGCTACCTTTTCACGCCTTAACTACTCAATCGATGATCGTGAAATTTTGCATACACGTTGTCAGCAATACAAGAAAATACATAGACACCTTTCATCCAGAAAAAAGTTGGCTATTTGACAATATGTAAATAAAAACATATGTCACTTTATTTTAATCTAAATTATGTATATTTTTTGCAAATTATATGAAAAAAAAATTACAATTTTTGAAATTTTATCTTGGCGCCGAAACGCCCTGTGACTCTGATGACGTCATACGCTAGTAAAAGTAAAAATATCAGACATAGAGTAATAAATAGTGTTTATTCACTTAATATTAGTTATCTGTGTCATCATTCAGTTCTGTTGTGTGATGTCACACGCGTCAAAGACCAGCGCCATTACAGAAACTGCGTTTTTGGCGCGAATTTACAAAAATTTAAACTTTAACGTTGATTATTATGTAATATTGAATTATTTTAAAACAATTTTTTAAAATTAGTCAAACAGTCGATTTATCGAGAAACGCTTATTAGTATTTAGGCTATATAAATAACATTTTGAACGCGGACGAAGTCGCGGGCAACGGCTAGCTAGTGTCGATAATATTCCTCGATGGTCAAGCAAATTAATTTGTCATTCACAATGACCGGTATAACATTTTTTTCTTTTCATATAAAACACCTCATTGTCGACGATAGATGGCGTCGTAGGTAATTTATATTTATTAATTGTCAGATTTGGCACAATTTTTTTTTTAAACACATTTTATCATCTAAAATTGATCCTTTTTGTGCTCTCAAATCACCGGTGAAATGAGCTTTTAAAATCTAGTATCAATTTTATCCTTACCTACATATTTATTATTTTATTAATTTAAATAAACATACCTACTTACTTAATTTTATTGTATTTACGCATTAGAAATATATATCAATAGTAGAATGAACATTAATATTATTATTATTATTATTATTATTATTATTTTTATCACTATGTATGAACAATGACAAATCCTTAACAAGGAACGTTACTTATAATTTAATTTGAAAAAAAAAAGTCATATCTCTTTTCCTATACATATTTTCTAATAAATTTCACGAAACAAAAGTGTTAAAGTACGATCTCACTCAGATAAAATAAGAATTAAAGAAAGATAGATAGAGCCATGTGGACTTAGTTATCCGCAAAATTCTGTCTATAGTTATTTTTTGATCTGAGAGAAACATTGCATCAAGTTTAATAAAATAACCATAGATTAATAATAATTGGTCTCGCTGCACTCGACTGGATACCGCCGTCGTACTCGCCAAATGCGGCACAAATACTACGCCGAATTCGGCGTACCCGAACCAGTCACTCTGCTGTCTGTCTGTGATGTGTACGTGCCGAATGTTTTATTAAATTTTGGGCGTAATAAAATGCCAGTTTGCGTAGTGAAACTGTGTAAAAATAATAATGAAACTGAGTTAAAAATAATAATGAAACTGCGTTAAAAATAATAATGAAACTGTGTAAAAATATAACGAAACTGCGTAAAAATATAACGTAACTGTGTAAAAACATAATAACTGCGTAAAAATATATAACGAAACTGTGTTAAAATATAATGAAACTGCGTAAAAATATAACGAAAGTGTGTAAAAATATAATGAAACTGTGTAGAGTGATAAAAAGTGACGATGTTTTACACACACACTACAATAAAAAGTTGCCGCATTCACGGAGCTATTGTTTTTAGATAGCGCGGTATCTAGTCGAGCGCAGCGAGACCAATCATTAATCTAAGAAAATAACTAAATGAATTAAAACCGCATGTCTGTGTGCTTTTTGACTTGTTAAATGTCTTTTTTATACATTAAGTATTACAGTTGGATTAGAAACATAAATTATAACAATTGTAAAAAAGACAAATCACATGAGAATTTTCACATAATTATTATATAACAATTTTATAATTATATAGAAAAGTTTCAGTTTGGTAGAAATAAACGTGGGTAAGATGAAATAATTCATTTTTTCAAACAGTCAACATTACTCTTTTAATAAATTAAAGATAATAAAAATCCGATAGTTTCACTATCGATTAATAATTAATTATTATGATACAATCATCCGCATTATAACGCTAAGCTCACGACTTGTACGATTTGTTGTTGTTGACAAAAATACCGAACTCTTTGACTACCCTCCAAATAGTCTTTTTTTTTTGCACTTTTTTTTACGTCACACACGACCCGAAAATATATCAAATTTATCGTATTTTTAAGCTTACATCTAAATTCAGTATACTGTAAAAGCTCAATCTAGATAATTTTTCGTTTTTTTTTATGCTATAAAAATCTTTTAGGTGTGACTTAATATGCTTGACTTGTAATTTTTTTTAAGAGAAAGAAACAATGATTTAAAAATAAACATTATACAAGTAGACAAGAGAAATTTGTCGTATACATAAATATATACGGCTCTCGCGAAATGGACACGAAAATATTTGTCGGATAAATCCGACTCTGGCGGGTAAGGGAATAATAAGACAGTGAATAATTCACCTTAGTCATACGATAGATATCGAACTAGCATCTATTGAATAACTAAGGTGAGGTGACTAAGGGTAAAGGGGTATGACTAAGGACAGTCAAAATATCGGATTAAAGACAGTCAAAATATCGGATTAGACAGTCAAATTTTTTTTTTGTTACATGACCATAATTATGTAGCTTGTACATTTAAAGCGATATAAGAGTTAGTTAATAGTCGAAAATACTAATGAATGCATTTGAATGGTCCTTCGAGCGGGATAAAAAAATAACAATGTAAATTTTAGACCATGAGATTCTGAATTGAGCTTTGTCAGTAAAAAAAAACTTTGCCTAGTTGTCCAGTTGCCTAGTTACTACTACAGTTCAGACCCAAGGCTTCTTAATTTTGACGATGACAAAAACGTCCTTTTAAGATATTTATTTCTACATTTAGAATGAAATTTCACAACAAGGTTTATTATAGGCAGTGTATATGCGTCGCCATTTTAAAATGTCCTATCGAGCATTTTTTTTTTATTGTTGGCAACATTTTTTTTTTTCTCTTAAATTAAGCGTACATGGACGAAACATTTACTCTCTTTAAAGCTCGCAGCGATCTAAAATCTGTCTGTCTGTTACCTTTGATGATGATGAAATTGGTGCAAATAATTTCAATTAAATAACTTTTTTATTGCTGCTACAATTTGAAATTTTTAAGAATTTTTTTCAATATTTTTTTTTTAGAGACCAAGTTTCGTCAATGTACGCTCAGTTTTAAGATTCTAAGATGTCCGAAGATCTTCAAACATGGACAATGTTGTCTTAAATATCCGTCTCTTATGACGATAAGCGAGTAAATTGGGGAAGGGGGGGGGGGGGTAGTGGAAAAGGGGTTGGTTATAGGGCTAGCCAATCAGTGCGTGAGGTGCGGCGGTTGAGCCTGAGTTTTACGACACTGGCAAAGCCACTTGATGATGCGCGCGTTCCGCTCCACGACACTCGGTGGCTCCGTGTTGCGGTATATCTGCTTCTGAACCCCTGGACCTTGAACCTGTGATACAGAAATTTATCCTTCAATCACATGCTGAAACAAGCCAAGTTCCGGGCACACTGAGTTTCGCAGTCATTTGGGAAGCCCGTCTGGTGGCAGTAAGCACCCTAACAACATTATGTTGTTTTGTGTTTCGATGAGTGAGTAAGGGACGCAAGAGCCCATTACTCCCCATTCCTTATCCTTAATCCTTCTGTGGTCGGCTGCGCACTTGCAACACCATAATATCTGCTGCGTAATCGGCAATTTAGTGAGTGAGTGAGTGAGCAGGTACCGTGTAATCGGCATTTGATCAATTAATTCATTAAACGGCGATTGAGTGAGTGAATATTTACCGTATAATCGGGAAATGAGTGAGTGAATAGGTACCGGTGTAATCGGCAATTGAGTTAATAGGTACCGTGTAATCGGCAGCGGCAGCGAGCTGGTTCGAGTCGAGCGTGGAAGCGCTAGAGAAGTATACGGGGCTGTGATCTGGTCTCGGCGCTCGCAGCAGCGCGTCGTACGTGCGCTCGTCCAGACCCAACCGCTCGAAGAAGTTCTGCAGCGCTGAGCGAGCCGACCCGGACGACGCGCTCTCGGGCGACGCAGCGCCTCCTGTCGGCTCGTTTCCCGCACGACGGTACCTGCTACCAAACATTTCTATCATAACATAACTGATGCAGACAAAGCGTACTACCCACATAAATCTTCAATAGTTCAAACTGAGCTATTCACATGGCGCAAACGTAACACTCGTGTACGGGAATCGTATAGAAATGTCATTATGCGCGTAATAAAATGTTTTACAGCTGCATTATTATCACCTAAATACTTTAAGAGTTTCGTCTCGTAACAACAATATTTGTTGTACCGTAAGTATTTTAACTTTGCTTTTTTATGACATGACATATATTAAATAAAAACACACACACACATTAACAATTTTTTATTATTATATAAATAAACGAGTGACAGGCAAGTGATAAAGGAGTAAGGTATTGTGAATTACCTGTCAGATATGTCAGATTTGGAGCGAAGTATTGGTCGCGGACGTCGCTGCTTGTAGCGCAGACAGCGTTGCCGTTTGAACGTTCCCAAAGGTGACGTCACCTCTTCCGCGGTACACACCTAAATCGAGGCAACAATCTAGATGACCTACAATTTGCTAATTTTAAGATATTATGTCAAACCGTCTGTCAAATATGCTTTACTGGAAGATGTACCGTTGCCGCTGAAAAAGTGACACCATCAAAACAAAGCATAAATCGGTAGGTAATGTGCCTTGATTCACATAGACTTATTTTAGGTCGGAAGCGCATCTAGATCTAGAAAAACACCTGGTGTTTTGGATTTCGATGTTGAATCAAGGTAGACCGTTTTTTGTACAATGAAGTAGACCGATCAATATTTCATTAGACGGTGTATTCACACCACATTATTCATTCATTCGTCATTCATTCGTTCATTCATTTGTATCAGTCTGATTCAATGATGCTTGCTCTGAACACACCTGTTTGGGCGCGTTGACGTAGTCCTGCGAGTCGTCGACACGTCGCGACCGCACTTCTGCGAACTGCGGCTTAACCCCGCTCTCAGTTGTCGCCCCGCTACTGTGATATCTATCGGATAAACATTTCGGGATAAAATACCTGTTATTCAAATTGTAATTGAATTAACCGACACGATTCACTATTCTTTTAGAATTAACGTCGGTATTTTTTTTTTATTTTAAGTTAGTTACCTGTTGTAGTCCCTGTGCGAGTAGTCGTTCCTGTTGGCCGAGTGGCACTTTATCGGCGACTTGTACGGACGCTCGTAGTCGGGATATTCGTATACGGGCGTCGGAGGTTCGTCCTGGAACTGAGGCGGTGGCGCACTCGCCTGAAAAATAAGCATATACACGTTTATGTGTTGAATTGCTTAATCTAAACATATCTATATCATTGAAATTCTTGTTGAAGTCTCTGCACATTCTATTAAGGGGAGCTCTTCGATCTGAATTAGTTCTACACAACAACAGATTCTCCAATATTTTCTATACAAAAAACTGTCCAAGCCTGCCTAAACAAATTTTCACTTAAAAAATACCTGAAAGTGTATTCCAACGCGGGGCGGTGGCGGGTAGTGCGGCGCGTGCGCAGGATGCGCGGGGGGCGGCGATGGAGCGCCATCTTGGAACTGGGGAGGGGCCGACACGTAGCACTCCTCTAATGGGGGCGCGTAGCTCTCGCTGTAGTACGAATTGTACCGACTGTTCACCACGCAAAATAAAAAACATAAAATAATAGTAAAAAAACAGAAATGAAAACCCTATTAATTGACGTAGAAATTGTAACGTATTAGTTAACTGAAGAGATTGGTGAACGAGTGAAAAGAATCACGCAAACGATTCACTAAACGAAATAACTTTGGATAGTGAATTTGAATGGCGGTTTGCACGTACACAAAATTTGCACGCACGTAAAATTGGGGGACTATCAAAACACTGGACTACACAGAGTCCAACATGGGTAGCCAACGTATACGAGTAATAGAACGATGCATTGAATAGAATGAACGAATGAATGGTGAACGATATATCGATACGTCACCTGGCGTGATCGTGCTGAGTGGATGAGCCTGAGTCGCGCGCTCCCGTGTGCGGGTGCGGAGGCGCGCTTCGCTGAGTGTAGTGTCCGCTTGAGCCGCCTGAGTCGCGCGCGAACGAAGACCCGCAACGGCTATCAATCACATCTGAGTGTCAATCTCTCATTTTCAAATATACTAGAAGACTTTCAAATGCCTATCTGTATAGATATTTCAATGTTGTTTCAACGGGACGGATCAAGGCTCAAACTTAGTTCGATCTCCTCCATCGACTAAGCTGACTGTAAGTTACAGTTACTACCTCTGTAGCGTGAAGTTTACATCTCGTTAGAATTTTGAGCATCTACCAAAATATATTATGGATTATACCTATATCATATTTCTTGGTATATCGGCAAATTAGCCTCAATATAATACACTAGCTGTGCTCGCGACTTCGTCCGCGTGGAATAGTTATTTTGGGAATCATTTGGGTATCTCGAACGGTTTTCGCAGCGCACGCAACGGAAGCCCTCAAAGATGAATAATTTTCCCCGTCTTTTCCACATTTTCGACTGTTTCTTCGCTCCTATTAGTCGCAACGTGATGTTATATAGCCTAAAGCCTTCCTCGATAAATGATCTATCCAACACAAAAAGAATTTTTCAATTCGAACCAGTAGTTCCTGACATTAGCGCGTTCAAACAAACAAACAAACACAAACTCTTCAGCTTTATAATATTAGTATAGATTTAGGTGTTATTGGATAAATTGGTCACCTATTGTAAGACTGATAGTTGTCCTCGCCAGGCGAGGGATGTTCGGAGAACGCCTCACACGAGGACATGAGCGATGAATGATTCGATCTGAAAAAAGCATTGTTCCCAGTTTAACTAAGTAACTAAACTATCATCATTAACAGACGATCCCAAAATCCCCTTTAGGAGTGTTTAATAACGCGAAAAACGTTGTCCACTTTAAGAGTGTGACCATTATAGAATGCTGGTGGTCTGAAAATATTAATGACGGGTATACCTGGTGCCCTTTGAAGAGCAGGAAGCTGTCCGCTGGTGGGCCGAGTGGCGTCGCCGTCTAGGTGACCGTCCGATACTCTCCGTACCACTTACCACGCCACCGGTACTGTAATCACCACATTCAAAACGTATTCAAAACAACCGTATTATGGAAATTATAAGTACAATATTCTTCACACAATTACGAAATTCCAGTATGGGGCCATTCATTTATTACGCAAGACGATTTAGGGGGGGAGGGAAGACGACCATGTTTTATTTTTTCTTACAAGGAGGTCTTGAGCTTACAGGATCAAGGTCTTGCTTGATAGTTCTTACGTTGAGATCACAAAAATGCGCAAAATTAAGATTTTAAGGATGGACAGCACTAGACGGAACTGCACCGCAGCGGAACTGAGCGACGCGACGCGACAAAATATTCTTTATATAAAATAGTATGAGACAATACGCCCTAAACCGTAGCGGAACTACACTGCAGCAAAACTGCGCGACAAAGCGGAACTTGTAGTTCCGCTGCCGCTGCGGTGTAGTTACGCCTAGTGCGGTCCTACCGAGATATAAGAAAGAATGGAAGATATACTAAGAAAAGGATAGAGATTTATTTGGGATAGAGATAAATCTCTATCCTTTTCCGTCGCACGTTCATGATACGGGGAAACGATCTTGACCATACTCGGTCACCTTTTTATTATTATTATGATTATTTTATTATTTTTATAAAGTATTAACTATTGCACTCACTGTTCTGTATAGCACCTGGTCTGCGTGTGTAGGTCGGGCAGTGACTTGTGACTGTTCATATTTGTGCATCCTTCACCTTCACGGATGCTCGGTTGGGAGTGGGAATTTGATCTGAAAAAAGAAAAAAAAACACCAAAATCAAAGTCTTGGTTATTAAACTTAAAATTGATAACTCGAGGAGAGGAGAAGCTTCATTTGTCACGTGAAAAATCAAGTTACTTAAGTTACATACCTGATGTATCTGTGTGCGTACATCGCTGGGGGACTAATGGCTCCCAGTTGTTCGGGAGAACAACACCCGCTGACTACCGGTTCCGGAAGCTCCATGTTCCCGGGACTCGAATGGGAGCTCGCTAGAACGTAGAACATATTTTGTCATATCAAGTTAAGGGATTTAAATAAGACATGCAGTAAAGCCTTGCTACCATAAAAAAAAGATAACAAGACTCTAAAGGATAAAGACTCACGTATAGAATAGGCAGTCTTGATGACCACTTCGCTGGGCCTCTGTCTTGGTATGACAAAGGACTCCGGAAAGAACACCCTGGCGTCACCGAAGCTGAGTGGCCTGTTGATCTTTTCCGGATCCGATTTGTGCGCCTTCGACCCGGAAGTGCCTGAGGACGAGGTGCCCGAATAAGTGCCCGAGTTGTGTTGGGACCGGATCGGATCTATGTAATCTTTCGCGCGACGCGGCTCCGGGAACATTTTGTGCGCTGGAAATTCACAACAAATTCATCTTTGTTAAACATATAAAATGTAGACGATCAAATTCAAAAATATAATTGAATATTTGAATTGAATTCTTGTCAAGGAATGGCACATTCACTACTAAGGTATGCGTTCCTATGTGGAGTTTAGAACAGCCTAAGAAACTCCACAGGAATCGAATGTTTGCATTTTCTTTTGTAAACAAAGAAATAATACATTAGTGATAATATCTTATCAATTACGCTGAGTTGGAACAGTACTATATTTAGTAAGGAGAAAAACTTTTTTTATTGTATTAATTAGAACAGTAAATTAGTTTTGAAAGTGTATTTTTAAGCAATATTTGAACATTAAATTAGACAAATATAAAATATATATAAAAAATTAAAAAACTATGCAGAGCAACCAAAATTTGAACCTGCGACTTCAACTTGTGTAGATTTTACTCTGTCAGATTTAACTAATTTAAAATTAGTGTAACAATATTATAATATGATAGCATGAACATACAGACAGCAAAGGCAGGTGAGTATACGTTTTCTCTGCTATCGGAGTGCTCTAGAAGTCTGCGCAACGTGTTTTGCAGACCCTCCCCGGCGCTTACGGCACGCCGCGTCGTCCCAGCGCGACTCGTACCGTCTGCAAATAAATTAAAAGTAGTGTATACGTTAGCATATAACATGTAGACTAAAATATATAACATACATTGACCCGCTGCCGGCTTCTACGGAATTGAATTTTTTTTTTAAATTCTATCGTACGGATGCTTATGTTATAAAATAAACTTATGTGTTCCAATCCTCAGATTTCTAGACTTACTAGTTTCGGCTATGAGTTTGTAGTCAGGACAATTATTATGAATGACCCATTTGATGATAGGTAGCTACCGTTGTCTAGAAAGCAAAGCGAAGAAGATGCGAGAGCGTGCCACACTGCCGTAGCATAATACATAATAATAATAAATTTCATTAATTTGAATTATATGACAAACGCTTAAGATACAAAATGCCATGTAAATTTTTAAATACTTTGCCGTGCAGTCCAATGTGCGTCGCCCTACTTACTCTCTCACCAAAACACAACATCGCACGAGCTTTTATTTTATTATCTTTAATGAGATGGTGACTGCGGTCGGCCACGCAGCCCAGTTTATGACTGCGTAACGCAGTGTGCGTCTTCCTGGCACTATTAATTAAGTAACTATCATACACTTACAAGCATTGCAGCAAGCGTCATTGTTGAAAACACCGGAACTGACAAGGTGACAGCCGCCTACAGCTATTGCCTGACCGAGTCCACTGCTCACCTGAAAATTGAAAGGAGATCAGTTAGTTTTTAACGCCCGACGTGTTCTGTAAAGTTTACAACTGCCTCAAAAGGTCCAAAGGTAAGGGTCTCATACCCTCAAAGGTAACTCCTGCTTTCTATCGAGCACCGTTTCAGACTTGACGTAGAAAGCTTTCGTCTCGGCCAAAAGCTCGACGGCCGACTTGCGCTTCTGCTGCGGCTGCGGTGCGAGCGAGCGAGGCGCAGCCATGCCTTCCTTCTTGCGAGGCAACTTGAAACTTGCGAACAACGAGTCCGCCAGGCGACGTCTGTCATCGAGAAAATATACAAAGAATTGAGAAATTATAAAAAATATTAAAATCAAAAGTATGTCTTTGCTGTCTGGGGGTCAATAGGAGATGGTCGGCGTACCTCCACTTTCTGGTTGCCGACTTTCGCGGAAATGGACATAATAAACGCTCTAGTACTCACAAAAGTGAGAAAAATAGAATACTTTGGGCATGTCATGCGCGGAGAGAATATGATCTGCTACAGTAGCTATGCTAATGCAGAGAGAAGTAAAGATTTTGGAGAAAATCTCCGTGATTGATATGGCCAAAGTAAAATTCACACCGCCTAGAGGGTTTCAGGTACACGACGATATTCGACAACCTCCGTTAGGAGATGGCACAAAGAATAGAGTGAAGTCACGTCGTGTCATTGTTTCGTCGTCGGTGTCGGTTATTGTGAATGTTTACTACCTGGCCTCACGTTACCTACTAATTGTGCGATAATTGTATAGAATTTTAACCAAAGTAAAAATTGATAGGATGAATTTTTGGGTAACACAACAGCGCGAGGAGCCAACAACTAATTTGTTTTTAATTAAGTGAGTAATAAATTTTTAATTAATCATAATTATACTGGACTGAAAATTTTCAGGCAACCTATTTGTCGTGAATAGGTTGCCTGAGATGCGAAGGCAAGGTCGTTTCCTATTCGGATCTTAGACTTAAGAGTGCAATACGATTGATTTAAAAAAACTCACCTCGGCGGCGACTCAAAAGACCTCGAAAATGAGGCTCTTGCGGCGACGTCCTCAAACTTCCTCCGCACCTCCTCTACTTTGGACCAGCCCGACTCGACGTTGAGCCGCCTCAGCGGTACGCTTTGTGCCGCATGTTTGGCCAGCTCCTCCCGCGTCTTCTTCACCGACACCTCAGGTATGAGGTCCCGGTTCCTCGCCGCTCGCGACTCGTGACATCTCTCTATGAACTGTCGCCGTCGGAGGGAAAAGGTCGCCGGTTGCAACTCGTCTTCGTCTAAACACCTGAAAAATACGACAGCTGCTATTGGAACGCTTTCAATTGCCAATTCAAAATGAAAGTCACAAATTAGCGCAGACTAAATTTACATTTAAATTTATCCCACCAGCCGTTTAGAGCCGTTTAATTAAATCGTAATAAAAAATTACCACTTCGTAAAGTGATTACTTTTCAAATGACAATTTCAACTTTAAATGACACATACACACACACTCAGTAGAAATGCTGAAGGAAAATGTGACAAATAACTATAAGGCGAATTTATGCGTGTGAGCGTTTTGAAACATGTTAGTATTTGGATTTGTGAAATGGTTTATTCTTTTGACTACAATGATTTACAGAAGACACAGAGACGTGCAGATGGAACTTAGGGAGGACCCGTTATAATGCTTAAAGAGTACAATTTAAAATATGCTGCGGCCCGTTGTAATTGTAGCGAATTTGAACGGCTTAGATGGTAATGATGATGACGGTGACAAAGATTTACCTAGCGGGCTGCGCGAGGTGCGAGCGACACGGCTGATAGCAGGAGAGGGCGGCCATGCCGGTCGGCTGGTGTTGGCACCGTGAGGCTGAACCGGCCGCCGATCGCGTTCATCATTCGCCGATACCCTCACCGCCCACGCGACCACACCGCTCTTATCAACCTATCTGGAACAAACATTGTGAACAGTTAATATACCACACAAGTGTTGCCACAAGATAAAATTATTCCTTACTTTCTAGTGCCAATGGTTCCGCACCACGCTTATACTACTTCATCTGTCAAGTTTCGCGTATTAGCATCATAAGAATTAAAGCCGGCGTTGACTAACGGTATGGCACACCACGGCATGGCAAAGGAATTTTTACTGTTTTTTTTTTTTATTTTTAACCTTATTCCAGTAATTTTAGGACTCAACTTCTTTATTTCAATACCAAGAGATCGTAGCGAGACCGTAACATTTCTATTAAATATTATTATGATAGTTCAGCATTAAATTTTACATTTCCCAGTTATTTTGAATTTTTTGAATTTGAATTTGAATATTTTCCAACAAATACACACAAAGTAACGAAATAAATTAGGATTTCGTAATTTCCGCCCATGAAAAAGGTATCTCAGATAAGGGTTTCAAATAAATATGTCTGTGTAAACGAGAGATAAATTTAATATGTTACGCAGTGTGACCGCAGCCACACTGTAGGAAGTTTCATATGAACCCAACCCAAGTGAAAGCACTTGCCGTGGAAGTGTTCTTGTGCAAATTGTATAACAAGCTTCGTCGGCAAAACACACTCCTACACTTTAGTTACTCCTTGCGTCATCTTTGCAAGAAGTAAGAACGCACCCACTTAAGACTTTACAAACAATTTATAAGTGCACTAGCTGTTGCACGCGACTTAGCACGCGTGACTTTATAAAATATAGCTTATAGCTTATGTTAGCGAGTAACATAAGCTAAGCTTAGCTTTCTATGGGTGAAAGAATTTTTAAAATCTAAATCTAAATTTTAGAATTTAAATTTAAAGTTATTTCATTAAGAAAGAAATGGTTACTACGAGTCAATAGGCTATTTTTATTTATTTTATTTATGTACTAAAAACACAATTAGTTTTGATGCTGTGCCGGCCTTTTAATTAAAAAAAAAAATACTCCTACCATCAGGTGTCCCAGTTGAAAACGCGACCACGACAGGTCATCGAGACAAGCGAGCATTATTATAATAGATAATATCCGTGAATAAATTAAGCACACAACAATGGATGATGTTTCGGCCCGTTGTGAATGGATAATGAGGGACTGTGCGGTACGGCCACTACGGCCCGTTCGCCAATTACGGATTAATTAAAACGCGACTTAAATTATAATCGAAATAGGCAACATACGCTCCGATAACACCGATCGCGATTTTGTTGTTTCGTTTCTTAGAATGAGCTTCTATTAAACACTACAGCTGTTGCACGCGATTTCGTCCGCGTAACTTTATGAAATATAGTAACATAGTTACTCGCTGATAATGTAGCTTTTTATAGGTAAAAGAATTTTTAAAATCTGTCCAGTAGTTAGTCGTTGAGTTTATTTATTACAAACAAAAATACCTACAAATCTTTTTATAATATTAGTAGGTATAGATTTTTTAAACTTTGGGTTACATACCTATATTAGTTATTGGGGTTTTCGTAGGGATCCTCGATTTAACTCGATTAACAATATAGCCTATGTTTACTCGCTGATAATGTAGTTTTCTATAGGTGAAAGATTTTTTTAAAATCGGTGCAGTAATTTTCGAGTTTATTCATTACAAAAAAAAAATACCAAATATTTTCTCTTTGTAATATTAGTCTTGTAGATTTATTTTTCTAAGGAGTTGTTTTCTTACTCCCAATTAGCTTCTAAACACCTTTACTTATCACATCCCAACTTATAAGCAAATTCTATTCAATTCAAACAAATTATTTAGTTTCGTGAGACGTCGCGTACAATTTTCACAGAACCATTCATAATGCACCCGTAAATGGTTTATTAACGGGTTATTGTGTTATTATTTCACATAATCACACGTAATTAGCGGTTGGTTGTGAATTTGAAAAAAAAAACTCTTTATGATCGCGTAGTCGGTTAGCTACTTTCATTTTCCCTCCGCCGCTAACTAACTAACTACTTTCTAGACCGCGGTTAGCTCTTTGGAGACAATCGGACGAATAAACTGTGTGATACTGTACTTGTCAATTGATATAGGATTTACAATAGACGATGTATTGTAGGTTATATGGGCCTTTTATCCTACTAATCCTACTAATATTATAAATGCAAAAGTTTGTATGGATGTATGTATGGATGTTTGTAACTCTTTCAAGCAAAAACTACTGAACCGATCACCATGAAATTTTGCATACACGTTGTCTGGGACACCAGAAAGGACATAGGGTGGGCACCTTTCATCCAGAACGCGGACGAAGTCGCGGACACCAGCTAGTATTATAAACGAGAAAGTTTGTGAAGATGTATATATGGATGTTTGTTGCTCTTTTTGATGGAAACTTTATAGAAATATTGCTTATACTTTCGAATATTTTTTATAAATTTATGTGTATATTTTACTCTTGTATACTTACCTACTTCATCTAAAAATAAAATTACAACGTCTGGCAAAACTATAATAACAATAAAGATTGAAAAAAAAAAACCCTTTCAGAAGAAAAAATAACAACGTTTTAAGTACTGCAAAACGATCTTATTTAAAAACAGTTAAGTAGGCTATATTAATTATTATTTGCTTGTTTGACATTTAACACGACGCTGTTTCGTAACAAGATCACGCCACCGCAAAATGTGCAAGAGAAGCTAAAATATTAATAATATAAATACTATTATTAATAATAAACGTTGAACTTCACTTCGCATCGACTTAATTAGTCTTAGTTTTTTAATAAAGAATGCTGAGTTGTCGCATACAGTAAATATTGTATGTATATATATGTATGTATGTAGCCCATTTGTCGATTACGCTCTATTTGGTGCAAGGGCGTATACCGTATCTTCGGTATCTTCCTTTTCAACACAGGTCTAACTTTATAACAACCTTCTTTGCGTTGCGAAAATCTATACTAATATTATAAAGCTGAAGAGTTTGTTTGTTTGTTTGTTTGAACGCGCTAATCTCAGGAACTACTGGTTCGAATTGAAAAATTCTTTTTGTGTTGGATAGATCATTTATCGAGGAAGGCTTTAGCCTATATTTTATAAAGTTACGCGGGCGAAGTCGCGTGCAGCAGCTAGTTTTTCATATTTATGGCGATCATTTGTACGGAAGCAGAACCTGGATGATAAGTGAACGAAAAAAAAACCATAATTTTCCATTTAAAACGCTTTAAATATGCGAAAGATGCACACGCGAGGCTGTTTCGATTCGTGTGTAAATTTATTTAAGCAAATGTGTAGTGTCAACCGAAATGAAACCGGTTGGTTAACACTTTGTATAACTATCACGCGGTTCGATGATTTCGTAATGTATTACACCTTCGTCGTAAACTTTGCAGTTCAACTGACAGAAGATATTATCGATTCAAAATTATGTATGCGTCGATAAAATACATATATCTAATAGTGCGATGACAGTGCAGACGAAATTCACTAGTAACAAGTAGGCGAAAAAAAATTTTTTATTGGAATTCCTATGTTGTTATTTTCTATACTAATATCACAGCATAGTTATTTCGTACAGTAGGCCGACGGAGACGTCTAGACAGGGCAATCGTGCGGGGCGTGAGGGGTGAGTGTGACGTGCCCAAGCTGCATACTTCCTCGTTCTTAGTAGCTTGGGATTCTAGGGCTATCGCGTCTTTCAGATTTTAATTTTTATATAAATCAAAATGGTACATACGGCATGTGCTGTAAGTGCGTGCAAATCTTTATCTCGCATAAATAAAGAACTAAGCTTTCATCAATTTCTGCACGATGAACAAAGGTACTTAAGCACATTTTATATTACTTAATTTGTGTCAACCCTTCCGTAATTTTTAAATACCTACACAGGCGGCGGTATCGCCCAACATCAAAGGCGTCGGCCTACTGTACGAAATAAGTATGCTGTGCTAATATTATCTATTCTGTAATGTAAACCAAGCCGTGTGTATCTTCTATTACATAATATAAAAACTAATAGCCTAATGCATAGTGTACAATATATTAAATATCCTTCTTATAGTGCCACACTTCTCTACAAAGGTTGGAGACTCATATCCATGTCCATCTGACACTTAGAAGCTGCTACACGAAAGAGTAAGCGAATTCACGTAGTTACCAATACCTCTCAATTTCTTTAACCAGGAAGCTTACTCCTGCCCCTGCTAGGTTTACCTATATTTTTCCTTCCATCACTAGTTGAAAAATACGGTATATTTCACCCTTCATTACGTGCCCTTATTATTATTGTAGGTTCCTTTTCTTTATCGCCCTTAACACTGCCATTCTCTTTCTAATTAGACGCAAAACGCAAAATAAAATAAAATTAAAAATTAAAAAAAAAACAATACATTTGTTATATTTTGCACCCATGATACCTATTCCAAGCATACAACATTTAGCTATAGATGTATAATTATTAGCCAACGTTTGGCAAATGCTAATTCTCCTGTCCTGAGTTTCATACAGAGTGCAACTAACGGACAGTCGGCTTATGAGCTTATGACCACTTCGCGTTGCTTCAATTTGCATCAAACAACGATAAAACGGCACCGTTATTAAAATGACATAAAATTCTGCGTTTCACAGTCGATGATCGCACTTTTTGCTTATTAAATTCGAGCACGAGTGTCCGTGACAATATAAAAACAATTACAATGCTACTAAACCCGGTTAATAATAATTACTTAGAACGTTTTCAAAAAATATACACAACTGTTTTAGTCCGATTATTAAAGTGGATAATGAACAAAATAAAGCGAAATTACGTTGGAAATTTAAAAAAGAAAGGTCCGTTTTATAAAAAAAAGTTATCGTAACAATGTGGCGGCGGCGCTTATAAAAAAAATAAAGTCGAGTAACGGCCTCTCGCCATAGAGAGAGGTTAATGTTTAAAAATGAATGGTCTCAGATTTACATCAATGAGGCGGCATCATTTCGATTTAAAACACGACATCGAACTTGAAAAAAGAATTCAATCAGCCAGTACTTATTGTGGAAGAGTTTGTATACTTTGAATTGAATTATGCAACACCCTTGATGGTATATAGGTGGCGCCACCCGTCGCCTAATGACAAAAACACTGGACTTGCAAATACGCTGACCATCTTTATAATTATAGAATGAAATGTTTTTAGCTGAATGAATAGCTTCTTAATTTTTATTTTTATGGTAGATATCTAACTACCATTACATTGGGTCGTCTTAGAACGCCAAAGTTCTAGGGATATGCAAACTTCGACGAGCCCATTGGATAATTATTTAAGCTTGCATTGAAAAAAGGGAATAGTTAAGGAAGGGTTACACTGACACGAACGATCGAGAGCAAGATGTAAACTCGACAAATAAAGTGCTTTATCACCAACGAAATAGTATATCTCTCGCTGTTTATCACCCTAAGATTGAACATTCTTTGTATGTTGTAGAATGATAAGGTCCGTTTTCCTTTGAAAATTCAAAGTGACAATTTCTATTGCTATCTTTATCAGCGATGACAAATTATGTCAATCAGTAATCAATACCTATTTCAAATCTTAAGCCTTAGCGGATTTTGAAATGAATGGAATTTGTAATCGAAACTGATAAAGCACTTTTCTTGTCTGCTATACACAGATACACGTCTGCCCAGGAAGAACTTTTCTCGCCAGGAAGTTAATATACCTACTACTTAATATTTAATGTATGAGATACTCTTACGACATAACTGGCCGATTACACTATAACTATATAGTTGATCATGGATATATACATAATAACTAAACAAATATAATAACTATTAGCATACATATGCATAGATATTAAATTATAGATATCGCCCACAAACAAGCTGCGGGAGACTATAACGGTATATCTAGAGAATTGTATTTCAGTATGCGCATCGCCACACGCCCGCTCTGTAAAATATTAGTTAGGTAAAAGTTATATTCCTATTATACTAGCTGGTACTCGCGACTACGTCCGCGTTCTGGATGAAAGGTACCCTATTTCCTTTCTGGTGTCCCAGACAACGTGTATGCAAAATTTCATGGTGATCGGTTGAGTAGTTTTTGCGTGAAAGAGTTACAAACATCCATACATCCGTACAAACTTTCACATTTATAATATTAGTACGGATTCTGTCTTCAAAATTTAAGTGGATGATTGAGTACTTACTTTTTACTTTTTTAATTACAGCTAAAACAGTAAAGATACATATTATAGTCGCTAATTTTCAAAGAGAATAAGACAAACAACTTGTTTCTTAACAATATACACCTACGTGAGGTGTAAAAGAGGTGTCGGCGATTAATTCCTAATTTTTATTTTTCAAAATGAGTAATTTTGCAAATTAGGTATTATTAGTACGAATTCTTCTTTGTGAAAACTCTTAATTTTACTTATTCTTAATTTTCCGAATGCCTCCTTTTCCCAATTATATAAAGTACGAATTCGGTTTTTTTAACAAGAGTACAGTCATGATATATTTAATTCATAAAGATATTTTTATCTTTTTACACCTTTTTTTTTTGTCAAAATCTATAACAGGGTAAGCCACATTTAATGTTGTTAACAATGATATAGTGTCTTTTTATGCTTATTTTTGATTTTTTATTTTTTTTGTAATTTAATTGATTATTATTAATAACGCAATGAGTTTCTAAGCAAATAGGCGATATAGTAAACTTACGTTCTTCATACTAAATGAATTTATTCAATCGCGTATAATTATGAATTTCAAAAATATATCTAACTGTACTTTCTTCTATGAAAAAATAGAATTCATACTAACTATAACAAGAAAAATGAAGCATTCGGAAAATTAAGAATTAGTAAAATTAAGAGTTTTCACAAAGAAGAATTCGTACTAATAATAATTTACAAAATTTCGCAGGTGGAAAGTTAAGAATTGGGAACTAATCGCCGACCAACGAAATAGTATATCTCTGCGAGCATGGAAGCAGTCCCTTCATACTAGTTACCGTCAATTTTCGACGCCAATTTTTGAATGTTCGATTTTCAATTTTCTAAAATATGACATTATAGAATATGACATTAAAAGAAAGTAATTAACTATTAGCATTTAAAAAGAAACTTTAATGATAGCATGTCTCGGTCGCTATTAGAATGCACTTTTTACTTACGCCATTTTATAAATAAGTTTGTAAAAGTTCGTTCATTGGTTGCTGGTTGAATGAACTAATTCAGGTCGCGGCTCAGTTTTGTAAGCCCCGCCCACCGCAGCTCAGTTTTCGTGGGGTCATACTGAGACGCTTAGGCTGCGTCCATGTATTCAAAGGTCGCTGTCGCCGACACGGTAAAAGATGCTACATTCGTCTTGTATAAGGCTTAGTATAAGGTCGACCAGTCGCCGTTTGCATTTTGGCTATCTGTCTGTCTTCATTTATCCTACACTAGCTGGTGCTCGCGACTTCGTCCGCGTGGAATAGTTATTTTAGGAATCATTTGGGTATCTCGAACGGTTTTCGCAACGCACGCAACGGAAGCCCTCAAAGATGAATAATTTTCCCCGCTTTTTCCACATTTTCGACTGTTTCTTCGCTCCTATTAGTCGCAACGTGATGTTATATAGCCTAAAGCCTTCATAGATAAATGATCTATCCAACACAAAAATAATTTTTCAATTCGAACCAGTAGTTCCTGAGATTAGCGCGTTCAAACAAACAAACTCTTCAACTTTATAATATTAGTATAGATAATTATAATTGTGTGCGGCATAGGTTTAGGTAAGTACTAGTTAAAACGGGTAATAGTGCAAGATAGGCCTTATCTAGCTGCGTTTCAATGAATGCATTCGACCGATAAGCGACCGTGGGCGTTGATGTAAACAGTTTACGGTGCGGGCTTACAACGGCGTGTGCGATTTGATTATGCTTATCATAACAGATGGAATAATACCTATACATAATCTAGTATGAATAATTAATTGCATACATATTTAAATCTGTAGCTGAGAGGTAAAGGACCTTAATGACCCAATCACCGAATCTCTATTTAGAGCTAATTAGTAGAAGGGACAAATATTGTACAAGTCGAGATAAAAATGCCATTACAAAAAAATTTCAACTTTATTGCTTTGTTAATAGTTAATTACTATGTTTATTATTATCCTTGTTTTTTATTTTAAAGAAACATAAAACTTTCAAAAATTCAAAATTACAAAAAAAATATTCAATAATCAAAAATTCAATCTTTAAAATACTATTCTTTGCCTCTCAGCCAAAGAAATCATACAAATGATATCTAATCAGCGTATAACTATTACATTTTAATAAATTAATAAGTAATTTGACATTTTATATAAACACTTTGTAATAAAAACTAATTTTTATTTCACTTCAAAATCATTATTTTATATCTTCATTATTTTATATAAAATCATTAATTCAGAAAATGATAAAAATTGGCTCAAATTTTTAAAGCCAAGTTGGATTGTTAAGAAAATAACGTTTTCTGTGGATATGTAACTGTATACTTTAATTTGTTGAAATCGGTGGCTTAAATTAACTTTTCCGTTGAATTCCAAAGAGAGACGCTCTTCTGTCCACATTTAACTACCTAACCTAACCACAAATAGATTCTACTCTATTTATCTATTTGTGGTAGATTTATTTAAAACTCCCATATAAAAGTTTGGTATTCTGGTGCCTTCTAAACGGGGCGATCCGATTCTTTAGTTTTTTAAGAAAAAGTCAACGTCCAAGAAGAAAAAGTATAAAATATCAAGACCATGTCAAGAAAATGGTCACAAACTAAAATACAAAAAATAAAATATCTCATTAATTTTAGCTACAAAACGCTTTTATAAAAATAAAAAGGATCAAGTCTACTTTCATAAAAATGCCTTGCTAATTTTGGAGCAAATATTTGCTTACTGACCCCACTCTTTTCCTTATTTTGGAATCTCTGGTCAATATCAAAACTAAAATAAAGCGTGTGTATTTTCTTAAAACTTAATTAGACAAGATCACTAACTTTTAATGGGACAAAGAATGTCTTAAGAATATATTGAAGTTGGCACTTAATTGAAAACAACATTAAATTTATGTGTTAAATAATTTAAGAACAAAGAATCTTTCATGTCTAGGAGAGTGTGTTAAATGAGACGCAGCAGATATTTATACCGAAGTGTGGTTTATACCGATGATGTACAGTCGTGAACAGAAATTACTATCGCAGACAACTTCAAAATTAGTAGAAGCTTAGTAGTTATAACGGACAAGTACACATTTTTAGTGGCAGAGTAACTAAGTGAAAAAAGGAAAATATGGTGTCGGACCCTTTTGACCCTCTAGTTTTGACACGCTTAATAAAAGTGCCCATTCGATCCACTTTTAACTGACCCACTGATGATTTTTTTAACTAGCGAAGAAACTTTCAAGAAGTACCTTATGACAGATGCTGCATGCAATGCAACTGGCATAAGGTTATGTGGGATTCTTCAACTCTTCTTCTTCAAAATTTCAACTCGAGATAGGTATGGTTCAGTCCGTAAGGAAAACCACTGACATTTCTCTTAAGAAAGACTATGCATCTGTTGGTGCATAATAACATATACCAAAGTTATTTCTTACTTTCTTACTTCGACTAGTTAAGTGCACTTGAAGAACACTTAAGTAGTCAAACAAGCTACGCTAGCGGTTACAAGTATCTACACTGCAGACTTTGTTGTTTGAGCCACATGAATTCATTATTTGCAGAAACTGTATACTAATACTAATTAGTAACTATAGTTAATTGTGAGCGCGATTGTACTTTGAGCATTAGTAATTCAAAGCACAGTCCCCCAGTTCGTTCACATCACACGACAAACATGTGTATTCGGTCAAATGTTTACACTCCCGACAAAATGTTGTATCGGGATGCGTCTGCGTCTGAGTGTCTTGCTTTGCTGTAAGTACCTACCTACCAACAGATCGGCTACTTTGTACGGTGCGGCATAATGCATAATGTAAATCAGTATACGCATTGTTTGAGGGGTCACATAACTTGAGCGAACATCTTCCCATTGTATACTCGTGATTGTTCAAACCTGTACGTGAGAGCTACGGAACGAAATTTAATGGTATGATAGTTATTATTATTAACTGTTAAATCTATAAATTATTTAAAAACAAAAAGTATGTCGGTACAAAATAAAATAATGATAATTCAATTTTTCTGCAGTTTCAAGCATTCGCGTCTCAATATTCAAAGATCATAATTCTATGAGGAATAGCATTGCATTGTTACTTTTTCAATTTATATCAATATTTTTGCATAGTTGTTTGAGGCCAGTATCAAATTGGATATTAAAATTTTCTTATTTTACTTTTCTTATTCGTCAGATTTTGAGCTTGCACTTCGTCATAAATCGAAATTTCGTCAGTTTTTACTAAATAGTGTAACGAAACGGACCACATGTCTGTTTTTAATTTCAGCTAGTTTTATTAAATTAAATAAATCTTTTGATTTTAACAAATGGATCTTCATCCATTTTCACAAAAATAAATTTAATGATGTAAAATGTAAAATGCGTAGCCAGGCACTTATTATTTAAGTAGGTGTTTACAATAAAACTATTTAGGAGAGGCATGAGAGCTGTTAAATGCGAGATTTGATATTATGAAATGTTCGTCCAACTTGTGTGTGTGTATTGGCTATTTGTTCTGATATTAAGTCAATATTATTTATTAATTGTTATGACTGGAGCTTACTACTCGTTATGACAATCTTCTTGATTAGTAAAGTCATCTTGTCAAATCAACAACATTTATGTACCCAAGTAACTAGTAATGCTGTTGCATGTATGTTGCATGCAATAAGAACTATTACCTACTCAGAAACCCAAGTAATGGTGTGCATATGCATGTTGCATGCTATGTAAGAACTATAATACCTACTCAGAAACGAGTGAATGTCAAAAATAGGATCGAAATGACGAGGAGATTATCATGGGTACGAGTACATCATCAATTCTACTATATCCACTCAATATTTCACTCGGCGGACTGTGTAATTCCAAGGAACATAATCGATGGAGAACCGATATCCGTTTATACTTTAACATACACGTAAAGCTACACGATGGCGCAGTCAAGACGAAAAACTTAATTTCAGATTTTAAATTAAATAAAGCCAAATTTAATGTTTTTTTTTATATACAGTTAAGTCAAGACAGCAGGCCGCGATCTCACTTGATGTTAGGTGCAGATACGGCCGAAGGTGGACCACGCTTACCCAGTAGATGCCCATTTGCCCTACGTTTGAAGACCCCGAGGTTGTAATTTTGGGGAAACACAGACGCAGGCAATGAGTTCCACTCCTTAGCAGTTCGGACAAGGAAGGTGGAACTGTAACGCTTTGTGCGCGACCGAGGAACTTCAACTACGAAGGGATGAAACCCCCGCCCGCGCCTCGTGTTTCGCAAGTGGAACGGTTCCGGTTGGATCAGATCGAAGAGAATGGACGCATACTCTTCCGTAAATATATTAGAAGGATATCGTAAGGATAGCTTTAGGTCTTAAGATAAGGATGTCAAGTCAATAAGTCATACTAATATCTGTGCTAATAATATTATAAAGGGCAAAGTTTGTGAGGATGTATCTCGTTGTTTTTGTTACTCTTTATCTTAATATACATTGGACCGCAAAGAAAAATATTTTCTTTTTCTATGTGTGTGTGTGTATGTTCCCTATGTGTATTGCATCCATTTTGATGAAACTTTCAGACAATATTCAGATTAGTCCAGCGGGTAATCCTGTGAAGTTTGGTTGGTAGCGATCGGACGCCGGCGAAACCGGGAGCGGGTCGCTAGTCATTTCGTAAAATATATTTTTGATTCGTGTGTAACTTTTAAAAATTGTGTATAAAAAAAATACACTGTCTCTTCCATAAAGTTTCGCAGCCGTGTTTATCGTCAAATGTAGCGTTCAGAAGTGATAACCCTCATACGTGTGGACGTTGGTTAATTTAATATTGACATTATGGCGATTCGATGAAGAGGAACGAATCGTCGGGGGTGCTTGCTTACTTAGCTAAAAATACTGCATGCTTCGAGCAATAGCATATTTTATGTTATGTTGATAAAACTATGAGTTAGTCCAAATCCCATTTCTATTAAAGCAATTATTGAGTGACGGTATATGTCTACACTAGCTGGTGCTCGCGACTTCGTCCGCGTGGAATAGTTATTTTGGGAATCATTTGGGTATCTCGAACGGTTTTCGCAGCGCACGTAACGGAAGCCCTCAAAGATGAATAATTTTCCCCGTTTTTTCCACATTTTCGACTGTTTCTTCGCTCCTATTAGTCGCAACGTGATGTTATATATATATAGCCTAAAGCCTTCCTCGATAAATGATCTATCCAACACAAAAAGAATTTTTCAATTCAAACCAGTAGTTCCTGAGATTAGCGCGTTCAAACAAACAAACTCTTCAGCTATATTAGCTATAGATAAAGTTCCAAACTATTCAAAGAATTTTCTCTGACGGCTCTCATTAATGGCAAGGGCGGTGATAAGCGAATTTATTTTGAAAATATCTCTTATTAGAATATTTTATTTCACATACCTATAGGAATTTGTGTTTGGTTAACCACAAAACAGACAGGGGGTGAAATCCTGCATACACCCAGAGCAGATCCAGATTTATTTTTTATTTTTATTTATTATTATTTTAGTGAAGTTTTTTTTAATTTTTTTTTTAATTGCCCTAAAATAAATATTATTAGGCTTGTGTTAGTTATGGGATAACCTTACAATGGAAAAAGGGCGAAACCAAACGAAATAATATATATATCTTTGCGGAAACCCTGCTGAACCCAGCCAGACCAGAACCAAGTTTGAAAGTTTATTTTCAAAATTGACCCTGCCGGGAAGCGAACCCGGGAACCCCGAGTCAGAACGCCAAGGCAAAGGAACTTAAGCACCATGACAAGAACCATAATTATTGTCTGTTAAAATATCACATTAATTTTGTATTCTTCATAAGAAAAATCTTCACTTACACTAGCCAGTCACACAAACGCCTTTAGTTATAGGACTTTCTCTGTCACATTTTACCATCACACCAATATTTAAATACACAGACAGACACCCGTTACGTTTATATTTGAATACACGGGGCAACAGCTGCGAGCTACGAGTAGGTAAGTACCTATCGAGCCACATCTGAATTTAATTAAATACAATATAGTTTCCTGTTCGGGAGTATAATAATATATATACGAAATACATTTCCATGAGGATTGTATTCATAGGAAAGGTTTAACTTAGTTACTACTTTTGGAATTAAAAAAAAATAAGAGGGTTAATTGTATGATAAAGGGCGATGATATGATGATACGAACTGATAAGGGCCAAGGGTCAACGGTGTCATACAAGTCAGAGTTTTAAAAAAACGTCAGTCTTTTAATTTATTGTTTAAATGCCACAGACAGATATACCTATACACAAAAACACAATTCAAACTTACTATAACACGCCGTTTTCGCGTCGAACGTTATAAATACAAATGATCATCAGGCTTTGCATATATATCGCTTGAATCTTGAATGAATGAATGAAGTGTGTAAATCAATACATTGTCGTTGAGCGGTGGAGGTTTCGTGTGAGTTTATGTTCTAGCTAGTCATTAATCAGTATGTCTTTGATTTGTGTACAAAACCCGGTTGAGGTTGAGTTGAGAGGCGCGCCTACGCACCCGCCCGCGTGGCGTCTGACGAAATATTACGTGGCGAGGCCGGTCGGTCGGTCGGTCGGTCGGCCGGCGCTGTGTGAAACTGTGAATGGAAAGCGATCAAGCTTTGCGTTCATATTCGATCCCGGCGACTATTAGATGTCGGATATCCTGACGAGTAATAGATAAGTAAGTACGTATGTTTTACATATAGGTTGTAACATTTTCAAAGTCACGAATACATCTCAACGGGGTGCTATAAACAAACGATATACTAGCGGAGCGCCACCAGATTCGCACGGTTTTTTTTTGCAAATCTTTAAAGTTGAAAGATATAGTTCAATTGTTGAAAGTAAGTTTGAAGCTGAAGAACTTAACTTTTAACTTTTAAGTTGAAGTTGAAAGAGTTTTTAAAGCATACACAAAGGTGTTATGCTTTAAAAACTCGAGCATGGGTAGACCGATTTTAATTCGTTTTTCACATAAATAATAAGATTTTTATATATAATTGCAATTGCACCCCGGGTGAAACCGGTTACTAGTTATATATAAAAACCTTCCTAATCTACTTTAACGCTCTTTTCATTTGTGAAGATCGCATTAAATTAAAATCCGTAAGCGTAAATAAATACAGAGAGCCAGACGGTGGGAAGCGACTAACTATGCTATCTTTTATAGGTAGGTACTATTTAGTAGTACTTACAGAGATGTATAAAATCATAAACAGGTGTTTCACCTACAGTTACAGCCCATGGGATCGGTCTGTGTACGCAAGTACGTACAATGCAAAAGTTGGCTGCGGCGACGGTTCGTTATCGATCTGCCGGTTGTCATTAGCAACCGCTCGGTGACAGATTCAGCTTCACTTTAGACTGTCATTTCAATTTGTGGAAACGAAACAAATTTCATAATGAAACATTATTAGTGTTGTATTTTCTGCGATCTGCACGTTTTGCGACTTGCACATTTTGCGATCTGCACATTTTGCGTAGCCTGCACATTTTGCGTAGCCTACACATTTTGCGACTTGCACATTATGCTATGTAACCTATTTTATTATAGCTCTCAGTACCTATACTTTACCTATTTACTAGCTGGCGCGCGCGACTTTGTCCGCGTTGAAAAATTAATGAAAAAAACATGAGAAAATATCTCACAACTTTAACGCTGTAACACCGTTTTTTATTTTCAAACGATCCCTCGAGTCGAAAACCTAACATTTTTTAGGAAAAAAGTAGGTATCCTAAACCTACGTTAATTAATGTATAACTATCTGTATTAGGTATTCAAAATTTCATCCAAATCTGTTGAGCCGTTTTTGCGTAAAAGAATAACAAACATGAAACATCCACCATAAGTATTTCCATCCCCGCAAACATTCGCATTTATAACATTTAGTACAATAATTATGGGCTAGGGCTCATTATGAAGTCATAATGAGGTCTTCAAAAGAAGAAAGATTAGCGCTGTTTTGCCTAGTTGAGATGTGGACTCACTAGCACACATTTTTGACGTTTCACAGCTGAGGGCCGAAACCCCTTAGTAAGTTGTCATTTTCGAAAATTGTCGTTTTCGCATATTGACTATTTTGGAATAGTTAGACGTTTTCGGAAGTTCATTTTAGGAAGTTGTCGTTGTCAACTACGATAGTAAATATTGTACTATCCGCTACCTATCTACTATCCATCGTCTTTTCTTTCTTATATCTTATACCAAACACGATAAAAAAAATGTCAACCAAAATAAAATTTAAAAGGTTTAAATGTGCCCTCTACATATATCTAACGTAGTGTAGAAAGAAAGAAACTTTTTTAGGACTGTTATATAGCTTTGGCGAAACGCTTATTTGGCGATCCATTATACTCCCACGGGAAGTTAACAAATACGTCAAGACAAATGGAGAAATAAACGAGTTCGGCGCCACTCTTATATACCTCTTATATATACATTTGGAGAACCGTTATTGTTAGCTTATTTAATTATTATACAAAAAAGTAGAAAGGCTAATTTGCATAATTTAAATACTACAATTAGTTTTAGAGACTTATTACATACTAGCTGGTGCTCGCGACTTCGTCCGCGTGGAATAGTTATTTTGGGAATCATTTGGGTATCTCGAACGGTTTTCGCAGCGCACGCAACGGAAGCCCTCAAAGATGAATAATTTTCCCCGTTTTTTTCCACATTTTCGACTGTTTCTTCGCTCCTATTAGTCGCAACGTGATGTTATATAGCCTAAAGCCTTCCTCGATAAATGATCTATCCAATACAAAAAGAATTTTTCAATTCGAACCAGTAGTTCCTGAGATTAGCGCGTTTAAACCAACAAACAAACTCTTCAGCTTTATAATATTAGTATAGATTATTTTAATAAATGTCAGACGGCTCGTTTACAAATTTGTTATTGTAATTAATCTTTTACATAATTTAAAATTAATTAAATTAATTTCTTTTGATTACTTTAAAATTAATTAAGTAAAAGAAATTCTAAATAGAAAAATTAGAGCTAGGTACTATAGTTAAAATAATAAAGTCGATCCAAATCGGAGACAGTATTTTATTAATAAAAAAAAGGAAAATCTTCAGACAAAAGACTTGTGATAGCTCGTGAGTGAAGAGGTCGTTGACTCGGCCACTATATACATCAAACTGTTGGTCGTAAATTGAACAAAACTGTTTTAGTATTGAGTGGCCGCAATCTGGTTCACAAGTAATTACTTTAAATTTCTATGCGATGCGAACGTATGTGAGAGGCGAATGCCGTCTTCATTTATATATCTTCCTTATTCGTATAACTACTGTATACCAAAATTAATGCTTAAATTTTTCATAAGTATACGAATCATCTCTCTTTAAAATATTGCTAACTAGCTGGTGCCCGCGACTTCGTCCGCGTTCTGGATAATATGTCCTTTCTGGTGTCCCAGACAACGTATACCTAAGCAAGATTTCATGGTGATCGGTTCAGTAGTTTTTGCGTGAAAGAGTTACAAACATCCATACATACATCTATACATCCATACAAACTTTCGCATTTATAATATTAATAATAGGAAATAGGATATTATAAGCGAGTAACGCAGGGCATATTTTATAAAATTACGCGGGCGAAGTCATGAACTATAGAAAGCTATAAGCTATAAGCTATAAGCTATAGCTTTCTATAGGTGAAAGAATTTTCAAAATTGGTCCAGTAGTTTTTGTGTTTTTTTCATTACAAACATACAAATCTTCTCTCTTTTTAATAATATTAATAGTATAGATATAGATTACATAGTGGATCTATAAGTTTATTAATAATTATATTTTCATTTTGGAAAGTGGAAAACTACAAAAGATCATTGCACTGCGTATCCATTGAACATGGACGCCACGTTCTTTGGTGAATTAGTTTCGTTTCATGTGTTTTTGCTCGTCTAGTCTAGCGGAGCCTGTGCTGTCACGTCTGCCGCTAACCGCCAATCGACGACTATAAGGGTCAGCGCAGACCGACGGAGTGGCGGCGAAGAGACTAATTAAATGCGCTATCAATTGAAAATCGACTTTAGTTTCTTTTAGGCCAGTGAATATAGACATTTAACTTTGCACTATCCTACCGATCCATTTTTTTTTTCTATAAGGTTTAGGATCACTTACTGAATATAAAATCACAAAATGCTGACAGATTCCGGTGACAGCACAGGCGTCATCTTGAACAAACGTTTCTGGCCGATATCTCGGAAACTATGCACTTTAGGGCAAAAGTGATCTCACTATCTCAGGTAAGGAGATGAACTTTTCATTGTTAAGTACATCAACATTCGGGATATTTTTTCAAATGTATTTTTTGAATTTTTACCATTGTACTCTATGCATACCTTGAAAATTCAAACCTTGCACCTGGTAGTCCAACATTTAACGTCCGATAGCTTGAAAACTATGGACATTAAAAAAAAAAAGTTTCAAATAAAAGTTGTGGGGAATAGATTGGATCTTTAAAAATGGATTGATGCATTTTATTGATTAATCCAATACTATAAGAGTTATCGGCCGAGATAGAAAAATGTGTTAATTAAATGAGCCATAAAACGTAAGCGGTGAGTTTTACAAAAAAATGCGTAACAAATAAAAGATGCGAAATAGTATTCTGTACAATAATGGTCTCTATCACTTTTGCGCTAAAGTGCATAGTTTCCGAGATATCGGCCAGAAACGTTTTTTCAAGATGGCGCCTGTGCTGTCACCGGAATCTGTCAGCATTTTGTGATTTTACACTCAGTAAGTGATCCTAAACCTTATAGAAAAAAAAATTGGATCTGTAGGATAGTGCAAAGTTAACCAAAAAAAAAAACGGCTATATTCACTGTACTATTTAGCTGACGCTTAAAGCAGTTATTACACTTTTCAATTTGCAGGAAACCAATTTAGGAACCTAAGTAGTAATCACACTATACTAAATTGATTTCTAAATCGAAGATATAGAATTGAAAATAGATAATATAATCTAAAATCTAAACCTAATCTAATCTACACCTTCCGATTTCCTAGTTAGATTTTCTACAAATTAAATAGTGTAATAACCAATTATACTTAATAGTCTTTGGTAATAACATAAACCGCGAGCCACTCACCGCGCTTGGGCGACGGGAGAGTATTTTTTTTTTTATTATACGACTTTCAATCACATACTGAACTGGCTAAAGTCGATTTTAAATTGATAGCTCATTAGTCTCTTCGCCGAAACTCCGACGGTCTGCGCTGACCCTATGTCGCGCGGTTAGCTCTACTACACTTTTTGTGTGCAAATTATAACGCTTTGAAACCGATTTGGTAACGCTTCGCGAGATCAAATGGCGGAGCGAAACGGTTGAGAAACTGTTAAACATTTGGATTATCCATTACTACTCGTATCTATCCATAATATTATAATAAATGCGAAAGTGACTGTGTCTGTCTGTCTGTTTGTTACCTTTTCGCGATTTATTTTTATGTAGACATCTGGTGGCCTCGGCTTCGCCTGTGTGGAATACCTATTTACTATTTAGCGTATGTCCATCCTGAAATTCTATTCTAACTATTGGTGAAATCATTTTTTAAATCGAAATACGAATTTTAAGTTTCGAATATTACCTTTTACATAATATAATACATACAAACATTCATACAAATTTACCTCTTTATAATATTATACAATATACATAGCGATGTAGGTCTTAGGTAATAATAACTTGTCTGAAGTCAAACAATTAACTCTCAAAGAAAATATAATTATCAAAGCAACTCTAAACAATTGATTACTTACGAGACGAGTAAGCATTACAGAGAGTAAGATATCGTTCGAGGGTCAATAGCAATTGTGCTGTCATCCTCAATTGGTGACGAGGACAATGGGGACTGTCGGCGTAGCATTACTAAATTTAACCCTTTGATAAACAATCAATTATTTATTATCAATTAATTATACGACCAAGTACTTTCAAGGCTCTTTTTTGTATTAGCCAACAATAGAAATGTCTTCGAGGCCTTTTTTGCATTATTATTTAACTCAGTTCGATTGTTTGATATTTAGATTCATTGTTGGATGTATTCCACACTTATTCATATAATCTAAAAGCTAAGCGAAAAAAAGTATTTGAGATACGTAAATGTAACAATTTTAGTATTTCTATATATCTAGATAGAAAAGATTATACGCAGCTGACCTATAAGTAGAATCAAGAATAAAGTATTAGGCAAAGGATAGGGAGACATGGGGTCTTCTGTAAGGAGGTGACTACTGTCGCCAGGCTGGCAAAGTTGGCCCTGTCGGGAGTCGAATCCCTAACCGGCAAGAACATTAATTACTCGATCAATGGGGCTCATAGAAAAAATAATCTTGTGTAATATGTATTAATAAAGCTTACCAGGAACCCTTTAACTATTTAATGCAAAACTTTGCTTCACGTTACAGCCTTCAACAAGTAGGTCTCAACAACTTTTAACTCAATCTCGCAAGCTAGCAGGTTTCAAGTATTGCATCCTCGTGAAGGACATACCTACTCTTACACTTTAGCCTAGTACTCTTTATTATACTGTGCTTTAGGGTAGCGACAGTTTCAAATACAAAAATTATAGGACACCAGTTGGACTGTGTGTTAATATTGGGTTTTGAAAGAAACGCATACTTAGTTAATTTAGTCCCTTGTTAGTCGATCGTCTTTGCAACTTTGCGGTGTGGCAGTGCTCGGAGTACCTACCTACTTTTTGTTTGTCAAAAATATATCTCTTACAACACACACGAAGGACTTCCGAAGACATCGAGACTGTCTATCTCGATTTCCATAATCTGCCTTTCTCTATTTACGGCTCGTAACTATTGTATCTCCAAAAAGCTAAAAAAATTTCAAAACAGTTATAGTCTATCTAGATCTAGATAATAAATATGATTCTCGCATCCACCACATATACAAACGCAGTACAAACAAACACACGTATGTATGTACAAAGATGCAAGACGTGGCTTGCGGGCCAGTTCCGAGATTAGCTCGGCTGATTCTCATGACTCACATCAGTCAGTATACACAAGGATTTCATATTTGTTTAGTTTTAGATAATCCTTATTTTTTATATTACATTTCCGATCTTAGATAAGAAAGATACCACCAACCTCATGAATAAAGAAATAATATATAAATTTACATCTACAAACAACACAACGCGTATGTCTATCGAAATATCAATCTTCTCTGACGTGAGATGTTTCCTTGCGAAGTGTCCTTTGCTGGAGTAAACTAAGTAAAGTAGGTGTTGTACTCGTAGAAGACGACTTCCTAACACAAAAGACTCTTCTAAAATCTACTTAAATGTCATCCTACCTTATGCCCTTCGCATTTTCAGGCGTTCCGGAATGGTAACAATACAATTAAGCGGAAGTTTGTATGTTTGGAAGTTTGATACTCAATTACGCAAAAACGGCTAAACGGATTTAGTTAGACGAAGTTTGGCGCACAGATATTTTATTACATGGCTTTACATGATGACGCAGAATATATTATAATACTAGCTGACCCGACAAACGTTGTTTTGCAAAAAAAAATTAAAAAAAAAAATTGGATACCACCCTTAACATTTAGGGGTATGAAAAATAGACGTTGGCCGATTCTCAGACCTACCCGATGAGCACACAAAATTTCATCAAAATTGGTCCAGCCGTTTCGGAGGAGTTTGGCAACAAACACCGCGACACGAGAATTTTATATTATATTAGATAATATACTTACTTAATACTAGTATCTAATACTAGCGTATGATATGGGATACTTTTTATCCTGGAATAATGTTGGGTTCCTGTAGGATTTTCAAAAAACGAACACCTATTGGTCGCTTTTATAATTTGCCGTAGCAATTATAAAAGCGATTATAAATACGGCACGGCACGGCACGTTTTTACCGTCACGGTAAGATAGTAAAGCAAAATGTATGTAATTGTATGCAGACGCTTTTAATTTATCATCCACGGCAACGGCATGCCGTGGATGATACTTGATACAAAGTACTTGAGACGCCCACGATATTACCGTGCCGTGCCGTGCTACGGCAAATTAAAAAAGCGACCATTAGGCTATATTATGTAGCCGGAGGCAGACGGCCCTAGACAATAAGTAGGTACACTACGAATCGATTGACACTGGTGTCAGCGAAGATCTCTTGACATATTTAAAGCGGTTCATGTATAGTTAGTCTCTTTCTTTTTCTCTCGCCAAGAATAGGACGTTTTATATAGAGAAGGTGTTCTAAATGAAAGATGAATATGTATACTATTACGTATACATACATACGTATACATATTTAACTATTATTAGTTATTATGTATTTAAACTCTATTAGTTAAAATCTAGTTATTTTAAGTAATGACTTTTAGAAATGTTTTGAGCAATACTTTTTAGAACTATAAAAATAATTTCAAAAATTTTTTTTAGCCATAAGTAATTTTAGCATATTATGTAATACAAGCTATAATTAAAAATTCATTGAGCTCTATTGACGCATTCTATTGAGCTCAAACACAACTATATACTATATCTGCTGTAATAGCTGGGAAGATGAGTATTTCGCAGACTACTTACCTAATGTTACAGTCAGGCATCAGGCAGGTATCGGGCCTAGGTTACCGTGTTTATTAAATACAAAAATAATCATTATAAGTAGAAGTTTTATTAAAAAAATGAGTTGTATTCACACTAGTTATAAATAAATTACTTTTTTTAGAAAAAAATTAATTAAATGCAAATTCCTAACCTAGGAAGGATTAAACAGTTTTAGGTTTTAACAAAAATTCTCGTACTTGTTATACAATTTTAATTCAGAAATTTTAAGATTTAACTGTGGCTAGAACGAAATTTTTTTTTTAATGAACTGCCTAAATACGAAAGCGACTAGTTAGTTAATTCGCAATAATTTTTTCTTTGAACAGTGACAATACTAGCTACTGTGACGCAATTGCAACCAAGAACAATGGGATTACGAAAACTGGGGAATACTTTTTTTTGAAATATTGAGGGGCTAATCATAAATACATCATATTGTACGCCAGACACTGCACGCGTGGTCACCGTACCATGAACAGTTGATGCAAGCGTGCTAGTTATTAAAAAAAAATAGGGCGGCCATGATGCTACTACTATTCTAAACATTAACACAGAATATTTATAGAGTTTAAATTCTATAAATATCATGGTGTCGTTATGAAACAATAGGAGTCTATAAGGGCCCGTGCACACGATCGAAATACCTTGGTGGATAAGTTCAGTTTTAATTTATAATACATTAATAAAAAAGCTAGAGTTCGTTTGGTTAAACGCGTTAATCTCTGGAATATTAGTCAGATTAAAAAAAATGCTCATACTAAAAGTGCCCAACGAGCCTAAAGAAGTTTTTACTTCAAAAAAATTATAAGAGTTAATAAGTATTGGTTCATGATATAAATAAACCAAGTGAAAAGTTGGGAAAAAAAGTCTTCAGTTAATAAAAAGCATGGACACCCTTACACGGTTCATGGTCCGATGCGCTAGCAGTTGGAAGTGCGGTCACAGTGGCCATAACACCTGGCCAAGAAAACATACAGAAAGTTATACCATATAGTTAGTTACCATCAATTTTGTAGAAAACGGCATTTTACCATTCGTCAGGCACATTTAAAGAAAAGTGTGCATTGTCTTGACTATTTTTAGATTACTTAACTGCAACCATACCATGTTCGGTATTACGACCCTTGTTTCTAGAACTTTAAATAGATCTTGTGACAAAGCAAGATGTGCGGTTGAGTCATTGATATTATGGAAAAATTTAAGTTATTTTTTTTATGATAAAGGTCTTCAGACAGGCTGACGGTCCACTTGGATGGGAGGTGGAAACCTTCGCCTATAACACAATATAAATTCCTAATGTTATCTAGGTGCACATAAATCAAAAAAATACGTGATGTGCACACTGCACAAAGTGCTATGTACCTACATAAGAATGGCCAATCATATTTAATGATTTGTTTTTCTCGCTCTGATACACGGACTTAATGAATATAGAAAGTAGGATAATAAGAGTTAAATATACCATAAAATCCAATCGCTTCAATAATCACGATCGAGCGTTACACACGTTACTTTTGCGTTACTTTTGTCTTCCGTTAATTTTACCACAGCATACTTATTTCTTACAGTAGGCCGACGCCTTTGATGTTGGGCGATACCGCCGCCTGTGTAGGTATTTAAAAATTACGGAAGGGTTGACACAAATTAAGTAATATAAAATGTGCTTAAGTACCTTTCTTCATCGTGAAGAAATTGATGAAAGCTTAGTTCTTTATTTATGCGAGATAAAGATTTGCACGCACTTACAGCACATGCTTTATGCACCATTTTGATTTACATAATAAATTAAAATCTGAAAGACGCGATAGCCCTGGAATATTTATCCCAAGCTACTAAGAACTTCGTCAAGTATGCAGCTTGGGCACGTCCCACTCGCGCCTCACCCCTCACGCCCCGCACGATTGCCCTGTCTAGACGTCTCCGTCGGCCTACTGTATGAAATAAGTATGCTGTGATTTTACTATGTAATAAATAAAACGCGTCGCTTTCAAATATAAATCTCATTTAAGCAATAGCAATTAATTAATTTGTAGCTGTCATATTGGACAACGCGTTGGACATTGGACATGTTACGTGCTATCGTTGTAAAATGCATGAGCTGTTGGAAATAATTGCTTAGCAGCTGCTGTGTGAGTGGGAACAGAATTTGAATGGTACCTGTATAGAAAATTATATGATAAATTTATTAGTTATCTGTTTATTTAGTTCTCAATAGAAATCTGTAGATTTAGAAGTAGGGGCATATATAATAAATCAATGGTAATCCGAGCCGAAATATCCAAAATATCCTTTTATTTTGTTTTGATATACCTAATATAAATATCGACTAACTAGTAAAACCATGTAAAACTCTTTCCCAGTTGTTAGTTGTGATAGGCAAGATATAATTTAAGCGAGAATGACTCCATGGGCATTTTCACAGTCCAGAATATTTTAGAAAAGCGGATGCATACATAATTAGGCACTCGGCAAGCGGAGAGACATTGCACAACAAATTTTTGCAATGCAAATATTCAGATCAGCGAAAAGTTTGAACTTTGTAGTGTTGAATTGCAAAACTTTGGTGGCACACTGTAAGATAAGATTGCGGAATCCGGAATGGCTGAACTGGAAATAAATGTTTCGGTGTTTTTTTTAAGAGATCAATTACATATTATTATTTATTATTATAATTTTTAATGCAATTGTTTCCTTCCCCCATAAGGACAGACAGAGCCTAGTATAGTGTGGGGTGACAGAAAAACTAAAGTTGTTATTCTGAAATAAATTTCTTTATTTTTATTCTTAAATAGTTATTTTCTTTTTAGACAAGTCCTCGTTGTGTACGTTAGTTATTATTATAGAAATTTAATTTTCTACCAGTCTGTTACCTGCGCGAGCTGGTAACAGCTGACTGGCGCGAGATAGCTCTGATGGACCGGGATCGCTGGAGACTTGTGGTGTCGGAGGCCAAGATCCACTATAACAAGTAACAGAGAAACAGGCAGATTGACGACTTGCATATAAATGGTGTGCCTCAGCTCAGGCTGACTTGTGGCTCTGTGCAATCTAAAAGAGGCCAAGATCCACTACGGGTCGCTGAGCCAGAAGAGTAAGTAAGTAAGTAAGTAAGTAAGTAAGTACCAGTCCGCATTATAAAAAAAAACTAAATATTTACAGTACCTAGTTATAGTTTGTTTATGTAAACGTTTCTAACAATTACGAAACCATAATCATCTTAAAGGTCAAGTTAGTCACTCACTGAATCAACCTTTGTTTCTTTAAACACAGCACAGTGATTTATTAAACTTTACATGGTTTGTGCTATGATTTCTTGTCTACTTTTTTTTTATATTAAGGTAGGCAGAGGCGGAAAAAAATCAAAAAATAAAGCTGCCGACCCTGTAAGCTTAAATGATAAGGGGGGTGGTTTTGAAAAATATTCTATGGCATCATTTGCTTAATGCTTAATAATGCTAGCCACAGCTGATCATTGATTTCAGTGCAGAAATGCAAAACTCATAGCAATATTATATAGCCTGCCTGATGAGTACTATCCCGACATAGTTAGCTTGTTATTGAAAAATACTTCTATAACTACTACATAGTTACTAGGTATAGTATATGAGTATACAGTATACACACTGCAACTAATAGCAGAGGTCCTTGACGAAGTTGTCCGCTATTGTAATGCAACTAGAATATCGCTATGAAACAATACAGAGACAGCAGCGTGTCAAGGCGGGACGAGACGCGGATACATCTGACAGCCTCTTGTGCGTCCACTAGTATAGGTATATTGATGGGTCGACAACAATGGCAAAACCACAGCAAAACTCCGCTAACTGGCCACTACATTGTTTAAAGAGTAGATATATCCGGCTGCGAGTGTATATATGAGAATCCATTTTTCTCCGACCATTAGTTAACACAATACAACCTATTTCGAAAAACCATCATAGTTTTAGGTCTCATTAGTACCCCTCCCCGCGCTAGATAGCCGTGGTGAGGCACCGAAGTCGTGTCATAACGTCTCCGCGACCCTACCCGGTCGGTACCCGGTAGTGTAAGCCGGTAGGAGTCCGGCATAGCCCCACAGAGTCCTCTACGCTGGCGGAAATCCATGAGGATTTCCCAATGTTAAAAAAGAGTGCCCTCGGACCTCGGACGAAGTAAAAATAAAAATTATGGCGCACTGCGCTGCGGTGTGTCGACTCCAACGATCTCATTAGAATTTGATAAACATAGACACACGTGTGAGTAAAATAACTAGACCTTAGTAAATATAGCAAATAAAAATAGATATTGAAGCAGTTTTTCTTGATATTATACATAATACTTAACTATGTATTTTTTGGGGTCCACGAGCTACGGTTAGGAACCTTTAACATTAACTTTCGTATAACTATGAAGATTCAAACGTTTCAATTCAAATTCAAGAATTTAATGGATATTTATTCTTATAGCAATATTAAGTATAGTTATTGCTCATTTTTTTTTTCTAACGGGTTCTAATATAGTTAAAAACTTTTTTTAAGTATATTTCCCGAGTGACGCGGACCAAGTCACGGGCAAAAGCTAGTCCCTTTATTTTCCACATATTCTCAAATTCAAAGAACACATTTCATAGTGAGTCTGTTTGCGGTAGTTATTCAAAATATTTCTTTCCTATTGATTGAACGTATGACATAGGTAGGAGTATTGTTTTGATTAGTGGGTTATGGGAGAAAGAAACGTAACGGTATTTGCGTGGGACCTGTTATCACACAACTGTGCATTATTTTTTATTGAATCGAAGAGCTATTTGACCCAATTAGCAAGCATTGTGTTAATTGTAGTTAGGCGCAAATGTTAAAGGTCTCTCCCGTCTACATTGCCGTGACAAATCCCGATGAACCTTTAAGGCCTCCCTTGCTTAAATCCGTAATAATCGACGCCCGCAATTTCGTAACTACTCGCTGCAGTTCCTTTTTTGAAAATCCCAATAGGAACCCAAAATTTTTCGAGGATAAAAAGTATCCTATTTTGTTTAATACAGGATACAGGTAATCATAAATTTAACACATGCTGTGAAAACAGCATTCAAATTTGTTAATCCGTTTTGAGATTAGCGTACACAAACGCACAGACAAACTTCGATTAGTTATATTAATTAAATAACTATTTCCCATTAATTCCATATATTAGGTAGGATATGTTAGACGAATTAATGAGTAATGTTTCACCTGATATTATAAATTACAAACAAACTAATTTAAAATTAAAGTACTGCTCACGAGGGACCCGGGCGAAGTAGCGGGCAGAAGCTAGTACTCGATAAATTTTCAAGTTATTGTTTTTTTTTAACTTTATTAAAACTAGAGATATTTTGACACTCAGAATGGAACGCGGACAAAGTCGCGGACAAAATCTAGTAGTTAGTTAGACAATCATAGGATGATTTCTAAATGATGTTTGTTAAAAAAAGCCATACGTAAGTAAGTAACAGCTCTTCTTAGGGCAATTGAAGTTTTTTGCGAATCCCGAGTGGCACGGACGAATGTGATTCATAGGGCAACCGCATCGTTGCCGTGACCCGAGTTGCCTATTGTACGACCTTGGCCTCGTTTTAGTATTCGGCATTTCGGCACCCCGGGCCTGAGGGTGGCGGTGGGGCAGGGCGCGGAAGGAAGTTTATACGAATGCCTTTTGAATAAATAAATCCCTATCCTTTTCAATTATGTTTAACTAGCTGGCGCCCGCGACTTCGTCCGCGTTGAAAAAGAAAAAAGTAGCCTATCCTGTGTCCCGTACGCGTACGCGTGTTTCCGTTTCCACGTTCAGTAGGAGGAAGCGTTGGATTCAAATCAACAAGGGTTTGTAATAGCATTTCGCTCAACAAAACCTTGTTGATTTCGAGGAACTGAGGAGCGAATTCAACTAGGAAATGTAATCATAGAACGCGTATAATACGTTTACAAACCCTTGTTGATTTCAACACTTCGCTTCCTTTTATTGAACGGCAATAACGTTCGTTTGATAGTTCTCTTTAATAGTTCTATTAGTACTATTCGGTCAGTGAGTTTTTCAATTTTTTAGCCGTTTCACATACTAAACATACACATACTTAATTATTCCTATTAGGCTTGAATAAAACCTTTTGTTGACGTTAACGCAACACTTCAATTCTTCAATAATTACTTTAGAATTTTAAAATTTATAATTCAATCTACGATAAAAGTTAACTTAGCTGTTAAAAATTATATATTGTAAAAAATATTGTTTTAGCTTAAAATAATTAGGCAAATTAAATTTTTAGTTTTTAAATAATTAATTTACAAAAATTTAAAATCATAACAGACTTCTCAACGGAATAACAAGAAGTTTTTATTTAGAATAGGTATATATAATAAAATATAATATTTGCAAATGGATACATAATCGAGATACCTACATAGAAAGACGACAAATAGTATTTTTAGAGATATTCGAGACAATGTAAAATAATGACATATACATATAAATGTTTTATTGTTTTCTAATAAACAAGAGTAATTAAATGATACCTACCTATATATAGAAAGTAGTATTTTTAGAGGAATTTGTTAAAAACAGTAAATAGAAAAATTGATATTATTATAAAAACCGATTTGAAATTGTGTTTTGAAATATAATTCTTAGTCGATAAGTCCTTTGGGTTTGTTCATGAGAGATATCCTTTTTTGCTAAAAATGGTGGCATACACACAATGAAAATTGAACATAATTAGGTATTTAACATGACTTCATTATGACAGATTATTAATAAATACTCCTTAAGAATGATTATAAAATACATTATAAAAATAATCAATAATTTATAACTCATTCCTATAACTATTTTGATTTTACTCCCATATATGCAAATCGATTCCCTCCATAAATATTATAGGTAAGCAATTTAAGTAGAAAAAATTAGATTACTATTTCCTTATATAATCTAAATATTAGTGTTAAGAACGCTTATTTATATACTATCGATAAATTACTATCGAATTACTAACCGAATAGTACCTACTAATAGAACTACACTCTGGTGCAATGAAATCGCACATGTAAAGATTTTTTGAAAAATATTGTTTATTTTTTTTATTTGAAAAGACATATATATTTTTTTTAAGTGGGATGAAAGGCTATTTCAATACCTATTCAATGATACCATATAAGCGGTAATAAGTTTACCTTACTGCCGAAAAGAGAAGCAAAAACAACAAATACATTTTTATCAGCGGATTTTTGCTTAACTAAAAAGTTCGGAAATTGGGGATTATTAAAAAAAAAATCACAAAATGTAGTGAAAAAACATTTATTAATAAGAAGTGTTACCCCCTCTTGCCCGAATAACCGCTTGACACCGGTTTTCCATAGACTCTATTAAGTGTTTGACAAAGTCTTGTGGTATGGCTTCCCATTCCTCCTTTAGCGCATTTTGTAGCTCCAGAAGATTGGCTGGAGCAATATTTCTGCCTCTTATTTTTCTTTTTAACTCGTCCCATAAGTGCTCGATCGGATTAAGGTCCGGGCTTCGAGCTGGCCACTCCATCACGGGGATATTTACCTCTTGCAAGTATTGTTGTACTATAGCAGCTGTATGGGGTCTTGCATTGTCATGCATAAAGAGAAAGTTCTCTCCAACAAAACCGCTAAATGGTACGACATGTTCCTGGAGAACTTCCTCAATGTACCGCTGAGATGTCAATCCTCTTGTTTGTCGCCTGATATTGGCCCCCGTGATGAAGACAAGCTCAGTTTTCGCTTCGAGTGAAATGCCTCCCCAGAACATACACGAACCACCGCCGTATGCCACATGTTCTGTGATGCAACACTGGGAGAATCTCTCTGTAGGCCTTCTATAGACCCTTCCTCGACCATCATTGCCGTGAAGACACATCCTGGACTCATCTGAGAACAGGACTGCTCTCCATTGGTCGAGTGTCCAGTGCACATGTTCTTGTGCAAATTGAAGACGGTCGCGGCGGTGAGCTGGTGTTAGATTAGGAGCATTTACTGACCTACGCGCAGTCAGGCCACCTTCGGCAAGTCTTCTTCTAACTGTCCACCGGCTGACTTCCACTTCACGTACCTCTTGAAGGTGTTGTGCAAGATCAACGGCAGTCAGTCGTCGATTTCGCAATGACGTCGTTACGAGAAATCGGTTGTCCCGTTGAGTTGTAGCTCTGGCGCGACCAGATCCTCGTCGCCGTTCATAGCCACCAGTCTCCCGATAGCGCTGGTATACACGACGAACTGAATATCGGCTGATATTCAGCTGTCTAGCTACTGCACTCTGGTTCTGGCCTGCTTCAATTAGAGCAACGACTTGAGCGGCTTTTTCCGGAGTAGTATCCATTTTCTTCAGAATGTTGCAACTGTAGTCACTAGGCGTCCTTTCACGTAGAGCGTTGAAATGCAAATGATGACGTTTTACTCAAAACAGGCCTTTTTATACCTGCAATTGCTATCGCAAACTGCAGTGCGCTAAGTAAGCAATTTTGGGGTTTGTTGTTTTTGCTTTCCTTTTCGGCAGTAAGGTAAACTTATCACCGCTTATATGGTATCATTGAATAGGTATTGAAATAACCTTTCATCCTATTGTAAAAAATATGTGACTTTTTAAATAAAAAAAAAATAACACCATATTTTTCAAAAAAATGTTTACATGTGCGATTTCATTGCACCAGAGTGTATTAAAGTTAACTAACACTAAGCCTTTTCATTGTCCAATAAAAGGAAGCGAAGTGTTGAAATCAACAAGGGTTTGTAAACGTATTATACGCGTTCTATGATTACATTTCCTAGTTGAATTCGCTCCTCAGTTCCTCGAAATCAACAAGGTTTTGTTGAGCGAAATGCTATTACAAACCCTTGTTGATTTGAATCCAACGCTTCCTCCTACTGAACGTGGAAACGGAAACACGCGTCCCGTACGTCTATAAAAAGTACTATGTTTTGTTACATTAGTACTTTTTAGTTCAACATTTCAACCTTAGCAAATACACTCGAGTCCAACTTAATCGACTCAACCACAGAGCATGCATTCAGTGTCCGCAATTTTGGTTGTGGGGTTGAGTCGATTCAGTTGCACGCGAGTGTAGCTCACTGCTTTATCTATCGTTGAAGAAAACTGCTCAGTGCTTATGAGCACCATTTATTGAACTACGATCTCCTAATAAAAATATGCTATAACTACTGACTATAGTTACTATATTTGTGAGGAAAGATATAGTTATGGATGTTTGTTACTCTTTCACGCAAAAACTGCTGAACGGATTTCGATGAAATTTGGCACACAGATAGTTTATTGCCTGGATTAACATAAAGGATACTTTTTATCTTGGAAAAAAGTTACGTCCGCGAGGGATCGTCCAAAAATATAAAAAATTAGGCTCCACTGTCGCCGTGGCGGCGCCACCGTCATCAAACCGCGATAAATATGTAAGGCGTTATATTACCTACTCATTATATCAGTATTCAGTAGCAGGCACTAGCTAGTATTGAAATATGATTGAAATAGTTATATGGAGTTATTACTAAGATATGAAAAAAAAATCGCCATGACTACCTAGGTGCAGCATATGTCTCATAAAATCTGTGAGATATTATGAAGTACATACATATGTGCAAGTATGTAATCATCTTGCGTAACATTTTCTTAGACAATGTATACCTACTAAGTATTATCACAATCATAATGCAAATAGTGCTGTTTGTTAGAGAGCAAACAGATGGCTTTGTTTATCTAACCCAATTCTTTGAATCATGTTCACAAAACCTATAAACAAGACACGTTTGTTTATGTCTTCAATTAATACTTAAAGCTAATTATGAATCAACAAAAAAAATTAGTAACTATTATAGGTACATAATTAATTTTATTAAAGTTTGTGAGGATTGATGTAAACTCGACAAATAGAGTGCTTTATCACCCTAAGATTGAACATTCTTTGTATGTTGTAGAATGATAAGGTCTGTTTTCCTTTGAAAATTCAAAGTGACAATTTCTATTGCTATCTTTATTAGCGATGACAAATTATATCAATCGGTAATCAATACCTATTTCAAATCTAAGTCGAATTCGGCGTACTATTTTATGCCGCATTTTACAAGTACAACGGCGGTATCTAGTCGAGCGCAGTGAGACCAATTATTTATCTATGGTTAATCCTGACAGTTGGACTAAGGATAAGGGACTAGGAAGTGGATATGCAAATGGGCTCTGACATTCCTTACACACTCACTGAAACAAAATAGCACTCATGCAGTTATGTCACGGGGATCTTCTTGTATGAGGGATTCAGTGTCGCCATGAGGCTGCCATTTGTGGGCAGTGTACCTTGCCACTACTTTCCAAATCCAGACCGACTTTTAGACATTCATTTTGAAAGTTGACCCTGTTGGGAATAACCTGAGACTGAGACAGAGTAATAAGACAAGCAATTTGTAGATCCTCAATTTCGGTTTGATGTCAAAAGTTTAGTAGGTACTATTATTATTATTTTAAATACTTGAATAGCCCACATTTTAATATAAGAACCTACCTAATAGTCTTTTATTTTTAAACAAATAAAATTTGTATATTAGTTAATATAAAGTAATACAAGTAATCTAATCTTGATTCTGATTATATATAGTTAGTAGGTCAGTACATTATCCCTAAGTGATTTCACTCACATTATAATGTAAAAAATACATTACAATAAGCAGCAAGGAAATAAAAATTTAAAAAATTGTAGAAGTACCTAATTTCCTTCCTTCCTAATTCCTTTGTGTTGATAGTGATAGTCAGTCATATTAGAATATTAAACGAGCAAGGCATTTAAAAAATACCTATACTGATTAAAAAAAAGAATTGGTAGCGCCAACGGAAACGACCACCATTCTATGCTGGGTTGTCAAATCGTGAGGATGTTCGCTTTACCTAGTCGGTATTTTATAATAAGTAAATAATCATTAGCAAGAACAAATAAATAAGTGTCCTACTATGTGGAGTATTATTCACCATGGCCTAGAGGAATGTCAACAGTCAGGACTAGAGTCCTCTATTCGATTGAACCTGAGACAGTTAATTTCTGTAACAGAACTAATTCCCTAAAAATATCCAACACATAACTATTACTTTACAAGTTATTCCATTTTAAATAGAATTAATAATTACTGCCTAACTTTAAAGTTAAATAAAATAGTTAAATATTACTTACTTTGTAAGAAATAATGTCATAATAATTAAGAACCTATAGTTAATGAGTGTTCTATACCTACTTAAATATTATAAAAAATAATATTTGTTTATTTTTCTTATTTAAAAATGCCTTGGTGGTTTCCTAAGGTGTTTAGCTTAATTTGGCATAATGTTGTTTAGCTGTTTAAATAACAAGATAGTTACAAGAAAAGTTTATAAATTATAAGTTTTTGTATATATAATATAATACGTGTATGTATATGACATACAAAACATTTATGATTTCAAATAAAAAGTTTTTTAAATTAAATGTGATATAGATACTTTGATAATATAGATATAATCTGGGTGATTTTTTTTTTTTTTTTGTAATAATATCACACTTTATTGTACTTATGTGTTCAAGTATTTAAGCTTTTGTTTGTATACTTAATTATGTTATTTTTAAATATTTGTTTTTTACATATCAATATAAACAATTCATTATATTATTATCTACCTAATAGTTATAAAATTTATTTTAAAAATATTTTATTTCAATTAATTAGTACGAGAAATCAAACATTCCCTTAGAAAAAAAGGCTTTTCAATAGATAGAATAAGCTCGAAAGTAGAGACAATAAGCTCGAATAGTAGAACCATAATTACTGGCTGGAAATAAATGAATATATTATAAACTCACCATGTAATATAATATAATGATGACAGGTCAACGGAATACACTTGCTTCGAAATGCAGCATCACATAACGGCAACCGTTCACTTGACCACAATAACTTGCAAAACTACAATCAATATACACATCTATATAAACAACATGAGACAAAAAACTCCCAACGGTTCCAAAAAACCTGTTCCCAGAACACCTAACGCAGCGCGCACTTGTTGCAAAATGCAATAACAATATAAAGAGGAATATTCAAGACCGATTTACTTGGAGAAAATCAGCCAGAAAATACGTAGTCTTTTTTTTCAATCGATTTTCTTTTTATGTTGTCACAACTTCACACAAAAAACTTAACACAATCATACAAATGGGTAAAAAGATTAAACTTTTCATACAAGTTTCCTAGTTTTATTTGTATTGATATTTGTAAATGAAGAGATTTTTTTTGGTCTATCTGTCATTGAACATAAAACACGCAACGCAACACAACACAACACACGTACACCCCAAAAGCGCCACCTGCGCTCACTAAAAATATAAATAAATAAATGAAAAATATCCGAATGAATGAAATGAAATGAATGAACGAGGATGTGTTCCAGCTGTCAGCTGTCACCGCTGTCAGGTCGGATAGCAGAGCAGGAAGAAATAAATGTTGCCATTACAAAACTTCCAAATAATCGTATTTTATATATATATATTTTTGGAAATTTTCATTTTTTAAGTATTTTTTTTTAAGTATTTTTTTGCAAATATAAGGTACAAAAAATTAGTAAAAGTTCAATTTTAATTTAATTACATATATTTTAATTTAATTACATGTACTTACATGTAATTAAATTCAAATTGTACCTACTTTGTTTGTAATGAATAAACTCAAAAACTACTAGAACGATTTTAAAAATTCTTTCACCTATTGAAAGCTTCATTAACAGCGAGTAACATAGGCCATATTTCTTAAAGTTACGTGGACGAAGTCGCTTGCAACAGCTAGAACTTTCTATATATACCGTTGAATAATTTAAAAACCTGTTTCATTTTTAAATAGGGTACAATTATATTAAAGTTGGTTTGGTTATAATGTTACCAGTTAAATAAAACATATTCTACCAAAATGCGTAGGCTTTAAATGGAAAAAATAAATTCCTATATATTTCTATAATACGACATCACCACACATCACGACAATAGTCATACGAAAAACCTAATAGTACAAATTTTTATCCAAAAGTAATAAGTTTTTGTTAAAACTATACTTATTGTTCTACCAATAAGTATACACAATAAACGTTCCCGAGCCAACGAGATGTCACTATTGAATGCCGGTACGAAATTTAAATTGAGTTGTGAAATAAAAAAAAAACATGTATCTATAAAAAAAATCGGAAAATTTGTAATTGTTGATTTTATCCATTAACGTCTTTCAAATTGTTGTCATTTTTATTTAAATTTTTACCAATAATTCAATATTTTTTCTCATTTTAGTGAACTAGTACCTATATATTTATTTGTTTCATAGTCTAATGATATATTATTTGCATGGTTGAGATGTCACATTGAATGAGCTTCGAAGTGGATAAGCATTTATCAACGTGGGCACACATCGCCCTTTGTGCAGATCTCACGTGGACTACAGAACCTCCAGATGAATTCGTTATGGCAAATCAGGTCTGCAATATATACAAATTTTAAGGGTCATTTTCATCAAATATTTTTACGATGCCACTGACAACATAAATAACTTTAGCGTGGTACTAAAAAGCATTGGCAGTAATTACGGTATTGAGGATATTATCACGCTAGTATTATCCTTTAGCTATATAGAATGCTGTAATTCAATTTTGATTGTAGAAGATAGATTTGTAACAGTTTTCTGAATTTCCTCGCAGAAATCAAATTTAAAGACGTAGGTATTCAAGTCAAAACCAGAACTTGCGATCACGGCTTAACAGCATAGGAAACTAATTTAATTTAGTTAGACTACTCTCTGCTAGCAAAGCCTCTCTTGGGCCCTCTATCTTCTTTTGTCGGAGCTCTACTACCTGACTGGCGAAGCCTAAGGTAAAGCCTAAGAGGAGGGTAAAGATTTTTTGACGAGCCCGTTGGGTGCTGTGTGTCCGGCACGTCTCTCACGGCGCGGAGGTCACACTCTGCGCCTAATCGAGGTGGAGCCTGCAAGTGTGCGGACCACGTCTGGCGGGAGGGACAAGGTAGCGTACCCAAAACCCCGCCCATAGACGGCGCGAAGACCGTGGGGTTTTAGTGGGTAGAAGTCCCACATACCGCACCGATCTCCCCATGGTCGGTGGGGATCTGATTTCCTCACGTAAAAAAAAGGGTGCTTGCTTTAACGCTCCGTCTCGGGGGTCCTAGGTTCAACTCCCGGCATTATTAACGTTAGATATGAACTTTCTAACGTTTCAAAATTGGTTCCTTGTCTGGATTTGGAAAGTATGTCCTGCCTCTACTTACGTAGCCATTTGTGTGCTTTCTACAGTCGTAAACGCTACTCTACGCTAAGAGAAAACTTGGTTACTTATTGGTTATTGTAACGTCAAAATATTTGGACCAATCACAAAGTTTTCTCTTAGCGTGAGGACTGTTCAGTAGCGTTCACCGCTGTACTTAGGTTAGGTACCGCGATTTGCGCGGCCAAACTGTTCAGCAGAGATAGGACAATCACGACTGTATACGCGGCTGATAGAAGTGTATTTATTTATTTATTTAAAGTGTAACCAAAGTTGTCCCGCGAAACGCGAATGAAGCTGAATAAGTGTAGGTAGGTATATATAATTACTGCCTTAACTTGACCTTGTAGTATAACGTAACTTATTTGTTTTAATTGCAGCGCCTTTGGGCACAACATTGTCGTTTATCCCAGATATTTCAAGATGCGGCATCGGAGTCTCATAATTTTAAAATAAAAAATCAAAACGAATCTGGTTAGTAAAATTCCGCTTTTCATTAATAGTAGATAATCGAGGTGGATGAAATTGAGGCAGATTTCCTTATAAGTACGAGTTAGTGACAAAACTTGGGGAATTTTTAAAATAAAAAAAAAATCTCAAAAACGATTATGAAATTGTGTTTTTCTGAAATGTATTATCTGTACCGTCGATAACTCAAATTCACGTCATCACGTAATAGTTTGAATTCTTCAGCTTTGAAGACTTCACAGCATTAGTGTTGAGGATGAGGATAGGCCAGAAATTTTCATTAGATAATGCATTTTGAAAGACATTATTTTTTATAGAGAAGAGACAAAATTCAAATCAAAACAATGAAAACGGAGGCTACAGTGGCCGTAAAAGCGTAAAAGATGTTATACCAGAATCTCGATTAGCACAATTTTATGGAGATTTTTATTACGATGAAGTCAGGTTTGTTAATATTAAATATAATATAGTATTAACAGTTTACATAATAGTTAATATAGTAGTACTTAAGTCTGTAAATTCACTTAGATTAATAGATAGATAGACCATAGTTAAATGATTGGTCTCGCTGCGCTCGACTAGATACCGCCGTCGTACTTGTAAAATTCGGCATAAAATAGTACGCCGAATTCGGCGTACCCGAGCTAGTCATACTGCAAACTGTCTGTCAACGTATGCCGAATGTTTTATAAAATTGTAGGCATAATAAAATACCAGTTTGCGTAGTGGAACTGTGTAAAATATATTAAAACTGGGTAAAAAGTGATAAAAAGTGACGATTTTTTACACACACTACAATAAAAAGTTGCCACATTTTTGAGCTATTGCTTTTGTATAGTGCTCGCTATCTAGTCGAGCGCAGCGAGATCTTTGAGTAAGTCTGTTAATTCACTTAGATTAATAAATAGGCACACTCAAACGTTTAGTGTAATTAATTAAGAAATGTCCTAGCTTGGTTTCAAACGTTTTGAACTCATAGCTTGCTTTCTCTGTAGAGAAAAATGTTACACAAATACAAAAGACAAAGCAAACGGACACAATTACTATGGACAAGCTTGTGACAATTGCGATCTAACTGAATGCTGGATGTTGCCAGAGGTGAGAGATTTTTAATATTTGTTTCTAAATATGATATGAAACAACCTATAGAAAAATGTTTTTTTTTTAATTTTATCTTGGCGCCGAAACGCCCTGTGACTGGTTGCAACACTGATGACGTCATATGCTAGTAAACATATCAGACATAGAGTAATAAATAGTGTTTATTCACTTAATATTAGTTATCTGTGTCATCATTCGGTTCTATTTGTTTACTAGCATGTGACGTCACACGTATCAAAGATCAGCGCCATTACAGAAACAGCGTCTTTGACGCGGTTTCGGAAATTTAAACTTTAACATTGATTTTTATTAATAATACCTACATACAGTAGATCTCTCGGAAATATCAATGTAGTGTGCTTACAGCTTATTATGTAATATAGAATAAACGATTTTCTAAAATTAGTCAAATAGCGGAATATCCACGACGACACGTTTGTTCTAGTGGCTAGTAACCCTATAGCTGTTAACCAAACGGTCGCGGATTCAAATCCCGCTAGGGGCAAATGATTGTGTTAACATTTGCCTGTGTAGTGTATCTGTGTCATGGATGTTTGTATTTATTATTTACAAAAGAAATGTCATCTATGTATTATTTCAACTGTCTGGTATATTATTATTACCTAAATGATTTTAGTTCTATTCTATTGCTACTCTGCCTTCACCTTTCGAATGCTACATAATCGAGAAGCTGAGGAGCTGCTCGAGTGTTTCAGATCTGCCTGTCCAGCGCACTTTAAGATTAAAAAAATATATTATTTGATTCAGGTTGAGTATTGGTTTCGGAAACTGCTAGACGAACCTTCGGACCGCAATTCGAATCCACGGCGACGTCGCCAATACAGGATTCTTACCGACGAAGATTTGTGGGTCTTTTTCAAATATTAATTAGTTTTTTTTTTAAATATATTAAGACTTGTGTATGGATGTATCCATCCATACATCCATACAAACTTTCGCATTTATAATATTAGTACCTACGGATTAAGGCAAAAACAGTCACACACAACTTATTTTACAAACAAATAGAAACAATAAGACCTAAGTATATTACCATAGATACCATAGATAAACGAGAAAAAAGTGTAACAAAGCAGGTAGGTAAGAATTAAGATCTATTATATGACAGTGAAGATAATAGACACCAATCGGCAGCTAGCGAGCGCTGGAACCCGACTGTGGTGCGGACGAGTGAGGAGTCGGCTTTAGCTGCCCGAGTGCTAAGCGTCAGGCCTCTGTGGAGTTCCTTGGCGTCGTCATCCCAGCGCCCGCCGAGTCCCTTGCCAACGCCGCGCAAGATCAGAGCAAGGCGCCGTCAGCCGCGCCGGTTCGCAACATTGGCGCCTCCACCGCCCACCCTATGTGTTGATGCTCCGTTGCATCTCCAATGCGACCCCTCTCGGAAGGTAAATATAACTAATATAAATAGAAAATTAACAATGATTTCAAAGACAAATAGTAGCGCCATCTGTTAGAAAACATTAGAACTCGTACGATAACCACAGGAAACGCTTTGCATAGTCTACGACGTTTATTTTATTTAGCGTGTGGTGTGGCACAGGCCGCCATCATGGATTTGGTATTAAAATGAAATGTGTTAAAATTATTAATTTATTTAACATGTAATAAGATTACCTACTTACTTACCTATGATACGATATTCCCTGTTCCTTTTTAACTTTAGTGTCATAGTTTTTGCAGCCTTTTACAGCGCAACTATGCATTTTTAGGCAAAGTAGGCAAAAAGTTTTCTCAACCACAATCATGCGCGGACGAGGAACGACGACTGGCGTTAGTTGGCCCTAAATTGAGATTTTAGGGCCAATGTTTCTCGCTGGTGGGATGATTAACAGGGATTGCTAGTTAACTATCTTTACCTACCACCCTTACCTTAACCAACCGTTACCTTCTAATACCCACAGTTGATAGGACTGTGTCCTTCCCTTATAGGGTGATATAGTTTATAGACATCGTTTTGTTTTTTTACATAAAAATAAAGCCTACATTTTTTTATAGTTCCACTTCGAGAATCTTCAGCAACCACAGATGGTGGCGTGTCAACGAGCACTGAACAGACTAACTGCAAGCGTTCAGGCAGTCATGCGGGCATCGGCTGCTCGCTGTCCTCTTTACCGCGGTACAAATGTCAGCAGATACGCGATTGCTAATCAACGACCGATACGTTATCCCGACCGACGATACGGAGTGTGGTGGACAAGGGACCATCCGACACCACCACTAGGACATCGGATTCAAATCACAAACTTCAATAAAACAGCAAACGAAATTAGAAAGCCTGAAGTTGCAAATGGTGAAAACGAAGAAAAGAAAAAGGAAAATAATGCAGAAGCCGTGGATAGTCCAAGTGAGAACGTATCAGCTGAACCCCAACAAGCGGAGTCAACTAAACAGGATAAGTGGATGGACGATCAAACGCCGTCCACAAGCAGTGAAGCAATGGACAATGGTTTAAATAAGAAACGCCTGTACAGTACGGTGCTTAGCACGAGCGCTCCGCCGCAGTGTAACTTTGCGGCCGTCGGATGCGTTAGATTATCTCAAAAGTTAACACCGGAAATATTGAAATTGAATCCTAAAATTGTGATGCCGGCAGCCAGAATACGACCGCAAGTCGTCGAGACAAAATTCGAAGAACTCGAAAAGGAGGCGTTGGAACAATACAAAACTTCGGATGAAAGCATAGATACAAAGTTTAATGAGCTAGAAAAGCAGGCTGAGGAACAGTATACGACCAGTAACAGCAACACGAGTTGCTGTAGCGGCAACTCTACCGAAAAGAAAACTTCGGATCCTCTGGTGAGTGAGAACGATTCAAAGGATTGTGCAAAATTTTGCAAAGACAAACCAGTTAACAGTGTGGTTATTTATTCACATAATTTCCCAGACACGAGCGAGGATAATACACGTGAGGAGTTAAAAAACTTCCACATCCCCCCGAGGGGGGAGAAAAAGAAGCAAACGGGGGCGGTTAAGGGTAACAAGGCGTCCAAATTGACGGAATCTCATCGAGCCGCGTCCGACACGGACAATGAGCCACGGGAATGTAAAGGGGGTCGCAAAGGATCAATGAAATGGACTGTACGCATGGTAGCGCCCAAGAAAAGGCACATAATGTTGTACTCTTCCGACATATATTCTGATGATGATATGGAACCAGCGAGCACTTCGATTGGTGATGCCAGACCGTACATTAAAAGTCAAGTTTCAGGAAAAGTTAAATTGTCGGCGCACGGAGGTGGTGACCTACATCCGACTATGAGAAAAATGTAGTACTTACTTACTACAACTCTAGAAACATTACCTAGCCAAGTAATTTTTTTATACAATGTTTGGCCACTAAAAGTTCAAGAGTCTATTGAAGCGATTACTCTCTGCGTCGGTATTTGTGTGCATCTCTGTCTGACACAATTATGTGTACATATATTATGTGTATTTATGTTAAGACTTTTTTGTGGCCATGTTTTGATAAATGATTATAACTAATTAATTATGTTTAATAGTTTTGTGAGGTCTTACAAAGATGTGATTTCATGTTGATATAATAGTCATGTGATGTGATAGCTTAAATAATGTGGTGGTTTCACGTTCTTGTAAAAGGGAAAACTATTTTTTAATCTACTTTTTGTCCTAGTTATAAATGCATTTCTACATAAATATTTTTTTAATTTCGTTTTACTAATTGGTTATAAGGTTTATTAATTGATTGCTAAGATGATTAATTGAGGGCTACAAATTTATTTGGATTAAATATTAGCATACTAAGGGTGGGTTGCATCGTAGCACGGTTAAAGTAAAAGTTAACGTCAAATTGTCACTAACAATAACCCTGACTTTAACAGTTTCTGCGAAACGCGTTGCACCGCCATATTTGTAAGCTTAGTTAAAGTTACCAGGGTCGCCAGTCTAATGAGTTGTAATTTACCTCAGAATCGTTGTGGGAAATTTTTTTGGATATTACAACACTAAAAATACACTCATTACATAGAGTAACTTATATATTTACTCATATTTTCGAGCTGTCATTAATGTCATTTCTATAATTTGAATTTTGATCTGACACGTAACGTAAACTAAACTACAAAATAAATTCAGGAGTGTTCCGAGCGGGCTCCCTAGAGGGAGTCCGTAGCGGAGCGCTCCAATTGTAAAAAATCCAATTAACTTGACACTGGCAGAAAATGGCCATTTTATAATGAGCCGCATTGCCATTTAAATATAAGAAGAAGAAGAAGAAAATAAATTGAGATCCGTAACAATAATTTTATCAAAAGTTGTGATTATAGTTATTATTTATCATATTAACGTTTAAACATGGAAGAAAACGTATTTCACGTCCGAACAAAGTAAGTACCAACTTATTATATTGGCCGTAATGTGACAAAGGTTTTTTTTTGTAGGAAAATAATTTTGTAGTTTATATTATGCTAACTTATTTCGTGTTAATTAGAAGACGGGTGGATAGTTTTGATAGTATTTCACATGTAGAATTGTTTCTCAACCCGTACAATAACAAAAGGCAACAAGTCATGTTTATATTTCTGGAACTCAATTGTTATCTTACCTGACCTAACATGCTTGTGATTTGCCTGTTGCAGGGAACGAAGTGTAAATTTTACCAAAGGAGAAATGGGTCGACTACAAATGTTAATAACTAAGCACCAGAACATTCTATTTTGTAAAAAAACAGATAGTATTAGTACTAAGCAAAAAGAAAGTGTGTGGAATGTTATTCATTGCGAATTTAATGCATTGGGAGATACTCCGCGCACTGTAAAGCAGCTCAAATATAAATTTGAGAATTTGAAGAAGACTGCCAGGAAGGTATGCTTATTTATATTGACATAAATATTTTATTTAAGTACATAGTGCTTTCTAATATTTTATTCAAAATACATATATATACACCTTTACGTTTGCAGGAGGCTAGCAAGGAACGTCAGGAGATGCTCCGCACTGGTGGAGGGCCGCCGCCACGTCCACCTAACCCAGACGATGCTAGTGCTGGAGATTGGCTGAGAACTATGATGCCAATGTCAATAGATGGCAATAAGTCAATAAGTGACGATGACACCATCACAGTTGTAGTGGTTGATGACCATATGGCTGAGGAGTCTCATCTTACAAAGAAGGTATTTATATATTGCATTGAAATACAGAACATAATATATGCATAATATATAAAGGATAATGTAATTATGTATGTACTTAATTAGTACTGCAGTAACAATTCTACTCGCACACGGTGTCTTAGACCGATAGTTGATCTTGTCAGGTTTATTGTGGTTATATACTTATGCTTTAAGTAAATGGGTTTTAATTTAAAGAAGAGGTTATAATTGAAATAAGAAAAACAGAAAAAAAAAACATTCTTTATTTGATAGAAAGAGTCTTTTAAACCAACCTCACTGTCACTGCTGTCATTATAGTTTTGTTTGTCGGTTCGAGAGATCAATGCGTGAGTAAACAAAAATAAAAGAACCCCATAATCAATATTGTTACTTATTTTACAGATTTCTGATAACGAAACAATGCCGGCAAATGCAAATGAGGCCTCTGGTAATAAAGAGAAGAGGGAGTTCGACGCAAGTACACCGTACAGTTCACTTAAACAACACATATCATCACCACTAAAACGTAATGATTAACAATCATGAATACTAAATCATGTATGTACCTAAAGGTGTGTAAATAAATCTAATGGGCTTTACTTATTAACAGGTTCAGCAAAGAAACAAAAAACTGCAGAGCATTATAAGGCCAACATCGTCCGCCAGTTGCTGCAGGAAAAAAAGTTAGCCATTATGGATGGCCTGCAGGAGCTGGAGCTCAAAAAAATCAGCGAATCCATCAGGCACAGCCAGGAGCTGCATGAACAGACGATACGCCATCAAGAGGAGCGACATAGATTAGAAATTGCATTTGGACATAAAAATATTGAAAAAAAATTTAGAATTCTAAATTTAATTTTTTTTTTCAATATTTTTATGTCCAAATGCAATAAAAAACTAGTTTTTTATATGTTCAGGTCGGCAAACAGGCCGACGGTCCATTTGATGGTAGTGGCTACCGTCGCCTATCTATAACACAAGCGTCACACAGGAGCTGAATGTGCTACCGACTACAGTAGGATTAAGGATAAGGGATTGGGAAGGGATAGGGAAATGTGCTCTGGCATCCCTTACTCACTCACTAAAACACTACAGCACACATGCTGTTATTTTATGCTGGTCTTCTGTAAACTAGTTTAATTAAATGAAAAACATATATTTAAAAAGTTATTGTTTATTATTTCCTCATATGCGTTAGGACATAGTATTATTAATGTAAGTTTGACATATATTTTCATAAAGGCCAACTCAACTGAATGTACTACTGTTCTTACGGGTTAGATCATTTAAGTGGTGGGGTTTTTTTTAAGAAAAAAGGCTTTATATTTATTATCACCGGGAAGACCTACAATTTGTGAAAATGTTAATAGTAAAGCGAAGTGTAAAAGTCTCAAGTGTATTGTTGAGTATAAGGAAAACCAGGTTGTATCTTTCTTTAATATAATATTACAACGTTTATTTATTTTAATCAATTAATCAGTAATTTACCTCTTGGCGTATTGGTGGTTATTTTCTCTGATGTAAAACGATAAAACGATACTGAGTAATAAATGTACTTTTGCCTTAATCTGTTGAAATTGTTTTATTGAAGACTGAACGCTCACCCGTTCCTAGAGCTAGAAGCTAGAGATAAAAAAAATTCAGGTTGAAGTTGAAATACTGGAAAAAAAAATGAACTCCGTTATCATCAAACATAATTATTTTTTTATTTTTTTGTTACTTAACACAATCATATAAACAATAAAAAAAGTATTCAAAATATTTTGTATATGTGTATTATTTATGGACCATGTACAAATGTTGAGAATAGAATGTGGTATATAAGGTATGTCCGCAACAATCAAATTATTGATAATAACAAAATAAAACAAGTGGTTGTGAATGGCCATTTATATATTATTACTTTTGCTAGTAAAATAACTTTACATGCCTAGGCCATAAACCTATATTATCACTTTACCTCTACCTTATTTCAGGGAGCTTGTTATCTAATTACCATAATTGGGCTTATGCATAAGATACCCTAGTCTAGCACTTATAAACTAAACATATACTACTTATAATACACATACTAATTTTAATTTACCAAAATATTTATTAATCTACGAAAATGTACCTAAATATTAATTACAGTATACACTTATTGTAATCCACCGAAATAATTATTAATCAATGTGTCCCTATTATGAGCATTGTTTGTGCTTTGTGTATAACAATCTTCTTCATCAGATGAATCTGAGGAAAGATCATCACTGTCATTCGGTGATGATGGCATTGGGTCTCTGAATTTTTTAGACATGTTGTGAAGCACAGCCATGGCAACGATAGCGCATTGAGCCCTTATTGGGTTTGTACGTAGTTTCCATGTTAAAGCAGGAAACCTTTTTTTCCAGCAGCCAAATGTTCGTTCTACAACATTTCTAGTCCGTATGTGGCTTTCATTGTAAAGCTGTTCGGCTCCTGTGATAGGATTACGCAGAGGTGTGAGCAGATACGGTTTCACAGCATAGCCTTTATCCCCCAGTAACCAAAAACCTGTAAACTCGCCATCTTCTAGTCGTCCTTTAATCACACTGCTATTAAATATATGACTGTCATGACTGCTTCCTGGCCATCGTGCTACAATATTTGTTATATACATCTCTGCATTTGTGATTACTTGTACATTTAATGAGAAAACATGTTTCCTATTCCTATATGTTTCTGCATCTGTCCCACCTGGAGATTTTATTGGAATATGGGTGCAGTCTATAGTTCCTATTACTTTAGGAAAGGCAGAAATTTCATAAAATTTTTTGGCCTCCACTTCCATTTCTTGGATATTTTGAGGCATTGACACCCACTCTGGTCTAAGCCCGGCAATGGCTCTACTCACTCTATGTATTATTCTACACACACTGGATTTATGAACACCTGCAGCATCCCCTATGCAGCGTTGAAATGAGCCACTTGCATAGAATTCTAGAGCCATCACTACTTGTTGCTCTGGAGTTATTGCACAATTTCTGAAAAAAATATAGGAATCATAATCAGCATAACAGGTTAGGTACAGATTCGTATCATATTATTGAGAAAACTATAGATGTTAATGTTTATTTGTAATAGAGTATCTTGTTTATTTGTATTTAATGTATCGAGTAAATCCGATCAAAAATAAAGATTTCTATAAAAATTGGTATCCTGCTTTTTGTAGGTACCTAAATCTACAGTTTTATTTTTATACTAGCTGGTGCCCGCGACTTCGACCGCGTTCTGGATGATTATTTCTGGTGTCCCAGGCAACATGTGTGCAAAATTACATGGTGATCGGTTCAGTAGTTTTTGGGTGAAAGCGTAACAAACACATTCACATTTATAATATTAGTAAGGATAGATAGGCACTTACTTCATGGTTCGAGTTTTCAGCAAGGGTCCTAAATGAGCAGCCAGCGATCGAGCGAAGCCCTTGGAAATACGAAATCTGTCTAAAAATTCGCGATCATCTCGAAATCTATCAATTCGAGGTTGATAAATTTTTCTTTCGCATTTCGGCCACAATATTGTCACTGTCTTCATCAGAAGATTCAGAAGAACTAGATTCCCATAGAATATCACGGAGTAAAGACATGGTATTAAGTAATTATCAATACTTTCACACAAAACAAAATATTTCTTCACAAAGTTTGTAGGTTATCCTGAAGATGACAGTTGATATAACCATAACAATAACTTTAGCCGGCCAATATGAAGCGGTTAAGGTTAGCGGTTAAGTTATGACGTCATTTGACTTTTTGTTAACTGGTGCAACTCATTTTCGGCCTAACCGTTACTTTAACTGAAGTTGCGACGTTTGTTATAGTTAAAGTAAGATGGTGCAACTCACCCTAAAGTATGCAACTTAAATCAGACATGTCTGTGAATCAGACCGATGAGTGGAATATTTTTTCCAATTAGTTTAACTGGTTGAACTTTCTTCAAATTAGTTTAACTGCGCTTCTGACCCACCGTACCACCGACCATACCCCCAGTAATAGGTAGCGAGTGAAGTCAGTAAAAGTGGTAATATAGGTGTATTTTGATAGAATTTCCATAGAGTGCCTAGTTAAACCAGTTCTGACCCACCGTACCACAGACCATACCCCCAGTGGTACGGTGGGTAACAGGATACCTTTAATGGATTCTGTGGTCAGTGGGACCAAAATGGTAGTAATAGTACTCTTGATTACTAGTAGGACCACGAGTCCGACGGGACTAGATCAGTGAGAACACGAGACAATCAACCAGTTCTTGCATATTTAATATTGTCTAATTTGTATACCGTAAGAGAAATAATAGAATCCGTTTTGGACTAACCCAAAATAAAAAGTGTTAAAAATAAAATTTTATTTTTCAAACAATATTATACTTTTTTTTTATAACTTACAAATGATAACTTTGGAATGTTTTATTCTACATAATGTGACTCAAATAAGCACTTGTGATGGAAATTTAAATCTTTAGTGTAACAGTCAAGTGTAAAAATATGTATCAATTTTTTTACACTTTAATAATCTGAAAAAGTTCAGGGACTATTCTTTTTTATACACATTTATGCACTTGACTGTACATAATTAATTAAATACTACCTTTATAGTTTATACTCTAGTAAGTAATATTAACTATCAAGAAATTTCTCCAAGTCACTTGGATCTTGCTCTAATTGCACTTGCTCCAGTGTCACTTTTGATGTAGACCTGGAAGGATCTGAAAGAAGAAAAATTAAAATATTAATGATATTTGTTACTTTGGCTTTGTGAGTAAAGTAAAGCCAAGACATTCGCAGCATTTCACACTGCATTTCGCAGTCATTCGGGCAGCCGACTGGCGGCAGTAACCACCCCTTACAGTGAAATAGTAAATGAGTGAGTGAGTAAGGGATGCCAGAGCCCATTGCCCCATCCCTTTCCCCTTAGACCCGACATGTCGAGCCCGCCGCGTACTTGCAGCTTGATACGGTGTGCGACTGGCCTGACTATACAAGTGGCAAACTATTGAAGAAAGTTTAACCCTTTAGCCGCCAAAGTCGGATTTATCCGACAATTATTATCACGTCCACTTCCTCAGAGCCAGATATATACGAGAAATTTCACTACTTGTTTTAAACTCATTTTGTTGCTTTCTCTTAAAAAATTACGAGTCAAGTGCTAGGAGCAACTCCTACAAAACCAAGCAGTTAAAGGGTTTAAAACTAAATAGACAATGATGTACTAACCAGGAATACTTCCAACGCTTAAGTATCTGGCCATATCTTGCTGGAATGCCACCGCACTGTTCTGTCTGCGGACTTGCAAATCTGCTAGCTCTTTCTCTTCGTTGGTTAAGGTCTGTTCCTTGTTATCTTTAACTAGTTTGCAACGAATGTCTTCCAGTGCCGCTGAAATGTGTGCAAATTTAATTTAATGAAAATAATAACATTGATGACATGTTTGGTCTAGTGGGTAACCCTAGCTGTTAACCAAATGGTTGCAGGTTCGAACCTAGGCTAAGGGCAAATGTTTATGTGTTAATATTTTACCTTTGTACCTGAGTCATGAATGTTTTGCATTTATAATATTATGTATGTATTCACAGATTATGATCCAAAAAGGTGTAAGTATATAAGAAAATTTACCCATTTTTTTATCCTTGTATAAACAGAGATGGTAGTGATGGTCCGATTTCCACTTGTCCATGTTACCTCTCTCGACAATATCCTCGAATTCAACCAAATCCTCTTCAACGGCATTCATCAAGACTTCAATGTTTCTCAAGCTCTCTATACATTGTGCTACTGCGGCTGTAAGATTGGGTAAATAAGATACATTTTGAACAAATTCGTTTGCACTTTTAAGGCGATGTTTTGTTTTATCGTGTATTTCCATGATAAGTTTGTCGACTTCTTCGGCCGACTTAGCGTTGTTGTCTGCATTTTGGTGTATTTCGGCCCACTGCTGTTGGTATTTCTCCAAGAGATCTCCGCCAGCTGCGTAGTTAACTTTGCACTCGTTCGGTGACTTTTGCTTTTCTTTAAATATATTAGTAACTTTCTGAACCTCTTGTAGAGTTTGCCTTAAACTATTATTATTGCTTAGTCCTTCTTGCACTACAGTTAAAAAGTCCTTTAAGTTTCCTATCATGATAATTAATCAAAAAATAAAAATATATGTAATAAAATTACAAACTGTATGTACGTACTAATAATTTCACCAATCAGGCAATCACCAACAAAAACAATAATAATGTATTGACATTGACAGAGTGACATAAAGGCGTACACAGATGTTTCACAATTGATATATTGTTTGCTCTGTGCTTTCGATTGAAATTATTTTTTACCAGGGCAATAAAATTAAAAAAAAAATGAGCATCAAACAAAAAACGAACATAAACAAACAATTTGAAAATAACTGCTCTCTCGTTAGCTATCTGTCGTATTTACTTTATTTTAATTTAACACTAATTAATTCAATATCTACGGTATCTACCAGTTTTTGCTTGTATTCCTTAAACAAGTGGATCTTGCTGGACTCAAGCGAGCTAAACGTTGATATTACTGAACTACCTACTGTTGGATACCTTTATGTAGTGTAAATTCGTCAAATTGCTTCTCTCAGTGATAATTTAAGATAAAAACATTGTTTTGATCACTTCAATATGACTTCAATGAATAACGAAAAATTAAAGGCTCATGAAGTGCCGCAAAAGTTTGCAGAATGGCTATTGGAGATGGGATGCCTAGCAGATAAAATTCCTTCTGTTGACAAATTGGCAGAGTAAGTAGTTTTAAAAGGATTTGTTCCGAGTTTTATTAAAATAAAATACCTATACATACAATATCAATAACAGCTTCCTTGGCTTTGGTCTTAATCTGACAAGTAGTGCAAAACATTGCAGTCATTTGGGCAGTTTGTCTGGCTGGCTGCAGTAACCATCCCTTTACAGAAGATCGACGTGAGTAACAGCATGTGTGCTGTTTTGTTGTGCTGAATGAGTTCGGAATGCCATTTCCCTCTTCCTTCCATTTCCTTTTCTTCCTAATCCCTTATCCTTAATACCTACTGTTATGGTCGGTAGCCTACTTGCAGCACCTATAGTGTTATGTGTCTTTTATAACTGTACTATCACCACATAATATATGATATTTATGTTCTGGTGATTTCAGGATGTGTAGGGGCCAATATTATATAGTATGGCGAAGTCTAATGGAACATGTCCAACCAAAAGACATTATAAAAGAGAAGAAGTTGCAGGTTTTTGTTAATGATATGCAAAAATGTAAGAGCGATTCAAATTTCGTTGAGGTAATTAATTTGCTTTCTTTCAGATTACACATACATGATACTCTTAAAAATATAAGGCTGCTTAGGGTGTATATTCTCACAATCTCTTCAGCCGTTATTGCGTGAAAGAGTAACAAACATCCGTACATCCTCACAAACGTTCGCATTTATAATGTTAGTAGGATGTAAGTCTCAGTTTAGAATACAAATACAAATAGATAAATACAAATACACTCATTTTGTGTCTTAATAAATAAACGACTAACAATATTATATAATACTAGCTGTTGCACGCGACTTCGTCCACGGATTTTTCAAATTGGTCCAGTAGATTCGAAGCCTATTCAATGTAAACAAACAAACCATCAAATCTTTCCTTTTTATAATAATAGTCAGTATAGATATAATAATATTTTCCACCAGAATTCTGTCGTAGTACCATTGGAATTAAGTCTGTGGAGAGAACACAGAGAACTAAAGGAAAAAGTAGCCATTATGGAGGCAAAAGTCAATCAACTACTCTCCACTACTAACCAAAATGTCAATAAAGCCTCTGTCAAATGTAAGTAAAGTGTTTTTTTGAAGTTAAAACTTCTAATGCTAATGCTGTAAGTTGCTAAGGAGTTGGGTGTTCCGCTGACTACTTGATGCTGCAGCATCAGATCAAGGTCACCATGTCATGGATATAATACCGAAGTAACAGTATAGCGAATTTCACATTAATTGAATATGTGGAAGTTAGTGAGATCCCTTTGTCGACTAGGAAATGGGCTGATGGTCTTCAAACGTCTGAAGAGATTTTCATAAATTATAGCTAAGAATTATCTCCTTTGCATCAGCTTTCAAACAAAAGAAAAGCAGGATCAAAATTGACAGCAAGATCATTTGGCAGCTACTATTCCAGACAGACACACGTTAAACTTATAACACCCCTTTTTTGCGTCGGGCGTCAGGGATTGAAGATAGGAAAAATTAGATGAAATAAATATAGGGCGAACCCGTTCTTGCTTTGAAAATATAAAATGGCTCATATTTTTTTTTAGTAAACAAACGCAACCAGTCTCGTCGAAGGTTGAAAGACTCTCAACAGAAAGTATGGTTTTTGCAACATGTGTTGGAAGATTTGGAGGTTAAGAAGGGGAATTTAGAAGAGATTAAGTCTGTAGCTGTCGCCCTATCGCAAGCTGAAATTGATGATGACGTTCAAGTAAGATATTAAAAATATTAAAAAAAAAAAACTACAGGTACATTAACGACATCGAAGAGAGGTCGATGTCGTTAATGTACCCGAAGTAGAGAGTGCTAATATTATGTAATTGAGCTTTACAGAAATTTTATTTTGTAATTGCAGAGCAAAATGGATGCGTGCGTATCAGTTTTGCGACGTCCACCGACGCGTACGCACGCGACTAATTCTCTGCTCTCCGCTGATTCGTCTAGTGTCTCAACTAATGAAAATGAGACAGGTAAAGTATAAAAAAAAAGTAATTATTTATAGAAATTTTGTGATTTTATAATTACTTATAGAAATTTTGTGATTTTGAAAAAAGTAATTACTCATAGAGACCACTTTTTAGTGCCATATGCACTGAAAAGTGGTCTCTAAACTATGGACCTCGTAAGAAAGCTAAATGGCCGTATAAATATGAGGAATGTTGCACTAAACATAAGAGGAAACCTTTCACTAAACACTCTACAAGGCAATCGAGAGTGCTCTCTGTAGACGCCATGCCTGTTTATGATTTACTAGCTAGTGCCCGCGACTTCGTCCGCGTTCTGGATGAAAGTTACCCTATGTCCTTTCTGGTGTCCCAGACAATGTGTATGCAAAATTTCATGGTGATCGGTTCAGTAGTTTTTGCGTGAAAGAGTTACAAACATTCATACATACATCCATACAAACTTTAGCATTGATAATATTAGGACAGATTTTTCCATGATTTTAAGAAAAACATTATAATTTAAAATCTATTTAGTTATTTCTGAGAAGCCAAAAAAAAATTGTTCTCTATTATTTAGGTTGCGTTCATTTTGGTAAAAATTCAATTCGGTCTGAGGTTAGTTCTTGTCTTGAGAGAACTATTTCTTTCTGTGTAGAGGAGAAGATTTCATCGCTGACAAAATGCGGTGCGGAAACTGTGTGGATGGAGCTTATAAAGAGGCGAAAGGCTCTCGGAGATGCATTGAGGGCTGCATACTGTGCGGAAACTAAATCTGATGATGCTAGGTATTTTAACCTTTAATTTATGGTATGGCCATGTACGTAAAGATATATTTTTTTATCCAGTCAAATCTGCAATCAGTCGTCAACCTTAAGCAGATGGTTTGCAAAGTCGTGTAACACTATGCAAAGATTTATAGATTTTTTTTTATTTTTACTTTACTTCTTAGGGCCTCTTTTACCAACTACAAGTATAGTATTGATCAGTTAGTTTTAGAAATATTTTTATGTTTTATTAAATTATGCACTCTGCTTAGTGCACCCTTGATAGGCGAATTTTTTTCATTATTTTCTTTTTAATGTTTAGGACTTTTACTTAGTCTACTTGACAGATGGTGAAAGAGGCCTTTAAACGAATAAATAAATAAATGTGCTATTGATTTGTTTCCAGTGTGACTCCGCAAAGCATTACAGCGACGACTGCCGCACTGCACAGCGCTTTAGTGCTTGATGCCATTAAGAGCCAAATTAATGAAAAGAATACACGCAAACGATTTGCAGCCGCCATTGCACAACTTGTAAGTTATATTACTCGTAAGTTTCGGACTTAAACTTGTAACGTTACTCTTAATTTGTAAGTTACATTACTCGTAAGTTTCGGACTAACTTGTAACTTTACTCTTAATTTGAAGTTACATTAGTCGTAAGTTTCGGACTTAAAATTGTAACTTTACTATAACTTGTAAGTTATATTACTCGTAAGTTTCGGGCTTAAACTTACAACTTTACTATAACTTGTGAGTTATATTACTCGTAAGTTAGGACTTAAACTTGTAACTTTACTCTTAATTTTTAAGTTACATTAGTCGTAAGCTTCGGACTAACTTGTAACTTTATTATAACTTGTAAGTTACATTACTCGCAAGTTTCGGCCTAACTTGTAACTTAACTATAACTTGTAAGTTATATTACATATTATAATACAAAACATCCATGCTATCCATGACTCAGGTACAAAGGTAAAACGTTAACATATAAACATTTGCCCCTACCGGGATTCGAACCCGCGACCGTTACTAGCCATACATTTGCATATACCCCTAGCGGAATAATACATAGCATTTACTATGTAGTGATCTTTATATTATTATACTCCGCAGGGGACATTGTCGAGCGAAGAGAAGGAATTGGTCGTGGCTCGTTGCGAAAGAGCGCGCTGTCGAGCCCGCATAGAGGCAACGCGTAAAATCCAACAGGAGTTGACCTCTCGCGCGGGCGTGTTCACACTGCCCGGCGGTTCAATAACAAATGGTACTGCCCACGTTCAACAGACGCACGAAATAGACGCGGCCATAGTAAGTTTTAATTAATTATTGGAGTTTATACTCTTTAAGAATCGATTTGCATATAGAGGTGTTGGATCCGGACTCGCAGGTAGGTGTTATAATAAGTGTAGCCCCAAACATCAGTTGTAATACGTTTATTTTCCTAACAGGAGCTATAACTAAACCACAAATACAGTATGTACTGCCTTTTAACTATGACTAAATTTAACTATCAAACCTAACACAGGCGTGGCCTGTAATAAGAGCAATAAATTTAAACGATGATTCTATAGAGTATACGCAGTGCTCCAAAGTGCTTAAACTCAGAGATATAGCAAACCAAAGTTACAATACAATACATAATCAATGAATTTCATGATCCGCTAAATTGTCTGTTATCAGTCGTTCTTGCCCCAGTCAGTACCCTGTACCAAGACATCTAACGACTAATGTGCTACTACAGGCATTATGTCTTGGTACAGGGTACTGACTGCGGCGAGAACGACCCCCAGTCAGTACCCTGTACCAAGACATTATGTATGTAAGTAACATTGCTAGCTCGATCAATTTTGTTAGAAAATAACAATAAATTTGTTTTCAAGTTAATTAATTGAAACCATTTGATTAATTAATTACTGATTCATTGGATGGATTAATTTATTGATTTATTTACTTACTACTTACAGTTGAGCAAGAAGAAGGATCTGCAAGAGTACCTGCATTCAATGTCCACAATAGAAATGAAGACTCAACTGATGAAAGATTGCGTCGTATCCCTCCTGAACGACATGCCGATAGAAATAGACAAATATGCCGGTGAGAACTGTTCTATCATTCAAAATCAAAATCAAAATATTTATTTATTTATCAATTAGGTTTATCCAAGAAACTCTTATGATCGTCATTATAAATTTAAATTTAACAAGGTTTTGGAAAAAACTCTTCTCTCTCTCTCTCTCTCTCTCTCTCTCTCTCTCTCTCTCTCTCTCTCTCTCTCTCTCTCTCTCTCTTATGCCACCTTATTACATTTGTTCCAGTATTATCACTTGACATGCCGAAAGAGGCATTGTCATATCTGCACCAGTTTTACGAAGAGCTTCGCAACAAGAGAAATAATGAAAAGATTCCTCTCAGTAAAGAGTTGGACTTATCGAACAGATCGTTTACGGACTCATTTGGTATTAAAATTATGATTTCTCTTTAAATTTAATTAATTAAATATATTTTTTTAATTAATTTAATTTCAATTTTTATTTTGTAAACTGATTTAGAATATGTTAATTATGATTTGTAGCGCCCTGTCTCAGGGGTATACCGGGTTAGATTCCCGGCTGAGTCAACTTTGCATAATTATGATCTTTTTAAATTTGCCAGCATTTATTTGAAAAATTATTTTTTTTGGTTTATGTTTTCAGATAATTACTATCCGAAATTCACGGATGAGTTGAGATTTTACTTGAACAATTTCAATCTGAATAAGAATAGGAAAATAGTTTTGGATGGGTGAGTTTATTTGCTATTTTTTTTTCTTCTAATTGTTAAGTTTACTCTCACTAAAGCAGTCTGCATTCATGGTTTATTTTATTAGCCTCGAATTCAGAGCAACTAGAAATCATGTATTTTTACATGCTGTTAACCAAACGGTCGCGGGTTCGAATCCCGCTAGGGGCAAATGTTTATGTGTTAAAACATCTAGTTAACATTTTACCTTTGCACCTGAGTCATGGATGTTTTTTATTTATAATGTGTATGTATTTACAAAAAAAAAAGTAATCCATGTGGTTTATATCAACTGTCTGGTATCCATAATACAAGCATTAGTTGCTTACTGTGGAACTAGATGGTGCTGTGTGAAATGTGTGTGAAGTTAGTTATTTATTTATAAATAACAAAAAATATTACCATAGAATTCGAACACTGGACGACATCTAGTTAAAAACAAAAATAATTAAATTGATTTTTAGTGGGGAAAAGATTTGGCTGAGCGAAACACTGAGTGAGTCGGCTGAGCGGACTCAACTCGGTGCGCTCACCGCGTCGCAGCAGATACGCAGCGTTTACGCACGTCTAACGCAGCTCAACGCAGCCGCAACGCGCGACGCACGCGCCGATTTCCAGCCTCTCGTTATTGGTAAATTGTGTTCAAGGTTACGGAGGGAAGAGGTAAAGGAGTACACCAACTCGTGTATAGAGTTGGGCCTCCTTACCTCTATTCTCCTTGGTTCAGCAGGCCTTATTTATTACAATCTTAAGAGCGCGTACAAAGGTACACTAGCGCCACTCTTTAAAAAAAATATTAACTCATAACCGAGAAGGGATTATAAACAACGGCTCAATATGTACTCTAAGTGAGTGTGTCTAGATTATTCTATCCTTTTAAAACAAAGTTTGAACATTTTTGTAACTATAAGGGCCTCTTTCACCATCTGTCAGGTAGGCTAACCGTCATTTAAAGTCACCTGTCACCGGGAATAATTTAGTTGATTTTTACCTTTGTTTGTACGGTAAAAGTCCCAAACTATAAAAAGAAAATAATAAAAAATATTTGCCTATCGAAGGAGTGCACAAAAACGAGTGCATAATAAAAATATTTCTAAAATTAACTAATTAACATTTCACTTGTAGTTGGTGAAAGAGGCCCTAATATTATAGTTTTCGAGATATTTGAAAAATGAGAAAAATGGCGAAATTCATCCAAATCAAAAGGGGAAATATACTTTTTATAAAATTTCATATTGAGATACGAAACAACAAAATACGCTCGAGTCTAGACCACATTCCTTTAGGAAGTCGACGATTAGTTCCCAATTCTTAAATTTCCACCTGCGAAATTTTGTAAATTATTATCGGGATGAATTCTTCTTTATGAAAACTCTTAATTATACTAATTCTTAATTTTCCGAATGCTTCATTTTTCTTGTTATAGTTAGTATGAATTCTATTTTTTCATAGAAGAAAGTACAGTTAGATATATTTTTGAAATTCATAATAATACTCGATTGAATAAATATATTTAGTATGAAGAACGTAAGTTTACTATATCGCCTATTTGCTTAGAAACTCATTGCGTTATAATTAATAATCAATTAAATTTAAAAAAAAATTAAAAATCAAAAATAAGCATATAAAAGACACTATATCATTGTTAACAACATAAATGTGACTTACCCTGTTATAGATTTTGACAAAAAAAAAGGTGTAAAAAGATAAAAATATATTTATGAATTAAATATATTACGACTGTACTCTTGTTAAAAAAACCGAATTCGTACTTTATATAATTGGGAAAATGAGGCATTCGGAAAATTAAGAATCAGTAAAATTAAGAGTTTTCACAAATAAGAATTCGTACTAATAATAATTTGCAAAATTACTCATTTTGAAAAATAAGAATTAGGAATTGATCGTCACCTCCTTTAGCCTTAGGCCTTTCCATCGAGAGTATCCTAATTCTAGTTTTATAGTGTTTGAAATTTCGTGGCTTTTATATGCAGTTTTATTTGTCAGATTTAATACCAGCCAGGGAGGAAGAAGAGCAAGCCATAGACAATATAAAGAAGAAGCTCAACGAGAACATATTGAGTCTCCAGAAAACAAGTAGAGCAACGGACGTGTGCAGCGAATATTTGGAGCTTTGGTCCCAAAATGATTTCAAGAAATACATATCAACGAGTAGAACAATAAACGCCATGAACTACGAACAGTATTTAAGAAATATTAAAAAGTGAATGTTTATAAATGTGTTATTAATAAAATATAAGTAACCTTTTCCTAAAAAATTCTTTTTTTTTATTTTTGCTTCACTTCTATACCTACTTAAATGAAAAAATAAGGAGATAATTATTTATTTATATAACCAGTAAATACATGGTAAATAAATAAATTTGCATCAACCCAGTTATTAAATGAAATAAACAAAATTTTCTAGTAAATATTATTTTATTATTTTTCATTTATGTAGTAGCTAAATGTATTGTGGCAACCAAATACATTTAATTTATTTAAAAAATAAAAGTGTGTAGTTTCTTTTTCGTTTGTAATGGAAAAATCACCTATTACTATAGAGCCGTAAAAGTTGCCATGTTAAAAAAAACGCGCTAGTCTAGTAGTTTCTTTTCATGGCAACAAGGAGTCCACAGAAATGCTGGTTTTTGTTATAATTATTAGTTTTCTTCATAGATCTATGATATCTACTACCGTCCCGCTAGGTTTTCTTACTCGCCGATGAAAAGTTATTCCTTTGATTTTGCTCATAATTTTTGGACTGTGACTAGAGTAATTTTTGTACTATTTAGTTTGTGATTATATTCTTAGGTGAATATGTAGATATCTACAATATTTACAATTTAGAATATGGTATCACATCATAAAAGCAATCTATGGCATTTTTTTATTTTCAATAGTCTGTGACCTATTTTGACATTTACTTTGCTTATTTTTTATATTCTATCTTGTTTATTGCACTGTCAGATGTCAGTTGCATGTCAGACTGTCACTGCGCAAAATAAAATTTTTACGTACATACTTATTATTTACGTATGCGTAAATAAACAGTTAAATTTTTATTTTAATGCATGTCTACAATTTAAAATAATTCTACGGAAGTTAATTGGTAATGACATCTCTACCGTTTTATATTATTTACCATTAACATCAAATCAATCTGATGTATTTTGTTGAGGAAATTGCATCATGATTTCACTTGGTTTTACCTATTAAAAAATCTTATGAAATAAGTATTTCGCAGATTTACAATAGTCTGGAGCTGCGAGCGAGTGCGTACTGGATTTAATATCTAAACAGATTTTATAAGAAGTTTGATGGTAGTAAAAACGAACTACAGTGAGATGCCTCCTACTAAGCGCGGGAGACCACCAGTGAGCGAGCCAGAAGATGACGATGAAGATTACAGACGTAAAAGGGATCGAAATAATGAGGTACCTGATATTACTTTATACGTTTTAAGCCAAACTAGTTTTCTATATAATATTATTACGTATGTATAATAAAGGTTTCACTGATATAATAAATAAAAGTTCTTTATTCAGGTTACTTAGAACCAAAGTGTTAGTAAAATCTTATAGAATAGTATACATAAATATTACAGACACATATACATAACTTTAAGGATATTTTTTTACGTTAAACTCATCAGACAGATTGAAAGTCTACTTGATGGTAGGTAGCTACTGTCGCCTATAACACAAGCAACGTAGGATTAAAGGGATAGGAAGAATGGACCCTGGCATCCCTTACTCGCCATCATATTATGTGATGTCTATAAGGGGTGGTTACTGCCTCCCTTTGCCCGAATAACTGTGAAACTTGCCTTTTATTTGTTTTTTTTTAACTTTTGTTTTGAATAATTACAATGGTAATTTTTGTTTGTTGGTGCAGGCAGTGAAAAAAAGTCGATTTAAGTCTAAACAAAAAACACAAGAGACAGTGTCGAGGGTGACCAAATTGAAAACTGAAAACCAAATCTTGGAGGATAAGGTGAAGTCTCTGACAAAGGAACTGCAATTTCTCAAGGAGCTGTTCCTAGCGCACGCCTCAAATACACAGGACCCAAAATTTCAGGGCATAGACCTGGAAAAGCTGCTGGAAGACATTCCGGATGACAAAAAAGACAGTTCTAGTAAAGGGTAGTAGTATTTTAGGTAGCTAGTACTTTCTAGTTGTAAAAAACTATTAGCTTATAGTTTAAACCTTTATTTTTTATTTAAGATGTATTTTTTTTCTTACATCTAAGTTATCAATTATAAGTAGTAGGGTATAGTATAGTATATCTTGAGAATTAATTGAAGGATTTTTTTTTGTATAAAATCTGTATTTCATTTTCAATGTTTACTTGAAATTAATTTAAATGGAAAACTGTGATGGTTATCCATAATACAAATTAATTATAATGTTGTATAAATACAGATATTTTTACACAATGATTTTCATAAATATTATTATTACTGTTGACGAGTCCACAAGATAAAATTATGTAGATAAATAAAATGTTTTATGTTAAATAAAATCTTTTTGATCCATCATGTTTTTCTTTTAGTATTTTAAAATTTAACTTTTATATTACGTTCAACAGACAGCCTGACGGTAGGCTTGATGGTAGATGGCTACCGTCACCTATTAAACGCAAGCAAAGCTACAGCTGCTTTAAGTGCGCTACCGACCATTGTAGGATTAAGGATAAGGGAACAGAAAAGAGCTCTGGCATTCCATATTCACTGAAACGCCAGCACAAATGCTCTTATTTCACTCTAGTTTTCTGTAAGGGCATGGTTACTCCCACCAGATGGGTTGCCCAAATGTGAAACGCAATGTTCCCTACAGCTGCAATAATATAAATTCGGACTTAAGGTTTCATAGTGTCATATTTTGTAAAAAATAAAACGTGAATTTAAACCCACTTTAACATGGTTGGGTTTAAATAAAAACAATATTAATCTATTTTTGTAAAGAAAATAAATTTTTTCAAGTCTAATTTTTATATTAACAAATCAGCATCTTTAAATTTATCTACTACTTCTGGAGATACTGTTGCAATGTTTTTTATGTAATGAATATGGCAGACAGGCTGTCGTAGGGAAATGGGTAGACTATACAATGTATTAGAAACAAAACTTCTTTTTATTAATTCATTTATTTATTTCTTTCTTATAAAATCATAGTATCACATTTGGTTATCTCAAATTATAATTATCACCATAGATAGACAATTTCCTCTTTTTAATGTAATTTCAATCAATAGAACTATTTACATAATTATAATAATAATATAGCCTTTGTAGCACGAAACTCCTTTTTTAACAATATTTCATCAAAATCCATCCAGCCGTTTCGGAGGAGTTTGGCAACAAACACCGCGACACGAGAATTTTATATACATAGATTATTCGTGAAAAATTTTGTTGATTGCACGATTACTTCTTAATTAAAAGTCTGTCTTTCTTTATATCTATACTTAATATTATAAAACTAAAGAGTTTGTTTGTTTGTTTGAACGCGCTAATCTCAGGAACTACTGGTTCGAATTGAAAAATTATTTTTGTGTTGGATAGATCATTTATCGAGGAAGGCTTTAGGCTATATTTTATAAAGTTACGCGGGCGAAGTCGCGTGCAGCAGCTAGTTTACTATATATGGTGTAAGTAAATGTTTATTTTCCTAAATAAAATAAAATAATTATTTCTTTCTTTATGTTTTGTTATAATATGTCTCGGAGTTCGGTGTGCCTGTTGGCAAAGGCCTCCTCTAACGATTTTCATCTTTTGCAACTCTTCTTCAGTTGCAATCAGCTGTTAATTTGAGTTCGTCCTCCCATCTTTTTTGCTCAATTTTTTTTTCGTTTCTGGGATACTATTCGGTCAATATTCTACTATTTATCGGTCATTTATTATGTGTGCTCCTTAACATATTATTATGACCCGTCCATCACCCACTTCATTTGATCTATTTTATTGAGAATATCCATCACACATGTTCTAGCTCTTATGTACCTATGCCTTGAGTTTTTTTTTTGCTAATCTATTTTTTTGACAAAAATATTTAATGACAGAACAGTGGGAAACCTCGCGAATAATCCTTATATATACAAAAAAAAAAAAAGGTTCAAAAGATTTACATAATTATCTACACTCTTTAATTATTGGCTTAATAGGAACACTATATTATTATTAACATCAATATACAGAAATTTCTGACGAAACTATGTACTAATATATAAGTATCGGAGTAATTTAACTCCGGTCATTTTAAATTTCACATTGCAATTAAGGTATTAAAAGTGTAAGTACATTTGTTCACATTTGTGTCCAGTTAAAAAATATTTAGTATTTTGTCATGTCCATCGAAGAAGATTTTCAATACTAAAAATCCGGTTAATCTCGGAAATATTATCAAACTCGATTTGCAGTTAAATTACCCCAAATATATAGTCCTAGTTACGTCTCCCGAGAGAAATACAAGAAACTTCTGGATCACTCTATATACAAGAGAAAAAAAAAATGAACTTTTATAATACAATCAATGAGTTGAGTTTCTAATAGCAAATAACAACTATAGTTAAGAATACTCCTTCAGTTTACATGATGGAGATGCCGAGTAAAAAAATTAAAACATTACTTATCAATGAATACTTACTAAAAAAAAAAATCTATTTTTTTATTTACAGCAAGCAGTCTCATTTCTTGATAAGTTAAATGTCTTCAACACGATAATGATTAATTTGTCAAGAGTGTTAATTTGTTAATAACTAAATTTTTAATGCTATTACGCAGTAGAGAGGTACGCGTATTTACGTTTTGGGCCTAATGAGAATTAATTAAATCTTGGTGTCTCTTGACCTAAGTGCTAATTAATATAGTTTCGAATGCCACCATTGGGACTAATGGGAATTAACTAAATCTTGGTGTCTCTTGACCTAAGTGCTGATTAATATCAAAGTTTATGATTGCCACCATTGGGGCAAATGGGAATTGTCTATTTACTGAATCTTGATGTCTCTTGATCTAAGTGCTAATTAATTAATTAATATAAAAAGTTTCGATTGTGTCACCATAAATTGGGGCAAATGGGAATTGTCTTTTATATCTCTTGACCTACTTGCTAGTTGTCGTGTCATGTTATCATCAAACATAATATAAGCTATGAATAGGCGCGGTTAGAGTTGGTGTGCTATTTCCAAACGTTGATAGCGCCATCTGCCGACGCGCTCACCAGATAACACTTGTTCCCTTCGACCATAGTGATGTCCGTGATGGGAGCCGTGTGGTGGAACGCTCGCGATTCCACAGAACGATACACATTATCGTCTGCGGACTGAACAGGTTCGTTGGGATTCAACTTGCAGCACTCCTGAATCACGGTCGTGCCGTCTATTATACGACTCCTGAAAAAGAAATTTTCATTATATTATATTAGTTTTTTAAAAATGTTCAAGTATTCTAATCACTGACCTGTATGTAATATGTACCACTGGACAGGCTGCTGTCAAATTATTTTTATGACTATTTGAAAAACGTCATTTTTTCGCCGTAGAATGATTGTCCATGGAACTAAAATTAGTGATGATACATATCTAATCTATACATGTATACATATCTGTTGAATAAAATACGAACGTCAAAATTAGTTCTCGGGATAATCGAAGACAGAGTTTCAAAATCGTACAAAAAAATAGCAGTCATTTGACAGCCTGTCCAGTGGTATTATATTATTACACAGGTCAGTGATAATAATGCACGCTTATAGTACAATACTGGCAATACCAAATAGTATATCACTATTACAGTACTATTAACGGTACAGTCCAACGGTATGATTAGACAGAATATAGCTTCAGGGATGCATTCTTTGCTGAAATGAGTACCTGTACTTAAGGGCCTCGGGAGAGGCCCGCAAGGGGTCCGACGGGGCGTGCACGAGCACGTAAGAGTCTTCCGGGTGCTGCAGGTCCCAGTAGCGGACTCGCTGGTCGGAGCCTCCGGTCACCACGAACGGCTTTCCGTCTCGCGCGCCGCAGTATATCGCGGTGGTGTAGTTGTTGACCTGCGTACAATTTCAACCAATAAAAAAGTTAGCCCGACTGCAACACATCGGTACTATTATAAATGCGAAAGTTTGTATGGATGTTTGTGGGACACCGGAAAGGACATAGGGTACCTTTCATCCAGAACGCGGACGAAGTCGCGGGCACCAGCTAGTTAGAAGAAAATAAATCATTAGAGAGAAGTAGAAATTGTAAAAAAATTCCAAGTAAGAAATATTAAGGCAATGATAGATAGATAGAAAACCCTTTGACCCAATTTAGAACCCTTATTTTATTGTTGGAGATGATGGAGATGGCCTTTTTTTCAGTTTGATGTCACATGAGTCGGTACTCCTACCTCTAAAAAAGAAATGGCTAGAGTTAGAAGAGCACATGGAGTGGTTCTCACCGGCGGCTTGTACTGCAGCGGCTGCGGCGAATTGGTGTATGGCCACAGTGCGTGCGTGCGCTGCGTCGACTCGAGGCAATAGGCGGACGCGTCCCGCGCTCCCGCGCACCACACCCCGGCACCTCCCGCGCTCGACCCCGCGCTCACAACGCGACGCACGTGTTCCGCTGAGGGCAGGCATGGCACGTTTTAAAGCGATTGCGAACGCGTACACTCGCACTGAGTTGCAAGTAATTTAGTATCTAACCGTGTCTGAACCATGCACGTAGGATAATTGCATTTACGAAAATGAACTGTATTACCAATATGTTAAAGTATATTTTTCATTGTAGTTAAAGTATATTATACAGAGGCTAATTCGAGCTGAGAGAGCCAAACGGAGGCCGGTGTTCCTTTCTAATATTGTCACCCTATTTGAAAGGGACACACAGACTGTCTACTACATATCATATTCGGCTCGCTTTTTAGGTGCGAGTAAACAGTCCCGCTTATTATATTAGGTCCATGGTCTGAACACCAAAAAAATTACTCGATTAGATTTGTAAGTAATGTAGTCGGAATCAGTTGAGACAATTCACCGGCTTGTATAAAACTTTTGAAACGACCGGTTCAGACTAGTTTAGCTGGTAGCAGACTAGTTTTCATCAGCTGCCCTAGCTAAGAAAACAATTTAATAATTTGTTTCTACATAATATTATGTACAATATGAATGCTTGTAGAATGTTAAGTCTCCACAATATAAATTAAATTAAAAAAATCTTAGTCATCTAGTCATCAAACTAATTTCTTTATAAGTATGCTTATGGTCAAAACCGATACTCACAGTTGGGATGTCTGACTGAAGTGATGGGCAGGTGGAACCTTAGGTCCCAGACGCAGACTAGACCGCTTGAAGTACCTGCGGCTAGATAACCGCAGCGATCCGCATACAGGCACGTGTATATGCCGTGACGTAGGTCGCCTTGCAGCTTCCACGCGTTCCCTGTTTTGCCAAGTCAATCTTATATATATTATATTAAAATCGTTAAAAAGCTGTGCTTATAAGAAATATTAGTATGGAAAAGTCGCGCACGGACGAGGTCGCGTGCGACGGCTTGTGTAAAATAAAATGTCACCTGGCGCCCTTAGGTCCCAGCCCACGATCGTGGCGTAGAGGGTGGAGTACGAGATGACGCCTGCGTGCACTCCCCCCGCGCATGCGATCGCAGTGCACTCCCCGTCATCGCCCCCCTCCAGCTGGCGACACTGCGACAGCGTCATGCGGCTCGACCCGCTCTCCATTCTGACCCAAATCACACAACTCTAAGTTACACCCAGTAGATAGACATACGAGAGAAGGAACTGAGCAAAACCCGCATGAAATCCACCACTCTATATATATATAGAGAGAGAGAGAGACAGAGAGAAAGAAAGAGATAGAGAGAGAGAAAGAGCTGTCTTGCGCCCAATACCTCTTTCTGTTTCCTGTAGCCCTGTAGCATTGACTTAATATTTAAATTAAATAATTCCCTATAATAATTCCCTGAGACCGCGTGCACCGATTGATCGGACGACGCGGACTTTTTTCCGTTGGATCGATTGATTGGACGACGCGGACTTTTTTCGTTGGTCCAATTGATCGGACGACGCGGACTTTTTTTCTGTTTAATTTGATCACCTAGGTTTTCGTGTCAACATTAATAAAGATTCCTCGGAGCACGCGCACTAATTATATTTGCTTGACTACCACGTAATGGACAGTCAGTTTGTCTGTTACCTTTTCCTATTTTATTAATGTAAAAAAAAAAGACTAAAATCTTACCTGAGCACAAATATTGATTCCTCGGTGGCTCCCACAAGGGACTGACCGCCTTCACAAGCGGCCGCCGAAATGACAGGACCCGCGCCACGATTGTATACGCACCGAGATCTGCGCACACGCACACGCATTATTAAATGTCTGTATTACGTCTAAATCTTGGATAAATTTGGATTTTTGAAGTGAAAACTTCTTTAGGCGCGTTCAGCATTTTTGACATGGGAAAAAACCATTGAACTCGCGACACTGTTACCGTAACCGACACCTCTGTTGACAATTATCAAGAAATAAACACGCAATTGTTCAAGTTTTCACTTCTGTAGGCACTCCCGGATTGCCACTGTTTTTTTTTTCATTAGAGATGAGTTTGCTCTTGGCCACCAAACAGCTGCGTAGAGAAGATGAAGCCTAATATGGAACGAGCTCATCCAAAAGATGCCTTGCCTAATACACTCCAACTTTGATAAGATTTGTGTCTTATGTGGAGGTTATAAGGAGCTACCTTTCAAGTGGACCGTCACCTTATCTGACTTTTAAAAAAAAAATTGAATCTAAACTTTTAGAATCATATATCTACTGAAATTGCGACCCGAGACAACTATATACTTTCATTTTCACTTGTGAGTGGTAAAATAAAATGGTATGTATTATATCTTCCGTGTATCCTCACTTGTTGACATAGGCGTGCCCCTGCAGACGGTTGGCGTCCCATAGCCTAACAGTTCCATCATCAGAACAGGACCCGAACAGGTTGTGGTGGGCCGGCAGACGAACCAGTTGGTTTACGCGAGACCTGAAAATCAAAACAATATTTTTTTAAGGGATTCACATAGGCGAATAATAATAATAAATAAATATTCACACATTCCACACAGCACCATCTAGTTCCAAAGTAAGCAACTTAATGCTTGTATTATGGATAGCAGACAGTTGATATACTACATACAATACTTTTTTTTTTGTAAACACATACATATTATAAATACAAAACATCCATGACTCAGGTACAAAGGTAAAATGTTAAAACACATAAACGTTTGCCCCTAGCGGGATTCGAACCCGCGACCGCTTGGTTAACAGCTAGGGTTACTAGCCACTAGACCAAACGTGTCGTCGACATTGACGATTTGACCTTGTCTAAATATATCCTTACATAGAATAATAGGTCATAAGAAGTCATACATAGATAGGACATAGAAGGACCTTTCATCCAGAACGCGGACGAAGTTGCGGGCACCAGCTAGTATTATAAATGTGAATGTGAGTTTGTTTGTTTGTTACGCTTTCACGCAAAAACTACTGAACCGATCACGATGAAATTTTGCATACACGTTGTCTGGGACACCAGAAAGGACATAGGGTACCTTTTATCCAGACAGCGGACGAAGTCGCGAGCACCAGCTAGTATATAATAATATTTAGTAGGGATAGGTGGAACGGGCCAACGAGAGGGCTTACTAACATAACAGTCCACTTATCTCACCTATTCGTAGTAATTTTATTATCTTATAATATACGCATATGGATAAGATCGATCCGTACTATCCGTACTTATAATATAAATGCGAAAGTTTGTATGTATGTATGTATGTATGTATGTATGGATGTTTGTAACTCTTTCACGCAAAAACTACTGAACCGATCACGATGAAATTTTGCATACACGTTGTCTGGGACACCAGAAAGGGCATAGGGTACCTTTCATTTCATCCAAGCAGACAAAGGTACTGCTCCCGGGGGATCATCTAAAATTAAGGAAACCAACTCCTGGCTAAGTGTAATAGCAATAACGACGTTAGGCGATATATTGCTTTTTGAACGCGGACGAAGTTGCGGGCACCAGCTAGTTTGTATATAAAATATAAAATAAATTACCTATGTTCATGTAGATAGGCCAGCAACTGCGTGCCGGGACGCCATGACGACGGAATGCGTAACTCGTCACTATTTTCTACGTGATCACCTTCATTCCTGGATGTGTAAATTTTAATATTATAATCATCCTTACACAATAAAACAAACTTGTTACTTGTTATAAAAAAAAAACTTGTTTATAAATAAAATTATAAAACAAAGTCCACGAGTTGCGTCTGTCTATCTGTATGTTGTATCTATGTTCGCGATGATCTTAAAAACTATTAAATGGATTTTTACTAATAGAAAATGTGTTAAACGAGGAGGTATAATTTGCAGAAAAAATATAAGAAATATAATAATAATATAATAATTATAATAATAATATAATAATTATAATAATAATATAATAATTATAATAATAATATAATAATTATAATAATAATATAATAATTATAATAATAATATAATAATTATAATAATAATATAATACAGAGTTGGTATAAAAAAAGGAGGAGTAAGATATGCATTTGGATTTAATTATTGGAAAAAGAAATGAAAAAAATATAGGTCTAAAATGCGATCAGTTAAGTTTCTAAGTAACCAAGTTTAAAGTAAGTGAACTTAGTGTTTCATTTACGTCTTTTGGGGCCATTTTCGAAATGTACTGTAAATAAACGCTTTATTGTATAAAAAGTTCAATAATACACTACCTCAACGATTTCTGAAACTTTTGCTGCATCCGGGCTGTTAATTTCCTCAATTCAACGCGACATGGAGCCATGCTATCTGTAAATTTTAATATTTATTTAATTTAATACTAGCTGGCGAAGAATTTTCGAAAGAAACTCAGGACACCATTATTTTTGTCATCTTTAAAATCCATACTAATATTATAAATGCGAAAGTAACTCTGTCTGTCTGTCTGTCTAGCAGACTGAAACTTTTGCTGCATCCGGGCTGTTAATTTCCTCAATTCAACGCGACATGGAGCCATGCTATCTGTAAATTTTAATATTTATTTAATTTAATACTAGCTGGCGAAGAATTTTCGAAAGAAAGTCAGGACACCATTATTTTTGTCATCTTTAAAATCCATACTAATATTATAAATGCGAAAGTAACTCTGTCTGTCTGTCTGTCTAGCAGACTGAAACTTTTGCTGCATCCGGGCTGTTAATTTCCTCAATTCAACGCGACATGGAGCCATGCTATCTGTAAATTTTAATATTTATTTAATTTAATACTAGCTGGCGAAGAATTTTCGAAAGAAAGTCAGGACACCATTATTTTTGTCATCTTTAAAATCCATACTAATATTATAAATGCGAAAGTAACTCTGTCTGTCTGTCTGTCTGTCTGCTAACTTTTCACGAAAGGAAATAGAGTACCTTTCATCAAGAAAAAAGTATTGTTCCCGAGTGATGATCTACAAATATAAAGAACTGACTCGTGGCGGCGCCACCGTCACAGCGATAACGATGTCAGGCGTTATTACTCATTATGTATTTTCTTTTTCAACGCGGACAAAGTCGCGGACATCAGCTAGTGATAAATATAACAGTGACTGAGTTACCACGCTCGGAAGTCGCCACCTTAAGGCGTGAAAGCGTGACAAAAAACTCACTTTCTCATTAAAAATGTTAGTTTATAGGATGGACTCACATTGAACATAACTTGCGCTGTGTCCCATTTGCAAGTGGGCCGGCTGTACGGACACCGCTTGCGATACCGCAACACTAGTGCTGGCACTCGACATCGCCTGCGATTGCGACACGGAAGCAGACTCTGTCGCTGTAAAAAATGTAGGTATAACTTTTACAATAAAATACAAATAAAAAAAATTCTCACGGAAATTTGGTCGCATTTATAAATTAAATTTTTTTTATAAATTTTCAGTTTATAAATTAAATAATTCACAAATTTTCAATTTATAAATTAAAGAATTCACAAATTTTCAATTTATAAATTAAAGAATTCACAAATTTTCAATTTATATATTAAAGAATTACCAAAATTTTCAATTTATAAATTGAAGAATTCATAAATTTTCAATTTATAATATAGGTAAATTAAGCGCATTTATAAATTAAAGAATCAACAAATTTTCAATTAATAAATTAAAGCATATAATATGGCTTAATTTTTAAATAAATTATAGGATGTGAGAAATTTTAAATAGAAATTAGAACTAGAGTTCGAACACAATGTATTGATAAATAACCATTTTATGGTTTCAGTAAAATGAGGCAAAATGGCACACTGCCTGTCCTTTATATTGATGAACTTTGATTATTGTAATAATAATATGACTGAATGAATTTACTGCCTACTTAATTTGTTTACATATAAAAATACGATACAAAACAAGCGCAATTAACAGAGATATTGTAATTTTTAATGAATGAGTTTTTTTTACATATTATAAGTCTGAAAAATGTAACGTCCGTCTGTCAGATGATCCTTTAAAACTTGCATAATAGGTGTAACTATTTTTCCAATAAACTTATAGAAAAAAAAAACTGATAAGTAAATACATAAAAGAACATAGCAATGTCTGAGAGATTGAGCTCATTTTTAATAAAATACTCATGTGTATGGTCAGCAATGTGGTATGACACAAAAACTCCAACTATTCTTTTACACAACTGGCGTATGATATAAAATTAATGTACACATGTCAAAAAATGTGGGTAGTTACCACGTTTAAACAACTTGAAAGCATTGAAAGGTTTTCTTCGTCTGGGCGAGGTTTCTGTTAAGAATAAATTATTATACTAAATGCCGAAGAACCTCCAAGCGATCGGAGGTTAAATTAGTTTTAGTGAGATAATGCGGGTTGAATTCTTTAGATTTAGATTAGACATTAGATGTGCCGTAAGTGTACAGAATGAATGCGTATTTTTTTGGACAAAATTTGAGTATATACAATATTACAATATAATTATTATATACCTACCTCTAACGGAGTGTTGTTCCTGCGAATGGCCAAACATATGCTGCCATTCGGTGTTCATGTGAGACTCTTGGGATGTCGATGTTTTGTGTACTCTCCTGTTAAATACAAATCTTATTGAGTAGGCACTTCGTACGCGTAACTTTATAAAATATAAGCCTATGTGACTTGCTGATAATAGGTAAGCTTTCTATAGGTGATTCTTTCACCTTTTTAAAATCGATCGAGTAGTTTTTGAATTTATTCATTACAAACAAAAATACAAAGATTTTTATTTTATAAAGTATTTTTTTTGTATTTTAGTTTTGATGCTGACCGTACCTGTTTTGCGTGTTCGCGTACGTTTTGTCGTGTGAAGGCGTGACGTCAGCGACGCCCTCCAATTGTACAGACTTTGACAGACCTCCGTCGTTTAGAGACAATCTTCCAGGCGCCTCGGTTATATGCTTTAAAAAAAAAATTAACATCAAAGGAAGATGAATACACATTACTCGCTGATAATATAGTTTTCTATAGGTGAAAGAATTCTTTCTTCTTTATTGTACTAGTATAGAAGTATGGACAAACAAAAATACTAATTTTCTTCTCTCTATATAATATCACTATAGATATTACATCACTATACATCTACCGAGTTAACTTCTTCTACTGTGCAGTCAACTAATGAATGCGATCCTGACGTCTGTCAGTTCTTCACACATCAAAGTCATGACTAGTGATGATTTCTTATTTATTTAACATTAAATTTAGCGCAAAAATATTATGATATTGTTTATCGTGTTTATGAAATATATTATATAGTCTGTGTAATAAGAGTCGCATCATAACACTATTGTAAAAAAAAAAAAATTAAAACGTCTACTGTCTACCTAGTTTAGTTGAGTACGTATTAAAAGTGTTAAAAAGTAAAATGTAGTTGTTTTGTTCGTCTTTAGTTCTTAATAGTTTAAAAATTACATAGTTTATTTGATTAAGATCAGAAAAAGAGAAAAAACCCCCAAACAGATATATTTCTGAAAAAATATATCATTGTGTCCGTTAGTTCCGTTAGTATCTTATCCGTTTGTATGGCAAATAATTATCTGTTAGTATTGCAAATAAACAAAATAATAATGCCAAATAAATAAGAAATCATGACATGACCAATATTGACAGACGTCAGGATCGCATTCTTTCGTTGACTGCACTGTAGTAGTTAATAAACACATTAGAATCTCACTTTACCCAGTACAAATAGTAACTCACTTGTGTATTCGATCCTTGTATTTTGATAAGATGAGCGCTCATTGCGAGCAGTTGATTCTCCATGTGGTCGGTCATACCTGAAGTTTAAATTTGTTTATACATTTGTACTTGAGAGCATAGATAAATGATTGGTCTCTGTGCGCTCCACTAGATACCGCCGTCGTACTTGTAAAATGCGGCATAAAATAGTACGCCGAATTCGGCGTACCCGAGCCATTCACACTGCAAACTGTCTGTGATGTGTACGTGCCGAATGTTTTATTAAATTTAAGGGATAATAAAATACCAGTTTGCGTAGTAAAACTGTGTAAAAATATAATAAGACTGGGTAAAAAGTGATAAAAAGTGACGATTTTTTACACACACTACAATAAAAAGTTGCCACATTTTCGGAGCTATTGCTATCTTTGTTTGAGAGTTTTATTCAGATCATATCCACTCTCGAGAGGATAGGCACAAAAATGAGCACTGAAATGGTGAAACCTGTGAAATAGCAGGTCGTGAGTTCAATGGTTTCTTCCCATCTCAAAAATTCCCAAAGCGTCTAAAAAAATTTTCACTTCTAAAAATTTTACATAAACATACTACTTTTTCATTGTGGATTTCCACATTTTTTTTACATCTCAATAAATATATCACATACCATCGGAGGTGAGTCTACGGAAAAGGTTCTTCATCTGTTGTCCCATTTCGCAATCGGGCGGCATGAGGCCTTGTTTCACCTGAAAACATTCATTAGCATAATTGTATAATATCTAAAAAAATTATATCGATTCTAAAACACTGTTATACGCTCTCGTCTTCGTACTACTAGCATCTATCTGTTCCGTTATACAGGAAAACGATCTTGACAACACTTGGTCACACCTTTTTGTAATCTTTATTTATGGATGATTGTGCTACTAAACAAAAATTTTATTAAAAAAATGTTATGAACCTCTGAAAGTTTGTTTACATTTTTTAAGTTTTTCCATATAGACATGGTCTTCCTTTTATTTCTGATATTATGTTATTTAGCACAAAATAATCCTTATGATGAAGCCTTTCGATCGGTACGATAAAGCTACAAGGTAATTTTTTTTCTCGTGTAGCGGGTTCGATTCCCGGTTCAACCATGTAATTATTTTAAAATCTATGAATGCAGTTTAAATTGTTTTTTAAATTAAAATAATGTCTTCTTTCAGTAAAATGTTCCATCTACAATATTTAAGGTACTTTCCCTCCATGTGGCATAGTCGTGGGACGCCCTGTATATGTATGCAGTCGAGTATTATTATAATTACCTTGACCCGAGCATTGCGTCTCTCCCGTAATGTGTGCACGAGACGATCTACGTCGCCGTGGCGCACCACCGCGTCCAACACCTTCCGAGGAATCGGCTCCGATAGGCTTTCCAACAGGAGCTCACCGCGCTCAACCTAACACATCATCATCATCATCATCATCATCATCAGGTCATGTCTTTCCACTGCTGGATGTTGGCCTCTCCCAACGCTTGCCATCGCGTACGGTTTTCTGCGAAGCCTGCGTTTTCGCTAGGCGTTATATTTTTATTTTATTTTAGACTAGCTGGCGCCCGCGACTTCGTCCGCGTGAAAAAAGTAGCCTGTCCTGTGTCCCGTACGTCTAAATGTTTACCTACAAAGTTTCATGAAAATCAGTTAATTCGTTTAGTTAGAGTTATGGAGGAACATACATACATACAATACCTACACTTACAGATTTATTATTAGTATTGATGATTCCTTGGGAACAGTACTTTTTTTCTATATGTAAGGTAAACCCTATGTCCTTTCTTGTATCACTGACAACGTGTACTATACAAAATTTCATGATGATCGGTTGAGTAGTTAACTGTTAACGGAACTACTGGGAATACACCTAAATGATGACCGCTTGTGGCAATATTAAATAAATAAAATAAAACTGACCTGTATTAGCTTATGTCTGAGGTGTGGCCACACCAGCGGCAGTACCTTGCAATGGACGTCGACAATGTTCAGCAGAGTCGCGACTGTCGATATCAAACCAACCACCTCGTGACGAATCTATAATAATAATAACAAGAAAAGTGTAGATACATCAAATAAAAACTATTTTTGAAGTGAAATCTCCTTTAGGCGCGTTGGGCACTTTTAGTGTGAGGGGGAAAAAAACAGTGAACTCGCGCCGCTCTGTAAGCAACACCCTCAGTGACGATTAACTATATGAAATAAGCGCCATCTACCCGAATTAGTACGTACTTCTTTGTTCATAATAAACTTATAATAACTTTGTCAATCCTTTGTTAATATGTTTACAGATGGCGTATTTTTCACGTCCGACATATTTCATTCACATATTTCATCACTGGCAACACACTTTTCTTTGATATACTTTTGTAAGAAAGAAAATTGACAAATTTCTTTGTAAGTAATTAGTGTGTGACAAAAATAAATATTTTTTTTTTACTATATAACACATATGGTACATCATCACAGGATTATTCCTAATTCGATGTATTTGTTCATTTTGATTGTTCATAATTTGATGAATCACATTTACATAAGTTAAAATAAACATTATTTAAATTATTTATATAACACAAATCAATTACCGAAATGAATTATAAAAATTATAATACTTAATAATAAACTTAAATTACCCACTATAACATAATATTACAAATATTCCCACCCTAGTGAATTCGTTGATCATGCAAGTTCTGTTTTTTTTTTTGTGTATTCATTCCCAGTGAAGTTGTGCCGTCTCATACATACATCAACAAAGGACAAGTAAATAGTAGACAGTTTTACCCATAGGTTAGGATGTGCAAGGTACACGGCACTCTCTGCCACCAGAACGCAGAGAGTTTGCTTCGTCAGGAGTCCGAGTTCGGCTAGACTGCTTGTCGCCCGGAGTGCTTTCGCTATTATCCACTCCGACTGGTCCGTTAGACCCTATAGAATATATTTTTAGTTTAATACGCCTCCAGCAAGCACACAGAGACAAAAGTGTTGCGTACTGTCCTCAAAATATCCCTGTTCTATGGCATATGTAAGTGTGCGTGTATTGTCTATACGCTTACTCTGATTGTCTGTACGTATGCCTGTTCTAATGTAAGTATTCTGTGTGTGCGTGTATTGTCTATGCGCTTACTCTGATTGTCTGTACGTATGCCTGTACGTGTGCCTGTTCTAAGAATAAAGTGAAGTGAATCGCAACAGTTGTACTAATTTATCAATTAAAAAAAAAAAAACAGTAAATCCAGCGCATATAATACAGAAAGTAACGAAACGACCGCGAACCATAGTAGAATATTTTTTAGGCTGTAAAATTTAAAATATATGTCACACTTGACAGGTGGCCAGGATTTGGCCGATTTAAAGGGTTGAAAAAAAAAGAAAGAAAAAAAAAAACAATCGGTCTCGTTTTTTTTTTCAATTTTTTTATTCATTCAATTTTAATGTTTCCATAACTCTTACCTGTTGCAATAACGGCACCAATATTGGTGCAGCATGAAAGCCCACATAAGCTGCCACACCGACAACCCTCTCGAAGAAACACCCCCGCAGACCGATCTCCTCCTTGTCGTTCAGAAACGTCACCATGTGCGAGAGGATCACGTCGTTGGCTACACAAAAAAAACTTATTTATTTAAAAACCACTGACATTTACAACATCCGCGGAGTTTAGATTTCCACTTTTTTTTATATTTAGTGTGTTTCATTTCATAATTTGAACGAGTAATTTGACATTTCCCGGGTCGCAGGTTTTTGACTGTACAAAAATAGTGACGTGACCTAATCGAACTTATTGAAAAAACTTACGGTTTTATAAAAAATGCAAAATAAAAAACAAAATGAAAGGTACCCTATGTTATTTCTGGTGTCACAGACGACGTGTATGCAAAATTTCACGGTGATCGGTTCAGTAGTTTTTGCGTGAAAGCGTAACAAACAAACAAACTCACATTCACATTTATAATTTATTTATTTTAGAATTTATATTAATTATTATTTAATTGTTTAATTTATATTTTTTGCAATGTCCGTTTTATAAGACGCAATTCTTTTCAATTATCATATTTTTTATAATGAGAATATTTTCATATGTGACATAACTTATTTAAGTAAAACCGATATTAGTACAGCACTACGGAAACAACGCTGGTAACATTACATATTTTAAAATTTGACATTAGGACCTGTCAAATTACTCGTTCTAATTATGGAACGCACTTTAATAGATTTTAAATTTTAATGCAGAAATTTAATTATTGACATTAATTCGGCGGGGCCTTACTTTAAGACCTTGGGGCCTTTTGACTCTATCCCACTTTTAAGGCAGACACATTTACTAGTCAAGCTTCTTACTAGTTCCTTGCCCTTTAAATGATTATTCGCTTCAATGATGATTGGTGATGATGGTCGCACAAAAGTGTTTTATTATCTAATTTAATATTATTAATTATATTTAATTTTAAAGGTGTTTCGCCATCGAACCTTTCTGTTTTCCAAAGAATATGCACAATTTGGTGATTCCATTTTCGACCAAAGCTCGCTTGACAACCGCCTGCGTATCTGTCAACAAGTGGGATACGGTTGATCGGACCTGGAACAAATTATAAACAATGAAACATTGTTTTGGGTATATGACAATATTAAAAATATACTACAAATTGTGGTTATCCTATCAGAAAATAGCGTAAAAAAAAACCTAGAATATAGCCTATCTTCATATTATATGGTATTCTTCATGGATATCTTGTACGACAGACGATCGATTAGTATAATAAAATAGCGTGTTTTTTTTTTTTTTTTTTTTTTTTTATTTTAGTTGGTTCGAGTCCCGGGCGAGTCAAGAGAGTTTTAGAAAATCTTTGAATGCAGTTTTGTTTCTTTTTAAAAATAAAGGAATGTCTCCTTTATGTAAAATGAACCATCTTAAGGATTTAAAGTAGTTTCCCTCCAGGGCCCGACTTATTTTTCCACCCTGTATACTTATAAATAAGTTATAAGTTTATTTATAACCAAAGTTGTTATACACGCCACATAGCGGCGTGCGTTAAGATGAAATTATCTCTGAACTATATTAATTAAATATATTAAAATCTACATAATACAAGGTACTTAAAAATAAATAAATAAGGAAAACTGACCATTTCATGCAGCGCCGATAATTCAGTTTCATAATTGATATTGGCCGCCTCCTTGTCGACCATGTTTTGTGTCTCGTCGAGAAACCTGACAGCAGTTTCTGCAAGTTTTGCTGAAAAAAAATAAGGATTTAATATTAGTAGGTATTACTAACAAATTGCAGTTGGTTTTTTTTCAGGATTAAAAAGTATTCCTTAATTTAATCGAGGTAATAAGATATTTGTGAGCCAAATTTAATCTAAATCCGTTAAGTCTAAATCCGTTAAGTGCAGAAACGCACAAACGCGCAGACAAACAGACAAAAATTCTAAAATCAATTTTTTACCTCCGTTAAATTCGACGACACGTTTGGTCTAGTGGCTAGTAACCCTAGCTGTTAACCAAGCGGTTACGGGTTCGAATCCCGCTAGGGGCAAATGTTTATGTGTTAACATTTACCTTTGTACCTGAGTCATGGATGTTTTGTATATATAATATGTATGTATTTACAAAAAAAAAAAGTAATCTATGTAGTATATCAACCATCTGGTATCCATAATTCAAGCATTAAGTTGCTTACTTTGTAACTAGATGGTGCTGTGTGGAATGTTTGAATATATTTATTACTTATTTATTTATATTGTTTTTTTTTAATAAGTGTGTATAGGTTATTATTATTATACATTGTTAATTTATTCTTTTAACACCGCACTGCCTATTTGACCAAAATAAAGGAACATAGGAAACATAGGAACAACGTACCTATGTTGTTGGCGTAGGCTATGCGCACTGTGACGGCCGAGTCGAGTGCGCGCGGCGCCAGTTCGGGCAGAATGTATTCGGGGAACACGTTGCAGTCGGCCTTGGGCAGCGCGCGCACTAGCGAAACGCAGCGGGCCGCAGCAGAAACGCCGCGTGCCCGCACACGAGGCACGGACGAATGCGACAGGTGGATCTGACAAGGGAAACGCATTTTTATCATCGAAATCATACAACGGAATTCGAGTCACAAATGCCAAAGCACCACAGACAATAATAACTTATCTATAAATATATAAGTAAAACATTGTAATCTTCATCATAAATTATATGGCTAAGAACCGTCTAGATCACTTCAGCTTTCAAACAAACAAAAAACCGGATCAAAATCTGCTGTTCATCCGTTTCGGAGCTACGATGTCACAGACAGACACACAGATACACGGGTCAAGGTTAGCCAATATAAAAAAAAGTGTGTGTGTCAGCTCCGACACACAACTTGAGTGTACTCCTTACGAACGATAAATAATTTTCATAAATTAAAACATATTAATATAATATATTATATTAATGTGTATTGAAGCATATTGTAGCCTGTAACGCGTAACGTGTTGAAATCTGATTTTACTCCCATACATTTTCATACCCTGGGGCTTATATAATATATGAAAATTTTGAGTAAACTCAAAAAAAAAAAAAACTACTCACAATGTAGGGCAATATCCGATCCAATATAGTCTCCGAGCTGGAATTCTCGCACAGCAACTGCAGTATGTCCAGACTGTACAGTTTGGACGTGCAGTGGCGTAGGCCTCTTATGCATGACGTCACCAGTGACGTAATCAAAATGAGTCCTTCGCTGTCCGGACCGGATTCGATTCTTGGTGCGCCGCTGTCCTCGACCTCTTCGCTATAGTCGGTCGTGTTGACGCTCATCACTTTGAAATTGTCCTTCAAATTGTCTATGCTCTGTGCGTTACACTCCGTGGTCTCGTCGACTAGGTCCCGATAGTTTTTCGCGTCCGACGGCTGTGTGAATATTTTAATAATGTTCTTGATGTCCTGGTGAATGCGTAAAATCTTTTCGTCAGGCGGCAGGATCGGTTGAGCGGAGAATATGAGCATGTACGATTGGAGGAACGAGTAGAAATATTCGGGGAATAACCTGTAAGTGAACGTTACGAATAAATAAATAAATAAGAAATATATAAATATCTTCACACATTCCATCTAGTTCCACACTAAGCAACACTAATGCTTGTACTACATAGATTACTTTTTTTTTGTAAATACATACATATTATAAATACAAAACATCCATGACTCAGGTACAAAGGTAAAATGTTAACACATAAACATTTGCCCCTAGCGGGATTCGAACCCGCGACCGTTTGGTTAACAGCTAGAGTTACTAGCCACTAGACCAAAAAGTGTCTTAAGGTCATATTTTGATAACGTCCTGGTTATCTTTTCTTCAATTGTATATGCCCGAAGACTTTTCTTCGGGTGGCAGAAAATATGAGCATATACAATTGATGAAGAAATATTCGGGGAATAACCTGTAAACATTACAATAATTATCTCAAGTGGACTATCAGCCTGTCTGTCGACCTTAACATAAAAAAAAACTAGAAGCTACTCACTTTCCCCTTGCCTCGTCTAGATACAACTCTGCACTCCTTCTATCCTTGGGATTCCTCTCCGTCATCGAGTGCAGGAGACCTCTGAGGAGAGGGTCCGATCCTTCTGGGAGCGTCATAGTGGAAGGTCTATCCTCGCCGTTTCTATACGCGAGTAGACCAGGCAGGTCCAACGCCGGTGTACCATCATTCCACAGCTCGAGAAGGGCACAACTGAAAACGAAAACCGTAATTTTTTTTAATTTTTAAAAAATAAAAAATACACAGGATTTTTTAAATCCTGTGAGATATGTATCTTGATGTTGAACGACATATTACTGTAGTTTCATCAAAATTAGTTCAGTACTTTTTTGTGTGAAAGAGTAACGAAGGTTGACACCTCCATTCTTGGAAACTTTCGCAATTATCATATGATAAGAGGATTTTTTTTTTAAATATATCTTATATTTAAAAAAAAAACAACTATTGTACAATTTCTTGTCAACATAATAAATTAGTTGTAATTAAGGAGCTTCAACCTGCTTTAATTTAAATAGAATAAATGAATAAATGATGTTTACTTACCCGGCCGAAAAGATGTCCATGCTAGGAACCAATTCTCCAACTTTACAAGGGGACTCGTTTAATAAGAGTCCACCGCCTTTCTCGTCACTCTGAAATTTATGATTGACTATTGAGACTTTGGTATTTAAATTAGTAAGTCATTTTTTTACTAGAGACATAATGTCACCATAAAAAATAGTCACATAAAACCAGAACATCACATACCAACGGCCTGTTGCTTGGGTCAGGCGATTTAACAAATCTCTCCGGGGCAACATAGCACAACCTACGACGCGAAGTATCGAAGAAATAGCTGAAGTCAGCCGGATTGTCGTCAGGTAAGAAGGTGGGCTTGAAAGATGCTATGTCAGTTAGCAAAACCCACAGCCACGAAGTCACCATTATGTTTTCCAACTGCAATTTTTAAGGAAACTTTGGGATTTATTCTTTACATGTTATAGTCTATGACCATGTCATGGTCATTAGAGGAGGTGGACCATTGTCGATAACAATATAAATATTAAATCGACCGATATACGATATTTACTATGAATCGGAAATATTGTTTAGAAATTAAGATGGATTAAAAAAAAATGCTAAATAAAAATGATACGGTGTAAGCGAACAGAAATAGATTTATAGGAGTCTATTAGTTACCCACACATTTTTTTTTTGTTTTTATAATATTAGTTTTTGTTTATTAATATATATAAACATAGTCGCAGGTTTCGGCTAGTATAAATAATAATATTCAGAATTAAACATTTCAAATCTCCGAATTCATTTTCAAGGCAGATTCAATATGTGTGTTTGTACATATAAACGAACCTTTTTAATGATATTATTAGCAATAATTGCATAAAATAAATTTCCCTGTAAGGAAACCAAGAAAATCTTTGATACATAACTCTTAGAAATGGTCATATATAGGGGGCTTCTAAATCAACAACCGTTTGGGAAGAGAGGTCTTTAAATAGAGGCAGATTGTTAATTTAAGATGTCGCTGACATAAAAAAACTTCTTACCTTAATATCTCCATGACATATTCCCAACTTGTGCATCCGATGAAGCGCATACAGCACTTGAAAAGTTATCCATTTCTTCTCTAGTGCGGTGAGGAAAGGCCGCGTTGACATTCGGTCGTAAACACTACATTTGCAGTATTCGCGCACCAGAAGACCAGCTTTATCTGTCAACTTTAGAAAATAATAAATTTGCAACTATGCAGCATTGAGCTTGCGACATTCTTGTGTGCATGTTCCATCATTTGTAAGTTACTAGGACTTTATACGAGTTTAAAGATTGCCATAGTATTCTCGGACACACAAATCGTCGCTAGCGTTACTAAAAGGCGTATCTCATTTTACAAAATTTTACAGGAGCAAAAAAAAAATTTATTTTCTTAATTATTTGTTTTAATCAAAAATTTTAAAAGCAGGGCTAGTCATTAGTAGTCATGGACAGTCCTGCTTTTAAAAAGCAGGCCTGATTAGAACAAATAATTAAGAAAATAAACGTTTTTTTGCTCTCCTATAAAATTTTGTAAAATGAGATACGCCTTTTAGTAACGCTAGCGACGAAATATTTATCACCATTGATAATATTTGTGATCATAATTTCCACCTTTATTATTACCTTGAGTTGAGGAAATCCAAGTTCAAAGTAAAAGTTTATGGGCTACCAATAAACTTTTATACAATTTTTAAACTTTTATACAATTTTATATTAATCTTCTCCGCTTATGCCTCTTTCTATAAGTGGAAACCAAATTATAATCTGATTACCCATTATCAAATTTTTGAAGTGTAACTACACAAACATATAATAATAATTTGCAAAAAATATTTTTTGAAGACAATAACTATACATTAATAAAGAAAAGCATATGAACTATATATGATATAATATTATATAAATAACAGGTGTGTATTTAGAACATTTTGATTTTTGAGTCCCAACTGTAGCATTTAAAACTTACTATGACCCTCTGGAACGGTAAGCAATTAAACGAAGAGACTAATTGCTCCTTTATCTTCAGGATTCTCTCTTTATGTTCAGCCAATGGTAACGATGGATCGTGAACTGCAAAAACTTTCACTACGACCAAACCCTCGCGTGTACGGGCTCTTGCCACTTTGAAGAAACGTGTGGATCCCAAGCTAGAAAAAAAAAACCATTATAATCACTACATAGTATAAAACAAAGTCGCTTTTTCTGTCCCTATGTCCCTTTGTATGCTTAGATCTTTAAAACTACGCAACGGATTTTAATGCGGTTTTCACTAATGGGTAGAGTGGTTCTCGAGGAAGGTTTAAGTACATAATTTACTAAGTTACGAGGGCGAAGTCGCGGGCAGCAGCTTTAATTTTATTAACACGTAATTTTATAAACTATAACTAACATGTAGTGCCAACTGTTAACAGACTTTTTCCATTATTCGAAGTGAGATTAGATGAATTAGAGTACTACATTGCTTCAAACAGAATTCCCTAGATGGCGTTGTAAATTTTGCATACACGTTGTCTGGGACTCCAAAAAGGACATAGGGTACCTTTCATCCAGAACGCGGACGAAGTCGCGGGCACCAGCTAGTTAAATAAATAAAGCCTTTATTTCTGACAATTTTACTTTTCTTTTTTTTTTTTTCTTTGGTATCTATTTGGTTTTCCTTTTCTGTGTCAGCTTGCCTTTTGGCAAAGGCCTCCCCTAGAATTCGCCACAATCCCTTGTCCACAGCTTTCCAGGCCGAGCCTGTATCTTAGACGCTGGATTCTTTCAAGGACAATAATTTTTTTAATACATGTTTACGTTAGTACACACCAATATTACAAATAAGAATAAACAATATATATGAAAAATTAATAAGAATAAAAATTTGAGGGTAAAATAAAAACTAATACAATTAAATAAAAATAACAAACATTATACATATATATAAAAGTAAGAATTACCCTCACAAGTTACAATATAGTTAAGTTACACTACTGAAATTATGGACTTAAGACTAAAAGAACAAAAGGGGATGCCGAAGCCCATTTCTCTTCCCCTTCCTAATCCTTTATCCTTAATGCTACTATAGTTTACAGCGCACATAAAGCGCGTCTGAAGCATGTGTTGTTGCTTGTGTTATGGGCGACAGTAGCCACTTACCAGTCAGCCGTTGACATACAGCTGTTGACATTAACATTAAAAAAACATGGGTTTCGAAATCAATTCCACAAATTAAGAGCTCGGACTTGACGGGCTAAATACCCTTGTACACATAAATTTACAACTCTATTCTTTTAAAATTGTTTGTCTTGCTTGACTGACTATCAACCCACAGCCAAAAGTACTAAATCTAATAATAATAATAATAATAATAATAATTTATTTGCTGAATATAGGTACAATGGTTTTACAATAGATAAGTCTCGCTACATTCTACCCTTCGAGGGTGTGCAAATATTTTAAGTAAGTATACTACATGAGACAATAAAGCTAATTAGTATTACTAATTATTACAATAAATTATCAGTCATATAATCTTTTATACTATAATAACATTTGTCAATGAGTATTTGCTTCATTTTCTTCTTGAATAGATTCTAGAAAATTGAACTTTGGAACATAATTTATAATGTAAACATCCACTAAGGATTTTTTGAAAATTTCAACTCCGTGCAAAGCCAGCCAGCGTTTTGCAAGTACATACTTACATTATAAAAAGTTAAAAATAGTTTAAAAGTAAATATTCAGTGGTTGCTTACACCAAGGATATGCAATCCTTTTTCCTTTTACCCCCTTTGCCTTTACAATTAACAGGTGGGATCGTTCTCAAAGGCCATATCGTTGCTTGGACTTACTTATTAAATTATAGAAAAAAGAAATTGCAACTTTCTAATGTTATTTTCATTACCTTTGATCAAAGGACAAGTCGACGTGATCGCTGAGATAGTGTTCCACGGGGTATATTTGCGACGGAGCTATTCCTACCAGTTGATTACCCATTTTTAAAGTATCAAATTATTTATAAGGTAATAGAAAAGAGCACAAATTATATTATTGTTAAATAATAGTTTGTCATAATGTGTATAAAAAGTATGAAGATTGGGTGAATTAAAACGATTTTAGCTTTAATAAAACAATACTACCGCACGCGTGCAATATTGGACATCACAATGCACTTTACAAATACTTTTTTTTTCAAAATGGGTATGTACAAACAATGCAAATCAAAATCAAACATAATAACTGCACTAGAGTGAGAAAAACAACACAGACAGACCAAAGACCAAGACGAAAAATAAACATCACATAAGTCATGACATAAATTCACCTCGCCACAGAACACAATAATAAAGAACTGTCCATATAAAAGTACTCTATGTTAGCCTTAAACAAAACAGTCAATGATTAATCTATCACAATTCACTTTTAATTCAAAGTTCTGCCGCGTTAGTCCAAGTAGGTATGAAGATCGATATAATTACTTTATCGATAATTACGAAAAGTAATATTTCGATAATTGATGGTTTCGTATGTGTATGTGTACATACAATACACAATAGTATATATTTGACTAGCTGCTGCCCGCGACTTCGCCCGCGTAACTTAGTAAATTATGTACTTATAAACCTTCCTCGAGAACCACTCTACCCATTAGTGAAAACCGCATTAAAATCCGTTGCGTAGTTTTAAAGATCTAAGCATACAAAGGGACATAGGGACAGAAAAAGCGACTTTGTTTTATACTATGTAATAAAGATAGACATATGAGTGGAATAGACACCAACCAGAGAGTACTACTATATTCCATGCCAACTCTGTTGCAAAAAGGAAAATATACAATACAGTCAAGTTAATACACCTCATCAAACTGCTGTCATTCAGCTATTGCTAATTTAGTTTATGGTCGCTCATCTTCATCTTCAATTCTTCAACAAATAAGCTGGCATCTGGCATTCCATCCACCCATTTTATTGAATTAATATTTTAAAAAGGTTTCTAAAGAGAAATGACTTCGAAAAGTGAAAAAGATAGAGCTAAACAAATCCAGGACCGATGTCAGAACATATTAATGCAAATGCTAAAGGATGAGGACAATAAATATTGTGTTGACTGCGACGCGAAAGGTACGCTGATTTTTTTTTATTTTTCCTTGAAAATTCTTTAACAGTTCTATTCTGATATATTCTTTTCATTAGATCAATTTTCTCGTATATAGTAATTGTATCGGTCAATTGTAGCCAGGAAAAATATAGCTGTACTGCCTAATCTTAAATCATTGCTTAAAATTATACACTACAATAACTCATGTTATCTTTAACTAACTTTATTGTTATCATTCAATGAACGACTAGTTATTCTACTTTACAATAAAATCATTTTCTAATTCTTCGATCATTTTGGCATGAAAGTCATTAACCTCATTCTGATGCAAATGAGTCACAGAATATTTTTTGCCAATTCATAGTTTTATTTTGATGTAAATTATTTTTGTTTTACGATAATAATTAACATAGTATATTATACATGTAAGCCTTATCCTTATGATATCATACATTGTAGGTTTATGTTTTAGGAAACATTAATTATACAAATAAGTTTAATATGAAATATTATATTGATTTTCCTTTATAGAACTGCAAGTCTTCATAAAAAAATTCCCATACATTTATCTGACTCATTTAATTAGAGCTAGAGCCTGCAAATTAGTCTGCATTGAAAAAATTAAAAATGTAACACCTGACAAAATATATGAGCAATATAACATGTGTCATCTTTATTGCTGCCACCTTAGATAAGTAATTAATACACAAGATTCAAGGTCTCAAACAAAATCACTACAAAAAGTGTCCACTGGAATTTCACTCACTTTCTCACATTAATTTCTGGTAAAAACGATGAATAATATAAATGTTGCATGACTGATTTGAACCTTAACATTTAGTAATAATGGTTCAAGTTGTAACACGTGTTTACCTTAAGGACAACTCTGTGCAACTAATTTGAAATATCACCCCAAGCTGTGAGTGCGGTGATATTCTACTATGCCACTTTTAGTGAAGAAACCCAGAATCTTGTGTATTAATGATCTAAGGCTGCTACAGTTTTATTGGTTTTTTTATTTAAAATGATCATGGGTAATATTTTTTTATGTCCTTTTGTGTATACCTGACAATGTGTATCTATTTTCATGGTATAGGAAGCCATTTTGACAACCCTTGAAAGTTTGTTTAGATTCTTTGCATTATCTACTTGGCCTTGCTTTAGATCCCATTGTCATGATCAGGCTGCATGCTGACCTTCACATAAAAAAATAATTAAAATCACATTCTTCATTTCCTTTATTATTATTCATACTAAATAGGTCTAAATTGAATAAACAAATTAATCAATACAACCTTGACTGTTCATCAGTAAAGGAAATTACTTAATTTTTCATTTAATTCTCTGTACAAACTCATTATGATGATAAAGTATGATAAAATAATAAATATGTATGAACTCATTATGATATTTAAGAATTTAATGACTGTTTTGGCACAGTTAGAGGTCTACACTGCTATTTCCTTCTATATATTACAATGATGGCATAATAATATATAGAACACGGATGTGGTTTATAAATGCAAAAAAGTAAATTTTATAGTACAAAGTTTTTAAAGCTGGATTATCTATCTAGTCCGTTTAATACAGCTATTATTGACTATACCCTTGAGCTATTAGTTAATCCTAACAAGTACAAGGTATGCCAAACACATTTGCACAATACAAAATTTATGAAATACATTACAAAATTGGCCTATTTTGTTTAGGAAGTGGTCTTGTATAGTTTTTTAATGAAGTCATAACCGTAGGCATCAATAAATGCTTTCTTTTCTTCTTTAGGTCCTCGCTGGGCGTCGTGGAACCTTGGCATATTTCTCTGTATTCGTTGCGCTGGAATTCACCGTAATTTAGGTGTTCACATTTCAAAGGTCAAGAGTGTCAATTTAGATTCATGGACACCAGAACAAGTGGTATGCAATTGAACAATGAATATTTAAAATTAATAATCCAAAAGTTTATTTGCTGATCATATCTAGTACTAGTTCTTAAATAATTATAATAACTAAGTAAATTGATACTAAATACACTAAATGTTGCTAGACAGTGTTCAATACAAAGGAGGATGCTTTTACTAATACATTGTTTTAATAATTGAAGTAATTTCATCTTTTGCTAAGTTGATGTGTATGTGTACAACTAGCTAATTAATGCGACTTCGTCTGTTTTTTTAAAAAAAAAAAATAAAGCCTAACAAAATATTATGTTGTTTTGCATACAAATGTATGACTTGAGTTGAGTGAGTGGGAATGAAATCCGTGAACTCTGGCACAGCATGCAGGCAGAGCTACAACCGTTGAGCAAATCAAAAGTTTTTCCTTATATATTATTTACCAATTTTTCTTTTATATTCAGGTTTCCCTCCAACAAATGGGTAACTCCCGCGCTCGTGCAGTGTACGAAGCGAATCTTCCAGATTCGTTCCGGCGACCGCAAAACGACACATCATTGGAAGCATTCATTCGGGCAAAATATGAACAAAAGAAGTACATTGCTAAGGAATGGGTGCCTCCCGCTCTACCTAAAGTGAATTGGTAATTCTATTTCATGACATAACATAGTAAAGCTACCTTTTACCTCGAAAAGGACGACTAAGCAGCTTTACAAGACTTGAACGGGTTATTTCTTATGCAAAGGTTGTCAGAAACACTAGACAGTCCACTCAATGGTATGTGGCTACTACATCTGGATATATAGATAGATACATAGTATCCATATAAGAAAAAGTATTATAAGAGGCGTTCAAAAAAGCAGGTGAACTAAATTTTATGCTTTAAATTTCCAGGGACAAAGAGATTGATGAAGAGATTGAACGACTCAAACGGAAAAAGAAGACCACGACTTCATCATTGGGACCTCTACCTGCACCCACAACAGATAAAAAATATAATGTAAGTTTTAATATTTAGGACTTTCTAAGACCAAAACTCTACTTAAGCCATGGCTTAAGCTTGGCAAAGCGCATCATGATGCGCTTCACCAACTTCCGCACATCATCAGAAATCCTAACGAGATATGATGATAACCAATAAAGAGCTGTAATTTTTTTTGTAAGTAAAAACAGTCCGCTGTTCCACTTGATGGTAAGTGGCTAAACAACCCTACATACGCTGCAAGTTCTTGCCGACCATAGTAGGATAAGGAATTAGGGAGGGATCACTGTAAGGGGTTGGTTACAGTCGCCAGACGGGCTGTCCAAATGACTGCGAAACGCAGTATGTGTTGGCACAAATTAATATAAAAATAATTCTCCGTGCATGTTATTAAGGAAGTGTTTATTATAAATGGGACATTTAAAATATTTTCAGAAATCCGATGTCATACCGAGTATACCGAAGCCGAAGTCGTCGGTAAGTCCAAAGTTAGGTAGAAGCACACCGACAAACGCACATACCGACGTCGGCAAAACGTCAAACGGTTCCGCAGACCTATTGGGGCTGGACACAGCAAAGCCGGACTCGAGTAAGGCCAGCGATGATATATTTTCATCGTTCTTCTCGGCGCCACAGGAGAAACCGTCCGAACAGAAGCCGGAACAGATCAAAACCGATCTCAAAACCGAAGAAGAGAATTTCTTCAAACAGGCAGCACCCACAGAGAAGGAAAAGTCGAAGTTGACTAAAGACAGTATATTGGCGTTGTACAGTCAAACGCCGTCCACCAATCTGAACCAGTTCAATCCCAACGGGACACAGAACTCGTATCCGTTCGCCTCGTCGGGATACCAACAGCCGTTCACAAGTGTTCCACCCGGTCAGAACGGAATGCCCGGTCAACAGTTCAATCAGTTTCAACCGATGGGCGGTCAGTTTCAACAGTTTGGTGCGCAAATGCCCCAACAGTTTCAAGGTCAAGGGTACCAGAGCAATCAGCCGTTTTACAGTCAACCCCAACAGCAACCGTTGCCCCAACAGTTCAGCGGGTTGAGTTTAGGTCAGAGTTTTCCCAATGCGTTCGCGCAACCAAACAGTAATGTAGCCAGCAACACGACATGGCAGTGAGTCGATGTGGTTTAGTGTTGTATTGTATAATACGTTTTTAGCAAATTGAAGGAAGGCACAGTAAAGTATTTAGAAAAATTTGTACATAGTATTTTGTACCTTAAGCGCTTCTGGTATAGTGCAAATTTCATTGTATTATGGCAATAATCGACGTGTTGCGTCAGCAGCCTTAGCATACTACAATGAAATTAGAACTGTATTGAAAGCGCTTAAGGTACAAAATAGTATTAAAAAAATATTTTGAATACTTGCTCGTGTTTTGCTCCAATTTGAGCCGGCCATTAGAATAGTAACTCGTAGAAACAATTTTAGCGCTCGTTCAGGGCAGTCAGCTTTATAGTGTACCGTAAGAGAACCAACACTTGACATGTTAAAATAAATAAGAAATATTGTTCATACAATGTTTGATAAAAAAAAATAAGTTTAGTAGTTTTATCTGTAATGTAACTGTCAATAAACCATAGAAACAAAACTAAAGCTCACAGAACATTTTCAGGTTGCGCCTGAAACTTAATTAACCTGTGTCAATAGTTGGATATTTTACGGTATATTTAGGCGGTCGAGCGTCGGTTTTCAAACGTGTTCTAATTTTGAAATTTTTTTTCGCAACTACCCACATATTTTGGGAGAGTAAAATTCAAAGTTGGAACGGGTCTATGGAGAAAAACAACGCCATAAAGATACTCTAGGTTTCTCAATCTTTCTACGCGTTTCCTATTCTGATGCATACATTATTTGAAACAATTTTTATTTACCGTAGGGTATATGTATGTTATGTAGCTGTGTACGGGTGAAACGAGTCGATTCGTCTCTTTTTTGTTCCTACCCTTAAATCTTATTTATTATTTATCACAAGATTTAAATCTTGTGTACATAACTGAATACAATAAATACTGCCTTTTTTATTATCGTGGTAATAACTCAAAATAAATACACACTTTATGCAGCGGTCCCGCGGCCCGTCTAATGATGGGCCACGCCAGAAAGAGACACGGAACGGTGGTGGCCCGTCGTCGCCCGTATCGTACGGAATTGTGTTCGTTAAGGCCTGCGGTTGCCCGTTGTCATCCGTCAATCGGTCGGGACTCGGTAAGTGACATAATTATGGCGTGAGTACACGTAACAAAGCGCGACAGACGTGGCGCGACCTGCCGTTAGGGGGCAGACCTATGGCCTGTCCACTGACGGGCCGCGCCGCGCCGACACATGGCCCGGGCCGCGACAGGCCTCTACAGGTGTGACGCGGCCTGTCGTTTGACAGGCCGTGGGACTGCGGCTTTAAAGAGTGGAGCTCTAACTGTTAGTTCATGAACCAGAAACACAACAAGGGAACAAACTGAAAGCGCGATAAATTAATGAGTGATTCAACGAATGATACATTATTATGTCGAGATGAATTTAAAAATAAAAATCTACATAGAGCCCCCGTAAAATGAATTTTTTTTTTTTTTAAATAAATATTAATTTCATTATTATGATAATAATTATTAATTGTATTAGTATTTTTATCGTTAGCTGTAAAACCACGTCTTTTTAGATTTATTTAACATTTTTTGCACAGATTGTTTGTGTTTGTGTAAAAAAAAAAACCTTTTCGATAATACAATTAATACTTTATTTGGTACTGTTTAAATTACTTGTTAATGTTAAGTAGAAAATTTTTATTTTTAATTACGATCACGAGAACGGTGTTTATATAATATAGGTTTGTGAAAAAAATTTAGTTGCTATTACTGCTGTTTGGTGTTCGATATTTATTTATTCGTATGTCACATTATCAATAGGTATATTAAGTGCCGTGCCTTGAAAATATAAAAAAAAACAATTTCCAAAGTACCTACTTACATATCTGTCATTCTGCTTAATATTATAAATGCGAAAAAGTGAGTTTTGTTAATTTTAATTTCACTTAATCTACCGTACATCACGAAAAGTTTCACAATTATGGCTGTTGTCCCACCACCGCCGGAGAGCAAGCGACTAACTATCAACTATTTTCTCGCTTAAGAAACGTACAATAAGATATACATTCCGTATGAACAAAAGAGATACATATATTAATAGACACTATTGATCGCTGACTGTTTACACTGCCGGCGAGGACTCGCTCCACTAGTTCGTCTCTGGGCTAGGACTCGCTCCACTAGTTCGTCGCTGTGCTAGGACTCGCTCCACTAGTTCGTCGCTGTGTTAGGACTCGCTCCACTAGTTCGTCGCTGTGCGAGGACTCGCTCCACTAGTTCGCACACTGATCTGAATCCACTACCTTGAAATTGCCTCATTATGAACCCCTTTAAGATGGCGCACGTCAGAATGATAGTGTGACATATTATTCAATGTATATTACAATGAAAGAAATTTTATTTTTCTACATCGATATTTATAAAGACTATATTTATTTTTCATATATCATCGTCATTTTAGTTTTTACTGGTAATGATTTGAAAGAGATTTTAATATTTTATTGATTTAAACAATATTGTGCTATTCATTAGCTTGATGTAATTTTGTTTTTATGTAAATAATTTAAAAACAATTACATTATTAGTAGTCTATTAGATCAGTCTACAAGGAAATGTTTTTAATAGGTTTATCTATTCTGTTGATGACTTGATAAACAAAAACAAAAGTTGCAGTAATTTGTTTAAGATGGCGATGTTGAACGAAAATTTGCTGGAAATGTTATGAAATATTCATTATATAATTATATATTAAATATATCTTAATTACAATAATTCACACATCGGTCTTGGCAAGGTTCTGAGTCTTTAAAAAAATTTGAGTTCTCAGTTCACTTCCAGCTTCTTATGTCTTTGAACGTTCAATATTGCCAAATAAATTTTTGAATTTTTCACAAAATACTGTGTATTTAACAATTGATTTACTTAGTCGTAAAAGACTGATTACAAAATTGTTTTTGTAAACAGGGTCGTAACATTTGTAAATGTCAGTAATAATTTTTTGTCAATTTGTAATTTGTATTATAATATGCTTGTACTCATACTTGTGAATAGGTAGGTACGTAGTCGTTTCAGATAAAACGCGAAAGCGTTAATAATAATTATTATTAATAATAATAATAATAATAAACTAATGGGCAATTAAGAGTAGGGTACACGGGGGAATTAAGTCTAACCAAGATTTACCTACCTGTTGCCTTAAGGTTGTTCGATTTCCATACAAATAAATTATACTAAGTAGTTATGAACAAATGGAGCATAATTTTACACTAAAATGTCATTCCTCTCGGCATTTAATTTAATACCTGTTTAAGTCCAATTTAATTTTCCCAAAGAAAACAAATAAAAATATTGGCTTCGCTATAAACGCTTTAAAAAATTTCGCTTATCTCAAATCATATTAGATGTTCTTAATATAATCAGAAGAATCAGTGTTCTTTTAATTATTTTTTTACATCAGTATTTTTTTAAATGTGCCACAATTTTAAATAAAATTAAACAAAGTACACAAAATAAACAAGTCAGTACATTTCTATTCGTTTTATTCAGCTTCGGAAATTGGTATAATTATTATAAATTTGTTCGAATTCTGTATGTGGCAAATATATAGTTTTTTTTATTTATTGGTTAACATCTTGAACTATACGTACCTACCTACTTATCTAAGTATGTAATTAGTGAAACATTTACTTATTGTAAGATAACGTAATAGCAATGAAAATGTTTGAAAATATTTTTACCTAATTTTAATATATTTTTCTTAAATAATCTCTTATCCGTGTTACATAAAATGAAAATTTTAAATAAATGTTGCCTAATACCTAATGAATAATGTTCCATCTTAAAAAAATATTTATAATGTTGCTCCCCGTTTTCTCCCTTCATTGTACAAAAGAAAAGAAAAAAACAGAGTCCTATTAAAATTAGGTAAAAAAAATTTCAAATAGGTCGTCTAATTTTCTTTACCTATTTATGTCGACATAAAAAAAGATAAGGTAGTATTCATAGGTAGCTTACATACATGTTTTCTTTAAATTTTTGGGTGTATTAAGTTTAAACAAAATGTGATTGCGTGTAATATTAATTACTTAGTATTGTGAATTATAAAATAAATGTATGAAAAAGGTTTAAGCACCTCGGAGTCTTACTGGCGTAAGAGGATCTCACCTTTATTTCGTTTACACCATTAAAATTATATTATAATTATGCCAGTACTTACAAGGTTTTTGATTTGTACCTAATTATTTACTTGTACCATTAGTACTTACGTGTTATATTGTCATTATTATGCAGATGAATATGAAATTATTTTCTTGATTTATAATCTAATGTACCTACAGATTATAAAATAAAGTCTGGATCTGGATTTCCATATATTTAAATTATGAAACTGACATTACTTATGTGACTCATATTTTTCATCCAAGTACATTATAAGCTCGTATATTATATAGTATTACAGGCGTCGTAAGATTATAATTTAGTCACATGTTCGATAATAAAATAATTATCTTTGAATCCTATCGAATGACAATGGGATTGAAATCCAAAAATATATCCTAGGATCCTATGGAATCCTAAACGTGGGAGCCAAGTGGAGGGAGGCTTAAAATCTGCTCGATGAACTTCGACTAGGAAATGTGCTTCAAGAGGGTTTGGTCCCATCTCGATGTGACAAGACTACGAGACGGCACAGTTCCATCATATCTACTGTGTTTCTTAAGATTGCTACAAAGAGGTCATACGAATAAAAATCATAAAACTCCAGCATCGTCCAACAAAATGATTACGTTAAGGGACTCACAAAGGCGAATGACATTGACGATTTGACCTTCACCGATATGACCTTTAGAATGTTTATATATATCATACTAATTCCACACGAAAAACACAAACGTAATCCACACCTCAACGCAGTCACTGAGACACTGTAGCTCCATATATTTAGAGTTCCGAGGCGGCGGAAACAATTCAACAGGCCTGATAAATGTGGTTTTTTGTACTATTCATTAAAACTACATTAAAAAAAAATAAAAAGGTCAATACATTTTTTTTTAATGATATTGACTTATTATTCGGTGTAGGAATCATTTGCGCGCAATAAACCGTTTTCGCAACAAAATTCAATATAAGTCAAATTCTTCTTATGTTCTAACTTTTATTGTTGGGTTTCTATTACTTCGATGGAAATTCTAAACAATAATTTTGTTCTTCACATGTTTAAGTATAACATATATTTTTTTCAAACCAATTGCATTGATAGTTTCTTCTAACATATTTTTTTAAAAATGCAAATTTTTAGGATTGGCGTGTGTTTACACCTTAAAACTTAATGACATCCATTCGAAAAAAGTAGGTAAGTATAACTGTTTCATTTTTACCGGACATATCTATCCACCCTCGTAAAATGATTTTTTTTCGAGAGTTTCTGCAAGTTTTTCTTTTTAATTATAAAATATATCCTGTTACTCGCTGGTACAGCGATGATAGAGCATGATAGAGCTTTTGAATACGGGCGGAGTCATTGAAGACTTGAAAGTTGAAGTCACCCCAGCAGCCACAAACAAAATTGCCAGCAGCCATCTTAGTTAAATTATTAATCTGTTCTGTGATCCTGGTTCAAGTTGAGTTCAAGCGTCATTCATTCATTCATTGTTTAGTCTGTGGTCTGTGTAAGCTTAAAAAAATCAGGTTTTTATACTTAATTTTAAGTTTATATAAACAATTTTTATTTTATACTTTAACTCTGTTTGGTTTTTCTTAAAGTATATAAAAAATGGAAGATGGGTGAGTATAACTACTAACTTGATTTATTATGTGCTAGAATAAACAATCAATTCGGTCGCTTTATTTACGGTTTCATCGAAAATCAAAAGTTTTATTTTGGCGCGCACCGCCATATTGACGAAACAGCTGTTACATTAATGTCGTCTTCCGTTCTTGTAATTATTTTTATGCTTTTATTGACATAAACCATGTGTTTTCTTTCGAATATTTGTTCAATACGTAACGGGAATAATCGTCGAGTGATGTGAAAAAAGTAATAATTGAAAGTTCTATTTTCTTTATTGCGTTTACGCTAATATGGTATGTTGACAATGGCTTGTGGTATGCAAACATACGAAGATAACAATCCCGATGAAGAAACGGAGTTTCAAATGAAATGGTCAAGGTTTTCGGATTGGTTGCACTGCATTTGCGTGGTCACTTTTGATTTAGAACTGGGACAAGCAATGGAAAGCGTGTATCCACCAGGCGTCCAACTGACCGATCAGGAAAAGTGCAATATTTGTTATTTAGCATTTCCGGATTCCAATTCGGGTTGTATGGGGGATACACAGTTTCATGTACGGCTTCGTTCGTGTGCCGGTTTGACGAAACAACAAATAGCTTACAACGAGGATGGCGTGCCGAACCTTCAAGCCGATTCTACGCACTACTGGGGCTTCGTGTATTTCCGTCAGGTGAAGGACCCATCGTTGCCCCGCGGTTATTTCCAGAAGAGTATTATTTTACTCACACGTTTACCTTTTATAAATTTATTGTATAAAGTGATAAATTTGATTGCACCGAGACATTTTGAGGATGGCGAAAGGAGTTTGGAGGCTGCGTGCCATGATATCAATCGTTGGCCGATGTTAGAAGCTGGTAAAAACGTTTTGTTACCAGTCCTAGGTTCTGTATTTCAGTCATATATTCCTAATCAGCAGACTGGAAAAGTCTCGCGTTCTGATATAGCTAAGCCACTGAATTCTCCGAACGTACCGCATATACTTGCCTCAATACAGGATGTGAATGTCTTCGATGCTCTATCCAGTCTAATATCACATTTGCATTTATTGTGGGAGTTGGTACTGATTGCGGAACCAATTGTTGTAATGGCTAGCTCACCTACAGAATGTTCCGCATTAGTGCAAGCATTGATCAATTTAATCCAACCTCTACCTTACGCTGCTGAATATAGACCCTATTTCACAATACACGACAGTGAGTTCAAAGAGTTCACAAGAAAGCAGTACAAACCACCTTGCGTAATACTCGGTGTTACAAATCCGTTCTTCACAAAAACATTGGAGCACTGGCCTCATACGATAAAACTTGGCGATTCGTCATCCATTAAAACGAAACTAAGGAAAGTGGGGAATATGAAGTTACTAGACACGGCTCCCGGTGTGTATACACAGTATAAAGCCTTTCTGGAGAAAGATAAGGCGATAATAAAAAAACTTCACAACGGAATCAGAACAGAGCGCCCTTCAGAAGCTCAGACTGCGATGGTTAAACGTCACTTGTTAGAACTCACACAGAGTTTTATGATTCCTCTAGAGAGATATATGGCATCTCTGATGCCATTGCAGAAGAACATATCACCGTTTAGAGCACCCCCTGTACCGAATCCATTTAATCCTGAAGATTTTTTTGCTACTCTCCAACAAGCTGGGCCACAACTGACATCGGGGATAAAGGGAGACTGGATAGGGTTGTACAGAACTTTTTTTAAGACACCAAATTTTAGTGCATGGTTCCATCAGAGGCATAGTGATTTAACTAACAAACTGCACGCTTTGCAGTTGGAATCGTTAGCGGAGAGTGATTTGAAGAAGTGGTCGATTGGCAAGAAGGAGGTTGAAATAGTCGACATGGTACTCAAGCTTAGAGAAGTTTTGAAGAATAATTGTCCTGTTTCCGATAATACTAGGACATTATTGGCTAGGCGATTGGAGGATCTGAACTGTGTTCTACCTGAAGACATGAAGTTAATTCTGAATGCTGTATCGTGACACAAGAAATGCTGCACCTCGAAGCTGAGAGGTTGTAGCGATGACTGCAAAATTCAGTTTCAATTTAGATACCAAATAACGATTTGCACCTAACAAACAGAAGGAACACTTCTGGTATGAAGATTCATTGTTCATACATCATTGAGCTATTCATTATTCATTTAACTACTATTTATTATTGCTATAGTTTGGCCGAAACTGCTGTACCACTCCTTAGGAATGCGGGGTGAGGTGGGAGGAAGAAAAGAAAGAGCATGAGTTCACATGAGAGTGATGAGTTTACAACATTTTAAATTGTAACTATTTTGCGAAACTTCGCGTAATTTATATATTTAAAGCTTCCTTTGCTGCTTTTATTTTCTTGAAATATTCAGCCACAAGTCACGGGATATTGTATGACCCATCTCTGGATATTTTATCACGTTTGCGTCAGACATAGACAACGGACAGACAGAGCGGTGCGGACTGCTATGCTCGCAAATGCCTAAGACATGGTACAGATATTCCGGTCAAATTATGTATAACTATGAATTATTCGCCCCTGCAAGTATCTTATAAAATCTGGCTCTAAATTTTTACAGTAGGTACAATTAATTTTCATTAAACTAGCCATAATAATCCATCAATTAGAATTAAAATCGTATTTTTAGAAATTAGATTTTTCATATTTAATTTAATAATTGTCAATTGACAAGTTAAATGTTTCTTTTAGTTTATTATTACATTGCAATAGTACAAGAAGCTATAATAAATAGCAAGGTATAATTTGAACCGACTTTGCTTCAGTAGTTTAAAGAAAGCTTTTCTCTAACTTGATGCTTAAGACTAACTAATAATACAAAAAAAATAATGATGAATATTGTTACATTCCTTCACTTATTAAAATCCAAATATTAAGGATATATTTAAGGATTAAAAAAGGTCATCAGGAAAAATACTTTTTTCTTTCTTTCCGTCCTTTATTATGTTGATCATACAAATACAAACAACAAATAATCTTTTTTTTTATAATAAAACTGTTTCTCAAGAATATTTCACAGACTTCTTAACACATAAAACGAGCACAAGGGTAGCTTTCTTAAAACCACCACATCAAAGTCTGTTAAAATTGATACTTACATCAAAACATTTTAAGGTCTGAATTATGCCACTAATTTTAATTATATTTTAATGACATATATTATATGTATGAAATATTTGAATATAATCAATGTTCATCATAGTTAAGTTTACTTTGGTTAAATTGTGGTTTAATTATATATTAGGTGTTTGAATGAACTAAATTGATACCATTTACAAACACAACATCTAATTTGGTCAGACGTTGAATTTTTAATTGTTTAATTGGACTATTAACTTGGAGTCTAATGTTTTATGTGTGTAAATTTTTTTTATAATTTAACCACTCTTCAGAGTAATTATATTAATTCAGCCATAAGTGGGACTGATACTATATATTGTCATATTTGTCAAATAATTGTCTAAAAGCTTATGATATCACGAGTATAATAATGTAACTTCATTACAAAGAAAATAACATTAGTATGTAATGCTGGTGCACTTTTATTTAAGTTGAAAAGACTAGATATACTTATTAAGTTACTCTGATTAAGTTATCACTCGAGAACAAGGAACATATAATAATATACTTTCTAGCGAGAGGCTCGTGAATGACCAACAAATTAAATTTCACCCCATAATTAGATTAAGATGTTACAATCTAAATACTTATATTTTTTGTATCTATTGAAAATTTCAATGTAAATATTGTGAAGCAACTTCAGTGCAATAGCTGCTACACGCGACTTCGCCCGCGTAACTTTGTAAATTATATACTAAAACCTTCCTCGAGAACCACTCTATCCATTAGTGAAAACCGCATTAAAATCCGTTGCGTAGTTTTAAAGATCTAAACATACATAGAGACAGACAGACAGACAGCGGGAAGTGACTTTGTTTTATACTATGTAGTGATTAAGATAAGAATAGGACCTGTTTTTATTGTATGATTTTTTAAAATTTTAATCAACATTTGTTTTACACATGTATATCAATATTGAAAATTAGATCAATATAGTAAATTTATTATTTTAAAAACATTGGATGAAATTTTGTTATTTTGTAAGTATGTACTCATAATTTTTATAGCTATCTGAAATATTCTAGAAAATAAATCCATCCATGTTCGACTTACTATATCATAAAAATTGTTGAATATGATGTAAATTAGAAATTAATGTATTTTAAAGTGAATAATTTATTTATTAAATAAAATAAATAAAAGTTAATTGTTTGCACTAAAATATTATTATTGGAACAAAATACGTATACCTATATAAATATGTAGTTGTTAAATTTTTCTAAATTGCACTAAATATTTCCAAGTAGGTACTCCACTGTATTCTATATACAATAGCATAATATAAACATAATTATTCAATTTAATTCGTATAATCATCCTAAATAAAGTCGAGAGAATCATTGGTATTTTAAAGAGCCAAACTCAAATATTGCTGGTTTTTGATGCTTATATTGTATCAACACGCCAAAAATGTTATATAAATATCGTGATATATATATTTCACGAAGATATAATATTCATAAATTTGTTTTAATACTTGATAGGGCTAAACTATTTTAGCGCCATCTATCTGAGCGATTGTACAGTTGCAAATCTTTGATACCTAAAATATAGTTTGACCGAAAATGCTATACCACTCCTTTAGGTGAGGCGGGAGGGAGGAAGGAGCATGAGTTCACATTAAGAGCGATATTGTCGGACAGATCTTGCGATAACGATTTTTCTTTCTTTTTCTTGAAATATTTGGCCACTAAAAATTAGTTTTTGTCACGATATCACCCAACCAATCTTCTCTGGATATATTGTGTCTTGTGCGTATGACAGGCAAGCATACTCGTAGAAGGCGTGGTACAGCAGTTCTGATCAAACTATAGTGATTGTCAATGATAAGTGCTTTTACTTGTTTGAATAACTGAATGAGTAAAATCATAAGTAAATCAACAAATATTTCTTCAGTATTTATGAAGAACTGAGGTCATGTCGATATGTTCGATACAAATCGAATTAACTATAATTATAGTGTTTTCCTGTCAAGTGACATTGGATTACAATCAAAAATTCAGATACAGTGCCAAACGATTTTTTCCATTCAAAACTATGAATATTTCATTCATTGTAAATTCATTCCATTTAATATAATTATGTAATTGGGTGTTAAATTATGAAATTAAGGGCCTCTTTCACCATCTGTCAAGTAGGCAAACCATCATTTAAAGTCACCTGTCACCGGGAACAATTCAGCTGATATACTTAGGACATACCTTTGTTTGTACAGTAAAAGTCCCAAATATTAAAAAAAAAGCCTATCGAAAGATGCACTAAACCGAGTGCATAATTTAATAAAACATAAAATTATTTCTAAAAGTAACTAATCAACACTTGTAGTTGGTGAAAGAGACCCTTAAAAGTGTTAATTAATTAAGTTATATAATTTTAATTAACCTCTGCTTGATGTTGCTCAATGTATTTTTTTATCACTAATTTTATGGCAGTATACATTGTGGTGACTAGAGTTAAAACTGACTAGAAAGTTAAAATATAAGAAGTCCATGTATCACTAATTATTATTTGTGAATTGTAACAGCTCTTAATATATATATGTCAATTGTCACCATAATGATTTTCAGCATTTTTGTTTCTATTTTATAGCGCAGAGGGCACTGTTTTATACAAAGAGATTAATTTTTGTTTGAAGTCTTGTAGTTTGTATTGTAACATTTTAAATTAAAGAAAACACTTCAATGCTATGCTATAAACAAAAAGTTAATTGTACTACGTTTGTGGAGATTTTAGGAACGGTTTTGATATTATAACATTTATAAAATATTTGATTACAAATTTGTCAAACGAACCTCGAAAGTTACATTATTAATATGAATCTTCAGATACTAATTCTAGTAAGGAAACTGAATAAGTATTTTGATTATCATGTGAGAAATTTAGAAAAATATTAAAAAGTATCAAGATCAATTAGTCTCACATAGATAATTATCTTCATTGATTTTTATATGTATTTTAAGTAGGGTCTCAAGTGTTTTCGTTACCTTTAAAATGTTACAAAATATACCACAATATTCGGGTCCTCAGAGCTGTAGTTTTATGCAAGATGCGTAGACGAGAGCTTGATGTGGACATAAAATGTGAAACTTAATAAAAAATATTATAAATTTTTCAATGTGGTTTTATTTTGAAATTTAACAAGCTTAGCGCTACTCTCGCTAGTTGAACAAGTCCCTTAGCAAAACAATTTCGCTTAGTTAAGACAATAATTAATAATAATTGTATCAACAATAATTCCTCTATGGAAGAAATACTCGGGAATTACTATTGTCAGGTACAATACAGGAAATTTTTCATTAAAAAAAAGTTTTCCAACTTGTTAAATCTGTAAGGATGATTTGCCTTTGTAGAGCATGGGTTAACTAAACTCTATACACAAGAGAATCCTTTGGTTGAGCACAGACAACTTTATTTCTATTTACAATTAATCTATAAATTCAATCACAATCTATTATATCTTGCTTTACTCCATATGTTATCATTGTCGGTGATGAGGGTGTATACTCCGGCCAAAGTTAAACCAACAGCTGCTCCTAGACCCATAGACTTTAGGCCTGATGTGCTTTTGTAAATCAAGCCAGTTGTGGCAGCTGCAATAAAAGTATTTCCAGTGTCTTCTTTGTCGCGCAAGTATGTGACGCCTAATGCAATACAGGAGTAGAACGATGCGATAATCCCTAATGTTGTGCCTGTGGTTGTTCCTGAAAGTGACAGTACAAGTTTAATCTACTGGTCAAGATAATTGTCCCTTTTTTGGAATAGATCAATTCAGGTGGCCTATGCAATTTTTTTCAGCAAATTATATACACAAACCTTCCTCGTTGATCACTCATTCCATGAGTGGAAACCGTATCAAAATGCGTAGGGTGGTTTAGAAGAAGTGAGCAGACACAATTAACGCTTTATCCGCCAGAGTCGAATTTATTCAAAAATTATTTTCGTGTCCATTTCACCATAGACATATAATAAGACGACAAATTCCTCTACTGTATAATGTTTATTTTTAAATCATTGAGTTGCTTTCTCTTGAAAAAAATACGAGTTGGGCACCACAGGTTAAAGATATTCTTCATAGGCCTCATCTTTGCTACACGGTTCGATGCTGGCCAAGAGCATACCCATCTCTAATAAAAAAAAAGAAAGAAAAATGTCTTACCATGTTTCATAATATAATTCACAATTTGGGTCCGTTGAACTTTCCCTGTCTGTCCAGCTAATGTGGTCACTCTCAAACCTTTGTACAGACCTGTCACTCCACCCAGACCTAAAAAAGTTAATGATTTTGAATTAAAAAATGTTAGTAGGTAGAGGCAGGGAACACTACTATTATTTATCTTTCTATAATCGGCAGAACACTTGCAGAACCCTTGGCTTTGTGTCATACCATCGACCAAGTGAATCGTCAGCCAGCAAAAAAACATACAAAATTATTAAGGTTATGTCATAAGGCAATTTATACCTGAGCCAGCCATGAAAGACATTCCTATTATGGGCAGAGCAACATTCCACCTTCGTGATGTAGTAGCCATGTGGCTGTCGTCAGGGTAAAGGAATTCTGGTTGCATTTTTGGTATATAGTGAGGATCAAAATTGAGATACGGGGAGAGACTTGCGCTCCCACCCGCACTTGGTTGTTCGTCATTCTTGTTTAATGGAAATATATCACCAAACAGGGACATTTTTAACTATTTTTTCACAGAATCACTCAAATATTTCAATGTTCGGTTCAATCGTAATTAATTCGAAAATATCGCGAAATAGCAAATAAAATTACATGAATGAAATCAAAATTGCATGCTGCTAGACCGTGTGTCAAGCACGGACGTCATGGACATGACATTGTCAAATGTCAATCAATGTCAAATAAATGCAAATGCGATGGAAGTATATTTTTAAAAGGAACAGTTACTTGCACTTTAATCCACCATGTTATTTTTTCATAATTTTTTTCTGTTGTATTAACAATAATAATAGGATTTAATTTATTCCACGTTTGAACTCGCTTTCCGCGTCTGTCTGTTGATGCGGTTTTCAACATTAGATAGATAATTCTTTACGGAAGGTTTATGTAAAATTGCATTTTTCTGTAAGTAGAAAAAAAAAAACAATAATTTGCAACCAAGTTGCCGAAACTGTACGCGTCTTTTTCTCGGCTAACTTTTTTTAAATCATCCAACTGATTTTGAAACGGTTTTCACTAAAGGAAAGAGGGAATAACGAGAAAGGTTTTTATATATATTATAAAAAAAATTCATTCCGGCCGAAGCTGGGAGCGGGTCGCTAGTAACGTATAACTGCTATCCTACATATTGCTTAGATGTACAAAAAATACTGTTAACAAGAGCTTTTAATCAGTGTACATAACTCAAGCTAGTTTCTTATTTCTAGTGAAAGAAGAACACAAGAGGATGCTAGGCAAATTATAAAAACTGCTAAACTTCACGAATCCGAGTTAACGGAAGTAACCCAGGTTTTAAGATTACCAGATGCAAGTCATCGTAACAACAATCTTCGACTTATGCAATTGGATAACTATTTGTTGAAAGAGATTGAGGGTGGCAATGAAATAGTTTTTAAAGGTAAACGATAACATATTAGCAAAAATAATTGGAAGCAAAGTAAAGATGGATAGATGGAAACCCCCATAAAGAAAGATACGGCAGATGGAATAAAATGCTTTAACACTAAGAAAAACGGGTGCGGACGAAGACGCGGGGCAAAGCTAGTTTATTATATGTTATGATCTGTGATGTAAGAATACTTTTGGCAAAAATAAAAATTTTTGCCTGCAAGGTTTAAATTGTAGATTAATCGCCTACAAAAATATTTATTTCAGGCGATCCAGACGAAAATTTAGTACTGTGTACGAATAATAAAACGTACGATGTAAAAGAAGCGGAAACGTCCAATAGTCTCTTATTAATACCAGATTTATTATTCGCAAAGGATACAATTAGTGTAACCATCAAAAATGACTCAATGGAGTGCGATACGGACTCATCATTTGAAAAGTCAAATACCAGTCTTAACGTTTCCACAGAATCTGACGAAGGTCGTAAACCTCCCAGGAAGATAGAACACAAGGATATTGTCAATACATTCTTCACTTATTACGAGTTGAAGCCTTGTAAACCGAGGTTATCTAAACTAAGGAAGCTTCTCGAACCCACAAAGTATCAGGGTTCAGAATTAGAATACGCTGTGGACAAAACGAAATTATTGAATCACGATTCATTGTTGGATCAAATACAAGCTTCGCGTTTAGAATTAGACAAGGAACTTGAAAAGATTCAAGCCGTTCACATAGATGGTTATTACAGATTGCTGGAGTTTGATTACGAATTCCGTGTCTTATCGTATCTGTTGGAGCTTATAGAGGAAAATTCTTGGCCTCTAAATAAGATATCGAAGAAAGTCACAATGGAAAGTTTAAAGGATTTAGTGCCAAAGGATATTTTGGAAGCGATGTTTCGTTTCTACACAATCGAGACAATTGTGGAAGATTGCGAACAGTATTACGAGTACAAAGAAGATAAAGTGTGCACGTTCTTAGCCAGGGTGTTACTCAAGAGTGCAGCTAGATTTAACTACATCGAGTTTTTACAGGCCTGGAGGGATACAGTTCCAGAGGGAATGGCAGTTAACGTAAGATATATTTGCACGTCTGTTCTGCTAATAAAATTTATTCTTACATCAATATGAATAATTACTCAAAGATTTTTTAAAAATCATCAAACAAAACGTTATGTTTTAAACCTTCTTGAACCATAATATTTTGCGTCTTTTGATTAATGTGAAAATAAATATAGTCTACAGACTAAACAATGATCCGGCTCGAAGGACCAAATTAATTTTATATGATTTCAGGAGTCGTTACTATCGGGTGTAGCTCTGATAGACAAATCAACGACGCCTCAAGTAGTGTGGAGGTTTGAGGAGAGCGATTTGCCGGAAGACATCAATGATCGTTTCAACGTTCTTTTCCAGACAAAGACAAAATGGACGGTCCCTGAAATAACACCATACATAGAGTGAGTTGTTGTAACGCCCACATAAAATTTTGACCAATCACAAAGCTTTCTCCCAAGCGTAGCGTAGCCTGAGCGTAGCGTTTACGACTGTATGTTTGGTCACAACAACCAATCACCGGGCTTTATTTTTTAAGGTTTCGTAAGTACGCAAAGGGATCGTTTGCATTGGTTTGCTCTTGGCTAGGGCCCCACGTATCCACATATACATTCATCGAAAGCGAAACACAAGAGCAAACACTATTATTTCATGGTGGTCTTTTATAAAGGGGTGGTTACAGCCGCCAAACGGGCTGCCCAAATTACTGGGAAACACAATGTTACTACCAAAATCTTGTTCGGGAAATGGCATAATAATCAGGCGCCAAAACAAACAGCACAAATGCTGTTATTCAAACTTCACGGAGTTATTCAAGTAGAGGTTTTCAGTGACTTAATTTTTTTTACAGATCCTATGCAACCGAAAAGCTGAATGTTAACGCGTTACTAACAAAATACGCGAGAGCTTCCAATCAAAATGGAATAAGAGTATTTTCAGCGAAACATATGCATTGAATTTTTATTATTAATTGAAGTTACAAAAGAAGTTTATTGTATAACCTAAGCAGTTATTACACTTTACAATATGTAGGAAACCAATTTAGGAACTTGAGTAGTGAACTTAGTGAACACACTACCTACACTAAATTGATTTCTAATTCGAAGACATAGAGTTCAAAATAGATAATAGAATCTAAAATCTAAAGTGGATCCAATCTGTTCTAACTGCGATTACACCTTCCGATTTTCTAAATTTGCTTCCTACAAATTGAATAGTGTAAAGAAGTTTTGTGATAATGTGTAAGAAATATAATAAAAATTAAAAAAATTACAAACTACCCACTCTTTCATTTAATGGTCGTACGACTGAAATGCTTGCCTGTTTTTGTAAGGAATAAGTTCAATCATTTAATTAAACTTAACTATTGACCCTCTTTTGTTGTTAAAATTAAACAAATAAATGAATCATAAATTAAAAAATATAAAATTAAATGAAATTTTTGGTCCACTTTGACTCTTCAGTCTTGAACCTTCAGAATACTGAATTCCTCGTTAGAAAGGTAAATAAAATAATAAGCAATTCTTTATTTATAATATATTATAACAAATTATGTAAATACTTCATTACACTTAAATAATATTGAAAAGGAATAATAAACTGTAGATATACAATAATACATTAAAAAAAATGTCTTATTTCTTTCTCAATAATTTCCAGCGAAACAGATGAAGAAAGAAGATTCGTATTTTTGTATGTTTGTAATGAATAAGCTCAAAAATTACTGGGCCGATTTTTAAAATTCTTTTACACATACAAAGCTATATTATTAGCGAGTAACATAGGCTACATTTTAATAAAGTTAGGCGGACGAAGTTGGTTGCAACAGTTAGTAACCAATAAATTCTAAAACTGGTTTCTAAATATTTGATTGCTGAATGTGATTCCTGAGCTTATTCAGCTCGTTCCACATTTCTTTTGGCAAATCATCACCAACTTCATCTTTGAAAAACTTCTCAACGACATCAATCTGTAAAAGAGATAATATTATCTTCTTAAATTATTGTTTTAATTAGATATGAATTTTACTGTCTTGTAAGTAAGTATTTTTTTTAGTATTCTTGTAATATCATCTTTAATCATTACCAATAAATAAATAAATGATATGTTAAACTTATTTTGTTTAAATCTATACTAATACTAAATGACGCCGCAAACGTTGTTTTGCCAAAAAAAAAAATTTGGGGTGGACCACCCTTAACATTTAGGGGTATGAAAACTAGATGTTGGCCGATTCTCAGACCTACTCGATAAGCACACAAAATTTCATCAAAAACGGTCCAGCCGTTTTGAGGAGTTTGTAAACAAACACTGCGACACAAGAATTTTATATATTAGTTTGGAAAGCATGAAACTAATGGAACGTTTTTAATAATTTTTTCACCTAAAGAAAGGTACGTTATCAGCGAGTAACATAGGTTATACCTGTTTTATAAAGTTACGCGGGCGAAGTCTTTTAAAAGAGATATACGTAAGTTTGGTTTTACTAAAAACGCGTGCAACAGCTAGTAATAGATAAATAAAATTAAAGTTTGCCAACCTCAATGCAAAAATAGACCTTACAAAAAATCAAATGGTCTAAGACACTTAAGTCATAAAGGAAAAGGTATGGCATTGCAAAGGAAGAGATGAGCTAAACATTTGATAGCTACGGCAGTAAGAATTTGATGAAAGAATTGGTTTTGATGTGTTTGATGCAAAGATAATTGATTAGTCTCGCTGCGGTCGACTAGATAGAGCGCTATACAAAAGCGATAGCTCCGTGAATGTGGCAACTTTTTATTGTAGTGTGTGTAAAATATCGTCACTTTATCACTTTTTACAGAGTTTCACTACGCAAACTGGCATTTTATTGTGCTTAAAATTTAATAAAACATTCGGCACGTACACATCACAGACAGTTTGCTGTTTGACTGGCTCGGGTACGCCGAAATCGGCGTAGTATTTTTTGCTGCATTTTACGAGTACAACGGCGATATCTAGTCGAGCGCAGCGAGACCAATCATTTATCTATGGCTACGGCAGTAAGAATTGGATGAAAGAGTTGTTTTTTATGTGTTTGATGATTATTGTTAATAATTAATATGATTTCTCACTTCTTTCATCCAAAAGTCCTTCCGTATGCTAAACAACTTTCTCATATTGATGTCGCCCAGGCCTTGAATGTTGAGAGCGTCTGCTTTAGGCACGAAACCAAGAGGAGTCTCCGAGTAACAAGGCTCGTCGTCGCATCGGCGTAACACCCAGTCCAAGACGCGAGAATTTTCACCGTAACCAGGCCAAAGGAATTCACCCTAAAATTAAGTTAATATAAAAATTAAAATAATTAATTTTAATTACGATTAAAAATGGGTTGTACGTTTGTTTGTACATTAGAGTGTTGTGTGTGAGCTTGAAGGATTTAACACAGATATAAATCTGTACCTACTAATATAGATAAAATATATTATATAGGTATATCCTTACTAATATGGTTTGAATAAAAATAAAAATAAACTAATAAAAAAATGTTTCAATTTACTAAAAATACCTTATTTTAATTAATAATCTTTAAATTACCTGTTCATCATTACGGAACCAGTTGACGTGGAATATCTTGGGCATCTTGCGTCCAGGCTTGGGGATCGACAGCCAGTGCTTCAAGTAATCCCCAAAGTTGTAACCGAAGAATGGACGCATCGCGAACGGATCGTGCATTACCACTTTGCCCTGGATTGAAAAATCATTCATTAGAATAAAATAAAAATAGCCTGTCTGTCAAAAAAACTGTTTTAATGGTTTTGTAAGAGTTGTCGTGTCTAACTCGTAATTTTTTTTTGAGAGGAAGCAACTCAATGATTTAAAAATAAACATACTAGTATATAAGTAGAGGAATTTGTCGTATACATATATCCGGCTATGGCGAAATGGACACGAAAATAATTGTCGGATAAATCCGACTCTGGTGACTAAAGGATTAACACCAATTTGTCTTGCGACTAGGTCTCTTCCAAAGCTTTCCACTAGCCGGCGGTCCTTGCCGTTTTTGTATGATGTATGTCCTTTGGTACAAATAAAATTTATTCTTATTCTAATAAAGTGTCTAATGGTATTCAAAATTCAAAAAGTTAGACACATAAAAGGTAGGTAATAAATTACACTGTGTTCTGCAGCAGCGGTGGCTTCTGAACGCATCGTAGCCCCCATGAAGACCCCATGAGCCCAGTTCCTGGCTTCAACAACTAGAGGAACGCCTTCTGGACGACGTCCACCAAATAGTATAGCGGAAATTGGCACACCCTCTGCGCTCTCCCACTGATCGTCTATTATTGGACACTGTTCTGCTGGAGTACAGAATCTGCAGGGGAAAAAGGTAGTATACGTAGTACGAATGGTAAATCGTAGATTTTATCTATGTTCCCTCCCTGGGTACGCTGGGACCTTGTCGCGGTGGGGGGGCTCACCCTTGGCCTTGGGCCGGCCTCGGGTGCTAAGGAGGCGTACAACCGAGCGTTCCGAGCGGGTGACTGTCTGGAGAAGGCTGCCCGCCTTCTGCAGATGGTCTAGGGGGACCTTGCGCACATGGTTGGCTAGCTGTGTGTGCCTGCACAAGGTCCCCCCCTTCGCGTGGGTATTGCCTGGGTGTCTCCGGGCAATCCCTTTCTTTGGCGATAGCCTAGCCAGTAATGGCTAGGCTGCCCTGGGGGTGGATCGGAGTTAGGTGCCTCGGCAGAACCCGGTTCACTCCGCTCACAGGGCAAGGAGGCACCGGGGAGTTTTAGTGGGTATTCCCAGTGCCGCTAACATCAGGTGCTGGGCGACCCTCACATATTAGGGAATCTGTAAGCGGATTTCTCCTCGTCAAAAAAAAAAGATTTTATCTATGTTGAGAAAATTTTATCAAAGTGAACCGGTAATTTGTATACCTAGAATTGGGGTGTGCAGCTGGGGCTTTTTTATTCCAGACCTTCCCTTTCCAGTCAATCAAACCTTCAGGAGCGGAACCCATACCTTCCCACCAAACTCCGCCATCTTTTGTTTCCGCAACGTTCGTGAACACTGTGTTTTTGAACACAGTCGCCATTGCTACAGGATTGGTCGCTTCTGATGTGCCTGAAACAAATTATTAAATAATTTATTTAAAATAAGTTATATTGATTGATGCCTTGAATTATTTCCTGTGATAAATTCCCTGAGACCGCGTGGTCCGACTTTTCGTCCGATTGATTGTAAGAATAGCACGCAGGCATTCACATTCTTAGATTTATTTGTACGGGACCTAGAATAGTACCTGGTGCGACACCGAAAAATCCGTTCTCCGCGTTTATGGCTCTTAGTATTCCCTTTTTGTCGAACTTCATCCACGCGATGTCGTCCCCAACGCATTCCACCTTGTATCCAGGCAGAGTTGGGGTCATCATGGCTAGGTTAGTCTTTCCGCAAGCGGACGGGAAAGCGGCTGCTATGTACCGCTTGCGTCCTTTTGGGTCGGTGATGCCCACAATCTGTTAGAAGAAAATTCGTATTAATTCTAATTCCTAAACAATGTTGACGAAAAACAGGTAAATGCATTTTGTTTCCTATTTAATATTTCCTATAAATTTTTTATCCTGAGTTATATCGAAAGAAACTCGTCAGGATACCATTCTTTTTGTCATCTTTAAAATAATAAAATAATGAATATTTGATAAGTGCATCGAATATTGTTAAAACTTACCAGCATATGCTCGGCGAGCCATCCTTCGCGACGCGCTATAACAGATCCCAAGCGAAGAGCGAAGCATTTCTTCCCCAGCAAGCTGTTTCCTCCGTATCCGCTACCTGCAACATTAAATCAATTTACTTTATTATAGTTTCACTGTATTTAATTAACACAATTTGCATGACTAATTGATCACAGTTGGTCTTACCATAGCTGACGATTTCGTTGTCAACGGGTTTGTGGAGGATGATAGTGCGCTGTGGGTCACAGGGCCATCCGGGCGCACTGCCCCCGGTTCCGACGGCGTGCAAACAGCGCACGAACTGGTCGTCTTTGCGAAGGGCTTCCAACACTTTGCTTCCTGTAAAGTTGACAAATTATATTAAAACCGTGACGTCTTCTTACTTTAGCTTGGATTTTAGCTATCGATATATTTATCGATAGCTTATTAAAGTTATTTATAATTTTTAATTTTAGATAATTTTAAAGTTATTTATTTAAAGTACTAATATAAAACTGTATTTATTGGTTTCAAGTTAACTGGTTTCGAGAATGACTATAAAAATATAAATATTTGAATTTAGTACCTAATTAATTATTAGTAGTGATTACCAGATGGAAAATATTCTGTCATTATCAGAAACTAGCGACATGACCCCGGTTTCGCACGGATTTTTCTTCAAATTATATATAAAAACCAGAGATATACTATTTCGTTGATAAAAACCTTCCTCGTTTGACGCTATTTCCAAGTTTCCATTAATGAAAACCGCATTAAAATCTGTTGCTTATAGTTTAAACGATCTAAGCGTACATACAGAGGGACAGGTGGCGGGGAGCGACTTTGTTTTATACTAAGCAAAGATATAGTTTACTTGTCGCTAATACTAAGATGTAGGTGATCAACGGAAAAGTTACCCATCCTGGTCATGACTCGCATGGAATACACAACGTACGGAGAGTCGGTCAACTCAACTCCTATTTTCGACAAAGGCGACCCGAGGGGACCCATCGAGAATGGAATCACGTACATTGTGCGACCTGTTGGAAGTAGATAGTATAAATTACACACGTAGAAACCAATGCGTGAAGCAGTGTGCCCTACACACGCACACTGCTTCACTAAGAAGGCAGGTTCGACCTTCTTTCAATATCAGCAGCTGTACATTTAGCCTACTGGCTATATGTACAGCTTCGTTACTACAGTACTTATTAATTTATTTACAACCAACAGCTTGACATAACTATTAATTCATAATGAACTTTAAAGTTAATTTAAAGTGTTATAGTATATTTGTTACGTAAGTCAATTACCGGCGTAAACAGCATTTACAAAAAGAGAAAACTTAGATTAAAAACATCGAAATTTTAAAATGGATATTAAAATAGTTAATAATTAAAATTCATTATTATACTACATAACTTTATACTATTCTAAATTATACTCATATTACATTTAGAAAGTCTCTTCTGTCGTTAGATTTCGAACATTTCTGATAATAAATCCAAAATGATGAAGCATATAATATCTATATTATAATAATATAAATTCACCTTTCATGCATCCAGGGAATCTCTCGGAGATCGCTTTTTCGTAATCCTTTGGCGAGATATAATTGCCGAGCATCGATTTCTGTCCAGCCCTTGCCGAAGGGACAACGTCTCTCTCCTTTTCCGAGCAGATGAAAGTTCGCGATTCAACGCGAGCCACATCTGCTGGATCAGTGCGGGCGAGCCAGCTTAAAAGGATTTTATACAAATTAACAAAGTTACTAACGAGTGTACCTACGCCTAATGTGTACATGTAAGGTGTAGGGGAAATACGTACAAAATGACATATATGTACAAAATGACATAGGCGGGTTATTTTGAATTTGGCAGACTTTAACACGAAACTGACCGTGACACCACGCGGCCATAACGGCACTCTATAATCTGTCAAATTTTGAACGCATCCATTTCATTCGTCTCGGTGTCATAGCCGATGACAGGTATTCACACGTTACGAGTTTTTTTCATATTGACAAAGTTTTTGTTCGAATGGTAAGTTTTTTGCTATTGTATCTATTTATGTAGCATTTGTTTCATTCCTCAAACACTTATCTTCAAATTAAATAACTTATTTTTAGAAAAAGAGCTCTTTGTATATTTATTTACAAATTTTATTGTTTTAAAACGCTCTTCGGACAAAACGACATACATATGTAACGGACAAAATGGCATAGGTATGTCATTTTGTCCATAGATTTTGTGTTATATGTTAATGTATATTTTTCAGATACCAAAATGCCTCGCGATTATAAACGAACGACTGATCGACAATCTTGGAGTACGGAGTCAATGAAGAAAGCCATCGAGGCAGTTCGAGATAAGAAAATGGGCTGGTTATTGGCCTCAAAAACATTTGGTGTTCCTCAAGCAACTCTTCGCAGGCATGTTTTAGGCACTAATAAAACTTTGGAGTCAAATTCAAAAGGCCTTGGTTGTTGGAAAGCTACCTTTCCACCTGATGTGGAAAGGCAATTAGTTGAGCATATAAAATTCCTTGAAAGTCGTTTGTTCGGATTGACACGAGCATCGGTACAAGAATTAGCTTTTCAGATGGCTGAGAAAAACGGTTTCGCTCATAAATTTAACATCCAAAAGCAAAAGGCAGGACAAGACTGGTTGGAAGGATTCCTAAGACGTAATAAAGATATATCTTTGCGCAAACCAGAAGCTACTTCAGCAGCTCGCGCTCAAGCTTTTAATCGGCCGCAAGTCCAAAAGTTTTATCAGTTATACGGAAGCTTGCTAGAATCTGTTGGCTATGGACCGCACCATATTTATAATGCTGATGAATCTGGGCTATCTACAGTACAAAAACCTGAAAAGATTTTAGCTACCACGGGAAGGAAACAAGTCAGAGTTATAACTAGTGCGGAGCGTGGAGTAAACACTACTGTTGTTTGTTGTGTTAATGCTGTTGGAACTTTCATCCCGCCGATGATGATATTTCCTAGAAAAAACATGAAAAACGAACTTGTAGATGGAGCTCCTCCTGGCACTTTAGGTGTAGCTCAACAATCAGGCTGGATGACCACCGAAATATTTATGAAATGGATAAAACATTTCCAAAGTTTTGTAAAAGCAAGCATTGACTATAAAGTAATTCTAATTGTCGATGGACATGCAAGTCATAAAGGCATTGAAACTTTGGAATATGCGAAAGAAAACGGTATTCATGTTATTTGTCTGCCTCCACATTGCACTCATCGTATGCAACCTCTTGACGTCTCCTTTTTTGGGCCTTTGAAGACCTATTATAGATTAGATCTAAGCCCGGAGAAGACTGGTTGCAATGCTTACAATGCTCGCTTTGGGCTCACGCTTCTTGCGCTGATGTTCCAAGAAGAACTAAGCGTTTCATCTGCGAATTATGTCTATAATTTTATAGCTATTATATGTATGTCATTTTGTCCATTAGCAATATGTCATTTTGTCCGAAGCATATGGACAAAATGGATTATGATTGATCTCAGTTAAATATTTTTTGTTTTTTTTCCTGTAGATTTTTTGCTAAAAATGTTTTTTTGTTTCGATAATTTAAGGACCAAATATGATTAATGTAAGCTATGGATGTGCTGTGATCTCCCAAAAAACAGTTATGATACAAAAACAAAACTATATGTCATTTTGTACATATTTCCCCTATATGATACCTACCAGTTGTCATACTTTGGGAGACGCTTCAGGGTGCCCTGTTGCTGCATGATTTGCAGCAAGGCGGAGGCTTCGGCTTCTGAACCGTCGCATATGTGGACATGTTTCGGCTGGCACAGAGACACGCTGCGTTCCACGAACGCACGGACCTATTCAAATTATTACTTAGGTAGATATATTATGTTCAATTTTGTTCATTAAGTCTTGTTCCTAACTACTCAATAGATACTTATTCAGATGATTTTTGGAAACATTTTGCTGTGTTCCCGCTACCCCGCCTATCTACGACCGCGCTAGAAAGTAGTTGGGTTTAAGCCAGCCGGTAGGAGTCCGGCATAACACCGCAGCGTACCCAACGCTGCCAATAAACGAGGATCTCCCCACGTTAAAAAAAAAAGAAAGGCTGTATTCGTTTATAACGTAGTAAACACTTACCTTAGGTACTAGTGCTAGCTGCGGATAAGTGACGCCATCTCCTAAAGCCGGACAAAGAGTAAAGCTGCTGGGAAAATAAATATTCAACGTTATTTTAATATTTTTTCTTAAAAAATAACTGTAGATTGGTACAAGCTACTTAAGCACCTTATCTTGTTAAAGGATGGCAAACAGGATGATGGACCACTAAACTTGATTAAGGATAGAAAATTTTAAGTTTAAAATTTCAATATATGTACTTATTTTGTTAATGAAGATTGGAAACGCATGCGCCTGTATTTATTGCTATTTATTAACAGCAGGCGCTTGTCGAGTTCCAAATTCCAAAATTCAAAATCGACGCTAGCGAAGCCATTAGACACAGCCACTAATTTATAAATAACAAGATAGCGTTAAATATTCCCAGCCAAAGTCAGGCTGCCAATAAGGCAGACCCGATCACGGATACAAATTTGAATCTAGTTTATTTCCCTATGTAAATTAGAAACAAAGATCATATCTAAGAACCAATATCTTGGCCACGCACAGAGAAGTATATGCTGCTTCAATTAATCATGATACTTAGGTAAGTTGAAAGGGAAGAGAAGCGCTGGGCGAATAAGGAAATCGTGGTTGCGAAACAACCGGGAATGGACTCCAATTGCTTGGGTTGAACTTAAGGGATTCACAAAGGCGAATGACATTGACGATTTGACCTTCACCGATATGACCTTTAGAATGTTTATATATATCAAACTAATTCCGCACGAAAAACACAAACGTATTCCACACCTCAACGCAGTCACTGAGACACTGTTGCTCCATATATTTAGAGTTCCGAGGCAGCGGAAACAATTCAACAGGCCTGACAAATGTGGTTTTTTGTACTTTTCATTAAAACTACATTTAAAAAAAAATTAAAAAATCTAAAATCTTTTTTTTTAAATGATATTGACTTATTATTCGGTGTAGGAATCATTTGCGCGCAATAAACCGTTTTCGCAACAATTTTCAATATATATCGTGGGGTTTCTACTACTTTGATGGAATTTATAAACAAAATAATTTGTTCTTCACATGTTTAAGTATAACATATATTTTTTTCAAACCAATTGCATTGACAGTTTCTTCTAACTTTTTTTTTTTAAATGCAAATTTTTAGGATTGGCGTGTGTTTACACCTTAACAGAGACAGGTTCAGTGGGTTTACGGCGAACTTAAGAGGCATTGGGAGAGAGAGAAAGAACTAAGTAGAAGTAGGCACGTTAAGTAAGTTGATGAATAATTTGGTGAACAAGGTCTTTTACATTTGTAAACTTAAAACATTAAGTACTTACTTTCGGATTTTCTGTGCATATTCTTCAGAACTGTTAGACATTTTCGATTAATTGATTTAAATTACAACAAAGAAATAAACTGTTATAATTATATTTCCAAAATAATAACGGCCACAAATATAATAAAAGAATCTGTTTCAGGGCGAATTCTATACCATAATGTAAGTTTAAAATATGAGCGTCATATATATAGAGGTGGTAAACTGATTGGGGTACATCGGTGGATTAAAAAAATTGTCTATACCAGGGGAAACTAAAAGAGATAAAATGGATGAAGTAGGTACTTCAATTGAACGAAATTCGGGAGTTGAGACGCATAGTACATTGTCTGAGCGAGATCCTCTCCGTTAAATAGCGGAATTTTAGGTATCTATTGCCAGAGAAATATCCTTAACCGGGTAAGTACCGGGTAAATCTGGACGATGTTTGTCACCGGAATAATCATAGTTATTTTTAGATTTCAATATGTATTGTTCTAAAATTGTTCAAGATTAGTCAAAGTTAAGAGGCCATTTTATAGTTCGAGCAGCTTACCAATTACATACTATGTAATTCTATGATTACTAATTACCTACTTAGTTAGTCGTAGCAATACATAAAAATAGGTACATGTCATTTCTCAGACATTGTTTTGCATCTAAGCCATACACTTAAATAAATTTTTGTATCTATATATATTACTATAAATAATTTCTAAAATATGCAGAATTTGTGCCATTTTCGTGGGATGAATTCTTGTAATTACTGACAGGTTTTTCGATGAAAACATTCTAGCTGTAATGTACCTTATACATATACATTTAAAATTGGGATTTCAATAGTTACTAAGTATCTGTAAACTAGTAATATGTAAACCGAAGAATCTTCGGTTATTTGGATTATAATTGATTAGTTGAAATAAATAATTCTCCCAAATAAATGTTACTCGTACACCTTAACATAAGGTGTGGAAGATAATCTGTTGAAGACATTGTTTTTCCAAGGAGGAAGAATAATTAGATCAAAGGAAAAGACTTTTATAAATTAAATTTATGTATAAGTGCTAGGTAACTATTAACTGACTTCTTAACAATAGGTAAATTTTTTCGTTGAGATGTCGGAATATGAATTTGTATTGTCAAGAAAATCCTTGACCGGGTAAGTACCTTTCGTTTCGCTGGACGATGTTAGTCACCGGAATTATTGGTTATAAATTGTTATCAAAGCTAACGTAAGGATATAAGGATGCAAGAGATAAACTATTGCGGATATTGTTTTTGTCAAGGAGGGAGAATAACTTAATTCAAGGGACAGTCTATTTCTAAATTTTTTTTTCTAACCAACAAGTGCTAGGTAAGTATTAATACTATTAATTATTTATTAAATACTAACTGTTGCACGCGACTTCGTCCGCGTAACATTTTCATTCAAAACATCGAGATATATACTTACTAATGCATTGCAGGGCAGCGGCCTAGACGCCAATGTTAGTCGTCATTGAAGACTAACAAGCGTCTTAAGTTGTGAACTAAAGGAACTTGTTTACAACTTAGGAACAGTTTTGAACAGACAAACCAACTTCACTCATAAGTACCTAATTGATAAAATAATATATCAAGGTATCACATGAAAAGTTGTTAGTAAGTACTTACTTAGGTACTACAGATATCTAGGTAGGTACTACACAAATGCACAATTTATGGAAGAAAAATCCCCAGAATTTGTCTCGTTATCAATGCACTGAGCATTTTGAAGAAAGAATTTAATAAGAATAAATACTAATATACTTAATCAACCTGCGAAATAAATAATCATGTTCATCAATTACCTACATCAGTCAACACGATTTTTGGGTCTGGCTTTCTGCATATGAAATGTTGATTTCTCCTACGTTAAAAATAAGGGAAAAAATATTTTTTTTGTGAGTTTGCTTTTGTAGAAACGAACAATTTTTCGATTTTTTTAAGAAAAATTACAGATTAATATTATTTTTTTCCATAATTTTGTTTTAAATTACGATTAGAAAAGTTTTTATCAATATCAAATAAATGTAAAATAACAAAAAAATCTAGTTCAAAAATGAATATTTTTAGTCACGTATTACGTGAATATTTGTCACGTATTAAACTCAAATATAATATTAAACTCCAAATATAATCTCCTCGTTATAACCTTGGTAACGTCGTTCAAAGTCCATCACATCACATCATTGTGAAAACATTCTCCTTGTTCATCTGAGTGAGTAGACACCCACCGCATATTACTTATCTTTGAATTATTTTTGTTGTCCTGTTTTATTAAGTTTAAGTTTAACGTTTGTGTCTGTGTTCTGTGTAATCATAGCTCCCATACGAATGGACCGATTTTGATTCGTTTTTTTTTTGTTTGAGTGCTGACGTGATCGAGATGATTCTTAGCTATAATTTATGAAGATCTGTTTAGGCATTTGAAGACAATCAGCTCATTTCCTAATTGACGAAAGGATTTCATTAATTTCCACGGCTTCGATTGATGTGGGTTTTCCATCGTTGGTATTTCCATGACATGGTAATCTTGACCAGATGCTTCTAATAGTCTGAGGATTATTTATAATCTTGGTAATTTACAGCAGATACCTAGAACGTGTTTGGGCTGAATAGAAAGTCGGGGTTTAGTTTATTAATTCAATTATAGCTTATTTATAGTTTTACAGTCCAGATTTAATTGCACAAACAAAGCGAAGAGTGTAAACGTAGCCTTTCATGACTCATAGTTACATGTTGCGGGAATTCCCATAATAAAGACTTGGTAATACATTAGAGATGCTGTCCAACACACCGATGTGCAAGTTGTTGCAGTTCGTAAATACGTTTTTATTTTTGTTTATGCAAAATAAAGAAAATAGGTACACTACAGAAAATCCGTATGTAGTAATATTATAAACGCGAAAGTTTCTATGGATGTATGGATGTTTGTAACACTTTCACGCAAAAACTATTGAACTGAATTGCATTTTGCATTGAATTGGCTCCGAAACTACTGGGCCGATTTGAAAAATTCTTTCACTGTTAGGAATCTACATTATCACCGAGTAACATAGGCTATATTTTATAAAGTTACGCGGATGAAGTCGAGTGCAACAGCTAGTTTTAATAAACCTTTTAAAAGAGGTTTGTATAGTCAATGCAGTTTACAATATGTATAACAAAATTGTCAAGAGTGAAACAGTTGGAGCAAATTATTCGTCGAACCACCTCCACTTAGTTTATCTTAATGGGACAAGGCCATTTTGAGTAATTTTATATTTGGAAATTCATAATAAAACATTATAAAATCATTATTATATAGTATATTTCAAATATGTTAACAATTTGTGTTCATTATAAGTACACAGTAATATCAATTATAAATAAATTTAAAAATACATTCACAAGTACTATTTAGTAAGAATCATTAAGCAAATGATTTACTATCTTAAATTGATATACACAGCCATTATTGTTACTTGAAAAAAATAATTAGAACATTAATTTAAACAGTAATTGATATACCTGCTCGTATACGATACGGCCCTTTGTTTTATAATTTTTCGAAGATTTTTAACATTACATAATGAGCTTACAACCCAAAGTTTATTCTTAAAATCTAAAATCTTTGGTTTCTAATTTTTCAACTGTTCAATATTTTTCCTGAGTTTATTCAACTCGTTCCACATTTCCGTCGGCAAATCATCACCAACTTCGTTTTTGAAATACTTTTCGACAGAATCGGCCTGTAAAAACAACGAGATACTTAGTCATGAATTTAAAACAGAGTTAAAATATTTTAAATGTAAAATGTGAAATTCTAACTTTAAAATGAAATATTAGACTAAGTAGGTATATGATATGCATAAAAAGGCGGTTATTTGTAAGGACTGTCCTCACTTAAACAAACTATTCGGAAGATTTGGTAGTAATATATGGTAATACTCACTTCCTGCAACCAAAAGTCCTTCGGTATGCTAAATAACTTCTTCATGTTGATATCGCCCAGACCTTGGGTGTTGAGAGCGTCTGCTTTAGGCACGAAACCAAGAGGAGTCTCCGTGTAACAAGGCTCATCGTTGCAACGGCGTAAAACCCAGTCCAAGACGCGGGAGTTCTCGCCGAATCCAGGCCAAAGGAATTTACCCTAGAACGAAGTAAATATCTATCAATAAGTAAGTATGTTAGATTGATATGATTTACATTTACCATAACTTGGACATAATTTAAAAGAAATTTAAACTATTAAAATTCGTATGATTAAAACCTTTCAAAGCAATATGTTAATTTTAGAAGAGTTCAAAGATAGGAGTTGATAATAATATTATTGATAAAAAATAAAATTGCTTGAGATGTTAATATGCTTGCATTACTTACACACATTTTTCTTTCACATAAAGACCCAAACGAAATACATAGATAAGTATCTCCGGAATTTTACATACTTATAAATAATAATTACCTGTTCATCTTTACGGAACCAGTTGACGTGGAATATCTTGGGCATCACCCGTCCAGGCTTAGGGATCGACAGCCAGTGCTTCAAGTAATCCCCAAAGTTGTAACCGAAGAATGGACGCATCGCGAACGGATCGTGCATTACCACTTTGCCCTGGATTGCAAAAGTAATCTTTCATTATAATAACATGACGATGTGTTCTAACGTTAATCAAAATTTTAAACTAAGCTTCATTAAGCATGAGTTTAGCTGATTGTCAAATGTCAGCAGTCGTCTCTCAATGCTATCCGAATGCTTTCCTCACAATTTACACTTTAAAAGTTAACGTTTCTCTTGTATGTAATAATACTTACACTGTATTCCGCAGCAGCGGTGGATTCTGAACGCATCGATGCCCCCATGAAGACACCATGAGCCCAGTCCCTGGCTTCAACAACTAGAGGAACGCCTTCCGGGCGACGTCCACCAAGCAATATGGCGGAAATTGGCACACCCTCTGCGCTCTCCCACTGATCGTCTATTATTGGACACTGTTCTGCTGGAGTACAGAATCTGCAGGGAAAAAATTCAACATTGAATATATGTGTTTGTTTTGAGTAGTACAAATCGTGCGTTAGATATCTATTTTACTAAAATGTAAATTTTATTTTGTAAAGTGTGTATAATCTGCCACTTTTTTAGCAATAAATTTTAGAGAAGAGATTTTTACTAAAGAAGAGGTTAGATTTGTATATGTAAAGGTAGATTTTACCTATGTTAGGAAAATTATTAGATATCAAATTGAACTGGTAATTTGTATACCTAGAATTGGGGTGTGCGGCCGGCGTTTTCTTGTTCCACGGCATCCCTTTCCAGTCAACCAAACCTTCAGGGGCGGAACCCATACCTTCCCACCAAACTCCACCATCTTTGGTTTCCGCAACATTAGTGAACACTGTATTTTTGAACACCGTAGACATAGCTATAGGATTGGTAGCTTCGGATGTGCCTGAAATAAATTACAATTTATCTTAGTAAGAAGAATATTGCTATTCTTATATGTAGGTTACTAATAAACTAAAGTATGCATCTATTCAATCAGAACTGCTTTTAGTAATTTATGTTCTGCTAATACATGAAATTATTTTCGCAAATTTTATAGCTTCAGCATGAAATCAGCATACTCGGAAGTTCAGCACACGGACTATCAGCTTGACTTCTGTATTTTTCCGCGACTTTAGCCTAGGGTTTCTCTCTGAGAGTTCAGCTTGCTAATTCTGTAAATTTTGTTATGTAATAGACTTAAAAATTTTACCTGGTGCTACTCCAAAGAATCCGTTCTCCGGATTTATCGCTCTGAGTACTCCTTTACTGTCGAACTTCATCCACGCGATGTCGTCGCCAACGCACTCCACTTTGTATCCAGGCAGAGTTGGGGTCATCATGGCTAAGTTCGTCTTTCCGCAAGCGGACGGGAACGCGGCTGCTATGTACCGCTTGCGTCCTTGTGGATCGGTGATGCCCACAATCTGATAGAAGAAAATTCATCTTAATTAATCTAAGTGGGAATCTAATAGCATATTCAAATATCGGTCTATTTAACTATCCATATTATACTATTATGAATTGCTCAAACTAATTTGAGATTTTTTAAAATAAAACGTCAACTTGGATCAACGTCAACTTATGGCTATTATAAAATTTTGTGTGTGGAAATAAATAAATTATTATTAAATAAATTATTATTATTAAATAAATAAAAATAATAATTATTATTATTAAAATATTAGGTGACGAACGTCTGATAATTGTAATATTGTTAAATTACCAGCATATGTTCCGCGAGCCATCCTTCGCGACGCGCTATAACAGATCCCAAGCGAAGAGCGAAGCATTTCTTTCCCAGCAAACTATTACCTCCGTATCCGCTACCTGCAACATTAAAACAGTTAGTTTCGTTTCACTGTATTTAATTAACACAATTTGCATGACTAATTGATCACAGCTGGTCTTACCATAGCTGACGATTTCGTTGTCAACGGGTTTGTGGAGGATGATAGTGCGCTGTGGGTCACAGGGCCATCCGGGCGCACTGCCCCCGGTTCCGACGGCGTGCAAACAGCGCACGAACTGGTCGTCTTTGCGAAGGGCTTCCAACACTTTGCTGCCTGTGGAGTTAACAAGACAAATTAAAATCGTGACGGCATCACATTTTTGGATTAGTTTTGAGGTTTCAAGGCCAATATTTAAGTACCTATACGAAAATATTTATGGTTAGTAAAGTAATTTTATTCTCACTTAGGTAATAAGAAAATAGGATGTACTTTAATTTGTGTACTGTTTCTAGGAAGAACAAAATAGTTGGATTCCAACAAATCCAACAATTTTTGGACATTATATTTAGCAGAAATAAGCAGACCTACTTAATTTGTTTCTTGTCTCTAAGATTAAATGAAGAAAAAAATTTACCCATTCTTGTCATCACTCGCATGGAATACACGACATAAGGAGAGTCGGTCACCTCGACTCCAATTTTCGACAAAGGCGACCCGAGGGGACCCATCGAGAATGGAATCACGTACATTGTGCGACCTGTTGAAAGTAGACATTGTAAGTAAGTGACAAAATAAAGACGAATGTGTGGCAAAGAATTATGGCGTTATGGAATTATAAAATGAGCAATGAGCAATCTTATGTGACGGCAATAACGACCATAATAATAACAAAACACTGAAATAGCAACACGTGTGCTAACAGCATTTCTTTCTATGAGCAAAAGATGCCAGAGTAAATCCCTAACTTTGATCCTTAAACTTTCCACTCTATACCTATATACCTACCTATTCTTGCGTTATCTAATAGAACACCTCTTAGGTGATCCATTTATGATAAGATTTTTAACGGTGCCTATAGCAGGTATACACCGTATACACCTCTCGACAATGTTTTGTTTGGAATGGCAAAATTTACCGAAAATTATATCGCGTTACCATTGTTCTCATTACGAATGAGACGAGTTGACTTATTAGATTGCAGGAAATATATTATTGGTAAGTTTCAATTAATTAATATTATAATAACAAAAAATCACCTTTCATGCATCCAGGAAATCTTTCGGTGATTGCTTTTTCGTAATCCTTGGGCGCGATGTAATTGCCGAGCGCCGATTTCTGTCCAGCCCTCGCCGAAGGGACAACGTCTCTCTCCTTTTCCGAGCAGATGAAGGTGCGCGATTCTACGCGAGCCACATCTGCTGGGTCAGTGCGGGCAAGCCAACTAAAAAGGATTTTATACAAATTAATAAAGTTACTACAAGTATACACATAATGTGTATATGTGAGGTGTATATAATACCTACCAGTTGTCATACTTGGGGAGACGCTTCAGTGTGCCCTGTTGCTGCATGATTTGCAGCAAGGCGGAGGCTTCGGCTTCTGAACCGTCGCAGATGTGGACATGTTCCGGCTGGCAGAGAGACACGCTGCGCTCCACGAACGCACGGACCTATTCAAATTATTCACATATTAAATTATTGGGTGGTAAGCAGGCTGAGAATTACAGAAGACCACTATGAAAGAATAGCCCGTGTGATATAGGCGACAGTAGCGACATCATCAAGTGGGCGGTCAGCTTGTCAGCCGGTAACCACAACGACAATGCCTCTTAATTACCTTAGGTGTCAAGTTGGCTAGTTGTGGACTAGCTACAGTCCCTCGTAAAGCAGTTTGATGGGCAGCACGGCTGCAGGCCAACGCCAGTTGGGCACATCTGTTAACAATAAGGAAACCTGTTTATAATGTATAAAATTATGGTATACCTATCTATCTATTGAATGGTAAGTCAGTAAGGAATAGATGTGGTAATGGGCTGGCAACTTGGAAAGCATCTATAGCCGTGTAGCGAAGATGAGGTTTATGATGGAGCGAGCTCACCCAGACCAGAAGATGCCTAATGCCTATTCACGAGAACTTTGAAAAGATTTGGGTCATATGAGTTCGAAAACACAGACGCAAGGAGTTCCAAACTCCAACCACTTAAAAAAAAATAGGCCCGTTTTGTAACTTTGTAACTGTGTTGAATTTTATTACACTTCCATGGAGGTCACATATCAAACACTTGGGTAAAGTTTACAAACTTGGAACAAGTCTGCATGCAAACAGGAATAGTCTATGCTATTTCTAAGTACTACTTGTACATTACCTACTAGGAAGTATGATTTGTTGGAAGTATGACTGTGTTGTTCATTTGTGTGAACTAAGTAGATTTTGTATTGTGTGTGCTTCAAATTATATATACATTCCTGGTGTTTTTTTTTACATATATAATTTTTGTTCATTTTTGTCATTGTATTTTATCAGATTCACAGATATGTAAAAAAATGAAATTCGGCAACTCGTTAGTAGGCAAGTGGCTATCCTTACTAATATTATAAATGTGAATGTGAGTTTGTTTGTTTGTTTGTTACGCTTTCACGCAAAAACTACGGAACCGAACACCATCACGTCATGTTGTCTGGGACACCAGAAAGAACCTTTATATTAAGCTTCGGTTCCCTAGGTAGGGTACCAAGTATGCTGGCTGCATTACCTCGTTGTATTATAATGCTTACTTATTTGCTGACCGAGATTAAGCCCAGCTCTGGAATCTCTAGTTACTTATGTCGACCAAACGTAAAAAAAATTTAAGTGCGTTGGGACCCAGAGTTTCGACACCGAAGGGAATGAAAATGCCTCTACCTATCAATATTAAAATTTGATTATTATCGACTCTTATTACTTAAGAAAAAAAAAAACACTACGTATCCAATGGTTTTACTTTAACATTGTTTTTTTTTTCTGCCCGCTCAACACGTTAACAATGGATGTGCGTACATTTTTCTGTCCGCATATTTGCGGACAGTAAGTACTTTACAATCAAAGCAGGTATAGTATAACTGTTAAAATAATAATACCTACAGACAGTTAAAATTCGTTTTGAATCAACTGGCTGTAATTAAGTTTGAAATTTTGAATTAAGAACATCATTCACAGACTTCTTTAAAAAAACTACCTTCAAGTGAGTAAAAGTTTGTCAATTTCAACTTCTTCTATAATAATATTATTATAAAGAGAGAAGATTTGTATGTTTGTTATGAATAAACTCAAAAACTACTGAATCGATATGGACCGATTTGAAAAATTCTTTCACTGTTAAGAAGCTATATTATCAGCGATTAACATAGGCTATATTGTATAAAAGTTACGCGGATGAAGTCACGTGCAACAGCTAGTATTTTATAAAGTTTCGTGGGCGAAGTTGCGTGCAACAGATAGTTTAAAATAATACTTACTGTGCAGTCTTCTTGACGTAATCTTCAGGGATTGTCTTGAAATGCAACATTTTCGAGTTAAAGCTAAGTATTTGACAAAAAAACTGGATAAAAAATAATACTTTTTGGCTGTTCTAAGAGAACAAGTTTGAAAAAGGAAGCTACTATACTTTGTCAAAATTACTGAAGCTGAATAGGAATATCAGCCACCTATAATATCCTATGACATTTAATCTATCACCCATTTATTGAATACGTCTAGTACAACGCGAAGTCAGTACACGAATGGCCGTTTCTGAGAACTAGCGGGTATTTTATAGCGGGGGAGTGCGCACGGGCCGAACGCTGATTGGTCGATACCGGGGGCAGGTCATTGCGTATCGCACATTCCTAAACTGATACGTCATTTAACTTGATTCTTCAAACATAAACAAATTAAAGATCAATTTTTAATTTCAATTATAACATCGAATGACAGGTGTTTACTTAATTGAGGTACGTAATAAAATTGTTTGTATATTTTGTTAAATTGAAGTAAGTACATAATTATTGTAATTACATAATGTAACGTAAGTAAATACAAATTATTTAATTACCTCAATCGGCAATTCAAATAGTCATTTCAGTAATTTTTTCGGGAGGCACTTAAAATTTTGTAAGTATTATTATATTATATTTATAGACTAGGTAGGTACCTACTTACGAAAAAAAAACATGTCAGTCGTTGGACTGCACGTCAGAAGTGAAAACTAAGCTTCAAAAAATTACATTACATTACATGACAATGTCGCGAGTTCAATGGCTTTTTCCCATCTCAAAAATTGTTCTTATTTTAAATTAATATCTGAAAATATACAGAGGTTACGGTTACGTTATATTACATTACATCACAGTGTCGCCAGTTCAATGGTTTTATCCCATCTCAAAAATGCCCAACGCGCCTATAGATTTTATCGTTTGTCGTTATTTTTACCTATAGGTAAGTACCTAGGTGAAGCAATATGTTTTTTAGGGTATTTTTTTTATCGTTAATTCTAAGAATCTGCATAAATATTGATTTGACTCCCGTCTGACCCTTGAATAATCAAATTGAAACTGTCGCTATTTGGTCACTATAACACGTGTGATGAATTAAATAAAAATCATGACGTAAGTAAGTAGGTATTAGTTAACAATGCAGCGCGGTTTCGTCAGAAATCTGTTTAACTATGGTTATACTACTCTGTGCTGAGGCAGTCTGATCAAAGCTCAAGGTATATTGCGTCAGCCGTGTTGTACTAGCAAGACATGTTCGATAAACTAAAAACTTCCATAACAGAGAAGGCCTTGTTACATTTGAAATGAATGCAGTACCTACCTACTTGTTAATTTGACGACACGTTTGGTCTAGTGGCTAGTAACCCTAGCTGTTAACCAAACGGTCGCGGGTTCGAATCCCGCTAGGGACAAATGTTTATGTGTTAACATTTACCTTTGTACTTGAGTCATGGATGTTTGTATTTATAATATGTATGTATTTACAAAAAAAAAAGTAATGTATGCAGTATATCAACTGTCTGGTATCCATAATACAGGCATTACGTTGCTTACTTTGGAACTAGATGGTGCTGTGTGGAATGTGTGAATATTTATTATTATTATTAATACTTTTTTCTTTATACGAATACTAGCTGTTGCACGCGACTTCGTCCGCGTAACTGTATAACATAGACAGAGGGTTAAGCCCGGTCCTACTGTCATATTTGCCAGTGCATGCACCAATGCATCGACCCAAATAGGCACCCAACTCAGCATATGCTGTGTGTGCAACGAGTCACACACAGTGCTGATCTTCCGCTGGGAACCTCATACTTGGCTCATCCAGGACCGGCCTGTAGTACTTCTGGGGAAGTTCGCGTATGGAGATTTTTTTTCACCATTTAGTGGCAAGTAATTTATTTTATTTTTGGCACTAAGTTAGCACTAAATGATAAGCTAAAAATAAATTGATTCTGCCCATTCGACACTGCGAGCTTTATTATTCATTTTTAGGAGCATCAAATTTTATTTTTTGTCACTAACAGCGGGTTCCTATAATCTACCATTCGTCACTGTTTACAAGTAACTACTCGTTTTCATTTTCCGACAACGGATTGTAACAAAGCGATCCATAAGTTTTCTACAAGTAGATGAATATAGGAACGCGTCACCCTTACGACTCGTGGCTATATATAAGTATCGTTTGTAGGCAAAAACGATTCGTTCTTGGGATATAGGAACCGGCCCTAAATGACGATCTAAAAATGAAATTCTGCTCATTTGACACTGCTAGCTTTTCAGGCGTACCTGCGCCCCAGTTCATCTTGTAGGTAAGCGACTACAGTCTAGGTGGCTATTCAACCTGCCTGACGACCTTCACATAAAAAAAGTGTGGATCAGCTCCGACGCACAACTGGAGTTTACTATTTGAATTTTTTCAAAGTGCAAGGTACGTAGAACATAACGCTTTTTATTTAACGCTTGTATTAAGTAATTTTGTTCCTCATAAAATTTCCATACCAAAGAGACCAGGGGCTTTATATAGATATTTGCTGGTCTGACTGTACCTAAATTTTATAGTTTTCCATTGTTTTTAAACTTAATAAAAAATATTGTTCTGACCCACAGACGAGCACTTAAAAGTGGGTATAACGGGCACTTATATTCAGCGGGTCAAAAGTGTCAATACTTGCGGGCCCAAAGGGTCCGAAGCTCAAAAAATAGATTCTTAAACACCAAAAACAAATCTTCCACCGGTTACTTACGTGTTAACGATAAGGCTGTTGTGAAATTTAAAAATAAAATGTAATCTATATTTAGACACGACAACATGTTTACCTCTTATCACATCCTTTATTGTTATCACAATTATCGTTATCATTAAATATTATGTTTTAGTTGGATTACAAGAAATACCTAATAAAAGACTCTTTATAAGAATCTATACTAATATTATAAAGCTGAAGAGTTTGTTTATTTGTTTGAACGCTCTAATCTCAGAAACTACTTACTGGTTCGAATTGAAAAAATCTTTTTGTGTTGGATAGATCATTTATCGAGGAAGGCTTTAGGCTATATAACATCACGTTGCGACTAATAGGAGCGAAGAAACAGTAGAAAATGTGGAAAAAACGGAGAAAATTATTCATCTTTGAGGGCTTCCGTTGCGTGCGCTGCGAAAACCGTTCGAGATACCCAAATGATTCCCAAAATAACTATTCCACGCGGACGAAGTCGCGAGCACCAGCTAGTAGACTTTTTACACTCTTTACAAGAATATGTAGGTAATGAAGTGTGCGATTAAAGTATATTTGATGACGCATTCAATTAGCTTGTTCCTATTTCTTGTGTTCTTTGAACTATATGAGAAATGTTATTGATTGACTGACAGCTTTGATAACATCCTTTGTTTGTTATATTATGGACTTTGGTTCAATTATAATTATGCGAAAGAAGTTGGCGTTTCCTTAAACACAATTCACACGCTTCAAACTAATGCATATTGGTTTAGGTATACCTAATAGAAAGCAATAAAAACATTATTAATTGTTGTTATAAAATTAAAAAAATATTGACTAGTCTAGTTATTGCAAATAATGATGAAATCTTAAACTTTTATTAGGTATTCTTACTTGTTTATAAAATTTATAAAATATTTTATTATAATAAGTGATAAAGAATCGGTCGAGTTAGTGCGAGACCTTTCTATAAAAGTCACGAGTAAATAGATACGTGGCACGATGAATGTCGACATACTTTATCGATTTAATGCGAATAATATTTTTTTTATATATTTATTGCGTATATTACATTCTCTACAAAATTTTTTGATTTGTTAATGTATTCCTCATTAAAAGATCTTTCCTCTTCACAAATATATCCATAAAATTTATTACTATTTAGGTCATTCAAGTGAGGTTTTAATCTTTTAGTACAGAACTTTGTTTTACAATATTAATAATTTTATAAAATAAAGAAGCTGTTTATTTCTTCTAAACCATTCAAAGGATGTGATACGATTTTCCCTAGTGGAAAAAGCAAAAAATTAGGTAGATTTGCGTGTATAATTTGCAGAAAAAATTTGCATTCTTGGGAAGCTCATTAGTAGCTAATCATAAAAAGTGACTAATTAAATAATATTATTAAACTTTAAATTAAGTATCTACCTCGATTAAGAACCATAATTAAGTTACATTTGGGGAGTTAGGTTAAGGTAATTACTAAGATATTAATTTCCAACCAGAAGATTTACTGGTTGGATAAGATAATTGGTATTTACAAGATAATTGGTATGATAATATTGGTTAGTGATATTAACAGGAACGTAGTCAAAGCAAATCAAAATAAAGTTGTAGAACATGATATGAGATTATGGCTGTGAGAGGCAGTGAAAGGATTTAAAAATAAATTGGAAACTTTGAAATGTTCAATATTCAAATTTTTTTTCTCATATGTAATTCCGTATTTTCAAAAACCAGGACTTCAAAAACATTAATAATTTTCTTTACCTGTTGCAGCATATACATGGATGGGAACAATGTATCGATAAATATAATTGTCCAGTTACTTCGTGTACAACACTACTTTGTAGGCTCGCCTATGTCGTAGGTATCGCGCCTCTTTACGATTTTGTCAATAACTTGACACGTAATAATAAAATATCTATCTACATATATAATAAATACGTATATCTTCATTGATATTAATTTTTGCTAATCATAAGAATAATAAATTCAATAACAGATTTATTTTAAAATAATTACCTATGTATACCTAATATATATATTACATAACTATATTCGCCGATATTATCCGATGCGTGGTTTAATAAAAAATAAATTAAAAAAAAACAAAAAACTTTCGTTTTTTAATACACTGGATGAAAATATCTATGGAATATAATTTTCTTTTGTACGTGGCACAATCCGGAGGATCAATTGCTTAGAATATTTGCTGAAGCTGAACTGGGGTTGTGCCCAGTAGGAACCCCAGAAGCATATTAATAATAATAATTATAAAGCAAAAAAAATAAATCAAGTGCCACACCGAACCGAACCATGTCAATAGAATTTAATAAATATAAATACACCTGTTGACGCCGTTTTACATACACACACGCACACATATCACGCACACAGGCAAACGCAATTCAAACGCATAGTATACCCACATTTTTGTGTATTTGATTCCTTTTTCCCTACCGTCAAACAAGACAGACGCAAAAGAAGCTTACAAGTGGTCGCCACGCTCTCAATATCCGCAAAAATTATATATACAAAAAACGCGTGTGGTACTTATGTGAAACCTCTAATAATCGAACGCTAATAAACAACAACCAACAAAAAAAACTCGTGAAGTGTGGTGGAGACGAACCAGCGCGAAGGAGCAGGCGAGCCGGTTAAATTAATTGGTAAGTCTGTCTTGGTCCCAACTTTCATCCACCAACACCAATGTTGTTTCAAAGAGCCTAATACAAATGTATTCTATAGATAGCTAATCTAATTTTATCCGCAAATTGGACAATGTTCGGGGAATACCCAATTTTCCACCGTGGCGTATTTCCTCTTATTTATTTTCAATCGACCTTATTAGGCATTCAATGTGTGTACCAGGGATCCTGTGACAAATGTTTTGAACAAATAAAGATTTATTATTATTAATTAATTAAAAAAAAACCTTATTATCTGTAGATATTTCAGTAAATAGATATACAATTGGTTATTCAGGATTCCTGAATCAGGAACCAGATAAAGCAAGTAGGTATAGGCAAAAACCGATACAACCAATGATATTATAATATAAAACGAGGTAGATATGGGACTAGTGCCCTGAAACGGAGGCGTTCAAATTAAGACAATTGTTGTAATTTGATTTAGTCGCTTAATAACAGCGAGTGAAAGAACACGTGTGCTACTCTGTGTCATAATTATTAAAATATTGTCTAAAATGCCGAGTTATGTATTCCGAAAGTGTAAAAACTATGGTTTAAAAGTAAAAAAGGATAATGGAGTTACATACCACACGTAAGTACATAAAAATCACATAAATTTTATACAAAATTGGGCGATCCAGTGCAATAGGGACAGATAGCGTGCGTCATAGATTAACAGTCAGAAGCGAAACCGTAGGCACAATTTACCGCGCTCTGTAACTATAAACTGGTGATGGGCGATTTCATTTCGAATTATATGAAATACTATTCCATTATATATATTATATTATATTATATTATATTATATTATATTATATTATATTATATTATATTATATTATATTATATTATATTATATTATATTATATTATATTATATTATATTATATTATATTATATTATATTATATTATATTATATTATATTATATTATATTATATTATATTATATTAATTATATCATAATTCTAATATAATATAATATATAAATAATAATAAAAGTTGGCAAATAAGTTGTTTTATTTAATGCCACCCCAATAATGTCGTTTATAGAGTTTGTGCGGAAAGAGAATGGACGCGGCGTATAAGGGAACTACCATAATGACTATTATTTTTATTATATAAATAATTTTACCAATAAGTTTAAAAAATTTAACTATTTTTTAAGGGTATCAAGATGTTTACAGTCGAACTATAATAACGTAACAGAGTTTTCAAAATAACAAATACGATAATTAATCACAGTGGCGCCCTCAATTATTACGTCCATTCTCTTTCCGCACAGACTCTAATATCAATGATGTGACGCTTCTGTTTGCATCGCTCAGCTTTGTTTGGCTAGCGTACTTCAAACGCAACTCTTTACAGACAGCTATCTCTTTCCGTATCATACGTTCTGTATCATCTGTCACGCTTTCTCATATATCTCACGTAATAAGTATATAGCAGTATACAGATAAGTAGGTATGTACAAAGCGGAACATTTTTTACAGACGTGCGATATGGAGATGGGTCATCTTTACTTAAAAAATCATTGGATACAACAAATTCCGTTTAGAATTTTATTAATAGACCCAATTTTATGAGAGGCAATTCCAGTCCAGTTTCTTTGTGTGGAAAGTGAGGGGACAGACACCTGTGAGACCGGTCGTGAAGGCCGTCAGAAGTCAGAAAACTGTCGCCCGACAATCGTATTGTGAACAAAGAAATTGGAGCAGGAAATTAATCGCATTATAATGTTTTTTTTTTTATTGAACAAATAGAATGAAATGCAAAGTTTTACGTTATAAGGAGAATTTTATACACATATTGTATGGAGGTTGTATGGATGTTTGTTACATCCATACATAATCTCAAACTTTCGTATTTATTCGATACAAGTGCCAATAATTAAAAAATGGAAACATACAGTCAAACAAAAATCAATTCATCATGAATCTCTTTATAATTATCTCAATTATAATTAATCATGAGGTCGCCACTGGGGTCGGCCATATTCCGTTTACTTATATAAGTAAGTAAGTTTATTAATCTTATGCGTAATTAGTAAAATAAGTCAATGCCACGAACACTTTCCGTGAACTTTGACATCACATGTTTTATTTGAGCCAAATTAATACATTGGATAATTAGTATTCAAATTATCCTAATATCTTCTAATATATAAAATTCTCGTGTCTCGGTGTTTATTGCAAAACTCCTCCGAATTTTTTGTTATTAAAAAATAAAAAATAAAAAAAATGTATGCGTCAGTCCAAAACTAACAGCGTCAAAAGTGAAACTTTTTATGTAATTCAAAAACTGTCAATAAGTGTACAAAAAAATACATTGCAGCAAAGAAAAATTGACTGGAAATTATAATAAAAATGATTTATAATAAAAATCAAGAAAAATCTACAGACTATCCCGAATTAATTACTATGGAAGTTTCACTTGTACGTATATGTATATAGTTTTATGTATATGTAAATAATAGTACGTACGAGTGAAACTTCCGTAGTAATTAATTCGGGATAGTCTGTAGATTTTTCTTGATTTTTATTATAAATCATTTTTATTATAATTTCCAGTCAATTTTTCTTTGCTGCAATGTATTTTTTTGTACACTTATTGACAGTTTTTGAATTACATAAAAAGTTTCACTTTTGACGCTGTTAGTTTTGGACTGACGCATACATTTTTTGTATCTTCATTGACAATAACTGAGAATAAAAACAATATTAAAAATTTTTTAATATGAAATAATTTAATAGACATATACATATATATATATATATATATTACATATACATAAACATTCTACATTAAGAAAAGAACTATATAAGTAATTAATATGACTTATGTTAACGAGTTAACTCTCATGACAAAACGCTAGTGTCCCATAAAAAGTTTCACTTCAATAAACTCACCAATGTCATGATATCATTTGCCAAATCTCTTGCTAGATCATGAGATATGAAACAACTCAGTCCACTGAGTGCTAATCCTGCTTCATATTGATTCTGAGCATTTAAATCTTTCCTTATCATATTTGTAGTGAGCATAAGTAACTCTGAGTCTGCATGGAATGATTGACTAGCTGCTAAGTACCCGATTCTTTTGTAAGTGAATTTGTTTGAACTCATCACCTCAATAATATTGAATATAGCCCATGATATGTCATATCCTAACATTTGAAGCTAAAATAAATGTCAATTTAATTAATAATTACAACAGTTACACTTACAAATTCGATCTACTTAAGACCTAAGTACTTACGTATGTCAGCTTAGCGACAGCGTTAGCTTTCTTATGTTATGTTATCTTGTCGTAGTTCCACTTTAATTTCTTCCATACATTGTGCTATGTACTTGGCCTAAAATCGAATATTATATAAAAAAATATAACATTCAAAACTTATTTACATGTTTATTAAGTAAATAGTAACAATTTCTGATGTGTACCTACCTCGTTATCTTTATTATTCCTTATACCACGCACTAAATCGGTGAGATTTTTATCGAACATTCTTTCGAAGTTCCCCTTTACTTTCTTTAGTGCCATTTTATTGAATTATTTTCCATAAACATATAATTAAAAAATAAGGACGTTGAACACTTGAAGCATGACTGTATTATCTTAAAGAAGATAAGTTTTACACAACACTAAATTAAAAATAAAATTCAGGATTCGCCAGGCAGTCATAAAACCAAACTTTGTCATTTGTGATTTGTTAGTTAAACGTCAGACAGATGGATGACAGTAATGTCATCCATCTGTATATAGTATGATAAGATCATACTCTATAATCCGTAGCATATAGAGAATGAACTATGTCTGTGTAGTACTCATTTTTTCCATAATATTAATTAGTTGTTCTGTATTTATCCAATTTATCCGACACAGACTGTCAATGTCAACAGTGTCACTGTCAGTCAACATCAACAATTTTCTTTCCGCCTCTCTCACTCTGCTAGAGTGAGAGAGGCGGTAATAAGAAAGAGACAAGGAGTTTAACAGTTTAACACTTAACAGTTTGTTAGCTCGACGAGTTCACTCTCATGACAAAAAGTTTCACTTCAATAGTGTCCCATAAAAAGTTTCACTTCAATAAATTTTTGTTATTTTTTATTTTATCGCAAAACAATGTTTGCCCGATCAGCTTATATATAAAATTCTCGTGTCGTGGTGTTTGTTGCCAAACTATTCCGAAACGGTTGGACCGATTTTGATGAAATTTTGTGTGCTTTTCGGGTAGGTCTGAGAATCGGCCAACATCTATTATTCTTACCCCTAAATATTAAGGGTGGTCCACACCAATTTTTTTTTTTTGTCGGGTCAGCTAGTATTTAAATATATAAATAAACATGTTTAATAGACTAATAACTTATCTATAAATAATATACAAATAAAACATTATAATATTTATATATACAAAAACATTATAAAAAGAATACAGGGGGTATTATTATTATTATTGCATTTCAATATTTTTAAACATCGACGCAAAAACGGGGTGTTATAAGTTTGACATGTGTGTCTATGTATCTGTCTGTGGAAGGCGTAGAATCATAAATTAAATTTAGATATTTATTACTATTACCACATTACTATACGCCTGGCGCCTTTTTTTTCTTTCTACCTATGTATAGCGACTTCCAGATAATTAATAGCGAAGCACAGAAGGTAATAAAGTGGCCCTTCATCATTGTTATTTATAACCGAAATCCAACTGTACTAGGTATGTAATATGCAAGTTTAATTTAACTAATTTAATAATTAAGTAACTAATAATTAAGTAAGTAAGTAACTAATAAATAATTAAGTAATTAATAACTAATTAACAATTCCCAAAGAAATTTTTATCGCAATATTTAAAAAACATATAATAAAATTATTGCCTCATACTTAATGAATGACGACATTTGTTATTTTAGTAGATAATTGTTTTTGCAAGTATTTTCTTTAAGAGGATTTGACAAGCTGTAAATTTTCATACAAAAAGCGATAACGCTTTCCCCCCAGTAAACATAGTCCAATTTTTATAATTTTTGGAAATGTTGGAAATGTTGGAAATAATGAAAAACTAGGTCCGTACGTTTTTATTTTTAAGAAATATTTCTTACGATAGAAGTTATTAGCATCTAAAAATCTATATTTTTTACTTAAAAACTTCCTCTAGCGTTTTTTTTTTTTTTAATTAAATTAAACTGAATTACTAAAAAATAAAAACGTACAGACTTAGATTAAGGTGTACCGAATCCAATGATATCAAAATTGTCTTATTTTGTAAAAGTTTAGGGGGGTAAAAACGTTATCGCCCGAAAGCATATTACACTATGGAAATGTAGGCAATTTACTACAGGACTTGCAACTCTCTCTATCGCACGATACGGGTCGGAGGCAGAGCGATGTGAAACAGATAGCATTTTTGAAAATACCTACTCGCGCCGCGTATCGGCACCTCACAATCCTCTTAAGTAAGTAGAGTGTTTGCATGAAAACAAATCTAATTGGTTTTATAAACAAGTAAGTGCAGTAAACAAGTGTAGTAAGTTGTTTATTGACTCATAGAATAAACAATTTGTTTAATGATACCTAATTAAGTAATAAAGTGGGGAATGTTTTCGCGTTTTCTGTAACGCAGTATTTAATAAGCAAACACATTCGATGAACGTGACAGCTCTTTACCAATCAACAGTTCAAACTATTTATTAAACAAGCTTTAATATATTTAGTAAATAGCTATTTTGTTAATAGTTTAAACTGGAGTTTACTCCTTACGAACGATTATAAAACTTAAATTTTCATAATTCGAACACGCTGAAAGAATAACATTGTTCTTTTTTTAAATAATAAATTATGTAGATGGCGCATCTAGATCTCTGAAACTTTTGAGTTGTTCTAAAATTTTCAAAAAAATAGAACGTAACTAAGTATAACACAATTTGTCTGAAAATAATTTTTATTGTTGCAATATTATATAGAAGCTTTGAAAAGTTAATCCCATATTAAAATCTTTCCGATAAAATATTTGTGATAAATTTAATGTTATCTCCGATTTTTTTAATAGTAGAAAAGAATTTACCTCCTATCAATGTTACATCCGGTTATAAATTAATGCTTATTTTTTTTATGACAGACAGGATGACAGGCCGCCTGACGGGCTGCCCAAATGACTGAGAAATGACAGCATGCCCTGCCACTACTTTCCAAATACAGACCAGAGCCAACATCTGTATGGCCGAGTTTCTGAGTCTGTATGTATGGCTTAGTTTCTGAGTCTATGCGTAAATTTATGCGTTATTTTTATTTATGTTCTATTTTTTTGAAAATTTTAGAATAACTCAAAAGTTTCAGAGATATTGCGCCATCTACATATTATTTAAAAAAGAACAATGTTGTTCTTTCGGCGTGTTCGAATTGTGAAAATTTAAATTTTATAATCGTTCGTAAGGAGTAAATTCCAGTCGTGTGTCGGAGCTGACACACACACAATTTTTTTTGAATCTTCAAGTCTGCTACCGAGCTAGGGACTGAAAATAATATTTATATGTAAGTAAGTTGATAAGAAAATGATGAAATGTGGGCGTGAGCGCGGCCATGCCTCCGGCTCGCGACTTGTGACTTGCTCGACCTTTGCTCTGATAGCAGTCACATTTTATATGTTATCACAACAATAAATACCTTATCACTCACGTATGAAACGCTTAGCGTAAACACGGGACTGTTTCTTTTATAGCTGGGAAAATTTATACAATCCGATATTTGACTATTTAGAAAATCGTTGTAAATTATTCCTTATTACAAAATAAGCACACTACATTGATATTTCCGGGATATCTACTGTATTATTAATAAAAAATCAATGTTAAAGTTTAAATTTCCGAAACCGCGCCAAAACTGATCTGTACTGTTTCTGCTGGTCTTTGATACGTGTGACGTCACACAACAGAACTGGAATGATGACACAGATAAGTAATATTAAGTGTATTTTTTTTAAATTTCTTCTGGCAGATGATTAAAGTGAAGATATGTGAAGAAGATCCATATTCACATACTTGACATTTATTTTATACTAGCTGTTGCCCGCGACTTCGCCCGCGTAACTTTATAAAATATAGCCTATGTTACTCCCTGTTAACGTAGCTTTCTATAGGTGAAAGAATTTTTCAAATCGGTCCAGTGGTTTCGGAGCCCATTCAATTCAAACAAACCAACAATCAAGTATTTTTCTTCTATAATATTAGTACCTATAGATATAGATTAGTGGTATAATAACAATAAATGTGTGACATGATATAATAATAAAAAATTTTTTTTTTTTAAATACTGTTTTTGTTTTTTTTTTTTGTTGGATATTTTGGATAGATATCGTTTTTGGACAGATTCGTAATTCGTCAGAATCTTAATTGTCTTCTGGCACTCTTCTGGATTCGACACATTAATTATGTGGAGAAAATTTAATAAACTATACTCGTTATTTTATTAAAATGCTTTATTAAATAATTATTAATAATAATAATGTCTAAATAATAAATTAAATTTTTAAAGTAGATTGCATGATTTTTGCATTCCCCGTGTCAATAAAGATAGGCAACTGAAAGAGTTTCAAAAGCTACTTACTTGTATCTGTTTATACTTACTTTTTTGTGATTCTTTTGAAAATGAACACCATATTTGAAGAGATGCGCTTCTTTCAGTGTATACTCTGTAAAATTTATAAAAGAAAACTTAGCTATGTTTTATGTAAGTTACTGTCCCTAATAAAAATTGAAGTAAATGGTTTAATAGAGAGTTTTCATGGTTTTTTTTTTTAATTAATTTTTTTGGGTGATTTTTTAGTTTTCGAAATAAAGTCGATTACCTATTATAAAAAAATTATCTGCAGACTAATCTGCAGACCAACAGTGCCTACTGTTTAAGTAAGTTATAGTAACTTTTTGTGCAATGTTTGAAATTTGACACTATCTAAAATTATACTTATATAGTCTTTGTATCTAATATATGTATATGTTAAATTCTCGTGTCGCGGTGTTTGTTGCCAAACTCCTCCGAAACGGCTGGACCGATTTTGATGAAATTTTGTGTGCTTATCGGGTAGGTCTGAGAATCGGCCAACATCTATTTTTCATACCCTAAATGTTAAGGGTGGTCCACCCCAAAAATTTATTTTTTATTTTTTCGCAAAACAACGTTTGCCAGGTCAGCTAGTATATTATCATATTTTTACGATGCTTCACGTAGCCGATGTGTGGCCTCCCTTAGAGAGTGACGTATGCACTTAAAGTCACCGCGTCACTCTCACTTTATTTATTTATTTTATTTTTATTTTATTTATATTTGGGAAACAAACAATATCTCGATACATATTAAACATACATATAAGAAAAACATAAATCAGCAAAGTTTCCACTAAATTACTAAAACATATTTTGAATTGGAGCTGGGAGAAAACATACAAAACGCAAACAAAAAAAAAAGAAAGAAAGTAGACAATTATATAACTATAACCACAGAGTAACCTATAACATACAAAATAAACAAATAAACTGGCCGCTACAAAAAGAATACTACACAACTAAATTTTCGAGGGCCTGTTTAAGGCTTTCTTTTATAGGCTCCTAAAGGACAACTGAAAATAGCCAGATCTAGCAAGTGCTCATTATAAAATTTACACTTTCAGTGCATACGTCACTTATAAAATCATAAATCGTACTTCTATCTAACAGCGGTTGCTGAGAGCAACAACGCAATGATAAGAATAATTTTATCGCCTTGATGTTGTATCATGCAAAGATCACATAGTTAAATTATTTGAATTTATCACGCAATGTATCAAAGTTTTGTTGCTATATAATGGGCAAAATGTTTATATGTTAACATTTACATTTGTAGGTACCTACTTATGTCATGGATGTTTTGTATTTATAATATGTATGTATTTACAAAAAAAAGTTATCTATGTAGTAGGTATATCAACTGTCTGGTATCCATAATACAAGCATTAAGTTGCTTACTTTGGAGCTAGATGGTGCTGTGTGGAATGTGTGAATATATGTGTGTTTATTTATTTATTTATCATTACATATTATAAAACAAAGTCCTCCGCCGCGTCTGTCTGTCTGTCTGTTCGCGATAAACTCAAAAACTACTGCACCGATTTTCATATTGTTTTCAACAATGGATAGAGTGGTTCTCGAGGATGGTTTTAGTATATAAAGTTAGGCGGGTGAAGTCGCGGGCAGCAGCTAGTTACTCAAAACATTTACCGCTAGAGTAGGTATCGATTCGCACTACAACCTTGGACAATATGTTGGGACAATATGTATTTTTCTGCAAATTTAGTTTTTGCCTTAATAACTTTCAATATTAAAATGAACTACTTAACTTAATTTTTTAAGGATTTATAGGCTTTTTACAATCACACAAATGAATGAGATATAAAGAAGCGAATCTCACCTGGCGAGTAATCCGATCAGTCCAATGGTTATCTAGTGAAATCTTCGCGCTTCGCTTCGCATAAGTCACACGTCAATAGAAACAGAATTAAATTATCTTTTTCTTTCTTTCTTATTTTGTTTTAATACGTCAAGCCGTGTGCATCGTGTTCATGACGAACATGTACTGTCGATAACAAACAAAACCTACACTCCGGGGTAAAATTTATTCTGATTCGTCGTTTATTTGATTAGAGAAATCAATATTTCTAAGAAGTTTTAAATAAATAGTTTTTGCGCACTATTTATTGTGTGTAAAACCATTTGCGCTTCAGTAGGTATTAGATATGTCAATTAACTAGAATGCCTTCGATAATTTAATATAACTACATAAATAAATAATAATTATTAAATTGCATATTAACCTTAAATATTTGTAGGTCATTTAAAACATATTTGAAAATATTCCATTAAAATCGTCTTATAATTATAATTAAGTATTTTAAAATACTAGCGTTTCTGCATTTGGATATTTAAACAAAAAACCTTTTTTTTCTTTTTTTACCTTTTTTTTAAAAGCAACGGTAGCAAGTTACCTACTTGGCGTACTGTTGACCTTAATAGGATAAAATATAAGATTAGGAGCACATAGGGGATGTACTCTGAAGTCCCTTTCACAGAATTTAAAACATCGATTTGTACCTACCAGCGCTTGTAAATAATTGCATTAATCCATGGTAATATAATAGGTAATAAATTGTATGTGAATGTTTTTACCTAAATAAATAATTAAATAAATCAACACAAGAGTTTTTATTTCACAGTGGTCTTCTATGGCTGTAAAGTGTGACGACTGCTGCCTGGTGGGCTGGACAGTTTTTCACTACGAAATGCAGTGAACCACGAACCACTAGGTACTAAAAAATATAAAATAAAATAAAGTATAAGTATCGCTAAAAACACATTTATAAAATAAACTAATTGAAAATTTAAATAACTTCTATTAAGTTATCCGTCTCTTAAAAAAATATATAAAATTATATGTTACAATAATTTCACTTAATAACATAATTTTATTTTTGACATACATATAGAATTTATATTATTGTCAAAAAATATTTTTTTGATTTTTACTTATTCGATATTACTAACTTTTATATTTATTTGATTCGGGATAACATGGCGTCTTTAAGATTAAAAAAATATATACCTGTGATAATGTCACAAAGACAATGTAAGTAAGTACAGGTGTTAGTAAAAATAATAATAAAAAAACCTTTAATAAAATACATATAAGTTAAAAGTGTGACAATTTCAGATGTTTCTCGCAGTAAACTTTAAACGTAATGGTTCTGTCAATCAAATTGCGAGTGATAAACTATCGTATACTTAGTTCAAAGACTATAGTTTTATCGTTAGGATAGATATACTTACTACTGGAATGAAGGAGCGAGTACCGGCTTTGTTTGCGATAGACTGTTTTATATACTTACCTACTAACTGTTGCCCGCGTCCGCGTCGAATAATAAATCCGTACTAATATAATAATAATAATAATAATAATAATTTATTTACTTAGTGAATTACAGATAGATTTTATTTTATTATTATTATAAATGCGAAAGTTTGTATGGATGTATGTATGGATGTTTGTAAGTCTTTCACGCAAAAACTACTGAACCGATCACCATGAAATTTTGCATACACGGGAAACCGCGGGTACGGGTACCCTATGTCCTTTCATCTAGAAAAAAAGTACTGCTCCCGAGGGATTATCTAAAATTAAGGAAACTAACTCCTGGCTAAGTATAATAGCAATAACAATGTCAGGCGATATATTGCTTTTTCAACGCGGACGAAGTCGCGGGTACCAGCTAGTTTTATCTAATATATAAAATTCTCGTGTCACAGTGTTTGTAAGGAAACTCCTCCGAAACGGCTTGACCGATTTTTATGAATTCCTCATATAATGTCTATCTAATGCAATTTAAGGATAATTCAGAAAATATTAATTATAATTTTTAATTTTCTTATAAAAATATATATTCAGGGATACACATAATAAGTACTTTTCATCCAGAAAAAAAGTACTGCTCCCGAGGAAAAAGCCAGTAAATAGTGTTAGTATAAATTTAATACAACATCAGTATGTACTTAATATCTGCATGAAAAATATTGAATAACGCCTACATTGTCACGTGCAAAACATGTAAATACATAGGGTATCAAAAGATTCTGTCAAAGGTCTGAAATATACTAATCTTCACTCTTCAAAGGGTTCCAATTGTCCATCTATACGCAAAAGGAATAAATGCGAAATAAATTCATAAATAACGCACAACAATGGACACAAAAAGATCGGTGGCGCCATCTGTTTATTCTCACGTGCCTTATCCAGTTTTAAATATAGTGATGGGAAATGGGTTGTAGATTTTTACGCAGTATATTCTTTATTGTAGATTGCTTACAATGTGTCCTGTGATTATAATATAACAAGGATTAAATAAAAAGAAAGAATAGTCAGTACTTTGCTCGTAGTTAGGATACAAATGCGCTAACGTACACATGACGCGGTAACTGGATTACAAACTAATACTGAACGAACGCTCTACGGTTCTAACAAATCTAAGTAATACTAAATCGAGTTAGTCCCTTTTAGTTAGGGTTTCTTTAGTTTTTTTGTCACAAAAAACATATGACACACATCACACATGATAGCTTTCATATCTGTCAATAGTAGATCGAACGGGATAGATCATGCGACCTATCAGATCATAATATACTTAGTTATTCTACTTTTATTTGTCAACCATGTCAATTTACAAAAAAATCATTAAAAAAGTAAAAAAAAATTTTTTTTTTTGTTAAAATGGCAGACGGACTGTTGGCTACATGATGGTAGTTACCGTCACCTGTAACCTGAGAATGCAAGTAATGACAATGAAGTTATTTACTTAATGATGGTCTTTGGAAGGGGTTGGTGGCGGTTGTTCTAACCACTGTCGGTAAGTAGGTAGATAATTAATAAAAAAACATTTTTTAAAGGATAAGGAGTAAATTAAAAAATAATTCTCATAAATAGAGGTGTCGTTCACTCGGAGATTTTTGCTTTCATATTATCTTTAGAAGATCTATTTAATACTTAATAACAAAAATATCGACAGTTATTTTTTTTTTATATAAGTCAAGGCAGCGCTTGGCTGCGATCTCACTTGATGTTAGGTGCAGATGCAGCCGAAGGTGGACCACGCTTACCTAGTAGATGCCCATTTACCCTACGTTTGAAGACCCCGAGGTTGTAATTTTGGGGAAACACAGACGCAGGCAGTGAGTTCCACTCCTTAGCAGTTCGGACAAGGAAGGTGGAACTGTAACGCTTCGTGCGTGACCGAGGAACTTCAACCACGAAGGGATGAAACCCCCGCCCGCGCCTCGTGTTTCGCAAGTGGAACGGTTCCGGTTGGATCAAATCGAAGAGAATGAACGCACACTCTCCATGGTGCAGACGATAGAAAATTGATAGCCATGCTACTTTTCGGCGATGCTGCAGGCTTTGAAGTTGAGACTCCACAAGGGATATTTTTTTAGAAACGCGTACATCACTACTATGAAGCAACAAAGATTGCATACGAAGGATATATGTGTGTGTTGATGAAAGAAGTCTTAAGATATTCTTTAGTCCTAGTATTAGTCCTCTATGTTTAGTTTATAGAATTATTTTGTTTATGATATTGATTTAGTTAGATATTTTCTGTATTTTTGATACGAAATTGCGTGATCGCTTTGCCGCCGTTCAACTGATCGCGTCAACTTCATTTTCACCAGATACAGTCGGGGTAAAAAAAGGGTGTCATCTTAAAGTCGATATTTTCTTGCACCAGGGATATTATTATCAGTCATGCCTACACACTGCCACGGATTGGAGCTCCCTTCTGTGTTTTTGAGCTCATATTACCCAAACCTTTTTAAAGTTCGAGAGAATAGGCATTTTGTGGGTTAGATCGCTCTATAGTCGGCCCCATCTTTCCTGCACGGCTAGATGCTGGCCATTAGCAAACCTATCTTTTTTTTAAATATATTCACACATTCCACACAGCACCATCTAGTTCCTAAGTAAGCAACTTAATGTTTGCATTATGGATACCAGACGGTTGATGTACTACATACATTACTTTTTTTTGTAAATACATACATATTATAAATACAAAACATCCATGACTCAGGTACAAAGGTAAATGTTAACACATAAACATTTGCCCCTAGCGGGATTCGAACCCGCAACCGCTTGGTTAACAGCTAGGGTTACTAGCCACTAGACCAAACGCACAGTAAGACGGATACCCAAATCAACGGTCAAAAGTCTAAAAATAAACTATTGATTTCGGGGATCTGGAGTGGTGGGTTAGATATAGTAATAGTCCAAGGGTCGAATTCCAGACTCGAGAGGGGACGATCCTTTATACCTGCTACTGTGTACCGGTTCAAAAGTGCCCTTCGCTCGAACCAGACGCGTGTCGCGCTCTGTGTCTCATTTTCAGTGCGCTCTTGAAAACGTTGCCAGTTACAGAAAAATAAACCGATTGACGATTTTCAAAATGGATTCGACAGGAGAAAGTAAGTAGAATATCATCATGTAATGAAAAATTTGTAATAATGATGTATGTGATATCAGTTAACGAATGATTTTTCCCAAAATTAACGTATAATTGCTACTGAAAATTGTAAACACGTAGAGAAAAGTTGAATTGCAAAGCGTTGCATAGCGGCCGGACTTATTCTAGGTTGTAGATTATTCTATTGTTTAATGGAATCTGCAAAAAAAAATTGCGCTTTTTTGCGCCACCGCTATTGGTACAAGGTTTTGTGGTAAAAAATGCATTTTTCTCGATTTCGAACAATTAACCCTTGGAGAAAAGGGTAAGGTAAGGGTAAGGTTTTTTTTTGCCGTACTGGATCCGCCATTTTGTTTTTCGAAATTTCGATTTCATATTCGTAATCAGCAACCTCAAAAACCCCCGAGTACAGACTTTCACTTCGATTCAACTCGTTTTTCATTAAATTTTTTGCCGTACTGAATCCGCCATTTTGTTTTTCGAAATTTTTAGTTCAGATTCGTAATCAGCGACCCCTAAAACCCCTGAGTACAAACTTTTACTGGAATTGAAAACTTTTCAGACTTTTGGCTGTCCAGTTGGGTTTCCGTCTCACTGTGAAACGTGTCGTCTAACGTATGTCTCCTATAGACTCCAAAACCGCTGAAGCTGAACGATTTTGTTGAAACTTTCAGCCAATCGTCAGATTAGTGTAGCGGGTGTTCCTGTCAAGTTTGGTAGCGATCAGACGCGGACGAAGTCGCGGGCAAAAACATTAGATTAATAAAATAAGATTATACATTTTTTTTAATTTTCAAACAGTGGAGATATGTGAAGTATTGGTAGGTGGAAAATATTTCCTTTATAACTGTGGGGATACATTAGTAGGGTTAGATGAAATTACAGCTATGGAGCTTGTAATATACCACAGTATGCCTAGACAAGGCATACTGTTGTATGTATCTAGCCTATTTTATTCGCAATGTAAGAACATAGGTACCGTATCTTCCTCTTTTTTACTTCTGAATAGTAAGAAGTAAGAAATTTGTGAATCAAATGAGCCCATTCTTCTCTGTGGCGTATAACTCATCGTTTACCATTAGGATTTCATAGGAATCATATTAGTAAGACATTAATTCAATGGTTGATGGCTTTGTTTAGTGTTTATACAATAAAAAGCGGGAGAATAAACTGTTAAATTTTATAGGCGAGGTCTGAAATTGTGTGCAGCATATTATTGAGGTATTTACCTCGTAATTTGTTTTATGGGTGCTCGTTAAAATTTAAACTCCTCGGTGTACTCCTAAATAAGTACTTAGAAGGAAATTATGATGTGCCTATAGAACTAAAGTACTTAGCTCAGTCAGAATATACATGATCGGCTGCCCTCAAGGCGTTTTCAGTTTTAATGTGTGCATTTATTTTGTCGCCTGGTCCGATTACTAATGAGACTTTTTAGTCTCAGTAGCTCGGTTAAACATGTCACCCGATCAGCGCGCGTCCGAGAAGACACGTGAAGTCATACTTTACTAAACGTATAAATTTAATTGCGGGGAATTCCCGTGAAAATTATAAGAATAAGAACCACTACCACTACTGCCCGTCTCGACTCTCGTCGTCTCCGTTCTCTTCGGCTGACTAGTTTCTAGCTGCACATCGAGTGTCGTCGAGTGACGATAACGGGCCGAGCGATGACGCCGTCTTCGTCGCAACCACTATCAGTGGGATTGCTTGGAACCTGCGAGGCAACCAGGATGCAATTTGCAGGATATTATATATCCTCGTTTTTCGCTCTTTCCATTAGTATAAACCGCTGGGTGGTATAGAAGAAGTTAACGGAGAAACAGACAAAGGCGGACAGCGACTTTATTTTATAATAGTACTTAGCTGGTGCCCGCGATTTGGCCCGCGTAACTTTGTAAATTATATACTAAAACCTTCCTCGAGAACCGATCTATCCATTAGTGAAAACCGCATTAAAGTCCGCATTAAAAACAATTTTTTTTTTTAAATTTAAATCAAATCAAATCAAATAATCAAATAATGTCAAACAAGAAAATAAGAAAAATCTAACAAGAAAATAATTATGTGATAACTTTGATCCTCTGTCCTTTCTACAGAGCTGGTCATATTGCCTCCCTCCACTTGGCTCCCACGTCTAGGATCCCATGGGATCCTAAGATATATTTTTTTGTATTTTGGCTCCCATGGGATCTTTGAGATTCATACTTTACGCTGACTAGGTCATGTAGTAATAGACATGTTGGTGTTAGTTTTTAGCTATTTACTTATTATTATTATTTATTTTCTTTAATTTTGTATTATATCTTAGTATGTATTATAACCATAGATTGATTATAACTATGTATAAAAATGTAAAATATGGGTCTAGTTACCTGAAAATAAATGAATTTGAATTTGAATAATACTAACCCATACTTACAATTTTCTGAATATATAATAAAAAATTTGAATATTTTCTAAATTCAAAAGACAAAGTCGCAGGATACGTGTAGCGTTAGACTGTAAACTCTGAAGGTGTCAAGATGCGCAGGTGGTTCGTCGTGGGGTGTTGTACTCCTTAAAGGGTATAAAAGGAAGGCTGGCTGTCATAACCCGCCACTACGGTCCGCTATCTTGAGATACAATTTTATTTGTGGCAACATTATATCGTAATTTTTTTGTGCAATGAAAACTGTGAGATGCAGGTGAGTTTTAATGTGGTAGTAAAATAGGTTTAGAATTTATTACTGGCCTCTAACAATGGTATTGAGAAATTTATTTGTTCTGTGACATTAAATAGATTCTAATTTATATTAAATATAAATCAAATACTGTTTTTTTAATAATGGAAAAGCGAACGTTTAAATCTCATTAAAATCATAATAGTTGTAGTATGTCGATGCTCGTTAACTATAAAAAAGATCTTGCGAACAAAGCGAGGTTTTTTTGAGAATTATTTTAATTACTTACATTAAATTTATTTAAAAAAAATATTATTTATTAAAAAAAAAAAAAAAATTAGATTACAATATTTATAATTATTTAATTTTTTTATCAATTGACTAATAAATTACTAAGAAATTGTTAAAATATTTTTGCAAGACAGATGTAATAGTCTGGTAGTGTTATATGCTCGGATGCTATTATAATTTTTGTTGCCATTTTGTTCGATAACTTATTGCGATTTTATAGGTAGTGATATTTTAATACCATGGAATTTTTGTGTGAATTTTGAAAGGGACTTCAGATTAAAAAATTGACCCAAGAAGTTTACTCAACACCACATAGGTAAATAATTCTAAACAGAAATACTTAGTTGAAAATCTAAGGGTCCTAATAAAGCTATTATGGCTATTATATGGTGGTGCGATCATTCTATCAATGATAGCTGGTTGGTTATATGTGGCTATCGTTGCCTATTGGCACAAGGAATGCCACAGTTCACTTGCATCCTTTTTTTTTACAAGAGGAATCCATAACCCACCGGCCTGGGGACAGACCGGTGGGTTATGTCGGACTTCTGCCCCGGGGTGGTATTGGGGAAGACCTACCGACTAAATCTCTTGGCGTCCTCCGCGTCCGCTATGAGGCGAAATTGCGAGGTCGGACGAACACTCTTCCGCAACTCCGCCGAGTTCACTTGCATCCTGCCTATCATTGCTTGTATTGTCAGTGAATCAGACTGTCTGTCACACTTTCTTAAAAAGAATAAAAAATGTAATTGTTTGCTTAGATCAATAACGCTGGTGGCAGTGTGGGCCATGGCTTTTGCTGTAGTGTCCGCGCAAATAACATTTAGCCGCGATTGGACCGGTGGCAAACGCTCCCCGCATCTCGCCTTAGACTGCGGCCAATTCACACGTCTCTGCCGGCATTTTGTAGTTAGTATACATTAACTAATTTAAAATTATTAATAAATATTTTAATGTTTATGTATACTAGCTGGTGCCCGCGACTTCGTCAGCGATCTGGATGAAAGGTACACTATGTCCTTTCTGGTGTCCCAGACAACGTGTATGCAAAATTTCATGGTGATCAGTTCAGTAGTATTTGCGTGAAAGAGTTACAAACATCCATACATCAATACAAACTTTCGCATTTATAATGCGGAAGGACACCAGAAAGGACATAGGGTACGCCAGAACGCCTTTCATCCAGAACGCAGACGAAGTCGCGGGCACCAGCTAGTAATATATATTTCTATGACGTCACCAACGTATACCGTAATTTATATTATTGCATAATGGTACAGCAAGACATATTACGACCATCAATGAAATGAAGGCCAAATATATATTATAGCATCGTCCCGTGTGTGGTAACTTGCTATAATACCTTATACAGTGTGGAAAAATAGGTATTCTTCATGGATATCTTGTACGACAGACGAGAGTAAGACCAAATCTTTGTTAGAGAAATTTTATCCGGAATAATAATCCTATCGATTAGTATAATAAAATAGCGAGTGTTTATTTTATTTTTTTTAATTTTAGTTGGTTCGAGTCCCGGGCGAGTCAAGTGAGTTTTAGAAAATCTTTGAATGCAGTTTTGTTTCTTTTTACAAATAAAGGAATGTCTCCTTTATGTAAAATGAGCCAACTTAAGGATTTAAGGTAGTTTCCCTCCAGGGCCCGACTTATTTTTCCACCCTGTATATTATAGCAACGTTTGTGACGGGCTTTATAGAGCGTGTTATGAAGCGAGCTATGCTTGGAGTTTCTTTGGTGGTTCTACCAGTAGTACTCCTTGGTTGTACTACTGTAACAGAGCGCAATTAACATAAAAAAAGACTAAGCGTGCTGACAATCTATAATTATATCTTGCCCTGTTGGTAGCACGAGCTGAAGCAAGTGATGACGTCAGAGGTAGCCGCGAAGCATCATCGACCGGATTCCGAAGAAGCACCACCAACTTACGACGAGAAATAATGACATAGGCACAGAGATTCAAACACAAACAAATCGGCTTCAAGCGGACGCGATGAGAACTAAATTTATTCATGTAAATATTACAATATTTCCGCACTTATTAACGGTGTGAGTAGTTTTTAAATTGGTCTGTATAAACTACATATTATTTGCTTTAAAAAAAAATCTTTGTGAAATAAATACTTAGTTTTTTTATTCTATTTTATTGCTGTAAGAACATTATTGTGGTTTTATCTATTCAAATGATAAAGTACATGAGCATTTCAAACTTGGTTTGTTATGAATTGGTGGTTATTATGAAGCTATGTCTATTACATATTATAAAAAATAAATTAGCTAACTTCTTACAAAATCACCCAACAGATTTAGATACAATTTTCACCAATAGAAAGAGCGAAACACGAAGATTTGTGTATTATGATTTGCATAAAAAAGATTTTTTAATTTTTTATTTTTCGGGAGTATCGTTAGTATCTTCTAAAAACATTTTAATATCAAGTAATAATTAACTAATAAATTCTTACCATGACAAGGTACTATAAATCAGAGCAAAATATTCCCGGTGAATTTAATTTGTGTAAAATGTCCTCAAAGCTTAATTAAACATTTTATCTAAAATTAAATTTCAACCCCGTAAATAAAACCTATGGCTGTATTGACACCCCGCTGTGTAGTCAGGGTTGGCAAGACACGTGAAAAATCTATTATAAGATTTTAAAAAATATATAACATATACCTACATAGCATATACTCGTTATAATTTGTAATTTTAAAAAAATATGACTAAAGACGTTAATTAAACCAGTAAAACCATTAAAAAACTACTTAAAACTAATTTTCTCGAAAATAAGACAGATCGAATTCCTCGTTTAGTAATAATAAGAGAAGAGATTACGGGACACGCGAGTCTGTACCTAATTTTTTTTTGTGTTAAACGTCATATTTAAAAATATATTTAAAAAAATAATTAACTAAAATTAACATATTAGCCAAGTCTCCAAGGCAGGTGAAAAATGTACTTCAAATTCTAAACTGCAAAATAATGCAAATTCATTTTAAAAACTTACTGATATTTATTATTATAATAAAAAGATATTCAATTTTAACGATGTTGGCAACCCTATTTATAAGATCTTTTTAAAAGGTCAAGATATTTTATGTAAAGAAATCTTACATTACTCTTGAATAAACGGAATGGTCCCTGCGGACATTCATAGATGAGCATTTCATGTCACTTATTTATGAATATTGAATTTCCATGTCGACCTCTTTATCAGTTACATGCTTGATAATCTTGAAGTTACCTATTGTCTTTCTATCTATGCATATATAGGTTTTCTTACGCGGTTTTTTTATGGGTGAAATATTTAAAAAAAAAAACTATTACCATAGATAAATAAGTACTACCTACTGTAAGGTAGTTATTACAGTAGGTAGTACTTATTTATCTATGCTATTACATACCAAAAATATGACTCTAAAGCAGCTAAAAAACTGTATAATCCCTTACGCCGAGTCTAAGACGCTATTGTTCCCGTTAAGATTTATTTGTTAAGAATCCGTAAAAAATATATGTTAAGATTACTTACAACTCGTAAAACACTATTAAAGGCGAGACATCAAATTAATATTGATATAGGTAATGTCTCTGTAATAAGAATTTCGGAAGTTTTAATTACAAAATCACTAACTACCAGTCCTCTACTTTGAAAACAGACCTTCTTAATTAATTAATTTAATTAGTGTAAACTGTATCAAAACTGGTTGTGTGGTTTAATTACAAGAAGTTAGCGGATATATAAACAGAAAATAACAGCGTCTTTATTTTATTATATTTTATGACTGATTCTTTTATAAAAAAATCCAGTAAATTTATGTAAAATTGAAATTAATTTTAATTATAAATTTAAAAAATTGATTTTTTTATTTTTATTTTATTACCCACTTTAATTTATTTAACATTTAACTAACAGATAATTATTTATGTAACAAATATATGTTTTAAATTAAATTTATTTTCTATTTCCAAAGTTTAACTATAAATAAATTAAAAACGTTTAATATAAATAAATTAAAAACGTTTAATATTATAATAAAATTAAGATATTAGTGTAGTGTAGGTATATTATTATAATGGGTATCTTATGAACATATGTATGACCCGAACAAACGAATAACATTATCTTGGTGAAAATTAAATGAATTTGTAGCTGAATTGTATTTTTTATTGCTTTTTTAGCTTTCTAGTCGAACCAATCAATATCCACTCGGCGACACACAGTACGAGCTTATTAACCAACTAGTTGGTTCCCGTGACTTCGTACGAGTTGAAAAATAAAAGATATACTTAACGCGTGAGAAATTATGAAAAGCAAGAATGTATTTTTGTGCTTTCAAATTTCAAGCCTTAGCATATAGATAAATTATTGGTCTCGCTGCGCTCGACTAGATGTGTACGTGCCGAATGTTTTATTAAATTTTAGGCATAATAAAATGCCAGTTTGCGTAGTGAAACTGTGTAAAAATATAATAAAACTGGGTAAAAAGGGATAAAAAGTAACAATTTTTTTACACACACTACAATAAAAAGTTGCCGCATTTACGGAGCTATTGCTTTTGTACAGCGCTCTATCTAGTCGAGCGCAGCGAGACCAATCAATTATCTTTGCCTTAGCAGTATTATTAAAAAAAACGTGTCAGTCGGTAGGACTGCACGTCAGAAGGGAAAATGTAGCTTCACAAAAATAATTTTATGATATTTTAATTCCTTGGCATTATCGAATTAAGTAAGTAAATACGATTATTATTGATCGCAAGAAAGAGAAGAGAGAATATGACACTGACACACAAACAATTAAATAAAACATAATTATTTAACATAAACTTCATGACAGACCATTAAAAAGATTTGATGTTGATATGAAACTAGATTATTGGTCAGAGGTATATACCATATTGTTCCTTGTTATCATATGTAGTAAGTTTACTTTTATATGCAGTTGCCTGATTATTTTTCTTTTTTAAAATCATTTTAAATTAATATCAGCTAAGTCAATGGTTACATTACATTACGTTACATGACAATGTCGCGAGTTTAATGATTTTATCCCATCTCCAAAATGGATTCACTTCAAAAAAATATTGAGGTTTCTCAAAAAAAAAACAATACAATTAAAAATATTTATATTGGCATAATTGATTTTATGTACAAACGAATAAAACTAAACTACGTTACATACACATACACACAAAACGGCATTGTTATATTATATTGCATTATAAACATTTCTTTTGATGAGACGAAACCATTACAATTTTTTTCAACACCAATTTTTAAATTAAATAAATTTAAAAAGGTTTGTCCCAACCCTGCATAGCCATTATCTACATTTATACACATATTATATATTGTGCTGTATTATTTAGTCTGTTAGTTCATACACTGGTTTTACTCATATAAGTAACTCTCTTTCTTCAGGCAACTAAAGCATAAAAAAATATAAAAATGATAACACTAATAATATGATACGACTAAAAATATGACATGTGGGGCATAATATACTTAAAAAATTACATGTAACTTTTGTGTTATATTGAAATATGGAAATAAAATACTCTTTTATGGAAGATATTACTTTGTGAGAGAACTCTACGAAATAGGATACTTTGAGTGAATATTATATTTCTTATGTGTACACGACATAACATTCAAATAATTTGTAAATACATAGATATATGAATTTTTACATAAAACAAAACAAATCAGAAAAATTGAAAAAAAAAACACAAGCAAAACTTACCTAATTGAAAATTACTCGAAATTTTTTCTTAAAAAATAATTTTTGTAAGAAAAAAAATTTCAACAAATACATAATAAATAAAAATGACAAATTAAATCCTACAAGCGATTGATGGTAAGAACTGCAAGTTTTCACCGTCACAATCGACAGTTCGACATAAAGTAAAATGTCAAATTATAATTATTATCAAAAAAGTATCATTATTATTTTAACTAAAACAACTCCTAAAGAGATTGCAGTATTAAAAAGATTTTAAAATGTAGTCATATAATTTATGTGGTTTTTTTTAATATGTATGTATTTACAAAAAACAGCAGGTAATGTATATGTAATATAACAACTGTGTGGTATCCATAATACAAGCATTAGTTCCTTACTGTGGAACTAGATGGTGCTGTGTGGAGTGTGTGTGAATATACATATATGATATACCTACCTCTGTCAAGAATTAAAGAAGAAATTCAACTCAATTTTTTTTTAAATTAAATTTTTTTTTTTAATTTTTAAAATGGTAAGTGAACATGGTTTATAACTATTTTTATGAATCTATGAAAAATAAACTGTTTCATAGCAATATTATAATATAGTATCTTTCATTTCACATTCATTTATGTTGAGTATTTATTTAAAAATATATAAAGTATATAGGGAGATATTTCAATGATACATATATTGTAATTATATATCTTAATATATTGTTATTATATGACCATACAGGGGTGGGACAAGTCTCCACTAATTTTTTTATATGTACAGTCGGGGTACGAAAACCTTTGACAGGTTTCAAATTCATTGCTTTATCAAAATGTAGACTTTTAGTACCTTTTGAAACTATAAGCAGTGAGCAGAAGTTTCAAATGATAATTGTCCTGGTGCAAGCAAATTTCGACTTTAAGGTGACGAACCTTTTCTTACCACGATTGTACACATTCTATTTTAGAATATAATTTAAAAATTTCAATATAAACCAAAAATTCTTTGCAGTTCTTTTGTATAGGCACTCAAACAGCGCCCCCTAGTGAAGTTTGATTGTACTCAAAGCGCCCATACAAACTAATTTAGAAATAAATTTAGAACTTTTAAATCTAACATAACATATTGAACATTTGAACATTTTTCAAGATACAATGCAAAATATTGCAGACAGTTATAATTAAAATTAAAAACTTTGTCAAATTTAATAAACTATTTTATAATAAGTATAATATCTAAAAAATTAACCTAAATTAATCAGGTGGTTACGACGTGTTAAAAACTACATACACATTTTTATATGTAATAAAATATTACATATAAAAATACTAAATAGAATTACAGCTACGTTAGTCAAACGATGGCTTATAATAGATTAGTGTTATTTTTAAAAAATAGATTAGAAAATAACATCTCAAGTCATAAGTCTTGAAGGATTGGGTCTTCAGTCAACAACAGGCTGTCACAAAAAAACTTTAAAAATCATTTAATCAGTCACACTTACAGACAGTTTCACAAATCTTCTTAAAAATTGGCATTAACTAACGAGACCTTATCCCTAATGGGTACATTAACTTTAAAGACGTTTCACAAAACGATTGACGGCTCCTTTAAAGGTGCTAACGTCGCTTTGTGCAACGCTTTTTCTCTTAAAGATAAAGTCTTGTTTGACACTTCTTTAGTTAAATTTTAATGGAACATTAAAGTTGACGTTAATGTAGCTTTGTGCAACACTTTAATGATTCCTTAAGTTTTAAAGGTGACTTTATTTAAAGAACGTTAAATTATAAAGTCTGGCTGGCTGTTAATCAGAAAAAAATAATATTTAAAAAAAATCGTTAAGAATTAAGAGTAAACTAAAAATATTTAAATAGAAATTTACTCGTGCAATGTTACTCAGCAGCCATTACTAATACAAGGCAGTGATGCGACCCGATACTAAAATATATCGATATTAGCACAAATTATTATTTATGATAATATAAATATTTATTTTAGTATCGACTATTTATCAATTAAAATATTTAAAATACATAATGTATACATGTTAAAAGGGAGCTGTCATATTGTATTTTGGAATGATTGTTTTGCTGGTAAGTATAAGTTCTCTCTTTTATATTAAATACGAATGACAGAGACAAACGATGGTCGAGAGGCCTTAAATTTGCTGCCTATGATATTTCTAACTACATATATAATTATACTTATTCGTTAAAAAAATTAAGATACTGATGTATTAAAAACTTATAAACAGGTGCCATGACAGCCTGTATTTTTGTGGCTTTACGTAGGCGAACTTTCGTGACTTTTTTTCAGGTAAACCTAGAAGTCAGACTCAAACAAATTGGTTGCAGCGAAACCAACCGAACCATTATGTATGGGATCTATAGTTTTGATTTCTAGCAAGTTTAGTACAAGAAAAATGTTGGCATGCATATAATTATAGGAAAACAACGAATAGTATCTAGAAAATCGACCTATATGTATTCTATTATACTAGACTTGGTGATCGGAACAAAATTGTTTGTCAAATGCGGGTAACAGTTTACGCCAAAGTTCGCGACCGAAAGGTCGAAAGCGCCATGGAAAATACGGCACTTACGCGTTCTACGCTTCCTTCACCTGTAACTAAATGCGCAATTTCTGTGTTCCACTCAGCGAGTCTAATATTATAAAAGTCGTTGATCTAAAAAGAAAAAAAATTCTCCGTGTATAATTTTTTATCGCAAATTTATTGGAGTCTGTCATCCAGATTTACCCACAAAATATTTTTAACTTTTCCCTTATCGGACATCGTTCACTCATCTTCCGGATGGCAACACCTGACGTACTCTAAAGCCTTGTTGAGGCTATCGAGCCACATGTCTCTGTCTTGGGCTGTGTCGGCTGCCAACAAATGCCGTCTGACCATCGATCCGTCCGGTTTCCTGACGTAAATGAGAGAGCCGGACTCGGTAATCGGCATTCCCGCGGGGAGAGAGGTCTCTAGTAGTAGTGTGTTGGGTCGAGCGCATAGATCCCGAGGAGCCTTGGTCACTCGCTCGGAGACAACAGACGTCAGGTCTATGTCGCCCATTGGCAGCTGGAATGCAATAAACATCTATCAATAAAAGAAATATCTCTACATTCTCAGACCAAATAAGAACTATAGACAGAATTTTGCGAATAACATAGTGAAGCTGGTTTTATAACGTGTGTACATAGGCCGTATAACCTACGCACACATGCGTCAAATTCTGTGAGCGACACCCTCAGTGACGTTTAATTTTATGCAATAAGCACCATCTAACCAAATTTGAACGCACTTCTTGCTTCATAGTAAGCTTAGTTAGTTAAGATGTTAACAGATGACGTAGTTTTCACTTCTGACGTGCAGTTCTACGACTGACAGTTTTTTTTTAATAACATGTAACTACGTCATCACTTAATGGAAGCCCTATATGTGGGGAAGAAAGACAAAGTACATACCTTCTTGTGGACGTCGTCGGGGTACTTCCAGTAAGCGAGGTTAGTGGCGGGAGGGTGCAGGCGGAACCAGCGACGGTGCCACGCCCCCAAGCCGGCAACGTCCTCGAAGGCCGTCAGGAAGGCGGCGCGGGGAGGCGGCGCGTTCACCCGCAGGTGCGCCGCCAGCTCCACATTAACGCTGCCTTCGAGCGGACTGCCGCACGGTACCTGATAACAAACAAATATTTTATTATTTAGCTCCGCTCCGCTATGGCGACAACATAGTTATAGGTTAATTAACTTTTTCAAATGCATTAAAATAATAATAATATTATTGATGTGACACATCTTCAGCGACGTGTTAGGCTGACTGTTGGCGTGGCAACGCCAACATTTGGCCACCTAAAACTTTGGCGAAACTAATATGTATTTTTTAAATAATATATGCTTCATATTTGCTTTAGATAGACAGGCTAACATACTTTTTTTTTAATTGATTTTGACTTGACTACTTGATTTTCGGTGTCTACGGACAAAAGCAGTCCCACATTCCATGTCCCTTATTCTCATAAGGGATAGAGGAGCATCACGTAAGTCGCCTATCAAGTGGACTGTCAGCCTGTCTGGACATTTTTCATTTCTTAGTGATCTGTAGTAAGATATAAGGTATTTTACCTTATTGAGCGTGAAGGTCTTCCTGTTGGCCTGTTGCAGTGCGAATATGCAATAGCCGTGCAGCTGAAACTGAGGCGAACGGACGGCCAGCGGACCCGCAGGGCTCTGAACTCGGGGAGCCTTCAGCGAAGACATTTTTGACTTCGGAGTCAGCAGCTTCGACGAACCCTAAGACACATATTTGGGTTCCACTCAATACTTTCTATATTTTTTAATTAAAAAATTAATAATCAATATATAGGTACTGATAGAATTATTCTGTGGCCTTTATACACTATTTAAGCAAGCATAACTTGAATTCTAGCCAATATGATGTTTAATTAACTTACCTTTTTGTTGCCAATGTGATATTTAACCTCGTGAGATAGAATTTCTTTAGACGCTTGCAACAAATACACTTCAACGGTCACCTGAAAAAAATAAGATCATTTTTAAATAAATTGAAATTAAATATAATACTATACGAACGGTTCAGTAGTTTTTGCGTGAAAGCGTAACAAACAAACAAACAAACTCACATTCACATTTATAATATTACTAAGGAAGTAAGGATATATTTTTAAAATACATTTTTTAATGTTCAGGGCAAACACTGCTACGGTTATTACGCACGCAGCGTTAAACTGTTAAGCGCTCTTAAGTGCGGAATTGTCGTTTCAAAACGCGACCGAACTTCGCTCTCTTTATTGCCGCAAATATCCCAATAGTACCTTGAAGTCTTTGGCTAGTCCGTCCATGCGAATGTGGTCTGCGAAGTGGAGCAGATGAGAGTCGGTGCGCGTGCGCACCATCGCCGTCGCGGCCACTCGATCGCGGCACTTCACCAGGCAAACGCCGTAGTGACCCACCGCCCCATCTGAAACCAATTCACAGCGTTTAACAATTTTTGGTCTAGTGGCTAGTAACCCTAGCTGTTAACCAAGCGGTCGCGGGTTCGAATCCCGCTAGGGGCATATGTTTATGTGTTAACATTTACCTTTGTACCTGAGTCATGGATGTTTTGTATTTATATTATGTATGTATTGTATGTATGTATTTACAAAAAAAAGTAATCTAGTAGTATATCAACTGTCTGGTATCAATAATACAAGCATTAGTTGCTTAGTGTGGAAATAGATGGTGCTGTTTAGAATGTGTAAAGATATTTATTTAAAAAAAAAATCATTATTTAGTAACTTATTATAGTTAACTTAACTTATTATTAAGCAATAATTTGAAAATTATAAACTAATCTCCGACTTTATATTGAGCCTAAAAACGCTAAATCTACGAACGCTAAACGCTAAGGAAACGACTAGCCGATGGTCTTCTAATGGTCTAACAAATCTTCATAAATTATTGGTAAGAAAAAAAAACTGATAAAAATTGGTCCTTTCGTTTGGGAGTTATGATTCCATTCGACAGACACACGCACACATCAAACTTATAGCATCCCGTTTTTGCGTAGAGTCGGGGGATTAAAACTTAAACTGTGTTGTCGCGATGACTGAACGCCTGGCTGTTTAGCCCAGTCGGGTTAGCATTTAAGTTTGCATTAATTTGTGACCGCAAAATCTTTCGTACGGTCATAAATATCCAAGTTATATAATAAGCGAATATGTGTTACCCCTTAATATCACGATAACGGGCGTAGCGGAGCTTAAGAATGGTCGAGATTCTAGTTTTACACTCCCACTAGACCCCTCTAAAGGTAGGTGAAAAGAATTTGCGGTCACAAATTAATGCAAGCTTAGGTCTGTTTACTGGACTGGACTAGTTTGCTAGAACCGGTTGAAGAGGGGTGGGTTGTGTTTTCCAAACAAGTTGTAAGGTTAAAGGTCAAGGTTGTTACCTGCGTTAAGGTGTCGCACGTAGTCCCTGCGCAGTGGGACCGTGATGCCCTTAATCGAGAGCGAGGCTATCCCGGCGGCTGCGGCGGCCCCGGCGCCTTCCACCTGCAACCTCTGCACCTCGTGCACGCACGCCTGTCTGCGATGTGCTGCACCACACAACACACATAGTACAAACACACTTCTTTCATTGTGATCATTGTAAAGCAGACAAGAAAAGTGCTTTATCAGTTTCGATTACAAATTCCATTCATTTCAAAATTCGCTAAGGCTTAGATTTGAAATAGGTATTGATTACTGATTGACACAATTTGTCATCGCAAATAAAGATAGCAATAGAAATTGTAACTGAATTTTCAAAGGAAAAAACAGACCTTATTTTACAAAGAATGTTCAATCTTAGGCTGATAAAGCACTTTATTTGTCGAGTTTACCTTACATTACGTTACTCAAAAGTCACTAGTAGGTTGAGTTTCAAAATTCAAAAATGGTATAAATTATGACACGTTCTTATCCACCTTCTCTGTGGAGAAGAACGGCCAAAGAGACTCCACAGGCATCGCATCTTTTGTAAATAAGGAAGTTATACATTAGTGTTACATAATGTAATATATCTAATACATTATGCTAAGTTGGAGCAAGTTCATCATCCTCTAAATAAAATCAGCCATCTCACAACACCTAAAGACTGATACTTACTGGCTAACAAAAGCAATCTTTCACCCTCCGCCTGTTCTGTTGAACCGCTGAATTCAATCGTGGCTGCACAAAGGTTCAAAGCTTGACTGGCCTGAAAATTAAAAAACGTACGTTGTGTCTATTGCAATAACCCACGGTATCCTCAGATCCGAAACCTCTATGGTAAGATATTTTAACGAATCTCTTTTGATAGTGCTGAAATATGAGTGTATCTGTGAGGGCAAGTGTCTCATGATTAACTATGGTATATTGGGCTGTAATCATGTAACTTTCGGCTTCTAGCACTCGTTTTAGCTGTAGGACATCCACAGCTCGACATCTTCAATGGCAAAAGACGCGTGATGGAATATTGCTAACGTATAGTTAGCACCTACAGCAACAAGAGCGTTCTCACTGAACTATCTGTTCCTCGAGTTTATAATTTAACTTTTTCTTCACACATAAAGAGAGGATATTTATACCTGTTTTCTTCACACATAAAGAGAGCATATATTTACCTGAGATATGACAGTCTGTTGTTTGGCTATTTCGGCCTGGAGCTCCTTGATTCGTTGCCGCACCGGCACACCGGCCGACGGCTCGTCCGGTGTTTCCGGCATCTCGCGTTCCGGCGATCCGTGACGGATCACGCGCAAGGGCGTCGAAGGATTCGACGACTGGAATTGAAAATATAATACAATTGCCAATATCTACAGGCAATCACTGGAATGGTCTTCCGGTGTCTATGATCTGAAGGCTCATAGACACCGGTAGTAATATGTGCGAACAATCAGTACATAGTATAAAGTAAAGTCATCTTCTCTCACTCTCTCGCCTCTCTCTCTCTTTGCCTTATAAATTGGTGATTTATGTTTAAAATTCATGAATTGCAAATGCATTTTTACACTTTTAGGATACATCTACTCAATAGAAAAATACGTAACGTTTGTAATGTTTTCAGATCAATAAAGAAGCTAAATCCAAAGAGAGAAAATGTCTAATAACTCACAGCGTTCTGCATCCGCCTGTAAAAGCTGATGCTGTGCACCAACTCGTTGGCTTTGTCGTGTCGGGGTGTGGCCGGTGTCGCCGGATGCTTCAGTGGTGACTTGAACTCACGATTTTTATACTCGAAGCTAGTTGAGGACATGCTACCCTGTTTAATTAAAATACAACACAATGTTTACACCAGAGACTTGCAGAAATCATGACAGTTCTATACTATAGTGCTTCTCTCGTCGTTCCAAACCATCAACAATTGCTACTTGTTTTATTACCAGCAACAAAAAATCATTAAGGAAACACAAAATAAAGGTTTATTAGTCAAAATTAATCAAGTTAAAAATTGGGGACGAATTTGGGACATAGCAGAAGCAACCGTGCATCATAATTATCTTCCAGTTACTCGTTTACACAGAAGAGTTTGACTTCTGTGTTTTATTGATTGTTTACCACAAAAAAGGTTAGACTGAAACCAGTGAATTAAAAAGGCAAAGCAAACGTTATCCCCACTTTCAACTTTTCCAGCATATTTTTTTTATAATCTACGTCAAAACAGTACCTCGTTGCACACCGGACACGTTAACAAATCAACCTTATGTTGAAGACATACAAGTCTTTATTACCTTGTTCAATTTTGGTGGCGTGGGACCGTCGCTGTTAGCATCGAGCGCTTCATCGAGCATATCATCCAGTTCGCTGTCACAAGCGCTGTGAGAAGAATCCGAATCATCATCATTGCGTACGGCTTTCTTGTAACTTGAATTATTTTTCTTTACAACCTGAAAATAGTTAAGAAAAAATTGTAAAAATCTTTGTAGTGATGTAGTAGTTTATCAATACTGTTTACTGGTCAATACTAACCGTTTTTTGATTAACTAATTTGAACAAGAAGAAAACTATTATTGCGAAATATATATTATATATTTGGTCAGGTCAATGATTCATCTACAATCAGCGCTTTTAAATAAATTTAAATAATAATATTTATTTACTTACATTCAGAACTTCCCGGCCAAATGATGTATCGCCCCAATTATCAGATTTATTGAGAGCCTCGTTCGGGTTCTCTGAACTGAAACGTAACAAGTACAATACGATTAACATGGGTGTTTTGCTTTTTAACTATACACAGCAGTTACTTAAGCAATGAACATTCTCCATACATCGTTGTGAAATTACATTACATTCATTACGAAATTATTGTACTCATATGTCTTTATTTGTAATGCTATTGTTTAAATATTAATACCTACTAACATCAATTTATTTTAAAGAAATATTGGATTCGTCTGCTTATAAATGTATCATATTTGAAGTCCTAAATTTGTCAATCTCAAAGCTCGGATTAGCCAATCTGAACGCGGAATCTAAATAATCGAAAAGGCATGTCTATACTAAATTTTGATTAAAATTAATGAAATTTTGGCATTGACATAAGTACCTACTTTTAATGTGAATTTGAGTGAGAATAAAAATTATATTCAGATTGATTTCTATATGTCTCCTCGTATACCTACTCGTAGCTTGTGGAAGTTGTAGTTTTTTTTTTATATAAACAAGTACTATTGAAATGAGAATGATATTTTTTTTCATACAAATACTAGGTACTCAGTGCATTGTAGTTTGAGGAAAGATTTAAAATTGTTAAGAATTTTTAAGATTTTTGCTTTTATGCAAAGTATTAAGAATTCTGTTTAAATTCAATAATATTGACTAAATCAGGTTGAAATACATTTCCACATTTGTGTAGTAAGCCAATTATTGTATAGTCTAACCAAGTAGGTTTTGTGCCGAGACAAGAGAAGTTTCGACAGTATGCTAAATGTCAATATTTGTACCTACTTGAGCATAGCTACGAATATTATAACGTTTATCCAACGAAATAGTATATCACTGCATCTACTATATTTATTTTTAAGTATTTCTAACCCCTAGGGAACGAGGACTTTATAGGTATTATACAATTACAGTCGGGGTACGAAAACCTTCGTCAGTTTTCAAATTCATGCCTTTATCAAGTCGTAGACTCTTAGTACATTGAAGTAAAATTTTGGCTTGACTAAAAATTTCCTTGATGCAAGCAAGTTTCGACTTTAAGGTGCTGAACCTTTTCTTACCTCCGTTTACTTATACCTATATATTATGTGCCCGATTAATAACTCACCATAGTGCATGCAAACACTCGCTTCATTTGAGGCATAAAAAGTGTGGGAAAGTAGCGGAACATATTGTGCGTTGACTTGCGCTCACGGGTCTGTTATATTTACAGGTCTCATGACACGATCCTTCTACAGCCGAGTGATTGCACTCAGTATAGATTTGTTATTACCTTGTGCAAAGTTTATTTCACCCCAGATTTAAAGATAGACTTGTACCGCGACAGACAACCAGAACAGCGCAAAATAATTTGAGCTAACCAAGAGTTGAATATTGAATTTTTAAACTACCGAATGAATACGAAACTTTACAATTAAATAGTATGTAGCTATAATTTGGTCAGTTTATGTGGAGAAGGACTAGATAAAAGCTAAGATTTTTATGTAGTAAACTGGAACCCGCGATGTCGTCCGTCTGACAACCAGAACAGCGCAAAATAATTTGAGCTAACCAAGAGTTGAATATTGAATTTTTAAACTACCGAATGAATACGAAACTTTACAATTAAATAGTATGTAGCTATAATTTGGTCAGTTTATGTGGAGAAGCACTGGATAAAAGCTAAGATTTTTATGTAGAAAACTGGAGCCCGCTATGTCATCCGCGTTGAAAATTGACATCTTATCTATGTGACGAGAGTGGCGCCAGATTTTTTTGTATTTTTCCCTCGGGAACCTAACATTTTTCGAGGATAAAAAGTATCCTATATTTTAAACCAGGTAATAAACCATATGTGTGTCAAATTTCGTACAAATCCCTTTAGTCGTTTTTGCGTGAAAGAGTAACAAACATCTATTCATTATGATTCTCACACACTTTTGCATTTATTATATTAGTCCGCATTACTGGGCGATCTCTATTTATATCAAATGTCTAAAAGTATTGTTTAAAGTTATTTAATAGGAAAGATCTAAATCTAAACTGTCTTGGTTCCCATTTATGTTCATCATACAATTGTCATTTTGATTATATTATTTATGAGTAGCTCGGATCTCTTACTTAATGTTAATGTACTCTGTAATTAATGTTCATATATATGGAAGGTCTAATAAACTCAAATAATTATTTAAACCCACTCGAATCATTCGCACTTACACACGCACACAAAACGTACGATTCCATTTACATGTTATTCATTTAAATTTGATTGCCATTTTACGGTGAGACGTTAAAGGTTGCGACATAGTTTTACTTACCTAACTTAACTACCACTACCTACCAGTTTTAACTGCCTACTGTGCCCATTAGAAGATAAATTTGTTTTGAATTTCAAGTACAGATAAACGTTTAATTATTATAATAAGTAATTAATGTACCTTTTGAATTTTCATTTAATTTCACTCTCTATAGAATTTTAAGATAAAAAAAAATTAAAATGACCACATGACATTTGAAAATTAAATGGCGCACTGAAATCGAATAATCAATTGACTGCAATTAAATATTTAGATATTTGTTAAGAGATTACTTTGTTCCAGTCGCTATAACAAAAGGATATAATGAACCAGACAGACAAAGATAATATTTGCCTTCAGGCAAAGTTAATATTATAATTTCGAAAGAGAGTATGTTTGTTACGATTTCACGCCTTAAGAACTCAAACGTTCATAATGAAATTTTGCGTGCGTTGTCAGGAATATAATTATATAAAAGGACATAAGTAGACCTTTCATTCGGAAAAAAAAGTACAGTTTCAGAAAAAAAAGTACCATCTAAAAATAAAAAAAAATTATAAGAAAAAAAATGTGTCCCTTTTTGCCAAGTTATTTTTTAATAATCTCACGACTATAACTTGGTTCGTAATGCGAAATTAAAACAGTCAATCCTACGTTTCCAAAACTAACACAAGTTTCAACTCTTCAAGCAAACGAATCCAAAAGACAAGGCGTGATAAATATAAAATTATTATATATAAACTATATTATAACTTAGCTTATAAATAGCAAGCACTTCAGGGGGTTAAAGACATAGAAGACGAATTTTTTTCAATTACTATTATATTTCAATTATAATTCACAATGATGTAGGGAAAATGAAAAACGCTTTGCTTTCAATAAAAACTTTATTGTTACAAAAAAATGTTAGAAAATCACTTTCTAATTATCACAGACAAAAACTTAAAATTTAATATGAGGCGACCTGAAAAAAAAAGACCTGAAAAAAAGAATATTATAAAAGCACATTATAAAAGTTTGCATTTGTATATTTGCATTTGAATAATGCATTTACTTTCATATGTTATAAGAATTAATTCTTGTACTCATGAAATTTCAGGGCTAGTGATAGCAAACTTATGTTAATTAATATTTCAATTATAACTTAAAATAAGTTTTCTATATAAATATATATATATATATATATATAATAAATTTATATACGTGAGATGACATTATGCAAATTAGTGTTTTATGTGAATTACAATAAGGTTTAAAATGAAATTTCACGAGTACTGCATGAGATGAAAAGGCAATGTTCTAACAATGCTTAATAGTAAGTATAATAATTTTTAAAAAAGTAGAAAAATTGTACTTTATTTCCTATTAATATAAACTTAACGAAAAAATATATTAATAAATTAAACATTAAAGTCTACTCAATAAGAGATAATAATATTCGTACCCAATTCACTATTTATGAGATAATGATCGATGACTTTGTTATGATGGTTTGTAACATTTTGAAAGTAACGAAAACACACGTCTTGAGAACTACAGAATGGCATTCAGGTAGGAAATCACACAATCTTTATATATGTCGTGGGCAGATCGTAGAATTGGGCAGATCGTAAAGTTTGAAATCAAAAATGTTTCACCAAAAGTCAAAAATATATGCGTCGAGGAGCGGAGCGCAGCAAAGCGAGGAGGAGCGTGTTAGGTTTACATGGAAATAAATTTGGGGAGCCGAGCGAAGCGGAGCGAAACGGAGCGGAATAAGGCGATCCTCTCAGTTTTAACAGAAATATGATCTGCCCAGGAATATCATGACATACCCAATTCTACGATCTGCCCACGACATATATACCTATAGCCAACTTTGTTTATTTTTCAACTCCGTTGAAGTGGTTTTGTAATTTTTAAAATGTTACAAACTATACATGCATATAATGCTTAATGTGTAATGCTAACATTAAGTTACTCTTATTGTAACATAATATGCTTTTGAATATAAGAATTTCTTAGCAATAAAATATGTAGTTAAGTAGAAAAGTTTCTTAACAACTATTATTTGATATTGATTGTCTTTATCTAATATGCTAATAGGCAACATTACAGTCTTACGAATAAATTGATATATTTCAAACTACATATACTTTAGTCTAATGGTATATATAGATAGAGTCCCTAGTTTTCTATTTTTAAAAATGGCCTCAACAATTTGTGAAATAAAAAAAAAGAAGCATTTAACAAATTTTATATTAAATGTGTCATGTAAAAACCCTTTTACAAATTCATGATAAAAAAATTGTGGTTCATTTGTTATTTCAATTTTGTCATTTATGATTGTCATCATGTTATGTAATAAGATAATATTTAAAGAATTCTCTTAAATGTTTCTTGTATGTAACCAGTCTCTCTCTCGTTATCCTTTAAATCCTAAGTAATTTTTAAAAGACAGAAGAAGTTAATTAATAGAGTTAACGAATTACTTAATGTAAATGAAAAAACTTGAAAGTTGAAAGTGCATATACTTATTTTTCTTTTTTCCTTCTATGTAATCTACTTTTAGTAATTTTCTAATAAAATAATAACACTGGCTTGCTCAATTACGCTTACATTTCATACAAATAATACCTAGTAGCAAACAGTTAAGTAATTTTATTGGTGCTCCAATATTCACTTCAATCAAATATGGACACAAAAGCCGTGTGAAACCGGGAGACGGTCACTTGTTTTAAAAATATAAAGGAAATACGATTATCTTGTACATGATTTTTAAAAAGGCAGTCTTTTACATAAGTATGAACACATACTTATACCTATATATATGAATATCAAAATGCTTTCTCACACATATTTAAATCCAATTGATTGATGATTTACTCAATTCTTAAAAGAGAGGTTGTACATCTTTGTTTAGACAGGGTTCGCGATACTGTCTTTCAAGAATATTTGTTAGGTTTTAAACTACATCACGTATTCTTTTTAAATAAAATATTTGTAAACTTTATTTTTTTATAGTCGGCTCATAAATAATAATTGAATATCGTAAAGTTTTTACCCCAATAAGTGCAGTATTCACAGTAAGGTAAGTACCTAGTAACTACATTTATTCAGCTCAATTCAGGGGGTCTACCAACTCAATTTCAGGGGGTCAATTCGGCTGATGTTTCGCAGAATATTTGGGCATTTCATACTTTGAAATCATTCTTTTTTTTGTATATCACATATAAAATACAAAATCATGATAATATACAAAATCGATCATTATAGAAAACGTCAATTTAACTTTGGTCAGACTGACCGTTGGATTGAACGAATAATTTCAGAGTACGAAATACCCGAATATTCGGCCGATTGAAGTTCAGAGTAGACCCTCAGCTTTGGTCCGTAGAAGAAAATAACAGTTTTGTATGAAGATGCGTACGAGTCCGTTCAGAACTGACGGTATTTTTATATTTTATATGGACAAACGCTGAATGGAGTGAACGTATACGATTCGAGTTCCGCACGATCGATCAACTACAATTCACAACTAAGAGCGTGTTGACAACAAAAGGGCAACCACACACCTGCGCCTGCGCCATGTGTTTTTATAGCACTTTACCTACATCAATTGTTTGATGTAAAATTCTATAAAAAACATCTAAAGATCCAATTGTAAAAATAAGTTAGCCCTTGATTTTAATATTTTCTTATAATTATTTTTATTAATATTTTAAATTATACTTCTTTTTCTTTACAACGTAACATTTAATTACTTTTAGATATTCCAAGATTTTTAATTATAATGTCTAAGCTTGTAGGTGATTTCGTAATATAAACAAAAAATGTTTGGCAAGACTGAGCCTTAAGACACATAAGCTTACACTGGGAGTTAAGTAAAACCTCTACGACCCTCTTTAAGTTTCATTTTCGTTTGAATGAACATTAGATATATAAAATGTATATGGCTACATTTTTACACAACATGTTTATATAAATAATATATAATACTTATAATTTATGTCAGCCGTACACGATCAAGCCTATTTTAAAATAGGTATGATAATATGATGTGATAATGATATGATGTGTACCTATAGCTGACATTTTGCATGACAACCATACTTCATCATGCCGCTTGGACTATAGGCTTGATAGTGTAAGGCTATGGCATTAAGTAAAACCATAGAGAACAGACAGAGATAAGGAGGAACAAGTCTATACAAGAAGATGGACAAGAAAGTGTCCATCGGCTACCATTAAATAGTAGGTTTCATGAACTACGAAACCAACCAATAATATCAATTCACCATAATTATGCTGTACTACACAAGCGTCATTCTGGCGAATTTATGAACACTATTTAAATTAAATTTAAATGTTGTAAGCTTGACATTTTTTTCAGTTTAACAACCATTTAAGTTAGTCCTTCTTATCTCGTATTCTCCATGAATAAAACAAGCTTCTTCTGACGTTTCATTACGCGCGTCGAGGTGACGCGCCGCCATCTTGATTTGCACACACACATAGATACAGTCCCTGAAAATCAAATGCACAAGAAAAAGAATACGCACTCTAGTGCGTAATATCCACACCTTGAACCGCCACAGTCGGAATACTCCTCTTGCGTGTTCGACGTGTCCGTCTCAATGTCGGATAGGTGCGGGTAAATGGTCGGCTGTTTTACGACAGCGCCGTTCGCCTGATCCTTCCTGTCGTTCACTTTTATCCTCTTAACTTCATCCACCACTGATAGGACTACGGGTGAGTCTTGAGAACCTGAAAGGAGAAAATTCTCTTATATATGGCACCCCGTTTTTGCGTCGGGCGTTGGAGGTTAAAAATGTCTATTTACACTTGTAATAATTTTGATTCAATTTGCAGTAATTTGTCATGTGCTGGGTCACTATTTAATAAGCAGTATTAATCAGACAATAAACGTCCACCTTGCTGGATAGATATACTGGCATGATCCAGAACCCTAGTTACTGCCACTAATTTCCAAATCCAGACTAGACCCAACTTTGAATAGTACATTTCCAAGTTTGACCCTGCCGGGAATCGAACCCGTGACCCTTGGGACATAGCGTGTGGTAAACTATAACAAGCTGGAAACAATGAAAAAAAAAAACCAACTCACTTCGTCTTTTGCACGGTTGCGCACCAACAACCTTATCAGGCTCGTTGGCCTCCTTATCGGCGGGCTCGCTTTGTGCTTTATCGTCGAACGTGACTTTGGGAATGTTGGCTATGATCTCTGGCTTCTTATTCAACTGCGAGAGACTAGTCGTGCTGCCCATTAGTGGCGCTTTCTCTGACGGGTCATTGTCGCTCTGATCGTCGTCGTCTGATTCGTCCGCATGCTCCGGTTTCGGTGGAGGCTGAAATTTGCATTTCGATTTAATATACAAAATACCTCGAGCTATAAAATGCCTAATAAATGGAGAGCATGATTTGTAACAATTTACTTCTATTACAATTGGATATAGAATCCATTAGATTAGTGTTGCTGATTTGAAAAAAAAAAGAAGAAACATAATATTTTAAAAACAGACCAATATTTTGGCCCACATAACATTTTGCGACCTGCACATTTTGCGATATGCACATTTTGCGATCTGCACGTTTTGTGAATTGCACGTTTTGCGACTTGCACATTTTGCGATCTGCATATTTTGCGACTTGCACATTATGCTATGTAACCATTAAATTTGATTTACAAACTTTTAAATCCCTGTCAATAAAGGCAAATCAGCTAAGTCGGATTACAAATTAGGGGAAGCAGGGGGAATAACGCTCACTGGGTAATGGCGCTCACCACTGTAACTCTGTCAAAATGGAACGTAGCAACACGCCACGTCGCGTGAAGCGTGAGGGGAGAGGGCCTCTAACAGATAGGGATGCAAACGGACAGTCGGCTCGCGTCATGTGACCGTGAAGTGCGTTTCTTCATTTGCGGCCGTACTGATCTAATTTTTGGTTGGGTGTTTTTTGTCGGTAAGTCTAAAATTTTAATGCTTATTTAATTATTAATTTTACTTTTCTAAAAAAAACTATTCTATTTTGTGATGATGCTATCAATTTTCCACAATTGTGTACGATTTTTTTTTAATTTCAAATTAATTACAAAACGACGGTTTGGGGTTATACCGCTCATCTGAGCGCCATTGCCCCTTACTGACTTATTTTTTTATTGTTGTAGATATGCTAAGAAATCGTCAAAGGACAACCGCTAAAGCGGCTTGGACCGAAGAAGACCTTCAATCTGCTAAAACTGCGATTGAAGGTTTGTCCAAAAGAAAAGCTGCAAAAGAATATACCATTTACTTTAGAAAAATTAAAACATGAGCAATCCAAGACTAGTGGGTCAGGAGGCCGTTTTCATCCAACAGCAAGAAACTGAAATTGCTGAACAAGTTAAGTTACTGGGTTCTCTATATACTATGGACTCAATGTCGCAGATTTGCTTAAAATTGTTTATAAATATGCTGAGAAATTTACAAGATTATAATTTATTTTAGAAGAAAGTACTTCAGAGAACGAAGATGAAGAGCACCTTTGCGAAGATGACAGTGATGACGAAATGAATGTGGATGATGAAAATTATAACAAATGTATTATTTGCGAAGAATTTGGAAAAAATAACGGGTTGTGGTATCGCTGTACCATATGTGGACTGTAGGCTCATGCTATATGTTCAGAATGGTATTCGCCAGATGGATAGATCTGTGATTTATGTGTCCAAAAATAAAATATTACTATGTACATATTTCTACCTATAATAATAATTATTATTATTTTATATTATATAATAATAATTGAAGTTGATTTGACATCGAAGACTTTACTATATTTGTTAAATTGAAACAGGCAAATCTTACGTACAAATGGGGATAATTGATGCTAATTTGTGATTGTAGACTTTACTTTTATTGTATAAAGTTAATCTCATTAATATTTCTTTAATTAAAACGTATCTTACTCATTATATTCCAAAAAACATGTTTGAGCGTCATTACCCCGTACCCTGAGCGGCATTACCCAATGTCAGGGGGAATGCCGCTCAAACGCGTTTTTTTTTAAATGTTTTCCTACTACTAGTAGGACAAAGATATATGCTTTTCTTGTTGAATTGTTTATTACTCGATAGTTAAAGACTTCGTTATTTTTCTTAATTTTGATTTATAATAAATAATTTAAAAAATACAACATGTTTTCCTTAAGTGAGCGCCATTCACCCTTCTTACCCTACTAGTGTTGTGATAAATATATTAATTTATAATTTGTGTAGTTTGGGGCATGAATACAACTATAAATATTACCCACAAAAATGACATGCAGTGGTGTAATAAGTGTTAAAATTATCACACAATTTGCGGCTGTTAGTACTTAGCGCCCAAATGTTGCGTCATGCGAATTGCATACAACTGAGATGACCCCTTTTGTTGGATTTTGCAGGGCAAGACTTTGTGTGCTGTTAGCGTAAACAAAACTCATGGTGTATTTGTATTTCGCACATATTAACACATACATACGTTGCGCTTCACAATTTATATAATGAATACAATTATGTAAGCTTAAAGTAACTATAAAAAATCTTCGATTGAAGCACAATCGTTTTACTAAATAAATAAACTAAACTTATTGACTTTTAAGTTAGAACTGGCAACATAGTTGCCCACTTACTTTTTAGTTGACAAAGAAAATTTATTATAGTCTAAACCATACATGATTTGACCATGTATTTAGTGCCCTTTCTCTTTTTTTAATATTACCTCAGCGTTACTATAGTACAGACAAATTAAGCCGAATATCGGCAATCAGGGGAAATAATCCGTGTTGTTTTGAACTGGGCTACTAGTCGTTCTATAAATGAACTATAAATGTCGATACTATTTCCATCGGTGTTCAGAGTGAGAATAAACGAAAGGGTGCGGTACAATACAATGATATCTCTAATTATAGAACTGTTCAAATAAATCTAACCATACAATATAAAATAAAGTTCATAAGTTCAAAAACAGTGTTCATAAATTTTTCGAAAAATGTGTGTTGTCAGCAAGGACATAATATGGAGCTGAAATGTGGTCTCAAACTATAGGCCTTTCTAACTATAAGTTCAATGTCGATCAATGAGCTATACGGAGAGGATTATATTTTACTTACAAGATGTAACTTTACAGAAATATTTATAATTTATACATCAAAATAACAAGTAGGCCATAATCTAAGAAGCTACGCAACTGAAGTCGCGAACAAAAACTTGTAGAAAACAATGCCAACTGATAATACTGATATACTAGTACATGTTGATTCGATAAGAGGATAGGAAAAATTCAATGACTTAAGCTAAAATGGACATCAAGTAGCGTGTAACTTAATTTGCATAATAATCTGCTTGCGGGATTTTACTACATACTTAATATGACTCATGGAAAGTATGTCGGCCTTTACTTCTTCCTCGTATGAGTCGCGGAGGTCACTATTTTACAAGTTTCAAGAATTACCTAAACCAAAAACGCAAGACCGCTACTCGCCTCAACTGATGACAATAACGTTTTGCTAACCCTACCTAGCATATACAAAGAGGATACATGTTAGTAAAACATTGAATTTTATTGATATTGAACGAACATGGTATAAATGCTACTTAAAATTTATTACTAAGTTATGTATAATCAAGATCATTGGTAGAAAATTTCCACCAGTTTCGTCTTCATAGAATTGCTGAAATGTGAAATTTCTGGTTTTTACAGCTATGTTTAAATTAATCGTAACATATATGTTTATGTCTTTAATTGTCAGAACCCCCAAGATTAGAATGTAGTGAGCTTTATAACAACAAAACTATTATAACAGAATGTTTAACTCAAGAAAAAGAAAAAACCTCACCTTATAATTAAATCTGTTTTGCAGCACCTCCATCTCCTTTTCTCTCTCTTGTTTGAATTTATTAGCAATAGTGGACTCGCTTATTGTCTGCTCTCTATTGAACAAGGCCGCCAGTTTGCCCTTTATGCCGCCACCGAACGAGCTCTGACTAATGTTGTCATCCGGTAGGTTCTCCTTTGAATTGCTCCTGGAATTTGTCTTTTGCACGACCGGTTTCGCAGGTTTATCAGCTGTAACAGACGGCGCTGTGTAAGGCCATGACGGGGTCAGCGAATATGCATTAGGGCGGAAACACACGATTGTAATGCGAAACGGTAACATTAAAACATTCGCCAAAATATAGACAGTGTTCCCTGTCTTAAACGTAGTCTTTCATTTACACAAAGCTTTTAGAATTAATGTAAAATTACGAAAAAATATTAAGAAAGTAATAATATTCAAGATTGAAATTGTAATTTTTTTCGTGCCTATTTTAACTACATATTTAAAACGAATGAAATATTTTATTTGCATTACTTTTATTATTATTAAAATTAGCTTTACAATTGCATTCGTTATTGTACAAATATTAATAATAATAAAAAGTTATAGAACATAATAAAAGACTTGCAGACGCGTAGTCGCTCGCGTCGTTTATTTTACAATAGTGTGTTTCTGCCTCTAAAAGTTCAACGTTTGGTGCCAACAATTGTATTATTTTTTTTACACTTTCGTATAGGATTACATCGCGTAGGTGAGATAAAATATATTACACATTTTTAAAAAACTTGAACTGTGCACTTTATAAACAATAAGTGTGTTTGAAAGATTTTTTTCGAGGTATGTTTGAATCATTCGAAATCTAATGGGAGCCAAATACTCCCAATTATACTTACATAGTCTTTGGAGCCAAACAATTAAAAGGTCACTAAAAAAACGCCAGTAAAACAACTAAAAGAACCTAGGTATACGTTCCTAGCTAAATCTATATATCTAACATATAATATAAATATGAGATGCAATAAAAATTAAGTTACGTAACAATATTGGAATTAAAAAAAACTAGGCCATCTAACTAAAGCAACCAGTTAAATAAAATTCTTATAGGCAACAGCAAACTTGCTTATCGGTGCCTTGAAATATAACAGCGCATTGTACCTAACCAATGAAATTAATTCAGGTCGACTCGAATGACAGTTTCAGCGTTAAATTGCTATGCTCGGTAAACCGCATCGCAGTCTTTTGAAAAACTATTGATTGCCACACTTCCGTTAAAAATAGTTCTCTAAATTCTTAATTACTGCTATTCTTTTGTTTTTTAATAAGAGTTTTTTTAAATCTTCAAAAATTGCGTTAGGTCAGTAGGGGAGCCCGATGCTAAATGTGGAGTCACTCGAGCGTCATGGGGACCTATATTGGATTTTAATTATTATAAGGAAGAAAAAAGGTTATATATAATTTTTTTATGTTGTTTTTCAAAATTTTGTAGACGCTGTATTAAAGAAAATCCTCCAAATAATCTTCAGATTAAGAATGAGCATGATCAGGAGTTGGCAAAATGGCAATCGACAAAAATACTTTTTGCATTTCAAAAAGCTGCCACGAGCTTGAGTTACATCCGAAATGGGAGGTTAGTTTGGGTTCACTTAACATCCCCTCTGAATATCTGACGCGCTCAAGTTGTATTTAAATTTTTACGCCCACCCCCACCAACCCCACCAACCAAACCGGCCGATATCCGATATCGGAGACACGTGTGGAATATACATTGGCAGTATCTGACGCGCTCGAGTAAATCCCAAAATCCCCTCTTGGGCTCCCCTACCATAATACATGAACGCTCCATTCATAGCGCCTACTAATTAATTCACGAGTAACATTATTTCAGGCTTTTGTGAAGCAAATTTTCATAATGAAAATATGAAGAAAGAAAATAAGTTTTAGTAGTTTACTTCTTCAATAAGTTTCGGAAAATTGTATTGTAGTAATTTCTTTCTTTTCTTTTCTTTTGTCTTTATTTCTTACAAAGCGTTTTCTTTACTGTATGTTGTTTATCAAGCGCCTTCACTTTGATAATTATGATTATACTAACGAACCTATATAAGCACAGAAGGTAGTTATAATGATGATGAGCGTCGACGATTTGGCGTTTATCTTAAAACAATGTCGCAATTAAGGAAAGACATTATTACACGCGTTTTATAGTAAACTTCACAGACGGCGCAATATTATAAATAAACTAAAAAAAAATCATTTATAAGCACGGAGTAAACTCCGAGAGTGTACTGAAAGGATTCTACAAAATATTTATAAATAAATAGCAATACAATTACTAATTTATCATTTAAGTTTTTGTTTGTAAAAGTTATGGTACAAATATCCTGTGTCGTTTTTAACGATCATATATAGTACATATATCCTATATACTATATATCCTATATACTATATATCCTATATACTATATATCCTATATACTATATATCCTATATACTATATATCCTATATACTATATATCCTATATCCTATAATACTATATATCCAATATCCTATAAGTTCAAAAAAGGCAGAATTTCGGTTTGCATAGTCACTAAAATTCAGCACATTTATGCTTTACTAATTTTTAAAATAAACATAGCTTTGAAGAATTCTGATTAAATTTATATAGACATAGAAATAACACGTAGTTAATATTTAAACTTTTTAATTGAATTAATTTTAAATAACCGCATTGCCATTTTAAACCTAAGAAGAAGAAGAAGAATTTTAAATATTGAAGTCCACACAGAAAAATCACTTGGTAATACAATTTGATCCGACTTTTAATCAATCAATATTAATGAATCATAATTACAAAAACGTTTTATCAAATCATTATTAAATATTATATACCCAAATAATGTGAATGTGAATATTACCTTATAATTCCAATAATATCACAATAAAATTTATTTATTTTTAACACAGAATTAAGGCAAGAATTATATCACAAATAAGTTTCGCGCGGTCGCCACACACTGGCCACAAACACACGAATTTAAAAAAAAATCTTATTCAAGATTCGAATTCAACTGCAGAGGTTGCGAGTGCGCGACGGAATGACAAACGCAGATGACCAACCATCGGTCCACCACCTCCACAACACAAACTACCAATACAAGTAATGTAACGAATGTAACGATTGAGCGACGCTTCCGAATCCCACGGTAGTTTAAATATGTGCAGGTGTGGTCAACATTTCAGCGTTAATTTTTAACTTATTAGACTTTTCAATTTTCCTAAACATTTTTTCCTTAGTTTAAAAAGATTGATTTTTTTAAAACTAGCGCTCCGCCCTCGAATTCACACGAATGCATTTTTTTCTGCAAGTTATATATCGTAACAAATTCTTTGGGTGGTTTAGATGTTAACGGAGAAACAGACATGCAGTGCAAGTAACTTTGTTCAAAACCAATTCTATTCAAACACAGTTGAATGCGTCAAGTACAAAATCACGTATAAATGTGACTTATACTTACAAAATTGATTCCAAGTCCTTAGTGTAAGTAAAAACAAACATATAGGTAGGTACAGTCAAGGGCAAAAATATATGTACGTTTCCAAGCGGCAAACATATCTGTACAATTGAGAGGCCAGAAATATCTGTTCGATAATTCGGTCAGAAATATGTGAGCAATTAAAGAGTCAAAAAGATCTAGACGTTCACGTGGCCATAAATATATGTACAATGTCAGTCAAATATATCTAGGCAAATAGGGGTGCATAAATATCTGTACAAACAAACAAGTTTTCGTATTTTGAATTATGACAATCATCGAAAAGAGTACCATTCTGTCATATGATCTGTTTGTCCCTTTCATTTTGATTGTGGCGTCATTAACGTAATATTTCTTTCACCTTTCATTCTATTATTTTAGATTCTGCTTCACAGCGTTCACAACTATCATATACGATTTTCACATGGCTTTTCTCGTGAATATTATATTAGCATTTTTTCAATGCTAAATTATGTAAGTAACATATTTATACTAGACGTAGCGATGAAACGGAAGATATTTATTCGTAATTTAAGTAATTATACAATATTAGTACGAAAATCTTTCGATTACGCTAATCTATACTAATATTATAAAGCTGAAGAGTTTGTTTGTTTGTTTGTTTGTTTGTTTGTTTGAACGCACTAATCTCAGGAACTACTGGTTCGAATTGAAAAAATCTTTTTGTGTTGGATAGATCATTTATCGAGGAAGGCTTTAGGCTATATAACATCACGTTGCGACTAATAGGAGTGAAGAAACAGTCGAAAAAACGGGGAAAATTATTCATCTTTGAGGGCTTCCGTTGCGTGCGCTGCGAAAACCGTTCGAGATACCCAAATGATTCCCAAAATAACTATTCCACGAGGACGAAGTCGCGAGCACAGCTAGTGTATGTATAAATGTCTCTTTACTGTTAAAAAGAACACTTAGGTTTTTACTAACTTAGAGCATTTAATAATTAATCACTGGTCTGCAACGAAATCCTCATTCAAAAAATATGTCAAAAATATGAAGATTTTAATGCTTTGAATCTATTCCCGTTGGCCGATTTTTTTTATCACGTCTAGATTTATCGATATGAATTTTTTATTAAATATCAATTTAGGTTTTTTGAATTAGTTTTGTGCGTCAACATCATAAACAGTATAGTATACATACAAAATAGGTTTTAGCGAGTTGTAAGAGAAAGAAGGAAAGTGCCGAAAGTAAATTTTATGGTAGTACACAGGCGCATTTATTGGCTCTGTTCATAAAAAATACATAAACTACACATAAAATACTTTAAAAAAGTAGAGAATATGCAAAACATCAAAATATTTGATAACTAGACTTGACAGTCTTGACACGCTCTTTAATAGTTTCATGTATGGATATTTATGCCCTCCTATTTGCCTACAGCCTACACATATTTGACTGACATTGTACATATATTTATGGCCACGTGAACGTCTAGATCTTTTTGACCCTTTAAATGCTCACATATTTCTGACCGAATTATCGAACAGATATTTCTGGCCTCTCAACTGTACAGATATTTTTGCCGCTTTGGAAACGTACAGATATTATTGCCCTTGACTGTACATAAAAAACTGAATTTCCCTGTAAGGGCGTGTTGTACAACTGTTTTTGCATTCGCACCTGCAGCGTCAAGGTTGGCAACACACGACAAGATAGCCTTGATTAGAAGCGATGTAATGATGTCACTTGGTTTCGGCATTAACTTGGTTTCTGATGAATTAAAGAAACAATTGTTTCTACATAATATTATGAAATTAAATATTGCTGATGAATATAAGACAAGCCAAGCAGTAATCCGTCCCTTGTATTATCCAGCATATCCTTACTAATATCTAATATTATAAATGTGAAAGTAGATCTGTCTGTTTGTCTGTTACCTTTACACACCTTAACTACTTTGAACCGATCATCATAAATTTTTGAAGACACGTTGTCAGGTATACCGGAAAGGACATAGGGTAGGTACCTTTCATCCAGAATAAAAGGACTGTCCCTGAGGGATAATCTAAAATTATATAAACTAACGGCTGGCAAATAGCAATAAAGATGTAATAAGGCGTTATAATACTTAAGTTTGTAATTCAACATTAAGGTCTCTTGTCGTACTGTAATTAAACAGCCCAAAAAGATACGTCTTCTCAAGCCTTCTGTATTTTTGAGTAGGTGGGTGGGACTCGGTGAGAAAACTCCATAGGCATACCTAGACCAACAACATGGCTCGCTTTCACTCTCTTAAATAGTTATACAAACGAGAGACCGTAATCATACATTGTATACATTTCTGTGATCCAATACAAATCCAGTTATGATGACTATACGGTACTACACGGCCGCTAGTTCGGTAATGATAGTGCATATTGACTGCGAAACCTTATAATGACGTTCGAGATTTGTTGTCAAAATTTTAAAATTATATACCCGACACGTTTTTAATGTTAAGTTTGTTTGTTGGTAACATTTTCACTCGCATGGTAGGTAGGTATACCTGTTCAATTAGGACTAGGTAAATCAAGGTAAATTCCCATCGTTCCATAAAACGTCCACAGTTTTCGTCATAAAATTTACCAACCATAGTTACCCACGTTACAAGAATAGTCTGATAAACTTCAACTTATCCATAACAAAAAGAGAAAAAAATTGTATTTTTGTTTGTAATAAAAAAACAAGAATACTTACTGGACCGATTTTTAAAATTCTTTCGCCTATAGAAATCCACATTAATATCAACAGTAACATAGGCTATATTTTATAAAATTACGCGGACGAAGTCACGTGCAACAGATATCTAATTCTATACTAATATTAGACTCTTTTTTTTTTTGTTTGTATGATAAAATACAGATACAACAGGCTATTTTTTATACACCCTAAATACTGCATAATAATTCAAAATAAAGAAATTATTACACTCTATAAGAGATAACCAAGCTGCATACTATAGTACTTTTGTCATGGTCGTCAAAGCTAACTCGTGTGCAACGATCACAAAGGAGTTCTTATAGATTTATTTAACTATCTACAAGAGTCATTCCCAAAAAAGTATTAAAATGTATATAAGTACATACTTCCAATTTGATTTTTCAAAGCGAATTTCATTGTTACAGATAGAGACATGGTCCACTTTCTCCGTCAAGTTTTTGTTATGGCCGTAGGCGCCAATGAGGTATGCAACGGTGGATTCATTACACGGCATCGCATTGTTATTACTTTAGTTTGAAAAAGTTACGCAAGCGATAAAGGTCGTTTTTGAATGAACACATTCGCGTCAATACTTTTACCTCATAGAAAAATATGACGTAGGCCATGATCAAAAAACGGCAAAAAAGAGCCTAAAATGTTATAAACGGCGATGAACGGGCCGACGGTCGGATGGCAGGTGTTTACCGTCACTTAAGGACACGAGCAACACACCAGGGGAGGTGCAGGTGCGCTGCCGACCCTACAGGAATTTGTTAACAGTTCTTAATTTGTCCACACCCACACCCAGAAATACCAAAGCTCTTTAATATGTCTCCAGGAATCAAGGCCCTGAAATTTAAGTGTCGCTACAAATGTAGTCTTTTTGAGTTGAAAGCACAGACTTGTGTGCTAAAATGGTTAAACAGTTGAATTATAGAAGATTCTAGGTACCCCAAATTTAGTCCTCTAGTAATATTGTCTCAATCGAAGACAAAAACCTGTCACTACTCTTCTTTAACTTTCAATAATTTCAACTTAAATGATTGCGTCAATTTGTCAATGAGGCGTCAAATTGCTTATTGCCCTAAAAACAAAAATTGAACTTTGTTTCAAAACGCTAAAACTTTAATAAATTATTAGATTGATCTCAATAGATGTGTAGATTGATCTCAAATATTTTAAAATATTTCACTATTAGGTATAACACAAATTTTGTTTGCGTGCATTTAAAAGGCACCTTTTGTATAATTGGTTGCCTATTTAGTACAAAGAGTATTAGCATTTGAAGCTCATCAACACCATAACAGCATTGGACAGTTATTGGATGGACAGTATTGTCTTACAAATCGGTCAGACATGACAACGAGATGACATTTACATTAACGATGTACCGTTTCAAAATACAGTAAGTGTATTTATACTCAGCAAACGACAACCGTCGCGTAATGGGGATGAATGCTGAATTTTATTCATCTATGGGTCGACTTCAGATCATATAACTCCAGAGACAGTAGGTATAATGCCAATATAATAGTGCGTTTAGAGTGCCAAGTTCTGCCAACTGTCTATAATAAATAGGTCAGGAATATTCATGAATCCAGAGTGGAGCTCGGTGTACCTATACATACTCCAATGCGCATTGGAGCTGATCCGAGCTCCAATAGTATCAATGCATTAGCCAAAAGTCTTGACTGTCGCTCCTTGAACTAATTTTGAATCCAGAGTGGACTCGGTGTACCTGTACATACTCCGATGCGCATTAGAGCTGATCCGAGCTCCAATAGTATCCTCAATGCATTAGCCAAAAGTCTTGACTGTCGCTCCCTGAACTAATGTTGTATGGGTCAGCAGCTACTGACTAATAAGGACAGCAGTAAGTAAACTTAAAATATTTGTAACATAGCTTTTAAATGGTCAGATGATCAGATATAGTAGAAATAATGAATTAACACAATTGACGCAAATTCAACCAGATGATATGTATAATAGAATTCCTAAGCAACGAAACTACAACGAAAAAAACGTCGAGTAAGAATATCTTAGGAGTAAAATTAATGGTAAAGCCTTATTAAAGTGTAAATTAAAAAAAGAACATGGGTTAACAAGTAAACAAATTATACAAACTGTATTCATTGTCTCAAACCTGGTGACACAGTTTAGTTTAAAACAAATAGATAGTGTGAACTAAAATCTTGTCATACACCGTTATCACGTTTCACAACTCGTTTTAAGGATGTTTTGTTAAGTGAACGAGTACATACATAATTTAAGGTTTGCCCTCGATTTCATTTTTTTGGGATCGTATAAGTCATGAAACCAAAGTAGATTTTGGGTAACAAAAATTATCCGATTATAATATTATATTGTATTGGAAGAGAGCCATTCGAGTCATTTATATGAATTAAGATAGTTTCTCGAGAAAAATTAAGAAAAGAAAAATGTATGATGATTTACTGAAATCAGTCAATATTTTTTTAATTATATCCAATGCACACGATTCTACAACAGAGATCTCATCTCAAGCTATAAGCGTAACCTTTATGCAAATTTAAACAGTGATCTGCTGACAAAACTTCTTTATTTGCTTGTTTTATGAGGGCTTGTATCACTTATTGATACTGAAAAGAGCATCCATAAGGCATTTTCTTGTTCATAGAATTTATATTCTGAACCGGTGTTGATTTAAAAAATAACACCAGTGTGAGCTACTGAAATTTGATTCGATACATCAAAGTAGTATAATTCAATATTTAGTAAAAAAAAATTAAAGGGGTTAGGTTTAGAATAACTCCCAATCCTTAGCCGCTTGGAATAAGATAAATATAACACCTTCATTATTGGTAAATCGTCAGTCAGTCGTCAGTCATTATTATTTTTTGACTTGTGTGTGTGTGTGTGTAAAAAAAAACATCGCAACGAGCAGACAAATAAATTTGAAGAGTTATGTGAGACCCGACTGTCGGATTTAGGAGAGGAGAGAAACACCAAAAACCGGAATATTATCACTGTGCTTTGTGTTAGAGGCGTTCAAAAATAGACTTTTTGTAAATAAGCTGAAATAACAAAAGCATAAATTGTCTTTCTCCGTATGGGAAAAAAATAATTCGGGTGAATCTTCCCTAATGGGACTGTGCTTTAGGGTAATTGTGTGTAATGTATGTTAGGATCTACTCAAATTTACAATACGCGGGAAAAAAAATTGCATTAAATATTTGCATCCGTTTTGCATTGAAGTAATTCCCGCAACTGCATTCATTCATTAATGGCACTGTTATTATTAAAAGTAAAATAACTTTAATTGTGCATTTAATTGTTTTCCTGTTTGCTGAGGTATAATGGAATAACTATACGATAATATGCAAATCACAGCACAAATAATGTTCCTTTATGATTTATCGAGAAAAATTAAATTTGTTGTGAGTAATGAAATTAGATGTGACAGCGTAACAAACCAACTCACTTGTTCTTATATTATAGTTAGGATTCAGTTTATGTTCTTATCCGTTACAAGCTCGCCGTAGGTACATACCTCAATATATAGTGAAGTGTTTTACCTCCTTAGGTTTCCCACAAGCATGCCTCTTAAGTAATAGAATAACCGCAGGCCTTGAGGAAGTATGAAATACTTCGATATTGCAATTACATTATAATAACTAACATACTTAGTTAGTCGTATATACCTATACCTAGTATAATTTATCTCTAAAATTTAGGTATTATTATTTTATATAAACATTAACAGCGTACCAAAACGATAGTACGAAACTTTGATTGCAAGTCACCGGAGGAGAACTACCGCCTTATTCGACGGTAGGAAAGCCGAGCAGCTTAGCAGAGGCATGATTATAGTTTTCCTTGTGGTTTAGTCCGCAAAGCATCAGAATGTTGGCAGGATGAAGATATCGATCAGCTGGTTCTATCGATAGACTTAGGACCCGTTTATTAGGTGACCTTTATTTTAGGTTTATTTTAGAACATCCTTGAAATTGTATTAATTAACAACTATTTACTTTTAATATTATTGAAATGCACAAAATTTAAATCTTTGACATTTAAAATGTAGTCTCGCCACATCACTAATAAATAATAAATAAAATTAACACATATTGAATTTAAATTACAAAAAAGACGAGGATATATTGAGAATTTATTCAAAATCCAGACAGACACTTCTTTACAAACTTCTTTATTATTTAAGTCTATTGCAGTTGTGTTGTAAAAAAATATCGAAATCGTGACCGCGGTCTCAAGACTGGTTCTGCAAGATAATCTCACTGGCAATACCTAATTTAACATTAGACGAATAATTACATCATTTAGCTAAACGCGATAACTACAAAGTATATAACATTCAGTAAGTAGAATGTTAAAATTGAGTCACAAAGCTTTTGGGCTTTGGGCTCTCTTGTAAATAAGGTTCTTCTTCTTCTTCTTAGGTTTAAAATGGCAATGCGGCTCGTAAATAAGGTTTGCTTGTAACCAGACGAATTTAAAAGAAGAACACGTGAGGTGTAAATATGATTTTTAAAATTAAAAAGTTTAGATACGTGCCTTGATTTGATTTCAAGTTTTGGTTTCATAAATCAACATGGATTGAACCAAAATTTGTTTTTGGTTTTCATTTTGGTCCAGGCTTTGACAGGCGGTGGACGGAGCTTATTAACCATGCAGCTTCACGGAGGTGAGCTTCAGCTTGCAAGAGCTTCAGATAGAAAAGCCGCAATACCGTAAACGAATATGATAAGTAGAGAAGCACTCAAAAAAAGGAAGACTAGACAAGATTATGACTGTACCAAGTTTAAGATTTTTTTATCTTTTTAATTTTTGGCAAGTTTAAGATAAGAAATATTAATGACAATTTTTATCACAATCGTTTGTGGTGATAATGTTCATGTTATCGGATGAAATTGATACCTCGAATCCAATTTATGTGGGACTAGTTAGTATGGGACTGAGAAAACATAGAATTTAGCACAAAACGAATTTAACACAAACTTTTAGCACAAAACGAGGTCCAACCTCAGATCATGTTTTATGGTTTAATGGAAACGACACATCTACGGGAAAGCTACAATATTAATGAATGCTTTTACGGGCGAGATGGATAGGACTTTTGTAAATGCAAGTAGCAAATTGTAAACGCAGTCTATTTCAAAGCTTTTGGCATTCTTCCAAGTTAGTTTAAACCTAAAATAGTGTCTGGGAAATCTGACACAATTTATGTTTTTGGTGCAATGTATACCTACGTGATTTTGTGCGAGTGTAGACTATTTAATCGAAACCTATATTTTTATTTACTGCAAAATTAAAAATTACTCAATACGGAACTTTCATCTCGAAATGATCAATGTGTTGTCCACATAAAGAATCTACAACTTTTATCTAAAACCCGTCTTTGATTTTCATAGCTAAAATCACTTCTAGGAATAAGTTCTGACTCTCGAACTTAGTTTGATTTATCTATTTACTCTACGCTATAACCTATTAAATTAACACAGTTTTTTTTAATATTATTACATATGTACTTAAAAGAACACCTGCAAGTAATTGAATACACCGTGTATTGATTGTAATTGAAACTGTGCGTATAAAATACCTTTGTTTACATGTGTCACGGATACGGATGAATGAATATAAATTTATTTGTTTTTTTTTATTGTTTATAGCATTCTATTATCTCAGCATTATCAGCTGAAACATGTCGTAAAAAGACCAAACTCTTAAGTTGACGTAACACGTAGGAGGTTATAGGCAAACTTTTCTTAGTTGGTGATTTATGTAAGTGTTTGTTCATTGTATGACTTACTAGGTACTATGGCATAACCAGATGCCTAATTGCCTACTTACCTAGTTGTTTATTACAAAGTAATTAAATAATTTCGATATTCAGTTTAGTTTAAACTATAAGTACGTACCTAGAGCTTTCTTTTGTAATTCCTGTCTTTGTCAACAAAAGATGATTCATCAATAAGAGATGCCAGAGCCCTTTTGTAAGAAAACTTTGGATTTTTTTTTCAATATCTTGTCAACAAATAAGGAATAAGTAATACACAAATAGGTTAACAATTTGTCTAGATATTTTAGTTTAATTAACTGTCTTAATAGTTTAGGTGGTTATTTTTAAATTGAATAACGAAATATTATTTGTATACGTGTCAGACGCAAAAAATATTATTATGTATTTTATTTTAGAAACAGATTAAGTAACAATTTTTTTGTTCATAAGTTCAAACCTTCATAAAAACTTACAAATAAATACATAATTATTATTCAATGTGCATAAATATTACATTTTACATAGTAAAACCGGTAAATATTATAACATAAAAACGGTTAGAACATGTGTGGAATGACGACGGGAAATGATCTATGCAACAAAAACTCGAGATTACTATCGTTCCATAAATAATAACTATAATGATTATTGTGGCAATAATTATATTGACTGTAAAATGTTGGCACCAAATGTTCATTGTTATAAAATATAATATAAATTACTCACCTTTATTGACTCCGTGGAGCGTTTTAGCAGAGGGTGCCTGGCCGAACGGAGCCTTAGGTACAATCGCAGCCCCTTTATTTTTTTCAAACAGTGCTTTGCGTTCTCTCAACGACATTTCTGCCGGATCCTTTTCTTTGGCTCGCGGGCTGCCCGCTTCGAACATTGCCGCTCTAGACAAAACTGAATTCCTGTCAACATTCCCGTTCAATTTTGGCGCTAATCTCCTTATTACCGGCGATCCAGTTGCCGGCTTGTCATCATCAGCCGGCTGCTTTGTTTGTACACAACTGTCGGATTCGTTGTCGTTCTCTTCGCGATCGACGACATTGTTCTCCTTATCTTTGTCACTTTCGCATTCGTCAACACTCAATTTCCGCGGCGGCGTCGGCGCCCTGTACTTCTTTATTGATGGTTTTTTCGTCACCGACGTGGTATTGTTTTGCGTGCCGGCGACCATTGTCGCCATCTTGGGGGCTGAGGCGGCACTGGGGGTAGTCGATGCGCACTTCGGCTCCTGTCGATCACGATCGGCGTTTTCCGTCGCAGTGAAATCGTATACGAGCCTCGATTGGCTGGCGGAGACGCGCCGGTAGCCGTCGCCTTCCTACGATTGGACAACGTTTGGAGAGGGTGCGGGGTTAGCACGTGCGTGCATTACGAGCGTCGACGCGAGGTTTCATTCGGTTCGGTGGTGACCCGGGTTTATTTCGCGGCAAATAGAAATGTGGGTTAGCTACTGGCGTCGAGAGGGCTGGTGAAGTTGCATCATTATTTGAGACGTGTTGCACAACACCTCAGCGTTGACGCGAAGAAATGTTTCACTAGAATCGCACGAGCGCGCACAATTATTTCCCGTTTAACGTGGCGAAAAAAGGGGTCACAATAGTTCGTTGTTGAATGAACTTGTAATATAACGCAGCTTGATGCGTCAGCTGTTTCGCGTCTTTTGTTTTGTTTGTATACGCCAATCGACGTGCGGGCGGGTTGATGCGCGTGAGTCGCCGGTGGCGTCGAATAAACAACTGACCGAGAGGATTGTTTTGTCGCTGGAGAACCCGGCTGTTGGTGTTGTCTAGCGTGGCGGGGTGTCGGGAGCCGAGGGTCGCACACATTTTACGGCAACACGTGTGATTAAGTGAATCCATTTTTTTCATTGATACTATTATATTTTAACTATATCGTATCGTAGTATACGTGACCGCATAATGATGCGGTAGAACAGAAATCCATGGCGACTTGTCTATTCCATTTATTTAATATTATTTACCTTCGAGACTTTTTTTTAACATTTTACCTTCGAGACTTTCAAGTAAATATTCAAGAATCGTATCTAATATTATGCAATAGCAAACACTGTTATGTTTATAAGTTACCTATACCACAGAATAGATTAGTAATAGTACAATACTTGGTTAGACATTTAAAATTATGTGTCATTTTATCGAAACACTACTAAAATCTATGAGGAGGTTAAAATATATTGCTGTAAAGTGTAAAGTAATAGATATCTACTCTAATAAAAAACGAAACGGCTCAATACAGTGCTAATGAAGTATTTTTTCATTTAATGGTCCATGATTCATGACAAAACATGTTCTCAACCTATACCTACAACTTACAATTAGACGTTTCAAATCTCAATTAACATACATTAGCAATGAAACATACTTCTCTAAGCACCAACTCAACGGAGTTCTGCAACAAGGTCATAGTGGAAATAGACAAAATAAATTATTTCATACTAAATATTGAGACAAAGTGCTATATGGCAATGAAGAATTAAACAAAGGATGATTGTATGAAAAAACCAAAGTAGATTATAATATTTAATCTGTAGTATATTAGTAGTACATTAGTGACAGGGCACATTAGTTGCTATTTAGGTGCCGAACCTAATAGGATGATACTCATTCCCCGAAACACTACAGTACTTACACATGTTTTATAGTCTTCAGTAAGTGGTTGGTTACTGTCGTCAGCAACGCTAAGGCGTTTGCTCAATCATTCGACGAAAAAGAATTAAAATCCGTAGGTACTAACATCTATATATATAAAAGAAAGTCGTGTTAGTTACACCACGTATAACTCGAGAACGGCTGAACTGATTTGGCTGAAAATTGGTGAGGAGATAGCTTAGAACCAGGAGAAGGACATAGGATACTTTTTATTTATTTATTTTTATTTTATTTTTATTTTTTTTTATTTACATAACGTTTAGCTGACAGTTGCGTTTTGTTATACCGCCTTAGAACCAGGAGAAGGACATAGGATACTTTTTATTTAGCTTTTTTTTTATTTATTTTTTGTTTTTTTTTTAATATTTACATAACGTTTAGCTGACAGTTGCGTTTTGTTATACCGCCTTAGAACCAGAAGGACATAGGATACTTTTTATTTAGCTTTTTTTTTATTTATTTTTTTGTTTTTTTTTTAATATTTACATAACGTTTAGCTGACAGTTGCGTTTTGTTATACCACTTTTAACAAATGAACGGCTAGATTGTTTTTTTTACTGATAAATTGCATAATTAACCATAGACTACATTACGTTTAGCTGACAGTTGCGTTTTGTTTTGTTATATCATTTTTAACAAATGAACGGGTAGACTGCTTTTTTACTGATAAATTACTTTCAGTTGCGTTTTGTTATAGGCCACGTTTTATGTCACGTCCCACGTCACGTTCCCGTAAATTAAATACTTGCTTTTTTAATTTACATTAATTATCCAAATAAAAAATTGATTATGATAAAATCAAAAGTCTGCTCATTTATTGCCTCTAAAGCGGAACAAAGTTCGCCGGGTCAGCTTGTTATTTATAAATGCGAAAGTTTGTATGTATGTATGGATGGATGTACAGACAATGTACAGATGTTGTAACTCTTTCACGCAAAAACTACTTAACTGAACCGTGATCGGTTCAACAGATCATAATTAAATTTTGCACACACGTCGTCTGGGACACCAGAAAGGACATAGGGTACCTTTCATCCAGAAAAAAAAGCTCCCGAAGGATCATCTAAAACTAAGTAAACTAACTCCTGGGTAAGTGTAATAGCAATAACGATGTCAGGCTATATATTGCTTTTTCAACGCGGACGAAGTTGTGGGCACCAGGTAGTTTACTTATAAATTTTAAAATACACAAAAGAAAGGGCTGAAAAGACACATAAACACTGCAATATAAAGCGTCCAAAATTCATCCTACACCAACCTAATAACAATTGACCCCTAACAACCAATTCACGCTAGTTACACATTTCGGGTCCCCAATTCCCTTCCCTATCCCTAACCGAAGCCCATCACGATTTGAACGTATCCCACTTGACTTGACAAAATGTCAATGACACCATTCACCACATAACAAGCAAAACACTGTCCATTCTTCAAACACAGCGACTACAAATCCGGCGATTGTAATTTTTTTTTCACTAAACGCAAACTAAACAATAAACTTTTGTCATGCCATGCATGGCTATTGCACTGCGCGCAATATAGGTACATATAAATAATAAAAAAACACTTTTTGTGCTGAAACACTTGTATTTTAATTTTTTTATTACATCATTCTATTAATGAAAATTAACCTATTTATATACCGTTCAATTCATTGTTCTTATATGTTCAAATTCATATTGTTTCTTATATGGCATGCAATATTTTAATATATTATATATATATTAATACATAGAGATTCTAATATATTGCTACTGTAAAATGTTCCGAATTAGTGCCTACTGGGTTTTCTAAACCTTATATTTAATGCCTACAAAATTCGGAGTATTGTGCCACATTCTTCATTCCTACTCTTTTTCCTAGTGACTTCGCCCGCGTGAATTGTAATAAAAATCTGTTTATGTCATTCATCGAGGTTCAAAATATATAAATATAAAATATTTAGATAGTAATGTCAAATATTTAGTTATTGAGTAAAATTATTTTTATTTTTAATAGAACCCATGCTAGTAACATGAACGAAACTTGTTTTTTTTTTTAATAATAGATACCCCGCCATGTCCTATTCTGTATCCCTGACAACGTGTACCTATATGCAAATTTAATTATGATCTTTTGACTACCTTACTACTTAAATAAGAACTTAAGTAGGTACTTACTTACTTAGCCTTAACTACTTAAGGCGCTAAAGCGTAACAAACAAACAAACAAGCAAACTCACTTTCGCATTTATAATAATAGTTAGGATTGCATCAGTGCAAAGCCAGAGCGTTCATCCTGTGGTGCTTACTTAACTATAAGCTTAGCCAGAAAATCCAGATTCCATTGAACCATTACAAGACAAGGTTCGTCTAAGTTCGATGCACCTACTTAAAGAAACAGTCTAATCAATCTTAAAGTATTTAATAAAAAAAAGCTCTGGATAGAGAGATTCACATTAACCGGTAACCGATGCGCAAAAAGTTGGTTCAACAAACTTGTTATACGACTAAAATAAAATGTACATCGAGATAAGGAGTAGTGTTTAAAGTTTTTATGTGTTTTGAATACGGTCACTTTACACGTTTGTACTGAAGAAATATTGACGCAACCATGACCAAGCCAGACTATTGACAAAGAAGGAAATCTTTGTCTCGCATCTTCATAAAAATATAAGGTACCTATACCTATACCTATACCTACACGCATTTTTATACCAATTTTGGTTTTCCATAATAAAATTGTGTTCAAATTCAACAACAAATTAATCAGGTAGCGAAGAATCACGAGAATCAGCGAAGAATCAAGAAGGGCGAAGTGGCTAGGAAAAGTTTTGAGAATTTGAGAATGTAATTGAAAAATTTCTAAAACTTAAAGATAAATGAGCAAGACCTAAGAGAAATATCAATGAAGCGGACGAAGTCGCGAGCATCAGCCAGCTTATTTTTTCATTTGTATGATAACTCCACAAAATATGGTATTTTATATAATAAATACGAGGTGAGTCTGCAAGTTAAAAGTCAAATACATATTAGGTATACTGAAATAGAAACCGAAACATATCAGACCTATAAAGACGAAAAATATAAACCTAAATAACTGGACCGCTATTATTTCTATTAAGGGCTGTTCTACAGAAGACCTTAATGTCATGAAAATACGGTTCATTCTAGGGGTCGTCGCCGGTCATTCTTGTTACATCTCCATTCGAGTTCCGGGTATAATCTAAAAGTGAATCTAGTCTGCCGGCAGTCGAAACGTTAAAATGTCATCAGGTGTTCGCGGAACACTTCCTTGTGAGACCACAAATACTTACATATAAAGAACAGATTAGGTTAGATATATTATGAAGAGATGCGATGATAACGTTGATTTCAAAAAAGTTCAAACTCTGGTGGTTTATGTGTGATCCTTCTTCTATGGATGTCGCTTACAAATTACAAAATGCGACTTCAGTTTCTTTTAGAACTTAACGGTGTATTAAATAAACATGGACTTAATTTGGACTAAATTCAGTCCAAGGTTTAGTGGAGTTTCACTACATAGTATAAAACAAAGTCGCTTTTTCTGTCCCTATGTCCCTTTGTATGCTTAGATCTTTAAAACTACGCAACGGATTTTAATGCGGTTTTCACTAATGGGTAGAGTGGTTCTCGAGGAAGGTTTAAGTACATAATTTACTAAGTTACGCGGGCGAAGTCGCGGGCAGCAGCTTTAATTTTATTAACACGTAACGTAATTTTATAAACTATAACTAACATGTAGTGCCATCTGTTAACAGACTTTTTCCATTATTCGAAGTGAGATTAGATGAATTAGAGTACTACATTGCTTCAAACAGAATTCCCTAGATGGCGTTGTAAATTTTGCATACACGTTGTCTGGGACTCCAAAAAGGACATAGGGTACCTTTCATCCAGAACGCGGACGAAGTCGCGGGCACCAGCTAGTTAATGATAAAATCGGTATCAATAAACGTGGACTTCTTTCAATAACATGGTGAGGACTAAAAATTAGTATCAGGCATTACAAACTATACTATTTTTCTGTACAATAATATTGTTGCACACGTTTTATATGCAACAATATTAGTTTCAAATCTAGTACTGAGACTGTTAGTGGACTAAGAAACATTTTTGATAGACTGACTTAATTCAAAATCTAAAAGTGTTATCAGTAATAGCTTTGTGAGGCATCGGGTTTTAACAACTTTTAAACAAGTTCAGAATTTAATCACTGTTCAGTAAATAAAGCGCCAATAAAAATCAAATGAAACGCATCATGTCAACTACATAATATGTGTGTGTACCTACAACATGACTCTATACGAAATAATAATGGTCCCATTCAAAGAGACCCAAAGCAATTTGACTGAATGAAACGCGCGATACACTTGAAGATGACCCCTTGTAAGTTGTATGTGATTCCTTTGTATACTGCTACGAATAATCTGTAGCAAAGCAGATATACCTAAATTTTACGATCAAAGAAATTAGACGTTATATTGATTCCTTCTAAGTACTTAGGTAATTTAAAAAACTAAAAAACTTTGTCCGTGCTCCTTTTAATAAAACCTTCTTAGGTTTTAAATATTTATTCTTAATAGCTCGTATATTTTTGTAAGGCGTTGTATTTGTTTATTTTCTATTTTTGACGATCTCTTTGGAAACAGTACTTTTTTCTGAATGAAAGGTTTACCCATCCCCCTATGACATTTCTCTGTCGCCATGATTTTTTGACGATTGCTTGAGTACTTAGTTAATGGGTAAAAGCGTAACAAACAAACTAACTTCCGCAATTATAATATTAATAAGGATTATAAATGCGAAATTAAGTTTTAATTATATATTTATTATTATTATATTATTTTATATATATTTATATTATTAAGTATATATCAGGAGTATAGCTTTAAATCTGTGGAAGGACTTAGTCTATTTTTTAACTTTTCACGAATTCGAATTCGCTTTCAAAAGTTTAGAAATGTAACAAAAGGCGTACCTACTAAATTTTAATATTATTACTTTGATTCGTTTACTTTATGGAATGCAAATACCGTTCAGTACAAGTTCAGTAAACAAAAAATAATCAGGTAATAAGCCAACTACCCTCAAATTTAATTATATGAAGGGTTTTTATAACCATTTTGAGATTTCAATAGCACACTATGCAGGTAGCTTGTTTATTATTAATCGGATTATGTTAATGTATGTAATGTATGTAATTAATGTATTCAGAATCAACTATGTAGTCTTTTGACTAATATTCCTTTGAATTTTTTTTTTGAATAAGGCGTCGTCATTTTTATTGGAAACCTTTTTTGGAATTCACCAGAATCAAATTCACAATCCGTTCCGAAACCTAACCGAGTTTAAAGTACAGTAAACAAAAAAAAAACGTTTGCTTCTTTTTTGTTTTCTGAGACACATCGTTGAACCTTTTACTTTTGTTTACTTTTATACTAAAATTATTTAAATCCTTGGTTTTATAATAATTATTTATCTCTAATACGTTTTCAGTCTTGCTTTTTTGTTTGTTCAATACAAATTTAGCAAATGATTTGAAACTAATTTATTATATATTAATTCATATATTTTCTATACTTATATAAACAAACCAATAATTATTTGTCATATATTATGTTCAATACCTACGTGTAGACAAGACACTGTGTCCGTCAAAAACAAAAAAGCTTTTTTGGAATATCAATACATTAAAATAATAAAATTTTTGGAATCATAATTTAACGAAAATTCGTAAGAACTAGTCCTATCATTCATAAAAATTACAAATTTCATGAAAATAATCCATACAATAAAAGTGTCATTTATTCGGTGATTTGTATCAACCGAACTACTGCTACTAAAAAGTTGCATTAGTTTGGTCAACCGGACAAACAACCGAACTACTGATACTAGACGACATATTTATAATTAAATCCATTTCAGACAAAAAAAAAAAGCAAACAGAAATGTTTCGAAGCCAAAAACAGATCAAAGTAACGCAGTACAGTATACTTGCATATAAAAAGAGCATTTATTTCGACTCCACAACGGTTTTTCTTTAAGAACAATGCGAAGCACTTCTGCACATAAAAGCACCGCATTATTAGTGAAAAGTATTGTGTGGCGAGCATGGAGAATTCCCTACTGATTTTACGATACACGCTTGGGGCACAAATTTCAGTTGGACCTCAAGACCATAAACGATCACAGCATAATAGAAAATCAGTAAGGATAGAAATGGCCACTATGAGAAAGCTCAAACGTCTACTAAGCGGGTCGACGCTGAATCCCGCCTGTATGACATATTATGACCAAAGTTATGTACCTAATATAAAAAATACATAAATAGTTTTATGTAATACAGTCAATCCGTGTTCCTTAATATTGCATAAAAAATCTTTCTAATAAACGCTATACAGAAAATTTAGTCTACAAGTTTAATTGTAGATATAGATATTATGAACATTCTCTAAGAAAAATCTTTAGATAATAGTTAATTTTGCATCAAAATCTTGTGGGTAGTTTTAAATAACTTAATAGACAAGACATAGGCAAAGAGGACAGCTAACTAATGGACCGAAAGTCTTTTTTGCTATCCTAAATATGATATTCTGTCTTAGTCTTAAAAATCTTGTAATCGCGTGACATATTATAGCTTCGACTACTTACTGTTTATCTCTGATAATATGTCAATCTTTTGTTTCGACCACCCGACTGCAACGCGGACGCGTTAAACACACGTCGAAGATTTTAAATATAGCAGTAAAAACTGAGAATAGCTCGTAAAAGGTATTTCCAACGCGGAGAGTCCCGAGCTTTACGTTCGCTTTTTGGAAATGTATTTGTATATAAAAAAAAGGTACACCTAAACAACACGCGGCCATGTTTACGCGTGAGCGCATAAATTATGAAAATAAATCTCTTTTTTATGCATGTTAAAGCTCGGCGGACAGGCTGACGGTTCAATTCTCAATTAATGGCATGTGACTAGGTACTATCTGTTTATCCCCGTTAAACATCTAAAGCAAACAATGGATTTTGATACGGTTTTCACTAATTGATAGAGCGATAAACAAGGAAGGTGTGTTAATTTTGCAGAAAAAAACCTTCGTAGAAAAGTGGCAGTGAAGTCAGTAATAGGTACTCAGTAATTTGAGGGAATTTATTCTCTCATCACTTCACTGCATATTATAAATCAAAGTCTTCCGCCGCGTATGTCTGTCCCTATGTATGCTTAGATCTTTAAAACTACGCAACGGATTGTAATGCGGTTTCCACTAATGGATAGAGTGGTTATCGAGGAAGGCTTTAGTATATAATTTACGAGGGCGAAGTCACGGGCAGCAGCTAGTATTACTATAATGCAAATAACCGAAGACTGATACCCCAATTTTAAGTGTAGAGTGTTTTCATTGAAAAACATTTTTGTCTTTTAGACAATAATTACAAGAATTCAACCTGCAAAAAATTCACAAATTCTGCACATTTAAAAAAAAATTATACTAGATATGAAATTAAATACCTAAGATTTTTTTGTTGTTTCCATTTACACTTTCATAATTGTATGTCTCGGAAATGAAATGCTTTTTTATGTATTGGTATTGCTACGACCAATAACTAATGATAATTAAATACCACAGTGCTGAATTGTGAATTGGTAAGCTGCTCGAGTTGGAAAGTGAGATCTTAAGAAGAAGAATTATGTGGACTAAGTCGCGAGTATCAGCTATATAGCAATAAATTTTGCAAGCTCGATTTTCCTTACGCCATCGGTTCGAATGAATGTATACTTAGTTAGTTACTTTAACTAACTGCTCCAATGTCATATGCAAAATCAACATTGACTCGCTCGTCAGACGCGACCTCTTTTTTTACTTGATTAACGACCAGTATGTGACCAAAATGCATATGACCAACCTTCTTGTTTTCTAGACGGTCAAGGTTAAAGGAGGTTGTAATCTCTATTTTAAATACTAATTTAAATAATATGACACATTTAGTTAGTTATATGAACGTCATTGCTGCTCCTGACTACGAAGAGTATTATTTATTCGTAGGCTCCTAAGGAAAAAAAAAAGTCTACTATAAAAGGTGTATTTATTTATAGTATAAATTGAAGTCGCTTTCAACGTCTGTCTGTATGTATGTATATCAGTTTTCACAATAAATTAGATAATAATTATTCACGAAAGGTTTATATATGTATAACAAGCTGAATTCTGTCAGCAACGTTCAGTCAGTTTCCGTAAGAATTTTGAGGAAAAAAGTATGTAAGATTAATCTATTTAATTGCAATGTTGTATAAAATTAAAAATATAATAAAAAATATATAACACCAGAGAAAATATTTGTCATCATTAGGTACTAACGCTGTGATTTTTTTGTTATATATTTTTATACTTTTTTATCCCGGAAAATAACATTTTTCCAGAATAAAGAAGTATCGTGTTATGGGTCGTGTAAGGTATATTTAATTGAAATTCACAAATTTATATGGTCGACGAAAAATTTTATCAAAAATCTCCGCATGTTTGAAAGAAACAAATATTGATTGTGTTTAGCGCCATCTGTACATTTTAAATGGAACAATCTGAGAATCCAAGTTGCAAGACAAATTCGTTAAAAATTAAAACAGCTGGTATTAAATGATGCGTAATACCTACTAAAATTATACTTCGAATAGATTTCACAATAATACCTACGTAGTCTATATTTATAAATAAAGCATCAATCAAATATTAATATACCATTGTCAGTGGCGCCAGGAACTACAGTGTTTAATTTGTAGTTATAGTAGTAGATAAAACTAATTAATATTCAATGCGGGCGCAATCACAAATTGTTATTGGGACGCGCGACACTAATTCACAATTAGACGAACAGCAAACACATTTATATGTAAAAAATTAAAGGATTTTAACAATATAAATGAAACTTTTTTTTTATATTACCAATTCGATTAATCTATATAATAATCTCCCAAAAAAAAAATTACAGTTCCGGGGGGATCATCAAAAATAAAAATTTAATATTAGACAAAAAGTATGATGAACAAATAATGCTTTGTATTATGGATATAATACATAATTACTTTTTTTTAATAAATACATACAACATATTATATATAAATACAAACGTCCATGACTCAGGTACAAAGTTTAAATGTTAACACATAAACATTTGCCCCTAGTGGGATTCGAACCTGTGACCGTTTGGTTAACAGCTAGGGTTACTATAGCCACTAGACCAAACGTGTCATCAAATAAAACCTAAGCAGAGTTTGCGCTTTTTCTTAATAAAGTACTAACATGCTCTGTTGCCTAACGTCACGCAAATCACGCAAAATGCTGAAAAAAGTGTATGAACTTGTATGTCCACAACTTTGGTATTACTTTAAATTAAAGTCTCGTAACGCACACTCAAAATCCCTAAAAATCAAAATGAACGCGAATAAAAATAAAATCAATAATATGAACCACCTAAGAAGTCTCCATGGATTTCTGTTGGAATATAATTCATATATGCTAATACTTTTTCTGTAACTAAATCGCGTAAGTAGATTATAAGATATAAAACATTTTTCTTTGCCGTGAACGTGATGCAACTTCACCGCCTGATTTATTGCTAAAAAAATTGACAAAAATTAAAAAAAAAATTACAAAAAAAATTAAATAAAACCCCACACCATTAAAAAACCAATCATAGGAAGCCGACTAGATGTTAGTTTGCAGAAAATAATAATATGAAAAAAAAATCTTGTTCGTTATTTACATTGAAAATATAAAAAAAATAAAAAAAAATATGTATATTAATGCGATATTATATTTTATTTAATAAAATATACATTCAGAAAACAAATTGAAATTTAAAAAAAAAACTTACCTTTTTTTTATTAGATGCTAATATTTTTAGAACATTTTATAATTTACACATTACTGTAGTAGGTATATGTTTCAATAATATGAAACAATGAAATGCTGAAATTTGCGCAAAAGAAGTCTTATGCCCTTTACACACTAGACTAGACTATAGCAACTGAAATATCAGCAGCTAGATTTAGCAGCTGCTAAAAATATTGAGCAACTAATTTTAGCAGCCAGACGTGACTCTTTCTTCTATCAATGTGTACGTGGGATGATATTATAATTTTTTATCTCTTTCTCGTATGAAACTCAATGCAAAAATAAAGACATTCGTCTCATAGTCTTCTTGGGAGTCCGCAGTCTTACTAATATTAACAGAGTCTTAATATTAACCAAAAATAACTTCTCATTGTACTGTTAATGTCATTATTTAGATATTGATAAGCATAAAATAATATGCTTTACGTGCTACATTTAACTTAGTATTTATGTATATGACAAAATGTGTCAAATAAATTTGTACACTTAGGGCCTCTTTCACCAACTACAAGTAAAGTGTTGATTAGTTACTTTTAGAAATAATTTTATGTTTTATTAAATTATGCACTAGATTTAGTGCATCCTTCGGTAGGCGGATTTTTTTTATTATTATCTTTTTAATGTTTGGGGCTCTTACTGTCCAAACAAAGGTATATCAGCTAAATTATTCCCGGTGACAGGTGACTTTAAATGACGGTTAGCCTACTTGACAGTTGGTGAAAGAGGCCCTTAGTACAATTTCGTATATAATCATCTTAAAAACTAGGTACTTACCAGTCCGGCAACAATATTCTTGTTCAGATGTTGAGGTGTAGACGGCTTTGTGTATGTGCTGCTATTCACTGGAGTCTGTAAGAAATCATAAAACACATTTAATTTAAAGCCTATTCAACGAGTCGAGTTCATACGAGACTGAAAAAAATCGAAGCTCATCGGTTAACACGTTAATTGCCACATAACGCGACTTCGCGTGATGGTGCCTTACAACCATGTATGTACGAACCTTCTGGTATTTGTTTTGGCCACTAAGGTCATCTAATCTATGTAAGTTCGGCATATCGCCTTGACAATTAACGTGTCATATAATGATTTTGGACATTTTAGTGATATCACGCTACGCCCCATCGGCTAATGTCAAGCGTATTAGCCAATGGGCGCCATTAGCCAATGGCTAACGCGCACATGGGTGATTTTCTTTGGGAGTTTTTCCGGAAGTCGAAGAAAATAATACTTATTCTGTGTTATTATTACAGTATCCATTATTTTACAAAATAATACTAAAGGAGAACCAACTAAGGAGGACATAGGTTTTAAACTGAAAAAGTGGCAAGCTAAAAGCATTAAATAAATAGTGATTCATAAATTGACCACAATGGCGTTAGTGTAGCATTGGTGTTCGATACGATTGGTTGGTTGCTTAGTTCATGAAATAACCGTAAATAAAATGCTACTTGAGGAATAGGCCTTCATGGCCTAATCGAAGCTTATTAAGTTAAGTAATTATTTGGGTGATATCACGCTATGCCCCATTGGCTAATGTCAAGCGTATTATTAGCCAATAATTTTGATTTGATTTGAAAATAAAATGGCAAGGAAAAGATATACTTACATCAAAATATATTAATTTTTAATATATACCTGCTTATTATTAGACTTGGGTGTGGTCTTCAATACTTTATTGATATCGCTTATAGAATGTATGGACACGTCCAAAGTTGAGGCTTCGAGTTTTTCCTTGGCACTTTTCGTCTTTGTTGGTTTTTCAGAATCAATTTGCTGTCGAATTAACAAGAGTAAAGTTATACAAAACACATTTTAGAGTTTGATATTTAGGCGAGCCCGTTGGATGAGTGGTTGAGGTGCTCGCCTTACGTCTCAAGAGGGGGCCCGGGTTCGGTTCTCGGCGGGGTCAACTTTGGAAATGAACTTTTCAAGCACACTGCGCTTAGCATTCATTTGGGCAGCTGGTCTGGCAGCAGTAACCACTCTCTTACAGGCTATATTTTATCAAGTTATGCGGAATTCCTTTGATCATATTAGATAGTCACGTGCAGTATCTAATATGATCAAAGGGATTTGGAAAATATTTATGTTTACAATTTTTTTTTTAATATTTTTTTATACTTTTTTTTTTTTCAAAAAAAAAGAAAAACTTACGTGCGTGTGATGTGTAGTGTCGTCTTCCCAATTGTTGATTTGATCGGCGAGTGCAGCCAATCGGCCGAATTTCTTCTTGCCGTCTCTCTGCGCCTGCGCCTGCGACGCTTTCGGCGGATTCACTTCAAACGGTGGCGTCGCTGCACTGAACTCGGCTTCTGTGCGGTGAATGGGCGAAGAAATGTTGGGATTATCTGAAAAAAGAAAAAAAATTTTTTTTAACATAATTCCGTTTAAGTAAATCATCAAAAAAAAATTTTTTTTCATTAATTTTTTTTTTAAATATATTTTGGCTCGTTTACGATTTTGTAATTGTATAGATTTCGCTGCTAGACGAGCCCATTCAAATCAAATCATTTATTTGCCAGTACATTGGCCGGGTGGTGCTTCCTTAGGGCCGGTCTCTACCAAAGCGAAAATGAGAGAGATGTAATCTCCACTTTTAGTGCATATGGACTAGAGCGAAAATGCTTATGGATGCTTTTAAACTTCAAACACACTTCAGTTGGGCGCCGTGGGCTGCTTGGTAGTTGTATTTTGTGTGCACTTTAAAATGCATGTTTAATATAACATTTATTTTAAAGTGTATAAATTTGTACTTAAATTTTATAGACAATTTTTCTTATCAGCAGGATATGAGTTCATGCGTTAGCTCATTTTGAAATCACACTATTTATCAACAGTTAAATATTATCACAATTCATTAGAACGGGTGCACGTTATTTGTGCAAACACGATATATACTTTATACTTCATTTATAATTCATTAATTACGTAAGGACGGTTTTGGCCATTTCGACCCGCCCCATGTACGAGCACATAAGATTTCCCGGACTCCCCTTTTTCCTTAATACAAGATTTTATCTAGTTTCAGAAAAGGATCAATCAATTCGCACTAAAATACCTCATTTAACGTACTTAATAAATAAATCAGAGATTTTTTTAGATTATTAATATTTAGATGTAGAAATCGCACTTTTCGACTAATAAAATATTCAGCAAGAATGGCAAGTGTCTTTGATTTAACATTTAAACGTGATTTTGTAGCTAGCAAAATGAAAAGCTAACGTTGATCGTTAGCTGAATAAAAAATCATACCTGAATACAAATTTCCCAGTCTGTCCAGTCTCGACTTGAAATTGTGGCGGACATTAGTCTTGTCAGACTTGTTCTTCTCAGCTATCTCTTTTTGATTGTTGTCTGAAATTAATAAACAAAAATTGTTTACTATTATTTAAATATACATAATTAAGTAACTACTGGGGGTTTTCAGTTTAAAACCAAAAACATTTTCACTCATTCCTTCCTTCTTGAAAAGCACAAAAGGAACATCAAATAAGTTGAAATTTTATGTCACGGCTTGTTTAATCTATACTAATATTATAAAGCTGAAGAGTTTGTTTGTTTATTTGTTTGTTTGTTTGTTTGAACGCGCTAAACTCAGGAACTACTGGTTCGAATTGAAAAATTATTTTTGTGTTGGATAGATCATTTATCGAGGAAGGCTTTAGGCTATACAACATCACGTTGCGACTAATAGGAGCGAAGAAACAGTCGAAAATGTGGAAAAAAACGGGGAAAATTATTCATCTTTGAGGGCTTCCGTTGCGTGCGCTGCGAAAACCGTTCGAGATACCCAAATTATTCCCAAAATAACTATTCCACGCGGACGAAGTCGCGAGCACCAGCTAGTCTTTCATGTGATTGCACATCGCTTTCACTATTTTTAAAGGAATGGCGGCGGAGTTGATATATTGTTTTGTATTACAGGTAAGAATATATAATTACATTCTTTTTTATTCACAGTGGTATCCTGTACTGTCGTAAGACGGGCTGTCCAAATGACTCTGCATTTCGGAGTGTGCCCTCTCACTACTAAATGTATTATACAAATAAATTAGCTACACGTTCCTGGCTTCGCCCAGTTTCAAAATAAAAACTATCCTATCTTTAAAGTTGGACCAAATCACACATAGTTACGAAGTTTTATCAAAATCGGTTCAGTAGTTAAGAGTTCAATGCCGTCAAACAACGTGACACGAAATTTTTATATACATATAGAGATAAGTAAATGTGACCAGTGACAGTCAATTGTATTATAATACGAAGCACAAATGTACAAATCAAAATTAAATTGCGAAATTTCAAGACTTCAAGTAAACAATTGATTAGGAATATTATTTACAAACAATATAATGAGAAGTCGAATGTTTGCTTAGTAATAGGAAACCAACATTATGTTGAGTTATTGGAATTATGTTTATCAGCATAAATAAATGAATAATGTTTTGATACAATTTGAGGAAAAATATTTATTCATTTCATATTAATATATGAAACAGCCAACACAAATCAGATGAAGGAGTATATTTTGTGGTGTTTTGACGAGCCCCTTGGTTGAATGGTTACAACTAGTGCTTGCTTTAATGATCTAGCTTAGATTATCAGAGTTCAATATGCGGCAGGGCCAACTTTTGAAATCTACTTTTCATCTGGCAAGCAGTTACCAGTGGTAGAGGACACTGGGTTTTACAGTAATTTTAATACCATCTAATGGCAGTGACCACCCACTTTAATTACAAAGTCCACTGTGAAATAAGAGCATATGGTATTGTTGTGTTTTGGTTGAATAAGGGATGCCAGAGATCATTTCCCAACAATCATTCAACAACAATACTTAATCATACTATGGTCAGCACTAAACTTGAAAACTATGGTGTTGCTTGTGTTATAGGCATCTGTAGCTACCTAACATCAAGTGGACATCAACATATTGGTCAACTAAAAGTTTTACGGGCATTGGATTCTCAAAAATTTAAACAATTCTTCTGGTTGGTACTTTGGTGAGCCAATGAAGTCGTGGAAGCAAACTCCACGTGGTACCTAATCTGCGCACATTGAATGCGACTTCATCTGCATATCTTTATAAAATATAGTCTATGTTACTTGCTGATAATATCGCTTCACAACAGTGAAAGAATATTTCAAATTGGTCCAGTAATTTCAGAGCCTATTCAATTCAAACAAACAAACAAATCTTTCCTCTTTATAATATTAGTATAGATAAAAGTTTAAGTAAAATTGTAATTGACAATAAGCTTACCTTCAATTTCCTTGATAACTACACCGCTACCGCTACCATACACCACATTTATTGGCACCTCCCTTTCTTCCACTTGCACCTCAATTTGTATGTCATCACTATGTTTAATACTAATCTCTACAGACATATCGGAGCTTCTTCTACCCTCACACTTACTCTCCCCACTGTGTTTTCTCAACTCTTTCTTTGTTATCACAACATCATTCCGAACCATTTCGCGATTCTGACTGCTTCTCCTGGGTGATTTTTTTGGTGTGTTAACAGATTCTTTAATTGCTTTAACAGGTGATTTCACACTATCCGCTCGTACAGGTACATTTTCTGTGAGAGGTTTTCTCTTTGGGACAGATTGGCCGGAACTGGCTAGTTTTTGATCAATCTTCTCTTGTCTGGCACGCGCGCGCTCTAACATACGCTGAAAATAAATGAAAAAATGAAGAAGTATTTTGTAATTTGTACATTTAAAAAAAAAACTAAGCAGACAAATGAAAAACGTTTAAAATGAAATTTTGGCATGAATGATAATTGCCCTGGTGCAACCAAATGTTGACTTTAAGGTGACAAACTTTTTGTTACCCCGACTGTACTTTATTGCTCGTCAAGTCATAAATTAAACTTGAAAATGGCTGATAAAGCAACTGTATAAACTGTTAAATACAAAGAATAAATTGTACACATAGCCGTAAGCGTATTTAGAGACTAAAATCTAGTAATATCTTCCATGATCTTAATACTGAGAGTATCACAAAGACATAGTAAGAACCCTGAAACATATTTCTAATACGTTATTAAGAATTACCTAGCACCTTTTGTAAAAATCCGTTAATTCTTACAAGAGCAACAAATGTTTTGTACATACCTGTGTAAATGGATCCATATTAAAAAATACTTGTGTCACAAATTACACTCACAACATAATCCGTTCAATCGTAACTATTCCTTTTTGTATATGCAAAAATGTACAATTTTTCAATAATATAATAAAATGGAACAATCAAACACAAACCACAAACGTTCGAATGTAAAATTCGCCCCTGCCTGTCCGTTAAATATTTGACTAGTTTGACGTTTTAGTGGTCGTTTAAAAATATTTAAAAAAATATTGTTTCCATGACAATTGCTAGGGGGCGCTTTGAAGAATATTGGAAATACAGAGCAAAATATATTGATTGTTTTTTCAAAAGAAATTATTTTATAGCATCAATTTATTATAAAATAGAGTAAAAAATTTAATTTAACTATTACGAGTTCAAAATGTAGTTCTTTTTAATCTCCAAAACGATTTACCTACCTATTTTACATATCTTTACAATGAATTCGAGTACATGCTCTGTGGCTCTAGTACGCGCATTACGTAGAGGGAGAATAGTCTATTCTCCCTCTACGGCTCATTATAAACTCAAACTAGAGCCACTGTGGAGTTTGGATTCAAAATATTCAAATAGTCTGTGGTTGTGAATTCAAGAATAATTTCTATGCTATGTGTGCTGTGTTGCCACTTGCCTGTGTTATTCCCACATCACTGTATAGTCTGTGGTTATTGCGCCGGTCATTCCGGTACATACATACAGAGGTTTGATTTATATTTTGTTTCCGTTAAATGTGTTGATCACTTTAAGCAATTGTAAAATATTAAACTTAAATTATTGTTCTAAGTAATTAAAATGGATGTAACTGATGAAAATTTGGCGACCCTGGCGAATTACTTGCAGCAGACGTTAAACCCTGATCCCAGCATTCGTAGACCCGGTATGGTATTTGTTTCTTTTTATTTCATGGTATTCATATTACTATCTACTAAAAACTTCAACTTTTACTAAATAGTATATTAACTTGCTCATTTTTCTATAACATACTTCTTTAGTTTCAACTTTTTTTTAATTTATTAGGTTATGTTATACGACTTGCTAAATAATACAGTGAGCAATTGAGACCTGCAACTAGAAATTTCTTTTAAAAAACTTATTACGCTTAATGTTCCAGCCGAAAAGTTTCTGGAAGGAGTGGAAGTGAACCAAAATTATGCCATTTTGTTATTGCATCTTATTGACAAGGATGCCGTTGATCTTACAATACGGATAGCTGCCGCTGTAGCATTTAAAAACTATATTAAAAGGAATTGGAAAGTGGTAAATATTTTGTTATATTATTTCTTAAAGTTATCCTTAAGAACTTACACTACACATCAAGCAGCCATTTGATATGTAATAGTTGGGGCACTTGCAGTCATGACGTGTATTTAAATAAGGAATACAAGCTGAGGGTCCATTTGATGGTGCTAGGCTAGCAACACCTATAGCTTAGCAACACTATAGGTGCTGCAAGTGTGCTTCCAACCAAAGTAGCATTACGGATAAGGAATAGGGAATTGCCATCCCATATTTCTGATAAGGTTAGGTCTTGATTTAATCTTCCAATGTCTGTCAAATGGAAGCAGATATATCTTTTTACCTGTGAAAACAAAATTAAATTGTGCAATTAGCACAAAAAAATTTAACAAAATTAGCACTATCTCTTTATAATATTTAGTTATGCAAATGTTTAGGGCAGCCAGCTTGCAAAACATTGTGAAATATACACTTATGTTTATTAATTACAAATTTAACTCTGCCATACTTTGAATTTACTTAATATGCATACATAAGTGGATTAGCTTGTCCATAGTGAGCCCTGTATAAAATTTTGTCGAGGTTATCTTCTACCTGATTCTGGCATAGCTCATATGGAGGGTATACATTTTATTACAAAAGAAGACTTAGACTAGACTTTTAACTAAACTCTTAACAATAAAGACATAGGTTGTAATCTCTAATTAGGATTATAAACTGTTCCTGTGGGATCATCTAAAATTTAAAAAAAAAGTTATGCCTGGCTAAAGTGTAATAGCAAGGTCAGGCGTTATATTGTTTATATATTATTATTTATTTTCCAAGGCAAACAAAGTCGCAGGCACCAGCTAGTGTTATTATACTTATGTAATGTGATATGTAGTAGTAAGTTTTGTTAGTTTCTCATAGTCAAGTCATATATCATATAACTGACCACTTTTTTTAGGAGGATGACGGTGTAGATAGAATTCATGCAGCCGACCGAGCCACCATCAAGAATTTGATAGTCACTCTTATGTTGAAGTCTCCTGAAGCCATACAGCGGCAATTCAGCGATGCGGTCTCGATTATTGGCAACTGTGATTTCCCTGAGAAATGGCCTACCCTCATTCCAGAGATGGTTGAAAAATTTGCAACAGGTAGGTAATTGTTTACAAACTTAGCTGAAAATCAATCTAAAATTCTTCTGTAATCTATACTAGTTTTATAAAGAGAAAAGATTTGTATTTATGTTTGTAATGTATTAAACTCGTAAACCACTACAGCTATTTTAAAAATAGAAAGCTACATTATCAGCGAGTAACATAGCCTATATATTCTGACGCGATTTCGCCCGCATAACTTAATAAAATGTAGCCTATGTTAATGTAGCTGATAATGTAGCTTTCAGTAGTTTTTGAGTTTTTCATTACAAACATACAAATCTCTCTTTATAATATTAGTATAAATGTATAGATTATTAAATATTCTTAAATACTGTTATTGTTTCAGGCGACTTCCATGTAATAAACGGTATACTAAGGACAGCACATTCGCTTTTCAAGCGATACAGATATGAGTTTAAATCGCAGAAACTTTGGGAAGAAATCAAGCATGTACTGGATAACTTTGCCAAGCCACTCACAGATTTATTTGTGGTATGTATCATTGATTTGTATGCCTCTATGGGTTTTTTGTTCTATAATATACCTTTCTCCGTTATAAGAAATATTTCATCATGTCATTATATTTATATAAAAAAAAATTCAAAATAGAATGCCAACAATTTTTTTTATGTTAAGATTTTTAGACAGGCTAACAACCCACTTTATGGTCAAGTGGCTATACTCTCTAATCGACAAAAGTACTGGTTACTGCCGCCACATGGCCAAATGATTGCGAAACGCAGTGTGTTCTGCCAATACTTACCAGAACCAGACCAAAACCATCTATGAAAAGTTATTTCCAAAGTTGGCCCTAGCGGATATCGAACCCAGGACTCTTGAGACAGTGTTAAAGTGAGCCCCTTAAATACTCTAACAGGTACAATAACAGATAAGATAGACCCTCGTGGTCAGGTCATAATATCAAGATTAGGAATGATTTTACATCTTGATTTTTCTATTGTGAAATAAGGTTCATCGGGAAGTCTTCAAGCTCCTTTTCCTTTTATTATAAAATAATATATACTTTTTAATTCTCTTTCAGGCGACTTTAGACCTGGTGTCGAAACATGCGGACAACCCGCAAGCACTGCGGGTCATATATGGATCACTCGGTCTCATTTGTAAAGTGTTCTACTCGCTCAATTATCAGGATTTGCCAGAATTCTTTGAGGACAACATGGCCATTTGGATGCCGAATCTTTTGAATTTGCTCCAAGTAAAAGTGCCGAGTTTGGAAACTAGTGTAAGTGAAATTACTTTGTACTAGGATAGGGATGTAACGATTCCAATACCGATTTATATCAACAGTTTGATTTGAATAAACTAATTTACTAAAAGTACATTGTCATTACTAGGACTTTGTGCATTTTTTTTTAAATGTATTTTTTTTCTTCGAATACTATGCAAATGAGTCAAATGACCCAATGTACTGTGTGGAATATTTGACTTGAATATTGACTTGTGATTTTTGAATGATTAATTGATTTGAATGTGTGTCTAAAAATATGCATGTTTTGGTATCCTATAAATGTAATTTGTGCAAGCTTAGCTATGTTATGCAATTTGTTTTATAAAATTTATATGTGTGTACACTGTACACGTAGCGTGGTAGCGTTGGCTACCCATAATAATATAAAAAAAAAAAAAAAAAAAAAATTGGGACGAAAGCACGTCTCCGCAAAGCCACAACAAAACAAATAAAAATGTCAGTGATTTTATAAAAAAAAAATTGTTTAGGACGACGACGAAACGCCCGGTGTGATGGAGCAGTTGCGTACCGAAGTGTGCGAGTGCGCTTCATTGTACGCCTTGAAGTATGAAGAGGAATTCGGCCCTCACGCGCCCTCGTTCGTTACGGCCGTATGGACAGTGTTACTGTCCACTGGCCCACAGCCCAAATACGATGCGGTATGTGTCCTACTACTATTACGGATTTAAGTTTTACTCTTTGGATTTGGATGAAATTTGGCACACAGATAGTTCATTACCTGGATTATAAAGTATGGGATGTCTACTCTTTGCCCTGGAAATATCTTAGGTTCCCGAGATGTCTAATAAAGTGACACCAAATTTATCTCATTTTATTAGAAACTTAGTTAGTCGCACAACTGTCAAACATCCATTTTTTTTTTTAGAAATTTTGCAATTTGAATAGCCTACCAAGATTAATTTTTTTTTTCATTCAATTTCAAATTCAATCTATAATTAAAAAGTGTGCATAATGACTTCCCGTAATACAGGTCTTGATCTTAGTCTTAGTCTTGGTCCTTGGTAGTAAAAATTGACAAAAACTGAATAAACTTTCAAAGTGGAAAATTTGGATTTGTTATTACCATTTCATCAGTACACTAACATATAAGAAAAAATCAGAACTACCTCATTTGATGTAAGGTAAAATATACAAATTCCATGGGCTAAATATAATAATTTTCAATATAAATTTCAGTTGGTGTCAAATGCTTTAACATTTTTGGCCAAAATAGCAGAGAAGAATTCGTACAAAGGTCTATTTGAAGATCCGGGGACACTTAGCAGCATTTGCGAGAAAGTGGTCATTCCAAATATGGAATTTAGAGGTGAGTTCGATTTATTAACAATTGTTGTAGTTATTTATTATTGGTTAATTTGAATAATATAATAAATGTTCAGAAAGATTTTCAGCTCATGTACAATGTAATGTTTTAATATGAAAAGAAAAATTAAAATTGGTGGTCTTCTCTAAGGGCTCGTGGTTACTGCCGCCTGATTGGCTGCCAAACTTATGAAGTTGGGGCCTGCCACTATTAAAATTAAAGTGTAAACTCGCCTTTACAGAATCAGACATGGAGGTGTTCGAGGACAACCCCGAGGAGTACGTCCGTCGAGATATAGAGGGCTCCGATGTTGACACGCGTCGCCGGGCCGCCTGCGACCTGGTCAAGTCCCTGGCGCAGCACTACGAGCAGAAGATGATGAGCATATTTGGCCAGTACGTCCAGGTATGTAGTCGGCCTGTCCACATTCGGCTCAGAAATATTTTGTAACTAGCTGGTGCCCGCGACTTCGTCCGCGTTAAAAATTAAAAAATATGTGTGCCTGAGGTTGACTTGTCGCTCTGTGCAATCTACAAGAGACAGGCAGATTGACGACTTGCATTTAAATGGTGTGCCTAGGTGACTTGTCGTTCTGTACAATCTACAAGAGATTAATAGGTAATACTGTGTCTGGCTCTTTACAGTTGATGCTGTCCAAGTACACGGAGAACGGTGGCTCTGGGGGCACGTGGCGCGGCAAGGACGCGGCTATGTACCTGGTTACGTCACTGGCGTCACGCGGCGGCACGCAGGCGGCGGGCGTGACGCGCGTATCGCCGCTAGTCGACCTCGGACAGTTCGCCGGGGAGCACGTGCTCACGGAGCTCATCAGGGGGGACCGTATGTACACTGACAAAGTTTCTTTTTATGTTAGTCTACGGACAGGATGACCGATACACTTGATATGTGGCGAACGTCGCCTATCTATAACACAAGTAACGCCATACATAGGTGTTGCAAGTACTCTGCAGACCATAGATCGGTAGGCGGCGACCGGACGCACAGAGGTAGACCCGGCATGTATCCGGCGTTGTGACAGTTAAGGTAAAGTCGGGGTAAAAAAAAGGATATTTAATTAGTCACCTTAAATTTTTTTTGTAGTATATCGCACTTTATTAATACTGAATAACAACTATTTTTAATCGTTTTAGACTTTAAAAAAATCTACATGTTCTAAATGTATTTTTTATACATAGATAAGCATTTTAAACTTTTTATTTCAAAAATTAATTACAATAAGATAACATTCGAATAAAAATTATTACTAAGTACATATATGAATGTACAATATTTACAAACTATAACTAAATAAATTATACCTAAAAACAAAATTCAATACAAAAATGGACCCCGCGGCATTGTACCGAGAACGCTGGCAGCATTTCCTCGTTGAATGGCCAAACTAATACGTTGGCCGAGGAAAGCGTACCTTAAAATTGAAATTTGCATGTATTTATTTTTCAGTCAATGAATTGCCAGTGTTAAAAGCCGACGCAATCAAATATTTGATGACGTTCAGATCTCTGTTGCCAGGGGATCTACTTATCACCGCTTTTCCTTTACTGGTGAGTTTTAAAAATATTATATATAGGTAAATAACTAACGGTTGTACGTGACTTCGTCCGCGTAACTTCATAAAATATAGTCTATGTTTTACTCATTGATAATGTTGATAGCTGATAGAATTTTCGTAATCGGTTCAGTTACTTTTCGAGTTTATTAATTACAAATAAAAATACCATTATTTTCTCTTTTTAATTAATATTGCTATAGATAAATATATACATGCAATTGTCCTTTTAATTATTTATCTCTTTTTTAACTTAACTTTTAATTATCTATAACAAATCTCCCAATTAACTTCAATATTGTAATCATCCACATCACATCACATCACATCATCATCAGTTCCACCTTCCTTGTCCGAACTGCTAAGGAGTGGAACTCACTGCCTGCGTCTGTGTTTCCCCAAAATTACAACCTCGGGGTCTTCAAACGTAGGGTAAATGGGAATCTACTAGGTAAGCGTGGTCCACCTTCGGCGGCATCTGCACCTAACATCAAGTGAGATCGCGGCCAAGCGCTGCCTTGACTTATATAAAAAAAAAAAATCCGTCGAAATACAGTTTTTATACAGTTCAAAAATGTCTATACAGATTAATCATATACGCGGCAAAGGCGTAGTTTGCACGTACGCCGCTTGTTGCATCGAGAAATTGATCGCGGGCGGAATGTTGCCGCGCAACATTCTAGCGCAACATGCGTCGCCTCTACTCACTGAGCTGTTCTCTCAGCTGGGTGCGCAACACGACCGCGGCGAACACAACGAATACATTATGAAGGGTAAGCGAAATTATCAACACTCTGCCGACATGTCCCATCAAGCTACGGACAGACATGCTCATTACTATTTATGTAGTCTGATTTTATTTTTAAAGAAAAGAGTACAAAAAATTTTCACTGCATTGCTATTGTCCATTTATCCAATAAGAACGCGCCTAAGGTGTAGGTCCCGCCCCTAACAATGCCCCATCTCACTCTTGTCTGTATTGGAACTATGCGAGGGACGTACTCGGTACTTGTTTGTTAAAAAAAAGCATGCTATTGTGTCACAACAATGCTTGTAATGAGCATGCTTATTTTGAGCATGCTCAACAATTAACAGTCGTTTGATTTTAAAGCATGCTACCTGACGCGCGGGTTGAAGGGGGCGTGCTCCGATCGCCCTCTTCCATGCTGCTTCCATGCTTATTGAGTATACTTAAAAAACTAGCATGCTTATTTCTGGAGCAAAAGTTACGGAGCATGCTGGTTTTAAGCATGCTTTTTTTGAGCATGTCTTACTCATTAATTTATTGATTCACGCCTCGTACGACACAGGCATATTGAATGGGAGATATGTCATAGTTAAATTGTTGACAATCTACATTTGAACATATTTCGTTAATTTTCAGCAATATTAAGGACATTGTCGTGTCTACAAGACGCTTCGCTTCAGTACTTGGGCGACGCTCTACCGAAACTGGCTCACATATTGTCGGTGGTCTCGAAGAATCCATCAAAACCTCACTTCAATCATTATCTGTTCGAAACATTGTCGCTGTCTGTTTCGTGAGTATTTTTTTAACATTTAGTTTTACTTGACTCCCACTGTTAGGCGATAGTAACCATCCCCTTACAGAAGGGTTTGTGTTTCGATGCGCGAGTGAGGGTTGCCAGAGCAGATTTGCAGCAACTTTGGTTTTGCATGTGCTACACGTTATAGGCTACGGTTGCCACCTTACCACATACCATCAAGTGGGCCGTCAGCCTGTCTTTCAACCTTAACATTGAAAAACTCAAATTAGAGCATTTAAATTGAGTTGTCTTGAAATAAAACTATTAGTTTAATAATTTTGACAAAATATTGAAACATGTATGGAAAAAACTGTAGTGGAACATAATACTGAAATAGATTGTTAAGAACGCATATAAAAAAAATCTATTACATGTGTAGGTGCAAAAGGCAATAGTAAAACAAGATACATCTGACGCCAGCTAGTTTTAAATAAAACTGGTTAAAATACAATCTTTTGAAATATTCATATTTATATTATTAAATGTTTGACAGTTTGGTGACGAAAGCGAATCCAATGGCTATAAGTGCATTCGAAGACGCCTTGTTCCCGATATTCCAGGAAATACTTCAGAATGACGTTCAAGGTGAGTTAATACTTATTTGCAATACAAGGGGATAAAGTGAGATTTTTCCTCGTATTTTTGACCTATAAAATTAGAAACAGCGTTTTGGCGCGGTTTTTTATTAATAATAGAGTAGCAGCCAGTTGCAGAAACGTTCTTTAAATTATAAAGTCGCCTTTAAAACCTAAGGAATCATTGAAGTGTTGCACAAAGAAGTGTCAAACAACACCTTATCTTTATCTTTAAGATAAAAAGCGTTGCACAAAGCGACGTTAGCGCCTTTAAAGGAGCCGTCAATCGTTTTGTGAAACGTCTTTAAAGTTAATGTAGCCATTAGGCATAAGGACTCGTTAGTTAATGCCAATTTTAAAGAACCTTTGTGCAACTGACTGTTAATCTCCCGGAAATATCAATGTAGTGTGCTTTATATGTAATATAGAATAATACATAGATAAATGATTGGTCTCGCTGCGCTCGACTAGATACCGCCGTCGTACTTGTAAAATGCGGCATAAAATAGTACGCCGATTTGGCGTACCCGAGCCAGTCACTGCAAACTGTCTGTGATGTGTACGTGTCGAATGTTTTATTAAATTTAAGGCATAATAAAATACCAGTTTGCGTAGTGAAACTGTGTCAAAATATAATAAAACTGGGTAAAAAGTGATAAAAAGTGACGATTTTTTACACACTATAATAAAAAGTTGCCACATTTTCGGAGCTATCGTTTTCGTATAGTACTCTATCTAGTCGAGCGTAGCGAGACCAATGCAATAATCATTGGAATATAAAACGATTTTCTAAAATTAGTCAAATAGCGGATTCCTACTGTTATTTATTTGCAGAGTTCATGCCGTACGTGTTCCAAATGTTGTCGCTGCTTCTGGAGCTGCGCGGGGGCAACGCGGGCGAGGGTGGCGACGCGAACGACGTGTACAGCGCACTGTTGCCCTGTCTGGTCGCACCGGCTCTATGGGAGCGTCCGGCGAACGTTCGACCTCTGGTCAGGCTCCTGTGCGCCTTCATAGCGGCCCGCAAGGACACCGTGCTGGCTCAAAATAAACTCGTAAGTCCCACACAGTGTATATCCGTCTACAGTGTTGTCAGATTGTCCAGATTCGTGTGGATCACTCGGAGAGCTGTTGAGTGTTAAGTTAAGATGCACTCGGGATCTTAGCGTGACGCGCGCGACTGCGACCTTATTAATCTCGGCGACCCAATTTAATTTGATTCACAACATTACAGCACTTTTTAAATTATTTTCAAAATACTTAATATTGCCTATAATATTAAGGCGATTGGTAACGTCACGCGTGTTTTGAGTGCTCAATTTAACGACAACTTATAATTTTTTTAAGTTAACAAAAAAGAAATCTGTGTATATTAAAAAAAATACAGGAGTTTCCCGAAGCTTAACTATGAACCGTATAATAAAATTTATAAAAGCTACACGTTTTTATAATCTTTATAAAATTACTCAAGATTACTCTGGTAAAATGTGGCGTATTTTCAGTTTTTTTTTTTTTTTTTTCTTTTTTTTTTTTTGCAGAACGCAATGCTCGGGGTCTTTCAAAAGTTAATAGCATCGAAAACGAATGATCACGAAGGATTTTATCTTGTTCAAACTATGCTGTTCAAATTCGGAGAGTAAGTTTGATTTTGGGTATTATGTTTTAGTACTTATTAGTCAATAGAATAGATAAATTGTAATACTTCGACTTGTTGACAGGTCTGTGATGCAGCCATTTACGAAGCAGATAATGACGTTGCTGTTCCAACGTCTGTCTTCATCGAAGACCACTAAGTACGTCCGAGGACTGATAGCTTTTCTCGGATTCTACGCAGCGCATTTTGGAGCCGACAACCTAATAGAACTCATTGATAGCATACAAGCAAAGTAAGTTCTATTATTGAGACCAGACGCCCCAAGTAAAAAGGGAGTGTTATAAGTTGACGGATAGACCGATTTTGGTGCGGTTTCTTTTTTGGTTTGAAAGCTGACCTGATTGGCTTGTAACAACAAAATCAAGTTCAAAATATTATAATATTATATAGAGAGAAGTTTGTAATTTTGTATATTTGTAATAAAAAAGCAAGTAACATGGGCTATATTTTATAAAGTTACGTGGACGAAGTCGCGTGCAACAGTTTAATATAAAATAATAAAAGAGAATGGGCAAAAATGTATAAGCCTAGCAATAGACATAATAATATAACATTTGAAAGGTATGTAGCGTTCCGTTTGACGCAACTTCATTCTTTTCATAAAGTAATGGAAATTTTACCTACCCAATATTCTCTTTTTACAATTACCCCAGTTTACCCTATAGAATTTAAAATAGAAATGTTCGACACACAGCATGTTCCGCATGTACGTGGAGCGGGTGTTGGTGCCGGACCTGCAGCGGGTGACCGGCGCACTAGAGCGCAAAGCGGCCGCAGTCGGCTGCGTGCGACTGCTGTGCGACTCGGCCCAACTCGTCCGCGGCCCACTCGCCCCACTTTGGGCGCCGCTGCTGCAGGCGCTCGTGGCGCTGTTCGAGTTGCCCGCGGATGAGTCGTCGTTGCCCGACGACCACTTCATCGAGGTGGACGACACGCCCGGCTACCAGGCGCAGTACGCTCACCTCACTTGCGCCGCGGGTGCCGGCAACGATCTTCTAGCAGGTATGCTGATTTGGTGCCAATTCAAAATGAGCAGTGTCTGGGAAACATAAGGTTTCATTTTCGGCGGACAATATATTTTGTATGCAGTGTTTTGAGTGGGCAACGGGAGAAGCGGTAGTCATGAGCGGTTTTCTTTCGAAGATTTAACTTCTGCCGTTCTGCCGTGGAAATGCAAAAATATTAATACAGTACTCATCAATTGTATTGGTACTCTTCCGAGACTTTGAGGGACATTCTTTTAAATCTTCTTAAATATTATTGAATTCTGAAAAGTTCTAGTGTTTCGTAGACATAATATCCTACGCCAATAGGGTGGGTGAATTCCCATGTGTCTTAATATTTTTGAAAATGCAATTTTTTTATACGACAAACACCGCGTTAACCCTAACCACTCATCCTAAGGGAGCTTTGCAAGTGTTGACAAAAGCTGTCTCGTGCAGGTGTATCGGACCCGAAGCTGTATCTCGCCGAAAGGCTTCAGGCGGCTTCGCGTGCGGCGCCGGGCGAGCTCCAGCCGCGCATAGCCTCACTGCCGCAGGAGGTGAGAGACGCCTTGCAGAGATACCTCAACGCGGCGGGCGCTTCTCTCTGTTGACCACGCCCTTTCTTGCACCGGATACCTTACCCTTCACAGCGACTAAAGGCCACAGAGACAAGGCAAACAATGTAAACAAACTTTCAGAGGTATACAACATTTTTTTTAAAAAACTAAAGAAAACATTACTAGTAACACGTATTTTATTAAACGTTCATAAAAAAGTGACCAAATGTTGCGAAGAGCGATTTACTGTACCACGAAACAGATAGATTTTTACGTGCAAAAGAAAGAGACAGAGATCAATAGTCATTCGTATGTTGTAAAGCTCAGTACGGATCGAGTTTGTTTGCATTGATTGCGTTATCTAGATTTTAGATGAAACCTACTTTATGATCTGTGGCGTAGCTTGTGTTATAGGCGATCTGTCAGCCTGTCTGTCGACCTTAACATAAAAAAAAAACTGTGTTACATTTGTTTATCCGAAAACGATCAATTTATTTTTTAAATAAACTTGCACATTAGCCATTTCGTGCAGTGTGAATGTTTGAGCTGAGCTTGATTGAAATGTTAATGATAGATTAAAGTTAGTTTCATTAAAGAGGTCCCACGGCAAACAGCGTAACTATATAATAATATGTAATTTATTTACGTCAGTGAGCAAAATAGCACTTCACAAAATTAATTTACTAATTTAGGGCTGTTTTTAAGTCAAATTTGGGGGAATTGGAAAAATTTACGTTGGTAACATTCCGTTACACGATTACAGCGCCGCATTCTAGGGCACTTCTTTTATGAATTAATTTAGCGAACGATAAGGTGAATATTAAATGTTGTTTGTGAATGGATTTTTTGAATGAACTGATAGTGCGAGTGTTCTGATTGATGTCTTCTAAAATTCTAAAAAAAAATAGTCAACAATGTTTCGTTGCTTAAAGCAACAAATGTTAACATTTGTTGACCGAGCTCCAACGAAGAAGATGAAGAAGAGTTTTTGATCGACAAAACATTTAAACCTTATTTTGTGTTTTCTAACAATGTTTTGTTCAAAAACAGACGCAGCAAATTCGGCTACAGTCTACCTCTCTATGTCTGGTTATATTGTATACCTATATCTGAAATTATTGAGAATGAATGAATGAATGGCTCGGATGAATGATTGATTTATTTTTGTAATTAATTTAGTGAACGATATTGTATGGATGGTGAATGAAGAATGTGTTATTTTGTAAAATGTAAGAAATGTTAGTTTAAAGTTAATTGTACAATTTAATTGTTATTCGGTTCCAAATCTCGGTTTTAAACAGAACATGTGAGTAATTTGTACGAACCACTTACGTCATGGATTAAATCGTGGAATGTCAAGTTTAAAACTATTATAAAAAAATAAATTAAGTATGGATTTCTTTGTTGGAATTTTCTATTTTTCTCATTATTATAAGCTAAGCATGTTTGCATTTAAAAAAAAAAGGAAAAAAATGTGCATGTTACTGTTCTGTTAATATCTTTTTGTTATAAATTAACATTTGATTTTTTTTTTGATTGATTGTCTATAACTATCGATAAATAGGTAATCGAATCTATTTGTAAGTCACAGTAACTGACTAACTGAAAATCCCATTAGTGTCGGTTATGTTTATGTCATAACATTTTTTTTATTATTATTCACTTCAGATTAAAAAATGAATCCAAACCTATGCCATGCTTGTACTCTAGGGTCAAAACAAAAACAAACTTATAGTAATAATATGAGTATGGCGTGAGCCCCATCCCTTCCTTGTAACACCTATGGCGTTGCTTGTGTTATTGGCGACGGTAGCCATCTACCATCAAGTGGACCGTCAGCCTGTCTATCGCCATTAATATTGAAAAAAAAAAGGAAATTGTTTGTGTAATAAGAATTAGATTTTTTTATTTTGTAAACGTGAACTATCAATGGCTGTAATAAATGTGAGCAGTGTGACTCGTTGTTTAGATTCGTAAACTTAAACTAACCACTCATTGAATGAGGTACGACTGTTTTTGTATTTAATAAATACATTTCATTAAAATGTACTTGTTTATTATTTTTTTAATTTATATTTTTACACTTGCAGGAATAGCCTGGATAGAAATCCAAATAAATAAATTTTTAAGACTAGATGTGCCTGAGAATTTTGATAGACGGTGAATGAGTCAGTGTACAAAATAAAGAACTTTGACTACCGCTATTTGTACACTTGACTCATTCACTCAATTATTTTTAATATTATAGTCAAGCTATATGGTAATAATTATTTGATATTTAGACAGTTTTATTTTTCTTGAACACTAAAAAT